>OX940949.1:441495-3356277 GCA_954870475.1 Euphrasia confusa
GGGTAGCGACTGCTAGCACCACTTCTCAACCTATATGACTCAGCAGTAATGTCCACATTGGGCCCTCCTCTGGAAATGCAATTAAGAAATTATTAGTGCAAAGACTTGGTACATAAAAGGGACGGAAATGAAAAGCAAAAATCAAATGAGAAGCTTCAGGATTTTGATTAAATTCGGAGGGAAGTGGGGAAGGAGCTATGGTTTCATTAATTGCAGAAAAATGTATCTGTTGAGGTATATCTTCAAAAGACAAGAAGAATTTAAAACAGAAAGAAAAAAAAACTTGTAGAAGTAAATAAAATTCAAATAAAAAACATATTTTAGAGCATTTAACTTCATGATTTGATTTCAAAGACGCTATATTATCTTAGCTGAAACAAGATCTTCAAATCGTATGACGGATGTCGGATAGTTAAAAAGTGATGTTACGAGAACATGACACCTTCTATAACTAGTTTTCCACCCTTTCGGAGCCATATCTCCACTGCCACTCTATAATAAGAAGGCAGTTGGGACATGTCCAGGCGTATGAACCGGATTTTCATAATATGCTTGTTAAAGACAAATTGCATAAATCACGTATATAATTAGAGATATTAATCATTTAATAAAGAGCAGCCCTACAATTAATACTCGCCTGATTCGAGACGAAGGGTTTGACGGGTCAATGTACACCTGTATGCCCGACAAAAACGGAACATAATACTGCTCGGTTGGGTGTTCACCGTTCAACAGTAATGGTACTCCAGCGCCGTAATAACTCCACTCGCTAAAAAAATCCCACAGATCCTCCAAGTTAAAGAAAGGAAGTGACTCCAACTTCCCCGCTTTCCGGCCCCTTGCATTTACCTGTTAACAAAACAAAAGTAGCAAATTATATTCATTCGCTTTTGTAATGTGGGTCCGACAAAAAATCTTCCGGATTTGCCCTTATAATCTGCGGTGACAAGCCGACAATTAATGAACTCCCATAAAATATCTTCCGAACCGCCGCGGATTAATGAGATCTTGGAAAAATAGTGCCGTTACTAACGAAATTAGAAAAAATAAAATGAAAGTATCTTTCAAATAACCACAAATCAGGGTAATAAAAATGAACCAACGACTTTTCAAAAACAATCTTCTAAACAAGCGCGAATTGAACGACTTTTCAAACGATCTCCCCGCGAATGTAACCACTTCAAATAATATCCCGCGCAAATTTAACGACTTTTCAAACAATCTTCACACGTGTATATAACGAATTTTCAAATAATCTTCGCGCGTATTTAACGACATCCAAAAAAAATACAACCAACTCTCAAAAAATATCAGCGGGCCAACAAACTTCAGATGAACAACTAATTTTCTAGTTACAGTTTTGGGAGGCCATGATATCTAGAATGAGACCTTTCCAGATCTAGTTTATTAATTGAAATTCTTATAAGAAATTTTCTCAAAAACAAAGTTTAAATCTATTTAATAAGATTTGCATTTGATGTAGTCTCAGCAAGATCCAAAATCCAACAACCAAAAAATAAATTTATTCAACAATCCAAAAAATGAAGAAAAACAGTCCCAAACAGAATAGTTTCAATCAATATTTGTTGTGAATTCTAATTTTGGATAATTTATCCAAACATCAATTCACATGGAACGAATTTTCATTTCCTGCATGAATTCTCAATCTTCTGAAAACACAACAGATTTGTAGGGTTTTTCTTTATCTCCAAAAAAATTAAACGATGAATAAAAACAGACGAGAATTACTGAGTTTTTGGTATACCTCCGGTAAACACCGAGCCTGGATGAACGGAGTAACCGACTCCATCAAACGATCCAAATTAGTAGCATTCAAATTAGGGCCACGTGCAACGGCTGGAGGTGCGGGCAATGCCACGGCGTCCGCCGCCTTGGACGAAACCTCAGCCTCCTTCTTCCGCGTCTCCGTCCCCGCCTTCGCCGCCGCGGCGGAGGAAGATTCCGGCATCAACGCCTCCCTCTTCCTCTGAAATAGCTGCTGCTGCTGTTTTTGTTGCTGCAGGTGATGCTGGTGCTGGTGCTGTTGCTGTTGCCGGAGCACCTGCCTCTGCAACATCTGCTGTTGCTGCTGCTGCTGCTGCAAGAGTATCTCCTGGTGTCGGCGAATCGCCGGGGCGTTGTAGAACCTGTCTCCGCCCTGCCTCTGAGGCGGCGGCGGCACCGCGTGCCCTCCCTTACTCGACATTCAGCTCCGGAATTTGAAAAAAAATCCGAATTCAATCGACTGTGGAAGGCAATCGAAATGTATGCGGCTATATATAGGAGAAATTTCAACTGTTCTTTTGGTGGATTGAATTTGGAATTGAAGAAATTGGATTGAAATTAAATTGAATTTTGGGAATTTAGAGGGAGATTTTTTAAAGGTTTTTTTTTTCTTTGTTTAGTCTGTGTGTCTGTGTGAGAGAGAATGACTCGTACTGTGTGCGTGTTTTTAGTTGCGTTCTTTTGGATTGTTCCTCAGGGAAGGGTATTTTCGGGAATAGATAAAAGTGAGGTCGCACCTGTAAAAATGCTCGCACGTCATATTTCAATTGTGTTGGTGGGGCTGACGGAACTGCCCTCGCGGGCTGTTTGAATTTGCACCAATGCCATTGTGGATTTTAATTAACTATTTTAACGTGTATCGATTAATTGAAATAAAAAAGGAAAATCATTAAAGCAATTCTTATATTATCTGTATTTATTTTTAGCCTACCTTTTTATTTATTACAGATATTTTCTTCTGAAAAATGAAATTTATTTTTAAGATTTTATTTTCTTTTGTAATTTTGTAATAAAATTCCACACTTAATAATTAATAAATTGTATAAAAATTTGTGTAATCTCACACTAAAATTATGTAATATTTTCAACTCGCTTTTTATTTTTATTATTTTCATTAAAATAATTGTTTTCTTTAATAAAAAAATGATGACTATGTTGTCAATGCCATATATATATATATATATATATTAAAATTTGTTACTAGAAGTTGGTTCAGATAAGAATGCACCTAATGACAAAAAAATTAAAATTAAAATTAAATCACTAATTATTTTCAAGAATTTGCCTTTGAGATTTGACTTACCTTTACATTTATTTATTCTTTTGGTGTTAGTTGAAAATGCTTACTCCCTTACAAAAGTCTATTTACTTTTTATTTTTATTTTTCCTAGTTTTTTACCTTGTAGGAACAAACAGTGTTCTAGTGACTTGATAGTTTTATTTTTGTCTAGAATTTTAAAATTTTCAATTTTCAATTCAAGTGCTCAAACAACTGAGCTATTAACCCTTGACTAGTAATTAACTTGACAGTTGGAGGCGGGAGCGGCACGAGGAGTTAACAATCGGACAACCTAAGTTTTATTTACGCTACTTTTGATGGAGAACATCAGTACATTTTGACCGTCAAATTAATATTATATTAAATAGACACACAATCACACACACTCAATATATATGGTATATACATCTACAATTAATATACCACTTGCCAACCTAGGGCAACTTATTTATTACTTAGCAAATATTAATACTCTCAATGCTTTTATTATTACTTAAGATGTACTATAAAAGTAGTTATGTTTATATGGTAATAGACTTCAAAATGATAAATTATAATTTTTTTATTAATAAATGATAAAATTAAATTAAATTGTTTGTAAATTTAGAATACTTTTTACTTTTAAGGTGTTACTATTAAATATCAAACGTTCATTTAAAAAATGGAATTATTATTTTGAGACATAAAAAATACGTAAATTAATATTAATTTGTTTTTTTTTTGCTTTCAATTTTTTTTATACAAATCTCTAAAACTAAAAGTGAACAATCTTCAAATTAACTTGATGCATTCATACATATTGCAAGGTTTATTAAAGTAAGAAATAAGTATATGCAACAACATCTAACTACAGTATATATTTTTCAATATTGGCAATGAAATTGAAAAATAAAATAAAATTATGAGAAATAATAATCTTCTAGCAGTTGATTAATAAGTCGATATTTAACGAACGTGTGACCAGCTTGTGAACTTACAATTTCTTAATTTGCATTATTTTTTCCAAAGTTCCCGATTTTGATGATAATAGTCAGCATGAAAATAAATAATTATTGTTCTTAATTTATGATGAAATCAGTAAATGTGATTTAATGACTCATGAAAGTTAGATTGGGCATAGGTATGCACGGTTAAAAAAAAAGATGTTTTTTGTTTGTTTTTTTGAAGAGTATCATTGTATTTTCATATTGTAAAGTGTGTAATTTCATAGTGTAAAGTGTGTAAATGAGGGTAGTTAATTATGAAGCGTGACATTTTATATGGATCGGAGGGAGTAAGATTTAAAAATAGAGTATGGTCAACACTTTTAGATAATTTTTATTCTTATTAATATAAGATTACTTTTCCATAAAATGATGTATTTTTAATTTAAAATGTAAAATAATATTTGTAAATTAAGTTGAAAAAGTAAAAAGATAAAATAAGAGTAAATACTGTATATTAAAGTAAAAGAATACGAGTATTAATTTCTTTTTTTAGGGTTCAATTATTGTGAAATATCTATTTAATGAAAGTAGTATTGTTAATATGAAAGAATAATTTATTTAATACTAATGTACTTTTGCCATTGATGTTAAAATATTTATAGGAGCGTAAGTGACTATAAACATGCCAGTCAATTCAATTTCAATTGACTTAGTCGAACTATTAGAAGTGGGTAACAATTTTCAGATTGTAAATTAATTAATACTTCAAATTTAAAGTTTTTAGTTTTAAACTAGCTTGTTAAATTGATAAAAATTACAAAACCAATTATGATATGTACTAAAAAAGTTTTTTCTATTAATTTGTTTACTATATTACATTTAAAAATTAAAAATTAATAAGTTTAGTAATTAAACTTATATTTTATAATTATAATAATTAAATTGCTCAAAATTTTAAATATTCAACATTTATATCAAGTAGTGTAAAATAATGTTAGGAGAAATATTTTATTTTTGTATCCAAAACATTTCTATCAAATACTAACGTCACAAAAATTATAGTAGTAATGGTCCAAGTCTAAGATCAATATTTGATCATTTAAATCATTATATGGGTTAAAACTGGTCAATATTACAATAATTGCGTCTCTATTTTTTAATTTTAATTAAATAAATTACAAAGTATAGTAGTACAGTATATAAGTATGTAAAGTATATAAATGCCCGTCATTGCATATAATTATACATATACAGTAAAACCTCTATAAATTAATAGCTCGGGACCGTGAAATTTTATTAATTTAGATAGGTTATTAATTTATCGAGTATTTTTTTTCATTTAAAAGACCAAGTCGGGACCGAACGATTCTATTAATTTAGAGAGGTTATTAATTAATTGAGTATTAAATTATAGAAATTTCACTGTATTTATAACTTATAAGGGCTAATTACCTAATTTTTTCTTTTCCAATTATAGTACCATTTCTATTCCGTGATCGGAAAAAAATATTTACTATAAAAAACTATTCTTATACAGAATTTTTTAAAATAAAAATAATTTTTTCTATAAAAAATAATATACGTACAATATTATCTATTTTTAAATTAACAAAATCAATTTAATAGTTTTGAATAATAAAATTTGACCATATATGTGTAAAAATTGTGTTTAAAATACAAATTAAATAAAATATTAATAAATCTAAGTACTATAAACTTTTATCATATACTATATATTATTGATTTGATAAATATTTTAAGTTATCTTAAACATGTTATTAATTTTAATAAATAAAAATATTATTAATAAATATTTTTATTATATATTAATTATTTATTCCTATACAGAGGTATAAATACTGTCTACTGTAGTATCATCTATATTTTGACATTTTTTTAGATGTTATATATATATAAATAAATAATTATAATTATGTTTCGTCTAATTATATAGGCTGTCAAAAGCTCGTAAAAGTGAACCTTCTTGGAGGGCTTGACAGACTTCTTCGATCGTCAAATTCAGCGCTTTGAGAAGAATTACATTACATATCACCGTGAATGTTATAACTAGTAACTCATAATTATGTATTCCATCGTTACATAATTCAACTTCATAAAAAAATATAGTGACATGATATATTTTTAGACTTTTAAATAGTATAATTAAAATTAGAACATAAAAATTAAAAATAATTTAAAAAAGATAAAGGTGAATTTACGTCTCCACTTTTACTAAACACAAAAATAATTGTTTTAATTTTAATTTAATAAAGGGTATTGTTGGTATTTAATTGGAGTATAATTATTAATTTGAATTTAAATTAAATTAGGAGGTGAATTTAGACCAACTCCAATGGATGGCAAATTTGGACGCAAATCTCTAATTTGCCACCAAAATCCTCTCCAACGGTGCTATATTTTTACTCAAATTCTAACTCAATTTGAAGATAATAAATAGTACAACTCAAATTTGCTTCCAACTCAAATCTTTACTCAAACATTGTTCATGCTTTTTTTTAATTATTTTAAATTTATAAATTATTAAAATTTAATTAATTTAACATTAATTTTTTTTAAGTATATAAAATATTATTCTTGAATAATTTTTAAATTTATGATTATTTTGTAAATTTTAACTATGTTTTTAAAATTGATATTTTTTTTTAAATTGTTTTTTTGTACTCAAGTTTATACTAACTTGTTATTTTATATTGTTTAATTTTAATTTTGTGATTAATATTTATAATTTAGATTAAAATATAAATTGAAATAAAAATTCAATAATAAGAAAAGCATACCTATATAAATTATATAATACAATATAAAATTAAATTAAATAATATGTGTGTTTTTAATTATTAATATAATATTTTATTTTATTTTATTGTAATTTTTTAATTCAATTTATATTTAATATTATAAAAAAAATATTTTATATAAAATTAGATTTGTAATAAAATTAATTAAAGTTTTATGGATTTGAGTAAAAATTTGAGTTTAATGATTGGAAAAGATTTACTGTATGAACTCAAATTTGGTGACAAATTGAAAATTTTGGTGGCAATTTGAAACCAACAATTGGAGATGGGCCAGATGGCCTTAGTATATGTAGAGGTGTAAATAAATTCACCATGTCTCTCCCCAGGGGCATAGCCGAGTGGTAAGGCCTGTGATGATGTGGATGAAATTCTCCGGCGACGCAGGGTTCGAACCTCGGGTGGGGCAAATTTCCATTGAAATATTATGAAGGTTTGTCCTGAGGTTCGATCTGTTGGCTCTCTCGCACAGGTGTCTGCTACTCGGGCACATCCCTCGATTTACATCCTACCCGATCGGAGGTGTCTGCTACTCGGGCACATCCCTCGATTTACATCCTACATCTTTACATCCTACCCAATCGGAGGTGTCTGCTACTCGAGCACATCCCTCGATTTACATCCTACATCGGGTGGGGATGAAGTTTATCGGTAACAGAACTAAAGAAGTTAGCTTCAGGCCCAAACGACGAATTACCATAATATCAATTCGGCGTAACTGCCAATTACGTATACTATCACAATTCACAAGGAGTATATTTATAAAAAAAAATCAATGTGTTAAAATATTTTTAAAATAATTTTAAATACTCCTATATTTAAAAATATATTTTTAAATGTTTTTAAATAATTTCAAAATGATTTAAAATATATTTTAAACACTAAAAATTTTCTTAAACTTTTTTGAAGTTATTTTATATATCTGTAAATTATTTTTAAAATAATTTTAAAATGTCATACATATTATTTATAATAATTTTTATTTTGCATTTAACGTAGAGGTACCAAACCAAAGTTATTTTTATCGATTATCAAATACGAAGTCTAATCTTTTGTAAATTAAAAAAAAAAAAAAAACTACGGGGAGTAATTAATCGAGAAGGAGGGGGGAGTATATAATCGGTTTGATAAAATAATTTAACGGTCAACTGAGAAAAAGTATTTAGCCACTTGCATTACCATTCCCATAGGTTATACGACCATAGATAGCTCTTCCGATAGTGATGTTTGATCTTATCGCCATATGTTCGAACAGCTCAATTGAGCTTTTTCAAAAACCCTAATTTTTTTCTCTGGTGATAAATTCGATGAGCTGATTTTTCTTTGAATTGTTTATTCACCGGTATTATAATCGCGATCAGTTTCAATTAAATCCGTTGGATCTGCACGGATTGGCCATGCGACGGTTGCCATCGGCGACGATCGGCCTCTCGAGAGAGGACTCCGCGACCACCGACGCCAATCGAGGCGCTGAGATTGTATTTGATTTATTTGAAGTCTATCTCCGTAGATTTCGCGATGGCCGGCGATGCTCATGGTCCTAGCCCGAGGGGGCTGCTCTGCAATGCCGGCGCCGGTGCTGCGGCTGGTAAAAAAACTCCGCTCTACAGTTTTACTGATGTTTTTTCCTTTTGTGAATTCATAGACTAATAAATAAATATGGGATAAATATTTTCGGATGTCCAATATTTTCACTTTGTAAAACTAAGAAATGGTGTTTTTCTGAGAGCAAACAGGACATAATCAGTTGAGTCCGAATCGGCGCAGGAGTGTTTCGTACTACATTTGTATGTGTTGTTTATGACTCGAATCGAAACGCAAAAGAGGTCAAAATCGCCGAAGGGGGTTTCGGCGGGCGCCGGAGAGGTTTCGGCGACCGCCGAAAATCAAGAATCGGGGCTGGGCATTTTTTCGGGCTTTCGGCGCCCGCCGAATGGGCTTTGGCGCCCGCCAAATGTTTTTGGCGACCGCCGAATGAGAAATGGCGGTCGCCGTTTTGTCCAGCGGAATTCTGCGCAGATTGCGCTGGTTCCTTTTTTGCGTGGCTTTTTGCACTGGGATTTTTGCGTGGGTTTATTTAATTATGGAATTAGAATTATATGAATTATAATTCTATTCCTTAATTATTTAGGAGTTATAAAATTAGGAAAATGATTTATTCCTAATTCTAATTGTTACCAATTTGATAGGTGTGCTACACCTATAAATTGAGGGTCTCCGGTAGACGAAAATTAGACGTTAGACATTGTAACCTCAACGATATAGTGAATTGTTTCTTCCTTCCCGTGGTTTTTTCCCGTGTTTGGGTTTCCACGTAAATTCTGTGTTCGTTCTTTTACGCATATCTCTTTTCTTTGTGTCATCTCGTGTTTATATTCGCGAGCGCCGTGAGCGATTTGTGCTTTAAATCGCAACAAGTGGTATCAGAGCCTGAGGTCGCGACTTGGGTTTTCCGTGTTTTCGGTGGTGCTCGTGAATATTTGGAGAGATGTCGGCGAAATTTGATATTCCGTTGTTAGATCGGAGCATGCGGTTCTTTACATGGCAGTTCAAGGTGGAGTCGGTTCTCACCAACATGGACCTTGATGATGCGTTGCTGGGCATGGACAATATGGCAAGCACGATGAAGCCGAAAGAGAAGGCTCGGAAGGACAGAAAGGCAAGAGGTATAATTTCGGTCTACGTCTCTGGTCCTTTGCTCGAAGAGGTGATCAAGGAGAAGACGGCGGCAGAGATGTGGTCGAAGTTGGAGGATCTGTGTATGACGAAGACTTTGACCACAAAGTTGCATCTGAAGCAAAGGTTGTACGCGCATCGTATGGTGGAGGGTACAAGCCTGCAAGAGCATCTGTTTACCTTCATGGAGATCGTGTCCGATCTTGAGACCATGGAGTTAAAGTATGATACAGAGGATCTTGCTTTGATTTTGCTTTGTTCGTTGCCATCTTCATATGATTCGTTTAGGGATACTATTCTTTATAGTAGTAAGACCCTGAAGCTTGGAGACTTGGTCGATGCGTTGAGATCAAAGGAGACGATGAAGAAGGTTGTAAGTGGTGAAAATCCAGGTGAAGGTCTTAATGTCCAGGGCGGGGCAAAGAAGAAGAGATTCAGGGGGATTTGTCACTACTGCAAGAAAGAAGGCCACATGAAGAGGGACTGTCAGGCCCTGAAAAATCGGAGAGAGGAATCGAACGTGGTCGATTTCGGAGAAGGAGGTTTCATCGATGGTGAACTCCTGGCTGTATCCGATTTGGGAACGAGTGAGGGGTGGATCTTGGATTCGGGATGTTCATATCACATGTGTCACAACAAGGATGAGTTTGACACGTTTGATGAGAGTGTCGGTGGAACGGTGGTCATGGGTAATGACTCATTGTGTGAGATACGCGGCACGGGAACGGTGAGAATCAAGATGGTCGATGGGAATATTCGAACCCTCGGTGATGTAAGGTACGTTCCAGACCTGAGAAGGAATCTTATCTCTCTTAGCACCTTAGATCAGAAAGGATACCGGTATTTCTGTAAAGGTGGAGTGTTGAAAGTAAGTCGGGGTAGACGACTTATTTTGCGAGGCGAGAGAACGATTGGTGGATTGTATGAGCTGTGCGGCAACACAATTACCACGAGGGCAACTGCCTCTGCCCAAGGAAGTCATTCGCTGGAAAGTGAGTCGGGATCACTTTTGGTTGAAAATTCATGCATGTGTGATGGTGTCGGGGACACCGGGAATACTAACCCGAATAGTATTCAAAAATCGGAGATCAAGCCTAGACGTACTATGGATAGCACTGAAGCAATGGCGAATGCAGGTGGTGCTGATAGTAGCGAGAAGGCAAGACTTGAGAATGGAGATTGCGTGATGGTCACGGAGCTTGGCGGTATCCAAGGGGTGATCGGTGCAACTTCGGATTCTTGTACTAAGTTTGGGTGTGGCTCAAACTTAGGTTGCTCATGCTTTGAGTGAGCCCTACGGGGCTGGGTGGAAGGAAGAAACATTGGTCTATGATCGTTGGAGGATGGTGCGGCTCGGAGTCGCGGGGATTCTCGTCAAGGTGGAGATTTGTTGTTTATGACTCGAATCGAAACGCAAAAGAGGTCAAAATCGCCGAAGGGGGTTTCGGCGGGCGCCGGAGAGGTTTCGGCGACCGCCGAAAATCAAGAATCGGGGCTGGGCATTTTTTCGGGCTTTCGGCGCCCGCCGAATGGGCTTTGGCGCCCGCCAAATGTTTTTGGCGACCGCCGAATGAGAAATGGCGGTCGCCGTTTTGTCCAGCGGAATTCTGCGCAGATTGCGCTGGTTCCTTTTTTGCGTGGCTTTTTGCACTGGGATTTTTGCGTGGGTTTATTTAATTATGGAATTAGAATTATATGAATTATAATTCTATTCCTTAATTATTTAGGAGTTATAAAATTAGGAAAATGATTTATTCCTAATTCTAATTGTTACCAATTTGATAGGTGTGCTACACCTATAAATTGAGGGTCTCCGGTAGACGAAAATTAGACGTTAGACATTGTAACCTCAACGATATAGTGAATTGTTTCTTCCTTCCCGTGGTTTTTTCCCGTGTTTGGGTTTCCACGTAAATTCTGTGTTCGTTCTTTTACGCATATCTCTTTTCTTTGTGTCATCTCGTGTTTATATTCGCGAGCGCCGTGAGCGATTTGTGCTTTAAATCGCAACAAGTGGTATCAGAGCCTGAGGTCGCGACTTGGGTTTTCCGTGTTTTCGGTGGTGCTCGTGAATATTTGGAGAGATGTCGGCGAAATTTGATATTCCGTTGTTAGATCGGAGCATGCGGTTCTCTACATGGCAGTTCAAGGTGGAGTCGGTTCTCACCAACATGGACCTTGATGATGCGTTGCTGGGCATGGACAATATGGCAAGCACGATGAAGCCGAAAGAGAAGGCTCGGAAGGACAGAAAGGCAAGAGGTATAATTTCGGTCTACGTCTCTGGTCCTTTGCTCGAAGAGGTGATCAAGGAGAAGACGGCGGCAGAGATGTGGTCGAAGTTGGAGGATCTGTGTATGACGAAGACTTTGACCACAAAGTTGCATCTGAAGCAAAGGTTGTACGCGCATCGTATGGTGGAGGGTACAAGCCTGCAAGAGCATCTGTCTACCTTCATGGAGATCGTGTCCGATCTTGAGACCATGGAGTTAAAGTATGATACAGAGGATCTTGCTTTGATTTTGCTTTGTTCGTTGCCATCTTCATATGATTCGTTTAGGGATACTATTCTTTATAGTAGTAAGACCCTGAAGCTTGGAGACTTGGTCGATGCGTTGAGATCAAAGGAGACGATGAAGAAGGTTGTAAGTGGTGAAAATCCAGGTGAAGGTCTTAATGTCCAGGGCGGGGCAAAGAAGAAGAGATTCAGGGGGATTTGTCACTACTGCAAGAAAGAAGGCCACATGAAGAGGGACTGTCAGGCCCTGAAAAATCGGAGAGAGGAATCGAACGTGGTCGATTTCGGAGAAGGAGGTTTCATCGATGGTGAACTCCTGGCTGTATCCGATTTGGGAACGAGTGAGGGGTGGATCTTGGATTCGGGATGTTCATATCACATGTGTCACAACAAGGATGAGTTTGACACGTTTGATGAGAGTGTCGGTGGAACGGTGGTCATGGGTAATGACTCATTGTGTGAGATACGCGGCACGGGAACGGTGAGAATCAAGATGGTCGATGGGAATATTCGAACCCTCGGTGATGTAAGGTACGTTCCAGACCTGAGAAGGAATCTTATCTCTCTTAGCACCTTAGATCAGAAAGGATACCGGTATTTCTGTAAAGGTGGAGTGTTGAAAGTAAGTCGGGGTAGACGACTTATTTTGCGAGGCGAGAGAACGATTGGTGGATTGTATGAGCTGTGCGGCAACACAATTACCACGAGGGCAACTGCCTCTGCCCAAGGAAGTCATTCGCTGGAAAGTGAGTCGGGATCACTTTTGGTTGAAAATTCATGCATGTGTGATGGTGTCGGGGACACCGGGAATACTAACCCGAATAGTATTCAAAAATCGGAGATCAAGCCTAGACGTACTATGGATAGCACTGAAGCAATGGCGAATGCAGGTGGTGCTGATAGTAGCGAGAAGGCAAGACTTGAGAATGGAGATTGCGTGATGGTCACGGAGCTTGGCGGTATCCAAGGGGTGATCGGTGCAACTTCGGATTCTTGTACTAAGTTTGGGTGTGGCTCAAACTTAGGTTGCTCATGCTTTGAGTGAGCCCTACGGGGCTGGGTGGAAGGAAGAAACATTGGTCTATGATCGTTGGAGGATGGTGCGGCTCGGAGTCGCGGGGATTCTCGTCAAGGTGGAGATTTGTTGTTTATGACTCGAATCGAAACGCAAAAGAGGTCAAAATCGCCGAAGGGGGTTTCGGCGGGCGCCGGAGAGGTTTCGGCGACCGCCGAAAATCAAGAATCGGGGCTGGGCATTTTTTCGGGCTTTCGGCGCCCGCCGAATGGGCTTTGGCGCCCGCCAAATGTTTTTGGCGACCGCCGAATGAGAAATGGCGGTCGCCGTTTTGTCCAGCGGAATTCTGCGCAGATTGCGCTGGTTCCTTTTTTGCGTGGCTTTTTGCACTGGGATTTTTGCGTGGGTTTATTTAATTATGGAATTAGAATTATATGAATTATAATTCTATTCCTTAATTATTTAGGAGTTATAAAATTAGGAAAATGATTTATTCCTAATTCTAATTGTTACCAATTTGATAGGTGTGCTACACCTATAAATTGAGGGTCTCCGGTAGACGAAAATTAGACGTTAGACATTGTAACCTCAACGATATAGTGAATTGTTTCTTCCTTCCCGTGGTTTTTTCCCGTGTTTGGGTTTCCACGTAAATTCTGTGTTCGTTCTTTTACGCATATCTCTTTTCTTTGTGTCATCTCGTGTTTATATTCGCGAGCGCCGTGAGCGATTTGTGCTTTAAATCGCAACAGTATGCCATTTAAATTATAATGTTCATAATTGGATAATTATACCATTTTTTTTATCTTAGTCGCTTGCAATGAATTAAAGTTTCATATGACGTTGCTGGGATTTTCTATGAATTTGAACTAAAAGTGCGATTATAGCATTTTATGCGTCTCTTTTTGGTGTTATGTCATAATTGCGGAAGTACATTTATCTTATGGTCTTAGTAACTTGATGCTTGAAATGAAATTGATCGTGGAAAATCTCATGCGGTTGAATTTCTATTTTTGATGCAGGAGTGATTGCCGCTACTTTTGTTTCTCCTCTAGATGTTATTAAGACTAGGTTACAGGTCCATGGGCTGCCGCAGCTCGCTAGTGCTAATATCAAAGGTTGAATTAGTTATTTGTTGCTGGCCGTAATATATTTATTTAAAAATGGCATTAGGTGTGTGTGAATGGCCCTTCAGATTTAAGAATGACGAACATGTTTGCTTATAATTGGCCAGGTAGTGTAATAGTACGGAGCTTAGAACATATATTTCAAAAGGAGGGCTTGCGTGGCATATATCGCGGGCTCTGCCCTACGGTGCTTGCATTGCTTCCAAATTGGGCGGTAAGTTGATTTACGATCATGAATGTTATAAGCTGTTTCTTTTGGCCAGTACACCATTCTTCTCTTTCTTGCTAAGCAAACAAATTAATGAGACATTAATTTGCAACAAAATTTTTGCAGGTGTATTTTACGATTTATGATCAACTCAAGAGTTATCTTGGTGCTGATGGTTAGTTTATCAACTTCTGATTCATTTTTAGCCTTTTTTCTTTCGAGTAAGGCAGAACCTATGGCAGTTTTCTACTTTGAGATGAATGTACGAATCGGACCTTTTGTTTTGGTTATATTCTAATATTATTTAACATTTTTTATATTCATGGAAATTGTAGATGTAAATCATCAGCTCTCTATTGGTGCAAATATGATTGCTGCTTCTGGTGCGGGGGCTGTAACAACGATTATGACGAATCCCCTTTGGGTTGTCAAGACAAGGCTTCAAGTATGTTTTTTGGTGTTCATATATTATTTAGATTTAATGGTGTTGAGTGTTGAGACCTAATTATCTAGGCAAATTTCCACATCTGATATTTGTTTTTATGTACCATGCAGACACAAGGAATGAGAAAAGGTGTGGTTCCCTATAGTGGCACACTGTCTGCCTTAAGAAGAATTAAACACGAGGAGGGTATCCGTGGATTATATAGGTAGCTATGTATTTCCCAACATCATGCATATATTTCGTAATATTTTTTGTCGTAGCTTAACACGTTATTTTTTGGATGTTTGTGGAGTGTACAGCGGTCTTGTGCCAGCTTTAGCGGGTATTAGTCATGTAGCCATTCAATTTCCAACATATGAAAAGATAAAAAGTTACTTGGCCGATCGAAGTATGTGGCCTCTAAATTTTGCCATAAATATGTATTTTTCTTCGTTCTCATTTATCCTTGTTTAAATTTCTTGTTATGATTGCAGATAACACCACCACGGATAAACTTAGTGCTAGTGATGTGGCTATTGCATCATCCGTTTCAAAAGTATTCGCGTCCTCCTTGACATATCCACATGAGGTATTGAGGTTTGGTGCAGAGACAACCATCTTTTTTGTTTTATATTTGATATTTAGAATTAAATGCATATTTTTTAAGATCTCCTAATTTGTGTGAAAACTTCCTTGGCAACAATTCATTTGGATATTCCTTTGAATATATAAAAAAGAAATCTTCACTCTTCAGTTACAGATGCCCCATATAAGTGGATAATATATCTGATCTGTTTACATTGTTAAAATAACTGCTTAATATTTTATAAATTATAATAACCATATAACATGTGTAGGTCGTGCGGTCAAGGCTTCAAGAACAAGGGCACCACTCGGAAAAACGGTATTCAGGTGTCGTAGATTGCATTAAGAAAGTATTTCAGCAAGAGGGCATCCCGGGTTTCTATCGAGGTTGTGCCACCAACCTGCTGAGAACAACCCCGTCTGCCGTCATTACTTTTACAAGTTTTGAAATGATTCACCGCTTTCTTGTTAACATGTTCCCTCCCGAGCCACTCCCTCACACATTGTGAGGGCATTTAGTTTTTTTTCAAGGAGAAGACCAATTATGTGCAAGTGTTGTAATGATAGAACTGAGCTCTTTGTATTCATTCCGATTGTTAGGAGGACAATATCCTCATTAGATTGATGATGATGATGATGATGATGATGATGATGATGATGATGATGATGATGATGATGATGATGATAAGTTGTTGATCCTTCAATTGAAGGAATTTCACGAAATTGTTATATCATATCAGACCATATAAATAATATGGCAATTTCTTCGTGCCAGTGTCCCAACTTTTATGAGTCGTTCCTCTCGTCTAATTTGGCTCCGATGAGATGTCTAATTTGGCTCCGATGAGATTAAACATAGTGAGTACTAGGATAGTAGTACTGAAAACTTAGTTCTGAAGTTGAAAAGTATGTTTGGGCTATGGAACTTGGATAGTAGCTGGGTTGAGTATCCGCAATCTCGACAATGATTGACTTCTATTAACAGCACTCGCCTAGCTCACAAGCTTACTAGCACATTGTTTGAGATAAAGTCTATTTTTTACTCGAGCTAGTTGTGACTGCTCAACTCGTTTGCAATCCTACTAAAGAATGTTTGTGATCCCATGATTAGTCTATCCAAGTCGAAAACATGATTAAAAAATATAACAAGATAATCATCCTTGTGTGGCATGTGAGAGTGCGGAAAGATGCACATGAGGTGTATTGCTTTCAGAATTTGATCTTTAGATCTCTTTTCCTTTTCCCCTTAATCCGGATGTTCTTTCCCCCCAAAAAAGCAAGCTTTGTAACTTAGAATATTGAAGTTCATTCACCATCAAAACATCCATACAAATAATGTACACCTCCACCCAATGGATAATGTTCGCTCGTCTGATTGTTTTGAAATTTATACATCTATTAACTATTTCATCGATCTCATTTTACATCCTGATTGTTTTTTTTACTTGGAGACCCGACGCTGATAAAACTAGGTCCTGCGAATTTTCAAGGTTATTAGTGGAAACCTACCCTAACTCCGTATATGCAGTTTTCAGGGTGGGAAAGTTCCGGAAGGAGTGTTGTCACAAGATTGAAACTTGAATTGAAACACTAGGAGTCTACATAACACATAGAAACTTTTCAGAGCGAGTGTTCTCGGAGATTAAAAATACTACGTACTCTTCAATATTTATATATAGTTATAGACTTATAGTTATCCTATTACCCTTGCATTCATAGAAAGCCAAAAGTAATAAAGAGAAGGGTGTATAAACTTAGAAAAGTAGTTTTCAATTCAGAGAATGATGTTGCACACAATCATGTGTAATGCATGGATAAACTTCAACTATATGCTCCTTAACAAGGAGCATGTCCTACATAAAAGCTTTAAGTGTATTCGTGTTTTGTATATCTAAAGTGAATAAGTTAATTAAAACCTTTTTTACTTGAATGTAAGAAGAAGATACATGAACCAAAATGTTTTTTTTTTGTCACATGAAAACATACATAGTGTATTTGCTAAAGTAAAGTTGCTCTTAATGTATATAAAAGAAAGGTAGTGCAATTGTGTGATGATATGTAGGGTATTGTTGTGGTTGTTTGATGGGGCCATTACCTTATTACAAGAAAACAAACAACAAACATATGATGATCCCTTTTTCCACTTTCCTTAGTTGTTGTTCTTTAACTTAATCAAAAGCAAGAATTCATTAGCTGGTTAAAAGTGATCCTAAATCAATATGTGGTTGTGCCATTTTTTCAAGAATAATAATGATTAATGGATTTAATTTTGGATTAGGGGATCCTAAAATAGGGATAATTACAAAAACTGCTCATGTGATTTTTGAAGCATTCAGAAAAGGCTCAATTAACATTTAAAATTGCAGTAGACACCCTTGAAGTCTGGTTAATCATAAAAATTACACAAGAGTTTTGGATTTTGCCAATAAGTCCTATTAACACTAATAATTGCCCAAATGTTAGTTGAAATTGCTGACATTTTTTGATTTCACAAAGTATTACTACTATATATTTATTCTTATTGTTTCTATATATACTCCCTCCGTGTTAGAGCAATGGTCACACAACTTTTGTATTTTGTGAAGTGTGATTATTGCTCTGAAACAGATACATTGCATAACAACTCTATTTTTATTTAAATTTTCTAAAGAGGCTGCAAATCAAAACTAACCATGAGGTAAGGTTTCAGCTTTGATGTATTTCCAAAAACACTCCCGAGAACATTGAAAATTGCAAAATCACCCTTGAGGTTCAGTTAAATTTACTTTTTGACCTTTACTTGAAATAGCGAATATTTTCACTTTTCATTGGGCTATTGTAGTTTTTGGAGGAAAAAATGGAGTTATTTTGTAATTATTAGAGAATATAAGGATGTAATTGTAATTCTAACCTTTTATTTTAATTGCCTAAACGACAAATTTGCAAAGAGTGTGATTAGATATAGATTCATGTTTGGAGTTTTTATTTTGGTCATTTATTGTTTTTTTAATCAAGAATTGAATAAAATAACATGTTAATTGGTAGGAATTTATTATGTAAATTAATCAAATCCTTATTATATAGTGGATTTGATGGACCTTCTTCCTTCCCCTTCTTTTTCTTTTGCACTTTGCAGCATGTGAGATTAGTATAAAGGTATCATTTTTATTTGTTGTGAAAAAAAGTTTAGCCATATTTAAGCATAGTTATTGTGATGGGAAATGACATTATGGGCTTTCTTAGTTTCTTCATTTCAAGTAAATGAAACTTGGGTAGGCCAATGTTCTTACATCAACCATTGGTGCATATGTTTTGTTAGCCCCTTTAGATCATTTATACAACTTTTCTTGGCCTAACTTCAAGATAATTATATCTAAAAAACTTACTTTTAAAACAAAACAAGTACACTACTATGATAATTATATCTAAAATGTTGATAAAAAATAATCTTACAATATTTGAGTTTATCGAACTCGATTGTTTGAATTAATTTGAATGAAGTACTCTGTAGTTGATAACTAATTCTAAATTGTTCTTAAAAAAGGTTGATCGAAATAACCAATTATCATATTTGAGTCAATCGAACTAAATTGATTGAGCCGATTTGAACTATGCATAATTGATTAATATTACTTTTAAATTATTTTTCGTAAAAAATGTTGATATATGAAAATAATTAATTAATATTTTGAGTTTATATATTTTATTATATAGATCATTTTTTATTTAATTTCTATGACATTTTTCTCTCTTCTTACATAAAACTGTCATAGTAAATGACATTTATTATTAAAAATATAATTGATTATGTCATATTACTTTTATTTTATTTGTCATATGCATTTTTCTTTTTTCTAGAGAGTTTTCAAAATACAATGTAATAAAAAAAAGTGTAGTAAAATAAATAAAATGATACTCTTTCCGTCCACAATATTAATTAATTGAGTTTTTCAGGTAATTAAAAAAAATAAAAATATTTATGTTGAATAATATAAAGTAAAAATATGTATAAATAAAAGTGTAGTGTGAGAATAAATTTAAAAATAAAATTTCTATTTTAAAATAACTAAAAAAAAGAAATTGTGCAAAAACGATTGCCGGACGAATAATGAATAAATGTAAAATGTTTCATTGTAAATGGGAGAATGATGAATCTTCATTAGTGGGTAGTTTGTCAATCTTTGTCTGGCTGCCGAAACTTCGAACTACAAGCGGACGCGTGGACGAAATTGTGCTAAGCTACACTCCCATTGGGTGATCATAATTTGTTTCGGTGCACTCGCTACCACAGGATTCTAATCCCTCGTCAGGGGACTCCCGAACCTGGTAGGTTCGGTAACGAACCAACTATTTGAAAAAATTCGAACGTTAGTTCGTAGAGCACACTTGAAAAGACGAAAGTACCCCCGGATCTTTAATTTAAGTGGCTGCGAATTCAACGACCTTATTTTTAATTCCGTTTTCTGCTTTTAGTGTCGTTTGAAAATTTTGCTGCACGCTGTCTTAGTTTGATACATGCATTTATTTTCTTGTATACTAATAGTATTAATTTAGGGATTGAATTATAAAATTATTTCTAAAATCGCGTCAGTTGATTATAATTGTCTCTATGAGTTGTTCGACTCGTTTGCAGTCTTGCGTTTACACTACTATTGTTGTTACATAATCGATTTAATTACTTTTGTAAAATGTGTATTTT
This sequence comes from Euphrasia confusa, assembly GCA_954870475.1. NCBI lineage: Eukaryota > Viridiplantae > Streptophyta > Magnoliopsida > Lamiales > Orobanchaceae > Euphrasia > Euphrasia confusa. The sequence goes on from OX940949.1 coordinate 461,533, forward strand.
CGATGATGAATATTGTGAATTTATGTTCGTATTTTGGGAGTCTTTGGCACAAAGAAAGCAAGAGGGGTTTGGTAAAAGAGGATTTGAGACTTGGAATTTAAGCTCACTATTTGTTTTGCCTTTGAAATAATGCTTAGTATAATATTGTGACACCAGCTTTGAAGTTAACCTCTCTCAATGAAGTAGAATAACTTATTGCCTGAAAACGACACGTTGCCCGCCACCCTTTGTGGGTGCAATATTTTGATTCAAAATTTAAATTTGATTTTTTGAACTTTTAAATTTTAATTATTAGTCATAACTCATGTGTGTGTGCCCACCATGTTTTCTATTTCAATACACATTACAAATTATTGGATATATCATTAATAAATTGGAGATACATTGTGATTTGGATTGATACATAATTCATGTATTTATTTATATTTTTATTGTAAGTTATAAATAAATAAAGTATAATGAAATTATTTTCGTTGCATATTTGTTGCAAATTTATCGAGGGATGAAGATAAAGATTGATGATAAATAATTTTATATTTCATCTGTGTACGAATTAGTAGACACATTTTTCTGAAAAAAAAAAATATAAAAAAACATCATAACAATACAAAATAAATAAACAAACCGTGTAATTGGCAAATGAGTTCAATTAAGCATGCATGAAAATAAGGGCCTTTGCAAAGTTTGAATGCAGAATAATCACAAGGAAGAAGACAAATAAATCTACACATTCATAAAATATAAAATACTTATTAAAAAAACTACACTACTAGTTACTACTAGTTTATGAGTTGAATTTGATAAGTCCAAAATTTGAATATTTCAAATATTTATAATATTGAAATGTTTTTTTTTTTTCTTGTATTGTTCGATTTTTTCCGACAAAAAACATTACTTTTTTATATTAAATATTTGTATAAACAGTAATTTTTAGTCTATAAATCACGAGTCGTACTCGTAATGGTAGTTTCGACAAAAATGTAAAATATAACAACGCGTGCATTAATTATTAATAATTTTTACACAATAATCATGTTTTTTCTAATAGTAATTTCATAAATAGGTAGAAAATATGTTTCTATTACCATATATGATAAGATATAGTAGAGTATTTCCTTTTTGTTATTGTTTACACTTCACAATCAAAATCACTATATGCATTTACTTCAATCCAATATATATATCGAGCACTTCCAACTTTCTTATTTGAGGCCTCAACTTTAATTTCACAAATTTGACTTTTGATAGAATCATTTGAGGTTACACAATTACTATCATAATTTGAATGTTTAAATAGAAAACACGTTTTACTATTTGTAGGCAGATTATTATCTAAGAAAACATAAATTTATATGTGAACTTGATTGAAAATTACAATTATAGGGAATTTTTTTTTTGCACATTACTGTATAACTGTATTATTCACTATGGTATAATGTATTTTTCATTATTGTATAGTTTATAATTGCATAATTTTCACCAACTTAAAATAATTGTATACATTCTCATATTTGCATAGCTAAATACATATTATCATATTTAATAAATAATGATTAATATTTCCCCCTTTGTATCTCACGAAGTCAAAAATTGAGTCAAATCCATTGTCAATGAAAAGACCAATAATGTCATGTGTAAAACAATATTTTAGAGCTGAGAAAACACTTGAAAAGAGACTAATTAATGCTCAATTTTATTTCTTAATTTAATTCAATAACTAAATATCCAAACCGAAATAAAAACATTTGGGACCCGAACCTGTAGGCTCGGAGCGAGGTTCCTATTCAAAAGGTAGCTCGTCACTACCAGTACAAGTATAAAGCACAGTATCATCTTTTCAATAGAGAGAGAAAAAGGGGAAAAAAAATTAGATTTAAATAAAAAATCGAAGCCATAGCCATATTCATCAGTGTGCTGTTGTTGTAGAGTGAGATAAAAGTTTTTTGACATATTTGCGATTTTGCCATTACCTTCTCCGGTCGGGGAAAATATCGATTTACAGCTCGATACGGCCGCTCGTTATTTTTTGATCTGATGATACTACTTTCGCCGGAATATTAACGCTCGTGATTCAGTGATTTTTTCATTTGAGTAAATTTTGAATGGCGGCGATTGAAGGTGCATTTCCCTTCTCCGTGGCGTCAGTTGTAGAGGATGTCTTGCAGCAGCACGGGAACCGATCTCGTGAGCTCGATTTCGATGCTCGCAGAGCCGAGGAAGCAGGTGATTCATTTGATTAATCGATCGATTTAATCCGATCAAATTCGAATTCGTTCGATGAGACAATTCTCACTTTTTCTCCGACGTTGTTAAATCACCCTGTTTTTCACCCTTTCCCCCTTTTTTCTGTTTGTTGAAATTTGAAATTAAATCAAAAAGTTTTTATCTTTTTTTAAATTGATGAATATTTGGATGGATATAAATAGATTATAGATGTGCACTATGAATCTATGATTAGAATGAGTCTGATTCTATTATAAATTTGAAGCCTTGCACTAAAAAAAGAAAGAAAATGAATCCAATCGGTGTTTGATTATCAAGTCCATTTGTTTATTCGCAGCATTACGAAGATATGAAGCTGCGGCTTGGCTGAAAAAGATAGTCGGAGTAGTCGGTGCAAAAGACTTACCGGCGGAACCTTCAGAGGAAGAATTTAGGCTCGGGTTAAGAAGTGGAATAGTTCTTTGCAATGCACTTAATAAAATTCAGCAAGGAGCTGTGCAAAAGGTCCGTAATTCACATATACATACACGGCACTACGAACCTCTAATTGTAATTCAAGATTGATTTGAATCCACCTTGTTTTTTTCCTTTCAGGTAGTTGAAAGTCCATCCGACTCGGCACTTTTACCGGATGGTACTGCGTTAACAGCGTATCAATATTTTGAGAATGTGAGGAATTTCCTTGTAGCAATGGAAGAGATGGGGGTGCCTACGTTCGAGGCCTCTGATCTTGAGCAGGTAGGTATAGATGGTAGCATTGACAAACAAATTTAAACATTTTTTTAGAACGGGGCAGAATATTCTGACACGGTGATGTTGAAACCAAATGTCGATTTTTATCAGGGAGGAAAATCATCAAGAGTCGTGAATTGTGTGCTTGCGCTTAAGTCCTACTTTGAATGGAAACAGGCAGGAGGAAATGGAGTTTGGAAATTTGGTGGGAATGTGAAGACCACTACATCTGGAAAACAGTTCGTTCGCAAAAATTCTGAGCCGTTCACAAGTTCTCTGTCTAGGACTGTGTCTGCAAATGAGAAGTCGTTGAGTGTTGTATGTGCCGATAAAGATACTAACAAAACGGTATGTAAACCTAGTTCATGTATGCTTGAACACTCTTATATACAGTTAATAATATTCATAAAATTTATATTTTTATTTTTTTTGCAGCCTAGTTCTTCCTTGAGTACGCTTGTTCGAGCGATTCTATCGGATAGAAAGCCTGAAGAAGTTCCGAATGTATGTCAATTTTTCTAATATTTTTTACTTATATCTTCAATATGTTGTTGTTGCCAACTCTTGATTTTGAGCCAATGTGTTGTTTCTTGTTTTACAGCTTGTTGAGTCTTTATTAAGTAAGGTCATGGAGGAGTTCGAACATCACATTTCCAGCAAAACTGAATTGGTTTGTTTTCTTTATAGTGACACGTCCAGCTCTTAAATTAATGTGTACTTTTAGTTGTCATGTCTGTTTTATGAAATCGATATCTCCAAAAAAAAAAGCTTTAAATTTTCTTTGAGCTCAGGATTTCATTATACCTTGCTTTTTGGTCCTGTAACAGAAGAAGACTAATAGTTCTGACGACTCCAATATTCCTCATGACGCGAAATCCATGATAAAGCCGTGTTCACAAAATGAGGTAATATGGTGCTTTGAAAATTTTAAAACAATCTATTACCAAATAATGTGTGCAACTGACACATTTTCTCCAACTTTTTCAAAACAAAACAAAAGAATGCTGCAATTTCAAACGGAAAGCATATGTTACAGAAGAACCTAATTTGTGATAAAGAATCTGAAAGTAGAATCATGAAGCAGCAAATTATCGTTGACCAACAACACAAAGATATTAAGGTAAAAAATAAAATTCTATTGAACTAGTTATATTATTTTCATCTTTAGAAAAATCCTTCACCTTTTGAATTTTCTAATCACTGTATCTTGATTATCTGGTTTAGGTGCTGAGGCATACTCTTTCTTCTACAAAATCGGGTGTGCAGTACATGCAAATGAAATTCCATGAAGAAATTCAAAATCTAGGTAGGAATTTGAAAATTGTGGTTTTATTCAAGATACCTTGTCCATTATTTTTCCCATTTTTTCCCATGTTATTACCTAAAATTATCATTTATTTTCCAGGCATTCATATTCATGGACTAGCTCATGCTGCTTCTGGTTACCATAAAGTTCTCGAGGAAAACCGGAAGCTTTATAATCAAGTCCAGGACTTGAAAGGTAAGATATCGTAGTGTTTTAGATGCTCTTTGCTCTTATTTTGTTCTTATTATTCCACTCTCTTCAAGTAAGTAAATGGTTTAATCTTTTAACTTAATCAGGAAACATTAGGGTGTATTGCCGTGTCAGACCATTTCTGCCGGGTCAATATAATCAGTTAAGTACTTTGGATAATATCGAGGAAGGAACCATAACAATAAACACTTTAGCAAAGAATGGAAAAGGACGTAAGTCTTTCAACTTCAACAAAGTGTTTGGTCCTCTGGCAACTCAAGGTTCGATCAATTAACTGGAGTATATGTTTTTTAGGTTCAACAACAAAATAGTGACAAGCTTTCTTTTGTTTTCCTTACAGATGAGGTGTTTTCGGACACAAGACCATTGGTGAGATCGGTCCTTGATGGTTACAATGTTTGCATCTTCGCATATGGTCAAACCGGATCAGGAAAAACTTTCACCATGGTAAGAACATTATTATCACCTGTTTTGATTTGGAATATCAGCACCTATGTTAATTGTATTGTCGTTTATCCAGACTGGACCGAATGATCTCACGGAAGATAGCCGAGGAGTGAATTACAGGGCTTTAGGTGATTTGTTCCTGCTTGCTGAGCAGAGGAAGGAAACTTTCTTCTATGACGTCTCAGTTCAGATGATTGAGATTTACAACGAACAAGTTAGGGACCTGCTCACTACTGATGGATTAAACAAAAGATATCCTTTGCCAATCTATTTCTCTGCACTTAATTGTTAGAACTTGATTATTGATTCTAGCCTTCTTCTATGCATTTGTCAGTGCTTGATTTTTTCGAATTTATATGTTGAAGGCTTCCTTTACTATGAACACATTAGAAATCCGAAACAGTTCTCAAACAGGACTCAGTGTACCAGATGCAAATTTGGTCCATGTATCTTCAACGTCTGACGTTATAGACCTGATGAACGTGGGACAAAAGAATCGTGTGGTGGGTGCAACAGCACTCAATGACCGCAGTAGTCGATCTCATAGGTGTGTATTTCGATTTTAATTCGTGCTGCCTATGTGATTTTTCGACTAACTTTATTTTTGACTGCAGTTGTTTGACTGTTCATGTACAAGGAAGGGATTTGACCTCTGGGAATATTCTTCGAGGTTGCATGCATCTGGTCGATCTAGCCGGAAGTGAGAGGGTCGACAAATCCGAAGTGACAGGCGATAGACTAAAAGAGGCTCAGCATATTAATAAATCTCTTTCTGCTTTGGGCGACGTGATATCCTCTCTTGCCCAAAAGAATTCACATGTCCCTTATAGAAATAGTAAACTTACCCAACTGCTGCAAGATTCTCTTGGTAAGAAAAATAGCCTAAAACGGACCTTTTGTTTTCTTCTAGACTTCTAGTGGTTGTAAACTTTTTGTGTCCGATTTCGCAATGAGACTGTCTTTGTATACAGGTGGACAAGCCAAGACACTGATGTTTGTTCATATAAGTCCTGAGCCTGATGCAGTTGGAGAGACAATCAGTACCCTTAAATTTGCTGAGCGGGTGGCCACTGTTGAGCTTGGGGCTGCCCGAGTGAATAAAGACTCGACTGATGTTAAAGAGCTGAGAGAACAGGTTCTTACCATGTTCCTCTTTGTAGGTTTCTTCCTGTATACTGAATATATTTGTTCCATAGCTCAATTACTATATTTCTGTGTTATAGGTTGCCAGTCTTAAGGCTGCTTTAGCAAGGAAAGACGGGGAACCGATTTCTATGCAGCAGAAGCCGTCTGGAAGTCCATGTCGCATGCAGCTATCACCTTTTCATCCTGCCTTAAGTGCTAAAAGTCCTAGTTTGTTGCAATCACCAAATGGCCCGCGGAAGCCGATGGAAGATGTAGGCAACATAGAGGTGAGAAGCAATCATGCACTGAGGCAAAAGAAGAAAAGCATGGATCTAGACGAGCTTCTCGGAAATTCACCTACATGGCCTCACCAAAACATTGTGGACGACGATAGAGAAGTGGGGCCCGGAGAGTGGGTAGACAAACTCATGGTGAACAAGCAAGATCCAAATGGAGTCGAGAGGAACCCTTTGATGAGTTGGAATCCTAACACCACAAACATTCAGAAATGTTTATTGGATCCCTTAAAGTATGACCCTGAGAACCCTCCACGTGTCTTGTTTCCTTCAAACAATCAGTTTGATGTTAATGGCACCGATGATTTAGACGAGCTCGAGGCCGGAACCAGTGACTCGTCCGAGCCGGATTTGCTTTGGCAGTTCAACAATTCCAAAATCGGGAGCTTGAGCAGTGGGAATATTAGTCCGAAGTTGGAGAAAGCTCTTGCGAAACAATCCAGGTTTGTATTTATGTTATATTCATAAGAAGGCAACGAGTTGCGTTAATCATCGGGATTAATTTTGATGATTAACCTTATTTGCATTCAGGACCATGATTCCAAAACTAGGCCCTTCACCGTTACGAAAAACTCTCAGTGGAGCCAGTCACGGCCATGCGTCACAGAGGATTGCAAAGCCGACTACTACTGTGATCAAACGTAAATTGGGGTCGAGAAAATAGAGCAAGAGTTATCAATGGCTGTGATGTGCTGGTTTTTTTCTTAACCCATTGAGAGTGATAGAGAATATAAATTGTAGATTTTTTTTTTTGTTTGGCCCCTATATATGTTCTGAGCAACTATTCTAGTTGCTGTTATTCTGTTATGTGGTCTATATATATACAGTATATTCTTTGATTTACTATTTGTTGTGAAAAATTAGACCACGTGTATTATTTTGATTGCTTGATTTTTTTTAAGGGAAAGTGTGTTGATTGTATATCTTGAAGGTGATTGCAATTTGCAAGTGTGAAGAATGTGATTAATTCCTCAGACCATTATATTTTGTTCGATCTCTTCGAACAAAATATCTTGATTCGAATCGAGTTGGTCAAAGTTTTCAAACGATTTTAACACACTCTTACTTTCGATAAAAGTCAAAGCTCGAATCGAACTCTTAATGAAAACTTATTCTTCATATCGAATAGCCATTCACCAATCCAAATTGTATTGTCACTTTTAGGTATTGCCCCAGTTGTATTTCTTCTGTGTCTAAGATGACGAGAACTCTCTCGATTGGGCAAAGATAACGATGACTCTCTCCATTGGGTTACCAGGAAGAATTTGCTTGGGTTCAACTTGCTTTTCTGATCAGACAAGAAAAGTTGGGTTAACTATACATGTTTTTTTATTATGTAATTTTGTCTGCACGTACACCCTTCTTGTGTATCTTTGTGATGTTTGATGACAATTATTTTTGATATGACACAAAAATTACACTTTGCTTATATAATCATATATAGGGGTGGGAATTCCGGTTTTGGTTTTCGGTTTATATAATCATATATAAAACCTTCGATTTTTGGTTAACCAAATATAAGAATTTCGGTTTTCGGTTCGGTTTTCGGTAAGAAAAAATATATATATTTGGTTATCGGTTAACTCGATAACCGATTGTTATAACCGAATAACCGAAATATATTATATATACTGTACATATTATATATATCCTTAACGATCATTGTCTGACAACACACATTTGCTTATTTCGGATTTTTGGTATTTTATTGAATTTATGCATGTTAGGTTGAATATGTTTTTTACCAAAAAAAATGTTGAATATGTTGAATTTTGGTTTAAATTTGTTTATATTTTGGATTTTTTTTTTTCTTTTTTTCCAAATAATTTCTTTTGAAATTAGCTAACTTTTGTTCTTATCGGTTTTTTGGTTAACCGATAACCGACCGAAAAAATCGGTTCGATTATCGGTTATCCAATAAATTATTTCGGTTTGGTTATGGTTAGTCATTTTCATCGTTTTTCGGTTCGATTAACCGGTCATTCGGTTCGATTCGGTTTCTGTTAACCAAACTTCCAGCCATAATCATATACATAAATAATTATAGTATTAAATATTAATAAAATATACTATTTTTTTCCATTTATTTCTACTTGAAATTATTTTTTTTTGCAGGAGATCTAAATAATTAATTAAATTGTGATACTAGTATTGGCCAGTTGAATTGGTAGAGATATAGATTATGAATGATACGTTAGCGGAGTAAATTTGATTCGAACATTAAAATTTTAAGTTTTGGCCTTTTGGTGTTGCATGTATTCATTAAAAGATGGAAGAAATGAAAATTTAAATAAATCGAAGTTTGTGTTCAACACGATTTTTTTAAAACAAATTCGTTCTCTTCGGCCTGCCACAAATCTGGCATCTGGTGACCTTGCCTATGTGGTTCAGGTGCCGTAGATCCACCGATCCTAGTATACATTAATTAGTAATTTTTTCATGTTGCATGTGAACGGCTAAATACACGTTGATTTTAACTTAATTCTTAGACTTTTGATAGCTGCATGTGGAAGAGTTGACATTTTTTATAAAAAAAATATATAATAAAAAGTATACTAAGTAAAATTTTATTCTCTTCGTGTGGAAGAGTTGATATTTTTTATTAAAAAAAAATAGTAAAAGGTAAATTTTAATTTTAAAATTAAAAATTAAATTTTTTATGAAAATTTATAAAAATTTAGTAAATAAAATAAAAGTAAAATTATATTTTAAAATAAAATTTTTGAAGTTTTTAAAAAATGTGTAATATGATTATGATTTACAATTTAATGTTCTACTTTTTTTTAGATTTTTTAAAGTAATTTTAAGATTGTAATTATATGTAATATATAACTGTATAATTAATAGAATTGATAATAATTAATAAAATAATAAAATTTATAATAATTTTGAGTAAATTATTTTTATTCATAATTAGACAAAACAATAATTAATAGAATTGATAATAATTTTGAGTAAATTATTTTTATTCATAATTAGACAAAACAATATGGAGTAATATTTTTATTTATAATATTATACATGCAACTTAATCTTCTTTTTTTTTCGGGGTCGGTTGGGGCAATTGGTCATCTCAAAACACAAAATTATGTCAATTATTTTGAAAATGATAAAATAATAAATATAATTAAATTAAATTAAATTAATTATACATAATTACGTGAATTTATCTGGTGTAGTGCAGTGGGTTTTATTTATGCTATACTCTGGTGGAGTACATATAAATATATAATGTTAACCATTAATATGTCATTAAGAGTACTGCTTCAGGAAGGAGTAGCATCTTGAAGTTGGACATGAGTACTACCGACAGCAGTTTAGCTAGTGGACTATTGTTTAGCCTTTAGACAGCTTGCGGTTGTCAAAAAAAAAAACAAAAAGTCAATGACTCCTCTTTATTTTTAATTAATTTCCTTTGCTTGATGAATGTAAGTAACTATACTGTATTTAACACCTAATCAATCACCTGCAATTTCATCGATCATAATACTCCACCACGAACAAAAACATATACTATTACATATATACATGGCAGCTTATGCATCTTTGGTTTCTCTGATGCGAGTCATTCATGATCTGGAAACTCATCCCTCCCCACCGATTTCTCTCGACAAACAACTACTCGACTCCATCACTCAACGCATCGCATTCTTTCAGGAATTTCTCCATGACTATATTAGTCATGATATTGGTGATGATGATGATGAAGAAGAAGAAGCCGCCGCTGCTGATCCATTGGAGATGCGTATTGCAGCCGCAGCTTACGCAGCCGAAGATGCTATCGAGTACCATATTGTGGACTGTGTTAAGCCGAAGAAAAAGAATTACAGAGATCTGCAGGCAAATGATGATGAAAAAATGGAGTCCATGAAGCGATGTTGCGGCATCCTGCAAAGTGTGATCGAAGAGATGGATTCGATCAAGAAAGTATTAATGACCCCTGAATATTATTATAATGATCAAGTGATGACGTCTTCCGTGAGAATTAATAATATTATTAATCCCGCGGCAGTTGCTGTTGCTCCCAATGAAATCAGCTTGGTGGGGTCCGATGATGCCGTGCTCGAGATCATGGAAAAGCTTGCCGGAGGCCAACTCGATTGCCAGGTCATCCCGATCGTGGGAATGGGCGGTATAGGTAAGACCTTTCTTGCCAAAACTATTTATACTAAACCACTTATTAAGGAGCATTTCGATATATGTGCTTGGGCTACGATTTCTCAAAACTACGACACGAGAGAAATCCTATGTGAACTTCTCTCTCAAGCTACTAACACTACGAAGAGTGTGGATGAATTGGGATTGGAGCTTCACAAGCACTTATTCTCTAGAAGGTTCCTGATCGTGATGGACGACATGTGGAGCATCGATTCATGGGATAAGATCCAACGCTTCTTCCCCAACAACGGCAACGGGAGTCGGGTACTGGTGACGACCAGGCTATCACAATTGAGTTTGCAACTGAACAACAACGATTATAGCCTTCGAATGAGTTTCCTCGACGAGGCTAGCAGTTGGGATCTGTTCTCCAAAACAGTGTTCGGTGAAAAGAGTAGTTCATGTCCTGCAGAGCTGAAGGAAATCGGAGAGAAGATTGTGGACAACTGCAGAGGGCTTCCTTTGTCGATAGCTGTGGTGGGAGGTCTTCTGAAAAACATGGACTCCACTCGAGCATGTTGGGAATCGATACGAGACAACTTCTCCTCGGCGGTGAATATGGACAACAATCAACATTGCTTGAGATTGTTGAGGATGAGCTACAATCATTTGCCGGTGTATTTAAAGCCGTGCTTTTTGTACTTGGGAGGGTTCGAGGAGGACGAAGAGATTCATGTCGCGACACTCGTCCAGCTATGGGTTTCGGAAGGATTCCTAAAGCCAAAAACCAACGGCGAAACGTTGGAGACAACGGCTAGAGGGTTCTTGCACGACCTCGTCGACAGGAACCTCGTTCTGATCGGTCGAGTGGGATCCACTGGGAGCTTGAAGATTTGCAAAATGCACGATTTGGTGAGGGACATGTGCTTGAAAGAATGTGACAAACAAGAGTTTTATCGAGTCGTAGGGGGGAGAAGTAACCGAGGGGGCGGACAACGACGAGTTGTTATACCCAACAACACTTGGATGGAAAACGTGCGACGTGAGTTGAGATTTATGTCGCGCACTCGTTCGATTCTTAGCGAACGTGGTGTGGTTGCACTATGCCGTAACTTGGTACTATTGAGGACGTTTCAAATGCTGAAAAAATCGAGAGGTGCGGAGAAAAATTTCGACCTGACTTCTCTGGTGTCTCGCTATGTCAACCTTCGACACGTTTCGATCGGAGCTCCCGGGATGTCGTGGTTGCTTCCCTCGGTTAGCCGCCTTTGGAATTTACGTACACTCATCGTTTCTTATTGTTTCTTGGACGAGCCCGTCTTGGTGGCTGATTTCTGGAAACTGACTCAATTACGGTGTATGGAGTTCAATACTAGTTATGTGTATATCCCGGATCCAGCTCCGATTAATTGCGTCGTCATGGAAAATCTACACACACTCAAGGGAGTAAGTAATTTCAAATGCAGTGAAGAGATGGTTAAGAGCATTCCAAATATCAAAAGATTGAGATTGGAGTATAATCGATACGTTGATGAATCATCAGCAGACGAGGACGAAGACGTCGACGATGATGATGATGATGATGATGTGTATTTGATGGGCAATTTGGAAAAATTTAGTGGATTGGAATTCCTCAGCATCACGTTTTTAGACAAAAGCCCGATTACTTGTGTGCAGAATATTAGCTTTCCACACCACCTTAAGAAGTTGGGTATTTATTTGGATTTCGAGTTTGAATGGGACCAATCGTTGTTGTTGGAAAAGATTGGTTCATTGCCCCTTCTCGAGAAGTTAAGATTCAAATCGGTCTTCTCTGGGGAAGGCAACAAGTGGGAAATAGCCGAAGAACAATTTCCGAGCCTCAAGTACTTGGAAGTGTTCTTCTGTGACGGTCTCGTAAGCTGGACGGCGTCGGAAGAGGATTCATCCATACTTCCGAGCCTCGAGCACCTTTCGCTTGATTGCTTGAAACAGCTGAAGATGATCCCTTTTGAACTCGGAAACATCGACACGCTCAAACGTATACAGGTGCGCAACTGCGGAGAAGAAGTGGTGAAAATTGTGAAAGAGATGTTCGACGAGCAAGCCGAGTTTCAAGGCGGGGAAGATCAACTTAGTTTTCACGTCGAGGTCGATGTTTCCAAGGATCAACACCACCTGCTGAGCTTGGCCTGTCCCAACTTTTACGTGACGTCAATTTAATCGGATGGTGACGTCAATTTAATCATTACAGCTGTTTGATTTGTATCTGATCTATTTATTACTGTTTGTTTAAAATAAAATCAATTAATCAAATTTTATTATCTCAATTACGGTTTTTTCCATGAACCATTAGTACGCTGCTTCAAAAATCATTGATTTTAGTTTCAAAATAAATTAAAATAAAATAAATCAAAAATAATTTGAATCAATAATTTTAAGAATTAGTTAATGTCACAATATTGATTAAGTTTATTTCAAAATAAATTAAAATAAAATAAATAAAAAATAATTTTAATCAATAATGATTTTAAAAATCTAATTAATGTCCTAATATATATTAAAAATCTAATTAATGTCATAATATTATTAATATTTTTATTTTTTAATCGTTCCGTCCGATTAATCCCTCTAGGCTCTAGGCCCCTAGTCACCGCCCGCCTACCGCCTAGCGCCTTTTAGAACCTTGATTTTTAATCGTTTCGTCTAGTTTCAGTTCAAAAGAACTGGTCATTAGTGTTTGAATATATTTTGTTTTATTAAATTGTTATTAAATACAAATAATTACACTTTTTTTCTCTTTTAAACATTCATAACATTTCACCACCAAATGTGTACTCAAAATAAATCTCGCAATCAAGAATATATACAAATGTGCATTAACAAAAATGACAAATAATCAAGAAAAATGAAATTTAATAAATAAAACAAAACATAAAACATCTCTACCAAAACTTTTTCTTGCACACGATTACCAAGTAGTACTGTAGAACGAAAACCGCACGGTGCACTGTACACAGACTGGAATACAGACCCGAGAACCCCTTTGACGAATTTCACTTCCCGGAATATTTTCCGGGCTCTCGTATATTATTCTTTCCGTGAAGAGAAACTCCCGCGTATCTCATCGTATGGATCAATGAATGAATAACAATAACAATAATCATCGAGACGTCACGATACCGCGACTCGGCTCATCGTTTCGTACGAGCTTTCTCGAAGCTCAGGGCACGGTTCGGGCCATACATCAACGGCCCAGCCCGCAACATCAGAGCAAATCCAAGAGCCCGTAGTGGCGGAAAAAGAAACATTGTAGAGGCCTATATCCGTGAAGGGCGACTCCTCTATACCCGAGAACACCCCTGGGATCGTAATATTCTTTCCAACAATGTCCTTTATCGTAATTTTGCTCACAACCGGCAGAGCATCCGGGTCAAACCCGTCATCCGGATGGGACCCGCACTGGCCCGTGGCCCGAATCGCTTGCTGCACGTTTTCCATGTAGACGTCCGATATGAAGATGGAATTTACGTAACCGCCCCTCCCTATTGCGGTTTGAAGCTCGACCCCGTAAAGGGAGTCGTGGATGCGGAGGTGCTGGGCGAGAACAACGGAGATTCCGCCCGACATCTCGCTGCCGAAGGCGATGCCCGATCCCGAGGTCGATCGGAGGTTGACTTTTCTGACGTGGACCCGAGAGGTTGACTTCCCGTACGAAATTCCGTATTCGTCCCAACCGCTTTTCATCGCGATGGCGTCGTGCCCGGTGCTGATGTTGCTGTTTTCGATGCAGACTCGCTCGGAGGAATCTGGGACTATGCCGCTAGTGTAAGGAGAATCGGGCGGAGAATAAACGGTAATATTCTGAACTAGCAATTTACTGCATCGAAATACAATTTCATGAATCAGGATAGAACAAATAAACGTATTAGGAAAAGACGTAAGCGCCCCTACCTGCAATAGACTGGATGTATGTTCCAAGCGGGTGCGTTTAAGAACGTTAAGTTTGAAACGACGATGTTGTTCGACCCGACGAGTTCGACTAGATGTGGTCGGCTGTAATTTAAAGTACGAGAATTCAATTGCTCCCACCAAACGGACCCTTGACCATCGATCGTTCCGTTGTTTCCTGTGATGACGACATCGGTTAAGTTCTGTCCGGTGATTAAACTGCGATATCTTCGACCGGGTAAATCGAGGCCTCGACCGTAAGAAGGCAAGGGGTCGACTACATCCCAGTGACTATAATCCTGAAAAAAAGGAAACATTCATTAAGCGAGATCGAGATTTACTTATTCATCCCAAACCCACAAATCGTGTCGAACGATAGATACCTGAGAGCCGAGAATAACGGCATCTTTCTCCAAGAATAGAGTGAGATGGCTCGTGAGAGTAATGCACCCCGTGAGCCATTGGCCAGCCGGAACATAGAGCTGGGCCCCGCCCTTGTCGACAAATGACTTGAGGTAGAAAATTGCATTCTGGAAAGCAACTGTGTTCAAGGTCTTTCCGTCTCCCACAGCCCCGAATTCAGAGACGGAGACACTGTGAGGTCTAGGAGTCAACGGCCAATTCGATTTGCAGACTCCGTCGTACTCGGGGGCGGCGTTTCTCAGAGCCAGGAGCAAAAGCAAAACTACCTGAGATGAAATGATGTGATTAAGGAAGTAGTAAAAAAAACAAGAATTCAACATGACATCACATTATCATATTTTTACCAGAACTAAAACAAATCTATCCAACATTATAACTAAACAAATAGATCTTGAAAATGCAAGCACAATCATATACTAAGAACACAAACCCATTACTCAAAAAAGACAGGGCTAGTAAAACAGAGCATCAGTTCAGATCTAGAAACCAAGAATCCCTTGTCATAAAGACATCACTCAAAGATCTAATCAAAAAATTGAAGTGTTCTAACACACTGAAATTGAGTTAACATTAAATAAATCGAAATATGAAAATGGAGTAAGCATCAAATTGAAACTTAAGCAAACAGAGTTCAATGGAAAGATTGGATTTTTTTTTTGGGCATGAATTACAGAAGCCCAGAAAGAGATCCAACAACCCTTTTAGTTTTATTTAAATAAAAAAAATCATGAAAAAAAAATCAAAATAAAAATCAACGTACTTACTAGCCGCTTCATGGTCTTTCTCAATTTCAAGCCCTCATTCAAAGCTGTGGAAAATCTTTGACTGCGAAACCTAAAAAAACTAAGAGAAACCAAGAAGAAGAGAAAGAAAGAAAAGAGAGAAGAAAAGGAGTGTGATTGAATGATGATGAGTGGCAATTAAGGAGGAAAAAACATACAAATATTTAATAAAATAAAATAAATTAAATGAGAGTGACAGCACATCATTATATCTTCTTTAAAATATAGCTGTGTGACAATGAATATTGATTTACAAAAATATGGTATACTATTACTATAATTTTACTCTAATTAAATTTTCCTTCCACTTCATAATTTTTTTCTTAGTAAGTATTGTTGAACATGTTAGTTGATTAATTTAAATCTGTTGGATTATATTGTGTTGGCCCAGTTCCTTAATTCAGTAGCAGCCCAGGTGAGGTGTCGGCCCACTTAGACTTCAGCCCATCACCCCTTTTCCTCCTGATTGCAGCCCAGCCCACTTATGTGTTTTCTGATACACTTAAGCCCGTTGACCTTTCCTGACCGTAGATGTTAGGGTTGGTGTGTGTGGTGCAATCTGGATCGTTGATTGGGTATGATATATTGAACTCGACCCTCAGCCTTAACTCACTTCGCCCCTTTCGCAAACCCTACCTGAGTGTGTGCGATTTACACATAGTTGTGTGTGCGATCTCCTTCTCCGTTCATCGGCTCTGTAGCTTCCCCCTCCGTCTCCGGCGACCTCCTTGTGAGCTCGTGTGCTGGAGACGGCTTGTGAAGCTTCTGGATCCGTTTGATTTACCTCTCTGTGAGGCGGAGTCGACGGTGAGGCTGAGTGCTCCCTGTTCCGGCGAGGCTACTGTGACTTCTCGGCTGTTACCACTACCACCAGTCATACTACGAGGATGGATCTACAGTCCTGAGCCGAATACATATTCTATCTCTGTATTTTCATAGATCTATATATATATATACTTGATCTGTTCTTGTTCTTGCCGCTCACTGTACTTAGGGTCTACTCAGGCCCAAATCCTTTCATGTGGACTGGATCTTTCTAGATCTTCAGACCGCTGTGATTTGGGGTCCTGCTCTAGTCTTAGGTGAATTACAAATCTGATATTTGCTCTGTGTTTGTGTTTGCAGGTGCCTAGAAGCGACGACCGCCGACGTGGAGCCCTAACAGTGGTATCAGAGCACCACGGCGGCGGCTACCAGCAACCAGATCTGCAGATCCGTGACCTAGGGTTCGTGATCTGTCACCTGGAGGGTTGGAGTTGCTCGGCACCGCTCGGTAGGAGGCCCAGGTAGCAAACCCGAATTAGGTGCCCCCAACCATTGTAAATCCGGGATTGATCACCCCCTTGGCTGTAAGGTTGGTACCCGGGTTGCCTGTGAAACGCGAAACGGGAACTGCTACAAGGGGTCCCTTGCGAATAACCCTGCAAGGTAAGTGATTGGCTTGAACCCCCTCTTTCTGTGATGGTACGACCCGCCTGGTGGTCATATGTGATGGTGTGGCCCGCCTGGTGGTCGTGTGTGGTGTTTTGTGTTTGAAAAATCTGTTTTCAAAACCCTTGTTCAAAAATATTTTCTGGAAATATTTTGGTTTACTGATTCTGTGTTAAACCCTAATTTTGTGAAAATACAATGAACAACCTGCCTACTTGATTTCTGTGTTAATCCACTGGTTTGGTACTTGTGTGTTTGAACCCTCTGTGATCTTCACTTTTGTGTGTTAGGTTTAGGGTTTCATTCTGTGATACCAGAAACCTATAGTAACCTAACCTATTTGGAGAGGTGAGTGCTAGTGTAGGGTTCAAAGTGGTGGCCCCCAACATACCAAACTTCCCTTGCTGCACTTCCTTGAGGGGTGTTAGTATATTGTGAAGGTTGGGGTGTCCATTTGTCTGAGGACTTTACCTACTCATCATAGGCTCTGGGTTACTCAATAGGGAGTAGGGCGTTTAGGACTCTCTCTCTCACTTAGTGAGAACTAGAAGTGTGTGTGTGTGTTGACCTCTGTGGTGCTCACTATCTTCTGTCAAGTGCTTCTGTGTGCTTCTCTGATTCTGTGATAGCTTGAACTTGCTGTTTTCAATTTGTTTTCAAAAACTGAGTCATCAAAATCTATTTCTCAAAATGTCTGGTTTTAACTTGGCACCATTTGATGGAAAAGGGGATTTTGCAATTTGGAAACTAAAGATGAAAGGGATTTTGATCCAACAAAAAGTTTTTAAAGCTATAAGTGGTGGTTACTCCACTGATGACTCTGCTGAAATGAAGGCTGAAACTAATGCACTTGCCCACTCAGCCATAATCTTGT
Source organism: Euphrasia confusa (assembly GCA_954870475.1). Classification (NCBI taxonomy): domain Eukaryota; kingdom Viridiplantae; phylum Streptophyta; class Magnoliopsida; order Lamiales; family Orobanchaceae; genus Euphrasia; species Euphrasia confusa. Next base: position 479,410 of record OX940949.1, read on the forward strand.
GTTTGTCTGAATCTGTTTTAAGAAAAGTGGGTGAACTTGAATCTGCAAAAGAGCTTTGGGAAAAATTACATGATCTTTACACTGAGACTTCCCTGAATAGTAAACTGTTTTTACTTGAAAAGTTTTTCAGATTTAAATTGGATATGAGTAAAGACATTTCTGATAATATTGATGCATTCACTAAACTGATTCAAGACATTAAGTTGACTGGTGACAAACACATTGATGATTATACCCCTATTATGTTATTGAATGCTATACCTGATTCCTATTCTGATGTGAAATCTGCTATTAAGTATGGTAGGGACTCTGTGACTCTAGAAACTGTGATTAATGGGCTTAAAAGCAAAGAATTAGACTTAAGGTCTAATAGAGGCCATAGGGTTTCTGAAGTTAATCAAGTTAGAGGGAGGTCTAAGTCTAGGAACAATGGTGGTCAGAACCATAAAGGTAATGGCAATAAAAACAATGACAAGAAGAAGGGGAGGGGTAAGTCTAGGTCTAAGTCTAGACCCAAGGGTAAGAAGTGCTATAATTGTGGTGAGCTGGGACACTTCATAAAGGACTGTCCCAAGCCCAAAAAGGTCAATGGTGACCAAGCTAATATTGCTGCTGAACATGATCATGATGGTGTTGTTTACATGATTTCTGAGAATACTTTGATTCCTGATGTGAATGCTGCATTGCCTGCTTTTCTTGATGAAAATAAGTGGCTAATTGATTCTGGTTGCACATATCACATGACTCCATACTTGCATCTGTTTACTTCATATAAGAAAATGCATAACTCATCTGTTTCTATGGCTAATGATAAAAGATGCATGGTAGAAGGAATTGGTGATATCTGTGTAAAATTTGATTCTGGCTATCTGTACACTCTTAGGAATGTTAGACATGTGCCTGATCTATGCCAAAATTTGATATCATGTGCTGCATTGGAATCTGATGGTATTTCTGGGAAATGGGGGAATGGGTGCATGACTATTGTTAAGGGTTCCATTATTCTGTGCAAAGCTGCTAAGTGCAATAACCTGTATATTTGCAATGCATCTCCTTACTTGAAAGAATCTGCTCATATTGTGCATGATAGTGCCTCTGAGCTTTGGCATAAGAGGCTAGGTCATATAAGTAAGAAAGGCATGGAATTCTTGAAATCTGATGGTTATTTTGGTAACACTAAAATGTCATGCATGAATTTCTGTGAAACTTGTGTGTTAGGGAAGCAAACTAGGGTTAGTTTTCCTGTGAACCCCACCCCCAATGTGCCTACTACTTCTGCTGTGCTTGAATACTTGCATGCTGATTGTTGGGGACCTTCCCCTGAACCTACCCAAGGTGGTAATAGATACTTCTTATCTGTGATTGATGATTATTCCAGAAAAGTGTGGGTTTTCTTGATGAAAAACAAATCTGATGTTTTCCAAAAGTTCAGTGATTTTAAAACCTTAATTGAAAATCAAACTGGTCAGAAAATTAAAGTGTTAATAACTGATAATGGCCTAGAGTTTTGTAATACTGAAATGGATAACTTATGTGCACAATCTGGTATTAAGAGACATAGGACAGTTCCTTATACACCCCAGCAAAATGGAGTTGCTGAAAGGATGAATAGGACCCTTCTAGAGAAGGTTAGATGTTTGTTGACATCTTCAGGCCTTAGCAAAAGGTTCTGGGGTGAAGCTGTCTTGACTGCTGCTTATTTGATTAATAGGTCACCTAGTGTGCCCTTAAAAGGAAAGTGTCCTGAGTCTGTCTTTTCTGGAAAATCTGTGAGTTTGGCTAATTTGAGAGTGTTTGGCTGTTCTGCTTTTGTGCATCATTCAACTAATAAACTTGAACCTAGGTCTAGGAAGTGTGTCTTTCTTGGATATCCTGAGGGGACCAAGGGCTACAGGCTGTGGCTCAGAAGTGAACCTGGTTTTAGAACCATAGTAAGCAGAGATGTAATTTTTAATGAAAATGAAATGCCTTGTCTAAATGCTAGAAACCCTAAGGTTGGTGGTACCTCTGGTGAGGTGGAGTCTACTCCCTCTGTAGGTCCCTTAGGTGTGCATGACTTGCCTGCTACTTCTGATAACTTGCCTGCTGATATGCCTGAAGATCCTGTTGTTGAGTTGAATGAAAATGCTGATAATGCTCCTGCTGTGAATCCAAACTTGAACCCTGATAATCCAAATTTGAATCCTGTGAATCCAAATTCTGTGAACTTGCCTGCAAATGATAATCCCCCCATGCATGCTGAATATGAACAAGATGAAACTGTTGTTGATGTGAATCCCAATCTGACTAGTTATCAATTGACTAGGGATAGGACTAGGAGGAACCCTAGGCTGCCTGCTAGATTTGATGATTTCCAACTTGGTAATTTTGTTTTTAACATGCATGATTTGATTGAGAACTGTGAACCTAAAACCTACAATGAGGCCATGAAATCTGAACATTCTGAAAAATGGTTAAGTGCTATGAAAGAAGAAATGAACTCACTTTTGAAAAATGAAACTTGGACTTTGGTCCCCAAACCCCCTAAATGCTCTGTGGTAGACTGTAAATGGTTGTACAAGGTCAAGCATGAGGGTAGTGAGGTCAGATTTAAGGCTAGGTTGGTTGCTAAGGGGTTCTCTCAAAGGGAAGGGGTTGATTATACTGAAATATTTGCTCCTGTTGTTAAATTCACTACTGTCAGAATTATGCTTGCTCTGTGTGCTCAGTTTGATTGGGAAATGAAACAGATGGATGTTAAAACTGCTTTCTTGCATGGTGAATTAGATGAAAAGATTTTTATGAAACAACCTGAGGGGTTTATTGTGGATAATAAATCTGAACATGTGTGTTTGTTGAAAAAGTCTTTATATGGTTTAAAACAGTCCCCCAGGCAATGGAATAAAAAGTTTGATGAATTTATGCTTTCCTTGAAATTCAGTAGGAGTTCTTATGATCCCTGTCTGTATTATACTTGTGATTCCAAAGTGCCTGTCTATCTTGTTCTATATGTTGATGATATGCTGATTTTTAGCTCCTGTTTGAAGTCTGTTGAATCTGTCCAGAAACATTTATGCTCTAAATTTGAGATGAAAGACTTAGGTGATGCTAGAAAAATCCTTGGCATGAACATTGATAGAAATAGGGCTGACTGTTACATTCATCTTCACCAATCTGCTTATGTTGATAAACTGCTTGAGAGATTTAACATGTCTAAATGCAAATCTGTTTCTGTGCCTCTTGCTGGTCACTTTGTGTTGTCTAAAGATCAATGTCCCAAAACTGATGCTGAATATGAAGCTATGAATTCTGTGCCCTATGCTTGTGCTGTAGGATCTGTTATGTATCTCATGGTTAGCACTAGACCTGATATTGCCTATGTTGTTAGTTGCTTGAGTAGATACATGTCTAATCCTGGTCAGCCTCATTGGGAGGCCATGAAGTGGTTACTTAGATATCTTGCTGGTTCTAAGTCTTATGGCCTGAAATTTCTGAAAAGTAAAAGTGGTGTTGTGTTGAGTGGATTTGTTGATGCCAATTATGCAAACTGTAGAGATTCTAGAAAATCCTCAACTTCCTATGTGTTTACTGTTTGTAATTCATGTGTTAGCTGGAAATCCCAATTGCAAAATATTGTTGCTTTGTCTACAACTGAATCTGAATATATTGCTATTACTGATGCTTTTAAAGAAGCTATTTGGTTGAAAGGATTGCTGACTGAACTGAAGTTGTTGCATGATTCTGTGGTAGTTTTCTCTGATAGTCAATCTAGCATCCAATTGTGCAAAAACCCTGTATTCCATGATATAACTAAGCATATAGATGTTAGGTTCCATTTCATTCGTGATCATGTTGAAAAGGGTGATGTTTTGCTTGATAAGATATCCACTAATCACAATCCTGCTGATATGGGAACTAAGCCCCTGCCTCTGGAGAAATTCCAGTTCTGTCTGAAGTTCTTGAACTTCAGTCCCCTGGGCTGATGTTGTGCCAGTGTACCCCTTGGGGTGCTGCTGTTGTGTAGCCAGCCCAGGAGGTGTTTTGCCTGTTGCTTTGGGTGCAACAGGCGTTTCTATGTAAAGAAACAGCCTTAAAGCCCACGCTTTCCCACTCCCCCTGAGTCAGTGGTGTTTCAGAAGAAACATGTTTTAAGCTCTCACCCTTTGGGGTGTTAGCTGTCACCTCAGTGTGACGGTTGCTCAGGGCAACCACCCTTGCTGTTAAGTCAGCAGGGGAAAGTCCCCGTTGCTCCGGCAGCGGGGCTAGGCGATGATGAGTCTGTTCTTGTGTTCAAAACTTGTGTTTGATTGTGTTCCTAGTAGATGTGATTATGACTGTGTGGTGGTGGCCAACAAGGTGGAGAATGTTGGATTATATTGTGTTGGCCCAGTTCCTTAATTCAGTAGCAGCCCAGGTGAGGTGTCGGCCCACTTAGACTTCAGCCCATCACCCCTTTTCCTCCTGATTGCAGCCCAGCCCACTTATATGTTTTCTGATACACTTAAGCCCGTTGACCTTTCCTGACCGTAGATGTTAGGGTTGGTGTGTGTGGTGCAATCTGGATCGTTGATTGGGTATGATATATTGAACTCGACCCTCAGCCTTAACTCACTTCGCCCCTTTCGCAAACCCTACCTGAGTGTGTGCGATTTACACATAGTTGTGTGTGCGATCTCCTTCTCCGTTCATCGGCTCTGTAGCTTCCCCCTCCGTCTCCGGCGACCTCCTTGTGAGCTCGTGTGCTGGAGACGGCTTGTGAAGCTTCTGGATCCGTTTGATTTACCTCTCTGTGAGGCGGAGTCGACGGTGAGGCTGAGTGCTCCCTGTTCCGGCGAGGCTACTGTGACTTCTCGGCTGTTACCACTACCACCAGTCATACTACGAGGATGGATCTACAGTCCTGAGCCGAATACATATTCTATCTCTGTATTTTCATAGATCTATATATATATATACTTGATCTGTTCTTGTTCTTGCCGCTCACTGTACTTAGGGTCTACTCAGGCCCAAATCCTTTCATGTGGACTGGATCTTTCTAGATCTTCAGACCGCTGTGATTTGGGGTCCTGCTCTAGCCTTAGGTGAATTACAGATCTGATATTTGCTCTGTGTTTGTGTTTGCAGGTGCCTAGAAGCGACGACCGCCGACGTGAAGCCCTAACAAAATCGATCTTAATATTTTATTTCCAAAATAATGGTGTGAATTGAAAAGGTATATAAAAAAATAAAGATTTTTTAATGAGTTCCATAATTAAACAAATCAAATAAGGAAAAAAATATGTTCAATTTAATTAGTGAAATTAGCTAGTATCTAATCACTCCCCTAATTTCACATTTGCCGACACTACATAATGGAAATTCATGCGTTTTTTTAGCATACAATAATGCAATGTCTTAAGCATGATTAATTAATCTTTTAAACACAAATTATTATTATTATTATTATTATTATTATTATTATTATTATTTTGTGTGTGAATTAGTGTATTTATTTGTCTTTGTTGTAAAAAAAAAAATAATAAAAAAAAAATATATATATATATATAGAGAGAGAGAGAGAAAAAAAAATTAAACTACACTAAATGGGATAGTGAGACAGCTTATTTACACTAGGACATAAAAAAACCGGTTATTTACACAAAAAAGCAATGAACATCCGAAATTGCCCTCCACCTATGTCGATTCCTCAATTACCTCATAACTTTCGACAAGCTATGAATGGCGAATGTGAAGGCGAATGTTTGCTATAGCTACGTTGAGATCCTTGTCGAATCTTATTAGTATGGCGAATCTGATGTCGAATGTTTGTCAAGACTATGGAGAATATGATGTCGAATGTTTGTGAGATAATGTCGAATTTGATGTCGAAAATTATGTGTTGTATCTTTTTTCGAATATGATGTCGAATGTTTGTGATATAATGTCGAATTTGATGTCGAATCTTATGTGTTGTATCTTTTTTCGAATGTACACAGTATGTCGAATCTTATCACTATGGCGAATGTTATGGCGAATCTTATCAATATGGGGAATGTTAGAGCGAATCTTATGACTATGGCGAATGTTATTTGTTTGGCCGATAACTATGTCGAATCTTATAAGCAAGACGAATATATTATAATCTTATGCAAATTATTTTCTTACATTTTTCTTATTTCAATAATATTTATTATTAGCGTTATAATCTTAGACGAATATTATTTTTTTCATTTTTATTTTAATAAATTTGCGTAATCTTTATTTAAATAAAATTTAAATAATATTTGCGTTATAATTTCAAAAAAAGTTAACGCAAATAATGCTTAAAATTTCTTTATATTTTAATTCAGAGAAATATTAATTTAGAAAAAAATACATAAATGCAAATCCACATTCGCTGTGGCAATAAATGTGATCCACATTTTCAAAAAAAAATTAATGCAAATATTTTAAAAAAAATTATATTTTAATTAGAAAAAAAATTCACATTGGACGAATCCACATTCGCATGGCATTCGCCATGAGCGGCGAAACTACATTTGCCATGGGAATTCACAATATGAGAATCCACATCCACCGTGGAAAATCCATTTGGCTTATCCACATTCTTATCCACATTCCCAGGGCGAATCCACATTCGCCTAGGGCGAATCCACATTCGCCTAGGGCGAATCCACATTGCCGTAAGCAAACCCACAATCGGCCACAGAAACTCAAATTAAAAAAAGTTAACACAAATATTTCAAAAAATATATTTTATATATTAATTAAGAAAAAATCAAAAAAAGTTAACGCAAATATTTCAAAAAAAATTATTTTATATTTTAATTCAGTAAAAATTCACATATTCAAAAAAAGTTAACGCAAATATTTCAACCTAAAATTTTCAACCTAAATTTTTCAAAGATCATTCAATATGTTAGGGCAAATCTAATTTTATAGCATAATGTAATTGCGTTAATATTTATTTATGTAGTAATCTGAATAAGTAAAAAAAGTTAATACAAATATTTCAAAAAAAAAAAATTTATATATTAATTAAGAAAAAATCAAAAAAAGTTAACGCAAATATTTCAAAAAAAAAATATTTTATATTTTAATTCAGTAAAAATCCACACATTCAAAAAAAGTTAACTCAAATATTTCAATCAAAATTTTTAAAAGATCATTCATTATGTTAGGGCAAATATAATTTTATAGCGTAATGTAATTGCGTTAATATTTATTTATGGATTAATCTGAATAATATTTCTTTAATTCGACACACATATATACATATTCGACACACACATCAACACATTCGACAAATATTCTACACATGCAACACAGTTCGACAAAAGAATTAAGAAAATGACACACATATCAACACATTCGACCCATATTCGCCAAAACAAATACAAATAATGGACACTGAAAACATCTAAAAACATTCGACAAGATTCGACACAACTAATAACATTCAACAAAGGATAAACACATTCGACATAGATTCTACACATTCGACAAAAGATTCGACACAAATAATAACATTCGACAAAGGTTTCGACAAGAATTATCAATTTCACAAGGCAGAACAAAATATTTATATCTATCGCTCTGTGTAAGGAAAATCCGGTAAAAATTAAAAGTAAGGGTATAACAGTCATTCAGTGTAAATAACCAGTTTTTTTATGTCCTAGTACAAATAAGATGTCTCACTATACCATTTAGTGTATTCTCTACCATTTACACTATATATATATATATATATATATATATGTGCATGGGAAAGAAAGCGTGGCATGTTCTTTGTGGGAAATGGGGCCCATAAGCTCAATGATGTATGAGAAATGCTAGTCTGGAATCACTCAGTGTGCCAGATCAGACCCCATTTGTGGGCCCACCTTCCAAATTAGTTTTTCTTCTTAATTTTTTTTTGTGGGGGCGTAAGGCGTTAACCACATTTTCTTTTATAATTTCTATGTTATTAATACAACCCTTCCATTTTAATTTTCCTATTTTTTAATAATTTACAAAAAACAATATTCATAATAAATTGAGTTATATACGGAGTACTACTACTTTTATTTATGTCTTTTTCAAATTTACTTATACTCCTATTACCACTAACTAATTAGCTTCCGAAACAAACTTGGTTGGCGAAGCTACTCCTATATTTTTTTAAAGTAAATTTAATAATCCTAATTCTATTATTTAATTTTTAAAATTTTATTAATAATGTTTTTAATTTATTTTCATAGTCGAACACATATCTTTTTTTTTTCGACGAAAAGAATAGTATTTTTTTTAGGTATCCTATGGTGGGACTGGGAGCCTTGTTTGTCTGGCATTCTTTCTCACAGTTGAATCTTCTCAATTATTGCAGTGTCTTGAATTACAGAACAAACGGAGAAAATGGAAATCATTTCGGTAAAAGTTTTTTATTTCTTGTTTTAATATTTGTTTATTGTGTTTGGAAAAGTAAGGTGTGAATTATGAATTATTATCATTGTTTATTGCAATCTACTTTACTTTTTATCTTATTTTAATGATTAACATTTTTATTTTATTTTTCAAAAATGGTGAATCTGTATGTTGCCTAAAATGAGCAAGCAAGTGAAGTCACTGCAATCTGAACAAAAAATGTTGGTGTTTCATGAATCAATGAGTTGCATTCAATAAAAATGATTCAAATTTCTATATACAATGAACTAATTAACATGATACATCGATTTATATTCTCACCATGGTTTATCTTCCTGTTTGCATACGAACTCGTTACGTGTGACCAAGTTATTATGTGAACATATGGAAAATAAGTAAACTTTCTCAACGGCATGAAAAGATGACTGTGTCACTTTCTACTGTCAAATTTTGTCCACGTCAGAAAAAATAAAAAAATAAAAAAGGGATAAAAAATCCACATGGCGCAGTGGCTTTCATCTGTTTGTTTTTTGTTGAAACTGAAAAGCGTGTTTCACACGCACGACATCTGTCACGAACATTCTGTCACAAACATCGTAATCACAATTTGGTGGACCGGTCAATGAATATATTAATGGGCCGGATATACTTAGCAAGCTTAATGGGTTTTGGTTAAAATTCAACCCAAATCGATTTAATAGGCCGAAATTCGTTCTTTTATGGGCCGGAGGTCGCACATAGGAAAACGTGCCCAAAAAGTTTCAACCAATAGCGGCGCACTCGGATTACTGATTAATCACTGAAAAAAAAAAATCTAACGTCGACTCCGTATTTCTAATTCCTTTTTTAGTTTCGATCGGCGGTGAGCTGTGACTGAATCTGAAAATGGCGATGCTCGTAATCGGCCGGCGGCTAACGAGTCGATACCCGACGACGTCGTACCTTCCGGCGAGCTTCAGGTGGTGCTCCACGTCATTCAGAGAAGAGAGAGACACGTTTGGGCCGATTCAGGTTCCATCGGACAAGTTCGTTCCTTCTTTCTGTCTCTGTATACGATTTTGTTGATCGTTGATTTGTTCAATTTTTATCCGGTTTGTTTTTGTTTGGCGGTTTAATTTATCGATGGATCTTCATGTTTTAGCTCGCCGTGCAGTCCGATCAATTTTATATGATTATTGTTTTGGTATACAATTTTGTTTGTCATGTTTTTTCTGCTCGCCACCATCTGTTGATTGTGTATTTGAAACATATAAATCGACGAAGCTATAATATATACAGACTAGGGAGAGGTAATGGATACTATTTGGGGTGACAATGGAAAATATAAAAACTGCAGCAGAAATACCACCATAGAGTATATTTTCCTTTTTTTTGGTAAAGAGGATTGAAATCATGACCTAGTAGATAATGACATTAGCAAAAATACTTTTAATCTACTTTGTGCAAGTTATTACTCATTCTTCTTCGTGTGTTCTGGCACGGTGATTGAACATCTGTATAGTGGTCAGTTCCATGGCTTGAACATATCTCTTGTTTTCATATAGGATGGTAGTTGAAAGTTGAGATGTTTTACTTTTTGTCATTCTGTTATGTAAGTTGTTTCTAAGGTCTGATTATGTAAAAAAAAAATGGGACAAAAAATGGGAAGATGGGGTAAAAAAAAATTGAATTCATAATCTATATGTAAAAAAATGATGTTGAGGCGGGAAACTGTTCCTGCTTAAAATGAAGTATGATGGTATAAAATAAATAGATGTTACAGAGAAGATGGGGCTTATTGGAAATATTGTCATACGCTTTTAATGACTATATTGGTCCTTCGATATGTTTGTAATTTGTCAGATTATGGGGCGCTCAAACACAAAGATCGTTGCAGAACTTTGAAATTGGAGGCGAGCGAGAAAGAATGCCTGAACCAATTATACGTGCCTTTGGGATTCTTAAGAAATGTGCCGCCAAGGTGAAATACTTATGATTCACAAATGGTTACAATAGAGAATATACAGGGTGAATAGTACCTTTCTTTTTTTGTATAATTATTGTTTGTAATTTGAAGAATATATTGCCCTTCCATTATTTCTGCCGGCCATCACTAACACCCTAAGAGAGGACAACCTTAAAAAGGCTTGTTTATCTTGAGATTTTGACATATATATTGCTTTTCAGGTAAACATGGAATATGGTCTTGATCCCTCCATAGGGAAAGCAGTTATGCAAGCTGCACAGGAAGTGGCTGAGGGAAAATTAAACGATCATTTCCCGTTGGTTGTTTGGCAAACTGGCAGTGGTACTCAGAGTAACATGAATGCCAATGAGGTACTTACTGTTTTTTCTGCTTGCTACTTTTTACACCCCGTGATATCTTTTGGTTTTAACAGCATATTATGTGACTACCTAGTTAATTGCATGTTAAAATTAATAATATTTTTGTGTTCATGAATAAATATTTGTTCCATGCTGTGAAGCATTTTTTGTGGAGTTCTTGGGATTTCTTTCACACATCCTGTATTTATCTGATCGATTTAAATTTTTTCAACTGTTAGCATATTATTGAACTGCTCTGGGAGGTGGTGTTGTGCAATATTTTTTTTGTTAATTATATTTTTTATTTTATTTTATTTTATTTTATGCGACAGGTTATTGCGAATAGAGCAGCTGAGATTCTTGGCCACAAACGTGGGGAAAAAGTTGTTCATCCAAATGACCATGTAAACAGATCACAATCTTCTAACGACACCTTTCCGACTGTAAGTTTCTTTCATCCTTGAGAAGACTATCTCTAGGTTCTAATTATATCAGTAATCTGATGTATAACTGGTTATATTGTTTTGGATTTTTCTTATTCACAGGTAATGCACATTGCAGCTGCAATGGAAATCAATTCAGGATTAATACCAAAACTGAAACAATTACACACAACACTTCATTCAAAGGTTCTGTTAACTCATTTAAACTATTTTTTCTCCTGTTCCTTCTGCCTCTAGTATTCCCCCCTTCCTTATTAACTGTTTTTATGTTCCACATGGTTCATTAAGTGTATAGATTTCTGCCAAAAATATGGTTTAGTTTTTTTTGTTTTTTTTTGTTCATATCTTACACATGCCTTGATTTTCTATATTTATAAAGAAGCAAAATACCTTTCATGATTTGGTTTACCTTGCAATGTGTTTCAGTCTGTTGAATTCAAAGACATAGTAAAAATTGGCCGCACTCACACACAAGATGCGACGCCTTTGACACTTGGACAAGAGTTTAGTGGCTATACCACACAGGTAGGCTATTCATTCAGTACCCTTTGCAGATTGTCTGTTTGTGTTCTAGGCTTCTTTTGCTATTCCAGTCGAACTTCTAAAGGGTGGACAATAATTATTGGACAACATAACATATTTTCTGTGGATGTAGGTGAAATATGGTATTGATCGGGTCTCACACACCCTTCCCCGCATGTATCAGGTTAATATTTGCTTCAATAAATGTATTTTTTGTTTTTTCAACTTTGCTTCTCTTTTTGGTCCTAAGAGTTTGGGAATATCTGCAGCTGGCACAAGGGGGCACTGCTGTAGGAACTGGTTTGAACACTAAGAAAGGGTAAGAGATTAAGGCTGTGCCTTGATGTGGAAATAATTTCCATTGAATTTTATATCTTTTTAATCCCATTTTAGTATTGCCAAAATAAATTATTACACATTCACATATTTCTAACGACCAATCATTTTCTATCATTATTTAATTTTCAGCTTACACCAAAAATTCGTCAGTATCTTTACTATATAAATTTCACAATACCCTCTTTAATGATTAAAGTGTAAAAAATGAAATTCCATCCAATCAACACCCTTAGTATATAACTATTTGTATAACTTCAGTTTTTTCCGGATCTCTAATAACCCTATATTGCATCTTCCTTCAGTCTTCATATTTTTTTTATCATTCTTATTGTCGTTTACAAAAGCAGCTGGGTGTTGACAGGTTTGATGTAAAGATTGCTGCTGCCGTAGCTGAGGAAACTAATCTACCATTTGTGACTGCTGAAAACAAATTTGAAGCCTTGGTAAATCCCTATTCCTGAATTATGTCTTTTACATTCACCGTATATCCATACATGATAATTGATATGCCTGGTTTCTGTTCAAAACATTTGTTCTCATTGTGAGTTCAATCAATTCATGTCTGAGAAGGTTTTATTTAAGCAAAAACATTGCTTGGAATAATTAATTTAGAAACAATTTTATTTTTTATTTTTATTTTCTTTTTTGTATTGATAGGCGGCACATGATTCATTTGTTGAGACAAGCGGTGCCTTGAACACAATTGCTGTTTCTCTAATGAAGATAGCGAATGACATACGTTTCTTAGGAAGGTATATCTGAGACCCGTGAGCGTTTTAGCAATTATTTTAGTAATGCTTTTATGTTTATTTCTCATATTATTATTCATACACAGTGGTCCACGTTGTGGTCTAGGAGAACTCATACTTCCTGAAAATGAACCAGGCAGCAGTATAATGCCGGTATATTTTCCGTCCTCACGTAGAAATTTAGTGGTTGGCTGGTTATCTTATGAGTTATGAGTGCTATTAACTGTTAACTAACATACTCTGACTAATCATTTCAGGGGAAGGTGAACCCTACACAGTGTGAGGCTATTACAATGGTTTGTGCTCAGGTGAAAATATCCTAACATTAGAGAATAAGCGAAGTCATTTTCGAGATTCAAAAGGGTTTTCTAATGCGTTTTTACTTTTCAGGTTATGGGTAATCATGTCGCGATAACAGTTGGGGGATCAAATGGCCATTTCGAACTGAATGTATTTAAGCCTGTGATTGCCAGTAATCTATTACACGTAGGTTCCATGTTTATTATTCAGTCTTTTTTTTTGTCTAAACAATGAGGAAAATGCTAGTCTATTGTGCAAGCAGAGTAACAAACTTGATATCAACCTTTTTCAGTAAAGCTATATTAAGAAAATACACCATTCATTTTCTCCATTTGCTTCAAAACCATACACAAACTTGAACTTTTTGCTATGCCAGTATACTTTATCCTGCAAATATCCGAATATTTATGCGTGTATTCATAGACGATGGATACACGTACTCGCACACAGAGTTGCTTTGCAAGAACTACTAAAGTACTAAACATTTTTTTTTTGCTGTTAGTCATTGCGATTGCTTGGGGACGCCTCTGCTTCATTTGAAAAAAATTGTGCAAGGGGAATTCAAGCCAACAGAGAGAGAATTTCTAAATTGTTACATGAGGTCAGTTCTTAATCGGAACATGACTTGCATATCAAATTGAATTTTATAATCCATTGTAATTCAAATAATTGTTTTTTTTTTCTTCTACATTGCAGTCCCTCATGCTTGTTACATCTTTAAATCCAGTAAGTTTTCATTTAAATCTTAATAGTATTCCCCCCCCCCCCCCCCCCCCCCCCCCCTTTTTATGTACCAATCCACCGCTGGATCATGCTGGTTGTAAATGAATTTTGTTGTTCATTACTTCTAGAAAATTGGGTATGATAATGCTGCATTAGTTGCCAAGACCGCTCACAAGGAAGGAAGCACCTTGAAGGTTTGCTCCTTTCTCATGCTGAGTCATTTTTTGTCATGGCGTGTAGCCTTCTGTGGTCGAAATTATTCATATCATTTTCATTTTGAGAAACCCCATTTGTTTGAAATCTAGCTGAAATCCCAATCATCGCAGGATGCTGCCTTAAAACTTGGCGTGCTCAGTTGCGAAGAATTTGATAATCTTGTAGTGCCGGAAAAAATGATCGGCCCGTCTGACTAAATAGGTCCTGCTGATCTCATATCTATCAAGAGACAATTTTTTTGGTTGTCCCTTTCCTATAGGGACAATTATTCTTGGCTGTTAATTTTTTATTGAGGTTTTTGCTGAGTGAGAGAGCCCCTCCTCATTCTTGTACTGCTATTTGAGAAAATAAATTGTGTAGCAGAGAGTACGATAATTGTCATTTAAAAAAAATAAAAAAATATTTTTCCTTTTTTAATAAATTATTACCAGTTTAATGACTTAAAGGTAATTTTATTATTTTTTATCTACTCTTTTTATTTTGTTTATTTTATCTTGATTTTTAAACTTTTTGTCAATTAAAAAAAAAAAAATAGTTTTGAAAAACACAAAATGGTTAAAAAAACAATATTTTTTATTTATTTTGAAGATAAATAAAGATAAAGAAGATTTTAGTAACAGTTCTTAAAATAAATTCTAAAATTATGTCTTGACATTCTCTAATAAAATGTTTTAAAATATTCCACTCCTAACCATATTATCTAAAATATGAAATGGAATTTGACTTTTACAAAATTTTAAAAGAAGATTTTAATATTATTTTTTAATTAATTTTTGTATTTTGGGGTATTATAATTTATAATATTTTAAATTTTACCTCATGAATTAAGCTTACAAATTAATGTTTCATTTTTTAAAATTTTTTATTAATAAAAGTACTTTAAGATTATAATTATAATATAGGGTAATAACTGTCTACCTCATATAATAAATATTAATTAATAACCATAGTATAAATTACTAAAATTAAAATAAAATTATATAAACTGCTTCTATTAATAATTAGGAAAAATAGAATTCTTTAATTTTAATCAAACTGTAAAAACTCCCTTTTATCTAAAATCACACTTTTTTTATTTGTACAAAATTAGTGAAGCATACAAAAATATTGTAAATTGGTGAAGCATACAAAAATATGGTAAAAACTTCTTTTATTTTTAATCAATCATTATTTTATAATAAAATAATTCATTCAAATAAAATTGAGTTTTTATTTTTATGTTTATATAAAAAAAATTACATTTGGATAGTGTTAGGACATACAAATAGTGTGGACGTGCAAATAGTTTTATTAATTTTTTGATATACAAAAATATTGTAAAAACTTCTTTTATTTTTAATCAATCATTATTTTATAATAAAATAATTCATTCAAATAAAATTGAGTTTTTATTTTTATGTTTATATAAAAAAAAGTTACATTTTAATAGTGTTAGGACATAAAAATAGTGTGGACGTGCAAATAGTTTTATTAATTTTTTGATCCAAAGTTAGAGATGAAATAATTCATTCAAATAAAATTGAGTTTTTATTTTTATGATTATAAAAAAAAGTTACATTTGGATAGTGTTAGGACATAAAAATAGTGTGGACATACAAATAGTTTTATTATTTTTTTATCTAACGTTATAGAGTAAAAATATACTGTATGTTTAAATTAATAAATTAATTAAATGAATAATATTTTAAAAAATATATATAAAATATAAAATTATATATGTATTTTAAAATAAAAATAAAAATTATTATTATCTTAAATGTGGTCATTATCGACTAAAAAAAGCGGGATTGCGAGAGTGTATTTATCTTATTCATTACTAATATAACTATAACTATTTTATTTCAATTATTTAAAAAAATTATTTACTCTTAAATTCAGTTCTTATAAACCCTCCGCTCCAACCCGCCGACCATACATCACTCCAGCCGCCGCCGCCGACCACTAATCAGGCTTGTTAATCACTCTCTCCGCCGACGACTGCCCCCGGCAGTTACGATGAAGGCTTCTACTGAAGATGATTCAATCAGGATTAGTTTGGAGGGTGTAGGTGGAGATTACATACTGCCTCCCAAAAAGAAAGAAAAGGGGAAAAAAAAGGGGAAAAATCAGGTACTTATTCTTATGCATTGTTTTTTTTATTTTATTTTGTAGGATTTTATTTTTATGTAAAATTATAATTTATCTGTTTCATTTAAAGCTCAATACAAAACCTAAGCTGAGCAAATCCCAGAAAAGAAAGTTGAAGAAGATTGAGGTGTGTGCATCAGCAGAGAAGCTAGTGAATTTCAGTTCAGCTTTTGTTTTTTTAAGTAAATGTTTTGAAGTGTCGGGTCTTTGGTTTGTATGATTATTTTACTGTGTAGGAGGAGAAGGAACAAGAAATACGTCTAGCGAGCAGCATCGAGACATTGGAGTGAGTATATTTGTCCTTTTTAGCTCTGTTTGCGGTCGAATGAATACATTTAACGGGGCGCTTTTGCGTTCGTGTTTCAGGAAGTACAGGATTCATGATGATGTGTATTCGCTTATGTGGTCTTCAAGGAACTTGGGTCAGGTTTGTGTTCGTTTCATGATTCTTTTTTTTTTATTGTAGAAAAAATAATATACAGTACGTCATACGTTCGTTTCATGACAACAGGTTGAAACCGGTCGTGAAAAACGGAAAAGAGAATTTGAATTTTCGAAAGCGGCTTTAGAGTTGCCCGAAAGCGACCGGCCTAAACCGAAGAAAAGTCGCAATGATGAATCTGACAGTGTTGAAGTATATGAGGACGAAATTCGGTTACCCGGTATCGATGGAACCGGAAGTGACAATGCCCAATCATCTTTAGTCGACTTTGTTGTGTCATCTGAAAAACACGTTACTGATAATGCACCTGTTACTGCTGTTCTTTCGGTCAAGGAAGTCGCGGATGAGAGTATTGGACTCTCTGAATCAGAAATTCCACAAAAGCCTAGTGATTCTTTCGACAATAAAGAAATCAAGCTCGCGGTATTTAATTATTTGAAAAACTCGTGTTTTTTTTACTTCCTTACAAGTTATATGCACCGTTATGTATTCCACCTGAGATGTCATACTTGTTTTTGCATGTTATGCAGGATAAAGTAGATGCAGATTCAAGTCACAATCTTCACAAAAACGATTGTTCTTTGGAAAGGAATCTTGTTGCTCCAACTGTGATACACGTTTCAAGACCTAAGGCTGTGGAAGAGCAAAGGACAGGCCTTCCGATAGTCATGATGGAACAAGAAATAATGGAAGCTATAAATGAAAATATTAGTGTTATCATTTGTGGTGAGACTGGCTGTGGTAAGACAACCCAAGTTCCTCAGGTTAGTTATTATTTTACACTCCTTTTTATTTTGCTAATATTGAATTCTATAATTTCTTCCCGATAGGATCAATTTATCTTACTCAACTAATTGCAAATTTTCAGTTTCTTTACGAGGCTGGTTTTGGGTCAAACCGTACAAATACACGAGGCGGAACTATCGGTGTCACCCAACCTCGCCGGGTAGCTGTGCTTGCAACTGCCAAGAGAGTGGCGTTTGAGCTTGGGCTTCGACTGGGAAAGGAGGTTGGCTTTCAAGTTCGGCACGACAGAAGGGTTGGAGAGAATTGCGCAATCAAATTCATGACCGATGGAATCCTGCTTCGGGAAGTGCAGGTTTTACCTCCCATCTTTCTATTATGTTCGTAGTTTTCACCATTTGTTACTTTCAAGTGATGGGTGATGATTATTATTGGAGTGGAGTTTCATAATTTGATATTATAGATTACCACTTTCAATAAAGTATAATGATGGTGATTCATGTTAAAAAAAAATCATATACTCCGATTGGATTTACTTCGTGATTATTTGTCTTATTATTTTTCTTCTTATCTTGTGTATTCTCACTGCTTCTTACACTATTCGTAATTTTTGTCTGTGTTTGTAGAGTGATTTTCTCTTGAAACGTTATTCCGTTTTGATCTTGGATGAAGCTCACGAGAGGAGTCTGAATACAGATATACTCATTGGGATGCTTTCTCGAGTTATCCAAGAGCGCCAAGTAACTATCATCCTTACCTACTTCATTTATATATATTTTTTCTCGGCTGATATTCTTTTTGTGTTTTTTGGCAGAGGGAATACGTAGAGCAGCAGAAGAGGATTCTTGCTGGGGGAACTATCGAATGTGGTGATCGAATATTCCCGTTGAAACTCGTGCTCATGAGTGCTACACTCCGTGTGGAAGATTTTGTCTCCAATGTTCGAATTTTTCGTACCCCCCCACCGGTAATCGAAGTACCGACTCGCCAATACCCGGTCACTGTACACTTCTCAAAGAAGACGGAGATCGTCGATTATATTGGCCAGGCTTATAAAAAGGTTCTATCAATACACAAGAGACTTCCGCCCGGGGGTATCCTCGTCTTTGTAACAGGGCAGAGAGAGGTTGAATACCTTTGCGGTAAATTACGCCGAGCTTCTCAAGAGATAGTTGCAAAGGTAGCCAAAGGAAATCGTAATAATAGAAATAACGAGGATTCTTCTGTACCCGAAGAGAAACAGAATCTAGAAGAAGAAAATGACTTGAAAGAGATTAGCGAGGCATTTGAATTTCAAGGAAATTCCCGGAATGATATTACCGAGCGTTTTGGTTCTTCTTACATGGAGGAGCATCATAAATTCTTCTCAGATGGCAAATCTGAGGATATATCCAATGGCGATTCAAGTGAAGAAAGTGACTTGGAATTCTTTAGTGACGAAGAGAATCAGTCGAAACCCGCCGAGTCTAATGGTGACGTGCATTTGGATGTTGCCGGGCTGAAGGCTGCTTTTGAATCCTTAGCTGGGAAAAGCAAGGCCAAAGATGTTGACCAGACGGCAGAAGTGAAAAAAGAGTCGAATTCCATTGCTAAACAAAACGCAGAGGAAAATAACCCCGGAACACTGAATGTTCTCCCACTTTATGCCATGCTCCCAGCTTCATCTCAGCTTCTTGTGTTTGAAGAGGCTAAGGACGGAGAGCGCCTTGTTGTGGTCGCCACTAATGTGGCTGAGACTTCTCTGACTATTCCAGGAATAAAGTACGTAGTTGATACAGGAAGAGAAAAGACGAAAAACTTCAACACTTGTAATGGCATGGAGACTTATGAAATTCAGTGGATAAGCAAAGCTTCCGCCTCCCAGCGTGCGGGAAGGGCTGGAAGAACCGGGCCTGGGCACTGTTATCGTCTGTATTCTTCAGCAGTCTTCAACAACTTGTTTCCCGATTTCTCGAGTGCAGAAATTTCGAAAGTACCAGTTGATGGTGTTGTCCTCCTCATGAAATCCATGCATATTGGCAAGGTGAGTCGTAACGATTCGACTTCTGTTTAATTTTAATTTCTGATTGATTATTTTAAATTTTTTCATATAATCCGAAATCTCAGGTGGCTAATTTCCCTTTCCCAACGCCTCCGGAGACAAACGCCTTAATTGAGGCTGAGCGTTGTCTGAAGGTTCTAGAAGCATTAGATGAAGAAGGGAGGTTAACGCTCCTAGGGAAGGCCATGGCCCGCTATCCTATGAGCCCACGTCATTCCAGAATGCTTCTTACTGTAATTCAAATCATGCATAAATCTAAAGGCTCGTCCCGATCAGATCTTGTTCTAGCCTATGCAGTCGCAGTAGCTGCAGCCTTAAGCTTGACGAATCCTTTCATTATACATATCGGCGAAAACCCAAATGACACAGACGAGAAATCAGGGCCCGGCAGAGAAAAAGAAAAATCAGCCAATAAGAAATTGAAACAAGCTGTCAGAGCTTCCCGTGAGAAGTTCTCCAACCCAACTAGCGATCCCTTGACTACTGCTTTCGCACTACAGTGTTTCGAGCTTTCCGCAAACCAGACAGAATTTTGTAATGAAAATGCTTTACAATCCAAGACAATGGAAGAAATGTCTAAGCTGAGAAAGCAGCTTCTCCAGCTCGTTTTCACCTCGACCATCGCTGATATACACCAAGAGTTCTCGTGGGCCCACGGGACTCTTGATGACGTGGAAACCGCCTGGAAGGTTTCTTACGACAAACACCCCCTTTCGCTGAACGAAGAGGAAATCTTGGGTCGAGCCATTTGCGCGGGCTGGGCCGATCGGGTCGCGAAACGTGTCAAGGGTCCTTTGAATTCAGCGGACGGGGAAAAATGGGTCAACTCGGTCAAATACCAAGCCTGCATGGTCAACGAAACAGTTTACCTCAACCGCAGGTCGTCTGTTTCTAAGTCCCCGCCCGAGTTCCTGGTTTACAGCGAGTTGCTCTACACTAAAAGGCCGTATATCCACGGAGTGACTACTGTGAAACCGAGCTGGCTCGTGGAGTACGCTCGGCCGATGTGCACTTTCTCAGCCCCTCTTCTCGATCCGAAGCCTTATTATGACCCCAAGGGCGATTTAGTCCTTTCGTGGGTGTCTCCGTCTTTTGGTCCTCACCTCTGGCAGCTGCCTTTACACGGCATGCCGATTATGGACAAGTCCACTAGGGTTGGGGTTTTCTGCTTTGCTCTGCTCGAAGGACAGGTTTTGCCTTGCCTGAAAGATGTTCGGAAATATATGGCTGCCTCGCCTGCGAGTGTTTTGAAGGCGGAGGCGTGTGGACTTAAACGGGTGGGTAACTTGTTGGGTAGGTTGAGTTCGAAGAAAAGGGTTATCGACAGCTGTGCGAAGTTGAGAGCGGCGTGGGAGGAAAACCCGTCGGAGTTTTTTCTGGAGATTCGAGATTGGTTTCAGGAAGGGTTTCACGGACAGTTTGAAGCGCTCTGGTTTGAGATGCATCGTGAGGCTGGTCTGGACTACAAGGATAGATTTTCAAAGAGGGTTAGTAGAAAGAAAACGAGGATATAATAATCTCTCTTGAATTTTGATCAGGTTTCTATGTATCATCATGTATTTCACTTCTTTTGATTTTTATTTTTTACTGTATATTTTTTTGGGATAATTGCCTTTTCCAAACTAAGTTTTAGGTATTTCATGTTTTTACAGTACTTAAAACATTCTTCCATCTCCATTAATTTTTCGACAAGGTAGTTATTTTTTTTTAAATTCAAATTTAAATATTTTCAGTTTTAATGTTTCTGATTATGATTTACTTACTATTTGTTTAACTGAAAAAATATTACTATAGAAATTTCGTAGCCGGAAAAAATATTATAGTATAAAAAATAATATAAATACAAATATAATATATATGCAATATTATTTATTTTGAAATTCACAAAATCAATTTAATAGTTTTAAATAATAAAATTTGATGTAAAAATTGTGTTTAACATGCAAATTGAGTAAAATATTAATGAATTGAGTAACTATAAACTTTGACTATATATTATATGTTATTGATTTTGATAAATAATTTAAATCATCTTAAAAATGTTATTGATTTTAATAAATAAAAATATTATTAATAAATATTTTTATTATATGTTTAATCATTTACCAAATGATTTATTATATGTTAATCATTTCTGTTCACCAAATGACCTCAAGTTACGGATGATTTTTGATACAATCTCTTATTTTTATTATACTTGGAATTTTATTATAACATCAAAATACGGAATGAAAACAAGAAAACAAAGTTCAGTATTCAAATTTAGCTAATTAACAAGTCAGTAATCCTTGTTCCAGTACATCACCACAGGGGACACCACATTCCGCTTCCCGTCGGACCAAACTATCTCCCCAACATCCGTCGTTGTTTCTCCTGGGGCCACCGTCAAGCTCCTTTGCGCAGTAATTCTCACGATGTAACTCTTTTTTTCACCATTTGTCATAAACATCATTTTCACCGGAGTCACGACCACATTTACCCCTTTCGGATTAACCACGTTCACGGTGTAGGTAGCAGAATTGTGACAAACATGCGTCACTGTCCTCGTAACCACCATCACCATCTTATCATATGCATTGAAATCAACGGTTATTGCCGGATAATTTAGATTCCATGGCTTAGATTGATCGTTACTGCAACTCGCGCTTGTGCTATTAGCTACCGATTTTATACTCTGAGCACTATATTTTGAGGAGCACAAGAAATTCAAATAATCATCTGGGCTTATATCGTAGACTAATCCTGGATCAACGGCTTTCTCCGGGTCCACGTGGCCAGCGCCCATGGCCCACACCGTTGCATTTGTATAATCATTACCGTCAAGTATCTGTCGGCCTTGTTTGTCTTTGGTGTAAGCAGTGGTCATCATGGCTGATTTGATCATAGCCGGCGTCCAATCGGGGCGGGCCCCTTTTAGGAGAGCGGCCACGCCCGATATGTGCGGGCAGGACATGGATGTCCCTGACCAAGTGATGAATTCAGTTCGCCGCATGTCGGAAGGTTGACCGGACGGGGACATGTTGTCGGGATAGGCCGCGAGGATGTTAACACCGGGGGCAATCAGGTCAGGCTTCATCAGGAATGGGGACACATAGTTTGGGCCTCTAGACGAGAAGGAGGCTACTATTGGGGCGGGCTTAATCCCCAACTCCGTGCCGTGAAATATAATCGTCGCGCTTGCGTTTGGTCTAAAATGGTCGATGTAGTCAAGTATTTTCCGCGAAGAGGGGATGGTTATATAGAGAGATGGAATAATATTCAATAAAGGATCTGCAATGAGATTTTCGCCGTGCATCACCTTATCTGACACGATCACAATGGCCACTCCACCAGCACTTTTGACATTAGTTTCTTGGCTGTAAATATTATCTGTGCATCGATCTAGAGAGAGAGAGAGAGAGTTTTAAGTACACAATGAATATATAGTAATAAAATTTAAAAGAAAAATCATGCAAAAAGTTAGTACCGTGTGAAAGGCAGACGACAATCTTGCCACGGACGTCTTTTGATTTGAACGAGGCACAATGTTCATCGTGTACAATGGATATCATCTTGTTTTTAGGCAAAGGATTGCCGCTGTAAAGCGATGTGCCCTTGAACACCCGACCATCTCCGAGCATGAGATCAGCCGCAAATCTTCTATCGATTGTGCTGGCACCGACCGTTGTCATCCAAGGAGCCACATTGACTACCGAACTTTCTTTAGGACCATTGTTGCCAGCTGACGCCGTGACAAAAACTCCCCTCTTCATCGCCCCAAAGGCTCCGATTGCGATCGGCTCAACGTTTGACATCACCTCACTGCCTAATGACATAGAAATTATGTCGACGCCGTCCTCCACCGCCTTGTCGATGGCGGAGAGAAAGTCGGAATCCGAGCATTCGCCATTTACCCAGCAGACTTTGTACATTGCGATTCGTGCTTTGGGAGCAACTCCGACGGCTATGCCTTTGGCGTAGCCGAAAATAGACGCATTAGCAACAGCTCTACCGGCGGCCGTGGACGCCACATGTGTACCATGGCCGTCGGAGTCTCGAGCGGACAAAATGTCCCACGAGGGTTTTATTTTTCCATGCTCCTTTTCGTAACCTTTGTAGAAGAACCTAGCCCCGATGAGTTTCTTGTTGCAGACAGCTCTTGTGAAATTCTGCCCTTCCTCGCACTCGCCTTTCCATTTTGAAGGGACGGGGCCCAAGCCCTCGTCGCTGAAACTAGGGTGTTCTGGCCAGATTCCGGTGTCGATAAATCCGATGATCACGTTTGAGCCCGAGTCGGACGCAGACAACAATCTCCCCGGGACATTATTATTATTATTATTATTGGAGTACAAGCCGAGAAAAGAAGGCGAGCGAGTTGTGTGTAATTTGCGAACGCGGTCGGGCAAGACAGCAATGACCCCCTGCTTGTTTGCCAGCTTCGCCGCCTGCTGTTGGGTGAGTGCAGCAGAGAAGCCATTTGCAGCTGTTTTGTAAACATGAGTTATAAGCAAGTTTGCTGGTTGAGCATCATCATCGGTGTCTGTGTTTAGGGTTTGAAGAGTGGCTTCGTACCAGTGTTCCACCTCCGTAAACACCGATGGTTTCGACTCGTTGTCCACCAAAACAATGTATGTTTTAGAAGAAACAAAATTTGAAAAGGAGAGAAACAGAATGAAGAAGAAAAAAAGAAAGAGATGAATATGATGAGGCATTGATGAAAATAACATGTATAGATAATTGTGTTTGTGATGAATATACTTGACAGCTAATTAGTCTCTTATACAGAGAAAATAAAATTAAAATTATAGGTATACCAACTAAGAACCTGTTCTTTTGGACTGAAACCGGCTGAACTGAACTGAACTGAAGCGATCTGAACTAACTGAACTTAAGCGATCTGAACTGAACTGAACTGGTTTTTTATAAGAATAATAATAATTTATATAAATTATTAAATATTTTTTTAAAAATATTAATAATATTACGACGGTAACTATATTTTATATTTAAAATTATAGATTCAAATTATTTTTTGTTTATTTTATTTTAATTTATTTTGAAACGAACTGAACTGAACTGAACTGAAAAGCGATCTGAACTGAACTGAACTGAAGCGATCTGAACTGAACTGAACTGGACTGAAATTAAGTCTAAAAGAATAGGTCCTAACACTCGTAGGTCTATAGACTATATTATTACCAAACACGCATGATTTACAATTCGATTTGGGGTGATTCTCGTTACAAATTTTCAAACACGCGAACTCTATTACGTATGCATTTTTAATTCACTTCATTTTTTAAAAATAAAATATAAAAAATAATTAAATATTTTTCAAGTAAATAATTTAGTTAGGGGTTATTTTGATTTAAGGGAAGTTTTAATTATATTTATATAATTAAGTGTATTAGTTTATCATTATTATAAATAAGAGTATACTTCTAAATTTAACTTTTTTAATATATATACATATATTAAAAACATTTTACTAACTATCTTAAAATATAATTAAAAACATTTCAATACCCTATTTCATAAATAATAAATAATATTATATATTATTTTGTAAAGTTAAAAAACCAATATATATATCCCATTATAATAATGAAAACCATTATATCCTAATTCTTAATAATACCAAAAATAATTTATACAATTCGGTATCTTTCGTTCTTCCGGCCAGGACCAATTCCGCCTAAGGCCATGATGTATCAACATTTTCGATATAGTTTGTTATATTTGTCAAATTCCAAATGGGGGTGTTCAAGTGCGGTCCCACGCCTAGCGCACACACGAGAGCGGGAGCTTGAATATGCACTAGAGAGCCTCAATCTATCTCAAAACCATATGGTACTAAGTAGGAGAACTCCCTAGGCTTATATCATAGACTCCCCTCTCACAATTATTCGATGTGGGACAACTCTCACAAGTGGCCTTCAACACACCCCCTCCACTTGTGAGTCCTAGTCAAAGGGTGGTTATAACCACTCACAAACAGGATCGAAACCTGCTCTGATACCATGTCAAATTCCAAATAGGGGTGTTCAAGTGCGGTCCCACGCCTAGCGCACAGACGAGAGCGGGAGCTTGAATATGCACTAGAGAGCCTCAATCTATCTCAAAACCATATGGTACTAAGTAGGAGAACTCCCTAGGCTTATATCATAGACTTCCCTCTCACAATTATTCGATGTGGGACAACTCACAAGTGGCCTTCAACAATATCAACAGTTTGGATATATCGAAATTATATTAAAGTATTAATATAAATTTTTAAGATAGTGAAATTACATATATCAATATGTTGAAATGTACACAAAAATCCAACTTCGATTGCAAAATGTACAAGAAACGAGTTCAGGGACATTCTGGTAATTTCAACAGGAAATTCAAATTTCCCGCACGACAAAACGACGCCGTTTTGGTTCGAAATTGGGGCCGGATGCAGCTGAATTGCGTGGGCGTTTTCTCACTCGATCCTACACCAATTTCACGTGATTCTTGTTGGAGCGTGATCCTTGCCAGCTCATCTGTCGATTGCAATTGGAATTGCAAAATTTGATCGCATGACTTGCAAACGCGAGACAATTACAGAGGGACGGCTTAGATGATGGATTTCATTTTGTGCGTTTCTGTTTTAGTATATAATCGCGAGTGTTAGCGATTGATATGCAATCCTTGAGCTGTAGTGAACTCGTTGTAATCGCTTTTGTACCTCGAATAATCCTAGAATCACCCTCCCCTCCACCGTGCACGTAGATCGTCTTCCCGACGATCAGTGGCGGAGCCACGTGAAAGCCCCTGGGGGGCTTAAGCCCCCACTGGACAAAAAAATTAGGCATTTTTTTATTAAAATAATGATAAAATATTATTATATTTATATTCAGCCCCCACTAATATTTGTGTATATACATATATAATTGTATATATATTATATTTCAGCCCACCTTAATATATTTTTCTGGCTCCGCCCTGCCGGCGATCGAAGCACATAAAAATCTCCGAGTTCTTTCAATTTGCAGCGTGAGTGTGTTCTATATACTTGATTCGAACTTCGTGAGTTGTGAGAGTTGAGTGTTTAGCTCGCAATCGAGTTTTGTGTTTTTTTGTGTTCGTTTTGAGTTTGAGTTAGTTTCTCGCCGGAGCTCGTGGTTGTTTCCGACTTCATTCTCAACACAATAATATGTATATCGATATTTTTGATAAGATATCTAATGAATTCTTCGTTACTGAAATTCTCGATGATAAGTGATTTCAGTACGGTACATTAAATGTCATGCCCTACAACATTATCTATGTAATACGTAGTAATAATTAATAAAAATCGTATTTGTTATAAAAAAAATACATATTAAAAACATATTAAATTTTATTTTTTGATATTGAAATATTAGTTTTTTAATATTGCCTCATCATAAGTCTTATTTAAATATCATTTAATTACTAATTAAATATTTGAATTACCTGTAATTTATTTTTTTGTAATATTTTAATTTTTAATTTTATTTTTAATCATTGTATTTCAATTATTACTTTCTCACTAAAAATATTTTTTCAATTAATTATGTCAAACTAAAAGCATTATGATATAACTAATATATTAAAATAATAAATTGAAGAAGCATTTTTCAATCACAAGGAAAGAGAAATGTGTTTAGTCTCGCTTCAAAAATCGAGAGTTCGTTGTAAACGACCACTCGGAATATCAATCCGAGGGAGGACTAGAGTGAGAGGTTTCCAAAATCGTGTTCATTTCAATATCCCAAAAGTTCAAGTAATAGCAAGTAAACAATCAAAGCAAGTAAACGTGAGGTTTATCAAATGGGAGAAAATCAGAGACAAGGTAATAATCGACTTTCAAAGTGAATTATAAAACGCAAGAGAGAAAGTCCAATTATCGTCGTCTTCCAAGTCGGATAATCTTGTATTTAAGTTCAAAGTATAGCTTGGAAAGGAAGGTTTTGTTCACCCAAACCAACCGTTTAATTCCCTAACAAAGCATCCCAAAATGGTGATGAGTGTGTTAGTTAACTATACTCGTTCCTTAAGTTTTGGTTTCCTAATTGTGTACTATCGAGCCTTGGGAAGAAAGCCCCCGTTCCCGGTGAAAGCAATCATTTTAATCCCCAATTGTAGTTAACTCCGATCACCGGTGGCTAACCTCAATCGTGGCTTTGAAAATACACAATTAGACCAAGTAAAAGCCTCTCAAGCATTTTATCAAACACCTTGTAAGCATGATTTTTACCCCATCTCCTAATGAGAAATTAGCTACTTCTAGCCATGGAAATCACCAACAAAATCAAGCATGAAAATCATAAAACCAAGCTCAATTAACATCATTCAATACAATCCAAGTTCAAATTTCACAAATCAAGCAAAGTATGAAAATTCTACAAAATGCAATAAAGAGAGAAGAGAGAAGAAATAGCCAAGGTGAAGTCTCGTGATCGTAGGTAGTAGATCTCGATTCCGTCGTCCTTGCCCGAGCTCGAATCCGTCGTCAATGGAGACTTGCTTTTTGGGGAAGATGAAATTTCTCTCTCTTAGCTCTTCAAATTGTTCTTGTGTGTCCAAAGTTATGTTTGGGGGGAGTTCTCCACCTATTTATAGCTCAAGAGAGAAAGAAACCGTTTCTCTTCTTTTTCCCACAAAAAATGGACTTGAAATGTCGATTCTACCCCTCGGTCAACGCCTGGTCAACGATTTTGCTTTTCGGCCACTCTCGTTGAACTAGTCAACCGCGAGTCAACGTTGGTTCAATGAGAGTCAACGCTGGTTCAATGAGAGCCAATGCTAGTCAATAGTTGAGCTGCTGCGAGTTCTAACCCGGGTTTGTCCGAGAGCTTCAACGCGGATTGCACTGCTACACCTTCTTTCTCCCCTCCGAATTTGGTTACTTGTTTGGCCTTGCTTGCGCAGCCCTCCGATTATCGTCATATCTTTCTCGTCCGAACTCCGATTGACGTGATTCAAAATTCCTCGAACTCCCGACTTCAAGACCTTTCCAGCCGTGTATAACATGATTCATGGTTCCAGCCGAGAGATAGCAGATTTTGAGACAAAGTCGCTGCAACTCCGGCCTAGAGTCGACACCTCGTTTCTCCTGCATTTTCACACAAAAACTCGACCATACCACGCATGAGCTCCGTCACGACAATAATAAGCAAATCCTCAATGATCACACACATATATACACAATATATATAAAAATCATACCCAAAACATAACAAAGAAACGAGCAAAAATTCGACACTTCAAACTACTACAACGACAAAACAATGCTCGTCCCGAGCATAATGTTCCAACGTGATACACTAACTAGCCGGAGAAGCGCGTTTCAAACCAATCCCATGTTCATCTCAATCAAGCATTGTTAAAATAAAATGACACACCATTTGAATCACTCAACGCACGGTTCACTCGTTTCTTTCCTCTCTAAATCGAATCAAAGGTCAATTCACTCTCAATATGCAAGAGATAGAACAAGTAACTTGCATTTAGTCAAAGAAGCTCAAGGAGTAGAATGAATAGCACCCATTTAACATGCATTTCATACACTACAAGCTTAAGGCGAGTTTTGCTCAATTAAATCATCACAAGCAAACGAATCAAAACATGATCAAATATGGTAGGATAAGGTAAAGGGTTGGGCAAGAATCATTATGAAACAAGAAATGGGCACTCACTTTCTCCCTCGTCCCCTCCTACACCAAACGTTTCTCACAAAACAACATCGCCCTTATAACTCCATCTATGTGCAAGGACATAAGTAAACCGAGCTTACAAATCAATACATATATTTCAAGAAAAACCCTCGCCTTTTTCAATCAACCTTCTCTCTTTTTTTCGATGGCCAAGCTTTTTGCTCCCTTTTTTTTTTAGGCTCTTTTCTTGCACTTTTTTTTTTTTTTTTACATTTATTTTCTTTCTTTCTTTTGTGCACACAACATCATTCATCATACATCATTTTTTTTCATTCATCCTTTTTTTTTTTTTTTTTTTTTTTTTAGAGGGTTTGGCTTTTTCCAAGAATTAATAACATGCTCAAGTTTACAAATGAACCTCATAAGCACAACCTAAGTAATGACCCCAAACACAAATATCACCTTCATCACCGAATGACCCCGAAAATGCTCACACCACTCGAGAAACACTCGGCAACAATGAAAAGGTTTACATGTAGGCTCAAAGGGGTATCTAACGGTGTCCCACGACGGGCTCGGTATAATATGGGAAATATATTGAAGTGGAGCTTTCCTATTGATCAAGTTCATCATATTCAAGCCAATGAGACCAACCGAGCTCATCACCATTCACTCATAATGCACAAACACATACATATGGACAAAGATAACAATGCATATTCATAACAAAAGTGAAAACCAAAAGGAGATGCTATATATAATCCAACAAGAAAGATTAAAGTTCAAAATCCTCCCAAATATAAAGGGTTACAAGCTAGCAATAGTGCGAAATCACATTATTCAACAATGACCAAAAGAGATAAACGTCATCCAAACTAACGACTCCTCCGACTTTAACCCAATCCACATGTATCACACACGTCTACGGGACTCGCACACTTCATCAAAGTAGGAAAACGCCAAAAAGCTCGAATCTAAAATGAAAACAAAAAATAATGAAAAGAAATAAGAATAAGGAAAATAAAAATAAAAATAAGAGAATTAAAATCATCTCACAAAGAGAACACCACCAAAACTCCACCACGAATCCCAAAAGAAAAATAAAAACGATCAAAGAGGGATTAGCCATTCACATACCTCCACCCGAACTCAATTCGGGTTGTTTCGACGTCACTTGCGGTGTATAGACAATAGAGAAAGAATCACCTTGAGGTCCGAGAAATGTAGGAAGACTTGGAGGAGTAGAGCTTCATCTTCATGTATGAGGTACAAGGAGGCTCTCTTTAACGTCATGAGCTTGACGGTCGTGGTAATGCCCCCACGAGGCACTCGGTTTTCGGCTCCGAGCAACACCCGATCCTCGAAGTCCTTTAGCCCTCTAAAAATAACGACGAAAATCGTCGTAGGAAGAGCATCTCGGCTAAGATATGATGCTCCTCCGAGTGGAATCTCTCGAGTTTAGATGTGGGGAAATATGCAACCTTAGTGCTCACGATATATTTCTTCCCCATAGTCGCGGCTCGAGGTAAGTCATGTGTCTCTTCTATCTCGACCGGTAAAAAGAACGAACTATACTTTTGGAGATATATCGCTTCGGGCAAGGGAGAACGGTCTTTCATAGTATAGAAATCAAGTAATCGCCCGTAGTAAGAAATTGAATCCCACAAAGCATGTGTCCTTTTATCATTCACCTCAACCGGTAAAAATATCGAACTAAATCTTCTTAGGAACTCCATCTCGACCAAGATCTCATGATCCTCAATGTAACAAACATCACTCGGTCGACCGACCTCATACCCCATCTCGACTCTCAAGTCAAATGGATCCAAGAAATTCTTCTCTAAATCGCCAATCATGTCAATAAAACGATTACCCGGACTAGGCGATTTAGGAAGGTCGAGATCTTCACATTCTTCTTCTTCATGATCCTCAATAGACAAGGGAGTTTTAGAATAAGAGCTAGAAAACTCAATTTTGACTCCCAAGTCAACCAAGCCGTATATTCTCCTACCAAAACCCCACGACGTCCTCTTCTCATCCACTATTTCAAGTGTGACATGCTCTTCCAACACCTTTTCTTTAACCTCAATTTCTTCATTAAAGTGGAGCTCAACCATAGGAGGCACGAATTCATTTTCTACAAACCCAACGCCACACTCCAAAAGAAAATCAACATCGAGAGTCTCTTTTACCTCATCAAAATCCAAAAGTTCCATGTCCCCATAAATGTACTCAAGACTCGGAGTATTAGTCCCGAATGGAATTGGAGAAAAGAGAAGAGACTCATCCGGAACGTCAAGAATAGGAAAAACCTTTGGAGCTTGTTCGGCCTCGTCACTCTCATTGGAAAATATGGCATACTCTTTCCAAGCAAGAGATTTCGTGGAGGTTTGATGAGATTGGATCGAGAGCTCGTCATCTTCAATATCTTGAAAGGACTCTCTTTTCATCTCGTCCAAACTAGTAAATATGGTTGACACATGAGCATCTATTCTCTTGAAACACGCTCGGAGATCGTCTACAACCTCTTGGGCCGATTCGGGTTGAGAAAATGTTGTCTCTTCCTCGAGTTGTTCAATCTCTTCATAATTTTCACACTCATATGGAACCTCCATCTCCATAGTCGTGCCTTGGGTAAAAGTATTATAGGAACATGTCCTAAAATCGTGCCCTTCATCACCACAAATAATACAAGAAACTCTCATATCTTCTTTCAACCCATGCATCTTCTTACTCATCTCTTCCATTTCATCCTTCAATTGATTTTCGGCATCAACTTCCTTGGTCTCCACCATACACCTTCTTAATAGTTTTCCGTCCTCTTCATCTTGTTCATAATCTTCATCACATTGAAAGTATTCTCTTGCTTTACGAGCAATCATGGCATCAATGCGATCTAGCTCACGTTGGACGGAAGCTTTCTTAGAAGATGGCGTGGGACGTGAATAATAAGTTGGAGGTGGAGACTCATAATGTGGCTCGGGCCAATGATGAGTAGTAGGAGGATATGTCGGCTCCGGCCCGGATGAATAAGACCTAGATGGTGGATACTCGGGCCTTGAATCGGAATGACTCGGCTCGGGCCTTTGACATTGATAGCTTGGCTCGGGTCTTGGATTATAATAATTCGGCTCGACTCTTGATTGGTACCCTCCTTGATACTTCGGTTGAGGATGAGGGTAATAGGAACCTTGATAGTTTGGTTGAGGAGATAGCGGTTTTGGCGGGTAGTAGTTGCCTTGGTAATGAGGTCCTCCATAAGGTTGTGAATATTGTGGTTGTTGTGGAGGAGAAGCTTCATAGTAGTCGTATGGTGGAGTCGTATTTTGATAAGAACGTGAATACTCTGGTGCAAACTTTGAGTCGTAAAATGACGTTTCCTTTGATGTTGGAGTGGACTCTTGGTATTGGCTTCCTCCATAATATTGTGAATGTTGTGGTTGTTGTGGAGGAGAAGCTTGGTAGTGGTTGTATGGTGGAGCCGCCCTTTGGTAAGAACGTGAATCCGGATGTTGGTGACTCCACATACCTTGCATTCAAAAACAAAATAAAATAACTAAAGTAAGCTAACTAAAGCTAGACTAACTAAACTAATGGGAGGCATAGAAAGCAAAGTTAATGAAACTAAAACAAGTAACCCTTGAAAAGAACTTGACTAGAAAACTTCAACTAGCCCTCCCCGGCAACGGCGCCATTTTGAAGAAGCATTTTTCAATCACAAGGAAAGAGAAATGTGTTTAGTCTCGCTTCAAAAATCGAGAGTTCGTTGTAAACGACCACTCGGAATATCAATCCGAGGGAGGACTAGAGTGAGAGGTTTCCAAAATCGTGTTCATTTCAATATCCCAAAAGTTCAAGTAATAGCAAGTAAACAATCAAAGCAAGTAAACGTGAGGTTTATCAAATGGGAGAAAATCGGAGACAAGGTAATAATCGACTTTCAAAGTGAATTATAAAACGCAAGAGAGAAAGTCCAATTATCGTCGTCTTCCAAGTCGGATAATCTTGTATTTAAGTTCAAAGTATAGCTTGGAAAGGAAGGTTTTGTTCACCCAAACCAACCGTTTAATTCCCTAACAAAGCATCCCAAAATGGTGATGAGTGTGTTAGTTAACTATACTCGTTCCTTAAGTTTTGGTTTCCTAATTGTGTACTATCGAGCCTTGGGAAGAAAGCCCCCGTTCCCGGTGAAAGCAATCATTTTAATCCCCAATTGTAGTTAACTCCGATCACCGGTGGCTAACCTCAATCGTGGCTTTGAAAATACACAATTAGACCAAGTAAAAGCCTCTCAAGCATTTTATCAAACACCTTGTAAGCATGATTTTTACCCCATCTCCTAATGAGAAATTAGCTACTTCTAGCCATGGAAATCACCAACAAAATCAAGCATGAAAATCATAAAACCAAGCTCAATTAACATCATTCAATACAATCCAAGTTCAAATTTCACAAATCAAGCAAAGTATGAAAATTCTACAAAATGCAATAAAGAGAGAAGAGAGAAGAAATAGCCAAGGTGAAGTCTCGTGATCGTAGGTAGTAGATCTCGATTCCGTCGTCCTTGCCCGAGCTCGAATCCGTCGTCAATGGAGACTTGCTTTTTGGGGAAGATGAAATTTCTCTCTCTTAGCTCTTCAAATTGTTCTTGTGTGTCCAAAGTTATGTTTGGGGGGAGTTCTCCACCTATTTATAGCTCAAGAGAGAAAGAAACCGTTTCTCTTCTTTTTCCCACAAAAAATGGACTTGAAATGTCGATTCTACCCCTCGGTCAACGCCTGGTCAACGATTTTGCTTTTCGGCCACTCTCATTGAACTAGTCAACCGCGAGTCAACGTTGGTTCAATGAGAGTCAACGCTGGTTCAATGAGAGCCAATGCTAGTCAATAGTTGAGCTGCTGCGAGTTCTAACCCGGGTTTGTCCGAGAGCTTCAACGCGGATTGCACTGCTACACCTTCTTTCTCCCCTCCGAATTTGGTTACTTGTTTGGCCTTGCTTGCGCAGCCCTCCGATTATCGTCATATCTTTCTCGTCCGAACTCCGATTGACGTGATTCAAAATTCCTCGAACTCCCGACTTCAAGACTTTTCCAGCCGTGTATAACATGATTCATGGTTCCAGCCGAGAGATAGCAGATTTTGAGACAAAGTCGCTGCAACTCCGGCCTAGAGTCGACACCTCGTTTCTCCTGCATTTTCACACAAAAACTCGACCATACCACGCATGAGCTCCGTCACGACAATAATAAGCAAATCCTCAATGATCACACACATATATACACAATATATATAAAAATCATACCCAAAACATAACAAAGAAACGAGCAAAAATTCGACACTTCATAAATATAATTTTATTTTATTTTATTTTATTTAATAATAATTATAATAATAAATATTTAATAGTATATTAATTTATTTATCATTGAATATAAAATAAAAATATATATTGGCATCATAATGATGCACATTTTAAAATGACGTGTCCACCATTTATTGGATAATAAAAAATGTACCATACATTTAAAAATGAAAAATGTACCTTAGACTTTTCCTATATTTATGAATTATAGTTAATACAAATATTTATTAATTATATTTAAGTTAAGGGATTGTTTTTGAGAAATTTTAACAAAGTTAAGAATTTTTCAAGTAAATTAAGATTTTTTTTTATATGTTAAATAATATAAAGTAACGGCATAATGTGTATTGTTGAATAAAGTAATGAATCAGTGCTAAAATTTGTGGTAATGTGTATTGTTGAATAAAGTAATGAATCAGTGCTAAAACCTGTGGTAACGTGGGTGTAATTCCCTGACAACACATGGTTCGAATCTCAGGTGAATCAAATTTTCATTGAATTATTATGAAAGTTTGTCCTGGGTTTGACTCGTTGACTCTCTCCCACATGTGTCTGCTACTTTGACACATTTCTCGATTTATATCAATTGATCGATGAGCTTCAAAATAAAAAAATGAACGAGTTATATGAATAGTTAATGGTATTAATGTAAATAAAGCGTGTTGTTTTGGCCGCATAATTCAGAGTCCACAGTTAATTGTGATTGATTTCTGCCGCAACCTAACCCTTGCATGTGATCAATTTTATACTCTCAATGCTATAACCCGAGGCGCACAAGAAGCTTAGGTACTCTCTCTACTCATTTCCCACTGACCTACCTTGTCCTCATCAAGGATAACTTATTTTTATTATACTTTGGAATTTTATTATAACATCAAAACACGAAAATAAAACAAGAAAACAAAGTTCAAATCGTGTGATATACTATATAACCACGTACATATATATTATAGTAATTCAAATTTAGCTTAAGAAGTGCAACTTCATGATATCAGTATTCATTCTTCCACGTCGTCACCACCGGGGACACCACATTCCGCTTCCCGTCCGACCAAACTATCTCCCCAACATCCGGCGTTGTTGGTTCCCCTAGGCCCACCGTCAAGCTCCTTTGCGCAGTTATTCTCACGCTGTAACTTTTTTTTTCACCCTTTCTTCCAAACTTCATTTTCACCGGAGTCACTCTAACATGTACTCCTTTCGGATTAACCACTTTCACAGTGTATGTAGCAGAATTGTTACTAACATGCGTCACTATCCTCTTAACTACAATCACCATCTTATCATAAGCATTGAAATCAACTATTATCGCCGGATAATTAAGATTCCATGGCTTAGATTGATCGCCACTGCACCTCTTGCTTGCGCTATTAGCTACCGATTTTATACTCTGAATGCTATATTTTGAGGCGCACAAGAAATTCAAATAATCATGGGGGCTTATATCGTAGACTAATCCTGGATCAACGGCTTTCTTCGGGTTCACGTGGCCAGTGCCCATAGTCCACACCGTTGCATTTGTATAATCATTATTGTCCAGTATCTGACGACGACCTTGTTTGTCTTTGGTGTAGGCAGTAGTCATCATGGCTGATCTAATCATAGCCGGGGTCCAATCGTGGTGGGCCCCTTTCAGGAGAGCGGCCACGCCCGATATGTGCGGGCAGGACATTGATGTCCCCGACATGATGTTGAATTCGGTTCGCTGTAGGTCAGAGGATTGACCTGACGGAGCCAGGTTGTTGGGATAGGCCGCGAGGATATTTACACCCGGCGCGATCAGGTCAGGTTTCATCAGGAATGGGGACACAAAGGATGGGCCTCTAGAGGA
Organism: Euphrasia confusa; assembly: GCA_954870475.1. Taxonomy (NCBI): domain Eukaryota; kingdom Viridiplantae; phylum Streptophyta; class Magnoliopsida; order Lamiales; family Orobanchaceae; genus Euphrasia; species Euphrasia confusa. The sequence continues at coordinate 515,540 of OX940949.1, forward strand.
GAAGGAGGCTACTACTGGAGCGGGCTTAATCCCCAACACCGTGCCGTGAAATACAATCGTCGCGCTTGCGTTTGGTCCAAAATGGTCAATGTGGTCTAGAATTTTTCGCAAAGCGGGGATGGTTACATAGAGAGATGGAATAATATTCAATAAATTATATGCACCGAGATTTTCGCCGTGCATCTCCTTATCTAACACGATCACAATGGCCACTCCACCAGCACTTTTGACATTAGCTTCTTGGCTGTAAATATCTACAGAGAGAGAGAGAGAGAGAGTTTTAAGTACACAATGAATATAAAGTAATAAAATTTAAAAAAAAAAAAAATCATGCAAAAAATTAGTACCATATGAAAGGCAGACAACAATCTTTCCACGAACGTCTTTTGATTCCAACGAGTCGCAATATTCATGGAACACAATGGATATCTTGTTGTTTTTAGTAGGCAAAGCTTTGCCGCTGTAAAGCGATGTGCCCTTCAACACCCGACCATCTCCGAGCTCGAGATCAGCCGCAAATCTTCTATCGATTGTGCTGGCCCCCACCGTTGTCATCCAAGGAGCCACATTGTGTGCCGAACTCTCCGCCGGACCATCATTTCCAGCTGACGCCGAGACAAAAACTCCCCTCTTCATCGCACCAAAGGCCCCGATTGCGATTGAATCGATATTTGACATCGGCCCAATGCCCAGTGAGATTGAAATTACATCGACGCCATCCTCCACAGCCTTGTCGAAGGCGGACAGAATATCGGAATCCATGCAGTCTTTTTCCCAGCAGACTTTGTACGCTGCTATTCGTGCTTTCGGAGCAACTCCGACAGCTGTACCTTTGGCGTAGCCGAAAAGAGACGCATTGGCAACTTCTCTACCGGCGGCCGTGGAGGCCGTGTGTGTACCATGGCCGTCGGAGTCTCGGGCGGACCGGACGTCCGTCGAGAAATTTATGTTTCCGTATTTAGCATCATAACCTTTGGAGAAGAACCTAGCTCCGACTAGTTTCTTGTTGCACAGAGCTTTTGTGAAATGTTGTCCTTTTTCGCACTCGCCTTTCCATCTGGAAGGGACAGGACCCATGCCTTCATCCCTGAAACTAGGGTGTTCTGGCCAGATGCCCGTGTCGATAAATCCGATGATCACGTTTGAGCCCGAGTCGGACGCGGACAGCAAGCGACCAGGGACATTATTATTATCATCATCGTACAAGCCGAGGAAAGAAGGCGAGCGAGTTGTCTGTAATTGGCGAACGCGGTCGGGCATGACTGCTATGACCCCCGATTTGTTTGAAAGCATGGCGGCTTGTTTTTGGGTGAGTTTAGCCGAGAAGCCATTTACGACTGCTTTGTAAACTTCGGTGAGAAAGTTTGTTTGTTGACTATCGGAGTTTGTGTTTAGGGTTTGAAGGGTGGCTTCGTACCAGTGCTCGACCGCCGAATACACCGACGGTTTCGACTCCTTGTCGACTATCACAATGTATGTATCAGAAGAAACAAAATTTGAGAGTGAGAGGAACAGAATGAAGGAAAACAAAGGAGCCATATATTAAATTAAAATTGACAAATAGAGCAGTAATCCAAGTTAATTATGAATATGGTGTTTATCCTATCGGTTTATATATAGAGAGAGGAGTAAGTACTTCGTATTAATTAAATAGGTGTGACAATACATGTGACATACATGATCTTTTTTTTATTAGTATTTGGTACACACAATCATAAAACGCAGTACACACGCCGTTGAACAAATATCAATAATATCTTTAACTATCCTAATGATCGGTCAAATATATGACAAGAGTAGTCAAATAAAAATTAAGGTTAATAAAACTTAAATAAATCAAGAAAACATCAATAATAATTATATATTAGTATTATACTTAATTTTATATTATATTATTTATGGCTCAACTTTGATAAAGAATTTATGTTTAGTTTAGATTGGTTGGAAAACTAGTCTGTTTGGTCGGTGATGCGGTGAGAGGTTTCATCCTCTATGCCATGTATTATAGATTTTTTCTTTTCAATGTGATTGATTTTTAACAAATAGAAATTTCGATAAATAAATTTACAAAATGCTATGATAAAAAAATAATATTGTCACGCTGACCATAATAGGCTCGGCTTAACCATACTCTTTTTAAGCCCCATACTTATGGTCACGCCGAGCCTATTATGGTTATGATCACGCGAACAAAATCACTTTCGGTCCGTTCAACTCATTTTGAATCTCACATAAATAAATAAAATTAAATAATGTTAATAATTAAGTTTTGAGGAATTGAAAAATTGAGAATGAATTCCGGCCACATCACATTTGAGGGTTGGTGTATATTAAGATTTTTTTAATATTTTTCGATATTTATAAGAACTAAAATCGGACAATTTGCACTCTATATAATTTTATTTTAATTTATTTTTATGCAAAATTTTATTTCAAAATTTATTATGCTAGTATTATTTTTAAAAGTTTTGACAATTTTTTTATTTTAAATAATTGCTGTCCAAAAATTGACCAAGGGTATTTCAGTAAAAAGCAAATAAAATTGTAGAAAAGTTGACCAAATTGAAATTGGTTATCGCCGAATAATTTAGATTCCACGGCTTCTGCAACTATTACTTGTTAGTTGTTACACATTTTTGTACTCAGAGCACTATAACCTGAGGTGCACAAGAAATTCAAATAATCATCGGGGCCTATATCATAGACCAATCACGGATCAACAACTTTCTCCGGGTCCACGTGGCCAACGCCCATAGCCCACGCCGTTTGTGGATTACGACCCGAAGTCTTAATTTCAATTTTAAATATTTTCATCTGAATTAATTAATTAATTTTAGGATGATTACATAAATTCTCTCTAACGGACTCTTGGTCAAGTAACAGTACATATCCGACTTCCTCATCGCTGTGGCCTACTTCTCAAGTAAAAATACGAATACGCAAAACATCTACGTACCATATTTTTTTCCCACGTAAAAATGATATTTCATGTTCTCGAACCAATAAACCATCAACTTGGTGAAGTCTATTGCGTCCGTGAAGAAGCTGTCTCTGACCCTGGCATTGACTAATGGCGATGAAAAACGTCTATTGCAGATCATATTGATTAATTATCAGAGTATATCAGAAGCTGGCGAGATTCCGATTTCTAATTGCAACTTGCAAGTGCAGTAACAAGAATATATTCGAACGCAGATGAGAGATTCTGGATGTGGAATCAGTCCAAATGATATTCCGCATCTGTTCACCAAATTCGCCTAGACAAGGGAAGCATGCCATTCTTTTTCGACTCCCTAACTCGTCCAGCCTGTTAGCTCTCGGGATATTTCATGGGACCTCTTGAAGTTACGGATGATTTTTGATACAATCTCTTATTTTGATTATACTTGGAATTTTATTATAACATCAAAACATGGAAAGAAAACAAGAAAACAAAGTTCAAATCGTGTGATATATAGTATAACACACGTACATAGTAATTCAAATATAGCTTAAGAAGTCAGTAATCCTTGTTCCAGTTGATCACCACAGGGGACACCACATTACGCTCCCCATCCGACCAAACTATCTCCCCAACATCCGTCGGAGATTCACCCTGCCCCACCGTCAAGCTCCTTTGCGCAGTTATTCTCACCTTGTAACTCTTTTTTTCACCCTTTCTCACAAACTTCATTTTCACCGGAGTCACTCTAACATCTACCCCATTCGGATTAACCATGTTCACGGTGTAGGTAGCAGAATTGTGACAAACATGCGTCACTGTCCTCGTAACTACAATCATCATCTTATCATATGCATTGAAATCAACGGTTATTGCTGGATAATTAAGATTCCATGGCTTAGATTGATCCTTACTGCAACTCTTGCTTGTGCTATTAGCTATCGATTTTATACTCTCAGCGCTGTATTTTGAGGCGCACAAGAAATTAAAATAATCATCGGGGCTTATATCGTAGACTAATCCCGGATCAACGGCGTTCTCCGGGTCCACGTGGCCAGCGCCCATAGCCATGATCTCCGAGCACGAGATCAGCTGCAAATCTTCTATCGATTGTGCTGGCCCCCACTGTTGTCATCCAAGGAGCCACATTTTTTAACGAACTTTCTTCAGGACCATCATTGCTAGCTGCCGCAGTGACAAAAACTCCCCTCTTCATCGCCCCATAGGCCCCAATTGCGATTGAATCGATATTTGACATCAGCCCACCGGCTATTGAGATTGAAATTACATCGACGCCATCCTCCACAGCCTTGTCGAAGGCGGACAGAATATCGGAATCTGTGCAGCCATATTTCCAGCAGACTTTGTACACTGCAATTCGTGCTTTAGGAGCAACCCCGACAGCTGTGCCTTTGGCGTAGCCGAAAAGAGACGCGTTACCAACAACTCCACCGGCGGCGGTGGACGATGGCCGTCGGAGTCTCGAGGGGACAGAATCGAGGGATTTATTTTTCCATGTTCTTCTTCGTAACCTTTGTAGAAGAACCTAGCCCCGATGATTTTCTTGTTGCAAACAGCTCTTGTGAAATTTTGTCCTTTCTCGCACTCGCCTTTCCATCGGGAAGGGATAGGACCCATGCCTTCATCCCTGAAACTAGGGTGCTCTGGCCAGATACCCGTGTCGAGTAATCCTATGATAACGTTCGAGCCCGAGTCGGACGCGGACAGCAACCGCCCCGGGACATTATTATTATTATTATTATTATTATTATTATTATTATTATTATTATTATTATTATTATTATTATTATTATTATTATTATTATCGGAGTACAAGCCGAGAAAAAAAGGCGAGCGAGTTGTCTGTAATTTTCGAACGCAGTCGGGAATGACGGCCATGACCCCCGGTTTGTTTGCCAGCTGCGCCGCCTGCTGTTGGGTGAGTGCAGCAGAGAAGCCATTTGCAGCTGTTTTGTAAACATGAGTTATAAGCAAGTTTGCTGGTTGAGCATCATCATCGGTGTTTGTGTTTAGGGTTTGAAGAGTGGCTTCGTACCAGTGTTCCACCTCCGTAAACACCGATGGTTTCGACTCGTTGTCCACCAAAACAATGTATGTTTTAGAAGAAACAAAATTTGAAAAGGAGAGAAACAGAATGAAGAAGAAAAAAAGAGAGAGATGAATATGATGAGGCATCGATGAAAATAACATGTATAGATAATTGTGTTTGTGATGAATATACTTGACAGCTAATTAGTCTCTTATATAGAGAAAATAAAATTAAAATTAAAGGTATACGAACTAACACTCGTAGGTCTATAGACTATAGTATTACAAAACACGCATGATTTACATGATTTACAATTTGATTTGGGGTGATTCTCATTACAAATTTTCAAATACCCGCACTCACATACGTATGCATTTTTTTTTTAATTGAATTCACATCAATATTTTTAATATAAAATCAAAATAATTAAAATAAATGATTTCAGATAAAATTATTTATTTAATGATAAAATATTGTTGTAAAAAATGTGACTTTCCTACGAACTCTGGAATGTATATATTTGTTATACATTGGTGAGCAAGAGAAGTGTGACTATTTCTATTTGGTGTAAATAGAGGTGAGCATCGTACCCGATCAAATCAAATTTTCTTAATCGATTAAAAATCAAATTACTTTGATTGATGGTCAAAGCGGTCAAATTATATTAAAACTAATAAAAAAACAAAAATCATGAGCAACGATAGTAAATAGTGATAACATAAAAACAATTAATATTGTTCATAAATAGTGAGTAATGTTAGAAATTAAAGTAATTTTTTTTAACTAAGAATATAAATATGGGGGAATCATGGACCGGGGCATCTATAAGAGTAGAATTATAAATGGTACCTATATTTTTTCCTAATTTTGATATAGGGCATTATTCCATTATTAACCTTTTCAAGTATATACTACATATCTAATATCATCCGCTGAGATTTTAAACAACTACGCTAGACACCTAGTATTATAACATATCTAAACATGAAATACATATCTAAACATGAAATATTAACAGATCCATATTTGCATATTTGTTAGAATTAGGTGTGTTAAATATCTAAACATGAAATACATATCTAAACATGAAATATTAACATGTTTATATTTGCATATTTGTTAGAATTAGGTGTGTTAAATTTCTAGATTTTTTATTTCACATTTTGCATTTTAATTAATTTGGGAAAATTTTAGTTGAATTTAGATTTAGACTATTTAAAAAGGTTGCTCATCTCTAATATTGATTTACCACATAGCAATAGCCAATAGATATCTATTTATATGACATATCTATATCTATGATAGATATCTATACATCTATGATAGATATCTATACATATGACATATTGATGACATATCTATAATAGATATTAGTATGACATATCTATAATAGATATTAGATATGTAGTAAATCTATAATAGATATCTATTCATATATATATATAATGTTGCGCAAATATATTTTACGCCAAATATATTTATATCAAATATTTTTATGCAAATATATTTATATATATAATTTAATGATTATTGCGCAAATATATTTATATTCTTACGCAAATATATTTATATCAAATATTTTTATGCAAATATATTTATATATATAATTTAATGATTCTTGCGCAAATATATTTATATTCTTACGCAAATATATTTATATATGTATATAGTAAATAAATTAATATGTTACGGTGTAGGGATATTTACGACTTTATACATTTTAAAAAATGCCCCTACTTAGTATTTAAAAAATACAAATTCCCTAATAAATAAAAAAGTAAAAAATATACAACCCCTAAAAATGAGGTGAAAAAAATATAAGTGTTCAAAATAATATCAAAAAGCAATCTGCCCCATAGCCTAATATTACCTATAAATATTATTATAAGTAAAATTTCAGATAAATTTATAATCCCCCTAATGTAATATTCGAACTTGATTTTAATTGTTTGTAGGTCGAGTATTAATTTATATTGTTTGTAATTACAATATAAAACTGCTCAAAAAATGCTCTAAAAATTCTAAGATAATACTCCCTGTTTCTCAAATAGTTAATTTTTTTTTTATATTTTTGTATAAAAGTACTTTGATTGATGGTCGTTCAAATTATATTAAAATTAATAAAAAATTCAAAACAAAAATATTGGAGAATATCTTCGACTCATTAATATAAATGTAAATAAGTCCAATTTCTTTAATAGTTCGAGTTTTTTTTTCAAGCAATTTCTAACAAAAAAAATAAAATATAAATACACAATCTTGCCACTAACCTCTTCATCCGAGGAGGAAACATAATTCACTGTATACAATGGATATCATCTTTTTTTAGGCAAAGGCTTCCCTCTATAAAGCGATGAGCCCTTCAACGTACCCGCCCATCTCCGAACCCTTCAATTCCGATGGCTGGCGTAGCCGAAAAGAGACGCATTAGCAAAATCTCTACCGGCGGTGGATGCTGTGTGTGTGCCATGGCCTATGGAGTCTCGGGCGGACAGAAATTCCTTTGAGGAATTTATTTTTCCATAGTTAGCTTCATAACCTTCGGAGAAGAAAATAAATTTGAGAAAGAGAGAAAGAGAATGAGGAAAGAAAGAGATACATTAGACATTGATGAAAAATAGATAAATAATTATATTTTTGCTTGTGATTTGATTAATAGAAGTACTTAGTAGCTAATTAGTCTCTTAAAGGTTAATTAGGACGATATTGTTGACTTAATTTGATTCTCTTAATGTGCAATTTTTCAAGTGCGTACGAACTAACATGCGTAGGTCTATTGTTGATCAACGGTGTCGTGCTTTTCATAATAATTAGTGATGACTAATGAATTAAAGTAAACTAAAAGTTGTTCTTTCATAATAATTAGTGATGACTAATGAATTAAAATAAATTAAAAGTTGTTCTTTCATAATAATTAGTGATGACTAATGAATTAAAAAAAATTCAAAGTGGTTGAAATAAATTAAATGTTGATTTTTCCTGATTAGGTATAGAGTTAGGTTATGTTATTTTTTTACTTAATTTAGTTTGATTAGGTTTACTTCAATATGATTAAAGACCGAAATCGGGTAAGGTAAACTGAACTAAATCGAAGCGATTTGAAGTGAATTGATTTTTTTATAAAAATAATAATAATTTTTACAAATTATTAAATATTTGTTTAAAAATATTAATAATATCGTGACTTTAATTAGATTGTATACTTAAAAGATTTGAACGGAGTTAATTGATTTTTTTATAAAAATAATAATAATTTTTACAAATTATTAAATATTTGTTTAAGAGAGAAGTAAGTCATTATAAGATATAAAGTCGAATAACACCTCTGACGAGTTCTTATTCCACACGACTATTTATAATGTCGTGACTCTTCAAGTACAACATTTAAGTATAATAAATGACTTATCATATTTTAGATACATAACCATTCAAATTTACTATATTCATAATTTCAACAATATCAATTATTACAGGAAGTAGGGCAAAGAGGAATTATAAGAGGAAACACATAAATTAAACAATAAACAAAGTTCAAATACTGCTTGAGTAATCATTCTTCCATACCATCACAACTGGTGAGACTACCTTCCGCATCCCATCCGACCAAACAATCTCCCCAACATCAGTCGTCGATTCACCCGGCCCCACCGTTAACTTACATGCCTCAATCGACACGTTGTAACTTTGTTTTTCATCCTTTTTGTTAAACTTCATTTCGGTTGGAGTCACTCTTATACGTGTCCCTCTCGGGTTAACCACCTTCACCGTGTAGGTAGCAACGTATTTGTTATAACTAGTAACGTGTGTCGCAGTCCTCGTAACCACAATCGCATTCTTATGGTACGCATTGAAATCAACGGCAATCGACGGATAATTCAGATTCCACGGCTTGGATTGATTCATGCCGCAACCCTTCTTGCCTGTGACCGATTTTATACTCTCAATGTTGTAACCCGAGCCGCACAAGAAATTATTCAAATAATCATCGGGGCTAATATCGTAGACTAATCCCGGATCAGCAGCTTTCTCCGGGTCCACGTGGCCAGCCCCCATGGCCCACACAGTTGCGTTTGTATAATCATTATCGTCCAGTATTTGTTGACCTTGATTGTCTTTGGTGTAGGCAGTGGTCATCATGGCAGATCTGATCATAGCCGGTGACCAATCGGTGTGGGCCCCTTTGAGGAGAGCGGCCACGCCCGATATGTGTGAGCATGAAACGGATGTCCCCGACACAATGTTGAATTTGTTGTAGGGCCAGGCCGCGAGGATGTTAACACCGGGGGCGATCAGATCGGGCTTCATCAGGAATGGGGACACATAGGGTGGGCCTCTAGACGAGAAGGATGCTACTATCGGAGCGGGCTTAATCCCCAGCTCCGTGCCGCGAAATATGATTGTGGCGGTTGCGTTTGATCTCAAATGGTCAATGTAGTCAAAAATTGTTTGCAAAGAAGGGATGGTTACCATGACACTCGGAATCGAAAGAGGATATACCGGGAGAGTTTGACCGTGCATCCCCGTATCTGTGATGACGACTATGGCCACACCACCAGCACTTTTCACAGCGTTTTCTTGGCTGAAAACATCAATGTCATGATCATCACCTACACACACACACACACAGAGAGAGAGAGGTTCAGATTTCAGCAGCTAGCACACAAAATCAATAAATTAATTAAATTAAGAAAGAAAAAAAAAAACATCAAATTGAATAAATACCATTTCCATTGCAGACCACAATCTTGCCGCGGACCTCGTCTGGATCCAAGGAGTCGTCACATGCATCAGTGTAAACAATGGGTATCATCTTCTTCTTTTTAGACAAAGGCTTGCCGTTGTAAATCGACGAGCCCTTCAACACCCGGCCATCTCCGAGCAAGAGATCAGCCTCAAAACTTCTATCGATTGTGCCGGCACCCACCGTCGTCATCCAAGGAGCCACGTTTCGTACCGAACTCTCGGTGGGCCCACTATTCCCGGCTGATGCCGAGACCAAAACTCCCCTCTTCATCGCTTCAAACGCCCCGATCGCGATCAGATCGACGTTCGACATCACGTCTCCGCTGATCGAGAGGGAAATTACGTCGACGCCATCCTCCACCGCCTTTTCGATGGCGGAGAGAACGTCGGAGACCATGCATCCATATTCCAAGCAGACTTTGTATACCGCGATTCGTGCTTTCGGAGCAACTCCGACGGCCGTGCCTCTGGCGTAGCCGAAAAGAGACGCGTTGCCAACAGCTCTTCCGGCTGACGTGGACGCCACGTGTGTACCATGGCCGTTGGAGTCTCGGGCCGACAGAAACTCCTCCGAGCGATTTATTTTTCCGTATGCTTTTTCGTAACCCTTGGTGAAGAACCTAGCCCCGATGATCTTTTTGTTGCAGAGAGATTTTGTGAATTTTTCTCCCTCCACGCACTCGCCTTTCCATCTTGAAGGGATAGTGCTAATGCCTTCATCGCCGAAACTAGGGTGTTCTGGACAGATACCCGAGTCGATAACTCCGATGATAACGTTTGAGCCGAAGTCGGACATGGACAGCAAGCGGCCTGGGATTTTTTTATTATTATTATCGGTGTACAAGCCAAGAAAAGAAGGCGAGCGAGTTGTCTGTAATTTGAGAACGGAGTCGAGCATTACGGTCGTGACACCCGTTTTGTTTGCGACCTGCGCGGCTTCATGTTGGGTGAGATCAGCAGAAAAGCCAATGAAAACTGTTTGGTAAACATGAGTAATGGACAGTTGATCATCGGTGTTTGAGTGTAGGGTTTGAAGAGTGGCTTCGTACCAGTATTCGTGTTTCCGAAACACCGATGGTTTCGACTCATGGTCGACCATAACAATGTATGTGTCAGAAGAAACAAAATTTGAGAAAGACAGAAACAGAACGAAGAAAAAAAGACATAAACGATGCATTGGTGTTTTTTTTACTAATATTAAGATAATTAATTGTGTTTTGTGATTAATACTTACTAATTGCGCTCTTCTATATATAGATAATTACAGTTGAAGGACAGTGACGAGTAGAATGACATAAGTACATAAACGTCCTTTTCAATGCCTCGTACCATCTCCAATAGGGAGTATTTGAAAAGTTATACAGTAGTATGTTCAATAGGAAGTATTTTATGTATAATTTTTTTATTGTTTTTTGGAAAGAATATCAATAATTAGGGATTTTTTCAAAAAATCATAAGGTGAATGGGGTAAGTTGGTGGAGATAAAAAAAAATTTGGTCCCATAAATGTAGCTTTTTTCGATTTAGTCCCACATACATTCGCTTTTTCAATTTAGTCCCAAATATGTCGAATTTGGTTTCAATTTAGTCTTTTTTGTACGGAAATTTTAATTTTCGTCAAAATGTGTCCATAGATGTTGATTCAGCGCCACATGTCAGCATCCCATTGGTCTCAGCGCTACGTGTCAGCATCCCATTGGTCAACGACTTTTTCATTTCTTTTTTAAAAAGTCGTTGACCAATGGGATGCTGACACGCAGCGCTGAGTCAGCATTCATGGGCACTTCGTACAAAAAGGACTAAATTGAAACCAAATTCGACATATTTAGGGCTAAAATGAAAAATCGGATGTATGTGAGACTAAATCGAAAAAAGACTACATTTATGGGACTAAAAAGTTTTTTATCTCTAAGTTGGTGGGACATTTGGCAGTTCAGGCAGAGTCGGAATAGGTGTGGAATAATTTATTATTTAATTAAATGATATTTATAATACATTATTTATAAAAAAAATTGTTTTTTAAATCAATATTTTTTATTTTTCAAGATTTATAAATAAGGATAAGTTTGTTTAATTTGAAAAACAATTTATTTTTACAATTTTTTATATTTAATTTTATTTATTATTATTTTATAAATAGTGGAGTGAGAAAATTATCAATTTAGTCCCATAAAATGTGCGTTTCATTTTAATACTATAAAGACACACTTTTTCAATTTCATACACTATTTCTTTAAATTGATCCAATTTAATATTTTTTTCGCCTAGAAAATTTAAAAGTGGCCGGAAAATAGTCACCTGACTTTCAATTTGGAGATTTCAGTTGAATTAGTAACACGTTGCAGTTGCTGATTGGAAAACCGAGTAAAAGAAAATACAAAATGAAACTAATTTCCACGACGTCACTCTCAAGTGTGTAATTTCGAGTGTATTTTATGGGATCGAACTATGGTGTACTAGAGAGGATGATGATGAATTTGTATGCAGTAAATCGATGAGAAAAGAGAGAAAAAATTGTTGCGCCATTGTTTTGAATTGATTATGGTCCCTGCAAATTTGGGGGATGCGATTCTGAAATGTCACGCGTTCTCTCCTTGTTTTTAATTACTAATTTTTTATTTTGTTTTTGACTTATTTTTATTCTTTAATTACACACATTGCAGTGACGTGGAAATTAGTTTCATTTTGTATTTTCTTTAACTGGTCCTCCAATCAGCATCTGCCACGTGTCACTAAGTCAACTTATTTTGTTTTTGTTTTTGACTTATTTTTATTCTTTAATTACACACATTGCAGTGACGTGGAAATTAGTTTCATTTTGTATTTTTTTTAACTGGTCCTCCAATCAACATCTGCCACGTGTCACTAAGTCAACTGAAAACCCCAAATTGAAGGTCGTGACTATTTTCTGGCCACTTTTAAAATTTTCAGCGAAAAATTATTAAATTGAATCCATTTGAAGAAATGATGCATGAAATTGAAAACATGAGTTTTTATGGTACCAATTATGCTCTTATATAATATACTACTATATATATAAATACAATACAATTAAAGGCTGATGACGAGTAGAATGACCTTAGTACAAAAACGTCCTTTTCGAACACTCAACAATTCAACACGTTTTGATTTTTTGAACAGATTTTCCTGAACTCGACAAATAAAATATTCCGCATTACCGCATACAGTATGGTCTATACTACTTTCACTTATTTATTTTATTTTACGTTTTACTAATTATGTTTTACTTTTATATTTTTCGTTATGATAATAATAACTTTATTAATGATCTTATCATCAATGATGAATACTATTTTTTTCTAATTCTAAGTAACGAAAGAATATACAAATTTTTGGTGTGTTATTTTTTGTGCGACATCCATAAAAAACGTGTTAACTTTGCTCGATAGAAGGTGTATAATATAAAACTGATAAGTATTAAGAACATTAAAAGCATGTTTGAGAACTTATAAGTTTTTTAAATCAACTTATAAACTGTTTAAGAGCTTATAAATCTTAAAAAAAAATTGGTATATTTTTTTAAAAAGATCTTATAAAACTTAAAAATAAGTTGTTAAACTCTTATAAGATTTTTAAAAAACGAAAGATTTTTTTTACAATGTGTAGGATATATGAAATATATATTGTTAAAAAACTCAATTTTTTTTTAATTAAAGATAATATATATTTTTATATTTATATTAAAAATGTCAATTAAATAGAAAATATATATATATATATATATATATATATATATTAATATATATTAATAAAAGATAAAAAATCATTTTAAGATATTTATTAAACTTATCAAATTTAGAATTATATTAAAAAAATAATAATAATAATAATAAACGTTTAGTGATAAGTAGAATGACCTAAGTACATAAACGTCATTTTCGAACACTCAACAATTTAATGCGCTTTGATTTTCCGAACAAATTTTTCTGAACAGATTTTCTTGAAACAGACAAATAAATTATTCTGCAATACCGCATACGTAGGGTCTATACTACTTTCACCTATTTATTTTATTTGACGATTTACTAATTATGTTTTTACTTTTTCTATTTGTTGTTATGATAATAATATGTCTTTATTAATGATCTTATCAAAAATGATGAATAAAATTTATTAATCAAAGTAATGAAAGAATATACAAATTTTTGGTGTTTTATTTATTGTGAGACATTCATTAAAAATGTGTTAACTTTGCTCAATAGAAAGTGTGTATGATATAAAAATTATTAATTCAAAGTAATGAAAGAATATACAAATTTTTGGTGTTTTATTTATTGCGAGACATTCATTAAAAATGTGTTAACTTTGCTCGATAGAAAGTGTGTATGATATAAAAATGATAAAGTATGAACATTAAGAGGGTATTTGGGGTATTAAGAACATTAAGATTTTAAGTGTATTAAAAGAACTTATAAGATATTAGTAATGACATTTTGTAATAAAATGTCTAAAAATTATGAAGGATTTTAAAATAAAATCTTATTTGGAAAAAAAATTAGAAGTATCTTTACTTTTTTTTAAAAACAGGTTATAAGTTTTAAGAGCTTATTTTTTGACAAAATAAGATATTTTTTTAAAAAACATTAACAAACAAAAAAATCTTTTTTTAAAACCATTACCAAATAAATTTAAACAGGTTATGAGCGGTCAAACAACTTATAAGCTTAGCTAATCACCCTCTAAGAGTGTCTTTGATAGAACTCATAAGTTCTTTAAAACAATATATAATTTGTTTAAGAGCTTAAAAGATTTTAAATTTTCTTTAGTAAATATAAAAAAAAATCCCCAAATTGAAGGCATGATTATTTTCTTTATCTATTTCTCCAATCAACAATTGCCACGTATCACTAAGTCAACTGAAATCTCCAAATTGAAAGTCATGACTATTTTCTGGCCACTTTTAAATTTTTTAGCGAAAAAATGATTAAATTGAATCAATTTTAAAAAATGATGCATCAAATTGAAAACATGAGTTTTTATGGTACCAATATCCTCTTATATAATATACTACTATATAGATAGTTACAATACAATTTAAAGCTGATGACGAGTAGAATGATCTAAGTACATAAACATCCTTTTCGAACACTCAACAATTCAACACACTTTGATTTTTCGAACAGATTTTTCTGAACTCGGCAAATAAAATATTCCGCATTACCGCATACAGTAGGGTCTATACTACTTTCACCTATTTATTTTATTTTAGGTTTTGCTAATTATGTTTTTACTTTTTTATTTGTTGTTATGATAATAATGTCTTTATTAATGATCTTGTCATCAATGATGAATAATATTTTTTTTAATTCTAAGTAATGAAAGAATATACAAATTTTTGGTTTGTTATTTTTTGTGGGACATCCATAAAAATTGTCTTAACTTTTGCTTGATAAAAGGTATATAATATAAAAAAGATTAAGTATTAAGAACATTAAGAGCGTGTTTGAGAACATATAAGCTGATTAAAAGCTTCTAAGATCTTAAAAAAAAATTGGTATATTTTTTTTAAAAGTCTTATAAAACTTAAAATTAAGTTGGTTAACGGCTTATAAAATATTTAAAAAAAACATAAGAGTTTTTTTTATATAATATATGAAATATGTATGGTTAAAAAACTAACTTTTTTAATTAAAGTATAATGTATGTTTCTATATTTAAATTAAAAAAATTCAATTAAATAGAAAAAATATATATATTAATTAATGTATAATAATAAAAGATAAAAAATCATTTAAAGATATTTATTAAATTTATCAAATTTATAATTATATAAAAATAAAAAAAAATAAACGTTAGGTGATGAGTAGAATGACCTAAGTACATAAACGTCCTTTTTGAACACTCAACAATTCAACGCAATTAGTAGAATGACCTAAGTACATAAACGTCCTTTTTGAACACTCAACAATTCAACGCAATTATATTTTCCGAACAAATTTTTTTGAAAACATTTTCTTGAACCAGACAAATAAATTACTCCGCATTACCGCATATGTATGGTCTATACTATTATCACCAATTTATTTTATTCGACGATTTACTAATTATATTTTTACTTTTTTATTTGTAGTTATTATAATAATATGTCTTTATTTATGATCTTATCAACAATGATGAGTAAAATTTATTAATTCAAAGTAATGAAAGAATATATAATTTTTTTTTATTATATATTGTGAGACATTCATTAAAAATGATAAAGTATGAACATTAAGAGGGTGTTTGGAATATTAAGAACATTAAGATTTTAAGTGTTTGGATAAAATAATATGAAAGAATTTATAAGATATTAGTAATGAAATTTAATAAAATATCTAAAAACTATGAAGGATTTTAAAATAAAATCTTATTTGTAAAAAACTTTTGAGGTTTCTTTACTTTTTTTTTAAAACAAGTTATTAGCTTTTAATAGCTTATATTTTGACAAAATAAGATATTTTTTTAAAAAACATTAACAAACAAAATGATCCTTTTTTAAAAACGTTACCAAATAAATTTAAACAGGTTAGGAACGCTCAAACAGCTTATAAGCTCTCTAGAGCTTATAAGCTTAGGTAATCACCCTCTAAGAGCATCTCCAATTATGTATAGTTGACACACCATACTATATTTGTATATTATCAATTTGTACTCACTATCTTTATGGTTTGAGGTATATTTATTGATCTTTTTTTGATGTGGGACCCACAATATAAGACATATCTTCAATTTATACCTAGTATCACCAATTTAATACTCTCTCATTAATTGTACCTACATCCCCAATGATTTACCTATGTAGAATTTCATGCTACATAAAAATTGTATCTACCATTGAGAATGCTCTAAAGAGTGTTTTTGACAAAACGCATAAGTTCTTTAAAAACAATATATAATTTGTTTAAGAGCTTAAAAGATCTTAAATTTTTTCTTGTAAATTAAAAAAAAATCCACAAATTGAAGGCATGACTATTTTCTTTATATGGTCCTCCAATATTAGCATCCATCACGTGTCACTAAGTCAACTGAAATCCCCAAATTGAAGGTCATGAGTCATGACTATTTTCTGACCACTTTTAAATTTTTCAGCGAAAAAATGATTAAATTAAATTCATTTGAAGAACTGATGCATGAAATTGAAAGCATGAGTTTTTATGGTACCAATTATGCTCTTATATAATATACTACTATATATATATAATTACAATACAATTAAAGGCTTGATGACGAGTAGAATGACCTAAGTACATAAACGTCCTTTTCGAACACTCAACATTTTAACACGCTTTGATTTTCCGAACATATTTTCCTGAACTCGACAAATAAAATATTCCGCATTACCGCATACAGTAGGGTCTATACTACTTTCACCTATTTATTTTATTTTACGTTTTACTAATTATGTTTTTACTTTTTTATTTATCGTTATGATAATAATGTCTTTATTAATGATATTAATGAATAGTATTTTTTAAAATTCTAAGTAATGAAAGAATATACAAATTGTTGGTTTGTTATTTTTTGTGAAACATCCATAAAAATTGTCTTAACTTTTGCTTGATAGAACATATATACTTCTAAGATCTTAAAAAAAAAATTGGTATATTTTTTTTAAAAAATCTTATAAAACTTAAAATTAAGTTTGTTAACGGCTTATAAGATATTTAAAAAAACGTAAGAGTTTTTTTTTATAATATATGAAATATATATGGTTAAAAAACTCAATTTTTTTAATTAAAGTATAATGTATATTTTTATATTTAAATTAAAAAAATTCAATTAAATAGAATATATATATATATATATATATATATTAATGTATAATAATAAAAGATAAAAAATCATTTAAAGATATTTATTAAACTTATCAAATTTATAATTATATATAAAAAAAAAAACGTTCGATGATGAGTAGAATGACCTAAGTAAATAAACGTCCTTTTCGAACACTCAACAATTCCACAAATTGAAGGCATGACTATATTCTTTATATGGTCCTCCAATATCAGCATCTATCACGTGTCACTAAGTCAACTGAAATCCCCAAATTGAAGGTCATGAGTCATGACTATTTTCTGGCCACTTCTAAATTTTTCAGTGAAAAAATGATTAAATTAAATTCATTTGAAGAAATGATGCATGGAATTGATAACATGAGTTTTTATGGTACCAATTATGCTCTTATATAATATACTACTATATAGATAATTACAATACAATTAAAGGCTGATGACGAGTAGAATGACCTAAGTACATAAACGTCCTTTTCGAACCCTCAACATTTCAACACGCTTTGATTTTCCGAAAAAATTTATCCTAAATTCGACAAATAAAATATTGCGCATTACCGCATAGGGTCTATACTACTTTCACCTATTTATTTTATTTTACGTTTAACTAATTATGTTTTTACTTTTTTATTTGTCGTTACGATAATAATGTCTTTATTAATGATATTATCATCAATGATGAATATTATTTTTTTAATGAAAGAATATACAAATTTTTGGTTTGTTATTTTTTGTGAGACATCCATAAAAAATGTCTTAACTTTTGTTTGATAGAAGGTGTATAATATAAAAAAGATAAGTATTAAGAACATTAAGAGCGAGCTGATTAAAAGCTTATAAGATCTTAAAAAAATTGGTATATTTTTTTTAAAAAGTCTTATAAAACTTTAAATTAAGTTAGTTAACCGCTTATAAATGTTTAAAAACAGTAAGAGTTTTTTTTTATAATATATGAAATATATATGGTTAAAAACTCAATTTTTTTAATTAAAAATAATGTATATTTTTATATTTATATTAAAAAAAGTTAATTAAATAGAAAATATTTATATATATTAATATATAATAATAAAAGATAAAAAATCATTTAAAGATATTTATTAAACTTATCAAATTTATAATTATATAAAATTAAAAAAAAAAAGTCCGGTGATGAGTAGAATGACCTAAGTACATAAACGTCCTTTTCGAACACTCAACAATTCAACGCGCTTGAATTTTCCGAACAAATTTTTCTGAACAGATTTTTTTGAACCAGACAAAGAAATTACTCCGCATTACCGCATACGTAGGGTTTATACTACTTTCACCTATTTATTTTATTTGACAATTTACTAATTATGTTTTTACGTTTTTATTTGTTCGTTGTGATAATAATATGTCTTTGTTAATGATCTTATCGTCAATGATAAATAATATTTTTTAAATTCTAAGTAATGAAAGAATTTACAAATTTTTGGTGTGTTATTTCTTGTGAGACATTTATAAATAATGTGTTAACTTTGCTTGATAGAAAGTGTATAATATAAAAATGATATAATAATAAGAAAAATAACTTATAAACTGTTTAAGAAGTTATAAGATTTTCAAATTTTGTTTGGAAATTTTTGAAAAAAAGGTCTTTAGTATATAACATGTTGTTTTTGTAATTTTTTGTCGAACAAATTAAAATATTATAAATTTACGTATCTATTTTATCCAAATAGTTTAACAATTTATGTATTAAATAAGACATACTAGTAATAGTTAATTAATTCTTTCTTCAAACATTGTATAAAATATAAAATCTTATAAATTCTTTTTAATAAGTTAATCCTGGTCTAGAGAGGAATTGAGAATGAAGAAAAAAGTCGTGCATTCCGCATTGACAAAAAAAAAAATTTAATAGATAAAACATTGTGTTTGTGAGTTTGTTACTAATAGAGGTAGCTAATTAGTTTTTTTTTTTTTTTTTTTTTTAAATCTTATATAGAGAATTAAAATGAAAGGTTGAATGGTTGATGACGACTAGGATGATGCATAACACTACATACACGTCAAAATCATACAAATACATGAAATCAAATAACAAATACATGAAATCAAATAAAATCCCGCGCGCGATATCAAAATTTAGGGTGAGATATCAAAATTATCCTTTTTATTTTTTTATGTAAGGTTAAGAAGACTAAAGTACTTCTATTACAAAACTTTGGAGTGCTTTAATTTTTATTTTATTTTTAATTTTATTATCATCGTATGTATCGTATTGGGTTCCCATTCAACAAATTTCACAAAGATTTCCGTTCTAAATATCATCTTTTTCGATCTTGATTTTGGTTCGTTGGATTATAAACAGAATTTCAAAAATAATTATGCATACTTTATTAAACGTGTATGAAACTTAAACTCGAAGTTACGGATAATTTTTGACATGCACACATTATATATCGTATGCTTATTATATTTGGAATTTGGTTATAAGAAGAAAACATGAAAAAAAAACAAGAAACAAAGTTAAAATTAAAATTTAGTCAGTGGGACTGCTTCAGTAATCCTTCTTCCACGTGATCACCACCGGGGACATCACATCCCGCTTTCCGTCTGACCAAACTATCTGACCAGCATCCGCCATCGGTGATTCCCACGGCGCCACCGTCACCCTCCTCTGCGCAATTATTGTCACGTTGTAACTCATTTTGTGACCTTTTCTGACAAACTTCATTTTCACCGGAGTCACGGCCACATTTACCCCATTTGGATTAACCACCTTCACGGTGTAGGTAGCAGGCTTGTCACTAACATGAGTCACGGTCCTCGTAACCACTATGGCCTTGTTATGGTACGCATTGAAATCAACGACTATCCCCGGATAATTCAGATTCCACGGCTCGGATCGATCGCTTCTGTTGCAACTCATTTTTGTGACCGATTTTATACTGTCGGCGCTGTAACCCGATGCGCACAAGAAATTCAAATAATCATTAGGGCTTATATCGTAGACTAATCCCGGATCAGCGGCTTTCTCCGGGTCCACGTGGCCAGCGCCCATTTCCCACACAGTTGCATTTGCATTATCATAATCGTCCAGTATTTTCCGGCCTTGATTGTCTTTGGTGTAGGCAGTGGTTATCATGGCTGATCTGATCATAGCCGGTGACCAATCGGTGTGGGCCCCTTTCAGGAGAGCGGCCACGCCGGATACGTGCGGGCAGGACATGGATGTCCCTGACAAAATGTTGAATTCAGTTCGCCGCAGGTCAGAGGATTGACCTGACGGAGACAGGTTGTTGGGATAGGCCGCGAGGATGTTAACACCGGGGGCGATGAGGTCTGGCTTGATAAGGAATGGAGACACAATGACTGGGCCTCTAGACGAGAAGTAAGGTACTAATGGAGCGGGCTTAACCTCCAATTGCGTGCCGCAAAATAAGATTGTGGCGGTTGCGTTTGGTCTCAAATGGTCAATGTAGTCAAAAATTGTTTGTAAAGAAGGGATGGTTACCATGACACCCGGAATCGAAAGAGAAAATGAGTTGAGAGTTGGGCCGTGCGTCCCCAGATTTGGCACGACTATGGCCACACCACCAGCACTTTTCACAGCGGCTTCTTGACTGTAAGTATTACCATCAGTGCAGACCACAATCTTGTCGCGGATCACTTGTGCTTTCAACCTGGAGTACTCACAGCGCTCACCGTATACAATGGATATCATCTTCTTTTTAGACAAAGGTTTCCCGCTGTAAAGCCATGAGCCCTTCAACACCCGCCCATCTCCGAGCACGAGATCTGCCTCAAAACTTCTATCGATTGTGCTGGCACCGACCGTAGTCATCCAAGGAGCCACATTGACTACCGAACTTTCTTTAGGACCATCATTCCCAGCTGACGCCGAGACTAAAACTCCCCTCTTAATCGCACCAAAGGTCCCGATTGCGATTGGATCGATATTTGACATCGGCCCACCGCCAAATGACATAGAAATTACATCGACGCCATCCTCCACAGCCTTGTCGAAGGCCGACAGAATATCCGAATCCGTGCATCCATTTTTCCAGCAGACTTTGTACGCTGCGATACGCGCTTTGGGAGCAACCCCGACGGCTGTGCCTTTGGCGTAGCCGAAAAGAGACGCATTGCCAACAGCTCTACCGGCGGCGGTGGACGACGTGTGTGTACCATGGCCATCGGAGTCTCGAGCGGACAGAAATTCGTTCGAGGAATTTATTTTTCCATTTTCTTGTTCGTAACCCTTGTAAAAGAACCTAGCCCCGATCATTTTTCTGTTGCATAGAGATATCGTGAAATTTTGTCCTTTCTCGCACTGGCCTTTCCATTTGGAAGGGACAGGACCCATGCCTTCATCCCTGAAACTAGGGTGCTCTGGCCAGATACCCGTGTCGAGAAATCCGATGATAACGTCTGAGCCCGAGTCAGATCTGTTGAGTAAGTGGCCCGGGACATTATTATTGTTATCGGTGTACAAACCAAGAAAAGAAGGCGAGCGAGTTGTGTGTAATTTGCGAAGACGATTCTCCATGACGGCCAAGACCCCCCGGGTTTTGGAGAGCTGCGCAGCTTGCTTGTGGGTGAGCACAGCAGAAAAGCCATGACAAACTGTATTGTAAACATGAGTTATGGGCAGTTTTTTTTGTTGATCGGTGTTTGAGTTTAGGGTTTGAAGAGTGGCTTCGTACCAGTCTTCGTGTTTCAGAAACACGGATGGTTTCGACTCATGGTTCACGAAAACAATGAATGTTGTAGCAGAAACTGAATTTGAGAAGAAGAGAAAGAGAGTGAAAAAAAATAGACATACACGATGCATTGTTTTTTTTTTCCTTCTTCAAGATATGAAATTAGATAATTAATTGGCTTTGTGATTAATACTTACTAATTACGCTCTTCTATATATAGATAATTACGATTAAAGGCAGGTGACGAGTAGAATGACCTTTTCGAACACAAAACAATTCCACACGCCTGATTTTCCAAATTAAACAAAATTTCCTGAGCCCGACATAAATATTCCGGTTTTAATTTTTCCTTTATGTTCTGATAATAATACCGAGTATCATTCTATGGCTGTATTTATGATACGTCATCATTATTGATGATTTAACAATGGCTAATTAAGATTTAATGTAACATTAATAGGGGTAAACTAGGTACAGTATAATTGTTTCTCGTTAGCTTTAATTTGTGATTAATTATTATTACTCATAGATAATATTAATAACAATTAAAGGCTGTGACGAGTAGAATGACAACTAAATAAAGTCTTTTTCGAACACACAACAATCCAACACGCCCTGATTTACTAAACAGTTTTTTATACTAGTACTTACTCAATTTTTTTCATTGACCATAAAATTTACTTGTATTTTTTAAATATTTTTATTTAGAATTATAAACACATTTTCTTTGTGAAGTATAAAAAATTAAATTTGTATTTATAAAATTTTGGAATAGATGGAAATTTTATTTTGAATAAAGACTTTTCCTAAATGAAAGTCGTAGGCAGTAAATAAAACGCAGTGAAATGCGCTGCCTAGGCAAGGCAGTGTTCTGCGGCAGAACAGCGTATGCCGCAGCACGATGCCTTGTACAGAAAATGTTCGTTTTTCGTGATTTACTTAATTTAAATATTTTAATTAGATTGATCAGATTGTTAATATGATAAATATGTATGTGATATATGTATATAAATTGCAGCGGAATTAATTAAAAATAAATCACACGAACGAACACACACACGTACGGAAATGTAAAGAACACGAATTTAATCTTTGTATGTGTATTTAAATTATACACATACGAAACGGCCTTACGGCCAGAAACTTTATTAAACAACGAGTCTTTACAAAAACGGAATACTCTTGGATTTACAAATGATTTTACCAAAGGCTATACACATGTATGCCTCCGTATTAATCGTATCCGAATAGTATGAACAATCAACAACAAACGAAACCTAGCTACTGTATAACACCTATTCTAATGTCACGATCATCAGCACTACAAAAGAACTCTCTTAGAGACGAGAGAACATATGGCTCGACGAACTTCACAAGTGAAGTCGCGGCACTAAAGGCATGATGATCGATCTAGAGAGGAAATGTGTTTCTGGAGGTGTAAAGGTGTTGTTGGAGTGTTGAGTAAATGCAGCTGGGTCGTCCTCTATTTATAGGTGAGAGTCTCCAACTGATTTCCTCATTTTGCTAGGTCAACAATCGGTTGAGATATTCTAGGGCAGACTGTTTTGACCACTGCCGCAGGAATGCCTTCTGAAGTTCTTCTGGAATGCTCTGCCGTACTGCACTGCCTTCCATACTCTCTGGACTTCAGCAATCCTTTGCCCTACGCTCATGCTTCGCTCGATATCTTGACTCAACCTCTTGTCCAAGCCTTGCACTGCTTACGGCATGACTCTGCCTGACTGTGCTGCGGCAGAAAGCTTCTATGTTGATTGTTTTTCAAGCACGTTCCAACTAATGAACTATGCTAAATCAAATCACCAATATGACAAGTGATTACAACAGTTTAAATTGTGAAGAAAGAAATAAAACAAATAAATATGTTAGCAAGACAACTTCTGCCTAGGTACATTTAAGTCATTGTAATGCCCAAACATATTTATCCTTACAGTTTCGAATCACGGTCGACTAAAACAATGAATGTTGTAGCAGAAACAAAATTTGACAAGGAGAGAAGAAAGAGAACGAAGAAAACAAGGCATACACGATGCATCGATGTTTTTTTTACTAATATCAAGATAGATAATTAATTGTGTTTGTCAATAATACTTACTAATATAATCCTCTATATATTGATAATTACAATAAATGGCGGGTGACGAGTATAATGACCTAATTAAGCACATACAGTACATTTTTACTTCCATTTCACTTGTTCACGAATAATTATTCCCTTGTTCTTTGTAAATTACCAATGAGAATGGTCCATTTCACGAATTTGTTCACAAATAATTATTCCCTTTTCTATGTAAATTACCAATGAGAACTGTTATGTAAATTACCAATGAGATCAGCATAACAGCATATATATAGAAACGTTCTAAAATAACCCTTGTCAAAGTTGACCTAATAACACCTTAAAAAGTTTTTTTGAGCTTTAGAACCTTTTTCCAAACGATGTGGATATTAACAGTTAACACGCTCTCTCACTTCACGAGCAGGCTCAGTTTTGTTGGCTCTACTCGTGGACATAGTGTCATCTTTGGACAACCCGAAAATTTCATCGACCGGGACACCCATCATTGTGTTGGGCTCGCTCTGATACCATTTTAAAGTTAGACCAATAACACTTTAAAAACATTTTTGAGATTTTTAGGACTTTTTTTCAAACGATGTGAGATAATTAACAAATACTTAAGTCTTGTTGTTTTAACTTTAATTTTAATTCAATTCAATTCAATTTATTTCAACTTGATTCTAAACATTTTAAAATCTTGGAATTTACAATTTCAATTAAAAGATGCTGACGAGAAGAATGACATAAGTAAATAAACGTCCTTTTCGAAGGCACCACAATCCAACACGCCCCGATTTTCCAAACACATTCTCGACAAATGAAATACTCCTTCCCATTTTTTTAATTAACGCGAGTTTTTCACACATTTTAATGAATATTTTTTATTCCAAACTCATCACAATTTAATAACTATTCAATTACTAATAATTGATTAGAGTAAAAAAAAGAAGGGTATTTAAGGGGGAAAAAAGCTAAAACCGTTCGTTAAAAAACAAAGATTTCAAAACACAAAACCTCAATTAAAATTTTAATGAATATTTTTTATTCCAAATATAACTTCATTCAATGTAATATAACTCATCACAATTTAATAACTATTCAATTACTAATAATTGATTAGAGTAAAAAAAAGGGTATTTAAGGGGAAAAAAAGCAAAAACCTTAATTAAAAAACAAAGATTTCAAAAAACACAAAACGTGATTTAAAAAAAAAGGGAGGGAGTACTACCAATATGTAGGTAAGCCCAATGTTTTTTGTCATTGACCATAAAGATTAAAGATTTTCCAAAATTCGTTTTTACATTAGACTTCAGCTAGTCAAGGGTTCGTTAAACACTTGAATTGAATGTAAAGTTAAAAGTTCAATGTGCTAGTTCAAAGAAAAAAGTTTAGGCCAATTTTATTCCGGCCCGTTACTCAATTCGCACGGCCCAAACCGTCAACCCGCTGAGCTCAACCCAAAATTACTCTATGCAAATCTTAACCCAATCTCATGCAAAATAGCCAAACTAACTTTCAATTGGTTGAACACTAGAATTAAAAATAGTAAAATTTAAAATTTCAACTTAAGAAATTGCAATTGACATAGACAAAAAAAAAAAAACTTTCAATCAATTCTATGTCCAACCCAAACTCACTCTCTCTAACTTACAAATAAATACTCCATACACACATGATATGAGAGTATTAATCACCCGTGTTAAATCAAGTCAATACACATATGAGCTAGAGTATTAATCATTCGTGTTAATTCAAGTCAATATACAAGAAGTTTTGTTTCATCCCGTTTCTTTTCCTAGAGAAGGGAAAACCCTTCTCTTGTTTTTGCTTCTTAAATTTCAACCAAATTCTCCGATGCAATGGTATATTATCTATCTTATGGGAGGTCACTTGTGGATCGAAAGCGACGGCCTTGGAAAGGGGAGCACATTTACATTCATTGTAAAACTTGACATAATCCGATCGATCTTGCTATGCCAGTAGGTGCAGATAATCAAAGTAGAGGTGTGATCATTTCTTCAACTAGCTAACTTGGGAAAAAACGATGACATGGCATCGATGTAATAAACATTGATCACTTATTTTTATTAGTATAACATCAAAACATTAAAAGAAATTAGAACAAGAAAGCAAAGGTCAAATTACAAGACACGTAGTAATTCAAGTTTAGCTTAAGAAGTCAATAATCCTTCTTCCACACCATGACAACCGGGGACACTACATTCCGATTCCCGTCCGACCAAACTAACTCTCCAACATCAGTCGTCGCTTCACCTGGCCCCAACGTCAACTTACATGCCTCAATCAACACAGCGTAACTTAGTTTTTCACCCTTTCTGGTAAACTTCATCTGGGTTGGAGTGACGCTAACACGTGCCCCTTTCGGGTTAACCACCTTCACGGTGTAGGTAGCAGTGTAGTTGCTAGTAACGTGTGTTGCAGTCCTCTTAACCACTATTACATTCCTATCATATGCATTGAAATCAACGACTATTGCCGGATAATTCAGATTCCACGGCTGTGCAGATTGATCTCTGCCGCAACCCTTGCCTGTTACCGATTTTATTCTCTCGGCGCTATAACCCGAGCCGCACAAGAAATTATTCAAATAATCATCAGGGCTTATATCGTAGACCAATCCCGGATCAACGGCTTTCTCCGGGTCCACGTGGCCAGCCCCCATGGCCCACACAGTTGCGTTTGTATAATCATTATCGTCTAGTATCGGCTGGCCTTGTTTGTCTATGGTGTAGGCAGTGGTCATCATGGCTGATCTGATCATAGCCGGTGACCAATCGGTGTGGGCCCCTTTGAGGAGAGCGGCCACGCCCGATATGTGTGAGCATGAAACGGATGTCCCCGACACAATGTTGAATTTGTTGTAGGGCCAGGCCGCGAGGATGTTAACCCCAGGGGCGATGAGGTCAGGCTTCATCAGGAATGGGGACACATAATTTGGGCCTCTAGACGAGAATGATGCTACTATTGGAGCGGGCTTGATACCCAACTCCGTGCCGTGAAATACAATTGTAGCAGTTGCTTCCGGTATAAAATGTTCCCAGTAGTCCAAAGTTGTTTGCAGCGAGGGGATGGTTAAGGTGACACCCGGAATCGAATGAAGATATGACCTGAGAGTTTGTCCGTGCATCCCCATATCCGACACGACTATGGCCACACCACCAGCTCTTTTCACAGAGGCTACTTGCCTATAAACATGATCAACTGCGCGCAGAAAGAATTGAAAGAGAGAGATAATTAATTAATTAATTAATTAAGAAAAAAAAAAAATACTGTAAATAATACCATTTCCAATGCAGACCACAATCCTTCCCCCGGCTATTTCTGCATCCAAGGACTCACAGAACTCCCCGTATACAATGGATAGCATCTTCCATATATTAGGCAAAGGTTTCCCGCTGTAAAAAAGCCAAGAGCCCTTTAAAAGCTGCCCATCTCCGAGCACGAGATCGGCCTCAAAACTTGTATCGATTGTGCCGGCCCCCACAGTCGTCATCCAAGGAGCCACGTTGATCGCCGAACTTCCTCCCGGACCCTCGTTCCCAGCTGCCGCCGAGACAAATACTCCCATCTTCATCGCCCCAAAGGCCCCGATCGCAATCGGATCGACGTTCGACATCCGGCGACCGCCGACCAAGAGGGAAATTACGTCTACGCCATCCTCGACCGCCTTGTCTATGGCAGAGAGAATGTCGGAGACCATGCAGATGCCGTTTTCCCAGCAGACTTTGTACGCAGCGATTCGTGCATTCGGAGCAACTCCGACGGCAGTGCCTTCGGCGTAGCCGACGAGAGAGGCGCCGGCCACGGGTCTGCCGGCGGCGGTGGAGGCGGCGTGTGTACCGTGGCCGTTGGAGTCTCGAGCGGACAGAAATTCGTTCGACGAATTTATTTTTCCATTTGCCTCTTCGTAACCCTTGTAGAAATACCTAGCCCCGATGAGTTTTCTGTTGCAGCCATCAGATGCTGTGAAATTTTGTCCTTTTCCGCACGGGCCTTTCCATCGGGAAGGAATAGGACCCATGTCTTCATCGCTGAAACTAGGGTGTTCTGGCCAGATGCCCGTGTCGATAACTCCGATGATGACGTCTGAGCCGGAGTCGGACATGGACAACAAGCGACCTGGGACATTGTTATTATTATTATTATTATCATTGGTACTGTACAAGCCAAGAAAAGAAGGCGAGCGAGTTGTGTGTAATTGGAGAACGGAGTCGAGCATGACGGCCGTGACACACGTTTTGTTTGCGAGCTGGGCCGCTTGCTGTTCGGTGAGTAGAGCAGAAAAACCAATGGAAACTGTATTGTAAACATGAGTTATGAGCTGGTTTGTTTGTTGATGATGATCATCGGTGTTTTCATCGTGTAGGGTTTGAAGAGTAGCTTCGTACCAGTGCTCCACCGTCGAAAACACCGATGGTTTCGACTCACTGTCGACCATAACAATGTATACATCAGAACAAATTAAATTTGAGAATGAGAGAAACAAAATGAAGAAAAACAGACATACAAGATGCATCTTTTCTTTTTTTTTTTTTTAATTTACTGAGGAGATATAGTTAATTGTGTTTGTGATTAATACTTCCTAATTACGCTCTTATGTAGATCATTACAATTAAAGGTCGGTGACGAGTATAATGACACAAGTACATAAACGTCCTTTTCGAGCACAAAACAATCCAACACGACCTGATTTTCTCAACAGATTTTCGACAAATGAAATACTACGTAGGTAGGCCTATAGTATCATTGCCCATCTTTTAATAATAATTACATTAATGTGATAATAGTACGTATTTGTTTTTGGTACGTTGCTAAGTAAGATAGCTGCACAAAAGTTCAGGCATAACCCGTCCCGCCCAGGCCAATTTTATTCCGGCCTGGTACTTGACTCGCCTGGCCGAAATCATCAACTCGCAGAGTCCAATCCAAATTTACTCTATGCAAATTCTAGCTCTATCCCACTTTGCAAATTCTAGCCCAAATTATCTCTCAATGTTTTTTTACTAATATTAAAATAGATATATAATTACTTAGTTTTTATGATTAATATTGCTTAATAATATGACTATTTTTCTTAAATGAATATTCGAACTCACTCCAAAAAAAAGAAATAAATACTTTTATTTTTTGACTTTAATATAATTTTAATTAATACTTTATTCAATTTTACTTCCAACTAGTTTACTTTTTAATTTTTTCAAATAAGTATAACAACTGCTTTTATACTGCTTTTATACGAAATGAGTATTATTTTATAACTTACACTTTTGATCAAAAAATAAAAAAAAAGTAACATATTTCATAATTTTGTCTGAACAAAAAGTCATATATCTATAAAGTCGATAGAGTATATATAATTACAATATTAAAGGCCGGGCGACGAGTAGAATGGCATAATTTTAAGTACATTATGTACATAGACGATAGACGTCATTTTTGAACAATTTTACGATTCAAACACGCCCTAATTTTCCAACCAGCTTTTCGCGAGACTGACAAACGAAATATTCGACATTAACGCATACATGGGGTTTATACTTTATAGTACTTCTTCCTATTTATTTTAAATATCGTACACTACCTGTTCTTTTGGACTGAAACCGGAACTTAAGCAATCTGAAACTAAACTAAATTGATTTTTTTATAAAATTAATAATAATTTTTATAAAATTATTATTAATTTTTTTAAAAAATCAATTCAGTTCAGAACGCTTAAGTTCAGTTCAGTTCAGATGGCTTAAGTTCAGTTCAGTTCAACCGTTTCAGTCCAGTCCAGCAGTTCAGTTCAGATCGCTTCAGTTCACTTAGTCCAGTTCAGTTCAGTTCAGTTCAGTTCAGATCGCTTCAGTTCAATTCAGTTCAGTTCAGATCTCTTCCGTTGGTTTCAAAATAAATTAAAATAAAATAAACAAAAAATAATTTTAATCTATAATTTTAAATATAAAATCTAGTTATTGTCATAATATTATTAATATTTTTTAAAAAAAATAATAATTTATAAAAAAATATTATTATTTTTACAAAAAAATCAATTCAGATCGCTTAAGTTTAATATTTTTTTAAAAAATTAATAATTTATAAAAATTATTATTATTTTTATAAAAAAATCAATTCAGATCCCTTAAGTTCAGTTCAGTTTCAGTCCAAAAAACCAGGTACTAATACTTTATTTATTTTGATTTTTTTTCTCACAATAGTAGTATTACCTCAATTTCAATAATGTTTTACAATTTCTTTGTAATTTTTTAAAAATTTATTTTAAAATAAATTTTTAACTTAACTTTTTCCACTTCATTTCTAAAAATTATTCACACTTTATTTTTTATTTAATTTTTTTTTTTGATTTTTTTCATTCAAAGTAACAATAATGACATCCAAAAAAATGTGATAACTTTGCTAGATAGGAGTATAATATAAAAATAATATTTCACCTATTCACAATATTTAATATTACATATGCTTCAACTAGGGTGGGCGTTTGAGCCCGAAAATTCGAAAGTCCAAATCGAAAACTCGAAAAAAAACTTGTCGTCGGCCGAGTTCAATTTTTTTTGTACCGGCCCGCCAAGGGCCCTAACCGAAAATAAAAAGTCGGTCCGAACTCGGGCCCAAAATAAATTAGTACCGAAAGCCTGAACCGGTCCATTTCAAAATTTTTATTTTTTTAATAAATATTATATATTTTATATAATTTTTAATATTTTAATTAATAATTCAACTTTAAAAATTTAACTTATAAATATTGTATATATTATTTAAAAAGTTTATTTTATTTTTTTATAAAAAATTAATAAAAAAACTATATTTTTTAAATTAAAAAATTATGCCCGAAAAGCCAAAAAACCCGCTCTCTTACCGTCAGGCTCGGTCCCAAGCCGGACATTCAGTTCAAAAAACCTGGCCCGATTCGGACCGAAAAAAATCGAGTTTTGGGTCGAGCTTTGGAAATTTTGGAACCGGCCCAACTCTAGTTCCAACTATTTATGCACACTTTGTTTTTTTGGACGTCTGAACTAATTATGAACACTTTTAAAAATAAAATATTATTTACTTTTTTACTTTAAAATTTTATTTTAAACGAACTTAATGGAATTATATTAAATTGAAATGATCTGAATTATCGAGTGAACTAAAATTAAGTCTAAACTAATAAATTCTACTTAATCAAAGTTAAAAAGTCAACAAAACTTAAAACGATAAATAAAAAATAAAAAGTCATACTACATCTCAAAAATAAAAAATCATACAAAACGTCAAATATAATAAACAGAGTAAGTATTAAAAACACTAATTCTGTCTACGGCGGAATTGCCAAAGCCGAGAATGAGGAAAGAAAGTCGAACATGCCGAAGAAAAATTAATAGATAAATATAATTGTTTTTGTGATTAATATTTACTAGCTAATTGTTCTCAGGAGCATAGCCGAGTAGTAAGGTAAGTGATGATGTGGGTGAGCGACGCAGGGTTCGAATCTCGAGTGGGACAAATTTTTATTAAAATATTATGAATGTTTGTCCTGGAGTTCGACATGTTGGCTCTCTCGCACATGTGTCTGCTACTCGGGCACATCTCTCGATTTACATCCTACCCGATCGAGTGGGTGTGGAGTTTCTCGTTTCTCATATATATATATATACTAGCTAATTATTTTATATAGAATAAATACAAAATTGGAAAATAACTAAAATAAAATTTGAAAATGTACACAAAAATAAAATAAGTGGTTGATGAGCAGGCCCGTTCCTGAGTTTCGAGGGGCCCTAGGCAAAATATAGTAAACGGACCCCACATTAAATTACTAAAAAAAATTATTCATTTAAAATGAACAAATTTATCAAGAGAATGATGTAATTTTAGAATAATAATATTTTTGATTTTTTTTAAATTAATAAAAAAATTCAAAAATTTAAAATTATAGAAAAAAACTTGGAAAAAAATATTAAAAAAATCACTAATTAATTCTCATTTTTTAATAGTTTGTTCTATTTTTTTTTAATTACTATGTATTTTAGAACGAATAAATAATTTTAAATAGAACACATTATTGAAAAAAAAGTAAAAATTAATTATTTTTCTTCTAAAATACGTAGTAATTAATAAAAATAGAACACAATTATTTTAATTAATTAATAAGATAAACGAGATTTTTTTTATGTTACTTAATAAGATTTGAATTATTAAAAGATTTGTTAATAAATAAATAAATTACGACAAAAAAAGTTTAAAATTTTTAATGTTAAAAATATAAAATAATTAAGATAAGCGTTTTGAATTATATATATAATATATTAATATTATTTTTTAAAAACATAAATATGTATATAATTTTTTTTTTAATAATGGGCTCCTAAAAAATCGGGGACCTAGGCCTTGCACTCTGGGCCTATGCCCAGGGCCGGCCCTGTTGATGAGGACTATGATGACATAATTACTAAACTACATACACGTCAAAATCATACAAATACATGAAATCAAATAATTATCGTGCGTGCATTAATTAGTAATTGTAAAAGCACCCATTAAGATATTGTTGTCCCCGTCGACCGATCGTATAAGAAAATTATTTTATACCAATTGATTTTTATTTCTATTTAAAAAATAATTATTTATTAAATATTATATTAATTTTTTTGAATTTTTTTATCCAAGAGAGATTACAATTTTTATCACAATTGTAAGTACATAATTTATTTTATGAAGGGTTCAGACTAAAGTACTTGTATTACAAAAATTTGGAGTGCTTAAACCTAGCCTTTTAATTATTTTTAATTTTATTATCATTGTTTCGTATTGGGTTTCCACTAACTAAATTTCACAACAATTTTCGTTCTAAAATATCATCTTTTTCTATTTTGATTTTGGTTCGTTGGATTAACCGAATTTCAAAAAAAAAAAAAAAAACTTAAAATTTTGCATACTTTTTTTAGCATGTTTTAACGCCTATGAAACTTTAACCCATGCTATAAGGATTCTTTTTGACATATTTGGTATATTTATTACAGTATATTTGTAATTTGGTTAAAAGATGAAAAACGGAAATAAAGCAAGAAACAAGTAGTGTGACTGCTTCAGTAATCCTTCTTCCACACCATCACCAACGGAGAAACTACATTCCGCTGCTTCCCGTCTGACCAAACTATCTCCCCAACATCAGTCGTTGATTCACCCGGTCCCACCGTCAACTTACATGCCTCAATCAACACGGTGTAAATTTGTTTTTCGCCCTTTCTGTTAAACGTCATTTGTGTTGGAGTTACGCTAACACGCGCCCCTTTCGGGTTAACCACTTTCACGGTGTAGGTAGCAGCAGCGTAGTTGTCAGCACTAACACGAGTCACGGTTCTCTTAACCACTATGACATTCTTATGGTACGCATTGAAATCAACGACTATCGCCGGATAATTCAGATTCCACGGCTCGAATTGATTCTTATAACTGCAGCTCGTGTTGTCGCTATTAGTTATCACTTTTATACTATGGGTGCTATAACCCGAGGCGCACAAGAAATTATTCAAATAATCATCTGGGCTTATATCGTAGACCAATCCGGGATCAACGGCTTTCTCCGGGTCCACGTGGCCAGCGCCCATAGCCCACACAGTTGCATTTGTGTTATCATAATCGTCCAGTATATTCCGGCCTCGATTGTCTTTGGTGTAGGCAGTGGTTATCATGGCTGATCTGATCATAGCCGGTGACCAATCGGTGTGGGCCCCTTTCAGGAGAGCGGCCACGCCCGATATGTGCGGGCATGCCATGGATGTCCCCGACAAAATGTTGAATTCCGTTCGACGTGTGTCGGATGGTTGACCGGACGGCGAGAGGTTATTGGGATAGGCCGCGAGGATGTTAATCCCAGGGGCGATGAGGTCAGGCTTAATCAGGAATGGAGACACATAGGTTGGGCCTCTAGACGAGAAGTAGGCTACTATCGGGGCGGGCTTGATCCCTAACTCCGTGCCGTGAAGTAAGATTGTCGCGGTTGTGTTCGAGCTAAAACGGTCTATGTAGTCGAAAATTGTTCGCAAAGAGGGGATGGTTATCATGACACCCGGAATCGAAAGAGGATATGCCGGGAGAGTTTGACCGTGCATCCCCGTATTTGTGATGACGACTATGGCCACACCACCAGCACTTTTCACAGCGTCTTCTTGGCTGTAGAAATCATCACCATTGCAGACGACAATCTTGCCGCGGACCACTTGTTGTTTCAACCTGGAGGACGACTCACAGAATTCACCGTATACAATAGATAACATCTGCGGATTGCTTATATAATTAGGCAAAGCTGGTTTCCCGCTGTAAAGCCACGAGCCCTTCAATACCGAACCATCTCCGAGTACGAGATCAGCCGCAAAACTTCTATCGATTGTGCTGGCACCCGCGGTAGTCATCCAAGGAGCCACATTGACTACCGAACTTTTTCTGGGACCATCGTTCCCGGCTGAGGCCGAGACAAAAACTCCCCTCTTCATCGCCCCAAAGGCCGCGACTGAGAATGGACCAAGATTTGTCATCACGTGTACGCCTATCGAGATAGAAATTACGTCGACGCCATCCTCCACCGCCTCGTCGAAGGCGGAGAGGATATCGGAAGCCATGCAGATGCCGTTTTCCCAGCAGACTTTGTACGCTGCGATTCGTGCTTTCGGAGCGACTCCTACGGCCGTACCTTTGGCGTAGCCGAAAAGAGACGCATTAGCAACCGCTCTACCGGCGGCCGTGGACGCAGTGTGTGTTCCGTGGCCGTTGGAGTCTCGGGCGGACAGGAAGTTGTCCGAGTGATTTATTTTTCCATATGCCTCTTCGTAACCCTTGAAAAAATACTTAGCCCCGATGAGTTTTTTGTTGCAGAGAGCTTTTGTGAAATTTTGTCCTTCCTCGCACTCGCCTTTCCATTTGGAAGGGACAGCACCCATGCCTTCATCCCTGAAACTAGGGTGCTCTGGCCAGATACCCGTGTCCATAACTCCGATGATAACGTTTGAGCCCGAGTCGGACATGGACAATAAGCGGCCTGGCCGGACATTATTATTATTATTGTCGGCGTATAAGCCGAGAAAAGAAGGTGAGCGAGTTGTCTGTAATTTGCAAACACGATCGAGCATGACAGACGTGATCCCTGTTTTGTTTTTGAGCTGCGCAGCTTGCTTGTGGGTGAGCACAGCAGAAAAGCCATGACAAACTGTATTGTAAACATGAGTAATATTGGGCAGGTTTTTTTGTTGATAATCATCGGTGTTTTCATCGTGTAGGGTTTGAAGAGTGGCTTCGTACCAGTGCTCCACCGTCGAAAACACCGATGGTTTCGACTCATGGTTCACGAAAACAATGAATGTTTCAGAAGAAACAAATTTTGACAAGGAGGAAAGAACGGGGATGAAGAAAAAAAGACATACGCGTCGATGCATCGATGATTTTTTTTTTTTTTAGTACTGATGATATTAAGATGTATAATTAATTGTGTTTGTGAATAATACTTACTTATACGCCTCCTATATTTATATATAATTTCAATTAAAGGCCGGTGACGAGTAGAATGACCTAAAGACCACAAACGTCCATTTCGAACACAAAACAATCCAAAAGGATTGCCAAATTAGAATTACCGAGTAATTAATAAATTATTATTTTCCTCTCAAATAAATATAAAAGTTCTACTTTTATCTCAATTAATTATAAACTTGTGGTAGAATAATACTATTCATATTTTTTAAAAATTTAATTTAATAATATACAAAATTTATTATTATTTTTTTCACTTTTAATATATAATTTTACTTTTATTTTTATTTACTTATATTTTAAATTCTAAATTCTAATCATACTTAATTTACTTTTTTTTTATTTTAAAATATATGTTTACAATTTTTTTTTCTTAATGTTATTGTAGAATTTAAAGAGTGATTTTGAACCGGTGTTCAACCTAGCTAAGAAAATATAGATACATTAATTGCGTTTGTAACTAATGCTTTCTTCCACCCAAAAAAATGATTATATATATATTTTTTTAATTTACAAAGACAGTGTGACTACTTTTTTTAGTGAGAGGAGCTCTAATATATATATAATTTCAATTAAAAGGTGGTGATGAGTAGGATGACCTAAGTAAATAAACGTTCTTTTCGAACACACCACAATCCAACACGCCCTGATTTTTCAAACATATTCTCGACAAATGAAATACTATGAATACTTAGGTAGGCCTATAATATATTATAGCCCAGATTTTAATAATAATTACTCCATCTTTTGTCATTGACCTTTTTGCAGGTTAAAGATTTTCTTTCCTAAATTCGTTTTTACGTAAGAGATCTGCACAAAAGTTCAGGCCTAACCCGTCCCGCCCAGGCCAATTTTATTCCGGCCCGGTACTCAACCGCACGGCCCAAACCGTCAACCCGCTGAGCTCAACCCAAATTTGCTCTATGCAAATCCTAACCCAATCCTACTGCAAATTAGCCCAAACTAACTTTCAGCCCATTTTACATCCAACCCAAACTCATTTCTTAAGCCCAAACTCACTCTCTTTAAATTACAAATAAATACTCCATACACACGTTATGATTACGAGAGTATTAAACTATTAATCATCCGTATTAATTCAAGTCAATATACAAGAAGTTTTGTTTCATGCCGAGGCAAGGGGTTTGCCATAACGAAACAAAGGTATTAATATCTATCCAGACTCCTCAACTGGTTTATCAATATTCTCATGGGATCGAGGTCACTTGAGAGATTGAAATTACGTCGACGCCGTCCTCCACTGCCTTGTCGAAGGCGGATAGAACTGTGGACTCAAGATATGCAATGCAAGCACAAGTGAACTTTGTAGAAGATCGAACCTAGACCCGAGGCCGTGTGTGTGCCGTGGGTCTTGTTGTCTCGAGCGGACAGAATCTCGACCGATCGAGGTATTTATTTTTCCGTATGTGTCTTCGTAACTCGTTCTTGTTTTATTACTTACTACCAACTTTATACTCTCAATGCTATAACCCGAGGCGCACAAGAAATTCAAATAATCATCGAGGCTTATATCGTAGAGAGAAAGTTAGTACGTCAGGTCGTCAGCTGTTGTTTTATTACATAACAGGTTATGATCTACGTTAGAATTTGGTACTAAAACGATCATAACACGCGCCACCGGCGTTGAAAAAAAATAATTATACTCATACGGTCGATTCGACTCCCTAACTCGTCCAGCCTGTTAGCTCTCGGGATATTTCATGTGACCTGATCTTCTCTTGGTCAAGTTTCGGATGATTTTTGATACAAAATCATATTTTTTTATTATAACTGAAATTTTATTATAACATTAAAACACGGAAAGAAAACAAGAAAACATAGTTCAAATCGTGTGATATATATAACACACGTACATATATAGTAATTAAAATTTAGATTAAGAAGAAGTGCAACAACTTCATGATATCAGTATTCATTCTTCCACGTCGTCACCACCGGGGACACCACATTCCGCTTCCCGTCCGACCAAACTATCTCCCCAACATCCGTCGTTGGTTCCCCTGGGCCCACCGTCAAGCTCCTCTGCGCAGTTATTCTCACGATGTAACTCTTTTTTTCACCCTTTCTTCCAAACTTCATTTTCACCGGAGTCACTCTAACATCTAGCTACCCCTTTGGGATTAACCACATTCAAGGTGTAGGTGGCAGGATTGTTACTAACATGTGTCACAGTCCTTGTAACCACCATCACCATCTTATCATATGCATTGAAATCAACAATTATTGCCGGATAATTAAGATTCCATGGCTCAGATTGATCGCTACTACTGCACCTCTCGCTCGTGCTATTAGCTACCGATTTTATACTCTGAATGCTATATTTTGAGGCACACAAGAAATTCAAATAATCATCGGGGCTTATATCGTAGACTAATCCTGGATCAGTGGCTTTCTCCGGGTCCACGTGGCCAGCGCCCATATATATATAGCCCACACAGTTGCAATATTTGTGTAATCATTATCTGTCTGCAACCTTGTTTGTCTTTGGTGTAAGCAGTGGTCATCATGGCTGATTTGATCATAGCCGGCGTCCAATCGGTGTGGGCCCCTTTCAGGAGAGCGGCCACGCCCGATATGTGCGGGCATGCCATGGATGTCTCCGACAAAATGTTGAATTCCGTTCGACGTGTGTCGGATGGTTGACCGCACGGCGAGAGGTTATTGGGATAGGCCGCAAGGATGTTATTATTATTATTATTATTAT
Source organism: Euphrasia confusa (assembly GCA_954870475.1). Classification (NCBI taxonomy): domain Eukaryota; kingdom Viridiplantae; phylum Streptophyta; class Magnoliopsida; order Lamiales; family Orobanchaceae; genus Euphrasia; species Euphrasia confusa. The sequence continues at coordinate 554,064 of OX940949.1, forward strand.
TATGATCAGAGTACAAGCCGAGAAAAGAAGGCGAGCGACCCCCGGCTTGTTTGCTAGCTGCGATGCTTGCTGTTGGGTGAGTAGAGCAGAAAAGCCATGAGAAGCTGTTTTGTAAACATGAGTTATAAGCAAGTTTGGTGGTTGATGTTCATCATAGGTGTCTGTGTTTAGAGTTTGAAGAGTGGCTTCGTACCAGTGTTCGACCTCCGTAAACACCAATGGTTTCGAACCACTGTTGACGAAAACAATGTATGTTTTAGAAGAACAATTTGAGAAGGAGAGAAAGAGAATGAAGAAAAAAAGACATAGATGATATGAGGCATTGATGAAAAGATGTGTAGATAATTATGTTTGTGATGAATATACTGAGAGTAGCTAATTAGTGTCTTATATAGACGATTTTCTAACTAACATAAAACCGGGCGACCTTAACATTAAGTACCTCAGAGCTGGTTTTAACATCGGAGCAACCTGAAACGATTTTGATGTCATTAAGCCCACGCCCGTCGTGTCCATCTATAAAATGAATTATCGGAGCTGAAACGATTTTGATTTCATTAAGCGCCCGTCGTGCCCATCTATAAAATGAATTGGGCCTCGTCTTGCGGATGCAAGACGGAGTACACCCTAGTATATATATATACATATAAGAATTCTATACTATACTATAGTAATAGATATGGAGATTTTTTTAAAATTACTAATCTCTTGACATATACAGTTGTGGGTAATTAGTTGATTCAGGATTTATATATTAATAGAAAAAAAATATTAAAAATAATTTAAAATTTAATATTAAAAAAAAAAAAAATTGTGGGTAATTTTTGTCTTTTTGAGGCCCAATAAAGCTTTGAAAAAGCCCGGCCTAACCAAATTATTTCCACAAATATTTCTTCCAACCTAACGAAACCCAATAATAAAATTCTCTAATTTTTTTGAGATTCCACCTCTGTTCACCAAATTCGCCGGCAAGGGACTTACCATTCGGAAACAAAGGTGGTGCCGGCACAGGTCTCGACATTCCCATTCACATTTGAATTAAACGGCCTAGGAAAGGGAAGCACATTTACATTCATTGTAAAATTTGACACGTGTAATAATCTGATCGATCTTGCTATGCCAACACCTGTGGTATATATATATATATATATATATATATATATATATATATATATATATATATATATATATATATATATATATATATATATATATATATATATATATATATATTGTTAGAAACCGCTTCATCTAAAAGCTCGAACTGGTAGAGAAGTTGGAAACCGCTTCATCTAAAAGCTCGAACTGGTAGAGAAGTTGGACTTCTTCACACTTATATTAATGGGCCGAATATATTTGTTGGACAACCTTAACACCTTAATAAGGCCTTTTAAGGTGTTATTGGCCCAACTTTGACATGGTATCAGAGCGGGCCCAACACGATGATGGGTGCCTCAGCCGATGAAATTTCCGGCTTGCCCAAAGATGGCACTGTGTCCACGAGTAGAGCCGACAAAACCGAGCCTACTCGTGAGGGGGCGTGTTGGACAACCTTAACACCTTAATAAGGCCTTTTAAGGTGTTATTGGCCCAACTTTGACAATATTCTCCAATACTCCCCCTCACTTGTGGGCCGATTTCAACCTCTTTGGAGAGGCCCAACAAGTGGATAATTAAATCGGGTGGAGTCGCCACTGGCGGGAGTCGAACCCAGGACCTCGGGTTATCCCAAGGCTCTATAGCCATGTTAGATGCCGCATCATCCAACAGCTCGAACTGGTAGAGAAGTTGGACTTCTTCACACTTATATTAATGGGCCGAATATATTCTCCAATATATATATATATATATATATATATATATATATATGCCGCAGCTAATCAAAGAAGACGCGATCATCTCTTCAACTAGCTTCGGTAGAAAATGATGACATGGCATCTATGTAAGCATGGATCATTTATTTTTATTATACTTGGAATTTTATTATAACATCAAAACACGGAAAGAAAACAAGAACACAAAGTTCAAATCGTGTGATGTATATAACACACGTAGACATAGTTATTCAAATTTAGGTTTACTCATATGAAATTAATGATCAGTAATCCTTCTTCCAGTTGATCACCATAGGGGACACCACATTCCGCTTCCCGTCCGACAAAACTATCACCCCAACATCCGTCGGAGATTCACCCGACCCCACCGCCAACTTCTTTTTCGCGGTTATTCTGACGCTGTAACTTTGTTTTTCACCCTTTCGTTTAAATGTCATTTGGACGGGAGCCACGCTAACATGTGCCCCTTTGGGATTAACCACCTTCACAGTGTAGGTAGCAGGATTGTTACTGACATGTGTCACAGTTCTCCTAACGACAATTGTCATCTTATCATACGCATTGAAATCAACTGTGATCGCCGGATAATTCAGATTCCACGGATCGCCACTGCAACTCGCGCTTGTCGTCCTATTACTCACCAACTTTATACTCTCAACGCTATAACCTGAAGCGCACAAGAAATTCAAATAATCATCGGGGCTTATATAGTAGACTAATCCTGGATCAACGGCTTTCTCCGGGTCCACGTGGCCAGCCCCCATGGCCCACACCGTTGCGTTTGTGTAGTCATTGGCATCCAGTATATTCCGGCCTCGTTTGTCTTGGGTGTAGGCGGTGGTCATCATGGCTGATCTGATCATAGGCGGGGTCCAATCTGGGTGGGCCCCTTTTAGGAGAGCGGCCACGCCCGATATGTGCGGGCAGGCCATGGATGTCCCCGATTCGACGTTGAATTCAGTTCGACGAAGGTCGGAAGATCGACCGGAAGCTGACCGACTGCTGGGATAGGCCGCGAGGATGTTAACACCGGGAGCAATTAGGTCAGGCTTCATCAGGAATGGGGACACAAAGGACGGGCCTCTAGACGAAAAGTAGGCTACTATCGGGGCGGGCTTAATCCCATATTCCGTGCCGTGAAATACGATTGTCGCGCTCGCGTTTGAGCTCAAATATTGGTCTATGTAGACTTGTATTTTTTGCAAAGAGGGGATGGTTACGAAGAGAGATGGAATAAGATTCAAAGAAAGATATGTAGGGAGATTTTCGGCGTGCATCGCCATATCTAGCACGAACACTACGGCCACACCACCAGCACTTTTGACAACGGCTTCTTGGTTGTAAATATTACGATCTACAACGCAGACCACAATCTTGCCACGGACCTCGTCTGATTCGAAAGAGTCGCAATCTCCATCATAAATGATGGGGGATATCTTGGTTTTAGAGAATGGGGCTCCGCTGTAAAGCGACGAGCCCTTCAACACCCGGCCATCTCCGAGCAAGAGATCAGCCTCGAATATTCTATCGATTGTGCTGGCACCGACCGTTGTCATCCAAGGAGCCACATTGACTACCGAACTTTCTTTAGGACCATTGTTGCCAGCTGACGCCGTGACAAAAACCCCCCTCTTCATCGCACCAAAGGCCCCGATTGCGATTGGATCGACATTTGACATCGTCCCTCTTCCCAGTGAGATTGAAATTACATCGACGCCATCCTCCATAGCCTTGTCGAAGGCGGACAGAATATCGGAATCTGTGCAGCCATATTTCCAGCAGACTTTGTACACTGCAATTCGTGCTTTAGGAGCAACCCCGACAGCTGTGCCGTTGGCGTAGCCGAAAAGAGACGCGTTTGCCACAGCTCTTCCGGCGGCAGTGGACGACGTGTGTGTTCCGTGGCCGGCGGAGTCTCGAGCGGACAGAATCTCCACCGAGGGGTTTATTTTTCCGTATGCTTCTTCGAGACCTTTGTAGAAGAACCTAGCCCCGATTATCTTTCTGTTGCATAGAGCTTTCGTGAAATTTTGTCCTTCCACGCACTCGCCTTTCCATCGGGAAGGGATATGACCCAAGCCTTCATCCCTGAAACTAGTGTGTTCTGGCCAGATGCCCGTGTCGATAACTCCGATGATAACGTTTGAGCCCGAGTCGGACATGGACAACAAGCGGCCCGGGACATTAATATTATTATTATTATTATCATCGGGGCTGTACAAGCCGAGAAAGGAAGGCGAGCGAGTTGTGTGTAGTTTGCAAACGCGGTCGGGCGTGATGGCCAAGACCCCCGGTTTGTTTGCGAGCTGCGCCGCCTGCTGTTGAGTGAGTACAGCAGAGAAGCCATTTGCAACTGTTTTGTAAACATGGGTAAGGATGTTTTTTTGTTGATGATCGGAGTTTGTGTTTAGGGTTTGAAGGGTGGCTTCGTACCAGTGCTCGACCTCCGAGAACACCGATGGTTTCGCCCCATTGTCGAAGAAAACAATGTATGTTTCAGAAGAAACAAAATTTGAGAATGAGAGAAACAGAATGAAAATAAACAGAGGCGCCATGTATTAAATTAAAATAGAGAAATGAAAATGTTTGGTATTATATGAATATTGTGTTAACTCGATCAATTTATATAGAAACTTAGTACCTCATACCTTGTTGCATTACATGTTACTTTAGAATGTGGTACAAAAACAATCATAACACCCGTTGAATATATATACTCACTTCTAGAAACAATTGTAACACTTGTTGACGCATTACTGCCACTTCTAGAAACTGCTACTTCTAGAACTTTAATACCACTTCTAGAACTTGCTATGCTGGACCTGTCGTAGATGACTAGACTAGATGCAGCTAATCAAGAGAAGAGGCAAAATCATCACGTCAACTAGCTTCCGTAGAAAACGATGACGTGGCAGCATGGATCTCTTATTTTTATTATAACATCAAAACACGGAAAGAAATTAAACATTCAAATTTAGCTTAAAATTTTACTCATGAAATTAATCATCAGTAATCCTTCTTCCAGTTCATCACCACCGGGACACCACGTTCCTTTTCCCGTCCTAACAAACTTTCTCCCCAACATACGTAGATGATTCACCCGGCGCCACCCAGGGGCGGAGCAAATAGAGGACCAGGCCCACTCTGAAAAAAATTAATTTTTCCTCTACTATTTAATAGTTAATTAAATTTTATTTTAGTTATTTTTTCATAATTTTTGTACATTATTTATCATATGTATTTGACGAACAAAAGAAATCCATCACCTGTGATTATTGCTGTGAGACAAATGGAGTATATATAAAATATAGAAATATGAGTAATATTTTAGCATATAAAAATATGAAAAAAATATTATGGAGTATTATATTTTTTAATTTTTTGACAAATCTATTTTTTGAAGTATATTTTTAGGGAAAATATCACAAATGGTCCTGTACGGATGTCATTTTCCGTAAGTAGTCCTTTATTTTCAAAAGTTATCACGGTTGGTCCTTTTGCCCGAGAAAGTGACGCGTTACTGTCACGCGCCGCCAAAAGTAGTCCTGTATCTTCAAAAGTTATCACAAATGGTCCTGTACGGATGTAATTTCCGATTGCCATGTCAGATTTTTGGCGGCGCGTGACAATAACGCGTCACTTTCCCGGGCAAAAGGACCAACCGTGATAACTTTTGAAAATAAAGGACTACTTACGGAAAATGACATCCGTACAGGACCATTTGTGATATTTTCCCTATATTTTTATTATAAAATTAGCTAGTAAATTAGTAAAACTAGAATTCTTCAGCAAAGTCTCGTTTTGGTAAAGTCTCGTTTTGGTATCACTTGCCACATGTCATTTTTTTCAAATTTTCTATTTTAATTAATCATTCAGCCAATGAGATAATGACACATGAAAATATGAGATAATTGATCAATTTCACGCGATTTTTGAATTTGCCGGAAAAATGGATGAAATTGACTCGTTTTTTGGTTTTATTGGATCAATTTGAAAACTCAAACAAAAGTGGAACCAAAACGAGACATCACCTCCTTTGCGAGACTAAATTGATAATTATCTCAAGAATTTTTTAACATATAATTTTATAAATTGAATAGATATAATAAAAAAAATTATAAACTCGAATTCTATTTGATATATGAAATTAATTATTATTATTAATAAATATATTGATTATAAGTTTCTTTTCATTCAAATTTTATTTCAAAACTCAACGTGCATTTTAATACGATTTAATATCTATTAAAATGCAAGGGTTATTCTCGTTTAAAGTAGATCAATGACCGAGAACTCGAGAAGCATAAAACTTCAAAAAGAAAATAAAATGTAATAAAATTTCATTGCAAATTTATGAATGCCTCCTTTTAAACAACTTTAAATTATGTTTATTATTTTAAACATAGTGTTTCTTAGTAATCAAAAACTTACTTCATCCATATTTAGTAGTTAAGAATTAATATAGAAATTTCAATGATATTTGATATATATAAATTAAAAATTTTAAAAGGTATGAATTGTATTAATATCTATACATTAGATATGCATAGCTAATAAAATTAATTTGTTGAATAATTACATTTATTGTGTTTTCATTATCTTCTTACTCAATTTTTCAATGTTTTTATTGATCTCTAAAATTATATAATCCGTATGATTTATAAAATAGTGAATGATTTTATAATTAATAAAAATAAAATTTAAAATAATTAATTTGTTTATGTTTCAACTATATTACATTCTAACTAAATAATATTTTGTTTATATTTCAATTATATTTCTAACTATCGATTAATTTACATTAGTATTGTTGCATGTAATTATTATAATTGTGTATTATTTCATTCAATCATTTTATTTATTATATAAATGTATGAAAATTTTGAAAAATATTTTGTAATTGTTGTATTATTATAATTATTCTACCTCCCAATTAATTATAATTTTATTGTTATTTAATTATATTAGAAAATATAATTTACATTTACTTTTATAGATAATTTTTTGATGTAAACCAAATGAGTAAAAGTAGTTAATAATCAAAATATTATAATGTTACTAAAAAATGAGAAAAATTAAACTATTTTATAAAAATGATCAATAACTTAAATAAATGGAAATGTAGAAACAAATAAAATAATAGATGAGAGGAGATTAAAATATCAACTTAAAATAATAAAATCATACAAAGGAAATCATAGCTATAATTGATAAGTTAATTTTCAAAAACCCTCTTCTATATACAAGTCATTTTACACAAATTCGTATCAATCAGTGGATTAGTAAAATTAGCAATTGGATCAGTGGATCATTTTACATAATTTTTTGACAAATCTTTTTTTTGAAGTATATTTTTATTATAAAATTAGCTAGTGAATTAGTAAAATAAATAAACCATTTTTGAATAGTTTACAAAAAAAAAAAATTGCGAATTGAATTCACTCTATTTAAAATTTTCAAAATTACTACTACTATCAAACAACAAAAAAAAATTATGACTAATTTTATTAATAGTATAAAACAACAACAAAAAAAAAAGTTAACTGTTGTCTAATTTTTATTAAAATTAATGAAATTATCATAAATTAGAGGAAAAAAATATTATAATATCGAGTGAAAAAAAAAGTTATTCGATAAATTTTTAGATTAATCATACTATTAAGAGAAAATTATTATAATACTGTATTGGACCACTTTGAACGAAATTTTTAGTCTCTGGCAGTGGCGAGAGTGGACGTTAGTTTATTTGGGTGAACCACTATAAATCTTTGTCTTTTTATTGTTTTTGTTTATTGTCGTTTGTGTTTGTTTCGTCTCTTGTAACGACCTGATTAATCGAAAAACTTAACAGAGAGAAGGTAAGTAAGCCAAATGTTGTTGCATGACATAAGATGTGACGATTTAAGATTTTTCCTTATTTTATTTTTTTGAATATAAACAATCATATATATCACGCGCAGTTGAAAGAAAATGGAGACATTTTTTGGATCACTAGATTAATAATTTTCTTACAAATTTATTTTATAAATTAAAAAAAAAAAGTGTTCTAAAAGCATTTCTCAATATTTGATATTACTTTTTTTTTTTTTTTAACGGTCAATATCATATAAAAAAAAGTGAAAAAGTTTGAAGATACACTACAGCGCATAGAATACCGCATCAGCGAGCTAACAAGCTAGCTCTAAGGATCTCCAAAAATAAAACCACACCATCAACAACAATCACCCTACCACGCGATGTGCCACACTCGCCTCAAAGTCCGCGCCTGAATTGAGTCTGGTAGCCGTAGCGAAGCGATCCGATCCCTCATAATGGATATAGCCTTAATAGCCACCCTCTCTGCCGACTTCGAGCGCGCTTACTGGATACGAGTATTCCTCTCCTGCTATATAAAATAAATCAGAGAAGCGAGAAGACCACGATAGGTACATGAAATCCAATGCTTCCCACGCCAGCGTCTAGCAGCACGGAGGACAGCACACTCCCAGCACGGATATATCAAAAGTAATATTTGATATTACTTTTGTTCTAAGTATATATGCATTAATTGACGGAATAAAGAAAATATTATTAAAAAATGTATTTAATTATTTTAAGTGTGTTTGTGTGTGTTTTAGTCAAAGCATTTGGTCCATTAGTCAAAGTAAAAGAGTCAAACCCTAAAATTCAGAAGAAAACCTTTTAGAAGAAAATCGGCGTCTCCTCTCCCCCCTACCCCACGGCTCCGCCTCTTCAAACCTTCAGATCTCTTACATCACCGTTCAATATGACCAATCGAACGGGCCCTAACATTTAATTTTGTTTATTTTAATTTTTTTTTTACTCTGAATTTTAATTAAAATTAATTAAAATTTACAAATATTTTTTAACGTTTAAGAAAATAACTCAATTGCGGATTATTTTAATCATTAAGTGTATATATTTCCGGGAAAAAAAAGCAAAAAACAAATTAGGCCTAATAAGTTGCGGATTATTTTAGATTATTACAATTTTTTATTATAATTGAAATTTTATTATAACAAGTAACAATGTAACATCAAAACAAGGAAGCCAAACAAGAAACGAAAGTTGAAATCGTGTGATTTAACATTAACACGCGCGCCGGAGATCATCAGTAATCCTTCTTCCACTTCATCACCACAGACCACAGGGGACACCACGTTCCGCTTCCCGTCCGACCAAACTATCTCTCCAACATCCGTTGTCGGCACTGTTCTAAAAATCCCCGCCTAGCTCCGATTAATCCCCGCCTAGGCCCTAGACTGTACTCGTCCGCCTCGATTTTAGGCTCTAGGCCCCTAACCCGCCTAAACCCGCCCAGACCCGCCTAAATCCGCTTTGGACCGCCTAAGTTCAATTAATTACGTCTTTACCTACGTTTTTATTTACGTTTTTATTATTTTACTATGTTAAACTTGTGATTAATACTAAATTTAAATTATTTATTGATTATTTTGTTCAAAATATTGATTTATTATGTATAAAAATATTTTTAAAATATAATATTAATTAATTAAATATAAAAATGTAAAACGATTAATCCCCGCCTAGTCCCCGATTAATCCCTCTAGGCGCTAGGCCCCTAGTCACCGCCCGACTAGCGCCTAGCGCTTTTTAGAACCTTGGTTGTCGGTGACTCCCCTGCCGCCACCGTCAACGTTCTCTGCGCAGTTATTCTGACCTTATAACTTTTTTTTTTCACCCTTTCTAAAAAACTTCATTTAATTTCATTGGAGTCACAACCACATCTACCCCTTTCGGGCTAACCACCGTCACAGTGTAGGTAGCAGAATTGTCAGTAACATGTGTCACAGTTCTCGTAACCACCATTACCTTCTTATCATATGCATTGAAATCAACGGTCATCACCGGATAATTCAAATTCCACGGCTTGGATTGATTCATGCCACAACCCTTGCCTGTGACTAATTTTATACTTTCAATGTTGTAACTTGTAACCCAAGGCACACGTACAAGAAACTCAAATACTCATTTGGGCTTATATCGTAGACTAATCCCGGATCAACGGCTTTCTCCGGGTCCACATGGCCAGCGCCCATATATAGCCCACACAGTTGCAATATTTGTGTAACCATTACTGTCCAGTACCTGCCCGCGGCCTTGTTTGTCTTTGGTGTAGGCAGTGGCGGATCCACTTGTATGCTAGGGGGGGCTTAAGCCCCCCCTAAAAAAAATATTTCTTTGTAATTTTTACAATTTTTTTTTTAAAAATGTATTTTTATTATGTTTAGCCCCCCCTAAAATATGTGCATATATATAAATATTATATATAAAAAAATCCCAGCCCCCCCTATTCAATTTTTCTGGCTCCGCCCCTGGGTGTAGGCAGTGGTCATCATTCATGGCTGATCTGATCATAGCCGGCGTCCAATCGGGGTGGGCCCCTTTTAGTAGAGCAGCCACGCCCGATATGTGAGGGCAAGACATGGATGTCCCTGACAAGATGTCGAATTCCGTTTGCGGCATGTCGGAGTTATTGGGAATGGCCGCGAGGATGTTAACACCCAAAACCGTGCCCTGAAATACAATCGTCGCGGTTGAGTTTGGGCTAGAATGGTCTAAGTACTCTTGAATTAATGTTACCCATCCCTGGGTGCTTACGGCGAGGCTATTCAAAGGGAGATACGCATTGAGATTTTCGACGTGCAACCCCTTACCCGACACGATGATCACTATGGCCACTCCACCGGTGCTTTTGACATTAGATTCTTGTTCGTAAACATCAACATCACCATCTATACAGAGAGAGAGAGAGATTAATTATTATAGAGATTAATTAATAAAATTAAAATCAATCAATTAATTAATTAATTAATAAATAAGTACCCTTTGTATTCATGCACACCACAATCTTGCCCCGTACCTCTTCTGCATGTTCTTCCAGCGAGTAGTCGCATAATTCACCATATATAATGGATATATTCTTTTTAGACAAAGGCTTGCCGTTGTAAATCGATGAGCCCTTCACCACCCGACCATCTCCTAGCACGAGATCAGCCTCGAACGCCCTATCGATTGTGCTGGCACCCACCGCTGTCATCCAAGCTAGGATATTGTTTGTTTGTAAACATGGGTAAGGATATTGTTTGTTTGTTGATCATCGGAGTTTGTGTTTAGGGTTTGAAGGGTGGCTTTGTACCAGTGTTCGACCTCCGAAAACACGGATGGTTTCGACTCGTTGTCGACAAAAACGATGTATGTATCAGAAGAAACGAAATTTTTGAGAATGAGAGAAACAGAATGAAGGAAAGCCAGGGAGCCATATTAGTAAATTAATATAGAGTGTAATCAAAATGATTAGTTATATCAAGATATGGTGTTAACTCATCGGTTTATACAGAGTAAAAAAGTGTGACATCACATGTTACGTACATCTTATTTTATAATTTCGTACGCACACAATCAACAACGCATTACACGCTCCGTTGAATAAATAAAAATAATGGTCAAATATATGATAAATCTCTAATCAAATAAAAGGTTAATAAAATATATGTAAATTAAGAAAATAAATAATATTTTAGTAAATTAATATTTAAACATATAATTTAAAAAAAAAATCAGAAAAGTGTGTTTATTACTCATGGTCGATGGAGGTTGTAGTGAGGAATTATTCTTTGTACCCGGTACATTAATGATGTGGTGATCCTTAAAGACCTTAACCATTTATTATACTGACATGTGGTAATTAAAAAAAATTTAAAGATTGTTAATATTTTTAACTCTCCGCTTCATTTCTAATAAAAGATAAATAATATAAAATAAAAATTAATTAAAAACGCCTCAAATCCCCAATTTTAAGTTAAGGAATCAAAGCCGCTGGCGCCGGCGAGGTAGAGTAATTCGGCCGATTCTAAACCGACCAACGAGGTGGTGCTCCTCGTGATCAGGATTGTCACCGCCACCTCTCTCTCCCCGCCGCTCAGACAGAATCAACATGTACTCTCTCCCACTCATGTCGATCGCGACCGCCTTGATCTTCGACCTCGCACGCTTGTACTCGGTGTAAATTCCTTCGTGTTCGTCACCAGAAGTCGGTTCCGCCCGCAATCGACATCCGTGTAACTCAGTTGCTTCTGGTACAAGAACATGGGCCGGGCCGGGCTGATCAACAGAGAAGTAAAGGTCGCGAGAGATAAAGCTCTGGCGCTCTCGTAAGCCCGCACTTCATGCTCGTTAGAAATGGCGTCCGCCTCATGATAATCTTCAAGCGCACGATCTCGGCGACGGCTGGCTTGGAATTCTTGAATCCTTAACAAAAAAAATTGGGGATTTTATGAGTTTTGGTGTTTTTAACTTAATTTTTATTTTATGTTATTTATTTTAACCGAGTGAATGTGAAATTTTCAATTAATTTTCCTTTTTTTTATTATTTTTTTATTTTTTACACATGTCAAGTAGTGATTGATTGAGGATCACCAAATCATCAATCTAAATGGTATACCGGGTATACAAAATAATTCCTCGAGGTTGTATTATTTTTACGTGTGTATGAGTGTATCTGACTCATGTAAACAAAACGTGGTGGCATGTAAATGTGTAACGATGTTTAATGGAGTACTTAATTATTATTATTATTATTATTATTATTATTATTATTATTATTATTATTATCACTTATTTTATTTTTTTTCTGAAATACTGCACTAACACACGATACTTTATTTCTAATTTAGCTAAGAAGTGCAACTTAATTCATGAAATCGATCATTAGTAATCCTTCTTCCACTTCATCACCACCGGGGACACCACGTTCCGCTTCCCATCCGACCAAACTATCTCCCCAAAATCCGTCGTCGGTGACTCCCCTGGTGCCACCGTCAACTTCCTCTGCACAGTAATTCTCACGATGTAACTCTTTTTTTCACCCTTTCTCACAAACTTCATTTTCACCGGAGTGACGGCCACATTTACCCCATTCGGATTAACAACGTTCACGGTGTAGGTAGCAGAATTGTCACTAACATGAGTCACGGTCCTCGTAACCACCATTACCTTCTTATCATACCCATTGAAATCGATGGCTATCGCCGGATAATTGAGATTCCAAGGCTCGAATCGATCACTTCTGCTGCAACTCCTTTTTGTTACCGATTTTATACTCTGGGCACTATATTTTGAGGCGCACATGAAATTCAAATAATCATCGGGGCATATATCGTAGACTAATCCAGGATCAACGGCTTTTTCCGGGTCCACGTGGCCAGCGCCCATGGCCAACACCGTTGCATTTGTATAATCATTACCGTCCAGTATCTGTCGGCCTTGTTTGTCTTTGGTGTAAGCAGTGGTCATCATGGCTGATCTGATCATAGCCGGGGTCCAATCTGGGTGGGCTCCTTTTAGGAGAGCGGCCACGCCCGATATGTGGGGGCAGGACATAGATGTTCCCGACATGATGAAGAATTCAAAACTGGGAACGGCCGCGAGGATGTTAACACCGGGGGCAATCAGGTCGGGCTTCATCAGGAATGGGGACAAAGAGGTTGGGCCTCTAGACGAGAAGTAGGCTACTATAGGAGCGGGCTTAATCCCCAACACCGTGCCGTGGAATACAATCGTCGCGGTTGCGTTCGGGCTAAAATGTTCGATGTAGTCTTGAATTGTTCCCAATGCCTGGCTGCCTACCATGACGCCTGGAATGTTGGAAGGAAGATACGGATTGAGATTTTCGCCGTGCAACCCCTTAAGAGACCCGATCACTATGGCCACTCCACCAGCCCTCAAAATCTCAGCTTCTTGCTCGTAAATATCATCTAAAAATAGAAATAATTATTCCTAGCTAGGGTGTGATTATTAATATGAGACGATCCAAAAAACAAAGTGATCATGTGACCATTAATTAATAATACCCTTTTCAGTTTCAGTGCAGACCACAATACTGCCCCGGACCTCTTCCGCTTGGTCTTCCAACAAGAAGTCGCATGATCCGCCGTATACAATGGATATCTTCTTTTTAGGCAAAGGCTTGCCGCGGTAAATCGATGAGCCCTTCACCACTCGACCATCTCCGAGTTCGAGAATGGTCTCGAATACTCTATCGATTGTGCCCGCACCCACCGTCGTCATCCAAGGAGCCACATTGGATAACGAACTTTCTCCCGGACCATCGTTCCCAGCTGACGCCGAGACGAAAACTCCCCTCTTCATCGCCCCAAAGGTCCCGATCGCAGACGGTTCGATATTTGACATCCCACCGCCGACCGAGAAAGAAATTACATCCACGCCATCCTCGACAGCCTTGTCCAAGGCCGAGAGAATATCGGAATCCATGCAGAAGCCATTCCAGCCGACTTTGTACATTGCTATCTTTTCTAAAATAGAGAGAATAATATTTTAAAGTAGAAAAGTACAATAATTTTTTTTTTTTAAATTGTGTATAATTGGCTGAGAAGTATTCGTATTCATAAGTAGTTGGGAGGGGTTTATTCTTGACTGGTAGTGCCTTCTCTCATGGGCATCTTGCCAAGTGTCCAAGTGTTTAAAAATTAATATGAGAAATGTTAATGCACGCTTAGCGCACACACAAAAGTGGAAGCCCGGACTAAGGAGTCTCATTCTAATTTAAAATAATATGGTACTAAGGCCCTGTTCTTTTGGACTTAATTTCAGTTCATTTCAGTTCAGTTCAGTTCTATTCAGTTAAGTTCAGTTCAGTTCAGGTCCGTTCAGTTCAGTTCAGTTCAGTTTCAGTTCGGTTTTTAATAATAATAATAAGGGTAAAATACATTTTCGGTTTACCCGTTTTTACACTTTCTTACCTTACCGGAAAAACGTTACATGCGCCTACCCGAGGTTTAACATATTTACACTTTCCTACCTGCGACTCGCCAGAAGTGAATATTCGGTGGAATATTCCGATTTCAAGGGTAATTACGTAACTTCCTACTCAAATGTTTGGCGGATTACTTATATACCCTCAGTCAATAATGGATCAACAATAAATAAATTAAAAAACATAAAAGAAAACAAAAATGATTTAAAGAACGGGTTTTGTGTTTTTAAATCAGATTTCAGATTCACAAACCCCCTAACATTCCTCCCTGACAAATCGTCGGGCTCCTTATCCGGCGCCCTCCCATTATCTGCAGATAACGAATTGAATCTCAATTTCCACGGCATTAATGTCAATAAATATTAAATTTTTGTAATATTGAAAAAAATCACAAAAATACAAAATTTAAATAATCGGTCAATCTACTTTCATATGATCTACCTCCTTATCATTTTGTTGTACTCCATCTTCATGCTCTTCGGTGTTGTTATCTTTCCAAATAGCTTCGGATATATCCATCCTTACCTTAGACATGAGCTTCATTCGATTTTTGTCATCCAAGTTTGTATCTGTTCTCCCACTGGCAACATCATGATGTACAATTGGAATACCACTCTCGTGTATTCGTATGAAATTATGAAGTGTGAAACAAGAAACAATAATTGACATTTGATACTTTTGTGATATTTGATGCATAATTTTCAACACCTCCCACCTTTTTTTCAACTGACCAAAAGCACATTCAACTTTCATTCTTAATGAAGAATGTCGGTAATTGAAATGTTTTGAAATTCCTCGAGGTGGTCCATGCTTATATTCCGGAATATGATATCTGATGTTGGGATCGCAAATAGGAGACAAATATCCAAGAGTATTAAGATATCCACAGTCTACCAAATAGTATTTATCTACAACGTAAAATAAATTTCACATCAAAATTAAAGAAACAACGTGCTATAATAATCTTATATTATTATTTATTTTGTATTATTTATTATTTATTTTGTATTATTTATTATTTGTAATGGTTATGTAAATTATATAGTAATTTTGTGTAATATCGAAACTTCTAACAAAAAAAATAGTGTCGTAAATACGTATACTTTGTTTGAGTATTCACATGAACAATTTATTTGAATTTATCGATAAACCATAAAAGTTATAGAATGTAAATCATTTTTAATTTTTTTAACCTCATAGAAAAATAAGAAAATTAATAAAATTGTTTATAATATACAAAACATTGAAATTTTAAAAATACTAATTTTAGTTTTTCATTATTTTAAGTTTCTTATTTTGAACTTAATTTCAGTTCAGTTCAGTTCAGGTCCATTCAGTTCAGTTCAGTTCAGTTCAGATCTATTCAGTTCAGTTCAGTAAAGTTCAGTCCGTTTCAGTCCAAAAGAACAGAGCCTAAGTAAGAGAACTCTTAGACTTAGATGGATGATATATAGCCGAATAGAAAAGTGTAGGTGTGAACTTTGGGGTAGAAAAGTGTAATAAAAACACTTGTTTATTATTATTATAATAGATATTCTCACTTATTTTATTATATTTGGAATGGTCTGATTCTGATCGATACACTGCACTAACACACATAGTATTTCTAATTTAGTTAATTAAGAAGTGGAACTTAATTCATGAAATCGATCATCAGTAGTCCTTCTTCCAGTTCATCACCACCGGGGACACAACGATCCGCTTCCCGTCCGACCAAACTATCTCCCCAACATCCGTCGTCGGTGATTCACCCGGCGCCACAGTCAACTTCCTCTGCGCAGTAATTCTCACATTGTAACTCATTTTTTCACCCTTTTTCACAAACTTCATTTTCATAGGAGTCACGATCAGAGCTACTCCTTTGGGATTAAACACCTTCACGGTGTAGGTAGCAGGATTGTCACTAACATGAGTCACGGTCCTCGTAACCACCATTACCTTCTTATCATACCCATTGAAATCAACGGCTATCGCCGGATAATTTAGATTCCACGGCTTGGATTGATTCATGCCACAACCCTTGCCTGTGACCGATTTTATACTCTCAATACTGTAACCCGAGGCACACAAGAAATCCACATAGTCATCGGGGCTTATATCGTAGACTAATCCCGGATCAAGGGCTTTCTCCGGGTCCACGTGGCCAGCGCCCATGGCCCACACCGTTGCATTTGTATAATCATAACTGTCAAGTATCCGTCGACCTTGTTTGTCTTTGGTGTAAGCAGTGGTCATCATGGCTGACCTGATCACAGCCGGCGTCCAATCGGTGTGGGCCCCTTTTAGGAGAGCTGCCACACCCGAAATGTGCGGGCATGACATTGATGTCCCCGACATGGTTTTGAATTCAGTTCGACGCTGGTCAGAGGGTTGACCGGACGGCGACAGGTTATTGGGATAAGCCGCGAGGATGGTAACACCGGGGGCAATCAGGTCAGGCTTCATCAGGAATGGGGACACAGAGGCTGGGCCTCTGGACGAGAAGGATGCTACTATCGGAGCGGGCTGAATCCCCAAAATCGTGCCGTGAAATACAATCGTCGCGGTTGAGTTTGGGCTAGAATGGTCTATGTAGTCTTGAATTGTTACCCATCCCTGGCTGCTTACGGCGAGGCCTGGAAGATTCAAAGGGAGATACGCAATGAGATTTTCGCCGTGCAACCCCATACCCGACACGATCACTATGGCCACTCCACCGGCGCTTTTGACATTAGATTCTTGTTCGTAAACATCACCATCTATACAGAGAGAGAGAGAGAGATTAATTATTATAAGCTTAATTAATAAAATTAAAAACATCCAATTAATTAATTAATAAATACCATTTGTTATCATGCACACCACAATCTTGCCCTGGACCTCTTCTGCATGTTCTTCCAACAAGGAGTCGCAGAATCCACCGTATATAATGGATATCTTCATTTTAGACAAAAGCTTGCCCTTGTAAATCGATGAGCCCTTCACCACTCGACCATCTCCGAGTTCGAGAATGGTCTCGAATACTCTATCGATTGTGCCCGCACCCACCGTCGTCATCCAAGGAGCCACATTGCCTAACGAACTTTCTCCCGGACCATCGTTCCCAGCTGACACCGAGACAAAAACTCCCCTCTTCATCGCCCCAAAGGCCCCGATTGCAATTGCATCGATATTTGACATAGCACCGCCGATCGATAAAGAAATGATATCGACGCCATCCTCCACAGCCTTGTCGAAGGCGGACAGAATATCCGAATCCATGCATCCATTTTCCCAGCAGACTTTGTACGCTGCAATTCGTGCTTTAGGAGCAACTCCGACGGCCGTGCCTTTGGCGTATCCGAAAAGAGACGCGTTACCAACAGCTCTGCCGGCGGCGGTGGACGACGTGTGTGTTCCGTGGCCATCGGAGTCTCGAGCGGACAGAATCTCCGTCGAGGTATTTATTTTTCCGTATGCTTCTTCGTGACCTTTGTAGAAGAACCTAGCCCCGATGAGTTTTCTGTTGCAGAGAGATTTTTTGAAGTTTTGGTCCTCGACGCACTTTCCTTTCCATCTGGAAGGGACAGGGCCCATGCCTTCATCCCTGAAACTAGTGTGTTCTGGCCAGATGCCTGTGTCGAAAACTCCGATGATAGCGTTTGAGCCCGAGTCGGACATGGACAACAATCTCCCAGGGACATTAATATTATTATTGTTATTGGTGTACAAGCCGAGAAAAGAAGGTGAGCGAGTTGTCTGTAATTGGCGAACGAGGTCGGGCATGACTGCCATGACCCCCGGTTTGTTTGAAAGCATGGCGGCTTGTTTTCGGGTGAGTTTAGCCGAGAAGCCATCTACCACTGTTTTGTAAACATGGGTAAGGATATTATTGTTTGTTTGTTGATCATCGGGGTTTGTGTTTAGGGTTTGAAGGGTGGCTTTGTACCACTGTTCAACCTCCGAAAACACCGATGGTTTCGACTCTTTGTTGACTATCACAATATGTGTATCAGAAGAAACGAAATTTGAGAATGAAAGAAACAGAATGAAGGAAAGCCAGAGAGCCATATAGTAAATTAATATAGAGTGTAATCGAAATGGTTAGTAATATGAAGATATGGTGTTAATGTTAACTCGATCGGTTTATATAGAGTAAATTGGTGTGACATCACATGTTACGTACATCTTATTTTATTATTTTGTACGCACACAATCAACAACACATTACACGCCCGTTGAATAAATAACAATAGTATCTTTGTTCTAATGATGGTAATATATATGATAAAACTCTAGTCAAATAACAGGTTAATCAAATTTAATTAAGTAAATTAAGAAAATAAACTCACCTAATAATAACCAATATCTTTATAAATTTACTATTTAACCACATAACTTTTGACATCAAAAAAAATTTAATAAATATTATTTTCAATTTATCAATTTTGTTGTTGTGATTCATAATTTATTTATTTTTGTAATTCGTAGGATTTTATTTTAAGTATTTTATTTTATTTTATTTTTATTATCAATTAAATATTTAATATTTAATTATATTTCATATTGTGATATTTATTTTTTTATAAAATAATTTGTTTTAATTATTAATGATATGATTATTTAAAAACATTACATTACAAACTTCTTATTAATGATATGATTATTTAATTATTATTATTATTATTATTATTATTATTATTATTATTATTATTATTATCACTTATTTTATTTTTTTTCTGAAATACTGCACTAACACACGATACTTTATTTCTAATTTAGCTAAGAAGTGCAACTTAATTCATGAAATCGATCATTAGTAATCCTTCTTCCACTTCATCACCACCGGGGACACCACGTTCCGCTTCCCATCCGACCAAACTATCTCCCCAAAATCCGTCGTCCGTGACTCCCCTGGCACCACAGTCAACTTTCTCTGCGCAGTAATTCTCACGATGTAACTCTTTTTTTCACCCTTTCTCACAAACTTCATTTTCACCGGAGTCACGACCACATTTACGTCATTCGGATTAAGCAAGTTCACGGTGTAGGTAGCAGAATTGTCACTAACATGAGTCACGGTCCTCGTAACCACCATTACCTTCTTATCATACCCATTGAAATCGATGGCTATCGCCGGATAATTGAGATTCCAAGGCTCGAATCGATCACTTCTGCTGCAACTCCTTTTTGTTACCGATTTTATACTCTGGGCACTATATTTTGAGGCGCACATGAAATTCAAATAATCATCGGGGCATATATCGTAGACTAATCCAGGATCAACGGCTTTTTCCGGGTCCACGTGGCCAGCGCCCATGGCCAACACCGTTGCATTTGTATAATCATTACCGTCCAGTATCTGTCGGCCTTGTTTGTCTTTGGTGTAAGCAGTGGTCATCATGGCTGATCTGATCATAGCCGGGGTCCAATCTGGGTGGGCTCCTTTTAGGAGAGCGGCCACGCCCGATATGTGGGGGCAGGACATAGATGTTCCCGACATGATGAAGAATTCAAAACTGGGAACGGCCGCGAGGATGTTAACACCGGGGGCAATCAGGTCGGGCTTCATCAGGAATGGGGACAAAGAGGTTGGGCCTCTAGACGAGAAGTAGGCTACTATAGGAGCGGGCTTAATCCCCAACACCGTGCCGTGGAATACAATCGTCGCGGTTGCGTTCGGGCTAAAATGTTCGATGTAGTCTTGAATTGTTCCCAATGCCTGGCTGCCTACCATGACGCCTGGAATGTTGGAAGGAAGATACGGATTGAGATTTTCGCCGTGCAACCCCTTAAGAGACCCGATCACTATGGCCACTCCACCAGCCCTCAAAATCTCAGCTTCTTGCTCGTAAATATCATCTAAAAATAGAAATAATTATTCCTAGCTAGGGTGTGATTATTAATATGAGACGATCCAAAAAACAAAGTGATCATGTGACCATTAATTAATAATACCCTTTTCAGTTTCAGTGCAGACCACAATACTGCCCCGGACCTCTTCCGCTTGGTCTTCCAACAAGAAGTCGCATGATCCGCCGTATACAATGGATATCTTCTTTTTAGGCAAAGGCTTGCCGCGGTAAATCGATGAGCCCTTCACCACTCGACCATCTCCGAGTTCGAGAATGGTCTCGAATACTCTATCGATTGTGCCCGCACCCACCGTCGTCATCCAAGGAGCCACATTGGATAACGAACTTTCTCCCGGACCATCGTTCCCAGCTGACGCCGAGACGAAAACTCCCCTCTTCATCGCCCCAAAGGTCCCGATCGCAGACGGTTCGATATTTGACATCCCACCGCCGACCGAGAAAGAAATTACATCCACGCCATCCTCGACAGCCTTGTCCAAGGCCGAGAGAATATCGGAATCCATGCAGAAGCCATTCCAGCCGACTTTGTACATTGCGATCCGTGCTTTAGGAGCAACTCCGATGGCCGTGCCTTTGGCGTATCCGAAAAGAGACGCGTTACCAACAGCTCTACCGGCGGCGATGGACGACGCGTGTGTTCCATGGCCGTTGGTGTCTCGAGCAGACAAAATCTCCACCGAGGTATTTATTTGTCCACGTCCTTCTTCGTGACCTTTGTAGAAGAACCTAGCCCCGATGAGCTTCTTGTTGCAGAGAGCTCTTGTGAAATTCTGCCCTTCCTCGCACTCGCCTTTCCATTTGGAAGGAATAGGACTCATGCCTTCATCGCGGAAACTAGGGTGTTCTGGCCAGATGCCCGTGTCGATAACTCCGATGATCACGTTTGAGCCGGAGTCAGACATGGACAACAAGCGGCTCGGGATATTATTATTGCTATCGGTGTACAAGCCGAGAAAAGAAGGCGAGCGAGTTGTGTGTAGTTGGCGAACGCGGTCGGGAATGACTGCCATGACCCCCGGTTTTTTTGAAAGCATGGCGGCTTGTTTTCGGGTGAGTTTAGCCGAAAAGCCATCAGCGACTGTTTTGTAAACATGGGAAAAGGTATTGTTTGTTTGTTGATCATCGGAGTTTGTGTTTAGGGTTTGAACGGTGGCTTTGTACCAGTGTTCGACCTCCGAAAACACCGATGGTTTCGACTCGTTGTCGACGAAAACGATGTATGTATCAGAAGAAACAAAATTTGAGAACGATAGAAAAATGAAGAAAAACAGAAGAGCCATTAAAATTGTAATATGAAAATGTTGTTAATTCGATCGGTTTATATAGAGAAAATAAGTACAGTACTAATTACTCTGGAATATTAAATAGGTGTGACATTAGATGTTACGTAGTACAACATATTTTATTATTTGGTAGACACAATCATAACGCAGGACACGTGCCTTCGAACAAATAACAATGATATCTTTATCCTAATGATGCTCAAATATATTTAGGTTAATGAAATTTAAAAGTATTTAAGAGAAAGTATTTTAGTTTATTAAATTACATTTCAAATCTCATAATATATATTTTTAAATTAAGGATAATTTGTTTTTGTTTTTATTATTATTTAGGATTAGGGGTGACTATGACGGGTACCCGTACCCGAATTTTCCGAGTACCCGTACCCTAAAAAACAAAAAAACTCATCCCATAAATCGACCCTCTTTAGTTAAACGGGTATCCAATACCCGGGCCGGGTAATCGATTATGGTAATCGAGTACCCAAAATTACTCTAAAATATTAATTAACAAAAATTCATTAATAATATACAAATTCAATATTAGTTTATTTTTAACCAACCAACAATAAAAATTACAATCTATACATTTTACACAAAATCTAAATAAATATAAAAATTCATTACATGATTCGTTGTGAAAATGAATAATCATCCTTAAATACAAATACAAAAAATACAAAATAAAGTATAAAAAATAAGTATTTATTTACAAAAATTAAAATAATAATAACATAAAACATAATTACATAAATCATCATTTACAAAAATATTTATTATTCATCAAAATAATATTCATTAATAATTATTCAATCTATGTGTATCATACTTTGTACTATTCATTCACAAAAATTATAATAATCATAACATAAAACATAAATCATTATTTAAAAAAATATTTATTATTCATCAAAATAATATTTATAAATAATTATTCAATCATATACTATGTGTATTATACTTTGTACATGCAGAGTTCCGATAGTAATTGCCCAAAAAATATCAATTAAAGTTCAAAATTGCAATAAAAAACAATAAAAAATATCATTTATTATATATATAATGTTTTAGATTTATAGTCAATATATTAAAATATTTATTATTTTAATTTAAATAATTTATCGGGTATTTCGGGTATACCCGAACAGGTAATCGAGTACCCTAATACCCAATATTTTTAAAACTAAATTTCATAACCCGACCCTTTACTCAAATTTATTGGGTACGGGTACCCAAAAACCCAAACGGGTGCGAGTATTTCGGTACAAACCTGAATACCCGAACTCGAATAGTCACCCCTATTAAAGATATTATTAATTTTATAATTATAAAAAAAATTATTATAATACACTTGGTTAATAAAAAACCACTTATTTAAATAAAAGGATATTTTTAAAAGTTTATACTCATATTTATAATTAAAAAAAATTAATTCATTAAATTATAACCAATTATTTAAATTTATCTTTTTTAAAAAATTACTCTACAATTTAAAATAAATTAAGAAAATAAACTCACTTAATAAAACTAATAAAAAGTAGTAAACATATCTTTAAAATAGAGAGAATAATATTTTAAAGGAGAAAAGCATATATTCTTATTCATAAATAGTTGGGAGGAGTTAATTCTTGGCTACCCATAGGTAGTGCTCTCTCCCATATAGATCTTGTCAAGTGTTCAAGTGGTTAAAATTAATATGAAAAATGTAAATTCACGCCTAGCACACACACAAAAGCCCGAATATGCACTAGGGAGTCTATAGTACTAACTAAAAGAACTTTCTAGGCTTATATGATACTCTTTTCTCTCAAATATCGAATATGCACCAGGGAGTCTATAGTACTAACTAAAAGAACTATCTAGGCTTATATGATACTCTTTTCTCTCAAATATTTAGCGTGGGACAACTCACAAGTAACTGAATAGAAAAGTGTAGAAGGTTGAACTTTGGGTAGAAAAGTGTAATAAAAACACTTATTTATTATTATTATAATTAGATATTATCTCTTCGGTCTGATTCTGATCGATATACTGCACTAACACACATAGGATTTCTAATTTAGAAGAAGTGGAACTTAATTCATGAAATCGATCATCAGTAGTCCTTCTTCCAGTTCATCACCACCGGGGACACAACGATCCGCTTCCCGTCCGACCAAACTATCTCCCCAACATCCGTCGTCGGTGATTCACCCGGCGCCACAGTCAACTTCCTCTGCGCAGTAATTCTCACATTGTAACTCTTTTTTTCACCCTTTTTCACAAACTTCATTTTCACAGGAGTCACGATCAGAGCTACTCCTTTGGGATTAAACACCTTCACGGTGTAGGTAGCAGGATTGTCACTAACATGAGTCACGGTCCTCGTAACCACCATTACCTTCTTATCATACCCATTGAAATCAACGGCTATCGCCGGATAATTTAGATTCCACGGCTTGGATTGATTCATGCCACAACCCTTGCCTGTGACCGATTTTATACTCTCAATGCTGTAACCCGAGGCACACAAGAAATCCACATAGTCATCGGGGCTTATATCGTAGACCAATCCAGGATCAACGGCTTTCTCCGGGTCCACGTGGCCAGCGCCCATGGCCCACACCGTTGCATTTGTATAATCATAACTGTCAAGTATCCGTCGGCCTTGTTTGTCTTTAGTGTAAGCAGTGGTCATCATGGCTGATCTGATCACAGCCGGCGTCCAATCGGTGTGGGCCCCTTTTAGGAGAGCGGCCACACCCGAAATGTGCGGGCATGACATGGATGTCCCCGACATGGTTTTGAATTCAGTTCGACGCTGGTCAGAGGGTTGACCGGACGGCGACAGGTTATTGGGATAAGCCGCGAGGATGGTAACACCGGGGGCGATGAGGTCAGGCTTCATCAGGAATGGGGACACATAGGTTGGGCCTCTAGACGAGAAGGAGGCTACTATAGGAGCGGGCTTAATCCCCAACACCGTGCCGTGGAATACAATCGTTGCGGTTGCGTTCGGACTAAAATGGTCGTTGTAGTCTTGAATTGTTCCCAATGCTTGAGGGCCTACGACGAGGCCTGGAATGTTGAAAGGAAGATATGAACCAAGATTTTCGCCGTGCAACCCCATATCAGACACGATCACTACTATGGCCACTCCACCAGCCCTTTTGACATCAGCTTCTTGTTTGTAAATATTGTCTAGGGAGAGAGATAGAGAGAGAGATTAATTATAATTATAACCTTAATTAATAAGATTAAGGTTATAACATTAATACTAGACAGATATATAGTACCTTGTACAATGCAGACCACAATACTACCCCGCGCTTGATCTCCCAACAAGGAGTCGCAGGATCCGCCGTACACAATGGATATCATCTTGTTTTTAGTAGGCAAAGGTTTGCCGCTGTAAATGGATGAGCCCTTCACCACCCGACCATCTCCGAGCAAGAGATCAGCCTCGAATATTCTATCGATTGTGCTGGCACCCACAGTCGTTATCCAAGGAGCCACATTGACTACCGAACTTTCTCGCGGACCCTCGTTCCCAGCTGACGCCGACACAAAAACTCCCTTCTTCATCGCCCCAAAGGCCCCGATTGCTATTGGCTCAACGTTTGACATCACCTCACTGCCGATCGAGAAAGAAATTACATCGACGCCATCATCCACAGCCTTGTCGAAGGCGGACAGAATATCCGAATCCATGCAACCATTTTCCCAGCAGACTTTGTACGCTGCAATTCGTGCTTTAGGAGCAACTCCGACGGCTGTGCCTTTGGCGTATCCGAAAAGAGACGCGTTACCAACAGCTCTGCCGGCGGCGGTGGACGACGTGTGTGTTCCGTGGCCATCGGAGTCTCGAGCGGACAGAATCTCCGTCGAGGTATTTATTTTTCCGTATGCTTCTTCGTGACCTTTGTAGAAGAACCTAGCCCCGATGAGTTTTCTGTTGCAGAGAGATTTTTTGAAGTTTTGGTCCTCGACGCACTTTCCTTTCCATCTGGAAGGGACAGGGCCCATGCCTTCATCCCTGAAACTAGTGTGTTCTGGCCAGATGCCTGTGTCGAAAACTCCGATGATAGCGTTTGAGCCCGAGTCGGACATGGACAACAATCTCCCAGGGACATTAATATTATTATTGTTATTGGTGTACAAGCCGAGAAAAGAAGGTGAGCGAGTTGTCTGTAATTGGCGAACGAGGTCGGGCATGACTGCCATGACCCCCGGTTTGTTTGAAAGCATGGCGGCTTGTTTTCGGGTGAGTTTAGCCGAGAAGCCATCTACCACTGTTTTGTAAACATGGGTAAGGATATTATTGTTTGTTTGTTGATCATCGGGGTTTGTGTTTAGGGTTTGAAGGGTGGCTTTGTACCACTGTTCAACCTCCGAAAACACCGATGGTTTCGACTCTTTGTTGACTATCACAATATGTGTATCAGAAGAAACGAAATTTGAGAATGAAAGAAACAGAATGAAGGAAAGCCAGAGAGCCATATAGTAAATTAATATAGAGTGTAATCGAAATGGTTAGTAATATGAAGATATGGTGTTAAGTGTTAACTCGATCGGTTTATATAGAGTAAATTGGTGTGACATCACATGTTACGTACATCTTATTTTATTATTTTGTACGCACACAATCAACAACACATTACACGCCCGTTGAATAAATAACAATAGTATCTTTGTTCTAATGATGGTAATATATATGATAAAACTCTAGTCAAATAACAGGTTAATCAAATTTAATTAAGTAAATTAAGAAAATAAACTCACCTAATAATAACCAATATCTTTATAAATTTACTATTTAACCACATAACTTTTGACATCAAAAAAAATTTAATAAATATTATTTTCAATTTATCAATTTTGTTGTTGTGATTCATAATTTATTTATTTTTGTAATTCGTAGGATTTTATTTTAAGTATTTTATTTTATTTTATTTTTATTATCAATTAAATATTTAATATTTAATTATATTTCATATTGTGATATTTATTTTTTTATAAAATAATTTGTTTTAATTATTAATGATATGATTATTTAAAAACATTACATTACAAAAAATATTAAATAAGAAATAAAAAAGATTAATGAGTCATTTTTATTAATTTATAAAAAAAGGATCATTTTATAAATAATGAATAGTTTTTTGTTTGTGTTTACTGTAGACGTAAATTTAAGTATTTTTTTGGTGGGTCCCACCATAAAACCTATAATAGGTTTATGTTTTGGTATTGGTTGGAGCATCTATCCTACTCCAAAATAGGTTTTTGGTATTGGTTGGAGATGCTCTTATGACTATTATACGGAAACAAAACATGAAACGAAAGTTGAAATATTGTGATTTAACATTAACACGCGCGCCGGAGATCATTAGTAATCTTTCTTCCACTTCATCACCACCGGAGACACCACGTTCCGCTTCCCGTCCGACCAAACTGTTAGAGTATCCCACATCGGTTGGATAAAGAACCTTGGGCTCAAATATAAGTTGGACAACCTTAATACCTTAACAAGGCCTTTTAAGGTGTTATTGGCCCAACTTTTACATGGTATCAGAGCAGGCCCAACACGATGTGGGGCCCCAGTCGATGGAATTTCCGACTGTGGGCACCCTTGTCGATGGAATTTCCGGCCACGAGTAATTCCGATGGAATTTCCGGCTTACTCGTGAGGGGGAGTGTTAGAGTATCCCACATCGGTTGGATAAAGAACCTTGGGCTCAAATATAAGTTGGACAACCTTAATACCTTAACAAGGCCTTTTAAGGTGTTATTGGCCCAACTTTTACACAAACTATCTCCCCAAAATCCGTCGTCCGTGACTCCCCTGGCACCACAGTCAACTTTCTCTGCGCAGTAATTCTCACGATGTAACTCTTTTTTTCACCCTTTCTCACAAACTTCATTTTCACCGGAGTCACGACCACATTTACGTCATTCGGATTAAGCAAGTTCACGGTGTAGGTAGCAGAATTGTCACTAACATGAGTCACGGTCCTCGTAACCACCATTACCTTCTTATCATACCCATTGAAATCGATGGCTATCGCCGGATAATTGAGATTCCAAGGTTCGAATCGATCACTTCTGCTGCAACTCCTTTTTGTTACCGATTTTATACTCTGGGCACTATATTTTGAGGCGCACATGAAATTCAAATAATCATCGGGGCATATATCGTAGACTAATCCAGGATCAACGGCTTTTTCCGGGTCCACGTGGCCAGCGCCCATGGCCAACACCGTTGCATTTGTATAATCATTACCGTCCAGTATCTGTCGGCCTTGTTTGTCTTTGGTGTAAGCAGTGGTCATCATGGCTGATCTGATCATAGCCGGGGTCCAATCTGGGTGGGCTCCTTTTAGGAGAGCGGCCACGCCCGATATGTGGGGGCAGGACATAGATGTTCCCGACATGATGAAGAATTCAAAACTGGGAACGGCCGCGAGGATGTTAACACCGGGGGCAATCAGGTCGGGCTTCATCAGGAATGGGGACAAAGAGGTTGGGCCTCTAGACGAGAAGTAGGCTACTATAGGAGCGGGCTTAATCCCCAACACCGTGCCGTGGAATACAATCGTCGCGGTTGCGTTCGGGCTAAAATGTTCGATGTAGTCTTGAATTGTTCCCAATGCCTGGCTGCCTACCATGACGCCTGGAATGTTGGAAGGAAGATACGGATTGAGATTTTCGCCGTGCAACCCCTTAAGAGACCCGATCACTATGGCCACTCCACCAGCCCTCAAAATCTCAGCTTCTTGCTCGTAAATATCATCTAAAAATAGAAATAATTATTCCTAGCTAGGGTGTGATTATTAATATGAGACGATCCAAAAAACAAAGTGATCATGTGACCATTAATTAATAATACCCTTTTCAGTTTCAGTGCAGACCACAATACTGCCCCGGACCTCTTCCGCTTGGTCTTCCAACAAGAAGTCGCATGATCCGCCGTATACAATGGATATCTTCTTTTTAGGCAAAGGCTTGCCGCGGTAAATCGATGAGCCCTTCACCACTCGACCATCTCCGAGTTCGAGAATGGTCTCGAATACTCTATCGATTGTGCCCGCACCCACCGTCGTCATCCAAGGAGCCACATTGGATAACGAACTTTCTCCCGGACCATCGTTCCCAGCTGACGCCGAGACGAAAACTCCCCTCTTCATCGCCCCAAAGGTCCCGATCGCAGACGGTTCGATATTTGACATCCCACCGCCGACCGAGAAAGAAATTACATCCACGCCATCCTCGACAGCCTTGTCCAAGGCCGAGAGAATATCGGAATCCATGCAGAAGCCATTCCAGCCGACTTTGTACATTGCGATCCGTGCTTTAGGAGCAACTCCGATGGCCGTGCCTTTGGCGTATCCGAAAAGAGACGCGTTACCAACAGCTCTACCGGCGGCGATGGACGACGCGTGTGTTCCATGGCCGTTGGTGTCTCGAGCAGACAAAATCTCCACCGAGGTATTTATTTGTCCACGTCCTTCTTCGTGACCTTTGTAGAAGAACCTAGCCCCGATGAGCTTCTTGTTGCAGAGAGCTCTTGTGAAATTCTGCCCTTCCTCGCACTCGCCTTTCCATTTGGAAGGAATAGGACTCATGCCTTCATCGCGGAAACTAGGGTGTTCTGGCCAGATGCCCGTGTCGATAACTCCGATGATCACGTTTGAGCCGGAGTCAGACATGGACAACAAGCGGCTCGGGATATTATTATTGCTATCGGTGTACAAGCCGAGAAAAGAAGGCGAGCGAGTTGTGTGTAGTTGGCGAACGCGGTCGGGAATGACTGCCATGACCCCCGGTTTTTTTGAAAGCATGGCGGCTTGTTTTCGGGTGAGTTTAGCCGAAAAGCCATCAGCGACTGTTTTGTAAACATGGGAAAAGGTATTGTTTGTTTGTTGATCATCGGAGTTTGTGTTTAGGGTTTGAACGGTGGCTTTGTACCAGTGTTCGACCTCCGAAAACACCGATGGTTTCGACTCGTTGTCGACGAAAACGATGTATGTATCAGAAGAAACAAAATTTGAGAACGATAGAAAAATGAAGAAAAACAGAAGAGCCATTAAAATTGTAATATGAAAATGTTGTTAATTCGATCGGTTTATATAGAGAAAATAAGTACAGTACTAATTACTCTGGAATATTAAATAGGTGTGACATTAGATGTTACGTAGTACAACATATTTTATTATTTGGTAGACACAATCATAACGCAGGACACGTGCCTTCGAACAAATAACAATGATATCTTTATCCTAATGATGCTCAAATATATTTAGGTTAATGAAATTTAAAAGTATTTAAGAGAAAGTATTTTAGTTTATTAAATTACATTTCAAATCTCATAATATATATTTTTAAATTAAGGATAATTTGTTTTTGTTTTTATTATTATTTAGGATTAGGGGTGACTATGACGGGTACCCGTACCCGAATTTTCCGAGTACCCGTACCCTAAAAAACAAAAAAACTCATCCCATAAATCGACCCTCTTTAGTTAAACGGGTATCCAATACCCGGGCCGGGTAATCGATTATGGTAATCGAGTACCCAAAATTACTCTAAAATATTAATTAACAAAAATTCATTAATAATATACAAATTCAATATTAGTTTATTTTTAACCAACCAACAATAAAAATTACAATCTATACATTTTACACAAAATCTAAATAAATATAAAAATTCATTACATGATTCGTTGTGAAAATGAATAATCATCCTTAAATACAAATACAAAAAATACAAAATAAAGTATAAAAAATAAGTATTTATTTACAAAAATTAAAATAATAATAACATAAAACATAATTACATAAATCATCATTTACAAAAATATTTATTATTTATCAAAATAATATTCATTAATAATTATTCAATCTATGTGTATCATACTTTGTACTATTCATTCACAAAAATTATAATAATCATAACATAAAACATAAATCATTATTTACAAAAATATTTATTATTCATCAAAATAATATTTATAAATAATTATTCAATCATATACTATGTGTATTATACTTTGTACATGCAGAGTTTCGGTAGTAATTGCCCAAAAAATATCAATTAAAGTTCAAAATTGCAATAAAAAACAATAAAAAAATATCATTTATTATATATATAATGTTTTAGATTTATAGTCAATATATTAAAATATTTATTATTTTAATTTAAATAATTTATCGGGTATTTCGGGTATACCCGAACAGGTAATCGGGTACCCTAATACCCAATATTTTTAAAACTAAATTTCATAACCCGACCCTTTACCCAAATTTATTGGGTACGGGTACTCAAAAACCCAAACGGGTGCGGGTATTCGGTACAAACCCGAATACCCGAACCCGAATAGTCACCCCTATTTAAGATATTATTAATTTATAATTATAAAAAAAAATATTATAATACACTTGGTTAATAAAAAACCACTTATTTAAATAAAAGGATATTTTTAAAAGTTTATACTCATATTTATAATTAAAAAAAATTAATTCATTAAATTATAACCAATTATTTAAATTTATCTTTTTTTAAAAATTACTCTACAATTTAAAATAAATTAAGAAAATAAACTCACTTAATAAAACTAATAAAAAGTAGTAAACATATCTTTAAAATAGAGAGAATAATATTTTAAAGGAGAAAAGTACAATAATTATTTTTTTTACAACGGGTGCATAATAAGTTGAGAAGCATATATTCGTATTCATAAATAGTTGGGAGGAGTTAATTCTTGGCTACCCATCGAAAATTCAAGTATTGGATACGTCATTAGTCCGATCCTTTGTATAGTGCTCTCTCCCATAGAGATCTTGTCAAGTGTCCAAGTGGTTAAAAATTAATATGAAAAATGTAAATTCACGCCTAGCGCACACACAAAAGCGGGAGTCCGAATATACACTAGGGAGTCTATAGTACTAACTAAAAGAACTCTTTTAGGCTTATATGATACTCTTTTCTCTCAAATATGGAATATGCACTAGGGAGTCTATAGTACTAACTAAAAGAACTCTCTATGCTTATGATACTCTTTTCTCTCAAATATTTAGCGGCACAACTCGCAAGTAACCGAATAGAAAAGTGTAGAAAGTTGAACGGTAGAAAAGTGTAATAAAAACACTTATTTATTATTATTATAATTAGATATTATCTCTTCGGTCTGATTCTGATCGATATACTGCACTAACACACATAGGATTTCTAATTTAGAAGAAGTGGAACTTAATTCATGAAATCGATCATCAGTAGTCCTTCTTCCAGTTCATCACCACCGGGGACACAACGATCCGCTTCCCGTCCGACCAAACTATCTCCCCAACATCCGTCGTCGGTGATTCACCCGGCGCCACAGTCAACTTCCTCTGCGCAGTAATTCTCACATTGTAACTCTTTTTTTCACCCTTTTTCACAAACTTCATTTTCACAGGAGTCACGATCAGAGCTACTCCTTTGGGATTAAACACCTTCACGGTGTAGGTAGCAGGATTGTCACTAACATGAGTCACGGTCCTCGTAACCACCATTACCTTCTTATCATACCCATTGAAATCAACGGCTATCGCCGGATAATTTAGATTCCACGGCTTGGATTGATTCATGCCACAACCCTTGCCTGTGACCGATTTTATACTCTCAATGCTGTAACCCGAGGCACACAAGAAATCCACATAGTCATCGGGGCTTATATCGTAGACCAATCCAGGATCAACGGCTTTCTCCGGGTCCACGTGGCCAGCGCCCATGGCCCACACCGTTGCATTTGTATAATCATAACTGTCAAGTATCCGTCGGCCTTGTTTGTCTTTAGTGTAAGCAGTGGTCATCATGGCTGATCTGATCACAGCCGGCGTCCAATCGGTGTGGGCCCCTTTTAGGAGAGCGGCCACACCCGAAATGTGCGGGCATGACATGGATGTCCCCGACATGGTTTTGAATTCAGTTCGACGCTGGTCAGAGGGTTGACCGGACGGCGACAGGTTATTGGGATAAGCCGCGAGGATGGTAACACCGGGGGCGATGAGGTCAGGCTTCATCAGGAATGGGGACACATAGGTTGGGCCTCTAGACGAGAAGGAGGCTACTATAGGAGCGGGCTTAATCCCCAACACCGTGCCGTGGAATACAATCGTTGCGGTTGCGTTCGGACTAAAATGGTCGTTGTAGTCTTGAATTGTTCCCAATGCTTGAGGGCCTACGACGAGGCCTGGAATGTTGAAAGGAAGATATGAACCAAGATTTTCGCCGTGCAACCCCATATCAGACACGATCACTACTATGGCCACTCCACCAGCCCTTTTGACATCAGCTTCTTGTTTGTAAATATTGTCTAGGGAGAGAGATAGAGAGAGAGATTAATTATAATTATAACCTTAATTAATAAGATTAAGGTTATAACATTAATACTAGACAGATATATAGTACCTTGTACAATGCAGACCACAATACTACCCCGCGCTTGATCTCCCAACAAGGAGTCGCAGGATCCGCCGTACACAATGGATATCATCTTGTTTTTAGTAGGCAAAGGTTTGCCGCTGTAAATGGATGAGCCCTTCACCACCCGACCATCTCCGAGCAAGAGATCAGCCTCGAATATTCTATCGATTGTGCTGGCACCCACAGTCGTTATCCAAGGAGCCACATTGACTACCGAACTTTCTCGCGGACCCTCGTTCCCAGCTGACGCCGACACAAAAACTCCCTTCTTCATCGCCCCAAAGGCCCCGATTGCTATTGGCTCAACGTTTGACATCACCTCACTGCCGATCGAGAAAGAAATTACATCGACGCCATCATCCACAGCCTTGTCGAAGGCGGACAGAATATCCGAATCCATGCAACCATTTTCCCAGCAGACTTTGTACGCTGCAATTCGTGCTTTAGGAGCAACTCCGACGGCTGTGCCTTTGGCGTATCCGAAAAGAGACGCGTTACCAACAGCTCTGCCGGCGGCGGTGGACGACGTGTGTGTTCCGTGGCCATCGGAGTCTCGAGCGGACAGAATCTCCGTCGAGGTATTTATTTTTCCGTATGCTTCTTCGTGACCTTTGTAGAAGAACCTAGCCCCGATGAGTTTTCTGTTGCAGAGAGATTTTTTGAAGTTTTGGTCCTCGACGCACTTTCCTTTCCATCTGGAAGGGACAGGGCCCATGCCTTCATCCCTGAAACTAGTGTGTTCTGGCCAGATGCCTGTGTCGAAAACTCCGATGATAGCGTTTGAGCCCGAGTCGGACATGGACAACAATCTCCCAGGGACATTAATATTATTATTGTTATTGGTGTACAAGCCGAGAAAAGAAGGTGAGCGAGTTGTCTGTAATTGGCGAACGAGGTCGGGCATGACTGCCATGACCCCCGGTTTGTTTGAAAGCATGGCGGCTTGTTTTCGGGTGAGTTTAGCCGAGAAGCCATCTACCACTGTTTTGTAAACATGGGTAAGGATATTATTGTTTGTTTGTTGATCATCGGGGTTTGTGTTTAGGGTTTGAAGGGTGGCTTTGTACCACTGTTCAACCTCCGAAAACACCGATGGTTTCGACTCTTTGTTGACTATCACAATATGTGTATCAGAAGAAACGAAATTTGAGAATGAAAGAAACAGAATGAAGGAAAGCCAGAGAGCCATATAGTAAATTAATATAGAGTGTAATCGAAATGGTTAGTAATATGAAGATATGGTGTTAAGTGTTAACTCGATCGGTTTATATAGAGTAAATTGGTGTGACATCACATGTTACGTACATCTTATTTTATTATTTTGTACGCACACAATCAACAACACATTACACGCCCGTTGAATAAATAACAATAGTATCTTTGTTCTAATGATGGTAATATATATGATAAAACTCTAGTCAAATAACAGGTTAATCAAATTTAATTAAGTAAATTAAGAAAATAAACTCACCTAATAATAACCAATATCTTTATAAATTTACTATTTAACCACATAACTTTTGACATCAAAAAAAATTTAATAAATATTATTTTCAATTTATCAATTTTGTTGTTGTGATTCATAATTTATTTATTTTTGTAATTCGTAGGATTTTATTTTAAGTATTTTATTTTATTTTATTTTTATTATCAATTAAATATTTAATATTTAATTATATTTCATATTGTGATATTTATTTTTTTATAAAATAATTTGTTTTAATTATTAATGATATGATTATTTAAAAACATTACATTACAAAAAATATTAAATAAGAAATAAAAAAGATTAATGAGTCATTTTTATTAATTTATAAAAAAAGGATCATTTTATAAATAATGAATAGTTTTTTGTTTGTGTTTACTGTAGACGTAAATTTAAGTATTTTTTTGGTGGGTCCCACCATAAAACCTATAATAGGTTTATGTTTTGGTATTGGTTGGAGCATCTATCCTACTCCAAAATAGGTTTTTGGTATTGGTTGGAGATGCTCTTATGACTATTATACGGAAACAAAACATGAAACGAAAGTTGAAATATTGTGATTTAACATTAACACGCGCGCCGGAGATCATTAGTAATCTTTCTTCCACTTCATCACCACCGGAGACACCACGTTCCGCTTCCCGTCCGACCAAACTGTTAGAGTATCCCACATCGGTTGGATAAAGAACCTTGGGCTCAAATATAAGTTGGACAACCTTAATACCTTAACAAGGCCTTTTAAGGTGTTATTGGCCCAACTTTTACATGGTATCAGAGCAGGCCCAACACGATGTGGGGCCCCAGTCGATGGAATTTCCGACTGTGGGCACCCTTGTCGATGGAATTTCCGGCCACGAGTAATTCCGATGGAATTTCCGGCTTACTCGTGAGGGGGAGTGTTAGAGTATCCCACATCGGTTGGATAAAGAACCTTGGGCTCAAATATAAGTTGGACAACCTTAATACCTTAACAAGGCCTTTTAAGGTGTTATTGGCCCAACTTTTACACAAACTATCTCCCCAAAATCCGTCGTCCGTGACTCCCCTGGCACCACAGTCAACTTTCTCTGCGCAGTAATTCTCACGATGTAACTCTTTTTTTCACCCTTTCTCACAAACTTCATTTTCACCGGAGTCACGACCACATTTACGTCATTCGGATTAAGCAAGTTCACGGTGTAGGTAGCAGAATTGTCACTAACATGAGTCACGGTCCTCGTAACCACCATTACCTTCTTATCATACCCATTGAAATCGATGGCTATCGCCGGATAATTGAGATTCCAAGGCTCGAATCGATCACTTCTGCTGCAACTCCTTTTTGTTACCGATTTTATACTCTGGGCACTATATTTTGAGGCGCACATGAAATTCAAATAATCATCGGGGCATATATCGTAGACTAATCCAGGATCAACGGCTTTTTCCGGGTCCACGTGGCCAGCGCCCATGGCCAACACCGTTGCATTTGTATAATCATTACCGTCCAGTATCTGTCGGCCTTGTTTGTCTTTGGTGTAAGCAGTGGTCATCATGGCTGATCTGATCATAGCCGGGGTCCAATCTGGGTGGGCTCCTTTTAGGAGAGCGGCCACGCCCGATATGTGGGGGCAGGACATAGATGTTCCCGACATGATGAAGAATTCAAAACTGGGAACGGCCGCGAGGATGTTAACACCGGGGGCAATCAGGTCGGGCTTCATCAGGAATGGGGACAAAGAGGTTGGGCCTCTAGACGAGAAGTAGGCTACTATAGGAGCGGGCTTAATCCCCAACACCGTGCCGTGGAATACAATCGTCGCGGTTGCGTTCGGGCTAAAATGTTCGATGTAGTCTTGAATTGTTCCCAATGCCTGGCTGCCTACCATGACGCCTGGAATGTTGGAAGGAAGATACGGATTGAGATTTTCGCCGTGCAACCCCTTAAGAGACCCGATCACTATGGCCACTCCACCAGCCCTCAAAATCTCAGCTTCTTGCTCGTAAATATCATCTAAAAATAGAAATAATTATTCCTAGCTAGGGTGTGATTATTAATATGAGACGATCCAAAAAACAAAGTGATCATGTGACCATTAATTAATAATACCCTTTTCAGTTTCAGTGCAGACCACAATACTGCCCCGGACCTCTTCCGCTTGGTCTTCCAACAAGAAGTCGCATGATCCGCCGTATACAATGGATATCTTCTTTTTAGGCAAAGGCTTGCCGCGGTAAATCGATGAGCCCTTCACCACTCGACCATCTCCGAGTTCGAGAATGGTCTCGAATACTCTATCGATTGTGCCCGCACCCACCGTCGTCATCCAAGGAGCCACATTGGATAACGAACTTTCTCCCGGACCATCGTTCCCAGCTGACGCCGAGACGAAAACTCCCCTCTTCATCGCCCCAAAGGTCCCGATCGCAGACGGTTCGATATTTGACATCCCACCGCCGACCGAGAAAGAAATTACATCCACGCCATCCTCGACAGCCTTGTCCAAGGCCGAGAGAATATCGGAATCCATGCAGAAGCCATTCCAGCCGACTTTGTACATTGCGATCCGTGCTTTAGGAGCAACTCCGATGGCCGTGCCTTTGGCGTATCCGAAAAGAGACGCGTTACCAACAGCTCTACCGGCGGCGATGGACGACGCGTGTGTTCCATGGCCGTTGGTGTCTCGAGCAGACAAAATCTCCACCGAGGTATTTATTTGTCCACGTCCTTCTTCGTGACCTTTGTAGAAGAACCTAGCCCCGATGAGCTTCTTGTTGCAGAGAGCTCTTGTGAAATTCTGCCCTTCCTCGCACTCGCCTTTCCATTTGGAAGGAATAGGACTCATGCCTTCATCGCGGAAACTAGGGTGTTCTGGCCAGATGCCCGTGTCGATAACTCCGATGATCACGTTTGAGCCGGAGTCAGACATGGACAACAAGCGGCTCGGGATATTATTATTGCTATCGGTGTACAAGCCGAGAAAAGAAGGCGAGCGAGTTGTGTGTAGTTGGCGAACGCGGTCGGGAATGACTGCCATGACCCCCGGTTTTTTTGAAAGCATGGCGGCTTGTTTTCGGGTGAGTTTAGCCGAAAAGCCATCAGCGACTGTTTTGTAAACATGGGAAAAGGTATTGTTTGTTTGTTGATCATCGGAGTTTGTGTTTAGGGTTTGAACGGTGGCTTTGTACCAGTGTTCGACCTCCGAAAACACCGATGGTTTCGACTCGTTGTCGACGAAAACGATGTATGTATCAGAAGAAACAAAATTTGAGAACGATAGAAAAATGAAGAAAAACAGAAGAGCCATTAAAATTGTAATATGAAAATGTTGTTAATTCGATCGGTTTATATAGAGAAAATAAGTACAGTACTAATTACTCTGGAATATTAAATAGGTGTGACATTAGATGTTACGTAGTACAACATATTTTATTATTTGGTAGACACAATCATAACGCAGGACACGTGCCTTCGAACAAATAACAATGATATCTTTATCCTAATGATGCTCAAATATATTTAGGTTAATGAAATTTAAAAGTATTTAAGAGAAAGTATTTTAGTTTATTAAATTACATTTCAAATCTCATAATATATATTTTTAAATTAAGGATAATTTGTTTTTGTTTTTATTATTATTTAGGATTAGGGGTGACTATGACGGGTACCCGTACCCGAATTTTCCGAGTACCCGTACCCTAAAAAACAAAAAAACTCATCCCATAAATCGACCCTCTTTAGTTAAACGGGTATCCAATACCCGGGCCGGGTAATCGATTATGGTAATCGAGTACCCAAAATTACTCTAAAATATTAATTAACAAAAATTCATTAATAATATACAAATTCAATATTAGTTTATTTTTAACCAACCAACAATAAAAATTACAATCTATACATTTTACACAAAATCTAAATAAATATAAAAATTCATTACATGATTCGTTGTGAAAATGAATAATCATCCTTAAATACAAATACAAAAAATACAAAATAAAGTATAAAAAATAAGTATTTATTTACAAAAATTAAAATAATAATAACATAAAACATAATTACATAAATCATCATTTACAAAAATATTTATTATTTATCAAAATAATATTCATTAATAATTATTCAATCTATGTGTATCATACTTTGTACTATTCATTCACAAAAATTATAATAATCATAACATAAAACATAAATCATTATTTACAAAAATATTTATTATTCATCAAAATAATATTTATAAATAATTATTCAATCATATACTATGTGTATTATACTTTGTACATGCAGAGTTTCGGTAGTAATTGCCCAAAAAATATCAATTAAAGTTCAAAATTGCAATAAAAAACAATAAAAAAATATCATTTATTATATATATAATGTTTTAGATTTATAGTCA
Source organism: Euphrasia confusa (assembly GCA_954870475.1). Taxonomy (NCBI): domain Eukaryota; kingdom Viridiplantae; phylum Streptophyta; class Magnoliopsida; order Lamiales; family Orobanchaceae; genus Euphrasia; species Euphrasia confusa. The sequence goes on from OX940949.1 coordinate 593,113, forward strand.
ATATATTAAAATATTTATTATTTTAATTTAAATAATTTATCGGGTATTTCGGGTATACCCGAACAGGTAATCGGGTACCCTAATACCCAATATTTTTAAAACTAAATTTCATAACCCGACCCTTTACCCAAATTTATTGGGTACGGGTACTCAAAAACCCAAACGGGTGCGGGTATTCGGTACAAACCCGAATACCCGAACCCGAATAGTCACCCCTATTTAAGATATTATTAATTTATAATTATAAAAAAAAATATTATAATACACTTGGTTAATAAAAAACCACTTATTTAAATAAAAGGATATTTTTAAAAGTTTATACTCATATTTATAATTAAAAAAAATTAATTCATTAAATTATAACCAATTATTTAAATTTATCTTTTTTTAAAAATTACTCTACAATTTAAAATAAATTAAGAAAATAAACTCACTTAATAAAACTAATAAAAAGTAGTAAACATATCTTTAAAATAGAGAGAATAATATTTTAAAGGAGAAAAGTACAATAATTATTTTTTTTACAACGGGTGCATAATAAGTTGAGAAGCATATATTCGTATTCATAAATAGTTGGGAGGAGTTAATTCTTGGCTACCCATCGAAAATTCAAGTATTGGATACGTCATTAGTCCGATCCTTTGTATAGTGCTCTCTCCCATAGAGATCTTGTCAAGTGTCCAAGTGGTTAAAAATTAATATGAAAAATGTAAATTCACGCCTAGCGCACACACAAAAGCGGGAGTCCGAATATACACTAGGGAGTCTATAGTACTAACTAAAAGAACTCTTTTAGGCTTATATGATACTCTTTTCTCTCAAATATGGAATATGCACTAGGGAGTCTATAGTACTAACTAAAAGAACTCTCTATGCTTATGATACTCTTTTCTCTCAAATATTTAGCGGCACAACTCGCAAGTAACCGAATAGAAAAGTGTAGAAAGTTGAACGGTAGAAAAGTGTAATAAAAACACTTATTTATTATTATTATAATTAGATATTATCTCTTCGGTCTGATTCTGATCGATATACTGCACTAACACACATAGGATTTCTAATTTAGTTAATTAAGAAGTGGAACTTAATTCATGAAATCGATCATCAGTAGTCCTTCTTCCAGTTCATCACCACCGGGGACACAACGATCCGCTTCCCGTCCGACCAAACTATCTCCCCAACATCCGTCGTCGGTGATTCACCCGGCGCCACAGTCAACTTCCTCTGCGCAGTAATTCTCACATTGTAACTCTTTTTTTCACCCTTTTTCACAAACTTCATTTTCACAGGAGTCACGATCAGAGCTACTCCTTTGGGATTAAACACCTTCACGGTGTAGGTAGCAGGATTGTCACTAACATGAGTCACGGTCCTCGTAACCACCATTACCTTCTTATCATACCCATTGAAATCAACGGCTATCGCCGGATAATTTAGATTCCACGGCTTGGATTGATTCATGCCACAACCCTTGCCTGTGACCGATTTTATACTCTCAATGCTGTAACCCGAGGCACACAAGAAATCCACATAGTCATCGGGGCTTATATCGTAGACCAATCCAGGATCAACGGCTTTCTCCGGGTCCACGTGGCCAGCGCCCATGGCCCACACCGTTGCATTTGTATAATCATAACTGTCAAGTATCCGTCGGCCTTGTTTGTCTTTAGTGTAAGCAGTGGTCATCATGGCTGATCTGATCACAGCCGGCGTCCAATCGGTGTGGGCCCCTTTTAGGAGAGCGGCCACACCCGAAATGTGCGGGCATGACATGGATGTCCCCGACATGGTTTTGAATTCAGTTCGACGCTGGTCAGAGGGTTGACCGGACGGCGACAGGTTATTGGGATAAGCCGCGAGGATGGTAACACCGGGGGCGATGAGGTCAGGCTTCATCAGGAATGGGGACACATAGGTTGGGCCTCTAGACGAGAAGGAGGCTACTATAGGAGCGGGCTTAATCCCCAACACCGTGCCGTGGAATACAATCGTTGCGGTTGCGTTCGGACTAAAATGGTCGTTGTAGTCTTGAATTGTTCCCAATGCTTGAGGGCCTACGACGAGGCCTGGAATGTTGAAAGGAAGATATGAACCAAGATTTTCGCCGTGCAACCCCATATCAGACACGATCACTACTATGGCCACTCCACCAGCCCTTTTGACATCAGCTTCTTGTTTGTAAATATTGTCTAGGGAGAGAGATAGAGAGAGAGATTAATTATAATTATAACCTTAATTAATAAGATTAAGGTTATAACATTAATACTAGACAGATATATAGTACCTTGTACAATGCAGACCACAATACTACCCCGCGCTTGATCTCCCAACAAGGAGTCGCAGGATCCGCCGTACACAATGGATATCATCTTGTTTTTAGTAGGCAAAGGTTTGCCGCTGTAAATGGATGAGCCCTTCACCACCCGACCATCTCCGAGCAAGAGATCAGCCTCGAATATTCTATCGATTGTGCTGGCACCCACAGTCGTTATCCAAGGAGCCACATTGACTACCGAACTTTCTCGCGGACCCTCGTTCCCAGCTGACGCCGACACAAAAACTCCCTTCTTCATCGCCCCAAAGGCCCCGATTGCTATTGGCTCAACGTTTGACATCACCTCACTGCCGATCGAGAAAGAAATTACATCGACGCCATCATCCACAGCCTTGTCGAAGGCGGACAGAATATCCGAATCCATGCAACCATTTTCCCAGCAGACTTTGTACGCTGCAATTCGTGCTTTAGGAGCAACTCCGACGGCTGTGCCTTTGGCGTATCCGAAAAGAGACGCGTTACCAACAGCTCTGCCGGCGGCGGTGGACGACGTGTGTGTTCCGTGGCCGCCGGAGTCTCGAGCGGACAGAATCTCTTCCGAGGTATTTATTTTTCCGTGTGCTTCTTCGTAACCTTTGTAGAAGAACCTAGCCCCAATGAGCTTCTTGTTGCAGACAGCTTTCGTGAAATTTTGTCCCTCCACGCACTCGCCTTTCCATCGGGAAGGAATAGGATCCAAGCCATAGTCACCGAAACTATGGTGTTCTGGCCAGATGCCCAGGTCGATAACTCCGATGATAACCTCTGAGCCAGAGTCGGATCTGGTGAGTAAGTGGCCGGGGACTTTATAATAATCATCGTTAATGTTATAATCAGAGTACAAGCCGAGAAAAGAAGGCGAGCGAGTTGTGTGTAATTGGCGAACGCGGTCGAGTATGACTGCCATGACCCCTGATTTGTTTGAAAGCATGGCGGCTTGTTTTCGAGTGAGATTAGCCGAGAAGCCATCTACGACTGATTTGTAAAAATGGGTAATGTTATTGCTTGTTTGTTGATGATAGGGGTTTGTGTTTAGGGTTTGAAGGGTGGCTTCGTACCAGTGTTTGACCTCCGAATACACCGACGGTTTAGACTTATAGTCGACTATCACAATGTATGTATCTGAAGAAACAAAATTTGAGAATGAGAGAAACAGAAGGAAGGACAACAAAGGAGCCATATATTATATTAAAATAGAGAAATGAAAATGTTTAATAATATGAATATATGGTGTTAACTCCATCGGTTTATATAGAGAGTAAATATTAATTAAAAAGGTGTGACGATACAGGTTACGTACATCTTATTTTATTACTGCTGGACACACACAATCATAACGCAGTGCACGCCGTTGAAAAAATAACAATAATATCTTTATTGTAATGATAGACAAATATATGATACTACTAAGATTCTAGTAAAAAAATTAAGGTTAATTAAAATTTAAGTAAATTAAGAAAATAAACTCACCCTAATAATACTTTACTAAATTAATATTTAAAATATACTGTATTATTTTGTCATAGTCCGAATAGAAAGAAATATTGTTTGGTCATATATATACGTGCATGCCATTCCTACGTAAGTAGGGCTAATAATAAAACAAAACGTGGTGGCATGTAAATGTGTAACAATCTTTAATGGAGTACTTAATTGGTTTATAAAATAACATAATTATTTCCACTATAAATTATGTGTGTGCTGAATCCGAATTCTCCCAATTGAATCAAACTTAATTAAACATATGGGTTTCCAACAAAACTCCTGTTTCTTCTCTCCTCTGTTACTAATTCTCAGCTTGTCTGTGATTGGCAGAGCAGCTTACGCGGGCGCATATGGGTACGACCACGCAGATCTAGAGTATCCCGCTGCCTCCAAAATCATTGACGACAAGAAATTATTACCGGGTGTTTTTACCGTGCAAGGAACTATTTACTGCAAACCATATTCGGACTCTAAATTTTACCCTCTCAAAGGTGGTGTTGTGAGGATAACTTGCCTGGGAATCGACAGGTCCGGATACGAAACGGCACCGTTCTCCATTCTGAGCCGCCCGACCGACGGAAACGGCTACTTTCTTGCTAAACTATCGTCTCAACAACAGCAAGAGAACGGCGTCAGAGTCTCTCAGTGCAAAGCGTTTCTCCACAGCTCGCCCACAACTTGCTCAGTCGCCTCTGACGTCAATATGGGTTCGAGCGGCTCGTCGCTCGTGGCTTACCGAGCCGTCGGCTCCAACGGCATGAGGCTCTACTCTGTGGGGCCCTTTGTATACACTTCCCAGTCTCAACCAAGTACCCCGACTAATTACTGAGTTGATTAATTTGGGAGAATCAATTTTATTATTATTATTATATACTCCAATGTGAAATGTACTTGAAAAAATAATTATTTTAATATTTTCATTTTATTTAAATCGATAATTGTATGAATTTACATAATAATTATTTTCTGGCTCAACTTTGATAAAGACATTTAAAAAAAATGTTATTGTAAAAAATGTTGTAATTTAAATGGGTCATGATGTTTACACTTCAAGAATTACTTCGCACACCCTTAGGATTAGTACACCCCTCTTTAATTTACTTAAATACCCTTTTTAGATATAACTGAAATTATGTACTCGTTCTTTTCTCCCTTTTTCTTCTTCTTCCTTCTACTCCTACTAACTTCAAAACAAAAAAAATATTCTGATGAAATTTCAAAGCCACACAAATACAAAGTACTGCAAAAGCTACAACTAGAATCTCCAATAGTAAGTTTAATTTTTTATATTTTAATTTTATTTTTATATTTTTTTTTTGTTTAAATTGTAGAGACACGACACTCTTTTAGTTGGACAAACAGCCCCAGTACTTTTTTAAACTTCCCGGAATGAACATGACCTGAATCGGAGAGTTTCAAGAAACCACGGTTGGTTCAGGAATTTCAGCAAACAGTTGTGGGCATCGCACAAGAGATCAAACCAACGTAGAAAGTGGCAATAGTTGTAGAGAGGAAGGGGTTAGAGATGAACCCAGATTTCAAAATGTGGTTATAAAGGTGCTCTCCATGCGAGAAGAGCCCGAAACTTGTATAAGCGCGGATAAGTGGACCAGAGAGCAGGCGTTTCGTTTAGACCCGAAAACGGTGTATATGAATGGCTTGTGTTTTGGCTGAAAAAGAAACTTGATCGCCGCTGAATTTCAGCTTTGATAAGACACTGAACCATGTTGCGATAGAGTCTTTTTCAAGAAATCATTTTTTCCTGAAGGAAGATGTGAAGATGAAGGCGGCAGTTGAACTTGGTCTGCCCTGATTTTACTGATTTTTTTTTATCAAAGGACAAGTTTGGAATTTTACATTAAATGATAAAAAAGAAATAAAAGAAAAAGGTGTGCGAAGTAATTCTAGAGGTGTAAACATCATTAGGGGTGGGCGCGGATCGAGCCGAGCCCAAAAATATCAAAACCCGGCTCAAAACCCGACCTCTGCGGTCCGAGCCGAGTCGGGTTTGTCTGAGGTTGGGGCCCGGCTCGGGACCGAGCATGACGAGCCCGAGCCGGGTTTTCGGGTTTTCGGTCCTAAATTTCATAGAATTTCGATTACAAATTTCATGGAATTTATAATTCAATAAAAATTTCAAGCATTTGAATCAAATGGTAATAAACCTGAAAGTTAAAAAAAAAAAAAAAATGAAGTTTTTGGTTGTTTGTTCAAATGAACATCCAAAAATAAAACTAAAAACTAAATATATCTTTTAATTCGTCAAAATAAAAAAAAGTAAGAGTAACAATTAATTAGCATCAATAATTCAAAAATTATACAAAAAATTCATAAACCACAGTAATGCTAAAAAAATCAAGTATACTTTCAATTATTGTCTTCCTCTTATTCTAGGTGTTGTTTAATTTTTTTTTTTAATCTTTTTACAATGATGTGCACGGTGGAATGTTAATTCAGAAAGAAAGAGAGAGTAAAGTGAAAAACTTGAAGTGAAAACCTTAATAATAATAATGATGATGTATAGTGTAAATTTTTTTTGTACTTTATAAATAAATATATATAATATAAAAAATGAAATTGACGGTCCAAGTCGGGCTTTCGGTCCTAAATATTTTTGGGCTTGGGCTTGGACCGCATATACACTTCACGGATCGGTCCTATGGCGGGCCGGTCTTTAAATAAATTCGGCTCGACCCATGACGAGCTTTTTTGACGAGTTTTCGGTCCGAGCTCGGGTTTCCGAGCTCAAACGCCCACCCCTAAACATCATCACCCAATTTAAATTCTGACTCTTTTTGGGCCAAAAAAGTCGGACTCTTTTTCGACCCAGCCCATCCTTATCTTCTGCCGAACCCATTTTGACAGCGCTAGTGTTGCTGTGTTGGTAGAGGTATATGGGGGCCCTTATTAGATGTGGCCCAAAAGGAAACCTGTCATTAAAAAGGGTTAGGTTGGTTACAAGTGGATGTTTCATGCGATACAAACAAGGGCATGTAGCATAGTGTGTTTCTTTACCATACAAAATTTATAACTTTAGTTTGCAATAAAGTTTAAATTGTTGACAAAAATAATTGTATTTTAAATAATAATAAATAATTTTTAAAATGTATAACTTACTTAGTGTTAAATTAAAAAAAAAAAGTGTACTTTGAGAGAATACTAATGAAAATATACAATTTACAAATTAAAATAAATAAATATTCCTTAGTTAATGATAATAATGATAATGAAATGTAATATATATATATATATATATGGAGTAATATATTCAATATTCTTGGTTCACGAGTGTCACGCGAACAATATCACTTTCGATCCGTTCAACTCATTCTGAACCTCACAAAAATAAATTAAATTAAATAATACTAATAATAATTAAGTTTCTAGAAATTATCGAATAAGGATCCGATTCATGCTCACAAAAACCCTCTCTCTTCACTTCATTCCTTCATTCACTTTGCAAGCTCATAACATAATCATTTTATTTAGAAAAAAAAAACATTTTATTTCAAGAATAATAATTTTGTCTCATCGGTGAGATAATAACAAAAATCGTTCCGTACATTCAACATGGAGCAATCGAACAGGAATCAAGGGAGCACGAAAATGGCCGTCAAATTGGGCGGCGCCGGCGCCGTCGGCGGCATTGGAGCTGTCGTTCTGTTGGCCACCGCCGCCTTGGCGTCGGCGTTTGTCGTCGGGAGAAACGGGCGTAGCTCCGTCAAAGATCGCCGCTGCCACAAGACTCCGCCCGGAGCAATAAAAGAGGTTGTTGAATCCGATAGCATAGTAAACTCTATTTCTCAATTAATGGCTTTTTAGTTCAATTATATTTTTGTCTTATTCAATTAAATAATTTAAAAAATGTGCATATTTCTTTGGGACAGAGACAGTTGATTCGTGTTTACGGTTTCGTGCGTTCGGATATTTTGTTAGAAATTAGCTGTGTGTGTTAATTGACTGATTAAATTTCTTCAGGATGAGAAGCCCAGAGTTGAAGAAATCGACACTTGTTCGATTGGTCCCGAAAAACTGGAATCTGATGCAATATCTGATGATTCCGTCGTGATAATCGAGGAGAAAAAACCTTTTCTGGATGAGAAATTACAATTCGAGCTTCGAAATGAAGATGCGGATAATGAGATCCCAGAAGAAGGCCGAAATCCCGAGCAAGTGCCTGTTGGAGGAGGAAGGGGAGAGAGTCATGAGCCTACTGATGAAGAATGTGATGGTGAAATAAAGGGAAAAGTAGACAATGGTGAGGCATTATTATGCTGTGATCATGAGGAGATTAAGGTCATTTTAGCAGATAACTCGGTCGACGAAGAAGTTCACGTTGATCGAAAGGAGGCTGAAGAGGAGGTGAAGGAGACGGGGGAAGGAGAATTGGATGAAGAGAAAAGAAGTGATAATAGTAAAGATGGACCCTTATTGGATAGTCCTGCTATGGGACGTGAAAACGTGACTGTGGAGATAGTAAAAGAGTGTGAGTTCATTGAGGAAGAGTTGCTCGAAGATGGGCAAAAGGCTGTTCTGGCTGAGTTGGGCAGTCCTTTTGTGGGACACGAAAATGCGACTGGCGACGAGGAAGAAGGCCGACCCTTTCCCACTGACACTGCAGAAATCGAAAAAGAATGTGAGTTGATAAAGGAGCAACTGGTCGAAGATGTGCAAAAGACTATTCTGCCCCTGTTGGGCAGTCTTGTTGTGGGGCACGAAAATGCGACTGGCGACGAGAAACAAGGTCGACCCTTGCCCACTGACGGTGCTGTTGAAATAGTAAAAGAGTGTGAGTTCACTGAGGAGCAATTGGTCGAAGATCTGCAAAAGAAAATTATGGGCGTTTTATTGGGCAATCGTCATGAAGACATGAATGGGGACGAGGACAAAGGTCCCTTTCATGTCGACACTGCGGAAATAATATCAAAAGATAGTGGTGATGCAGATGAACTAATCGTTTTAAAAGAATACGTGAACTCGATTGAAGTGGCGGGGGACGGAATTCCTGCCGACATCAGCATAGTAAGTCCGATGCTTGAAGAAGAGGCGATTTCATTTTTCCCTGAAATTATCCAAGTTGTCAAAAATCAAGAAAACGACCTCGAGCCAGAAATTGTAGAGGAAGCTGAGGAAGAACCGATTTCTCTCGAAACTGTCAAAGTTACGGAACAGGATAATGCTATGAATGAGAAAGTAGTTGAGAACATAAAGGAAATCAATGAGAAAGTAGTTGAGAACTCAAAGGAAATCGAAGATGGAGAGAAAGGTGAGAACCTAACCAAAGAATCTGTCGACAAAACTGTTTTAATATCCGATCAAGTGCAGCTCACATATCATGAATTGGAAAGTAAGATTCAAGAAGATAAAGCGGTCAAAGAAGTCGAACGCGATGAAAAGAAACAAGTCCACTACTTGGGGGGAAAGGCTTTGATCGGTAAGTACGTTGCTGATCTGGCAGCATTGACCGATTCAACCAACCGGAGGATGATGATGATCGTGACACTATCAGCGGTGTCGTCAATCTCGTGCTCCTGCTTCTTTGGCTTATCGTTTGCTGGGCTGTGCATTGTCATGTTTTTGACCATGGTGCTGTCATCAGTGATTGTTACTGAATAGGAAACAAGAGATAGGCAGATACATATACAAGGCCAAGCATGAAATTAATTATCTGCAGTCTTTTTTTAAGTTTATTATATGAGAATAATAATATCATTTTCAAAAACTGATTCATATTATTTGAAACAATAGTCAGAAAAAATAAAATCATAGTCATCACCCTAAATAAAATTGCACCATTCAAGTATATTAACATCGGTTCCTCAGAAAATGGGCTTAATAAGGATATTAACATCGGTTCCAAAGTAACATATTTCTTATGATTTGCATTAACATACAGTTCCACAATAACCGATGTCTTAATTAGTATAGTTAACATTGGTTTCCAAATGTTGTATTTTATTGGTGTTGGTCCAATATTAGTATGTGTAGGCAGCCCAGCCCAGTTGTAGTGCTAAGCCCATTCTCATATCCAGGCCCATTTCCTTCTCAGCCCATTGTTATATAATTGTTTGGATACAATTATATGTTGACCATTCTGATCCGTAGATCCTTATTACTGTTGGCTGATGCTCGATCTGGACCGTCTTTCGTGTTGGATATATTGAACCTTGGTCAGCATCATTTACTCACTCTCACCTTACCCTAAACCCTAGCAGCCCCCTTCCCGAGTGTGTGCGATTCTCACCGAGGGTGTGTGCGATTCTTTGTGTTCCCCTCCGTTCACCTTCCACCGCCACCTTCTCCCGACTTCTCCGACCTGAATCTTTGGATTCCGGCGGTTGGAGAAGCTCTGCGAAGCTGTGGGTGAGTCGTGTGTATTTATCTCTTTTGTGAGAGGAGGTGGGTTTGAGCGGTGTGAGTCAACTGTGAGTCGAGCTATGTGCTCCTGGGTTACGGGCGTGGTCTGACCTTCGTCTCCGCCTCTGCTTGTATCATTGCCAGTCACTACTACGATGATGGAGAGTATACAGTCCTGAGCCGACTATTATCAACTCTCTGTTTTAATCTATACATATAAATACTTTGTGTATTTAGTTTATTCCGCTGCAACTTTGTTTATGGTCAGATTCTTGAAATCTGTCCTCTTGTGTTACTGATAAGTTCTCGAGTGTCGTTTTAGCAGGCCGCCGGAGCTGGTAGAAGCCGTGAAGATCCCTAACACCAAATACCAGATGTTTTATGAGTATCTTAACGGTTCTACAATAACCGATGTCTTTATTAGTATATTAACATCGGTCTCATGATAACCAATATGGTTTGGCATAATCAGGCGAAAGAATAAGGTCAGTTGACATCGGTTGTAGAACTGATGTTAAATATATAATTTAAATCAGTTCTTTAGAAGTCGATGTAAATGCTTCCAGCAACTTAATGTCCTAAATTAACCTGAATCATATTGACATCGGTTCATTTAATAACCGATATTAAATTTAAATTATAAAGATTTATTTCCAATTTCTGTATTAAACAAAACATATTTTCGATTTTCAACAAGCTACAAATTAATTTAATAATTCACTTTTCATCAACAAATCATTGAAAATTAACATTAATTTTTCAAAGTTGAGACACTACAAAACTCTACTAAAGCTATTGGCTCTGATCATTAGACAAGACACAAGGAAGCTCTATGTATGTCTCCCCGACTAGAAGCAATGCTCAAAATATCTCATTTGTGTGTCTGAGAAAAAATGAATTGATTATATTACATTAAAAACTACACTAAAAATAACAGTGGACAGTAAGTAAATAACAAAAAATGTGAAGAGATCATTGATCGCGACAAGCTGTCTTAATTAGAAAAAAACTAGCAACTTTTAAACAATGACCTAAACACGTAGTGTAACAACCGCAAAATTTAAATAAATAAATTATGTAATTTGAGGCCCAATTAAATAATCATATGAAATAATTATACTATGCATGAATTCGAATAATTTGAAAATCATATTAATTTCATGTCGAGTCATTTTATGCATTTTGATTTAGTGATTAATTTTATTCGTATTCCATTTTGCATATTTAAATCATATAGAAGTCCTCATCTTCCATTAATCTTATGAATACTATTTAATAATTATATAATTAACATTATCAATGAAATTATTATTATTATTATTATTATTATTATTATTATTATTATTATTATTATAATTATTATTATTAAAGCTATTATTACCCTAACCCGTATTAATATTATATTTTGTATAGTTTTAGTATTTACATAATAAACTAGAGTTTAACGTAGAGATTGAAATTTCCAAAACCCTATTCACAACCCATATAGAATGTATATATATATGAACTCGCTCCGCCTCCTTTTCCTCCCATATACACAGAATATCACGACCATACAATATACCGTAACGGAATCTAAGCCTCCTCAGAATTTCCCTATCCGAACCACAGCCCGCTTAACCAAGTTCGGAGCACCACCGCACAGCCCTTCGAGCATCCCGCTGTAAATGTTCTTAATTGTTGTCAACCCTATGTCGACAAGACCACAATCACCCTCACTCCGATTCCGTTTCTTCTGGGAGTATCCAGTACTAATAAATCTCAAAGTTCCGCCGTCGTAAGCCCGTCGCTCTAAGGAGAAAATCCGCAATCAAGCTCTTCTTTCTCAACCCGATTGCACCCCTGATGAAGAGTATCAGCACCAATTCCCCGTTGTGTTTCCCGGAATGCCAAGGCCATCACCGCCTCCTACTTTTTCCGACGAGGACGCAAAGAATCCAGTCCACCATAGCGGCTCCCGTCGAGATTTAGATGCTGGAGAATATGTGATGTGCTAAACCTTCGTCTCAGTTTCGTCGCCATGTAAGCTCTATGTATTTCTATCCTATTCTCTGTAAATCGATCTGTAGAAGAAGAATATGTCTTACCTTAGATTTAGGTTGCTTGTAATTTGGGGGAGAAGATGTGTAAATGAATCTTACCCTTTAGATAGGTATCGTAGCCCAAACCCCACGTAAATGTGCCGACCCAAAGTTTCAGCCCACTCTTTAAAAGTATTGAACCATTTGTCCTAATTAAAATCCAATCTTTAAGTTCACTTCAAATAATTCTTAAGCCCATTTTTAAATAGCGTTAATCTAACTCCACTTGTTATATGTAATAGTATTAATTTAATCCATGTCCCAAAATATCTTAAGGCCAGTTTTCTAAACTTACCTTTTCAAGCCTACATTTTATTTTTACAAACGCTGATAGCCAACTACTACTTTTATTATAATTTAAATAATTATCCAACTCCATTAAGTATTTAAACTAATTTCCTTCATTTTTGCCAAGCCGAATTCTTCAAGTACTTATAAATAATACTATATATGACTATAACCTATATTACTGATATAAATATGTATATAGTAATATTTATTAATTCAATACACTTTGTGAAGGATTTAAGGATTTTGAGGACTATGATTTTTTGCACGAGCATTCATTCACGCATTTGGTCGTCAAGTCAAATTTTGCATTGTCAATGTAGGGGTATTTCTAAAACCCTTTTCAAATACAGTTCATATCAGTGTATGGTACGCAGGTAATTGTTCGATATCGAGGACTTTATATTCTATTCATGTTATGTGCACATATTAGTCGCGCGACGAAATTCATGGCCGTGTTCACGTAGACGTGTGACGTGTTCACGGTAATAAATCAAGCAAGCAAGTGATAGGAACGTTTAATCGTTCGGAAATTCATGTCCTTGGGTATATCCCACTATCTAACAAGTTCAAGTTAGTTTATAAAGTTGAGCGTCATTCCGGTTATTTTCGTATCGTGCAATGTGTGAACTGGTATCCCTACTGAGTTGTTGATAACTCACCCCTTTTTAAAAACCCATCTTTTCAGGTTGAGCGAAATCGGAGCGAGGCGGGGATGTGGCGGCGATAGTAGTAGCTGCGTTTATTTTAAAGACATTATTTTTCTTTTATGTTTTCCGTTTTTGAAACTTCATACTTGAGTATTTTTATTTAAATTTGACTACTGAGGGTTATTATTTTTAGTTAAAGATTTTATTATAAAAAGTCATTTTGATATTTTGTTATTTTAAATACTACAATTTATTTTGAAAAGTAAAAAAATCCTCTTTATTTATGTTATGAAAAATGGGATGTTACACGTAGTATAATGATTGACGTAATTAGTCGCAATGACCTAAAATATACTTGAAGTACGGGATATTTTGATTTCTTGTTCGACATCACAAAACACATCCTGCAATAAGGAAACTAAACAGAGGGAGTGTTTATCCCAAAGGGTCGACGCATCCTTAAGAATATGCAGCACAATCCCTTGCAAAGAAAAATATTAGGTGTCACCTTTTAATCTCTTAGAGTTACCATGTCATGATCTGAATCTTCAATTTCAAGAGAGAAATATCTTGAAATTAAAAAGGCCTCAAGGGTGATATTAGCAACGGTCTCTATTTCAGCTCGTCGAAGACACAAGTAATCGACATCAACATTATACACACCTTAAATCGAGATTTAGACTGACAAACATAATAAAAAAAACATTAAATTAAAAAGAAAACCATAGAGATCTAGTCGATGGTCGACCATACTGCTATTGAAGTTATTGCTTCCATCAGAACCTTTAGGAAGACAGACAGAAAACAAACATAAATTATTATAGAAAACGCAATATGAAATATACCTCCTCAAAGGTGATTCTTGAATTATTTTTTCACACAACATGAAGCAATTATGTCATTTAGATTGCAGTTGAATTGTCTCCTTCGTATTGCAATAAACCTAATTAACCCTAATTTCAAGGGTTAAATCACATAAAAAAAAACAAGTGGACGGAGACTTGGGATTTGACAATACTTGGCTATGTGGAGTATACCTCACTCGCTCTTTGATAGACATCTTTCGGTTATCGGTCTCATCCGACGAACAACTTTAAAACCTTATATATTTTGTGTCCTATCCTTACGAATTTCTGGTTTCTGGAGGAGTAGCTGCATGTATCTCCGGGTCTGGGAGAACTTTACATATAGCTAACTTAGAGAGAAGTAAGAAGTTACCTGAATCGACCAAAGATTGCAATTGTTTAAACAAAGGAGAAGAGGCAAGAGGGCAGAAATCGGCAACAAGAGAAAAAGCAGCGCCGCTGGTAAATGACGAAGTCAACAGTCGCTAGTGATGATTTAAAGGTGATGGTAGCGGCGAAAGCAGCGCTCAAGGTTTTAATTAAGAGAGATTAATTGATTTTGGCATTAACCCTTATTGGGATATGGGATACATGGATTAAGTTTTATAAAATAGGTGTTGGAACTTCTTACATTGGTTATGCTGTAACTGATGTTCTTGTCTAACATTTACATTGGTTAAATAAAGTTGATGTTTTGCATAAATTGTCGATTGACATCGGTTGTAAAAAACCAGATGTTCATTATATTAATACATCAGGTATATAGTGAACCGATGTCAACGATAAAAGAACAAAAAATCAATTGTACGCAAAACCTCTTTAGAAGTAATAAATATAAGGATTCAGTACAGCATAACATTTTCCATGGTCATGGTTGACAATTACTTTACCCTTACTTCTAAAGAGTTAAGGATTACGAACAAAACGAAGAAATGAATCTACGCGCAAATTGCCGGTCCCGGAGGAACTTGTATCCCCTTGAGGAGCGTTTGCGCGCTCGCGCACATAGATGTGAGATCGGTAACTTTTCCAAACGGCGTCAGCTCAATATCCGCCAGCTCGATATTTGCACAAGGAAACTTCTTGCTGCAATCGATTTTCACCGGGATTTGTGAAATCGTTGTCCCCTTTATGTTTATGAACTTAACATCTCTAATCCTCACGCTCGATTGCTGCCATGAAAAAGATCGATCACATAAGTATCTCGATATATCGAATACACCATGCACTCGTTTTAATTACAGTAAAACCTCTATAAATTAATACTCGATAAATTAATAACCTCTCTAATATAATAAAAACGTCCGGTCCCGACTCGGGCCTTTGAAAAAAATGATCCAATTCGATAAGATAATATAATAATAATTTTTTTGAAAAAACCTTTATAAGTATTAGGTCCCATCAAAACTCTAAATTAATAATTTGTAAATATTACAATTATAATAAATATTATGGTAATTTACAAAATATGATTCTATTGTTACTTGATTTTTCTTAAAATTTAAATCTAATTGAATTTCATATCATTCATGGATGATTTTGCGATACCTTTTAGATGACGAGAAGACATGATTTAAAATTATAAATTAGTTTATTTTCATATTGAAATATATATAGAAAATATTTCATTTAATAAATATATAATTCAATTAATATAATAGTTAAGATTATACATTGAATTTATATTATACATGAATATATTAAGTAATTACATTGAATCGGTTGATACGTGAATTTTAATAATTTATTTGAAATATATTGTACTTAAATTTACAGAATTTTAAACATCTCTCTTTTAATTAATAAAATATTAATTTATCGATATATTAATACCTCTTTAAATTGATAAAATTTCTCGGTCCCGATGGTATTAATTTATAGAGGTTTTACTGTACCTCGGACCTCTGCCTGGAGTTGTAATGCTGATCGATGATGATAGGGTTCTTCACGCGATCCATCACGATATCTTCGTAAACAATGCCCGAAGCAGTCAGTTCGGGAGAATCGCGATATGTTTTGATTCTTGCACCGTTCTGTGTCCCGATGAGGGTGCAGTTCTTTACGGTGATCCCTTGCACGTCAATTTCGGCCGGGCGCTTTCCCAGGCTCCCGATACTATATATAGAGCGAAAAAACACATGAAATAAAAATTCATTCAAAACGTTACGTACGTTGTATGTGTATATATATATACCTGATCCCATGTCCAGGGCCACAGACGATTCCCGAAATGAAAACGTTGACGCTCCCATGTCCAATCGAGATGCAGTCATCTCCGGTCCCGATGATTGAGTCGGTGATGTTGACATTAGTCGTATTGCTCAAGTGGATGCCGTCGGTGTTGGGGCTGAGATCTGGTGCGGTGATCCTCACGTTATACACGGTTACGTCTTTACTGTCCGTAATCGTACAGTGGAATCCCATACTGTCGACGAAATTCAGGTTGTGAATTTTCCCGTTGGAAACCGTCTGGAACACCAACGACTGCCATACGCAACAAATATTTTTTTCGTCAAAATCGAAGTATATATATTTAATTAATTACACGGAATACTAATTTAATTAAATATGTACGCGCGACGTACAATTGGGAGTGGGCTGCCTTGACCGCCGTAACCCCAGAACTGATCTCCGCGGCCGTTGATGGTCCCACCGCCGGTGACGACGACGTTGCTGACTCGCTCGATCGAAATCCATTCCTTGCCGGAATAGGAGCTGGGGTCGGTATTAGCCGAGACATTGCCTTTGATCTCGATTGTGATTGTTTGTTGGTTAGCGCACGGGCCAGCGAAGACGACTTCTCCGACCATGAAATTCCCGTTGATGACGACTGACGCGGGGCTTTGCGTCCAGTCGCACGCGGCTTTCCACGCCTGGATGAATGCCAGGGAATCGTCCGTAATGCCATCGGCTTTGGCCCCGTAGGCCATCACGTCGAAAGCAGTGGTGGGCTCGCCGATCAGGGCCCGTTGGGCCCGACCGCAATCGACCTGGCCCATGGTGGCCAAACAGCTGGCGATGCCTAACAAAAGGCACGACCTCAGGAAAAAGCGGGTTCCAGTTGAATTAGCCATACACGCATATATGTATATATATTATTTTTTTTATTAAAATTATTTACAAATTTAATTATGCATATATATTAATTAAATAAATAATTTATTAATTAATATATATAAATATATGCGTATGGCTTTGGGAAAGGTGAGTTTTGCCGATGCCAATTGCGGGCTTTTTGTACCCGGAAGAAAAATCTATTTATATACATTTCCAAAACTTTAGTGATCGGGATTAGTTGTAGGTTCTAAATCATTGGTTTTGTTAGTGATGGATAGTTTATTATTTAATTATTATTATGAATAATTCATTTGAGCTATTTTCTGGCCACATATACGCAGTATGATGTTACTTTTATCATTCCTTTGTCTCCTTTTAATTGAAAGTCAAAGGTCATGCACAAATTTATTAGAGGGATATAATCAATGAGCTTAAATACTTAATTATACTTTTACATAACAGAAAATAAATCATTTTTACATACATGCTTAAAATCAAGTGTAAAACCTTACACTTACAAATAATACTCTTACCTCATTATTTACTAGAAGAAAATTAGACTTCAAATTTAAAATTTTGTTTACATTGAAGTTGTATAAAATTTGTAGCAATAAATATTTTTTCTGAACAAAATAGTTGGAACATTTTTCTTACTCTAATTTACAAATGAATTATATCAAACTATTATGAAACAAAGACAAATTAAGTAGTACTTAAGCTTTTGTTCTTTTGGATTTAATTTCAGTTCAATTCGTTTCAATTTAATTCCAGTTCAGCTCGATTAAGTTAGTTTCAAAATAAATAAAAATAAAATAAATAAAAAATAATTTGAATTAATAATTTTAGATATATAATCTAGTTATTGTAAGAATATTATGAATATTTTTTTAAATATTTAATAATTTATAAAAATTATTATTATTATAATAAAAAGTTCAGTTCAATTCAATTCAGATTTATTAAATTATGTTCTATCAGTTCAGTTCAGTCGTTTCATTCCAAAAGAAGTCTTACTCTCGTTCATAATAAAAGTCGTTCGACCTTTCAAATTATTTTTAATTAAAATGTCGTTTTGAAATTTTTTTAATGTAAATTTAATTTAATTTTGCACTTAATATTAATTTCTTAAATTACTTAACTAATTTATTGCAGAAAAATTAAATTATTTTTCTCTTTAATTAGTGAGGTTAACTAATTAGTGATCTTAAACCTCTTTCATTAATTATGCCCCATCCATAGCTCCCTATTATAGAATTAATCTTAAGGCATTGCATTCTCTTCAATGTCGTATTACATAAGAAAAAATGGCATGGTCAACTCTAAATTGAAATGTGATTAACGAATCAGTTGACCACTTGCATTGGCGGAACAGTACTGCAATTGCGGCAGAGCAGGCTAGCGTGGGTCGATCGAGTCACGGGTCTGGGACTGGTAGTGGTAGGCTGAGGGACAGTAAGAGATACAAAAATAGGATTTTACATCCGGTTTAAAATGTCATTTTACATAGGTTATTGAACTGAAATGGCAAGTCCTGATGTAAATTCCCAGATTATCTACATCGGTTATATAACTGACGTAAAAGGATATCAATTTACATCGGTTTTCAATAACCGATGTTAATTTGAGTGTAAATCGGCCCACAAAAACAACCGATGCTACTCACAATAATTAACATCGGCATTTTATATAACCGATGTAATTACATAGTTTGGTTTTGCATAGAAATAGAGTGCAACCCTAAATTAACAGTATAAGTTATACTGTATGTAAAACCGAAAGCGTAAAATATACTGCATTTATTATTTTTTTGCTGAGCTAATAATAATTGTATTTCCTCTAAAAATAGCTTATATTTATGTGTCATCAAATTTATTTTTTTCCTTTTTTATAGCAAAATCAGAAATAAAATAAACATATACAGCATGTATAAATCTTGAACATTTTACTAGATCCGAGGCTGGCTCTTGAGTCTCAATTATCTAAGGGTCAAAATTACAAAAATATCCAAATTGACTCTGATCATTAATTACCAAACTCTTGAAATATTCTAAATATGGGAAGAAGCAAAATGCATACTACACAAAGGAAAAATGGACAAAACTCATGGAGAAGCTACACACAAACTGCCGGTCCCGGAGGAATCTGTACTCCGCTGAGGAGTGTCTGCGCGCTCGCACACATTGATTTCAAATCCTTAACTTTGCCAAACGGCGTCAGCTTGATGTCCGCCAGCTCGATATTTGAACAAGGAAACTTCGAGCTGCAATCGATCTTCACTGGGATTTGCGATATAGTTGTTCCCCTAATGTTTTTGAAACGAACATCTTTAATCCTCACGCTCGATTGCTGCCATAAATTAAAAAAGATCGATCGAATAATTAGTACTACACATCTCGATCGAATACTGCATTGCATACGTTTTATATATTACCTCCTTCCTCTGCCTGGAGTTGTAGTGTTGATCGATGATGATAGGGTTCTTCACGCGATCCATCACGATATCCTCGTAAAGAATGCTCGAAGCAGTCAGCTCAGGAGAATCGCGGTATGTTTTGATTCTTGCCCCATTCTGTGTCCCGATGAGGGTGCAGTTCCTTACGGTGATCCCTTGCACGTCGATTTCGGCCGGGCGCTTTCCCAAGCTCCCAATGCTATATACCAAAAAAATACGCAAAATATATACAATTCATTTAAAATACTAAAAGTTCATTAATTTGATCAGAGATGTGTGTATATAAATAATTAAATATGCATACCTGATCCCGTGTCCAGGGCCACATACAATTCCAGAGATGAAAACATTGATACTCCCATGGCCGATGGAGATGCAGTCGTCTCCGGTCCCAATGATGGAGTTGGTGATTTTGACATTCGTCGAATTGCTCAAGTGGATTCCGTCGGTGTTGGGGCTGAGATCGGGTGCGGTGATCCTCACGTTATACACGGTTACGTCCTTGCTGTCTGTTATCGTGCAGTGGAATCCCATACTGTCGACGAAATTAAGGTTGTGCATTTTGCAGTTGGAAACCGTCTGGAACACCAACGACTGCCGTACACAACAAAATATATATATAATATTTTTTTGTCAAAATCGAAAAATTGTTTTATATTAAATTACTCGTACTAATTAATTATTAAATGTATTTTACCACGGGGAGTGGGCTGCCTTGACCGCCGTAACCCCAGAACTGATCTCCGCGGCCGTGGATGGTCCCACCGCCGGTGACGACGACGTTTCGGACACGCTCGATCGAGATCCATTCCTTGCCCGAATACGAGCTGGGGTCCGTATTAGCCGAGACATTTCCCTTGATCTCGATTGTGATTCTTTGTTGGTTAGCGCATGGGCCAGTGAATACGACTTCCCCGACCATGAAATTTCCGTTGATGACGACAGATGCGGGGCTGCGATTCCAGTCGCAAGCGGCTTTCCACGCCTGGATGAATGCCAGTGAATCGTCGGTAATGCCATCGGCTTTGGCACCGTATGCCATCACGTCGAAAGCAGTGGTGGGCTCGCCGATCAAGGTCCGGTGGGCCCGACCGCAATCGACCTGGCCCATGGTGGCCAAACAGCTGACGATGCCTAACAAAAGGCACGACCTCGTAAAAAAACCGTTTTGGGTTGAATTAGCCATAACACGCATATATGTATATTATTGTATTTATTTACAAATTTATTTATGTATATATTAATTAATTAAATAATTAATTAATTAATATATACCACATATGCGTGTCAAGATGAGTTTTGTCCTCGCCAATTGCCGCCCTTTTATACCCGATAAAATAATCTATTAATATAGATAGCCATAACTTTTGTGATTGAGATTAATTATAGGTACTTGTGAGTATCAGGGGGCGTAGCAGTATTATAGAGAAAATACGCAGCACTCCTTACGCAGCGCTGCAGCAGCAGCAACAACTCAGGTGTTGCAGCAGCGCATTGCAGAAAATAAATTCGTTTGTTTATTATTTGATTTACTTTGTTTGAGTGGATTATATATAATACCAGAAATATATAAATCTATATTCTGATACGATATTAAAGATTGCAGCGGAAAAATGAAAAACGTGAAAAACAAACAAACGAACACACACACACACTAAACGAAAAGCAAGAGAAGACAACGAAATTAATCTTGTATGGGTATTTAAATTATACCCATACGAATGTGCCTTACGGCAAAAATGATTAATAAAGATCGAATGTCTTTACAAAATGTGATCTTGAATATACTATCGACTACCTTTCGGACATACACATGTATTCCTTAGATATCGTATTCAAAGATCTCGACCCAACCAACACTACTAAACAAACTACGACTGAATATGTTCAGATACAAAGCTTCGTAGTTGAAAGGTTCGATCACTCTCGATGAAATGAGAATAATCGAAGAAGAAAAGATGAAAAAGTGTTTTTTTGGAAGAGGTGAGGAAATGTGCTGAAGACTCCTTCAATTTATAGGCTCAAAACCGTAACCAACTCCCTTGAAAAGAGAGAGGTAAGTCGGTTCCTATATCCAAGGAAATCTGTTTTGACCGATGCTGCAACGCCTTGCGCAGACAGGACAACCATTGCACCACCTTGCATCAGCGTCTTCAACGAATCTTGTTGCAACGCTGTGTCTTCAGTCTTCAACTAAATCCCTTGAAAACGGAGTTGTTAGGCAGTTGCTAGAAAATAGGGATTCTGGTTTGACCGCTGCTGCAACGTCTTGCACAGGGCCAAACTTCAGCTACTGCTGCAACACCTTGCGTCAATATCTTCTGGAGGTCTTGCAGCAACAATTGCGTCTTGAGTCTTCAGCAAACATTCTCATGAGTGTCATCTTGCTGCAGCATGAGTAGCACTCAACGCAGCACCAAGGTCTTCAATGCTCGACGAGTGTTGGTTGAATATACACGCATGGATCAACTAGATCACATGCTAAATAGATCACACATAAAATATGTGATGCACAACAGTACACAAAGTGAAGAAAGAGAAAAACGTGTAAGTATGCTGCTGCATCGCATTGCCTAGCGACTCGCTGCGGCAGTGCAATGCGTAGCATATTACACTAACAAACTCCCCCTTTTTATCTTTCTTCACAAAACATGAGGAAGGGCATAAGAACAACTCCCCCTCAATGACAACTCTCTTAACCTAGAAGTGTAAGATAATATCTAAGCATTATCACTAAGGTAGAACACACTCCCCCTTAGTGAATTACTTTCAAGCTAAGATTCTTTCCTAACAAAAAGAATGTAGATAAAGATTATCTAAAAAGAGAATCACACCAATTTAAAATAAACAATAAAAAAGGAATAATTAAATCTATGAAACTTCTTTTGCAATGGCTCTCCTTTGTTGATGCATCATCTGCAGTGGCTCCCCCTTGCTGATGCATCATCTGCAATAGCTCTTTTTGCTCATCCATTTGTGCATAACTTTCCTCTGCAATGGCTGCCTTGCTGATGCATCATCTGCAGTGGCTCCCCTTTGCTGATGTATCATCTGCAATGGCTTCCTTTGCTCATCCACTTGCTCTTCCTGAACTTCACTCCCCCTTTTTGTGATGAAAGGTACAGGCCATACATCTTGTTCTTGAGAACAGCTGCAGGACACACATCTTGCGGTAACGCAGACATAAATATTGAAGTACCAGGGCCTAATGCGGAAGCACGCTGTGGCATCGTCGAAGCTTCTTGCGGCAATGAATTTTTATTTTATTTTTTGCCTTTTTTTTTCGGTGTGTTGACTTCTAAGATAAATTATTCAATGAAGAACTAACAAGAAAAATACAGGAGATGTGAAAAGTCTCCTGATGCGGCAACACGCTGCATATGAAATAAACTACATACTTCTCTAATGATTTTACCGTAATGCAGAAATTGAATGTATTGAATATCATAGGCACTGAGTACATTGAATCTAAACCCTTTGTATATGTTTTTTTTTTTTTTTTTTTTTTGTATGTGTGTTCGTCTATGTTACCTCGGAGCTTTGGATATCCTCTCTGCCTTCGGAAGATTTTACATTCTTTATTATCACATTCTGATGCGGCAAGACTCAAAGTGAAGTTGAAATTTTCATGTCAGTGCGGCAGCGGTTGCAGACGTGCATTTACGGCACGCTGCGCATACACAAAGATTTTCTGATTTCAGATGGTCGAAGTCCTATCTTAGTGTATGCAGGTGATGCAGCAACAACATCAGTTGATGCAGCATCATCAACAGTTGAGACAACGAAAAACGTGAAACCCCTTGCCCTGGCTGCAAGATATGTGAGGCAGTCATTTTGCCATGCTAAGGTAGGGGTTGCAGCAACCTCATTGGTGGACCATTTTTCTTGTGCTTTTTCAAGACTGTTCGGTAAGTCATCCTCGGGTGGTGGCCAACCTTTAAGGACTGAAAGTCAAGAATTACGATCATTGGATTTAATCCTCGCTTCAATACGAGTTTTCCAACAACCATAATTTCTACCATCAAGAACAACCGGTGTTCTCATGATATACGAGGCGTCTGAAAAAAAATGTGTGTGAGTAAATCAGAGAGACCGTAACACTAAGTGAGTCTAGTGTTGGCTCTGATACCACTTGTGAGTATCAGGGGGCGCAGCGGTATTATAGAGAAAATACGCAGCACTCCTTACGCAGCGCTGCAGCAGCAGCAACAACTCAGGTGTTGCAGCAGCGCATTGCAGAAAATAAATTCGTTTGTTTATTATTTGATTTACTTTGTTTGAGTGGATTATATATAATACCAGAAATATATAAATCTATATTCTGATACGATATTAAAGATTGCAGCGGAAAAATGAAAAACGTGAAAAACAAACAAACGAACACACACACACACTAAACGAAAAGCAAGAGAAGACAACGAAATTAATCTTGTATGGGTATTTAAATTATACCCATACGAATGTGCCTTACGGCAAAAATGATTAATAAAGATCGAATGTCTTTACAAAATGTGATCTTGAATATACTATCGACTACCTTTCGGACATACACATGTATTCCTTAGATATCGTATTCAAAGATCTCGACCCAACCAACACTACTAAACAAACTACGACTGAATATGTTCAGATACAAAGCTTCGTAGTTGAAAGGTTCGATCACTCTCGATGAAATGAGAATAATCGAAGAAGAAAAGATGAAAAAGTGTTTTTTTGGAAGAGGTGAGGAAATGTGCTGAAGACTCCTTCAATTTATAGGCTCAAAACCGTAACCAACTCCCTTGAAAAGAGAGAGGTAAGTCGGTTCCTATATCCAAGGAAATCTGTTTTGACCGATGCTGCAACGCCTTGCGCAGACAGGACAACCATTGCACCACCTTGCATCAGCGTCTTCAACGAATCTTGTTGCAACGCTGTGTCTTCAGTCTTCAACTAAATCCCTTGAAAACGGAGTTGTTAGGCAGTTGCTAGAAAATAGGGATTCTGGTTTGACCGCTACTGCAACGTCTTGCACAGGGCCAAACTTCAGCTACTGTTGCAACACCTTGCGTCAATATCTTCTGGAGGTCTTGCAGCAACAATTGCGTCTTGAGTCTTCAGCAAACATTCTCATGAGTGTCATCTTGCTGCAGCATGAGTATCACTCAACGCAGCACCAAGGTCTTCAATGCTCGACGAGTGTTGGTTGAATATAATCGCATGGATCAACTAGATCACATGCTAAATAGATCACACATAAAATATGTGATGCACAACAGTACACAAAGTGAAGAAAGAGAAAAACGTGTAAGTATGCTGCTGCATCGCATTGCCTAGCGACTCGCTGCGGCAGTGCAATGCGTAGCATATTACACTAACAGTACTAGATGGATGTTGTACTCCGTATTTGTTAGTGACCGCCTGACGGGTTAATTATAGGTACTAGATGGATGTTGTACTCCGTATTTGTTAGTGACCGCCTGACGGGTGGTTATTTAATTTAATTTCTTAAACTTATTTTAACAAGTTTTAAAAGGATTAAGAATTATAGAGTATTTTAAAACATTTACAAAATATTTTAAAATAACTTAAAATGATTAAAAATTAATTTAATTAATTTTAAATTTATTTAATAACGCTTTAAATTATTTTTTATTTATTTTTAAAAAATTATAATTACTTTAAAATATTTTAAATATATTTTAAATTATTTTTATACACTTGAAAAATTTTCAAGATTATTTCAAATCAGATAATAATTCTTGAAAGATTATTAAAAATATTATAAAAACATTTAAAATACTAGAAAATATTTTCATAAACTTTAAAATGTTTAAAAAGTATTTTATATCTTTTGAAAAATATTCAAAAAACTATAGAATGATTCAAATATATTTTCAATCATTTGAAAATAATTTAAGAACACTTTAAAATGTATTTGAAACAATTTAAAAAATATTTTAAGAAACATTATAATGTTTAAATGTTATTTTAAAAGGATTAAAAATTATTTTATAGCCTTTAAAAATGTTCTTTATTAATTAATTTAAATATATATTTTTTAAAATAAAATTTATTACTTATTTTAAAACAGTTTAATTTTATTGAAAATATTTTTAGTCACATTAAAATTATTTTAAGACACTTTTAAAAAAAAAAATCAAAACATTTAAATTTATTTGAACACTTTAAAATTTTAAAAATTATTTGTATTCCTTTAAATTTTATTTTAAGACACCTTAAAATACTTAAAAAGTATTTTATATCTTTTGAAAATTAATTAATTAATGATACTTTAAAATGTTTTAGTTTTATTTAAAAATTAATTTGATTCATTTAAATGTATTTCAAATGAATTTTGTATTAATAAGATGAATTGTTCAAATTTTTTAAAATTAAATTATAAATTAATATTGCAACATATACTATTAAATTGATTAAAAGAGTAAACATAATTTTTGTTAATTCTATATAAATAATTAATATAAATATGTATCCATCTATTCAATATATTTACTTAAAAAAATAAATCACCATAAAATTTTATCATATTTTAATTAAAAGTATATTTTGCATGTTTAATTTATGATGTGGGTATTTAGAAGCCCAATTATTTATTTAATAAGGTCCAATATGTTTAGGGTTTTATTAGTATTTATATTCTGTTCTTGTCGTTGAATTATTCAGTTGTCTTTTGATGAAATAAAAAAAATAGTTCTTTAAGAACAATTGTAGCTTTACGCTGCATCAGTTGGTATCGGAGCCGGACGATGCCTCCTCGTCGTCAGTATGCTCGCGAACCCGCCATCGAGGCCGAAGCACGTCGTGATGCCGACGTTGCCGCCTTGAGCCGCCAGGTCGCAGCTCTTGCCGTCGAAATCGAGGATCTCCGCCTTGCTATCGCCCACAAGCTATCGTCGCCTTCACGCCGCCCGATCCTCACGCCTGAGCGAACATTTGGATCGCACGTTCGAAGTGACGTCGCTTACCGACGGGAATTAGGGTTTAAGCACCCCATCCCGGAGGTCCCCGGATTTACGTCTCCACGGTCCAGATTGTCGCCCGTCGTCCCCTCGCCTGAGGCCAGCGATTCCGACTCGACGGCTGCGTCTCCCTAGCTCCATCACAAACCCTATGGCGCCATTGGATGTTAATTTCGCAACATCAATTTTCTTCGATTTGGATCTTGACGACACGTATCCATTCGTCCTTTGTGATGATGCACCGGATGATGTGGGTTGTGTTATTTGGGATACGGATCCAGAAGATGAACCGGCCACGATCTGGGACGATGAGTCGGTTTTTCCTTGTATCGCTGCCCCGACGCCACATCCGGATGTTGTTTCTCCTGCCCCACATGATACTGCCCTTGTCCCTACTATTGATGACGGCGTTGCCTCTAAGAAATTTTTATTGACAGGTGCTCTGAGGGTTGAAGTGGACAGTAGGAAAGAGGAATCGTTCATTTGCACTATACTGGATCCTTCATACTATAAAGGAGGAGGAGGCTTGTTGTTTCTAAAATTTTACCATAGTTTCAACTCTATGACCTTGAAAAGCCCTAGCTGGAACGCAAGTGGATTACATCATAGGGAATAATCCAATGAATATGTCGTACATGGTCACCGTTGATAAGTGTCGTCGACGGTTTGTGTTTGATCCCGGCGGCTTTCAGGTTCGCGGTCGAACCTTCTCCTAGAGGAGGAGAATGATGTGGGTATTTAGAAGCCCAATTATTTATTTAATAAGGCCCAATATGTTTAGGGTTTTACTAGTATTTATATTTCTTGTCGTTGAATTATTCAGTTGTCTTTTGATGAAATAAAAAAATAGTTCTTTAAGAACAATTGTAGCTTTACGCTGCATCAATTTATCTTCATAATATGTGTATTTATATATCTATTCTTTTACATTTTATAAGTATAATACAGTAATATTAGATTTAAATCTCTTTTTATCTAGTTGTATTATTTTCCACATTATAATATTTTAAAAATATATTAATTTGATGTGTAAATGAATAAATGTAAGAAGAATTTAGAGTTTAGGGGAAATTGATTTACATAATTATAAAATAAACTCATAAATTTAACTTAATTTATATTTTAGTGTAATTATTTTTTTTTCATTATCTAAAATAATTTGAAGATTGTATTTATGAAAAAGGGTAATATTTTAAAATTGAAATGTCTATTTTACCCTTATAATTATTGAAGCAATTATTTAATTTTAATTTTATTTTATCATTTTATAGACGTTTAGTTATTTTATCCACGCTTTTGATCAAATCATTTTTATGATAAAATATTATTTTATATAATTAAAATGTTAATTTTGGTATTTAATCCTTGAATTATAATTAAAAAAACTAGTATATTTAATTATATATAATCAATTAGACTTTCCCTTTAATAGAAATCCCCCTAAATTTAAATATTAAATTATTAATACATCATTTTTTTTTAATATCTCCTACCTTATATACAATATATTAAGTATATTATGAAAATAAATATATTTTTAATATTCTCATAAATATTGTCATTTGCCTAGAAAGTGATTAATTACTGTAATTATTAATTAATTTGTTGGTGTTAATTATTTGTTTAAATTTAAAATGAAGTGTGAGCAAAAATTAAAATGTAAAGTTATGATTTGTTTCATTTTTAATTATTTTCTTAAATATATAGATAATAGAAATAAAATAAGTTAATTAAAGTGAATAGATGAAGTTGACAAGAATATTATTTTCATTTTTAAAAATCATTTTTATTTTTTATTTTAAAGCAAATTAATAATTTAAAAAAATTCAATCTTACTTAAATGTTTAGGTAATGAACGATAGCATAGGATTATCTCTAAAAGCATCTCCAACCGATACTAAAAATCTATTTTGGAGTAGGAGAGATGCTCCAACTGATATCAAAACATAAACTTATTATAGGTTTTAGGGTGTGACGTACATAAAAAATACTTAAATTTACGTTTAATTTAAACTCAAACCAAAAACTATTTATTATTTATAAAATGATCCTTTTATTTTAAAAATTAATAAAAGAAAAACTTATTAACCTTTTATTTTAGTTTTTTATTTAATATATTTTGTAATGTATTTTTTTTAATAATCATATCATTAATAATTAAAATAAAATTTTATTTTTAAAATAAAAATAAATATTTATAATTAAATATTAAATATTTCATTTTTGCGCAATTTTATCATATTTAATTCATATTATATTTCTATTTTTTATATTTTTTATTTTTAATTGAAAATAATATTTATTAGATTTTTTAAATTTAATGTAGAAAGTTAGTTAAATTATAAATTTGTAAATATATTGTTTATTTATAAAAATAGTATAAGTAGAATAATTTGAAAATATTCTTTTAAGTTTGAGTATTGGAATCTCGGTTGGAGCCAAATTACTATAAACTTAAAACTAAACTTATTTTTTAGTTTAGGTTTTTGTGTTCGCGGGAGATGGCATAATAGTAAAAATTACAAAAATATCCATTAATCTGTCTCTGATTTACAAAACGCTTTCCCTGCTTAATTCTAAATTAGGGGAGCAAATTCATGCTACAAACAAAAGAAAACAAAAAGAAAACAAATACTAATACTTAGTACTATATATAAACGAAGAACTGAATCTACGCACAAACCGCCGGCCCTGGAGGAATCTGTATTCCGCTGAGTACTGTTTGCGCGCTCACGCACGTAGATTTCAGTTCGGGGAGTGGCCCAAACGGCGTCAGCTCAATGTCCACCAGCTCTATATTTGTACAAGGAAACTTGGTGCTGCAATCGATCATCACTGGGATTTCCGATATAGTTGTTCCCTTGATGTTTTTGAAACGAACATCTTTAATCCTCACGCTCGATTGCTGCCATAAATTTAAAACATTAGATCGCATAATTAGTATCATATATTGCATGCATGTGTGTTAATTACCTCGAGCTTCTGCCTGGAGTTGTAATGTTGGTCGATGATGATAGGGTTCTTCACGCGGTCCATCACGATATCCTCGTAAAGAATGCCCGAAGCAGTCAGCTCGGGAGAATTGCGGTATGTTTTGATTCTTGCACCGTTCGTTGTCCCGACGAGGGTGCAGTTCCTTACAGTGATCCCTTGCACGTCGATTTCGTCCGGGCGCTTTCCCAAGCTCCCGATGCTATATATATATAGAGCAAAAAACGCGTGAATTGAAATAGAAATTCATTCATTATGTTGTTAGTACATGTTTATATACCTGATCCCATGTCCAGGGCCACAAAGGATTCCGGAGATGAAAACGTTGACACTCCCATGTCCAATGGAGATGCAGTCGTCTCCGGTTCCGATGACGGAGTCAGTGATGTTGACGTTAGTCGCATTGCTCAAGTGGATGCCATCGGTGTTGGGGCTGAGATCGGGTGCGGTGATCCTCACGTTAAACACGGTTACGTCCTTACTGTCCGTGATCGTGCAGTGGAATCCCATGCTGTCGACGAAATTAAGGTTGAACATTTGGCAGTTGGAAACCGTCTGGAACACCAACGACTGCCATACACAACAAATATTTTTTTTCGTCAGGTATTTATTTAAAAATTTATTACATGGGAGTAATAATTAATTAAATATGTAGACGATGGACTTACAATGGGGAGTGGGTTGCCTTGGCCGCCGTACCCCCAGAACTGATCTCCGCGGCCGTGGATGGTCCCACCGCCGGTGACGACTACATTTCGGACACGCTCGATCGAGATCCATTCCTTGCCCGAATACGAACTCGGGTCGGTGTTAGCCGAGATGTTGCCCAAGATCTCGATGGTGATTGTTTGTTCATTCAGACAAGGGCCGGTGAATACGACTTCCCCGACCATGAAATTCCCGTTGATGACAACTGACGCGGGGCTTTGCGTCCAGTCGCAAGCGGCTTTCCACGCCTGGATGAATGCGTTGGAATCATCGGTAATGCCATCGGCTTTTGCGCCGTATGCCATCACGTCGAAAGCAGTGGTGGGCTCGCCGATCAGGCACCGGCCGCGCTCGGAGTGGGCCCGAGCGCAATCGACATGGCCCATCGTGGCCAAGCAGATCATGAGGATGCCTAACAAAAGGCACGACCTCGTAAAAAAACGGTTTTGAGTTGAATTAGCCATAACAGGCATGTTTTTTTATTGGAGATTATTACTGTTATTATTGGAATTATTAGCAAATTTATTTATGTATATATTAATTAATTAGATAAATAATTAATTAATTAATTAATATATACCGCCTATGCGTGTGAAGATGAGGGTTGTCCTTGCCGATTGAAGCCCTTCAGTGATGGAGATTAATTATAGGTTCTAAATCGATGTTGGGTTTGTTAGTGATGGATGGTTATTTAATTTCTTTGATTTAAATATTATTCGGATTGCTTAATTTGAGCTATTTTTAGAGTAATGATGTTACTCCATCAATTCCATTGTCTTAAAGTCAAATGTTTTATCATGCACAA
Organism: Euphrasia confusa; assembly: GCA_954870475.1. Taxonomy (NCBI): domain Eukaryota; kingdom Viridiplantae; phylum Streptophyta; class Magnoliopsida; order Lamiales; family Orobanchaceae; genus Euphrasia; species Euphrasia confusa. The sequence continues at coordinate 624,108 of OX940949.1, forward strand.
ATCAATTATAATTTACCCTTACAAAAATACAATATGGAGTATGTTGCAACTTGCAAGAGAATTCGATTAATTTTTACTCATTGGTGATCGAGGTTTATCTACTTACATTAACTAATTTGTAGGAATGGAGTAGTTGATGTAATTAATTGTAGGATTAATATTAGGGCATTGCATATTAATTCCTCCATGTTGTCTTGCATATTAAAACGATGGTCAGCTCTCAATTGAAATGTGAGGAATCAGTTGACCACAGGTATAGGCGGGGCAGTCCTAGCAACGTTCCGGTTCGGCTGGGCCGGGCCGGCATGGATCAATAGAGTCTGAGGTTGGGGCCAGCTGGGTCGTCAATAGATAACTTTAAGTACTTATGCTTTGTTTTTTAGGACTTAATTTCATCATTTCAAAACCGTTTAGATTGATTCAATTCCGTTCAAATCGCTTTAATTCACTTTATTTAGTTCGTTTCAAAATAAATTAAAATAAAATAAATAAAAAATAATTTGAATCAATACTTTTAAGTATACAATGTAGTTAATGTGACAACGTTATTAATATTTTTAAAAAAATATTTAATAATTTATAATAATTATTATTATTTTTATAAAAAAAATCAATTTAATTCAATTTAGATGTTTCAGTTCAAATCGTTTTAATTTTAGTTCAGTTCAGTCGATTTTAGTTCAAAATAATATATCCTTAATACTATCTCCATCCCTCCAAGATTTTAGTTCAAAATAATATATCCTTAATACTATCTCCATCCCTCCAAAAAATTATGCAAAATAATCAATCGTATGTTTAAGCTTCACTTGCATTATTAAGTATTCTTCCTACAAAATTAATGAATACAAGTAGGACTCAAACTTCTTACAAATCAATTCACAATTCGAAAATTCGAAAGAAGAATAAGGCATTACCCTGTACATAAAATTAGGTACGTATAATTAGCAATACCAAGTGTGAAATACTATACTACTATATTTTTGTTTTTTTATCAAAAAATAAAAAGTACTCTCTCTATCTAAGAGCTATAGGTAAATTTCTATATCTAAGAGCATCTCCAACCGATACCAAAAACTTATTTTGGAGTAGGGGAGATGCTCCAACCGATACCAAAACAGAAACCTATTATTGGTTTATAAGTGGGACCCACACAAAAAATACTTATATTTACGTTTACCGTAAACTCAAACCAAAAACTATTTTTTATTTATAAAATGATTATTTTTTTTACAAATTAATAAAAATAACTTATCAATTATTTTTTAGTATCTTATTTAATATCTTTTGTAATGTAATTTTTTTAATAATTATATAATTAATAATTAAAATAAATTTTAATAAAAATATTTTTAATAATGAAATAAAAATACATATCACAATATGAAATACAATTAAATAATTAAATTATATAATTAACATTAAAAATAAAATAATAATAAACAAGATATTTAAAAAAATGCTACCAATTACAAAAACAAAAATAATTAATAATTAGTTTTTTGTGTTTTTTAATGTAATTTTTTTAATAATTAAATAATATTTTATTTAGAATTATTTATATTTATTATGTTTGAAAATTTAAATTGAAAATAATATTAATTATATTTTTTAATTTAAAAAATTATGAGATAAAATTGTAAATTTGTAAAGATGTTGATTATTTATATAAATAGTATATATAATTATATAAGAAGAATATTTAAAAAAATTTATTTTAAGTTAGAGTATTAGTTTATCGGTTGGAGTAAAATTACTGTAAACGTAAACTTAAACTAATTTTGAGTTCGGTTGGAGTCAAATTACTGTAAACTTAAAATAAAACTTATTTTTGAGTTTGAGTTTTTGTGTTCGGTTGGAGATGGCCTAAGAGCTATAGGTAAAATTAGTAAACGATTTTGTATAGGTAAATTTCTATATCTAAGAGCTATAGGTAAAATTGGTAAACGATTTTGTTTGTCCGTTACAAATTATAAAAAAAAAATATATACTTAAAAAAAAGTTAGAAATAATTTTGTATTGTTATCTTTATTTAAATAAATTATTTCAATTTGCGTATTTTTTCCCTTTTCCCACCGATAACTTTTTATTTTTTACTGATGAATTGAATTGAAGAGATAATTCTACTATACTCCATTTTACTAATAAATTGAAAATATATTAGTATTATTTATTATCATAGCCAAACCGCGCGGTGAGGGCGGTGGCACATTGGAAATACCCAAATACCAGTCAAGGCTCTGTGTGAAGGACACGTTCCCATTTGGATACATCTGTCCTTTCTCATTCATCTTCATCTTCTTCGTCTTTTCATTATTACAATAATTTTATTCTCGATCCAATATCTCTCAAATATATAATTAAATTAATTAATTAATTAATTAAATAAGCAAACCGCCACCTTTTCTCTCCCCCTTTCCTTCCTAGCTACTAATAAAATCAGTGGTCTCTCTGATTTCCCATTTTCAGATTTTCTCCACAGTAAAAAAAATTATTGGAAAAATGGACATCCCACAGTTAACGAAATTACCGAGCATGAGAGAAAGGGTTGAAGACACACTTTCGGCGCACCGAAACGAACTTGTATCTCTCCTTTCACGGTACGTCCGTCGATCGCTATTATCTCTAATTTAAATAATTAATTAATTAATTAATTATATTTCCATGATTTCTAATGACTAAATTGCGTGTGCTGTTTGGGCGATGGATCCATCGATAGATGAATCAAAAAAATTCAATGTTTGTTGTTGTTAGTAGTAGTAGTATGTTCAATGTTATACCCCAAAAAAAATGTAAACAAAATTTGAGCTAAGGTTTGATCGGTATTGTTAGTGCTACACCAGATGTAATACAGCAATGGTCGAAAAAAAAAATGTTTCATCACGGCATTCGTTGAAGAGAGTTGTTAGCTTAGCTAGCCATTATAGTATAATTAGTTGATATTTCAAGTAATTATAGGATTATGTGTTTTTTTTTCGTGTTTCGCACTATAGAAGTCAGTAAACTAATTGATTTTTCCGGTATTGTTCGAAGGTATGTGGCCCAAGGAAAGTGTATATTGCAGCCGCATCACCTGCTCGACGAACTCGATAACATCATTGGCGACGACGCTTCAAGAGCAAAGCTCAGTGACGGACCTTTTAGTGAAGTCTTGAAGTCTGCTCAGGTTATTTCTATTTCTGATATTTATTGCAGCACTAAGTGTTCGTTTTCATCATGATCGATTATAACGGCTTTGACATTTCTAATTACCAATATCGATGAATTTTCACACATGCCTTTAATAATTATTATTGGCAGGAAGCGATAGTTCTGCCGCCTTTTGTTGCTATAGCTGTCCGGCCGAGACCTGGAGTTTGGGAGTTCGTTAGAGTCAATGTGTACGAACTCAGTGTCGAGGAGTTGACCGTTGCAGAGTATTTACTTTTCAAAGAAGAACTTGTGGATGGGAAGTGAGTACTGACTGTTATTAAATTTTGCTTTGGGGTGATTAATTTTGATTTGATTATGTTTTTAATTACCCCTTCTTATGTTATGATCTAGGCACGACAACCATTTTGTGCTCGAACTGGATTTTGAGCCGTTCAATGCTACGTTTCCTCGCCCATCCCGATCATCGTCTATTGGCAACGGGGTTCAGTTTCTGAATCGCCATCTCTCTTCCGTCATGTTCCGTAACAAAGAATCTCTCGAGCCGATACTAGATTTCCTCAGAGTTCACACACATAAAGGACACGCAAGTTTTTTTTGTTTTGTTTTAGTTATAGTAGTGAATATTGTGTATTTCTGGTGTACGATAATCTGGAATTTTTTTACTTGGTAGGTCTTGATGTTGAATGATCGCATACAACAGATCTCGAGGCTCGAGTCTCAATTGTCTAAGGCTGAAGACTACGTTTCTAATCTACCACTAGAAACTCCTTATTCCGAGTTCGAATACGCGTGAGTTCTTGTAATTTTACAAAACACTCAGGGGCAGTTTTGTAATTAGTTTTGAGCATGCAGGTTGCAAGGAATGGGGTTCGAGAGGGGTTGGGGAGATACGGCTGCACGGGTATTGGAAATGATGCGTCTCCTCTCTGACATCCTACATGCTCCAGACCCTTGTACCCTCGAGACATTTCTCGGTCGGATACCTATGGTGTTTAACGTTGTTATTCTCTCCGTTCATGGATATTTCGGCCAAGCAAACGTCCTTGGTTTGCCCGACACTGGTGGTCAGGTAAAAAAATCATCTGTTCTCTTTTTTTAACATTTATTAAATATTGTTTTGTTTTTTGTGCACAGATTGTGTACATACTTGACCAAGTACGGGCGTTGGAGAGCGAGATGTTGCAACGAATAAAGCAGCAAGGGCTGCAGTTTACTCCTAGGATTCTGATCGTACGAACGATTGATTTTTTCGTTTATGTTGATATAAACGTCGATGAGGTTGTACGTCTTATCGTGTATTTGTTTTTTGCTTTGTTCAGGTTACTCGATTAATACCTGATTCGGAAGGCACCTCCTGCAACCAGCGTCTGGAAAAGTTATCTGGATGCGAGTACTCTCATATCCTACGTGTTCCGTTCAGAACCGAGCATGGGGTTCTTCGGAAGTGGATTTCAAGGTTCGATGTCTGGCCATATCTCGAGAAGTTTGCAGAGGTAAAAAAAGGTTTGATGTGATGTGAGTATTCACATATTTTACGTGTTCTGTTTTTATTAACCTCGTTTTTTTCTCGATCAGGATGCTTTCAGCGAAATTTCCGCCGAGATGCAGGGCGTGCCGGATTTAATCATCGGCAATTACAGTGATGGGAACCTCGTAGCTTCTTTGCTATCTCATAAAATGGGAGTTACCGAGGTGAGAAAATGGTTTTTACTTTTTTTCGTTAGTTTGATGAAACTGTCGAATAATATCATTTTTTTATTTTGATATGTTTTAGTGCACCATCGCACACGCCTTGGAGAAAACAAAATATCCCGATTCCGACCTGTATTGGAAAAAATACGACGAGAAATACCACTTCTCGTGCCAGTTCACGGCTGACCTGCTCGCCATGAATCATTCGGATTTCATAATCACCAGCACGTACCAGGAGATTGCCGGAACGTAAGATAAAAAAGCATTTTAGAGTTAATTACAAAAAGTACCCTCGAAGGTTTTAAGTTATCGAGATGATTTAATTTGCTTTCAGGAAGAGCACCGTTGGACAGTACGAGAGCCATGCATCATTCACGCTCCCGGGCTTATATCGAGTCGTCCACGGTGTCGACGTTTTCGACCCAAAGTTCAACATAGTCTCTCCCGGGGCAGACGATTGCATATACTTCCCTTATTCCGAGAAGGAAAGACGACTTACTTCTCTCCACGAATCCCTCGAGAAGCTAATATTCGATCCTGAACAAAATAACGAGCAGTTGTGAGTCTATAATAAGCCTTCACGATTTTTCGATCAAAATGCAAGGGTAGTTTTGTAATTACATGTTTATTCATTTCATGCAGCGGTGTTTTAAAAGATCCGTCGAAGCCCATCATCTTCTCGATGGCGAGGCTCGATCGGGTCAAGAACATCACGGGCCTGGTCGAGTTGTATGCCAAGAACGACCAGCTCAGGGAGCTGGCGAATCTGGTCGTGGTGGCCGGTTACCATGATGTGAAGAAATCGAACGACCGGGAAGAGGTGGCCGAAATCGAGAAGATGCACGATCTCATCAAGCAGCACGGATTGGGCGGACAGGTGAGATGGATATCGGCTCAGACGAACAGGGCCCGCAACGGTGAGCTGTACCGTTACATCGCTGACAAGAGAGGGATTTTTGTTCAGGTCAGGTGTTTTATATTCCGTCGTTATGCCAGCTGTCATTCGTTTATTGATAATTACGAAAGCTACCCCTGAAGTTTTACACAACTGCTTAACAAATTACACCTCTTGATGATGGTGCACTTTGTATAATAGAAGTGAATGTCATTGGGGAGTATTGTTTTGATTTTGAAACAAAGATGGGGGATGTTGTTGTAATTACGCTAAACCTTTGGGGTATTTTGTGAAATTAGTTTTGAAATTCAATGACAGCTACCCCCATAAGGTATTGTAAACACCCTCTTTGAGGTATGTATTTAATGATGGTGTGATTTGTAAAATACAGTAGAAGCAATGTTGAGGGAAGTATTATTTGTCGTTAGACCGCATAAACTAATGAAGAATGTGCAATAGGCAGAGACGTACAATTGAAACTAAAAGTGTATTGTTTTTGTTTGCTTGAGTTTTAAATAGTGCATTTTTGCGTCTTTTTTAGCCGGCATTTTACGAGGCATTTGGGCTCACTGTGGTGGAGGCCATGACTTGCGGCCTCCCGGCATTCGCAACTTGTCATGGAGGGCCGTTGGAGATTATCGAAGATGGAAAATCCGGATTTCATATAGATCCATATCACCCCGACAAGGCTGCTGTCCTCATGGTTGACTTCTTCGAGAAATGCAGCGGAGATCCGAGCTACTGGGTCAAGATATCCAAAGCAGCCCTTTGCAGGATTCAAGAAAGGTAATGTCATCTTGTGTGTAGAAAGATATTACCATCTCTTCAATCAAGGTTTTACATCCCCAAAACTGCCCTCGGGGTTTAGCCTAATTACAGATAAACCCAGTCGTCTTTCAAAATTACAAATACCCCCTTTAGTTTTGTTTTGCTTTACAAATAAAACCCAAGAAAGGGATTACCGGGCTCATTAGGTCGATGGATCCTGCTAAAGAAATTGATATTTTCTTTTGAATTTTGGTTCAATGAAAGATATACATGGAAGATATACTCGGAGAGGCTGATGACTTTAGCCGGTGTCTATGGCTTCTGGAAATACGTTTCGAAGCTCGACAGGCGTGAGACACGTAGGTATCTTGAGATGTTCTACATTCTCAAGTACCGTGACCTGGTGAGTTTTTTTTTTTTTTTCCACAAACATGCATGTCCTTGAAACCATAGTTGAATCAACGGGCTCGCTTTAATTTGTTCATAATACTATCATTTTGCATGTGGCAGGTAAGGACGGTTCCGTTGTCTGTTGATGGTCCGAGTTCTAAGGATTCATCGAGTTCAAAGGAGGCAACTTAAGTCGAGTTATTTTATGTTGTAAGACCTTTGCCACGTACTGTTGTTGACATACAAGTATGTGATATATCCTAAACCGACTTTTTTACTAATGAAATAAGTATGGGATTTTCCCATTTATTATTGAAACCCAATTGAATAAATGTGGCATACTATTAATACAAAATAGTTGATCGATCACACACTACAAGAACTCAATTAGCTGTTAAGTTAGGATAAAACGGCACTCCAGTCGCTGGCAGCCATTCGTTCCCCTGAATAAAACTCCCCACCGTGAACTGACTCGCCTCCGTGGAGCTATTAATAACCCGATAACCCGGCCACGTCACCCTCGCGGTCGTGTTCGACCCGGGCCCACGGTTCTGATACTCGCCATAGTAAAGCGTGTCAAGGGCAAACGACCCATTCCACTCCAGCCATCCCTTGGGGTCCACGACCGCCTCGATCTTCGAGAACATGAACACTGTCCGGGAGTACTGTTTCCACGGCCGGCCGAGGTATGTCCGGAACTGAGACATGACCGGAATCATGTCGGCGGCGGCCGCCACCTTGCAGTTGATGACGGAGATTCCGGTGTTCTGGTTGGGGTCCTCGCGGCCCTGGGCGGTGAAGATGCACTGCTGGTTGTCGGAGGGGCGGCGGGCGTAGAGGTTGCTGTTCTGGATGACGACGGCGGCGTTGCCGAAGATGAAGTCGACGGTTCCGTAGATGTCGCACTCGCGGTAGAACTGCCGGAGGGAGTGGACGTAGAGGGTGTCCTGGTAGGCCACGAAGCTGCACTGGTGGAAGACGGAGAAGTCGGCGCCGCTGCGGACGGCGACGGCCTGGTGCTTGGTGGGGCCCGCGTAGTTCTCGAAGGTGATGCCTTTTGCTATGAAACCGCTACCGACAACGGCTGAACACAATTAAAAGAAAAAAAATGATTTTAATACTCACTAAATCTCTACCATAAAACGTGGCATTCATAAGAGCTTAGCTGTCCCCCACCCTATCTATCATAGTCCAATTTTCAATCATTTTATATACCAATAATAAAAGTGGGGCCCGAAATCTCAAAAGTGAAGCTGAAACTGAAATACGATTTGGACAACTGAGAACAAAAACAAAAGTCGGGCCTAAAAGTTCATAAGCGAGAGTGAAATTACCAATACACAGTACAAGAAGACGAATGCAAAAAAAAAAATTTAAAAAAAAATGGTCCCAAATAAAAAAAAAGTTCATAAATTAGAGTGCAATTAAACTACCAAACAAGGGAATTGGGCCATGCACGTGGCTCATGCATCAAAAATCTTGAGAATTAAAGACCTAGTCAATATCTAAGGCACGTGACATACATACATACATAATGCATTTGGTCCACCACTGCTCATCTCGTTCTACATGTTCCAATTTTAAAAACAATTTATTTAGAACCATTTTACAAACGAACAATTTTAGCAAAAAAATCAATTTTATTTCGCAAAACGACAAATAAATAAAAGGAATTAGGGACTGAAGTAGTAAAGTAGTAGTACTCGTAATAAATAATGTATGCGGCTATGCGCGTTGTAGCACGGTCTATCTCATAAGGCAGTGTAGTAATGGGTCAAGCTATGACTACCTAAATGGATCAATCCATTTATAACACGGTCTATTTCTTTGCTGTTTAACACGCTTTCCGGGAGTGAATTGAATGTTATGTGTACCTTAAATTAGTTGTCCTAAAAGTAATCCCTATTAATTAGCACTAATGATGAGCACATAATGAAAGCATGCAGCAGTATATATTTAGTACTTCCAACATAAAGGAGGTGAAGAATTTTTTGGGCCCGAAAATTTATTTTTTTGCTCAATAGTAAATTGTATTTTAAGTTGAAAAAATAATACTGCATGAATGAACTTTTATAAATATGAATAAAATAGTAAATTTTAAAGTGAAAAGGCGAAAGTATAATTTTTTTTTTCAGAGTGTGTCAATAATCGTAGAACACCAAAACGAAAAAGTGTTGCACTATTATGGGATTAACCGGGTAGTATAGTGTCATTTTTATTATTTATTTTAAAATATATATTTCTTATATTTAAAGATAAAAATTTGTAGATTTTTTCATACAACTATTATGGGACGATGTGTTTAACACTTTAACCCAACAAACAACTGTCTGCATATATTTGGCATGACTTTAAAAGCAAAGGATTTGGGTCTCTCTAAAAAATTAAAGCTATAAAAAAATGTCATTTCATTTAACAATGTACACTAGCTAGTTGTTTAATTAGAACTTGATTTACTGTATTTCACAACTAAATCCTTTTTTAACACAGGCATTTATTTAAAAAGAAACATTATTTCCCTACTACGGAGTATATAAAAGAAAGGTTACTCATTTATTGATTCTTGTAAAAAGAACTTTAATACTAGTAGTACAGTAGTATTATTTTTTTCAAGTTATTGTAAACATGATCGTTGTAATGCATTTATTGGATACGGCGTGATGCATGTATGGGTCCACATCTCAATATTCATAACATATGCGCTTCATAGTTGAAAACAGCATTGGATAAATTATCGTAAGTATCCAAAATAAAATAAGAAAATTGAAAAACAAAAAAATATTATTCGTCTAGCTAAATCTGTTATCTTTACAAAAACAATATTTTATTATTTTATAGATTTATTACGTCATTAAGAATTCGCTAGATTTATTTTAATAATAGATTAAAATAAATCTATTATTTTATAGATTTATTAGTCAAAATCGTGGACCGATTTTGACTAAGCTATTATTTTGGTGCAATGATCTCAATTTCGAAAAATTCACAGTCGAGTAAATTAAATTTAAAGTTAAAACAGTAAATCGAACTTACCGAGAGTTGCCGATCGGAAGGTAGTCCAGCCGTCGACCACACTCCTGTTCCCTTTAATCAACGTCTTCCCAATGCCGTCCCCCAAAAACATGATATTCCGTTTCCGGCTGATCACCTCAATGTACTCGAAGTAAGCTCCCGCCTTGATGTAGATCACGAACCTCGCGACGCTGTTGTTCGGCGCCGCGCCGAGCGCCGCGCTGATCGTGGTGAAATTCCCGCTCCCGTCCTTCGCCACCACCAGATCCGGTTTCGTCGCGTTCGCCGCCGGCGCCTGCAGCAGCCTCCGATCGCTTTTCCTGAGCCAATTGGGGAATCCGCCCGGCGGCGGCGGCGGAGTCCCGACCCTTAGCTTTTTGATGCTCTTCTTCTTCAGCTTCTTCACCAGCGCGAGCGCGTTGCTGAACCGCTTCGAGATCCGGTTCACCCTGCTCTCGATGAGATGGCGCGTGTTGTTCACGCTGTACGCGAAACCGTCGAGGCACGTGTACTGGTTGGTCATCGCGCCGCTGAGGAGCGTCTGCAGGTCGTCGTAGTACGCCGTCTCCGGGGACGTGCTCGCCGATAGATCGGCGAGAATCGTGCTGAGCTGGCCGATCGTGGTGGAGAAGAGCTCGATGCAGTCGTCGAGCGCGCGCAGCTCGAGCGGCTGGAGGCGGCGCACCAGCCTGCGGCGGAGGCTGGTGCAGTTGGAGGAGATGGATCGGACCTCCTTCAAGGTGACGTTGACGGTGGCGGAGATTACCTCCGGCAGCGTTTTTTGGCGGAGATTTGGCACGGCGGCGATGGTGGAGACGCATAGCTCGGGGTACAATGTGCTGTTGCAGTAGGATTCGGCAATTTGGGCGTGACTGATGACGTGGATTCTGGCATGGGGCTTTTGTGCAATTTCGAGAAATATTGGGCGGAAATTGTAGGGAAAAAAAGATAGTAGAAGGAGAAGGGACGGAAGTGTGAGGGTGAGGACGAGTTTTTTTGACATTTTTGAAATGTGGATTTGATTGGGTGGAGAAACGAAGGGAATTCGCGAGGATCATATATATAAAATGGAAATGGTTTTATTGTAATTTTATTTTGTTTTGTTTTTATTATTTTTTTAGTTCAATTAAAAAATAATGTGTCTATAATATTCTGAGATAAAAGGATTATAATATTAGATACGTGAGAGACATCTAAATTAATGCAACATATAATGCAAGCAACAGGGCCGCGTTTCCATATTTATGACTTCTTTCAAATGGGACGAACCGTGAACCTTCGTTCTAAAACTCGAAAACCCGACAAGAAAAATTGAAAAATGTAAAATTATATTCATCTCAATCGATCAAAAAAAGTCGAATTTTGAGTTGAAATTTGATAATGTTAAATGTTTTTATCTCATTTTTCAATCAGAAGGACAAAAAATAAAGGGGTTTTATAATAAATTAAAATTACAATTATCAAACATGTCATTTTTGTGAACAAGCTAAAAGGATGGTCTTAGTAAACAAAGCTATACTAATACTAGTACATCTTAGTAAACAAAGCTATGCTAATATATCCTTTGTAGAGTATTGACAATGCTAATTTTTTTTATTAAAAAGCATATTTATTTATATTTTTTATTCGTACATAAGTCTAGGAAGACATAAGAAATTATATATTCTCATAATCATAATTTAAAATTAACAACGAGTTTTAGAGTCATGTACTCATGCGTACATATTTAGACTTCACATCCCTAAAGATTTACAGTTTATTTAAAAGAAATGTCAAGAATTCTCTTTAGAATAAATTTTTGTTTAGTACTACTGAGAATTAGTTTAATCAATATTGATGCTTATAAATCTTAATATAGGTAATTGTTGTTAATAATGACACCTAATTAATTTAATATAGTTGCATGACAAACAAATAATTCCTGTACATGTTAGTTGTTATAGTGTTTAACTATTAAGATGAGCTGTACTAATATAGTTGACATTATTACTCGTATAAACTAAGTAGTAAATCTCAAGTGTAAAATCTCGTTTTTGTAAATTAATTATTTGTCAGAAATTTAATGTTATAGTATACAAATTTGAACTCAAGAACCAAAGGTATGAAAATTGAAAATAATATTCTCACGTGTAAACCTTACACTGATTTTCGAGATTGTTGGATCGATTTTGATGTGTTCGGTTCCGTTTTAGCTTATTGCAAATCACTTGTTTTAAAATGACAAAATACAGATTATGAATATAATTTGAAGACGTATAGTATTAGTATAGGATTGTCGATCTCGACAAAAAGTTGTGACCAGATTAGTTGCACTAAATGTTGCAAAACGCGTTGTTGATGGATTCATAATGTATGCAAAGTATACATTGCATAACCGAACAACTCATGTTTAATTGACTTCACATGTAAACACTTCACGTTATACTGATATTTTTTTAAACGTAAATACAAATATCAAAATTTGAAACTTTGAACTAAATAAAAATATTATTTCAAGCACTATATTAATATCTTATAATTTGAATAATCCCAATACAAGAAAAAAAAAAAAGCTTTTATAATTTGAACATACCAATACTAATTTAGATCATCATCGAGTTGTTGCTCCTATACCCGTGACGAAACAAATATATTAACGTAATCGTCGCTGATGTAGCAAGAACATGTGGACAAAGACTACGGGAAGAAACGACTATTTTATTTTTTTCTTAATGGAATTTAAATAAAAATAAATGAAGAAGAAAAGCTGGTAACTTTGATAAAAGAGCTTTTAGCTTTCATATATCAATCCATGGCTTTTACACACATTGCGGCTGATTATTTATTATATGCCTTATATATAAAATACTAAAACCCTAAAGGAGAGAAGACGACAATCGCGTAGCTCTCCTTCTGGTGTGGAGCCGACAGCTGGCAGCGATCGATTGGAAGATAATGAAGGGCTATGGCCTTCCCATGCATGGCAGCTGGCAACAATCTGACGGCTCACATAAGTGAGGGCATAATGGATAATTCCTGAATTAAAGGAAGGGGAAAATCAAATTCAAAAACGGGCCCAATTAGGGTAATCAATTTTGGGGATTTTCCATTTCTGTGGATACTTTATCACCCCCCCGCAATCCAAGCACGGGTGAGGGTAAGATGCGAAGCCTATTTCTCATCCGAGTGAAGGATTGAATAGGCAACGACTTGGTGAGAATATCGGCAAGCTGATCGTAAGCTGGAACATGAAGAATCTGAATTTTCTTTGTCTAAACCTTATCCCGAATGAAATGAAGATCAATTTCAATATGTTTGGTTCGAGCTTGGACGACAGCGTGGTTAGACATGTAAACGGCACTCTGGTTGTCTACCCATAGAGTTAGAGTGCGTTTAGGTTGAAGGTGAAGCTCCGTGAGCAGAGATTGAATCCATGAAACTTCGACGAGAGCCAAGCCGATGCTTCTGTACTCTGCCTCGGCACTTGATCGTGAGACGGTGTTTTGTTTCTTGGAGCTCCAGGAAATAAGATTGGGACCCAAAAACACACAAAATCCTGAAGTCGATTTCCTGTCATCCGGATCAGATGCCCAATCTGAGTCTGAAAAAGCTGTAAGAGTGAGGAATGGTGATTTGGAGAAGTGTAAGCCATAATGAGAGGTACCAGCAAGGTAACGCAATAATCTCTTAACAGCTTTGAAATGAATATTCGTAGGTTGTTGCATAAATTGACTGAGTTTATTCACTGAGAAACTGATATCTGGCCTTGTGATGGTTAAATATTGTAGGGATCCAATGAGCTGTCTGTATGAACTGGGATTGTTAATGAGGCAACCATCATGTTTAGACAGTTTGTTGGAGCTGATCATAGGTGTGGGTGAAGCTTTTGCAGAGTCCATGTTGGCCTTTTTAAGGAGATCTTTGGTATATTTTTGTTGTGAAAGATAAAGGCCAGAGCTGGTATGATGTACTTCTATTCCCAGAAAATAATGTAATGTGCCAAGGTCTTTAAGGGAAAAGAATTTTGAAAGCTGTGAAATAAGTAGTGAAATGGCAGTAGATGAATTACCTGTGATGATAATATCATCTACATAAACAAGGACATATAGTTGAGAGGTAGAATTGTGTCTGATATAGAGAGAAGAGTCTGTTTTGCTGCTGTGAAAACCAAGTGAATGTAAAACTGTTTTGAGTTTATCAAACCAGGCCTTTGAAGCCTGTTTTAAACCATACAATGCCTTGTTGAGCTTGCATACAAGGCCTTGACCAGAATTCACCTCAAATCCAGGGGGTTGTGACATGTATATAGGAGTTGTAGAATCCAAGGTTCCATTTAAAAAGGCATTGTCGACATCTACTTGCCTCAAATCCCAACCTTTAGACAAAGCTATGGAGAGAATGAGTCTAATAGTAGTAGGCTTCACCACTGGACTGAATACTTCATTGTAATCAATACCATGCTCTTGTGTGTATCCCTTGGCAACAAGCCGTGCCTTGTATTTGAGAATTTGACCTGTGGATTTTTTCTTGATTTTAAATACCCATCTGCAGCCCACTATATTTCTGTCAGTTGGTGGAGAGACTAAATTCCATGTATTATTTCTTTGCAGGGCTTTAAATTCAGACTCCATAGCAGCTTTCCAAGCTGGATGAGATAAGGCATCCTTCACATTTGAAGGTTCTGTAACAGAAAAATCTGTAGGTGTGGTGGTAGTAAGTAATGCAGACAGGTAAGACTTAGGTTTGAAAATCCCATGTTGAGACCTTGTAGTCATGTGATGAGGTCTGGGAGGTGGTGGTGGTGGTGAAATGTCAGAGCTACTAGAGGAAGAAGAGGATGATGGTGATGAAGGTGTGAGTGGGGAAGATGGAGGTGTATCAGTGGAGTTAGACTGACTAGAAGCTCCAGAAACTGAATTAGATGAAGAGTCAAGAATATGAGGATTATTATTTGGTTGAGGTGGATCAGTCATGAAAACAGGAAGTGGAGGTAAGGTTGGAAATTGAGTGGTAGGAACAGAAGACTGAGATGTTTGTGAAGTGTGCATAGGAAAAGTATTCTCATTAAATAGAACATGTCTAGAGAGAATAATTTTCCCAGAGGGCATTAGGATTTTATAGCCCTTGTGATGAATACTATAGCCAATGAAAGTACCAGGTTGAGATCTCATGTCTAATTTATCATTATTATAAGGCCTTAGTAGTGGAAATGCTTGACATCCAAAAACTCGAAGGTAGGAATAATCAGGTGGTTTCTGGTATAGGACATGATAAGGAGTAGTGAAGTGAATGGGGCTTTGAGGTGTTCGGTTAATGAGAAAAACAGCAGAACTAAAAGCCTCTTCCCAGAATTGTTTAGGAACACCAGAGGTAGAAAGAAGGCTAAGAGCGGTTTCAATGATATGCCTATGTTTTCTTTCAACTGCCCCATTTTGTTGAGGGGTGTAGGGGCAGGATATTTGATGGTGTATACCAGAGGCAAGCAGGAGGTTAGTGAGGGGTTTAAACTCAGTGCCTCCATCACTTTGGAGTTTCTTAATTTTATGGTTAAATTGGGTTTCAACATGAGTTTTAAACTGGATAAAGGCGGTGAGAGTTTCAGATTTGTGTTTTAGAAAATAAATCCAAACATGTTTGGAAAAATCATCAAGAAAGGAGATATAATAAGAGCTTCCATTGGTGGATTGAATAGGTGATGGACCCCATAGGTCAGTGTGAATAAGCTCAAGGGGTGCAGTAGAAACAGTGTTACTGGGATAAAAAGGAAGCTTGTGAGATTTAGCATTAGCACAGTCAACACAAAAATGAAAAGCAGTTTGATTATTATATTGAATGTTACAAAGTTTGAGAGCTTTCCTAGTAACATCAATATTAGGATGACCTAAACGTTTATGCCATAGCTCTAAGCTAGAGGGCTTCATTACAGAAGAAAAACTGCTGCAAAGGTTGAACTTGTGCTGAGAAGGTGCAGTAGACTTGAAGGAGGTGGAGGGGCTGGAATTGGTGGGTGAAACAAGCAACTTGAAGTGATAAAGTCCATCTTTGAGGTCACCTTTAAGAAGAACTTGCCTTGTGATTTGATCCTTAACAAGACAAAATGAAGGGTGAAACTCAAAGAAAACTTTATTATCCCTAGAAAATTGAGCTACACTAAGAAGATTTTTGGATATTTCAGGGACATGAAGCAAGTTGTTAAGTTTGTATTGATAGGAAAAGGGAGAATTAGGAAAGGAAACCAAGGTCTTACCAACATGGGAGATTTCCAGTCCACTGCCATTCCCTATCTGCAGCCTATTACCACCACCATACTCAAAAGACACACTGAGATTAGAAAACTCATTAGTAACATGATGAGAGGCTCCTGAGTCAGGATACCAGCTAGCTTCACTATTGCCATCCACAGAAGAAAGATGAGCTGATGATTGGTTATTGAAATTCCTGTTGTTGCTGTTGTTCTGGTTATCCCCTGACTTCTGTTGTTGATTTGGTGTAAAATCAGAATTGAACCTGTAGTAGCATTTATCTGCTGAGTGGTTGGTATAACCACAAATTTGGCAAGTAACCCTTGGGCTGTTGGTGTTTCTGCCTCCTCTCCCTCTATAGTTGCCTCTACCTCTGTTAGAAGAGTTACCTCTTCCCCTGTTAGACTGAGAATTACCATTCTTCTTGTCTTGATATGCAACATTAGCACTGGGAATAAGCTTTTCCATATCAGCCATGGCCTCAAGCCTGCTCTCAAAACTGAGGAGAAGGGCAGTAAGTTCTTTGACTGTGTATGCCTCACTCCTGGCAGTAACAGCCACCACAACAGAGTCATACTCTGACCCTAAGCCACTCAAAACATGCATGAGTTGATCCTCATCTTTCATCCTCTCACCTGCACTAGTAAGGGCATCACAAAGTGATTTAACCTTGTTCAAATACTCTCTCATTTTCAGTGTGCCCTTTTTGAGATTCTGAAGTTGCATCTTATATTGCATTTTTCTAGCAACTGACTGACTAGAAAAACTTGTTTCCAGATAATCCCAAATCTCATTTGAGGTGTTGAGTCCCACTGTAGATGTGAGAATGGTTTCTGACAAAGAGGACATTAACCAAGAAGCAAGAAGTTGATCTTGCCTTTGCCATTTGATGAACTGTGGGTTGATTCTGACATCTCCATCCTCAGAATGTGGAAGGAATCTGCTTGGTAGAGAAAGGGATCCATCCAGGTATCCCTCAAGCCCATATCCACGTACAGCTGCCATGACCTGTTGTTTTCAAACCAGAAAATTATCATCGGTAAGTTTAACCGAAATGAGTTGATGTTGCAGTTGAACTGCTAGGCTACTGCCTGTGGTCATGGTTGAATCTATTTGATCAGCCATAAAGCTATTTGCAGAGAAAGCGACTCAAGAAACGTATTTCTCGAGCTCTGATACCATAATGGAATTTAAATAAAAATAAATGAAGAAGAAAAGCTGGTAACTTTGATAAAAGAGCTTTTAGCTTTCATATATCAATCCATGGCTTTTACACACATTGCGGCTGATTATTTATTATATGCCTTATATATAAAATACTAAAACCCTAAAGGAGAGAAGACGACAATCGCGTAGCTCTCCTTCTGGTGTGGAGCCGACAGCTGGCAGCGATCGATTGGAAGATAATGAAGGGCTATGGCCTTCCCATGCATGGCAGCTGGCAACAATCTGACGGCTCACATAAGTGAGGGCATAATGGATAATTCCTGAATTAAAAGAAGGGGAAAATCAAATTCAAAAACGGGCCCAATTAGGGTAATCAATTTTGGGGATTTTCCATTTATGTGGATACTTTATCATTTCTTGATTGGATTATGAAAGAAAGACCTTTGAGATTTTTTTTGCTCATGTGTCATTGCCACGTCAACAATGGGCAGCTACGCGATCACGAACAGGGAGCAATACCGTTTTGATCATTATCCACAAAATGGGCCCATGGGCCTATATACATGTTGGGCATTCTCTAATGGGCCGTGCCACATATCAAAGACGGTAGAGAATTGATCGAGAAGTCGGTGATTTATTGTTGTACTGTATACTTATTATTTGAGTGTACTTGCTTAGTTATGCATTTGCATAATTAGTCAAAATGAAGATAGTATGAAATATGAATGACAAATGTCATAAATAAATTAAAATAAAAAATAAAAATCGATATTTACGATATAAAACTACGTCGTACGTGAACAACTGTATCGTAACCGTGTTTT
The DNA here is from genome assembly GCA_954870475.1 of Euphrasia confusa. NCBI lineage: Eukaryota > Viridiplantae > Streptophyta > Magnoliopsida > Lamiales > Orobanchaceae > Euphrasia > Euphrasia confusa. Next base: position 642,230 of record OX940949.1, read on the forward strand.
TTCAGTAAGTTGACACTGTCAAATCGCACGAGCGGGGCCCATACTTTACTGGCGTATTGACTTTGTAAGTCAAAATCAGGGTTTCATTTATGATAGCACATATAGGAAGTGCGCTATTTTAATTACGACTAGTGGAGATTTATTTATTTTATATTTTATTGTTATTATACAAATTTTTGAAAGGAGATTTATTTTATATTTTATTGTTATAATGCAAATTTTTGAATTTTTTTCTTAATTTTAGTTTTTAGTGCTTGAAATTCGTTAAGGAAAAAATGAATCGGATTAGAATTAACTAGACTGTATATTTAAAATAATTGATTTAAATTATTATTTATTTATTTTATTTAAATTTATTTTGAAATAAACGTAATCAAAGCTCAACTGAATAGAAAACAATCTGAAATGAACGACAAACAACAGGTCCTAAGAAATGTTATTAAAATTTAATTATTTAATTCTAATGGATATTCTAATTATGTAGTACTCCATAATTTAGTAAGGTCATCTCCAACCGAACACAAAAACTTAAACTCATATATAAGTTTTATTTTAAGTTTACAGTAATTTGACTCCAGCCGATATTTCAATACTTAAACTTAAAAGAATATTCTCAAAATATTCTTTTTATACAACTTTTTATAAATAACCAAAATCTTTACAAATTTGTAATTTAACCTCGTAACTTTTGACATCAAAAAAATTTAATAGTAATTATTTTCAATTTAAAATTTTAAACATAATAAAAAAATATTGTGATATCTCATACGGTTATTTTATTTTTATTAAAATTTATTTTAATTATTAATTATATGATTATTAAAAAAAATTACATTATAAAAAATATTAAATAAGAAACTAAAAAAATGTAAATAGATTATTTTTATTAATTTATATAAAAAGGATTATTTTATAAATAATAAAGTTTTTTGTTTGAGTTTAAGTAAACATAAATTTAAGTATTTTTTCTGTGGGTCCCACTTTAAAACCCATAATAGGTTTATGTTTTGGTATTGCTTGGAGCATCTCCCCTACTTCAAAATAGGTTTTTGATATCGGTTGGAGATGCTCATTACAATTGTAAAAGACGAGTGGAAAGAAAAATCCAATCAAAAGACAACAACGTTCAAATAATTCAAAAAATTCAAAGCAAAATAACAAACACTCGTAACCAAACTTATTTCATAGTGCCGGTGGAATAAGGAGAGCGTGAAAGCTTGACTAATGTGGTTTACATAGTTATACACTAGTTTGTACTCTCATTTCATAGATTTACATGAGTTGATAGGCTTATAAAAACATCTTATAAACAATTTACCACGTACTTAACCAAACATTCATCGGATTACCATAATTATCTTTCAATACTGCACCAAAAAAACTTGTGCGCCGAACTTTATGGCAATATGTTTGGTTCGTCTCAAACTACATATGAAGTCAAACCAATCTATAATTAACAATAACAAATTACACTTACAAAACATCGTTCTTAAAATATTCAATCCAACATATTTCATATCAATCTATTGACATTATATATAATTGTCAAATATATACATTTAATTAATGAATTAGTCGGTGCTCATAATCGTGCTAGCACGATTATAATTTGTTTTAGCATGTCTAGAAGTATATATGATTAATATACAATTGATTTTTTAATTTAATTTAATAGATGAATTATTTCACAAAGTTCAAAAACTATAGTAGTATATATATATATTAATAATGTTATCCTCAACATACTCACTTACATGTTAATGAAAACTAAAACCCGGTCAAATATATATTGCCAAAAGCCTGATCAATCAATACTAATAAAAACAAATTTAAAATGATTTAATTTCCAGTAGATAATTTGATCGTGGTTGACTATCACGTTACACTTAATTAAGCAATACGGAGTACTACTAATAATAATAGTAATATTAGTTGTAATAAACAACAATTATAAAAATAATTAAATTAACACACTACACTGCCGAAAGGATGTAAAAATCGTCGATCGAGATCTAAACGCGCTTTCATATATATGAAGAAACCAAATTAAAGGGAGTTGACTTTGTGAAAATTAACTAACATGTCAAATTGTCATTTATTTAACCTAATAAATAAATAATTAAATAATAAACAAATATATTTAAAAATTATAAGCAAGTCAATTGAAATGCTCCATGCATTTTTTACCTAGCTATAAATACACCCACCATAAATCATAAAACCATACCAAAAAAAATATATATTCAAAAAATGGCAATGGCAAAAACCCTCCTATGCTCCCTACTCACAATATCCTCCATTCTCTTCTTGCTTCCAAGCTCCTACTCACAACTCAATCTCAATCCATCAACCCCTACACCCCCTTCCAAAATATGCCGATCGACGAGAAATCCTTCTTTCTGCAACGCCATTCTTCCATCGAACAACGCCTCTTCGAACATCTACGACTACGGTCGATTCTCCATCCGCAAATCCCTCTCGTCAGCTCAGAAGTTCCTCTCCCTCATCGAAAAATATCTCCGGAAATCCAACACCCTAACCCCCACCGCGGTTCGAGCCCTAGAGGATTGCAAGTTCCTAGCGCAGTGCAACATAGACAACCTCCTCGTCTCTGCCCGAATCCTCGACCCGACCTCCCGACTCCTGCCCGACTTCCAAGCCGACGACGTGCAGACCTACCTAAGCGCCATACTAACAAACACGCAAACGTGCATCGACGGCCTCCAAGAAACGGCCTCGGCTTGGAGCATCAGGGGCGATATCGTAACTCCACTAGCCAACGACACGCGCTTGTACAGCCTGTCGTTGGATTTGGCCACGAAAGGGTGGGTGCCTAAGGTGCATCGAAAGCGACTCGGGAACTTTAAAACGAAGCATCTCAAAATGAGAAACGGGCGGTTTAATTTCAAAATGTCAGACAAGAATCGAAGAAAATTTAACCGGACTTCGACGAGCCACTCGCGAAGGCTGCTCCAGGCTGATCTGGGCAGTGATCAGATCCTGGTGAGCAACATCGTGGTGGTTAGTAAAAACGGGACCGACGACTTCACGACGATAAACGCCGCCTTGGCCGTTGCTCCGATCAACAGCAACGGCAGCGGGGGATACTTTCTCATATACATTAAGGAAGGTGTGTATCAAGAGTACGTTTCCATTGCCACCAACAAGAGGTTCTTGATCGTGCTCGGAGACGGGATCAATCGAACGATCATAACCGGGAACAACAGCGTCGGCGGTGGATCGACAACTTTCAACTCTTCAACCTTCGGTAACTATACGCATTTCAATTCATACTTCTTCAATCCAAACTAATTATTCACACGTTTAAAAAAGACATAATCATTTTACTTTTTTTTACCTTAAAATAATATTTTACTCCTATATTTTTCACATGCTTTTCAAATTTTAGTTACAATTATTTCTTAAAAATACATTTTTAATTTTTACTTTTTGGTAAAAAAGTAATATTTTTCTTAATACACATGTCGGTCAACCGAATTTAACTGTTACAAACAGCATCATTTAAAAACTCGAACTATTACAAACAGCCGAACATTTAAATTAGTGGGTCAAATATATACTTCATTACTTTTCCTCAGTGGAACCCTGAACCTAGCATAACGCTATGAAACTATATGAGAAACCGCATCATTTAAAAGTTCGAATTGTCAGAAAAATTAGGCAACTTGACATTTATATGTCAGTATTCAATAATACTGATTTCGTTTCTCCTCCGTCTGTCTTTCCTGGCAGCCGTCACCGCCCCAAACTTCATCGCCATCGACATCACCTTCCGCAACACAGCGGGCCCCGCCAAGAACCAAGCCGTCGCCGTCCGAAACGGGGCCGACCTGTCGGTGTTCTACAGCTGCAGCTTCGAAGCCTACCAGGACACTCTCTACGTCCACTCCCTCCGTCAGTTCTACAAGCAGTGCGACGTATACGGCACCGTCGACTTCATCTTCGGAAACGCGGCCACAGTCTTCCAAGACTGCAACATCTACCCTCGACTCCCTTTGCCCGGCCAGTTCAACGCGATAACCGCTCAGGGCCGAACGGACCCTAACCAGAACACTGGGATCTCGTTCCAGAACTGCTCGATTAAAGCGGCTTCGGATCTTGCCGGAACTAACACCACTGTCCGGACTTATCTAGGACGGCCCTGGAAGGAATACTCGAGGACCGTTTACATGCAGTCGTTTATGGACCGTCTGATCAACCCGGCCGGATGGAGTATATGGTCCGGAGATTTCGCTCTCAACACTTCGTATTACGCCGAGTTTAACAACTCCGGGCCCGGGTCGAGCACGACGGGGAGAGTGACGTGGCCCGGTTTTCACGTAATTAACGCGACAGACGCGGGTAAGTTCACGGTGGCAGCGTTTTTGATGGGGGATGTTTGGATACCCCCGACCGGAGTGCCTTACCGAAGCGGATTGAATTCGACCTAGCGAGCTTTTTTTGTATCGTTTTCAAAATTATTTCAGATTTGGTAATTGTTTTCTGCTATCGTATAATCAATAAGAAGTGTAACAATTTTATGTTTGAACAACGAAATGAAATATCAACCGAAAAGTAACACAAATGAAAAACCGAAGAATTAATCGATGCATACGAGCTTTATGATGAGTTTGCTTTGAGGATGTTGGTGGCTGCGGTGAGTATGTTCTTGAGGAAGATGTTGTATTCCTTGAGGTTTTTCGAGAGCTGGGCGTCGTCTCCGGTGATGTTCTCGATTTTGTCCTCCTTGTTGCTGGCCTGAAGCTGGGTGTCGCACTCGCCGATGTCGGTCATCGCGGCGTCGATGAACTTTTGGGCTTCGGTGAAGGAGTTCGTCACGACGGCGTTGACCGCGTCCTCGATCAGATCGTCGAGCGGGTTGTATTGGTCCAAGCAGTCGTTGAGGGCGGATTGGAGGAGAGGCGACAGGTCGGACATATTCAGCTTCTTGATATCGGTGGTGAGGTTAACCGCGTGGTCTTCGATGAATCTGTGGTGGAAAAATCGAAATTAGAAATTGAAATAATTTTCCCCAATTTGTAAACCCTAATTTGACCTGAGGGTGAAGAACGCGAGGCTTTTGGCGTCGGCTTTCTGGTCGGCCGGCGCGGATTGTAGGGTGGAGATGCACTCCTGCTCGAATTCTCCGACGCCGGTACAGGCGGTTTTGATGAGGGGTTCGCCGGAGAGCACGGCCACTTTGTTGCCGTGGCGGAGATGGAGGTGAAGGCGGGAGCGGTCGGCGGCGGCGGAAGAGAGGCTGAGGAGGCCTAAGAGGACCGCCGCCGATAGGAAAAACAACCTGCACAACATGATGATTGTGGTGATGGGTTTTATTTGTTTGTTTTATTTTTATTTAATTTGATCGTTTTTCCGTTTCTCCGTGGAGTCGTAGAAGATGCAACGGGAACGGGAGAGGAATTTATTGAGACGATCGGAAAAAAATGTTTGGTTTCCATGAAAACAGGGGAGCGCTTCATTTTCCAGCGGAGTAAGCTCCGCCGCGGGCTGGATTATCAGATTAAAATGCTAATTTTAGAGGTGATCCATTATTATTCATTTCCTATTAAGAGTATAAATTAATGTAAAAAAGTGTTAAATTTTTTATATGAAAAAGAGAAAAATAATTATTCATTTGTTTGGATGTCTTCAATTCAAATACGGAGTATTCAATTAATTGACTTGCCAATATATTTTACATTCAACTTTTTTTTTTTAAAACAATATATGTTTTTTAATTTACGTGTTAATCACATTTGTTGTGCCACGGTAATATTCTTTGTTGTTGAATTACAAAAGCATGAAAATAAGAGTGAAATTCATTTTTTTTTCATGATTTTCCTGAAGGTCGGGAGAAAAAAAACTGTGTGAATAGAAATTTGTAATCTTTTATTCTCGAAAGAAATTATTTTAATTTTACAAAAAATAAATAATTCAATACTCATTGTATTTAATGGATTTAATTGAATGTTCATTGGTCACACTTGATATCTAATACATACAATCACAATTTATTTTAATATTTTGTCTTCACAAAAATGACTTCACAAGATAAAAAATAATTGTTTTATTCAAGTAAACACTCTAAGAAAATGTACAAAATATTCATATTTGAAACTGACTCAAATGCGTATATGGATCACACAACACACAAGTTTCATGTTTGTCTGGTATTGACTTGGCTAAATATGGATTACACGAGTCAGCTGAAATAGAGTGACACAAAATAAAAGGTCAGACCAATTACAATTCTGAGATCAATATTCAAAAGCAATCAGATATTAAAAATAAAATAAAATTCTAATTGTTTTTTTACTATTTTATAAACCTAAATAAAAATAAATTTAAATTGCAAATAGATATAATGGCAACCCGGACCTCCACCTAGACCCTGGAGTTGGACACGGCTCCGGTATAGGAACCAATACGGCGCCGTCTTGTGAATTCTCAACGGGCTGAACCGGGTCGTCCATGCCCGACACCTTAACCCGGTTCCTGCAAAGCGGGCAGTCGCGGTGAGACTGCAGCCACATGTCGATACACTCGATGTGGAAAGAGTGGCTGCACTCGGGCATAACCCGACCCGTTTCCCCCTCCTCGAAATCCGACAGGCAGATGGCGCATTCTAGCTGCGGCCCTTCCGTTTTCGATTCGTATGCGAAGGTCGGGATCGCGTTCACGACCTTTGGATCGAGACCGCCGGAGCAGAGGGCCCCGCCGCCAGCAGCCGCCGCGACGACGACGCCGGGGGTGTGTTGGGCGGGTGTGGCGGTACAGCGAACAAACGCGTAGAAAAGGACTATGATGATCCAGACGACGAGCAAATAGACTACAATCGGTATCATTTTTATGTGATTTTTTATCGAAAGAAAACAAAATTATGTTTATCTGTAATGTTTAAGTAGTTGTGTTGAGGGTGAAGATTAGGGGCTCGTCGATAATTACTAAAACTCTGGGGATTTGATATTAATTACTCAAAATTCAAGTAACGGTCATTCAAATTCAAGATTTGGAAAATAGAGAGTAATAACTAATAAGGACTTGAAGAAATGGAAGGTTGAATTCAACAATATTGCTAATAAAATTTATGTGAAGAATGCGTAGTGCAGGTGCTTTCCTTTGGATTTTATTGTTATGTTTTTGCTTTCGCATTCAAAACACGTTTTAAGACGGTTTTGAGAATCCTGTAAAGCTCGATTTGCACGTTTTTATTTCTCAAAAATGGCACTTCTTGCATGAACAACCGATAATCAAAGATTGTTTTTTTTTTCAGTTCTTTATCTGCAGGTAGCTCGATTACTTACAAATGGGATTGTTCAATCACTCGTTAGAAATTTCTACTACACACTTGCTCAACCTCACTTGTATTGTTTCTTTATCTGCAGTTAGCTCGATTACTTACAAATGGGTAAAAATCAATAGTTTCTTAATGGTTATACACTATTTAGATCAAATCACAGAAAACAAAGGTTATAGAAAATTGATTTAGAGCAAGGGCCTAAAGATGAAGAGACAAATTTGATAAAACCCAGGGAACATTTGTATTAACCATTGTCACATCAATAACAAATTGCCCTACATCACACATGATCTTTCAAAGAAGTGAAAGACAATTAAAGAATTAAAATGCTTGGAAAAAATTAATATGACCAAATCTTTGAAAAAACTGTAACATTTCAGAGAAACCCTCACTAGAAGTTAAATAGAGTCTCCAGCAGCATTTAAAACAAAAGAGCACAAACAAGCAACGCATAGTTCATAACTAGGAATACAAAATTTTTCAGAGTAGTTATCCAAACATAGAATTTGAAATCAAACTTGAAAAATACTAAAGATAGCTTAAACCCTGAAGCCCTTGCTGTTTCTTTTTCCTCTAGCCTTCTCAAACTTTCGTCCCTTGGAACGCACATAAGGCTTGGTGTGGCTGTGTGGAACACCAGGTGCCTTACCAAAGTGCCTAACAGCCTCACGAGCCTTCCTTGAACCTCTCAAAAGTACCTGTGTTCAACATTAATGATTGGAGTTCATAAAATATGACAGCATGTGAAAAATACATAATCCACATGTTTCCATGTTTACTATACCATTCATTTTTGATGCATAATTTCACGAAAAAACACGCGAAATGATATAATATTTTGAAATCAGGATCACAATAATCTAATGGAAAAAAGAAATGTCAGATAGAAAGCATACTAGAAATGTGACCATAGAAAGCACACTAATAACACAAATCACTACTAACTTGGGAAGAGAAAACAAAAAAATGTTGCTATGAATTGGCTAATAATCATAACTCTTATAAGAACCAGTTAGCAAGTGTTTAAAAAATTGGCCAAGCACAAACTTTAAACGCAACAACTTCAAAAAACATCTCGTTACCGTGTTCTGGCCAAGCGGAGCCCTGAGAGCAAGCTGATCGAATGTCAAACATTCCCCACCAGCCTTCTCAATTCTAGCCCTAGCTGTCTCAGTGAACCTCAGCGCAGTCACCTTAATAGCTGAAATATTGTCAGCCCGAATATCATCGGTGACTGTCCCAACTAACACAGCAATCTGGTTCTCCTGCAACCCAAAAAACAAAAACATTCACTTCCGAAGCCACAATGTTGAATTCAGATCTACGTTTATTATCTACATTCACCTTTTGAGCATTTCTCACACTAATTCATTAACCATCATTACATAAAACTTTAATTATATACCAAATAGATACAAAATCAAATGGAATACAACAACTAACCTTAAAGACATTCATCAAAACAAAATTTCAAATATCAACCACTTTTCTGACATCTAATCATTTCTGAAATCATAATAAATGGAATACAAAAAAAAGGATAAACAAACCTTTCCCTCCATGAGAGCATTGAGTCGGGAGAGAGATAGCGGGGGTCGGTTGATCTTGCTCATGAAGAGCCTTTTCAGAATCACAGCATTAAAGCTGCTACCGGTTCTCCTCACCAAAAACCGGTACAACTGCCAGATTAAACCAACGCGCATATAATCAGGTCAATTAATTAATTTACAATCTCACAGTCTATTAAAAAAACTTGATCCATGGAAAATTGGAGAGCAAAAATGATACCTTGACGAGTAGCTTGATGTAGATATCATTGGATTTGGGGGCGGTGCGCTTTGTTTTCTTCTTCTTCCCGCCTGCGACTAAATCGATACCCTATAACGACGAACAAAAAAATAAGCCAAGAAGAAAAGGTTCGGTTCAATTAACAAACGGGAAATGGAAAAGGTGGATTAGATTTGGATACGTCGTCGTACCATGACTCCGGCAGCGGCGTGACCTGCTCTTTGTGTGAGTGATTGAGAAGGCAGACAGCTTAGGGTTTGTGCGGGTTGTAGTGCCCTTATAAAGTATAGTTTCTTGGGCCATGAAACCTAACCCTTTAGAGGCCCATATTACTATAAGACCATTAACAATCTTACGCCGAATCTAACGGCCCAGTAACAATGTTTGGGCTAGATTTTTTTAAAGAGATTATTTTTAATAAATATAAACATAAACACCACCAAAAAAATTCTAATTTTTTAATTTTAAAATATAATTTTATTCTATTTTCACTATTTTTTAAATTTTATTTTCAATTACTTTACTTTTTAATTTAAAAATACATATTACCTTTTACTTTTAATTAAAAAATTAAAAATATGAAATCTATTCAGGAGTAAATATTTTATTTATTTTTTAATTTTAATTTTTTTTAATATAGATTTCAATTTTGAATTTTTGTAAATTAAATGTATTGTTTTTTATTTTTGACTTTCAGATTTTTTCAATATAGATTTCGATATTGGAATTTCAATATAAATTAAATGTATTGTTTTTTATTTTCCTTTGAATTAATTAAAATTTATTTAAATATTATAATTTTAAATTAAAAAATTAAAAATAATTAATAAAGAAAAATATAAAAAAAAAAATTTTTTATTAATTTAAATGCACAGTTTTAAATGATAAGTAATAATGGATTAGTATTAATTTAAATGGCAGAGGGAGTATATTGAATAAGAGTATGTTAAAAAATTCAATTAATAATGGATTAGTATTAATTTATATCCTATGATTCGTATCGACCGAAGTAGTAATTTCACCTACTCTCAGTGGCATTTTAGTCCACGAACAATTTCTTCCACACAAATTCATTTCTCTGTAAATGCACTCCGCGTTTAACGGCCCCGTCACGTCTGCCATTTCTGTCACGGAAAAAAGATGAACTCAACGAAGACTCGCCGGAGAATCGTCCCTGCGGCTGACACTGGCGACCCGACGGAGAAGCAAGATCAACTCCTGCTCTCAAACGCCATCTGCAACGGGGAGGACATCGTCCCCTTTGTTCGGAAAGCTTTCGCCGCTGGAAAGCCCGAAACCCTACTCCACCACCTGAAGCACTTCACCAAGTCCAAGGAGTCCGAGATCGAAGACGTGTGCCGCGCTCACTACCAGGATTTCATCACGGCCGTAGACGATCTCCGATCTCTTCTCTCCGACGCTGATTCGGTCAAATCCTCGCTTTCCATTTCCAATTCCAAGCTCCAAAACGTCGCCGTTCCGCTCCTCACCTCTCTCGACTCCTTCGTCGAAGCCAGGAACAAATGCTCCAACATCGCGCTCGCGATTAATTCACTCAGCACGTGCGGTCAGCTCATGGAGGTTTGCTCGCGCACCAATTCTCATCTCGCCGAGAACAACTTCTACATGGCCTTGAAATGTCTGGACTCGATCGAGACGAAGTTTCAGGACAAAACGGCGTCGTCTACGTTGAGAACGATGCTGGAGAAGCAGATCCCGATAATTAGGGCACACATCGAGAGACAAGTGAGTAAAGAATTTGGGGATTGGCTCGTCGAGATTCGAACCGTGAGCCGAAATTTGGGGCAGCTCGCCATCGGGCAAGCTTCGGCTGCCAGACAGAGGGAGGAAGAGCTTCGAATGAAACAGCGCCAAGCAGAGGAGCAAAGCCGGCTAAGCTTGAGAGACTGTGTTTATGCTCTTGAAGAAGAAGAAGACTATGATGAGATTGATGGGAATGGGGTGTTAGGGTTTGATTTGACTCCGTTATACAGAGGTTATCACATACATCAAACTCTAGGGCTTGAGGATAGGTTTAGAAAGTATTATTTCGAAAACAGGAGATTGCAGTTGACTTCCGATTTCCAGGTATCATCGATGACCCCTTTCCTCGAGTCGCACCAGACGTTTTTCGCACAAATTGCGGGTTTCTTCATAGTGGAGGATAGGGTATTGAGGACGGGAGGAGGTTTGATATCGAAAATTGAAGTCGAGAATTTGTGGGATACTGCTGTAAGCAAGATGTGTATGGTGTTAGAGGATCAATTTTCCAGGATGCAAACAGCTAATCACTTGTTGTTAATTAAGGATTACGTTAGTTTGCTTGGTGTTACTCTACGCAGATTCGGTTACCCCATTGATGCCTTACTCGATGTTCTCAGCAAGCATAGGGATAAATACCATGAGCTATTACTATCCGACTGTCGCAAGCAGATCTCGGAGGCTATTGGGGCTGATAAGTTCGATCAGATGTACATGAAGAAAGAGTATGAGTATTCAATGAACGTGCTCTCTTTTCAGTTACAGGCTACAAACATCATGCCAGCATTTCCATACGTGGCCCCCTTTTCTTCGACTGTCCCCGACTGCTGTAGAATCGTGCGCTCGTTTATTGAGGATTCCGTGAGTTTCATGTCGTACGGCGGGAACCTTGAGTTTTACGATGTGGTTAAAAAGTACTTAGACAGGCTTTTGACTGAAGTCTTGGATGGGGCTTTATCCAAAGTTATTAATGGTTCAATTTCTGGGGTTACTCAGGCTATGCAGATGGCAGCAAACATGGTGGTCCTTGAGCGTGCGAGTGATTTCTTCTTTCGGCACGCAGCACAGCTTTCTGGTATTCCTTTGAGAATAGCAGAGAGAGGAAAGAGAAATTTTCCTCTTATAAAATCCCGGGATGCGGCTGAAGAGACATTATCCGGTTTGTTAAAGCAAAAGGTCGATGGTTTTCTGATGTTGATCGAAAATGTTAATTGGATGGCTGATGATGTTCCCCAGAATGGGAATGAATATGCAAATGAGGTTATTATTTTTTTGGAAACATTGGTTTCGACAGCTCAACAGATTCTGCCTGTTGAGGTTTTGATGAGGGTTTTGGGAGATGTTATTGGTCATATTTCAGAGATGATTGTTGGGGCTTTAATGGGGGAATCGGTTAAGAGGTTTAACGTGAATGCTATTATGGGTCTTGATGTTGATGTGAGATTGCTGGAGTCGTTTGCAGAGAAGCAAGCTGCTAATTTGATGCCTGAGTCGGATGTGAGTCAGTTGAAATCAGCACTTGTAGAGTCAAGGCAGATGGTGAATTTGCTTCTGAGTAATCATCCAGAGAGTTTCATGAACCCAGTTATCAGGGAGAGAAGTTACTATGGGTTGGATTATCGGAAAGTCGTTACTGTCTCTGAGAAATTGAAAGACCAGTCAGATCGGTTGTTCGGGTCGTTTGGGACGAGAGGGTCTAAGCAGAATCCGAAGAAGAAGTCCCTGGACTCGTTGATAAAGAGACTGAAGGACGCTAACTGAAAGATCAATGTAAACTGTACGTTCCTTATATCATGATACTTCTTTATAGTTTCTTGGTTGCATTTGTTTTTGGAGAAACTTGCACACGTCTTTTGTACGTGTACTGTCATTTTTGCTCATTGTTGTTGAATTCATTTCTTTTGAAGCTGTTACTTATATATACTTTTGAATCTCTCTTTAAATTTTTGTGTGAATAATTTGGGTTCAGTAGCTTCCTTTACCTGACCATTTCCGAAAGTTAAGAATGCAATAATAGAGGCTATAGAGTAGCTGGCTCAACCAAACATAGGAGATCCAAAACCTGCCAACACAATTACATAAGAGTTCTCAGCATATTGTAGTAGACCATATAAACCCCACCCCCAACTTCTTATAACCTCAACAAAAGTCTGAGGAGAAAACATAGAAACAAAAAGTTCCAACTTCTCGGCTGGCCTCCTTTCTAAAGGCGTTGCCGGATACAGCCTGGACCCGTCCACGGGCGAGTTCTCGGCTTATCTGAACAGCACAACTCGTACCAGCTCAACTCAAATACAAGCTGGACATCAAATGCGTGATAATATCCCAAAGCCAAGTGGGGTGAACATAGTCGAGATTAAACGGGACAAAGATAAACTTGAGTTTTCGGTTGGGATCATGTTTGCTGGTTTTCGGGTTTCTAAATTTTGAGGAGTGTCCGGAGTGTTGCTGCGGTTTGGATTCTGGGGGTGTGAATAAATAGTTGATCTTCATCTTCTACCTCTCCTCTCATAATAATACTCTCATAATAATAGATCTTCATCTTGATTTTATTGATAGCTTGTTTCTAAGTACTCCCTCTGTCATAATTATAGTTTCTCGTATGTAAAATACAAAAGAATTCTTAAGTGTAAATAAATAGTTGATCTTCATCTTCTACCTCTCCTCTCACAATAATAGATCTTCATCTTGATTTTATTGATAGCTTGTTTCTAAGTACTCCCTCTGTCATAATTATAGTCTCTCGTATGTAAAATACAAAAGAAATATCTCTCGTATGGATTATGTTTTGTGGCCAGATATAATTGATTAACAAAATTTTGGGTTAAAAGTACTCTGGTCATTAATAGATGTCATACTTTGATAGACACGGAGTTTAAGAAAATTGTTATTTTTTAATATTTTAATTAAAAAGTAAAAAGTAAAAATATATTTTAAAAGTGAAAAGTAAAGTAAAGTAGTTGTGAGTAAAATTTAAAAAGTAGGTGGTGTGAGTAAAGTTTAAAAAGTAAGTGGAATAAAATAGAATAAAATTGTATATTAAAATGAAAAAGTTAGAATAATTATTTTCTTTTTTGGGGTGTGTAAACTATTGTTGGACACCTCAACAAGGAAAATATGACAACTGTCTTGGAAGAGTATAAAAATATAAAAAGAAGCTAAAAGAGGTAAGGTCCACAATTAAAATGAAAAAGAACCAAACAAATTTTGATATGATTGCAGTAGTTTATTAGGGACATAAATACTTCACCACTGTGAACAGCAAGGAATTAATATATTAATAACATACTTATAATGCTTTACTACAAAGTTGTATAGTTATCGTACACCCAAAAAAAGACGACGCTTAATGATCTTTTTTGAAATAATTTTTCAGTGTCCTTTGTTTTTGTTTTCAACGAGCTTATCACGAAGCTCGGCCGGGTCAGTATCCTTGGGCTGTTTCTCGGGTCGGTAGTGTCCAGTAACCGGGTCGGGCACCCAGGAAGTCTTACAGGATTCCTCTGACCCTTTCTTCAAGGTCACGGCCGGGGCTCCGTTTCTCAAAGCAACGCTCTCGGCCGCTGTAGTAAATCCCATCCTGCTACAGTAGAAACTCCGTACAGTCATATCGTTGGGACCGGGAAAAAATATTACTATAGAGAGTTATTCTTATATAGGGTTTTAGAAAATAAAATTAATTTTTTTTATAAAAAATAATATAAATATAAAAATAATATACATACAATATTATCTATCTTTAAATTCACAAAATCAATTTAATAGTTTTGAATAATAAATTTTGACTATATATGTTTAAAAATTGTGTTTAACATACAAATTAAATAAAATATTAATGAATCTAATGACTATAAACTTTGATCATATACTATATGTTATTGATTTTTATAAATATTTCAAGTAATCTTAAACATGTTATTGATTTTCATAAATAAAAACATTATTAATAAATATTTTTATTATATATTAATCATTTATTCTTATATAGAGGTATAAATCCTTAAGACGTGACCTAAAAAATGTATGACTTATGACAATGTGGAGTTTATTCCTATTTATAACTGGTCCCAAGTTGGGACTTGCATTTTTTATTACTATAGGGAGTTTATTCCTATATAGAGTATTACTATATAGAGTTTCTACTGTATTTAATTCACAATTTTATTAAAAAACCCAAATTAGATTCCATTTAATATAAAGTACCTGTATTATAATTAATAAAACTTATTTACAAAAAATAAATATTTACCTCGTGGCAATGAAAGCTGTGACGAACTTCGCGTTGGAGAATGAGCGAGACATTTTATGTTGGGGCGGAGGCATTTAAAGGCCAAAGCATAAGAGTATACAAGTTCTGAAGCCCCGTCCATAAAAATGTAAGTTAAGTAGGCAAATTTGAATGAAAGGACTTAAGTGCCCTCAAAAGTTATCTTTTCTCACAAAAAACAAATCGAATATTACAAAATAACAAAAAGAATATCAGAAAAATAAAGTTGCCCCACAAAATCAATTTTCGACGTTTGAAATTCACACGCACGACGAGCGCCGCCACGGTGAAACACCAGCCCCGACCGTTATCGTATCAACTATTCAACTCCGTCTCCGACGATCATCATTATGGCAAGCAGTGACAACATGGACAACCCAGACAATCGCGCTGAACCTCCGGTAAGTCCATAACCCTAGCTTTCGAACTTTCGATTATTCGAGCTTTGATGTTTGTAAATCATTCGATTGTAATTTGATATTGGTATATCCTTTCAAGATAGGGTTTTTGTTTCCGACATTTTAAAATGGTTAATGGTTTATTGCTCTCTGCAATTTTTTCGCATGCGTTTGTGTGTCAGTTCTAGTAGACGACGGTTCAACCGTGAGTTTTATCACCGTGTATTATCACGGTAGAGTTTAAGACGGTGATATATCTCACGGGTGACATACACCGTGTCTACTTACGGTCTTGTCGATTTACGACTATGATTCATCTAACGGTGTACATTTACCGTGTGTACTTACGGTCTTGTACGAGCACGATCCACGACAGTGTTTTATTTCACGGTGTATGTGTACTTACGGTCTTGTACGATCACGGTCCACGACAGTGTTTTATTTCACGGTGTATGTGTACATACGGTCTTGTACGAGGTCGGTCCACGAGGACCACGACAGTGTTTTATTTCACGGTGTATGTGTACATACGGTCTTGTACGAGCACGATCCACGACAGTGTTTTATTTCACGGTGTATGTGTACTTACGGTCTTGTACGAGCACGATCCACGACAGCGTTTTATTTCACGGTGTACAAACACCGTGTATAAAGTAAACCGTGGAAAAACATATTCACCATATGTTCAAGGTCGTGTATAATGTTCACCGTGGAAGAACACAACTTTGTATGTTCACGGTGAATTTACACCTTGATATTCTATGGTTTTTTTCTTACGGTGTAATTTCACCGTGTCGTTATATTTCTCATTTTTTATCCTTTAATACTTATTTATTTATTTCATATTTCAGTCTGGATTTGAATGGAAGAGACCAACCAATCTGCAGTCGGTCACTTTAAGTCTCAATTTGTATACTCGCTACGAAGTTCCGAAACTGATCACGGACACAATAAAATATATCGGGGGTGATGCTGTCGCAGTTCGCGATTTTTTTGCGCTGCCTTACATGAAAAGTGTTCTGGGAATAAGATTTACTGCCAAATCAAGCACTAATTTTTTGCACCACCTCGTATGTCGAGAGTTGTCAGGTCCGTCAATACCGGAGAAGGAGCATTGGTTCTACGTCGGTGGTAAGACTGCGAAACTCACACCCGCCGCTTATGCCATTGTAACGGGACTGAATATCGGCATCTACGATGAATTTGACATCCATGCCACACCCCAGTCTGCTCCAGGTAGCTTAAATAAGCGGCTATTCGGTGGGTCGCGTGTAAGAAGCAATGATCTACGCAAGTTATTTGCGTCCAAACAACTCTTCGATGGGGAACAACCTGCCTCGTTGGAGGATTACATTAAAGTCGCCAATCTCATCGTCTACTATTCCTTCTTTCTTTGTCGATCCGCTAAAATGTATGTCGAGGACTGGGCATGGGCATTAGTGGATGAGCCGGAAAAGTGGCAGTGTTTTCCATGGGGCGCTTATTCCTACCAGGCTCTGAGCTACTACCTCGAAACAACAGCGATGGACCCTGAATTACCAGAAAAAACTTCGTACCACGTCTATGGCCCCAGTTGGGCTTTTATAATTTGGATGTTCGAGTCCGTTCTGAATATCGGTCAGTTATGTGGTCAACGTGATCCGAATATGAAAGTGCCACGTTGTTTGATGTGGAGTACATCTACAACAAAGACTGATTGCGATGATCTTTTCTTCCAAGGAGAGGTACGTAACCATCTACTCCTACTTATATTTTGCTAGTAATAGTATTTGTTTCACGCGGTGGAATATTAATACTCTGTGTTGATAAGTTTCAGATTGAAGTTGTTCATGAAACATTGATTCCTACTGATGAAGAGAAAAATGAGCCGTGTTACCTTTCTGTACATGACAGACCATTTCATGTTGAGTACAATCGCCCAGTACGCAATAGTGGTAATCCAATCATAGCCAAACAAAATCCGGAGAAGAAAATTACACAAACCAAAAAGCCTTGTTCGAAAAAGCGTGCTGCAACCACGGATATTGAAATGCCCGTTTCTAGATCACGCAGACGACGTGCTTCTGAGCAGAGTACTCCTGGTCCAAGTGGGCATGTGTGTTGTAGGCCTGTGTGCTGTCGGCGTACACTTTGTTGCCCACATTGTTTTGGTTGTTTTTGTACTTGTCGGTAGTATTTGCTGGTAATTGAGGGTTTTGGTAAACAACACAAAATATTTATATGTTATAGGTAAGAAAGCAAGAGGATTAAGTTAAATGCAGAAATCATAAGTAAGAACATGGATGCTCAAGGCACCTCTTCATTCATATATTCATACTTAGAGTACTTAGTTAAAAATCAAGGTTTGCATGTCCTTTTCCACTATCTCACTCCCTCTATTTATAATACTCCATGCATGGCTTAATTATGCCACCTAATGCCCACATTTTGGCCTCTTATTGGACCTCTAGTCCACTAATATGAAGCATTAAAAACCCACTAATTTCCCTTAGTGCTTAATCTGCCTCTTTCCCCGTGAAGTCCCAGCTTGTTGACTGTCACCCCAGGAGCCTCCCCAGGCGATTCCCCTGAGAAGGGAGTCTGATTCTACCGTGCAATCTTTACTGTCCAAGATCTTTGTCTTCTTCTTAGATCTGCTTTTGAAGGTCTCGTTGACTATACCGGTTGTCTTTTTCTCTTGATGACGTGGCCCTTTGATTCGTGACACGTGTCGGTGACTATTTTCTCGGGTACAACATAGGTAGAGCTGGGACTTGGGCTGGGCCGGGCCAGCCCGGCCCGACCCATCGGGCCATTACAAATTTATGGACCCAGCCCGGCCCGGCCCGAAATATTCGGGCCTGATTTTCTGAGGCCCAGCCCAGCCCCTACTGGGCTGCCGGGCCACCGGGCCGAATTGGCCCGGTAATTTTAAATAAAAAATAATAAAATAATAATTTAAAATAAAATTATTTAAATTTTTAATATAAATTAATTATTAAATTTACTAAAAATACAAAATAAATGTATAAAAAAATTTAATATTAAAAAATATAATTATAATATTAGTTAAATTAATAATAAAATCAATATTAAATTAATATATTAAACAAATAATATTTAAAAAATATAAATATTAAAAATTAAAAAAATAATTAAAAATATTCGGGCCGGCCCAGCCTATCGGGCCAAAAATGAGGTTGGCCCATTTGGCCCATCAGCCCATCGGGCCGGGCCAAAGAGGCCCGAAATATTTTGGGCCTCAAAATTCATGGCCCAGCCTGGCCCATTGGTCGGGCCGGCCGGGCCGGCCCATCGGGCCGGGCTGGAATTCCCAGCTCTAAACATAGGCCCCCAGGAAAATTAGAGTTTTCAACTTTGATTTCCCTGAAGTTTATGGTGGTCTTTCTCGGTTGACTTGTCTTGGAAATAGCATTCTGACTTTCTGTTGGTGGTTGAGACTTCATTTAATTCTGAATTTTACGCCTTTAAAGGCTCTTCTGAACTGGAGTCGACTTCATATTATGGCTTTTACTTGGAACAGAGATGTGTACCCGAATCAAATAACCAGCTTTTCTTCTCGGATTAGAAATCGGTCGATGAAAACTAAGCTGCCTCTTTCTTTGTCTTTTTCTCAGAAGTTTCCGGAGCTTGATGGACAGGATATTGCTTTGGTAGATGCTTTTGAACGGGTCTGGACAGTTAAAGTGGAGAAGGATGGTCGACGCCTTGCTCTGAGCGAGGGCTGGAACAAGTTCTGTGAACGCCGTCTTGCTTCGGTGGGCGCTACCATCTTTCTGGAGTTGCGTGGGCAGAAGTCTTTTAATATTGGAGTCTTTGGGAGGGATGGAGAGGAGATCATTGATCTAGGAACTGATTCCGAAGATTGCTCGATCAATACTGAACCTGAAAATCTTCCTGTAAAAGATGAATGGGGATATTCTTCCCCGTGAGATTTATCCATAATATAAGAATTTTGTATTTTCTTTATTAAATCGTGTTTTCCCGGTTCTATTTCCCGGTGAAATGAATAAGAGTTGTTGTTTTTTGGAAGACTCTTTTTGTTTGTAAATCGTGATAAGTATCAGAAAACTTATCTTTTTAATAAATCCAGAATTTGATAATTTTAATAAATAATAAAAGAATAAGGAAAAAGAGTTTCTTCTAAAACTGTCTCTTGTCAGTAAATATTTGCCACGTGGCGTTATCCTGACCAAGTATTTTAGGTTTTACGGGGTAGTGGGGAGACACTTGAGTACGTTTTTCATTGGTAACCGCCCTCTTTTCCCCTTCCTTGATCTCAACCGTTCGATCAATTTGTGAGGCAGGGTTAATTTTTCAAAACATATTAACCCATTTCAAATTTCAAACTTCACAACTCCCTTCGATTTTCAGATCTAGAAATCGGTAAGAAGTTTTTCTCTCAGTAATTTTTCCTGTGTAATTTTGTTGAATTCGTAGTGTAAATTTCCTTCTACAACCCCTATCATCATGCCAAAATACACGAAAGTCGTTCACCCCAAAGTACCTGAAGAGCCTCACGTCCTGCTCGCTCGTCAGTACAAAGAATTTATGGACACGGCGGCACCGGCCTTACCGGGATTCCGACTGGACGAACTAGACGCGGCCCACCCTTACGTTCCTGCTGTGAGGACCATCACAGCGGTTCAACCAGATCCAAACCACCAGGATTGGGGCGCGCATGGCCGAGATAGCACGGTGACAGCGGAAGAACTCACCGACTGGAGGGACGACTGGCGGATTCCCTTCAACGTGCATTTGCATGCGCCGGAAGAGGGAGAATCCGCTTGCGGTCCACCTCCAGGCATGGTGGCCATCGGAGTCGACGCGATGGATCAAGGCCTGCGGTTCCCCCTGCATCCTTCAATTTCAAGCCTGTTGAACCGGTGGGGTGTGGCTCCTCATCAGATTCATCCGAACGGGTGGGCTCAGTTGTATGGGGTTTTGACGGTTCTAGGACAAGTGGGATTTTCTCGACCCCTCACGGGGGATGAATTCCATTTGTTCTTTAGCCCGGTCAATTTCCAGAAAGGGTTGTTGGGTGATTACACAGTGCGATGTAGGAAAAATATGGTGAAGATAAAGGAACCAGAAATTAAAGATCCTACCTGTTGGGATCGATGGTTTTATGTCTCGGGGAGATGGAGAACTCAGACCCGAGAGGGAGAAATTGAAATTCCCCTAACTTATGGCGTTAAAGATGAAAGTAAGTTATACTTTTAAGTTTTTTACAGTTTTGACTGATCTAAAATTGTTTTTATATTTGCAGGTGCCCGGATCTCCAAAACTGACTATAGCATCCCGTGGGATTTGGCTACAGCGAATCTTTTGGCCCAGTGCATTCCTGCTACCGAGAGGGACTCGACGTATCTTAACGACGACAGTATTCGTGACGCAGCAGGCCTCTTCTGTCCTCCGTTTGTTGAAGACCAACCTTGTTTTGGTAAAGTCTTATATTTTTTATAGTTTCTGTTTTTGTCTTATTTCCTGGGGACATATCCCCCAGGGAAAGATCATTAATTTTTGTCGGGTGTAATATCTTTACTTTTCCTGGTGCAGAATTTTTCTCTACTGTGTTCGAAGTGAAACCTCCTGATATGGCAGATAACAAATTGTTTGCGAGACTTGGACTTGTGGATGCATCCCAGACGGGGAAAGCCCGCAAATCAAAAACCAGTTCAACCAGCATAGGTGGCCGAGGATCTGCAAAGACTCGGGGTGGAACAGTAGGTGCCCCAGCTTCCCGGACCAGATCCCGAACTGTCTCCGCCCAGGGCGGTGAGACAGATTCGATGGGGGTCATGGGGGTGGTGGACTCTTACAAAGAACCCCCGGCCTCTGCTGATACTGTGATGACTGATGTTGTTCCCAGTCAGGGTTTGCCTCCCTCCGGGTCATCCACACTTCTACAAATCAAGCTTGAAGGAGATAAGAAAAGGAAGAAATTTGATGGGGGTGTAATTGATGTGACTGAATCACCTCCCCGTGCTGACACAAGTCAGTCTGTTTTTGGAGTTGAGAAAATCCTCTCTGACAAGTAAGTTTTTATTTATTTCATACTCTTTCTTAATTTTTACAAAATATTCAATCTTTTTACTTTATTTCTCGGTTAGGTTTTCCCAGGAAAAACTTCCATCAGTGCTCCTTCCCTTCTTCTCTGGCAAAGGCCCCATTGACCCTGTCACCACTCTGGGCAATCCTGTTGGTGATTCAATTGATGCAGTTGGGAGGTGCTGGACCTCAGAGCTCAATGACCTGATGGACCATGAGGAACATGCCTTTTCCCTGGCCGTGAAACTGGCCAGTCAAAGTGCAGTTGCCATCTCTGGTGCTCAAACTATGGCTGAGAAGCTCAGAGCTGAGGTTTCCAAACTACGCATCACCAACATTGGTCAAGAAGCACAAGTGAAGGAGCTCAATGCAGCCTACATAGCCGCAGCAGGGGACAGGGATAAATGGAAGAAGGTTGCAGATACTGCACGGGCAGAGATAGGGAAGCTGAAATCAGAGATGCAGGAAGCCTTGAAAACCATCAAGGAAAAAGAAGAGCAGATTGAAGATGCCCAGGACAGCTTTGTCAGGGAAAAGAAAGAGCTACAGGATGAGGTGGTCAAAGTCACCAAAGAACTGAAGCAGGTCCAGGATAGCTTTGCACAATCCATGGAAAGAGTTGTGGAGCTTGAAACTCTACTGGAATCACCTGCTCACAATCCCAGGGTATTGACTGACCTCCTTTATGTAACTGCATATGCTGATCTAATTAGGTCTGCAGCAAATGAGAAGAATGATGTGGCCAAAGGGTATGGGCTCAAACTCCTGAAGGATCACATGAAGGGATGCACTCTGGATTCCAGAGTTCCTCAACCTTTTATGGATCTGGAAGTTGTCCATGGAATCGACATGAAATGGTGGCCATCATATAGTCTCCTCTCTATGCCTGGTGAACCTGCAAAGTTGGCTGATGATGCTCCTGTTGATGATGATGAATTTGATGATGAGGGTATGGATCTACTTGGTGTTGGGCCTGATGGCAAGCCAAAAGATCCTCTGGTAACCCCTGGTGATGGTAATTCCACCTCCTGAGTTTTATAACTTAGGAGTCTGCTAAAATGAATCCTACCCTGAGTGTAAAAAGCTCAGGGGTTTTAATGTTTTATTTCTTATTTGGGCCTAAGGCCATAAGACAATATTTGCTATTTCTGTTTAGATTTTAGAGGCAGTTTTTGCCTGGGACAAGTTTAAATATTTTACTGGTGTGTAATAACTTAGTAAGTTATTTTTGGATATTATCCTTTGGGTCTTACTCATGGCCCTTCCACCGTTTTGTTTAAGGTTTCTTTTTACCATAATTATCTATAATTTTGACAAGTCAGCTTTAGCTTGTTTGGTGAATCGTAATTCTTTGTAAATAGATAACTTTTGGCTCACACCCAAGTTTTACTTTAAAAACTTTGTTGGGACTCTTTGTGAGTTCTTTGTCTTGCAAAAGTGATTTTTGGATTTTCGTTACCTCTCGGAATTCTCTCTGATTCTAAGTAACATTTTTCTCCTCCATCTCTCCTTTTACAAAGACTGACCGATCCTGTGGTTTGTTCTTTATGAATACCTCTTAGGATTTTCTTCGGACCTATATCTTCTCCCCGCGCGATTCTTGAGTTTCTTTTACTCTGTTGAATCCGTACGCAGAAAGAAGTGTTCGGCCCCATAATCTACAGATTTTTGGGTCTTTACCGAACCTTAGTATTCTTCTGTGAATACTCAATATTTATATTTTACCGGGAAATTTATTTCTTTCCCGGGGTAATATTTTTTTTTTGTAACAGACAAAATATAACTTTTTAGAACCCATACAAGTATTTTTGGTAAATACTGAGAAACATTATAAAAGTGATAAAAGGGTTTTTACAAAAATAATATCTTTACAAAAAGCCAAAGATTAACCTTTTAATGATAAAATTTCTTTAGGTGCAACGCATTCCACCGATACTGATCTTTGGTCCCGTCGAGAAGCTCTAACTCGTACGCTCCGTTCTGGAGGCAGTGGCTTACTCTAAACGGTCCCTCCCAGTTCGGCCCCAGTGCTCCCTGGTGCGTTCCTAAGATTTTCTTCAGCACCAAGTCTCCTTCTTGGAATTCTCGCGCCTTTACTTTTGAATTAAATAATTTTGCAATTCTTTGTTTGTTCATAGCATTTAGAGAATCGGAAGCTAACCTTCTTTCTTCAAGAAGATCCAACTCTTTTCGGATGGTTAGTTCATTTTCCGGGGAAATTTCCTGAGCGGTCCGGTGTGATAACACCGTTATTTCCGCTGGGATTACCGCTTCTGTTCCAAAAGCCAAAGAGTAGGGGGTTTCTCCAGTGGCATTTCTAGCTGTGGTACGATATGACCACAGAACCTCTGGAAGTTCATCCGCCCACTTTCCTTTGCGACTTTCCAATTTAGATTTGATGGTATGTTTTAATATTTTATTCACTGCTTCAACCTGACCATTCGTCTGGGGGTGGTAAGGAGTAGAGAATAACCTTCTAATTTTCCATTTTTCACAGAATTCTTCCACCTCAGCCCCATCGAATTGTTTTCCGTTGTCGGAAATGATTGTCTCGGGCAAACCAAATCGACATATAATGTTTTTCCATATGAACTTGATAACCTGTGGTTGATCAATTTTGTTCAATGGTTCTGCTTCGACCCACTTAGTAAAATAGTCGACTGCTACAATCGCATATTTCACTCCGCCCCGTGCGGTTGCCAGTGGTCCGATCAAATCGATACCCCACCGAGCAAACGGCCACGGGCTGTAAATGGATTTCAGGGCTTCTGGGGAAATACGGATGTTAGGCCCATGCGTCTGGCATTTAACACATTTACGTGCATATCCGACTGCGTCCTTTCTCAGGCTTGGCCAATAAAATCCTTGCCCCATGGTTTTGTGTGCTAGGGATCTTCCCCCCGCATGGTTCCCACACACACCCTCGTGTATTTCTTCCAGGATTTTAAATCCTTCTTCCTTCGACACACATTTTAGTAATGGAAGGGAATAACTTCTTCGGTATAGTTGTGTATCTATTAAAGTGTACTTTGCCGCTCGGGAGCGAAGTTGTTTTGCTTCGGTTTTATCTGCTGGTACTTCCCCGGTATCTATGTACCGTTGGATGGGAATCCGCCAGTCTTCTCCGGCCCCAGTGAGTATTTGCATCTGCATTTCTCTTTGTTCTATTGACGGGGACATTAATTTTGTCAACACAATATTTGAGAAGTCCGCTGATCCCTCAGCTGATGCTAATTTTGACAGGGCGTCTGCTTGTGAATTGTGTTCCCGTGGGATTTGTTCGATTAGAACTTCAGGGATTTTTTCACAAAGTTCCCATACCAATTTTAGGTATTTTATCATTTGTTCCCCTCTGGCCTCGTAGTCCCCACTTACATGGTTTACTACTAGCTGAGAGTCCATAAACACATGGAGTTTCCTGGCCCCAACGGCTATAGCTAATTCCAACCCAGAAATGAGAGCTTCATATTCTGCTTCATTGTTCGATGTGGGGAATTCAAACTTTACCGCATGGGTTACTGAGTCCCCATCGGGACTGAGTAATACCACCCCTGCCCCCGAGCACGCGGTGGTAGATGATCCATCTACGAACAGCTGCCAGGCGCGTGCTTGATTCTGGGATTTCTCAGGGAAAGTTAATTCCACAATAAAATCTGCCAGGGCTTGTGCTTTAATTGCTGTTCTCGGGGCGAAAGTTATGTCATATTGACTAATTTCTAACGCCCAACGCAGGAGTCTCCCGGAGATATCTGACCGGTGCAATACTTGCCTTAAAGGCATAGTAGTCAAAACTTCGACGGGGTGCTCGAATAAGTACGCCCGGAGTTTTCTTATTGATACTATTAAAGCAAATGTTAATTTTTCCAGTGGAGTGTATTTAATTTCTGCCTCATGTAATACTTGACTCACGAAATAAATCGGAAAGTGTTGGATTCCTTCCGCTCTTGCCAAGACTGCACTGATGGCATGCTCTGAGGCGGCCAGGTATAAATACAACTTTTCTCCTGGTTTAGGTGCCACAACTACTTTCGGATGGGATAAGTATTCCTTTATCCGTACAAAAGCTTGTTGGGCCTCTTTTTTCCAGTGAAATTCCTGTCCTTTGATGGAAGCAAAGAACGGTCGGGTTTTATCTCCCAGGCAAGAAATGTATCTGTTCAGGGCGGCGAGACGACCCGTGAGTCGTTGTACGCCTTTTACGTCCCGGGGCTCTTGCATGTCCAAGATAGCTTGGACTTTGGCAGGGTTGGGCTCAATGCCTTCTTCGCTAACCACATGCCCCAGGATCATCCCTTTTTTAATTCCGAAATTACATTTCTTGGGGTTCAATTTCATATTATAATGCCCCAGAATTTTGAAAACTTCTTCGAGGTCTTTGACATGATCTGATTCGTTTTTACTTTTTACAATAATATCATCAATGTACACTTCCATGGTTCTACCAATTAATTCAGAAAACATTTGATTTACCAACCTTTGATAGGTGGCCCCAGCATTCTTCAGGCCAAACGGCATTCTTTCCCAGCAATAGATCCCTTTCTCTGAGTAGAAAGCCGTATGTTCAACGTCATCCGGATGCATAGGAATTTGGTGGTATCCAGCCTTGGCGTCCAGTGTTGAGAATATCGCGTGACCTGTCAAGTTATCAACCACATGGTCGATATGCAGCATGGGAAAAAGATCTTTCGGGCAAGCATTATTTAGGTCTGTGAAATCTATACACAAACGCCATGCCCCAGCAGTTTTTGTCACCATTACCGCATTGGAAAGCCAAGTGACATCACTCGAAGCTTTCCTGACCAGTTTATTTTCAATTAGTTTATCTACTTCCCCGGCGAGTGCCTGGCACTTCTCGGGGCCCATTTTTCTACGTTTCTGCGCAATAGGCCTTTTGCAGGGATCTATTTTCAACCGATGGCAGGCATGTTTAGGATCTATCTTTCCTAAATCCGCACTGGACCATGAGAAAGTGGAGATATTCTCTTTTAGGAATTTTATCAGATCGTTTCTGACAGTGGATTCCATATGAGACCCTACAAGTATTTGTTTTTCGGTTTGCTCTGGGTCTATAATTATAGAGTCCAGGGTTTCAACCATTTCTATAACGGGTGCTTTTTTGCATTGATATCCTCCCCGCGAGCCCCAATCCTCTAAGTTTGCTTTGGGTTTAGGCTGTTTTTCCCCAGTAGATGCTAAGTCCTTACTAGGTTCTTCTTCGGGGGGTTTATTCATATCATCCGAGGGGATCTGAAGAACTTCCCCGCGCGGGTTTTTCCTGGGGGAGCTCATTCCTTCCTCGGGTATTTTAATAATATCTTTAATGTGATCAATTTGTTTTACGTTGCTTTCCTCCAAATTGATTTGGGGAATGTTAGCGTTTTCTCTGATTTTAGTTTTATCAAGATCGCGAAAATACATCAAAGTCTTCTTAGCCATTACTAGGTCCCCCCTGACGGTGCCAACTGCACCGGAGGGTGTTGGAAACTTGATACAGTAGTAATAGGACGAGGCGACTGCTTCAAAAGCGTCCAGAAAGGGCCTGCCTAACAAAGCATTATAGCCACTAACCTTATCTACTATTACAAACTTAAGATTCCTAACCATCATGACTTCAGGATTCTTTGCGTCCATCATCTCTACCGGGAGAATGATTTCTCCGTAGGGAATGACTACATCGTCACCAAAACCTTTTAACACCATATCGCACGGGTTGACATAGCGCGCTAGCTTCCCCATCAGATCTAGGGTCTTCTTGTACAGAATATTGAGATGTGCGCCATTGTCTACCAGCGTGCGAGACACGTCCAGACCGAGGATTCTTGCTTTTATCACTAAAGGCACATCCTTCGGGAACTTTGTCTCGGCTCGATCTTCCGGGGTGAAAGTTATCACCGCCGTTTCACTGATTGTTGCTTCTTTTGACGGGGCGGTTTCATACCAAACTTCCCACATCTGGAAGTCTCTTTTCCTCTTCCGGTGGCTTTCCTCATTCACTGGCCTCAAACCGCCGATCATCATGATCTGGCCCACTCTTGGTGGGTCTGGAGCTACAGGAGGCGGTGGTGGAGCTAGTGCGGGAACTTCCCGGGGAGGAGGCCCCTGTGGATTTCCCCCAGCACCTGGCCTGGGCAAGAACTGCCATAGCTTCCCATCCTGAAAAAGTTTCCACAACAGTTTTACCAGTTGCCTACACTGGCTGGTGTTGTGACCAATCTTTTCATGAAAGGCACACCATTTGCTGGGATCCAACTTGTCCGGGGGAGTTAGGATTGGTGGTGGTTTCACCAACAGATCAGTTTTTTGCATGACCATGATATTCAAAATATCTGCTGGTGTATGACCAGTCTGAGCAGTGAGTTTTCCTTCCAACTCACGAATTTCATCCACACGTGGATCACTAGGCCTAGGGCCTGGTTTCTTGCCAATATAGTTTGGCCTTCGATCGGAGGAAAAAGGAGGTTTTCTCTTTTGCTCGGGGGAGTGTGCCCCACTAGCAATAAGACGCTGGTATGCCACTTGGGCCCCAGCTTTCCTTTTAAAATCCTCATACGATCGGGGATAGTTTAGCATTGCAGATTTAAACAACTTAGAATTTCTTCTCATACCTCCCAACACGGTGTGAAGTTTGAGGCTATCGGGGATCTCTTCTCCGCCCGCCAACAGTAATTCCCCCACGCGATCCACATAAGATTCGTCAGTTTCGTTCTCACCCTGTTTGACTCCAAGTAGCTTCTGACTATACTCCATATAGGAAGCTTTGGATGCAAAATACGACACAAACCTTTGTACCAAGTCGTCAAAACACTTAATAGAATGTGTAGGTAAGCTGACGTACCATTGGTGAGGAGTATCGCCCAGGGTGAGTGGGAACAATTTGCACCGGGTAGCATCTGTGGCTCCCCGGCCGGACATATATGTCCTGAATCTGCTCAAATGCGCTTCTGGATCAGTCTTGCCGTTATACAAAGTGGTTTGCATGGGCTGAATTTCCAGTTGCATGGGAGCTTGTTCAACCTCGGGAGCCAAGGGATCGTTATGACGACCTGCCGGGGCGGCGAGAATTTGATTTTCGTTCAATCGCCTCTCCAGTTCAGAATATTTCTGCCTTAAATCGGCCAGTTCAAGATCAGCACCGGGGGCTCTGTGGGCCCTCGCCGGTGAAAAGTTTACACGTTGCCCGTGCATGTCACTTTTACTTGCCTGTCGATAAGGATCAGTAGAAGTAGCCACTGATTCGGCTCTTTTGTTTAGATCTAAAGCCCGACGGGCTCTGCGGTTTCCCCGGGGAGCGCGTCTAGCTCGCTCAGGGCCCTTCCCTGGATTTTCCCCGGCGGGTGCATGCATGCCCCGTACCGGGATCACAGGGGTTGTCATTACATATTTCAAAGACATCAATTCTGCTACTGCTTCATCAATTTTCTGTGGAGTATCAAGACTCGCGAATCTGATCGGAGGTGGAACCATAGGCGTCGACGGCCCTCCGATATCGTAAGGATGGAGACGGCGATTCCGACGTCGCGACCGAAGTCGGCGCCGTCGTTGATCTGCCTGACTATCCGTAGGTTCGTCGGCCTCTGCACGTTTGCTATTGTGCTTATCGGAGCTGATCTGGGTAGGCGGCGGCTGTTCCTTATTCTCAGGTTCTGGGTTTTTAGGTGGAGATGGAACCTCGGGTTCCACCATCACAGCCTTTCCCATCACAGCCCGCCACCTACCACTTGTGCCAGACGTACCTGACACCGTGGTGTCTTCATTTTCATTCACCATTTTTGATTTTAATCGAGCTTTTCTGCAACTTTAATACCTGATGCTCGATCCTTCTAGCGCCAAATGGCTTGGTTGTTTTTGTACTTGTCGGTAGTATTTGCTGGTAATTGAGGGTTTTGGTAAACAACACAAAATATTTATATGTTATAGGTAAGAAAGCAAGAGGATTAAGTTAAATGCAGAAATCATAAGTAAGAACATGGATGCTCAAGGCACCTCTTCATTCATATATTCATACTTAGAGTACTTAGTTAAAAATCAAGGTTTGCATGTCCTTTTCCACTATCTCACTCCCTCTATTTATAATACTCCATGCATGGCTTAATTATGCCACCTAATGCCCACATTTTGGCCTCTTATTGGACCTCTAGTCCACTAATATGAAGCATTAAAAACCCACTAATTTCCCTTAGTGCTTAATCTGCCTCTTTCCCCGTGAAGTCCCAGCTTGTTGACTGTCACCCCAGGAGCCTCCCCAGGCGATTCCCCTGAGAAGGGAGTCTGATTCTACCGTGCAATCTTTACTGTCCAAAGTCTTTGTCTTCTTCTTAGATCTGCTTTTGAAGGTCTCGTTGACTATACCGGTTGTCTTTTTCTCTTGATGACGTGGCCCTTTGATTCGTGACACGTGTCGGTGACTATTTTCTCGGGTACAACACACATGAAGATGCTTCTGATGAAGACAGACGACTGACTGGGCTTTTGAGGGCCAAATTGAGAGCCGATCATGAACGGATTTTGTCTGATGAAGGATTGATTGCAGATTTTGCTGGATATATCTTTGAGCGGATTAAAGGCATCACTCCACAACAACTTCATGAGAGAGCGTCTCTGCATGAGTCGCCGGGAGATCTGCGCCGACCTGTATCGCCGATCACATCAGACAATAATACAGCGAGTGAGGCTACCGGAGAAGCCGACGTCCAAAATCAGACAGTTGCTGCCGGAGAAGTCGAAAACAACCACGTTCAACCGGAGCAAGATCCTGTTTCTGATTACGTGGAAGTCGTCCAACCCACTAGACCAAACATTGTCGCTGATGAAGCCAACGACCAAACATTCACAGTCCCTGTTTCTGATACCGTCGAAGTCGACCAACCCATTGATCCCAACGACTTAGTGATGTCTATTGTTGGACAACTTTCAGCAGATGAAGCCAGTGTCCTAGAACCGACACTCCCTGCCGGAGAAGTCGAAGAAAACATTGAGCTATCGCCAACAGTTGATACCGGGATGGTAGCTGATGTGGCCAGTGTCGTAGCCTCGACAACCGCTGTGGCTGATCACTTGGCGGCGGTTGATCTCGACAGTTCATCAAACGCAGCTGATCTCACCGATCAGCTCACAGTGAATCCCACAGATGCGTGCGAAAATGTTGGTAGGCCAATTGTTTCTCCCCGTAGGCTGAGAACTCGTAAGCCTGAAGCGGCGAAAAATGCTCCCCAAACTCACGGTAAGACACCACTTTCTCCCAGTGAAGGACTTGAAGCCGTTGTAAAAGCATATCGGTCGTTTCTGAGACAATCCAAACGGACCAAATCTTCTGTCGATTGTGTACATTTCCGTGGCACGCAAATTACCGTGAAACGGAAAACGTTTCTTGACATTGAAAACGTGAACTGGGACTTCGACGGGGAGGTAACCATTGTAAATTTAAAGGTGTATAGTAGTATAATTCAGAAATAAAGTTTATATACTTACCAACTAGTCTTTTTATATCAGGTGATGACTACCTTCTGCAGTTACATGGAGTTAAAAATGGAAAAGGAAAAGTGGCCTCAGGAATCCTTCATAATTTTACCCCCAAACTATTTTGTAAGTTTTCACAAACTCCGTGGTATGAACTCAATAAAATCTAGCTCACTTATGAGTTATGACCTTATATATTTTCGTTGCACGTCTTCAGATGACCTTCAAACATGCTTACAACTCATTGAACAATCCAAATGGGGAACTCCCAGGCAGTTTAAGAGACGATTTCGAATGGTTCAGATATTCCCACGTAAGTACTACAATCATATACCCTAAATCACAAACTCTTAACACTAATTAAGCACTCATGATATCGTTTACTTATTTTATGTGAAGGCCGTCATGGTTTGTCATCTTCCGGGACATTGGGTCGTAGTTCGAATTTGTTTTGATGATTGGACTGTCGAGCTGTATGACTCGTTAGCTCATAACTATGAGCCTGGTGTGAACCCTCGCGCCCCTGAGTTCGAGTGTTTGTTGAAGGTCTTACCTCGAATGTTGGAGGAAACAGGTTACTGGGAAAGAAAAAGATTACCTGTGAAAACAAAAGACTTCAAGCTCAAGGTCATGCCAGCCGAAGACCAATTTGCCCAAGATGACAACCACTCTTGCGGTCCTTTCTGCACAATGTATTTGGAACGATTGCTCACCGACCCATCATTGTATCGTAATGCGGACGACATCGATATCAAAGCTGTCAGAAAAAACATAGCACTGAAGATATTTTGGATGTCCTGCAAAGACATTGAACTCCCTTTTTGATTAAGGGATGGATAACAGTTGGTTTCGTTTTGGTTTGCAAGAGAGTAAACTTTTCATATACTGTATGCCGTTGTATGTATAACCGTGTGTTTATCACCGTGTGGTTGATCAGCGCCGTGTGCAAAACTATCAATGACTGTATCTAAAAAAAAACTGTTGATCACCGTGTGCACTTACGGTCTTGTATCAGCACAGTATACCAATGCCCCGTGGCACGGTTTTACAATATACCGTGATATACCAACGGCGACGGTTATTGTATTTGAATTTTAAGACGTCTTCACTCTCACACGGTGATCTCACGAGACGTCACCGTGATACAACACCGTGTGGTTATCAAATCCATTCTAAAAATATTTGAAATTGAACGAGTTCTGTTTTTAGATGGCGTATTTTCGTTTCTAGGATTGGGGCGGGTTAGCCGATGCACGTGTACTTAAATATTAGTGGTGTCAGTTATCGGGACAGCTTTTGCAGGCGGGTATTCATCTTTTATTCTTTTATTTAAAATTAAAATTAAAACATCGGAAAATAAATGAGAGGGGGAAGCCGTTTTACGCACGGCTCAGTAAAACGTATATTGTGCACGGTCATTTAGTTTCACGGTTGTATACGCACGGTGATACATGGTCATCAATACATCTTCACCGTGGCTTGTTCAAAAAGATTAGGCATTTAGCCAAAAAGATTATTGCGATTGTGCAAGAATCACACGAAAACGTGAGTGTTCATGCTCATACGGTGACCTCACGAGACGTCACCGTGATACAACACCGTGTGGTTATCAAATCAATTTTAAACATTTTTGAAATTGAACGAGTTCTTTTTTTAGATGGCGTATTTTCGTATTGGAGCGGGATAACCGATGCACGCGAAATATTAGTGGTGTCAGTTATCAGGACAGCTTTTGCAGGCGGGTATAGTCATCCTTTATTCTTTTATTTAAAATTCGAGTTAAAACACCGGAAAATAAATGAGAGGATGGAAGCCGTTTCGCACGGTCATTTAGTTTCACGGTTGTATCTGCACGGCGTTACGTTGGTCATCAATACATCTACACCGTGGCTTGTTCAACCCGCAAAAAAACGATGGTCAATCGTTTGTATACACTTTTAAGGCGTCGTTACCATCAACGGGGTCATGTTTCAGGCTAGGAGACGTATGGTATTTGAAATTGAAGACGTACGATGCGATTTGCAGTAGTGCATGTCTCAAATTCAAGAGATGTGTAGTTCATTGGTAACAATTTACTCTCAAGTGTGATCATATTGCACATGGTATGTCAAATTTAATCGTTTGATGGATTATTGTGGAATTTTTTAGGTTCAATATAATCAATTCCATAGGAAAGTAACTTTGCTTAAGCATTTTGCCAAAAAAATTATCGCGATTGTGCAAGAATCACGTGAAAACGTCATTGTTCATACTTACACGGTAATGTCGTGAGACCTCACCGTGAGTCAGTACCGTGCGACGGTCAAATCAATGTATGTATGTAAACAGATACTTACGTGGCAGGGTTTTGTCAGTGAACAGACTAGCTTTTGAAGCCGCAGGTTTATTCAACCTTTTTATTCATCTTTTAATATTTAATAAATTAAATTACCGGGATTCCCAAAAACCAAAAAAAAAAAAAAAAAAAAAAAGAGAGGACGGTTGCCTTTTGCCACGGTTCAATCACACGACCTTTGGCGCACGGTAATATCTTCAAACGCTAAAGTCACACGGTTACTCGTGCACGGTGGGAGAAGGTCGAAATATATTAACAAAGAAAAACAAGTACTAGTACAGTATAATAACGTAGACTACGTAGTGTAGCAAAAATAAAAACATAGTACTATTCATAAACAAAACGCAGAAAGAAACATTCTTTGCATTCATGGTTCATCATCCTCGCCATCTGCGTCATCGCCTTCATCAGTCGTTTCGTCCTTATCGTCTGCTTCATCGTCCATATCGTCCTCATCGTCCGAGAGCTCCACCACTTCCACCACCTTCTCAAACAGGATCTCTTCTACAACCTTAGATATGTTCGGCAGAAGGGGGTCTCCAGGGGCATTAGGATCGGAAAAGTTCCGAATCTCGAGACCATCTTTATTGTATACATTGACAAAGAAAGGACCCAATTTCTTGGCGTAGTGAAAAACCAAAAAATAACCGAATTTAAGATGATGAGCCGTGCAGAAATCGGCCCAGCCACGATGAAAGCACACGTAACCGTTGACCCAAGAGATTTCCACGGACCACGGGGCACGAGCGATTACAAATGAGGCGAGTGTCTCACAATCTCCAAGCAAAGTAGCCCTGCCTGCCAGATACTCATGTTCATGAGCAAAATCAGAAGGTAAACGACAAACTTCGCGGAAATCAACGGTGTTCAGAACTTTGAAGAATCTACAAATCGGGATTGGGGTGGCCATTGAATATGAAATTTGATTTTATAAAAATTAGGGTTTTCAGCGTGTTACGGTGCTTATGTATACACGCCAAAAGTGGGTAGTTGAGGGGTTAATAAACTAATAAAGGTTTCACAATACACCGTGAGATACCAACGGCAACGGTGGGTAAGGGTTTTTATCAAGGGTTATCAGTGTCACATAGACCGTCACAGTAACCGTTACACGGTGAGGAAATCCACTGTAATAAACCCACGGCGCAATGTGTTTAATGGGGGTGGTTGGGAATTGAGTGATTTCGTGAAACGATTTAAATCCGGCGATGATGTGAGAACAGATACTCATCAATTCCCTGAATTGAATGGTCATATCATATCATATCTGGACCATCAATGAGCGTACAATAGTTGGAAGTTGGGTTGGGTCGTGGGAGGAGGATCAGAACAGACACACATCATAAATTCTTTGAATTTCACGGTCATATCTAATTAATGGATATCGTGGTGGATGGGGGGTTAAGTTTTCTATGTCATATATGAACATACCACGGCTTACGCACCGTGGGATACCAACGATGACGGAGGATTAGGTTTTTTTATGTCACCTATAATATGTACGTACACGGTGTTAGAATGCACCGTGCTAACATCACGACGACCCATTCAGAGGTGTAGTCACGTTACCAAAGTCACAGTGACCGCGACACGGTGATTTAATCAACCGTGAAATACCCACGGAGGCACAGTTCTAGGTTTTTATTTAAATAATAAATTAATTAATCGCAATGTGTTTAATGGGCGTAGTTTAGAGGTCAGTCGTTTCGTGAGTCGATTGAGCCTATAAATACGAACGAAAAAACCCTTTTTTTTTCTATACCCAATTTTTTCTTCATGTTTTCTGCGTTGTTTTTTTTCTTATGGAGCGGTTTTCACCACGCATCTTTCAAATTCATAGCTGCAGTCCTGTATCGAGATACTCGAGTTTCCAAAAGAAAACCTTCTTTCCCCTAGATCATCAATGACGGGGAATAGAAGGTTTTGAATATCATCTCGTCACTCGTCTCACTATCGAGGATCAAGCGATTCAAGTTCTAATTTTATAGATCCAGAGATTATATTCTGAGACGGGTGTGATGTCTTTTTTTTTTCTTTGTTCACTCGAGTCTCTTTAAATAAGAAGTTGCTACTTTTCTATAAAGGGACGGTGCTTTAGGGTTTTGATCCATCAATTTTAATTCCCATTAGGTTTTTGATCCATCAATTGTAATACGGCTAATTTTGATAGCGTTCTGGGTTTATGGTTTTGATCCATCAATTGTAATAAGACTGTAATGATTTATCTACGTGAATTATTTCACGTTATATAATACCTTCACGTTGTAATTTTAATTCACGGTGTATTCTAAAACTGGATACCCTCGTCTACTATGCCATTTAAGATCTTTAACGGTGTTACAATCCACAGTGTTTGAATCACGGCGACACATGAGGTTCTAGGGTTTTCTGCATGATACGGTTGCACGGTGTTATTAGCTACCGATGGAACCTCACGACGACACTGTTCTATGGGTTTTATATCACAATTATGAGCGTTCCACGGTGTTACAATCCACCGTGATATAATCACGACGACACATTAGGTTTTAGGGTTTTCTACCTAATACCGTTGCACGGTGTTACAATCCACAGAGGGAACCCCACGGCGAAAATGTTCCAAGGGTTTTATATCCCATTTATGAGAGTTCCACGGTGTTACAATCCACCGTGCCAAACCACGACGACACATTAGGTTTTAGGGTTTTCTACCTAATACCGTTGCACGGTGTTACAATCCACAGAGGGAACCCCACGGCGAAAATGTTCCAAGGGTTTTATATCCCATTTATGAGAGTTCCACGGTGTTACAATCCACCGTGCCAAACCACGACGACACATTAGGTTTTAAGATTTTCTACCTAATACCGTGGCTAACCGAGGGAACCCCAATACGACACAGATCTAGGGTTTTATTTATTTTCTTAATTAATTAATCGCAATGTATATAATGGGCGTAGTTGGGAGTTGAGTCGTTTCTGCAACGATTGAAATCCGGCGGTGGGATGACTCAGAACAGACTCATCAATTCCCTGAATTGAATGGTCATATCAAATTAATGGATAGGGATTGTTGGATGGGGTGATTTTATAATAATTTTATTAATACGAGTAATTAATAAGCATCGTGGACAGTTGAATCGTTTCGTGGAACGATTGAAATCCTGGTGGTTGGATGACTTAAAATTAGATCAGAATATAAGCCTATAAATACGAACGAAAGAAATCTATTTTTCTATACCCATTAATACTCCATTTTTCTGTTTTGTTCTTGTTATTCATGGAGCAGTTATCACCACTCTTTTTCGAATTTCACAGTTGCATTACTTTATCGAGATACTCGAGTTTCCAAAAGAAAACCATCTTCTTATCTTTCATGACCGGCCTCCATCTTCTTGACTCTCGTCAGACTGTGCAACTTGATGGGGATAGATCGGGATCTCTTCCGATCCGGTTATGTCTTCCGAGCTTCCCATTATTCATGTACAGGGTCAAGCGGCTTTTCAAGATGTATCTACTTTTCAATAGATAGTGTTCAGGGTTTTGATCCATCAATTTTTCACAATAGGTTTTAGGGTTTTGAACCATCAATCAATTGTTTACTGTACTTTTTCCTTAAATGTATCATTAAAAGATTTTAATATCACCGTCATTTATTAATCTTGCTAAAACATTCACTCGGTTACTCATTAATATAGAAACCCTAAATCTATCAGTATACGTATTAATTATTAAGAGACGGCCGTAGTTGCCAGACGCGTTGGCGCTCCGCCTGGATTTCATTAATTAAAATTAAAATTAAAATTAAAATTACAATTTACTATTTATTTTACCGTGTACTATTACCGTGTTGAATACGGGTGTGTGTAACCGTGCATCGGTATAAGGTTATATGATATAGCACCTTGAATAATTGCACGGTGTATATTAATTCAAGGTGTAATATTATTTCACGGTGTAATTATTAGATCACCGTGAAATACCCAAGGCGACACTGTTTTATGTAATTGCAATATCTTTTTCATACGACGGTGTTACAATCCACCGTGATCTAACCACGACGACACATTAGGTTTTAGGGTTTTCTATCGAATACAGTTGCACGGTGTTACAATCCACCGTGGTAACCGCACGGCGACACAGTTCTAGGGTTTTGTTTATTTTCTTAATTAATTAATCGCAACGTGTTTAATGGGTGTGGTTGGGAGTTGATGAGTCGTTTCGTGCAACGATTGAAATTCGGCGGTGGGATGACTCAGAACAGAGATGCATCAATTCCCTGAATTGAATGGTCATATCAAATTAATGGATAGCGTGTTTAATGGGGCGATTTTCTATAAATTTTAATTTTATTAATACTAGTAATTAATAAGTGTAGATGGCATTTGAATCGTTTCGCGGAACGATTGAAATCCTGGTGGTTGGATGACTTAAATTAGATCAGAATATTAAGCCTATAAATACGAACGAAAGAACTCTATTTTTCTATACCCATTAATAATCCATTTTTCTGTTTTGTTCTGGTTTTTTCATGGAGCAGTACTTATCACCTCACTTTTTCGATTTTCATAGTTTCATTACTGTATCGAGATACTCGAGTTTCCAAAAATAAAAGCAATATTCCCCTGAATTATCTTCCACCAGAGATGATTCGGGGTTTCGGGTGGAATGATACGGGAGCACATGAGTTCCTTATCTCCGTCGAAATCACCAGTTTCGGGGTTTCGGGTGGAATGATACGCGAACACATGAGTTCCTTATCTCCGTTGAAATCACCAGTTAGGTCTTCCATCGCCGTTTCACTTCTGGTTGAGGCTCAAAAATCCGTGCTGCTGACCAAATGTCGAAAGAGGAGATTCTCTGTGTGCTTTGTTATTCTTTTTGTTTGCTCATCTTTTGTTGTATTACGCTGACCGATGGTGTTTAGGGTTTAGAGTTTTGATCCATCAATTGTTCTCAAGTTTTAGGGTTTAGAGTTTTGATTCATCAATTGTTCTAAATTATAAGATTTAAATTTATTTTAAATTTGTCCAATTTCATATTCTCAATCAAAATTATCACAGTCGCTTTTAATTATCGTATACGATGCCACGGCGCCCATTTATCGTGGCTAGTCACACGGCGTATGACTGTCGTGGATGGTCTCACGACGTATGATTATCGTTGATGGTCTAACGGAGTTGACTTATCGTGTATGCGTCACGCTGTCCATTTATCGTGATTTGTCTCACGGCGTGCGACTATCGTGGATGAGCTCACGGTGTGCAATTATCTTATATGTTTACAACGGTGTCAATTTATTTTGGATAGTCACACTGTCTCTATTTATCGTGGATGTCCTCACGGTGTCCATTTA
Organism: Euphrasia confusa; assembly: GCA_954870475.1. NCBI lineage: Eukaryota > Viridiplantae > Streptophyta > Magnoliopsida > Lamiales > Orobanchaceae > Euphrasia > Euphrasia confusa. The sequence goes on from OX940949.1 coordinate 680,920, forward strand.
TCGTGGATGTTCTCACGGTGTTCATTTATCGTAGATGGTCACACTGTCTCTCTTTATCGTGGATGAACTCACGGTGTTCGATTATCGTGGATGTCCTCACGGTATCCATTTATCGTGGATGGTATCACGGTGTCTTATTATCGTGCATAGTCTAACGGCGTACTTTAACCGTGGATGGTCTGAAATTGTATTGAAGTTTTATTATTAATTTTTAAAACAGAAATTCTATTTAAATTACATATTCAATTTATATTCATTTCTTAAACAACGAGGGCAGTGTAGACTTTTCCAAGCCAATTGCCTAATAAACTTCTACTTTTATGGACAGGGCCTCAGAACTTATTTATTTTATGAGGTGGTCCTGAATCCGGTATTCCCACTTTTATGTTTTAGGAGAGAATTATTGAACGAAACTTTGTGACACTATGCCATCTTATTTATAGGAGAAAATATAGTTACAAAGTATGCACTAATACTTTCCCCTCACTTTCCTGCTGTTCAGATATTCTCACAAATTTTCGAATACTCCTTTAAAAAAATATATATTTTTTAATTTTAATTGATATTTATTTCTTTTATTCCAAATATTTTTACATTGTAAATTTAAAATTTATTTTTCCTATACTTTTTCATAAAAAAAAATATTTTTTCAATTTACTTCTATTTTGTGACGAATAAAATATATACATACAATTACTTTTTCTGTCTATTTAATGATTACGTTAGTAAGACGGCTTGATGTAAAAACTATACTTAGGCATTCTATTTTTAATGAAACGAATGTCAAGTTTTTTATTTTTTGTTTTTGACTTTTTCTGCAATTATTGCTTTTGAAAAATGAACAAGTCTACACAATTATTGAGTGTAAGCTTCAACGCATAGTATTAATTTCCTTGGACAATAAAATTTAAATATGATCCAACGGTGTAGATCGAGTGAAACGGTCTTCCATATTAAACAAGTAAATTATCAAGTGGGGGTGTCATTACTTATTAGGTTAGGGGCATAGTTCACATGCAAGGAAAAATGAACGGCCACAGTCGTAGTTTTTCTGTGAGCAGTGAGCCCACATGTAGTTTACCCACGTGTCGAGATCTGATTGGAAGTTGTTTCGGCGGGTTTTCATTAGTCCAATGATATTTTATTTATTGGGTGGGTCTTTCGTTTGCCTCTCTCTCCCCACCCAAAGTCTTTTTATCCTTAGGCTTTGCTCTTGGGTTTTGTCACAAAATTGTTATTCTTAGATGTTTTTAAATAAATAAATCATACTTACCTATACATTAAATTTTTATATTAAATATGTTGAAAAACTGCTTTTTTGTAATAAAAAAATATTACTGTACATGGTTTATTTATTTTTTAAAATAAATAAATTTAATTATAATTTAAAATATTTTTTCGCCTATTCATCATTTTGTTCGTGGACCGCGGGCGATGGATTGGACCAACTAAGCTGATGGGAATTGCAATAGGCCCAACAAAGATTAAATGGGCCCAGAACCAAAAGCCCCAAATTTCCCAAATACAATCTTAGAACCCCTACACAAATCCGATCGAAGAGCTCCGATAGTATTCGGCATTCGCTGCAGCGATAAACACTCTAAAACCTCAGCATCCATGGCGGAGACAACACCCGCAGTAACCGAGGTTCCTCCCAACATGACAATTTACATAAACAACCTCAACGAGAAAATCAAGCTCGACGGTATTCATCGTATTCTCACTTAAAAAAAAAATCCCTCTTTCGTTCATTTATTTTTGAATCGGTAAAATCGAGTTGTTTAACGCTGATTTTTCGCTCTCGATTGAATTCACGGCGACAGAATTGAAGAAATCGCTTCACGCGGTGTTCTCGCAGTTCGGGAAAATAATGGAGGTGCTGGCATTCAAAACCCTAAAGCACAAGGGGCAGGCGTGGGTTGTTTTCGAGGAGCTTTCGTCCGCATCCGATGCGCTCAGTCGAATGCAGGGATTCCCTTTCTACGACAAGCCCATGGTATGCGATTCTATCTTTTTTTTTGTACATTGTAATGTTTTTGTTCTGTCATAAGTTCATTATATTATATTGATTGAACTAAAGGTTGTAACAATTTGATTCTACCGCACTGGATCTGGTTTTTAGATTTTTCTAAAAGAGTTCATTGTTGCCTAAATATGTAGATGCAAAATTTATCTTATCACTTGTGGTGTATGTTGTTAATGGTTACGTTTTTCGGGCAGTTCTCTTGTTATTCTCCGATACGCTGTGGCTTTTTGAAATAGTAATTAGAATCGTTGGAAGTTTCTTGAATTACGAGTTATACGGCCAAACGACTTGTTGTACGTATAAACTTACGCAGTGATCACCCTAGATTTATAGATTTATATTCAACATGTTCATTGTCCTTTTTTAAACATAATGTTATTAAGAATTTGAAAATATTTGCATTTTCATGCTTGATAAGTGAAAGTGAGATATACCCTTCAGGCATTCAGTGTTTTCCCCTTTAGACTATTCCATTTTTTGTACTGACTGTGTCCTTGTCGCTGCAGTGTTTTGGTTTACTTTTTCACTTGCCCCGGTGAATGTTTTACTCTTAGTTATTCAGCAATTCTTAATTTATCGTTCAATAAAATGTAATGCATGATTCTCACAGCGGATTCAGTATGCGAAAACAAAATCTGATGTCATAGCCAAGGCAGATGGTACTTTCGTAGCTCGAGAAAAACGAAAAAAACATGATGACACCAAAGGTACCACATTTTTCTGTGTATTATTCACATTTAAATCTAGAACATGAAACTTGTTTTTCACTAATTTGTTCAGTGTGTTCTACGTTATATTTTACGACACCTGCCATACATTATCGTACCGAAATGACCATACCGGATTATTTTAATATCGATTATCGATATACTGAAATTTTGGTTTCTAAAAATTTCATACTGATACCGTACTAAACTTTCGATTTACCGAACTATACCAATTTGAAATACCGAATTGTGGACTAGTTAATGTGCCTCGTGCTTGTTGGCAATAAATCCCACTTTATATTCTTTTTATCAATATTGTATTAATCTATTAAATATTAAAAAAAATCTTTTATATTTATATAATATTATTAAAAAAAGTGTTGTAGCAGGAGGAAAATAATTATACCTAATAACATATTTAAGTAAATCTTATATATATATATATATATATATATATATATATAAATATATACAAATCTTTATTTTTCTTTACTACTGAATAATATTAAAATAATAGATCCGCCTAAACCCACCTAGCCGCTTGCCTAGCCGTCTAAGAGCTAGGCCCTATGTCACCGACCTACTAGCGCTTAACGTTTTTTTGGAACATTGCTTGTAAGAAACTTAATCGAGTGAACTACATTTAAAAGACCAGATTGCTGCGAATTTTGTCTGTCAATCTATAACGTACTGTGTATTTCAAATGTATAATTACTTCTTCATTTGTATCAATATCTGTGCAACTTAATTCCTACCATGCATTTTTCTCGATACTCCTTTTTCACTCTATTTTATGTGTTTATGATACAGGAAAGAAGAAGAAAGACCATCATGATGCTAATCAAGCAGCGACGGTTCACAACCCTGGATATCCGAGTGCTTATGCCCCACCTGTAAGCATTTGTTCCAGGACAAGATTAATATTTATTTCTAAAGATTTTAACTATTAGCATTGACTTGTCTGGAAATTCATGGTGCAAACTAAATCACCAAGTCAAATTAAATTGACTTCTTTTGCAATTTGGCTTCTTAAAATGAGAGGTGCTTTGCAGAGTTTTATTTAAAGATTAACTAAGATTTGAATAGAACGTACTTTACTTGAAAACACGTTCTTTTAAGTGTGTGCTAAATTGAGATGATGTAGGTTTAGAATATTAGAACATACTTTACTTGAGTTTCATTAGGACATTGAGATTTCCCTCTTTTTTTAAACACGTGTTGAGTGGTTTAAAAACTTATAAGCTCATCAAACACCATCTAACTCTCTTTTTTCTTGCCTTTCAGTTACATGTATATTCTCTTATATTTGGTTATCAAACCCCATTACTCATACTTTTTTCTGATGTGGTGCAGTTATCTCAAATACCATATATGGGGGCTAGAGCTCCGGAGGTACCCGCGCCACCAAATAACATCCTTTTTATCCAGAAACTTCCTCACCAAACGACGTCTATGATGCTGCAAATGCTCTTCGGACAGAGCCCCGGATTTAAGGAAGTTAGGATGATTGAAGCAAAGCCTGGGATTGCTTTTGTAGAATACGAAAACGAGGTGCAGTCAACTGTTGCAATGCAGAGCCTTCAGGGATTCAAGATTACTGATGACAATCCTATGTTGATTACCTATGCCAAGAAGTAGATGATTTTGATTTAAATTTTATATTTGCTTTTGCTCAGAGAATTTAAATTTAAATTTGCTTTTGCTCAGAGAAACAGACTGTTTTTTCTTCTGCCTCTAGTGTGTATCAGTTGTAATAGTTTGTACTCCTTTTAGTGTAATTACTTGGTACATACTGGATTTGCCTAATTCTCTTTCATATCAAGATTTTAATTAGATTTTGCTTATATCATGGCATGATGATATATTATTTTGTGTTTTCTAGTTAATTGCAAGTCATCAAGAATTCAAGATGGTTATGTATGATATTCAATTTCTTAAAAAATTGAATTATTTTACATTCACTTTGATGCTTAAAAAGGTTCATAATATCCATGCAAGTGGAAAACTACATTATTTACCTATCTCAATATTTGAAACAAGATCAGGATTCCCAAAGCCAATTCCATTTGATTTATTCGGTAAAGAATATTACATCACATGATAAAATTTTGGCTGAAAACCCCTAGCATGAACATGTATACAACAGAAAATCTGATAACCAATGGTTCAGGACAACCATAAATAACACCGGAACGGCGGAACACATGATTGTGTTCAAGTGGTCATTAGAATAATCTTCGTTCCAGTACTAAACTCTTTCCAACTCAAGATTGTGTTTGTCTAATTGTTCTTTCAACTCCATCCTCCACCCTTGAATTAGGATCTCTTGCTTATTAATGAGTTCTGTCTTTACTTTCAACTCTTCCTCCATCTTAGCAATCTCCTGAGAAAACACAGCATTTAGATTCTTCGAGCCAAGAACCATTTGTTGGCCAAAATTAATTTTGTACAATAATGACCTTTCGTAGGGTTTCTGCTCTTGTAGGTTGATCCTCTCTTTGCAAACCAATAAAATAGAGCTGAAGCTTTTTGGCAGCCTCCATGAAGTCTCTAGCATGTCTTTCAACATCAACTAAAGCAGTTCAAAAATAAATGTTACTTATCAACTGATAAACACACATTTGTTTTTGCCGTCATTTCATCATACAAACAACGGGAGAAAAAAAACTCAATAATATGAAAGAATGACTACATTTTTTTTAACAGTCCATTTTTTCCCTTCTACCTCTTCCCTACATTCATAAACTTCCATCTATAATCAGAAAAATAACATACACCGCTAGACAAAATGCTCTGATCTTGCCCACAAGATTTGGTATATGGAGTATATTTTCTTATTTTTTTATTATCAAAAATAATTCGTGGGGTACTTAAAAGTTAAAACATGCAGATACGACTATACGAGACGAGACAGCATTACGGCCACAAGATTACATTGTAGTTCTCTTTTCTTCCCCCCAATTCAGCATCCCATTATCTTCCTCCCTCTATTGGCTCAACATGCAAATTCAATCCAAACCCCGAACGAAAATACGTGCACAAATTCAAAAGGCCAAACTCATCTAAATTGTTTTCAGACGATGAGGTGGAAGTGATCACAGTCGATTCAATTCTTCAAAGGATACCGAGAAGGTATATATATATATATATATATATATATATACACACACACACGTATATGTACATACCTAGCTAATTAGTAGCTAACCATAACACTTCTTTCCACTCTCTTTCCAATTCGAAACTCCCAAACTATGATCCTCTGTTCCATTAACACATGAACGATTATCGATAGCGCTACAATACAAAACGAAACAATTCCAAATCCTAAAATAAGGGCATGGAAGTTTAACTAGAATATTATTTTACAGATGACAGAAATATCACACGCTAACTCCGACGCGGAATAACCCGAATCCATAACACGAATTTTCGCAGTAATATTTATTCGTAAATTAGAGAGGGTGAAAGAAAAATGGTTACTCTGGTGAGAAGGATGTGGTGAGCGGTCGATCGCTTGAAGTTCTCTCGCCGGCAAGCAAGGTAACAGAGCAGCCTCCAACGCCGCCACGCAGGAGATCATGTCCGGAGAATGTGGTTGTGGATCGTGCTCTTGTCGTTCAGACATATCGATCGCAATCCTTGGAAGCTTGATTTTACTTTCGATTGACCGATGGAGAGAGATGAAAAATCAATGAATTGCAGAAACCCTAAATCCCTCGAGTGCGTGCGTGTTAGTTGCCCAAATAAAAAGGATAATTGCATATAAGCCCTCTAAAGTTAGTCTAATTATAAAATAGTGAAGTTATCAGTATAGAGTTTATACTCCAGTTAACCAGATGTGATTCATTTGCTCACCCGTTTCTTGTTTTATAATATTGGATTTCCATCTCCGGCGGAGGCCGTATTGAATACACATGATATCTAATTAATTCACGTGATATCTAATTAATTTTTTTCGTTACTATCGGGTTTTTGAGCTATTTCGGTTATCATGCATAGATAGCTCTGCACAAATCCTCTTTTCAAACAAACCATGGATAAGAAGCATTCTCGTCCCTTGCTCGATATCGAAGGTCACTCAACACTCTTCAAAACACCTAACAAGTACTTTTGTTATTTAACTTTTGTAATTAGGTTATACTATATATCTATGATAAATCTTGAAATACTTAGTTATATAAATAAAAATACTCTAGTTATGTCAGAGTTCCATAAGAAAAAAAAAAGACTAAAAGAGGACTCCCAATTATATAAAGTCTTAATTAAATGAGACCTTTAGATTTGTATTTACAATGTTCACTTAATTCTAAATACAAAGATAAATCATCACTTGAATTTGAAGTCCACTTGGACAACATAACGCATCCTAATCTGATCCACATTGTACACTATGTATTCGTTGTAAAGCAGAGACCCCTGCAACACAAACAAAACGAACCAACTTAGAAAGCCTGTCACATGCCGCTTGCAACTTAAACTAGAAAAACGAAGGATAAAGTATACGACCTTGGGCCCCGGTTGCTCTTTGGGTGTTCCCAATGGAACAACAATGCCGTCTTCAAGTGTTAGAGCCTCGGAAAGGTCAGGGGCAGTGGTACCGACTCCTTTCGTGCTACAAAAAAGTTGATACAAACATTTCCAAGTATTAATATTGACGATAAACCGTAGCCTTGCAATTTAAAATAATTACAAAAGGACTGTTGAGATTTGCGTTTTCTTCAAAATGCCGCTTATCTACGTTTAACTTGTGCTTGACAAATAGAAACAATATCCAGCAAAATAAAATAAGCCTCCATAAAGGAGTTGACGAAAGCACTTTGAACAAAGCAAAAAATCAAACCTCATCTTCCCAGCAGGCAACTTGTCAGCATGATAATTAGCTGTTGGTAGCTCAACCATGTCTCCCAAAGCAACCTGGAAAAGCAACTCGAACAGTTATGCTTACAAATATTTAAAAAAAATACATTAGAAGTTATATTTCACTGTTTATATGGAATTTTTTTTCCAATGAGATAAAGAAGAACATCGTAATTCACCTCACATAAAAGCAGCACGCCTGAAGAGGTAGATTTAGTCGAACAACAATAATTAGCACTTTTTGAGAACATGTCCGCGAAATAGACTCCTTTCCCAAACATGTAACCTGTCACAGGGGCTTCGGGTGGAGCAATGCGCAAACCTGGTACATGTTTCAGAGGTTAAAAAAATTCTTAAAAAATTCTCCAAATTTAAATACTACATAAAATTACTAAAATAACCTTGGGCCAAAATTCCAGTCCAGTTGGTAAGTCTGGAGCCGTGCCATAGAAGCATTCTGTTTTTTGCCCCTGAAAACTGCTAGACATATGAAAGACACGGGTTCAGGAGAAAAATGGTCCAAAAGCGGGATGAAATGATATATAAAATGAGGTAATTGTTACACGCAAGGTTCACCTTCTCAAACCTTTCAGCTTCACACTCTCTTGAGACCTTAAATATCTGAATGATATCGACACCATAGTTTGAATGTGTCTTTGCATGAGTGTTTTTTGTGTATTTGTGAATCTGAGACAGAAAAAACATTTCAGTGGTTTAGTTTAAGAAAACAAATATCAGGACATGATTAATAAAAAAAAAACAAGAAAAACAAATAATGTAAGACATTATTTCCCTTCTTTTTGTAAGAAGAAAAGAAGTAAAAAACTGTGAAGTCCACACAAAACCCTTAAGACTTCAAATACTTGGTGGTCACTTAAAGCAAAAGAAAAAACAAAGAACTCTTGAATGTATGTATCAAATGAGCATGAAGCTTGAAATCAAACAAGTGTGTGAAAATTACCATGGAAAATTCTTCAGAATGAGCTTCAAGTGGAACGAGATCACAATGAAGCCGTCTATACTGTGAATACAGGGGATCCTAAAAGCCAAAAGTCAAAAATCAAATATCTATTCTTCATTAACAAGTCTCAAGTCTCTGACTTTGGTGTGCATACTCTAGGGAGAACGTAACAACAGGAACCAAATCAAAAAACAAAATGGGAATTCTGATGCCAGATGACACCACATGGTCCACATCACAAGTCTGATACTGAGTTTTAAAGATTAGTTTGCAAGGCAAAAACAAGTCTACAAAATCAAGAGGAATGAGAGTAAATAATGTACCTCCAAATCTGTATCATTCTCAATCAACTTAATTGCAACCTCAATTTCACCCAGTGCTTCAACCTATCATTTTATTGCGCGAATCAGATGAGAAAGAAATATTTTAAAAAATACAACTGAAAAACGGTGCACCAAGCTAAAATGCAATTTGCATGACTTTTAAGTTAGTATCACAGGTTGATTGATGTACTGCATACCATAGTAATGGAAAAAACATGTGTACCTTCAGGCCATAAAATCTTGAATATATAAGAAAACATATGATAGATGGATAGGAAAAAGAATCACCATTTCCAACTTGCTTTTTAGCTTTTGAGGGGTGTCAATGATGAACAAACCTGTCATATGATATAGGAAAAAAATCTTTTTAGAAATCTGATGCACACACAAAAAAAAATTGAAACTAGTATTAGCTATTTGCAAGAAAAAGGAACTGTCAGCCATATTGATTTCAGAGACATCATCAATCAAAGGAGAGAACATACTTGTTTTTTTAAAACCAAAGTCGTGTGGTACTACAGTGTAAAATTCCCTGAAATTAAGACAATAATGTTAAATGGGCACTTAATTTGAATCAAACAAAAGTACAAAACCATCTGCAACATGGCTTAATTTATGCCACTTTTGTTTAAGTTGTAACTTCACAAAATCTTTACCCGCTTAATTGCTGTAGTGTCTTCTTGTCAGCTTGGCCAATCACATCAGCAATCCTTTTCAAGACATCATAACCCTGTATAGATCAATCATTAATTCATTGCAAGAGGAAATATGATATTTAACTGCTTGGTAAGAAATTACATATATCTCCATTTTTGCATTATCAAGGTACGATGAGAGAGAAAAATCAGTTCCTCTAAAAGAAATTGCACGAAATGTTGGACAAGATAATGATCCAAAAGATCCCAAAAAGTTGATTTCACAAAAATAACACGAGAGAACAAATTAATATTGGGACCTTGGTAGATCCAAAGACCCATGCCAAGGCCAACAAATTTTTTAAAATAGAATAGATAAAATAAAAAATTATTACTAAAATAAATCATGCCATCCAGCTTATTTTTTTGGTTACTTGTACTAGGAACATAAGTTTCAAGTCATTAATTTATTCCAGTTCAGGTTCTATACTACTACGCAAATCGTGAGCAAAAATTTCTGAGCAACATTAATATCTCACCTTTAAGATTGTCGATCTGCTCAACTTACCCAGTGGTAATTTTTCGGCATTGTATCCTATCACAAAAAATAAAATAAAATGACAAGTCAATCTTACAAAACTAAAGTAACAGATAAATGCTGAGGATGCATAGAGACGTATCACTTTCTGTAAAAAAAAAATTGATACGACAAATGCAAACCTATTTCCATCATCTGTTGCCTCATCATGCTCATATTGCAAATAAGGGAGATGAACTTTGCAATACGAGCTTCCAGCTTTGACTCTTTAGGTTCCAGTCTTGATGTAGATTCAGGCTTCGGTTGAACCTAAAAATGTTTCAGTATTTCAGCTCCCAGGAGTTTGGTAGGCAACTTTGAGAATAGCTAATACATGATAAGATGGGAATATGTTTCACATTTCTCTCTCTGTGAACTATCTATTCTAGACTCTTTCATTTATTCAGATCAAGTATAATATAATTCGGACACATATTATAGATTTTGTACAAAACATACTTAAGATCTTAAACTACACAAGTAAGAAAAATTTCAACAAAATTTATATGCATGAAACGACTCACTGCTGGTTCATTTTTGGTTTCGCTGTAGTCCATTTCTAACCAAGTATAGCTACGTGGATGACTAACAAACTCTTTCCTGTTGCACCAATGATTCTTTGTCTTGTCCGAGAACTTCTTCTCGAACTCCGAGATGGCAGCTTGTTGTGAGGTATAGGGACCATTCAACTTATTTTGACCCTTCACACCTACTCTTCCCCATTTGAAATAGACCATGAACTTGCCACCATCATCAGATTCTGCAGTTCAGATTTAACCATATAAGCAAAAGAAAGTTACAAAGTGCATCTTTAATTCAATAATCCAATGACACCTTAAATAGAGAAATGCAAGTTTTCACTGGTCAAGATTTCAAGAATTTTATTTTAAAAAAAGGAGGAATGGAGGTGTAACCTAAAACTTGAATGACAAAAAACTTGTTATTGTTCTCCCCAAGATTTGTTTGATTCAACATGGCGTCATAAATTTCATCACCCTGCAAGAGAAATTAGCAAGTCAAAACCAAGATAAAAACACATTACTTCTCTTTTTTAGGACTGCTTAAATACACACTAGAAAGACTTACTACTTGCAGAACGTGATACTGCTCCTTAATATGATCCGGCAGACATATGTCCAAGACAGCAGAGCCCTTTTTTGTAGCTGTAACAATTTTCTCCGTCTTTTCCTCTTTAACTAACAAAATTTCCAGAAGTACTATATTTCAGCTACATGCCAAATGAAGCATGACTTATATGATAATCAACATTATCCTAAAAATGTCAATAATTAAAAAAAAAAATCCATGAACTTGTTTTCTAATCTACGATAAACTGCTAATGTAAACACAATACGCATTTATTACCAAGATCAATGTTGATTGAAACATTGTCATTATCAGCAAATATCCTCTCCAGAATCTCTTTCTTCGTCCCTGCAGCAGATATTCCACGTGCGACGGCTGCTTCTCGTAGCTGCTTTAAATTCATTGCTCGCAGGTCATCAATGTCCTGCGATGCATGGGGGTCGGCATTCTCGGGTTTGCTACATTCTTTCACTACCAAAACTGACACACAATTTAGGATTAGGTTTGAATCGACAGTTTAATACTAAGCAACACGTATGCTATTAAGTCCTAGAATATGAGAAATAGATTAGTTACCGTCGCCATTTTCGCTAGAGTCGTTATTACCGCCTCCAGCGCAAAGCCTCTCGAGAAGCTCCTTCTTCGTTCCAGCAGCAGAAACTCCTCTAATCGAAGCCTCTTCACGAAGCTGCTTCACAGTCAAGCCTCTCAGCTCATCAACGGCCTTGATCTTCTGCTGTGCTTCTGCGTCGGCATCCTCGCCGCTGGATTCTCTCTGCCTCTTTCTACTACTGTTCGAATCGGGCTTCGGTTCCACGGATTTCACGCTCTCGCCTCGAAGGGCGGCTTCGAGCCTCCGAACCTGCAAATTAAAAGCCGAATACAAAAATTAAAAACCATTCTTCGAAATACGTAATGTTCACAAAATCAACAGCGGAGAGCCGTATGACCAAAGTCGGCTTGATTCCGGCGATGCTGAGGCCGCGCTGGGCGAGTTGCGCCCGGAGCTCGTCGACCTTGAGGTCTTTGGCCGCCATTGTTGCTCTGGGAGTGGAAGTTGAGTTGAGGAGGGATTTTGAAATTGGGGGTATTTTAACTGGGAAAATAAAAAGAAGCTTACAGGAGAAGTGTTATAGAGTGTGTGATGTATAATCTCGGCACGACTTTTTGGCGGTTTTCTATAAATTTATAATCCATTTGAAGAAAGGTCAAAGATAATTAAAAAAATGGTAGAGCTATTTGTACCCCTATTTACTTTAAGTACACCAACAGTTTTTAATAAATAATTTTTTTTTTATTTTTAATTGATACATCACCTCATGTTCCTAAATTGCCCTTATAGAATTAATATTATACTGCTTTTATTAATTGTAAATTTATGTTAAATAATTAAAAATATTTATATTTCTCTTCTCTATTTTCTATCAATGGCGTCGTTCTTCCCAAATCTATCTCGAATGCAGAATCAAAAGCAATCTTGTTAAACCAAACAATTAAATTTAAATGTTTCAAAAAAAATCCCAACAAATTTTTAATAAAAACCTGTCAATACTTGATCTCCAAAAAATTCAGTCATTCGATTAATGAAGGATTATTCATCCATTACGAACACAATACAAAAAAAACACATCTAATAAACAATTCTCCACAAAATATATGAGCATATATATGAATCTAATCTCATATGAAATTCATCGACACATGAAACAACTCAAGTAATTAAATTCCTCTTAATCATGTTCCCAATGGTCTCTCAAGTAATTAAATTCCTCTTAATAATGTTCCCAATGGTCTGGTAGATACCAAAATCCTATCACCATGAATCTGCTGAGTCTGACGCCTCCTATTGAATTATCGGTAGAATCAGAAACCCCGCAAATAAGAACCCGATTGCTGAATTTTTACTGCATTTTTACTTTTTCCAATTACATGTTTGCAGTTTTTTTTTTTTTTTTTATATAAATGGTAATTTGTATACAATATTGTTAATAAATAACGAGGATGTATTAATTAAGTGGTGTATCAATTAAAAATTAAGGACAAATTAGTAAAATTAAGTGGTGTTAAGGACAAATTAGTAAAATTAAGTGGTGTATTAATTAAAAATACTAAAATAATTAAAATTATAAAAACTGGTGAAAATGTACTCAGAGTAAATAGGAGTGCGAATAGCGCTACCCTTAAAAAAATTGAAGTTACAAAAATTGAAAATATAAAAGAATACATAAAAAATCCTGAGTCAAGTTACAAAATAAATAAAATTTTATTTTATTTTAGACAATTTATTGAATAATTTTAAAATTAAGATTATGATTTTAAGTATTTTTTAATGATTAAAAAAAAAGGAGAGAAAAAAAAATTGGATTTCTATCTGAGGGATAGATGAAGTATACTGTATAAGGCTGTGAAGATTGAAATGAATTTAACCTTACAATATGTGCTTGATACATCGTATAATTTACCGAACTACAACTCGACAACCACAGGAAAGCCTAGTCAGATAATACCAGAAACTCGTAAAGACGAGAGCACAACAAAAACAAGCCATAAAGACATGAAATAAACGCAAGTAACCCACGCCCAAAATCGAGGACCCCCAAGCTCTGCGCCCAATGTAAGACGCCTAAACACCAGAACACCAATGCAACCTACAGACGTAGCAAAGAACACCAGCAACGAGAAGCTGAGCCCGCTTGCATTTTCTATTCGCAACGGTTCGTTATACGCAAAGAAGTTGTACAATGTGTCGATGAGCCATGGTACCCCGATGCCAACATAAATATTCACCGAATTGCTGCAAAATTAAATCGATAACACCGATAAGTAAATATACTTAAAAATTTTGGGATGGTAATTTTGTCTCTAATCTTTGTTCTGAGCATACTTAAAAAAATTAAGTACGAACCTGCAAGTAATATTAGCTATGGCAGAGTCAGCTGTGAGCTGCCGCTCGGCGGCAATCTTGCTCGCCACTAAATCCGGCCACGACGTCCCCGCAGCCAGAGCCGTAAATGCTATAACGTAAGCATCAATACCTGTATATATTAAAACATTACACACTACTGAAAAGTTCAAAGTAGTGAAATATGATTAATTTGTTTTCTAGGATAAAAATACGAACCTGTGACACAGCTTATTAGATCTGTAAGCTTTGTGACAATGTAAGCTATCCCACTGATGAAAGTTAAAGATAAAATGAAAGAGACCCATCCGTGAGCAATGTAGCAAGGAGGGATAAAAGCAAACAGAACTCTCCAGGGTAACAGGAGCAACTCCCAGGAAGCCTATGCCGCTCGTAAGCATGTGTTGTTCGCTTTTCTTGATTGTGGGCTCTCCAACTGTTTCAACAATAGAAGAAAATATTCAGGCAAATTTATTTTATTAAGAAAAAAAAAGTTTGAGGTTTGAGATTTGTATTAATCTAATAAATAAGAAGTTTTTCACCTTAATAGGGGTAAATTGCCCAGAACATAAGAAATTACTTTTCAAATAACAGTACAGGCATAGAGAGTTACAAACACCCTGTTGAGACTTGAGAATTGTATTAATCTAATAAATATACACTTGACGGTAAATTTGTAAAATAGTAACAAATGTTAATGAGTAATTATAATTTTGAATGTTTTTTTTGTAATTAAGCTAAACCCCCATAGGAAGCAGCAGCTTTAGAAATTATCAAAATATATAACATGCTTTCTTATGTCGTATAACAGCCAAAAGTAACTGTGACATTTTATATGATGATTGATGAACAAGAAAAAAGATGAGTAAAAAATAAGGCAAAGACACTGTACCAGAAACGCATCAATGAACTGCTGCTTCCAGATCCTGAGCAAAATACCGTTCGCAAAAATACCTTTGTGATGTTCATCTGAGGGTCCAGCGAGGTCAGACACAGGCAATTTTTGATACGCATGATCTGCACTTGTGTTTTCAAAGATAAAATTAAGATGAATAAACTAAATGAATGATGCCACAAAAACTCTAGTTTTTGTTTACATGGGGTCCACTGGATGAATCTCTCAGAAACAATATATTGTGAATAACTGAAATAGTGAAAGACTGAAAAAAGTGTTCAAATTTTATCAGCACGAAAGAACTTTGGCTTGCTAAGTGAAATGCGAGACTAGAGTGATAAAACAAAATGTTGGACTAATACCCTTTTTTACATTGGGTAAAGGAAGTATTATTCATACTATTGTTTATGAAAAAAGAGAGCATAAATTATGAGGAAGAATAGAAATTTCATTGATGTAGATCACCTGTGCCACTATTATGGATGCCAAAAATATCAACGATGTCCCTGTTTCCACATTCAGCTTCAAGATGAGGTGTTAGTACTTCATCTTTGCGAGGGGCAGTTTCCGCCGGGACCCAATCTTCCGGCCTCTCAGATCTTGCGCTGATTAATGAACAAATATCAAAAGTAAACTGACTCTGTATTTTTTTCTCCTAGGACGTGTTTTGTGTGTAGAAAGAAACAAATTATGAACAAAAGACCTACATTGGAAGAGACAAGTAAGGCCAACGCCTATCTTGAGCATAGGCATGTAATAGCAGTAGTCCATATTGAAGCACAGTCAACGAAGCTTCCCAGAGAGTAATGACATTTGGTGTCCACACCTGCATATTTTTTGTCCGTAAATAATATTA
The DNA here is from genome assembly GCA_954870475.1 of Euphrasia confusa. Lineage (NCBI taxonomy): Eukaryota > Viridiplantae > Streptophyta > Magnoliopsida > Lamiales > Orobanchaceae > Euphrasia > Euphrasia confusa. The sequence continues at coordinate 696,748 of OX940949.1, forward strand.
TTCCGATAAATCTTGTTGATAATAAAATATAAATTAGAAAAAAATAAATTATTTCCCGTTTCTTGAATAATGCGCTCTAAAAATTGGACAGAGAATTATACCTCCAATATTATATATAGCCAGATGTAAGCCCAAAAAGACCAAAAGAGCTCCACAAGCCAGACTCCAATATCTGATATCTTTTTGAGTTCACCGGCTTTAGGAACCACCACACAAACAGCATGGATGGGAAACAAATCAAAAGCAGCTGAACCAACAAGTGTTCCAGGACCTAAACCTGTAAAACCCAATTGATGGGAAAATCATTATTATTAATATTCAAGTAAAGACCAAAGTCGGAAAAAACTAAAAGTGGTGTAAATTTTTACTTCTTTTTAATTCTCACAATAAATAAGTCAGGTATAAAAAAGGCAAAATCTAGTTCATATCCATAAAAAGAGAAGAGGGATAAGGAGAAAGACAAACCTCCAGCATACAAGTTTCCAAGGTTCCTTATGGCATCAATGGTGGCCAGAGATATCTGGGGAAAGCTAGTCCCAAATGCCAGCAAAGTAATGTCGGCTATGGTGTAATTCCAAACCTTTCGGTGCTTGATAATTTTGCTATTAGTAAAAGGATCAATCTCTTCAACTGCCCGTGTATGCTTAACAACATTTTCCATAGACTGGAAAAACCGAGCTGTTATAGCCGACAGCCCAAAAAAACAGTAGGCAAGACCCAGAAAATACAAGAAGGCCCGGAAACCATTACCGAGCTTGGTTTCATCACGAAAAAGAAAATAAAGTTGGCATATCCCCTTCCCAAGGATGTTGGATTCGGAACCCCCATCTACATTTACAGCAGTGCTGTTATTAAGAGGCCCCATCTCAATGAAGTGATTCAACAATTTTCACAGCTCACCCACTTCTGTTACATAAGTAATCGTAACTCGTAAGCATTGGATAATAAGAGAACTTGGACACTAGTCACACTATAATAGCCTACAGACAAGCAAATTAAACAGTTCTTACATACAACCGAAAGGAAATGACCAATTAAACCTGACACGAAACACAAAATTACCGAGACAAAACACGAACCCGACGCGATTATATCAATTCGTCCCAAAATGTAGATATGTTATTCATGAATCTAAACACGAAAAACCGGCCAAATAAGCTGAATCGCCTCCCTTATAAAATGGGCGCGTTTTGAGCTGTGTGGATCTTCTTCAACCTCACGTCTCCTGTCTCCATAACCCCAAAAACATAAATTTACGGAGTCAATTCTACTGAAATCGGAAGGGATGTCGGCAATTAACAAAGGTCACGCGATTCCAGAAATAAAATAAATAAATAAATTGCTCAATCATGTGATTCGAAAACAAACAGAGCGAAATTAATAAAAACGCCAAACTGTAGTCAACTCGGAAAACAGAAAATCCTAATATTCCAACTTTCAGGAATGGAGAAACAAATTACTAACGAACTCACCGCCGACAGCGTTTCTCCGGCGGGGAGATCCCCGATCGCCGCCGAGACGACGAGCGAGTAGTTGACGAAAAAATATCTGAAGTGGTCCCGCAAAACTGCATGGAAATTGGATTTAATTATTTAAAATCTGGGATTAGTACTCTACTATCATCGTACGCTATATAACATTGGAGTGTGTTTATTTTTTTCAATTTCTATAGATTTTGAATAAATCCGTATTTAGTATTAGTGAACGTGGGATGTTTTTGGCCAATCATTCATTAATTTTTAGATGTTTTTTTTATGTTTTTTTTTTCATTTGGAGATATTTTTTGATACACACCAATTCACTTAAATCAAATTTCGTGTTTTCTTTTTGTACAAAACAAATTGAGATCTTACCTATTGAGATCTTACATAGGAAATGTTATACAGGAACCACCGCGATCATTTAAAAATGCATCAATTTCATATGATGATTTAACAAAACATTGGAAAAGGCAGCATGAAACAATCACATTAACCAAAATGTGAAAATTCATAAAAAGAAAGTACAATCTTCCGGATAGCAAAGGGAACGAAAAAACATAACTAGATCCAAAAAGTAGCTCCGACAAAGTGGAGACGCGAACAGAAAACGTAAATGAACCAAAGCTGCAAGTTTATTCTTCTTCCTCTCCCTCTTGCTCGGCAATGTTGAAGTAGCGGAGTTCATAAACATTGCGTTCTTTGTTGGAAGCAATCACCCTAAGCCAGTCCCTCACATTGTGCTTCTTCAAGTATTTCTTGGTCAAATACTTGAGGTACCTGAAAATGAATTGAAAAAAAGAATCAAATTCAAATACATAATCCTGCATCATTTATTATTCAGTGCTCGTTATTTATTCTAAGGTAAAATATGTCTACTAATATTGGCATTTCACAATGATTCATAGTCTGCATACAACCCTAACAAAAGAATGTCGTTTTTCATGATGAACCAAAACAGGCGGTGGAGACGTTAACTATCTAAAGGCACGTAAAAAAAAGGTCACTACCCAACAGCAATCGACAAACAATTCACTTGAAAAGTGCAAATAAGTAGTATTAGACACAAGGAAACATTATATTCAATACTTACATATCATAAATACTCTATATGCTTGCATATCATATACTCTATTGACCCAACTACAATATAGTATTGACTCAACTCAATCCAACTTACACTAGGGGCTTGTTTGATTACAGTGAATACAAATTTGAAGCATGATTCCTAAATTATTTATATGTGTGAATCTGAATTCTAACATCATACTGTATTTGACTTAATTTCACTTCGTAGAGATTTTTCTGATGTTTAAAATGAAGTTCATAATTTGAGTGATAAATTAAACTACACAAACATCCAGATTCAAATAAGCCTCACCAAAATCCAACAGTGAATAAAGCACTATATAATTACGGTAACTGTGAAAAAAATTACTAACCTTTTGGAGAAATTCGAATCAGCGGAAACGGTTATCTTGTTCTTTTCACGGGTGATGCTAACGGAATCGCCGAGAGCGCCGGCTTTCCCTCCGACCTTAATCCTCTCCTGCAAAAACTTCTCAAGCGAGGCGATCTCCATAATCTTATCTTCCACCGGCTTCGAGCAATCGATGACGAAGCTTACTCCCTTCTTCTTCCCGCCCTTCGCGGCCGCGACTTTACTCATCGTTGCTGCTTTTTTTGTGTTCCTGAAAAACAGTCGACAAAATTATTTAGATAGCTCAGGGAGGCGTTGGCGGTCACGCGCGTTATGGAGAAAGAGATTCATAAAAGTCGAGACGGAAAATGGAATTGAGCTTACGGCTATGGAAATCGACCGCCGACTGTGTGAATGGTGTGCGAAGGGAAATGGCGATACGGAATAAAAGAGAGTCTGCTGGTTTAGGGTTTTTTTTATTTACATACCGGTTTGAACCGGGTGATGGACGTTTTAAGGGGTAATCTAATGCTGCGGGTCCATTGGACTACACATCAATAAAACAGCCCAAAAATCCAACTGTCCTTTTATCTTTCTACCTCCACGGCCCAATCAGCCCATTCTTTTTCCGCAAGCGAAAACAAAAGGGACGGCGGCGAACGACGGTTCCCTTTCAGCGGCCGGTCGGCAAAGGAAAAGAACGTGATTCATCATCATCAGACCAAAGTTAATTAACCTCTTTAAATTATGGAGGATTTCTCAGATTCCGTACCGTGTTCAACTCTAGCAGTCGACGCCGTTTTACGTACGACCTTCGTAAGTTCCCGATTTCATACTTAATCTACTTTCTACTTGATTCCATAGCTCCTAAGGTTGTACGGATCATCCGTTGCAGTCGACGTTCTCACAATTATTACTGCAATTTATGAACACGAGGAATTTAATTGCAGGCGGGAGTGATATGGGGTTCCTGTTATGGCCCGTTCGATGCAAAAAGACTCGGTATTTTTTTCCTCTTCACTTAGGGTTTGTTTGGATATAGGATTTTGGGAAAAGAAGAATGCGATGGAGATGAAATATGAGTATACATTCAGTAATATGTATCGTATATTCATATAAATGAACTTGTATACCCGATTTTCTTCATGTTTTTCTTTGAAAGGCAAAACCACTTGGGTGTGGCTAATGCTTTATGTGTTATGCTTTCGGGGTCGTGTTAGGCCGGGTTGTCCATGTTCATGTCCATCAGTCCTTGTCTGTGTTGCTTGGCATGTTAGGGATCAACCAGTACAAGAACTAGAACCGGGGAAAAAGAGAGTGGATTAGTGTTGATTGTACTAAGCTTTTTTATGTTTTGAAACTGAAATTCGATATTTGCTCATTTATACTCTTTGGGTTTGTTTGCGACAAATATTTGTAGGTCTATCTGGCAGTGCACGCATAGCACACACTGTGAGCGACTCTACCATTCTATGTGATTTCTCCTATTTATATATAGTTTCAAGTTTCAACATAGTGTGTTAGTCCGATCATTTGAGATTATATTATTTTGTCTGCAGGTAAAGTTAGTTGGGAGGTGCGGGGTTTCCTGTGGTAAATAACCATACCCTTTACTATTTAGTACTATTTTATTTGCACTCACCGTATTACATTGTCATAGTTTACTATTTTGATACTCAAACCTTTCAGCCTTTTTTTTCTCTTGTTTTCCTGATATTGTTTTGTATGAAAACAATGTTTTTCTTGCATTGATACAGCAACACAATGGCTTTAGTTCTACAATCCTTGCATTTGTTTGTTTGTTCTTTTTCCCGGGTCATTGGTTATGATCACCAAGCAGTTTTGAAAAGTTTCTCAGTCTATTGTTTCTCCTTTATAGGATTATTTTCTGCTATTTTTTCTTTCGCTCACTGTGGACTGCAAAGATATCGACAGCGGAAAGACTGGGTAAGTGATGATTTGTTTGGTTCTTGAATTTTGAATTGCCCCGTTTCACATGGTTCTGTGATCAACCGTGAAATAAAACTATTTAAAACCTTTTATTGTTCCGTTGAAATTATGTAAATGTTTTAACAGGGATTTTAAGCAAACTAATTTTAAAGGTCTTTAAACAAAACGATTTTGTTCCTGAGGATTAGCGATGTGTATTTGAAAGTATCAGTATATTTACGTTTATCAGTCCTTTGTCATTAATAATTTTTTTATGACTGATTTGTTCCTAAGTTACAAGGTACACTGCGCTTGTTTTGAGTACGTCGTTGCTAATGGGTTACTCACAGTGTTCTTTTTCTTCCATTTATTTAAAATGCCTTTAGGTCAATACTTTAGCAGCAGGTGCTGTTGCTGGTGCGGCTTTTGGTGCTAGGACCCGTAACTGGAAACAAGTCGCTGGTACTACCGGGCTTTTTTGTGCCTTTGCCCAAATCTCAAAGGACTCTACATCCGCCTGATGCTAATCAAAGGTCTTTCTATAGTTTGTTTATGTGTAGCCATTTTGCACAGGTAGAGACTAGGCAGTTATGAGGCTAAGGAGTTCATTCGCGATCGTCGGTGAGCTATTCTTGAAATAAGGAAATCTCTATTGACGGATATTGCAGAAGAATTCAGGATCAGTTAGGTACTGATGTAGCCTGTCTTATTGTTTGCGTTCGGTCTGAGATTGTTCATCGTCCCATGAACTAATTGCAGCCTTTCCTATGTCTAGCTCTAGCCGATGTGGGACTCATGTTCGCATGTATAAGCGCGTACTAATGTTTGGCACATATGAATGGTTAAGAACCGGTTTTCGTTTTTTGGATGATTGTTGACCCAATTTTATATTTATTTATATATTTATAAATTAATTACTTATATTTTAATTTTGTAGTTATATTAAAAAATTAGTTATATTAACATGATTTAACAATTTACACATTGTCTCATATTTATAATTTATTTTGTCGTCCTGTCATTTTCTAGGTACACTCATTAAATGTAATATATCTGCATTTTGGTCTCTCACATCCCCCTATTTATTTACATAAATTATACTGTATTGTGATTTTGTTACGTTTCTGTTTGTTTTTTTACTATGCATTTGGAAAAAAAAAAAAAAAACTACCTATGATTCATTAGTAGTTGGAAAATTCATTTGTATCCCAAATTGAAATGTAAATTACTTTATCCCTTCGTCACATTGACAGAGTTACAATTGGTATACAACCACATAAATATTTCATCCCTCCCGTAAAAATGATCATACTTCATTCGAAATTTACAAAGATCTCTGGGCAGAGATATAATAAGTTCCTAAACCTTCACATTCGAAACTCTATAATTACTCATAATTAGGAAAATAATTACTCATAATTAGGAAATTTAGGGTTTGAATCTGTATTTTATATTTTTCTGGTGGGGGTTGATTTTCGGCTGAATAAAGGAGGCAGAGTAAATTATTAAAACAGAGCTCAACCACCCACAATAATACTCTTGGGGTCATGGGACCATGAACACGTAACCTACACCCTCATGATTTAAACTGGGCATGCATCATATGATATATACATATATATATATAGAGAGAGAGAGAGAGAGAGTAACAATTTTCTTGATCAGTGAATAAATTAAGTCTTTTTTTCTTATGCTTGCTGTCTGGAAGCATGGATGTTGAATATCAAGAGGTGGGCTTTGCTCATTTTTTCTGTTTCCTGCAGCGACTTTTATGCCCTTTGTGGAGTAATGTGTGGTGCTCAGATCTTGGTGTTTTTTTCAGGGGTATGTAAGTAATTCCAGAGGAGTGCAGCTGTTCACCTGCAGATGGCTTCCTCTGTCTTCTCCAAAAGCCCTGGTTTTTCTTTGCCACGGTTCTCTCTCTCTCTCTTTCTCTCCCTCACACCCTCACTGTGTGTTTGTGCGTGTGTGTGTTTTTCAAATTAAATGGCATTGATTAATATGGTTGCAGGTTACGGCATGGAGTGCAGTAATTTCATGAAAGGTAATGTGGGGTAGTAAACCGCTTCCCCTCGTCTCATACATTTATTACGTTAGACCAGACAACACTTCTTAAAGAAAAGTGTGAATAATTTATTGAGACGGAAACAACAGTAATTCCGGCTCGTTGGGGCCGTTTACTTTCTATTCGTTCGAATTTGTGTACAAGAAATATTACCAATAGACATCACACACACACAGTTGTTTTGTTATCAGGATGTAGAATGCCCACTCCATGTTGCAGTAGGGGCACCTTGTCCTCCATTTATTGCACATGTTCATTTCCTCGGTTTTTGCATCGAAAACCCGAAGAATCATCGATGTACTGTGCGTACTTTTTTTTTTCGTCTGATCATTAACTGCAATTCAATAAATGTTGTTCAAGGTGTGGGGACGAAGCTGGCGAGCCACGGTTTCGCTGTTTTCGGAGTTGACTACGAAGGCCACGGGCGGTCCATGGGCCCGCGGTGCTACATCAAGAGGTTCGACCACATCGTCTCCGACTGCAGTAACCATTTCAAGTCGATCTGTGGTGAGTCGATCACACAAGTTCATCGTCTCCTTTTTTTTTTTTTTTTAATTAAAATGAATGTTGTAATTTCAGCTCACGAAGCGTACACGGAGAAGAGGAGGTTCTTATACGGGGAGTCGATGGGAGGGGCCGTTGCCCTCTTGACACACAAGAGAGATCCTCAATTCTGGCATGGTGCTATTCTAGTCGCCCCAATGTGTAAGGTGACTTCTTGATATTTACAGAATGACCCCGATTCTCTGTCCTAATTACAAATAGCACCCTGAAGTTCGGTTTTTTCGTGTCGGTTAGATCAACGAGAAGGTGAAGCCACACCCTTTGGTTATAAGTCTCTTAACTAGGGTAGAAGATGTGATACCCAAATGGAAGATCGTGCCTACCAAGGACGTCATCGACTCGGCCTTCAAGGACCCTGTGAAACGAGAAGAGGTGAGCAATATAAGCATATATAAGTAGGGATTATTAGGAAAAAAAGAAATTTAGTTTTTCAAATTATAAAAAATGATACAAAATGTGTAGTTACTAGTTACTACGATAGTTTTACTGTGCAACTATGTCGTAACTATTGTGTAATTATATTGATAATCAGCGGTGTAATTATATACATAGGTAACTATTTTCTTTTTTTTCAAAATGTCCCGATTAAGTATGTCATTGTCGAGTAACTCTAATTGCATCGATATACGAGTGTTGGTTAACAGATTCGCGGCAACAAACTGATATACCAACAGAAGCCGAGGCTCAAAACCGCGCTAGAAATGCTCAGAACAAGCATGAACCTTGAGGACAGTTTGAATGAGGTCACTATTATAAATTACACCCTGATCCTTTACTTTGCAATAATTACGAGAACTACCCCTGAGGTTTTGTTTTATTATATTTTACGAGACAGGTGACGGTCCCGTTCTTCGTGCTGCACGGCGAGGCGGACATAGTAACCGACCCGGAAGTGAGCCGGGCCCTCTACGAAAATGCCAGCACTAAAGACAAGACGATTAAACTGTACCCAGGGATGTGGCACGGCCTGACAGCTGGCGAACCAGACAGCAACATCGACATTGTCTTCTCGGACATCATATCATGGCTAGACAAACGTGCTGGAGACGAGGGCGGTCCCCATGCCATTGATCCAACGATGCAGGACCAATCCATATCTCCTGATGTTCCAACCACAAAGGTGTCGCCTCCGGTGGCTAAAAATAGACGGAAGCCAGTTGGAAAACCACGTGTGAGATATTTATGCGGCTTGAAGGGTGGCGGCTTTTAGACCATTTTCAACAGTTTTAATAATCTACTTGATTTTTTTTTGTATTTCTCGACTATATTTTGTGATATATTTTATCGAATTATTGTGACCACAAACTAGAATCGATTCATCGTGAATTTTATTTTTATTTTTCAATTTTTTTTATACATTTTGACACAAAAAAATATTTAAATTCGACAGTTAAATACGAAAAGATTATCTTAATCAAGTAGTACATTGGACCGAAATGTTGAACCCGATTTACTGGGCCCGAGTCCACCCAAATTGAATTGGGCCTTCGCACAGAATATAGGATATGGGTCGCGCCACTGAATTTTCCGGAGACTGTACGTCTTTTACCGCTCTTTATATTCCCGTTTTTATTTTCTTTCTTCGACTTTAGCCAAAGAAGGAACGCAGCAAAACCCTTGCTCGCAGCTAAACCTCGAATCCTCACAGGTGAGTTATTCGTTCATTATCTTCTCTCAATTTACTGTGTGTTTACTTTGTTTGATTCACGCTCAATATGTGTAAGTAATAGAGTTTTTCTCGCTCTGTGTGAAACCCTAATTCGATTTGTTTTCAGGAGCGTGAACGCCGAGGTCGCCGTACCGTAGTCTGTGAAAAGCGTAATTCTCGAGAACATGAGGTGAGTTGTTGAAACATTTGTGACGATGTTTGTTGTCGAAATTCCTTTTTCTGTTGATCCATGTGTCTCAACCCTAGTTTGGTAATTGGGCATTTTAATTTTTGAATGGTTACTGATTTAATATTTTTCTCAAATAATTTCTGCGTTTTCAATTGGTCTCTTACTATTTACGATTCTATTTTGCTTTCCGGTTATTGATTTTTTCTTTTGTTTTTTGGTTTTGCAGTCGGCCGATGGAAGAGGATGCCCCTGTAAGATTTCTTGTTTGTTATCTCTTTTCCACTGATTGTTGTTTCTCTTAGTTAATTTTTTGGCTACATATATCTCGGCACATTTTTCTATTTTATTATTTGGAACAACATTATTGCATCTGAAGAATTAGTTCATTTTGAATCGTGTTTGCGATGAGAGTTATGCTTAGGTTATGGGTACTGCGTATGTGAGGGATATATTTAGCCTTTTAGGTGGAAGCTATGTGTCTGGAACTTTTCGTCGCAGTTGTCGATTATGGAATATTTGAAGACTCTAAAGAGGAAAGAGAAAAGGAAAAGTGATGTGTGCTAATTGAGAATATTTTTGCTCCTCAATCTGCATATCTATTTTTATTTTTCTAAGGAAAGCACCTAGTCCATTTTGGTTTGCTGCATCTTCATCTTTTTTTGCTCTTTACTTCAAGTTCTTGTCCTTGAGCGATGTGTCGATGTCAAAATTATTTATTGTATTAAATTTTCTAAACAACTGGATGCATGAACGCATGTCGTGAACTAATTCAATCCCTTTCTCACTTTTATTTTTTGGGTTACACTGCTTTCTTAGCTAAATAAATAACATCCTTAGTTTACCTGAAACGTCTTTTGACAGGCTAAAAATGAGGAAGAGGAGTTCAACACAGGACCACTCTCTGTGTTGATGATGAGTGTTAAAAATAACACGCAGGTACTTCTCAGTTCCAATTATTTCTCAACTTCATACTATTGTACTCCAATTCTCCTTACCGGGTCTCTAAGAGCTTGTGTTTAGTATTTTTATTATTCAACCATCTTGTTGCATGAATCGAGTACAGGGAGGTTATCTAATTTATTGGGGTTCTTTATTTCTTAATTTGTGACGGTTATTTGAATTATTGATTTACTTTTAGGTGCTCATCAACTGCCGCAATAACAAAAAGCTTTTAGGCCATGTGAGGGCTTTTGACCGCCATTGCAACATGGTGCTTGAAAATGTGCGGGAGATGTGGACTGAGGTTTTTGCTTTTCCTTTTTCTTGATTTTTTTTATAAAGTTATTTTGTATTAAATGGGATGATTTCTTTATGTTGAAGATTCTAAGAGTAAATCATTTGGTACTAATACCTTAGCCCACTCGTTAATCCTTGGATAGGTGCCCAAGACTGGGAAAGGCAAGAAGAAAGCCCTTCCAGTGAACAAGGATCGATTCATTAGTAAGATGTTTCTACGTGGAGATTCTGTGATCATTGTTCTTAGAAATCCCAAGTAAACACAGGTATTGACATTTTGTGTTTCAAGCCATTTTTTTATTTACTTGTTTCAGATCACTTTATAAAAAAAAATTAAGCTTGCATATATTTTGTTAAAATGTATATTTGAAGTCTGTTTCTCGGAATGTTTTACCATCTTTTTATATTATCACTCCGTTGTAATGTTTTTGGTATCGTGGCAGGCTTGGACCATGGGAAGTTCATTGCTTTGGCCTACAGAAGAGAGAGCCCGATGGTTTTGTTATTTTGCAGCTTGTTTACACCGAGTAGTTAAAAACTTATTTGCTATGTCAGCTGTTTGATCCACTATTCTGTATTTCTTCCTGTCATTAAAAACTGATTTGCTATGTTAACTGTTTGACCCACTTTTTAAGCCTTAATGCATTTGTGTAGGTTTTCCGACTTAAAATTTTCTCTTCAAGAATTACTCTATGTTGCAGATGTATTTGTAGTAGACATTAGTTACTGTTTTGTGTTTTTAGTGGTATTTTATCCTCCCTCCAATGTTAAAAGAAAATTAAATATATAATTTGTTTTAATGTTCAAATTTTACATAGCTAATTAATTACTTTGTACTCTGTATACTTGGTTTATGAATAAACTGTATGCGAAGCAAACCTACAATAAATAAATAAAGGAAGATGTGTGATCTGTTTTACGGTACATCCCACCGAACCCAATTCATTCAACTTCAAGGCGAATAGCCCTTCAAGGCGAATAGCCCTACATCGTCTAGCCCGCGCGGGCCGCGAGTTTGCGACCCTTCTTGGATGCGGCCGCCCTCAATTTCTCCTAGAAACACCACTACAACTAACACAGTTTCCCCTTCTGAGAATTGAGAGGAGTCCATCCTAGATTTCTCCGACGCCCCCGAAACTTGTCAAGATCTGGGCCCATGCCAAGTGAACTTTCAATACGGGAGAGAGCGAACTTGTAGCATGAAACTGATAATTATGATCGGCAAACAAATAAAAAAAAAGATTTTAAACAAAGAATTAAATTTACAGTTGCCGTCGCTCGGTCGCTCCTATCGCTCTTCGTTAAGTGCACCTGGAACAGTCGAGATAAGCCCCCCGACCTCAATTGTTGTCGCTGTTGTCGTGGGTTCACCTCCGGCCTCCACCAAAGCTCTTGATTTGCCGCGGGCGGAGGTGCACAAAGAATGAAGTGTAAATACCTTCTATATAACCAAGGGTAATTTAGGTATTATTTAAGGGTGTAATTATCAATTCATTAGATTTAAGAAAATAAATAAATACGAGGGGTGTTTAAATGAAAGGCGGAGGTGTAAATAACCTCCGCCTTGTTAAATTCATGCAACAATTCTTCTATAAAGATGAATGAATGTCTCACACAAACCTCTCTAGAAAATAGCCATTAAGAATCCATTATTTTACATGTATTGAATTTATGAACCCTGTTGATAAACTTTTTCAAGAAAATTTCCAGTTACTTGGTTGTAAATTCCAAGTCATATTTGCGTTTTTTGTTTTCTAATTCATGAGCAAGAGTCTAAACAATTAAGCGCCGAAAACATGATGCTCAAAATGGAAAAAGTAAGATAATAATAACCCCCACGACATAACCTTTAGGTATCGGTAACTAAAGAACAAGAAAGGACTTGTGGCTTGAGCTAATTGCTTTGATTCTATCATATGCTCGACCCCTAATGGGTCTGGCAAAGTAGATCAAGCAATTAACATAGCGGTTAAAACAGGCCCTTCTTGAGACTAAGATAAGTATATCTGCCAAATGAAACTTGAGGTTTGTTGTCATTAGGCTGAGGATGAAATTTCTTTGTGATCGCCGAAGATGCGTTGCCTGAAGTCTGAAACCATCATGGGAAGACCTTTACGGAGTGGCACCTTGGGCTCCCAACCCAACTTATCTTTTGCCTTGGAGATGTCAGGCTTCCTCTTGTGCGGGTCGTCTTCTGTGTTGGGCCTGAATTCGATCTGAGCATTTGGATCAATGGTTTCTTGAACCACCTGCAGAGCAAACGTTGGAAGTGAAATTTTTGATCTAGAAATAATGAATGAAAGCTACTGAAAGGACTCTAACGAGGGAGGGAAATGCACGGGCATTTGTTGAGAAGGGTAACCGAAATTACCTGAGCAAGTTCAAGCATAGTGAATTCGCCTGGATTACCGAGATTGAAAGGTCCAATGTGCTCTCCGTCCATCAAGCGCATGAGTCCCTCAACCTTCCAAATTGAACAAGTATATGTTTAATATGTGAGAATCATATTATTTTACATATACAAACAACAGGCTACAAACAAAATAACTGACATGCTCATGTTTAATTTAGGTATAGAGTATCAATAAAATGATAGAAAGGGTCTTACATAAAAAACTTTATTCTCATCTTATGGTTGTAGACCCCAGCCCATAAATAACTTGCCTACTATCAATTATTTACAAGAAAAAATACCATGCGACTAAAAATAAGATGTTCAAAGTATCTGCTCTAAGATCACAGTTAAGAAGCAATTATGGAATTTCATGTTCGATATGGGAACTTCAGATGTGACTTGAACCAATCTTTCTAATGTCTATTTGGGTGAAGCAAACTCATCATGTTTAATAAACACGTTTATCATCTCGATAAATTGAAAACCTAAACAAGGAATACCAAAAGATGAGCAAAAATTCTCAAAATGCTTTACCAGATCAGAAACAAACTGAAAGCTTCTTGTTTGTTTCCCATCACCATAAACAGTCAATGGCTCTTTCCTCAAAGCCTGCCCAAAAACCATAATTGCGTAACAATGTCTTGCAATGAATGAAATGTAATTTTTTCAGCAAATTAAATACGAAAAAAACACCCAGAGTTTTCAAGGCAATTTACCTGAGCAACAAAGTTGCTAACCACACGACCATCATCAATGCACATACGAGGACCATATGTGTTAAAGATCCTAGCAATCCTAACCTGCACAAAGTCCATTAAAAAATATCCACGTTCATCATGCTTGCAATCAACTGAATAATCACGATAACTAAATGCTACATCAAATAGAAGATAAGTACAAAATCAATCCATTTTATACTACTACCTACAAATTCCCTACATATCCATTAATCTAGTAGTGCAGAGGGGTAACATAATCATATATATTGATTCATCGTTTCATCTGAAAAAACATTAAACAACTAACACGTGGAATCGGAGGGATTGATAATTTTCCGGAATAAAAATATCTGCACATTCTCTCCATTATAGGAATTGAAATGTAACCTACCTCAACGTTAGCACCTCTGTGATAGTCCATGGTCAACGTTTCAGCAGTCCTCTTTCCCTCATCGTAGCAGCTCCTCACACCTGCCCACATCCGACCACAAAACAAATTTCAGTCAGTTTCAAAGTCACTCGTCGGATTGTTACACAGACAAGCTTCATTTGTCTGAAATAATGAAATTACCAAATGCCCCTACAGCTGCCTACATTTAATTTAAACGGTAGCAAAATAAAATACTATATCCCCACCACCACCAACCGCCGTGAATTAGTGTATATTGAAATTTTGGGGGTGGGCCCTAATAGATTGCAGATATTTGTGAAGTTAATACGGATCGCAACCGAAATATGGATCTATTTGGAGCCCCGAAATGCACATTTCGTGAGCACGCGTGGCACGAACATGTATAAAAAACTACCGGACAGCAGATGAGATACCGGCGATACTAACGTACGCCGGGAGAAAAAAACAGTCTGAGAATTGTACGCACCGATTGGATTGACGTTTCCCCAGTAAGTCTCAACTTGCGGGTGCTGCAATGGATCACCGTACACCTCACTGGTGCTCGTTAGCAAGAACCGCGCACCGATTCTCTTGGCCAGCCCGAGCATGTTCAGCGTCCCCACCACATTTGTCTTGTGAACAAATCGAAATTAAGGGAAAAACAAAATTCAAATTCACGGAATAAAAAATTAAAATCAATAATAATAATTTGGATCTGCGATTCAAAAAAAGGATATGATGGTTTTGACGGGGTTGTGCTTGTAGTGAACAGGCGAAGCGGGGCAAGCGAGGTGATAGATCTGGTCGACTTCCAGCAGGAGAGGCTCAACGACGTCGTGTCGAATCAGCTCGAACCGTGGATTTCCGAAATGGTGGGCGACGTTCTCTTTTCTCCCGGTGAAGAAATTATCCACCACGATCACGCTATCCCCCCTGCTAATCAAACGATCCACCAAATGGCTACCGACGAAACCGGCGCCGCCTGTAACCACGATTCGCAAACCCTTGCGCTTCAATCCGAGCGGGATTTTGCCGACCGAGTTAATCCCCAGCCCGATAGACAAGTGGCCGTTCTGGTACATGGATCGGTGAGGCTGAGACCGGGCCAATTCGGACGGAATGTACGAGTCGTCGATCTGCGAGCGGGGGGTCGATGAAGGCAGGACGGAGAATAGGAGTGTGGCGATCGCGATTCCGACGAACACGAAGACGAGACGCTGCTCGCGGAGCATATAGCGAATCGGGCGGGTTACGCCGAGCCACGGCTTGGCCGGCTTCGGCGAGTACGCGTCGGACACGTGTTGCGACTCGTGACCGCGGAACGTTAACTCGGAAGCCATTTTTTTTTTAGATCGAGATCAAAAACTGCGAGTGAGTGTGAAGATGGTGAAAACAGAGTTGTGCTTCACGCGCCGGCGCGTGGTTGTGTGGGGTTTTTGTGCCTGTGGTAAACTAATTCTGATGGTGGCGCAGTTTAAAAGGGGGTATTTTGATAAGATGATGTTACTAAATTACCCTTGATATCAGCTGTTGTTGAAAATGTTGCTTTAAACACTCAATTATGAATTATGCAACACTAATTTGCAACAAGAATAAAAATCAATAATAAAATACTGTAGTAATTTATTTTGGAACTCTCTCTCTCTCTCCAAGTTGTCACACTACTCAATTTAATTTCATAATTTAAACCAAAACCTCCAAACTCCTAGTTTAATGTATTCTCATTTATTATTATTATTATTAAATAATTATTTTATATCATTACCTTAGTCTCAATTATATATACATTGATTAATTAGTATTTAGATTAAGATAAATGTTACTTTTTGACATTTTAAATAAAAAGTAAAAGTAAATATATATTTTTAAGTTAAAAAAGTAAAATATTTATGAGGAAAATTTAAAAAGTAATTGAAAAAAGTAGAGTTAAAATAGTATTTTAAAGTAAAAAATAAAATAAATTTTTTAAAAGTATACATAATTAGTTGAAACTTCTGGAAAAGTAAAGTATACATAAATAATTGAGACGAAAGTAGTATTTATTTTAATTTATTTTAAATAAATTAAAATATTAAATTATTAAAATATTTCAATTAATAATAATAAAATAACATGAATTAAATAAACTATATTTTCAAGAAATATAAATATAAAAAATATAGATCCATTTATTATATAAATATAAAAAAAAATAGAAATAATGAATTTTACCATGCGAAAGTATACGAGTATTGATTTCTATTTATAAATTGTAAAAAAAAAATATAAATTTTGCATTGAAAAGTAGTGTCAATAATATATTGACATGCAACAATAAAAGAAAATGCAAAATTGACACCATAATTTAGTAAAAATAAGTTTTGAGGTTCCAGAAGCTTGAGAGGATAGCCGAATGGTAAAGCATGTGATGATGTGAGTGTAATTACTCGACGGTTCAAATATGGAGTGAGACAAATTTTAATTGAAAATATTTATTTTTTAATTATGATAAAAATATTTATTTTTTAATTATTTTTTGTCTTTATTTGACAGACAGTGCGTCATGCCTTAAAGAATAAATAAATATAATTTTTTATTTTAAAATAAAATTTTACATTTGTTTTATTTAACTTCTTTTTTAACTTACTTACAATTAATTCAATTTTGAATTTAAATATATATACTTCATCTTTTAAAAAAAAATCATAAATAATATTTTTTTAAACGTTGTTGAAAAATTTGGTCTTATATTTAATAAAAGACTGACGTATATTTTAAATTATTAATTTTTACTTTTTTATTTCATTTCGTAATAATAAGTCATACTGAGTATATTTTATATTTTAGGTAATAAAGAGTTTAATTTTTATGAAAAGTTATATTTTTGTTGTATTTTAAAATATATAATGTCTATTGAAATATTTTTTTTTTTTCACATAATAATTGATAAACTTCAAAAAATAAAATAAATATTTTTAATTTTTCATTTTAAATTTATAATTTATTCAATTAATTTTTAAACTCTACTCGGCTTATTTTTTAATTTAAAAATACATTAAATATTTTAATTTTTGGTCAAAAAACAATATTTTATTTTTTGGTATTTTTCTTAAAATACCAACGTGTATATACTGTATATAGTTATATTTTTCATTTTCATAACCACAACTGATAAAAATCATTTTCAATATTGTACAATAATGACACAAATATGAATTAAATATAATAATGAGTTTAATTGCGTTATTTTAATGGATTTTAGCGTTAGACACCGCGTGAGAAACAAATATCGGATGAGATCGAAAGTACAAAAAAAAAAAAAACATAATTTTTCTGCCTAACATAAAGGCAATTTTCAACTCAAGTGGTCCATAGAAGTGTAATGACAGGGGTTGAAATAGTTGAAAATGAAACACCACCATCTTAAATAACATTAGCGTAAATAATCCTTCGGTAATTTTTTTATAAGAAAATTGAAAAATAAATTAAAATTAAAGAAATTAAATTATTTTATTTTTTGGTAATTTTAATATTACAGTAAAAATAAAAATTTGGACGAAAATAATTGTGAAAAATAGTAATATTTTTTGAAACAAGATCGCTTGCTTAAGTGTGCAAATGTGCCCATGATTAGTCGAACAAGTGTAAAGAATGATTTTAATAAAATTTGTTCACCTTTCTTCATTGAACGCGCAATATGTAAACGAGTATCTTAACGATCAGTCGATAAGTTTGTAAGGTGTCAATCGATGTTTCTGAAATAATAGGGTGGGTTCTCTCCTACGTCTTGTAACACGTTATTCCTCACATCATTTATCACATGAGAGATCTCAAACAATATTTGTTTTGATGTCTAAATATATTTGTAATATTGCACATAATAATATAGCTTTTTTTTTTAATATGAAAAAAATAGAGTACAAAAATAATACTACACTGGAAGAAAAAAAAAATTGTAATTTTATTATATATTTTCATAGGTATTAATTCAAACACGTGTTATAATTTATTTATTTTGGAACACTCATGTAATAAAAAAATAAAAGCAAAATAGTGTTTTAAGATATAACATAAAGAATACTCTGATCATACATATTTTTTATGGTGAAAAATAAGAATGATATTTTTGTTTTAAGAATTGAATATGAATCTACTAATGAACAATAAAATCAACAAAAATTTAAAAGTATTGGTCTAGCTATCTACTGTATTTTCATGGAATAATAAATAGATTTAAGGAATTTATAAATATATACTCTCTCTATCAAATAATAATAAGCACATGTGGTCAAAGTGTATATATTTTTAATAAAAAATATTTTGAAATAAATGTACTTTTAAAATCTAAAAATAAAATTATTAAATTATTATTTAAAAACAGTTAAAAAAAATTGTCATCTAAAGAATATACTAGTATATATTTGACCAAATTTCAGTATTATTCAAATCATGCATGATTAAATTTTCAAACCCAGTGAAGGAGGGTATAATAGTCTCTGAGCCGGCAACAAACAAAAGGCAATTCGGTGTTATGTTTGAGTAATGCTAACGCTTATTTAAATATGAAAAAGTCAACTAATGCCAACTCATATCCACCAAATTCTGTTATTAACATGGGATTGATGATAGAAATAATTCCACAATTCTAATTAACAAAAATTATTTCACATTTAATTATAAACTATTTGTAATTTTTTTCTTAACAAATAACAATAATAGTAATAATAATAATAAATTAACAAAAATTATTTCACATTTAATTATAAACTATTTGTAATTTTTTTCTTAACAAATAACAATAATAGTAATAATAATAATAAATTAACAAAAATTATTTCACATTTAATTATAAACTATTTGTAATTTTTTTCTTAACAAATAACAATAATAGTAATAATAATAATAAATACTAAATATACCCTAAATATATGTACAATTAATAAAGATACAAAAATATACTTAATATTATTAACATATATTGCACTTTATGTGAAAGATACGCTGCCACGTAATGAATAAATGACCGCCGAAAGCCGCCGTCGGTGGCTCAACCGGAGGAACATCAGATCTGAACCGCGCGGGGCCCACGTGCCAGCAGGGCGTGGCTTGCACGTCACATTGGCATTGGATTATAGATCCCGCAAAGTTGACTCTCTAATGCACACGTGGCGTTTTTTTTTTTTTCCAAAATTAAATTTAGTCCGCCGTGTTTGGTGCAATATTAGCAAACATTCTAAGTCGTGTTGTATCGTTATCGATGCGTGTAATAAACAGAGAACATTTTTGCTAGGAATATTTAATTCACAGATTCCCAATTGCAGGCTTCATAGTGAGAAATTATTATAACAAAGATTATAAAATAAAATAAAAATGATATTTTGATAAAATAACTAAGTCCAATGTTTGAATCCACAAGCATCTCCAGCTGATTGCAATACTCCCTCGGGGAGGTGCCTACCTTCGACGATCGGGAATCGAGAGTAAACGACTACAATAATGTCAACAAGCGTCTATAATTGAATTCACGACTATGACTTGTTAATATTAATAGTTCCGTTGAAAATGTTGAAGTTGTATCTCATCATAATTTTGAGTTCACGATTAGACTTATACTCCATATATAAACACTATAAATTCACTTTCACACAATTTTATGTGACATGAATACCTTTTTTTAACAATTAAAGTAAAGAAATAAAATTCAAAATGTACTCCTATTTATATATACTCTTGCTGTCTCATATATATGATCATACTTCCTTTTTAATTTACAAAAAAAAGATGACTATACATATGAGACAAAACTCAGAATAGCACATGATGTTAATTAAATAAATAATTTTTAAAAAATACGTTATTTTATTTTTTTATATATTATGATCATTTATGAAATTTTTAATGGGCTTTCTTAGAAAGGGTATAGGCCCACTTAAAAAGCAAGAAGTACAAAAACTCAAAAAGTAGTTCTAAGGCCGACTAAGTTTTTCACTAGATTGATTGGGCCATAGCCCATGTGTTTGCACATTCTTCATTTATCCATCAATTCATTCACATGTAAACATATTATTTTCATTTTTATTTATTTTAATTACAAAGTAGTATAACATTCATAAACATATTTAAGAACATGTTACATCCCCCTCATAATAGTGTAGTAATAATAACAATAATAACACAAACAATGATAAAAATAAACATTCACTCATTGATTCACAATAAATTTTCCAAGCACTTAGGACCCGCCGTCGCGAGCTTGTTCACGAGCGCGAGCGCGTTACTCGTCAACCGAGTCACGTTCGAAATGCGACTCACAATCGACTCAACCCTCTTCCCCTTCCCCTTCCCTTTCCCTTCGACGAATCCATCCACACAAGTATCCTCATCCGTTAGAGTCGAGCTAACCCACGTAACAACATCATCCACTTGAGACCGAAACTCAGTCTCGCTCAACCTCCTGAGCACGTCCAACGACTCGTGAAAATAATCGAGCGCGTCTCCGAAACACTCGACGCAATCGGACAACGCCCCTCTATCGATCTCCTCGTAGTTCCTCCTCTTCAACCCCTTCAAGAATCGAGCCACTCTCTTCGCTTCCTCCAACGATACTGACACCCCCGCCCGGGCCCACATCCTAGGGTCCCGCTTTGCCGTTTTAGCAAACGACGAGAGAGTGCGGATGCAGAGATCGGGATAACGAGTCGAGCTGCATGCATCTCTGACGTAGCCCTCGTTTACTGATGATGACGTGGTGAGCATTGGCATGCTCGCTAGGAGGAACACGAGCACGATGAATACGCGAGCCATCGCGAAGAGGATAAGAAACGAAGGGGAGTGAGTGAGGTTGTACGTGAATGTAATGAAAAGGTGGGTGAGATTTGTATATATGTGATGAGTAATAATGGTCATGTGAGTTTGGGAGGGTGGGTGTGATTTTCACGAGACTGAGAATGGCGTGTACGATTTAATGTCACGCCATGTGTTTGGACATTTGGGGTTTGAGGGAAAAAGAGGAAAGGGATGAAACACTAGGACGGATAGGTACTATAGTTGAGACTCGACTAGGGCTGGAAGTTCGGTTAATCAAAACTGAACCGAACCGAATGACCGGTTAACCAAACCGAAAAATGACGAAAATGACTAACCAAAACCGAACCGAATAATTTATTGGATAACCAATAACCGAACCGATTTTTTCGGTTCGGTTATCGGTTAACCAAAAAACCGATTAGAAAAAAAGTAAGCTGATTTTAAAAAGAATATGATGAAAAAAAAAAGAAAAAAATCAAAATATAAACAAATTTAAATTAAAATCCTACTTATTCAACCTAACCTGCATAAATCCAACAAAATACCAAAAATCCGAAATAAGTAAGAGAGTATTGTCATACAATCGTCCTTAATGATATATATATATAATATGTAATATATATAATATATTTCGGTTATTCGATTTTTAACAATCGGTTATCGGGTTAACCGATAACCGAATATATACAAAAATTCTTATCGATAACCGAACCGAAAATCGAATTTCTTATATTTGGTTAACCAAAAACCGAAATTTTCGGTTCGGTTTCGGTTTTAAACGATAACCAAAATCGGAATTCCCACCCTACACTAGTAACTAATCGGGAAAATGTGTCTAATCTTGAAAGGAATGTTGAGGTCGATTGATTGAGGGGAGATGTCAGATCTGTTTAGTCAAAATTAATTTTGAATTTATCAACTTTATTGTTGTAAAATTATGTTCTTTTGGATTGAATATACGGAATTGAACTGAATTATATCAAAGAAATATGCATTGTCTTTTGGATGGAAAAAATAAATTTTGAGAAATGAACAGTATCGATTTGAAGTCGACTTGAATTGAGGTGGAGTGAAGTTAATTGAAATGAAAATAAGTCCAGTGGAGTAGGATTAATATTTTAAGTGTTTTTTTTTTTTTTTTTTTTCTTTTCATTTTAAATAATTAGGCCGGGTTGATTTGAATTGGGCCTTTTGCAGCAGATCAGATACTGGGCTTTTTAATGGACTACGGGCTTTTTAATGGACTACGGACGCTAATACACACAGAAACAAAACCCGGTTCTAATAAAGTTGCATTTTCTTTCCTCTCAAATTCAGAGGAAGAAAGGGGAGTGGTGAAACAGCCAGCCCTAAAACCCTAATTCACGAATCTTAAACCCTATTCCCAGTTGTCAGTTTCTTTCGGTTAATTTCGTCTCGATTTAGCTGTGATTTCTACTCGACGAGATGGCTCGATTCCGGAATGTAAGTATCGAATTAAAATATATTTTGTTTATCGATTTTACTTCATCCTCTTTTGCTGTAATTTTGTTGGGTGATTTATGGATTGCTACTATGTGTTTGATTGTTCAGAAGAAGAGGACGCCATTTGTGAGGCCGATTGCCCGGAAACAGCCCACCGTGGACCACGTCACAGGAGATAAAATCCCCAAGAGCTTTGTGTTTTGCCGTGGGAAGCTGCCAGGCGCTCTCAGGAATTTGGAGATGGATCTGAGGAAATTGATGCTTCCGTACACTGCTCTTAAGCTCAAGGTGTGTGTGTATGTGTGTGTTTTCTTTCTTTTAGTTATATGTATTGAAGATGAAATCGAGCACTGTTTATTTAATTTTTTATTTATTTTTAATAGACTTTGGATTCAGTTTGTGCTTCCATACAATGATTTTAGTTGGAAATAAGCTTTTTTTTGTTTGTTTTGTTTGTAATAGGAAAAAAAGCGTAACAATCTGAAGGACTTCTTGAATGTCGCTGGCCCGATGGGTGTTACACATTTCCTCATTTTATCGAAAACCGACGCTTCGCCATACTTGAGGGTCGCTCGAACACCACAGGGCCCGACTCTTACTTTCAAGATTCACCAATATTCACTGGCTGCTGATATTGTTCGAGCCCAATTGCGTCCAAGGCGACCTAAGGATCTCTTCCAAAACCCGCCTTTGGTAATTAGCCGTCTATTTAATAGTGAATGAGATTTCATCACATTTAGTATCTAATATCTATAAGTATATATCCTAAGTCATTTGTTTCATTATTCAACTTGTAGATTGTACTCTCGGGTTTTGGTACCGGAGAACAACATTTGAAGCTTGCCACTATTATGTTTCAAAACATATTTCCTGCCATTGATATAAAAACTGTAAGTCTCGGAACATGTGACCTGTATCTTTTCACAACTCGAGCATAGTGTTTTTGCCTTATGATTACTGTTTTTTTTACCCTGTTTCAGGTTAAGGTGTCATCATGTCAGAGGATTGTGTTGCTTAATTATAACAAAGACACAAAGCTTATCGATTTCAGGCATTACTCAATCAGACTACAGCCTATTGGAGTGTCCCGGAGAATAAGGAAGTTTGTGCAGAACCATGAAGTGCCTGATTTGAGAAATCTTCAGGATGTCAGTGATTTCGTGACAAAGTAATCTCTCTCTCTCTCTCTTTGTGTGTGTGTGTGTGTTGTATTTTCTTGGGTAGAAAGTACTCCGCGAAAAGTATAAACATTGGGAGGTTAAGCATTATCGTGATTTTCGTTATTTTACCTGTTGTTGCCTAAACAAATATAGTTTAAAATAACCTTTTTACATTTTCAAGACATTTTTGTAATTTTTTCTGCTTATTCCATTATTGGTCATTAAGCACTACACTTGCTCATCCTTCATAATCTTTAAGAGTTTATATTATTCTGATTTGTTTGAAATGGATTGATTTTCGTGCCTTTTAAATTATCTGTTTGTTGGTTTGTTTTTATGTCTTTGAAGGGCTGGTTATTTATCTGAAAGTGAAGTGGATGATGATGCCGCAACTGTAAGTCTACCATCGGATTATGGTAGAGTTAATCGAGCTTCAAATAAGAGTGCTGTCAAGCTTCAAGAGATCGGGCCTAGAATGACACTTCAGCTCATGAAAGTTGAGGAAGGATTGTGTACTGGTGGAATCATATTCAGTGAATTCGGTAAGCATTCGATTAACAGCTGAATTAAAGTATAAGGGGGTCTTCTTGGGAAGAGGGCAAAATTTGGCAATTGTTTAACAAATGGTTGGCCAACCATTTTTCATGTTATTTAGTCCAAACTAAAGATTAAAATTCAAATGTACACTTGCACAATCAGACGAGGATTAAGTAATTAGATTAGAATGTACATTTTTTTTCAGAATTTTGAACTTAAGTGCAACAGTCGAGTAAATGATTATTTATCCATTCATGTTTATGGATTATGTTTGTATCATCATTCATTCCATTCAATACTCACCTGTTTTTTTACCAATTTTTTTTTGTTTGTTTTGGTCTTGATATATAAATATTTGAGATTGGTTCAAGTAAACTTGGTATCACTAATTACAATTTTGTTGTTATGTTATATTTTAGGAGACAGTGGACCAAGCAAGAACAAGAAAACTGACGAAGAGGAACAACTTGTGGAAAACGAGGAAGAAGAAGATGACGACGAAGAAGAACAAGAAAATGAAGAAGATGACCAAGAACAAGATGATGAAGAAGAGTGACCTTGCTCGGTTTGACTCTGTTGTAACTTCTTATATTGTGGTGGGAAGACGGAAAGAACAAAGCTCTACCTTTTTTGAACATCTTTTATTCATTCAAGCTTTTAGTTTTAACAATGCACTTTTTGTTGTACCTATGTTCCATTTAAGCACAGGTGCATATTTGAAGAAAGAAAAGATAGTTGGTTTTCTCATCTTGAAGTATTTTATTTTGAAAATACACGACTTTTGTAAATCAAAGTGTTTTTTTGTGTCAAAATTTATCCGCTAAAATTATTTTTTATTGTCAAAACCCCACTTGGAGCACCAAGATTTTACAAGCTGATTAACATAGATAATATTGGGAGGGACAAATGAAAAACTCATCATGATAGTGCAGATTATTCTTGGCTCACTAAGCACTGCTGAAACAGTTCTGATGAGAATCAATACAAACTAAGATCTGAAAAACTTGCCAATATAAGAAGAAAAAAACAATAAAAACTATCCCGGCTGAAACAAAAAGCGAGCAAGATTGTAATCACGAGCCACTCCTTAGTGCTTAAGAAGCTCTTCAGATGGAACTTCCAGGGTGGCTCCGGCATGCTCTGTCCCGGGCTTAACTTCTGCAACACCAGGTTTTTTATATTTATCAGATGGATTTCTTCAACCGAATAAGAGTTTAATGTAAACTAAATTGATTAAGAGTAAGTGTATCACTAGGGCTACAAACGAATTGAGTTGCTCATCAGCAAATCGAGTTAATGCTCGGCTCGAACTCAAGCATTTTGCTCGTGCTTGGTAAACTCATTAAGTTTGAATTTACCAATAACAAAATATCAAAACCAAAACTTTGATTACTATACTAAATTATCAGAAACTCGAGCTTTTGTCGAGCATGTTTATTTGTTTATCAAGTCCAGCTCGAGGAATTGCTAAATTAGTCAATCCTGACTCAAGAGGCGATCAATGAATTGTTTGCACAGCCCTGATCACACTTATGCACGGAAATTACCACATTTATTCGATCAAACTTCCATCGGAATTTCGACAAACACATGGCGCGCACGCACAACTGAAGAAGAACAAAAACGCAGCAGGTTATAGGAGTCATACCGTAGCCGCCGCGTTCGTTGAGCTTGGCCTGGACGATCATGGTGGATATGAATTGGGAGGCCTCACGCGCCTCCTCGAGAAGGCGGGTGAGGTCGGCGGGTGAGGTCACGTGACGATTCTCCTCGAACTTCTTACGGACTTCGGCGGCGGACTCGCGGAGCATTAGGGCATCGCCGGTGAAAGTCTTGCGCGTGGCTCGCAGCACTGCCCTGTACAACTGGATTGCTTCGCCGCCCATTATCCCTCAATACGACGCCGCTTGGGATTTCCTGCGAGATCGGCGATTTGATTTGTGTATCGGACTAGCGGAGCCTGAGTGAGGTCGAACAAAAAAGGTCGTTTTAATGAAATTATTTTTTTGGGCAAAAACGTAATTTCAATTTTCAAATAAGTAATAACTCCGGATTTTTTTTTGTTTGTTTGAATATATAATTTGGAATTTCAATCAAATACCTCTCGTCTTCTTGAAATTGTCTTCTTTCAATTTTTATTTTTTTATTAGATTGTATAGAAAATCGACTTGATTTTATTAATTTACAAAATATATAACCAAAACAAATCGGTTCTACTATATATTTACCCCCAAACTTAGGGGATGCATAAACATACACTGCCATTCGGCAAATGATCGAATCGTTTTAGCATCGACATCGCACAAATGACGTAAAAATAAAAACACCGTTTCAAGGGGGGAAGCAATGCTCAATTTCAACAGCTTAAAAAAAATGTGTTGAGAAGACCAACTGTGATGGGGAGCTTGTAGGATAAGAAGATGAAGGTCTCGACAGAAACAAAGAAGCCCTTCGTCTATAAATCTCAAACAAGGTAAAGAATCACTCGGATGTACAACACACAACTCAACATGTACCCACTGCTATCTATCATTAGAGGGTATCAACAACCATTCTCACATCATGTTGTTTCTTATGACGGCATCTGTGATGAGCTTTCTGCAGCGAGTTTTCACCCACTCTTTCCAGCTTTGAAGCATTTTCTGGTGCAACAGATAAACAGAAATGTAGCTCAGCATCATTCAACGAATAACAATATGGTTTACTTATCGTAAAGAGATCGGTGTTTGTAGTACACAAAGCCATTGACAACTAAGGATTAAAGCAAAACATTATTCACAAAGTACTGTATGTTTACTCGAATCCAACATGTTTAACGAAATATAAATACAGGTAGCTGCTAAGTGCTTATCAACTGCAACAGCAATCGAGTTTTGAATTCCGTTTCAAAATTACAGATAAAAAAGTTGACATCTTTACTGCATGAATAAACTTGATGAAGTAATGTACTCCCCCTGTCTCATATTTATAGAGACATTTCCTTTGTATTTTACAAAGAAAGTGTATCATTTCAACAAAACTAGAAGGATTTACTGACGACAGAATACTCCCTCGAAAATCCTAGTTCAAAATCAACACATGCTCGTGACATCTTTACAGATCAAAAAGTTGACATTTTTACTGATACACCATTAAACCCGGACCAATATCATTTAAACAAAACTAGAAGGCTCCCTTTGAAAATCCTAGTTCCGTTAATTCTAAGTGATCACATACAATCCCATCGAATAGAAAATGCACATATCGACTTCTGTCACAAATAAGATGCAAGATCCAAAGTAGAGAGTACCTCCAATCTCATCTCCCCACGAAACCCAAGAATCATCATCTTCCTCGTCATCGTACCCAAGCTCTGCATCGCCTCTATACCCGGGCTCACTCCCATACCCGGATTCATTCCCCTGATTGTCAACATTCCCCAACTGCCCACACCCGCCATTCAAATTCTCCCTCTCCGCGATCCCACTCCCCTCTCTCACTCTCCTCGAATTCCGGTCACTCACATCGGAGGCCCAATTCGAGTCCCCAAACAGCTCCCCGCTCGAATCAGTACCGCCCGCCGCCATCGGCAAATCGGAGCACGTTCCATTGGCGGCGGAGGCGCCGACAGAGCAGCAGCCCCTGCGATCCGAGCTCCGTCCGGACACCGACTTAGATCCGCCGCGTCGGCGACGCTTGCGCGCGAGCCAGTGCTTGCGGGCGGCGGTGAGCGAGAGGGGCCGTTCGTCGTCGAAGAGGCTGAGCTTGGACATGTCGAGGATGGCGTCGATGGAGAACGACGACGTGGCGCGGTCGGCGAGGCAGGGGCGCTTGCTGTGGGGCCCGTCGCGGGGCCTGGCCGGCGGATCCGGATCTAGGGCTTTGGCGAAAGGCCTCCAGTTGAGGAGCTTGAAGGCGCACGATTCCACGGCGTGGCGCGAGTCGAGAGACCCGCGCGACATTCTCGAACGGCGGTGAGAGGCGAATCGCGGAACGGTCGCCCCGGAAAAAAGGGAATTGGGAATTGCAGATGCAGGAAGAAGACGAAGATGAGGTGTTTTTAATTCTTCAGCGGGGACTTATAAATT
Organism: Euphrasia confusa; assembly: GCA_954870475.1. Lineage (NCBI taxonomy): Eukaryota > Viridiplantae > Streptophyta > Magnoliopsida > Lamiales > Orobanchaceae > Euphrasia > Euphrasia confusa. Next base: position 724,797 of record OX940949.1, read on the forward strand.
GCAACCATTTTTTGAGTCTGCTATAGTACAAAATAATACTCCTATTTACTACTACTCCAGTATTACTATTTACTAGTACAAACTCCGACCTGTGGCTGACTCGATAATTTCTCTGTTTTTATTAGCAATTGGTTTTAGGACAAAACATTTACAAGTGAATGTCTCGTCTTAGTGCGCTGCTTATGCATCATTCATGAAATCAAATATTACTCCCCACTATTGATTTTATAATTGAGCGTGAACAAAAAAAGCTCATTTAAATAAGTAGTACTACAGTACTACTAACTTTCAAAAAATAAAATACAGTACAAGTACAGCTTTGTTGGAATCTTAAATTAAATCAATTAATAATCTTGTCCTTTTTCTGTGTCTTTTACCTATCTTTTTGGTGTTATAACGCCAAATCAGTATACTCACAAAGATCAGTTTGGCATAATAAATTCTCAGTCATCCGAAATACAAAAGTACTATATGGCATCATCCTACGCAGCTTTGGTTTCTCTGATGCGACTCATACACGATCTCGAGCATCATCCTTCCCCTCCGATTTCTCTCGACAAACGACTACTCGACTCCATCGCTCAACGCATCACATACTTTGAAGAATTTCTCCATTCCTATATTAGTCCTCTTGTTGCCGCCGACGATGAAGAAGAAGAAGCCGCTGATCCATTGGAGATGCGTATTGCAGCCGCAGCTCACGCAGCCGAAGATGCCATCGAGCACCTTATTGTGGATTGTGTTAAGCAGAAGAACAGGAATAAAACGGAGGCAGCAAATGACGATGATGAAAAGATCAAGTCCATCAATCGATGCTATTGTATCCTGCAAATTGCGATTGAAGAGATGGATTCGATCAAGAAAGCGCTACTGGTAGTGGCCGACACACACAATGAAAGGATTAAGGTGCCGGTTGTCCGTGATGATCAAGTGGCCGTGAGAAACGTCAACGAAACCTTGGTGGGGTCCGACGGCGTCTTGCTCGAAATCATGGAAAAGCTCGCCGGAGGCCAAATAGATCGCCAGGTCATCCCGATAGTGGGAATGGGTGGTATAGGTAAGACCTTTCTTGCCAATACTATTTACGCTAAACCACTTATCAAGGAGCGTTTTGATATATGTGCTTGGGCTACAATTTCTCAACAATACAACACCAGAGAAATCCTCTGTGAACTTCTCTCTCAAGCTACTAACACAAACAAGGAACAACTGAGTGTGAAGAGTGTAGATGAATTGGGATTGGAGCTCCACAAATGCTTATTCTCTAGAAGGTTTCTAATCGTAATGGATGATATGTGGAGTATCGATTTATGGGATAAGATACAACGCTTCTTTCCTGACAACGGTAATGGGAGTCGAGTACTGGTGACAACCAGGCTATCTCAACTGAGTTTGCAATTGAACAACAACGATTATAGCCTTCGCATGAGTTTCCTAGATAAGGCTAGCAGTTGGGATCTGTTCTCCAAAACCGTATTCGGTGAGAAGATAAGTTGCCCTCCTGAACTGAAAGGAATCGGAGGGAAGATCGTGGACAGCTGCAGAGGGCTTCCTTTATCTATTGTTGTCGTGGGGGGTCTTTTGAGAAAGATGGACAGCACTCGAGGATGTTGGGAATCAGTACGAGACAACTTAACCTCGGTGGTGAATACAGAGAACGATAAGCATTGCTTGAGATTGTTGAAGCTGAGCTATAACCATCTGCCCATCTATTTAAAGCCATGTTTTTTATACATGGGAGTGTTTGAGGAAGATGAAGAGATTCATGTTTCTAAGCTTGTCCACCTATGGATTTCCGAAGGATTCCTAAAACCAACCAATGGCGAAGCACTGGGGACAACCGCTAGAGGGTTCTTACAGGACCTTGTCGATAGAAATCTCGTTCTAATCGGTAATTTGGGACCCACAGGGAGCATAAAGTCGTGCAAAATCCACGATTCGCTGAGGGACATGTGCTTGAAAGAAGGTAAGAAAGATGGGTTTTATCATGTCATAGGGCAATGCAATAATCCTCCTTGTACCCAACGTCGGGTTGTTGTTCCCAAGAAGGCTTCAAAGGAGAATGTCAGAGGTGTCTTGATGTCATCTATGCGGTATACTCGTTCGATTATTTGTGAACACGGCGAGGTCCCACTGTGCCGGAATCTGGGGTTGCTGAAGACACTGCACTCGCGTAAAATCGATTTTTTCGGACACGAAAGGCACGTGAATTCCCTCTTGTCTTGCTACGTCAACTTGCGACACCTGTCCATCGACACTAGCGGCGTGTCCTCGTTTCTTTCCTCGGTCGGTCTCCTTTGGAATTTGCACACAGTTATTGTTTACCGTTCGTGCGAGCCCACATTGATCACTGATTTCTGGGCAATGCATCAGCTTAGGCATGTCGAGTTCGTCCATGATTGTGTGCGTCTCCCGGATCCTCGAAACTGCGATGATGATGCGGTGGTCGTCGTCATGGAAAATCTACACACACTTAAGGGAGTAAGGAATTTGAAAGTTTGTGAAGGGGTGGTTAAGAGAATTCCTAATATCAAGAAACTGAAATTGATATATGATGGATTCCTAGGAACCAAGAACTTGCAGGATGAGTATTTTCTTGGCAATATTAAATCCTTTGGTGTATTGGAATCCCTCTCTGTAACTTTCTTCTTTGAACATGAAAGAATTAGTTATATGCAGAAGCTTATTACCTTTCCACTCTCCCTCAAGAAGTTGAGTCTTTGCACGGGGACAGACTTCGAATGGGACGACGTATTGGAAAGTATAGGTTCGTTGCCCCTTCTCGAGAAGCTTCGGTTATGGTGTGGGTGCTTCGGGAAAAGAGAGTGGGAAACAGTCGAAGGACGATTCCTACGCCTCAAATCCTTGGTGCTGCAGTCGTGCAGGGGTCTTGAAAACTGGACTGCTGAGGAAGAGAGGTCTAATATCCTTCCACGGCTTCAACATCTTCGCCTTTTTAACTTGTTAGAGCTGAAGAAGATCCCTTATGAACTTGGAAACATAGATACACTCAAGAGTATAGAGTTGATTTACTGTGGAGAAGGAGCGGTGAAGTCTGCGAAAGAGATGGTCGATGAGCAAGTCGAGTTGCAAGGAGAAGTAAGCTTTCATGTCGATGTTAAAGTCGACGGAGATCACCGACACCTGCTGAGCTTGGCTGGTCCCAACTTTCAGGTCAAATAATTTCGTTGAGTAAGTTTTGTGATCAGTTTAACTTGATATTTCAATTTTATGAATTACATGATACTCTTTTTTTATTTATGATTTATAACAAGAATAACAAAAATTAAAATTTAAACTTGGGTTTCAGCCACAAAACATTCACAATATTCGAAGAGCTAAAACCATCTAATCCTTCATAAATAGATTGAAAACCAGGAAAAAGAAAAATCTACTAATTACGATGATGCAAGTGCTGGCGAAATGGTGCTGTGTAATCGCCATATTGAAGATCGGTTGGAGGATACAGCTCAAATACATATGAAATAGGCTTTGATTCCAACATCGGTCTCTTGGAAGTCAACTCGTCAAACAGCTTCCCAAAGCTCGATTCGTCGAACGGGACCGATGCTTTAAGAACGAAAAAACTATCTCTAGCAAATTTCTCCACCTGATACAAGATTTTGGAAATTATAAGAAAAAATATACTTCCCGAGCAAAAAAAAAAAAACAAAAAAAAAAAAAAAACAAAAAAAAAACAAAAAAAAACAAGTGACCTATAAAGATCAAATTCGCAAAGCTCTTTCTATTACCTGTAATCTTGAAAATCGGATATTGTTCATAGTTAGGATTACTTGTACGTTAGTAAGGGCATCTGCTAAAATCCGGATAGCGAGATAATTAAAGAATGCTTGCACCATACTCTTCAGTGGTACTTCTCCATCTTCATTGCCACATCTCGGAAACCATAACACACATTTGACATCAATCCATGGTATCATATTGTCACCTTCTCTGGACATGATCGTTTGATATGGGTGGCTAAGTCCCCACAGAACGCTTATGTCTGTAAGTGATGGATCAAGAGGGAAGGGCTTTGATTGCGTGGTGGAGATTATAGCAGAAGGGTTATATTGATGGACAAGATTTGAAGAAAAGTGGAGATCAACGTCATCCAATAAGAGCACGCATCCATCAAGAGGATCGGGAAAGAATTCCAGAAGATGCTCTGCATTGACTTCTTCATCTTCTTGAAAACACAAACTCGAGTCACCACTTGATAGAGCTAATGAGTTCGAATCGTGTGAGAAGAAACATGAATCTCCATTTCGGCATCCCTGTGGAAATATATTTATACCAGAGAGATCAATGTACATAAATACAATAACAGTGATGACAATATATATATATATATATATATATATATATATATATATATATATATATATATATATATATATATATATATATATATATATATATATATATATATATATATATATATATATATATACTCATGTTTTTCTTGGTTACCAAATGAAGAAAAATGATGTCGCTAGTGATTTTTTGAAGCAACGAGTCATACATTAAACAAAATTAGAATCTGCCATACAGTAATTTTCACTTTTTCAGAATACTGGAAATGCAGTTGTAAATTCCAGTGCCTATGATATTTTGAAAATAAGTTGGTGTATAGAAAGAACACTGAAGTATTCTAATAAGTAATGCTGTACAGAATATAATAGATACCTTCAAAGAGAAAAAGAAATTGCAAACGGGTTTCTTCGCTTCGAGTGAATGAGAAAAAGGACATTGGCTACCCCTGTTGCACAAACCATTCACAAAATATCTACACAGTGCTGCACCCTGTGCAGCCTGATGTCCATTATCGTAAATGTACGTATGTGGTTCTCTTGGTACATCCCCTGAAAGCTGGATTCTCATCTAAGGTACATGAAAATTTAAAGCAAATGCATCACTTTCATGTCAAGGAAAAGAAATAACAACTGGAAAAAAAACAGTGGCACCTTACCTCTTTGACTATAGATGCTAACTTTGTCGACAATTCATCTTTCCGAAAATCACAGGGGCCAACAAAGGGCAAATTAACACATTCCATAGATTCAGTGTTCTCAACACCTTCATCCTCTAGAGCTAAAGTACCAGCTTCGGGATTCACCATGGTGTACGTAAGATTACAGGTGTGCTGAAATTCGTATGGTTCGTAATGCAGTGGTGCACCACTGGATATAAGTAAAGATTTGGGACGGAAGCGATGCAAAATATCTAGTATATCATCATCTGCAAACAATGCGGCCGGGATAAAGGAAACAAAAATTTGTATGTTTACGGTTGATTACAAAAACTAGCTCAAGCTTTAGCTTAATGCTCAAAGAAACCTTACATGCTTCGGTAACTTGTTCGAGGGAAGGTCTGACAAGTTTGTGAAGTGAGCACCATTCTTCCTCAATTTTTGAAAGCAGAGTTCTTGTATCTTCTGCTTCACCAGGATTACAAATGTTCTTGAGCTGTTCAAGTCGGTACTTATCCTGTATAATGACAATTTAAGTTAATTTCAGAAACTAATGTTGGAGTATCATGCACTGGACAGAAGTTTTTCAGAAATGGAAACAACTTTTACCTTGAAAATGCGTTGCCAGAATTGATAAGAGCAGAAGTTGGCCATGTATAGAACCTCCTTCTTCCCAAGCCCAGTATTCTTACAATTTCCATCATAATATCTATCAATGCAGTCCAAGGTCTAAGCAAAACAGGATTTTCATCAGTAAATTTGAAATTGTTATAAGTTAGGCTTGTATGGTTATAATTCCGTGTCCAATTTCTTAAAAAATAGATTTTGAGAAATGGTTTGACTTTCTTGTAAAAATGTACTAGAATATTTGGATGAAATAGTATTTTATAAGTGTAAGCATTTGGAAGTGTTTAGTGGTCACGTCCACTCTAAATATTCTAATTTGAATGTAAAACACATTAATCAGATTGTAGTTTGTGGGTCCCACGATTATGTAATTGATAATTTTGATATGTTTTGGTATAAAAAATGAAATTTGAAAATGGTGGTTTACAAATGGAAAAGTCACACAAAATCGACTCAAATTTTATGAATGGTTGGAAAATGAAAAGGTGGTCTTGGAAATAAAAACATAAAGGCCTTAGAAGCTCAAAAAGCAAAACCATATAATACCTCACTGTCCTGACCAAAAAGACGCACTATAGGCAGAGGTAGTAGATCCATCAATATACCAAAGACGATGCCTTCACGTATCATTCCAATGTCACCAAACTTGAGAACTAGGACAGAAGCATCAAATGATAGAGAGAAACTGGACAGCAAGCGTCCATAGAAGGTGGGCTCGTGACGTGTCCTAGAAGGGGTCTTCTCCAATGCACGGATATGAACAAGCAGATCTATTGCATCCTCAACAACAGTGGGGTTTGGAGGATCCATGGCCTTCTGAAGTAAAGCTAAAATGAAATAGATAGTAAGCCTATTAGGATCTAAATCTAATAATATAATAATCCTAAGATACATAAATGTTTTTCAGGTAAATAGGGAATATATAATCTCTTCAAGAAGAAGTGAGATAATAAGAGGGGCTATTGGTTAATGAACCACACCAGGTAACTCCAAATAGCATTTTATTAATGTTACCACTAGCCACGTATACATAGTCAATATATACTAAAATTCGACATGTTATTAACTCTTTTAACAATATGGTAGGCAGTTAATATTACTCCGATAGGGTAATAAGCTATCGAAAAGGAGCAGGAATAGAAAGTTACCTTTCGGTTCATTAATAGCTTTAGATTCCGCACAGGAAATTTGAAGAATGTGCTGCCTGAGCGATAACCTTAAAATAGCCGGGGACTCATAATCCAACAGTTTACCGTAGAATGACCCGGTCACCAACCGATACACACAACCATCACAAGTCCGGCCAGTTCTTCCCCTACGTTGCTCAGCCTGATGACATATAACAATATGAAGCAACAAATCTGACAGGTCAAGAATGGAAAATGAGCTTAATTTCAATATACCTGCGATTTTGAAACCCAGACAAGCTCTGCCGTATCTGATTTCCGATTATTGTCCCAGAAAACTTGCAAAGAACGGCAGGAATCTATGACGTACCCTACTTGGGGTATTGTGACGGAAGATTCTGCAATGTTTGTGGCTAGTATTACCTGGCACTCGTTCAAAAGATTAAAAAAAAAACAAATTAGTTATAAAGGGGAAATTACTAAAAATAGTCCACTTTCATAATAAAACCGGCCTTCAAGTCCAACAAAAATGCCCCCTATTATCATCTGATTATTTAATCCCCGCTTGATTATGCATGGGTAATTTTTAACTTTTATTAAGAACACCTTATTATAATGAATATTGAGCTTTTGCATGGATATGTTACCTTACGATGGGACGTGCAGATTCTCATGGCTCTAAGAGCTTGGTCAGTGTCAATACAGCGATGCAATATGTGAACTTTAAATAAATCGCCAAAAGACTTCAAAAGGAACCACTGCCGCTCCAATGTATAGTATGTTGGGAGGAAGATCAAAATGCTTTTCTCGATATCCGGTTCATTTTTGTGAATGTGTAACACCAATTTATGGATAAGCCCGTGCACTTCAGGTTTGAAATCGGCTTCAGCCATTGTTGGGCTTGGTCCGGAGCAGTATGTCAAAGAAAGGTTCTCAGAGTTCATTCCAAGAAGTTCGGTCACCTATTATACAAAAAATAACTGCAATAAAAGACTAGCAGCCACTCTGAATATGTGCAGAAACAGGAAAAAAAATAGGTTTCATTAATAAACATTAAAGTGCTTTGCAATCATCTTGGAATAAAAATTGTAATTAAAAAACGACAGGACACTGCTGAGACCCAAGAAATGCTGTTATCGGTATATAATACCTGTTCAAGGTACAACACTTTTTTTTGAAGTATTGTATTCTTCCCAGCACTAGGGATACCCAACACTTCCACTCTTTCACCCCTACCAAGATCCTTGAAGTATTCACGGTATCTCGAAATATCGGCAGTTGCAGACATCAAAACCACCCTAGAACAACATTTAGTGTTCCTTAGATCCTTTTGTAGAGACGACCATAGCATGATTCAAGAAACAATATTAATTCATAAAATTTTCAACCTTAAATCATTTTTACGAAGCAAAAACTGTTTTATGCAAACAAGGAGAAGATCGGACTCCACAGATCTTTCGTGCACTTCATCAAGAACAATAACTTTGTACTTAAGAGCATTAAATCCTTTCTCTCGCATTTCATCCAGCAGAACTCCAGCGGTTTTGAATACAATCTTGGACCTGACAGAAATTTGAAGTTATCAGTTAATTAATACGAATAACCTATAACGACCGTGGGCTAGCCCAGTCTTTGGCGCAACTAATGGGCCTATCTCCCGGTGACCATCATGATTCAGGTCAGAGAAACAAACACGGATGAACACCAAACAACACAACATAATAAGCATTACTAAGGAGTAAGAAGTCAGCCTAAGAAAAATACTGGTTTCCCTCTCGTTTAGAATAAAAATTATTTCTTTGAAAATAACCAGATATTCAGATCACAAATAAACGGCACAAGTTGAATTAACTCAATGTAAAAAACCAACACAATAAATGCGAGGATACAAAATATATATAGATTCTTCTAGAACCAAACAAATTAAATTATTAATCACTCGTTTCAACAAATCAATTAACGCAATGGAATTGGATCATGTTTTGTACTTGTATCCAAAAGAAGCAAAAGTAAGACTCATTTACGTTCCCGATCATGTTTCGGAAGGGCACATTAAAAACTATTCATGGCAGAGAAATTATTGATTCAGTCATAAACCTACTTATCCGAGAAGACCCTTTCATGACCAATGTGGTACCCGACCTCTCCGCCTACTTCACATTTCCGAGCCTCCGCCACCATCCGAGCAACAGCCACGACGGCGAATCTCCTCGGTTGGGTACAGAGTATGGGCTCCATATTCTCGTCCAATAGGAACTGTGGGATTTGTGAGCTCTTCCCTGAAAAAAGAAGCAACGATTCGGTAACTGAAACCCAACAAGTTCAGTGATTTCAGAATCACATACACCCGAATTACTCTACTAAATCACTACATTTGGTCATCATGATCAGAGTCCGTAAAGGGACTAGTTTTAGTCCAGGTACAATGTATGCTTCTGACGAGTGAATCAAACTAACGAACCCCAAACATCGAGTAAAAAAACAAAATTGAGAAAAAAAATTAGGAGAAAATCAGTTACCGCAGCCGGTTTCGCCGACGATGAGCGTGACGCGATTCTCCAAAATCTTCTCGACGATTTTCTCTCTCATCGCCGTCACGGGGAGATCGGCGAACGGCGACGGGCGAGACGATGACGCCATCGGAACGTCGGAGTGCTTACGGAGGCCTACAGAGCAACAGGGACTGAAAAACCCTTGTTGGTCACACACGATCAACGACTGTGCAGTAGTGGGAGTGCAAGAGAATTATATATATACATTAATATATTGTATATAATAAAATACGGAGTAAGTGTTTTTCTAAAAAGGTATTATGTCGTCTGCTCCGCTTTCTTAGGTATAGGTATAGCAAATAAGTAAATACTTTACCCTAATAAGTGTGTACAAGCCGTACGCGCCTGTGGGGATATTATTAAATACGTACTACTTTAGTTTAGTGGCGTTAAATCTAAATTAATATTTTTATTTAATACTTTAGTAAATAATTATAAAAATACAATTCAATTCACCATATTATTTTAGACAAGGACATGACATTTTATTTATTAATTTATTTTATCTCGTTTTTTTATAGATTTTGTTTTCTTGTTATTATTTTTTTACTCACAATTTTTTTTAAACTTAAATATAATTTTATTTTTATTTTTTATGAAACTATGAAAATATTTACGGTATTATTTATTTGGACTGAACTGTATTTTTGTAATTATTTATTAATTTTTAAAAATGAACTCTATTTTTGTAATTATCTATTAATTTTTAAAAATAATGAAATGGTGAAATCTGAAATATTTAAAGATCAAATTATTTTTTATAATTAATTATTAAATACTCGTCCAAAGACAGTTGTCATACTTTCTTTTTTGGAGTGTCCAATAATAGTTGATATATCCCAAAAAAATGAAATAATTATTCTAACTTTTTCATTTTAATATACAATTTTATTCTAATTCATCCACCTACTTTTTAAACTTTAGTCACGATTATTTTACTTTTCACTTTTAAAATATATTTTAATTTTTACTTTTCAATTAAAAAAAATAAAAAAAAAAGTTTAATTTCGGGGGATGTATTCAATTAAGAGTTTATACGATTTTAATGGACTTTTAAAGTCCATGTGTATTCAATCCGGATTTTTAAAAGTCCATTAAAATCCGGAGGTATTCAATAAGGATTTTAAAAAGTCTTAAAAAATCCGGAGTTATTGAAAAGTCTATGGATTATAATGAATTTTAAAATTTTATGGATTTTGATGGATTCTCTTTACAAAATATAACTAAATTTGACTTTTTGAAATCTCTCATAATTATGAGAGATTTCAATGGACTTCTTTACAATACGAAAACTCAAATATAAAAAATAAAAATAAAACAATTGTTAGTTAGTTACACTAATCACTCTATTGACATTTTTATTTGAGAAAATTTATCTTATTATATTTTCGTTAAAAATAATTATTTATACATGATATTAATAATAAATTATTTTGTGATGATTTTTTTTTTATAATAATTAGAATAATAATTTATTTATTTGTTTTTTTTAAATTGATTTTTTTATATAAAAGTAGTTCATATAAATTTAAAATTCCTTAAAATCTATGAAAATCAATATAAAATCTGTAATAAAATCAGTTAATATCTCCATAAAATCTATAAATTTTCAAAATTAAAAAAAAAATCTATAAAATCCTAATCGAATATACTCTCCTAATTAATGGAGATTGAAGAGCTGTATTGCTAATTGTATTGTTAATGCTATCTGGGAAATGAGGCTCATGCATTACAATAATATAAATGAAGATGAAATAATAATGATAAATAATAATATTTATTTATTTTTCAACAAATGCATATTTTAATAAATAATAATATTTATTTATTTGTAAAAAATTTGGATTTTTTTAAATATTTAAGATTTTTTTATATATAAAAGTTTATATAAATTCAAGTATAGCAATTAAAAAAATTATATGTGAAGTTTATGAAAATCCATCAAAATCAATTGAAAAAAGTCAGTCAAACTCCACGTAGACTCTATAGATTTAGAAAATCTATAAAAATCCTCTAAAAAAATCCATCAAAATCTCAAATGAATACACCCCTTCATTTCGGCCCCAGATCGGTACTCGCCCAAATTATAACAAAGTCCAACCCACAGCCCTAGAGAGAGAGAGCTCGGTGAAAATGGCGTCGGGATGGGGAATCACGGGGAACAAGGGCCGCTGCTACGATTTCTGGATTGGTTTCAGTGAGTGCATGTCCCATTGTCGACTGCCTCAGGACTGCGGTCTCCTCCGCGAGGATTATTTCGAGTGTCTCCATCACTCTAAAGAGGTATATATATGTATATCTGTATCTATATCTACATATATAAGTGCCATCGATATTTGATTAATTGATTTCTTCGCGCGATTCTGGAGTTAGGGTTTTCTGGTTGTGAAATTACATGCGATTTTCTCCAATCAAGACTTGAATTTTCTGTTAAATGTGTGGGTGGATCATACACTGCCAATTTGAAATGAAGTGGAAATACTTGTATATAAATTCGTACATGTAAACGATGTCGATTTGAGGTTACTGAGAATTACATCCATATAGGTGAACTATTATAGAATTACATCCATAGAGCTGTAATGTGTAGTTTGTTGGTTTGTTTTTAAAAGTACTATCGTATAGGTGCTATTTTCTCACATGTATCTATGAGGATTCAATTGAACGACTGTCAAATCTACATTACAACGTGTTTAATGTGTATATGTGTTTATATTTATATTATTTTGTGAGCTGTTTGTGTTACGTGTAGCTTTTTTCCCGAGTTGAATGATGTAGTGTCAAGATTTTGTGACCCTTGACACATTTAAGTTGTAGTCTTCCATACGAGCGAAGGGAGTGTTATCATCAGTAAATTTAGTGAGATCAAGTGAAATATGTAATTGTTTCCATTCCATTTTCTAAATTCTAGTGGGAGAAGTGATAGTTGAAAAGTTATCTTTTTTTGTGTGAAATATGAAAATGCTTTGTAAGTTGGTCTGAATTTTCACTCTTGACATTGATTTGCATAGTTGTAGTATGTTGTCGTATAATTTTGCGAGATTGTAATAGAAAGTTATTTGACCTAATGAGTGACTCTCTTGTAAACCTTGAACCTTTGTAATCATGTCCAACCAAGTGAAAACTCTTTTTTTTTTTTGGCTATGAAAGGACGATTTGATGCTGGAAACCTCAAATGTTTGTTTATATCGGTATTAAGGTCTAATAATTGGGTCGACTGAAAGAATCCAAAATGATGGGTTCGATGAAGACGTATAAGATTTATTACTTTAACGATAAACATCTGTCACTGTTTTTCAAGATAAACAATTATATAGTACGCGTATCCATCCAAGTTCCCTAATTTATTTACCTCTAAATTGCAGAGTTTAATCAATGATGCTGATGATATCAGCAATTTGCTAAACCAGATATCACCTTCAAAGGAAAATCCAAAATGATAACTTGACTAAGTGGCCTTCGCCTAAGCAACGTATATAGGCTCTGGCTGGAGACAATGCCTTTTCTCGTCTTTCCTAGTTTTATTTCTTCTTCGCCCTTCTGTTGTCCTCTTTCATGCTATTGTAGTGTGGTTTGTTGCTTAATGCTGTCAAACCCTCTTTTGAGTTTTGAGCCAAGTTATGGGAAATTTCACTTCAAAACAGCACTTCGAATCAGCCCATATCTGATAAGAGGACTGAACATTTGACATACCTCTGTCTGTAATTGTCGATACGTGAATAATGTAGGTCTTGGATATACAAATGGTTGCACTGAATTGAAATCGTTTCTGCTTTGTATATTGCTTTAGAAACATTTTGGTCCGGAAGTTTTATTAAATCTCCTTAAATAGATATTGAAATGATTGCATTTACTATTGCAGTTCGGGCGCAGAAACCGAGTCTACAAGGAGGAGCAGCGTCAATTGAGAGCAGCTGCAGAGAAGGCCAAGGGAGGCGGAGATGATGGTGTCAGTCATCATTGATGGAATGAACTGGTTTCCTTTTAACTCTGTTGAAAATAAAAGGCGACTCAGTTATTATATGTACGTGTTGCGGAATTCTTGAATTCGAGGACATACAGTATTCCGCATCTTGAGAATGGGTGCGCCAAAAAATAGACAATGAGATGCTTTTGTTTTGTTCATTGTGTAACTTGGTATAAAATTTCTGTATTTTTTGTTATAAAACTTGATAAATTGTAATCTCTTGTTATCTTCATCAAGCTATTCTTGATTGTTTTTTTTTTTTTTCAATATTGAAGTTTATAAGTTCATCCTTGTTGAAATTTGTGATGATTTGAATTACTAATTTTTTGATCAAATTTTGAATTAATTCACACTCTTGCTATAAAAAAAATGTTCTTACATTATTTATAAACCATGTTTTCAAAATTTAATACAGTAATATTTTTAATAAAATAAATAATCACCACCTGGGGTGCAGCGTAAGAGCCTTGCATCTCTTTACACCCCATTAGTTTTACTATTCCTATTTTGCCCCTTTATCTTTCTTTTTTTTTATCAAAACCCTAAACCAAGTCCTCTGTCTTCTCCAATTCGATTTTGGACCGTCTCTGAAAGCTCGGCTGCTTTTGTTCATCACGGTAAGACTCGCAAATTTCCGACTCTTTTTTTCTTTATATTTTCCTTAATCGATTCAATTTCCATACCTTAAAGAATTCGTATTCCATGATTTCCATCTCTAATTTCATTTGTAAATTTGTGTTTTTTCGTAGTTTAATAACATCGTGTGCTTGAATTTCTCCAGCAACGATGAGTCGCTCGAGCAAAACCCTTTATGTCGGTAACCTTCCCGGTGATATTCGCGAGAGAGAGGTGGAAGATCTGTTTTACAAGGTTATATTTCTAATTGGAGATACTGTTTTCTGTACTTTTATCAGCTCTCCCGGTTCGGGTTGTCGAAAGGCTTGTTCGTATTTTATTTGGCATTCAAGTTTTTTTTCCTGTTTATTGAATTTGGATTTACTCAACAACCATGGTCCTGGTGGTATGAATTAGTGCTTGAGTGTTGTTGGTTAATCTAAGATTTGGGCTTGGTCTGTGTATCGAGTCTGATAGATTTTCCGTGAGTGATAAAAGGAGATGATGGTGGTTTCTTTTTTCGGTTGTGTTGTTTTGTTCGAATGGGTATGCTTGAACATTTTCTGCTGGTTTTTGCTTCTCATGGAAATGTCATTTTCACTGTTTTTAGTATGTTGTCCTATAAAAGTAGCATTAAAGTTGTGTTCTTTAGCATTATTTATAAGGGTAATTGTCATTTTCCTGTTCTACACACAAAAAAAGAAACTTGGGGGAAATTTTAATACTATTGAAATTTTCCTACATTTTACATTATCTTTCTGTTTCTACGCGCAGTATGGAGAAATTGTGCACGTTGATTTGAAAGTCCCTCCAAGGCCACCTGGTTATGCTTTTGTCGAGGTACTTTTCTGGTTACCTGGTTTGTGTCCCTTGTACATTGTCTGGTTTGTTAATCTTCATGTTTCATGACAGTTTGAACATCCCCGTGATGCTGAAGATGCCATGCGTGGGCGTGATGGCTATGAATTTGATGGTAATCGTCTACGGGTATGTTTGTGTTTTTATAGCACTTAAACCTTTTCCATTCATAGATGATAAATTATATTATATTTACTTGTGGTCGCTCTGATTATACACAGGTTGAGATTGCACATGGTGGGCGTGACAACTCTTCTTCAAAAGATCGTTATAATAGCGCTAGTCGGGGTCCACGTGGGGGTGTATCCAGGCGCTCTGACTACAGAGGTAATGCATTGTTTTATATGTTATATCCCAGAATGTTTAATTGTTAGTTTTTCACTATTTTCTTTCTCATTTGGACCTCACCTTCCAGTTTTAATCACTGGCTTACCTCCATCTGCTTCATGGCAAGATCTCAAGGTAAGTGTCAATTTTTTTGATGCTTAGACGTTCATAGTTAGCCTGCCCTTTCACATGTGTTTTAATCTTCTTTAATGCCTATTATATAGGATCATATGCGTCGGGCTGGGGATGTGTGCTTCTCTCAAGTTTTCACTGAAGGGAGTGGTAATTATGTATTTTTATCCCCCTTTGTATTATTTTTAACAGTCATATGCTTCTGCATCTTATGAATTCTTTGTTCTAAAGAATTTAGTTACTTTATTATGCTGCCAATTTATCTTTTCTGGACTTTCAAGGTTGGATTTTTTTTTTGCAAACTTTGGCTAGATATATTTAAAGTAATTTGGTTACTACAATAAACGATGGCTTATCTATTTAAGTGATTTCAATTTTTTTTAATCTGACTCTTGGTTCTTCATTTTTTGAGTCCAACCAATGCCAACCATAAATTATTTGAATATAATACCTCCAAACAATGCATTTAATCATGTCATAAATTTTTGCTAATTCGAGTTAGAAGATTTTAAAGAAATGTGAGTTCTCTTCTTGCAGGAAAGACAGGAATGGTGGACTACACAAATTATGATGACATGAAATATGCTGTGAGTAATCTGTTTTAGTTCCAAAGTTTCTTTTTCTTCTCCCAGTTCTGTTTTATATACATTTATATATTATTCATTTCCTTCCCTCGCAGATCAAGAAGCTCGATGACTCTGAGTTTCGCAATGCTTTCTCCCGGTCTAGAGTTCGTGTATGACTTAATTGTTATGTGTATGCCATGTGTTTTGTACAGACCACAGTTTCAGCTACCTTTAAGAATGTATACATTCATGTCTATTAGGTGAAGGAATATGATTCGAGTCGTTCTAGAAGCCGTAGTCGCAGCCGTAGCCGTAGCCCTAGATACTCCAAAAAGAGCAATGGCCGAAGCAGAAGCAGAAGCAGGAGTCTGAGTCACAGTCGAAGCAGGAGCAGAAGGTTAGTTTTTTTTTTTTTTTATTATTATAAATTGATTTATGTATCTTCTTTCATTGCTTTGTATGCATCGAGTCTGAGGACAATTTGTCATTTTACAAATCATTTTTTAGCAAGTCACCCAAGGTTAAATCCTCACGCCGCTCAAAATCTCGTTCAAAGTCTGCATCTCCCCGTTCTCGTTCTGGGTCTAAGGCACGATCTTTATCAAGGTACGTGATTAGTTGTTTGTTCCCTTTTAGGTGATTTTCCCTTTTCTAGTTTCTATTATGGGAAAGGGCAAATGCTCGTGTGTTATCGTTGAAGGTCAAACACATGGGAGATTGATGTCTGTGTAGAACAAATTGTACCATTTTCCCACAATTGACTTTGTAATATTGTCTCATGGTCCGATGCACCTTTGGAGATAGAGGTGGTTTCTACTATACTCTCGTAATGCCTCTTGGGAGCAATGTCTTGAATGGCGGGGACGGGTTCAGTTGTCTCCTATTTTATCAATTTACTTCTGTTGAATGAGTTGAGTTTGTTGTTAGACCTTTCAATATACATAAACAAGTCTATATGTCACTTTGATGCTCAAGAAGACTCATACTGGACAACTTTGGCTCAATGTGTTAATCTTTGAAGGAATGTGTATCTGCTTCAAAAGAGTCAAATCTGTTTTTTCTTTTGTTGTAAACATGGAATTACAATTTTCGTCTGTTTTTAGATAATGGATATATTCGCGATCTGGGATTGCATATTAGGACATGTTGGGTGGTGATAGTGGTTCAATTGTGGCTTCAACTCTTATGGTTGTAGAGGTATGGTGTTTTATAAGATAGTAAACTTTAACCATCCTTAACACGATGTCTCTGATCTAATGGGCATCAGTAATGTTCCAATGGGTGCTAGATATTGTGTACATGAAGATCATGGATTACTGTGGAAAAGCTGGACTGTGAACTAAGTTGGCAATTGAATAAAGGAACTCGTTTTTGCGTGGAAATGTACACTTGATTCTTTTGGTGTCTTTGCATATTGGTCTTTCAAACGTGGAATTTATAAGCTGTGGACTCGAGGTTTTGTTTCTATTTTCAATTAGGTTGCCTGCTTAGTTGGGTTCTTTCTTCTTTGATTCTTCTTTTGCTGCCTTGTTTGTTCGCTAAATGTTTTGTGAGTTTCCTCTTATCCATTTTGGTCATGGTCACTCTGAGGAGGATGTGGCATACAAGGCTCTTGGATCAAAGTTGTTAAGAGGCATTAGTGGATTTTAAACTGGGTTGTTCTCAAAATTTTGCAGATCTCTATCAAGGTCAAGATCACCGAAACCATCTGTAAGTTTAGCTTCGAATTTGATCATTTACTGCTCAATCAAACTTTTGTCCTATTATAATTTGGTAAATTATAAGATCTGCCTGTTCAACACGATTGATTCTAAGGAATTTTAGTTGTCTATTAAAATTACCCTGAATAACATAAAATCTAGAGGCATATAACAATTGCCCCTTCAATTGGAGTAATCTTTACAACTGAATAAATCTCAAGAGGCTATTTGTTATGTTAAAAATATTTTAGTTTTTAGTTTTCAGTTTTCACAAGTAAACATTCGATGCATACCATCTTTTATGAAAATCCTGCATCTGTCTCTTTTGTTTGTTTGGCTTGACTAATTTCATCACCAGAAACGTCTGAGTGTGAGCCCAAAAAAGCGCAGCTCGGGCAGGAGTAGAAGCCGTAGCAAAAGCAAGAGCCTAAGCCGCAGCAGAAGCAGGAGTCTATCTAGGTTTCTCTTTGTTTTTGCCCTCTACATTCGATGCCTGTGAATATTCCACTAGTTTCTTGATGTATTTTGTTTTCTTTTTTAACAGGTAAAACCACCATCCGGTGAAGAAATTGACGCTATGTTATCATTCTAGAGTAATTGTTGTCGAAGGGAAAATGAACTAAAACCCGTGCTATTCTTAATGCTTGAATTGCTGGACGATTCTGGTTTATGTTGTCGTGTATGGATATTATTTTTTTCGAGTTTTTTTCTAATCAGCACTGTAACCTTATCATCCACACTAAGATTATATTCCCTATGACACTGCCTTTGACATTTTGTTTTGGAATTCTTCTTTCAGATTTCTTTTTTCTTTGGCTTGTATTGTTTCACTTGTCAATTAGTTATACAGTGTGTGCTCATAGGAGGAGGGTAAGGTTAACCACATGGTGCTTTTATATTCTTATCTTTGTGGGCCCCAATGTGTGGTTATTGCCATTTACATCTAACCATGAGTGTGACTTTTTTTTGATATAAAGGTGTTCCCTCAATATGTGGTGTGTATTACTTATACGGTCCCCAGTGAGTGTCATTGTTCATTTGTAGTTAAGTCAGTATCTTGTTGTGTAAGGAGTAGATATGAAATGAAAACAAAATTCAAAAAAATAATCATGTGGTGAAAATCGGTGCAATTGTGCTCAAGTTATACTGAATTTTTATTGGAATTTGCTTATATCAATTGTTCAATTTTTACGAGTTTTGATTGGAATATGCTTGTATTCAAGTTGTATTTCTGTCTCAATAGGAATGGTATCACTCTTTTTGTAAATTATGTTGCACGCCGTTTTTCATTTTTTTGAAGATCTTTCTCATAAAATGATTTCGTTATCATTTTTTTTTTAAATTAATTAATTATTATTATTATTAAAAATATTTATCAATTAATTATAATTATAAAAATAATACAAATAAATTTATTAAATTTGTGTTGAAAAGGCAAAACAAATTTATGAGAAATGAAGTATTCTTTTTCAATTAAAAAAATTATTTATTTATTAAATTTCTTTTAGTTGGATGGAATTATACAAATTATTTCTCTATTTTTATTTATATGTAAATTTAGTGAAATATTTATACATACGGTAGAAACTCTATATAAACTAATGAAGTACTCTATATAAAAATTAACTTTCTATAGTAATTAAAAATTAAGAATTTAATTTGAGACTAATTATAAATACGAACAAATTTTATATTTTCATAAGTTGTACGTTTTTCAAACCCGCCTTAAAAATTTATATCTTTATATAAGAGTAAATAAATAATATATTATAAAAATATATATTAATAATATTTTTAATTATCAAAATCAATAAATATTTAAATAACTAAAAATTTATACACAAAATTAATAATATTTTATTCAATATATATGTTATACATAATTTTTTTTTATACATATATGATTTTTTTAGTCAAAACTATTAAATTAGTTAAATGAACTTAAAGATATATTTAGAATAATATACAATGTATATATTATTTTTTAGTAATTTTTTTCCGATCACCAAATTTTACTGTATTAATTTGAATTCAGTTTATTTTGAGTTTCTTTTTACTACTACTATAAATTAGCTGCCATAAACAATGCATTTCAACAAATTTACAAATTTGCCAATTGAACCCTAAATATACTAAAATTACCAAATCAAACCCCTCTGAGCACCGTCCTCAAATAGTATAAAAGAAAAGAAAAGCCCTCTCCATTTTTCGTCGCCATTTTTCTTCTTCTCAGATATCAACAAAAACACATGGAAATGGGGGAAAGCGGGTTCGCAAAGCTCTCAGACGACGTCGTTCTCAACATACTCAACAAGCTCGAGGACGATCCCCGCAACTGGTCTCGGATCGCCTGCGTCTCCACGAAATTCTCATCACTAATCCGCACCGTCTGTTTCAGGACCAAATGCCTGCAATCGATCCCCGCCGTCGTTTCCGATCTCCTCTCTCCCGACGCATCGGCGTCTCCCGGCGTTTGGGCGTCGCTCTACAAGCTCGCCGTGTGCTGCCCCGGCCTCCTCCACTCCGGCGTCCTCCTCGAGAACTCTGATTTCGGGCTCGGGCGCGAGATCGGGCCCGACGAGAATTACCAGGACCACAGATTGTTCCGACCGACTAACGAATCCGAAAAGGCCTCGGCCTCGTCGTCGACGAGCAAGATCCACGGCGATCAAATCTCCGCCTCCACCTCCACCTCCAACTGCGTCTGGTCGCTGTACGACGATCTGTTATTCGACACGCTGTACACCGATCCCGAATCCTTGCCGGCCGAAAAGCCCGAAATCAAGCCCGAGGTCATCAGGGATATCGAAATGGTCAACACGCCGCCTGAATTCTCCGTCTGTAAGAGGAGAAAAACTTGCAGGTCGCTGAGATCGCACCTGGCGTCGGGGATTTGGAATCTGAGCCGCGAGCAAGGCAACAAGCTTCTCGCGAGCAGATTCAAGGGCGATTGTCTGTACATCTGTGATTGGCCGGGATGCATTCACGTGGAGGAGAAGAGGAATTATATGCTGTTCAGAGGGATTTTCAAGAACTTCAAGCAGTCTAGGGTTTGGAGAACTATCAACGATGGCATTCGGAGCAAAACTGATTTGCAGTGTGCATTTTGCTCGTCCACACAAACTTGGGACCTGCATTCGTCGTTTTGTTTGAGGAGGTATTTCGGGTTTCACGACGATGGTGAGCCGGTTGTTCGGGCTTACGTCTGTGAGAATGGGCACGTTTCGGGGGCCTGGACTGATTGGCCATTGTACACTTGAAAAGCTTGGGGTATCTGCTTAGAATTTGTTCTGAGTTGTTTTTTGGGGTTTGTCTGTTTATGGATTCTGTCCCATCTCATTTGTGTTATTGCTTCTTTGTATACTATTATGAGTTGTGACCTGTGATGAATGTTATTTTGTGTGAGCAATGTTTTCGTGTTCTTGTATGTGTTTGGTTTGACGTTCGTGTTTGATACAAAGATTAAAACTAAATCAAAATTTTCCATTCCATGGGGAGTCAAATCGAGTTCCATTGCAGGTCTCATCAACAATTACGTAGCAGAACTCATGGGTATGAAAGTAACAAGTAACCTAAAAGCCCATGATCCTCTCGGTGCAATTCAGATAAGCAGCTTACAAATTATAAAGACAACATTTGGGCATATGAAGGCTTAAAAAGAGAAAATCTTTGAATCACTTCTGAAGTGCCACGATCAATGGATTCTGATCTTTGTACATATGATACCGTTTGCAGAGTTTCTCGAGTGTCGAGACCGAGTGTTGCATCTTGTTTAATTTCATATCCATGAACATGCTCTGTAAGAACAAGAACCCAAGTCAGCGTAAAAATAAACGAACTCTTGACAAAATGTTTAAAAGATAAACCAACAAGTTGTAGGAGTCCTCCACATACATGATAATCATCACCGTGTTTTTCCACCAATCGACTAACATGAACCCGTTGGATGGTTGTAAGTGGTTGAAGGGGTGCGTGCTTTCCATCAGTCCTCTTCTTTCCCAGAGCCGACTTTAAATCTACACAAAACAGGGGTAAAACTCAAAATCATGATGAAACTTCAAAAAGGAATTATCAATTGAAAACTCAAAGAAACATTCTGTGTTATCTATTTTATTAGAACACAATGTTTAAAATGAATCATATTGTTATGGGCATCACTATATAATTCGTAGCCTTCCCGAAATGTTGTGATGTACCCTCTCAGCCTATTTCTTTCATGGTGGCAAAAATATTATTTCCTAGAAATGATCAAGCATGCCCAAACATAAGTACATAACCGAATGATTAATCGACAAATGACTCGTGCATCATGGTAATTCAGCTCTCGGGTAATCGACAAAAGACTCGTGCTTTATGGTAAAAAACAACTCTCTGGTTACGTAAGAAGTGATTACCAGCACCGGTACTATAGACTAAGTTAAAAGTGGGGTTCAGGTTAATTTTTTAGAATCACATTTAAAAACAATCACAAGATATAAAAATTAATGAGAGCAAGCACAGCAATTTCGAAAACAACGATGAGCCGAAAGTGTTGAAAACCAAAGGGTAAAACGGTCACTCACCATCTTCTTCGAGCTCGCTTCCGCTGTCTATCGGGTCAAACTCCGACACAGCGGCGGCGGCGGCGGAGGGAGGCATCTGGAGAGCATCACTCTCCACGATGTGATCCGTACGAGCTCGTACGCCGAGGAAATTAGGGTTCGACACGACGCCGAACGACTTGTAATTCTCGATTACGCTGGCCTTGTCGTCCCATTTCGAGTACGGATCGATCAGAGATTTCAATTTCGGAGGGAGATTGAACGCCGGCTTGAATAGGTTCGGGTTTTTCTTCGGCAACCCGACACGTACCTTCGTCCTCGATCTCTTGTACTTTCTTCTTGAGCCACCCATTGTAATTCTGTGCTCGCTACCTCCGACAGTAGCAGATTAGGGTTATGAGAAGAGGGCTAGGGTTTATGATTTTATTTGGGGTTTTTGTAATTATTGTTATTTTGCTCAAATTTCACTTTAACCCCTTAAGTTTCATTATTTCACCGTATAACCCCTCAAATATGTATATTACAGCTTTTGCCCTCATTATCACTTTTATGTTAATTTGAGCCTATAAGTTTAAAAAATATTTCCAATTTTTAATACATCAAATATGATATAAGTACTACTGTTTCATTTTTCTTACTATAATTGTATGCATTTTTTTTTTTTTTTAATTTGGATACTGTAAAACACAATGCCAATCGAAATTTTGTTATGACTTTTTCGTATCTAGAAAGAATGTAAAAATGAAAATGCAATAATTTATTTTGACTATGATAATGTGAAGAATATCATTATTCTGTGTGCTTATTCTCAACTTCTCTTGACAACTAATTACACATTCAAATCTTACTATCCTAAAGTTCGGATGATCTGTTGGCGTACTCTTGAACCAACGACCCAAAGAGCGAAGGCCTCTCGAGCAAGTTAGACGGCTTGTCGAATTCCTTTGCCCTTCCTGGAAAGCAAACTCAAGTCATATACTGCGTAACGAATAAATAATAGTACTCCACTACTAACAAGTTTATGCGAGAAAACAAGAGACGAACCTGCATCTATGACCAAAACTCGGTCGCAGTCCATCACTGTCGGGATCCTATGGGCGATGCTGATAATAGTGCAGGAGGCAAAGTCCTCCCTTATGATTTTCTGGATCACGCCATCTGTACTCGAATCAACGGATGCAGTTGCTTCGTCCAAAAACAAGAGTCGGCTTTTCTTTAGCATGACTCTTCCTAAACACAGAAGCTGCCTCTGGCCCACGCTCCAGTTATCGCCGTTATCAACAACTGAGAAAACGAGCCAACGAGTGGTCAGATTTTACCTTTTTTCTATAATTTAATTACTTTCTTTTACCAATTTTCCCTAAAGATAATAAGTTGTAGAATTCGTGTGGCGATATTTACCAGCAGAATCGAGCTTCCCAGGTTTCGCAGTCACCACGTCTTTAAGCTGGCAGCGTTCTAGGCTCTACAACAGAATGTTACAAGGAACAAGCATCAGGAGATTGCCTTTATTAATAATAGGGGTATTTACAAAACAGCACCTATAGTTTAACTTAATTGCAAGGGTGATTTTTGTAAATTTTAAACTTACTTGGGGAAATTTTGCAGTTTTTCCTACAAATAGAAACAAATTCCAGGGCTATTTTGTAATTTTGAAAAATAAAAGGACATTTTCATAATTAGGCTAAACCTATGTACCCTTAAGAAAAACAGCAAAGCTTAGCTACCTTCCATATCTCATCATCTGAATATAGGCCAGTGGGGTCAATGTTGCTTCTCACAGTTCCTTCGAAGAGAACCGGCTCCTGAGGAATGATCCCGAACCGAGACCTGAGATCATGAAGCCCTAAAGCCGAAATGTCAATGCCGTCTATGATTATTTTTCCTTCAGAGGGTTCCACCAATCTGAACAACACCTGGATCAACGTCGATTTTCCACCACCCGTACGACCAACGACTCCGATCTTCTCGCCACCGGTTATGCTGAGACTGATTCCTTTGAGAACTAAAGGAGTATCCGGACGGTATCTCACCTGTTCGTCCAAGAATAACATAATTCGTAAAATAAATACAATGATATAAGCTTATATAATATATACAAGCTTACCTGCAAGTTTTTCAGCTCGACATTTCCTTGCGTTGGCCAGTTAACCGGAGGCAGCACGTCCTTTTTCCTCCACTCTGCCTCCGATGGGATGACTGTGAATTGTTTAATCCTCTCGACCGAAACCATTTTGTTTTCCAAGAAGCAACTTACGTATATGGCCCAATATAGCACGGAATTGAGGGACAGCCCGTACGAGAGGGCTAACCCGACATTCTCTGCAAAAAATTAAGTTAGTTATAAGCTTCCTTAAACGTTGAAACGAAAAAAAAAAAAAAAGTATTTTTAGAAGATACACGCACCTGGTTTGATGATACTGCTAGGTAATACTATCATAAACATGGCGGACGTGCAGAGGATGATGATCCCGATGAGTTCCAAACGAAATCCCAGCCACTCGTTCGATCCATTGTTGTGGAAGTCCATGCGTATACTCGCATTCACGCGATTCATATTCTCCTGGCAAAAGCTTTTCTGCTTACTGAAACAACGAATCGTCATGACTCCAGTAATGCTCTCGGAAAAGTGATGGATGACGGGGGCCTTTGTAATGGAATCCAGTCGGGTCAGTTCACGGGACGAGGAAAGATAGTACCCCTGAAATAAGAAAAACAGAAAACGTAAATGTAAAAATTTAACGATAAAAAAAGGATTACGAGGAAGAATGTTTACGTACCCGGTACCAAATGTTGAGCCAACCGAGTGGAATCACGAGGATTATAGTTGGCCAAGAATATTGACATGTGACGATGAGGATACTGAGCAGAGTAATGTACATCGAGACGGACATACTCGTGAAGAAAGGAATCATAATATCTACGTTCGTCTGATCGCTTGATGCCTGCACAAGTAAAAGAAATGTCGATAGATAATTAGAGATCTCGGGAATCATTATTATCATCCAAATATATAGGTTAGAAATCCCTGTCACGGATCATTACCCGAGTCAAAATTCTTCCGGAAGGCGTGGTATCGAAAAACGACATGGGAGCATGAAGGATGCTGTGAAGAATTTGTTTGAAGAAAATCTGGGAAGTCTTTAACCCCATAACCGTAACTAGGATGCTTCTCACGAGAACCAATAGAAACGCAACAACTGCCAAAATAGCATACACTTCAATGAACACAGAAGGATTGAACGATGTTGCCCGTTTCGCTGAAGTCTCGTACGCCAACCAATAGTCGCTTGCCATTAAAGTCCCTTGCCATGCAAAGGAAAAGAACAATACACCCACGACACCCGACCATCCAAACGACTCTGTGCAGTATAACTTGTACACTCTCAAGCTAACTTTCCCAGTTGCTCTTTCTTCTTCCTTGATCAGCTTGGAGTCTCCCTGGTTAGTATCGGATTTCTCGTGAAAGCTGTTTCCGCCACTGTCTTCGCTCAGTTTAAAAGATTTTTGGGTAATGAGAGGTTTGTCCTCGTTTTTCGTCTCGACTTCGACAAGTTCCATGGAGGCATCGTGGGCCGACACTAAGGTTTCGAAATCGGTCCCAGAATCTAGGAGGCTGTTGTACTTCCCGGATTGGACAATCATGCCATCTCTCATGACCTGTTTTTTTTTTTTTTTTGGTACAGAAGCCAAAAGTCGAGTTATTTTACATACGATAAAAATAGATGGAATGCTCGGGTGACGGGTGACTTACTAGGATCTGGTCGACATTATGCAGGAAATCCACTTGGTGAGTTACGAGTATAATGGTCTTGTCTTTAAGAGCTCCCCTTACACACTCCTGCACACACACACACACACAAATGAATCTTCGGTTCAATAAAGTATCATTCAGTTTAAAAGTAAATTAATCGAGGCGTGTTTTTTAACCTTGAATATCTCTGATCCAGTGTGAGCATCAACGGCACTAAACACATCGTCGAGTAGATAAAGATCACAGTCCTGATAAACCGCTCTCGCCAGTTGGATTCTCTGTTTCTGGCCACCGCTCAGATTAATACCGCGCTCTCCGATCTCAGTTTGGTCTCCAAACTCCATCATTTCCAAGTCCTTCTCGAGGCAGCAAACCCTGACAGCCTCCTTGTACCTTTCATCGATCATCGGCAAACCAAACAGTATGTTTTCCTGTATAGTCCCATTTTGGATCCACGACGTCTGAGCAACATAAGCCGTCCTACCACACACTCTAATCTGTATAACATTAAAGATACGTTTTTTTTCATTGTGATAAAACAACGGAACGAATCTAAAGAAGAAAAAATAAAAATCGTACCTTCCCCGATAATTTGTTCATCTCACCAAGAACAGCCGCCAAGAGAGAAGATTTCCCGGACCCCACAGTCCCCACCACAGCCACGAGCTCCCCTTTCCTTATGTCGAAGTTCAAACCCTTCACCGCTGCCTCTCCATTCTCGTCGTCCCAACTGAAACTCCCGTCCCTAACCTCCACACCCACCCCCCCTTCCTCGCACCCACTCACCCTCTCCACAGAGTCCCCCACGAGCTCCTTGCTCGTCATGAACCCGTCGAGCCTCTCCAGAGAAATTATCGCCTGAGACAGCGATATCATGGCCTGAGGGAAAGTCCTGATCGGCTCCTGCAGCATCTTCAGAAGCGAAGTCGCCGTGAAAACGGACCCCGCCGAGAGCGGGAACCCGACCAGCACAGCTGTCCCGAACGTGACAGTCGAGATGAGAGCAGGAGTACTCCAGAGAACGATCACGTTCGCGGAAATCGAGTACATGAAGTTCGAAAGCCACCCGTACTCAGACTCCCTGAACGACTGGATCCTCTTGTTGAAATGCTCCTCCCACGCCTGAAACTTGATCACTCGCATATAGTTGAGCATCTCGTTGGTAGCTTTCATTCTCGAGTCGCGATTCTTCATGATGTTGAACTGGTAGCTGTTGTTCTTTTTCGTCCGAATTAACACGAAGAGAATGACTAAGCAGAGCCCGAGTACAGCCGAGACAGTCGAGACGCCGAGGTACTGATACAGAATCACAACAGCTACAGTCAGCTGCAAAGGCATGATCCACAAGAAGTGGAGCTGGAGCATCATGTCGGCTAGCTGCTGAGCGTCGACAGCCATGTAATTCACGATCTGTCCGACTCCATGAGTCTGTCGAGCGGACCCAGACAACCTCAGACCCTTTTGATACAACGAGGTTATGAGCGTGGTCCGAATGAGCATCCCCAGCTTCTGCGCGTGGAAGTTGAACTGGTGCGAGCTCAGCACCTCGACGAATTTCGCGACGAGCAGGATTAAGACGAGGTAGTAGCCCTCGTAGGGAGAAGTTCTCACTCCAGCTGTGAAGTCGACGAACCGTTGGATCAGAGTGGGGCCCACGTATAGCACGCAGAGCCTCACGATGGCGAGGAGGGCGGTGAAGGCGAAATCCTTCCAGAAGCATCGGGCCAGGGTTTTCATCACCGGGTGGTTCGATTTCTCCTCTGGCTTCGGCCAGTTCTTCTGGAAGAGTAACGACATTTTCTCGGCCTTGTGGTCGGGGGAGAGGGAAGGAACGTCGTCGATCTTGAGGGGAGAGACGTAGCCCTTTTTCAGGAGAGGGTTCATCCAGAGCCAGAAGGCCTTGGATATAAACGAAGCCGAAGCGAATCCGGTTGTATTACTGGATTTATCCACCTCTTCATCCTCCTCGTCTTCCTTCTTCTTCTCCTCGATCGATACATCCAGAACCCCGGTCGACCCTCTAATCGCGGCAATAAGAAGCAGGAGAGAAAACGGAAAAACGACGATCGATGCCACGTCATCGGTTTTCAACGCGGCCCCGGTTTCTCGGAACGAGGCCAAACGAACCGTACCCGAAGCGAAGAACAGAGCTAACAGGAGAAACTCGACTACCCAATAGACTCGGAGAGTCAGGGGATGAGACTTCGCCTTGAACCGCTTCTCGTGAACAATCAAAACGCCGGTCACCAAATGAGCGATCGCTTGTAAGGACCAATACGCGGCGTCTATCGGCTTGAACCCGCCGGCGCCGCTACCGAAAACACAAACGGCTAACAGCGCGATCGACGCGAGCGCTAAGAACAGAGTGGCGAACAGAGTGAGCTTGAACCATGAGCTGGTTTTGGCGGCGGTTTTCTTGTTTATGAGAGGTGCGTGGATTTCGGAGTGGCCGTTGGAGGCAACGGTTGTGGTGGATGAGGTGGAGAAGAAGAGCTTTCGGACGGCGGAAGCGAGCAGGGTCAGGAGGAAGAGGATTTGGACGGAGGAGGAGAGGGCTCTCTGGGGGCAGGGGGAGAGGAGGATGAATCTCAGCCATTGGATTGGAAGTGGCAGCGACGATTCGGCGGTGGAGATTGAGCAAGAGAGTGAGGTTATCCATGGCGAGGGAGAAGATGAAGATGACATGTTTGTGGAAATTCCTCTGAGAGAGAAAAACACACAAACACGCACTGGGACGTTTTCTGAGAGGAAAGAAATGGGGACTTGATTGCTTGCTCTGAGGAGCAAAATTAATTAGGCCTCATTATTATAGAATTATATATTGAATCATAATGGGGTGATTGATAATCCAATCAAACTGTGACACGTGTTTTATCAGGATTTAAATTTGGTGAAATCATAAATGAGAGCAATGGCACATTTCTAGAAAAAAATAAGATTTGATTTTTTTTATTTAAAACAAAAAAAGAAAAAGGAAAAAGAAAGAGCATGTGCATGAGCCGAATTAGATTACAAGAAAGATTTTTTTTTTACTGGAAAAAAAAAAGTAGTAGTATTACCTGTTGGGTTGACTTTTTTTGTTGTTTTGGGAGAAAAAAACAGTGTGGTTCTTCTTTACTATTTGGAATTTTAGGTGGAGGAGAAAGAAAAGTAGGAGTTGTGTTAGGGATGATGTGATGTTTATTTGGAATTGAGTGAATAAAAGAGAAGTGTCAAAATTATGTTCACTTAAACCAATGCATGGACCATACTACATAATGACAACCCTGGTAAGTCATTACTATTTCTGTATTAACGATCACATTTAAAAAAAATGAAAATATTAAAGAAATATGAATTGATTCAAATTTTCTTCTTTTTCATACAAATATGATCACTTCTGAAATAAAATGTCATATTTTTTGGGATAAAAATAATACTAGTAAAATTTTGAATGAACACATA
Source organism: Euphrasia confusa (assembly GCA_954870475.1). Classification (NCBI taxonomy): domain Eukaryota; kingdom Viridiplantae; phylum Streptophyta; class Magnoliopsida; order Lamiales; family Orobanchaceae; genus Euphrasia; species Euphrasia confusa. Next base: position 753,979 of record OX940949.1, read on the forward strand.
AATTATATAAAAAAAATTGAACGAAGTAAATTAAGAATAATATTTTGCTTGCCGTAAGTTCATTTTTAAATATATATACTAATATTACATGAATAGTATTTTTTTATTCTTGAAAGTGTATTTAATAAAGTATAATTAAAATTGATATACTTTTTTGTTTTATAATAACATGACACTAATATATTTTTAAATATATACTAATATTCAAAGCTATTATAAAAATAAAAACATAATTTATTTTGCTTCGTCAACTTAAATTTACGTTCTTGCCTTTTTTGGAATGAGAATAGCAATTTTATATTATTATTAATTCTATTACTACTATTATTAGTATGATCATTAGAAAATGTAGTATATAAATACTAAGTAAATTATTATGGCCCCGTGAATCCGTGATTAGTTCCCGCGAAAAGGATAGACAAGTACCTAAACACCAGTACACAACCACATTATTGTGTACAAACAGAATAGAAGAGCTTTGTTTTATTGCACTGTTTGTTCAAGTTCTTTTATACACTTTTCTCTCATATTCATATATTTATACAATTATACACTAGTTTTTTGTAATTTATTTAGAAGCATCAGAAACATTAGTTTGGGTTCGAACATAGTAATACCGACAAAATAATTAGTGACTCTCACATCATCGTTGTATATAAGGCTAAAATGGTGACACGAATGTTCAGATTTTGTTTTTGCATATTTTTCAATCGTGACACTATTTATTCTTTATTTTAATTTTTGCTACTACTAAATTTGTGTACCAAAATTATTTAATTAATTTTATATTAAATATTCAATAACGTGTTAGAATAAATAATATTAAATTGAAATAAAAGTTTTAAAATTTAAACACTTTAAAAACTCATATTGACTCAATTTTAATCAAACTATGTTTGAGGACTTATACCAAGATATTTCTAGTTGTATCGGGCACAGCCGCACAGGCCAAAGCTCAGCATATTGACCTCTTTCTTGAATCCGACCTTTTATCACTTGATTGAGTAGATAAAATAGAATTTACTAGTAAAGGATCTCCTACTTTTTTTTTTTTATAAATAGTAATATCAAACTAACAAAGTCATGATTTTAAGATAATTTTCAAATTTAAAATTTAACATTTAATTTGATCGCACATGCTTAAGTGGGACTTAGTCACTCGGTAGATGGAAAGTATATTATAAAAACAAGTAGTATAGAGTATTACTTCAAGTAAAACATTCACAGATGATTCGTATGGGTATTATAAAAACAATTGTCATAAAATAAACAAAGATAAATATTCACGTGATACTTGCCTATTGTATTTGTATTCAATGGGACTAGTGTTGGCACATCTCATTTAATATGATCAGAGACTATTATGTGGAGTATAGTATATACTCACAATTGTATGTAAATTTTTATTTTTTTACTGTCACAAAATTGTTCTTACACATTAAAATTGAAAGTTTTTTTAACTTTATTCTCATAGTACACCTTTTATTTACAACGTATATCAATAATTTTCAACTAAATTTGTTATTTAATTACAAATCAATAGTTATTATAACTCTATTTTATATTATTTCACATAAAAAAATTATATTGCCGGACCGGAGTATGTTTTTTATGGGTAGGTGTAGCGAATTTGTATAGTTGTTAGGTGGGATGCGAAATTAATATCTATGTAAAATTTAAAATAAAATTTTAAAATATATTCAGTTCGTTTTTATATTTATAATTAATTCAGTATTTTAATAGGAAGGACACAATCGTCCTAAACCTTCATAGTTCAAAGATGTCAATATGCCATTATCATGTAAACGATAGAGTTGGAAGTGAACACGTGCTTTGACTGAAGCCATTCAATTATATGCCGATTCTCACCCGCGTAGTAGCCATAAGTGCTCGACTCCGCTTGGCTCGCCTTGAGTTATCGAAACAATAGTCATTTTTCAAACGGGGTTTGAATTCGTTTTGAGGCCAATTATTCCTTTTTAAATACAAGACATTAGTTTAATTACAAGACCAAAATCATTACACAAGGTGCCAATAATTAGGACTTATCAATGATGATCAAAACCCCTTTTTACAATTCATGTACAGTAGTTCGTGTGGTAGGTAAACGTCACACAGCATATTATAAAAATAAAGTTAATTCTTAGCTACCAGGGTGAGGAGTAACTAAGAATTAACCAAAAAATACAATAGTTTTGTTCTTGAGATTAATGTGACTAAAATTGTATTTTTAAATAAAAAAAATAATTTCATTTTTAAAATTGTATATATAAAGTTGAGATATGACAAAAATTATAGTGCATACTTTATCATTTTTTTATGAGAAAGTGCCTAATTTATCACTTTTTCCAGGTTTAGTCCACGAGTTACCAAACCATTGGTAGGCAGAAAGGGCAAAAAAATAAAAAAGATGGTGGGGCCCTCGTGTTTTAAAGAGCTTGAGTTCGTTTTGTCTGCTACTATAAACTATTGTGATTCTTGTCCAAAGGTGAGTTTAAGCACTTTGTACATAATTAAAGAGACTATTGGATACTACCTGTATATCTTTTTCTGTCGAAATCTAATGAAACTTAAAGTCTTGATTGATTCAAGTTCCTAATAAATGGGAAGATCGATTCAGAGATGATCGACCAGGAGGAGACGTTGGCCAACCTCCCACATAAGGAAACCAAGACTCAAAACAACAGACTCAAACTCGACTACCTCATCAGAACATGAATGAAGCCATGTAAAAAGTGATTGATTTTGCCATTTACTGGTGCAAAACCCCCCATGAATGGTCTGAACTACATTATGCATAAAAGAAATTGCTAAAGTTTCAATAGCAAAATAATTTGGTCAATAAATCCACTAAATAAGATCACCCAGTTTGCAGTTAGTAAAGACATAAAAAAATGCATACAATAATAACAAGACAGAATCTAGTGGTCTTCAAACAAACAAAAAAAATGGCGCTACCTTTTCAGACTCCACTATATCCTTTTCAGCCGCTCGCCTCTCGCGAAACCTTTTTATCGACCTCCTCCTCTACCTCCTCCTGGACCTGCCGTAAGATAAGCTCACAATCAAGATACTGGATTTACCCACATCATAATATTTTTATGCGAATTAGTGTATATTGACATTTCTTCGCCCCACATCACAAGATGTATTTTGATAACAATTAAATTGGGTGCAGTGAGTTAAAATGAGAAAATAACATTACTTGACAAAAAGAAAATACCTCTACTTCCACCACCAGTCCTCCCTCCAGGTCCACCCCTGCCTCGACCGGTAGAAAATCCCCGGCCGCCTCCATCCTCCATGCCACGGCCTGTGCCTTTTGGTTTTATGCCATCCTCTCTACCTCTTCCTCTTCCACGGCCTACTCCAGGTGGCTTTCTATCTGAAAACGAGATAAAGAAAGCACCACATCAGAAAATTTTGTTCAAACACAAGTTTTTCTTAAAGTGAGATGAAGCGCTATAATAATTCTACAATAAGTAAAGGGTTATTACCAGAACGGCTTTTGGTGTCCTCTTGAACTTTATCGATCACCTGACAACGAGTAAAGAAATCATCAAAATTTATCAAAAACCCTGAAAATAAACATAAAGCAGCACACACACAATCAGATCTAGAAATCTGAAAGACAGATCGATTAGAAATCATTATTTAGATGATGTAGTGGAGTGAACAACAGTATCCGTGTAAATAATTTTATCTGTTCATTGTTATATCTCATCATTAAAAGCTAGAATTGAGTCATTGGCCTGCTGAGACTTAAAAACACACTACCAGATCTGGATGAGTATTCATCATTTACTGAGATCACAAACACACATTTAATAAAAAAAATTAGAACTGAAATTCGACAAACGTGACTGCAAAAGTGATCGATCCTATATAACCAAAATATTTGTTTAAATGAACAAGACTTCACAATAAAAAATATTTTAACTAGGTTGCTTTACGGAAATCAGCTCAACTCATACAAATCAGACAGAACATACTCGGGAAATGTCAAACTGTGTAAACATACCTCATCTGGAACTCTAAGATATTTAATTGTATTCCCCCTGATGTAGCACTCTGGCATTCGCCAAAACCTATCTCCATCCTGCAAATGATTAAAACCATCCAATCTCAAAATTTTGAAGGGTGGTGATACAAGGGAATAGAAATTTTCCAAATGAATACAAAACGACCAAGGAGAAAAAAAATCTTAGATTTAAACTAACACATAAGATGATCGTTTACCTTTGAGGTGCATATAACCTCACGGAGATGGATGTTCATCCAAGTGTCGCAATTAACCAAGTGACCGTTGTATGTTTCCCCATTTTTGAGTTCCACCAACTGTTGATCATTACATTATATGAAATATAAGCAACCGAAATTCGACATTTATAAATCTTAGTCGTGAACGGTTGAATGTAAAGAACACCAAATTCCCCACACCACATGCTCTGTAGCAACAAATAGTGCCGAAACAGAAAGGTATATGCAATTATGCAGAGGCTGGAATAATCTATCAAATTGATTTATTAATAATGAAAAACCAAAGAGGAAAAAATGGAAAAAAAAAAACAAAAACGAAAGAGGCGTATGGAAAACGGCGTACCATAGGGTGGCCTTGCGCCGTCTTCAGTAACGACAACGGAAGCTGCAAATCCAAATAAAACAAGTTTAAGCTCGCGAGCAATTATAAAGGAGAAATTCGAAAATCCCTAAAACATAAACCCTAGAATTCGGAGGTGCTAGTAGTGAATTACCATCTTTATTTCCTGCGGTAGAGAAACGTATACAGCTGCAATTTATTCACAAGAAAAAAAAACAGTAAAAATCAATAGTCGGCGCACATAGTAGAATCAAAACCCTAACAGCGAAAACATATGAAAAGGAAAGAGATGACTGCGTGCGCGATGCGAACCTGCTAGGCTGCTACGATGCGCAGAGTATACTGTCTATCCTTTTCTTTCAAACCGATATTTACTGGTTAAATATTTTGAAATTCTATATATAATGTATAATAATGTAAAAGATGTGAGTTCAGGATAGTATTAGTATTTGCCAAAAAATAATTGTGATTTAAAGAATATTTTAATTTTTTTTATGAATATTTGATTTAAGTGCAAAAAAATAAAGTGGGAATACAACTTTTTAAACACAAAAATAAAAAGTACATTTATTTTGTCACACCTCATAAGAGTACATTTATTTTAGACAAAATCAATTGGAAAAGTCCTCTTTACCCTTACTTTTTTATTCTCTCAAATAATAATACAAAAAAGATTTTAAAACATTTTAAAAACTCAAAATATCAAAACAAAAAAACTGTGGGGCCCACGAAAATCAGATTTGAGGTTGGTGGTGTGTTTATTGCATGCATGAATGCCCTCATCTTCCCCTACCTCAAACCCTCAAACCCTAAACCCATTTCAAAAAACAAAACTTCATTCTCTCTCAAACAAATATCCTCTCTACAAAAATCGTCGTCTGAATCTACGTGGGAAGGGCAGCCGAGTTCGCCGGCCGAAAGGTACGTCGAAACGCGTCGATTCTGGTTTTTTTTTTTCGATTTTCTGCAAAAAATCATAACTACACGGTGGCTACACGGTGGGTTTCCTTGACCGTGTAGCCACCGTGTAGTTATGAAGATTACCCGGTTGCTCGGTTACACGGGCTCGCACTACACGGGTATTACCCGGTCACCGTGCTCTCGGTAACACGGCAAGTCCACTACACGGTCACGTGACCGTGTAGTGACCGTGCTCTCGGTAACACGGCAAGGCCACTACACGGTCACGTGACCGTGTAGTGACCGTGTACAGACCCCGTTTTTTCATTTTTTTTTTTAAATTGTCTAATAATGGCTTTGTTTATGCGTTTGGATGGATATTTTGGGTTCCCTAACTGAATTCAACTTTTTTGTAATTGTAGATGTCGAATAATCAACGAATCACGGTACGTTACGGTGGTCGTTGGGATCGAGAGGGCTACGTTGACGGAGTAGATATGTGCCTCTTCTTTCGTAGGGAAGAAATTACACTCGACGCTCTCGTGAGCCGGATTCGTGCGGTTTTGCGCCCTCCGCCCAGTGTCGATTACATGTTGTATTGTTATACCCGAGGCTATGACATGCGAAGCGTGCGAGCTCCTATGCTTTGTGACGAAGATGTGTCCCGCATGTTAGACGAGCAAAGGGCCGAGTGCTTTGTGTTCGTCGTCGAAGTAGAGGGACAACGAGCTGCGCCGGAAGTGAATATCGGAGGAGAAAACCGCGATCGGGGCGTACCGTCAGAGAACGAGAACGAGGAGGTACATACTTCCGAGGACGAAGAAGAAGCCCGTCAGTCCGATCTCTTGGTATCGTTGACCACGGAGTGGACCGAATGGATTAGACAGCCGGGCGTGGTTAAAAAGATCATGTCGCGCCGTAATATGTCCTCGAGTTCTCATGCGGGAGGTGGCGAGCAAACCGAAGCTTCTCAGAATGCACAGAATAATCCACTGCGCAATTGGATCATTCCACTACCGACGTTTGACCCCGCTGTTCCGTTGCGTTCTGTCGAACACCAACCGATTTACGGTCAGATGGCAGTCGGAGCCACGTTCCGAAAGAAACGGGATCTGAAGGTGATGGTGGGGATGTATCACATGGAGAATAACGTAGAGTGCAAAAGTGATCGCTCGAACACTGAACGGGTGACGTTCGTTTGCAAGCTGGGGCGTGAAAAATGCTCGTTCAGATTGTGTTCCACGGGTTCCGATAACACCTTTTGGAGGATTACGAAGCTGAACTTGGATCATACGTGCCGTAACAATTTGGGGAGGACTGCGGATCGACAGGTGTCGTGCAGGGTTGCGGCTACTTTCTTTGCACGTCAGTTAGTCGGCAATCGGGAACTGAAGCCGAAAGATATGGTTGAGGATTTGAGGAGATTGTACGGAGTTCACATCAGCTACAACTTTGCCCTGCGGGCGAGGAACCTGGCGCTTGAAATAGTGTACGGCGACTATCAGGGATCGTATCAGAGGCTCCCGTCATATCTGTACATGCTGAGAGAGCATAATCCCGGGACTCAGTACCAGATTCAGACGACCGACCAGGGCGTGTTTTGCCGCATGTTTGTTGCGCTCGGGCAGTGCATTCGTGCCTTTGAGAAGGGCACTCTGAGGCCTGTGATAGTACTCGACGCCACCCATTTGAAAGGGAAAAACACCGGTGTGTTGTTTGTCGCCTGCACAAAAGACGGGAATGAGAATATTTTCCCGCTTGCGTTTGGTATCGGTCCGATAGAGAATGACGAGGAGTGGTTGTGGTTTCTCCAGCACGTCAGAGCTTGCTACGATACAGACGACGAGGATCTCCTCATTGTGTCCGACCAGCATAAGAGCATCGCGAATGCTATTCGGAGTGTCTATCCCCACGCGACCCGTGCGTTGTGCTATCACCACCTCTCGAAGAATCTAGCACCGTACGGCCAGAAGGTGGTCGAAGCTGTATACTGTGCTGCCTATAGTTATCAGGTGGATGAGTTTGAAAGGCATTTTGCGAATGTGGAGACTCTTAGTAGACAGGGTGCTTATAGGCGCCTTACTGATATCGGGGTTGAGCACTGGGCGAGGTCACATTGTGCCGCACGACGATACGGTTTCATGACATCGAATGCGGCCGAAGTTTTCAACAGTGCTATCATATGGCCACGGAGATTACCAGTCTGTGCGATGCTCGAGGCGATTCGTGCGATGATTGAGAGATGGTTTGACGAGAAACGAAGGACAGCTAATGTGAGACAGAATGACCATGAGCTCACCGAACAGGCATTACTCAAGTTGACTAGTCAGGATGAGTTGAGCCGTTATTTTACCGTTGTGGAGGTCAGTGCGAATACCCTATACAGAGTTCAGGAGGATGACAGGTCTTATCTTGTGGATATCGCGAATCGCACGTGTGATTGTCGGGAGTTCGACTTAGACCTAATACCGTGTCGTCATGCTTGTGCCGCTATAAGGTATGATATCATTTTACCTTTAAAATTAATTTTTAACATTTGATTCAACTAACTTGTTTGTTGTTATTATGTAGACGGGCCAGATTTTCATTGTACGATTTCGTGAGCCCCTATTTCAAGATGAGCAGTCATGTCGAGATGTACGCGACGCCTGTGGTGCCGTTGCCACATTATGATGATTGGGTGGTCCCGCCGGATGTGGCTTCATCCGTAGTTCTTCCTCCGGTAGCGGTTAGACAGGCTGGACGTCCGAGGATGTCTCGTGCTCGTTCCGCAGTTGAGAGCTCTACACCACGTAGGAAGGTTTGTACAATTAATATCATTACACCACGTAGGATGTCGTGTCCAGACTTGGACCTAATATCGTGTCGTCGTGTGCAGGTGTGTTCGAGATGTAAGGGCGTAGGTCACAACATGCGGAAGTGCACGGTTTTTATCCCACCCGAGACTGTTGATTTAAATGTCCCTGCAGAAGAGACGGGAACGCAAGAGTCGAGCCGAAGAAGACAGAAGAAGAAGTGCAGCATCTGCAGAAACGAGGGACACACGAGAACAAAATGTCCAATGAACACGCAGTGACAGAGTTCGAGATTGGGTTTGGTTGTTTTATCGGTGTTACAAATATTTGAGACTTGGATTGTTTTATTTTCGTCTATTCTCGTTGGATTTTGGATATTTGGTGAGTTTTAGGTTATTGTGCTTGTTTTAGACTATTGTGCTTGTTTTTGGAGTTTGTTTATCTTGTGAATGTGAAATATGTGAAAAAACAGGTTGGAAATAGGTTTTCGGGAGAAGGGCGGGTCGATTTCATAAGTTATTCTTAAGGTAAATATATAACATTTTGCTAAATAAGTTCAGTGTAGAGTTCTAGTTCAACTGGTAACGCCCCATTTGAAAATTGCGTTTAAAGCAACAGGTCAGGGGTTCTAATCTAAAGAGCTCCATTTTTTGTTTTTTTTTAACCGGTAACACGGCTGATACCGGATAACCGTGTTACCGGTATAAGCCGTGTTACCGGATTTTTTTTAATAAATCGGCTACACAGTCACCGTGACCGTGTAGCCGGTACACGTGACCGTGTAGTCGGTTCCACCGTGTAGTCGGTTCCACCGTATATTAATAAGTTAATATATAAAACTCTGCTAATTATTTTCGTTGAAGAGTTCTAGTTCAACTGGTGAACTGTCTTTGAAAAATTCATTGAAAGCATAAGGTTTGGGGTTCGAATCCTATAAGCCCCATTTTATTTTTTTACACGGTAACCGGTTACCCGGTAGCCGTGTAGCCGGTATAGGCCGTGTTACCGAGTAAGCTTTTTTCAAAAAATCGAGCAATTGTCTTCTACCGTGTAGGACCTTCTGCCGTGTAGCCCACCGTGTAGCCTACCGTGTAGTGTACAAAATATTTGATTTTTCTTGAATTTGAAGCATTTCTCGAGCATTTTTGTTGTTACGTTCAGCATGAAACATCATTTAAAACACTAGATACATCCAATAAACATCATAAAACAACCAATATAGGACTACAAAGATGAGATGCTTAGAATGTTGACCGTTTTTCGAACATTCTACTAATATTGTCACAATCTTATCTACATAGGTAATAAATTGTTCATGCGTAATCACTTAATTCGTCAAATTCAATAGTTGTTTATGTTATTTGAATCATTTTGATTATTAAAATGATGTTTTATACTACAAGAACAAGTTAACAATCGAAAAATGCCTTAAAATAAACGAGAATCAAATTTTATTTACACTACACGGTCAACACCGTGTAGCCCACCGTGTACCCGGGTACTACCGTGTTACCGAGTAATTGCCCAGAAACTGACCGAGCATTTCTTGGCTACACGGTCAGTTACGGCTACACGGTAGAACCCGGTGTTGGGATATGTCCTTCGATCCTACGTGTGCAATCGATAAAGTCATAAGGTCGTCTTTGGATGTTTAATGATTATTCGATAATATTAATTGTTGGGAACAATATAATATTGATCGATAAATCATACCTACAGGGTCACACACGGACTCGTAGATGATGTACAATGCTTGTTAATTATATTGATTTAGAATCAATATTTACGTGAATTTATATGCATGCATGGGATGCATTGCATGGCTTGCATGGATGCATGTCACATAGTGTGACATGGCATGCCACACAAGCAAGAGGGACCACATCTTATGCCATTGTGGCATAGTGATGTGTACATGACCTTTCACCTCCCCATTAACCATCCATTATGTGATATAATGGTGCATATTCAATATGGGGTTACAAGGGAGTGATGGAGGTGGTAATGAAGGTGTTAAGGAGTGAAAATCTGATTTTCACAATGACACTTGAACATCACCCACGAAATTCCACACAAAAAGATAGAGAAAAGAGCTCTTGGAGAGGCGTCTTTACAAGTCACAAGCATGTTCATCATCCGGATTCGTGTGCAACACGTAGAGGCCGGGCCATTTGTGCGGCTTCAACATCCGGGCGATCTAGACAAGAAGAGTGACGAGATCATTCACAAGGAGAGCATCTAGTGACTGATCCATGAAGGTGGTTCAATCGACTCAACACCACCTTCATCAACATCAACGAGGCACGCTACACCGGTTGTAAGTGTTCTCGTTAATCCCTATATATATATATTGGATGTATATATATAAACGTGTCTATACATATAATGTGTGCCTAGATCTTCATGTTGTTCGTGTTCTATTGTTTTACACGCTTCCGCACACACGAACAAGGTAATCGAGCGATTGGATCGACATCGAAAACCTTCAATTGGTATCAGAGCCTAGGGCTCGTGCACATGTTTTGTGTTGGACACAATTTTAAACAACATAATTGCTCTTATGTGCTTCTTTGTTGTGGTGTTGATTGCTTGTCATAGATGTAAGGCCAACCACAGATAGTGGTTGGGTGAATGCAATCGTGTTTTTTACGTACCGAATGGCTTTAGTTTTGAGGCCTGCGTGCCTTGGAATCAGTTGTAATTTGGAGGACTGCGTGCCTTGGAATCATTTGTAATAGATAGGTTTCTTTTACATATGTATTGTACAACTTGTAAGCAGTGGATTTGATCCACGGATCGACCTTGGATCTCGAAGCACCGACGGATACGAAGAGAAACGAAGCAAGAAGAAGCATTTTTTCAGCCACTGGAGCAGGTAGCGGTCGCTACCCTAGGGGTAGCGGTCGCTACCCTGAACGCTAGGCTGATCGCTACTCGATCGCTACCGGGGCCGAAAAATGGTCTGGACCAAGGTAGCGGTCGCTACCCTAGGGGTAGCGGTCGCTACCCCCTCTGGAATCAGCATTGCGCCATTCCGGTGTACGGGGCGCTACTCATGGAGTTTTGCTTATTTTTCGTTCGTTCTTTTTTCTGTGTGTTGTGAGGTTTAGGGGCCATTCGAGTATGTATTGCTTGCTGTGCTAGTTCTAAGTTTATATATGTTATAAATGTTCAACCAACATACATACAACCTTAAACATGCATGTCCCAGAATAATGAGTATAATGTCTTGTCCAAAGCATCACACTCATGAAGCCCTCGATCATAAGTTGGTAGGTCCGCCTCAGCGGGGTACTACTTGTTATCTTGGGATAAGTGGGAGTAAAGGTTAGACCTTTACACGTGAGTTTGGTTTTCTCATCGATAGATCCACTGCAGGCGTGGCTATCAAGACATGAGATGAGAATGAGATTCTCATCGACCGAGAGTGATATTAGATATCATTGACATGGGTATGTCTACCTATCTTGAAATACTTAAGTGCGGACTCAGTCGGCTTAAAGATTTGCAAGATGAGGATCTCGGAATCGTTTTGTTCTAAGGGACAATGATATTGGATATCAATTGAACAAAATGAAATAAATAAGTACAATTGTTAGACAACCTTATTTGTTTACCGCTTTGTGGATGTTTACATATTTTATGTATCTTTCTTTTGTAGTTTATCATGTTAATTTCAACTCGATTCAAGTTTGGTTCAATTTTTGATTATGAAAAATTGAACAACATAAATTTTCTTGATTCACAACGTTATTTGAGGATGGTCCTCAAATACGAAGACAATGAAAATGTGTTAGATAACCACATCCTAAGATATCATTGAACAACTCAATAACATGTTCGGGGAATATGCTAAGATTGAGCGGTTCGGTGTGACCAGGGTCATCGCTTCAGCTAGGCTGGAAAAATGGAAATCTATGGGATCACATGTGCAACAAATGATTGGATTATTTGTATCAAGTGACCGCCTAGATTTTTCCTATGATGATTATTTGGCAACCGATTTCATACTTCAATCTCATGATGGTTATAATGCTTTTAGGCTAAATTTTCCATATGAATGGTTTGAAGAAATCGCTTCGTGAGCTCCACGGGATGCTCAAGGCTGCTGAGCCGGCGATAGAGAAGGACCCTAAGAGGGAAATTCTTATGATATAGGATAGGGTATTCAAAAGAGCATGGGCAAGAAGGCTACTAGGGTTCCTAGGGAATCTCAATGCGTCTATTGCAAAAGTGTTGGACACTACTTGCAAACATATAAAAGTTCATATTTTATTCAATTTCAAAACAAATGCCTAATTTGTCTTTCATATGATGGATTCTAAGGTTATGATTATTTACACCTCGGGGAGTGATTTAATCCAAAACACTTAAGTTCATCAATGACACAAATTAGAGACTTTCGAGCCATTGGATGGCGTGAATCGATTGTCTGGTTGGCTCCCTCATATTTTATGAGAGATAGGGCTTCAATTGCATGATAATATCGCTGGTTAGAAAACTTCGATTTTTCACTTACGATTTATCACGTTTTGACATTGAGATAATTTTGAATGGGAAATTTGAATGAGACTCAATTATTGGGAATAATTGAATTTGCCCAAAGTTCAAAGAAGATGTGAAGAACGGGGTTGCTTCATCTTCAAGTATTAATGATATAGACATTAAACTTCACAAATTCTACTTCTTGGGTATTGGATGCCAAATGTGGTTCTCACATTTTTATGTGGAAGAACTACATAGAAGTATAAGTTTGGTGAATAGAGATGTCGATCTACGGGCAAGAAAATGGAGCGAAGGTCGCTGCATTAGCCGAATGATCATATGATGTTGTTTTGCCTTAGGGCCTTGTTTGAGTATTATAACTATGTAATTTCGTACCTTCAATAAACAATGAATATTGGTTCAGTATTAGATACTGATGGATTAGTTTTTCACTATTAAATAGTTTGGTAACTATTTTAATTGTGAATTATTCTTTGTTTTGGTACGATTATTATATTGTTTATGTATACTTTAAACTTGACAAATCATATATATCATTAAGACCAAAGGCCAAATCGAATAAGTATCGATGAGACATAACTGAAACATTGTTGATTAGATCAAATCAAAATCTAAACATGTAACGAAACTTCTTTTAGAAGGAATTTTAGAATCATTTGACTTGGAGTCATTTGATACATGTGAATGATGTGTGATTGAAAAGATAACAATGTCATCTTTCTTGGAGAAAGGAGAACATGTGAGTAATTAGGGATGATACATACTGATGTATGTGGAACCTATTAGTTCACAAGCACATGAAGGTTATGTTTCGGAAAAGAGAAAACAAACTATATTAGATATAGTTCGACCATTCGATGAGAGGTCTAAATGAACTACTGGTCTCTTTTGGGAACACACAATTCTAGACTTCAACTTATACACTGAATAGGAAGCTGTCAAAAGCTGTTGATAAGACACCATACTAGGTATGGAAAGGGAGGGTCCCTAAATTGTTTTCATCAAGATTTGAGGTTCTAAAAGCTTCTCTGATGAGATTTATCTCTATAGAGCTTGAACTCAAATGTGATAAAAGTTTCCTTATGGTATGTCCATAAGAAACTCGAGGGTACAACTTCTACGATCTATCTGAGAACAATATTTTGTTGCTCGAGATAGTGATTTTCTTGAAAAGAGTAATCTTTCCTAGAAAGTCAGTGGGAGCTTGGTTATCTTGAACGAGGTTCAAGTGGAACAACCAATGATGAATACTCAAGACTGGGTTGAGAGTATTCCTATGGTTTTGGAAACCATACCATCCCTTGTAGGTCAAGAAGGCATATATCTCGTTTAGTCAGATACTTAGGTATTGTGACCAATGAGAGATATGAATTCATGCTTTTGGAAAGCGGTGAACCTTCGACTTAATTCCAAGCTATGACGAGTCCAGCTACTGAAAATTGGCATGGTGCCATGAAATATGAGATGATATCAATATCTGATAATCAAGTTTGGAACATGATATATTTGCATCACGGGGTTAGACCCAATGAATGCTAATAGATCTTTAAGATCTAAACAGACAGATGGAAAAACCTAGGGTTTTCAAAGCAAGGTTGATGGTAAAAGTTTTATTCACGAGGTGGATTATGGAAAAACTTTCACCAGTTGCTTTGATTAAATCATTCAGATTATCTTAGCCATTGCTACTCATCTTGATAATGAGTTATAGTAATATTGGATGTTAAAACTAACTTCTTGAATTGGATTCTAGAAGAGAATGTGTTTTGACACAGCCAAATAGTTTTATCGATCCTAATAAGGCTGAGAAATTATGCAATCTTATAATTCCATTTATGGAATAAAGCAAAGCATATCGGAGTAGCAATCTTCAGTTCAATGAATCCATACTGGGTTTTGGATTTCAGAGGAACTCGGAAGAGTCTTGTTTTACAAGAAGAACAGTGGGAGTTACGTTGTATACATTGTGTTGTATGTCGATGACATACTCCTTATTGGAAACAATGTTTCTATGCTTAATTCTATTAAATAATGGCTTGAGAATTGTTTTTCAATGAAGGATCTTGGAGAAGCACAGTACATATTGGGCATCAAGATCTGTCGGAACAGATCGAAAATGATGTTTGGACTTAGTCAAGTGACCTACATTGATAAGGTACTTGATAAGTTCAGAATGAAAGACGCCAAAAAGGGTCGCATTTCAATGAGTCATGGCACATCTCTTAGCAAGATGCAAGGCCCTACGGGACTTGATGAGCAAAAGAGGATGGAAAACATTCCTTATGCTTCGGCAATAGGGTCTATAATGTACGCCATGATATGTACACGAACGGACGTATCGTATGCTTTGAGCATGACGAGTCAGTTTCAAGGAAATCCAGGTGAGGCGCGTTAGACTGCGACCAAGAATATTCTTATGTACCTTAGATGGACAAAAGAATATTTTGTTGTCTTTGGAAGACAAAAAGAGTTGATATTAACAAGCTATTTGAATGCAAATTTCATAACAGACTAAGATAATTTCCGATTTTAATCTGGTTATATCTTTTGTCTAGATAGAGGTGAAATTAGCTGGAATAGTTCCATGCAATGCGATATAGCTAATTAAACTACATAAGCTGAGTACAATACTGCATTGGATGCAGTGATGTTGGTAGTTCAGATTTGAAAGTTCTTCAATGAACTAGGTGGCGTAACTAGCTCAGCCCATCCGATAGTTCTCTATTTATAGTAGAGTTATCGCGCAAGCCAATGAGCTAGGAAGCACCACAAGCCTAAAACTGGTGCTCAGGAAGTTCCACATTATCTGGGAGATAGTTTTGTGGAGACATCGAGATAATAAAGTTGCAACTTTTGGTAAGGTTGCAAACCCGTTTTCTAAACCTCTTCAGCAGTTTAAGCTTGAGGCTTTCACGACTGCAATAGAGATCAGACATCTTAGAGATGGGTTGTGATTTCTATTACTGTATTAGATACTTTTGGAGATTTGGTAAACATTCACTCATATGTATAATACATAATTCTTCATATAAATATGGTTTAATTTATATGAATTGTCCAAATGATTAAGTTATATCAATTGGGTTATGAGGTCGACTTACCGAATAATGAAGTCCCAATGGTTGAACTGATATACTTGAATCATATAGTTGTTCCTGGTTCGTATAATCGAGTACGGACAAACCGATAATACAATGAACTAGTTTGTAATGTGTACTATAGCGCCGCTTCATGGGCTAGTGATGTGGGACATCAAGTACAATTACATAGATATTAGCTGGGAGCTAATGATCGAACAGACCCGACTGGAATAGTATTTGAGATTTTGAGTCATAATACTATTTCATTGACTGTCGAGCAATTTCCTCTGACCTGAGTAGTCCAGAGTGATTCCATTGTGAAATGGTATACTTTGATACAAGTAAACGCCTTTCGTAAAAGGAGGTTATAAAACTTGTTATTGGGTATATCAGGAAGCAAGTGGGAGAGCTTGGATTGACAAGATGGGATTGTCCTCCATTTTAATGGGATATATGTCTTACCGGCCACTTGGAGAGTCGAGACTGTGGAAAATACGTGGCCACGTCCAGATTCGTATCATAGTGATAAATCTGGTTTTACAGTCTGTCTCAAAGTCCAAGAAAGGTTTGAACCGATTGAGGATGACTCGAGTCTTGCCTCAAGTTCAAACATAGACATAAAGAGACAACAGGAAATTGGCAGCACACTGGCTCTGAAGGCCAAGTGGGAGATTGTTGGGATATGTCCTTCGATCCTACGTGTGCAATCGATAAAGTCATAAGGTCGTCTTTGGATGTTTAATGATTATTCGATAATATTAATTGTTGGGAACAATATAATATTGATCGATAAATCATACCTACAGGGTCACACACGGACTCGTAGATGATGTACAATGCTTGTTAATTATATTGATTTAGAATCAATATTTACGTGAATTTATATGCATGCATGGGATGCATTGCATGGCTTGCATGGATGCATGTCACATAGTGTGACATGGCATGCCACACAAGCAAGAGGGACCACATCTTATGCCATTGTGGCATAGTGATGTGTACATGACCTTTCACCTCCCCATTAACCATCCATTATGTGATATAATGGTGCATATTCAATATGGGGTTACAAGGGAGTGATGGAGGTGGTAATGAAGGTGTTAAGGAGTGAAAATCTGATTTTCACAATGACACTTGAACATCACCCACGAAATTCCACACAAAAAGATAGAGAAAAGAGCTCTTGGAGAGGCGTCTTTACAAGTCACAAGCATGTTCATCATCCGGATTCGTGTGCAACACGTAGAGGCCGGGCCATTTGTGCGGCTTCAACATCCGGGCGATCTAGACAAGAAGAGTGACGAGGTCATTCACAAGGAGAGCATCTAGTGACTGATCCATGAAGGTGGTTCAATCGACTCAACACCACCTTCATCAACATCAACGAGGCACGCTACACCGGTTGTAAGTGTTCTCGTTAATCCCTATATATATATATTGGATGTATATATATAAACGTGTCTATACATATAATGTGTGCCTAGATCTTCATGTTGTTCGTGTTCTATTGTTTTACACGCTTCCGCACACACGAACAAGGTAATCGAGCGATTGGATCGACATCGAAAACCTTCACCCGGTACACGGGACCGTGTAACCGGTAGCCACCGTGTACCAAGGAAAAGTTCTGTGGAACACGAGGCTCAGCCCGCATTTCTCCTTAAGGAACCCGCGGTTGACTTCCGTTGACCTGAGGGTTGAATTCTGTTGACCGACCCCAAATTGAGTTGACTAAGACCAAAAGTAGTTGACTTCCGTTGACCGACCCCCAAATTGAGTTGACCAAGACCAAAATTAGTTGACTTTCGTTGACCGACCCCCAAATTGAGTTGACCGAAGGTAAAAAAAAAGGCCGACCCCGTTTTTTCAGCCGCTTTTCACTTAATTCAATCGAAATATTTCACCAAAATCAATCAAAACACATTTATTTCACCAAAATCAATCAAAACACACATAAAATAGTTTATTTTTTTTTACAAATTTTATTAAATTAATAAGTTAATATATTATAAATAATTTTAAAAAATTTTGACGGGATTTATTTAGTTAATATCAAAGCTAAACCTGCAAATCAATCTCAACACAAATACCAATCAATCCAAACACATGCACACGAAAAAGTCTAAAATCATCCAAAATACAAATCACTGGTCTCGATGACTCAAACTGAAAATTTTTCGAGCTACATATCGACGATACTTCATCAAGTACGCGTCGTCGATTTCTTTACCGCGGTGATTGAGGTGCTTGTTCACGAGACGATCCAAGTACATGCACACGTACGGGCCGCAGTTGTTGTTGTCGACTTGCATAAACTGCTCCAACGGGGCTTCGACCTGCATAGAAGTCTTCTTGTGGGTTCGATGAAACAAGTTTGGGCCCTCCCAAAATCCTGCAGCTACCAGAAGACGAGGCAACAACTCCAACACCGGCATTAGTACATTAGACTTGGCATTTATTTCCGGACAACGCCACCACAACGAGTCGTACAACTGTATAGTCCAGAGATTCAGGTCAATCTTTATCACGACCCAATGGTCCCCGGTATTACAGACCGTTATCACCTACAAAAATAAAAATAAAATAAAACGTTATTTACAATTAAATTAAAATATTAAATTGAATTTTAAAAAAAAAAATGTACGGTTCTTTAAATTACCTCTCGTGCGTGTTCCCAACTCTCGTGCCTACCGTCTCCCGTGATGTATTTCAGCATGAAGGCCGGCGGTGCCCAGGACTCATATTTCCTCTCCAAGTTGGTTCTCCTTGCATGTGCACGAGTGATCGAAATCCTAGCGTACTGGGTCTTCATAGCGGTCTGTTAATTTAAAATAAATTTAAACGATTAGTATTAGGAAAATGATAAAAAAAAAAAACTTGTATTTCATAGGATGATTGGATCTTACGAAGAACTCGGTACACAAGAGTATAGTCTTCCTTGGAGTGACTTCATCTTTTAAACCCTTGCCGGACTTTATCTTGTCGCGCAGGTACGTAATGTACATGTCAATCTCCTGAAAAATATACATATCACAGTTAAGCACAATTTAATAAACATTATAAATTTCAAAGTTTAACTACAAATTAACTTACCATGTCCGCGTACCAATGATGTAGTGACTCAATCCGGGTGAAGTAGGCCTGGTCCAGATACACTCCGTTGAAAGGGATATAAACACTCATTCCATGCCCGTCACGACGGAACATCGAATAGAGCGCCCTAACCTTCTCGTTGCCTCTCCGAGCGAACTGCGCGACGTACGGGCTCCGAAGAGCTGCCGATGGCCTCCTCACACGGGGTCCGAGACTACTCTCGGCGACATCATCCTCCTCCTCCTCATCATCCCCAAGTTCTTTCTCCTCTTCCGACATTGCAATCTCTTTTACGTGTTCATTTTCCACGGGAGATGTAATCTTGAACAACTCGACTTGAGACGCAGGCGGAAAAAAAGTCTCTGCATCAACGATCTCCTGCGGTATATCAGCCCCCCTCGGTACAATAAAACCAGGATCATACTCTGGCCGATAAGCAGTAGTCGGAGTGAAGATGCCGTGGGTGGGAATCGCTGGGAAGGCACCGAAGACACCCTCAAAATCACGCAGCGCCCTCGGTGGCGAAGAATGACCGCTATCTGCCCAGACAGCCTGAGTCTGTGCCGGTGTGCGATAGCTATCGCCAACGGTCGTCTGCTCGTACTGGGGCTGCTGCTCGTACAGGGGCTGCTGCTCGACCTGAGGCTGCTGCTCGACGTGGGTCGACTCGGCATGGAAAGACTCGGCATGGGTCGGCTCGTCAAGTGGCGACCTGCGATAACCAGCAAAACTGTGTCGCCTGTCCCCAGACGAAACCCTGATATCAACATCAACCAACTCTTCGGGCTCCGAGTCCTGATAGCGAGGAGGCGCGCTGATAGAATGCCGAGCAGCCGGAAAACCGCCCTGAGATGCATCAGAAGGACAAGGGCGACTCCGAGAGTATCGCCTGCGACCGAAAAACCCCCGAAACTGCTCCATCAGGCTGTCGTTGCTCTCCTTCTGTATCCTCCTCATCCGGGCAGTCAATCGGCCCATAAATCCAGTCTCAGACTCATCGTTGAGGATCTTGTGGAGCCGTCGATCAATGCGTCGATCGGTACTGTCATCTGAAGCCTCAGGTGCCTCAGGTGCCTCATGTGCCTCAGCTGCAGGAGAGGGCTCTCGTCGGGCTCGATGAGATGCACGCTGAGATGCATGCCGCTCGGCAGATGAATCGGGTGTCCTGTCATCACGCGTGCGTCGACTAGTCTGAGGGACATCGCCCGTAATCTTGTCCATTGCCTTGGACACGCGTCCGGTCACGCGCTCTATCAAGCTCTTCTTCTTCTTCGTCACCGGTTCTGCAGCCTGTGCTCCGATCGGAGCATGTCCAATCCTAGCAGGAGCATCATACCTCACTTCGTCTGCTCCTCTATTAAGGAACGAAGTGTAGTACACACTCCTCGCCTCCTTGCGTGTCGGCTCTAGAGTCGAGAGGACAACAAGCTGAAAACAAATGAAAATTAATTTATTAAGCATTAATTAAAGGAAATAAATAATTTAAAACATTAATTTCACAAAATTTACCTCATCGTCCTCGAAGAAATGAGTGAAATCGAGGGTGCATCCAATCGATTTCCAGTTCAAAAACCGAGGCCTCTTTCTTTTCTCCATCTGCACTCCGCAGACACTGCCCAGGCTCGGTATGGCCTCGTACGACCAAAGCTGAAAGGCCCAAATTGGACCGTAAATATGGTATGCCCTCTTGTCAACCTGACCGGGCTTCATCGCAGCTATGCTGATGTAGTGCGACATGATCTGCCAGGTGTAGGATCCCCAGGGAAACGACTCCCATCCATCAACGTCCTCGACAAAAGACCAAGCCCAACTCTCGACCGTGATGTCGTCTCGGCACAACAAAAAGAAATAGTAAACCAGCAAGTTGGCCGCCTTCAGGTAGTCGGCCGGGTCGTGGCCCATACTCAGAGACCTGAATCTCGTACGAAGCACTGAAATCAGCGTCGGCTGTCTGAAGTGTCTGTGGTAAATAGACTGCTCAGAAATCGAGTGGCTGGCCCTGTCTGAAGGATCAAATGCGTGAGCACCAAATCGAAGTCCGGTGATCAGGGCATACTCCTGTGCTCGAAAGCGAATAGTCTGACCCCCGACGAAAAACCAATGCTCGAACGGAGGTATCGTCGCACCCACGATCTCCCGAGCTAGGAGGTGATGCATGGCCACGTTTGATCTTCCGGATCTCTGAATCCAGAGAAAAAACCCAAAACAACTGTCCCTAAATGTGCGAATAGTCGCATGGGTAGGGTCAATGGCCGTCAGCGTGGTTTTAATTTCTTCTAGTACGCCATCTTTATCGTACAAATTTAGGTTCTTCGTCGTGTGAATGAACTGTGGCCTCCTCCAGTTGAATCCCTCCTGCAAAAACAAAGTCAAATATATAAATTTTACATTTTTAATCAAATAAAAAAAAAAAAAAAAATTCTGTTCTGACCGGCTACACGGTACCGTGTAGCCGGTTAACCGGGTACACGGTACCGTGTTCTGACCGGGTACACGGTACCGTGTACCCGATTAACCGGGTACACGGGACCGAGTAATTCACACCATGTAACCGGGATTTTGAGGTCAGTAATCGGCTACACGGTAGGTAGCTACACGGTGACCGAGAAAATCACCACCGTGTAGAGCTACCGTGTAGCCTGGAACAGCGGCCCAAAACCAGATTTTTCAGACATTTAAACGAGCAATTCAACACTGAATTTCGATTCTAAATCAACTAAAACACAATAGGGAACTCTAATACACTCAAATACTAGCAATTCACGCATCAAATTCAACACATTATTGAAAAAAAGTCGAATTTTCGAAATTGAAAAAAACTAGGTTTCGGCACTTACCGGAGGTTGAATCGGCCATTGTGGCTCGTCTTGTTGTTCGTTGTTGTCGTTGTTGCCTGACATTGTGTTTCGAATGGCCGGATTTCTCTTTGATTCTCAAAATCGGCGGCGGTTTTTGAAGAGGGTGGGGGGACCGATTTCAAGATTCGGGGAGAGAGAGAGAGAATATTAGGGTGGGGACCGATTTTTTAATATGTTTTATTTTGTTTTGTTTTGTTTTGGAAAAGGTAAGGGTAAAGAGGACAATTCCTTTCCAATTTGTCTAAAATAAATGTAAACTTATGGGAGGGGACAAAATAAATAGAGTTTTTATAAATGTGTTCAAAAATCGGGAGGCCTCAAAAATAAAATATTACTCCTACTTAAAATAAAAATTACTCTGTTTTGCTTTTTAAAGTTTTCTATATGATGTTAATTTTTTATTCATTTAAATTTTGAAACATCAATAATTTATGAGTATATTTATGAGCCTACCTATCAACTTACTAGGTTCAATCTTTTGTACTACATTAGCATAAAAATGTTCTTGTTTTGTACTACATTAGCATAAAAATGTTCTTGTTTAATTGATGTGCAACACATTTATCATTATGTATGTAAAATATTCATTATTAACAAATCATAGGTTCATGGGTTAATAGTAATACGTTTGTAATCAAACAAATTCAGTTAATTTAGATGGAAATTGTATATTCACTTAATTTATATGTACATAAATAGGTACATTAGGTTGCACCATGTAATGGTTGATATTAGAATTCCTAAACACATAGGGTAAATTGGGCATCTAAAAGTAAAAGTCTTATTACAATCTGTGAAAGAATAAAGCTTCAACATAATTCTCGGGTAAAACAAATGGATTTATCATACTCATACCACAACTCCGTTGAACAAATGCTCGCACGAGTGAAATAAATACGATATCAATAACCCGACGTAGTCTAGTGCAAATCAATACGACCCTTGAGCGGCCATGCCCGTCTTGTTGATGGATACAGTCCAAAGAAGGTCGGCATCCGATTGCACCGTCACTATTTCCTCCATCACGATGTTTGACGTGCTGATCAGACCGCCAAATCTCATTTCCGTGTCAACTGACAACGACACAATGCATTCGATCAGGGTTAGATTTTGTAATAATCCCGAACAACAGACTGTAATCTAGACACTCACAAAGATTCCACTGAAGCCCAGTGGTTGTGCTGCTCTTTGAAGGTCCACCAATAGGGACGAGCCCACAATGCGGTCCCACAACAGCCGACTGGATATGGATCTCATGAAGACGGCCGCTTGGAAGGAGATGGATGAGGCAATCATCCGACAGGAGAGTTATCCTCGTGTTTGGAAAACGGCAGAGGACATTGATATTTCCAACCTCGTGATCAAACCTTCCACCGAGAGCCCCAGCAACAAGAATGCAAAGCTGAAAGTAAAGAATCGATTGACTGGTAAAGGAACTCGAAAGTCGAAAGCAAAGGTAAGAGTATAGTTATCTGCACCCACATATATAGGACCTTCAGGTATTCAACCACAACCAATCACCTAACAGAAGGTATAGAAAAACATACATCTTGATTCTTAAGACTCGGCAAATCTTGAACGTATGCGACGCATTTATGTAAATCCGTGGAATCCTGATCATCGGAAGCATCAACTGCCTCAGTGCCCTGCATTTGAAAAGTAAGTTTAATATACCGAGGATATGGTATTTTTCAAGCTCGTTAAGCTACAAACCAATAAGAAACACGTCTGCCTGTTAACATTTCTGCGTAACTACCCACAAGTTTTTGAGAAGTCTATCGTGTACACCCACCCACAAATTTATTTTTGAAACGAATTTAATCGAGCTGAAGTGAATGAGTTTGAACTGAACTAAAAAGATCTGAACTGAACTTGACTAAAACTAAGTCCAAAACAACACGTTCTAAGTCTATATCTAGCGAAAACCATTGCGGTGATTATATTCAAAGAATAATATTCTCTCCGTCCCACAACAATTGTCACATCAATGGTCACATGTGATTATCTTCAGAAACAATAACATACAATCAATGAGATTACCAAATCTCTGTAGAACCCCAGAACATCCTCCCTTATCGAATCCATATCTCCTTTTATCAAATTCGGCTTGTACCTGAATCGAACAAAATGCAGAACAAACATATAAAACCCCCAAAATCGAATATGATTTTTTTTTTGTTTAAGATGACAACAGCACACTTAAATCAACCGACGATAACCATCGGATTGAAGGGGACGACGGGGAGAAAAAATTTCACCGGCACCCCCCTCAATCCATAATCAACAACGAGAAGGCGATCAGTATCAGTTAGGCATTTAAAAAATAATCAGATGATTAAATTAATGTTCAGCTCCGAACCTTTTACGAATCTCAACGGCGTCTTCGTCGGGAAACAGCAGCGGCAATTCATCAAACAGTCGGTTGGCGCCACCGTCCGCACAGATACGAACTTGTGCTGTTCTACATAACAAACCAAAATCGAGTTGAATACGAATACGAATACGACGTCTCGGAATCAAAATCATATGAAAATAAAGGAAAACGGTAATTACCGTGCTTCCACAAGAGGGGCGTGAAACGAGGGAGGCGTCGGTTAAGGACGACGAGGACGTACGTTAGCGCGGCGCCGTTGACGGCGGGAGGTTCGGGGAGGAGGAAGGTTGAGGAATGAGTCATTGTCTCCATTGCTAACGTGCGCACCCGAATCGATCACTTTTTTTTATTAATCTTATTCGAAGAAGATGGGAAGACCCTCCTCTCTCTCTCTCTCCCACCGAAGCTGGGAATGAATGTATCTATTGAAAAGAGAGGGCAGTTTGCGGTCGGGATGAAAATACCGTTTTGCCCTTCTAGATTTTGGTCCAATCTCGCGTTTGACTCTATTTTTTGTGTACGAGAAGGCGTGTGTTTTCGTATCTTGTTGAGGACTGAAAAGGTCATTTCCTAATAATGTTTGATAAATTATTTGACAGCTAAGTCGGATAGGGACTAGGGATTTTGACTTTGGATGGGCTGTGAGTCTGTGACATGGGCTTTCTTTGACCACATACCTATAGTAGATGATGTATATTTAAAAATAAAAATAATTTTATTAATATTTTTTAAATAAACAATAGTACTCACTTATTTTCACAAAATTGAGACACCAATATTAAGAAAAATATTAAATTTTTATTTTTTATTAAAAAATAAAAAGTAAAATATATTTTTAAATTGAGAAATAAAATAATTATGAGTCCAATTTAAAAAGTAGGTAAATAAATTAAAAATAAAATAGTAATTTAAAGTACAAAAATTAGATTTTTTAGTGTTAGTTTAAAAAGTAAGGAAATAAATTAAAAATAAAATAGTAATTGAACGTACAAAAAGTGTATCATGAAACACGATTGTGATTGTACAAAAAGTGTATCATGAAACACGATTTTATCTATGGACCAGATGTTGCAACTTTTGTGGAAGAGAGTACATTATTAGTTGAAACAAAAATAATAATTACTATATATTTTTTAAATTTAAAAATACAATTTTATTTTTATTTTTAACATTAATTTTGTAAACTTTTCTTACAACTTTATTTTTTAAAGTAACAACATTTTTTTATCTATTTTTTTGTTAAAAAATAAGAAAAAATAGCAAGTAGATTTTTTTTACAAATGTGTTAAAACAACATTTTTATACTAGTACTAACTCCATCCCAACTATATAGAAAAATACTGAACCCATGATTTGTCAATTATATTTATTAATTTATTTTGAACCCATGACTTCAAATTTATTCATAAATAATAAAATCATTTACAGTACCATTTGTTAGTAATATTTTTCCATGGTTCTTCAAGAAAATTAAATGTACATTTTAAAAATTAAAAATGCATAACTAAATATTAACAACCACCTGGCAAAAGGTTAGTCCCTAAAATCAAAAGAAATCGATAAATGGAACAAATACTCAAACAGACCAGAATTCTGAGATATTGAAAATCGAAAAGGGAAAAGGGAAGCAACCTCAAAATTTCCGAGCAAGCAAGCTCGTTCAGTTCCTAAACATTGACAAAGATCGTTAGACTATAATTAAATTTGAATATATATATTATTGATGAGAAAGACTTTAAAGAGAAAAATAGTGTTCATAACTTAATTATGATACAAAGTTGCCAGTTCCACAGAGAGGAACCTGAAACAAAATCCAAATGCCCCAAACCATCTCATACTCGAACAAAGAGAAAAAGAACCTGCCGTAAATTCTCACTCATCCTACATGAAGTAGCTCAGTGATGCTTTCTTCCTTGACCCGCCTTCTCCGTAAAGTTCATTCCACTGGAGAAGCTCGTTCATGTTCTGCGACTCAGATGAAACGCTTGCGCATACCTAAGAACGAGCATTAATAATGTGAATCCATGAGAACGAAAACAAATTAATATGCATTATTATTCATACCTGTTCGTGTGCGTATTTAAAGTCATCCATACTCAAGGGACGAACGTCTACACTGCTGTGCAATGCAGGCAATGGTCTGTTCTCTGACAATGCCAAGGCCTTCTCCTGAAATTTTACGAGTTTTTATATGTTACATTATTAGCTTCGACAAAAAATAAAATAAAATTAAAAATTAAAACACCTTCTTCTCCGTCTCCAAAATTTCTCTAATAGGGCAATGTGCAGCTGTGACGCATAGATTCTGGAAAACATACGAAAAATGAAATAAAATTGTTCAACGGAACTAAAAATAAATTTAAAAAAGAAAAAAAAAAAGGTACGAGCAGAAACCTTAAGATCACTTCCAGAATACCCTTCCGTCATGTTAGCGACGGCTTCAAGGTTGATGTTTGAATCCAGCTCTTCCTTAGCTAGTATCACCTTCAAAATTTTCACCCGATTTTGGGAATCTGGTAAGTTGACCATAAGCCTGCACAAAATTTACGTATATACAAGTTTTACAGTGAGGTTGGTTGCCTTTCAATGATTAATTTGTTTATGAAAAATCGGTTGCGGAATAGGAAAAAACCTCCGGGGCAGCCTCCTGATTACGGCCTCGTCGAGGTCAAAAGGTCTATTGGTAGCTGCAAGCACAAGTACGCGTTCCTTGTCCTTTGTGCGCAATCCATCCCAGTTCACCATAAATTCATTCTTCATTTTGCGCATTGCTTCATGTTCGCCAGGGTTTTCACGTCTCCCTAACATGCTGTCGACCTACATCAAAAGACGTAAAAAAAAATGTTAAAAAAATCAAAAAATATATATATATATATTTTTTTTTGGAACATTACACAAACCTCGTCAACGAAAATAACGCTGGGGGCTATTTTGCTGGCCAAGGAAAAGACAGCTTTCACATACTTTTCCCCTTCACCAAACCACTGAAGGAAAAAAAAAAACGAGGGGTGAACATGGAGATAAACACTAATATGTACAAAGCACGAATACCGAATTCAAGGTGTAACAAGAAACTGTACTTTTGAAGTGATGCTCGACATAGATATGTTAATAAAGTTTGCGCCTGCATCTGTTGCAACGGCTTTTGCAAGCATAGTTTTACCAGTACCAGGAGGCCCAAAGAGCAATATCCCCTTACACGGCTGCAAAATTAAGTCACACATATGTCAAAAGTAACTCCAATATGAGGTCTAATATGCTCGATAAAAATATTTATTTACCTTTGTTAGTTGTCCTTTGGTGAACAATTCTGGCCTTTGCAGAGGTAACATCACTAATTCCTTTAGAGTTTCCTTCACATTTTCCAATGCCCCGATGTCGTCAAAAGTAACTCCAATATCACCGGGTGGAATAACCTCAGCAAGAAGCTTCTTCTCAAATTCATTTTCTGTAGCCACGTCCTACAACTCAAAACAGTCATTCTTCTACGCCATGTGAAATTATATGGGTTAATTAGCTAGGGTTTTTGTAAGGGAGATTCTGTAAAAAGTGTAATTTTATAAGTTTATATATAATTTAGGGTATTAGTTTTTATTAATTATAATTTTAAGTAGTTTACCTAAATTAACCTTTTATTAATAATAAAAATAAATTAAATGTAAAGGTAAAATAGTAATTAACATTTTAATAATGTACTTTTAATTGTAATAACATGGTAGTTACTACCCTAAAAACTAAATAAAGTAAAGTATTTAAACACTTAATTAAAAAGTACAGTAATATTTATGGGGTAAAAAATCTAAATAGATAAATTCAAATACCCTTTTTCCAAAATAACTCTTTTTGTAATTAGGTCGAACCTCAAGGGTTGTTTTTGCAATCATCCCAATAAGATAAAGAATCAAGCAAGTCTAATTCATCATCAATAATTTTACCTTAAGAGACTTCTTCGAACTCTTGTTTTCATTTTGAATGCCTTGTAGAATGCTAAGCCCATAGTTTATACTGCAACATAAAAGCCAAATAAAGAAAAACGAAAGAAAGAAGAGAGTAGAGAGTAACCGGAACCAAAACTAGTGGCTATAGAAATTCGAAAAAAATAAAAGATTATTACCTTTCACTTGAAATGACAAGTTTTGATTCCTTGAGTGAGGCTTCAAGGCAGTGCATAAAGTGATGGCTTAAAGCCCACCCAATAATTTTCTCAGCGCCTATCACCAACAAAGCAAGCATTTACGGAACATCAAATTGCAGCACAATATCAGGCGATGAAGAAATTTTAACTTGAATGAAATTAACTTACTTTCATTGGTCAAAACTTGGTCTTTAATGCAAAGCGCTTCCAAATCAGGACAATCAAGTCCAATCCGATTAAGAACCTGGAATTGAGGAGAAGAAATAAAAACGCAAAGCCAAGTTAAGATATCATATGCTCAGTAAACCTTATAAATATGATGAACTTTCTATGACAGAATATTTATGTGAGAAAAGAACAAAAAAATGTGCAGTAGAAAATGATGACAGAATATATTGGATAAATGTGACCCACCGAGCGAATGCTGCTAATGTTTGACTGTGACTTCATTGTTTCGATATCGTGATCCAATTGTTGTTTCCAGTCCACTAGTACAGTTTCATCCTATCATGATTAAACACGGTTCCCGTAATGCTTTATAGACTTGATGATAACACCACCGTGGATAAATTAACCAATACACTTGATTACCTGAGGTATCTGGATGTTTACTTTGTTTGGGAAAAGACGACTAAGCTGCTTCATTACTTTTAGAGTTTCTTTACTTTTGTCGTGCAATCGACCCAAATTATTATCCTATATGAATAATAGAATTACCAATTAGGCCTCACAAATTAGCAATGTAACAAATACAACACGAAAGGCCAGAGACGTCCTGAAAATGTTTGCATAAATTACTTGATTGGGCATACCGGAAAGGCAAGGTCGAGCAATGTTGTTTGGTTGCTTCCGAATTTTGTGAAAAGCAGTCCACCAGGATGAGCCTGAAATCAACATATAGATTATACAGTACACATTCTACTTGCTAATAAAAATGTACGAGCATCACAAAAAAGGAAACATACTTTCTCTTTTCGGCTGTCTGACTGAGTATGTGAGGATATTACAACAATATTTTCTGGAATACTTTCAAGCTTGATTTTCAAGGCCGCATATGCAGCAGGATTTGCTGCCAGTGACTTCTCTATATCTTTCAAATACAAGATTACTGGGCTACTTTTGCATTCTACAGAAGCAACCTAAGACAACGACAAATAATTTTTAAATATTTTCCCACAAACTCATAGCACATAATAGAAGCAAATCAAATGTGCAAATAGAATTTACCTCAATGATTTCATTAATTGCGAGCTTGTCAACATCAAAGGGATTGAAGCTCTCGAGGCGGAGTAAGTCCGCTGCACAGAAAGGGAAGAGAATAAACCAATTAACACATGCATTATACTTTGAAACATACATATACTGTGGAACACAGCAGACAAACACGCATACTACCTGCACAGAAGAAACCGCGGTCTTCTTCACAGAGGCCCCCAAGATCATTACCTTCTGGGATTGCTCGATCAAATCTAACCCCGATCTTTGAAAAGCTGTTTTCCTCGAACGTAAGTACCACCTTGCCTCTGTCTCCGTAGGTTGGACCCCTGCACAAGATATGCCATCCCCCAGTATATGAAAAGGGAGATATAACCACTTTCACAATTTATATTATGATACAAACAATATTCCTATCACATCGGAATTCACATATATATCTGAATTGGAACAAGACAAAGACATTTATAGAAAAATATGTTTGTTCCAATACAAATATTTAAGCTTTCCACTCATAATCATTCACAATTTCACATATATAAGTGTGTGTGTGTGTTGGGGAGGGGGGGGGGGGGGGTATTCAAGAACGAAAGAAGCATTATTTATAGATGACAAAGTGTTGTCTAAAATAAACATTTAACAAATTGAAATTTACAGCATATTACCTAATTTGAGGGTGACCCCACCCTGATTGTAGTGAACCCATATACTTCACTCTATCACCTACCAAAACAACAATGCATTTACTTATAAGAAAATGTACACAACCTTAAAGAAAATAAAAGGGGGAAAGAAAAGCCTCAAGTGAATACCTTTTTTGAAAACATAGCCTTTTGAAGTAGCAGTAGACGCTTCCTGCTTAGGTAGAGCCTGAGAGCTAATAGTAGAACCCCCAGTGATATCAGCCTCCACACTCGAGGCTGGTTTTTTCGGGTGTAGGGCGGCAGCGGTCCGTTTAGAAAATACACTTGTTCTCTCGGGCTTTGAGATTTCTTTTACAGGATCAGATTCTTTAGGTGTTGGTCCCTAAACGGGTTTTTGAGGCGTACATCAATAAACACTAATATATATTATGAAGGGCAATGAATGATGAACATGTCAAATCAGCTGAGGTTGAAGCTTACACCGGGTATCTGAATAGTATCAACAATAATGATTCCCGCATCATAATATTTAGCAAGGGCCTTGGCTAGTGTTTCCTGGTATATTTCCGAACCTATGCAAAAAAGAAACAAATTCAAATTGCTGATATCAGGATTTGAAAAGTATAATATATATAGGAGTATATATATACACACACACAATAACAGACTACATCACCT
This sequence comes from Euphrasia confusa, assembly GCA_954870475.1. Classification (NCBI taxonomy): domain Eukaryota; kingdom Viridiplantae; phylum Streptophyta; class Magnoliopsida; order Lamiales; family Orobanchaceae; genus Euphrasia; species Euphrasia confusa. The sequence goes on from OX940949.1 coordinate 784,857, forward strand.
GCGGGGCCTGACAGCAAGATTCTAGGGCCAACTGAAGGGAGATCTGAAGTGTACTTTGCAAATTTATTACATTTCAAGTGTATATATGTTGAAGCGATGAGAACATTTTTGGTGGTCTCGCTGTTAGAAAAAAAAACATACAGCTACGTTATATAAAAAGTAAAATGAGGTGGAATCATGAAACGAAAGAAATAAAGCTGCTGATTAAACTCCTCTTGGAGCTTTCACCTCAAGTAATACGGAAAATTCTCAAATGAAATCTCGATATCTTTGCTATGTAGTAGCCCTTGTCGTAGCATATCTTTGAACGCTTGACGCCTGGCTGATAATGAAACAGGAGGCTCAGAATCCTTCCGCTGATTCCTGATTGCTCTGTGCTCATCTAGAATTTTAGATACACTGCCACTTATATCCAATGTAGGAGAAGTTGCACCAGCTAGAATCTGCAAAAATGGCCTGAAGTCATTGTTCTCAGCTAAAACCTTCCCATTACTCTCAGCATCCACATTCAAGTCTTCATTGATGGTAGCATTCGGAGATGAAATGTCGGCCTTTTCAATTACTGATGCAGCAGCACCATCATTATGGTCGGTAGATGCTTCCTTCATTTTGGTATCCGGGCAATTGTCTGAAACTTCACACGGGGAGGGTAAGGATGGTATTTCAGAAGCACGTTCTCCATCCTCACCGTCCTGTGATGGAGGAAGGAGAGATAATTCATCAGTGTGGTTTGATGAGGATGCTAGTGCTGATGCAATGGAGACAGTAGCAGAAGGGTCTGTTCTTGCCTCAATATGCAGTCCTTTTACGGATGATCCACTGTGAGGTTGTACTATGTTGACTGAAGGTGGCACAATAATATTGGCAAGTTGTTGGAAAATCTAATAGAATGTCAAGGACCCACTCGTAGAAAACAAGAGTATACCAACCATTAACCAAATATTCCAACACACACGGACGGAACCAGTAATTCTAATGCTGGGGCGACTGTTATTCTTCACATAATAAATACTCTATTAAATATTGAAAGTAAATATTTAAATAATTCATAATTAATTGATTGGGTTGAAAAAACAAGGAAATAAAAGAAGCGAAGGGTGAAAGTTTTTTGTAAAGATGTAAATAAAGAAAATGAACTTTTAATTTATGCATGAGAAATATTTATGCATGACAATGCCTCTCGGAACACATATACACAAGAAAAACACTTGTAAGAAATTTTACAAAATAGAGAAATGGAGAAAGGATACATAAGCATGTTTACCGGATGAGCTAAAAACCACTTCATCGCCTCCATATAAAAGAACGGACGAGTCTTTGGAGTAATTCTTACCATTCACTTGTACGGCTCCTTTCTCTCCGGTGATTTCAAGCAGTGTTTTTGATTCTCCTCCCTATGATCAGGCAAATAATCAGTGAAAATCAGAATGTGTACAATGCAAATAAATAAATTCAAATTGTCAACCAAACTAACAAAACCACAGAGCCGATTTACCTCAGACTCCATATGCTTCAGATTACACAAGGATTTACTAACGGTTGGATCTCTCACCCACAAGTCACATTGGCGGCCTTGACCAACAGTGAAGGTTGGGTGATGCATGACAACATGGGGATTCTGACATAGAAATATTTTGCCCAAAGTCACGATTATGAATTGTCACTTAATAGTAAAAGCAATGGTCTTGTAGTACAAAAGTAAGCACATCCAAAAATCTGGTTCATAATAGCATAAAGTAGATGGAAAATTTTGAACTTTGTAACCCCAGAGTAAACGAGATAGAAAGAGAGAGATGTAAAGCTTGAATCTTTCCAGTATAGTTTGCATGTACGATACAAAAATTATCTATACGATCTCTCTTGTTTGCTAATAAAATGAGAATCTAACTTTAAATCCCTAACTGGATAACATTGCTAACTTCTAGTACCATTGAGATGTCATTTGAAAGTGCACCAGAACTCATGAAAAAAAAGTACCAAGGAACAACATTGCTAACATCTAGTACCGTTGTATAATCAAGTTAAATTCAAGTGGAACATCTAACTTTTTTCATGCCGCTGAGACAAATTGGACACTTCACATCTCTAAGAAAAAAATTCAAACTTCAATCCAAAAATTGAAAGAAGTGTTGGAAAGTTTAAATCTTGGATCATTTTAAATCATCAAACTTTCCCAAAAAATCTTATTTTTCTTCAAAAATTCAACATTTGATCCAAAAAATTAAAGATTGAAGTAATACAACTGAGTAAAGGGTAAGCTCACCTGTGAACACTGGGATAAAAGTTTACCCCATGCAGCTCCAGGGATCGATTTCAGTTGCTGCTTCTTTCCTCGATTCACATACGGCCCACTCGACTTCCCTTTCTCCACATCAATAGTGGAATCAACTGCACCCACCATCAACAATTGCCAAACAAAAATTCAATACAAAAAACAAAACAAATAAAACAATTCGGGGGCAAATAAAAATTCAATAGCTTATGATCACCAGCTGCGACAGCCTCCGGCTCTTTCTCAACCGCCACGTCATCGGCCTGCTTCCCTCCTCCACCGCCTCCGGTATCCAATTCTTTCTCCTCGACCGCGCCAACAATTTCTTCTGACGACGGCGAATTGTTGGTGGAAGATGATGATGCATCCACCGCCTGCACGCGCACAATTGAACATCAATTCAAAAACCACGAATTTGATTTTTATTTAATTTAAAAAAAAAACGTAAAACCCTAACCTTGGATCGTTTTCCGTTCGGCAAAGACGGTGAGGGTGAGGAGAGGGGGCGCTTCGATGCAGACGAGCTCCGCCGCGTTTCAACCATATTTTATTTCTTTCTGATCTAATCTAATAATCAATTGAATTAAATTAAATTACAGAAAACCAAAATATTGGATTTTTATCGGGTTGGGAATCGATAAATCTGCTCTGGAAAGAATTATAGATAAATATCTGGTATTTAATTTGATTTATAATCCATGGCTGTAGAGTGGGGATTGAGGAAGGAAGAAGAGAGGTGAAAAAGGTAGAAAGATCAAACATTTATATATAAGTGGAATTTATAAAAAATATAAATTACTATATAAAATAATTACTACTATAAAATATTAAATTAACAAATTTTAATTATATATATATATATATATATATATATATATATATATATATATATATAAAATAATTAAATATATTGATTTTTAAAGTGTTTAACTAATTTTGATATTTACAAATCATGATCTTTACCAACTCTAAAAATATATACTACACACTAAAAATGTATAAAAATAATAATTTTAAACTATGAAGAAATTATTTTGATTTTTATAATACTTTTAGTTTAATGTATAATAAAAGAAAAAAAATATTAATATAATGTGATGAGAAACAAATAAATATTGAAAAACCTACAAAATTGAGAACTTATTTTTAATGATTAGGAGTAGTATTTTTTTAATTAAGTAGATACTTTGTAGACTTCATAATAATAATAATAATACAAAAATTATAAATCATTTTAAATAAATTTAAATAAATTTAAGTACAAAATCCTCTTTTTTTTTAGTTTTCCAAAATAAAATTAAAAAAAAACTCATAAACGCAGCACCCTCTACAAAAAAGGAAAAACTCGATATACATAACCAACCAAAAAACCTTATCACAATTCACAATTCACAATCCCAAACCCAAACCCTCTTCTTCATTTTCTCCATCCTTCTCCTTATCCATAAACCCCCAAATTCTCAAAACCCTTTTTTTCGATTCTTCCATGGAATCGAAGGAAGCGCCGCCGCATCCCATCTCCATCTCCGAAGCTTCCTCCGGTCCCATCACGCCTCTTTCGGATGTTGTTAGTCTCGAGAATGCATCTTTACTCGGTAAATCCGCCGATTCGAGCGGTCATGATGACGATAATAGTAGGAGTGATAGTAAGGGCGCCGTGTCGGAGGACGACGAGGGCTACGTCAGCGGTTACGAGGAGTTTGAATCCGAGTTGAATAAGTCGGTTCAGGACGAGGCTGCTGTGGAGGAAAATATTGATGGGTCTGAGGTGATTGTGAGCGGTGACGAGGCTACAGAGGGAGATGGTAGTAAGGAGAATAAGAGTGAAATTCAAGAGGGAGTGGTGGAAGGGGATGAGGTAGTTGAGGCTGAGGAAGAATCTAAGTTGGTTAATAAAGGTGATTCTGAATCCGTGGTTGAAGAGAAGGATTCTGTTGTTGATACTAAGGTGGCCCCGGCTGTCCCTGGGGTAGCTGTTGTTGGAGGTATTGAAGAAAACAGGGATGGTGTGGATAAGGAAGAAGAGGAAGTGGCTGTAGTTGAGCCGGAAAAACTAGAGGTGGTGGAGCCGGAAATATCAGAGGTGTCTAGTCCCGGCGATGTGAAACTCACTGGTGAAGGGGATTCCATTGTTGATAATACTATTCAGGTTGATGTGATCCCGGCTGTTCCAGGGGTAGCCATTGTTGGAAAAACTGAAGAAAATGGAAAACTTGTGGAAAAGCCAGCAGAGGAGGTTGTTGAGCTGGAAAAAGTAAAGGTTGATAGTCTTGGTGATGTGGAGCTCACCGGTGACGGGGATTCTGTTGTTGAGGCTAAGCAGGTCGACGTGGCTCCGGTTGCACCTGGGGTAGCTGTTGTTGGAGTGACAGAAGAAAATACGGATGTTGTGGATAAGCCGATAGAGGAGGTGGTTGAGCCGGAAAAACTAGAGCTGGGTAATCGTGATGTGGATTCTGTTGATGATAATCAGGTGGATTCTGTTGTTGGAGGGACAGAAGAAAACGAGGATGTTGTGGATAAGTTGGCTGAGGTGGTGGTTGAGCCGGAAAAGGCTGAACAACTAGAGGTGGATAATTTTGGTGATGTGAATCTCACTGGTGAGGGGGATTCTATTGTGGATTCTATTCAGGTAGACATGGCCCCGGCCCACCCTGGGGTAGCCATTGTTGGAGGGACTGAAGATAATGGAGTTGCTGTGGATAAGCCGGTGGAAGATGTGGTGGCTGTGCCTGAGCCGGAGATATTAGAGGTGGTCAGTCGTGGTGATATAAAACTCACCAGTGAAGGGGATTCGGTTGTGGATACCATTAGCGTTGATAAGGTGGGCCCAGGGGTTGTTGTTGTTGGAGAATCGAGGGAAAACGGACTTGAAAATATTGAAGGAGTAGATGCCCAGCTTGTATCGGTCGGTGGTGCTACTAGTGTAAGTAGTAGTGATGATGTCAAGGAAGAAGTTGGTACTGAACCTGCAGCTGAGAATACGGTTGCTGTTGCTGAGGTAAATCCACTTCGACCCGAACATGACTTGGTTGAGGATGCAGATGTGTCTGGGGTGAAGAAACTGGAGGTGGAATCTGAGGCTGTTGAGAACGGCATCACAGATAAGGTTCATACTGATGAGGTGGATGAATTAGTAAATCAAACCAACAATGAGGATTCCACTGTCAATGCAGAAATTAATAATGAGTTGACTGAGGAAGAGTCAAAAGGGATTTCATTTGATATTCAGGAAATTGAAGATGAGGCTGATGGAGTTCACCCCGATGACTCAACCTCAGATGAAGAGGAAACCGATGGTATGATCTTTGGGAGCTCTGAGGCTGCTAAAAAGTTCATGGAGGATTTGGAACGTGAATCCGGTGGGGATTCTCATACACTCACCGAGCAGTCTCGTGGTATTGATGGTCAGATTGTCACTGATTCAGAAGAAGAAGAGGAAGAAGAAGGTGAGACTGATGATGATGGAGACGGAAAAGAATTGTTCGACTCTGCTGCCCTTGCAGCTCTCCTGAAAGCCGCGACTGGTGGTGACTCGAATGGTGGACCCATAACTATTACCTCTCAGGACGGGTCTAGGCTTTTCTCGGTCGAGCGTCCAGCTGGCCTAGGATCTTCCCTTCAGTCATTGAGACCCGGTCCTCGAACAAATCTGAGTCGTCCTTCACTTTTCAGCACTCTCACTCCCTCCGGGGGTGGAGAATCGAATGAGAACATGACCGAAGAGGAGAAGAAGAAACTGGATAAGTTGCAACAGATCAGGGTTAAGTTTTTGAGGCTCGTTAATAGATTGGGCCTTTCTACCGAAGAGTCGGTGGCAACTCAGGTTTTGTACCGACTAGCACTACTCGGTGGAAGGCAGAACACCCAGAATTTCAGCTTGGATGCTGCCAAGAGGATGGCTCTAGAGTTAGAAGCTGAAGAAGGAAATGACTTGGATTTCTCTGTGAATTTGCTGGTACTTGGAAAATCTGGGGTAGGAAAAAGTGCCACTATAAATTCGATATTAGGAGAAGATAAGGCCCCAATTGATGCTTTCCAATCTGGCACAGATTCCGTGAAGGAGATTTCTGGACTCGTCGATGGAGTGAAGGTTCGGGTTTTCGACACGCCTGGCCTCAAGCCTTCCGTGGCAGAACAGGGTCTCAATCGCAGTTTTCTTTCTTCCGTAAAGAAGTTCACGAAGAAAAGCCCGCCAGACGTTGTTCTTTATGTGGACCGATTGGACGCCCAATCCAGGGATCTAAATGATCTGCCTCTCTTGAAAACTGTCACCAGTGTTCTCGGGTCGTCCATCTGGCGAAGTGCCATAGTCACCCTGACTCATTCTGCCTCGGCACCTCCAGATGGTCCAACAGGGAATCCACTGAGTTACGAAGTATTTGTATCCCAGAGGTCTCACATTGTCCAGCAGTCTATCGGCCACACTGTTGGCGATCTTAGGATGATGTCCCCTAGTGTTATGAATCCAGTCTGTCTGGTTGAAAACCACCCCTCTTGCCGGAAAAACCGAGAGGGCCAAAAAATTCTTCCCAATGGTCAGATCTGGAGGCCACAGCTGCTCTTACTCTGCTACTCGATGAAGATCTTATCGGAGGCGAATGCTCTTTCGAAACCTCAGGACCCATTCGACCACCGCAAGCTATTTGGCCTCCGGTCCCGCTCACCGCCTCTGCCTTACATGCTGTCATCCATGCTGCAGGCTCGGACCCACCCGAAGCTCCCATCTGACCAGGCAGGCGAAAATGCTGATTCGGATATCGACCTGGATGATTTTTCCGATTCCGACCCGGAGGAAGAAGATGAGTACGACCAGCTTCCCCCGTTCAAGCCTCTCAAGAAAGCTCAGCTGTCGACACTAAGCAGAGAGCAGAGGAATGCGTATTTCGAAGAGTTTGATTACCGTGTGAAGCTTCTACAGAAGAAGCAGTGGAAGGAGGAGTTGAAGAGGTTGAGGGAGTTCAAAAAGAGAGGTACTGTTAGCGATATACTATGTTGTTCTACTATTCTTATCGTTTATCATTATTCACTGATGCAAATAATATTCTCTCTTATCAGGTACTAATAAGGATAGCCCAACTGATTATGATTTCCCGGAGGATGACCCCGACTCGGGAGCTGCAGCTCCAGTGGCAGTCCCGTTACCAGATATGGCTCTGCCACCTTCATTCGACGGGGACAATCCCGCTTACCGATACCGATTCCTGGAGCCGACTTCTCAATTCCTGGCGAGACCCGTTTTGGATACCCACGGCTGGGACCATGACTGTGGCTATGATGGTGTCAACTTAGAACACAGCCTGGCTCTGTTGAGCCGCTTTCCGGCAGTGTACACTGTCCAGATCACCAAGGACAAAAAGGACTTTACCATCAGCCTGGATTCCTCCATCGCTGCGAAACACGGAGAGAACGTCTCCAGCATGGCCGGTTTCGACATTCAGAGCATGGGGAAGCAGCTCGCCTACATCTTCCGAGGTGAGACCAAAGTCAAGAACCTGAAGAGGAACAAGGTGACTGGCGGAGTATCTTTCACGCTGTTGGGGGAGAATGTCGTCCCTGCTGTGAAGGTGGAAGATCAGGTGAATTTCGGAAAGAGGTACACTCTGGTGGGGAGTGCCGGAGCAGTGAAGTCTCAGCAGGAGGCCGCTTACGGGGCTAATTTCGAGCTGCAGAGGAGGGAGAGTGGATACCCGATTGGGCAGGTTCAGTCGACTGTGAGCATGTCGCTGATTAAATGGAGAGGCGATTTGGCAGTGGGGTTGAATCTGTTGCATCAGCTGAATCTGGGGCGGAATTCGAAGGTTGCTGTTAGGGCTGGGATTAATAACAAGATGACTGGGCAGGTTACGGTCAGGACGAGCAGTTCGGAGCATCTTTCGCTCGCGCTGACGGCGATTATTCCGGCTGCGATTTCCGCTTACAGGAAACTGTTTCCTTCTGCTGCTGCTGGAGAGAACTACCAGATTTATTAGTTGCTGCTTTCTGTTTTGTTGTTTTGATTTTTCTTTCTTTACTTCTTTACGAGGAGACTATGGATTTTTGGTTTGCCGATTTTTGAATAATAATAATTGCTGTTTTTGTTTCACTGCCGAGTGCTGATTCTGTGAAAAAAATATTATATTACCATGGAGTACCTATTTTGCCCCTCAAATAAATATAAATGCAACGCGAATTAAAAAAAAATCACCCGCGTGAAAATTAGGTCAAGGAGAAAGGGGATAATGGACGACGATGACGACGTCGAGCAGATGAAAGCCATTTTGAGGGAAGCCTTCGGCGAGTCATCCTCGGAGAGCGACGGCGCGTCGTCCCACGATCGGCGCGGATCTCGGTCGATATTTGGGGATACCAAAATTTGGGAACCAGTTACTGAAATCAGCGGCCTTTTGATTTGCAGGGATTTTTTGACCGCCGGTCAACAGTCGTCCTTGTTGTCTTCCCTCGAAAAAGGTGACCGGAAAATTATTTGTCTATTTTTTGATTGACTGTTTTTATGGTTTAGAAAAAACCCTAAAAATTATGCTTCAATTTCATTGTTGCAGATGGGTATTTGGGCGATGACTTGCATAACCAGGTATTCAGGGGCTAAGACATTCTTATCATTTAATCCTGATTACGTAAAACTCCGTTTCATGTTTTTGTTTTGCAAATGTGCTTGAATTTCACGAAGCAAAATAATCTGTTATCACTTATCACTACTGAATGAGTGTGCTAGTTTTGTGTTAAAACTTGGTTTGAGTGTCGATAGTGACCGTCATGTTTGTTTCTCATCTAATATCCTTGGAAGGGTTCGCTTTATCTGTAAATGGAGGAGTTTCTTGGAGTTGTTATAGTTCTGCTCCAAATACTCGATTTCAAGCATCACACGTTATTCACGGGGCATTTGGTTAATCCTAATAGTTTTGTTTTGTTTTCTTCTTCTGGACACTGGATTATGAACTCGTATCACCCCTAGTAGTTGTGTTTTCTTCTTCTTATTGACACTGGATTATGAACTTATATCACCATTTCTTGGTTTGGGGAATTATCTTATGCGATGCCTGTTTTTACTTGTTTTTATTAGGTGTGTAGTTATTAGTTTAAACATGGTTATCCCAGGCGGTGTTGGAAGCATAATTTTTTCACAATTTTGGGGGGAGCTGTAATTTTTTTCTTTGCTTATACATAACAGCATTAAAAAAAGATTACTGAAGAGAAAAAAAATGAAGGTTCGGTTTAGTTACTTGACTCAGTATTCATGAGTCTAGTATGCTTGTAACTTTTGCTCTAATGCATCCTTTCTAGTGCAGGCAATGAGGTTTGGAGATCTACCTCCTTGGGCCAACGAACTTTCTTATGCCATTCGGGAGAATGTTCTCATCCATGGTTTTTCCTCTGAACCCATAGGCTTACCAACTGTCGATGATAACAGTGAAGAATTCTGTCTATTTCCATCAGAGCTATTATGGAGGGAACCTCTGTTTGATCAATTCATAGTCAACGCATACCAACCAGGTGAGGTGTGTTATGGACTCATTTCGATAAAATGACTATATTTTCTTTCTAATGAGACACAGAAAAAAATTCTTCCATGTTATTTGTCTAGAGAAGGAAACGGCAAATGTTTTTCTGTATAATTTCAGAAGATGTTTTGAATGTGAAATGGATTGCAGGGGATGTTTTCTTCCATGTTACTATTTGTCTTGAGAAGGAAACTGCAAATGTTTTCTGTATAATTTCAGAAGATGGGGTTTTGAATGTGACATGAATTGCAGGGGATTTGTGGCCACGTCGACCTATTGCGGTTTGAAGATGGAATAGCAATAATCTCCCTGGAATCATCTTGTGTGATGCATTTTAGCTCGGTTGAAGCTGAATCCAATCATCCAGATGATGACTCGAAGAAAGGGTGTGTACCCTCAGTAAAGATTCCGGTACTTTTGACCCCAGGCTCACTTGTCTTGATGTGGGGAGACGCACGGTATGTATGGAAGCACGAGATAAATCGCAAGCCCGGGTTTCAAATCTGGAACGACCAAGAAATTGAGCAGAAGAAGAGAACATCTCTTACTCTAAGAAAGCTGTGTCGATCAGAATAAGGTTTTAAACTGCGTACTCATCTTTTTACACCCTAACATTAAGTTTCCAAATAGAAATATTTTCAAATTGTACATTTTTATCAAACTCATTAAAATTCATATTAGCTGATCCAAAGCAACAAGAACATACATATTACACAATATATTTATGCAATAAAAAAACAAAAAAAAAAAATTGATTTATACATACACGAGCCTAACATTCAAAACAGCGAGCAGCAGGGCCCAAGCCAAACACGGCTTAACCAAATCCCCTGCGATCGGGTTCATGTTCCTGAACACCCTCGCGCACCCGATCAGAACCCCAAAGAGGGCCCCGCACAGGACCAGCCCGACCCGAATCGCCCCGGCCCCAAACACAACCGGGTACCACACGAGGCTGAGCACGAGCTGGCCCAAGTAGAGCACGAGGGCAGTGGGCCGCCTGTGGAAGCCTCCTTCGGCCCAAACGAGCCACGCGGACAGGCCCGACAGGAATGCCGTGCCCAAGCAGGCCATATGGAGGGCCCACAACGGCGGGAAATAGAAGGGCTTCTGGAGGCTACGGTACCGGGAAGTGGACCCGAACAAGAAGATGTCGACGAGGGAGAGAGCGAGCGGGAAAGCGACGGCGATGCTCAGCGAGCGGAGGCCCCGCCGAGCGCCGCCTGATTTTCTGTTTTTTCTGGCGTTCATGTCGGTCGATTGTGCGATCTGAGGTTCTGGATCTGGGTGGCTTTGTCTCTGTATCGTTCGGTGTTGGAGGTCTTGGGAAGCCATGATTAGTTAAAAAAATTACTTTTTTTTTTTTTGGAGGTAATGGTGGGATGAAGCTTGGAGATAGGAGGGATTCCGGAAGGGATATATTCATGGCGGAGGATTTTGTAGAGGAGAGAGAGAGAGAGAGGTGGACACGTGGCGGAGGAGGTGGCAGAAGGGTTACACGTGGCGGGACGGGTGTAGCGTTAATAAAATTTTATTAAAAATAATTAATATTTTTTTAAATATTTTTTCTTTAAAAAAATATATTTCTATTCTTTTTTTTGAAATAAAAATTACTAAACCCGAAACGCTGCGTTTGACGTATGTCAAAATTGTCAATTGCTCAGACTTGAAAATTCTCAGCCGGCTCTGACCTCCTTACTCCGATGCCGCGACAATCCGCCGGCACACGACCCGCCTCCGTCACCGGGTCGAAGTTGGCGCGGAAACAAGATACATTTATTCAACGAGTTATCAGAAACCCCAAATCATCCTTCGCCTGCGTCGTCTTCCTCGCCGACGCCATCCTCATTTCTCTCATCATCGGCTACGTTCCATGTAACTAAGAAACGAAATCGCATTTTTCAGTTTCTATACGCTGTAATTCTAGTTCTTTTTATTAAACCTTCCTTCGTGGCTTTTGCATTTCAGACACGAAGATCGACTGGGATGCGTACATGTCACAGGTGAGAGCTCACATATTATATTCCGTCTTCCTCTGTTTTCCTGCATTTGTTTTTCGAAAAACTAGGTCCAGTTGAACCTTAATTTTGGATTTTCATTTTTTCTAATATTATTTCACTAATTAATTTTGACAGGTGAGTGGGTTTTTGGGAGGGGAAAGAGATTACAGCAAACTGGAAGGGGATACAGGACCTCTAGTATATCCAGCTGGATTTCTGTATATTTACTCTGCTATCCAGTATGTTACTGGTGGTCAGGTTTACCCTGCTCAGGTATATTTCCTTTCGGTTGCTTATTGTGGTTTTTGTTCAGTCGCTGATGCAATTATCGGGAAGCCATCATCAGATCCCTTTGATTATTGTACCGTATTTTGTTTGTTGGTTTGATATGGCAAAGTGGTCATAACTCGAGCGCTTATTCTTCATTGCAGATTCTGTTTGGATTACTATATGTTGTAAATCTTGGAATGGTCATAATAATATATTTGAAGACGGATGTGGTATGAAACTTTATGCTTGGTTATGTTAGCAATGTTCTGTTTCTATTACCGTGTTTTAAAAAATTAGCGAGTTTAAGATCAGTTTCTGATTACTAGGATGTCATGTCTTGCAGCTTCCTTGGTGGGCTCTTTTATTGGTGTCTTTGTCAAAAAGAATGCACTCGATTTTCGTGCTTCGCCTGTTCAATGACTGTTTTGCTACTACTCTCCTTCACGGTGCACTAATTTCATTTCTATATCAGAAGTGGAATCTGGGTTTAGTTATTTTCAGGTAGGATACACACTTTATTTATTGTTCTGTGAGCAATATCATATTTTTTATTGATGTTTTAGTGCTTAGTTAATTACAGATAATATCTTGAGATATGCCTCCTGAGATTTTATTTGTCTTGTGTATACCACCTTCTGATTCATTTTAACACTAAATTAAAATTTGCAGCACTTGTTATAATTTTGAGAGTTGGCTGTTTTTGTTATAATTTATTGGCTAAAGCTGGTCTACAAATTCTTCTTGTTAGAACAGTGGAGCTGTCTCGGTGAAGATGAACGTACTTCTTTATGCGCCTCCGTTGTTACTCCTCTTAATTAAGGTAAATTGGTTTAGATTGCTCAGCTACTATAAGTTTGGAAATTGGAATTTACTTGATAATCTAACTCTTGACTTAAAAAAAACTGGAGAATAGGCCCTGGATCTTTTTGGGGTTATATCTGCTGGTGCTGGTGCGGCTCTGGTGCAGGTACTCGTGCTTTAATCTTTCTTTAAGAGCGCTTATAAAATGTTTATGATCTTATAATCTCTGAAATTTTGTTTGCTAACAATTAAAAAAAAATCTTATTTAGTCTCAAAATAAGCTGTTAGATTTTATTTATTTATTAAAGTAAGGTATTATTACCTTCTTTTTTTCTTCAAATAATATCTTAATTTTAAAACCTTCAAAAACATTAACATTGTAATTACAAAAATGTCATTACTACCATCTTATAAGCTATAAAAACATCTTATATGCTCTTTTAAATACTTAATATCCACTGAATGTAACAAAATACTTCACAGATGCATGATCTGACTGAATTTTTATCTCATTCATCACCTCTGGTGGATGCTTTTGCAGATTATTATAGGTTTACCTTTCTTATTATCACACCCAGTGGCATATCTCTCTAGATCCTTCAATCTTGGTCGCGTTTTCATACATTTTTGGTACTGACACTAACCCTTATACGCCATTGAATTTTGAAGACTTTTACCAGTTCAATGAATGATTCTTTATTGCCGTCCTCTTGAAATTCCATGCTGGATTTATCAAGATTTTTATTTCTAATTACATGATCTATATGGTGTGGACCCTGGACTAGATTTAACATTCAAAAGCCGGATGAGTATTTGACTAACAATAGACGATATTTAACTTGTTTCCAGGTCGGTTAATTTCAAATTTTTTCCGGAATCGGTTTTTGTGTCTCGAGGATTTGCACTTTCTCTATTGGCTGCTCATCTTATTCTGCTTTCTGTCTTTGCCCACTACAGATGGTGCAGGTATAAGTACCATGTAGGATTGTGATTGTCTTTCTGTTGTTCTCTTTCGTAGTTAATGAAGCTATTATCAAACAATATTACTACACCATATACACGTTGGTCCCCTGTCCCCTAGCAAAGATGATTAGTAATATCAATAATCTTTAGACTAACAGCACAATTATTTTATTCCGAGTAAAGTGTCTCCATTATTTGAAGACTAGTTTTGCTCATTATTAAACTTCCTGGTAGCTATAACTCTTTCTAATCTTATTAAAGTAGCATGTACTTTATTTTGCTTCTTGCTTAATGCAGGCATGAAGGGGGGCTTTCTTCTCTCATACATTCTAAACTTCTTCAAATGAAGTTTGCTATATCTCATCTGAGTTCTTTTCCCCTCAGACGACTAAATACTCGAAACTCAAATTTTAGAGTGCTTAGACAAGAGCGTAAGCAGTTGCTAAACTAATTTTAATCTTCTCTTCTCATAATAATCTTTATTTACCACTTATTTGCCTCGTTTACTGGATTCAGATATCATAACAACTATGTTTGTTGGAAACTTCATTGGAATTGTGTGTGCTAGGTCTCTGCATTATCAGTTCTACTCTTGGTACGTACGCCTTTTTTTTACTGCTACTAAAAAATAACACTCCTATTTATAGATAGGGAAGAAAGGGTACATTAAAAGGGATGAGCTCTGGAGCTGTTAATAAAACTTGAAAGTAAAAATAAGGCTACGGGATCTGGATACCCGATACGATTCTGAAAAATAAATACAAATTAAGTCTAATATTGTTGTGAATATATGAATAGTTTCTTGCATATGTTGCAGGTATTTCTATAGCCTACCATATTTACTGTGGCGAACGCCATTTCCTACATTGTTACGGTAGGTTTCTTATTCCTCTAGTTTTTCACTACAAGTTCTTACCTCCGTGATGACTCATAAAGTAAGTTTTCTCTCGTGCAGTGTATGTTTGTTCTTTACCGTGGAGTTGTGTTGGAATGTCTACCCGTCTAATGTTTTCTCATCGGCACTTCTGCTTGGGGCCCACTTGGTCATATTAGGAGGGCTCTGGTCGGGACCACCAGAATACCCTTACGCTGACAGTGCAAATGAGAAGCCAGCAAAAATAAGTAAGAAAGCCAACCTATAGATCAACTTTAGCCAACCTATAGATCAACTTTAGCTTATAACAATCAGACAATTTTGTGGATCTAAAATTTCAGATTTTTCCTTTAATCCAATGGGAAAAAAGAAAAGGCTTTATCTGAGATTGACGAGAATATAGCCTGCTGAAAGATTTTTACTGCTTGTGAGTACACTGTACACGGGATTGAGACTAATATGAATATCACCATCACATTTGTAATGTGTCTTAGAGGGACTATGTTATGTTGCCATTGACACCAGTTCCATATTCGTTGGATTTTGTTGCCCCGGTCATTGGTTTCACATGGATTTCTCGCGTGATCTTAGGTTAGGTTGCATCTGGAAGTAAATTTCGAAATCCTCAATAATAATTACTACTATAATAATAATAATGATTTTGGTAATTGAAAGATGTCTAGGTCTTGTTTTCGTCACGAATTCATGCCAATGCCTCTCTGGAATCAGGCCAGGTCGAGTCGGAAAGAAAAAAACTGCTGCTAGATATTGAGCAAGTCAACCTTTTTTATAATTGTCGAACACAGAGCAAGGACTTATCTGCAATTTCCCCATACTTTTTTGGCGGGAGAAATATCAAAAAGTAAGAAACGATGAAAATATTTTTCCATTATTTTTTTCCTTTTCCTTTTTTCTTTTTTAAAAGTCAATACCTTTGACCCCACCACAACCAATCAATTTAAAACGAAACCTTTGCTTTCTTACTAAGAATATTTGTCACGTGAACAAAGGTAATCTCATGAAATCTTACATCGTTGAATTTTGATATTGCATAAACGAAAAAAAACAAAAAAACTTTCCGATTCGAACACGAACACGGTCGATCACGACACACGACCCAAAAGATCCGAGTGACTTAAATTCAACATGACTCCACCGATCTTTTAATATTTTGAGATTAACCTGAACAAGAATACGGTGTAAATAAGCAAGCTAATTCATACGATCAAATCTATATAAGCAAAACAAGCGTACGTACGTACTGTATGTGTATAAATTCAAATTATTATTATAATTATCATGATAAGTAAAAAGATCAAAGGGAAACGGCTGGGACGGATCATCGGAGAAATCAAAATTAATTGTTCTTGCATTTGGTGATGGCGACGCATCCCCGTTTGTACGGACTAGCTTTCCCCGCCTTGCAGTTGTAGTACGAATTGCCCTTCCGGGAGCAAGGGGTATTATCCTTTGTCAGCGCACCGTAGCCGATTTTCTTCCTGCGAGCAGCAGCTAATATGCGCCGGTTGGTTTCTGAATCCATCTCGAACTCGCCTTCGATATCCCCAGCCGTCATACACTCCGCGATCGATCCGCTGCAATCCGGCGGGCTGATCCAGACGGAGTCTCCGCCGCCTGCATCCACGGCGATGGCGAAGGCGGCCACTAACGCGGCGGCGATTAGGAGGCGGAGAAGGTGAGGCTTCTTCATTTCGCTATTTTTTTTATTTGATTAATTGAGAAAGAGAAAGGAAAAGGCTCAGTGGGATTTTAAAGTACTTGCTCCCACTTATATTTATCCTCAATTTTACCCTTCTCACCAACTGAGTTACTAATTACTTTTCCCGTTTTTACGGTGGTAAAAAAAAACATAGTTAATTACTACGTTTTATTGGCAATTTTTTTTTTTTCAAAAATAAATGAAAATTATAAAGAGTGAAATACACTCTCTCATGAGTCATGACTAATGAATAGGTGAATAAGAATAATTATATAGTGATTAAAAGTCAAAAATAAAATAAAGTATTTTCACGCGCATTTATTTGTCAAAAAGGTTAATTTAGACCAATTGAATAAGCCTAATTAATTGAGACGCTGGTGATTACATGTCTTTGAACTTTTGCCGCGTGCACTAAGGTTTTCTTTGTACAGTAGTTGAAAAAAAGGTGTATTTTTTTAAGGTTTAATTTAATGTAATTATTGATTTTATAATAAATATTTACATACCCATAATTATATAAAATATATAGAACATATTATTAATATATAAATAACATGTGTGATGTATCGTGATTAATTTGGAAAATCACATAACTAAGTATATTTATATTTAAAATTTAGAAATTTAACCTATAAAAGAAAACTAGTTGGAGTAATAATTTTAAAATTTCTTATAAATGATAATATTTCATAGTGTTTTAAAATGATTTTAAGTGATTTAAAATATTTTTTTATTTTTGAAGGCATTTTATAAAATGATTTTAAATAATTTTTGTATAATTTAAATGTTTTTCAAAATCATTTTTATGTGATTTATAATAATTTTTATATTTTAAATAATATTCCGTATAACTTTGAACATTTTAAAATGTTTTTAAAATAATTTTTAAATATTTTTAAATATATTTAATTTTTTACAAATAGTATAAAATTATTTGAAATATATGTTTTAAATATTAAATATTTCTAAGTATTTTTAAATGAGTTGAAATAATTTAAACTTATTTAAAGTATTTTTGAAATAATTTTTAAATACTTTTTTTAATTTTAAAGAATTTTTAAGTATTTTAAAATAATTAAGAATTTAGAACAACCATCGCTGGATTCGCTGCGCACAAGCCAAGATTTATACCTAAATATTGTTGGTTGGATTATACTGGTAAGTGGTAACTCCGAATAGGTCTGTTGCCGCCGTCTTCATTCTCTCATCTTCGGTCCGAGCGAACCGAATCGTATTTTCAAATCATGATATTCAAGTTATGATTTCTCAACCGGATTTTCAGGGCGCGACCGGGATCCTCACACATCAATGGTGAGCTCTGATCACACATTTTGATATCTATTCCCTCTCTGTGTTTTCCTGTAATTTCGAATCGAACTGTGAAAAAATCTGCTCGCAAATTAGTACGACTGCCCCCAAATTGAAACCCTAGGTTTCAATTTGTATTTTTACAGGACAATGTGCTTTGATTTTAAATCGGAGGCCATTGCTATGAATTCATTCACAATATCATGCTCGTATTCTTCGTGTATCGATCTCAATGAATTTCATCGGCCGAGGCACCCAAATCATCTAATCCTCCGGTGTATATATTGGTTGGACTGTAAGAACATGATTTCACAAATCAGATGGGTACTATGGAAGCTTTTCCTTGTGCGATTACGATTACAAATGATGTGCATTGTTTCTATGTATTGTCAGCTCATCTTTGTTCGATATGCTCATTAGATATATGCTTCGGGTAGCTTCTATACAGCGTTGTTCATATACACGTAGTTACTAGCTAGTATCATTTGTTCGGCTTCGGGTAATTTCTATGCAGCATTGTTCATACACATGTAGTTACTACTAGTATCTTTCGTTCGTTCAAGCTATTGACTGCAGTAATAATAATATACGTAGTACTATGTTCCTCTGTTCGTGCACCTATCATTAGAGAGTGTTAGCCGGAATGCCCATAGTTGTGCTTTTTCCCCGCTTCTCGTTTGGCCGCAGGTCGTTCGAGTTTTACTGGTTTTTCTCTTTCACAATCTCACCGGACAAGATTGGAGTTTTTTTGGGAGGTTGGTTTGTTTATTTTTACGACAGGATTTCGTCTCATGGGCTATTTTGTCTATAGATTGCCTTAGAATAAATTTATAAAAACTTGATAAGAATTGAGGTGGGCATCGACCCCACTAGCTCTCTTATACTACTATGACAGAAGCATGAATTCATTATTGAGTGGCCTATGGGCTTTGATGAAAAGTCAAGACCATATCGTGTTGCATTTTGGAATGAATTACCAAAGACTTATTCTCTCCCTTTTGCTCCGTCTCAAAGAAATATGACTCTTCTTTGGATTTTATGAAAGAGCAAACGAGTGGACACTCTGGTCATAAACAGAAACTTGTAAGATACTGTACTTCACATTTTATTTTATTTTTGAAGATGTAATATAATTCATTTTTATAGCAAGTGATACATTTCTTATTTTGATGACAAAAACACTATTATATACGGTATATGGAGTATAATCTCTATTTCAAAAAGAACCGTCTTACTCACGGTTTAGAGGAGTATGGTTTTTATTTTATGGGCAAATTAAAAGAGTAAAACGTAGATTATCACATGTTGGCATGTTGCCCTTCATTTTAGACTTAACAATTACACTTCAACTCCACCCCTTTTGTATTTGCATATCAATTATTGTTGGAAAAATCATCCACCAAAATTTATTAAAATCGATGTAAAATTTGCCGAGACGACCCTGAGCGTCAAAAAACTAAGTCGACGCAACCAACAAGATGACCAAATCCGAGCACCTTAGTTCACTATATGTGCTAATTAAGTCGACTATCAATCTCTATATAAAAAAATAAAAAATAGAGGAGAAATAAAATAACACAATAAGATTATGAATTAGCCTAATTAATTAGGCATGTAAAAAGTACACAAAGAAATTAAGAACAAATGTAAAATCACAAACAATTAAAAAAAACACAATAAACTCAATATCAAGAACAAAGGCTGTGTGTATATATTTTCAGAGATCTTTCAACTGTGAAACATCAATTATTTACCCAAACTTTACCTGTTACATAACCACAAATACGTAGACACGGTAAAAAAAAAACAGCAGTAATTTTTGAAAAAAGTAATTAATTATCTCCGGCACCGTGTGGCGGCGGTGCAGGTCCGCTGGTAGGGGTTAGCCGGCCCACCTGGTCGGCAGTTGTAGTAGGACGCGCCTCGCCTCGAGCAGGGGACATTGTTCCGCTGGAGCGCACCATAGCTGACGTACTGGCGGGTTGCTAATATGCGCCGGTTGGATTCGGAATCCATTTCGAACTCGCCACCGTCGGCCATGCACTCCGCGATCGATCCTTGGCAAGTCGACGGATTCCTGGTCGGAATCCAGCCGAGGTCTTCGCCGGCTTCAACGGCGGTGAGGACGGCCGCGGCCAACACGACGGCGGCAATGAGGAAGCGGAGAAGGTGAGATCGAGATTTGGCCATTGGGAAATGGTTCTCTACGAATGGGCAATCGATTTTTAAGTAGATGTGAGATTTTGGAGTTGGTGCTAATATTCTCTTTATTTACCAATTTGCCACTCCACTTGCTTATATTTTTTCATTTGCGGTGGTTTAGACTTAGGGATTTGTGAATTACTCCTATTAGAGCATCCCCAATGGTAGGTACAATTCCTACATGGCATGGAATTGTACTCAGTATACCATTTAGGAGAGAGAAATAATCAGTATAAAGCTAGAGGTTACAATTTAGGAAAGAGAAATAATAGTATCAAAGTTTAGATACCAGGTACAAATTATTTTGTTTCTCATTTTGTGGGTCCCACAAGTATAAAGCATAAAAATTGTACCTCAACCTATTGGTATATTGAGGTACAATTTGATAGGTATAAAAAAATGTCAATATTATTCGTACTAGTAAAATAAAAAAACTACTCGTATTATTTACTATATTCATGATATGTTTGTATAGAAAAAATGACATGCATTACTAGTATTAACATGTAATGTAAATGTAAATAAATTTATATTTTAAAAATAAAATTGTAAAATAAAATATTTTAAATTATGCAAATATTAAGAAATTGATAATTCAAATGAATATGACGGGTCTTTTGGGGTTGTGGAGAACACGTTATTATCACTAACTTATAAAAGAGGAGAATCAAATCAGCTGTTATATTTGGAGGGAGGAGAATCAAATCAGCTGTTATATTTGGAGGGAGGATTATTATTTTATTTTATGGACTTTATATTTCTTAGTATTAATTACTCATTTATTCGCTTTTGTGTATTCGTGCTAGCTGTTCATGTCATTTAATTAGTACCCAACAAAGATATGACCAACAAAAGTAATTAAATGACAACTCAATATTCAAACTAATTATTTAGTATTTTAATATTTTAAAAATATTAAATTAAAATTTAATTAATGTTTAGGTAATTTGAGTTGGACGAATACTTCAAATTTCGAAAAGATGCTTATTGGGACTTTTGAATATAGGTGAGTTGTCAATTGTCATAATCTCACTCCTTTTTTTTTTTTTTTTTTTAATTATTAAAATAATTGTAATTAAACCCACCACAAATATTATAATTATATACAAACAATTTTTAAAAAGTGGAAATCGTATGAATGTTGATTGTCAACAGACAATTGCCACATAAAATATAAAAATTGGTTGGCTTTTGTTTATCGTTCAAGCGCGTCCTCATTGTTGTCGAGAGGTTGGATACCTCAAACCTAATGAAACCTTTCGCACCTACCATGGAAAATGATATCTATCCATGTAAGGTTTTATCTCTACTTAGAAATACTTACAAGTTGAATTGTCGTCGACGAGACACAAATTTATCGAGCCTTTTCTCACTTTTTCGTTATCGAAATATCCACGTACGAATGCCAGTGTCTGAAAACTAGCAGCGTTAGTTTTTCACTTTTTCTCGACTCTTTCGATCAATAATCATACGAGACATAACACATTACATTTGCTCGATTCACACGTTTCCACTTAGCATCAATCGGAGAACAATCTTTAATTTCAGTGTATGAACACAGCATACGGACATACGATTCCTTCTTCGAACATTTCAACATCAATGGATCATCAAGATTATCTATGCAATTCAATTATAATCCCATTTCATCACTCGGATACACGTCTGGATCGATAAAGAGGGTTGGTCAAGTGGTAAACCGTAAACGACTAAAAGTACTGATTACCTAATATCGATGACACGTCACCGTATAATGTATATAAATGTGAAAAGAAGAGAATAATGACCTAATACAGATGACAAAATTCTATGTGAAAATAACAAATCAAGGACAGTCTAAAGAAGACAAAAAACTTCATTCCATAGAATGCCTAAGTATTTGACTTTTTCCAGAAACTATTTCAAGGATGAATTATTAAAAACATATAAAAAAATAGTTTGTGTTTGTTTGAATATTATATATTTTGAGAGGCAAAAAGGTCAATGTGCACACAAATACTATGAGACTTTTCTTAAGAAACTTTTTTAATAGATGATTAACTTACATGATAAAATTCTCTTTCACCACTTCAATGTGCAGAGCTTGTATTATCTTTCTAGCTTGCTCAGAAGTGCTTCCATCGGAGGCACCTCCTTTACAATTTCTTGCCAATCGGGCATTCCCTGAAAGCCAACAGGGTTAATTCTTATCGAATCAAAGATTATTTTGATTTTTGTTACACCATAAACCCGAAACTAAACGAGGTGTAAACGGGCAAATAAGTAAAATTTTCTATTTTGCTGACAATTTCCAACAACTTAGGTGTGTAGTTACTAGATAGATTGCTTGAAATTTGAACATATTGACGAGTCCAATACAATTAATAATTTAACATTATCCTTGTTTTTATGATACTAGTCAAGAAATGATCACTAACCCGTCCTGATTTCCGAACCCGACCATCTAGACGGAGAATTATGTATACATCCTCGCCGGGAGTTATGCCTTCAGATTTCTGTTGATCCCTAATCCACCTGGAACAGGAAATGTATCATGGCCAGTTGCTGTTAAGAATTATAAAGTAGTAAAAAAGAAACAATTAAACAATGGGATAGAGACAAAATAAAACCACACGGGTGTTTTTGTAATTTTGAAAATTTTGATTTTCCATATTTTCTACTAAGAGTTGTTTTTCCTTTTGTAGCAAGTATATATGTGAAATCTTAAGGGAACTTTTTTGTAATTAAAACTTGCAAAATTATATGCTTACCTCTTAATGCTTCATTTATCTTGAGTACATTTCTATTTAGTCTATCTCTACATCTACCTTTAAATTCAAAACAATCGCGCCTTTCATATGAGGCAAAACTGTGCTGGCACTCGGTAATATTAGGAAGTAGTCCATTTATGCTGGGGAGGGTTATTTTCGTCTTTGAAACTGAAGCATCATGAAATCTACTCCACAAAACATTGCAAGTACTAACAACCTTTCCCATTCAGCAGGTGATACAACTTCTGCTCGGAATCGAATCTCTGTTTTGATTTTTGATTTCGCAACTATTGATTGAGCCCGCTTATCAAATTCTTCCTACCAACGAAAAAGTAAAAATAAAAACAAATAAATAAATCAACAATCACACAGAAACGCAAAAGTGAGATGCCACATGATCTGTGGATTTGTAAATAAGAGCTTTTTTTTTATGGGAACTTAATAAATTTTCCTGTAACACCATTGACATGTGCAAAACTGATTAGGGGTCATGTGTATATGTAACTTACCCCTATAGATGGAAGTGATGCAGCTGCCTTTGGAGAAAGACCAAAGCCTTTCTTCTCTATTTGCGGGTCCCTACCCTTGCCCCACACAACAGGAACAAGAATAATTCCTCTTCTAAGGAGCTCCGTTCTGAACCTCTCAGCCTTGCGCATGGCTGAATCTACTGTCTCTTTATTCCCAGCTAAAATAACCTAAAGGCCAGAAGCAGCTATGATATAATCTTAGGAAAGAGACATAAGATAAAAACAATACTAACAATAGTGAAGGGCGAGAGAATAAGGATCACTAACAGGCCTTGCCGTGTCCCTTAGTTGCACAAGTTCCACAATCCTGTTTGTCGAAAGGCGCAAAGGCAGCCTCGACAGAGTCTCATTTCTCGTAATTTGGGCCAGCTGTTCCTCCTCTTTCTTGTTCTCCCAAAGGAATAAAGCCACAAAAACAATAATACCTGCGCCATAAATACTGAGTCGAAAAATTTTAATTTATTTTCGTAAGAACAAAATCTACACGTGCATATACAATATTAACGCTGAGTACAAAATTTGAAACGAAAAATATATAAATACAGTTTTTGTCATTGATCACCTCCAATATTTATTCCTGCATTTCCCGAAGTCTCCAATAGGTTGGGAGCACTGTCACCGCCTTTGACTGCACTGAGCAACCTGGGTACCGTGAATAACAAAGAAATTCCAGCAGCAGCTGTGAATGCCACATAGAAGAACTTTCGAATTCCACGGAATGGCGCTTGAACCTCACTAATGAGTTTAAGATCCCTCCGGAAGCTATAGCCTATATCTTCTCCACCCAGCCTAGCCTGTTGACGATGAATTAAAAAAAAATGCATCATATTTTTTTGATTAGGAAACGAGAAAAAATGAAATGGGATGGCTATGAGTGGCTAACCTCTTCTTGCAATTCCTTGAATTCAGGCATTGATCGAAATGAAGCCAGATCAGGATCATTTAAAATGGTGCCGAACTTGAGATCATATTCTCTCAAAGCTGTGCGCAGGCATTCAGCAGCTTTCTTTCCTTCCTCCCTTTTTCGTATACCAAAAATCAAAATAAGATTATGGGTTTCATTCGCAATGCTCAATGATACAAATACTCAAATCTCACGGGAGGCATCTATCACATGCTAACAAAAACAGTACATCCTCGGAAATGTCGACGTGAGTGTAATACAGAAACAGAAACTTACCTGTAGGCATGACAACATGCTTTGTTATATAGAGCAGCTTGTGCTTCCAAAGGGTTAGGATCCAAAGTAAGAGCAGTGTCGAACTGTTCCAGGGCATCTCTGACCTGAAATATAAGATCCAGATGATATAAATACTGTAAATTGGATTAACTCCCTATGTAACACTGAATTCGGATCTTCTCAATGGAAAAGAGAGAATGTGTTACCCCAAAAAACTAAAAGAAAAAAAATGGTTCCCTCTGCACACTCTCGTTACGCAAAAGCACTAGCCTCAACTGTATCGCAAACCATATAGAATGTATGCAGGTTAATTGACCCGACCCAAACAACACGTCTATCTAATGACTAACATGACCTGATGTTCTTAATGAGTTTGAAAATTCATCCGAGGCTATTTTAATTTATTGAACTAGCCGAAGCGATACGAGCTAAAATCCAACTGATCACGACCTAGTGAAACATTATATGTCATTCAGTGAACGACTAGCCTGAGTAAATGAGTTAATAATTAACATCATAAGCATTACAAGGACACTTTTCATTACTCGGTAATTATATACTCAATTAACAAGGATACGATTTCTGAAGCTAATACGGAGTCAGAAGCACAGTCGTAATCTGACCGAATATAGCTACCAGCATAATTCAGAAGGTGAAATTTATCTTCAGAAACCAAAAAACAAATGAAGATGAAAATCTCAATATTACTTAAAAGGTAAAATTACCCGTCCTTTGCCGAAGAGGGAAAGACCTAAGTTCACGCATGACTCAGCTGTGGGAGTACTGACTTCCGGCGAAGTAGGAGACGGAGAGCAATTGACTATCGGGCCGCGGATGGTTTTCGTGGGTCTGATTGAGGCCCGAAAAGAAGAGGGCGGTGCTAGATTTGCGCTGAAAAAGTACGTTTTCGAAATTCGCGATGAAGCTGAATTTGGCGGCAGGCAATGGTGAGGGCGGTGGTGGTGCGGTGGCGCAAAAGTTGCGGTGGCCATTGTTAACTCATTGGATGGGTTATCCGTTTATCCTAAATGCCAACGTTTCGCCCGTATCGAATTTATTTCTTTATAGTACTGTAATTTTCATATTAAGACATTTAATTTTTATTGTTATCTATGTCAATTGCTAAACTTTTGTCAAAGTGAAAAGAAAATTTGAAAAAAAAAATTAATAATAAATCTATAAAATAATACTCCTATTATTCTACCACGTAAATACTGAATAGTGATTAGATGTGATTTTGGAGGGAAATTTCTCAGGATTTGGGCTTTCTCAATATAGAGGGGCCATTTGGTGGCATTTCAATATAAGCCCATTGGGCCGAAATAGAGCCACTAATCCAACTACTCACCTAAAATCAAGGTTCTATTTATTCTTTTTATGAACAATTTAAAGAAAAAGGAAAGTAAAAATTAAAGATGCCCAATAATAAAGTTATGATATTGCATGGAAATGTGCTAAAGATATAAAGGGATTACTTTATTCTGTATTCTGTCAATCATTCCCTCCAATAGGACACATAATATATGGAGTATACAATATATATTGGAGTATTTATTTATTCTCTTTTTGAAATATTACCTTCTTCGTTCCCAACGATTTTGTGAATTAGTCATCTCATTTCCAACAACTATTTAAAAAAATAAAAATAATTGGGAAACCGGCTGTCGGCATTCAAAGTTGTAACTGGATCGCCGATCATGGCTTAAAATTTCTAATTGTAGATAGAACCAGTTTCAATTCGATTTAAAAGAATGATCAAAGGGTGGTCAACGATTTTCAAACCGATTTTTAACAGCTGTATTGGAGAATGAGCCAATGAATAAGGAAATAATCAGTGAGCAATCAATCCGTCTCTCCCAAAGTGAATATTCGTATGGGTTAGGACATGACCACTCGCATGCAAGATTCCAAGCGGGATGGATGCCCACAACTAATATATCTCCAACACAAAAATATGCTTCTTTTTTCTTCACTTTTTTTACCTTTTGATTTTTTCTTTTTTTTTGCAAACCACATCATTTGAATGCTAGTGGGCAGTTAGGCCGAGTGTCGCTCGGTCCGAGCTCAGCACGACCCGCCCGGTTGGCCCCATGATTTCAACACTATCAACCACTTCTTTTGAGCACATTTCATTCAGGAATCATAGCAAAATGGCTACACACCTTTTTCAACCTAAAGTACCTACACCCTCTTAAAGTTGTAACTCTCAACTCTCAACCAAAGAAAGAAAACACTTTTCCTAAAGTATAAACAGTCAATTGATTTAGCCTTTAGGGGCATACTAACACATGTGCATAAAAAGCTCAATGATTTTCTGGTCATGTTTATGAAACCTAATACAACAAGGAAACAATACGAAACTAATGTGATCCTATTTGCACATAATATACAGGTACTACTACATCTTCTCGTTAAGATCTAAGACCCTTGATCTACTACTAGATTATGAGACAAACAAACAAACTCATACGGATG
Source organism: Euphrasia confusa (assembly GCA_954870475.1). Lineage (NCBI taxonomy): Eukaryota > Viridiplantae > Streptophyta > Magnoliopsida > Lamiales > Orobanchaceae > Euphrasia > Euphrasia confusa. The sequence continues at coordinate 811,704 of OX940949.1, forward strand.
ATTTATAAAGAACACGGAAAGCACATGATTATCACACCATAATATACAATAATCTCTTAAATAAGCCACCGGGTCCCTCCAAGGAACATTTTGATAATCATCACATGATTGAGCAACCAATTTCATCGTCAGCATGAGGATCATCAGAACGATTAATATCTCCGATCCAGTCGGACGGCGGGTAATAATATGGGTGATTGTTTGAGTAAGCATGCATAGGTAAGGTGTAATAGGAAGTAGTCATACTTGCAGTTGGAGGCGCTGTGTTGTAACTCATACCATATTCTGGAGCAGGGTAGTAAAAGTGTGGTGGATAAGAAGCGATCTGCTGATGAGGTGGGGGGTGCAAATTTATTTGATCGGCAGGTGGGCCCATATTCCCGGTCGGCGGAGCAGATTCTCCGCTTCCAGCTGTAGGCGCACCACCGCCACTATTTGCCGAACCCGAGTTTCCCTTTTTCTTTTTCTTTTTCTTCTTTTTACCTCCACCGCCACCAGTTTGGGCGGCAGCCGCCTGTCCACCAACCTTTTCCTCCTTGCGATCATCGCCGGATGTGGGGTTGGTTTCTTTTTTCTGGTTTTCCTTTCCATTGCCATTATTATTGTTGTTGTCTTTTGATTGATTTTCAGCCTGCTCTGTATCACTACCACTTCCTTCATCATCATCCGAGCCCTTTTGCTTCTCTTTTTTCTTTTTCTCGGAATCTTCAGTCCAGAGCTCGGCGTGTTTCCCCGATTTTATCAGCTTCTTGGTCAAGGTTTCAGCTTCGACATTTCCGGCAACTAAGACCTTGTGTTGTTTAGAGTCTATCTCTATCTTATAAACTCCTGATGAATATACATAACTTAAAATTAATCATAACCCCGAATTATGAAACACCTCATGCATACCTGGGCATAATTATTTAAAAAAAAAAAAATACATTACCTTCAATACTTTGAAGGACTTTCTTTACTTTTTTCTTGCAGCCTACACAGTGGATAGAAACTTTCAAGGCCCATGTCTACAAGAGAGTATTTAAACAACATATGGATTAGCAAGCTACAACAGGTCAAACAATTGATTAAATTTCATACAAAGATTAGACGATCAATTATTACCTTGTACTTGAGGGGTTCGGCGGTATCGCCACAAGCAGGTTCCTTTTCCATCCAGTGTGTCTATGAGGGGTGAAAGAGGAGTCTCTCTTGATGTAGTGCTTGAATACAAGGAAGGAGAGTGATACAAGGCAATATTTAGCATCACGAAATAAAGCAGTGAAGGGGGAAAAGACTAATCTGCCCCCCCACCCCCAACTGTGGCAGAAAATTTTGTAGGGTAGGGCCACTATAAACCTTGGCATAAGTATCAGAGCAATATAAGCAAGACGAATCATTCCTCTCCCTTCAGCCACTCACACTGCAGTAAAATAAAATTTATCCGAATTTTCCCGTCCGGACAAAATAAGAAAAGCATGAAAATGGAAGTGCGACCACTTTTGTTCACAGCCTTGCTTTTGATAGAGTAGAATGGTAAAAATCACGAACGAGTATCAACACGCGCGCGCGCACACACATAATTGCATTAATTTCGTAATCTAGACAAATCAAGTAGAATGAAGAAAGATCCAATTATATGGAAAGCAACACAAGTGCAATATAATGAAGGCAAAATAAATCATTAGAAAATGCAAATAAGACAAAAGAGTACCGTGCAGATAAGTATCTGGAAAGTTATCGTCTCAAAAAGTGGAAGCAAAGCAAGAGAAGGGAAACAAAAGATAAGTAAAAAATAAATGAATTGCTATAAATCGTGTAGTTATGTAAATATGAATGCTGAAAGAGACTAATACAACTGAAAAAATAATCTTACTAAAAGCAAGACAATCTTACTAAAAGCAAGACAATCTACTAAAAGGGTTTACCTTTCCATAATTTTTCTAAAAAATACTTGCCAAATCTTATGATGGAGCTTTCATTTTAAAAGTCAAGGAATTGAACAAATTATCTAGATGAGATAACTTTGAAGCTTAAAATTAGCATGGAACAACACTTAGCCCTCAATTGCCCGTTTTTCCCATAATTGTAAGAAATATCGTTCTTGTTCTTACAATGACGACATTATGACACGTATACTTCTAGTGACTCTGTTTCTATTGATGCTTGAAGACTTGTACCTTCAGCATCCACCACCTACAATTTTATTACACTACCAGACTCGAGCAGAGAACCTTAAAATGAAGTTTCCATGACAACAAATAATTACAGAAACTTTAAAGGGGCACATGTCTCCCAATGAAGTTTCCTCCACACATAACTCGATATTTCAATCACATCACTAATATCATTTAACAATTTTAAACAGATATCAAAAGATAACCTTAAAAAAATCTCAAATCACAGAGCTTTACAACATAGAATAACACCAAAAATAGTAGAAACAAGAACCGCGAAAACTCCATCTCTAGAAAGCCTAAACTCGGCCCAAGTCAAAGGTTTTCAGACATGGACTAATACCTCTCCGAAACGTTCATTCAGTTCTTCTAGTGATCCAGAGTTATCGATCACAATAACCGCTTCGGCCCTTTTTAAATCCAAAGGCATCTGAGAAGTGATCCTACTCTTGGCCTCTTCAGCTGTTGATCCGTCTCTCGCCATAAGTCGCTGAAGTTGGGTCTCTGGGTCGACCCATACCACAATAATAGGCTTAGTCCACTTGTCCATCTTCGCCTCGAACAACAGGGGCACGTCAAGAATGATTATTTTACAACCCTGTACCCATAGCTTGAGCACTTCCATGAAAATCCCAGATGAAATGTATGGAGCCAATAATCTGAACTCTGAAGAAAAATAAAATTCTATACAAACCCGAGTTGTCACGAATAACCAAAATTAATCCGATACCATTCTAAACAAAACACGTATATATATGGTCGTCGACTTTAGCAATTCTATATCACAAACCAAAATAGATACGTACGTCAATTTTATGTTTAATCGCCTTGAACAAAAATTGAATTTTCCATTTAACTAAGCATACCAAATGAACTGTGGTACTGAGATGAAGTCCAAACTCACATATTCTGAAAATTTATAGAAAATGACCAATTGCAATTAACCTAATTTCAGATCAATCACAATCTGAGATTATTTTCTCGAATAATTAAGCGATCGCGTTGAAATCGGAGGTGCTTGAGTGCGGCCTCCCTCGCGCATAGTGCACGAAGACGAAAACACAGACCCGAGTCACGAGTGATCATTCACAATACATTATAATAGATTGTACCGATTAAGAAGCTGTCGCTTGTCAGGATCACTGAATACGATTTGCCCTAGCTTCGCTCGATCGACTTCGCCACCGGTCAGCAAGACATCGTCTCCGAACGCAGCCACAGTTTTTCTCCATCCGCCAGAGCCTTTCTTCAGAACAATCTACAGCTCAGAAAAAAGAAACACATTACCGAGTGAAAAACCGCAAAGGAATGCCATGGGTTTCAGAATTCGGAGAAAGAGCGTACGCGAGCAATGACGTCAGCATCGACGACGGGAATTCCGTTAGATTTTAAGAGATTGGAGACTGTGCTTTTCCCCGTACCTATGCCTCCGGTTAAACAGACTATCCTCGTCTGTAATGTAATGATGCCGCCGGGAAATCGAAGCCCGTTGACTTCGCTGGTAATATAGAAATTAAAGAAGTGTTTGGGCCGATAGGAAAAGGAGCAAGATTGGGTTGGGCCCAAATAAACTACCGTTCCATAATTCCACTCAACAAATAGTTATGGGCTTTTGGAACTAGGGAAGAACTGTAGATAGTATATACTCCCTTCATCTCTTAAGATAGTGCACGCTTTCCATTTTTGTTCATCCCTTAAAACAGTGCACATTCCATAAATGGAAGGTCTTTTCACAATTTTATCCTCTCAATACACATTTATTTACCTTTATACCACTACTTTTTCAACTACCTATTTTATTACTTACACATCAATACCTATTATACCCCTAATTTATATTATTAAACACACAAAAAATCACTTTTTCTTAATTCACGTGCGATTTTCTCTATGCACTATCTTGGGGATAGAGAGAGTACTAGTACAATTTAGGCAAGAAATCATAAAGTAAGTGGTGACAAAAACCTAGTATCTCAAAATTTCTCTAGAGATTTATTAAAATATTAAAATTAAAAAAAAAGGGTGATTTAATTACAAATAAAAATTACTTTTCAAAGTAAAGTGACATCTATTGACAATAAAATATCTCAAAATTTTTATAGAGATTTGTACACATGCTTAAAATTAAAATTAGAAAAAAGGGTGTATTTAGTAATCAAAAGAAAATAATTACTTCTAAAATTTATTAAATAATTTTACTAGATCTTACTTTTAAAAAGGAAATCGTGAATAAAATTTTATTCTTTTATTTGTATTTGCCTAACTTATCTTTACTCGCGTGTCGTGTGTGTTCAATTTACAAGAAAGAATTTGTTCTTTCGGACTAAATTTGGATAAATTGAACCGAAATAAATGAGTTTGAACTGAATTGAAGTAAAATTAAGTTCAATTGAGTAAAATTTTAAAATATTAAGATATTAATAAAATATATCAATATTTTTTACATTATAAATATTTTTATAAAAATAATATTTTTTATATAATAAAATAGTATTAATAGAATATAATTTATATACATATTTTTTTTCAATTTTAATATTTTTAACGTGTGATAAAATTATAAGTACATTATAAATTTAGAGATAATTTCACAAACGGTCCTGTAAATAAAGCGGAATCCACGTTTAATCTTTTAAGTTTTTAATAATTCAAATGTAGTCCTTTCCGGTCAAAATTGACCAGAAAATGCCACATGGCGGCTTATATGACGGTCAACATGTCACGTCAGCTAATTTGGGTCCCACCACTGCCACGCGTGAATTCATGTTTTATAACTAAAATCGGTTCATATATGATTCAAACTCAAGATCAAAAGAAAGACTTAATATGCTTACTTACCATTAGACTATACACACCACAAATGAAATATAATCATTTTGAATCATATTTATACTCTTTGAAAGCATATATTAGTAAATAATGGTAATAAATATTAATTATTGTATTATAATTTATTTTGATATAAATAAAATTTAAAATATTTAACATTATAACTTTTTAACAAATTAAAATTAATACTAATATAATTATTTGGTTTAAAGTATATTATTTATTAAATTTAATTTGTTAAAATTTTCTTTTTATAAGATTTTTTAGATAATAATATAATTATTTGGTTTTAATTATATATATAATTGTTTAATAACTATATATTTCAAATTGATTATATTATATTTATAAGAATGCGTTTAATTGTTTTAATTGAATTTGAATTAATTTTGTAAATATAATATAATTATTTAAAATCTAAAATTTTATGTTTATTTATTTATATTAAATTTGTACTAATTTGAGTAAATATAATATAATTAATTTTAAAATATAATTAAATTTTAAATAAGTGTGTATACAAAACTATTATACTAAATTTGTTTTATAAATTTATACACGCATTTTTCAAATATATATATATATATATATATATATATATATATATATATTTAAAAAATTATTTTTTAATTTTAAAATACAATTTATTTGTATTTTTTCCATATACTATAAAAATATAATTATATTAATTTTAAATGTTTTAGTTTAATTTATATTAAAACAAATTATAATACTTAAAATTTTTATATAATTAACTTGTATAAATATCTAAAATAATTTGTATTTATTTTTATTTATTAATATAAGCATATAAAGAGGTTATATATGATCAATATTGTTTGGTTTTCAAAATTTGATTGTAGGTGACTAGTATATAGTATTTTTTATTCTTTCCACTTGATCTTGGGTTCGAATCCTATATGAACCGATTTTAGTTATTAAACATTAATTCACACGTGGCAGTGGTGAGACCACAATTAGCTGACGTGTCATGTTGAACATCAAATAAGCCGTCATGTGGCATTTTCATTAAACATGAATTCACACGTGGCAGTGGTAGGACCACAATTAGCTGACGTGTCATGTTGAACATCAAATAAGCCGTCATGTGGCATTTTCCGGTCAATTTTGGCCAGAAAGGACTAAATTTAATTTTTTAATGACTTAAATGACCAAATGTGGATTTCGCTTTATTTACAGGACCATTTGTGATATTATCTTATAAATTTATATTACACATAAATAAAATAAAATTATATATATATATATATATATATATATATATATATATATATATATATATAGTAGAAACTCCGTACAGTCATATCGTTGGGATCGGGAAAAAATATTACTATAAAGAGTTATTCTTATATAGAATTTTACAAAATAAAAATAATTTTTTCTATAAAAAATAATATAAATATAAATATAATATACATAGAATAATATTTATCTTTAAATTTACAAAACCAAATTAATAGTTTTGAATAATAAATTTTGACCATATATGTGTAAAAATTGTGTTTAACATACAACTTGAATAAAATATTAAAAAATCTAAAGACTATAAACTTTTATCATATATTATATGTTATTGATTTTCATAAATATTAGTCATCTTAAACATGTTATTGATTTTAATAAATAAAAATATTATTAATAAATATTTTTATTATATATTAATCATTTATTCTTATATAGAGGTATAAATTTTTAAGACGGACCTAAAAAATGTTGACCTAAAAAATGTATGATTTATGACAATGTGAAGTTTATTCTTATTTATAACTGGTCCCAAGTTGGGACTTAAATTTTTTATTACTTTATTCTTATATAGAGTATTATATATATATATATTGTTAATATTATATAAAAATATATTTTATTAAATTATACATAAATAATATTGTATATATAATAAAATAATTTTATAGTTGGGACTTAAATTTTTTATTACTTTATTCTTATATAGAGTATTATATATATATATATTGTTAATATTATATAAAAATATATTTTATTAAATTATACATAAATAATATTGTATATATAATAAAATAATTTTATACTAATGCATATGCCGTATATCTCAATTTTACACATAATGCAGTCAACGAAAAAACAAATGCAAAGTTGGATGAAAAGAATCGAAAAAAAATGAGAATGGATATAGACGAAACTATTTAGAAAAAGTAATAATTTAAAAGAGTATGAAGATGAAAAACAACAAAATAAAGTCTATGAAAATAAATGATTCAAATATTTAATATTTATATTTTTATGGGTTATATATATATATATATATATATATATATATATATATATATATATATATATATATATATAATTAGCAATATTTTATATTACAACGCATTTAATTAATAGTAATATTTTTTTCTTAGCATAAATAATTTTTATATTACAATGCATTTAATAAATAATAATATTTAAATTGATATATAATAATAATTGAATTGATTTAAATTGACATAATTAGTTTGAATTGAATTGAAGTAAAAATAAGTTCAAAAGAACAAAAAATAAGCTCATGATAACGGAACGAGAGTATACATATGAGTGATATGACATATCTAATGAGAATATATGCATGCAAAAGCTGACGTTATGAAATAACCTTTATATAATTAACCCGTTGAATCGCATTGTTAATCATAATTATAAAAAAATAAATTATTTTATTTTTTATCTCAATATCTTGAAATGGATCTTCCTCCTCCATCTCCGCTGCTTCTTTATGATTTTGCTTCTCTCTTTCTCACATTTTGTCCATTAAAATAAAATTTAATTAAGAAATCAAAAAATGTCATTTACTTCAAAAAAGTATCTCAAATTTTCTAAAGAGAGAGTAGATATACGCAACTACTAAGCATGCTTAAAATTAAAATATTAAAATTCAAAAAAGGGTTGTATTTAATAATTAGAGATTTGTACACATGATTAAAATTAAAATTAAAAAAATGGGTGTATTTAGTTATCAAAAGAAAATAATTACTTCTAAAAATTATTAAATAATTTTACTAGATCTTACTTTTAAAAAGGAAATCGTGAATAAAATTTTCTTCCTTTATTTGTATTTCCTTAACTTATTTTTCTTCCTTTACTCAATTTACAATTTATTTGTATTTACCTAACTTAATTTTACTCGCGTGTCCCGTCCGTTCAATTTACAAGAAAGAACTTATTCTTTCGGACTAAATTTGAATAAATTGAATTTAAATTAATGAATTTGAAATGAATTGAAGTAAAATTAAGTTCAATTGAGTAAAATTTAAAATATTAAAATATTAATAAGATATATCAATATTTTTTACATTATAAATATTTTTATAAAATAATATTTTTTATATAATAAAATATTAGTAGAATATAATTTATAATTGAATCGATTTAAATTGATATAATTAGTTTGAATTGAATTGAAGTAAAAATAAGTTCAAAAGAACAAAAAATAAGCGCGTGCGTGATAACTACGTGTACTAAACGAGAGTATACATGAGTGATATGACATATCTAATGAGAATGTATGCATGCAAAAGCTGACGTTAAGAAATAACCTTTATATAATTAACCCGTTGAATCGCATTGTTAATAATAATTATCAAAAAATAAATTATTTTATTTTTTATCTCAATATCACGAAATGGATCTTCCTCCACCTTCTCCGCTGCTTCTTTAAGATTTTGCTACTCTCTTTTTCACATTTTGTCAATTAAAATAAAATTTAATCAAGAAATCAAAAAATGTCATTTACTTGCCAAAAAGTATCTCAAATTTTCTAAAGAGAGAGTAGATATTGCTTAAAATTAAAATATTAAAATTCAAAAAAGGGTTGTATTTAATAATTAAAAAAAAAACAATTACTTTTAAAAATTAATATTAAAAAGGAATGAGTGAATACGCGCGTGTTGACTAAATGAGAGTAGACATATGACGTATATAATGACGACGGTATGCATCCAAAAGCTACGTCATGAAAAAACCCTAATATAACACTCAGGACTCACATATTGTTAATCACAATTATCAAAAAAACCAATTATCTTCTTTTTATCTGAATATCTCGAAATGGCTCATCCTCCTCCTCCGCTGATTCTCTTCTTTCTGCTTATGTCTTTCTCACATTTCGTCCATGTTTCTTCGAAAACACACATTGTCCGAGTCAATCTGGAGTCGAAGCCATCGGTGTTTTCCGAGGCCAAACACTGGTACGAAGCCACTCTTCAAACCCTACGCAATGAAAACACCGATACTACTACTACTACTACTACCCAAAAACCAACACAAAGCGCGATTATTATTCACGAGTACAAAACAGTTTTCCATGGCTTTTCGACTCAACTCACCCCAACACAAGCCGCTAAGCTCTCAAGGCTACCGGGAGTCACCACCGTCATACCCGACCACGTTCAGAAACTACTCACTACTCACTCCCCTTCTTTCCTGGGCTTGTACTCTGGTAACAACAATGACTATAAAGTCCCCGGCCACTTACTCAACATATCCGAATCCGGCTCAAACGTTATCATCGGAGTTATCGACAGCGGCATCTGGCCAGAACACGTTAGTTTCCGCGACGAGGGCTTGGGCCCCGTCCCTTCCAAATGGAAAGGCGAGTGCGAGAAAGGGCAGAATTTCACAAAAGCCAACTGCAACCGAAAACTCATCGGAGCCAGGTTCTTTTACAAGGGCTACGAATCCGAGTACAAAAAACTAAACCGCTCGGAGGAAATTATGTCCCCCCGAGACTCCGACGGCCACGGCACGCACGCGGCAGCCATCGCCGCGGGAAGAGCGGTTGTTAACGCGCCGCTCTTCGACGGCCACGTCAGCACAGCCGTCGGAGTTGCTCCGAACGCACGTATCGCGATTTACAAAGTCTCCTGGAAGGAAGGCAGCATGGACTCTGATATTCTCTCTGCCATCGACAAGGCGGTAGAGGACGGAGTCGATATAATTTCTTGCTCCATCGGAGGCGCGATGTCGAACCTCGACCCGACCTCGATCGGGGCATTTGGTGCGATGGAGAGGGGTGTTTTTTTCTCGGCAGGAGCTGGCAACGATGGCCCTGAAGAAAGTTCGGTGACCAACGTTGCTCCATGGATGACATCCGTGGGTGCAAGCACGATCGATAGAAGATTCCCGGCAGAACTCGTGCTCGGAGATGGTCGGGTGTTGAAGGGCTCATCCATTTACACCGGCAAACCCTTGACCGCCAACGGCTCGTATCTAATTCCGATTGTATACGCTAGCGAATGCACGGATATCAAGTACTTGAAATCAATAGATGTCCGTGGCAAGATCGTGGTCTGCGATACAAGTCATGTTTACAGCCCGAAATCGGCTGTCATGAGCGCCGGCGCTGCGGCCATGGTTGTGTTCGATAAAGGATTGAACGGCGAAGATCTCATTGCTTATCTTCCTCATTGGATGCCAGCGATATCCATACCCACATACACAAGCTTCGCAATATCAAACCACATAGAACACTCGTACCCGAACGCGAGGGCATCGATTTCGTTTCACGGCATGAGGTTAGGGATCAAGCCGGCCCCGTTGGTAGCTGCCTCTTCGTCTAGAGGCCCCACCACTGTTGCACTGTTCGTCATGAAGCCGGACCTAATCGCCCCCGGCGTCAACATCCTAGCGGCATATCCGTTCGACGTGTCCGGGAAGGGTAAATCCGTCAATCCGCGTCAATCTGCGTTCTACATGCTGTCGGGGACATCCACGTCCTGCGCGCACGTGTCCGGCGTGGCGGCTCTCTTAAAAGGGGCCCACCCCAAATGGACCCCGGCTATGATCAGATCAGCCATGATGACCACTGCCTACACCAAAGACAAACAAGGCCAGCAGATACTGGACGGTAATGATTATAAAAATGCAACTGTGTGGGCCATGGGGGCTGGCCACGTGGACCCGGAGAAAGCCGTTGATCCCGGATTGGTCTACGATATAAGCCCAGGTGATTATTTTGATTTCCTGTGCGCTTCGGGTTATAGCGTTGAGGGTATAAGAATGATAACGAGTAGGAATAACACGTGTTGCCGTAAAAATCAATCTGATCAGCCGTGGAATCTGAATTATCCGGCCATCGCCGTTGACTTCAAGACGTATCGTAATGAGGAAATTGTTGTTAGGAGGACTGTGACGCATGTTGGTGATACTCCGTCTAACTACAAGCTGAATGTGGTTAATCCGAAAGGCGTCAACCTGATTGTGACTCCGAATCAAATAAAATTTAACGGCAAAAACGAAAACCAAACTTACAGTGTGTCCATCAAGGCCAAGAAATTGACCGTGCCGCTAGGGGAGTCCACGACGGATGTCGGAAAGCTAGTTTGGTCGGACGGGAAGCGAAATGTAGTGTCGCCGGTGGTGATCACGTGGCAGCTCGGGTACTATTAATCGATCTAGCTACTTAATTAATAATTACTAGTTACTATATACTCCTATTCCTATATATGTATGTGTGCGCGCGTTACTTAGCACACTTTAAGTAACTTTGGTCTGTGTGTTGTTTGATCCTTGTTTCAAGTTTTATGTGTACGTGTTTGTATCTGAATTCCAATATAATAAAGGCATTATATATTTATGTTTTGGTTTTTTTCAATGCACAAATTAATTGAATAAATATTGTACCACGTACGTATAAGGAGGACTCTGATAATATAAATAGGTTTTCGGCTAGCTGAAATTAATTTCCTGGTCGTCTCGTCTCTTCGATTGCTTTATTGAGTTTGTTCTCCTAATTTGATGTTAGGAAATCATTAGATTTTAATTTTTATCATGGTAGGTTTTCACATGAATAAATAATTCTTTTATACTATTTTTTTTTCCTTTTTTTTTAATTTTGATTAACTGATGATCTACTTTTGTATGTCAAAATTTATTAGTATATTCAAATAGTTACCGAACGATATATAAAAACCATAAAGACCACCAAATGACAATTGCGCATGTAGTGTAGTTGTATCATAGTACACTACCACGGTATTTTTTTTCTAATACTAAAATTCATTTTCACTTTTTTCCTTGCCAATACTAACAATCACACCCACATGAACACTGCACCTGCGAAAATCCTCCACCTCTTAACAAATTCCTGCAAAACCCAACCCCACGACCACCAAATCCTCGCGCGCGCAGATCCTCCTCCGGTTAAACCGACTATCCTCATCTGAATGATGCCGCCGAGAAATGGAAGCCCGGTTGATTTCGCCGGTAATATAGAAATTAGAGAAGTGTTTGGGCCGAAAAAGAGCAAGATCGAGTTGGGCCCAAATAAACTACCGTTCCGTTCCATAATTCCACTCAACAAATACGCACTCATTTTATAAACCCGGTTGATTTCGGGTTCGGGTATTTGAGTTTGTACCGAAAAATATGCACTCATTTGAGTTTTCGGTACTAGTACCCAATAAATTTGGGTAAAAAGTCGAGTTATAAAATTCATTTTAAAAAATATTGGGTATTAGGGTACCCGATTACCCGTTCGGGTATATCCGAAATACCCGATTAATTATTAAAATTAAAATAATAAATATTTTAATATATTAACTAAAAATCTAAAACATTATATATATAATAAATGATATTTTTTTTGTTTTTTATTGATATTTTTTTGGCCATTTCTACCGTACTTTATGCGTACAAAGTATGATATGTTGATCTCATTTTTCCCTAACAGGCCTAATACAGCCGGCCCAGTTCCTTTTCCCATCCATTTATTAACAAGGGCCCACTAAGGCCCAGATCCGAGAAGTTTTGCTCTCTCCAAATGTGGTGTCCGCCGATTAGCCTTGTCCGGATGCATCAGAAGAGTAGCTGCCAGCGACCACCTGGATACCCGTTCGCCTGTCTAGCGATCAGCATCCCTGAGGAGTCTAAACCGACCCGTGCCAGTCGTGAACAACTAAGCTGTCCGGAGGAAGGGACCACAAGATCAGAGGATTGCGGCTCGGATTGGGAACGTAAGACGCGAAGACACCCTGGAGAGCAAGGAAATCGCTGCGGACGGAGAAATCATCACGGGAGCACTGCAGGGGTATTCGAGTCTATTTACCTTAAAAACCCATGTAATTCAGGCCCAAGCCCATGTTTAGGAGCCCCAAATTTTGTACTATATATAGTTGAACTTTTCCATTTGTAAAAGAGGGCACAATTCCCAAGAAATACATTAAATAATTTACACTAGAGTTTTTGTGATTATTTACTTATTTGTTCATTCAATCCTCCAAATATCATTAGGTTCGGAGGAAAGCCTGTTAAGATTTTTCACCCGTAAACATGATATACATAGTAAACATGATATACATAGTATATGATTGAATAATTATTAATGAATATTATATATTTTTGTAAATGATAATTTATGTTTTATATTATGATTATTTTAATTTTTATGAATAAATACTTGTTTTTTTTTACTTTATTATGTATTTTTTGTATTTATATTTAAAAATGATTATTCATTTCTATAATAAATATTGTAATTTTTATAATTTTGTTTTCTCTAAAATGTGCTTTATTAAATTATACACGAATAATTTCATATTCCCTCTCTCTCAGACTAATAGTCACATTTTCTTAACAAAATACAAAGGAGATGTGAATATTGATTTGGTTGGTAAGGAGTATACATAATAAAATATATAATTTTATACCTATGCATCAAATTGATATCTCAGCTTTATAACAAAATGCAATCAATGAAAAAAAAATGCAAGGATGAAAAGAATAAAGAAGCTTTGAGGGTGAGAATGGATATAGTCTAAACTATTTAGAAAAAAAATAGTAACTCAAAAGAACAAGAAGATGGAGAACAACAAAATGAAGTAAGTGTATGGAAATAGATGATTCAAATATTTAAATTATATATATATATATATATATATATATATATATATATATATATATATATATATATATATATATATATATATATATATATAACAAATTTTTAATAAATAATAATGTTTAAATTGACATATCTATTAGTAATAATAATAATTTTAAATAATAATAATTGAATTAAACTGAAATAATGTGTTTGAATTGAGCTAAAGTTAACTGAAAATAAGTTTAAATGGACAAAAAATAAGAGTCTGATGACTACTCGTACTAAATGAGAGTATACGTATGACGTCATATCTAATGACGATGGTATGCATGCAAAATCTGACGTTATGAAATAACCCTTATATAATTAATTCGGCGACTCGACTCAAGTATTGTTAATCATAATTACCAAAAAAATAATCATTTTCTTTATCTCAATATCTCTAAATGGATCTTCCTCCTCTTTTTCCGCTGCCTCTTATCGTTTTGCTTCTCTCTTTCTCACATTTTGTTGACGTTTCTTCGAAAAGATACATCGTCGTCCGAGTCAATTTAAAGTCGAAGCGATCGGAGTTTCCCAAGCCAAACAGTACCGGTACGAAGCCACTCTTCAAAACCATATGCGTTGAAAACACCGATAGTACTGCTAAATTAAAATAAAATACACTTTAAAATATTTTAAAATAAAATTTAATCAAGAAAATCAAAAAATGTCATTTACTTTAATTTATGTGTCAAAAAATATCTCAATTTTTCTAAAGAGATGGAGTAGATATTGTACGCATGCTTAAAATTAAAATATTAAAATTTCAAAAAAGGGTTGTACTCACTCCATACCAAATAAATTTCATTTTTTTTGGATACGGTGTTTAAGAAAAATATTAATTATGATTTTTGGATAAAAAAGTAAACGGTAAATATATAATTTTTTTTAAAGGTAAAATTAAAATAATTGTGAGTAAAATTTAAAAAATTTAAGAGAAATATTAAAATTTAATTTTTTGATCAAAAATTAAAAGGTAAAATATATTTAAAAAAATGAAGTAGTTGTGAATACAGTTAAAATATATTTAAAAAAAATGAAGTAGTTGTGAATACAGTTAAATTTTATTTTTTTAAGAGTGTGAATAAAATTGTATTTTGAAATAAAAAATTTTAAAAAAATATATATATTTTTTTCAGTGTTTAAACTATTGTGTGACATATAAAAAAAAAGTATAATAACTATTTTGGAATAGAAAAAGTATTTAATAGTTAAAAGAAAATAATTACTTTTAAAAAGAGCGGTGTGCATTAACTAGTGTGTACTTAATGACAGTATACATATGACGTATATAAAGAGCGGTGTGCATTGACTAGTGTGTACTTAATGACATATACATATGACGTATATAAAGAGCGGTATGCATGCAAAAGCTGACATCATGAAAAACCCTAATATAACACCGTGGACTCGAGTATTGTTAATAAAAAATCACAATTACCAAAAATCAATTACTATCTTCTTTATCTCAATATCTGGAAATGGCTCCTCCTCCTCTTCCGCTGCTTCTCTTCATTCTATCTCTGTTCTCTTTCTCACATTTTGTCCACGTTTCTTCGAAAACATTCATTGTCCGAGTCGATAAGAAGTCGATGCCATTGGCGTTTCTCGAGGCCAAACACTGGTACGAAGCCACTCTTCAAACCCTACGCAATGAAAACAGTGCCGATACTAGTACAACCAATCATGATACAAAACCAACAAAAAACACAAGCCAAACCCTTACTCACGTTTACAGCACTGTTTTCCATGGCTTTTCGACTCAACTCACCCGAACACAAGCCGCGACACTCTCAAGGCTACCGGGAGTCATTTCCGTCATACCCGACCGCGTTAAAAAAATACAGACTACTCGCACGCCATCTTTCCTGGGCTTGTACTCTGGTAATAATTATGATTATATAGTCCCCGGCCACTTACTCAACAAATCCGACTCCGGCTCAAACATTATCATCGGAGTTATCGACAGCGGCATCTGGCCAGAACACGTTAGTTTCCGCGAAGAGGGCTTGGGCCCCGTCCCTTCCAAATGGAAAGGCGATTGCGAGAAAGGGCAGAATTTCACAAAAGCCAACTGCAACCGAAAACTCATCGGAGCCAGGTACTTTCACAAGGGCTACGAAGTCGAGTTCGGAAAACTAAACTCCTCGTCGGACTTCATATCCCCCCGAGACTCATACGGCCACGGCACGCACACGGCATCCACCGCCGCAGGCAGAGCGGTTGGTAACGCCCCGCTTTTCGACAACGGCCACGTCAAAGGCACAGCCGTGGGAGTTGCTCCCAAAGCACGAATCGCGGTGTACAAAGTGTCCTGGAAGAAAGGTGCCATGGATTCCGATATTCTCTCTGCCATCGACAAGGCAGTAGAGGACGGAGTCGATATACTTTCCTACTCCACCGCCGGCAAGATGTCGAATCTCGACGTGATAGCAATCGGGGCCTTTGGTGCGATGGAGAGGGGTGTTTTGTTCTCGGCGGCAGCTGGCAACGGAGGTCCGGTTAGGAGCTCGATTACCAACGTTGCTCCATGGATGACATCCGTGGGTGCAAGCACAATCGATAGAAGATTCCCGGCTGATCTCGTGCTCGGAGATGGCCGCGTGTTGAAGGGCTCTTCCATTTACACCGGCAAACCCTTATTGTCGTCTTCTGCCAACGCCTCTAATTATCATCCCATTATATTTGTTTACGATTGCACGAATGAGTCGTCGTTGAAATTAGTAGATGTCCGTGGCAAGATCGTCGTCTGCAGTGAAGGTGATCATACTTAATTCTTCGATCATATATATACTTCACTAAATATATAATTACACTTGTTTGTCAATCTTTAATTAAGCTTACCCGTCTCTAGTTGATGTTCACAACCCGAAATCACCTGTCATGAGGGCTGGCGGTGCAGCCATGGTCATGTTCGATACAAGTTTGAACGGCGAAGATCTCCCGGCATATTTCCCTCCTTGGATTCCGGGGATAACCGTAACCCTGTCCTCAGCCCCCGCCATTCTAGACTACTTAGAACACTCCAACCCTAACGCGAGGGCAACAATGTCATTTCACGGCATGAAGTTAGGGATCAAGCCGGCCCCGTTGGTAGCTTCCTTTTCGTCTAGAGGCCCCACCACTGTTGCACCGTTCGTTATGAAGCCGGACCTGATCGCGCCGGGCGTGAACATCCTCGCGGCATATCCGTTCGACGTGTCACGGAAGGGTAAATCCGTCAACTCACGTCAATCTGCGTTCTACATGCGGTCGGGGACATCCATGTCCTGCCCTCACGTGTCCGGCGTGGCTGCTCTCCTGAAAGGGGCCCACCCCGAGTGGACCCCGGCTATGATCAGATCGGCCATGATGACAACCGCTTACACCCAAGACAACCGAGGCGAGTCGATACTCGACGCGAATGACTACAAGAATGCAACGGTGATTGCTATGGGGGCTGGCCACGTGGACGCGGAGAAAGCCGTTGATCCCGGATTGGTCTATGATATAAGCGCCGGTGATTATTTGAGTTTCTTGTGCGCATCGAATTACAGCATTGAGGGTATACGAACGATAACTAATAGCAACAACACCCGTTGCAGTAAGAATCAATCCCAGCCGTGGAATCTGAATTATCCGGCCATCAACGTTGACTTCGAAGCATATCCTAAGTTGGAAATTGTGGTTAAGAGGACTGTGACGCATGTTAGTGATACTCCGTCTAACTACAAGGTGAAGGTGATTAACCCCAAAGGCGTGAACGTGACTGTAACTCCTGTTCGTATGAAATTTAACGGAAAGGGCGAAAAGCAAAGTTACAAAGTGTCGATCATGGCAGAGAAACTAGCCGTGGCGCCAGGGGAGTCAACGACGGATACCGGGAAGCTAGTTTGGTCGGACGGAAAGCGGAATGTAGTGTCGACGGTGGTGATCATGTGGCAGCTCGAGTACTAATCCATCTAGAGCTACTTAATTACTCTCTCCCTCTCTCTCTCTCTCTCTCTCTCTCTATATATATATATATATATATATATATATATATATATGTATGTTTGTTTGATCCTTGTTTTAAGTTTATGTACGTGTTTGTATCCAAATTCCAAATATAATAAAAGTATTTACGTTTTGTTTTTTAAATGCACAAATTCCATATATACTACATACAAAAATTCTCTAAATTAATACCACTGGGACACGACGTAAAATTTTATTAATTTAGAAAAATTATTAATTTATCAAGTATTTTTTTTTCATTTAATAGACTAAGTCGAGATCGAAAAATTCTATTAATTTAGAAATATTATTAACATATCGAGTATTTTTTTTCATTTAAGATATCAAGTCGAAATCGAAAAATTCTATTAGTTTAGAAATATTATTAACATATCTAATTTATGAAATAGTATGAATGACAAATTAATTTTTAAATATGTAACTAATATTATGAATTGTAAAAGGATTCTAAAGAAAATAAAAAATTTAAGATAGAAAAAAAAATGCAAAGTGTAGATATACAAGGGGAGTAACTCATGATTCACACTTTTTGCTATTTTTCTACATGATATTTTATTATGGAGATAATAATAATAATAATAATAATAATAATAATAATAATAATAATAATAATAATAATAATATTATGATATTATAATTATTATAATTATAATAAGTTCCATAATTTAATTTTAATTTTGAATAATGGTTTGATGTGACTATTAGTATATATGGTTTTGAATGATGGAACGTTACACGTTGTGGTTTGACCGTTCACATTCAACGAACCTTCAACTCAAACATTTTCTATATATAAGTGCAATAGACTTTACTCAGAAAAGATGAAGAAAAATGAGAAGCACTCGAAAATACTCGAAGAGAAACGAGAAAAAATGAAATTGTTTGAGAAATATACAGACGCATTCTGAGCAATCGTTCTCGTCTTTCTTTTGTTTACAACATTTTTTTGACCTTTCGATGATATTTTTTAGGCAACATCTTAGTTCGCCGTTGTTTTAGCACGTTTTTATCGGGTAGAATGATATGGGGCTGGGCTGTGTCTAGAGGGTTTGAAACGATACTAAGACATGTAAATTTATATTCTGGAGTAGGGGTTGGACTAGATTTGGGAAAGAACAGAGGTTTTGAGCTTTGAAGCTTCTTCTGAAGGATTTCTATTATCCACTCTTTTAATATCGAGAATATTCACTAATTAGTGCCGCCCTTTAATCTGAAGGGATAAGCCCCCTATTTATAGGGAGTTATGGAATGATTACATTCAGACCACGTACTACGTCTATATCTTTAAATGAAGCTAGTAACGACCCGGGGCCCGTGACCCGGAATGCATACGACGCATGTGGGCTCACGTGGGCGATGTCTCCGTTCCTCCTGAGATGAGCCCTTCCCCAGGTAATGATTGCGTGGCTCGGGCCGCGGGCTGGGTCTTTGGACCTCTGTTGGCTCTTCGCACGGAATGCGTGACGGGCTCGTGTAGAGGATCAAAGGCGTGACCCGGGTCCGGCACCCTTGTTTTAGCCAGTATGACGACAAAGCGAATCCGGGTCCCGGGACGAGCCTGACACTCACTTCATGCCCTTGCATGGCTCGCCTCGAATGATCCGTGACCCGAGTCTCGGATGCGCCCCGAGTCATTTCCCCGCGTGGATAGCCCAGGAGATCCGTGACCCGTTGTCCGAGCCGCGACGCGTCCCATGCGTCGTCCTCCGGCCTGGCCCGCCTCCGGATAGCCCATGCCCGCGCGCCTCCTCCTCGGATGTATGTTTTTATATTTGATTTTTTCTCCCCCAACATTGGCCCCCGGAGAGATCGCCGGAGGTTCCGTATTTTCGGGGATGTCTCCGCCCGTTGGGGATTTTCGGCCAGCTGTCCCCTGACGACTGTCTGACTTTAATTGTGGGGGTTGGCAGGTGGCCCTCTCCTGCACTTCGCCGCCCGCCTCGGGCAATCGTGATCGTCTGAGTGCCCCTGGCCCGCTGCTGTAACACTGGGAAGCTATTCAATGCACCCGGGAATCGTGCCTAGACGGTGGCCTTGGTCCTTGCAAACCGGGGTCTTTATAAAGCCGCTAAGCTCTTGGTTTTATCGATCCCCAGAAAAGTAAAACATGTCAAGCCTTCCTCCAAGTACTGCTAACTCCGGCGTGGGGCCCATCACTCACTCCCGGGAACGTGAGCCCGGGGAAGAGTCATTGGTGGCTACTCTGGAGTCTGGGGTTAAGCGTTTCACCGTGTCCCGGAAGTTCCACCCTCGATACCACCGCGAGGTGCTTCTGATGCCATCTCCTTTTTCGCAGATGTATGGGCACGTGTGGCCCGCTTTGCTCGCGGTCACTGATTCCTCCAGCTGCCTGTGGGTCTTTGACTTGATCTCCGGCGGGAATCGCTTGGGGATTGGGGGTATTGGATGGGCCGTCTTCGTCAAGCATATGGAACTGCAGGAAGGATGGAGAGTGGAGCTGCGCTGGTCGGCGGTGGAGGATATCAACATCGCCGTTTTCCGTGAAGATGGTTCCCTGGTTCCCGTACCCGTCGCGGCTCAGTGGCCCCTTTGAGCTGGGCCGGCCGACTCGCTCTCTACACCCCCTGTCCATGTAATAATTAGATGAAAATCTTTTTCCGCCCTTATTGGGCCTGTATCGGTTTTTGATTTTCCCGAAATAACAAGTGAAATAAGAAATATAACAATCGGTTCCCGTGTGCCGGGTCGCGGATCCGGGTTACGAGCCCGGATTTCGGGGTGTTTTTACCGCGCGGGACTGTTCGGTCCCTCGGGAGTCGAAACGCCACATCGGTTCCCCAGGGTAATGATGACGCTTTATGCACGTCACGTCTCCTGGGGATCTTTAAAAGATACTGTCGCCTCAGTCTTCTTCCCCGACTTCCCCCAATTTCGTTATCTGTGATTTCCGAATCCTTCTTTCGAAAGTCATGGTGAGCTCGTCTGTTGGCAGCAACGATTACGTCCCACCGGAGGTCATTTACGTCCCCTCTGACTCAGACGGGGAGCCCGACGAGGAACTCTTTCGAGCCCCGCCGGAGGTGGTCGAGATCTCCTCGGATTCCGACCCGGATGCCGGGGACAGTCACCTTTCCATCGAGCGTACGGTGGAAACCACCCAATTCTGGCACTCGCGGACTCGACCAGCGATGTGGCGGCGCCAAGGCCTGCCCCTGCCGCCACCTCTCTCCGTTCCCTTCGCCGGCGTGGAAGATCGTCGGGTCACGGTCCAAGACGCCTTGGGCCAGAACTGGCCCATGAAGTTAACTCGACTCCGCGACCGGCTCCGGGTACGGGGGAAAGGATGGCGCTCCTTTTACCGTCACCTGGGAGCTCGGAGAGGGTGGCGCGTCTGGATCAACTGGTCGCCGGATGGGGTCTCTCGGATTTGCGTGGTCGACGAACACGGCGTCGCTCAGACCAGACCTCGGTAGGATGCTTCTTAGGACGGCGAGAGGGCCGTTTTTTGTGTAGTCTTTTGTAGGGAATCCGTGACTTTCCCTCTGTAATTACGAGGGTGTGTTTTTTTTTCCTTTTTATTCTGATGTAAAGGGTTCTCCCCCTCAAGGAGCTTTGTCAATGAAAAAACCCCTTCTCTTGAACTCTTTTTGCTTGTGTTAATCGCGCTCGCGGCAACAGATGCCACGGCCTTTTGCCCTGCCTTCCTCCTCTCCCGCCGCCGCTGGGGAAGCGGCGCGCGGGAACATCGGGATGATGAGCAGCTGGACTGATGCAGGACCGTGACCCGTGGCGCCGGCCCCCGGATCTCGGGACCATTGACATTGTGTCATCCCGGGACGCGGTATTGCGTTGTTGGCGAAGAGCCTCCCTTCAGAAGTCGTGAATCGTCCGGTATAGGTACTCACCCCGTGATACGGGCCCCGGGTTGCAGTCCTTCGGAATTCGTCCCGTGTCCCGGTGCGCGGCCCTTCACGCCCTATGGATGGTTCATATTCGCTTGGGCCCCTTCATGCGTGTTGGGCTTCGAGAGTACTTGAGTGTTTTTATCAATAACCGCTCCTCATTGTCCCCTCTTAGATGCAATTCCCTTCTATAAAGACCCCTCTAATCACGCAGCGGTTTCTCTTTTCGCCTCTGCAAATTTGCTTTGAACCCTAAAAATCGCCGGATTCCAGATTCAGAACCTTCGGGAGTTGCTCAAGGTAGTCCCCATCACCCTTTTCTTAATTTCTTTTTTCACAGGTTTCGATGTCGTCGTCCCGAGGAAAAGAGATCATGCTGTCGGATTCTTCATCCGAGGATGCGGCGAGAGGAGAAGGTCGAGGCGGGTCATCGTCGGACACGGAGCCGGACATGAATGATCTTTTTCAGCAGTTCGACTCGCTGATGGACGAGGAATATCCCCCGCCTGCTGTGTTTCTCTGGGATTCGTACTTCCGCGAGAATCCTTATCCCGGCGCGCTGCCACGGCCCCCTGCCCGTTCGCCGCGTGCCTGTAGCACCCCCGCTTGGGGAGCCCACGGCCGGGCGAGCATAGTCACTTCTGCTATGTTAAAGGATAAGCGAGAGGAGTGGAGGATCCAGATTGATGTTCATATCTATCTCCCTCGTGCTGGGGAGTCCGCCTGCTGCCCGCCTCCCGGGATGGTGGCGATCGGGACAGAGGCGTTAGAATTCGGACTCCGGTTTTGGGAAGTGGCCCCGCATCAGATTCACCCCAACGGGTGGTCACAGCTCATCGGGGTTCTTTCGATGTTGGGCAACGTCGGCCTCTACCGGACCCTCACTGACTCAGAGATCCGGCGCTCGTTCACGATCGCGCGATTCGGGGGGAGCCACGGTGATTACACTGTCAAGGGGCGCTCCGGGATCCCTGCCGTGGAGGTGAAAATGTCCAAAGTGGACTTCCCCTGGACGCAGTGGGTGTACGTTGCCGGGGCTTGGCGGACTCAGACCCCGGACGGGGAGATCGACATCCCCACTTGCTACCATGAAAAAATCGCCAGTAAGACTCGAGTCGTTTATAAGTTTTCCCCGTCGTACTGATTTTAACTCCCTCTTGTGCTTTTATAGGTGTGAACACTCGCAGAGAGGGGCCGCTGAACTGGGACTATCAAGTTGCGTTGGGGTTTGCTGGTGCCCTGCCGACGAGGCGTCGCAGAGCCGACTATCTGTGCACAGAGGAGTCGCGGGACGACGCTCGGTTGATCTGTCCCCCCAAGCATCTGTTTGACCCGTACCCAGGTAATGTCACCCTGTTCTTGCATTTTCTTCACATATAGGTCATTCTATGCATTCTCCCTTGCTTGCTTATGGAGTTGGGTATTATGCTGCAGCCCCGTTTACTAGAATCTTCGAAGATCGCCCCCGTGGCAAAATGTCCAAGTTCCCTGGAGTCCCAGATAAGAAGTTTCCGTCCGCCGCGCCGCCGCCGCGGAGACCCGCGCCCCGGGTGAGGACCCGCGGTCTTGTAGCCGCACCGCCGCCCGTGATCCCGGCCCGGTCTGCCTCTCGGGTTCGCCGAGTCCCGCCGTCCTCGCCGCCGCTACCGCAAGAGGTGGTGGAGTCCCGCGACTCGGGGCCGCTGCCCGAGATCCCCCACGGCCCGTTTATAATGGACGCGAGAGGCGTGATCCACGCGTCTTCCCCCAGTGGCCGCATTCCCGGGTCCGGGGATGGCGGTCCCGTGGACCTTGTCTCGGACGAGTCTCCTTCCACGCGGGAGCCGTTGACGGGGTCCTTCCCGGATTCGCCCCGAGGCGGGCTGTTCTCCCAAGAGCTCCCGGAGGTGCCCGAGCCCTCTTTGTCCCGGAAAAGGAAGGCGCCCTCCGCCCCGGAGGGCGGAAGCTCCGGTCCCCGGGCCCCTGTCGAGCCGCCGCGGACCGGGTCTTTTGGCAATGTCCCGCCCGTTGGCAGCACACCGGTCTAAGGGGTTGATCCGGGCGTCGCCCAGAGGTAGGTGTCCCGTTCCGTATTTTTGTGTCTTCCCTTTCGCCACGACTGGTGATTTACTTGTTGTTCGCTTATGGTGACAGCATCTCGGGTTCTGCGCCCCACCTGGCGCCGCTCCTGCTTCAGTATGCCGCGAGTCGAGGGCCCCTGCCCCCGGTGTCCACCCCTGGACTTCCCGTAGGCCGGGCGATCGATTCGGTTGCCCGCTGCTGGACTCAGGAGCTGCAGGCCTTCAATCGGGGACCCGACGAGGCCTTCCTCCTCGCGTCCATGCTGCAGAGCCAGGCGACCGTGGCCATGGCCGAGGTACATGACTGGCTCGAGGGGCAGGCCCGCCAGATCAGGCACTGGATGGATCTCGCCAACGGGAGGGAAAGGACGATCGAGGAGCTGGGTCGTATGAATATGGAAGTGGTTTCTCGGAACGAGCAGCTGAGCGGCGAGCTTAAGGAGAACGAGGAGGCCCTCCGGCAGAGCACCGAGGCCCTCGCCGCATCGTCAGGAGACCGGGATAAGTGGCGTGCCGTGGCGGATCTCCGGGGAGAGAAACTAGAGACGGCGATCGCGGGAACTGCGGCGGCGGAGGCCCGGGCGACGCAATTATCTATTGCGCTCTCCGAGGCGATGGCCCGCGCGGCGCAGTTAGATCACTCCCTCACCTCCCGGGATGCAGAAATGGCGTCCCTCCGGGAACGTCAGGCCGAGACGGATGCTCGTGTGGACGAGTTGGAGGCCTATCTCGAGAGTCCCTGGACTGACCACACGATTCTCCTGGACCACTTCTACTCTCGCTCTATGGCGGACCTCATCCGGCACGCTCACCATGTCAACGACCAGGTACTCCTCGACCGCGTCCTTGCTTATTGGCAAAAGTATATGGAGGGGCGCGAGCTTGATCCCGGGATTGCCGAAAACTTTCTTGATCTGGAGGAGGATCTCCATATTGATATGAAGTGGTGGCCTACCTACGACCGCTTGGTCCGTCCTGGCTCACCCCCAGCTTACGCCGCTCCTTCCATACCGGCGGGCGGTACCCCGGATGCCGCCGAAGTGACGGTGGAAAACGCCGCCCATGTCCCGGAAGTGGTGGGGGAGAGCATTGACGTGGTCCCGGAGGCGACCCCGGATGAAAAAGGCGATTTGGAACCCAACCAGGAGGCGGCTATGGAGGAGGTGGTGTCGAGCTTCCCGGAGAAGTCTTTTGATGCCTTCATGGCCGACATGGATCCCGTTGAAGATGCTACAGCAGTGTCGGCTCCCGGGCAGGCGGATCAGGGGATGACCGAGGCGGATAGCCAGTGTCCCGATGAGGTAGGTGGTTCTGAGTGATGACAGTCCCCGAGAGGGCCATTCTGATCAATGATGTTTCTTGTTTTTGTTTTCTTTATGCGGCCGTTGGTGGCCGCGGGCGTTTGGCCTAAGACAATTTCTTTTTGGATCATGTATTTTTGTGTGGTTTGTTTTTAGGCGAGGCTCCGTCTCCCTGGATATTTATAATCGAGCCACGGGCTTGGTTTCTGGTATTTGTACTTTGGATGTTCGATCGATATTTTTTCAACTAGTTTTTGTGCATAATTTTTCGGTGTAGCACTGGTTTTCTTTTGCATGTCTCGTGGGTACGCCCCGAATCTACCTGGTAGGTGGATCGTATCTTTTTTCCAGAGATTTCTCGGGGTGAATTTTCCGAGATGGTAAACCCCTAACCATCCGGGATTTAGTTTTATTGATTTGTCTCGGGACTTGGGTCCCGGGTGGAGTTTGGTGAATCCGAGATGCAGCCTCGCGGCCTTACTCTGTGGACTTGGGATGGTCTCGGGTGTGAGTACCAGGGTCCCGTCGCCTGTGGATCTTTTTATCGGGGATAGCTCGTAGCTTGTTTGCGGAAAATATTCGTTTTTTCTATACTCCCCCGTACGTTATGTCTCTTAACCCGGAGGTCTTTCTAGGAGCTCATCAGTTTTACCGGATTTTTTGGCATTTAGCTGTGCGGAAATATCCGGTTTTATATGTTCCCCCGCACGTTATGACTCTTGACCCGGATCAATTCAGCTGTAGGTGGTGACACTCGTGCCCCGGGTCTACCCTGCCGAGTCCCTTGCTGGTTTATGCAAATGTGGGTGGGTTGATTCGGAGGAATCTCTCGAGTTCGTACTTCGTTGCGGGTGCCAGCGACGTTCCGATGAGCAGCTGTCGCGGAAGCTCAATGCTTCCGACTTGAGGGGGGCAGTTTTCTTCTAGAGCCTCGATCCCTAGGCTCTCCTGGTTTTGGGTTCCCGGAAGTGTGTCCTGAGTGTCACGGGTTCGACGGCCGAGTTCCGCATCCCATGAATTGGGTTTGATTGCCGGTTCTTTATTCCAATAGTGGTTTCGGCCTTGGGTCCGAGGCTATATCGTCTCGTGATGCCCCGCCGAGTTTTGAGACCCGGAGCTGTCTCGGGGTCCGGGATCCCTCCTGCAGCTGCCGCGTTCGGTGTACGTTTCAATCCGGGATCCGGGTCATTCTTTGCTATTGCTAAGACAGACCCCTCTAGTCTCTTTTTATATTCTTCATCCCGGGCCCCGGGTGTTTCGGGGTTGATTCCGAATTCCGGGTCCGCGGAGATTACATTCTCGTGAGTATTCATTACATTGATTCTTTTAATCAAGAAGTCACAACAAACATCTCTTTGCCATTAACTGGTCTCCTCGGACGGTGCCAATGGCCCCGGAGGAGACTGGGAACTTGATACATTAATAGTACGAGGAGGCCACAACTTCGAAAGCTTCCAGAAAGGGCCTCCCTAAAAGTGCGTTATATCCGCTAACTTCATCGACTATTACGAAGGTCAAGTTCCTTAATAGCTTTATTTCGGGGTTTTTCTCGTCTCTTAATTCCAAAGGTAGCACCACCGTCCCGTAGGGAACCAGCACGTCTTTCCCCACTCCTTTCAGCCTTATGCTACTGGGGAGTATGTACTGCGCCATGTTGTCTATCTGATCGAGGGCCTGCTTGTATAGGATATTGCAGTGGGCCCCGTTATCGACCAGAAGCCGCGCAACTTCCACTCCGAGTATGGCGGTTGTGATCACCAGAGCCTCGCTCTTGGGATATCCGACCCCTATGCGGTCCTCCGGAGAGAACGTGATCAAGGCGTGTTCCGAGATGCTTCGAGGGGGAGCAGGGTTCGTCTCCTGGTAGACCCTCCATATCTCCACCTCCCGCTTCCTTTTCCTTCTGCTCTCGCTCG
Organism: Euphrasia confusa; assembly: GCA_954870475.1. Classification (NCBI taxonomy): domain Eukaryota; kingdom Viridiplantae; phylum Streptophyta; class Magnoliopsida; order Lamiales; family Orobanchaceae; genus Euphrasia; species Euphrasia confusa. The sequence goes on from OX940949.1 coordinate 838,724, forward strand.
TGATGGGCTGGAGCCCGCCGATCATCAGGATTTGCCCGACGTGTACCGGGGACTGGCTGCGGTTCTGACCACCGCGGCCCGGGGCCGCTACTACATTTCTTCCGTTGCCCGGGTTGGCCACTTGGCCGGTCCCCCGGTCCCCGGGTCTGCCGAGGAGCTCTCAGAGTTTCCCGTCCTCGAATAACTTCCATAACTGCTTCAACAACTGGCGACACTGGCCGGTGGGGTGCCCGTGCTGCTCGTGGAAAGCGCACCAAAGGCGCCTGTCGAGCTTATCCGGCGAGATCCTCATAGGCTCGGGTTTGGTCAGGGCGTCCCCCATGGCTTGGAGTGCGTGCATCATGGCCATGGTGTCCTGTCCGGTGACTTCGACCAGCCGGACCTCCATCTCGCGGTAACTCGGGGCAGGACGGTCTCGTTCCGGGGCCTTGGGAGGGCCTCTCCTGGGAACGTGACTCGGTCTCGCCTCCACGGGTGCGGGATCCTTCCGTTTCGCGTCTCCGGGGGTTTCCGTCCCGCGCATGAGGCGCTGGTACCAACACTGTGCCGCGGCCTTTACGCGGAAGTCCTCGTAGGTCTGTGGATAATTGAGCATCAGATGCTTGAAGAGCTCGGAATTCATCCGGAGCCCGTTCATCGCCGTGTGTAGCTTCAGATCGTCGCCGACCTCTTCTCCGCCGAGCAGGATGTCCCCGACTCGGTCCACGTATCGCTCGTCGCCCTCCTCCACATTCTGGCGAATGCCGATCAGGCGCTGGCTCTGCTCGAGACGGTTCACCTTGGAGGCGAAGTGCGCCACGAAGCGCTGGACGAGGTCGTCGAAACAGTGGATCGAACGGGAGGAGATCCCCGCGAACCATTTGTGGGCCACATCCCCGAGGGTGAGGGGGAAGAGCCTGCACCTTGTGGCGTCGCTAGCTCCCCTCCCGGACATGTATGTACGGAAGCGGCTGAGGTGGATCTCGGGATCCGTCTTCCCGTCGTACAGGGTGGTCTGGAGGGGCTGGATCTCGTACTGCATGACCGCGTGCTCGACCTCCAGGGCCAGGGGTTCTTTGCAGTAGTCGACCCGCTCCGGTCGGGCCTGGGCCTCGGCCAGCTTTCTCTCCATCTCGGACACCTTGCTGTAGAGGTCCAAGAGACCCGCCTCGGGTCCCGGTGGTCGCGGGACACGGGTCCCGGGACCTTGCTCCGGCTCGACGCGACGAGTCTTCTCCTCGCCGTCTCCCCCGATCTGGTCTGCTGGGGCCGATTGGTTGCCGGCCTCCTCGCCGAGATCGAAGACGAGTCGTCGGGCGGGGATTGTGTAGCGGTTGGAGCCGGCACGGCATCCTCCGAGGCGGTCGAACGCGCCGTGGCTGGCGTGACCGGGCCCCAGACGGCCGAACGCGCTTCCTTTCCCAATCTTCTCACCTGGACGAATAGAGAGGGAAGTTAGAGTACGCTTACGCTGTATGAGATCGGACATCGCAACGTCGATCTTTTCGGCGGTGTCCAAAAGGAGGTGCAATTCCCGGGTCGGTGTCTCGGGGGGAGGTGGTCCGCGTCGGAACTCAGGATCCGAGCGATGTGCATGGCGGTGGGCCTGCTGGCGGCGTCTGAGGCGTCGGGCCTCGGAGCTGCTACGGAGGTACTGGTTGGACGTGTTGTGGCCGTCCAGCTCTCCGGTGATGACGGCGTCTTCGTTCCCGGGGACGTCCCCCGAGTGGCGGGGCGGCGTCTGACTCGACGGCGGGCATCTTCCCTCTCTCCAGCTTCTTCCTCGTGGCGGAGCGGGAGGAATCTGACGCGGTGGCTCCATCAGACATGGCTTCGGCTCTTCTTTCTTTCTCTGGGTCTAGTATAACAACCCCCTCCTTCTAGCGCCAAATGTTTTAGCACGTTTTTATCGGGTAGAATGATACGGGGCTGGGCTGTGTCTAGAGGGTTTGAAACGATACTAATACATGTAAATTTATATTCTGGAGTAGGGGTTGGACTAGATCTGGGAAATAACAGAGGTTTTGAGCTTTGAAGCTTCTTCTGAAGGATTTCTATTATCCACTCTTTTAATATCGAGAATATTCACTAATTAGTGCCGCCCTTTAATCTGAAGGGATAAGCCCCCTATTTATAGGGAGTTATGGAATGATTACATTCAGACCACGTACTACGTCTATATCTTTAAATGAAGCTAGTAACGACCCGGGGCCCGTGACCCGGAATGCATACGACGCATGTGGGCTCACGTGGGCGATGTCTCCGTTCCTCCTGAGATGAGCCCTTCCCCAGGTAATGATTGCGTGGCTCGGGCCGCGGGCTGGGTCTTTGGACCTCTGTTGGCTCTTCGCACGGAATGCGTGACGGGCTCGTGTAGAGGATCAAAGGCGTGACCCGGGTCCGGCACCCTTGTTTTAGCCAGTATGACGACAAAGCGAATCCGGGTCCCGGGACGAGCCTGCCACTCACTTCATGCCCTTGCATGGCTCGCCTCGAATGATCCGTGACCCGAGTCTCGGATGCGCCCCGAGTCATTTCCCCGCGTGGATAGCCCAGGAAATCCGTGACCCGTTGTCCGAGCCGCGACGCGTCCCATGCGTCGTCCTCCGGCCTGGCCCGCCTCCGGATAGCCCATGCCCGCGCGCCTCCTCCTCGGATGTATGTTTTTATATTTGATTTTTTCTCCCCCAACAGCCGTAAGCAAATGTTTTGCTTTGAAATCGTTGTATTCTGAAAAACAATTGTATCCGTAGAGAACGAATTTTTTTTTAAGAAATCGTATTAAACAAGAAGTTGTTAATTTGATTTTTCTTTTCTTTTATCTTTCTCTAATGGATACACACGACACCAACATAACAAATACGAGTACTACAGAAAACACCGATAGTACTACTACATTATAATTAATAAAATACACTTTAAAATACTTTAAAATAAAATTCAATCATGCAAAGCAAAAAAAGTCATTTACTTTAATTTATTTGTCAAAAAGTATCTCAATTTTTCTAAAGAGCCACAGTAGATCTTGTACGCATTCTTAAAATTAAAATCTTAAAATTTAAAAAAGGGTTGTACTCCCTTATATACCGAAATAGATTTCATATTTTTCTAGATACGGTTTTTAAGAAAAATATTAATTACTTCTTCTCTCATAGTCACATTTTCTTTATAAAATAAAAAGGAAGTGTGACTATTAATCTGATTGGGAGAGAGTATGATTTTTGGATCAAAAGTAAACGGTAAAAATATATTTTTTTAAAAGTAAAAGTAAAATAATTGTAAATAAATTTAAAAATTTGAAAAGAAATATTAAATTTTGACTTTTTGATCAAAAGTAAAGGGTAAAATATATTTTAAAAAGAAAAATAAAGTAGTTATAAATATAGTTTAAAGGTGAATAGATTAGAATAAAATTGTATTTTAAAATTAAAAAAATTTGAATAATTATTTCTTTTTTAAAAGTGCAATAAATTTTATTTTGAAATAAAAATTTTAAAAAATATATATTTTTTTAGTGTTTAAACTATTGTGAGACATAAAAAAAAAAAGTATGATTACTATTTTCGAATAGAAAGAGTATTTAATAGTTAAAAGAGAATAATTACTTTTAAAAAGGAATGCGTGTTGACTAGTGTGTACTTAATGACAGTATACATATGACGTATATAAAGAGCGGTATGCATTGACTAGTGTGTACTTAATGACAGTATACATATGACGTATATAAAGAGCGGTATGCATGCAAAAGCTGACATCATGAAAAACCCTTATATAACACCGTGGACTCGAGTATTGTTAATCAAAAATCACAATTACCAAAAATCAATTACTATCTTCTTTATCTCAATATCTGGAAATGGCTCCTCCTCCTCTTCCGCTGCTTCTCTTCATTCTATCTCTGTTCTCTTTCTCACATTTTGTCCACGTTTCTTCGAAAACATTCATTGTCCAAGTCGATAAGGAGTCGATGCCATCGGTGTTTCTTGAGGCCAAACACTGGTACGAAGCCACTCTTCAAACCCTACGCAATGAAAACACCGATACCAACAGCAAACGTGCAAACGTGCTTACTCACATTTACAGCACTGTTTTCAATGGCTTTTCGACTCAACTCACCCCAAAACAAGCCGCGAAGCTCTCGAACCATTCGGGAGTCATCGCCGTCATACCCGACCGCGTTCAGAAATTACAGACTACTCACTCCCCATCTTTCCTTGGCTTGTACTCTGGTAATAATTATGATTATATAGTCCCCGGCCACTTACTCAACAAATCCGACTCCGGCTCAAACATTATCATCGGAGTTATCGACAGCGGCATCTGGCCAGAACACGTTAGTTTCCGCGAAGAGGGCTTGGGCCCCGTCCCTTCCAAATGGAAAGGCGATTGCGAGAAAGGGCAGAATTTCACAAAAGCCAACTGCAACCGAAAACTCATCGGAGCCAGGTACTTTCACAAGGGCTACGAAGTCGAGTTCGGAAAACTAAACTCCTCGTCGGACTTCATATCCCCCCGAGACTCATACGGCCACGGCACGCACACGGCATCCACCGCCGCAGGCAGAGCGGTTGGTAACGCCCCGCTTTTCGACAACGGCCACGTCAAAGGCACAGCCGTGGGAGTTGCTCCCAAAGCACGAATCGCGGTGTACAAAGTGTCCTGGAAGAAAGGTGCCATGGATTCCGATATTCTCTCTGCCATCGACAAGGCAGTAGAGGACGGAGTCGATATACTTTCCTACTCCACCGCCGGCAAGATGTCGAATCTCGACGTGATAGCAATCGGGGCCTTTGGTGCGATGGAGAGGGGTGTTTTGTTCTCGGCGGCAGCTGGCAACGGAGGTCCGGTTAGGAGCTCGATTACCAACGTTGCTCCATGGATGACATCCGTGGGTGCAAGCACAATCGATAGAAGATTCCCGGCTGATCTCGTGCTCGGAGATGGCCGCGTGTTGAAAGGCTCTTCCATTTACACCGGCAAACCCTTGTGTCTAATTCCGATTATATATGTTAGCGATTGCACGGATATTGAGTCTTTGGAATTAATAGATGTCCGTGGCAAGATCGTGGTCTGCGATTTCAGTGATCCTTACAGCCCAAAATCGGCTGTCATGAGCTAGCGCTGGCGCTTCGGCCATGGTTGTGTTTGGGGATGGTTTGAACGGCGAAGATCTCCCCGCATATCTTCCTCATTGGATGCCAGCGATAACCGTACCCACGTCCACAAGCTACGCGATATCAGACTACATAGAACACTCGAACCCAAACGCGAGGGCAACGATTTCGTTTCACGGCATGAAGTTAGGGATCAAGCCCGCCCCGTTGGTAGCTGCCTTTTCGTCTAGAGGCCCCACCAATGTTGCACAGTTCGTTATGAAGCCGGACATAATCGCTCCGGGCGTGAACATCCTCGCGGCATATCCGTATGACGTGTCCCGCAAGGGTAAATCCGTCAACCCACGTCAATCTGCGTTCTACACGCTGTCGGGGACATCCATGTCTTGCCCTCACGTGTCCGGCGTGGCGGCTCTCCTGAAAGGGGCCCACACCGATTGGACCCCGGCTATGATCAGATCAGCCATGATGACCACCGCTTACACCCAAGACAACCGAGGCCGGAATATACTAGACGGAAATGACTACACCAATGCAACGGTGCAGGCTATGGGCGCAGGCCACGTAGACCCGGAGAAAGCCGTTGATCCCGGATTGGTCTATGATATAAGCCCCACTGATTATTTGGATTTCTTGTGCGCCTCAGGTTATAGCATCGAGGGTGTAAGAACGATAACAGATAGGAATAACACGCGTTGCCATAATATCAATCAATCTCAGCCGTGGAATCTGAATTATCCGGCAATTACCGTTGACTTTGAGGCATATCGTAAGTTGGAAATTGTTGTTAAGAGGACTGTGACGCATGTTGGTGATACTCCGTCTAACTACAAGGTGAAGGTGGTTAATCCAAAAGGCGTGGAAGTGACTGTGACTCCGAATCAAATGAAATTTAACGGCAAGGGCGAACAGCAAACTTACAGTGTGTCGATCAATGCGAAGAAATTGACCGTGTCGCCATGGGAGTCAACGACAGATGCCGGGAAGCTAGTTTGGTCGGACGGGAAGCGAAATGTAGTGTCGCCGGTGGTCATCATGTGGCAGCTCGGGTCATATTAATTAGTCGATCTACTTAATTAATTACTACATATCAGTTTATATATGAATGTATCTGTGCGTTTTATTTAGCACACTATTTGAATAACTTTGGTCTGTGTGTTGTTTGATCCTTGTTTCAAGTTTTATGTGTACGTGTTGTATCTGAATTCAAATATAATCAAGGCATTCATGTTTTGATTTTTTTCAGCGCACAAATTCAATAAATACTGTACCACGTAAGGAGGACTCTGATAATATCAATAGGTTTTAGGCTGAAATTTCCCAGTCGTCTCTTCGATTGTTTTATGAGTTTGTTCCCTTAATTTGATGTTGTTACGAATTCATTAGATTTTAATTTTTTATCATGCTAGGTTTTCACATAAATAAATGTTTCTTTTGCTTATTATTTTTTTCAATTTTCAATTTTGATCAAATGATTATCTACTTTTTTTTTATGTTAAAATTTATACAGTATTCAAGCGAATTTTTGTCTTGAATTACGTTCTTTGGTTTCCCGATTTTGGTGGGGACACGGTGAAGGAAAACGCGGTATTAATTGGGTCTCTTGGGCAAAAATGGCTCGGCCTAAATGTGAAGGAGGATTGGGTTTTCGTGATTTCAATTCATTCAATCTTGCTCTGCTAGCTAAACAAGCATGGCGCCTTGTGACTAATCCGTATTGTCTTTGGCCTCGCTTAATGAAAGCTAAGTATTTCCCTAATGGCGAATTTATGACGGCTCCGTTGGGTGTTAATCCAAGCTACACATGGAGGAGCATTGTCGAAGCAAGAGTGGTGCTTGATAGGGGATTACGACGTAGGATTGGGGACGGTCTGGAGACGAAAATATGGCGGCATGCGTGGATTCCCCACACCCAGTCAGGTCGGGTTATCACACCTTGTCTACCGGGTAATGAAGAGATGAGGGTGGCTGATCTTATGAAGGCGGATGGGAGTGGATGGGACGATCATAAGCTTGATAGTCTGTTGTTGCCGTTTGAGAGGGATAGGGTGCGCAATATTCGGTTAAGCTCCAATAGACCGCGTGATATTTGGTTTTGGGGCTATGAGAAGGATGAGATTTATTCTGTTCGGAGTGCGTACAAGATGCTAGCAGGGGATATGGGGGATATGGAAGGTGTGTCGGATTGGAGTAGGGACAAGTGGTTGTGGAATCGTCTCTGGAAGGTTCCCGTCTGGCCCCGTGTGAAACTTTTCTTCTGGCAACTGTGTCGAGAAGTTTTGGCTACGAAAGCAAATATTGTCGCTCGAGTAGGAGGTGAGTGTTCTTTCTGTTCTTTTTGTAATTCAAATTTTGAGTCTTGCCTTCATCTTTTTAATAATTGTCATGTGGCGAGATGGGTGTGGGAGAAAGTGGGGATTGAAATGCAGGAGGTCGAGTGGCGCGACGATGTGCGAGGATGGGTTGAGTGGTGTTGGAAGGAGGGGTCGAAAGATGATCATGTGAAGCTTATGATTGGGTGTTGGGCGCTATGGGAACATCGGAATAAGGTAATATTTGATGGCATTAAGGTGGACCCGGATGCGATTGTGAGGCGAATAAGAGACGTGATTAATGAAGGAGTGTGTGGGGAGATTATGGGGAGGATGCATAAGGCTGTAAAAAGTGGCGGGGGGGTCTCGGGTTCGGCGGAATCAGGGGGGTGGAGGGCTTCTAGGGAGGGCTTCTAGGCTGTAAAGATCAATGTTGATGCGGGTGTGACGTATGGGGAAGGGGTTGCAACGGGTGTGGTGTGTCGAGATGGTAACGGATCGGTTTTATGGGGCTTAATTATCCATTGTTCGTAATGAATGTTGGGAGGTTGATGTTGCTGAGGCAAGTGCGGTGCTCGACGGAATCGAAGAAGCTAGGCGTAGAGGTCTTCAAACCGTGGAAGTGGAAAGCGATTGTTTGGTTGTGATCGAAGCGCTTAAGAATCGGAGGGGGGGAAGGAGCATCTTTTCGCTGATTATAGATGATATTTTAGCTTCATGTTCCAGTTTTCAGTCTGTTATTTGGTCTCATACGAGTCGTATTAACAATTGTGTTGCTCATGAGCTTGCTCATATTTTTCCTAGAGTCGTAGGTAAATTTGTGTGGGAAGATGCTTTGCCAGCTTCCGCGAATAACGCTGTAATTTTTTATCGTTCGTTAATTGAGTAAGCCCCTGTGCTTTTCTCTTCAAAAAAGAAAAAAATAGTAACCGAACTGTATAAAAACACTATAAAGACCACCAATTTCATCATTTACGCATGTAGTGTGTAGTGGTATCATAGTACCCTCCCACGGTACTGATCGGGATTCGATTCCCCTTATGCGCATTTATATACTTTTTTTTTTATTGCTTCTAAATTCATTTTCACTAATCATCTTATCGCACAATCACACCCACATGAACACCGCCACCGCACCTGCGAAAATCTTACACCTCTTAACCACTTCCTGCAAAACCCAACCCCACGTCCACCAAATCCTCGCGCAGATCTTCCTCCGCTCCGACACCGTCATCGCCCACCGCTTCATAACCGCCTGCGACTCCTTAAACCTCCTTACCACCGCCGCCTTCCCCCTCTACATAAACAACGCCGCCACCACGCCCCACACTTTCGTCTGCAACACACTCCTCAAGGCGTTTTCCATTGATATACTCCCACATGCACAGGAACGCCATCCCCGTGAATCACCACACCTTCCCTTTTCTGCTGAAAGCGTTAGCCGACTTGAAGCTGATTAAAGAAGGGGTTTCGGCGCATGCCCAGGTAATCAAATTGGGGTTTTCTTATGATGTTTATGTCGGGAACTCTCTGTTGAATTTGTACGCCGCAACCGGTAATATGAATTTGTGCGGGAAACTGTTCGATGAAATGCCCCTGAGAGACGTGGTGTCGTGGACTGTCGTGATCTCGGGGTTTAACGAGTCCGGTAGCTTTGACGATTCGTTGATTTCGTTTGAGAAGATGAGCAGCCAAGGGGTCACGCCGAATCGGGTGACGGCGGTGAATGCTCTGGCTGCTTGCGCTGGTTTGGGAGCTTTGGATATGGGCGTGTGGGTCCACGAGTACGTGAAAAAAAGTGGTTGGTACTTGGACGTGATTCTGGGCACCTCCTTGATCGACATGTACGGGAAATGTGGGCGGATCGAAGAAGGTTTGCGGGTGTTTGATGAAATGCCTGATAAGAACGTGTTCACGTGGAATGCGATTATCAAAGGGCTAGCTCTGTCCAAGAGCGGAAAGGAAGCTATCAAGTACTTCCTCAAGATGGAAGAACAAGGATTAAAACCCGATGAGGTGACTTTGATCGCAGTGCTTAGTGCGTGTGTGCATTCAGGTTTCGTGCACATGGGTCGGCGTATATTTTCCTCACTGATCGATGGAAAATATGGGATTTCACCGAGTGTGAAGCACTATGGCTGTATGGTCGATCTCTTAGTGCGTTCAAAGTGTTTAGATGAGGCACTTAGGGTTATGAGGTAGATGCCGTTTGAGCCCACTGTGAGTATTTGGGGTGCGTTGCTTGCCGGCTGTAGGGCCCAAGGCAACTCTGAATTGGGTGAAATTGCTGCTTGGAAGCTAGTGGAACTTGAGCCTCAGAATAGTGCCTATTATGTTATGCTGTCTAACTTGTACGCGGAAAAGGAGAGTTGGAGTGATGTGGAGAAAGTTCGGAAACTGATGAGAGACAGAGGGCTTCAGAAGGATATGGGTAGCAGCAGTACAGTTGAAATTGGGAATTCCAGATGCTCCCTTATATGCGTCTCACTGGAAACTTCCTTGTAGCTCACGGTAATGTAGAAATCATGAATATTTGACGATTGAAGTCATTGATTTTAATCAATTTTGTTTACATGGTAAAATATATGATGATTCTTGACAATATTTGATTAAATGATTTTCAACATCATGCTGATTTCTTGACTTTGCATGGTATGCAATTTCTTGTTTCTTTGTTCCCTTTGCAAATTTTCGGTAAAAGGTGAAAACTTATTTCAATCATAACCAATTTAATTGACTAGATTATAGGCAAAAATTTCAACCATTGCTTTAAGTCGTTTTTACGGCGTTACGGTGAAATATATTATTCTTGATTAAACGTTTATTTCTTTATTTCATAAGCAATTTATTAGAGTAGGCGAGTAGCTAGTTGATGGGCGCATGTGTGTGTGTGTGTGAAACAGGAATGATACAGGAAATCGCAAAGCAAAACACAGAGCAGAGACGAAAAGCTGCTACTGCGAACTCTTCAGGATTCAGTGGTTTTTTTCTTACATGGCAATAACCTTCTGTCAGGCCGGCCTCGCCATGCATGATGTCAGCACAACAAGAGCTGACGCGAGGATGCACATCAATAACCGCTTTCACTCGTGTTCCCATCAAGTAGTCCAACGTCGGGATGTGATGGAGATCAGTCAGAGTGAAGGCGTCACCACTCAAGTACTTGGACCCTTTCAGTCGGGACTCGTACACCTCAAGAACCTTTGCCAGCTGGGCTTCTTGCTCTTTTACGACAGCTTCGTCTGTCTCCATCCCCAACAATGGTTTGATACAGATTTCCTAGGTCAATTTTGACGCCGGTGGATCATATTTATGCGCTTCCACCTCCAGCCCCACTGGTACGATCGCCAGCTCTTTCGGATCGTTTGGGACCAGCGGGGTTCCATTGTCAGCGTAAGCATATGTTACGTATCGATTGATTGCCCTTGATTCTGCATTACAAGTTGTTAATTATATTTTTGAGTAATATTGAAATTCATTTGAACGTTGTTTGGGAAAGCAGAAGTTACCGAAGAGCTTGAGGTCTCCATCTTCAAAGCCGGGGACTTTGCCAAATGGCTGCATAAAACATAGATCGAGCGACGAGAGAGTTAAGAGTAACTAACATTGCGACAGAGTTAAGGTTATGCATTTATGGTAGCTTGCTTACATTGATGGAAATGAAATGCAGTTTCTTGTGTTCACCGGCTCCCATCATGTTGACAGGGACGAACTCGTAATCAAGCCCCTTCTCGTGGAGGCATGCCAGAACTCTCGTGGCATTTGGCGAGAACATGGCGGCGTGTACCTTGATTGTTGCCATAGGCGTATATATTGATTGATCGCCTGATCGGAGGAAAACTTAGAGGAAGATTGAGGAATGTAGAAGAAGATATATATGTCCACTTATATTTATAGTGTATTTTTTCCCTGAATGTAATATACTAAAACCTCTATATATTAACACTCAATTGATTAATAACCTTCTAAAGTAATAGAATTTTTAGGTTTTGATTTGTTTTTTTAAATAAAAAAATAATACTCGATAAATTAATAATTTCTATAAATTAATAAAATTTTACGGTCTCGAGGTTATTAATTTATAGAAGTGTTACTATACACCGTGAATGAATATGACTTATCCCATTCTAGGGCAGACGATAAATCTCCGGCCAAGGTGAGTGATGGGAGGCGCGACACCAATTCTGACCGGACCAAATTGGTTATTTTCGGGACGACGGGGAGAAACCGTATGTCCATAACCCTACTACACGAGTGCACACTTCAACTGGTACCGAAAGGAGTGTTGCTATTATTCGAAAAATGGTTTCGACGAATTAGAAGATGTCGGGGCCGGGATATGGAGGAGGGGGAAATTGTAGAGGTGTTTACACGGACCATGAAGGTACAGGAACAGGGTCCTATAGCAGCCTTCAGCCGAGTAATCATGTGTAGCACACTTTGCTGGAATATGCGGGGACTGAATAAGCAGGACCACCTGTTGGGATTTGTGCCCAATTTCGTCGCTGCAAGAAACGATAAACACGACTGAAAAATAAACGACACAAGAATTATAGATGTTCACCCAATAAGGCTACGTTCACTCTCGCCGCTGCAGATTTTTCACTAGAATAATAATAGACGACTCCGGGAGATTACAAACGTACACACGTATTTTCAGTATTCTCGCTCTCGTCTACTCTAACTATTCTAGAATTCTCGCTGATATATTTACATTAATGGAAAATATCTATTATAAAACCCTAATACTAATTAAAGTAAAGTCACGCTGAAAAAGACTGCAAACTTAGCGCCCAAGAAAATAATCTTCTGAAATTGCCAAACATGTAGGCCCACACCCACTTCTCACTTCGGATTGAACTTCGCGTTCAGCCGCGGGTTCCACAGAAAGTTCACTCGGGCATGATCCTGTCGGCCGACAAGCCACGGTGTCGGCCGACACCATCCAAGAAAACCTCTCGACTTCCTCGCATTGTCTTCGTCCTTTTTTCCTCTATGAATTCGACTCCACATCCCAACACCACCACCGGCCAGACAGGATCATTTTGTTACGACTCCCGAGCTCTCTTCAGGCACGTCCAATGCAGAGAGTGACATATAACTTGGTAGTTTATATATTTGTTTTGATATATGTTGTACTCGATTGATCTGAGAGTTAGTCTGTTAGCTCGTGTGTGGTGGTAGAGTCTTTCAGGCAGAGCTAGTCTGAGAGCTAGGCTGTTAGCTCTGTACTGTTACTCTTTTTTATCTTTTATGAAATTGACTTTTAAAAAAATATATATATATATATATATAGGAGAATACTACGGTACATTTCTCAAATTTGAATGTACCGTACATTTATAAAATAACCAATAAGCTAACGATACTTCAAATTTTTATTATACACCTTACCGCATATGATTACAACTTAAAAAAATTTTATCTAATAAATATAAGGTAACCTGCTATAGCAGATTTTATTAATATAATATAAAATATTTTAATAAAACTAATTAAAAAAAATTATATACTTAATTAATTTAATTAAATAGTACAAATAATAATGTATTTATCTAAAAAATAGTTTTATTTTTTTATTTATTTTTATTAATTTGTAAAATTGTTTAAAAAAACTTTGAAAAATCTAAATAATAATTATTCCAAAAATAAAGAGGAAGATTTTTTTTCTTTATCTCAATCAGATCTAATTTTTTTTCTTATTTAAAATAATTTGCAAAGTAATTTTTTTTTCTTATTTAAAATAATTGGAAATAAAAAAAAGCAATGATTTTTTTTCATTTTTTGAAACAGCGCAAAGATTTAGATTTTCTTTTTATTTAAAATAATTTTGGGAGATTTTTTTTCATTTTCTCAAATACAACCAAAAATTTAGATTTTCTTCTTATTTAAAATAATTTGTAAATGTAAATGAAAATGAAAAAATAATTTTTTTTTCTTATTTAAAATAACTGTAAATGATAAAAAAATATTTTTCTTGTAATTTTTTTTTTCTTTTTATTTCAAAAAAAATAAAGCAATGATTTTTCTTCTTTTATTCAAACATAGTTAAGGCAATGATTTTTTTTTCAAACATAGGGCAAAAAAAATCTTTCTTATTGAATTATTTTTAAAAATATATAAAAAAATAAAGTCAAAAAACAAAAAAAAATGCGTGCAAAGATTTTTCTTTTCTTATTCTTATTAAATTAATTCTTAATTTTTTTTTCTTATTTTTATAAAACTAATTGCAAATATGTAAAAAAAACATACTAACAAAAAAATTTGTATTCTTATTTTTTTTAAAAATAATTGGCAAATTTGAAAAAAATAGATATAAGCGCAAAAATTTTTATTTAAAAAAAATACATACAAGCGCAAAGATTTTTATTCATATTTCTGTAAAAATAATTATAAATTTATAAAAAGAAAAAACATACAATATCTACCAAAAAATCATAAAAGGGCAAAAAAATTTATTCTTATTTCTGTACAAATAATTCATAAATTTATATAAAAAAAAATTATTCTTATTTCTGTACAAATAATTCATAAAATTATAAAAAAAAAACTATAGTGTCTACCGGATTTTACAAATAATTCAAAAATTTATAAAAAGAAAAAACCTATATTATCTACCGAATTGTTAAGTTAAGATTTATAGGAAAATAATTGGTGTTTCAACGTCCACTTTAATACAATATTCTTTCATAAATCTAACCATTGATATTAAATACTCCCTCGGTCCAAAAACAGTTGTCATACTTTCCTTTTTGGGGTGTCCAACAATAGTTGACACACCCCAAAAAAGGAAATAATTATTCTAACTTTTTCATTTTAATATACAATTTTATTCAACTTTACCCCACCTACCTTTTACACTTTACTCACAACTAATTTACTTTTTACTTTTAAAATATATTTTTACTCTTTACTTTTTAATTAAAAATTTAAAAAATAACAATTTTCTTAAACTCCGTGTCAGCAAAGTATGACATCTATTAATGGCCGGAGAGAGTAATTAAATCTAAAGGTTGAAATTAAATGAAATGTACCGTAAAGTGAATGTACTGTAGAAGCTCCCTATATATATATTACCCATACGTCAAATTTGATATTTTATGGCGTATCAGCTCACGTCACTTCCGGGTTATTGACTGGTCAACTAATCCAATAAGTCAACGATAGATGGCATAGGTGGGGCGTGGGGTGGGGTGGTTATTTTAAAGATATATATATATTTAATTATTTATATATATATATTTAATATATATATATATTTAATTATTTTTAAATGTATACCTCCGGCCATTAATAGATGTCATACTTTGCTGGACACGGAGTTTAAGAAAATTGTTGTTTTTTAAATTTTTAATTAAAAAATAAAGAGTAAAAATATATTTTAAAAGTGAAAAGTAAAGTAGTTGTGAGTAAAGTTTAAAAAGTAGGTGGGGTAAAATAGAATAAAATTGTATATTAAAATGAAAAAGTTAGAATAATTATTTCCTTTTTTGGGGTGTGTCAACTATTGTTTGACACCCCAAAAAGGAAAGTGTGACAACTGTCTTTGGACCGAGGATTAATGAATAATATTTTCTCTCATTTTCTTTATATTTTTTAAAAAAAGTCGGATCATAATTATCAGACAAAATGAGTATATATTTAATGACATCCATAGTTTAATTTTAAATTTTGAAATTCAAATTAAATTAATAAAAATATAGTAAATAAATGTTCGGAAAAAAATATAAAAATCGAAAAAGTGTGACAATTTTATAATATTAATTAAATGAGTCGAGCCAAACTTTTGTGAGCTGAACCATAAGCCTCTATCGAGTAGTCTGGCTAATTGACGATTGAGATTAAATGATAATTTGGTTTAGAGGGAGGGAGTAGATATTGTATGTGATTAAAATTAAAATATTAAAATTCAAAAAAAAAAAAGTTATATTTAGACATTTAGTTAATAAAAGAAAATAATTAATTTAAAAAATTACTCTATTAAATAATTTTACTTGATCTTACCTTGAAAAATGAAAGCGTGAATAATACTACATTTTGTCCCTTTATAAGTCTACTCGCGTGTTCGCGTGTTTCAATTGACAAGGACAATAGGTGAACAAGCGGTGTTGACTACGTATGCATGCAAAAGCTGACGTCATGAAACAACCCTTACATAACCCCGTCGACTCGGGTATTGTTAATCACAATTACCAAAAGAATCAATTATCTTCTTTTTATCTCAATATCTGGAAATGTCTCCTCCTCCTCCTCCTCCTCCTCCGCTGCTTCTCTTCTTTCTGTTTCTCTCTTTCTCACATTTTGCCGTTTCTTTTAAAACATACATTGTCGGAGTGAATCCGAAGTCGAAGCCGTCGGTGTTTCCCGAGGCCAAACACTGGTACGAAGCTACTCTTGAAACCCTAAACAATGAAAACACCGACACTACTACAACCGATCATCCAAAACCAACAGCAAACGTGCTTACTCACGTTTACAGCACTGTTTTCAATGGCTTTTCGACTCAACTCACCCCAAAACAAGCCGTGATGCTCTCGAACCATTCGGGAGTCATCGCGGTCATACCTGACCGCGTTCAGAAACTACAAACTACTCACTCCCCTTCTTTCCTCGGCTTGTACTCTGGTAATAACTACGACTATATAGTCCCCGGCCACCTACTTAACAGATCTGACTCGGCCTCAAATGTTATCATCGGATTTCTGGACACCGGAATCTTCCCAGAACACCTGAGTTTCCGCGAAGAGGGCTTGGACCTGATCCCTTCCAAATGGAAAGGCGAGTGCGAGGAAGGGCAGAACTTCACCAAAGCCAACTGCAACCGAAAGATCATCGGAGCCAGATTCTTTTCCCAGGGCTACGAAGCCGAGTTCGGAAAAATAAGCCCCTCGGAAGACTTCCTTTCCCCGCGAGACTCCGACGGCCACGGAACACACACGGCGTCCACCGCCGCAGGCAGAGCTGTTGGTAATGCGCTGCTTTTCGACTACGTCCACGGCAACGGCACAGCCGTGGGAGTTGCTCCGAAAGCACGAATCGCGGTGTACAAAGTCTGCTGGTCGGAAGGCTGCACGAATTCTGATATTCTATCCGGCATCGACAAGGCGGTTGAGGATGGCGTCGATATAATTTCTTGCTCCATCGGCGGCAGCAGAGCGATGTTGTTAGACCTCGACCCGATATCGATTGGGGCCTTTGGTGCGATGGAGAGGGGTGTTTTCTTCTCGACCTCAGCTGGCAACGAAGGTCCGGATGAAAATACGATGAGCAACTACGCTCCATGGATGACATCCGTGGGTGCAGGCACAATGGATAGAAGATTCCCGGCTGATCTCGTGCTCGGAGATGGACGCGTGTTCAACGGCTCCTCCATTTACACCGGCCAACCCTTATTGTCGTCTACCATTATATATGTTAACGCACTACTAGAATCTGCTTAATAGACATCGGTTATTGACCGATGTCTAAATTTTTCCCGACTGATGTGTAGTGAGGAGATGTCTATAGTAGGCCTACTATAGACATCGGTTTATACCCGATGTCTGGATCCGTAATAGATATCAGTTAGTAGAAATCTGACCGATGTGGTTTAATGTAAATACATCTGTCAATACTCATACAAAATCCAACGAAAATAACTGATATCTTAAGTACCGCTTTAACATCAGTTGTTTGTTCAAAAACCGATTTCCAAAGAGTCTTTAATATCACTTACAGTTTTAAAACTGATTTCCCTAAAAGTATTAAAACCGATTTGTTTTTTTAATTATTGTTTTACCTGCTTTAATCGATTACAATTCATAAATGATAATATTCAATAAAATCCCAACATTTTCATAAATAAAATCTGAATATATCGAAACAATTCCAAAATATTTCAAATCAATTTCAAAATATTTCAAATCCAAAAATATTTAACAAACATATATAAAAAGATCACGGACTACAATTCTTCCTTAGGACAACGCTTGAAAAATCTCATCGATGTCGAGCTCTTCCTGATTTGATGCACGTCTCTGTCTCTCGTCCCACATAAACTTCTTCATGTGCAGAAGTTTGACCACACCCAAAGACGTGACCTCTCGGCCAAGCTCCTGCATATATGTACAAGTATACAAAAATTAAATCCATTTGAATTACCTATGAAAATTTCAACTGACCAGCGACCAATTTTAAATTATCACAAAAAAAGGCAATTCAAAAAATGGAATTTAATAAGAATAGAGAGATCAATTATAAAAATTTAAAGTAAAAATTCTGGATTGGAATATAAAGTTAAAGGAATGAAACTTACATTACCAAAATTACCAAGTATATGTTGGGTCTACATGCGACCAGGTTCACACAAATTTATACGCCATGTTATATGACATTTACCAAGAATCTTAGTTGCCTCATTATTCAACTGCATAGAGTCGGGTGATGAAAATCTCAACTGATAGAGATAATTATAGATTCCTCCCCCAGATTTGATAAGAACCGGTTCCTTGAATGTTTCCCTGAAAAAAAAAAACCAAATACAGTCCAAAAGATACCTAAAGAAGAATTCATAAATCTAGTTGAAAAGGTACAAGGCATACTCAGGTGAAATTTCAGAAGAAAAATAAATGCTAACTACTAACCTTGTTCTCAAAGTCTAACCACTAAAGCGCAACACGGGGCTAATATATCAATGTCGAAAACATATATCAGCAGAGTTAAAATTTACTAAAACAAGAGATTTTAATCCACACATACCTTTAAGTTGGGAGTAGAAGGGTCTGGTAGACTCATATTGCGAGGAAATGCACTAAGTATTGTAAACAAACCGGCTCACCAAGTTCATCATTCCTCAGGAATGGCTCCGTAAACTGAAACAAATCTACCAGCAGTCTCTGAAAGAAGGGTCATCCCTTCTGTGCATTAGCATTGAGCAATTTTGGCATGAAACTTCTATGTCTAACCAATTCAAGCCACGCAAAGCTGAAAGCAACAGGTCCAGTTAGTAGTGCAATAAACAATTGAGATCTAGAAAAGATGAATCTAATAATTGTGGTTACAATTGCATAGGAATAACATCATGCGTATATATAATCAAGGTACATTATTGGCAAAATAATCTCTTGTTTATGCAACGGATGGTTCCATTACTCGAATAAACAAGAAAACTGGAACACTGTCACATAAATAGGCAGACACTAAATAACACCAGGCACTATGTAGGCAAACAAACATGCCGCTTAAGTAGCATATATAGAATATAAAATCTATCACTACTTTGGGAATAAGATAAGTAGAGGGTATGTGTTCAAGTATCAATCGGCAAAATGCATTTGGTAACGACAAATGCATTATATAAACACAGTAGAGGGAGATGAAATAAATTTCAATCAAACTTGTGTAAGATCATGCGCTATTTTAAGTCGAGCATCAAATTCAAACCTGAACCCTGGGATCTTGAGAGGCTGAATTGCATGGAAAGCGTTTGCTAGAGCAGTGAGCACCTGAAAGGTGCAAGTTGATCCATGATGAGAGAAATCATAAAGTTCTAAGAGTAGAACTCAAAATGAACCTGTTGAGACCAAGTAACACAAAATAATGACCAAACTGAACCATACCTGAAAATTAGCACCATCAAAAACTGGTTCCAATGAACACAAATCAAGCAGCCAATTAATAAACCTAAAATACGGTCTGGGTTTGAAGGTTGCCTTCTTCTCTTCGGCATCCTTAAGTACACTTCACGGTCACAGCAAGAACCTTAAGGAAACACAGTAGAGTATATGAATGACCAAAATACACACATTAGAAGGATATGATCGAACACAGTAGAGTAAACAGGAAACACAGTAGAGCAAACAGTGAACACGTATATGATCGAGTGAGTACCTTAGAAGATAGCCATGGAGTTGCTGAGCGGCGAATCATGAATCAGCGGCAGATCAAAATCTTCTTCGACGTTGGTGGTGGTCGTAGAGAGAAGTGCGGCGGTTCTGGGTAGTCTGACTTGGGCCATTGTCAGAGCGGGTGGTGTACGGGGGGTCAGGAACGGAGCAGAGGAAAGGGGCGCGGCGGTTGGAGGTCGGAGCGGACTGTCGGAGTGCGGACTGTGGTCGGCCGGAGTAAAAACTTGAACACGGGCCGGGCTGAAATCGATTTGGGGAAAAATTGGGTGTTTGATTTAGGGTATGAAATTGGGTGATTTTTGTGAGGGATCGTAGGTTAAGAAGGGTGGAGAACAAGAATTTGAAGTTTAATTAAAACATTCATGGTTAGAATTAGATATATTTTTGGAGAAATAGAAGGTTTCATGGGGCTAGGTTTCTGTGTTTGAGAGAAAGTGATGAAGGAGAAGGAAAGTAAGGGACGGGTTTGAGAGAGCGAGAGTGAAAAAGTAGTATGGTACTTATAAATTTTTATATTTTTGAAGGATGATAGTAGTATTTAAAAACGTGAGTAGGATATTTAGAATTTTTAGATTTTTTTTTATAAAAAAACTTTAATATCAGTTTTATCTTGAGAACCAATGTTTGAAAAAATTATCAATTTAAAAACTACACTTTTAACATCAATATTTTTTTGACTGATGTTAGTAATACCAAGCACATCTGTTGTATAACTGAATGACATTAAAGAGGTGATGTCTATTTGCCAGATTCTATAGTGACGATTGCATGGATGAGTCGTCGTTGAAATTAGTCCAAGGCAAGATCGTCCTCTGCGGTGCAGGTGATATATACACTACTTCACTAAATAAATAATTACGTACTTCGATCAATCAATACTTGGTTAATAATCTTAATTAAGCTTACGACTGACGACTAACTTATAATCTCTCCTATCTGTACATACGTAGTTGATGTAATTAACAGCCCAGAATTGGTTGTCGCGAGCGCTGGCGCTGCGGCCATGGTTGTGTTTGATGATGGTTTTAACGGCGAAGATCTCACAGCACGTCTTCCTCCTTGGACTCCGGGCCTAACCGTAAATTATTTCACAAGATTCGCAATATTAGAATACACGAACCAGAACCCGAACGCGAGTGCGACGATTTCGTTTCACGGCATCAAGTTAGGGATCACGCCGGCTCCGTTGGTAGCTGCCTTTTCGTCTAGAGGCCCCACAACCTACACTTCACCGTTTGTTATGAAGCCGGACCTGATCGCTCCGGGCGTCAACATCCTCGCGGCCCGCCCATCCTCCGATCCGCCTGCATTCTTCGTCCAATCGGGAACATCCATGTCATGCCCGCACGTGTCCGGCGTGGCCGCTCTCCTCAAAGGGGCCCACCCCAAATGGACCCCAGCTATGATCCGATCAGCCATGATGACAACCGCTTACATCACAGATAAACAAGGCCGGAATATACTGGATGCCGATGACTACACAAACGCAACTGTGTGGGCCATGGGGGCTGGCCACGTGGACCCGGAGAAAGCCCTTGATCCCGGATTGGTCTACGATATAAGCCCAGATGATTATGTCAACTTCTTGTGCGCATCGAATTACAGCATTGAGGGTATACGAACGATAACTAAAAGCGACAACACGAGCTGCGTTACAAATCAATCTGATCAGCCGTGGAATCTGAATTATCCGGCCATCACCGTTGATTTCAATGCGTACGATAAGATGGAGATTGTGGTCCAGAGGACCGTGACGCATGTTGCTGAAATTCCGTCTATTTACAACGTGAAGGTGGTTAATCCGAAAGGCGTGAACCTCACTGTGACTCCGGATCAAATGAATTTCAACGGCAAAAACGAAAACCAAACTTACAGTGTGTCGATCAAGGCGCAGAATTTGACTGTGGCGCCAGGGGAGTCCACAATGGATTCTGGGAAGCTAGTTTGGACGGACGGGAAGCGGAATGTAGTGTCTCCCGTGGTGATCATATGGCAGCTAAACTAATCCATCTAGAGCTACTTAATTACTCTCTCTATTTATATAATATATATGAATGTATGTTTGTTTCATCCTTGTTTCAAGTTTATGCAAGTGTTTGTATCCGAATTCCAAATATAATAAAGGTATTTATGTTTTTTTTAATGCACGATCGAATTAATACCACGTATAAGTAATTAAGTATAAGCCTCTCATAATACTACATCTATTTTGTTTACGGGCAGAAAATCCTAAGCAGGAATTTCACCCGCGAACGTATTGAGGTTTTGGGGATTGAGAGAACAAATAAGGAAATAACAAAAAACTTGTAATATTAAATTCCAGGTGTCTTTCTTGGGAATTGTGCCTGTCCTTTACAAATGAGGAAATTCGGCTATTTATAGTACATAGATTAGGGTTTCTATACATGGGCTTGGGCCTAAATTACATGGGCTTTTGTATAAGTAACTACATGCATTACTCCTTGTATTAAGGGGAGATCTACCTTATACCCATATAATGGGATGCCCTCTTTTACCCCTGATCCGGTCTACTTCGTCCGGGTCGCTTCTGCTTGCTGAGCCGCCTTCCGGACGTCCTCTGAATGAGTTGTAAACCGCCGGTCCTGGCGATCAAATCACACTCATCTCCTCGGTGACACGCGGCTTAAATGGCGGAGAACTCTAACACGACATGCTGCGGGGAAGCTACTGCGAACAGAAAGATCATGAGGTGGTTAAATGTGTTCGCGGCGCATCCGCACCGGGGGTGTTCGATGGTGCTAGGTCTCCGTGCTATAGTGATCGCATGTGGTCGCCGGTCGGGTCTCTTCGTTTACTCGTTAAGTGAATTATCTCTGATCAGATCTGAACTTGGGCCGTAATCCGATCACAATGGGCCTTGCAAAAATGGGGAACAACAAATGCCCCCCGAGGATAAGTATTTTACGGAGTTCGCGCGGAGTTGAAATGTTATGCTCGGAAAAGATGGACCGTTTCGCTCCATTAGACGGTCGGTCCAAGTTCCAGCAGCCGCCGGTTCAAGGAATTTGAAGAGTCGCCGTCTTGGTACCTGCGCAAACGTCCCTTCGACTGTCAGTGATTTTTGAATTTCAAAATCTTTGCCGCCATCCCCTCCTATATATATGAGAGATGGGATACTTGGAAACACTTTTGGCCAACTCTCGTAAGAACTCGTGCGATCTGATCTCTGCCTCTGACCTCTCTTGTTCGGGTACGCACCATCTACCTTTACTGCTTCTTTATATTAGATTCTTGCTTGCGGGCGCGGACTCTTAGATTTCTTAGATTCCACAAATATATCTTTGTCCGTGATTTTATTAAAGAATTTCGCTTTGGTCGATGTCTTGTGAATCCTCGACTCCCGAATACGACTCTGATTACATCCAGACCGTGATTCTCCCCGCGTTTATTGACATTCCGAGGACTTTATCTCCCTTGTCCTCAGACTTATTAGCTTTGCCCGCACAGTTTCCGTCTACTAGCGTGATGGACCCGTTCCCGTTATCCAAGGATGAAGAGAATGACTGGTTCTCAGAGACTGTGCATCCCGACTTTGAACTGTTCGCGAAACTGGTCGCTAGCTTTCGGGGCCCTCCAGTTGAATTTTCTTACGAAACCTATCTTACCGATCATCCTTACGTGTATGTACCCCGTACAGATCTCCCAACTGAGGCGCCGCCACCTAGCGCTTTTAAAGCCGGTGTTCGCGAAAGCACAGTGGTCGATACGGACCTTCAATCGCGGAGAACAGAATGGGAGGTCCCTTCTGACGTCCACCTGTATTGTCCGAACAAATTTGACCGGGCCGATCGTCCTCCCGAGGGAATGGTCGCCATAAATTATGACATGATGCGAAGCGGTCTCCGGTTTCCCATTCATGATACCCTTGCCCGAGCAGTTCTTGAGTGGGGTGTTGCTCCTATGCAACTAACGCCAAACTCTTGGCTCTTGTTAATCTCCTTATCTACTCTCTTCGGACATTACGGGTTGTATAGAGGGTTACTTCCCGTGGAGTTCACTACTCTATTGGTCCGCCAGTCGGTGAGGAATAGTGGCGATCACTATTTGAAATCTCGACAGAGTATCATCTGGGATCTGCCGGAGAAAAGAGAATCGTGGTGGAATGAGTGGTTTTTCGTGGGCGGAGCGTGGAATTCGATCAACTATCGACTGGATGCTGAATATCAGATTCCTCGCACCCGTTAGTAAAAATTTTGCATTTTCCTTGGTAGTGTTTTACATTAGTTATTATTCGTTCCGACTATTATTTTTATCCTTCCTAGGACCCCAACCTCCGCTCTTAGCGGACATGAGTTGGGACTTTTTGGTCGTGTTGGAAAGAATATTGGGCATGCCCGACGATTGGTTGATGTTCGGGCAATGGATTAGTGCTGATCGCTTCCGTTCGTCACGTTTTATTAGTATTCCTCAAAATGCTGAAAATGATTACATTAGTGAGTCCGTGCCCTTGCGTAGTAATGAATCGTTTTACAAACTTGTTTTGTTTCTCCATGGCATAATTTCGCTATAATTTTGCTCGAAATTCTGTAGTCCGCAGGTATCCTCGGTACAAATATCCTCCGACCGGAGCCAGTTCGGAAGACATGAATGCTCGCCTGTCTGCGCTGCTCGGGAGCAAGAAAAGCTCGAGAGAAGAGAAGAAAAAGGAGGCGGTTGTAGAAGTGGAAGGTGTGGCGTCCGAGAAACTCACGAGAAAAAGGAAGAGTCGGAAAGATCCCTCTCCACCTGCGGACAAACATCACCGGGTCAGCGTGGAAACATCTTCTTCGCCGATCCTCTCTGATGACTACGAGTCTGCTCGTGATGAAACCCCTCGGCATACCATGATCTCTCCTCCAGCGAGTTCGAAAGAAACTGAGACCGCGTCACAGCATTATCCTGATGTTACTTTGGCCTTTAACCCGAGCTCGTGCACAGCGAGCAGCTCGCGACTCCCGACTATGTAAGTGTTTTGGGGATCGCTTTTAATTTCGAGGCTTATGATTATTCAAATCCGTGGTTAAAGGGTCTTGTGATTTCAGTTTCAGGCCGGGGGATACAGATTTTTCGGACTTCTTGAAGTCTTTTGAATCATCCAGATTCCCTCCGTCCCTGGATAACGTTCCTGATCGCATCAAGAAGACAATCGATGGGATTCCTCGCGACTGGTGCAAGCATCCTGAATATATCCGCCAGCACCCCAAAGAGACGGGTTATTTGACTATGATCGCGGCATCCAGGCTATCCTTCCTGATATATTCCTTGCTCGGGGCTGTGGAGAGCGCGTCTCAAGTGCCGGAGGCAGCTCCCTCCTCGCTCAAAGAAGAGTATGATAAGATGATGGTTGTGATCGGAAAAACAAAAGAGCTCCATCGCTTAGAGGTTGAAAAAACTAAGCAACTGGAGGATGAGTTCCAAAATGCCAAGTCTGAAGTGGCTCGTCTTGAGAAAATAGTGGTCGGGTTGAGGGCTGAAATTGAGGCCTCCGTCAAGAGGGAGAGCGAGCACAAGGAGAATTTTCGGGAAGTACAACGGGAGCTGGATTCTGTTCGGGCTGATCTTGCGGACAAGACGCAGATCGGAGAGTCTGCTTTAGCCGCTCTAAAAGAAAAAGATGAGACGATCAGAGTATTGGAAAAAGAGGTGGAAACATTCAAGTTGGCCGATGAGGAGAGGGAGAGGAACCCGGCCACCAATCTGATCAAATATGGGGACTGGATCTACTGTTGTGCCTTTTTCGACTGCCTGCGAGGACTTATCCAGGGTGGACAGAAAGTCGACGCCTTGGTGGACAGTCTTAAGAAGTTCGTTGGGGAAAATGAGATCCACCCGGATCTCCCCATCGAGGCTTTGGATTTAAGTGGAGACATGGGTCTTGACCTTGCGTGGTGGCCGAATAAGGGCCAGTTATGTCGTCCCCTTAAAAAACAAACTCCGACCGGGAAAGAAAATGACAAGAAAATCAATGAAACTTCGAAAAATCCTGATGCGAGCGAGGACGCGGGTGCTTCTGGTCAGGATGCTTGAGAAAACCTTTGTTACTTTCCCTCTTTATCTGCTTCCCTGGCACTTTTATTCGAACAATGTCTTCTATGTCGTGCTTTTCATTTTGTGATTCAAAACTTGTATTTGATGTTTATGGATCTTAACTTGCTGTTGGGTCGTTTTATTTCATGTTCGCGGTAGCGTACCATTTTTCGTATTCGCGAAGTTACTCATTTCGGTCCGCGATCAGGGCGCGGACTGAAATGCCCCAGTGTTCGGATATTTGTGCTCGATTTCGTATTTTTCTTCTTTTGCGAGAATGCTAATTGTTACGACTTCAAACGTCAAATCGCCATTAATACGCGTGAAGGATACGACGTGACTTTCCATATGCCAGTTGCACCAAACGAGGCTCTACGCATCTGACAGATGCTTTTTGCGTCGGTCCAGGTCCCCTGAAATACCTTTTCAGGGAGACGGTGTCGATTCCACTTCCCTAGGTGATGGAGAAATCGCATCTATAAATACCAGTTTTTCCTTCACATCATTTTCACTCCATCGTTCTCGAAACCACTAAAATAAATTCATCCGTTCGCTAACAAAAAATGGCTCGAGTGTCCGCCAAATCCGATGGTTCTTGCCGCGTGGATCTGCTCTTCTCCACCAGGTGGCACAACAAAAGGCTCCCGTTGCCGCCCGTCTTCACTGACCTGATTGGGGTGCGTCTAGGCTACTTCGTCCTCATGACTGATGTGAGGCGGAAACTCTGGGTGTTCGAGTTGAAACGCCGTCACGGTTTCATCACGGTGTTCGGATCCGGCTGGGAGGAGTTCGTTAGGGAGTCGCGTATCCGCCATGGGTGGCATGTTCGCTTCCTCTATCACCCGACCGACGGGTTCTCCGTCCGGGTATTCGACTCGGAATTTCTACTGGTGGTCGATCCGGATTTCCATTGAAGACCCCTCTTTATCCCGCTTGTTTTATTTATTTTCTGCTTATCCTTTGTAATCCCGGCTCTGCCCGGAAGTTGTTATGAATGAAACTTTCTTTTTCCCTTCCTGTTTTGGGTTGTCTTCTTTTTGTTGTTCGTTTTGTTAACTCACGAATGGTATCAGAACTTTAGCGTGCAACTAATCACATACGTAAACGATTTAAGCAATGGTCGCCTAAAATGTCCACGCAAACAATTTAGAAATTTGAATCTTAGGCCGACGATCCTCAAAACTTGGAGTTTTCGATCCTCCGGGGGTTCCTCATAATTATTGTCCGAGTGGTCGGACAGTCCATTGCCTGTCCGGCTCGGCGACCTCCGAAAAGTAAGGATTTGTCCTTGTCTTTTTCTAGAGTATTTTTATCTTTGTCGCCCGAGTGGTCGGACAGTCCATTGCCTGTCCGGCTCGGCGACCTCCGAAAAGTAAGGATTTGTCCTTGTCTTTTTCTGGAGTGTTTTTATCTTTGTCGCCCGAGTGGTCGGACAGTCCATTGCCTGTCCGGCTCGGCGACCTCCGAAAAGTAAGGATTTGTCCTTGTCTTTTTCTGGAGTGTTTTTATCTTTGTCGCCCGAGTGGTCGGACAGTCCATTGCCTGTCCGGCTCGGCGACCTCCGAAAAGTAAGGATTTGTCCTTGTCTTTTTCTGGAGTGTTTTTATCTTTGTCGCCCGAGTGGTCGGACAGTCCATTGCCTGTCCGGCTCGGCGACCTCCGAAAAGTAAGGATTTGCAATCTTATGAATGAAAAAAGAAAGGTAACTATTTTTATTTCTCAAACCGAACAAACGTTCTTACGCCGAAACATTACATTGGTCGATTCATTGAAAATATTTCTTTAAGTACAAAGCATTCCATAGGTATTGGTCAGCCACTCCGTTTAGGTGTTCGAGCTCGTAAGCCCCGTTCCGCACATGTTTCCTTACTCGCATCGGTCCTTCCCAATTTGGGCCTAATGCCCCAGTGCTCGGGCCCATTATCCGCTTCAACACCAAATCTCCGGGCATGAATTTTCGAATTTTCACTTTGGAGTTAAAGAACCTCTCTGCTTTCTGTTTTGATGCTGCATTCCTGTGAACAGAATTCAGCCTTTTTTCCTCTAAGAAATCCAACTCCAACCGCAGGGCCTGGTTGTTATTATCGTTTATTTCCTGGGAAGTCCTGTAGCTAGGGACTTCGATTTCGGATGGGATCACAGCCTCCGCGCCGTACGCCAAGGCAAATGGGGTTTCCCCCGTGGCGGCCTTACTGGTCGTTCTATACGACCATAACACATCGGGCAGTTCTGCCGCCCATCTCCCTTGTCTTTCTTCTATTCTGGCTTTGATAGTGTGTTTCAGAATTTTATTAACTGCCTCCACCTGTCCGTTCGTCTGGGGGTGGTAGGGTGTAGAAAAAGCTTTTTTGATCTTCCATTTATCGAAAAACTCCATTATCTCCTGTCCGTCGAATTGTTTCCCGTTATCCGATGTGATCGTATGCGGGATCCCGAATCGACAAATGATGTTTTTCCAAATGAAACGAATGATGGCTTTCTGATCGATTGTCTTTAATGGTTCCGCTTCGGCCCATTTGGTGAAGTAATCCACGGCGACCACTGCATACTTTACTCCTCCCGGCCCCGCGGGTAGAGGGCCGATGAGGTCAATTCCCCATGAGGCAAAAGGCCACGGGCTATAAATCGAGTTAAGGTACTCAGGTTGTGTTCGGATGATGGGAGCAGTGATCTGGCACCGATGGCATTTCCTCGCGTAACGGATCGCGTCTTTCCTTAGCGTGGGCCAGTAGTAGCCTTGGCGGGTAGTTTTGTGCGCTAACGATTGCCCGCCTGCATGGTTTCCACATACTCCGTCGTGTATCTCGCTGAAAATTCTCTGTCCTTCTAAGGGCGTCACGCACTTCAGAAGTGGTAAGAAAGCGCTCCGCCGGTATAAAACATCTCCGATCAAGGTGTACCTAGCCGACCGGATCCTCAGTTGTCTGGCTTCTACTTTGTCTTCGGGTTGTTCTCCAGTGGTTAAGTACGCCTTTATGGGGTCCATCCAACTTTCTCCCCGGTCGATTATCATCAGGTTTTGTTTCTCTTCTATGGCCGAACTCGCCTGACTTGTGATGATGACATTTGTTATGTCCGCGACTCCTTCAGATGAAGCTAACTTCGAGAGAGCGTCTGCTTGTGAGTTTTGTTCCCGGGGGATCTGCTCGATGAAGATCTTGGGGAATTTTTCGCATAGGGCCAAAACGTGCTCGTAATACTTCTCCATCCTCTCGCACCTTGTCTCGTATTCGCCTTTAATCTGGTTTACCACTAACAGGGAGTCCATGAAGATATGGACGTGTTGTGCTCCTACCGCCAGCGTTAGGTTTAAACCCGCGATCAGAGCCTCGTACTCCGCCTCGTTATTGGTCGCCGAAAATTCGAATTTGATGGCGTGCGCGAAAGATTGCCCCTCAGGCCCAATTAGCGCTATTCCAGCCCCGGCGTGGGAACTGTTTGACGACCCGTCCACGTACAGTCTCCATGGCGGGAAATCGCTCGTGGGGACAATCTTCGGGAAGGTTAGCTCTACGATAAAATCAGCTAGGACTTGTCCTTTGATTGCGGTGCGGGGAGCATAAGTGATATCATACTGCCCGACCTCTAGGCTCCATTTTAATAACCTCCCGCTCGTATCTGGCCTTTGCAGGACTTGTCTTAAGGGCATGGTGGTCAAAACTTCTACCGGATGGTCGAAGAAATATGGTCGGAGTTTCCGGACACTCATGACCAAAGCATAAGCCAACTTTTCCAGGGGGTATATCTGGTTTCCGCATCGTGGAGTGCTTGGCTGACAAAATAAATGGGATGGTGAACCTGCCCTTCTGCTCGCACTAGCACCGAACTCATGGCGTGTTCGGACGCTGCTAGGTATAGGAAGAGCTTCTCTCCGGACAAAGGCTTAGATAAGATTTTGGGATTTCTCAAATGCTCCTTCAATTTTTCGAACGCTTCTTGACTTTCTTTTCCCCATTGGAACTTTTGATTTTTAATGGCCTTAAAGAAAGGCCTGCTCTTGTCTCCTAGTCGGGGAATGAACCTGCTTAATGCCGCCAAGCATCCTGTCAATTTTTGTACGTCCCTCAAACACCTGGGCTCCCTAAGATTTATGATCGCATCGATCTTTTCGGGGTTCGCTTCTATTCCCCGTTGGTGGACTATGTGTCCCAAAAACTTTGTAGCGTACACCCCGAAATGGCATTTTTTCGGATTCAATTTCATATTGTAAGCTTTCAAAATTGCGAACGCCGTAGACAGATCTTTCACGTGATCTTCCTCGCTTTTGCTCTTGATAATGATATCATCCACGTATACTTCCATTGTGTCTCCGATCTGTTCGGCGAACATTTTGTTGACTAGTCGCTGATAAGTGGCCCCCGCATTTTTTAACCCAAAGGGCATCCGTTTCCAGCATAAAATACCCTTGTCAGTGTAGAAAGATGTGCATTCCATGTCTTCAGCGGCCATGGGAATCTGGTGATATCCTGCGTAACAATCACAGTTTGAGAATATCGCGTGCCCAGCGACGCTATCGATCAGGTGGTCTATGTGCGGGAGGGGGAAATAATCTTTCGGGCAGGCTTTGTTCAAATCGGTGAAGTCGATACATAGCCTCCAGGCGTTATTGGTTTTCTTCACCAAAACTACATTCGCGACCCATTGGGGCTCCTTCGATGCCTCGGTCACGAGATCGTTATCGACCAACTTCTTGACCTCTTCTGCTAAAGCTGCGTATTTCTCGGGACCCATTTTTCTCCTCTTCTGCGCCACGGGTTTTTTGTCCGGGTCTATCTTCAAATGGTGACAAGCGTGTTCGGGACTTATCCCGACCATATCCTTATGCGACCATGCGAACGCATCGGTATTTTCTTTCAAAAAACTTATCAGCTCATTTTTTAACTTATCCGGGATCCTTGACCCTATAAACACCTCCAAATCCGGACGGTTAGGGTCTAGTTTCACCCTCTCCAATTCGTCGACCGCCGTGAATTGAGAAGGTCCTCGGGGGTCCTCGATCTCCTCGGGGTCGTACCCTAAACGGGGATCGGGATTTTCTTCGATCACGACTTCCGCCCTTTCATCCTCCCGGATTTCTTCGGGCACTTCGTCGATCAGGATCTGTAATATCTGCAGGTTTAAGGTGTCCGCCTCGTCGGGCTCCATTTGTTGGACAGCTTCTTCATTTTCTTCTTTAATTTGTTCGTTATCGTTTATTATTTGTTCGATTACTCGGTGATCGGGATCTCCAAATGCCCTAGTGTTAACTCTCCTATTATTTCCTTCGAGCATATTTATCGATTGGTAGTGCGTGGAAAAAACAGGATAATCAAAACATTTCTTGGCCATATATTGATCTCCCTTCACGGTCCCAACGGATCCGTTAGAGGTAGGAAATTTAACACAGTAATAATGGGAGGACGCCACAGCGGCACAGCCTCGAAAACATCGAGAAACGGCCTCCCGAAGAAAGCATTATAGACACTCTCAGAATTAACAATAACAAAATCCATCATCCTGGTGATCTTCACCTCCGGATTCCAGTGATCCCTCAATTCCACAGACATCGTGATCTTTCCCAGCGGGCACACTACCACATTTCCGAATCCCTTCAGTTTCTCCTTATAGGGCTTCACATAGTTGACCAGATCCCCGAGCTGATCTAGTGCTGGTTTGAAAATAATATTGCAGTGGGCGCCGTTGTCGACCAGTATCCTCGCGACCTCAACTCCTAAAATCTTTGTCGTGATAACCAACGCGTCCTCCTTTGGGTAAGCGATACCCTCCCGATCTCGATCAATGAATGCGATGGTCACGCCCCTGGCTATGGTCGGCTCCTTGAACGGGATCACTGAGTTAACGCCTTCCCATTTCCGCAAATCTTCCTTCCGCTGTCGTTTGGATTTGTGGATAATGGGGGTCAAACCCCCGATCATGTTCACCCTTCCTCCGTTCAAATCCGGGGGGAACTCATTCTGTTGGAGTCCGCCGGCCGGTGGGGGTGGTGGCAGTAAGTTCTGGTTCATCGGAGGCCCCTCTAACCGGGGCTGCTGTTGCGGCCTGTAATCTTGGCGGTTGCCTTGATTATGATCGCGGCCTCTCTTCGGTGTCCGCAACAGCTGTCCTAACTTACCCTCATCGAACAAACGGCGGAGTTGCGTGATTAGGTCGCGGCATTCGTCCGTTGTGTGCCCAATGTCCTCGTGGAAGGCACACCACTTACGAGGATTTCTCTTGTCCGGGGACGTGTACAAAGGTTTCGGGGGGAAGAGGGCGTTTATCTGGTTTTCCATGAAAATTTGTAGTATCGCCCCGGGGCTCTTCCCCAGCAGATTTCCATCTTCGGCTTTATGATTTCCCTGTTCGCCTTTCTTTGAGCCCTGATACCCCTTGTAACCTCCGGGCTTCTTCGACCAGTCTTTCTTCTCTACCGCTTCCTTGAGGACCTTCCCGGGTTCCAACTCTTTCATGCGCTGAGCGTAGATCCGCTGCTGCGCAATTTCTTCGCCGACCCTTCGCCGGAATTCCGTGTAAGTTCTAGGATAATCCTTCATCATAGGTTTGAAAAGTTCAGACGTGGCCTTCAATCCGCTCACCGCTGCGTGCACCAAAACTTCTTCTCCGACCTGCTCTCCTTGCATTACGATGGTCTCGATGCGTTCAACATATTCTTCGTCGGATTCGTCTGTCCGCTGCTTGATTCCCATCAAGCGTTGTCGTCCTTCTGGACACTTGACTCTTGAGGCGAAATAGGAGATGAAAGTTTCCCCCAACTCTCCAAAGTTATCTACTGACCTGTGAGGGAGCCCGGTATACCAGTGATGAGCTGCATCCCCCAGGGTCAGCGGAAAAAGCTTGCATTTGGTCTCGTCGGTGGCACCGCGCCCGACCATATATATATTATATTTATTCAAATGGACTTCGGGGTCCGTCCTTCCATCATAAGTCAAAGACAGGAGCGGGGCAATATCCAACTGTGCCCGCGCTCTTTCCACTCGTAAAGTCAGTGGCTCAACTAAAGCTGATCGTTTCTTCGGGTCGGCCTCCTGCTGGGAAATTTTCTTTTCCATCTCACTCAAACGCCTTTCTAACTCCGGATCCCTGACGACTTGAGTCCGACCTCGGTTCATTGTGCGGACAATGCGCCCTCCTGTTTTCTTCATGGTCACCTGGACACTATCAGGTTGGGGGTTCTCCTCCTCGAAGTCAGCATTCAGACATCTCCCCCCTAACTCGGGTGTTTTCGGCTGTTCTTTTCCCTTCAGAATGCGGGATCGTTCTTTCAGTTTTTGAATGGTCCGCTTTATTTCCTCGGGGGATTGCAAGTGTTCGATATTGAGGTCGGGGACCTCGCTTTCTTGGATGTTCGCCTTCTTCCTCTCTTCGGCCAGCCTTTCTGCGATGACCCTCTGTCTCCCTTCGAGCTCGCACTACTCGGCCCTCAGTTTTTCGATCATCGCCCATTGGCGGTGTTCTTCTTCGGAGATCGGGGCAGTTGAACCTCCGATCCCCCTTCTACCATGGGAGATTTTCCATTGTCGCGGGCATTTCTACTCGCCGACTCTCCCGCGGGGGTAGTGTTCGGAAGACCTAACTCTAGCATCTCCATGATGTATTGCCTAAGTTTGTTCGCTCAACGCCCGAGGATCACCCCTCCTTCTAGCGCCAATTGTTTACGGGCAGAAAATCCTAGCAGGAATTTCACCCGCGAACGTATTGAGGTTTTGGGGATTGAGAGAACAAATAAGGAAATAACAAAAAGCTTGTAATATTAAATTCCAGGTGTCTTTCTTGGGAATTGTGTCTGTCCTTTACAAATGAGGAAATTCGGCTATTTATAGTACATAGATTAGGGTTTCTATACATGGGCTTGGGCCTAAATTACATGGGCTTTTGTATAAGTAACTACATGCATTACTCCTTGTATTAAGGGGAGATCTACCTTATACCCATATAATGGGATGCCCTCTTTTACCCCTGATCCGGTCTACTTCGTCCGGGTCGCTTCTGCTTGCTGAGCCGCCTTCCGGACGTCCTCTGAATGAGTTGTAAACCGCCGGTCCTGGCGATCAAATCACACTCATCTCCTCGGTGACACGCGGCTTAAATGGCGGAGAACTCTAACACGACATGCTGCGGGGAAGCTTCTGCGAACAGAAAGATCATGAGGTGGTTAAATGTGTTCGCGGCGCATCCGCACCGGGGGTGTTCGATGGTGCTAGGTCTCCGTGCTATAGTGATCGCATGTGGTCGCCGGTCGGGTCTCTTCGTTTACTCGTTAAGTGAATTATCTCTGATCAGATCTGAACTTGGGCCGTAATCCGATCACAATGGGCCTTGCGAAAATGGGGAACAACATATTTCAATAAAGATTCAATACTTTTGTGATAACACGTTAAAAAAAATAATTTTTTGATTAAAAAGTAAAAGATAAAAATATATTTTTAAATTGAAAAATAAAATAGAAATAAAATAATTATGAATGAAGTTTAAAAAGTGTTGAATAAAGTTAGAGTAAACAGTATTTTAAAGTGAAAAAATTAGAATATATATTTTTTTGAATGTATCAACTATTAAACGCCTGTTTGGCTGAGTTGATAAGATCTTTAAAACAGTTTCTAAATTGTTTAAAAGCTTATAAACTCTTAAATTTATTTGGTAAAATTTTAAAAAACAATCTTAAAAACTTTAAAATAAGCAGTTTAAAAAAAAGTAAATAGAAAAATATATTTTTTTAAATAGCTTATAAACTTTTTCCACTTAAAAAATAAAATACCAAATTACTCTTAAAATTATTACATTTTATATATATACAAAAATTTAAAATTTATTATTTAGTTAGTATAATTATTTTTAATTTTTGTTTCATATATAATAATTTATTTTTGATAATTTTATTTATATAAGATCTTAAATTACCAAACAAATGAACATTTTATAAGTTTATATATCTATTTTATCTATTAAATAAGAAATAACAACTCTTGAAACAGCTTATAAAACGTGACATCTTATAAGCTATTTTAAATAAGGTCGTCCAAACGTCTCTAACTATATATTGTGGGACACCTAGAAAAAGAGAATGTTGTAATTTTTGTGGGAGAGAAGGATTAACATTTAAGACATGTTTTTCTGGATTTAATTTCAGTCCATTTCATTAAGTTCTTTATTTCATATTTGATTGAGTTCGTTTCAAAATAAATTAAAATAAATAAAATAAATCAATAATTTTAAGTATATAGTCTAGTTAATATCACAATATTATTAATATTTAAAAAAATATATTTAATGGTTTATAATTATTATTATTATTTTTATAAAAAACCAAGTTCGGTTCACTTCATATAGTTTCAGTTCAGTTAAGTTTGAATTTCAGTACAAAAGTACACATCTTTACTCTTGAGTTTAATTAAATAAGTGAGCAGTTAATTATTTTTAAATGTATATAAATGAATGTTGTCTACTGTATATTTAATGAAATAAGGATACCTTTTTTCTTCTTTTGAATTGAAACGATTCAAATGAAATAATTAAAATTAAACTAAATTAAATGGATCTAAATTGAATAGCTACTCAAATGAATGGACATTTAACTTAGAACATGTTTGACTGAACGTATAAGCTCTTTAAAGTAATTTATAAATTGTTTAAGAACTTATAAGCTATTAAAATTTGTTTGGTAAATTTTAAAATAAAATTTTATAAAACTTGAAAATGTATCATTTATGTTTTGTTTTTTTTCAATTCATTGAATAAATACCACGTATAGTATAAGACTCTGATAATAGTATCAATTGATTTTAAAAAGTTGAAACTTCTCTACCCTCTTTAGGTGTGTCAATTGTCATGGATGCGATAGGCACACTTCTTCGAGGTTTCCGTAACCCGTTTTCTATTTATATGCCTACGACTATTTTTCTTGAGTTTGTCCCTTCATTTGATGTTGTTACTCGAATTCGTAAAATTTGTAGTAAATGATCCACATCTGATATATGGATTATATATTGGTAAATTAGATTTATAAAAACCTACAAGTCTACAACTAACAACAATTGCGCATGTAGTGTAGTGGTATCATAGTACCCTCCCACGGTACTGACCGGGGTTCGATTCCCCGTATGCGCATAATTATTTTTATTAATTTTTTTTGGCTTACCAATAGTCCAATACTACTAAATTCATTTTCCTGATCACACAATCTCATCACCCACATGAACACCGCCGCCGCACCTGCGAAAATCCTCCACCTCTTAACCACTTCCATCCAAACCCAACCCCACGTCCACCAAATCCTCGCGCAGATCCTACTCCACAACCTCCGCTCCGACACCGCCATCGCCCACCGCTTCATAACCGCCTGCGACTCCTTAAACCTCCTTGCCTCCGCCGCCTTTCCCCTCTACATAAACAACGCCGCCTCCACGCCCCACACTTTCGTCTGCAACACACTCCTCAAGGCGTTTTCCCATTCCGGAACCCCTCAGAAATCCCCATTGATATACTCCTACATGCATAGGTACGCCGTCCCCGTGAATCACTACACCTTCCCTTTTCTGCTGAAAGCGTTAGCGGACATGAGGCTGATTAAAGAAGGGATTTCGTCGCATGCCCAAGTAATCAAAT
This sequence comes from Euphrasia confusa, assembly GCA_954870475.1. Lineage (NCBI taxonomy): Eukaryota > Viridiplantae > Streptophyta > Magnoliopsida > Lamiales > Orobanchaceae > Euphrasia > Euphrasia confusa. The sequence goes on from OX940949.1 coordinate 874,643, forward strand.
TGGGGTTTTCTTATGATGTTTATGTCGGGAACTCTCTGTTGAATTTGTACGCCGCAACCGGTAATATGAATTTGTGCGGGAAACTGTTCGATGAAATGCCCCTGAGAGACGTGGTGTCGTGGACTGTCGTGATCTCGGGGTTTAACGAGTCTGGAAGATTTGACGATTCGTTGATTGCGTTTGAGAGGATGAGAAGCCAAGGGGTCGCGCCGAACCGGGTGACGGCGGTGAATGCTCTGGCTGCTTGCGCTGGTTTGGGAGCCTTGGATATGGGTGTGTGGGTCCACGAGTATGTGAAAAGGAGTGGTTGGTACTTGGACGTGATTCTGGGCACCTCCTTGATCGACATGTACGGGAAATGTGGGCGGATCGAAGAAGGTTTGCGGGTGTTTGATGAAATGCCTGATAAGAACGTGTTCACGTGGAATGCGATTATCAAAGGGCTAGCTCTGTCCAAGAGCGGAAAGGAAGCTATCAAGTACTTCCTCAAGATGGAAGAACAAGGATTAAAACCCGATGAGGTGACTTTGATCGCAGTGCTTAGTGCGTGTGTGCATTCAGGTTTCGTGCACATGGGTCGGCGTATATTTTCCTCACTGATCGATGGAAAATATGGGATTTCACCGAGTGTGAAGCACTATGGCTGTATGGTCGATCTCTTAGTGCGTTCAAAGTGTTTAGATGAGGCACTTAGGGTTATGAGGGAGATGCCGTTTGAGCCCACTGTGAGTATTTGGGGTGCGTTGCTTGCCGGCTGTAGGGCTCAAGGCAACTCTGAATTGGGTGAAATTGCTGCTTGGAAGCTAGTCGAACTTGAGCCTCAGAATTGTGCCTATTATGTTATGCTGTCTAACTTGTACGCGGAAAAGGAGAGTTGGAGTGATGTGGAGAAAGTTCGGAAACTGATGAGAGACAGAGGGCTTCAGAAGGATATGGGTAGCAGCAGTACAGTTGAAATTGGGAATTCCAGATGTTCCCTTATATGCGTCTCACTGGAAACTTCCTTGTAGCTCACGGTAATGTAGAAATCATGAATATTTGACGATTGAAGTCATTGATTTTAATCAATTTTGTTTACATGGTTAAATATATGATGATTCTTGACAATATTTGATTATCTGATTTTCAACATCATGCTGATTTCTTGACTTTGCATGGTATGCAATGTCTTGTTTCTTTGTCCCCTTTGCAAATTTTCGGTAAAAGGTAAAAAATTATTTCAATCATAACCAATTTAATTGACTAGATTACAGGCGAAAATTTCAACCATTGCTTTAAGTCATTGTGTTTACTGCGTTAGGTGAAATATATTATTAACGTTTATTTCTTTATTTCATAAGCAATTTATTTGAGTAGCTAGTCGATGGGCGCATGTGTGTGTGTGTGTGTGAAACAGGAATGATAAAAGAAATCGCAAAGCAAAACACAGAGCAGAGACGAAAAAGCTGCTACTGCGAACTCTTCAGGATTCAGTGATTTTTTTCTTTCATGGCAATGACCTTCTGCCAGGAAGGCCTCGCCATGATGTCAGCACACCAAGCGCTGACGCAAGGATGCGCATCAATAACCGCTTTCACTCGTGTTCCCATCAAGTAGTCCAACGTCGGGATGTGATGGAGATCAGTCAAAGTGAAGGTGTCACCACTCAAGTACTTGGACCCCTTCAGTCGGGACTCGTACACCTCAAGAACATTTGCCAGATGGATTTCTTGCTCTTTTACGACAGCTTAATTTGTCTGTCTCCATCCCCAACAATGGCTTGATACAGATTTTACAGGTCAATTTTGACGTCGGTGGATCATATTTTTGCGCTTCCACCTCCAGCTCCACTGCTACGATCGCAAGCTCTTTCGGGTCCTTTGGGACCAGCGGAAATCCATTGTCGGCGTAAGCACATGTTAAGTATCGGTTGATTGCCCTTGATTCTGCGTTACAAGTTGTGTTATATATTTGAGTGATTTTGAAATTCGTTTGAACGTTGTTTGGGAAAGCAGAAGTTACCGAAGAGCTTGAGGTCTCCATCTTCAAAGCCGGGGACTTCACCAAACGGCTGCATAAAACATAAAGCGACGAGAGAGTTAAGAGTAACTAACATGCGACAGAGTTAAGGTTATTATACATATATTGAGAAAAAACCGTAAAAATGATTGACGATTGAGATTAAAAGTAAAAGATAATCGAGTTTACAGGAGGGAATGAATAGGTATTGTACATGCTACCCTACTCGCAAGGGTAGTCGAGTTGGTGGTGCAAGAGAACACGTGACTGAGAAGTCATCGATTCCCTTGCCAACACTTTTTCAGTTTGAGCCAGTCATACAAGGTTTGCTGTAGTTTACCTGGTTGAGCGTGGTTTGGAAGTTATTGCGATCAGCTCGAGGGTTTACCCAGAGCTAGAGAGGTGGGATTGAGTCAATCTAACAAGAGCCTATGACCCAGCCTATAAAAAATGGATATTTTATGATGTGTCCGCACACATTATTGTCTGGTCAACTAATTCAATCAGTCAACGACATATGGCATGGGTGGGGTGGTTATTTGAAAGTTATGTACGAGATGAACGAATTAAATACAGACACAGTATATAGGAAAACTATTGGAGGTGGGTATAGTATTATATTTGTTCCTATAAAAAACTACCTCTATATTTAATTATTTTTAAATGTATATAAATGAATAATATTTCCTCTCATCTTTTTTATAATTTATAAAAAAAAAGTTCGATCATTTCATCTTTATCAGACATAATAATCAATAATGAGTATATATTTAATGACATCGCTAGTTTAATTTTAAAATTTGAAATTCAAATTAAATTAATAAAAATAAAGTAAATAGATGTCGGAAAAAAAAATATAAAAAATGTAAAGTGATTGACGATAAGGGGGGTAATGAGCCGAGTCGGACTTTGATTAAATAAGTTGGGTATGATGTTGAATTTTTAGGTTTAAGTCTGACTTTTTGATAAGGGGTGGTAACGAAGGCATGAGTCGTATTCCTTCCAAATGGAAAGGCGAGTGCGTCGAAGGGCAGAACTTCACCAAAGCCAACTGCAACCGGAAGATCATCGGCGCGAGGTTCTTTTCCGAGGGCTACGAAGCCAAGTACGGAAAACTAAATCCCTCGTCGGACTTGTTATCCCCGACGGCCACGGAACACACACGGCGTCCACCGCCGCAGGCAGAGCTGTTGGTAATGCGCCGCTTTTCGACGGCAACGGCAGAGCGGTGGGTTGCTCCGAAAGCTCGGATCGCGGTGTACAAAGCCTGCTGGGTGAACGGCGAATGTATGGATTCCGATATTCTATCAGGTATGGACAAGGCTGTAGAGGACGGTGTCGATCGATATAATTTCTTGCTCCCTGGCCATGATGACCACGGCATACACCCAAGACAACCGAGGCAATAAGCCGATACTAGCTAGACGGATATGACTACACAAACGCAACGGTGTGGGATAAGGGATCGGGATACGTGGACCCGGAGAAAACCATACACTACTACAAAATACATTAATATATATAGTGACACTTTTTTAATGGTTTTGGGTTCAAATCCTTTAGAATTTTTTTTTAATTATTAATAAGCGCTAGAATTGCTTCAAAACCCTAGTATAATTTCTAAGAAATATTTCAAGAAAATTCGCCCGAAGTCGCCCACGCCATCATCTTGATTTATCTACTTCATAAGCAGGTAATTAAAGGATTTTTTCATTCAATTATAGTTTAGCAATCGTGATTTGTCTCGGGTAAGAGTGCTCTCTTTCAATTTAATTGTATTTAGTTATTTTTATATTCAATTTTATTTTTGTTATTATTAGGTGGGTTTTCTGTAAAAAAATTAGAACACGTTCTTCAATTAGTGTGTTTTGTGAAAAAAAAAATGGGATCCTTTTTGTTAGATGCTCTTGGTTTTTGTGGGTTTTTGTGAGACTAATAATTGTGTAATTTATGATAGCATCGTTTTGTCAAAGATGCTCTCTATCAATTTAATTGTATTTAGTTATTTTTATATTCAATTTTATTTTTGTTATTCAAAGGTGGGTTTTCTGTAAAAAAATTAGAACACATTCTTCAGTTAGTGTGTTTTGTGAAAAAAAATTGGATCCTTTTTGTTAGATGCTCTTGGTTTTTGTGGGTTTTTGTGAGACTAATAATTGTGTAATTTATGATAGCATCGTTTTGTCAAAGATGTGTTTTTTCTGTGTTCAATTTGTTGGAATAATATACGTGTCATGATAATTATTGGTTGTTCTCTTATACTGTTTCTGTACTAGTAGAAAACATACATGTGATGTTATTTGTATACCTATATTCATATAATTCATTGAGACGTAGAGTTTCACTGTATCTCTTTTTCGTCGAAGCGTGTTTTATTTTTTATATGAATATACGCAAATTACGTAAGTATCGTGGATCGATTTCGTAGAAAAATTCATTTTTGACATTCTCGTATTTAGTTTGGTAATCTTAATGTTGATCATTCTGATTTATATTCCATTTTTAATATAAAAAACATGAATTTCTTTTATCTGTTTTTCATATTAGTTTGAAATCACATAGTTGTTGCTCCTACCACAATTGGAAGAGATCTTGCCCTAATCTCCCTTTTATTCGCGGTCTTGTTGCTGCTACACCATTGAAAGATCTTGAAATCGAGGTGCCTGTCCTCTACATTTGCTAATGTTGCATGATATATATGTGTATGTGCATGTGTACTCAATAACTTTGTGAATTGATTTACTTGATTAACGAAGTATAAGTATGAGAGCATAATTAGTTTGTGATACAAGTATTAAACAAAAAGATGTGATTAAACTGTTTGTTCGGGGCGCATGAAGATAAAAACATTTTCTGTGAACCGCTTTTGCATGTAATGTAATTTTTTGCCTCTATGTTTTCTGTTTTATAATTGATTATTTTGTTTGCATTTTTATGATAGAAAATAAGAAAAACAAATAAATTGTATTATATTGGATATGCATTTTGTATTATAGTTGTAGTCAGCCTATACACTCAGTTTATTGCCATGAAATAAGAGTGTCTTTGTAGTGGTTTAAACTTAAGATAGTGAGTCATCAACAAAAAAATACATAATGTTTTAAAGAAAAAAATGACATATATTTTGACTTATTCTTAGTTAAGTTAAAAGTGATACTTTGACACATTAGGAGACCAAGACACTTGCACTTCTTAATTTATTATTCTACTTCTATTTTAATATTTTTAATTTTTCAGAATTTGTTAAAGTGAACTTGCTTTAGGAAATTATAAGTATGGATAGGAGTTGGATGAATTTGCCAAGGTTAATGGATGCGTACAAGGATGGGGTGCAATTGTTTTTGAATTTTGCTATTTTGAATTCTGATGATGGGTTGATCTTGTGTCCTTGTAAAGTGTGTAAGAATGGCATATGCAGAGAACTTAAAATAGTTAAGGCACACCTGATAACCCAAGGCTTTGTAAAAGAATATACTAAATGGGTGTTTCATGGTGAGTCCCTTTCAAATAGTGAGCCTGTAGTTGATTATGTTACTGGTGGTGTGGGTATTACTGATAACATGACGGGGTTACTTCATGATAAATTTCCTATGTGTCAAGAGGAGGATCATATGGGATATACATCTTATACTCAGCATGAAACACCAAATGAAGAAGCAAAAACTTTTTACAATCTTCTTAGAGACGCTGAACAAGAACTATACCCAGGATGCCGTAAATTCTCAAAGTTATCATTCATCGTGAGAATGCTTCATATCAAGTGTCTTGGAAACTGGACTAATAAGTCATTTGTCATGATGCTAGATTTACTAAGAGAATCTTTTCCAGAGGGCGTCCAACTTCCTAAAAATTATCATGCAGCACGAAAAATATTAAGAGATTTAGGCCTTGATTATCAAAAGATAGATTCATGCATAAACGATTGCATGATATATTGGGGGGAGAATAAAAGCAAGGTGAATTGCGAAACTTGTGGTCAATCTCGGTGGAAAGTACCAGATAGTAGTGATACTTCAGAAGTTTATAATTCTAAAAATAACAAGAAAAATAAAAAAGTGGCAACCAAATCATTTTGGCATTTCCCATTAAAGCCAAGGCTACAAAGACTATTCATGACGACTGAATCTGCTTTTCGTATGACTTGGCACGCCAAACAGCGCATACAAGATGGTATAATGCGACACCCAGCAGATTCTCCAGCATGGCACACGTTTGACTACAACCATCCAGATTTTGCTCAAGAGCCTCGAAATGTAAGGTTGGGTTTGTCAGCTGAAGGAGCACCCCCGATTCTCTCAGAATGAAGGATGAAATACAATGATTTAATACTTGGTTATTCAGTAGTCCTCATTCTATATATGATAGTCAATTATTTTTGTGTCTAAGTATATGAACAATGATTCCTCAAATAAGTTTTTTATTTTTTAATTAGTTTAATTTTTAGGATGATTTTATTTATGTTTATATTTAACCAAATTGTTATTGTAGGAAAATGGAAAAGAGTAAAACTATTACTAGTGATCTTACAGCAATGTCTAGAGATAAAAAAAACTCATTTGAATAGTGGCCAGAGGAAGCTACCACGTTCATCAGATGATGTTATTGAGAAACACGATCGTCGTCAAGGTATCATTTTTTTTTAAACTTGTCATTTTTCTTTTTAATAGTTACCTGAAACTTTACTTTGAACTTTTTTTCAATCTTCACTATATTTCAAAGAAACTATTGTATCAATAACGCGGGGACAAAGAATTATTGCTGATTCTATTAATCCTCAAAGAAGTATTGATAAGGTTGTCGCTGAGAAAAATGTCGACCATCCAGGTATTGTATTGATTGGTATTTTGTGTCTTAAATCATCTATATCCATGATACAATGTCACTGTTAATTTAATGTGAGATATTTATTATTAATATTGGAAATGTGTGTTTCATACGTCTCATTGTAGCAATGGCTAAAAACCAAACAAGTACAAAGCATGTGTCAGACAAACAAAATTGTCCAAATATTGAAGATGAAGTCCGAGATCAACATGTTAACACTCAAGGTATGAATAGACTTATGTTTATACAATTTAGTACACATGTGGATTTTGTTTAACGCTTTTTTTATGAATTGTGCAATTTGTATTATGTAGTGATTTCTACGGGAAAAAGAAGTATCAGAATTGCAAATAATAAACAAAAAGAGAAATTCAGTTCCGAAGTCGACAAACAGGTGGGTGAAAAAGCAAATGAGTCGGCTACTACACAAAATGATGACCAGGAAGGTAAGCTAAATCACACACACACACACACATATATATTACTAATATATTTTTTTTCTTTAAGTTCTTAAACAACTTTATTATTAACTATTTAACCTGCTGTTTTGTAGATCTCATCTTTGAACAACCTAAAGTTAGAGGATATACTTATATGCCTCGACTATGGGCTATAAGTTCTAACAGTTCAAGCATTCAACGTTTGAAAATTGAATTTAACAAATATGGAAAGCCTATAGGTCCAAATAAAAGTAATTTTGTTGAGTTTTTGGGATCCATAGTCAGAAATGGAAATCTAGCTCCGCTAAATTATAAAGATTGGCATAAAGTACCTCCAAATTTTAAGAAAGATATGCTGGATAAAGCAAAGGTATGTTTTTATTCAACTAGTATTTAATTATATTGTTGATTGTATGATTGATTCTATTACATGGTCAAATATCATTTTGCAGGGGAGCTTTGATGTTCCAGTCGGAAATGACAAATTTATTTTACAAGCTTTGGGTAAAAGTTGGAGGGCTTTCAAATGCAGAATTAAGACAAAATACTTTAATTCGGAGGCAACAATTGAACAAAACATGCGCAAGAGGCCAGATACACACGATGAGAGGGTGAAACAAGATCAATGGAAATTCCTTGTAGAATATTGGTGCAACGAAGAGACAAAGGTGGTCCTCTTGTATTTTTTTTATGCATTGCACACTAATTTAGTGTTTTTTTTAAAACCATTGTGTTATTAAAATGTACAGAAAACTAGCGAAAAAAATAAAGAAAATAGGGGGATGAAGAAAATGCAACATATTACCGGGAAGAAGAGTTTTGCCCAAGTTCATGAATTGGTCAAGGTATTTTAAATTCATTTAAAATTTCGGCGAGAGTTTACACATTGATTATTGATTTAAATATAATATATTCGTGTAGGAAGAAGTTTTACGTAACATTGGTGTAAAAGAAAATTATGTAGATGAAATTGAAAATATTGAAGATGATTTCGAGCTGACTAGAGCAGATGTATTCTCAAAGTGTTATTCACGAGATGGAAATACTTCTAATCCTGAAGTTGCAAATGCATTGGTGAGCTTATTATTCAAGTTCTCTATTTTTTTTGGTATCATTATATAAATTACAGAGTATTTTCATAATTATAATGTTTTCATTTTGTAATAGGAAAAAATGAAACAATTGAAAAGTCAACTGGCCCCTGGTGAACGAGATGTAGGTCCGAATGATATATTCTCTCAAGTCATTGGTAAAGATAAGGGTGGTCGAGTGCGCATGTATGGCTATGGAGTAACAGCAAAAGAGGTATATCACGGTGATTCATTTGACCGAAATGATATTCATCGCATTTCCAAGGAAAATGAAAGGTTGGAAAAAGAACTTGAAGAGAAGAACAAGCTAATTGAAAAATTATTGAGAAATGAGGCAGTGAAAGGACATTCAAATACTGAACAGCCTCCTTCAACATACAAAGACTATGAATTTAGCCAATCAAGACCTTCAGTCAATCCTTCAATTAAAGTAAGTTCAAAATTATGCAAAATAATATTTACTGGGCAGTTACCATTTTTTGATTCGGTGACGATCATTTAAAAGGAGTAATATATATTTATATATATTTATATATAGGCATTGAAAGGACATTCAAATACTGCACAACCTCCTTCAACATACAAAGATTATGAATTTAGCCAATCAAGACCTTCAGCCAATCCTTCAATTCAAGTAAGTTCAAAATTATGCAAATTAATCTTTACATGGCATTTACCATTTTTTGATTCGGTGACAATAATTTAAAAGGAGTAATATATATGTATATATATTTATATATAGGCATTGAAAGGACATTCAAATACTGCACAGCCTCCTTCAACATACAAAGATTGTGAATTTAGCCAATCAAGACCTTCAGCCAATCCTTCAATTCAAGTAAGTTCAAAATTATGGAAATTAATCTTTACTGGGCATTTACCATTTTTTTATTCGGTGACAATCATTTCAAAGGAGTTATTATATATGTATACATATTTATATATAGGCATTGAGAGGACATTCAAATACTACACAGTCTCCTTTAACCTACAAAAGTTATGAATTCGGCCCATCAAGACCTTCGGTCAATCCTTCACTTCAAGTAAGTCCAAAATTATGCAAATTAAGCTTTGCTAATTCATTTACTGTTTCTTGATTTGGTGAAAATCATTCAAAAGGAGTAATATATATATATATATATATATATATATATATATATATATATATATATATATATATATATATATATATATATATATATATATATATATATATATATATATATATTGCTTGAATAGGTTGGGGTAAAGGTTTTTTTAAAAGGTATAAGAGTTTCAACCAATGTTGCACAAGGTATTGTCGAAAGCATCAATCCTGTTAAGTTGGTTAACGGGGAAATATTAGGACGTGAATGGTGTCAAGTAAAAGTTCTCGTGGCAATAGAATATGAAGAACCATTACTCCGAAAATGTGGAAGTGTTAAAGTTGTTGGACAAGCTATAGGACGAAGCATTGCTTGGCCAAAGCATTTGGTAAAATTTCTTTTGATATAATTTCATTTCTTTTAGTTGAATTTTTTAATGTCTGTAGCTATTTATTATATTTTTTGTTCATGGTTCAATTGGAAGACACAAGATAAAACTATAAAAAAAACTCACAGCTTTGTGCAGATTTGTTTCAAGTTTTTATTTTTTATTTTTAGATGTGTGGTTCAGTACAAGATTGAATTGATATTAGAAGTACGATAAGATTTTATTATCAGACTTTTTGTTATTATTTTTTGAATTTATGATGAAATGTTAGTATTGTTTTAATATAATTAGTATTGAACATATAAGTGTCATTAAAAAGGTTTATAATGAATATGATAATTGTCACCAAAATACGTTATTACGGTTGGGAAGCGACACTAAATAGTGTTGTTTGACACATATAAGCATCACTAAATTAGGTAAGTAAGTTAGTTATAACCTTTTAATGACGTTTATAAATGTCACCACAACATATTATAATGACATTTAAATGCGTCACAAAATTATATTTTTATGACACTTGAAAGTGTCACAACAAGAATTAGTTACGTTAGTTACAATTTTTTCGTGACGGGGATAAGCGTCACCAAAGTGTTCTATAATGACGCTTGAGAGCATCGCCAAATATAGTTATAACGACACATAAAAGTGTCACCAAAATTATGATTTCATGACGTCAGAAAGCGTCACAATATAATGTTATTATAACGCCTCAAAGTGTCACTAATATACATTTATGGTGACACTTTTCAAGCGTCGCAATATCCACTTATAGTAACGTCAAATCAGGTGACGCTTTGACAAAGCGTCACTATAGCAAAAGTGTCATTAAAAGTGGGTTTTAGTGACACTTTTGAGCGTCTCTAAAGCCCGTTTTTGTAGTAGTATAGATGACATGGGTTTAATTAAGGGTGATTTTCTTTAAAAAGTTAGTTATAATTTAAGATATTAGTTTTTTGTTAATTATAAATTTGAGTAATGTTCCAAAATTAGTCTTGTTTATAATTATACATGGTGAGCCTTATTATAAAACTATTAAAGTAATTAACTTTGTATTTTTTATAATAATAAAATTAATAATACCCATATTAATAAAAACATTTATAAAAAAATATACTTAATTATTTAGTTTATGAAAATTGAAATATAAAATTAATAAACTAAAATACTTTTTTTTCTAAATACTTCTTAAATATATATTGTATATTAAATTATTGATTCGAATTAAATTGAAATTTATTGAAATTAAATCTAAAAAATATAAGTCTTAAGTGTGTCCGCATCAAAAGCGCAAGTTTATAGTACATTATTTATAAAAAATAACATCAAATCAAAATTAATTTTACTGCATCAAATTAAACGGCAATTTATTAGGTGCATCCATACCCCACCTATTTCTACATGCTCCCCACCCCATTATTTAAACATCACATTTTTTTCCTCCCATTTTTTTCCCCTTTTTTTTTCTGCCCTCTTTTCTCTTTCTCTTCTTTTCTCTAAACGAAATAACAGAACAACAAACAATACTCAATACTCTGCGATTCAACGGCAATCTTCATCCTCTTCGACGACGGCGATTCAGAGCTTCGACGGCGGTTGTAGAAGGCGCTTCCGACGGTGATTGGCTCCGGCGCTCTCGGCGATTAAACACCGCGATTCTACGGCGATCTCGAGCGATTCAGAGCTTCGAGCGAACGACGTCTTCAACCTAAATTCTGTCTCCGGTCTTCATCATTTTTTTGTTCCGACGGCGGCGCTTTCGACGGAGATTCAGAGCTTCGATTCCGAGTGGCTTCAAAATTAGGTAATTCGAAACTAAATCTCCTCTGTATTATTTCTGTGTAATTTTGTTTCAAGTCCTGGTACAAATTTAATGTTGCTTTTGCTATTATTTGATACTAACTGTTCGATTACATAATTAGGGTTCTAATTTGGGCGTATTGTGAGATTTTCGATTATGCTCCTTTGTATGTTGTTTTTTGCTCTGACTTCAGTGAATGGAGCTATATTGTTTTTTGTGAACTTTTTTGATGACTTGCTGATGTGTAATTCTAATATGCATCATGATTTCTGAGATGGTTATGTTGCATCCATGTTTCTGATTGAATCGCCTTGTGATTCGTTTTCCACAGATACATTATCCAATAAGTCACCACAGTTTGGTAGGCTATAAAGGTCGATTAGGTGCACACTATGTTTCCAGATTGTATTAATCTACTCTTTGACAGATTTTTTTACGCTATGGCAACATAGAGGCCTGCTTTTCAGACTGATTTTTATGTGTATGAGAACAATGCATTAATCAAAATAGATTTTGACATTCAATTAAGAGTGTAAGTGTATAACATTTACAAGAAATATCATAGATTATTAAAATTGATCTATTAAGAACTGGGTACCAGTTCTTGTGTTGTTGTTCACAGGGAAACATCAGATAAAGAAGTTCATGAAGAGTGTATGTGTTTGAAATTTGCTTGCATTACAGCGAAACATATAAAACTGTATACATGTCATTCTTATTTTGTTTTCTTATATATACCTTACAGATTTTGATTATCGATTTCCCTCAGATGGATGCTATTGATTTGGATGAATTTACTTTTGATGGTAGGGATTTCATTTTTATTATCGATTTGTTATTCTTTTTTGTTGTTGTTCTGTTTTATGATTTTTTTTCTTTTTTTGCATTTTTTTCAGTTGATTTGACTGATGGAGAAATAATCCAGATTGACTCTACACAAGAAAACCTTGCTGGTATGCAGTCATTTTTTTTCATTCTACTCTGTCTCTTAGTGAATGCTACTCTATTGAACACTGAATTCTATTGTATGTTTTTCATTTGCTTTTAAGTTGAATCTGAACTTTCTACTGTCCCTGCTGATGGAGTTCATCTTCCTCACTCTGAAGTCATTATTAATAATGATGCTGAAGAAGGTACTAATTTATTCTTGTCTTATACACCGTGTTTTGTACTGTGTTTTTGATTGTTCAGTGATCGTGATTTCTATGTGTTTTTTGATTCTTTTTCTCCTAAACCTGCAGGAGAAAAATTAGAAAACTATGACTTGGTTGGTGTTGTTGTTAAATCTGAAAAGGAGGCTTATGAGATGTACAATGACTATGCATTTAAGCTTGGGTTCAGTGTTCGGAAGTCAAAAATGAAGCGTAGAGCAGATGGCTCTTTATCTATGAGAAGTTATTTGTGCTCTCAAGCCGGTTTGAAGAAGCAAAAGACCAAACCTGATGTATCCTTTAAGAAGCTGAATGTGAGGTCTAATTGTGGAGCTCAAGTGCAGTTCCAAATCGATAAAGACGGAACCTGGATTGTTTCAAAGCATGTCAAAGAGCACACTCATGCCTTATGCCAATCATCCGCTAGCCACCTTTTGAGATCGCATAGAAGAATTAACCGAAACCACATTGCATATTTGGAGGAGTTGAAGAAAGGTGGAGTTGGGGTTGCTGATGGTTATCGGGTTTTGAAAAACCAGTCTGGTGGATCACCGTGCTTAGGGTTTGGCCTTAGGGATGCTTACAATGCATTGAACAACCCTAAGATTCTCGATGGGACCGACTCCGGCAGGTTGTTAGATATGTTTAGGAATAGACAGGCCAACGAGAAGGACTTTTTCTTTGATTTTCAGCTTGATAGCCAGTCCCGGTTGTGTAGTTTTTTTTGGAGGGATGGACGCATGTTGGAGGACTACAAGCTCTTCGGTGACCTAGTTGTTCATGACACGACTTACCGCACGAACAAATATGACATGATCTGTGGTCCGTTTGTTGGTATGAACCACCACGGACTCAATGTCATGTTTGGTTGTGGTTTTCTGCTGAACGAGACTACTGAATCTTTTGAGTGGCTGTTCAAGACCTTCTTGCGAGCTATGAATGGTTTTCCTATCACTATCATGACCGATCAGTCTGCTGCTATGGCTGCTGCTATTGCAAAGATATTTCCTCATTCTCGGCATCGTCTTTGCATTTGGCATATTGGAGAAAATTCGAAGAATCACATCATGGCACTTCGGATTAGAGAAGGGTTCATGGATGATTTCAACTATTTGCTGAAGTGCTGTGATTCGATTGCTGAGTTCGAAACAAAGTGGTTGGAGTAAGTTTTCATTATTTTCAATATTTCATTTTTTTTATATATTTCTGATTATTACATATGGAATTCTACTATGTCCTGTTCAATTCTACTCTGTTTGTTAGTTAATTCTGCTCTGATATATGTCTCATTCTTCTCTGTTTTTTTTTGTAGGCTGACTTCCAAATATGATTGTGCAAGCAACAGCTGGTTGTTGAGGCTATATGGGATTAAAGAGAAATGGTGTCCTGCTTTCAACAAGGGTTATTTCTCAGGCGGTGCACTGTCTTCACAAAGAAGTGAAAGCACTAACCAAGCTCTCTCTAAGAAACTGTCCAAAACTTCCGGGCTATGTGACTTTTTCCATTGCTTCGAAGGTGTTGTTGCAGAATGGAGGAGCAATGAGAAAGCCCAAGATGTGTGTTGCCTTATCGGTAAGCGAACACTGTCTACAGATGATCCTAAAATACTTTTGCATGCTAGTGATGTATATACATTGAAGGCTTATGACATGTTTGAGCATGAATACAAGAAAGGTTCTACTTCTTTTCAGTTGCTTGTTAGTGCTGATTCTTTCAGTGCTACATTCCATGTGTGGCGAGAAGGTCTTGAGAATATAAAGCACACTGTGTCTTATGGGCTTATTGATAAAAGTGTGAGTTGCACATGCAAGTTATTTACTGAAGTTGGAATCTTGTGCTCGCATTCCTTGAGAATCATGAATATCCATTGTGTTTCTGTTATTCCTGAGTTCTACATATTGCCGAGGTGGCGTAAATATGTTAGAAGTCGTGTAATGGAGAGTGGTGTTCCTTCATTTACCTCTCGATCAGAAGATTCAACTGCAGCATCTTTGTGGAGAACCCAAGCAAGTAGGATGGCTTTGAATTTGATTTCTACTTGTGAGTATAATAAGGAGGCTCAGGTGATTTGGGACACAGGTGTTCAGAGTATTAGAAAGGATGTTTTTCGTGCTGTTGGTCCAGTTACCGATGAGGGCTGTTTGGATGACGCATCTTCAAGAACTGACATTGTTCAAAATCCACAAAGTACAAGCTTGAAGTATACACGAAGAAGGAGGGTGAAGCCTACAATGGAGAAGATATGCAATAAAAAAAGAGGTGGAAAGAAGAAATAAAAAACTGCCGAGTTAAAAGACAAGATGGTTGTTCAGAATTTAAAGGTAACTTTATTCTGTCTTTTGTTTTCTATTGTTTTTAATTATGATTTCTACTCTGTATTACAATGAATTTGACTATATTTCTGATACCTTTTATGACTATGGTTTTTTGTAGGATGGCAATGGTGTTTACGTTGTGCACCCTGTTTCTGGAGGTCAAAGTTTAGAAATTCTTTCACCGAATACAAGTTCCAGATTTCCCGCAGTCTTATATGATTATGTCCCTTGATTGTTTTTTATATTTTGGAAACGATGTGTTGATCCCCTTGATTATTTTATTGTTGATGACGTTGTTTTTATGACATTCTATTGTTGGATTTTATTTTTTTGTCCTGCTGAACAATATTTTTATGATATTATTTTTTTTTTCATGTGTTAGATATTGTGTAAATTTACAGTAGAATTCATAATAAAATGAAGTAGAATATGACCAACAAGAGAGTAGAATACACTACTCATTGCAGTAGAACAAATTAGATAATGGTGCCGCCTTCAATCCAAGTTTGCCTCCCCTCGATTATTGTTGCCTCCCTCGATTATTGTTGCCTTCCTCGATTATTGTTGTAGAATGCATCAATATATGGAGTAGAATATGATACAGAACAGAGTAGAATAGACTACTAAATGCAGTAGACCTCATTAGAACAACATAATGACCACGATAATTGTTTGTCTCCCTCGATTATTGTTGCCACTTCGATACAAGACCTTTCGATACAAGACCTTTCGATACAAGACCCCCCCTTTATCCCTTTATTAAAATTCTGAAGCCGCCGAAGGTGGCCGTAATCATTGTTTGCCTCCCTCGATTATTGTTGCCTCCCTCGATTATTGTTGCCACTTCGATACAAGACCTTTCGATACAAGACCTTTCGATACAAGACCCCCCCTTTATCCCTTTATTAAAATTCTGAAGCCGCCGAAGGTGGCCGTAATCATTGTTTGCCTCCCTCGATTATTGTTGCCACTTCGATACAAGACCTTTCGATACAAGACCTTTCGATACAAGACCCCCCCTTTATCCCTTTATTAAAATTCTGAAGCCGCCGAAGGTGGCCGTAATCATTGTTTGCCTCCCTCGATTATTGTTGCCTACCTCGATTATTGTTGCCACTTCGATACAAGACCTTTCGATACAAGACCTTTCGATACAAGACCCCCCCTTTATCCCTTTATTAAAATTCTGAAGCCGCCGAAGGTGGCCGTAATCATTGTTTGCCTCCCTCGATTATTGTTGCCTCCCTCGATTATTGTTGCCACTTCGATACAAGACCTTTCGATACAAGACCTTTCGATACAAGACCCCCCCTTTATCCCTTTATTAAAATTCAGAAGCCGCCGAAGGTGGCCGTAATCATTGTTTGCCTCCCTCGATTATTGTTGCCTTCCTCGATTATTGTTGTAGAATGCATCAATATATGGAGTAGAATATGATACAGAACAGAGTAGAATAGACTACTAAATGCAGTAGACCTCATTAGAACAACATAATGACCACGATAATTGTTTGTCTCCCTCGATTATTGTTGCCACTTCGATACAAGACCTTTCGATACAAGACCTTTCGATACAAGACCCCCCCTTTATCCCTTTATTAAAATTCTGAAGCCGCCGAAGGTGGCCGTAATCATTGTTTGCCTCCCTCGATTATTGTTGCCTCCCTCGATTATTGTTGCCACTTCGATACAAGACCTTTCGATACAAGACCTTTCGATACAAGACCCCCCCTTTATCCCTTTATTAAAATTCTGAAGCCGCCGAAGGTGGCCGTAATCATTGTTTGCCTCCCTCGATTATTGTTGCCACTTCGATACAAGACCTTTCGATACAAGACCCCCCCTTTATCCCTTTATTAAAATTCTGAAGCCGCCGAAGGTGGCCGTAATCATTGTTTGCCTCCCTCGATTATTGTTGCATACCTCGATTATTGTTGCCACTTCGATACAAGACCTTTCGATACAAGACCTTTCGATACAAGACCCCCCCTTTATCCCTTTATTAAAATTCTGAAGCCGCCGAAGGTGGCCGTAATCATTGTTTGCCTCCCTCGATTATTGTTGCCTCCCTCGATTATTGTTGCCACTTCGATACAAGACCTTTCGATACAAGACCCCCCCTTTATCCCTTTATTAAAATTCAGAAGCCGCCGAAGGTGGCCGTAATCATTGTTTGCCTCCCTCGATTATTGTTGCCACTTCGATACAAGACCTTTCGATACAAGACCCCCCCTTTATCCCTTTATTAAAATTCTGAAGCCGCCGAAGGTGGCCGTAATCATTGTTTGCCTCCCTCGATTATTGTTGCCTACCTCGATTATTGTTGCCACTTCGATACAAGACCTTTCGATACAAGACCTTTCGATACAAGACCTTTCAATACAAGACCCCCCCTTTATCCCTTTTTTAAAATTCTAAAGCCGCCGAAGGTGGCCGTAATCATTGTTTGCCTCCCTCGATTATTGTTGCCACTTCGATACAAGACCTTTCGATACAAGACCTTTCGATACAAGACCTTTCGATACCAGACCCCCCCTTTATCCCTTTATTAAAATTCTGAAGCCGGCGAAGGTGGCCGTAATCATTGTTTGCCTCCCTCGATTATTGTTGCCACTTCGATACAAGACCTTTCGATACAAGACCTTTCGATACAAGACCCCCCCTTTATCCCTTTATTAAAATTCTGAAGCCGCCGAAGGTGGCCGTAATCATTGTTTGCCTCCCTCGATTATTGTTGCCACTTCGATACAAGACCTTTCGATACAAGACCTTTCGATACAAGACCCCCCCTTTATCCCTTTATTAAAATTCTGAAGCCGCCGAAGGTGGCCGTAATCATTGTTTGCCTCCCTCGATTATTGTTGCCTCCCTCGATTATTGTTGTAGAATGCATCAATATATGGTGTAGAATATGATTCATAACAGAGTAGAATAGACTACTAAATGCAGTAGACCTCATTAGAACAACATAATGACCACGATAATTGTTTGCCTCCCTCGATTATTGGTGTAGAATATGATACAGAACAGAGTAGAATAGACCCCCCAACCCCCCACTGTGTCCCTTTATAATCGAGGGAGGTTAACGATCACGGCCGCCTTCGGCGGCCGTGATCGTTCAACTCCCTCGATTATTGTTCACCTCCCTCGATAATTGTTTGCCTCCCTCGATTAGGCTTTATGGGCTTATTTTTAGGGATTAGTGTTTAGGGGTTATTTTTAGGGTTTATGGTGGATTATATTATTCACTACAGTATAATCGATTATTAAACAAAGTACAATGTAATTTATAAATAGTGTACAAGTAAAAATTGAGGAGAATGTGTTTATAAATAGTGCAGAATACATTACTAACTGGTGTAGAATGCATAAAGATAGTACAAAGAACAAATCCATTTTTCAGATTTCAATCCCACTACAGCAAATTCATATTTTAGAATAGATTTAGATGTCACCAACAGCACACATGCTCAGTTTTAAATACAAATTGATATTTCAAATACAACTTCCATCAAATACAAATTCCACAATTTCAAATACAAATTCAATACATTACACTGAACTCAATGCCCTAATCCAATCAATTAATGTTCAAATATGTTCAAATACTCAGAAACCATGCTCAGATTGATGAATGTCCTATCCTTGTTTCAGAACTTCAAGCTCAATAGATGCATTCTCTCTTGCCCTTCTAACAACTTCTTTTCTCACCTCGTTCACCTCTGTCATGATGATAGCAGAACAATATTTCACTCTAAGGATCTTCAACATATCAACATCCTGTTTGAAAAATAAAATAAATATTTCAGAAATAGTATTGACCATAGATACAAAGCAAACACTGCAAATTACATGTAGATACAAGCATCACATTAGAGGTGAATGAGATTGAAGATTACCTTGCTTTTTTTGAATCCGCATTGCCACTTCTCATCACCCTTATATGTTTCCATGTGTCTCATGCAGTAAACACCACAGTCATTGTAGTTATCCTTGAAGCGCCATGCCATTTTCAGATTGGTTTGCTTGAAGTCGACTACTTTCTTGTTCAGCTTCTTTTTCTTCAAGTCCAGGTAGGAAGCAAACTTGAATTGCTGTACAATCAGAGCATTCATTCAGTTCTTATTAATAACAATCCACTATTTTGACATAAGAATCAGAGCAGACTACATCCACATTCAGTGTAGAATATGTTCAAATACTGTGTAGATTAACATTTTTACATAATAATTCACTGAATGCATACTAATTAAACCTTGATTAAATTCTATTGATCATAATTAAGTCAGTGTAGATTCCATTCAATAATTAAGTGTAGAATCTGTACCAGATCTGCGCTGATGTCCCCATAACGATCCAAGCACTTTAGATTCCCCGGGAGTGGCTTGTTGTCTATAATTTCAACCATCTCCTTCTGGAAATTGAAGCACAAGGTCCAGAAATGAGCATTCTCTATCACAGCAAAGAATATCTGTACAATCAAATATTCGAAATCATTAGTATGTGGTTTCAAACTGCAGTACAAAACGTGTATTAAGGTCTACTTACCATGTCAGCATCTTCAATGTCTAGATTCCCGTTGCATCTGAGCTCATCATCTATGATTTTTTCAAAAAACTTTTGGTTTTCTTCATCACTGTCCTTTGGATGAGCAATCAATTGCTGCTTTTGTGAATATAATTAGATATGCGTCTCCAATGAATTCCTTAATTTAAAATACATATTAGTTTTACTTACAGATGCAGCAGTAGTGAAGAAAACTCTTTTAACTTCCCCTGGTGCTCTTCTCATATTTTGATGGTTAAGCTTCAAGCACCAGATGTCGATTATGTTGCTCACCACCCATGTGTCAGGCAGGAGGGTTTCAAAATCATTTCGGTATGCATACCGACTCCTCCCTCTAAATAGGAGCTCCCTATGAAACAGTTCAAACAGAATATAAATTAATCTACATTATTCTAGCAAAAAACAAAATAATTAAATCAGTTACAAACAGTTACAAGTTCAAGTCACAGACACAAAAACACAGCAGATTTAATTACTTTTTAATGTAGAATTCATAACAAATCAGAGTAGACCCTAACAACAGAGTTCAGAAATCACAGCAACAGAGTTCAGTCTACTCTGTTGAATCAGTTTTGAACATGCCAACTCAGACTTGAACACAGTAAAAAACACAGCTTGTGATTATTTGTTTGTTTACGCATATCATTCAGAAATCAAAGTAGAAAATATTTTATACAAGTCATGCCTTCTAATTTCAAATACAAACTCAGTTGAAGATCAAATAGACTTAGGTGATGATTTTCAGATTTTTCACAGTAGAGAATGAGATGCATACCCCTTGGTTTTGTCGTTCATTGGCAGAAAAGCATAGTCTGCTATGAATTGCTCCTTCTTGCTTATGCGATTCACATCAGTCAATGTTCCCCTCCAGAACGGAGACCTCAGTTTCAGTGGAAGGTTCTTGTGCATTCGAGTCTTTGTTTTTCGAACCATCACATCTGGGGAATCGTCCTCTGACTCATGCAAGCACCTGTTTTCAAGAGTAAAAACAATAAATCAGTTATTTAATGTAAATCATGTTTATATTCAAAAAACTTTTGGTAAAATATATTAGAACTTACTGAATGAATTCTGTCTCACTCATTTTTCTTTCTGTGACGACCATGTATGTGTTTTCTTCATCCCCCACAATTAGGCCGGCATCTTGGCTTTCAGAATCAACTCCTGGAATTCCGAGGTTGAATGAAGGGCAGCTGGGATCCTTTCTCTTCGCTTTCATCAATATGAAGGCCTTCTCCATTTCTTCGACAGCAGCAATGAAGTCATCATCATAATACACTTCATCAGTTGTTGGCTCCATGGCAACATTGAAAGTCTTGTTCTGTGAAGACTGGATTGGATCCTTCTCCTTTTCCTTTTCAACTTCCTCCTCCTGTTCTTTCTCAATCCCCTTCTCCTTTTCAACTTTCTTCTCCTTTTGAACTTCCTTTTCCTGTTCAACCTTTTCCTTTTCCTTGCCATCATCATCCTTATCAACCACTGCCTGCTGCTCTTCTGCATGTTCATCACTTTTCATCATGCTCTTGACCAGGGCATTTTTAAGGATGGTTGCCATCAATTCTGCTTTGCCCATCTCTGTTAAGACAGTTATGCATTGGGTCACTCCTTCGGCAATCTTCCTAAGACCCCCAGTCAAGTCTGCTGTAGGAGTTTTCGGTTGTTTCGGTTGAGCTGCAGCAATATCTGCAGGGATTTCTTCAACAACAGCAGCATTTTCCTGTGGGGAAGCTTCTTGAGGGCCATCAGGAGCATCCAATGGATCAGCAGCAGCAGCATTTTCTCTATTTGCAGCAGCAGCAGCAGGGAGATCTTGTGGGGCAACTGCTGGTTCAACAACTTCTTGTACCTCACGTGGCCTTGTCAGCCTCTCCACTACTTTCCCAACCCCAAACCTCTTTGGTTCAGTCTCAGTTTCCCGCTTGATCCTGACAGCTATATTTTTGGCATTCCAGCTTCTGCAGACCGGGAACTGTCTTTGGACAGTCCTCGACATAAACACCATTCGGTCCAAATAGCAGAGCTGGAAAAAGAATGTAGATTACATTAACAAAGTAGGATTATATGTAAAAGAAAGTAAATTTATAGTGTTCATATTTGTTTACCATCAGAAATGTCACTGGCCCGGTGAAGTAGTAATTTTTACCCTCTTTGAACAATCTTGCAGCTGTGACGAGGGATTCAATTGTGTAGCTACACCAATCCAAATTTTTGATTTCTGAAACGTCTCTCACAGCATGCAAGACGTTGAAGTTTGAGTAGTTATCTTGCTTCCCTTTCAGCAAGGTGCTAACTACTAAGACAACAAAATCGCGTTTGAAGTCATCTCCATGTTCAGTAGTTCCTTTCAATCGTTCACACATCTTTGCTGGTGAAGGACCACCTGTGTTATTGACATAAACTCAATCAGTTAATTGAATTTAGAATCATTAAATGTGTAGTGGAACTACAAATTATAATTCATACCAGTAGGAGTTCCCCATCTTCTCCTCCAATCCTCTAAAAATGTCGTGAATCCATCATCAATATCATCACATTTCAGGCCTGCGTCATAAAAAGTATATTTTCAGTTACAATTATATCAATAATATCAATAATATGATTAAGGTTATAGTGCAGTAATTTCTTACCTGTGGATTCTTCGACCAGCTTGTTTCCTTTTGGAAGATCAAAGATTGATACCACATCATCTTCTGTAATATCAATGTCTCCGTTCTGGAGAATGATACGACAGGTAAGGTAGTCAAAACTCTCCATTATAAAATGTAACAAGCTGAACTTGTTTTGACTGATCTCCAGATTCAGAAAACCTCCAAAGCCGATATCTCGCACGGCCTGTTTCTGATCTTCATTCATAACTTTAACCAAACTTGATACATGGTTTGGCGACATACGACAAGGGAATTTCTTTTTTGCTTCATCCTCCTCATCCTCCTCAACTTTCCCTTTTCCCTTGTCGATTTTTGCCTTTTTCCTCTTTCCCAGAAGCAGCTCTGGATCATCTTTCTCAGAAGCACCTCTTTTTGTTTTCTTCTGCTCCTCAGCAGCTGCTTCTTTCTCCACTTCCTTCTCAGCAGCTTCTTTCTTTTCTTTCTTTTTTAGTGCTGCTTGTTTCACAGCTAATTTCTCCTTCTTCTTCTTAGCTGCTTTCTCCACCTCTTTCTCAGCAGCTGCTTCTTTCTCCACCTCCTTCTCAGCTGTTTTCTTTTTGTCTTTCTCAGCTTCCTGCTAAGTATTTTAAACAAGAGATATTTTAGTATTTTTTGCAAAAATAGAATAATCAACACATTTGAATTATAAATTGAAACAAAGAAAAAATAATGCCAACTGAAACCATATTAATTACATGACACAAAATAATATAAGAATCAGAGGAGAGGGCATCACAATTCAGTGTAGAATCTATTCAATTACTTTGTAGGTTCTTATTTTTGCATTATACTTCACTCAATCCATATTAATTACATGACACAAAATAATATAAGAATCAGAGCAGAGTACATCACAATTCAGTGTAGAATCTGTTCAATTACAGTGTAGATTCACATTTTTACATTATAATTCAGTAAATACATACTTATTAAACCTTGATTGAATGAATTATATTGATCCTAATGAAAAAAATAACATGTATTGATCCTAAATACAAAATGCACGATGAATAATGATATATTAACATATAATTCAAAGTATAATATTACCTTCTCTCTGTTTTCTTTCTGCTTCTGAGCAGCTTCTTTTTCCTCTTTTTTCTTTTTCAAAGCTGCTTCCTTCTTTTGCTGCAATTATGAATAATGAATATTTATTATTGAAACAAGCAAAAATAATGTCAACTGAAACCATATAAGTCAGAGCAGAGTACATCACAATTCAGTGTAGAATCTGTTAAATTACTGTGTACCTTCTCTTGCTTCTCAGCAGCTTCTTTTTCCATCTCCTTCTCTTTCTTTTCATTCTCCTGCTTCTCAGCAGCTTTTTTCCTCTTCTCCATGCTTTCCTTTACCACTTTCAGTGCTGCTTATCTCTCCTTTAACATGTCAAACAGAGGAGAAATAATCTTAATTCATTGTACATTATAGTTTTCAACTGTGTTCATTGAGATTCTGATTTTAAATGTCACGCAATTCATTCAATTATAATTTAAATTGAATAACATATCAGTTAAAGTGAAATGCACATACCAATTTTTTGAGAGCTGCTTGTTTCACAGCTTCTTGCTCTTTTTTCTTCTTTTCTCCTTCTTCTTTCTTCTGAGCAACTTCTTTTTCCTCTTTTTTCTTTTTCAAAGCTGCTTGTTTCACAGCTTTTTTCTCCATCTCCTTCTTATGCAGATCCTCTTTCTCTGCTTCTTCTTTATCCTTTGCAGTAGCTACTTTGTCAGCTTCCTTCTTTGTCTCTTTTTGCTGTTGCTTCTTTTGCTGCAATTATTGAACCATGAATATTTATTATTGAAACAAGCAAAAAAATAAAGTAGAATGCATTCACTATGTCTAGGATATTACCTTTTTGCTTTTTGTTTCTGCTGCTGGAACCTCACTTGCAGCAGAATCATCCTTTCTCTTTTTTAACGATTTTGGTTGAGGTTCAGATTCTTGCTGTGCTTCTGTTATTTCAGGTTCAGATCCTTTATCCTTCTCCTTGTTTTCTTTTACATCTTTGGCAGCTTCCTTCTTTTGCTGCAATTATGAACAATGAATATTTATTAATGAAACAAGCAAAAATGTATGTCAACTCAAACCATATTAATCAGAGCAGAGTACATCTCAATTCAGTGTAGAATCTGTTCAAATATTGTGTAGATTTACATTTTGAAATTAAAATTCACTCAATGCATACTTACCATCTCAGAAGTTTTTCCAGTTGTTTGGACTGGTTCGGGTTCTTTCTCTTTCTGTGGGGCTTCCTGAGGGATGAAAACAGCCAGAGCCCGATCCTCTCCAGCCTCTGTGGCTTGTGCTTTCTGGAGTATGTTATAATGAAATAAGAGAGGAGAAAAATTCTGGAGTAGTCGTAGTAGTATTTAGTGAATAGTACAAACCTTTTCTTGTTCTGGAGTGAAATTCAACTTCTTCCTCGGGCTGGTTCTTGTTGTTGTCTTACCCCTTCTTTTATGAACTAACTGCTTCTTCATTTCCTAAAAAGTGTAAAAAACATAATAATTAAATCAGTTTCTATACAAAATTAATCCCCCCTACTTTCAATTAAATTATTGACCTTTGATAGCCTCCTTCTCCCAATTCCCACTTTCACCCTTTGGTTATTGATTATTTGTACTGTTGATGGTTCTTTTCCCATTTGATAACTAGAGTGGTTACACAATACATTCTCATTACAAATTGCGTAAAAGTAGACAAGACTAAACAAAGTACAAGTGATTAGTATTAAGTGAACTAAGTTATACTTTCAAACAGATACAAATAGTAATGAACACAGAGGAAGTCATACTAAATCATAGTAGAATTAGCAGCTATTATTCATGAATTACTTTTTCATTTTACAACTTTTGCTAACTTTTGTATTTTCAAATAAATATACTCTTTATAAGTCCCAATAATTAACAGTAATGAAAGTGGAAGTCCCAGTAATTATCACAGTATACTCCTTAGAAGTCACAGTAATTATCTACTCACAGTAGTTGTAGTGTTTTCAATCAAACATACTAATTAGAAGTCTCAAAAAACCACAGGAGATTGATTTACTTTTGACATTAGAGTTGATAACAAATCAGAGCAGACCCTAACAACATAACAAACATAACAGACAAGTTTAGAAGTCACAGTAGAGTCGACTATGTTTTTAACAAAGCAAACACAAGAAACAATATATGAAAACTGAACAAATTTTATCAAAACTCACATATAACAGTATAACATACCCTATTAAATATCAGTGTTCGAAACTGATTCAACAAAGTAAATCAACCCTATTAAATATCAGTGTTCGTTACATTGTTTTTGGGACTTCTAATCAGTATGTTTAATTGAAGTCATACTAAATCACAGAAGATATCATCACAAAATACACATACATACATAAGAGAATTGATTTAATTTTGAAAAAAGAAGTCATAAGAAGTCATTAGTAATCACAGAGGAAGTCACTTAATACAAGTCAGAAACAGTCGTGAATAATCAAGTAACTTTGTTTCCTACTAAAATTCCCTAACAACATAATCTTAACTGTAATTATTGATTCAAAACTGTAATTACTCTACTATAATTCACACCCAATTGTAAACACAGGAAATTAGTTGTATAACAGAATTTTGTATTATTCAATAAACACACACATACAAACAAACTCTATGATTCCACCATTATTCATTAAAATTCCAAAACAACTGACCAAACAGAGCATTAAAATTAACAAGTCACAGTAGAATATATCAACAAACTCTGTTGAAATTAATGAACAAACAAACACATACAAACAAAGTCTATAATTCCAATTAATCGCAAATCAAAGTATAACTATAAGCCTTTGTAACATGCAACTTGAAAATTAATTGATATTGGTGAAAATAGGGTTTCTGCTTACCTTATATGAATATAGGATTTCAGATGAACGGGCGATAGGTGTTGCGATGCTTTTCCTCCTGTTCTGGTGAAGTTTTGGAAGCTAAGGATGGTGGTTGTCTCAAGTTAGCAAGTCGGATGTTCGATTGATGCTGCGGTTCGCGATTGTGAAGAGGCACGGTGGTAGAGTTCAATTTGGAAGAGGCGCGGGGGAGTGGTGGTTTCCGTTGCCGTCGTTTTCGCCGGAGTTGTTCTGAGAGAGGGAGGGAACCTTCGTTTTCGTTTTCGTGTGTAGAAGGTGAGAAGCGCAGAGAGAGAGAGAGAGAGAGGAAACCGTTTCAGTAGAGGCCAAAATTCGTGTGTATAGGGCCAATTTTTTTGGGCCGAAATTGTTTTTATACTTTGGGCTGGGGACCATAAAATCTACATGGGCCCCTACCCCATGGTATAGGTTCCCAAATTAAACTCAGAGAGCTGAAAATGGAGAATTATATGATATTGTAATATCATATTTATATACATTATTTAAATATCATATTTACTACATTATTTATATGATTAGGTAATTATAATATAAATAATTAATTTTATTTATATGATATTGTTAAATAATTTTGTAATTCATAATTTATACTATAATTTATAACGAATATATACAATATTGTTACAAATTGTTTCAATTAACTTGTGTAGCCAAGTGGTTTGGGCTATCTTCTTCATTTTGAAAGACCAGAGTTCGATCCTCTCCAAACTCAATATTTTTCCATTAATGAGTTGGCGTGTTTTGCTGATATGGCAACTGAGAATCTCGTACCATATTTTTATGAAAATGGACATTTTCGGAAGGAGAAATATGATTTTATCCCCAACTTTACTTCAAAAATATATGTAGCCCGAATGGTCTAGCACTCCTCCAATCCTATAAAGGGGAAGGGTTCGTTCCTTTACACAATGTTAACTTTAAACTAAAGTCAACTTTACCAACTCAATTTTAGATAATTTAAGATATTTTATACTCCTATATATGAAAGAAGGAAAAAACTTTTTCATGACATTTTTTCTTCTATTTTGGAATGTCCTATAATAGTTAATAGACTTCAAAATTTGAAATAAATATTTCTAATTTTTCACTTGAAAATATAATTTACTCACAATTATTTTATTTTTCAAATTAAAAATACATTTTTACTCTTAACTTTTTGGTCAAAAAGTCAAAAAACAACATTTTTCTTAATTTCCGTTGTTAGAAAAGTTCATCATGTAATGTATCGTGTGAGAAAGAGAGTACTACCCATAAACACACAATTAGACTTAGCATTAAGTCTTTACTCAAGAGCCCATATTATCAATTACCGTAGCTCAAGACTTTTACATAATTAAATTACTTTAATTAAGTCCATAATTAATAAATGTTAAATATAATTACATAATATAAATTACCAATAATAATATTTAATAGAAAATCTATCTATATCTATCTATATCTATATCTATATTTATATATATATAATTTCAGGATTCACTAATGCTACGTGGACCAATAACAAATCAATAATAATATTATGTTCACACTATAAATTATAAATAAAAAATTATAAATTCTAAATAGTAATATTATTAACCATATTTAAAAAATATATAAATTTTAAATAGTAATTTGAAATTATATATTTTTAATAATAATAATTAATTATAATCTTAAATATATACGTTTTTATTTCTCTTCTCAAAATTCTTTTTTATTCCATTAATATTAATTTAATTTTAATTAATCGATCTCTTCATATTCCATAATTCACATGAATTAAAAAAAAAAAATTGATAAACTTTGTAGGTATATTATTTTTCCTCTTGCTGTAATCTGATTTCGTATGTCCTTTTTTATTTTTCTGAACATTGAATCGATTTAGATGTATAATTTCTTCTATTTATTTATTTTTTTTCCTCGATTTTTTTAATTTTATGTATCAATTATGATTTTTTCGCATATTACATAATCAAATTGTTGAGTTATTAATTATGTTCGACTAGATTTTGTTTTGCAAGTTAACGTACATTATATTAATATAATTACATTTGTGTCATCTATTTCTCTTCATGTTCACCGAGTAAATTCAATTTTTTTTATATTTTTATTTATTTTCCAGCTTTATAATTTTTATTTTCCATTTATTTTGATTTTCCCCACCGATTTTAGGTATTTGTTGGATGAAACTCAATGCAGAGACGAGAAACGGAATGAAGAGATAAGAAACTCCTCTCCCACCAGATCAGAAGCTCCCCAATCGGGTAGGATGTAAATCGAGAGATGTGCTCGAGTAGCAGACACATGTGAGAGAGAGCCAATATGTCTCATCCGAGGACTAACTTCATAATATTTTAATGAAAAATTGTCATATCCGAGATATTACGCCAACATCATCACATACCTTACCACTCGCCTATGCCCCAAAAAACTTACATACTATAAATTACATCAAACATAATCTTTGAAAATAACAGAAATTTCATAATTGAGATAGCGGTTAATAATGAGATTAATACGAGTTTACAAATTTAATTTAGAGTTCGATTATTAAATAAAATAATTTGTTAGTCCATTAATAAATATTTGACGAAATGCGTTAGAGATTAAATAAAATTTTTAGATTATTTCAAACAAATAAATCACGTGTATCGCACGGGAAGTTGTACTAGTTAATAATAATTTCCTTAACATATATGGGGCTTATTTTACTTTTAGCTAGCCTATAGCTCAGGGTGAGCCATAATGACTCTCTAACGTGCGTGTTTGTCCTTTATACTCTATTTTATTATTTTTATGAAATTAACTTTTAGGCAAAAAGAAGAAGATATATACTACTATGTCCACATGTATTTATAGTGTATTTTTACTTGAATGAATGAAAGATGCTGTGGAGGAATATTGCGTGGGCGCACGCGTCAAATTGGATATTTTATTGCGTTTCCGCGAGCGTCAAATTGGATGTTTTATTGCGTGTCCGCACACGTCACTTTTGGGTTATTGCAACGTTTCAATAATATGCAATTGAACCGGTCAACTAATTGAACCGGCCAACAATAGATCGCATGGGTTATTCACTTATTTGAAAGAAAATTTATGTACAACAGTAACGAATTAAAATTTATGTACAACATGTGTACATAAATGAATGTTGTGTGATGCAGTTTAATTTTGAATTTTGAAATTATAATTATCATTGATAGTACTAAAATAAATACTATATCAAATCACAATTAGAACTTTTAAAGATAGACTGAGTGGACCAAAACCCAATACTGTACTATCTTTTAATCTCAACCGTAAATTACTTTTTTACACAATTTATTTTTATTATAATCTTAATCTTGAGATCACTTTACAAAATTAAAAGATTAAAAGATAATTGGGTTTACAGAGAGGGAGTAGATATTGTACATGCTTAAAATAAAAATATTACAAGGTGTGATCATTAGTTTAGTTTAGGACGAATGAAGTAAAAAAAAAAGGTGTATTTAGTTAGTGAAAGAAAAATAATTAATTTTAAAAATCACTCTAGTAAATAATTTTACTCGATCTTACTTTTAAAAAGAAAGCGTAAATAATATTTTGTCGCTTATAAGTCTACAGGCGTGGTCGCGTGTATTCAATTGACAAGGACAAGCGTTGTTGACTACAGTATGCATGCAAAAGCTGACGTCACGAAACAACCCTTATATAACCCCCTCGACTCGAGCATTGTTAATCACAATTACCAAACAAAATCAATTATCTTTCTTCATCTCAAAATGGCTCATCTTTCCCCGCTTCTCTTCGTTCTGCTTATGTCTTTCTCACATTTCGTCCATGTTTCTTCGAAAACATTATACATCGTTCGAGTCGACGAGAATTCGATGCCATCGTTGTTTTCCGAGGCCAAACACTGGTACGAAGCCACTCTTCAAACCCTACGCAATGAAAACACCAATACTACTACTACTACCGATCATCGAAAACCAACAAGCACGATCAGTCACGTGTACAACACAGTTTTTCAGGGCTTCTCTGCTAAGCTCACCACAAAACAAGCTGCGACGCTCTCAAGGCTACCGGGAGTCATTGCCGTCATACCCGACGGCGTTCAAAAAATACAGACTACTCGCACGCCATTTTTCCTCGGATTGTACTCTGGTAATAATTATGATTATATAGTCCCCGGCCACTTGCTCAACAGATCGGACTCCGGCTCAAACGTTATCATCGGATTTCTCGACACCGGAATCTGGCCAGAACACCTTAGTTTCTGCGAGGAGGGCTTGGGCCCCGTCCCTTCCAAATGGAAAGGCGTATGCGAGGAAGGGCATAATTTCACTAAAGCCAATTGCAACCGAAAAATCATTGGCGCGAGATTCTTCCACAAGGGCTACGAAGCCCAGTACGGAAAAATAAATTCCTCGGAGGACTTCATATCCCCGCGAGACTCCGACGGCCACGGCACGCATGTGGCGTCCACGGCTGCAGGCAGAGTGGTCGGTAGCGCGCCGCTTTTCAACGGCCACGTCAGCACAGCCGTTGGAGTTGCTCCCAAGGCACGTATCGCAGTGTACAAAGTGTCCTGGAAGGAAGGCGCCATGTTTTCCGATATTCTCTCGGCCATCGACAAGGCGGTAGAGGACGGCGTCGATATACTTTCTTGCTCCATCGACGGTGACATGTCGAATCTCGACCTGATCTCAGTCGGAGCCTTTGGTGCGATGGAGAGGGGTGTTTTGTTCTCGGCAGGAGCTGGCAACGATGGCCCTGATAGAAGCTGGATGACAAATGTTGCTCCATGGATGACATCCGTGGGGGCCAGCACGATCGATAGGAGATTCCCAGCTGATCTCGTGCTCGGAGATGGCCAGGTGTTGAAGGGCTCATCCATTTACAGTACCGGCAAACCCTTGTCCTCGTATCTTCCCATTATATTAGTTAACGATTGCTCGGATGAGTTGTCGTTGAAATTAGAAGATGTCAGTGGCAAGATCGTCATCTGCAGTAAAGGTGATCATATATACTTAGCTGCTTCTTCTTCATCTTCTTCTTCTTCTTCTTCTTCTTCTTCTTCTTCTTCTTTACTAAATTACTTCTTCTTCGTTAATAATCTTAAGCTTACGACTAGCGTGTCTCTCCTGCTTGTAGTTGATGTTTACAGCCCAAAATTGGCTGTCATGAGCGCTGGCGCTGCGGCCATGGTTGTGTATGATAAAGGTTTGAACGGCGAAGATCTCACTGCATATCTTCCTCATTGGATTCCAGGGCTAACCGTAACCTCGTCCACAGTCCCCACAATATTAGACTACATGGAACACTCGAACCCAAAGGCGAGGGCAATGATTTCATTTCACGGTATGAAGTCAGGGATCAAGCCCGCTCCGTTGGTAGCTGCCTCTTCATCTAGAGGCCCCACCACCGTTGCACCGTTCGTTATGAAGCCTGACCTGATCGCGCCAGGTGTCAACATCCTAGCGGCATATCCGTACGACGTGTCCGCGAGCGGAAGGTCGGTCAACCCTCGTCAATCTGCCTTCTACACGCTGTCGGGGACTTCCATGTCCTGCCCGCACGTATCCGGCGTGGCAGCTCTCCTCAAAGGGGCCCACCCTGATTGGACCCCGGCTATGATCAAGTCAGCCATGATGACCACCGCTTACACCACAGACAACCGAGGCCAGCCCATATTGGACGGGAGTGATTACACAAACGCAAATGTGTGGGCCATGGGGGCTGGCCACGTGGACCCGGAGAAAGCCGTTGACCCCGGATTGGTCTACGATATAAGCCCCGGTGATTATTTGAGTTTCTTGTGCGCCTCGGGATATAGCATTGAGGGTATAAGAACCATAACGAACAGGAAAAACACGAGCTGCCGTAAAAATCAATCACAACCGTGGAATCTGAATTATCCGGCAATCACCGTTGACTTCGAGGCATATCCTAAGTTGGAAATTGTGGTTAAGAGGACTGTGACGCATGTTTGTGAAACTCCGTCTACTTACAAGGTGAAGGTGGTTAATCCGAAAGGCGTGACTCTGACTGTGACTCCGAAACAAATGAAATTTAACGGCAAAAACGAAAACCAAACTTACAGTGTGTCGATCATGGCGGAGAAACACACCGTGGGGCCAGGGGAGTCCACCACGGATGCCGGGAAGCTAGTTTGGTCGGACGGGGAGAGGAATGTTGTGTCGCCGGTGGTGGTCATGTGGCAGCTCCGGTACTAATCGATCTACAGCTACTTAATATATATATATATATATATATATATATATGAATGTGAAAGTTGTAGGCAGTAAATAAAACGCAATGAAATGTGCTGCCTAGACAAGGCAGTGTTCTGTGGCAGAATAGCGTATGCCGCAGCACGATGCCTTGTACATAAAATGTTCGTTTTTCGTAATTTATATATGTTAGATTGTGTCTTAACGTTTCAGTTTAAGATTAATATATTTATATCGTTGCAGCGAAATTAATTAAAAATAAATTACTTCAAAAACGAACTCACACACACGTACGTAAAATAAAGAACACGGAATTTAAATCTTTGTATGTGTATTTAAATTATACACATACGAAACGGTCTTACGGCCAGAAACTTTATTAAGAACGAGTCTTTACAAAATAATACTCTTGGATTTACAATGATATTTACCAAAGGCTATACACATGTATGCCTTCGTATTAATCGTATCCGAAGAGTATGAACAATCAACAACAAAACCTAGCAACTACTGTATTACACCTATTATAAGCTATCGAATCATCAGCTGAATAAAAGGACTCTCTTAGAGACGAGAGAACGCACGGCACGACGAGCTTCACAAATGAAGTCGCGACTCTAAAAGCTCGATGATCGATCCTTGATGGAAATGTGTTTCTGGAGGTGTAAATATGTTGTGTATGAAAGTTGCTGAATAGTGTTGGGGTCGTCCTCTATTTATAGGAGGAGATTCCCAACTGAATTCCTCATTTTGCTAGGTCAACAATCGGTTGAGAGATTCCAGGGCAGGCTGCTTTGACTGCTGCCGCAGGATGCCTTCTGAAGTTCTTCTGGATTTCACCGCCACACTGCACTGCCTTCCATACTATCTGGACTTCAGCATTCCCTTGCCCTTATAACATGCTTCGCTTGATTCTCTTAACTCAACCTCTTGTCCAAGCCTTGCACTGCTTGCGGCATAACTCTGCCTAGCTGTGCTGCGGCAGAAATCTTCTATTGTTGATTGTTTTTCAAGCACGTTCCAACTAATGAACTATGCTAAATCAAATCACCAATTATGACAAGTGATTACAACAGTTAAATTGTGAAGAAAGAAGAAAACAAATAAATATGTTAGCAAAACAACTTCTGCCTAGATCCTTTAAGGCATTGTAATGCCCAAACATATTTATCCTTACAAACTCTCGCTTTTTATCTTTCTTCACAAAATCATGAGGCAGCAGCACAATGGAGCACTCCCCCTCAATGAAATACATCTGACTTAGAAGTATATGAAATTTATCTTGACAAATAACTAAGGCAATGAAACTCCCCCTTAGTTGATACTTCCTAAGTAGAACAAAAATTTATTTAATAAATAACTAACTAATAAAACAAAAACAAGTTTAATTAAGTAAGCCTCTAAATAACACACCAAATTTTTTAAAGGAAATAAATACTAAACTTCAAATTGTTCAAACCAAATAACAACTTATAATCAAATTGTTCAAAATCAAATACCCAAATAACAGAAATTAAATAAATTGTTCAGAGTGAATAAAAACTTAAAGCAAAAGAAGAAATGATATTTCTTCGGGTCTTGAGAACTGCAATCCTTCAAACTCTTCAATCATCCCTTTTTGGAGTTAAGGATTGTGCGGCAGTTGTTGAATCGTCATTTGATGCCTTTACAAATGCCATGCCCGTTGGATTTTTCTTTGGAAAAATGGCATCGACATCTTTTTGATGTCCAATGCCTTGCCGTTCAACATGAGAAATACTCATTACGGCATCTAATTTTGATGTTGCCGTATTAAGTTTTACAAAAGTATTGTTAGCAACTTCAAGTTTTCTATTTACACGATTAAGATCACTTTTTAGTTTGTCAGCCTCCATGTCCTTTTTTGTGAGTTGGACATCAAGTTTCTTCAATCGTTCTTCAAAGGTGTTCTTCTCCACGAGAATTTGTTCAATTGCCGTGGCCTGCTTCTTCAATTTTTCTTCGTATCCGGCATTGGTAGAAGTGAGCATTTTCATCATCTTTGTCTGCCGGGCAAAGTTCATGCGTAGCTCATCGAAAATTTCTTTGAGCTCGATGAAAAGGTCAATGGGAATGGTCTCCTCTTCAGATTCATAACCATTGACTGAGGCAGTGAGACACATACAGTTCTCTGCGGCAGGAGTTTCTGTCGTTTCTGCGGCAGAGGCAAAGAATGCAACATGCAGTCGTGCATTCACATTGGATGGACCGTCATCTTCAACGTCAGATAGGGTTGTGCCTTCGAATTGAGCAGCAAGCGCAGTGGTTGAGTCTTCAAGGCAGTATTGTTCCTTATCTTCTTGTGCAACCATAGAATTCAAAATTCCAATGCCTCGATCTTTTGAGGGGCATTCGGTTGAGTAGTGTACAATCCCTTGACAAACGTGGCAATTGACTCTCGACCAGTCCTTTGAATTTGGACTTGATGTTGATCCCGTGCTTGGTTGGTGAATCACAAGTCGTCGATCTTGAGTTTGTGTTGACCTTGCCGGGAACTTCCTTCGTCGGGGATCGTAGGGCTTTTTCAGCGAGCGAACAAGTACAACATCCATTTTTCGGGCGAGTAATGCAAACTGGTCATCTCCACCATCAGATCCAAGTAGCTCGTAGATCTCTTCATCGGTCAAGTCATTGTTAGAGGTGGGGCTGCTGCCATGAGAGATATTGCCTTGTTCTCTGTCGTCGGGCTCTGCCACGGTGTAGGCAATGTTCCTCTCGTCGCTTCGTGAACGTGATTTCCCGTGAGTTTCACGATCTTCATGGTTCAGTTCATAGTTCTTGAAGATCGCCATTAATGAAACATAATCTTCTTCAGACATGGAGCTGTCTTCTATGGCAGTGACCTTCGACAGGAACTTTTTGCTCATCGATCGCATTATCTTACTACACACTGCCGGGTTGCTAATGGGTGAACCAAGGCCAGCACATTCAGTAACAATGGACATTAATTCTCCAAAGTACTGAAGGCAAGTCTCGTCCTCGTTCATACGCAAGTTCTCGAAACGAGACATAAGCATACGAACCTTGGTTTTCTTCACTATGTTGTTACCTTCACAATGAAGAGCCAACAAATCCCACACTTGTTTGGCAGTAGTACATTGTTTGACAATTCTGTACATATTGCAATCGATGGATTCAAGGATGGCACACCTTGTTCTATCGTTGGCAGTAGCTGCGGCAGTTTCATCGATAGACCACTTCTCCGGAGCTTTTTCAATCGTGCCGCCTTCAGGGATTTCCTCCTGAGGTGGTTTCCATCATCGAAGTACGGATAGCCACGCAATGCGATCAATTGATTTGATCCTTGCTTCAATGCGGGTTTTCCAAAATCCATAATTACTACCGTCAAGAACAACTGGTGTTCGTACGATGTAAGATGGATCTGCCATTGTAAGTGTGCGTGATCAGACGGACCTTAAACACTAAGTAAGTCTAGTGCCCGCTCTGATACCACTTGAAAGTCGTAGGCAGTAAATAAAACGCAGTGAAATGCGCTGCCTAGACAAGGCAGTGTTCTGTGGCAGAACAACGTATGCCGCAGCACGATGCCTTGTACAGAAAATGTTCATTTTTCGTAATTTATATATTTTAGATTGTGTCTTAACGTTTCAGTTTAAGATTAATATATGTGATATATGTATATCGTTGCAGCGGAATTAATTAAAAATAAATTACTTCAAAAACGAACTCACACACACGTACGTAAAGTAAAGAACACGGAATTTAAATCTTTGTATGTGTATTTAAATTATACACATACGAAACGGCCTTACGGCCAGAAACTTTATTAAGAACGAGTCTTTACAAAATGATACTCTTGGATTTACAATGATATTTACCAAAGGTTATACACATGTATGCCTTCGTATTAATCGTATCCGAAGAGTATGAACAATCAACAACAAAACCTAGCAACTACTGTATTACACCTATTCTAAGCTATCGAATCATCAGCTGAACAAAAGGACTCTCTTAGAGACGAGAGAACGCACGGCACGACGAGCTTCACAAATGAAGTCGCGGCTCTAAAAGCTCGATGATCGATCCTTGATGGAAATGTGTTTCTGGAGGTGTAAATATGTTGTGTATGAAAGTTGCTGAATAGTGTTGGGGTCGTCCTCTATTTATAGGAGGAGATTCCCAACTGAATTCCTCATTTTGCTAGGTCAATAATCGGTTGAGAGATTCCAGGGCAGGCTGCTTTGACTGCTGCCGCAGGATGCCTTCTGAAGTTCTTCTGGAATTCACTGCCACACTGCACTGCCTTCCATACTATCTGGACTTCAGCATTCCCTTGCCCTTATAACATGCTTCGCTTGATTCTCTTAACTCAACCTCTAGTCCAAGCTTTGCACTGCTTGCGGCATAACTCTGCCTAGCTGTGCTGCGGCAGAAATCTTCTATTGTTGATTGTTTTTCAAGCACGTTCCAACTAATGAACTATGCTAAATCAAATCACCAATTATGATAAATGATTACAACAGTTAAATTGTGAAGAAAAAAGAAAACAAATAAATATGTTAGCAAAACAACTTCTTCCTAGATCCTTTAAGGCATTGTAATGCCCAAACATATTTATCCTTACAGAATGTATGTTTGTTTAATCCTTGTTTCAAGTTTAGTTACGTGTTTGTATCTGAATTCCAAATAAAATAAAGGTGATATTTATGTTTTGTTTTTAAAATGCACAAATTGAATAAATACCACGTATAAGTATAAGCTAGCCTCTCATAATATCATTTATATGCCTACTAAAAAAGCGGTCGACTCGCAGTAAACGTGGTGAAACAGAAAAGTCAGTCATTGTAACAGTCTTTGCGAAATTTTTAAGACCTCGATTTCTCAAATGAACTAAACATAAAAATTGAGTAGTGAAAAGAACTGTTAGTGTAATATGCTACGCAGTGCACTATCGCAGCGAGTCGCTAGACAATGCGATGCAGCAG
Source organism: Euphrasia confusa (assembly GCA_954870475.1). Classification (NCBI taxonomy): domain Eukaryota; kingdom Viridiplantae; phylum Streptophyta; class Magnoliopsida; order Lamiales; family Orobanchaceae; genus Euphrasia; species Euphrasia confusa. The sequence goes on from OX940949.1 coordinate 912,017, forward strand.
CATACTTACATATTTTTCTCTTTCTTCACATTGTGTACTGTTATGCATCATACATTTCATGTATGATGTGCTTTAGCATGTTACATGCTTGGACGATCAATCAACACGTAACGAGTATTGAAGAGTGATGCAGCCATGAGGTTTTATACATGATGCATCAAGATTATATGCATGGGAATGTTTGCTAAAGACTTAAGGCGCAACAGTTGATGCAAGACCTCCTGAGGATATTGACGCAAGGTGTTGCAGCAACAGCTGAAGCTGGCCCTCTACTAGACGTTGCAGGAGCGGTCAAACCAGAATCCCTATATTCTATTCGTAAATAAAGCCAAGACAGCTCGGGTTTCAAGGGATTTTGTTGAAGACTGAAGACGCACCATTGCAGCAAGACTCGTTGAAGAGGCTGATGCAAGGTTGTGCAGAAGTTGTCCTGTCTGCGCAAGGCGTTGCAGCATTGCTCAAAACAGATTTCCTAATTTATAGGCGTTGTTCAACAACTCGTATTTCAAGGGAGTTTGTTGATGTTTTGGGCCTATAAATACAAGGAGTTTTCAGCACATTCTCCACCCACTTCAGAACACCTTTTCATCTTTGTGAAAAGTCTCACCCGAGCTTTTCTTCTTCGATTATTCTCATTTCATCGAGAGTGATCAAACCTTTCAACTACGAAGCTTTGTATCAGAACATATTCAACCGTAGTTTGTCTAGTGTTGGTTCGGTCATGATCTTTGAATACGATACCTAAGGAATACATGTGTGTATGTCCGAAAGGTAGTCGAGTGTATATTCAAGATCACATTTTGTAAAGACATTCGATCTTTATTAATGATTTTTGCCGTAAGGCACATTCATATGAGTACAATTTAAAAACACATACAAGATTATTTCGTTGTCTTCTCTTGCTTTTCGTTTAGTGTGTGTGTGTTCGTTTGTTTGTTTTTTCACGTTTTTTATTATTCCGATGCACTCTTTTACACCGTATCAAAATATACATCAATATATTTTTGATACTATATATAAATAATCTAATCGAACAAAAATCAATCAATCAATAAACAAACGAATTTATTTTCTGCAAACGCGCTGCTGCAACACCTGAGTTGTTGTAGCTGCTGCAGCGCTGCGTAGGGAGTGCTGCGTATTTCTTTATAATACCGCTGCACCCCCGACTCACAAGAACAATACACATACCAGTCAGTATACATGTTGACTCAACCTCCCCGATCACTTCATGCGGTGCAAAGAAAAAGAGATTTCCTTAGTGTCGAAAACCTCTCAAAACTTAAAGGCTTTGTTAGAATATCAGCAAGTTGTTTTTCTGTATTGAAATATTCTAATTTGAGATCTCTTTGGTATTTGAACTTTTATAGTTCATTTTATCACTACTAGAATCTGTTAAATAGACATCACCTCTTTAACATCATTCAGTTATGCAACAGATGTGTTTAATATTACTAACATCAGTCAAAAAAATATTGATATACTAAGACTTATTAACATCAATTACAGTATTTGTGCGGCTGATATTAAAAGTGTAGTTTTGAAATTAACAATTTTTTCAAACATCAGTTTTTAAAGTTTTTAAGATAAAACCGATGTTAAAGTTTTTTTTTCTAAAAAATTCTAAAAAATTTTAGTACCCCACCCACGTTTTCAACAAACTATTAATTTTAAAAAAAAGTCTGAAATTTACTAAATTAAAATCTTGCAAGTAAAAACCCTATACGGTAAGAATCTTATCTCATTTCATTCTCTCTTTTCTCAATTTGTCTGCACGATTTCATTGAGCTTTCCCGACGAGGTCGACTAGAGGCGAGGCGAGCAGCTGCGGCATCGATCGGCGGCATCCAGTGGCTGCGGCGATTTCATTGAGCTTTCCCGATCGGGTCGCCTAGAGGCAGGGGCGGACCCACGTTAGGCCCAGCGTGGGCCTCGGCCCCCCCTCAGAAAAAAATAATTACTGCTATATATACAATATTTCCACTACAGTCGGCTCAATGTATATATCTCGCCCCCCCTCAAAAAATTACTGCTATATACTTTCATTACATTGGGCCCCACTGCGTACCTGTATATACATTACGCTTTGGTAGGTAATTAATTGTCCACTAAGTTAATGTAGTATATTTTTTGTTAATTAAAGGAAGGATTCTATATAAATTTATTTATTTATTGTTTTGGTAATAATTTCTATGCATATAACTTTATTATTTAATTAGATAGATGATTTCCGTATAGTTGAAATAATAATTTCATTTAAATAATATAATTAAGTTGTTTTTTTTTTTATAACAAATTCTCTATAATAATTTGTTGTGAGAATTCTCTCTTTTCATAACAAAGCAATTATTTTCTAATTAATTATTTTAACATATTTTAATTTTATTGTTAATTAATGGTTTGAAATTTACGTTTTTTATTAATTTTATTTTTTCTAATTACATTTTTATATCGTAGTGGTACTTTTAATTTAAATAATTAATTTATTGTGATATTTATTTTTTATATTTGAAGAAATTTTTTTGTGTAATAAATGATAGTGAGTGTTTTTTGGATAAAATATTGACACATAAAATGTAAATAATTTGTAGTATAAGGTAGTAATAATAAAAAGTATGAAAAAAATTATTTTTATTGTAAAATATTAAACTTGTGAATTATAAAAAAAAATGCAAAATCTTGTAAGACCCCGAACTCGAACAAGAGTAGAAACAATCACGTTTTAGGATAAGATTAACGAACATTATTATAAAATTTTGGCCCCCCTCAACTAAAATCCTGGGTCCGCCCCTGCCTAGAGACGGGGGAGGCGAGGCGACATCGAGCTGCCAGCGTTTTCCCGACTCTGCCCTAATCCTCACCAATTCGGCTTTAATTTTGATTTCTTATTTCGATTTTGGATGTAGGGTTTGATTTTTGTTTCGATTTTGTATGTAGGGTTTGATTTCTTATTTCGATTTTAGTTGTAGGGTTTGATTTCATTTATTTCCTTCTTCAAGTTAGTGACGATGCGACATCGAGGCGGTGGCAAGGCAGCAGTGAGGAGGCGGCAGGGGATTCTCTTCAAAGGTTTGTTTTACTCGTTTTATATTTCAATTTTATTGCAGGGACAAAGCGACTTCGAGGCGGCAGCGAGGAGGCGGCAGCGAGACGAGGGACGCGCGAGGTTCGTTTTGAGAATATGCCGATCAGGTTTTCTGAATTCTTCTGTTGTAATTGTTACTATGGCTCGATTATCCTATGCTGCCACTCGATTATCCCAAGCACGAGCCATCCTTGCTAACTTTTTGATGTTGAGCATAAGTGTGAGTGATGCTGAAAGGTAAAATTCAGCATGTAAATCTTTTGCTTTCAATTAATTCTTGTTACTTGTTCACTGCAGTTTACCATGACCATCGTCACGGATGATGCAGCCTGCGTATTTGCTTAGAATATTCGTACGTACGTATAACTCGTTGTTACCTTTTGTTAGTATAACTCGTTCTGTATGACCCTATTCTTAGGGAGACAACTTAATTGTAAGACGTCTAGTAGTTTTTTATTTTGTTAGTATAACGTTGAACACTTGTAGTATTACACTGTATCTAATAAAAAAGAATATGTATATTTTTATGAGTTAATAATTGAATAATATACAGTAATACATTTCATATATTATGCAACCATTAATTTTAGGAGAAGAATACAGTAGATCTTCAGATTATGGGGAAATAAATAAGATTCTATTCATTTCTACTTAGAAGAGAATGCTTCCTCTATGACAACTCAAACCAGTTATTCCCTCCCCACCCCTACCCCCAAAAAAAAGATGGGGGAAATAAGTTTATGCAGAGGAAACATAATTGACGAAAGAATCTTGATAGTATCATGACTATCATCAATCTGGTCATTGAGATTTTTGGAATCTGAAAGACAAGCAACTTTTTCATAGCCGGAAAAGCTACCTTTGAATAATTTGTTTATTGTTATTGTTTCGTTCTCAAGATAAATTCGAATTGGGGTAGATTGGACAACAGTTTGATGAATTTGTACTTGTCGTGAGTAATTTATACAAACTATCTGATTTTTTGCTCTCGAGTTGCATTGTCATTGATCTGTGTCCTTAAATGTGTACTATAAGAATGTATCTGTTTGTGATAACTACTTTGGTTCCTGTTCAGTCACTGTTCAGTTTGGAAATTCTATCAAGGTCAGACTTGTTCAGTCACTAGTACTAGTGCTGGAAAAATAAGTACCGATGATTTAGAAACCAAGATTTATTTATTTATTTATTCATGTTATGATTTTGCCCGGGAAATGAAATGTTGGTTTTTCTATGATTTGGTATTCTGGTTTCAGTAAAGTAGACGTTGGACATTTTTATGTACTTATGTGGGCTATTTATTATTTGATATTGGAAATGAACAGATGAACGAAATGCTTAAGCGAGAAAAGTGGCAGGCCACCTTTGATACCGATTGAAAGATTCCCGGTTTCCAGAAAGTGCTGAAGTTGATTATTCTTGGGGTAAGAAATTTAAAAGCAGGTTTCCATATTTTGTTATGTTTGTCTGACCAAATTTTATACCTGCTGTGAAACTTAGGTACTGATAGTCTGATATAATGATTTTATCTGTCTTATCTTAATTGTGCCTTATCTATTTATGGTCCTGTTACTAAGGTTATTGTCTATAGTTGTCATATTGTTTTTTGTTTTATGTGTTTTCATGAAATATGTAGTTGTATTATTTTATAATGGTTAAAACAACAACGTTGGTATTGGACTGATAAGAAATTGTTGATATGCCTTTTTCTTTTATTGTAGCTCTATAATTTTTGGATGACCAACATTTGTTGCAACTTGCCAGGTGCTCATGGTGACTACTGTTTTCAGCTTTATGGAGGGAGGTTGTTAGATAGGGCCAAGTATTATGTGTATACTAGTGGCATTAAGGATAGGACCGCGAATCAGATATTCGTCGGGGATGATGCAGCCTGCGCATTTGCTTTCAATTGTAGAATTTTGGATATTAAATGTAATGGATATTTGTTTTTAATATTATATTTGGTGCAATTTTTGTATTAAAAATATCGTTTTTATCGTATTATGTGATTTTGTCACACTATCGTTTTCTTTCACTGAAATTTTTTGACATTTATATCTTTTATATTTTTATCTCTCCCTAATGTCGGGAAATGATCTTCTTTAAATATGCAAATCAGTGTAATTGCTATAAATCGATCTTCTGGATTTTGGGGGCTCGAGATATTATGCCCGTTCATAAAAATACACTTTAGTGGTGATATGAATATAAGTTGCATATTTCAAATTAATTCTCAGATAGAAAATAGTAACAATTTCCAGGCACTTAATAATAATCATGATATGCATCATTTTAATTTTAAGTACATTTGTAGTACTCGTGAGAATAATTAGTAAAGCTCTTTTGGAGTCCACTCTTAATATGTCATAATTTGCATAACGGTATATTTACCAATGATCCTTCGGGGATACAGACCAATGATCATTCGGGGATCAAAATATTTGTGTCTTTCAAACTCTATTGACGAATAATCAAAATCAAATATTTTTCAAGAATATTTATCAAATTTAATAATTGATATTAAATTGCTATTTGAGTAATATATATTTTGCCATTTTATTAATAAAATATTCTTCAAGAATATTTTGTATTGTGTATCATTTTTCGAGAAATATACACATAAATCAATTGTGTATTCTTCAGTAATAACACGTCAAACATTAAGAAAATAATAGACTAAACTCGAATTGAGAAAAAAGAATTAATTCGGTATGTTCGTCCAGATTCAATATATAATTTTCTCAGAAATTACATTTAATTGGAATCGACTTTTTCGATATTTCATGAGTACCCACATAGTACATTTGTTCTCGATTTCAAAAAATATTCTTCAGTAATAATTCATATCTAATCATTGTTTCATCGAGAACAATCGAATTAGGCGTTTCACTATAAGTATTATGATGTAACTTTATTAAAAAATATTTAATGTTTGAACTTTGCTTCTTCGCTAGCAATCAATAAAAATATTCTTTCAAGAATATTTTGCATTATTTCTTATAAATATCATTATCGATTTAAACAATGTAATGTTTAATTGTTAAACCAAAAGCAATTTGATTTGATATTTCTGCGGGAATATCATATCATATTATATTATAATGTTTTTCAGAAACATTTAAAACATAATTGTTAATGTTTTTCAGGAACATTTAAAGTTTAATTTCATATCATAATGTTCTTCGAAAACATTTAAAACTTATTGCTACTACGAGAACAATTTATTTGATATTTCCAAACTTATTGCTACTACGTGAGCAATTTATTTTGATATTAAAAATAATTGATTTGATATTACTTCAAGAATATCAGATTATAATGTTTTTCGGAAACATATGATATTACTTCAGAAATATCAGATTATAATGTTCTTCGGAAACATATGATATTAAGATGAAGGGAGGAGAAGTAGATATCAATGTCAACACCCTGCAGATTACCATCATCAACACCAGCAGCATCCTTCACACCTACATCCTCCTTCTCACTCTCATATGCTAGAAATTCAGGGCTAGTTATATAGCTAATATCATCCACAGGCAGCCCTTCATGATCAATATAGAAAGCTACAAACTTGGAAGCAAATACATAATTCCACATCTCATGAGCACGAACATCATCAATAATCGGCAACAACAATGAACAGTCGCCATCAAAACCATTCATACATCCATAAAATTCTAAAATCCCACTTAAACCAACTACATTTGCCATTACCACCAACTCACTATGCCTCAAATCAGCAGGTAACACATAATCGATGTATTCTACCTTTCCATTCACATAAGATTTTTTACCTTGTTCAAGCAGGAATTTTCCAGAATGGTGAAGGATGATTGTGAAGAAATCACTCTTGGGATCGTACGCAGGCTCACACTTCCCCTCGAGAATCACTTCACTTTGTCTCCTCAAATCCCACTGCATATTCTCCATCTTCTTGCTGTTGAAACAGAGCTCTAATCGAGCTCAAATCGTGCACCCACTGTGAAAATATCCCGCTCAAAAACTTAGGGTTTATAATCGAACTGAAAATGCTGTTATTTTTTGTGATGTTCTTACAGCTTCAGTTGGAGATTGAATGAGGGAGCTTTGGGGAAAATTAGGGTTTGGGTCGATTTCTGAATTTAGGATTTGGGATAACAGTTGAGAGCGGGTTATTTTACCGCTCTCTCAGCTGAAAATGCGAAAAGACCATTTTAACCTCTTCAACCCACAAAAAACCGATTTAACCCCTCAAAACTCGCTTGTTTTGCACGTGCGCCGGAAACCGCCCAATTGAGGTATTAAATTAACATTTTCCCAAAGCTCATGTATTGACCGGAGATGTTTTAAAGGTTGGGCATGAAATTCGAAAAGTGACTATTGGTTAAGTAGCAAACTAAAATTATCCTTTTATTTTTAGCTAGCCTTAGAGCCATAATGACTTTTTTTTTTACCTTTTAGGAAAAAGGAAAAAAGAAGAAGATACTGTATATATGTCCACATGTATTTTTAGTGTATTTTTAATTTTTTTACTTAAATGAAAGATACTGTGGAGGAATATTGCGTGTGCGCACGCGTCAAATTGGATATTTTATTGCGTTTCCGCGAGCGTCAAATTGGATATTTTAGTGCGTGTCCGCACAAGTCACTTTTGGGTTATTGCAACGTTTCAATAATATGCAATTGAACCACACAACTAATCGAACCGGCCAACAATAGATCGCATGGGTTATTTGAAAGAAAAATTATGTACATGAACGAATTAAATAAGTATTTTTAATGTATACTAGTAATAACTCCCTGTGCGATGCACAGAAATATTTAATTAAAATTTTTTGATTAGAAAAAAGAAAACGTAAATTTAATTTAAATAATGTAAATCATACTCCCTCTGTCCCAGAGTTATAGTCACTGGTGGTCAACGCTAACTTTTTTTGACAGTTCAATACGTATAATAAACGGTATAAAAAAATTATGAAATTTTTTTCATAATTTTTGTATATCGTTTATCATATGTATTGGACGGTCAAAAAAAGTCAGCGTTGACCACCTGTGACTATAGCTCTGGGACAGAGGGAGTATTATTTTTCATATATATATATATATATATATATATATATTGGTTCAAAAAAAATATATATACAAAAGTTTGATTAACACACGTATATATGTATTGTTATTTCTCACATATAAAGTGTGTGTTGATCATTTATTTTTATCATATGTATTGGACGGTCAAAAAAAGTCAGCGTTGACCACCTGTGACTATAGCTCTGAGACAGAGGGAGTATTATTTTTCATATATATATATATATATATATATATATATATATATATATATATATATTATAAAAAAACAATTAAATTTTGGTTCAAAAAATATATATATACAAAAGTTTGATTAACACACGTATGTATGTATTGTTATTTCTCACATATAAAGTGTGTGTTGATCATTTATTTTTATCATATAATACGCAATTTTTTATAAACAACAATACTTGATAGACTGATTTTGTTAGGTCATAATTTATTTATTTTTATTAATTATTTTTTGGTAATTCTATTTATTGATTATTTTCAACTATTAAGAGTAGTGAGAAATTCTAGAAGATTTGACTTGATCATGTAATTTGATATGATTTCACAAATTATAATACCTTAATTAAGAATATAGTAAAAAATTATTATTCCTATATGGTAAACTAATCCAAAATGACTTTGTTTATTAATAAACAAATGTTTTGTATTATTGAGAATACAGAATACGTATTTATTCAATACAAAAGAATATTGAACAAAGGAGACACATGGATACACCGCATTTTCACATCGGCATGAATCTTTATGCCGCAAAGGAGAGCTCCATATTAATGGAATAAATGAAGAAACCTAGATCAAGCAACATTAAAGTTAGTCCAATTGATATTTAAAAGTAATGCTTTCAATTAATGTTAGGGTGATAATATTGAACATAATATATTACATTAAAAATATCAATTTAATACTATTATATTAATCAAATATATAAAAAATAACAAAAATTTAAATTAGTCACGAAAAATAAGGACAATTTCTATAAAAAAACAAAATCATTTATTAAAAGATTTAACAATGCAAACATAAATAATCATAATTAATTAAAAGAAAAAAATGATAAAATAGATTTTTAATGGAGATACTACTTACTTTGGCAAACAAAAATACATAATCATAAAAAAGTAATGGTTAGATCAACAATAATAGAAAATAAAAATTAATTAATTAATTACAGTAGCGTGCTCTAAAAAAATCAATTAATCAATTTAGAAAAAAAAATACACGGTAAAAGCAATGAGCATAGCAACTCACAAAAAAAAACATGCGGTCATACGATCATCAATATCCATAAGAATACTCTATCAGAACCACCTCCACCCTCGCCGCTTCCGTGCGACTGAGCCTTGTTGACGGTGACATTCCTGCCGTTGAGTTTCACGACGTTCATCTACTAAATCGCCTATTCATCCTTAAAAGTTAAGAATCCAAAACCCCTCGATTTACATGTCTCGCGATAGTTGATTATCTGACGAAAAAATAATTATCAGATCTAAATGAATTCGCAAAAAATTGATGAACATGAGGGTTAAGAAATCTTAACGCGTCGCTGAAAAAAAATACAAAAAAGAACGTGATTTATAAAAATAAGAATATATGAACATGAAAATTCTTATCGTGTCGCTGCAAAATAAATACAAAAAGGAACGTGAACTCAATATTAATTAGAAAAAAAAAACTTAATAATTTAAAACACTTACCTCATGGTTACGTAAAAAATACAAACAAATTTAAGACAAAAGATTTAATCATAAATTAATTACTTACATTGTAGCCTGCAAATAAAAATACAAATCAACAAAAATAAAACGAATTTTCAGAGAATGTAACAAATTGTTTGCAAATGAAAATGAAGAAGAGAGAAGGATTTTAAATAGAGCTTTATCCGTTAAAAATGGAAATATTTATATTATAATAATATAAATTAATTAATTATTTATAGATAGATCGAATTTTAGGGAGTCTATTAAGGAGATTCGATTTTGAACGATACATATGGTAAATGAATTAATAGCAATTATGACATTTAATAATAAAATCTGTCAAACAATAAAACATAATTAAATATATTGTTAATAAAGAAAAAAAAACAAAACAGAATCGGAAATTGCTTAATTTATGAAAAATTGACAATTAAATAAATTATTCGAATTTATTCTATATTTTAGATGAATATATATATGATAAAAAAGTAATAGCAATGATAATATTAAGTAATAAAATCTGTCAAACATAACTTATGAATATAAATAGGTGATTATTAATTTTAGGTATATACTAAAACTCCAACAATTAAGGTGATTATTTATTGTAGGCAATAACTCACGAATATAAATATTAATCAATTATTTATGGAAATTGAATAAATTACAAAATATGTTATCATTAATTTAAAAGTTGAATAAAGACACGTCATAATTAATATTGGTAAAAAAAAGCCACGTAATAAAATTTAGACCAATGAAAACTTTGTGTATGTCAAACATGCTCATTTTTTGTAGTGTATTTTTTTGTGTTCACATTGGCCACGTGGATTAGCAAAGTCTGAATTTATATATTATATAGATTATCATATATAATTTGTTTTAAATAATATTAAATTCACTAATGATTTTTATTAATAGGAAGAGGAATCCACGTTTAGAATTTAATACTATTTAAAACGAATTCGGATCTTCTCCTTATATCTTTTTTACTAATTTCTCCTCATAAATGAATCTCAACCTTTTAATATATAAACGGTCAAGATCTTTGAAACTCAATTAAAATAAGAAGTATTTTGGAAAAAGGGAATTATAGTTTATAAAACTACATTTAATACCTCATAAAATAAACTTTAAAATTTAATATTTATTATATTTACATTTTTTATTAATTAGAGTATAATATAATTATAATTATGAAAAAGGGAAATAACCGCATGTTATTAATTACCTTTAATTAATATAAATTATCTTTAATTTATAATTAATTAATCAATTAACCTCTGATTTATAATTAGGAAAAACGATTAACCTTCGTTCTAATGAAACTTAAAAAACTACCCTATATCCAAAAATCTCCCTTAAAATAAATATAATCTTTTTATTTACAATTAATATATTTATCATTTTCTTATTTTTAGGTATTGTATCTTTTCTAAATCTATGCCAAACATATCTCATTCTCTCTTTCTCTTTCGATTTTCAACCTCTCTTTCTCTTTCGATTTTTAACGGAGAGGAAGAAGATAAATATAATTTCATCTTCTCTTTTTAATATCTCAATCTCTTTCTCTTTCGATTGAAATTTTAACGGACGTGAAGAAGAGAAATAAATTTTCATTTTAACCTCTCTTTCTCTTTCGATTTTTAACGGAGGGAAAGAAGATAAATATAATCTCATCTTCTCTTTTTTATATCTCAATATCGAAGATAAATATAATCTCATCTTCTCTTTTTAATATCTCAATCTCTTTCTCTTTTTAACGACATTGGAGAAGAAGAGAAATAAAACAATTTTCAAAACAAATTTTTCAATAGAATTTGATTATAAGATTATGCATAATGAATGAACTCAATAAATTCCATGTTTTTTTTATTTAAACTCATTTGAGACTTTTATCATACATTTTGTGTGCATTAATTATAAAATTTTAATTGTTTGATCATTTTTAAAAATAATAATTCTACTTAATATATGAAATAAAAAATTAATCCAAGAATCAATAAATTTAAAACATTTTTGAAATATTTAATTTGGATTAAAAAGAAGTAAGAATTAAAAGTTCTAGAATAGAAAAAATAAAGGAGAGATAAAGAACGCAATTAGAGGGATTTTCTTTAAAAAATAAATTATTAGAGATAATCTTGACCGCTTATACAATAAAAGGTTGAGATTAATTTATGAGGAAATATTAGTAAAAAAAATTATGAGGAGAGGATCCTGATTCATTTAAAACATAATAGAAAATTACGGTTGAAATTTGACATTGTCTATTAGAGAGTGAATCATTCTCTATTAGTAAAAGATTAGTAGTATTTAAATTAAAAATAGAATTACTAATCTACTAATAATATTAATTATGGAAGTAAATAATATTAGGAGATTTTTTATATAATTAATTAATTGTCCTGAATTATTTAATAAACTGATTTGATATACATATAATATAATTGGTTGTTGTAATTTCATCCTTAATTTATTAAATTAATTAATATAATAAGCATATAATAATAGACTTTCTATAATTATTTGTAATATATTCGACCAATATATTTTTTTCAAAAGGCAAGATAAATTATATAATTTAAAAATCAGTTATAATTGCGTAAAAATTAAATTGATAAGAATTTTATTTTAGTTAATGATGGATTTTAGGAGTAAATTAAAAAAAACATGGAAAATTTTATGTATTTGTAGATTATTTATTAATTTATTATACGCAAATATAACTTAATGAAGTCAATATGATATCGTATTCTTTTAAATAGTGATTAAAAATTGTTTGATATATATTCGAATTTTTAAAGTACTAGTATTTTTTAATTTAGTTACTGATGTCATTTAATAAAATAAATTTTGTTTTTTATTTTAATTAATAAGTTCTCTGTATGGTACCAAATTAAATTATGTCAGTGCACAAATATATTTTGCTCGTACGCAATTGATTAAATAGATGAAATAATATTATAAGAGTTTAATCACTTAAGAGTATAAACTTAATCATAAAAAAATAAATATTACTTGAAATACTTAACCGTAAATCCAAACTTTGTCCTCCGTAATCTTATCCTCCAATGGTGCAAAAAGAATAATTACAACATACTCAAGAAGGGGATTTGAGCAGATCCCCTAATTGCATCTTCCGCACTTGCCGAGGAAATCTCTACTTTGATACAAAATTTTATTCATCCGATGTAAACGTGCAGAGGGGTGCCATCGTCAAGATCCGCATGCTCTCTAAAGAGTTTCCCGACAGTAGAACCTTGATTGCCAACACGGGAGGAATCCCACCTTTAGTTTCTCTCCTAAAGGAGTTTGATCTCCTCCATACATCTTTGGCGTTGGTGAAGGTCATTAGCGTCGACTGAATCTCACTAAATAGTCATACACGATCCATGAAAGGATAAGGGCTATGATTCGGTGCCATACAGAAAACAGAATCCAATTTGCGGGAGTGAAGATAGTAATGGATCCTTCAATCAAACCTTAAAAAATATTTATGGTTTATAATATTATGATTATGAAAAAAAATACTAACCTCAATAAGTATAAAAAAATAATATTCATGTAAAAAAAGTAATATTAAAAAGAATGACGAAGAAAAAAACTTAAATACTTACTGTCATAGCTGCAAAAAAATAGAAACAATAATCATTAAAAAATACAAAGATTAAAATCAACAATAAAAAAAAGCTGAAAGAAAAAAAAATCAACAATAAAAAAAAGCTTAAAAAAACAAAAAAAAACTTAAAGAAATCAATTACTTACTTCGTAAATCCTGTAAACAGAAGAAAAAGATTAAACAATGAATACATAATTACAAATAAATTATAATGAATCAAAACATTATATACAAAAGTAAAAAAAAAATCTAAAGACAATAGTGCAAAAAATAAAAAAATAATTAATAGAAAATACTTCCCTCATGATCATGAATCCGGTAAAAATTAGAAAAAAAATTAAAGACAATATAATTAATAATAAATTAATTTCTTACCGGTAAAAATACAAAAAAAAACAATTAGAGAGAATATATTCCAAAAATTACAATTAGAGAGAATATATGGTGACAATGAAGAAGAAAGAATCCATTTAAATAGAACTTCAAACGTGAACTATAAATTATATTAATATTATAATCATATTTATGTAAAGTTTAAACGAATTTGAAGGAGATAATAAGGAAAACCGTGTGTATTAATAAGAAAATATAAAATTATAAATTGATTTGTTTATTACCATCTAGCCATCTATTACCATATATTTAATAAATCAAATGTTTTTTCTATATTGTTATTTAAATATATATATGTAATAGAATTAATAAGTTAAGTAACAAATCAATTAGATAAATTATTTATGAAAATTGGTTAATTAATATAATTGAACAATTTAAGGAAATAATTAATTAAGTATTATGATTTCGGTTATTAAGATTTATTTATGGAAATCAATCAAAGACTTGATTCACGTAATTAAGAATTAAGACTCAATTAGACATATTTATGAAATTTGAAAACTTTACGGAATATTTATATATTATTTAAGTAATTGAATTAAAAACCATATCATAATTTAAAGAAAAGCCACATAAGAATATTTCGACCAATCAAAGCTTTGTATGTGACACGTAGTATGAACATGCTCATTTTTTTGTAGTGTATTTTTTTGTGTTCACACTGGCCACGTGAAATCAGCAAAGTCTGGATTTATATATTAAATAGATAAATGAATTGAATGAGTCTGGATTTATATATTAAATAGATAAATGAATTGAATGTTCTGTGATGCAGTTTAATTTTGAATTTTGAAATTATAAATTCATTGATAATACTAAAATAAGTATATCAAATCACAATTAATTTATAAGATAAATTATCTGTTCTTTTGAACTTTGATTTGTTCTTTTGAACTTAATTTCAATTTATTTAAGTTTAGTTCAAATGCTTGTTTCAAAATAAATTAAAATAAAATAAAAAAATAATTCGAATCATTAATTTTAAATATACAATCTAGTTGATTTTAGAATATTATTGATATTTTTTAAAAATATTTACTAACTTATAAAATTATTATTATTTTTATAAAAAAAATCAATTCAATTTAGTTTAGCTAGTGTTAGTCCAAAAGAACATAACTTATTTCGTTCATTTCAATGCAGTTTAGACCTATTAAATTCAGTTCATTCAAATATATTAAGTTCAGTTCTAGTCAGATCAATTCAATTCAATTAAGTTGGGAAGAATATTTTTGAAAAATGTGACATCTACTATATTTTGCCAAAAAATTAGTATCTTAGAAAATTTTAAAAAACAAGATGAGAGGGGTGCATCAAAACCCAAATTTTGACCATTAGGTGAGACACATGGAGTATCTTTTAATCTCAACTGTAAATTACTTTTTCACACAATTTTTTTTTTATTATAATCTTAACCTTGAGATCACTTTACAAAATTAAAAGATTAAAAGATAATTGAGTTTACATGGAGGGAGTAAATATTGTACATAATTAAAAGATTAAAAGATAATTGAGATTACAGAGAGGGAGTAGATATTTTACATATGCTTAGAGCATCTCCAACCATACCAAAAATCTATTTTGGAGTAAGGGAGATGCTCCAACCGATACTAGAACATAAACTTATTATAGGTTTTATGGTGGGACCCATATAAAAATACTTAAATTTACGTCTACCTTAAACTCAAACAAAAAAATATTTATTATTTATAAAATAATACTTTTATTTTACAAATTAATAAAAAAAACTTATTAACCTTTTATTTTAGTTTTTTATTTAATATATTTTGTAATTTAATTTTTTTTAATAATCATATAATTAATAATTAAAATAAAATTTTATTTTAAAAATAAAAAAAATTATAATTAAATATTAAATATTTCATGTTTGCGCAATTTTGTCATATTTAATTAATATTTTATTTTTATTTTTATGTTTATTATTTTTAAAAATTTTAATTGAAAATAATATTTATTAATTTTTTTAAATTTAATGTTAAAAGTTACGGAGTTAAATTATAATTTTGTAAAGATATTGGTTATTTATAAAAATGGTATAAAAAATTGTATATGAAGAATAATTTAAAAATATTCTTTTAAATTTGTGTATTGAAATGTTGGAACCAAATTACTCTAAACTTAAAACTAAATTTATTTTTGAGTTTAGGTTTTTGTGTTCGGTTGAAGATGTTATTACAAGGTGTGATCATTAGTTTGGTTTGGGACGAATGAAGTAAAAAAAAAAAACTGTATTTATTTAATGAAAGAAAATAATTAATTTTAAAATGACTCTACTAAATACAGTAATTTACTAATTTTACTCGATCTTACTTTTAGCGTGAATATAGTATTTTGTCCCTTTGAGTCTACTCGCGTGTTCGCGTGTATTCAATTGACAAGGACAAGTGTTGTTGACTACGGTATGCATGCAAAAGCTGACGTCACGAAACAACCCTTATATAACCCCCTCGACTCGAGCATTGTTAATCACAATTACCAAACAAAATCAATTATCTTTCTTCATCTCAAAATGGCTCATCTTTCCCCGCTTCTCTTCGTTCTGCTTATGTCTTTCTCACATTTCGTCCATGTTTCTTCGAAAACATTATACATCGTTCGAGTCGACGAGAATTCGATGCCATCGTTGTTTTCCGAGGCCAAACACTGGTACGAAGCCACTCTTCAAACCCTACGCAATGAAAACACCAATACTACTACTACTACCGATCATCGAAAACCAACAAGCACGATCAGTCACGTGTACAACACAGTTTTTCAGGGCTTCTCTGCTAAGCTCACCACAAAACAAGCTGCGACGCTCTCAAGGCTACCGGGAGTCATTGCCGTCATACCCGACGGCGTTCAAAAAATACAGACTACTCGCACGCCATTTTTCCTCGGATTGTACTCTGGTAATAATTATGATTATATAGTCCCCGGCCACTTGCTCAACAGATCGGACTCCGGCTCAAACGTTATCATCGGATTTCTCGACACCGGAATCTGGCCAGAACACCTTAGTTTCTGCGAGGAGGGCTTGGGCCCCGTCCCTTCCAAATGGAAAGGCGTATGCGAGGAAGGGCATAATTTCACTAAAGCCAATTGCAACCGAAAAATCATTGGCGCGAGATTCTTCCACAAGGGCTACGAAGCCCAGTACGGAAAAATAAATTCCTCGGAGGACTTCATATCCCCGCGAGACTCCGACGGCCACGGCACGCATGTGGCGTCCACGGCTGCAGGCAGAGTGGTCGGTAGCGCGCCGCTTTTCAACGGCCACGTCAGCACAGCCGTTGGAGTTGCTCCCAAGGCACGTATCGCAGTGTACAAAGTGTCCTGGAAGGAAGGCGCCATGTTTTCCGATATTCTCTCGGCCATCGACAAGGCGGTAGAGGACGGCGTCGATATACTTTCTTGCTCCATCGACGGTGACATGTCGAATCTCGACCTGATCTCAGTCGGAGCCTTTGGTGCGATGGAGAGGGGTGTTTTGTTCTCGGCAGGAGCTGGCAACGATGGCCCTGATAGAAGCTGGATGACAAATGTTGCTCCATGGATGACATCCGTGGGGGCCAGCACGATCGATAGGAGATTCCCAGCTGATCTCGTGCTCGGAGATGGCCAGGTGTTGAAGGGCTCATCCATTTACAGTACCGGCAAACCCTTGTCCTCGTATCTTCCCATTATATTAGTTAACGATTGCTCGGATGAGTTGTCGTTGAAATTAGAAGATGTCAGTGGCAAGATCGTCATCTGCAGTAAAGGTGATCATATATACTTAGCTGCTTCTTCTTCATCTTCTTCTTCTTCTTCTTCTTCTTCTTCTTCTTCTTCTTTACTAAATTACTTCTTCTTCGTTAATAATCTTAAGCTTACGACTAGCGTGTCTCTCCTGCTTGTAGTTGATGTTTACAGCCCAAAATTGGCTGTCATGAGCGCTGGCGCTGCGGCCATGGTTGTGTATGATAAAGGTTTGAACGGCGAAGATCTCACTGCATATCTTCCTCATTGGATTCCAGGGCTAACCGTAACCTCGTCCACAGTCCCCACAATATTAGACTACATGGAACACTCGAACCCAAAGGCGAGGGCAATGATTTCATTTCACGGTATGAAGTCAGGGATCAAGCCCGCTCCGTTGGTAGCTGCCTCTTCATCTAGAGGCCCCACCACCGTTGCACCGTTCGTTATGAAGCCTGACCTGATCGCGCCAGGTGTCAACATCCTAGCGGCATATCCGTACGACGTGTCCGCGAGCGGAAGGTCGGTCAACCCTCGTCAATCTGCCTTCTACACGCTGTCGGGGACTTCCATGTCCTGCCCGCACGTATCCGGCGTGGCAGCTCTCCTCAAAGGGGCCCACCCTGATTGGACCCCGGCTATGATCAAGTCAGCCATGATGACCACCGCTTACACCACAGACAACCGAGGCCAGCCCATATTGGACGGGAGTGATTACACAAACGCAAATGTGTGGGCCATGGGGGCTGGCCACGTGGACCCGGAGAAAGCCGTTGACCCCGGATTGGTCTACGATATAAGCCCCGGTGATTATTTGAGTTTCTTGTGCGCCTCGGGATATAGCATTGAGGGTATAAGAACCATAACGAACAGGAAAAACACGAGCTGCCGTAAAAATCAATCACAACCGTGGAATCTGAATTATCCGGCAATCACCGTTGACTTCGAGGCATATCCTAAGTTGGAAATTGTGGTTAAGAGGACTGTGACGCATGTTTGTGAAACTCCGTCTACTTACAAGGTGAAGGTGGTTAATCCGAAAGGCGTGACTCTGACTGTGACTCCGAAACAAATGAAATTTAACGGCAAAAACGAAAACCAAACTTACAGTGTGTCGATCATGGCGGAGAAACACACCGTGGGGCCAGGGGAGTCCACCACGGATGCCGGGAAGCTAGTTTGGTCGGACGGGGAGAGGAATGTTGTGTCGCCGGTGGTGGTCATGTGGCAGCTCCGGTACTAATCGATCTACAGCTACTTAATATATATATATATATATATATATATATATATATGAATGTGAAAGTTGTAGGCAGTAAATAAAACGCAATGAAATGTGCTGCCTAGACAAGGCAGTGTTCTGTGGCAGAATAGCGTATGCCGCAGCACGATGCCTTGTACATAAAATGTTCGTTTTTCGTAATTTATATATGTTAGATTGTGTCTTAACGTTTCAGTTTAAGATTAATATATTTATATCGTTGCAGCGAAATTAATTAAAAATAAATTACTTCAAAAACGAACTCACACACACGTACGTAAAATAAAGAACACGGAATTTAAATCTTTGTATGTGTATTTAAATTATACACATACGAAACGGTCTTACGGCCAGAAACTTTATTAAGAACGAGTCTTTACAAAATAATACTCTTGGATTTACAATGATATTTACCAAAGGCTATACACATGTATGCCTTCGTATTAATCGTATCCGAAGAGTATGAACAATCAACAACAAAACCTAGCAACTACTGTATTACACCTATTATAAGCTATCGAATCATCAGCTGAATAAAAGGACTCTCTTAGAGACGAGAGAACGCACGGCACGACGAGCTTCACAAATGAAGTCGCGACTCTAAAAGCTCGATGATCGATCCTTGATGGAAATGTGTTTCTGGAGGTGTAAATATGTTGTGTATGAAAGTTGCTGAATAGTGTTGGGGTCGTCCTCTATTTATAGGAGGAGATTCCCAACTGAATTCCTCATTTTGCTAGGTCAACAATCGGTTGAGAGATTCCAGGGCAGGCTGCTTTGACTGCTGCCGCAGGATGCCTTCTGAAGTTCTTCTGGATTTCACCGCCACACTGCACTGCCTTCCATACTATCTGGACTTCAGCATTCCCTTGCCCTTATAACATGCTTCGCTTGATTCTCTTAACTCAACCTCTTGTCCAAGCCTTGCACTGCTTGCGGCATAACTCTGCCTAGCTGTGCTGCGGCAGAAATCTTCTATTGTTGATTGTTTTTCAAGCACGTTCCAACTAATGAACTATGCTAAATCAAATCACCAATTATGACAAGTGATTACAACAGTTAAATTGTGAAGAAAGAAGAAAACAAATAAATATGTTAGCAAAACAACTTCTGCCTAGATCCTTTAAGGCATTGTAATGCCCAAACATATTTATCCTTACAAACTCTCGCTTTTTATCTTTCTTCACAAAATCATGAGGCAGCAGCACAATGGAGCACTCCCCCTCAATGAAATACATCTGACTTAGAAGTATATGAAATTTATCTTGACAAATAACTAAGGCAATGAAACTCCCCCTTAGTTGATACTTCCTAAGTAGAACAAAAATTTATTTAATAAATAACTAACTAATAAAACAAAAACAAGTTTAATTAAGTAAGCCTCTAAATAACACACCAAATTTTTTAAAGGAAATAAATACTAAACTTCAAATTGTTCAAACCAAATAACAACTTATAATCAAATTGTTCAAAATCAAATACCCAAATAACAGAAATTAAATAAATTGTTCAGAGTGAATAAAAACTTAAAGCAAAAGAAGAAATGATATTTCTTCGGGTCTTGAGAACTGCAATCCTTCAAACTCTTCAATCATCCCTTTTTGGAGTTAAGGATTGTGCGGCAGTTGTTGAATCGTCATTTGATGCCTTTACAAATGCCATGCCCGTTGGATTTTTCTTTGGAAAAATGGCATCGACATCTTTTTGATGTCCAATGCCTTGCCGTTCAACATGAGAAATACTCATTACGGCATCTAATTTTGATGTTGCCGTATTAAGTTTTACAAAAGTATTGTTAGCAACTTCAAGTTTTCTATTTACACGATTAAGATCACTTTTTAGTTTGTCAGCCTCCATGTCCTTTTTTGTGAGTTGGACATCAAGTTTCTTCAATCGTTCTTCAAAGGTGTTCTTCTCCACGAGAATTTGTTCAATTGCCGTGGCCTGCTTCTTCAATTTTTCTTCGTATCCGGCATTGGTAGAAGTGAGCATTTTCATCATCTTTGTCTGCCGGGCAAAGTTCATGCGTAGCTCATCGAAAATTTCTTTGAGCTCGATGAAAAGGTCAATGGGAATGGTCTCCTCTTCAGATTCATAACCATTGACTGAGGCAGTGAGACACATACAGTTCTCTGCGGCAGGAGTTTCTGTCGTTTCTGCGGCAGAGGCAAAGAATGCAACATGCAGTCGTGCATTCACATTGGATGGACCGTCATCTTCAACGTCAGATAGGGTTGTGCCTTCGAATTGAGCAGCAAGCGCAGTGGTTGAGTCTTCAAGGCAGTATTGTTCCTTATCTTCTTGTGCAACCATAGAATTCAAAATTCCAATGCCTCGATCTTTTGAGGGGCATTCGGTTGAGTAGTGTACAATCCCTTGACAAACGTGGCAATTGACTCTCGACCAGTCCTTTGAATTTGGACTTGATGTTGATCCCGTGCTTGGTTGGTGAATCACAAGTCGTCGATCTTGAGTTTGTGTTGACCTTGCCGGGAACTTCCTTCGTCGGGGATCGTAGGGCTTTTTCAGCGAGCGAACAAGTACAGCATCCATTTTTCGGGCGAGTAATGCAAACTGGTCATCTCCACCATCAGATCCAAGTAGCTCGTAGATCTCTTCATCGGTCAAGTCATTGTTAGAGGTGGGGCTGCTGCCATGAGAGATATTGCCTTGTTCTCTGTCGTCGGGCTCTGCCACGGTGTAGGCAATGTTCCTCTCGTCGCTTCGTGAACGTGATTTCCCGTGAGTTTCACGATCTTCATGGTTCAGTTCATAGTTCTTGAAGATCGCCATTAATGAAACATAATCTTCTTCAGACATGGAGCTGTCTTCTATGGCAGTGACCTTCGACAGGAACTTTTTGCTCATCGATCGCATTATCTTACTACACACTGCCGGGTTGCTAATGGGTGAACCAAGGCCAGCACATTCAGTAACAATGGACATTAATTCTCCAAAGTACTGAAGGCAAGTCTCGTCCTCGTTCATACGCAAGTTCTCGAAACGAGACATAAGCATACGAACCTTGGTTTTCTTCACTATGTTGTTACCTTCACAATGAAGAGCCAGCAAATCCCACACTTGTTTGGCAGTAGTACATTGTTTGACAATTCTGTACATATTGCAATCGATGGATTCAAGGATGGCACACCTTGTTCTATCGTTGGCAGTAGCTGCGGCAGTTTCATCGATAGACCACTTCTCCGGAGCTTTTTCAATCGTGCCGCCTTCAGGGATTTCCTCCTGAGGTGGTTTCCATCATCGAAGTACGGATAGCCACGCAATGCGATCAATTGATTTGATCCTTGCTTCAATGCGGGTTTTCCAAAATCCATAATTACTACCGTCAAGAACAACCGGTGTTCGTACGATGTAAGATGGATCTGCCATTGTAAGTGTGCGTGATCAGACGGACCTTAAACACTAAGTAAGTCTAGTGCCCGCTCTGATACCACTTGAAAGTCGTAGGCAGTAAATAAAACGCAGTGAAATGCGCTGCCTAGACAAGGCAGTGTTCTGTGGCAGAACAACGTATGCCGCAGCACGATGCCTTGTACAGAAAATGTTCATTTTTCGTAATTTATATATTTTAGATTGTGTCTTAACGTTTCAGTTTAAGATTAATATATGTGATATATGTATATCGTTGCAGCGGAATTAATTAAAAATAAATTACTTCAAAAACGAACTCACACACACGTACGTAAAGTAAAGAACACGGAATTTAAATCTTTGTATGTGTATTTAAATTATACACATACGAAACGGCCTTACGGCCAGAAACTTTATTAAGAACGAGTCTTTACAAAATGATACTCTTGGATTTACAATGATATTTACCAAAGGTTATACACATGTATGCCTTCGTATTAATCGTATCCGAAGAGTATGAACAATCAACAACAAAACCTAGCAACTACTGTATTACACCTATTCTAAGCTATCGAATCATCAGCTGAACAAAAGGACTCTCTTAGAGACGAGAGAACGCACGGCACGACGAGCTTCACAAATGAAGTCGCGGCTCTAAAAGCTCGATGATCGATCCTTGATGGAAATGTGTTTCTGGAGGTGTAAATATGTTGTGTATGAAAGTTGCTGAATAGTGTTGGGGTCGTCCTCTATTTATAGGAGGAGATTCCCAACTGAATTCCTCATTTTGCTAGGTCAATAATCGGTTGAGAGATTCCAGGGCAGGCTGCTTTGACTGCTGCCGCAGGATGCCTTCTGAAGTTCTTCTGGAATTCACTGCCACACTGCACTGCCTTCCATACTATCTGGACTTCAGCATTCCCTTGCCCTTATAACATGCTTCGCTTGATTCTCTTAACTCAACCTCTAGTCCAAGCTTTGCACTGCTTGCGGCATAACTCTGCCTAGCTGTGCTGCGGCAGAAATCTTCTATTGTTGATTGTTTTTCAAGCACGTTCCAACTAATGAACTATGCTAAATCAAATCACCAATTATGATAAATGATTACAACAGTTAAATTGTGAAGAAAAAAGAAAACAAATAAATATGTTAGCAAAACAACTTCTTCCTAGATCCTTTAAGGCATTGTAATGCCCAAACATATTTATCCTTACAGAATGTATGTTTGTTTAATCCTTGTTTCAAGTTTAGTTACGTGTTTGTATCTGAATTCCAAATAAAATAAAGGTGATATTTATGTTTTGTTTTTAAAATGCACAAATTGAATAAATACCACGTATAAGTATAAGCTAGCCTCTCATAATATCATTTATATGCCTACTAAAAAAGCGGTCGACTCGCAGTAAACGTGGTGAAACAGAAAAGTCAGTCATTGTAACAGTCTTTGCGAAATTTTTAAGACCTCGATTTCTCAAATGAACTAAACATAAAAATTGAGTAGTGAAAAGAACTGTTAGTGTAATATGCTACGCAGTGCACTATCGCAGCGAGTCGCTAGACAATGCGATGCAGCAGCATACTTACATATTTTTCTCTTTCTTCACATTGTGTACTGTTATGCATCATACATTTCATGTATGATGTGCTTTAGCATGTTACATGCTTGGACGATCAATCAACACGTAACGAGTATTGAAGAGTGATGCAGCCATGAGGTTTTATACATGATGCATCAAGATTATATGCATGGGAATGTTTGCTAAAGACTTAAGGCGCAACAGTTGATGCAAGACCTCCTGAGGATATTGACGCAAGGTGTTGCAGCAACAGCTGAAGCTGGCCCTCTACTAGACGTTGCAGGAGCGGTCAAACCAGAATCCCTATATTCTATTCGTAAATAAAGCCAAGACAGCTCGGGTTTCAAGGGATTTTGTTGAAGACTGAAGACGCACCATTGCAGCAAGACTCGTTGAAGAGGCTGATGCAAGGTTGTGCAGAAGTTGTCCTGTCTGCGCAAGGCGTTGCAGCATTGCTCAAAACAGATTTCCTAATTTATAGGCGTTGTTCAACAACTCGTATTTCAAGGGAGTTTGTTGATGTTTTGGGCCTATAAATACAAGGAGTTTTCAGCACATTCTCCACCCACTTCAGAACACCTTTTCATCTTTGTGAAAAGTCTCACCCGAGCTTTTCTTCTTCGATTATTCTCATTTCATCGAGAGTGATCAAACCTTTCAACTACGAAGCTTTGTATCAGAACATATTCAACCGTAGTTTGTCTAGTGTTGGTTCGGTCATGATCTTTGAATACGATACCTAAGGAATACATGTGTGTATGTCCGAAAGGTAGTCGAGTGTATATTCAAGATCACATTTTGTAAAGACATTCGATCTTTATTAATGATTTTTGCCGTAAGGCACATTCATATGAGTACAATTTAAAAACACATACAAGATTATTTCGTTGTCTTCTCTTGCTTTTCGTTTAGTGTGTGTGTGTTCGTTTGTTTGTTTTTTCACGTTTTTTATTATTCCGATGCACTCTTTTACACCGTATCAAAATATACATCAATATATTTTTGATACTATATATAAATAATCTAATCGAACAAAAATCAATCAATCAATAAACAAACGAATTTATTTTCTGCAAACGCGCTGCTGCAACACCTGAGTTGTTGTAGCTGCTGCAGCGCTGCGTAGGGAGTGCTGCGTATTTCTTTATAATACCGCTGCACCCCCGACTCACAAGAACAATACACATACCAGTCAGTATACATGTTGACTCAACCTCCCCGATCACTTCATGCGGTGCAAAGAAAAAGAGATTTCCTTAGTGTCGAAAACCTCTCAAAACTTAAAGGCTTTGTTAGAATATCAGCAAGTTGTTTTTCTGTATTGAAATATTCTAATTTGAGATCTCTTTGGTATTTGAACTTTTATAGTTCATTTTATCACTACTAGAATCTGTTAAATAGACATCACCTTTTTAACATCATTCAGTTATGCAACAGATGTGTTTAATATTACTAACATCAGTCAAAAAAATATTGATATACTAAGACTTATTAACATCAATTACAGTATTTGTGCGGCTGATATTAAAAGTGTAGTTTTGAAATTAACAATTTTTTCAAACATCAGTTTTTAAGATAAAACCGATGTTAAAGTTTTTTTTTCTAAAAAATTCTAAAAAATTTTAGTACCCCACCCACGTTTTCAACAAACTATTAATTTTAAAAAAAAGTCTGAAATTTACTAAATTAAAATCTTGCAAGTAAAAACCCTATACGGTAAGAATCTTATCTCATTTCATTCTCTCTTTTCTCAATTTGTCTGCACGATTTCATTGAGCTTTCCCGACGAGGTCGACTAGAGGCGAGGCGAGCAGCTGCGGCATCGATCGGCGGCATCCAGTGGCTGCGGCGATTTCATTGAGCTTTCCCGATCGGGTCGCCTAGAGGCAGGGGCGGACCCACGTTAGGCCCAGCGTGGGCCTCGGCCCCCCCTCAGAAAAAAATAATTACTGCTATATATACAATATTTCCACTACAGTCGGCTCAATGTATATATCTCGCCCCCCCTCAAAAAATTACTGCTATATACTTTCATTACATTGGGCCCCACTGCGTACCTGTATATACATTACGCTTTGGTAGGTAATTAATTGTCCACTAAGTTAATGTAGTATATTTTTTGTTAATTAAAGGAAGGATTCTATATAAATTTATTTATTTATTGTTTTGGTAATAATTTCTATGCATATAACTTTATTATTTAATTAGATAGATGATTTCCGTATAGTTGAAATAATAATTTCATTTAAATAATATAATTAAGTTGTTGTTTTTTTTATAACAAATTCTCTATAATAATTTGTTGTGAGAATTCTCTCTTTTCATAACAAAGCAATTATTTTCTAATTAATTATTTTAACATATTTTAATTTTATTGTTAATTAATGGTTTGAAATTCACGTTTTTTATTAATTTTATTTTTTCTAATTACATTTTTATATCGTAGTGGTACTTTTAATTTAAATAATTAATTTATTGTGATATTTATTTTTTATATTTGAAGAAATTTTTTTGTGTAATAAATGATAGTGAGTGTTTTTTGGATAAAATATTGACACATAAAATGTAAATAATTTGTAGTATAAGGTAGTAATAATAAAAAGTATGAAAAAAATTATTTTTATTGTAAAATATTAAACTTGTGAATTATAAAAAAAAATGCAAAATCTTGTAAGACCCCGAACTCGAACAAGAGTAGAAACAATCACGTTTTGGGATAAGATTAACGAACATTATTATAAAATTTTGGCCCCCCTCAACTAAAATCCTGGGTCCGCCCCTGCCTAGAGGCGGGGGAGGCGAGGCGACATCGAGCTGCCAGCGTTTTCCCGACTCTGCCCTAATCCTCACCAATTCGGCTTTAATTTTGATTTCTTATTTCGATTTTGGATGTAGGGTTTGATTTTTGTTTCGATTTTAGTTGTAGGGTTTGATTTCATTTATTTCCTTCTTCAAGTTAGTGACGATGCGACATCGAGGCGGTGGCAAGGCAGCAGTGAGGAGGCGGCAGGGGATTCTCTTCAAAGGTTTGTTTTACTCGTTTTATATTTCAATTTTATTGCAGGGACAAAGCGACTTCGAGGCGGCAGCGAGGAGGCGGCAGCGAGACGAGGGACGCGCGAGGTTCGTTTTGAGAATATGCCGATCAGGTTTTCTGAATTCTTCTGTTGTAATTGTTACTATGGCTCGATTATCCTATGCTGCCACTCGATTATCCCAAGCACGAGCCATCCTTGCTAACTTTTTGATGTTGAGCATAAGTGTGAGTGATGCTGAAAGGTAAAATTCAGCATGTAAATCTTTTGCTTTCAATTAATTCTTGTTACTTGTTCACTGCAGTTTACCATGACCATCGTCACGGATGATGCAGCCTGCGTATTTGCTTAGAATATTCGTACGTACGTATAACTCGTTGTTACCTTTTGTTAGTATAACTCGTTCTGTATGACCCTATTCTTAGGGAGACAACTTAATTGTAAGACGTCTAGTAGTTTTTTATTTTGTTAGTATAACGTTGAACACTTGTAGTATTACACTGTATCTAATAAAAAAGAATATGTATATTTTTATGAGTTAATAATTGAATAATATACAGTAATACATTTCATATATTATGCAACCATTAATTTTAGGAGAAGAATACAGTAGATCTTCAGATTATGGGGAAATAAATAAGATTCTATTCATTTCTACTTAGAAGAGAATGCTTCCTCTATGACAACTCAAACCAGTTATTCCCTCCCCACCCCTACCCCCCAAAAAAAGATGGGGGAAATAAGTTTATGCAGAGGAAACATAATTGACGAAAGAATCTTGATAGTATCTTGACTATCATCAATCTGGTCATTGAGATTTTTGGAATCTGAAAGACAAGCAACTTTTTCATAGCCGGAAAAGCTACCTTTGAATAATTTGTTTATTGTTATTGTTTCGTTCTCAAGATAAATTCGAATTGGGGTAGATTGGACAACAGTTTGATGAATTTGTACTTGTCGTGAGTAATTTATACAAACTATCTGATTTTTTGCTCTCGAGTTGCATTGTCATTGATCTGTGTCCTTAAATGTGTACTATAAGAATGTATCTGTTTGTGATAACTACTTTGGTTCCTGTTCAGTCACTGTTCAGTTTGGAAATTCTATCAAGGTCAGACTTGTTCAGTCACTAGTACTAGTGCTGGAAAAATAAGTACCGATGATTTAGAAACCAAGATTTATTTATTTATTTATTCATGTTATGATTTTGCCCGGGAAATGAAATGTTGGTTTTTCTATGATTTGGTATTCTGGTTTCAGTAAAGTAGACGTTGGACATTTTTATGTACTTATGTGGGCTATTTATTATTTGATATTGGAAATGAACAGATGAACGAAATGCTTAAGCGAGAAAAGTGGCAGGCCACCTTTGATACCGATTGAAAGATTCCCGGTTTCCAGAAAGTGCTGAAGTTGATTATTCTTGGGGTAAGAAATTTAAAAGCAGGTTTCCATATTTTGTTATGTTTGTCTGGCCAAATTTTATACCTGCTGTGAAACTTAGGTACTGATAGCCTGATATAATGATTTTATCTGTCTTATCTTAATTGTGCCTTATCTATTTATGGTCCTGTTACTAAGGTTATTGTCTATAGTTGTCATATTGTTTTTTGTTTTATGTGTTTTCATGAAATATGTAGTTGTATTATTTTATAATGGTTAAAACAACAACGTTGGTATTGGACTGATAAGAAATTGTTGATATGCCTTTTTCTTTTATTGTAGCTCTATAATTTTTGGATGACCAACATTTGTTGCAACTTGCCAGGTGCTCATGGTGACTATACTGTTTTCAGCTTTATGGAGGGAGGTTGTTAGATAGGGCCAAGTATTATGTGTATACTAGTGGCATTAAGGATAGGACCGCGAATCAGATATTCGTCGGGGATGATGCAGCCTGCGCATTTGCTTTCAATTGTAGAATTTTGGATATTAAATGTAATGGATATTTGTTTTTAATATTATATTTGGTGCAATTTTTGTATTAAAAATATCGTTTTTATCGTATTATGTGATTTTGTCACACTATCGTTTTCTTTCACTGAAATTTTTTGACATTTATATCTTTTATATTTTTATCTCCCCCTAATGTCGGGAAATGATCTTCTTTAAATATGCAAATCAGTGTAATTGCTATAAATCGATCTTCTGGATTTTGGGGGCTCGAGATATTATGCCCGTTCATAAAAATACACTTTAGTGGTGATATGAATATAAGTTGCATATTTCAAATTAATTCTCAGATAGAAAATAGTAACAATTTCCAGGCACTTAATAATAATCATGATATGCATCATTTTAATTTTAAGTACATTTGTAGTACTCGTGAGAATAATTAGTAAAGCTCTTTCGGAGTCCACTCTTAATATGTCATAATTTGCATAACGGTATATTTACCAATGATCCTTCGGGGATACAGACCAATGATCATTCGGGGATCAAAATATTTGTGTCTTTCAAACTCTATTGACGAATAATCAAAATCAAATATTTTTCAAGAATATTTATCAAATTTAATAATTGATATTAAATTGCTATTTGAGTAATATATATTTTGCTATTTTATTAATAAAATATTCTTCAAGAATATTTTGTATTGTGTATCATTTTTCGAGAAATATACACATAAATCAATTGTGTATTCTTCAGTAATAACACGTCAAACATTAAGAAAATAATAGACTAAACTCGAATTGAGAACCAATTTCTCAAAAAGAATTAATTCAGTATGTTCGTCCAGATTCAATATATAATTTTCTCAGAAATTACATTTAATTGGAATCGACTTTTTCGATATTTCATGAGTATCCACATAGTACATTTGTTCTCGATTTTCAAAAAATATTCTTCAGTAATAATTCATATCTAATCATTGTTTCATCTGAGAACAATCGAATTTGGCGTTTCACTATAAGTATTATGATGTAACTTTATTAAAAAATATTTAATGTTTGAACTTTGCTTCTTCGCTAGCAATCAATAAAAATATTCTTTCAAGAATATTTTGCATTATTTCTTATAAATATCAATATCGATTTAAACAATGTAATGTTTAATTGTTAAACCAAAAGCAATTTGATTTGATATTTCTGCGGGAATATCATATCATATTATATTATAATGTTCTTCAGAAACATTTAAAACATAATTGTTAATGTTTTTCAGGAACATTTAAAGTTTAATTTCATATCATAATGTTCTTCGAAAACATTTAAAACTTATTGCTACTACGAGAACAATTTATTTGATATTTCCAAACTTATTGCTACTACGTGAGCAATTTAATTTGATATTAAAAATAATTGATTTGATATTACTTCAAGAATATCAGATTATAATGTTCTTCGGAAACATATGATATTACTTCAGAAATATCAGATTATAATGTTCTTCGGAAACATATGATATTAAGATGAAGGGAGGAGAAGTAGATATCAATGTCAACATCCTGCAGATTACCATCATCAACACCAGCAGCATCCTTCACACCTACATCCTCCTTCTCACTCTCATATGCTAGAAATTCAGGCCTAGTTATATAGCTAATATCATCCACAGGCAGCCCTTCATGATCAATATAGAAAGCTACAAACTTGGAAGCAAATACATAATTCCACATCTCATGAGCACGAACATCATCAATAATCGGCAACAACAATGAACAGTCGCCATCAAAACCATTCATACATCCATAAAATTCTAAAATCCCACTTAAACCAACTACATTTGCCATTACCACCAACTCACTATGCCTCAAATCAGCAGGTAACACATAATCGATGTATTCTACCTTTCCATTCACATAAGATTTTTTACCTTGTTAAAGCAGGAATTTTCCAGAATGGTGAAGGATGATTGTGAAGAAATCACTCTTGGGATCGTACGCAGGCTCACACTTCCCCTCGAGAATCACTTCACTTTGTCTCCTCAAATCCCACTGCATATTCTCCATCTTCTTTGTACAACTTCTCACGGAAAACAAAACAGCCATACAGACGGCTCTTCGGATTTGCGAAGTCAGGAGACAAGCTGGCATAGAACTTGTTAAGGATGGGAATGGAATAGCGGTAAGTCAAGCTCACGGACTTGAGCATATGCATCTTGCTCAGGAAATCTGTTATGCCGTGACGGTCATAGTCTTCCTTCAGGATAGTTCGATCGGTAAGGATCGGTAGAGTCTGGATGAGTTTGTGGCGACGTTCAGCAGTCGCAGTGAAGAAATCGCGAGAATGTGGTTTAGGACACTCGGAAAAATCCGAGATATACTTGAAGCCGTCAGTCGACTTCTGCGATCCAGCTGATCCAGAAGAGAGTGGCGGTTTCTGCGAACTATGAGTTCGGGACTTGGTGACTTGTCCACCAGAGTTTTTCGGGGTGGATGTTTTCACACCACCTCCACTGGCGGATGGTTTCTTGCCTTCGGCACTCCCAGCTGGAGTCGCCGATTTCTGTCCCGAACCTGACGGCGACTTAAGTTTTGGATCTGTGCCAGCAGTCACAGTCACTGTAGAAGGAATTTTGACAATCTTTTTGCCATCCTTGGTTATCTCGCCAGCCGCGAGCAACCTATGGTATTCAGCCTTGGGTACGACCCCACTGTAGATGCGGAAGGAAGCATCTTGGAATTTTGATTTCCCTGCCTTAGGTTCTTTTCCCGGTTGACGGGCAGATGAGTGTGCCGGTGGGGCAGTAGTAGTCAAGTCAATCGATGGTTCAGCAGACGCAGCCTTGCGTTTCTCGACTTTTTCTAAGTGAGCTTTAAGCTCTTCATACGCCGCCTTCTTAGACGTGGGCGACGGAGCCTGTTCAAACTGTTCATTCAGATAGACAGTCATGTCAGCGAGCATGTCATCCAAGTTCTTGGCAGCAGACATATCGGAAAGTTTGGAAAAAATCTAACACTTGACGAGAAAAAAAAAATCAATCACGGAAACGATGGACAGGGCGCCGGGTGCGCGAAGCTAGAGTTGCCGGATGCAACGGAATTAGGAAAAACTTAGAATCTAGAAACGTCGGACAAGCAGTCAGCAGCTGAGAGTCGAGAGTTCGAGAGTTCTAAAATGCGATGTAAGCGTAACCATGATAGAATCCCCCCAGGGGCTATATATAGGAAAATTTTGGGCCGCCCGTCCGGATTTAAAATACACAGCTCAAGACCTGTAAAAAGCCCATCTCAAGAAGAAAATTTGAGCCCATTAGACGAACAAAATTTTATTAATTTGAAAATATTATTAAAATAATAATTTTCAAAAATAATAAATAAAAATAAACAAATAAAAATATGAAAAACCAAGTTCAAACCGAGGTTCGGAAAGTCGAAGTTGAGTGCCAACGGTTTGAGTTCCGAAGTGCGAGACTTGGAAATTGGCGTGGCGCAAGATCAGAGAACGCGTCCATGAGTCGCCGTTTTTCCGGAGAATGAAGTCTCCGGTTTTGGCAGGGATGACTCTCCGTTTTTCCAGCGACAGCAGTCGCCGGGTTTGGCAGGGGCAAGTCTCCGGTTTTGACACAACCATGAGTCGCCGGTTTTTCGGCGACAGGAGTCTCCGGAAATGGCAATGTTTAGTCTCCGTTTTCGGAGAATGGAGACTCCGATTTTTGGTTTTCCAAATTTCGCCAACAGTTGAACTTTGTCATTGCTGCACTCAATGTTTAGACTTCCGAGATGATAAACCACGTAGCCCTGTGTATGAACTACAGAAATGCCAAAACAAAAACAACACATCCCGAGTTAGTCATTCAAGAGTTCAACAGACGCAAACATTCAAACACATTTTAGTGGAAATTCGAGGGGTGATATTAGGCAATGAAAATAAAATTTTATTTTAAAAATAAAAAAAAATTATAATTAAATATTAAATATTTCATGTTTGCGCAATTTTGTCATATTTAATTAATATTTTATTTTTATTTTTATGTTTATTATTTTTAAAAATTTTAATTGAAAATAATATTTATTAATTTTTTTAAATTTAATGTTAAAAGTTACGGAGTTAAATTATAATTTTGTAAAGATATTGGTTATTTATAAAAATGGTATAAAAAATTGTATATGAAGAATAATTTAAAAATATTCTTTTAAATTTGTGTATTGAAATCTCGGTTGGAGCCAAATTACTCTAAACTTAAAATTAAACTTATTTTTGAGTTTAGGTTTTTGTGTTCGGTTGAAGATGGGTGTGATCATTAGTTTGGTTTGGGACGAATGAAGTAAAAAAAAAAAAAAACTGTATTTATTTAATGAAAGAAAATAATTAATTTTAAAATGACTCTACTAAATACAGTAATTTACTAATTTTACTCGATCTTACTTTTAGCGTGAATATAGTATTTTGTCCCTTTGAGTCTACTCGCGTGTTCGCTGTATTCAATTGACAAGGACAAGTGTTGTTGACTACGGTATGCATGCAAAAGCTGACGTCACGAAACAACCCTTACATAACCCCCTCGAGTCGAGCATTGTTAATCATAATTACCAAAAAATTCTTTCTTCATCTCAAAATGGCTCATCGTTCCCCGCTTCTCTTCGTTCTGCTTATGTCTTTCTCACATTTCGTCCATGTTTCTTCGAAAACATTCATTGTCCAAGTCGATAAGGAGTCGATGCCATCGTTGTTTCTCGAGGCCAAACACTGGTACGAAGCCACTCTTCAAACCCTACGCAATGAAAACACCAATACTACTACTACTACCGATCATCGAAAAACTACAGCAAACACAAGCCAAACCCTTACTCACGTTTACAGCACTGTTTTCCATGGCTTTTCGACTCAACTGACCCGAACACAAGCCGCGACGCTCTCAAGGCTACCGGGAGTCATTGCCGTCATACCCGACGGCGTTCAAAAAATACAGACTACTCGCACGCCATTTTTCCTCGGATTGTACTCTGGTAATAATTATGATTATATAGTCCCCGGCCACTTGCTCAACAGATCGGACTCCGGCTCAAACGTTATCATCGGATTTCTCGACACCGGTATATACCCAGAACACCTTAGTTTCTGCAAGGAGGGCTTGGGCCCCGTCCCTTCCAAATGGAAAGGCAAGTGTGTCAAAGGACAGAATTTCACTAAAGCCAATTGCAACCGAAAAATCATCGGCGCGAGATTCTTTCACAAGGGCTACGAAGCCATGTACGGAAAAATAAACCCCTCGGAAGACTTCATATCCCCGCGAGACTCCGACGGCCACGGCACACACACGGCGTCCACCGCCGCCGGCAGAGCGGTCGGTAATGCGCCGCTTTTCGACGGCCACGTCAGCACAGCCGTTGGAGTTGCTCCCAAGGCACGTATCGCAGTGTACAAAGTATGCTGGTGGGAGGGATGCACGAATTCCGATGTTCTATCTGCCATCGACAAGGCGGTAGAGGACGGCGTCGACGTAATTTCTTACTCCATCGACGGCGGTATGTCGAATATCGACTCGAACGCAATCGGGGCATTTGGTGCGATGGAGAGGGGTGTTTTGTTCTCGGCCTCAGCTGGAAATTATGGCCCAGCTAGAAGCTCGATGAACAACGTCGCTCCGTGGATGACAACAGTCGGTGCAGGCACAATCGATAGAAGATTCACGGCTGATCTCGTGCTCGGAGATGGGAAGGTGTTGAAGGGCACATCGCTTTACACCGGCCAACCCTTGTCCTCGTATCTTCCCATTATATTAGTTAACGATTGCTCGGATGAGTCGTCGTTGAAATTAGTAGATGTCAGTGGCAAGATCGTCATCTGCAGTAAAGGTGATATATACTTAGCTGCTTCTTCTTCATCTTCTTCTTCTTCTTCTTCTTTACTAAATTACTTCTTCTTCGTTAATAATCTTAAGCTTACGACTAGCGTGTCTCTCCTGCTTGTAGTTGATGTTTACAGCCCAAAATTGGCTGTCATGAGCGCTGGCGCTGCGGCCATGGTTGTGTATGATAGAGGTTTGAACGGCGAAGATCTCACTGCATATCTTCCTCATTGGATTCCAGGGCTAACCGTAACCTCGTCCACAGTCCCCACAATATTAGACTACATGGAACACTCGAACCCAAAGGCGAGGGCAACCATGTCATTTCACGGCATGAAGTCAGGGATCAAGCCGGCCCCATTGGTAGCTGCCTTTTCGTCTAGAGGCCCCACCACCGTTGCACCGTTCGTTATGAAGCCGGACCTGATCGCGCCAGGTGTCAACATCCTAGCGGCATATCCGTACGACGTGTCCTCAAGGGGGCAATCCGTCAACCCTCGTCAATCTGCGTTCTACATGCTGTCGGGGACTTCCATGTCCTGCCCGCACGTATCCGGCGTGGCAGCTCTCCTCAAAGGGGCCCACCCTGATTGGACCCCGGCTATGATCAAGTCAGCCATGATGACCACCGCTTACACCACAGACAACCGAGGCCAGCCCATATTGGACGGGAGTGATTACACAAACGCAAATGTGTGGGCCATGGGGGCTGGCCACGTGGACCCGGAGAAAGCCCTTGATCCCGGATTGGTCTACGATATAAGCCCCCATGATTATTTTGATTTCTTGTGCGCCTCGGGATATAGCGTTGAGGGTATAAGAACGATAACTAAAAGCGACAACACGAGCTGCGTTACAAATCAATCTCAGCCGTGGAATCTGAATTATCCGGCAATCACCGTTGACTTCGAGACATATCCTAAGTTGGAAATTGTGGTTAAGAGGACTGTGACGCATGTTTGTGAAACTTCGTCTACTTACAAGGTGAAGGTGTTTAATCCGAAAGGCGTGAACGTGACTGTGACTCCGAAACAAATGAAATTTAACGGCAAAAACGAAAACCAAACTTACAGTGTGTCGATCATGGCGGAGAAACTCACCGTGGGGCCGGGGGAGTCCACCACGGATGCCGGGAAGCTAGTTTGGTCGGACGGGGAGCGGAATGTTGTGTCGCCGGTGGTGGTCATGTGGCAGCTCCGGTACTAATCGATCTACAGCTAATAAATATGTATATATTTATACATATTATATACTAATAAATATGAATGTACAGTATGTTTGCTTGATCCTTGTTTTAAGTTTATGTACGTATCCGAATTCCAAATATAATAAAAGTATTTATGATTATCCGAACTTAAGACCTCACGATCTTCAATTATTGTCCACATGTATTTATAGCTAGTGAGAGAAAATTTTAATTGGTCTTATAAAAGTAGGTTTTTTTTAATTTAATCTCAAATAAATTAAACAAACTTTTTCAATTTAATTTCAAATATGATTAAAATTGGTTTCAATTTAGTTATTTTTCGACGGAAAATTTAATTACACCGAAAAATGACCATGTGCGACTCACATGATGTTTAATTTGGGGGAACCCTGCAACTTCAGTTGACTAGACATTGTTGTACTTGTACCATAAAAATCCAACATCGACACGTGTCAAAAATATCAGAGCTACATCATCAAGAAAAGAGGCAACCAAAGACAAAGCCAAAAAGAAAAAGAAAAGTCAACAAGAATCCAAAAAGAGAGAAGGAAACAAAGGAAGAAACCATGCAAAGCCATAGATCGCTCAGGGCAATCTGCCCCGGGCAGAATTATAGAATGCATCAGAGACGTTACCAGGCAGTAAGCGGTGCCTTTCCGGGAAGCTACAACAAGTGGAATAACATTGCTAATAGGTTTTTAATGCTAGGTTTAGTGGCTTTTTTGGTCCAATGAGAAGCTAATAGGTGGCTATTAGGTGGCATTAATAAATTAAACTAAATTGAACTGAATTAAACTAAATAGGCCTGAACTGAAATAAATTTAATAAGTATGAACTGAACTGAATTGAACTTAGTATGTATGAACAGATCCTAAATGATGCTAAAAAAAATACTTTATTCATTGTGTAAAATTAAAAAATCTTTTAGGATAAAACTGGTTGAACTAAACTGAACTGAATTTAATAAGTTTGAACTGAATTGAACTAAGCTTAATATGTTTAAAGTAAAATGAACTTAATTGAACTGAACTTAGGAGCTATTCTTTTGAAATTATTCTGAGTTCGCTTTAGTTCAGTAGAGTTCAGACCCATTAAGTTCAGTTTAGTTTAATTTAGTTCAGTCATTTAAATTTTTTTTTTTTAATATCATTATTTTTTAAGTTAAGTTCAGACCTATTAATTCCAGTTCAGTTCAAACCTATTATGTTCAGTTCATCTAGATTCAGTCCAAACGGAATAAAAAGTAATAGGTCTGAAATGAACTGAATGAGCTGAGTCTAAACTGAACTGAAGTGGACTAAGAATAAGTTCAAATGGAATGAAACTTGTTGAACTTAACTCAAGTTAATAAGTTTGAAGTTAATAAGTTTGAACTCTGCATTGAACATAAATTATGTTCAATTTAATTTAATTTAAAATAATAAAAATAACAAATAAAAAAATGACTAAATTAAACTGAATTGAATTGAAGGTAATGAGTTTGAATTGTATTTAATTGAATTGAAATGAACTTAATGAATTTAAATTGAACTGGACTGAATTTAATTGGTTTTAACTGAATTATAATTAATCGAACAGAAAATAATTCTAAAAGAATATTTCATTGTAAAGGACAATAAATATGTAATTTAGAGATTAATGACTCTCTCACGCTGGTGTTTGTCCTTTATACTCCATTTTTTTCTTTTTATGAAATTAAATTTTCCGAAAAAAAAAAGATATATGTGTCCACACTGTAGTTATAGTGTATCTTTACTTGAATGAAAGATATGTGGAGGAATATTGCGTGTCCGCACGCGTCAAATTGGATATTTTATTGCGTTTCCGCGAGCGTCAAATTGGATGTTTTATTGCGTGTCCGCACACGTCACTTTTGGGTTATTGCAATTTGCAACGTTTTAATAATATGCAATTGAACCGGTCAACTAATCGAACCGGCTAACAATAGATCGCATGGGTTATTTGAAAGAAAATTTATGTACAACATGAACGAATTAAATGAGTGTGTGTGTGCAGTTAACGTATTTTTTTAATGTATATACATGTCACGCCCCGTTTTATTTTAATAAATAAAAGAAATGCAAGTAATAATTTTTAAAGATTTCAAGAGCGCGAGGTGCAATTTTTCAAACTCCACGTCGACATCATTAATTTTCAACGGTAAAAGATATTTAAATAAAAGTAAATACAGCGGAAATAACTTATGGATTTTAACATGTTTAACACATAATTAAAATGAAATCGTACTTATTAACATTTGTACGAATCACAGCGCAGAAGCATCCTCGACTACTCCGGTTAATCAATAGAATCACCTGAAAACATTTGTATTAAAAAGGGTCAGTCCACTGACTGACAAGTAGGCATGCATTCTATATGCTTTAATCTTTTCACTTGTCGTCTTAATTAATTTGTATATTAACCTTGATACGTTTAATGCAATACAACGACGTACTTAACTTAGACGTATGACTTAAACTTAACTTAACCTTAGATCATAAACTAGACTTGAAACCTTAAGTAACTTCCTTTCACGTTAACCTTCGAAACATGACTTCAACATTTAGACATTTATCACGTTAACCTCCGAAACGTGACTTACGTTTTATACTCACGTTAACCTCCGAAACGTGACTTAACATTTAGACGTTTATCACGTTAACCTCCGAAACGTGACTTACGTTTTATACTCACGTTAACCTCCGAAACGTGATGTTCGCACAAAAAGTTATTTATATATTTACCGAAAAACCTACGAAAGTAGATTCCCCGGGTCGATCTCTCGAGGAGTAATACTATCGGCACGTGTCTCTCATTGCATAGTTGTGTTTAGTTTGAGTTTTAAAAAGAGATAAAAAAGAAAAAAAAATAATTAACAACTAAAGGGGGGGTTTCAAATAGTGGTTATCAACTAAACAACAATCAAAGAAGTAAGCAAATAAAACAAATAATAAATGAGAGAAGATATCAAATGTGAGAGAGGTTAAGGAATTAGGTTCCTTTGATTTCGGGGGATAGGTCGACACACAATAAAACCTTTGATTTTCACAAAACCGAGGTTGTTTAGGTGCGATCGCGTTGTCCACTAGTGATTCACCTCGATGAGGTCCTCAACACGAGACGACATTGAACCGTACCTAAACATCGCTCGACACAAGCACGTGATCCACTAGTGATGTGCCCCGAAGAGGATATTCAACACGAGACCCCACAACTTGCACCTAGCAATTTCTCAATTTATAAACGAGGTTGTTTAGGTACGATCGCGTCATCCACTAGTGATGCACCTCGATAAGGTCCTCAACACGAGACGACATTGAACCGTACCTAAACATCGCTTGACTCAAGCATGTGATCCACTAGTGATGTGCCTCGAGGAGGATGTTCAACACGAGACCCCATAACTTAAATCAAACGATTCCTCAACTCATTTAAAATCCTCAAATCAATGTCAACCCAATCCCTAAGCAAAGTTCTCTAAAACCCTAACTAAAGGACTAGCTACTCATAATCACACAATCAATCAAGCACATAATATATAGATAACTCATAATCGAAAAGAGCTCACAAAGGGTGTCGAGGAATCGAGAGGAGGAGGCGAGCCGTGCTTCCGGAATCGAGCTAAACTTCTACGTGTCACCCGAAGAAATTGCTCCGATAGAAACGACGGGCTCGGCGAGGTGAACGATGTTTGTGAATGGAGTTTTGTGCGATAATCGATAAATAAAGAGAAATCTAAATATTAAAGCTTTGAATTTAAGAACATGAAAAATATGTAAGAGAAAAAAGTAGGTGAAAAGATGAATATTGGTGAAGATGGAATGGATAGGTTCGATTTTCCACAAGTCTAGTATTTATATTTTCCCCACATGCCTATACAAAAAGACCAAAAAGCCCTTAAAATTCTTCAAAGACAAGTCAAAATAGTCCATGAAATTTGCTGGTCGGTTCTGGGCGCTACTGCTCCTTGCTCGTTCATCCAATTGTCGATCCAACCGTTGAAGTTGTAGATGTTGAAGTTGGAAACATGCTCTTCAAATTTCAACTCGATCCAACGGTTAACGAAGCGGGATATTCAATTATCCCAAACCCGCGCAGTGCTGGAATCCGAACTTCATGTCGGCCGACGTAAAATGATGTCGGCGACACCAATCCCACGGACGCGGCTTTTCCTGCGGACGCGGGCCGATTCTCCTGGGACTCAGCACAATTGCACCTCAATGTCGGACGACGGGTATACATGTCGGCCGACACGACCTTTATTTTCTTCAAGCCGAAATCAGCATCTCTGTCCTTCGGTCTGTGCAATATATCTTTGTCTCTGAATGTTATTTAGCCAAACCCACCGTTGATATTGTATCTCTAGAAGTCTTCTACAGGTCTGGAAATTTTGGAGACGATCCAACAGTGGAATTGGTCGGGATGAGGATTCTCCCAACGCTGCGCAAGGCTGGAAACCGGTATGGGCCGATTCGTGCATTTCCTTCTCGTTTTTGCTCAATTCTCGTCCAAATCCTACAAAACCACAATCATAACAAAACATACACAAACTCACATGAATAGGATGAATATTAGCACAAAAATATCACAATAAAGTCACACAAAACAATAGAAATGTCGCACAAAAACGTGCGAAACAACTCCCCCACACTTAAACGTTTGTTTGTCCTCAAGCAAAGCCAACACTACCCAAAACACAAAAAAAAACAATGAATGACATTATGAATACACTCTTATGCATGCAAGGATGAGATTTTGGTGTATAGAAATGAATAAGTACAAGAGCAAACACGAGCTCCATGAACATGTAACACGTAGGATCATGCGAATGCAAATGAGTGTCGGGCCAATCCACATTCCCTCACTAAGGTTCACTCTCTTCTTTTCCACTCGAAGCATGGTATTCACTCAAAATTATATGCAAGTGAAAGAGTATAAGAAATGAAGAACTTGCATATGCCAAGAAATAAACGAACTAAGTGGATGTATGAAAATGAAAACCTCAAATAACAACAATGAGCATCATAGAACAACAACCATAAGCTTACTCAAGTAATAGACTCCACAAATCAAATTTAACCATCTTAAGAATCATGGAAGGTCGTTCAAAGGGTGTAATGGGGCTAGGCTCAAGGTATTCGAGATTTTTAGGATAAGTGGACTTAAAATACGGCATTTCATTGCCTCTCCTTATCACTCCTTGCCCCGGGTCGGATTTTAACATGTTGGACCCTTTCTTCATTTTTCGAAACTCAATCAACTCACTTAAACAACAAATACTTGACACCAAACAATGAATCATATACATTTGGATGCTCTTTATTCTTCATTTTTGTTTCTTTTTTTTTCTTTTTTTTTCATCATTTTTTTAGAGCACATTGACATTACATTACACATTGTGGCTATAAGCACCCCTTTTTTCTTCACATTCATCATTTCACAAGGATTACAACTCATATGATCTTCAAAACAAAATCCTCCAAGGTAGAAAGAATTAAGGTGATGAATAAAATGGTTTAAATGTAGGCACAAAGGGGCTACTAGGGTGTCCCTCGACGGGCTCGAGGTCGAAAAAAATATTTGGCCAAGTGTCTAATCCTAAACGATCCTTCCAATCATATTCGAAATCAAGTAGGTTATGACATAAAGTTTTGAAAATCAACTTGAGCAAGTTCTAGTTTTCTCTAGTTCATAATGACACACAAGTTGTTGAAACAAAGAAACATGAGGTTCATGTTAGCACAACGAGTCAATAAAAAAGAATATCGCTCAAGAAGAAAGCTTAAATGGCTCAAAATCTCGCAAGGTTCAATGGAAAGTGAATTAGCCACAACAAACAAGAGAATCATATATTTCACCCAATGCCCATGGACACGAAGCTAGGATCATTCACAAAAAATTTCACCAAAAATCAAGCAATGGAGGTAAAACATTTAGGCATCCAATGAACAACACAAGACACAATCACGAAACCCGAAACACAAAAACACAAGTTGAATTCCAATAAACCTCCCCCACACTTAAAATACAAGCATGTCCTCATGCGAAAAATAAAGGGAAAAGAGACGAAAAAGATAACGAAACTTCCCTAGAATGGAGAGAACCGGACATGGCAAGTCGAAGACTAATCAACGGGGAGGCAATGGACATTCAACCTCAAGCAAGCAACACATCAATCCTATCATGGCTTGTGGTCATGGAATGGTATACATCATCGAGAAGAGACAATCATCGCATCGAGGGCTTGGGCATGGGGCACGGGGATACACGTACTCTCTCCTATAAAAAAAAAAAACATTAAGTTAAACTTGGGTTGCCTCCCAAGAAGAGCTCATTTTACGTCTCTAGCTTGACGTCCGTGGGCTCGCCCCCACGAGGCACTCGTTTCACGCCCCGAACAAACACCATCCACGATCTACCACCTCGAAACTAAAAATATCGAACTCCACCTTCTCAAGAAAACCATTTCGGCTAGAGGTGCTCGGTTCTCAAGAGACGGTCCATCAAAGAAACGCAAGGTGAGACACTGAATAATAAGCTTAGATAAGAGAGTCTCCCCCACACTTGCGTCAAAAGGTAGATTGTAAATATCTTCCAACTCGGCCGCTAAAAAGATCGAGCTATATTTCCGGAGATAGAGGGTCTCGGCCAAAGGGACTCGATCCTCCAA
Organism: Euphrasia confusa; assembly: GCA_954870475.1. Taxonomy (NCBI): domain Eukaryota; kingdom Viridiplantae; phylum Streptophyta; class Magnoliopsida; order Lamiales; family Orobanchaceae; genus Euphrasia; species Euphrasia confusa. The sequence continues at coordinate 954,496 of OX940949.1, forward strand.
ATAAGAATGAGAGAATGATCTACCAAGGAAACATGTCGAGTCCAATAAGCATTTGATACTCCTCTCCTCCACCGGGACCTCTAAAAATATCGAACTCAACTTTTGTATAAATATCATCTCCTCCAAAGTCCATTGAACCTTCTTAGAATCGCAACTGAGATCATCTCTTTTATCATCATCAATACCCATCACGTCCTCAACACCTCGGGAAAGTCCAATATCAACTCCAAAATCAATCAATCCCGATATTTTCTTACCGAAGCTCCAACCGAATCTCATCTTGTCTACACCGGACTCAAGCGACCTAGGAGCTTGAGAAACCCAACTCACAATCGGCTTCTCACAAATTAAGTCAACGGAAGATAAGAGAGGAGGCTCGAACGAATGACCCAATGAGAGAGACATATCCTCAAACTCGTCTTCCCCATCACTCGTGTCATATAGAGGAGAACCCTCGGGCTCAACACCGGTATCAATCATCAATGAATCGTCTTCTTGGTCGGCTATAACATCATCATCCCCAAAAGGGTGCTTCTCTTCCTCGATGCACATGCCGGGCTCCAACTCCCACTCGTCCCCGTTGGAATGCTCCTCAACAAAGTATGAAATCACCTCAACAAGCAAGTGATCAATCTCGACCTCAATAACATCCATCAATATGCCTATAGAAGGAGGAGGTTTAATAGGAGACCGTTGTGGTGGGCGAAAGAAATGGGCGATAAATGCGTCGAGGAGATTTTTCCATATGCTCACGAATCTAGAAGGCAATGACATCACCCAATCACAAGCTCCATCTCGCATGCAATATTTGAAGCACCATACTCTCAATTCATCATTCTCAAAGCCGTCCAATGGAAGTGTCTCAACTTCAATGATAAAATCTTTAAGAAACAAAGTAGCGTCCTCATTAGGCAACCCGGAGAATGACGGTAGTCGAGCTAGATGATGCGGCAAGAGCTTGTCGTCTTGGACCCTCGGAAAACGGCTTTTGCAAGAAGGGTTGGAAATGTACCTCGACCGAATGGGATCCTCAATGTCACGTCGTGGAGGCAACACATGGTGAAGTTTTGGCTTTGAGAAATCCTCAATAGTTCGTCGCTTTGGCGCTTGCACCACGGTGTATTGACGACAATAATCATATCCATTCCCAACAAATCTCTCTTCACGGTAGTTTCCACGGTTAAGGTCCCGAGGCGGCTCCCTTTCTCTTAGGTCTCGACAAGGAGGCGGTGACATGGAATCCCTCTCGGTGGATGAGTAATCAAGATCTTGGTCGCGGTATCTATGATGCTTTCGGTGGCGTGGAGGTGAGTAATCTCGGTCATCATAATAAGAAACACCGGCATGCCGAGGTCGGCAATATAAATCATGAGCTCGACGGCTAGAACAATAACTCGGAGAAAAGTCCCTCTCGTATGGAAAATCGGAATAGTCGACTTCATAGGCTCGGTTACCGTTGCGTCTCGCCATGATATCACCTTGGTCGTTATAGAAGAGATGAAAGTATGATAGGAAGAACGTCTTCAACCTTGCATACAAAACAACAAAACAAAAGATCAAACCGAACTAAAACTAATCACAAGAACACAAATCAAAACACGTTGCCTAAATTACTCCCCGGCAACGGCGCCATTTTTTGTTTGCACAAAAAGTTATTTATATATTTACCGAAAAACCTACGAAAGTAGATTCTCCGGGTCGATCTCTCGAGGAGTAATACTATCGGCATGTGTCTCTCATTGCATAGTTGTGTTTAGTTCGAGTTTTAAAAAGAGATAAAAAAGAAAAAAAAATAATTAACAACTAAAGGGGGGGTTTCAAATAGTGGTTATCAACTAAACAACAATCAAAGAAGTAAGCAAATAAAACAAATAATAAATGAGAGAAGATATCAAATGTGAGAGAGGTTAGGGAATTAGGTTCCTTTGATTTCGGGGGATAGGTCGACACACAATAAAACCTTTGATTTTCACAAAACCGAGGTTGTTTAGGTGCGATCGCGTTGTCCACTAGTGATTCACCTCGATGAGGTCCTCAACACGAGACGACATTGAACCGTACCTAAACATCGCTCGACACAAGCACGTGATCCACTAGTGATGTGCCCCGAAAAGGATATTCAACACGAGACCCCACAACTTGCACCTAGCAATTTCTCAATTTATAAACGAGGTTGTTTAGGTACGATCGCGTCATCCACTAGTGATGCACCTCGATAAGGTCCTCAACACGAGACGACATTGAACCGTACCTAAACATCGCTTGACTCAAGCATGTGATCCACTAGCTAGTGATGTGCCTCGAGGAGGATGTTCAACACGAGACCCCATAACTTAAATCAAACGATTCCTCAACTCATTTAAAATCCTCAAATCAATGTCAACCCAATCCCTAAGCAAAGTTTTCTAAAACCCTAACTAAAGGACTAGCTACTCATAATCACACAATCAATCAAGCACATAATATATAGATAACTCATAATCGAAAAGAGCTCACAAAGGGTGTCGAGGAATCGAGAGGAGGAGGCGAGTCGTGCTTCCGGAATCGAGCTAAACTTCTACGTGTCACCCGAAGAAATTGCTCCGATAGAAACGACGGGCTCGGCGAGGTGAACGATGTTTGTGAATGGAGTTTTGTGAGATAATCGATAAATAAAGAAAAATCTAAATATTAAAGCTTTGAAATTAAGAACATGAAAAATATGTAAGAGAAAAAAGTAGGTGAAAAGATGAATGTTGGTGAAGATGGAATGGATAGGTTTGATTTTCAACAAGTCTAGTATTTATATTTTCCCCACATGCCTATACAAAAAGACCAAAAAGCCCTTAAAATTCTTCAAAGACAAGTCAAAATAGTCCATGAAATTTGCTGGTCGGTTCTGGGCGCTACTGCTCCTTGCTCGTTCATCCAATTGTCGATCCAACCGTTGAAGTTGTAGATGTTGAAGTTGGGAACATGCTCTTCAAATTTCAACTCGATCCAACGGTTAACGAAGCGGGATATTCAATTATCCCAAACCCGCGCAGTGCTGGAATCCGAACTTCATGTCGGCCGACGTAAAATTATGTCGGCCGACACCAATCCCACGGACGCGGCTTTTCCTGCGGACGCGGGCCGATTCTCCTGGGACTCAGCACAATTGCACCTCAATGTCGGACGACGGGTATACATGTCGGCCGACACGACCTTTATTTTCTTCAAGCCGAAATCAGCATCTCTGTCCTTCGGTCTGTGCAATATATCTTTGTCTCTGAATGTTATTTAGCCAAATCCACCGTTGATATTGTATCTCTAGAAGTCTTCTACAGGTCTGGAAATTTCGATCCAACAGTGGAATTGGTCGGGATGAGGATTCTCCCAACGCTGCGCAAGGCTGGAAACCGGTATGAGCCGATTCGTGCATTTCCTTCTCGTTTTTGCTCAATTCTCGTCCAAATCCTACAAAACCACAACCATAACAAAACATACACAAACTCACATGAATAGGATGAATATTAGCACAAAAATATCACAATAAAGTCACACAAAACAATAGAAAAGTCGCACAAAAACGTGCGAAACAACTCCCCCACACTTAAACGTTTGCTTGTCCTCAAGCAAAGCCAACACTACCCAAAACACAAAAAAAACAATGGATGACATTATGAATACACTCTTATGCATGCAAGGATGAGATTTTGGTGTATAGAAATGAATAAGTACAAGAGCAAACACGAGCTCCATGAACATGTAACACGTAGGATCATGCGAATGCAAATGAGTGTCGGGCCAATCCACATTCCCTCACTAAGGTTCACTCTCTTCTTTTCCACTCGAAGCATGGTATTCACTCAAAATTATATGCAAGTGAAAGAGTATAAGAAATGAAGAACTTGCATATGCCAAGAAATAAACGAACTAAGTGGATGTATGAAAATGAAAACCTCAAATAACAACAATGAGCATCATAGAACAACAACCATAAGCTTACTCAAGTAATAGACTCCACAAATCAAATTTAACCATCTTAAGAATCATGGAAGGTCGTTCAAAGGGTGTAATGGGGCTAGGCTCAAGGTATTCGAGATTTTTAGGATAAGTGGACTTAAAATACGGCATTTCATTGCCTCTCCTTATCACTCCTTGCCCCGGGTCGGATTTTAACATGTTGGACCCTTTCTTCATTTTTCGAAACTCAATCAACTCACTTAAACAACAAATACTTGACACCAAACAATGAATCATATACATTTGGATGCTCTTTATTCTTCATTTTTGTTTCTTTTTTTTTTCTTTTTTTTTTCATCATTTTTTTAGAGCACATTGACATTACATTACACATTGTGGCTATAAGCACCCCTTTTTTCTTCACATTCATCATTTCACAAGGATTACAACTCATATGATCTTCAAAACAAAATCCTCCAAGGTAGAAAGAATTAAGGTGATGAATAAAATGGTTTAAATGTAGGCACAAAGGGGCTACTAGGGTGTCTCTCGACGGGCTCGAGGTCGAAAAAAATATTTGGCCAAGTGGCTAATCCTAAACGATCCTTCCAATCATATTCGAAATCAAGTAGGTTATGACATAAAGTTTTGAAAATCAACTTGAGCAAGTTCTAGTTTTCTCTAGTTCATAATGACACACAAGTTGTTGAAACAAAGAAACATGAGGTTCATGTTAGCACAACGAGTCAATAAAAAAGAATATCGCTCAAGAAGAAAGCTTAAATGGCTCAAAATCTCGCAAGGTTCAATGGAAAGTGAATTAGCCACAACAAACAAGAGAATCATATATTTCACCCAATGCCCATGGACACGAAGCTAGGATCATTCACAAAAAATTTCACCAAAAATCAAGCAATGGAGGTAAAACATTTAGGTATCCAATGACCCGGAGAAAGCCGTTGACCCGGGATTGGTCTACCATATAAGCCCCAATGATTATTTGGATTTCTTGTGCGCCTCGGGTTATAGCATTGAGGATATTATAAGAACGATAACGAGTAGGAATAGCACGAGTTGCCGTAAAAATAAATCTCTGCCGTGGAATCTGAATTATCCAGCAATCACCGTTGACTTCAAGGTGTATCTTAAGATGAAAATTGTGGTTAAGAGGACCGTGACGCATGTTAGTACTGATACTACTCCGTCTAATTAACTACAATGTGAAGGTGATTAATCCTAAAGGTGTGTACGTGACAGTGACTCCGAATCAAATGAACTTTAATATAATGGTAAGGGCGAAAAACAACTCCGAATCAAATGAACTTTAATATAATGGTAAGGGCGAAAAACAAATCTACACTGTGTCGATCAAGGCGCAGAAATTGACTGTGGGGCCAGGGGAGTCAACGACGGATTTCGGTAAGATAGTTTGGTCGGACGGGAAGCGGAATGTAGTGTCGCCTGTGGTGATCATGTGGTAGCTCGGGTACTAATCCATCTAAAGCTACTTAATTACTCTCTCTCTCTCTCTCTCTCTCTCTCTCTATATATATATATATATATATATATATATATATATATATATATATATATATGTGAATGTATCGTGTATGTTTGTTTGATCATTGTCTCAAGTTTATGTACGTGTTTGTATCCGAATTCCAATTATAATAAAAGTATTTATATTTTGTTTTTTAAATGCACAAATTGAATTAATACCACTATAAGTATAAGTCTCTGATAATATCATTTACTAGTATATGCCTACAATGAGTTTTCTTTGAGTGAAAACTGAAATATACCATGGAGGAATATTACGTGTGCGCACGGGTCACTTTCGGGTTATTGACCGGTCAACTAATCTAATTCAGTCAACCATGTCAACCATATGGCAAAATTGTTTTTGTGCACTCGAGTTTAAAAAATATAATTTTATACATTAAAAAGCGCGTTGAGTTGAACGACTCATTTTGCCCTCACAGTTTATCATTCCACAATTTCATTCACAATATATATTAGTTGTCGATAGAGGTATAAATGGTACGGATAATTTTCGCATAATTTTCGCTCCCGCATTCGTAATCGTTTTTAAGAATATGGTACGTGATTCTATGAATCCGGTAGATACGGATGAGGATACGGATATTTGTTGTGCGGATATCCGACGGTCCGACGGATATGGTAGCGGATATTGCAGGGGAGTCCACGACGGATGCCGGGAAGATAGTTTGGTCGGACGGGAAGCGAAACGTAGTGTCGCCCGTGGTGATCATGTGGAAGCTGGAAAACTAATCAATCTAGAGCTACTTAATTACTCTCTCTCTATATATATATACGTGTTTGTATCCGAATTCCAAATATAATAAATGTTTTTATGTTTTGTTTTTTAAATGCACAAATTGAATAAATACCACGCGCGCGTATAAGTATAAGCCTCTGATTAATCTGAATGTATTGATATTAAATCTAAAATAACAAGTCTTAATTGTGACGCATCAAAAGGGCAAGTTTAATTTTAAAATTTTAAACTGAAATTATTATGGATAGTACATTGTTTATAAAAAAAAAAATCAAATCGAAATTAATTCTACTGCATCAAAATAAAGCTCCAAATGCAATCCCATGAAAATATTGATATCAGAATAATTTTTATAACTTTCAATTTGATCAGTTGTTCTTTCTCATGGCAACAACCTTCTGCCACGCGGGCCTCGCCATGATGTCAGCGCACCAAGCGCTCACGCGAGGGCGCGCGTCAATAACCGCCTTAGCCCGCGTTCCCATCAAGTAGTCGAGCGTCGGGATGTGATGGAGATCGGCTAGAGTGAAGGCGTCCCCGCTCACGTACTTTGACTCCGCCAGTCGAGACTCGTAAATGTCGAGAACCTTTGCCAGCTCAGCCTCTTGCTCTTTGACTACGGCCTCATCCGTGATCATCCCCATCCACGGCTTAACACCGAGCTCCCAGGTTAACTTTGCAGCCGGGGGATCGTAGTGATGGGCCTCGACCTCCAACCCCACGGCCACGATCGCCATTTTCTTCGGGTCCCGCGGGACGAGCGGGGTCCCATTGTCGGCGTAAGCAGATGTTATGTATCGATTGATCGCCCTTGATTCTGCATTGTCATTAGTAGTTAATTTTTGAATCATATTTGAGGGTAGTTTTGTAATTATACACTTCGGAAATGTACCGTAAAGCTTTAGGGTTCCATCCTCAAAAGCTGGGACCTGACCAAATGGCTGCATAAGCAAAAAATGAAAATATATATAGTTTGATTAATTCATGATGAGAAAATTAAAATAAATAAATCATACTACAGTATATTTAATTAAGAATATATTGCTTACATTCATGGAAATGAAGGGGTCCTTTTTGTGTTCACCAGCCATCATGTTGATCGGGACAAGCTCGTACGTAGTTGAGGCCTTTCTCATGGAGGCAAGCGAGAACTCTTGCTGTAGAAGTCGAGTGCACGAAGCCCTGTACCTTTATCGCCATTTCTGAGTACCTAGCTACGTACTATAGTAGACTAGTAGTATTAGAGATGATATATAGATGTATTTATAGTAATGTTCTATTAGGAAAACATAATGCATGTGTATAGTTATTTTAATAACTATAATCTGGATTGGAGTAAGAAGCATCTGAATTTTTTTAATAGTGAATTATTAATTGGGTTTATAGAATTTCAATGGTTCATTTATGCATGAGAAGTCAAAAATAATTTAATATATATATATAGTTCTTTTTTTGTCAATGTCAAAATTAATGCCGATCTCGAAATTAAATTATATATATACAAAATTAATTGTGTTTATAAAATTTAGAAGGTTCATACTATCATTTATGTATGAGAACGTGATTTTCGTAATTTTTGTCAATATCGAAAATGCCGATCTCAATAATCATGAATTTTTACTATATTTTTAACGAAAGATGTTAATTAATGCTAAGAAGTCAAAGGTTATGTAGATGAATGCTAACAATTTACTATAGAATATTATTTGAAAAGATAATGATAAAAATATTTTTTATAGTAAAAAACAAGGGTGATTTTTTTAAACTTTGTATTGAGTTTAAGGTATTAATTTTTTTAATTATAAAATTGTGTAATATTCTAAAATTATCTTTATTTGTTATACATAGGTGATTAATTATATTAAAGATAGTATAGTAATTAACATTTTTAAAATGTATTTTTTTTATAATTATAAAATTAATAATATTCTAATTAATAAAAACGGTTAGTAAAAATTATCTTTATTTAGAAAGTATTTTTTATTAGGATTTAAATTTAAATTAATAAAGCAAACTACATTTTTATTAAATACTTTAAAAAACAAGTACTGGTTGTATTAAATTAATTCAAATTAATTTATACATAAAATAATATTCTCTCGTCTCAATAATATTTTCATATTTTTTTATTTTTAAAAAATTAAATAAAATGAAGTGATTGAATTGAATCAAATGAAAACAACACCTCGTCAATACGAGATTTGTACACGTGGATATTTGATTAGACAGATGTGACAGTATGACACCACCATCACACCCACTAACAATTTATTAATCATATTATGCTACCTAATTTTATCTTTGCTTTTGTGAAGACAGTAAAAAAAGAAACGGTAAAATTTTATTTCATGACAAACTTATTGAACATCCGAAAACACGAAATCGCAATCAAAACAAAGAGAGCCGAAAACAAAACCCATCGGACAATCACACACTTCGCCCCGCCGCCGCACAGTCACTTACTCTTCCTCATCTCGACGACCTTCTTCCACGACGGCCTCGCCAAGATATCAGCGCTCCAAGCTCCGACGCGGGGGCGCGACTCAAACACCGCCCTCGCGCGCGTCCCCATGAGGTAGTCCAGCGTCGGCAGGTGGTGGAGATCGGCCAGTGTGAACGCGTCTCCGGTCAGGTACTTGGACTGCCCGAGCCGAGCCTCGTACACGTCGAGCACCTTCCCCAGCTCGGCTTCCAGCGCCTCGACGGCCGCCTCGTCCGTGGCCATGCCCATCATCGGCTTGATGCACAGCTCGAAAGTCAGCTTCGAAGCCGCCGGGTCGTAGTGGTGGGCCTCCACTTCCAGGCCCACCGCCACCACCGCCATCTTTTTCGGGTCCTGAGGGACGAGTGGGGCCCCCTTGCCCGGGTAAGCGGAAGTTATGTATCGATTGATGGCCCGAGATTCTGCGTTCACACAATCAGTAATTACAAAATGACCCCTGAACTTTTGGTTAATACAAAAAGACACTGAAATTTTGGTTAATATTTTGTGGCATTTGTGTAATTTTACTGTATTAAACTACAGGGTTGTTTATGTAATTATTTCTCGACAAATTAACGGTAGTTGTAATTATTTTTCAGATCTATGAGTAATTCGAGTTTTAGATATTGCATTTTTTGAGAATTACAAAACAACCCCTAAAATTTTGGTTTATACAAAAAAACACCCTCTTTTATAATTGTTAGGGGCTAAAACAAACATAATATCTATTTTTTGGGGTGATTGTGTAATTTTATTAAACTAAAAGGTTATTTTGTAATTATTTGTCAACAAATTAGTTACCGTAGAGCTTGAGGTCTCCATCCTCAAAGCCAGGGACTTGTCCGAAGGGCTGCATGAATTAACCGAAATCAGAGATAGTTAGTCGATGAAAAACGAAAGAGTGACGACTTAATTATGGATGCATGCTTACGTTGATGGAAATGAAAGGCTCCTTCTTGTGTTCGCCGACCATCATGTTGATCGGGACGAACTCGTAGTCGAGACCTTTCTCGTGGAGGCAGACGAGGACTCGTGTGGTTGCGGTAGAGACCAAGCCGCCATGAACCTTGATCGTCATTTGTTTGCCGGATCGAATTGGAAGGGTAAGTACGTAGTATAGTACTATTACAGGTGTTGGTATTGTGTTTGGGATATGATGGTGAATATAAATGGAGATGTGATGAAGATATTTATAGGAGATAACGATGTTGATTACGTACAGTGGTTTCTAGATTAATATTCTATTCGTTAATATTTACAAGAAGAAGCGGTGGGTCATCAAGTTTGACTGGTGAGCTTATGAACGTATATGGCGCGTTCACACATGAATCGTATGGAACTGTTGTATGGGACGTGTCAATAATGTTTCAATTATCATCGACTATATTAAATAAAGCATTATCTAAGCAAGTTGTGTATATATATATATAAAATAAAGTTGAAGATAATAATGTCTAATAAAAGAATATTACTGTACTATATACTATAATAAGTAGATGCGATGACAAGTTGATTTTGTATTGTGCATTATTTCTTACGTTACTTTAATTTGTCTCACTTATATTAAACATATGAAACTATTATTTGTATTATTTGATAATTATAATTATCTATTAAATAATTAAAAAAATTCTTAATTATTATTCCTTTTATTTCAAAATAGATGTTTAGTGCATCTAAAAATAAATATATTTTTTTACAAAATAAATAAAAAATAAAAATATATTTTAAAGTATAAAGCAAAATACACTTACATCCAATAATAAATTAGTAATTATCATATGTTCTTTTTATTTATTTTTTTAAAATTAGAAATGACATGTGATCATTAATCAGAATACTTTTTTCGTCCCATTTGCCAACCTAGTCAACTGAATACTTTTTTGATCGTCGATTACTTATAATAAAAAATATATAAAAATTATTAAAAAAATATTAAAATAAAATTTATAACACAAATTTTATTTTAATATTTTTTAAATAATTTTTTATTTAAGTAATCGACGGTCAAACAAGAGAACAGTTGACTATGTTGGTAAACAGTGGACGGAGTAGTATAGAAAGAGTAGTTGTAAATAAAGTTAATAAATTAGAATAAATTATATTTTAAAATAAAAAAAATTGAATAAAATTTTCTTTTTGTTGTGTCAATTATTATTAAATATTCTAAAAATTAAAATATGTCAACTAGAGAGTGATTACCATCAACGAATAAAAATTTATATTTATAAATTTATGTATAAAAAAAATGAGAGACTAATTTAACATAAATTGAAAAAATAAATATCCAGCGCAGCTGGAATCGAACTTCGAGTGAGACAATTTTTTATTCAAATATTATGAAATTTATTTTTGAGGGAGACATATTGGCTATCTTGCAAAGGTGTTTGGTACTCAAGATTAACATCCTACCAGATTGAAGACTTACGATATCTGACCAGATTGAAAAACTTACGATTGGATGGAATGGAATTTCTCGTCTCTTCTCATTATCAAAAATAATAAAAAATAAATAAATAAATAAATACAGAAAATGTACTCTCTCTGTTTCTTAAAACAATATATATATATTTTTTTAATCCATCCCTTAAAAAAGTGCACATTTCATAAATAAAATTTATTTTCACAAATTTATTTTCTCAATACACATTTATTTACCATCATACTAATACTTTTTCAATTAATTACTTTATAATATACACATCAATGTCTATTATTGTTCTATTTTATATTATTAAACACACAAAATTTTATTTTTTCTTAATTCGAGTGCAAGTTTATCCGTGCACTAATAGCATCTTCAATGCTGCCCACTTCACCACATTGGGTCATGTGAAGTGAGCATGGACATCCTTAAATGTAAAATTTAGTATTGGAGGAGAGCAAAATAAAATAGGTATACCCACCAATAGGGCTGGAAATTCGGTTACTCGAAACCGAACCGAACCGAATTGCCGGTTAACCGAACCGAATAAAGATAAAAATGACTAACCAAAACCGAACCGAAATATTTTTTCTGATAACCGGTAACCGTTCGGTTCGGTTATCGGGTAACCAAGAAAAACCAATTAAAAACTGATTTTTTTTGGAAAATTACTGAGATGTTTTTACAACTCACCGTCTTCAATTTTTTTTGCCGTAAAATATATTTTTTAGAGTATTTCTTTTTTAGAAATTTATTTATTCAGTTAAAATTTAAACTTTTTTTAGAGTGAGTATTTTCTATTTATTTTTTAGAGCTTTTTTTTTTGGAAATTTATTTATTCAGTTAAAAATTTAACTTTTTTTTTAGAATGAGTATTTTCTCCGAACTATTTTTTATGTCACAGCATCTCACCAAGTGTTTATGTGGAGAAAATTACTAGTATCATTTCCCCCATAAACTACTCAATATGCCTTTATGTATACGGAATATATATTCCGGTTATTCGGGTTTTTTCGGTGCGTTAACCGAATAACCGATAACCGAAAATAATTATTTTTCTTACCGATAACCGAACCGAACACCGAATTTCATATATATGGTTAACCGAAAACCGAAATTTTCGGTTCGGTTTCGAATTTAACCAATAACTGAATCCGAAATTCCCACCCCTACCCACCATAGAGGTCAAGCCCAATAACACTATTTATGTAAACTTTTTCATTTTTTGTTTTTGTTTTAATTATTTAATTATTTTAGTCACATTATAATTGGTTGTTTAAAAGGTGGAAGTGGGCTTAGCATTGTATGATTTTGTCCACTTTTTATCTTTGCCTATTTTGTGATGATGTGACATATAATTAGGTCCACACAAAATGAAAAGTAGGCTTTAGCATTAGAGATGCTCTAAGTGATGTAGGTGAAAACCAGGTAAATAGACCCATGTGCTGATGTGCGCCTCTTCGTTGACGTGGTTGATGGCAGGCGTGGACCCCACAACCGCCAAAATATGATAATGCACATCGCGCTTTGAATAATACATTAATACCGTCACCATGTGCACCTCTTCAAAAAAATTTAATTTTTTTTGGGCACACAGAATATTTACATGACTGAGTTTATTTATGCTTTGCCATTACTAAGCACACTTCTTTATTTAATTCACCCTTTCAATTTTATAGGTTTGATTAGTTCACCTCCTTTGCAATTCCAACACTACCCTCACATGAAAATATCTTATACGTAAAAATTATTTTATTTTATTTTTCTTCTATCTTCTTCTTCCTCAATTTTCAATTCTCATCCTCCGTCAATAAAGTCATTAATCTCAATTCACAATTCATTATTACGTGCATCATAACGCTAGACAGAGTCGTCAAAAACCAAACCTTCTTCATTATATTAATCAAATACAGCAATCAAATCAAGAATTTACGGAATTAGTTTATAAATTAACTAGATTAATTCAGCGGAGCTCTTTTGATTGTAAGTGGACGAAAAAAAAACATTGTGAATATTATAAATGAATTTCTTGCAACAGAGAAAGTATTCTTGTTTTTTTTTTCCACTCCAGTTTCGCTCATTAGGGTTTTAAGAAAGAGAAACACAAGAAACATGTTTAATAAAAAAATATTTATCCACACATATTACTATACAGTAAAACATCTATAATTAATACTCGATTCTAAATTAATAAAATATTTCGATACCGATTTAGTTTTTTAAATAAAAAAAATCTCTCTAAATTAATAAAATTTCACAGATTCAAATTATTAATTTATAGAAATTTTAATGTTAATGTATTAGTAATTTTGAGTGAAGATGAATGATAGAAGAAAATAAATGAAGAAAATAATTTTCGCCTTGAAACTGTAGAAGATCTAAAACAGGAAAACAAAACAACTCAATAATTAATGATCTGAGGTTAAGATTAATTTTTTTTAAGAAAAAACATTGTATTTAATGATATTAAGTATTTAATATCATTATAATATCATTTTAATGAAATTGTATTTAATGATATAAAAGAGAGTAATATAAGTATTTTACAAGTGCTTATAAAATTAAAATTTAAATGAGCTGTCAGATTAGTAATGTGGAATGTGTTAATAAGTAGGGATGTCAATCGGGTCAGCTCATTCGGTTTCGAGTCAGTCCACTCGGGCTATAGGGTTATTTCGATTCGGGCTGATCGGGCTGAAATTTTTTCGGGCTGTAAATTTGTAGCCTTAACTCTAAAATCTTCGGTTTCGGGCTAGCCCGTCAGGCTGGAAAAAATAATATTATATAACAAAAAAAATAATTTTAATATGAAATTAAATTTAATATTAATAAAATATTAATATTTAATAATAATTATTATAATTCTAATATTTAAATTGGCCAAAATATCAAATATTCATTCAATAATATTCAAAATTGTAATATTAGTTGACAATTTTCTTTGATTTGAATATATTATTTTATTTATTTAAAATATTTCTATAAATAAATAAAATAAATTATAATATATTTAAATACATCGGGTTGTCGGGCTAGCCCACGGTTTATCGGGCTAGCCCACTCGGGCTATCGGGTTATTTCGGTTCGGGCTGATCGGGCTGAAATTTTTTCGGGTCGAAAATATTCGGCCCTAACTCTACATTTTTTCGAGCGGGCTTCGGGCTAACCCACCGTTTCGGGTTGGATTGACATCCCTATTAATAAGCCTATTTACATTTTTCAGACCAAGTGAATTTCCACTTACTACGCATGTCGTAATCCAAAGAAGGCCCACTTCTTAAAAAGCTAAAAAAAACCCACACCATCAATGTGGTATGTGGGCCAGCAACCCCAACGAATCTCCACTTTCCTAAAACAAAACATTGCATAATATATTTGGTGCATGGTTTCTAAGAATTTTGTCCCAATATTTATTGTTATTTGCTATTTTGCCCCAACTGGGTCGTATCGCAATTTTTATCGCTCATATAGTCAAGTTCAATTCTTTATGAAAAACAAACAAAAAAAATAGAGAGGATATATTTCACCGACAATTTATTCAAACGTAACGTGTATGAAAAAGGAAACCTCGGAAGCAAAACACAAAACTCACAAAACCCCTGATACAACAATCTGACTCGATCACACGAAAAAACAAAAAACGTACAACAAACCGATCGAGTAGATATATATATATCGACCACACATACGAAAAATCAAATCAATAACATAAAAACGTAACATTATTGGATTGATCACTTGCTTTTTTTCGTCATGTCGACGACCTTCTTCCACGCCGGCCTCGCCCGAATGCTCGCGCACCAAGCGCTCACGCGAGGCCTCGCCTCGATAACCTCCTTCGCTCGAGTCCCCATCAAGTACTCGAGCCCTGGGATGTGATGGAGATCGGCCAGAGTGAAGTGGGCCCCGCCCAAGTACTCGCACTCGCCGAGTCGAGCCTCGTACAGATCGAGAACCTTAGCCAGCGCAGCTTCTTGCTCTTGGACAACGGCTTCGTCCGAAGCCGTTTTGAGGAACAACGGCTTAAACAGGAGCTCTCTGATCAGCTTTACGGCCGGGCCGTCGAACTCATGGGCTTCGATTTCCATCCAAACGGACACGGCCGCCATCTGCTTCGGGTCCTCGAGCACCAAAGGGGCTCGGTTTTCGTCGTAAGCATGTGCTATGTATCGAGTGATGGCCCTTGATTCTGCATGATAAAATTACAAATGCATCCCTGAGCTTTATACTAATTGCGAAAACTACTACATATCGATTATCGATTATCATATATACATACCCCAGAGCTTGAGGTCTCCATCTTCAAGAGCTGGGATTTTACCAAATGGCTGCACGAACAATGAAAACAAAACTTCACGGGGTTGAAACGCAAATACGAAAACTTTATTGGGGTCTAAATGTAATAAATAAAAAAGGTATACATTGATGGAAAGGAATTGCGGCATTTTGTGGTCGCCGGCCGATACATCGACGGGGACGATCTCGTAATCGAGCTCCTTCTCGTGGAGGCAAGCCAAAACTCTTTGGACGGGGGGTGAATACACAGCACCGTGAACCTTGATCCCCATTTTTTTATTTAATTAATCAGAAAGAGATTTTAATTGATGGTAATTAAGTTGATTGTTAGGGGCACGACGTTGCTCGGTATTTATAGTTTTTTTTTTCTATTGAGTAATAATTACTTTTGTTAATGATTAACGGTAGCAAATATCAATTTGTTCACATACACTTTGAAGGAGTAATATATAAATGAAGATATTCTAGAGAGATCGATGTCACTTGTGACGCTTAATTAATTATTACTCCCTCCCATTCACTATAGACTAGACTATGCACACTTATGGAAAAGAGTACTTCATTCAAAACTTTGAATTAGATCATTAATTGTGTAAACTTTATTACTTTAAATTAAAAATAATAATTAATTAATTATGAATAAAAAAATTAGAGGTAAAATTATCTTTAATTTAATATAAAAACAATTAATTTCTTGAATAATGTATGATCATAATTAAATTAAAAAAAAAAAACTAAAGAAATTGAAAAGTAAATAAATAGTGTAACTATTTCAGGATTTTTAAACCAGCTCGAAAACTTTAATCCAAAAAAGGCCCACTTCTTAAAAAGCTAAGAAAGCCCAACCCATCAATGTGGGCTAGCACCCAACCGAATCTCCAATTTCCTAAAACAAAATACAAATCACATCCGAACAAATAAATACCTCCATCAAGTTCTCTTCACAATTACAACTCATTTCATACAAGAAAAATAAATAAATTGTGTATTCCTCTAGTTCACAAGTCTCAGAAATCAAAATAATTCCGAGCTTCGGCTTGATCCAAACCGAAGCTCCGAGTTGTTTTGCGATTTGAGACTTTTGCCGAGTTGAAAAGTTGTCATGGCCAACATTAATGATGACTTGATCGTATATATGTCGTTTATTTGTTTGATCTCAAGTCTTCTTCTACTTCTTCGACTTTACACGTGCGATCCCCCGAAACTATGTGATCATGAGTTTTCAGAGACGCACATGATCGAGCAAGCCCCGCCCAATGCACTACGTACATAGGATAATAAGTGCATATGCATGGTTTCTATGAATTTTGTCCCAATATTTATGGTTATTTGCTATTTTGCCCCAACTGGGTCGAATTGCAATTTTTAAGGGAAAAACAAAAGAAGAAGAAAGGATATATTTTCATCATTGCCAATTTATTCAACGTAACGTGTATGAAAAACGGAAATCTGGGAAGAAAAACACAAAAGTCACAAAGCCCCTCATGCAACAATCTGACTCGATCACACGGAAAATCAAAACATAAAAATGTAACATTATTCGATTGATCACTGGCTGTTTTTTGCCATGTGGACGACCTTCTTCCACGCCGGCCTCGCCCGGATAGTCGAGCACCAAGCGCTCACCCGAGGCCTCGCCTCGATAAGCGCCTTCGCTCGAGTCCCCATCAAGTACTCGAGCCCCGGGAGGTGATGGAGATCAACCAGAGTGAAGTGGGCCCCGCCCAAGTACTCGCACTCGGCGAGTTGAGCCTCGTACATATCCAGAACCTTAGCCAGCACGGCTTCTTGCTCCACAACAACAGCTTCGTCCGTAGCCGTTTTCAGGAACAACGGCTTCACCAGGAGCTCCCTGATTAGCTTCCCAGCCGGGCTGTCGAAATGATGGGCTTCGACTTCCATCCAAACGGACACGGCCGCCATCTGCTTCGGGTCCTTCAGCACCAACGGGCTTCGATTTTCGTCGTAAGCATGCGCTATGTATCTAGTGATGGCCCTTGATTCTGCGTGTTAACAAATATTTTTGATAAAATTACTGTAAAAGTTGAGTCAATAACATCTTAAAAAACTTTTTATTTTAGTTTTGATGTAAGACATTTAACACGAGTAGTTTTAATAGTTTTTATACTAATTGCGAAAACTACATATATATACCCCAGAGCTTGAGGTCTCCATCTTCAAGAGCTGGGACTTTACCAAATGGCTGCACAAACAATATAGTACGTAATAACAAAACTTCACGGGGTTAAAACGCAAATACGAAAACTTCAATTGGGGTCTAAATGTAATTAATAAAAATAAACTAGCTAGTAATCGAGCTTACATTGATGGAAAGAAATTGCGGCTTTTTGAGGTCGCCGGCCCATATGTCGATGGGGACGAACTCGTAATCGAGCTCCTTCTCGTGGAGGCAAGCCAAAACTCTTTGGACCGGGGGTGAATACACAGCACCGTGGACCTTGATTCCCATTTTTTTTTATTTAATTAATCAGAAAGAGATTTTAATTAATGGTAATTAAGTTGATTGTTAGAGACACGAACTTTGCTGGTATTTATAGTTTTCTTTTTAATCGAATTTTCTAATAATTAGATCGAACTGTTTAATTTAATTGATTAATTGGATGTGAATTTCGGTGTGAAGCTTCTTTTGCAGGTAAATGATTTGACTTTTAAAGGAAGTGAATATCAATTTGATCACTACACTTTGACGGAGTAAATATATAAATGAAGTTTCTGGAAAGATCGACAGTCGTGAGCACTTACATATTAAATAAAATATGTATAATTTTTTTTCACTACAAGGTAGTTACATAAAATATTTTATTTTTAATTTTAATTTATGAAAAAATATAATTCAATAAATAAAAAAGTGCATTTCAAAATAAAACCTATATTTTTTTTATTAATATACTAATAAAATAGAATATGTGCACACTTCTTTGTATTATTAAAATAAAAAAGTGAATGCGCATACGGGGAATCGAACCCCGGTCAGTACCGTGGGAGGGTACTATGATACCACTACACTACATGCGCATTTCTTGAATACTTGTTTTTTTGAAAGATTATATTTATTAAATCTAATATCGAGCCCACTAAAAAGCCCATAAACAATTGTTGATTGGAACTGCATTTTATTCGACCTAAAGCCCAACCCAGTCTTGCACTTTTCCTTCCGGCCTAAACGCTTCCTTGATTTCTACCGGGCTGTAATTTATAATTCAGTATCATTCTTTCTGAGCTGCAGAATGATCTGAGGAAAGGTTCCGGCGGATAGAGAAATACGGTGGATGCGTTCGGAGACGATGTCTTTCTGACCAGTTAAACATAATATTGACTACATATCGATCTATTATGGTCTGTGATGTAGAATTGCTCTAGACGATGACCATATATCTACGGTTATGTTTAAAAACAACACTACAATATAGTGTGACTGTTTCAATATTTCTTAATTTTTTTTTTTTTTGATAAGTGCAAAAGAACCTAGATTAACATATTCATTTATTCATATACTTAGTATAATCTTTCATAACAACTGTTTTTATTGTAAATAACTTTTATTATATTTGGAATTAGGATATATACAAACGCAAAAAAAAACTCGGGAAACTTAAAAAACTTTTGGCCAACAATCATATTGAAGACTGTATTCGGCCCACTATAAATGTCTAGTTGCCCAACTTCTCTAACAGTTCGAGCTTTTAGGTGAAGCGGTTTCTAACATGGTATCAGAGCCTAGCCTTGTGGCAGGTTCTGGGTTCGACTCCCGCCATGTGCGACTCCACCCGAATTAATTATCCACTTGTTGGGCCTTCCCCTGAGGTTGAAATCGGCCCACAAGTGAGGGGGAGTATTGGAGACTGTATTCGGCCCACTATAAATGTCTAGTTGCCCAACTTCTCTAACAGTTCGAGCTTTTAGGTGAAGCGGTTTCTAACAAATCACTTCACGACAAAGTTGATGCACGTATGCATTCATAGATAGATTATACTGTATATATATCATAGATATATAGATATCAGAGCTGCCACATGACCACCACTAAATTTCATTTGATTCGGAGTCACAGTCACGTTCACGCCTCTCGGATTAACCACCTTCACGTCGTAAACAGACGGAGTATCACTAACATGCGTCACGGTCCTCTGAACCACAATCTCCAACTTATCGTACGCATTGAAATCAACGGTGATGGCCGGATAATTCAAATTCCACGGCCGAGATTGATTAGTACCGCAGCTCGTGTTGTTACTATTAGTTATCGTTCTTATACTCTGAATGCTATAACCTGAGGCGCACAAGAAACTCAAATAATCATGGGGGCTTATATCGTAGACCAATCCCGGGTCAACGGCTTTCTCCGGGTCCACGTGGCCCGCGCCGTTGCATTTTTATAATCATAACTGTCCAGTATCTGTCGGCCTTGTTTGTCTGTGGTGTAAGCGGTTGTCATCATGGCTGATTTGATCATAGCCGGGGTCCACTCTGGGTGGGCCCCTTTCAGGAGAGCCGCCACGCCGGACACGTGCGGGCAGGCCATGGACGTCCCCGACAGCGTGTAGAACGCAGATTGACTAGGGTTGACCGACCTTCCGCTCGCGGACACGTCGTACGGATGTTCACGCCCGGAGCGATTATGTCCGGCTACCAACGGGGCCGGCTTGATCCCTAACTTCATGCCGTGAAACGAAATCCTAGCGCTTGCGTTCGAGTAGTTGAATATTGCGCGAGCTGTTGACAAGGTCACGGTTAGGCCCGGAGTCCAAGGAGGAAGAAGTGCCGGGAGATCTTCGCTATCACGTCGAGGTCTAACAACATCGCTCTGCTGCTGCCCATGGAGCAAGAAATTATATCTACGCCGTCTTCTACCGCCTTGTCGATGCCGGATAGAATATCGGACTCCGCGCAGCCATCCGACCAGCACACTTTGTACACCGCGATTCGTGCTTTGGGAGCAACCCCGACAGCTGTCCCTTTGCCGTGGCCGTTGTCGAAAACCGCTGTGCCTGCGGCGGTGGATGTCGTGTGTGTGCCGTGGCCGTTGGAGTCTCGGGGGGATATAAACTAAGGTGTTCTGGGAAGATTCCGGTGTCGATAAATCCGATGATAACGTTTGAGGCGGAGTCAGATCTGTTGAGTAAGTGGCCGGGAACTATATAATCGTAGTTATTGTTGGAGTACAAGCCAAGGAAAGATGCATGGGGTGCGAGTAGTGAGTAGTTTCTGAATGCGGTCGGGTATGACTCCCGGTAGCTTTGAGAGCTTAGCGGCTTGTGTTCGGGTGAGTTGAGTCGAAAAGCCATGGAAAACAGTGTTGTAGACGTGAGTGAGGACCCCATTTGTTGTATCGATGGTTGATGACGATACTTGGTCGGCGCATAGGGTTTGAAGAGTGGCTTCGTACCAGTGTTTGGCCTCGGAAAACACCGATGGCTTCAACTTCTCGTCGACTCGGACGATGTATGTATTCGAGACGAAATGTGAGAAGAAAGAGAAAAGCAGAACCAAGACAAAGAACAGCGGAGGAGGATGAGGATGAGCCATTTCGGGAGGAAGATTAAGATAATTAATTAATTGTGGTTGTGAATTGTGATTAACAATACTTTGAGTCGACGGGCTTATATATACGTTTTTTCATGACGTCCGCTTTTGCATGTATTCCGTCAGTTTACGTCAGTCAACGCAAGTCTTTTCTAATTAATTAGTTAATTAATACTCCTATACCTTTTGCAGTATTTTTTTTTTTTACCGTCAAAAGTATAGTGTAAGAATGTCAAAAAGTTATTTTATTTAATTGACGAAATGTAGTAAGTATTTGAAATCCCGACAGCGATTCGTGCTTTGGGAGCAACCCCGACAGCTGTCCCTTTGCGTGGCCGTTGTCGAAATATTAATTATTTATTTATTAATCATAAATTATACAATTATTTATTTTTTTCTTTAAAAATTCATTTAATTTTTTAACTTTTTTTTTTTTATTATTATTATTATTTAAATATAAATAATAAATAATAAATATAAAATAAACAAGTTGTTGGCTTATAAATTTTATTTTTAGGTAGGAATGATTGGAGGAGTTAAGAAATTTTTTTTTAAGTACAATTATAAAAAGTATGAGTTGACATATACGATATACGGTATACCTTACCTACTCACCCAAAAACTCTACTTACCACTTATGATTTTCTAAAGAGCATCTCCTCCAATAAGAGATATAATTCTTATATAGCATGAAATTGTACTTAACAACATTCTAAGTACAAATAAGTGAAATTTAATTGTTTACCCAATTGAGTATGAAAGTGTTAATACCAAGTACAAATTTAATTGTTTACCCAATTGATAATCTTCTCATTTTTTTTTTAATTTCTTTTTTAATATATGAATGTAAATTAAATAAAAATGTTTAGAATAGTGAGACTTACAAAAATAAAAATTGTATTTTATATTATTAGTGAATGTATGTATAAATTGACTTTGATATTGCACAAATTTGCACCCATGGAGATGCTCTAACCGATTGATATTTGGAATTAATACTACCCTTAAGCAGTGTTTGGTCATAATTAAAATAAAAATAAAAAAACCTAAAATATTGTAACCTAAATAAAAACATGAGTTAAGTTATTGTATATAAAAAGTGTATTTATTTAAATTAGTAGTAACTTTTATTATATTTGGAATTCGGGTAGGATACAAAGGCAAATAAAACTTTTGGCCAACAAGCACGGCCAAAGTTGTTTAGATAGTGTGCTAATGCACGTATGATTATAGATTATATATATATATATATATATAGAAATCAGATTATTAGTACCCGAGCTGCCACATGACCACCACCGGCGACACAACATTCCTCTCCCCGTCCGACCAAACTAGCTTCCCGGCATCCGTTGTGGACTCCCCCGGCCCCACGGTCAATTTATGCGCCTTGATAGACACCGTGTAGCTTTGTTTTTCGCCCTTTCGGATAAATTTCATTTGATTTGGAGTCACTGTCACGTCCACGCCTCTCGGATTAACCACCTTCACTTTGTAAGTAGACGGAGTTTCACAAACATGAGTCACGATCCTCTTAACCACAATTTCCATCTTCCGATATTCCTTGAAATCAACGGTGATGGCCGGATAATTCAGATTCCACGGCTGTGATTGAATATTCTTACGGCAACTCGTGCTATTCCTAGTAGTTATGGTTCTTATACCCTCAATGCTATAACCCGAGGCGCACAAGAAATCCAAATAATCATTGGGGCTTATATCGTAGACCAATCCGGGATCAACGGCTTTCTCTGGGTACACGTGGCCAGCCCCCATAGCAAACACCGTTGCATTTGTGTAATCATAACCGTCCAGTATCGACTGGCCTCGGTTGTCTGTGGTGTAAGCGGTGGTCATCATGGCTGACTTGATCATAGCCGGGGTCCAATCTGAGTGGGCCCCTTTTAGGAGAGCCGCCACGCCGGACACGTGCGGGCAGGACATGGAAGTCCCCGACAGCGTGTAGAATGCAGATTGACGAGGGTTGATCGACCACCCGCTCGAGGACACGTCGTACGGATATGCAGCGAGGATGTTCACGCCGGGGGCGATTATGTCCGGCTTCATAAGGAACGGTGCAACGGTGGTGGGGCCTCTAGACGAAAAGGCAGCTACCAACGGGGCCGGCTTGATCCCTGACTTCATGCCGTGAAATGACATAGTTGCCCTCGCGTTTGGGTCGGAGTGATCCATGTAGTTTAATATTGCGAAGACTGTGGACGAGGGTAGGGTTATCCCTGGAATCCAAGGAGGAAGAAACGCAATGAGATCTTCGCCGTGCAAACCTCTATAAAGCAAAACCATGGCCGCAGCGCCAGCGCTCATGACAGCCGATTTCGAGCTGTAAACATCAGCTAGAGATCGAGACGCGTAAAAGTTAGTCAGTCGTCGTAAGCTTAAAGATTAACGATCGAACAAGCTAAGTAATTTAATTAGTGTCACCTTCTCGGCAGACAACGATCATGCCACGGACATCTTCTAATTTCAAAAACTCGTCCGTGCATTTGGCAAAAAAAATAATGGGAAGATACGAGGAGCCGTTGGCGGCGGAGGGGGGTTTGCCGGTGTAAAGCGACGAGCCCTTCAACACCTGGCCGTCACCGAGCACGAGATCAGCCGTGAATCTCCTATCGATTGTGCTTGCACCCACCGTTATCATCCATGGAGCAACGTTGGCCATCGAGCTTCTAGCTGGGCCATCATTTCCAGCTGAGGCCGAGAACAAAACACCCCTCTCCATCGCACCAAATGCCCCGATTGCTATCACGTCGAGATTCGACGCCATCCCGCTGCCGAGGGAGCAAGAAATTATATCGACGCCGTCCTCCACCGCCTTGTCGATGGCAGATAGAACATCGGATTCCGTGCAGCCCCCCGACCAGCAGACTTTGTACACCGCGATTCGCGCTTTCGGAGCAATTCCGACGGCTGTGCCGCCGTGGCCGCGGCCTTCGTCGAAAAGCGGGGCGTTGCCGACCGCTCTGCCGGCGGCTATGGACACCGTGTGTGTGCCGTGGCCGTCGGAGTCTCGCGGGGATATGAAGTCTTCCGAGGGGTTTAGTTTTCCGAACTTGGCTTCGTAGCCCTTGGAAAAGAATCTGGCGCCGATGAGTTTTCGGTTGCAGTTGGCTTTCGAGAAATTTTGTCCCTCGACGCACACGCCTTTCCATTTGGAAGGGATGGGGCTCAACCTTTGATCGCGGAAACTAACGTGTTCTGGCCAAATACCGCTGTCGATAAATCCGATGATGACGTTTGAGCCGGAGTCGGATCTATTCAGTAAGTAGCCGGGGACTTTATAATCCAAGTTATTGTTACCAGAGTACAAGCCAAGGAAAGAAGGCGACCGAGTTGTGTGTTGTTTGAGAACGCGGTCGCGCATGACGGCCAAGACCTCCGGTTTGGTTGCGACCTCGGCCGCCTGTTGTTTGGTGAGTTTAGCCGAGAAGCCATTTGCAACTGTGTTGTAAACATTTGTAAGGGTAATGTTTGTTTGTTGATCATCGGGGTTTGTGTTTAGGGTTTGAAGGGTGGCTTTGTACCATTCTACGGCCCCCGAATGCTTCACTGGTTTCCGATCATTGTCGACGATAACAATGTATGTATCGCCAGTATCGGAAAAAACAAGATTTGAGAATGAGAGAAACAGAATGAAGGACAACAGAGGAGCCATGTGGTAATTAAAATATAGAGTAATCGAAATGGTTAGTAATATGAAAATGGTGTTAACTCGATCGGTTTATATAGAGTAAATATTAATTAAAAATGTGTGACAATGCATGTTACGTACATCTTATTTTATTACTGCTACACACACAATCATAACGCAGTTCACGCGCCGTTGAACAAATAAGAATAATATAAAGATGGTGTTAACTCGATCCATCGGTTTATATAGAGAAAGTAATTAGTATAGTTAAATAGAGATATGACATAATATGTTACAAACATCTTATTTTATTATTCGGTACTCTTATTTTATTATTCGGTACACACAATCATAACGCATTACACGCGCCGTTGAACAATTAACAAAAATATCTTTATCCTAATGATGATCAAATATACGATAAGACTCTAGTCAAATAACAATTAAGGTTAATAAAATTTAAATAAATCAAGAAAATATCATTAGTAACTACGGCCAGAGGTGGACCTAGTTGTCTATCTTTCTACTGTAACAGATACTAATAGTTTTTGATTATTGCAATATATATTATTATAAATTTTCGTTTAATGTAGGTAATTTGTCAAAAGTAAATGTATTTAATTGACTTGTAAATAATTTATAAATTGTAAGGCACTCAAAAGTCAAAAGTCTATTTTAAAATTTTCAAAAGTTTATTTAATTGACAAAAAAAAATGTCCCTTTAAATATTTGTGCAGTAAAAAATCCTAAAGAATTGAGAAATAATAATTGGATTTTTCTTTTTTTAAGTATTGCATTGTTATTTTGTATAACAATCATTAAGTACATATATTAATAAATGTATTTTATTTTTATTCTTTGGTTTTATTTTTATTGATTAATCCGTTAAAAAAAAAAACAAATCACAACATTTAAAACCGAATAATTAAAAAAAAATCAAAACTGAATACCAAACAAAACTAATTTTGTTCCATTTGATTTAAGTGAATAATTTGTTACTGGTTTGGTGTTGGCATTTGACATATGACACTCCTATCCTATTGGTAAGAGCATCTCCAACCGATATCAAAAACCTATTTTGGAGTAGGAGAGATGATTCAAGCGATAACAAAACATAAACCTATTATAGGTATTAAGGTGGGACCCACAGAAAAAATACTTAAATTTACGTTTACCTTAAACTCAAACAAAAAAATTTATTATTTATAAAATGATCCTTTTTATATAAACTAATAAAAATAATCTATCAACATTTTTTTAGTTTCTTATTTAATATTTTTTATATTGTAATTTTTTTTAATAATCATATCATTAATAATTAAAATAAATTTTAATAAAAATATTTTAAATAATGAAATAAAAATAAACATGATAATACAAAATATAATTAAATATTAAATTATTTAATTAACGTTAAAAATAAAATAATAGTATGAGATATCACAATATTTTTTTTTATTATGTTTGAAATTTTAAATTGAAAATAATGACTATTAAATTTTTTAATGTCAAAAGTTATGAGGTTAAATTGTAAATTTGTAAAGATATTGGTTATTTATAAAAAGTTGTATTAGAAAAATATTTTGAGAATATTCTTTTAAGTTTTAGTATTGGAATCTCGGTTGGGGTGAAATTACTGTAAATTTAAAATAAAACTTATTTTTTAGTTTACGTTTTTGTGTTCGGTTGGAGATGGTCTAAGGCACGTGTTGATGGGAAAGCAAACATCACCAAATTAAGATTTTAAATTTTATATATTAAAAAAACATAAATTATTTTCTTATATTTGTAATTTGGATACGAATAAAACTTAGAAAGGACCAACCAACACACCAAATTAAGTTTCATAGTTGTAGTAATTAGATCAGTCTTCGAGCTGCCATATGACCACCACCGGCGACATTACATTCCGCTGCCCGTCTGACCAAACTAGCTTCCCGGCATCCATCGTGGACTCTCCTTGCGACGACTTGGTCAAATTCTGCGCCTTGATCGACACTGTGTAGTTTTGTTTTTCGCCCTTGCCGTTAAATTTCATTTGATTCGGAGTCACAGTGACGTCCACGCCCTTCGGATGAACCACATTCACGTTGTAAATAGTCGGAGTTTCACTAACATGCGTCACCGTCCTCTGAACCACGATCTCCACCTGATGGTGCGCACTGAAATCAACTGTGATGGCCGGATAATTCAGATTCCACGGCTTGGATTGATTTCTTGTATCGCAATTAAGTTTCTATTGTAATATTATAAGTTGCCGACATTAAACCTGTGATCGAGGCGCACAAGAAGTTGACATAATCATCGAGGCTTATATCGTAGACCAGTCCGGGATCAAGGGCTTTCTCCGGGTCCACACAGTTGCATACGTACGTGTAACCATTAGCAGCGTCCCGTATCGGCTGGCCTTGATTGTCTTAATTGGGTCATCACGGCTGACTTGACCATAGCCGGCGTCCAATCCGGGTGGGCCCCTTTTAAAAGAGCGGCCACTCCGGACACGTGTGAGGCGGATACGGATGTCCCAGACAGCATTTTGAATTACATCGTAACATCTCGTGGAGCAAGAAATTACATCGACGCCATCCTCCACCGCCCATTCCATGCCGGATAGAATGTCGGATTCCATGCAGCCTTCCAACCACCGCGACTCGTGCTTTCGGAGCAACTCCGACAGCTGTCCCTTTGCGGTGGTGGTCCTTGCTGCCTGCGGCCGTGGACGCCGCATGCGTGCCGTGGCCGACAGAGTCTCTTGGGGATATGAACTCCGACCAGGGGTTTAGTTTTCCGTACACAGCTTCGTAGCCCTTGGAAAAGAACCTCGCGCCGAAGATTTTTCGGTTGCACTTGACTAATTTATTAGTGAAGTTCTGCACGTCAACGCACTCGCCTTTCCATCCGGAAGAGACGGGGCCCAACCCCTCGTCTCGGAAACTAGGGTGTTCCGGCCAGATTCCGGAGTCGAGAAATCCGATGGTAACGTTTGAGCCGGAGTCGGATGCCGAGAGTAGTTTTCCGGGGAGTACTTTGTAATCATTAATGTTTTTGTACAAGCCGAGGAAAGCGGGCGAGCGAGTTGTGTGTAGTTTACGAAGGCGGTCGGGCATGACGGCGATGACTCCCGGTTTGGTCGAGAGCGTCGCGGCTTGTTTTGAGGTGAGGTCGACCGAAAAGCCGTGGAGAACTGATTTGTAAACGTGAGTCCTCTTAATAACGTTGTTTTTATCGTACCAGTGTTCGACCTCGGAAAACACCGACGGCTTCGACTCCTTTTCGACCCGGACGATGTATGTTTTAGAAGAAACATAATGTGAGGAAAAGAGAAACAGAATCAAGAGAGACGGCAGAGGAGGAAGAACCATTTCTTGATGAGATATAACTAATCGTGTGCGTTGTGTGGATGATTAACAATACTTGACTCATGGGTTTATATAAAAATAATAGAATTAAGCAGTCAAACATCTACGCTAAATTTGACTTATAAAGATTTTTAATACCAAAAGTAAGTTTATTTAATTGACAAAAATAAGTCTTTGAAATGATATTTCAAGATTTTTTTTTTTATATACTAATAGATTTAAATTAATGCAATATATATAATTATAAATTTTCATTTAATGTAGGTAAAATTGTCAAAAGTAATGTATTTAATTGACTAGTAAATAATTTATAAATAGCAAGGCACTCAAAGTCTATTGGAAAAATACCAAAGTAAGTTTATTATTGACAAAAAATAAGGCTTTTGAAAAAAATTGATAATAGTTTTGAGTTTAATCCAATACTAGTACTACTATTGCACTTTTAATTTATGTTAAAATGTAAAATTAAAAAATACTACTATTAGAGCATCCCCAATGGTAGGTACAATTCCTATGTGGCATGGAATTGTACCTAGGTACACCATTGGGGTTTAAGGTACAAATTGGAGAGAGAAAACAATAGTATCAAATTGTTGATACTAGGTACAAATTGAAATTGTGTCTTGTGTGGTGGGTTTCACATCTAAAAAAGGTGAATAATTGTACTTCAAACCATTGGGGAAGTGAGGTACAAATTGATAAGTAGAAATATTTAGTGATGTGTCAAGTAAAT
The DNA here is from genome assembly GCA_954870475.1 of Euphrasia confusa. Taxonomy (NCBI): domain Eukaryota; kingdom Viridiplantae; phylum Streptophyta; class Magnoliopsida; order Lamiales; family Orobanchaceae; genus Euphrasia; species Euphrasia confusa. The sequence goes on from OX940949.1 coordinate 983,210, forward strand.
TGTACCTCACATGAAGTACACCATTGGAGATGCTCTTACTATTATTTTTTTATTTATACTGCTTTTGTAATTAAAAAGTGTTCGTAAAAAATTGAAAGTAGATTCAACATAATTCATTATAGTAAAGAAATTTCATCAACTATACTCGTGGATTGATGTGTCATCTTTGTACAAGTCAAAAATTCTATCAATTGTGATACCCATCATCGAATTGAGACCATCTGCTTTTATACCATTTGAAAATTGATTGTACCCATCATCGAATTGAGACCATTTGCTCTTATACCATTTGAAAATTATTTGTCAATAACATCTTAAAATATTTTGTTAAAGTGATAAATTGTCTTGTTAAATTTGTCTAACAATGTTAATTTCTAATTAATTCTAGAATTTCCCCACCTAAAGTTTTGAAGTGGAATTAATTAAACTTCATTCTTGGTCGTGCCTTCATTTTCTCAAAGATGTGTATTGGTCGGGAGGTTTTTGACTTTTGTGAAAAGGAGTGTTTTGGTGGAGAGATTCTTAATTTGAGTATTTGACTAATAATCTTCTAATTAATTAGTAGTAATTTATACTACTAGTATTAATTAATGTATATTAATCTTTTTTTATATATAATAATGTAATAATTAATATTTAAAATTGTGCTTTCTGAATTCCACAAAAACTATACTCTCTCCCTCTATATCACAGAAACAAGTTCACTTAATTTTTTTCACAAAATACAAAGAAGATACTAGTCTATTATATTGTTTAGTTGTTTATTTGAGGCAGAAGGATATTGAATTTGCCAAAAAAAAAAAAAAAAGTGAAGAGAGAGAGAGAGAGAGATTTAGTTCATCGTCAATTTATTCAACATATAAAAAAACAAGGAAAATCGCAAACACGCAGAGCCGATACAACTCGATCACACAGAAAACGAAAACACAAAGATCATCGCAAGAATAAAAAGAGAAGAAACACTGCAGAAGAGAACAAGAGCTAGCTACTAATAAAACAGTAGCCTCGCTCGATCAAACGATCTCCGATCAATCAATCACTGGTTGTTCACCATGGCGACGACCTTCTGCCACGCCGGCCTCGCCATGATAGTCACGCACCAAGCGTTCACATGCGGGCGGGCGGCGAAGGCCGCCTTCACTCGGCTCTTCATCAGGATTTCCACCGTCGGGAGGTGGTGGAGATCGGTGAGGGTGAACGAGTCCCCGCTCAAGTACTTGCACTCGGTGAGTCGAGCCTCGTACAGATCGAGAACCTTAGCCAGAGCCGCTTCATGCTCTGCAACAGCCGCCTCGTCGGTGGCCTTTCCAAACAAGGATTTGTAGAAGAGTTCAAAGGCCAGCTTTCCGGCTGGGACGTCGAAGTGATGGGCTTCGACCTCCATCCCGACGGCCACGATCGCCATGTGTTTCGGGTCCTTGAAAATCAACTGGTTTCCGCTGCTTTCGTAAGCGTGAGCTAGGTATTGGTTGATGGCCCTTGACTCTACATATTGCACAAGTCATATTGTTACTGTTTGTTCGGTTGGAAATTGATCTTAAAACTCAAATATAAGTTTGACAATTTTATCACTTTAATTAGATTTTTTAAAATGTTATTGACTCAACTTTAACAGTTACGGTACTATATATTTAAAATAAATTACAAAAACTACCCTAGGGTTTCGACTAATTGCAAAAAAAAAGGTTATTAGGAAAAAGGAAAATTTTGTTGTTAAAATTATAAAAAAGGACACAATGTTGACTTCATGTTATGATTTTATTGTATAACTATATTGATAATGACTATGTATATCACAAAAAAAATATCGATTGTAAAATCGAGAAACGAGAAGTTATAATACGTACCGAAGAGCTTGAGGTCTCCATCTTCAAGGGCCGGGACCTTACCGAATGGCTGCATATACGAAATCGAAGCGATAGTTAATTAATTTTCCAAGAAGAAAAAAAGAACATTTTCGATGTTTAAATTAGTTGACGTGTGTGCTTACGTTGACAGCAAGGTACTCCGGCTTCTTGTGTTCGCCGGCGGACATGTTGATGGAGACAAACTCGTAGTCGATGCCTTTCTCGATGAGGCAAGCCAGAACCCTCTGGGTCGCGGTCGACATCGTAGAACCGTGGAGCTTGATCGGGGCCATTTTCTTGTTGAAGTTGAAGATCGAACTTAACTTAATTAATTAAGATGATTGTTATAAATTAGAGATGTGTTGGTGTATTCTGGAGATGCATATTGCTGGTATTTATACTGCTGAGATGTTTGGTTAAATTACTGAATTGCCCTTTGATCTTCTGTGTATAGGCACGTGAAGTGAAATGATCGATTTTGACTGTGGTAAAAAATTCAAATTTGTCGGAGTAAATGGCGGAGTATTACGTGCATGCGTATGTCTTTAATTTACGGGATTATTCATTACATGTTTATTTGGTCGGTTGGTTTTGATAAAGCGTGATGCTGTGAAAGATTTTTAATTTGACTAATATATTAATTCTTTATTATAATACGTATGACTCAATGTTGTAGAAGACTAAGACTTGTTCTTTTGTATTTAGTTTCAGTCCCGAGTTCAGATTGCTCAATTCGTTTCAAAGTAAATTAAAATAAAATAAACTAAAAATAATTTCAATCTATAATTTTAAATATGAAACCTAGTTACTGTCATAATATTATTAATATTTAAAAAAAATATGTAATAATTTATAAAAATAATTATTATTTTTATAAAAAAATCAATTCAGTTTAGTTTAGATCGCTTAAATTCAGTTATTCAACCGGTTTCAGTCCAAAAGAACAAATCCTAAAGACTCTTTTTGCCCTTTTATCAATTTTATATTTTTATTCATTTTAGTGCAGTTCATTAATTAATTATAATACATATGACTCAATGTTGTAGAAGACTAAAGAAAGTTTATTTAATTCAGACTTTGTACTATTCTTTTGGACTTTTAAAATTCGAAGGTATTTAATTGAATTTTTAAAAATCTATAAAAATTTGAAAGTATTCAATTAGAATTTTACAAAGTATGATATTCAAAAATTTATAGATTTTAGAGCTCTATTGATTTTATTTGATTCTCACTCCAATATATGAATAAATTTCAATCACCAAAATCTTTAGTAATGTAGATAAATTTCTAAGAATTTCTCTTTTAATGCAATTAATTATTATTAAAACTTTAAAATTTATATAAAAAATTAAAATTATTTAATTTTCTTTTAATAAATTAAATTATTATTAAAACTTAAAAAAATATTAATTTTTTTTAATTATATATATAATTTAATTACTTGTAAGAAATTGAATTAGTATATTTTGATTTTTTATTATTATTTGATTAGTGTTTCTTATAAAAATTAAAATTAAAATAATATAATTTTTAATTATTATTGTTGTTTCATGGCGACGACCTTCTGCGGTTCTGCCAAGCTGGCTTAGCCATGATGGTTGCGCACCCCAAGGCTCACTCTAGTCCCTAGTAAAAATGTAATTTTAAATTAATAAAGTAAATAGTTGAAAGTATTATTTAAAAAGTAAGTGAAAATATAAAAGTATATTTATTTATTTAAATAAATAAAAAAGTAAAAATAATTGTTATAGGTGTGACCAACTGATATTCAACAACACAAAAAAAATGTGACCATTTTAATAATATGTTCATGACTAATTGTTTAAATTATAATTCTTCCTATATACTCTATTAATAATATGTTCATGACTAATTGTTTAAATTATAATTCTTCCTATATACTCTGTATATTTTTTATTTAACCCAAATTCTTGTTTAATCTACTTTAATCATTTTTTTGTTCACTTTCAACAAAAATTGGATTTTGACCAAGTAATTCTAAATACTCCCTCCAAGACTAATGGTCTGAGACAGTAGAGTGTAAATTAATAATTTTAACTGTATTGCGTTCCGAAATTCGCTATGAATTGAAGATCATACATAACATGGTAAAAGATTAATTTATTCCATCGTCAAGGCGCCAAAACAGAGAAAATTGAAAGAAAGAAAAAAACATCAAACTGCCGATCGAGCTAATACAACAAGCCGAACTCGATCGATCACACGAAAACAAAACCCGAAATCGCAAACGGAAAACACGGAACTACGACATTACAAATCGAAAGTAGTCTCCAATCAATCTTGCATCATCAATATCATCAAGCCTTCATTGCTTGTTGCTTCATTGCCACAATCTTCACCCAAGCCGGCCTCGCCATGATCTTCGCGCACCAAGCGCTCACGTGAGGGCGGCCGTCGATAGCCTTCTTAACGCGAGTCCCCATCAAGTAGTCGAGCGCAGGGAGGTGGTGCAAATCGGTGAGAGTGAACTCGTCCCCACTCAAGTACTTGCACTCGGTGAGCCGAGCCTCGTACAAGTCGAGAACCTTAGCCAGCTTGGCTTCTTGCTCTTGGACGACCGCCTCGTCCGAGGCCGTTTTCAGCATCAACGGCTTGAAAATGAGTTCCTTGATTAGCTTTCCGACTGGGACGTCGAATTCGTGGGCTTCGATCTCCAATCCGACGGCCACAATCGCCATCTTTTTCGGGTCCTTGTAGACCAACGTGGTCTCGTTACTATCGGCGTAGGTGCACGCTATGTATTTAGTGATGGCCCTTGATTCTGCATCGTGTTTTTAATATTTAGGATTAATTACAAAAGTTACCCTTAAGTTTCTACTAATTGCAATATAACATATTTAGAAACGAGATGTTTTACGTACCAAAGAGCTTAAGGTCTCCATCTTCAAGGGCTGGGACTTTACCAAATGGCTGCAAAAAAAAAAAACAAAATCAAGTAACAAAATTTTTTTTTGGAGATTAAAGTATAAGTACTTTGTACTCCTAGTTGAGAGTAGAGATTAAAAAATAAGTGAAAAACTGAAGATATACGAAGAATTTGGACAATTGTCATGATTTTTTATACGAAGAATTTGGAGTTGACGCACGTATGCTTGCTAGCTTACGTACATTGATGGCAAGGAATTCAGGTGTTTTGTGTTCGCCGGCCGCAAGGTTGATCGAGACGAGCTCGTAATCGAGCCCTTTCTCGATTAGGCAAGCCAAAACTCTCTGTGTTGGACCCGACATCACGTAACCGTGGACCTTGATCGCCATTGTTGGTTGAGAGGTTGAAGTGATAATATTAATGGTAAGTTGATTGTAATTAGAGATGGTAGTACATTTTGAGACACATATGTTACTTGTATTTATAGTCATATTGTTGCTCCACAAATTCATTATTTTTTGAATTAGTAAAATAATTTGAATGTTTGACTGATTAATTTAATAATTAATCGGAGATGTGGGATTCAGAACGGTAACCTGTCGGATTTAAATTTTAAGGTGAATTTCATCCTTAAATTTGAATGTTTGACTGATTAAGGAGATGTGGAATTCAGAAGCTTCGGTAATTAATTTCAATATTTTCAATTTCACATGTAACATGTCGGATTGAATGGTGAATTTCATCCTTAAATTTGACTTTTTTGTGTCTTACCAATAACACTTTTTATCCGGTCGGTAGGTTTTGGTTAAGGCATGTTGATGTAGAGATTCTTAATTTGACCGATAATTATAGGGCGACATGATCGATCAAGCTAGTTAACGCGTTGAAGTACGTAGTGCGATCGTGTAAATTCGACAGGCTGACGCACGATAAAACTTGTATTAGAACGTCGAGTTTGCGTGCCTGTGCTGTGCAAGTGATGCTAAGAACGTCGAGATAGGAATTTAGGCAAACGAGTTTATTCTCACGAGCCAGAAATGAAAATTCATTTTTATTATTTGGGCTGTTGGGTTGTCCATTCATATAGGCTATTACACCACTCGGCTCAGAAGGGCCCAATCAGATCTTCTTGACTTGCAAAACCTTTTCCCGATCTGACCGGCCCAATATATCGTTGCACCACGCGCTGACACTGGGCCCAAAACAGACCAACCAGAACCTTTTTCCAAGCGGGGCGGCCCAATAATGGTTGCACCGCGGGCTTACTCGGTCTTGCTTTCCTGAAGAATATGTAACCGACTATACCTACCTTGGTACTTACTCAGTACTAGTAGTAGTATTAAAGATTAAATGGTTTGATTTTTTTTTAAAGACAATCAAACCTAACGGTCAAGGATAGTAGAAATGGAGTAGATGGAAGATTAATTACGTATTTATGTTGGTGCGTATTTATGTTACATCAAATAACTAAACATTGATCATTTATTATATTGATTTTGTCCCTCGGATAATTAATGTATTTGATATTGATCTATGTTTAGTTATTATTTGATGTAATATTTAAATTAATATTCTACTGATCAATTATTTTTTCTATGTTAGGTTGGAGTTGTATTTTCTTATATTATTTTGTATTATTCTTTTTGTTTCCAAAATAATTGATACATTTTTTTAGTGTTTTTTAATCAGACACTAAAAACAAACGTTCTAAAATACTCCTACTTTATTATTATTTTTTTTATCAATATACTTTCTAAATTTTACTAACAACCATTTTACTTTTAACTTAAAAAAATATTTTTTACTTATTATTTTATCAATATACTTTCTAAATTTTACTAACAACCATTTTACTTTTAACTTAAAAAAATATTTTTTACTTAAAAAAAATATAGTACTAGTAATATTTTTTTTAGTTAAAAATATTTTTAATTTTTATTTTTAAGTTAAAAAATGATAAGGATAAAATCAAATAATATATTTTATTTTTAGTATATATTATGTATTCATTATTTCGTATATCTCTCCCTAATTTATTGGGATTCTGTTGTATTTGTAAAGCTATTTATACGAGTAATACAACATCACCAATCTCATTCGGTGATTTCTTAATTTCTCTACTCTCCCTTTTTATTCTTTCATGGTATCAGAGCACCGATCCTAAACCTAATTTTCGCCCACCTTCTTCCGCAACAGATTTTTTTTTCTCCTCTTCCTTCTAATGGCTTCTTCTGATTCTCTACCGGTTGCAACTATGCTCAATATGGTCGCTGCCATCAAGTTGAATGCTACGAACTTTCTCCCTTGGCGTCGTCAAATTATGCATATGGCAGAATGCTTTGATTTGATGGGCTTTCTCGATGGTACCGTGGCTATGCCTCCACCAACCCTCACCTCTGCAGACGGTACCACGTCGGTTAACCCTGCTCACGCGTCTTGGAGGATGAAAGATCGAAAACTTCTAAGTGTTATTTACTCCTCCCTCTCTGAAGATGCTGCCTCAGAGGTGATCGATTCATCCACGTCTCGTGATACATGGCTGACCCTCGAAGGTATATTTTCCTCCTCTTCACGCCAATATCAACTTCGGGAGGACCTTCTCTCTCTCCGTCGCGGGGATTCTTCTGTCGATGACTATGGTAAGAAGTTTAAACTTCTTTGCGACCAATTGAGTGCAATCGGTTGCCCCGTGGCAGACGTCGATAAAAGTCATTGGTTTCTACGTGGCTTGGGTGTTCAATTCTCGGGCTTTGCGGACACTCGTATGGCTCTCTCTCCGATTCCAGAATTTAGAGATCTAATGACTCAAGCCAAGCGTTATGATGGTCTGATCCGAACCATGGAGGGTTCGACTTCTCAAGCTACCTTCACCGCTGTCCGTGCACCTCCACCACTTCTGCAGCAATCTCTGCCGCAGCATCTGCAGACCCTGCCACAGCAACCTCTACAACAGTCTCTACAGAACCTGCCACAGCAACCCTTGCCGCAGTCTATACATACCCTGCCACAGCAACCCTTTTCGCAGTCTCTACATACCCTGCCACAGCAACCACCCCTGCCGCAGCATCTGCTGCAGTACCTACCGCCTCATCTGCAACAGTCCCTGCAGCAGCACCTGTCACAGTACATGCAGCAGCCTCTACCGCAGCCCCTACCGCAACAACATGGGCAGTCTAGTGGAGTCCTTCCCTCACCAGCTTCTGCTAGCACTCGTGGTCGTGGCCATTCTTCCCAATCTAGTGCTACCGCTTCGCAGAACGGGGGGCGAAAATTCATACCTCGCTGTCAGATCTGTCGTGGCGAGCATTATGCCGATAAATGCCCCAAGTTTCTCAATGCTTGCCATGCTAATCCCTCTGCAAATTTGGCTCAGGCATTTACATCTTCTTGCAATGTGACTGACTCTACTCCTGATTGGTATCTTGACTCGGGTGCCTCTGCACACCTGACAAATCAGCCTGCTGCTCTGGACTCCTACGAGCCTTATTCTGGTAACGGTTCAGTTATTGTTGGTAATGGGAATGCTTTAAATATCTCGCATATTGGTTCTCTTAAATTGTCAGCTGATGTTAATTTGTTGGATGTCTTGGTTGTTCCCCATATCACCAAAAATCTTTTATCCATCAGTAAATTAACCTCTGATCTTCCTGTCGATGTTATATTTTCTGATAAGATCTTTGCCATTCAGCACCGGGTGACAAAGCAAGTTCTAGCTCAAGGGAAGTGTGACAAGGGTTTATACCTGCTTGAAAAGGGCACACCAGCCTTGGTGGCTGCTGTCAAGAATAAAGTTTTGCAAGCCAGTTTTGATTTGTGGCATCTTCGATTGGGGCATGTCCCATTTTCAGTTATTTCGTTATTAAATAAACTTGGTCATTTATCTGTTACTTCTGTTTTGCCGAACCCTGATGTTTGTTCCTCTTGTGAGTTGGCAAAAAGCAAGAAACTTCCCTTTACATTGAATGAAAAACGTGCTGCCCAGGTCCTTGACTTGATACATTGTGATTTATGGGGTCCTGCCCCTGTTACTACATCTGATGGATTTCGTTATTATGTTGCCTTTGTGGATGATTTTTCGCGCTTCACGTGGGTTTATCCTTTGCGTGCCAAATCGGATTTTTATGCCACCCTTGTTCGATTTCACGCTTTTGTCTGCACTCAGTTCTCTCGCAAAATCAAGATTTTCCAGAGTGACGGTGGCACAGAATTTGTGAATTCAAGGGTTCGGGAATTTATGCAAACGCATGGCATTCATCACCGGCTCTCATGCCCTTATACACCACAACAAAATGGTAGGGTTGAACGTAAGCATCGTCATATCTCTGAAACTGGCTTATCAATGTTGTTCCATGCTCATGCCCCTGCATCTCTTTGGTTCGATGCGTTCGCTACTGCTGTTTTTGTAATCAACAGGCTGCCTTCTACGGTGCTGCACAATACCTCTCCATTTGAGATCCTCTTTGGCGAGGCTCCCAATTATGGTACCTTCAAACCATTTGGATGTCGCGTGTTTCCTTATCTCCGAGACTATGCTGCCCACAAGTTAGAACCTCGTAGTCGACCTTGCATTTTCTTGGGATATAGCACCATTTATAAGGGATTTCGTTGTTATGATCCGGACTCCTCTCGCGTCTTCACCACTCGCCATGCCCAGTTTGATGAACGATGTTTTCCATTCTCTCGGAGTCCGTCTACAACTTCTATTTCGGAACTTGATGTTTCGACCTTCTTGGATACCACGATCAGCTCATCACCTGCTCCGCCTAGTCGTCTGTCTATCCAACCGGCCCCTACACCCATCCGTGTCCTTCCTGTTCCGGATGATTTTGCTCCAGCACCTGTCGAACATTCTGCCGCAGCCCCTACTGCAGCCCCTGCCGCAGCATCTGTTCAGCCTTCTGTTGTGCCACCTGCCGCAGCCTCCCCTATTGTGACAACTGCTGCAACCTCTGCTGCACCTTCTGTCCAGCAGCCTGCTGCAGCCTCCACCGCAGCACCTACCACTGCCGCAGCCCCTACCACAGCACCTGCCGCAATGCCTGTTCACCACCCTGCCGCAGACCCTACCGCAGCACCTGCTGCGACAGCTCCTATGGTCTCTTCGACCCATCCAATGACCACTAGAGCGCGTGCCGGAATTTTCAAGCCTCGGTATCCTGTCGACATAGCGACAACCGCCTTGCTCTCTGCTCTTGTTGCCACCTTTGAACCTCGGGGTTTCAAGTCTGCTGTAAAGCATCCTGAATGGCTTGATGCTATGCAAGAAGAGATTGATGTTCTCAAATCAAATAAAACTTGGGATTTGGTACCTCGTCCTCCTGACACAAACATTGTTGGTTCGAAGTGGGTTTTTCGTACGAAGTTCCATGCAGATGGCTCCATTGAGCGTCATAAAGCACGTCTTGTCGCTCAAGGTTTCACCCAAATTCCAGGTACTGATTTTCATCATACGTTCAGTCCGGTTGTTAAGGCTGCCACTGTCCGCATCATCTTGGCTCTCTCCGTTCAGCATCATTGGCCTCTACACCAGCTAGACGTCAAAAACGCATTTCTCAATGGCGTTCTTGACAAACCCGTTTTTATGGCTCAACCTCCTGGCTTTGTGGACCCGCAGTTCCCTGATCATGTCTGTCGACTAAAAAAAGGCTTTATATGGTCTTCGTCAAGCCCCTCTTGCCTGGTACAATCGGTTCAGTGCCTATCTTTCAGGCCTTGGGTTTCTTCAATGCCGCAGCGACTCTTCCCTTTTTCATTTCCATAGAGGTACCTCGATTATTTTCCTCTTGCTATATGTGGATGACATCATCGTCACGGGGAATGATCCTTCTCTACTTCAGCAGTTTATTTCACGTACACGTCGTGAATTTGCCATTAAGAATCTTGGTCGTCTGAATTATTTTCTTGGGCTCGAAGTATCACATACTTCAGATGCTTTATTCTTTCAAAAAATATTTTATTTCTTTATTTTTAAGTTAATTAAAAATAACACATCAACTTTGCTGAGACATATAAATTTTATTTATCTAATTATGTTTTTATTTACTCATTGCAATTTGTTTTATATTGATCGATTATTGAAGATTACGAGTAAATATTACAATTTCTCAATTTTTTTTTACCATTGTTACATTATAGTTCAAAGAGATTTTGTATTTAACTTTTAAATAAGTTAGTTTTGTTGATTATTTGTGTTTAATTTACCAAAATTGAAGAAAAACTATATTTTATACCAAAATTTTCAAAAATAAAAATATTCATTTTAATTGATGTAAATTGTCAACTAGTGCAAAGTAACTCAATTATTACTTTATTTAACTACTACAACTATTTTAATTAATAATACTCCATTATTACTTGCAAACATAAATAAATGCAATAATGTAATCTCCCCTTTTTTATTTAATCATTTGAAAATGTGCAACAACTAACCAAAGTACGCAAGTGTTCACACTTCACAACAACACAAACACCATAAAACCAAATACTCGAAATCAAAGCAAAGAAAAACACACAAAAGGCCCGATCGAACTCAATCAAAGCCCATCAAGAACCTTCTTCCAAGCGGGCCGGGCCAAGATCGCGTCGCGCCACGCGCTAACGTGCGGGCGCTCGTCGAACAAGGCCTTCACTTTCGTGCCCTCCAAGTTGTGGACTACGGGAACGTGATTGAGATCAACCAACGAGTACTCGTCCCCTCCCAAGTACTTCGACTCGGCCAATCGCTTCTCGTAAATATCGAGAACCGCAGCTAGTTCGATCTTCGATTTTTCGACCGCGGGCTCGTCTGTGGTGAGGCCCAAGATGGGCTTCACCACGACCTCGAAGCTGAGCTTGTTGGCCGCCGCGTCGAATTTGTGGGCCTCCACTTCCAACCAAACGCCCAATATTGCGAGCTTCTTTGGGTCTTGGACTAAGAGTGGGACCCCCTTCTCGCCGTAGGCGTACGCTATGTACTTGGTTATAGCCCTTGATTCTATATTTCATAAACATGATTTTTTTATTTAGTTATTTTGAATCTTTGAAAAAAAAAAATGTAAAAACATGTATGATCAAAATCAAAATCATTACCAAAGAGTTTCAAGTCTCCATCCTCAAGACCAGGCACCTGACCAAATGGCTACACCAAATGCACAAGAAAAAATTTAATAAAATAAAGTCACAACTATATATGATATGATACAGAAAATATGCTTACGTTAATTGTGAGAAAGGGCTCCTTCTTGTGTTGACCTGTGGATAAGTCAACAAGAACAAATTCATAATCAAGATCCTTCTCTGCTAAGCTCAGAAGAACTCTTTTGCTTGGGGGAGACAGAGGGTGGGCATGGACCTTAATTGTCATTATAATTGTAATTATAATTGATAAAATATGTAGTAATTAATTGTTTGAGTGGGTTTGAAAGCTATTTGTGGAGTGGTATTTATAGCGGTGGGGGTTGCTATTCATTCCCATTTGCTGTAAAAAAATATTATTATTGTTGTTATTATTTCGGAGTATAATATTATTGCAAGTTGGTAATTAAAAAGTAAATCGATAATTGCTACTCATAGCTCATAGGATAGGAGTTTCTTGGATGGTGCAGCTCAAAACGTTGACGGGCTTTAATTTTATTGACACAATACGACTGTACATTCTTTGCTAAGTTATCTCTATTTTATTGACACCTTTTATTTGTAATTTATAAAAAATATATTATAATATCATGTATTATAAAACAGAAGTAATATTAAATACAGAGTATAATAATGCTTGAATTAATATTTTACAATAATCAGATAAATAACCAATACATTTTTTTAATAAATCATAAAAATGTGATTTCTCTTGATGTTAACTAGGATGAAACTGCATGGACATAACGAGTAAGTAAACTACTAGAATGTGGTGATTATAGGCTGAAATAAATAATTTAATAAAATATGTATTATGGAAGTTGTTCTAAAATAAAATTTATTTAGTATATTTTATAATTGTTTGCTGCTCAGCATATTTTTCGATTTATAATAAATCACACCCGATCGAGATCGAAAGGCCAACGATCTAATTTTGTTAAAATGGATGATTTCTCTTTATTTATAAATAAAATCCTCTGCATGTCATAATTTGATAATTATTTCTCACATAATTAGCATAGAATAAGCCTTGTGGGAGTGTGAGGCATTTACTTGCGCACATGGCGGACCCACGTTCAGACTATTGTGGACATGGCCTTGTGGGTGTGACGCATTTACATGCGCACGGCGTATCCATGTTCAGACTATTGTTGATCCATGTCCAGTCTCAATAACTTTTGTATGCAAAGTTACCAATAAAATATTAATATAATTTTTACTGCCACTGTTTTTAACTTAAAACTTTAAATAAATTAATTAATTGAAAGAATAGTGTTATAAATATAAATAAAAATATGTATTAAGAATTTATTAAGAAGATAAATTAGTAAAAAAAAACTTCAATACACAGTTTTTTTAAGGACATAAAAATTGTAAAATTTAAAGAGAAACTTTTCTTGTGAAATTATAAAATGTGAATGTATAAAATTTGAGGCGATATTTGTGTAATTTGTACTAACATTTGTGCCTTAGGTATGCATATATGCACACTAAATTTTGCAATTCGTATAGCTCTAACGATGCAGCTAGAGAAACCACGCAGAGTAACAACACATAAGGAGTCAAGCTAAACATGATGCAAAGAGTAATAACAACTAAATTAATGCAGGAAGATGTGCGCGCAGATAATACTCCTAAACGTAAATAAAGCCAATTATTTATTTCCACTTTTTATTTAATTATTATTTGGGAACGCGCAACTAACCAAGTTCACACTTCACACTTCACAGCAACACAAACACCATAAAACCAAATAACATAGAAATCAAAGCAAAGGAAAAAACACACACGATCCGAATCACCCCACAGGCCCAATCGAACCCAATCAAAGCCCATCAAGAACCTTCTTCCAAGCGGGCCGGCCCAAGATCGCATCGCGCCAAGCGCTAACATGCGGGCGCTCGTCGAACAATGCCTTCACCTTCGTGCCCTCCAAGTTGTGGACCACGGGCACATGGTTGAGATCAACCAACGAGTACTCGTCCCCACCCAAGTACTTGGACTCGATCAACCGCTTCTCGTAAATATCGAGAACAGCAGCCAACTCGATTTCCGATTTCTCGACCACGGCCTCGTCTGTGGTGAGGCCCAAAATGGGCTTCACCACGACCTCGAAGCTGAGCTTGTTGGCTGCCACGTCGAACTTGTGGGCCTCCACTTCCAACCAAACGCCCAATATTGCGAGCTTCTTTGGATCTTGGACTAGGAGTGGGACCCCCTTCTCGCCATAGGCATATGCTATGTACTTGGTTATAGCCCTTGATTCTAGTAGACACAAATATTCATCATTTAATTATTTATCAGATCTATGATTTGACTATAATTTTGAATCTGAAAAAATGTACAAGAATAAAAATATAAACATTTAAGATCAAAATAGTTACCAAAGAGTTTCAAGTCTCCATCCTCAAAACCAGGCACCTGACCAAATGGCTACACCAAATACAATGAAAAAAAAAGTCACAACTATGTATGATTATTGAGATTTATATGTTTATGTAAAAATAAAATAAAAATGCTTACGTTAATTGAGACAAAGGGCTCCTTCTTGTGTTGACCGGTGGCTAAGTCAACAAGAACAAATTCATATTCTAGATCTTTCTCGGCTAAGCTCAGAAGAACTCTTTTGCTTGGGGGAGACAGAGGGTGGCCATGGACCTTAATCGTCATTATAATTATGATTATAATTAATTAATATTTGGAGTGGTTTTAAAAGCTATTTGTGCAGTGGTATTTATAGTGGTGGGGTGGCTATTCATTTCCTTCATTGCTGTAATAATATTTTTGAAAAAATTATTGCAACTTAAAGTAAATTGATAATGGCGTTAGAGTTTCTTGGTTGGTGCACTTCAAATTTTCTACTACAAATATTTTTTTGGATAGTCAAACTTTCTATGTAATTATTACTCCTACATATGTAACTGAAACGTGTGAATGAAATTCATGTAATTACATTTGCAATTAAAGTAACAACATAAAAAAGGAAAAAAATAAGATAGTAGGTGAAAACTACATTTTATTAATATTTGACCCATAAAAACAACGTGTCCAGATCGTCAAAATCAAGATCTACAAATTATACAATATACTGTACTATTTATGTAGTAACAAAATTTAAAATTTGATTTTATAATACAAATTTACTCCCACTTATTAGTTATTTATTAAAAAATATGAGGAAAAATATATTTTAATGTGTAAAAAATAAGAGTATATATTTTTTTTGTGATAGTTAATTTTTAAATTAAAAAGTAAAATAGTACAATTAAAAAATAATAATATAATTATATTTTAAAAATAAAATAAAAGTATATATTTTGGGACGGTCCAATTATATTACTCCTGTCCACAATGCACATACTTTTTCTATGTAAATATACTACTACATCTTTATTTTACAAATGAAAAGCGTATTCCCTTCGTTAGTTATGTTTTGTAGTGGTTTTGTGAAATTTTTGCGTTTTATGTGAATTGTGGGTATGTTGAATATACAAACAATATGCAACTAGTACGTTCCGGACGATGCGCTAGAAAAACCAGGGCAGCCTGGAAACCCAACGTGTTGAGAGATGGAGTCGAAAATCGAGGACGAGAAGGACGAAATCGCCAAGAAGAGAAATGGCGGTCGCCGGGAGGAAACGGCGGTCGCCGGAGCATGGCCGGCGGGCGCGGAAAGGTTTCGGCGGGCGCTGAAACCAAGGAAAACGGACTGCCAGCTTTGGGGGCTTTCGGCGGGCGCCGATTGACCTCCGGCGGTCGCCAGACGATTTCGGCGGTCGCCGAAATGAGTTTGGCGGGCGCCGTTTTTCGCGCTGGCAGCGGATGTTTTCTTGCTCGCCAAGTTTCGCGATTTTGGTGTCCTTTTTTGGCGTGGACTCTTACCTAAATTATGTTTAGGGTTTCTTATATCCTTAGTCTATATAAGAAAGCCCCCCAACAATGTATTATGTAATCCGCAAGAATCCCGAGAGTTGAAATCTAGAATAGCGAGAGGACGAGAGCGAGAATACTGAAAATACGTGTGTGCGTTTGTAATCTCCCGGTGTCGTCTATATTATTCTAGTGAAATATCTGCAGCGGCGAGTGGACGTAGCCTATTTGGGTGAACCACTATAAATTTGTGTCTCGTTATTTATTTCGTTTTATTTCTCGTTTCGTGTTTATCGTCTCTTGCAGCTACGAAGTTAGGCGAAAATCCTAACAACTGGTATCAGAGCTTCAAGGGAGGCGATTGAAAAGACGATGGGAGATCTTGCGAATTTCTCTGTGACGAAATTTGATGGGAAGAACTACAGACACTGGAAGATGCAGATCGAGGATTACCTGTACGGGAGGAAGCTATATCAACCATTGGGTCCGAAGCCGGAGAAGATGGAAGATGATAAATGG
This sequence comes from Euphrasia confusa, assembly GCA_954870475.1. Classification (NCBI taxonomy): domain Eukaryota; kingdom Viridiplantae; phylum Streptophyta; class Magnoliopsida; order Lamiales; family Orobanchaceae; genus Euphrasia; species Euphrasia confusa. The sequence goes on from OX940949.1 coordinate 999,446, forward strand.
CTTGAGCTCGACAGACAGGTTGTGGGGATAATCCGATTATCTCTGTCGATGAGGGTGGCGGATGATGTGGCCGATGAGAAGATCACTCAAGGCTTGATGAAGGCCCTTGCCAACAAGTATGAGAAGCCCACTGCCAACAACAAGATACACCTGATGAAGAGCCTATTCAACTTGAGGATGAAAGACGGATTCGATGCTGCGGCTTATATCCATGAGATGAGTTCAAACCTGAACAAGCTGAAGGCGGTCGGAATTGCGTTCGACGACGAGGTGTGTGCACTGATCTTGTTGGCGTCTTTGCCGGACAGCTGGGAGCCCATGAGGGCTGCGATTAGTAACTCCATGGGGAAGGAAAATAGCAAATTTTCTGATGTCAGAGATAGCGTTCTGGCCGAGGAATTGCGAAAGAAGGATTTTCTGGAGACACCGTCTTCTGGTTCTGCCCTGAGTGCTGAGAGCCGAGGACGAGGTCGAGGGAGCAACACTAATCATGGCAGCGGAGGCAAGAAAGTGGTTTGTTGGAATTGCAAGAAGGAGGGACATATCAAGCGGCATTGCAGGGAGTCTGCGAGGGCTCAAACCAATGCGGTGACTGACGAGGATGAAGGAGATGTCTTGCTAACATCTTCTGAGAATCCTGAAGACTCCTGGGTGTTGGATTCGGGAGCGTCGTTTCACACCACGACGAGACGCGATTGCATGGAGGGTTTCTATGCTGGGAATCGTGGGAAAGTTCGCCTCGGGGATGGTCGAACTTTGAAGGTTGGTGGTGTTGGAAACGTGACACTGAAGACGTCTCGTAGACAGACGTTGGAGCTTTCGAAGGTGAGGTATGTGCCGAAGCTGAAGAGAAACATGATCTCGGTCAGTCAGCTTGCGAGAGACGACCATAGGGTGACCTTCGATGATAGGTCTTGGAAAGTGACGAAGGGTGCGATGGTGATTGCTCGTGGTCGAAAGACGGGCACCCTTTACACTACGGCTGGTGGTCGTGACGATATTGGTGGGGCCGACAACACCAATGCGCCTGAACATTGCGAACTGGGTCGTGCGAGGGAGAGTTCGGGAAATTCTCGCATGGATCGGAGTTCGGTTCTCGAAGAGCAGAGCAAAGTTCGATTCTCGGTGTTCGAGGGAGAGTCGAAGAGTGGAAAGCTGAGAAGTGATGTGGAAGATTTTCCGGTGAGAGAAGACCAACCGGATGAGATCTTGAAGACCAGTCACGAGCTTTCAAGTCGAGACAATGAGGCAATGTTGGCTGGGAAATCGAGCAAGTGGGAGTTGGCAATGAAAAACGAGGCGACTTCGTTATTGTCACACGGTTCCTTGTCCGTGGAAAACAAAGAGATGCATTCGGGTAAGATTCCTTGCGCCTCTGCTGGAGAAAGTCTTAGGGAAAAGTCGAAGGGCATTGTTGAGAAGACCGACATATCCCATGCGGTGGGAGTCGTTAGTCGTGGAGCTAACTATGAGTATGTTGGAGGCTATCAGAAAGAGTCGTCGGGGATAGACGATGGGCATGTGAATGCCGGAGGTGATCATCCATTGAAGGTTAGCCGTTTCACGAGCGATTCGAGGAATAGACATCTGGGAGCTTGGAAGAGCTTGGTTTCGATGTTGCGATTTCGGAGGTCCGAAGGTGAATCGCAAGGTGAAGAGAAGGTTACCGGGGATGGCAAGGTGAAAAAGGCCTGGAGGAATCTGAGAAGTCGCGGTGCGTCGAAGTTGGTTGGAACTTCGACTGGGCGACGTTGGTAAGGACCGGAGATGCCGCTGCAGTGGGAGGTGATCGAGTTTCGCCTCCAAGTGGGAGATTGTTGGGAGATGGAGTCGAAAATCGAGGACGAGAAGGACGAAATCGCCAAGAAGAGAAATGGCGGTCGCGGGAGGAAACGGCGGTCGCCGGAGCATGGCCGGCGGGCGCGGAAAGGTTTCGGCAGCGCCGAAACCAAGGAAAACGGACTGCCAGCTTTGGGGGCTTTCGGCGGGCGCCGATTGACCTCCGGCGGTCGCCAGACGATTTCGGCGGTCGCCGAAATGAGTTTGGCGGGCGCCGTTTTTCGCGCTGGCAGCGGATGTTTTCTTGCTCGCCAAGTTTCGCGATTTTGGTGTCCTTTTTTGGCGTGGACTCCTACCTAAATTATGTTTAGGGTTTCTTATATCCTTAGTCTATATAAGAAAGCCCCCAACAATGTATTATGTAATACGCAAGAATCCCGAGAGTTGAAATCTAGAATAGCGAGAGGACGAGAGCGAGAATACTGAGAATACGTGCCGAAATGAGTTTGGCGGGCGCCGTTTTTCGCGCTGCCGTTTTTCGCGCTGGCAGCGGATGTTTTCTTGCTCGCCAAGTTTCGCGATTTTGGTGTCCTTTTTTGGCGTGGACTCCTACCTAAATTATGTTTAGGGTTTCTTATATCCTTAGTCTATATAAGAAAGCCCCCAACAATGTATTATGTAATACGCAAGAATCCCGAGAGTTGAAATCTAGAATAGCGAGAGGACGAGAGCGAGAATACTGAGAATACGTGTGTGTGCGTTTGTAATCTCCCGAGATCGTCTATAATATTCTAGTGAAATATCTGCAGCGGCGAGTGAACGTAGCCTATTTGGGTGAACCACTATAAATTTGTGTCTCGTTATTTATTTCGTTTTATTTCTCGTTTCGTGTTTATCGTCTCTTGCAGCTACGAAGTTAGGCGAAAATCCTAACACAACGAACCAAGCTAAACTTGTTCCGTTGCTCAAGAGATCAACAATTTACCAATAAAACCGAAAAAACAAGACGATGCAAAGTAATGACTACTAAATGCAGGAAAATGCGCGTGCAGATAAGATCAACTTGATAGATCGATCAGTTTAAAACCTCCGATTACCATTTACGTTCAATATATACAGCAAAAACCCATAGATAGCTTAGCAGGGAAAGGGAAAGGGGCGTATTATGCTCGTGTGTTGTGCACATGATCCATCATATGCTAAGAAGCTTCTTCCGGATTTAGAAAATTGTGATACTCCAACTGCGTCATCTCCCCACCAGTCGCCGGGTCAAATTTGCAGCGGTAGAAACTGCATGTATATATAGTTCGAATTTAGATTAATACCTAGTACATTTTTCTAAACAAAACTCTGGTGTGCAAGACAAGGACATTAGGCTCAGTTAGGTACTTCTTAGTTCTCATGACTTACTAAAAGCTCCAACTATCCTTAAAAATTATAACTAATTCCTTGATAATTGATTTTATTTTACGAAAATTTCAACCTTGACAAGGGATATTAGTAAATACAAGTGAGCACTTGCAGTATATTAACGGGGTGTTTTTCATTTTGAAGGATGTTAGTTCTATGGTAAATATATACTTATTAAAATCTCAGAGATTGTCTTTATGAGGGAAATTTCTAAACAGTGCTCAGTTTTTAATGTTTAAAAAAATAAATTTCTTGGTAAGTAACACTCATCTCGCTTGATTATGCAGGGCGTTTTGAATTTTTATTTTTGTTTCAGACTAAAATCAGAATGAAAATAATTAGATGGAATTTTTATCTTAGAAAATCCAAAATTTGGAGTTTCTACCGACCACCATGTTTTTTTGCTCACTGTCGAGATGATATGAAATGGAAGCAAGGTATCTGCATATGGATTAAGGGGGTTCCTATTAATTGAAACAGCGAATTTGTAATTTACGTGACTAACCTTCCATCCAAGCCAAGAATTGTCACTGTATTTTTCTGGTGACCAAAAGCGACAATGTATTGGGATCCTTCGGACAAACGAAACTGAGCCACTGACCATTCTGAGCTGAAGTACTTGGGTAGAACTCCTGCTAAATTTTCAACCGACTTAAATCCTAGAAGAATGAAATGATAAAGCTGACACGCAATACCAAAAGAGTATAAACTGCGAGAATCGTCTTACCTTTAATGAAAGACAATGAAGAACTAGAAGTCGCAACAGAAGGATTGGGTTCAGGACTGCTCGACCTCTCCCTTCCAACATTTCCAGAATTAGCCTTAAGGCCAAAAACATGAACTGTGCCCTTATCACTTGAGACTGCTAGCCACTGTGCACTGGGTGAGAACGCTAGGCTATATATTTCAGCCCTGTCTGCACCCCTTCGTACCTGCAACACATATCCATGAGTCATTTTTCTCAGATGTGGTCTTAATTACAAAAAAATATACATGTTGACAGCAAATTCAGTTATATCAGAAAATAAGCAACACAGGGACGACAAGCGAAAATTTAAAAAAAAAAAAAAAAACTTCCCTCCATTCCCACAAACATAAACTGTCCTAACAAAGGGTCCAGCAATTATAAACCATATGGAATACTAAATAACATAATGCACTTTCACATAGCAGAAGAAAACCAATGATGTCTGACGACAATAATTTCAAACTTTGGGTCTCAAGTAAGTCAATCTTGTGCTCAAAATGAGCACAATATTTCCATCCCAGTAAGATTTTTACAACCGGAAAAATGTAATTTTAGCAAACCATAGATCATGCTTCATGCGCGAGGGCTACACGTCCAAGCCCATGGGATTATTTGCACGTCAACTCATTCACCATTATTTGAATCTTTTTACTAATTTACTGAACATGAAAACCTGTGATTCTTCATGCTTTGTAAGGCAACAGGTCTCAACAAGATCAAATTTTGATACCTCCATACATTGTAATTTGTAAATATGACAAAAAGTAAAGATATACCTCCTGCTGCAAACTCCCATCTTGCGTGTTGTATATCCGAATCAATGTCCCTTTACTGCTGGCAGTCGCCAGCACGTTCCCGTCTTGAGAGAGCGCAAAGTTGGCGATACTCGAATCGTGCGCCATGATAAACTTAGTCCTCTTTGATGAGTAATGCTCAACTCTAATCTGCCCCTTTTGCAACCCCGGACAAACCAATACGAGCGAACTCGCGACCTGAGACACCACACAGAGCCCCTTGAGGTTGGAAGTCGTATCAATCTGATGCAGAAGCTTCAAATCCGCAAAATTATACACAAAGATCTTGTACTCAAGAACAACAATTATTCGATCCCTCCGCAATCGGACCCCGCGCACTTCAGACCTGAAGGACAGTTCCCCGATGCATCGGCTCTGGTGATCGTCCCAAATCATGACCTTGGTCGGAGGATACTGAGGGGCGTCTCCACCGCCGACCAGGGCGAGGATGTTGCACCGGAAAAGCATGCCGACGGCGCCCACTCCGCCGCCGCCGTCCTCGAAATCGCGGCGGAATATCTCTCGGAAGGGATCGCAGTTGTAAATTATGAACCCTCGGTCGGTTCCGGAGGCGAAGCAGCCGTAATCCTGGTTGAACGAGACGTGGAGGAGCTTGATCGGGCTAGGGTTTGAATTGGGGTTAGGGTTAAGGGCGGCGGAGTTGCTGTCGACGGTGGAGATGGAATTTCGGCTTCCGGTGGTGACGGTGGAATCTCCGCCGTCGAATGGAGCTCCGTCGTCTGTAGGCGGCGGGTCCGGTTGAATCCCCTGCTGCTGTTCGAGGTAGGGTTCGAGCATGGGGGAAATAATAAAATTAGGGTTTGTGTTGGGATTGGGATTCTGAAAGGTGGAGGTAGCGGCCATCGGAGGGGTTGAGTTTGGAGGTGGGGAGAGAGAACACGTAAGATAAAATCAATGGGAGATTGTTCTGGAGACGGAGGAAGAAGGGTGAATATAATGAGTAAAACTGTACAGGTTCAATAAATATAGGACACGTAGCGTAGAATTTCCGACAAAATGGTGCGTGGCTTCGTTCTCAACCCAAACAAATCGGTCTTTCTACTCCGATTGTAAAGCAATTCGTTTCGAGTTGACTTGTAACTACAATACTTCAAATTAGTTGACTTGTTTAATTAAACACTCTATATTATTCCAAATATAAATATTTTAAATTAATACAGTGTACATTAAGAATTATAATTCTAAATTAAATATTGAATTCACTAACCATTTAAGAATAATTGAGAATTAAAATTCTAAATTAAATATTGAATTCACTAATAATTTAAGAATATTTTTATAAAAAAAATATGCAAACTCAATAATTTTAATTACAAATAACTTAAATAGTCAAAACGATTTATATTCATATTTTAAATGCGAGTACATCAGATATGGCCATGCACAAAGTTCTGAATAATCAATGTTTTCTTATTAATATTGTCACTAATTTAATAATAGATTTTTTGTTTTAGTGTAGGAAACAAAAATAAAAAATTTGAATCCAAAAACAAAGTAAATTAAAATTAACATTTTTTTGGTTTTTCTCTATATCATTAACTTTATATGTCAAAGGTCGTTTTTACAATAATATCACATCATCTTTATGCTATCAGCATCTTTTCTGATTCAGTAATTTCAAGATGAAGGGAGTAAGCTTGTGACCTATTCTGGGATCCTCAGTTGCGCACAGTTACAAGCCTCTGACCGCGCATCACTCATGCTCGTCTACAAGCAAAAGTTGAAATCAATAAAACAAAAGGCTAGAGCGTCAAAAAGAACATGCAACTGAGAATGGTCCCAAGAAATATGAGCTATTGGAAATCCTACCACGTTGTCGAACAAACTCTGATAGTAACTAAATTACGCAATGTCTCATAAATCATAATCCATCACACCTGAATTTTGAAATCTTACTCAAAATGTAGAGTCAATGATGATTCTCAGAAACGGCATGCTTAAGGTTGTATTTGCGTGAAATATGAGCATAAATAGATCACATCGTCTTTTCCCTTCACCTGCACCTCTTTCCTGTTTCACACGACATGGACTTATTATGAGAGCAAAAAATGCCATCGCCACCAAAAGGGAACGTGGAGGGTAGAGTAAGCATATAGATAAGTGCCACTATGGATTATTCCAACCCCTGCACCCTTGTTTATAAATATAGTAAATAAAAAAAAGGTGTTAGAACCAGTCCATTTTGGGAAATTGAAATAATTACTGTTTTACTATAAGTGAAGTAACAGTTTCTAACTACATGTGTGTGTGTCTGTGCGCGAGGAAACCAATGTCGAGTAATAGATTTTACTAATAACCACGTGTTGTTCACACACCTGAGTTACTATTTTGCTCCCCTGCACTTCTATATAAATTATCTGAGAGTTAACAGCAGGAATGTGTGTTCATAATCACACTATACCAGCAATTTCAACTGAACATGTAATCGAGGAAAAACTATAAACAGATATTGTTTTGACAAAGCTAGAAAAACTCGTACCAAGGCGGGCGTATGCAAATCAGGTTTCCAGTCTCAAGTTCGACATCACCACAAATTCTTGGGTTGAAGATGATAGTCAAAGTTCCTGCTACACCCCTCATTTTTTGCAAGTTACTGTCAATATGCGGGTTCTGAATAGACAACACACAAACTCACTTAGTATTTTGCCATTTTCATTTCATTTGATGCACCTTGTTTTGTATTGCAAACACCAACCAAATACAGGACAGAGAACATCAAAAAAAATCCCGACTAAAGAACTCCACAGAGGAGATCTCTAAAGACTCCTACTGAGTCTGAAATAATAGAATGTTCAGAAAGGATTACAGTAAAGTCAAAGCTAGAGTATGTCTAACATACAATAGTCTAGTTTTGATATCTAGCGAACCTTTTCATCTTCAATGAGAGTGCAGGAACAAACAATCAGCTTTGCTTCTAAAGACCTTGTTAAAATCTTCACAGAAATGCATACTTTTTCATCTAAAAAGAAAAGATAAGGACAATAAATCAACATCAAAATTCATAGAGTGAGCAGAAAATAGTGATATGCTGATATCTATAATATTCAAGGCCTGTTTTTACCCTTAAAACCAGTTTCAGTACTAAGATTCTTTAAGTAATCCGTCTGGCTTTCTTTCTCACTTTGCATTACTTGCTGCAACTTCCCATACATTCCATTGCTGCAGTCACAATCAATATATACATAATTGAAAATCATGTGCCCAACTCATGAGCTGCATTATATTATCTGTGATTCTGTGTCACTAAATTACATTGTCAAGACCCACCACACTGACCTAGTAAAAGCTACGTGCGGCATCTCATCAATTACAGCAACTGTTCCGAAAGCTTCATGAAACTGATCGGCCATAGTCCTCCCAGGGATAACCAACATTAAATTTTGGTGGTTTTCCTGACACAAACAGTTTGATAATCAAGGAGGGAGGAAATAATCACACAGTATATTGCAAATTTTGAAAGACCCATTAATCTAATAAAAACCTCATCATCGTCGCTGAGAAACGGAGATCCACTATCAAAAGCCTCTACTGGGTCATCCTCAGCCTCAGCCAGGTTTCTATCATCCAGCAAAGAAGAATTATTCCTTTTTAAAACCAACTGAGCATTTCTTCTTTTCTTGATATCCTGTAATGGTGTAAGTGAAATTAATCCAAATTGACTCTAGATATGGAAGATCTAAAGAACAAAAGAAAGCTACTAGAGAAGAAGCCAACAAGTTCTGAACTTCCTTGCAGCCGATTGCTAATGCTATCATCGAAGCTATATAGAAACTCGGCCATGGAATGTCCTTTAAATTCATGTTTATCAGCCTGTTCAAATGGGACTATGAGATTTTTTGGTTGTTCAGATTCTTCATCATGACGAATCAGTTGCTGCACGGCCGTAGATTCATCCAAATCTTCATCAGCTGCAGCATCAATTTCATCTGATGGTGGGCTATTGATGATGGCGAACGATGGCCTCTCATGTTCAACACTGGCAACCATAGATTGGTCTTCCTTGCGTGAATGGAGACGGAACACGAATTTAGGCTTTAGTTTTTTACTGCTACCTGCATAATATGAAGAATTGTAAAACGGAAAAAGAAATAGTTCATTAACATTTACTACCCATGTTTTTAAAGAAACATGTCTTATACCTTTTAAGGATTTTCTTTCCTTCGCAAATACACCATGGGATGAAGAATAACTAGAATTTGCATTCAAGCAAACTAATGCCTCCACTTCCCGGCTTGCTTCGGACCATGTGCTGTCCATATTCTTTCTATCACTTCTAAGGGTAGGAGGATTGGTTTTCTGGATGCATTTGAGATTGGATTAACACAGTTAATGGTTACAGAAATATGGAAGCTTTTGAAGTATCGCAATATAGTCTAATCATTCACAATAAAGCGGCGAGAGAAGATAGAAAATTATTTTTACTACACACCTCATCATCAGAAAATATTTCTTCATCAGAATTTGTGATTGAAGCCATTGTTGGTAAATAGACCAACCCTTCATTGGGTTTGGTATAGACAGCAGAGGCAGTTCTAGCGTGGCTGGAACCATTCACCTCATAGGGAGAAAATTCAAGTTCATCATCTGTTTGGCAAACTCCTTTTCTCTGTCAGTAGGAAAATTCTATGACAGAATCACAATCATGTTAAATTCCATGACATTTATGGCAACCTTGCTTAGTTACATCCATATCATTTTACTAAAAATCGACCCCAAGAAACAAAAATTAATAATGAAGGTGCAAGATAATCTCAAGGAATAACATCTTCTATGTTGAATGATAGTAAAAGTAGTCCGTCTAAAGCAAACTTTCCCAGAAATTCCACTAAATGTATACAGTACAACAAGAAACATCTAAGTAAATCAGATAGTACTGGAGATATCGTATTTCAGAGTTCCAGTAAATACCCTTTGAGATGAGATCAATTCCTTTTCGGTTGAGTGAGGTTGATAAGAATCTGCAGAAACAGACCACCGGTAACTAACAGTAAGATTGGCGTATTACGATTAACCGATATCACTTGAATACACAACAAAAAAGAATACAACACAGAAACCACCTCTGAACATCTCAATATCTTCCTCCTCTTCTGTCATATCATCAGGAAATATAGAGTGTATATACATACAAAGAAAAATCCGATGTTAAATGTAGAACAATAACTGTATCGAAATTACAGCTTAATCATCGAACATCGGAAACATAACACACAGCATACTCAAAATTCTACAGCAATCACACTTTCACCGACAAAATTTCACACTACATATCAAAACCAAAATCCCACCGCAGTTAGCACACAGTCAATTAGTCATCGACGGATTAGCAGTGCAGAAGAAACACTTATAAACTAGATCATATTTTCCGTATCTTACCGGATATGCTCCGATCAGAGACTTGGTTCTCTCCGGCGAGATTCCCGAACTGCAATCGGAAATAACGAGCGTAACTACGTTAGCCGCGAAATGAAACGAACAAATGCAGAAATATATGAAATCGTGATCGCGTTGCGTACTCTGAGTTCGTTTTTCCTCCACATTCGCGCAGCCGGAAGAATGGAGTTTTCCCGCTCTAAATTTGAAGCTCCTCTCCGACGATGGCGGTAAAAGGAAATTAGGAAAGAACTGCTTGTGCGAAACCCCTTTTTCTATGGCTACAGACTACAGTTGCTAATTTTTTGTGGGCCGGGCTTTAGTTTATGCCTTTGATTGGTTTAATATATGGGCCTTTCCGTTCCATCCCGTCCAGTGGAACACTACTATTTCAGTCCATTAAAAATAGGCTCGTTGCTTGTTTTGGAATAATCCATACTCCATTTATTAGGTTTGTAAGTTTGTTAAATTATACTGTAATTATTTAATTGATTATATAAATAATTAAAATATTATAAAATTATAATAATTTTGTGAGAAATTAAAATAATTTCATTGGAACGAATCTACATTTTTTTTCAACAAAAAAAATTAAATTATAATGGAATTAATAGACCTGCAATTGTTTTTTTTTTTCTTCTATATAATGGATAAAATAGACTTGCCACATAAATTTACTCTATTCTTTTTATATAAATAGTCACATTTATCTAGACACAAAAATTAAAAAAAAATACTATAAATTAAATAGTTGACTACAAGGAAAATACTTACATATATAAATTAAATGATTTAAACCTTATAAATTTAATTTATAAATTAATTATGAGATATATATTGATCATATACTATAATTAGCAAGTACTGAAGTTTAGTTATTCACAAACAAATAAACTTCCCAAAAAGAAAAAAGTGATTATGATCAGCTTATTACAATTAATTGAGCTTATTAATTACAAGATCAGTTACATCTTTGTTCAAAGCCCTAAAATAAATCCTTCCCTTTGTCCATCAGATTGAACCTGAAAGACTCTCTCGAGATCTCATCCCGGCTGTTGGATGCAGACTCTCCGCGCCTAGTTTCCCCTTCGGCCTCTCGATACCTAGCCAGATACCTCTGCAAAGCCGAGCCATAATCGTCGAACCCCAAAGTGAAGAGCGACGAGCAAACATCGTCCCCGTTGAGCGTCTTCCTCTTATCGACGCGACACTTGTTGGAAGCCTCGCTCGTCACGAAGCTGATGAACTCTGACACGCATTCTTGCATGGTTTCTTTTGCTTCTTTCGAGATCTTGGCGTGTGATGTGGATAAGGAAAAGATAGTGTCTTACTCCCCAAGCTATCATTATTTTATTTATTTATTTTATTAGGGTTTTTAGTACTATTTATATTCTGTTCTTGATATTATGTTACTCAGTTGATTATTGATATGAAATAAAAGAGTTTTCTCTTGTTTTGTCGAATTTCGATATTCTTCGGAATCAACAATATTTGATGTATTAATTCTCGGGTATTCATAGAATCAACGAGTCTTAATTCTTTGTTTACGCTTCCGCCTGCATCAGTTGGTATCATAGCCGAACGATGCCTCCTCGTACCCGGCCTGCTCGCGAATCCGCCGTTGAGACCGCCGTCCGTCGCGACGCCGACGTCGCCGCCTTAAGCCGCCAAATCGCAGCCCTCGCCGTCGATCTCGAGGAGCTCCGCCTTGCTGTTTCCAACAAGCTATCGTCACCTCCACGCCGTCCGATCCCCGCGTTTGAGCGCACCCTTGTTGATGAACTCGATCCATATGATGATTTGGAAGACGAATCGGCCTCGATCTGGGATGACGAGCCAATTTGGGATGCCGAGCCAATCTGGGACACCGAGCCTACCGAGTCCGCTGAGCCAATCTGGGATGTCGAGCCTGCCGAGCCCGATGAGCCAATCTGGGATGTCGAGCCTGCCGAGCCCGATGAGCCAATCTGGGATGTCGAGCCTGCCGAGCTAGTCGAGCCGATGTGGGACGCCATGCCCGTCGAGCTGATCTGGGACGCCAAGCCCGTTGAGCTGATTTGGGACGTCGAGCCACTTTATCAATCCACTACCCATGAGCCGACCCTCCCTGTTGTAGCTACCCCTACGTCGCTTCATCAAGTCGCTGCCCCGAAGTTGAATCATGAAGTTGCTGCCCCAACGCCTTATTGTCATGTTGCGGCCTTCTATAGTTCCTACCGTGTTGAACATGACCAGTTGGCTGCTTTCACAACAGTGTACAAGGTCACCCCTACTAAGGATAGTTGGATGGTGTTTGATCCCGGCGGATGTGCTCGATCTTTCAGGTTCGCGGTCGAACCTTCTCCTAGAGGGGGAGAATGATGTGGATAAGGAAAAGATAGTGTCTTACTCCCCAAGCTATCATTATTTTATTTATTTATTTTATTAGGGTTTTTAGTACTATTTATATTCTGTTCTTGATATTATGTTACTCAGTTGATTATTGATATGAAATAAAAGAGTTTTCTCTTGTTTTGTCGAATTTCGGTATTTTTCGGAATCAACGATATTTGATGTATTAATTCTCGGGTATTCATAGAATCAACGAGTCTTAATTCTTGTTTACGCTTCCGCCTGCATCAGCGTGGGACGGTAGGGCCCGCTTCATGACTCGACCCACGTTTGCGATCGGGAGAAGGCGGTCGGGATCGGTGTAACCGATTAGACCTTTGTTAGCTTCGTTGGTAGTAAGGAAATAGACACTTTTATTGTTATTGCTTTTTCTAGGGCTTAAATTATCGACCATTTTTTTTTACCTTATTTGTTTTGTATTTTGGTTTTTGGTTTTGCTTGCTTGGGTTACCTTATTTGTTTTGTATTTTGGTTTTTGGTTTTGCTTGCTTGACTTTATATAGACGCGACGTTATCAGAGTCTAAATATGTATATCAAATAAAATATGAAAGAAAATAGATTTTGTAACATTTTGGACTGGTTTTTTTGGATTAAAATTGGCTGAACTGAACTGAACTTATTAATTCATTTATTGTAATTGTTTAAAATGTGCATGTACATAAGATCGTTTTTTATTGCTCCCGAATCCCGATCAAGTGAGTCCAGTCAAATCGTCGTGATCTAATGGTTGTCTGAGTAATAAATTAACACTCTAACCGAGCCTAACGGACCGGAACGAATCGATCAAGATTAATATTTTATCTCAATTAACTCGATCGGATTCATTACACAAATTAATTACTCCCAAATAGGCAATATGTGTTTTCTAGCTATGGTTCAATTAGGTCAGATTTTTTAACAATTAATTAAAGTGCAGTACTCTTAACATACATTGGTTAATTATATTCTAGGACCTAGGTATTTGAATAATGTAATTAATTATATATATAGTACTTGGATCGAATATGGTCCCCCTCGTTGATCTTAGATATATAATTAACTTTTTTATACTTTAATCAAAGAACTGTTTGTAAATGCTAATGGTCTGCTTAATTTGATGGACAGCTGTCGATGAGAGTGCAAACCTTAACCTACCAAACAAAACCTAAAAAGAACCAAAACAATACACAGATGATCACAATCCTAACCCTAGTTAATTAACGTTGTATTTAGATAAACATGTCTTGTGTGTTTTTTATGTTTTAAATAATGTAAAGTATGTATATACATAATAAGTACTACTATTAGTAATATGTAAATAAATAAAGAGGTTAGTCTACTAGCTAGCACAAGAGTGTAAAATAAATATTGTATTTTGAAGATAAAATTGTGAGCTTTTATAATTTTTGTTTATCATAAAGGGTTTAATTTTATAATTTTTGTTTATCTTAAAGGGTACAATTTGGGAGGGGGACAAAAAGAAAAATGCATAAAAAATTAATTATTTGACGAAAAAAACATTTTATCATCTTAGCTAATTACTGTACTATATATACATATATCTCTATTACTAATATACCATTTCTGTACGAATGATCATCTTTCTTTTGTAAATTATTACTCCCTCGGTTCAAAGACAGTTGTCATACTTTCTTTTTTGGGGTGTCCAACAATAGTTGACACACCCTAAAAAGGAAATAATTATTCTAACTTTTTCATTTAAATATACAACTTTATTCTACTTTACCCAACCTACTTTTTATATTTTACTCACAACTACTTTACTTTTCTCTTTTAAAAAATATTTTTACTCTTTACTTTTTAATTAAAAAATTAAAAAATAATAATTTTCTTAAACTCCGTGTCCAGCAAAGTATGACATCTATTAATAGCCGGAGGGAGTAAAAAATTGTGACCATTCGTACGGAATAAACGGAATATAATTAAACTTGTATAAAATCAAAAAAAAAATAAGATTTTTGAAATTTCCCACATTTGTACTAATGTATTCTATGTACAAAAATGTACACGTATCAAGATAGAGAGATAGGAAAATAATAAAAATTGAACTGAGCACATCTTGATTCTTATATGGAAGGCACGAGATTTAGAAGAACGAGACAGCTTATATATATAGTAAGTGATTTACCTTTTCCATTCACAATTAGTATTATAAGTACTAAACACGGTTGTTTAATTTTGATTTGTGACCTTGACTTGATACAGATGTTCAACATTAAATTTGTATGAAAAAATTCTTAATTTCACTTGGTCTAAATTTTCCTTTTTTTGTACACTTACGTGAAATTGCACTCGCGTACTTTTGATTTCAACTCTAAAAATTTATGACCAAATATATTACTTTTTTCTAAGAAGATATGTAATCATTTGTTCGGAGAAAATGAAGTACTCCCTCCATCCCTCTATACAACGCATAGAGAAATTTTTACGTAGATTAAGAAAAAGTGATTTTTTGTGTATTTAATAATATAAAGTGAGGGTATAATAAGTATTGATGTGTAAGTAATAAAGTAGGTAGTTGAAAAAGTAGTGGTATAAGAGTAAATAAATGTGTATTGGGAGAATAAAATTGTGAAAAGACATTCCATTTATGGAATGTGCACTGTTTTAAGGGATGGACTAAAAAGGAAAGTATGCATTGTTTTAAGGGAAAGAGGGAGTATTAATTAATTACTTTGGCATAAATAATCATTGCGGTCTTGACCTTTAGACCATGTTTATTAATAACCTTACACAACCTAATTTTTTAATAAATTATTGATTTCACTCTCCTCCACATCATCAACCCACCACTCAATTTAACTTTTCACTTTTTGATACTTCATCCACAATCTATAACCTACAAATCAATTTTAATTTCTCATTTATTATTCTTATTAAATAATTATTTAATATTATTGATTTTAATTATTTTAAAATAAATAAAAATGTAAACAATATTAAATTATTAAAATAATTCAACTAATAATTATAAATATATATATATATATATATATATATATATATATATATATATATATATATATATATATATATATATAAATTAAATAAACTACATTTCCAATAATAAAATTAAAATTACACAAGTTCAAATAATAAAAATACAAACATGCATAAAACACTACAATAGAAAAAATGCAAAAGTAAGAGAAAATAGAAAAAAGTAAGAGAAATAATTTGGAAGAGAAAATAGAAAAAATAAATTGTGGGTGAAATTATATGAATATTGATCTCTATTTATAGAGGATAAAAAAATATAAATTTTGATATAATTATATTTATATATAAATTAAATATAATGTTAGATATATAACATTATATAATACATTATATAAAAATTAAACAAATAAAATATGTGCAATCAAATAATGAAATTTGACAATTAAAAATAAATGAAAAAGTCACCCCGGTAGGGCGTAGAAGAGATGAGTTAAATAATTTTTTTTTTTTTTTAATTTCATTTTTTGTCTTTTTGTGCAAGGGAGGGCGTCACGCCCTCCCGATAAACGTGGTCTTAGGAAAGGGAAAAGCATGAGGACCACAAACTAAAGTATGGGATTTAGAGCCTGTTTGCCTAAGCTTATAAACTTTTTAAAACAGCTTATAAGCTGTTTAGGAGCTTATAAGTACCTAAAATTTGTTTGGTAAACATTTAAAAAAAGATCTTAATTTTTTTACAAATAAGCTGTTTAACAGCTTATAAGCTGTTTAAAAAAAGTAAGGGGAGGTACTTTTTTAAAACAGCTTATAAGCTATTGTAGCTTAAACAATAAAAGACCAAAATACCCTTAAAATTATTACTTTTTATATATATAAAAAATTCCAAATTTATTATTTAGTTAATATAATTATTTTTAAATATTTTTTTCATATATAACAATTTATTTTTGATAATTTTATTTATATAAGATCTTAAATTGTCAAACAAATTATCATCTTATAAGTTTATATATCTATTTTATCCAAACGATTTAATAACTTATTTATTAAATAAGACGTAACAGCTTATAAGCTATTTTAACTAAGCTCGCCCGAACGAAATTCGAACTTTGAGATTTATTTTATTTTATTTATGTTTCCCCGCTGAATCTAGGATTATATATACTGTATATCGTTCAGCCCATAAATTGTCTGGTCTAGTAAGAGATCATCCTGGCCCAGCACATCATTAAAATCTATTGGGCCAAGGCCAACACATGATTAATATCTATATGGGCCTCTTTTCACCGCCCATCTCGAACCAAACACTGTATTAAGAAAGATAATATTTTTATTTTTGTTAAAAGGTTTCCATTACTCTATTTAATTGTTATTTTATAAAAATGCGTAGTAATAATAATATATGATCTATACAAATATTATAATACAAACTTAGTACCTTTAAATTTTACTATTTATAAAATATATGAACGGTAAGGTAAATACATACTACCTCCAGTTTCACACTAATGACTTATCTCCTTTATATTATTAATTTGTGAAAGAAGTGTGATAATTGGTGTGAAATAAAAATAAAAGTATAATTTGCCGATAAAATATTCTTATTTTCTTTTAAGGTAAGATGAGTCAGATCTAATTGACTAATTCCTCGCTCGATGAATATTGAATAATGAGTCAAGGTATGTCTGCTAATTAAACAATCTTAAGAGCTCTATCCTGATTAATTAATTAATTTAAATTATTTTTTTTAACCTATGCTATTAACGTCTAAATCAAGAAATTAGATTAATAAAAGTTGGACGTCGTTTTGGTGGGACAATTCAATTATACATTTAAGAATATAACGTGAAAATTTGACCGATCTGCATTGGTTTACAAATTAAACAATGTAACAAAAAAAGTTTGAAAAGATAATATTAAGTATTTACTGTTTTTTTTATCATTAAATATAGTTTATTTGATACTAACTAGTATCTTTCTACCCGTGCGATGCCCGGGAATATTTTTCTTAAGTTTCTCCGGCTAATATTTTAATTTATGTTCAAATATTGTAATGATTTAATGGTTCATTTAATTGACAAAGGTTATAGTGATTTTATAAATCATCAATTCTTGGAATCGGCAAAAAATCTTAGTTGATAATACATAAAAAAATCCTAAAATGATAAAAGCTCAATTCACATTTCGGAACACCTCCTTGTAAACGACATTGGTAGCTTTATTCGTGAGACTACCATTCGAATCACAAATTAAGAATTTCAACCCCGCTCGATTAGTGACTCTTGAAACTGCAACATATAACTGTCCGTGTGTGAACACCGGCCTTCTCAACAGAACTCCCACCTTTGACAACGATTGACCTTGACTTTTGTTAATTGTCATAGCATAAGATATCATAATTGGGAATTGCCGGCGTTGGAATCGAAAGGGCAAATTTGAGTTAGAAGGCGTAAGAGGCAATCTCGGAATGAAAACAATTTCATCTTTCTTGTCGCCTCCTAATACCTTTGCCTCTATTACGTAGTTTCCCAATTTTGATATTACCAATCGAGTGCCATTGCATAAGCCTGTACTATGATCGAGATTTCTTAATAACATTATAGGCACCCCAACCTACAAAATAAATGGAAAAAAATTTAGTTAATAAATTTTAGATAGAAAAAATAAATAATTTCAACATAAAATAACAGGAGAGTCTAAATTAGTCATAAAGAAAACAAATTATAGTTTTTTAGAGATGTTTAGGATATATTTATATTAAAATTATAGTTGTTTAGAGATTCACTGTAATTACTCATAAATAAAACAAATATTTATAGATCTTAGTATACAATCTAGCAAAAAATAACAATAAAAAAAATTTGAAAAGTCTAAATTTTATTGTCCAATTAAAATAATTTAAAAAATTTATGAACATTCATTATTTTTTTAAGCATGGATTAAAATATTAAAGAATAATGATTAATACTAACCTTAAGCTTGAGGACATGGTTCGGCAAACCGGAGCATTTAATTGTGTTTAAATATTCTGTGGAATGCATCTGATCAAACATGCTTGTCCCTTTATCAGCCGTATCAATAGAGTCTGCACTAAGATAAATTATCTCTTCTGTTGAATGTAGGCTAACCATGTACTCATTAACGGCTTCCACTTCATCCAAAGTAGGACACAAAATTGCTCGACCTTGCAAGAAGTTAGTGTCTCCTATATGCTGGTGGAAATCAGGGAAAATAGCTTCAACGATGGATCCAATGTAGTCGTCTGAGTTGGATATAATGAGATCATCGGGGATTTCAATAACAGCCTCGCCATCATTATCATTTCCCAAAGTTCCATCTCCAATGCACGTCATCCATTCTGCAAATTCTGTTAAAGCATGAACATCTGTTCCTTGAACCACATTCTCCAATCTCATATTCTTTGTTAATTTCAGAATCTTGCAGTTATTCCAAATTGCAGAGGAGTTGATGGTTGCATGTATAATATCTTGTCGAGTTCCTTGTTGGATTACAGGAAGGATTTGCCGAAAATCACCTCCGAAAACAACAACTTTTCCTCCAAATGGCTTTTGAGCAGAAGCTGGATTATCACGCTTCATAACATCTCGCATGGTTCTGTCGAGCGCTTCAAAACAGTTGCTGAGAATCATATAAAAAGGACATGGTTTTATAAACTTCAACAGGAGGGTTCTCAAACTTGTGAATATTAAAAAGATATTTCAATTTTAAACAAATCAGTATGAGTAATACGAAAGATAAAGGCACGTGAAAATATTGAAAATTTGAATTAATAGAATTCCACTTACCGGTGCATCATTGGGGCTTCATCCCAAATAATAAGAACTGCCCTCGAAATCATTTCTGCAGTATCGCTATCTGTTTCTATGTTACATGTTGCATTTTCAGTCAGTACCAAGGGAATATGAAATTTAGAATGAGCAGTCCTTCCTCCAGGTAATAGCAAAGAAGCAATGCCGCTGGAAGCAACGTTAAGCACAATGTCTCCTTTCGAACGAATAGCAGCGGAAATTGTTTTCCACACAAACGTTTTTCCGGTTCCTCCGTAACCATAAAGAAAGAAAACCTGCCCTGTTTCGCTAATCACAGATTGCATGATGCAATTGTAAGCATAAAGTTGCTGCTCATTCAATAAAGAAAAAGAGCGAGCATGTTCTTCTGCAAGGGACGGACGATCGTAATTCAACTCATTTGCTAAGAGGGAGTTTCCAAGGAATGAGATATCAACATCTTTAGGAAATGGCATTGATGGAAAATCTTTCAATGATTTGCCCTTGGACTGTAATAATGATTCAATCTCGCTCAAGCAAAGATTGTTTAATTGATCATCTGTCAATATGAGCCCTGTAAAAAGAAGACAAATTGATACATAAGAGGATTAGAAATGTATAATAAACAATTGATATTTAAAATCAAAAGACGATTACCATAATTTCTGTGCTTTTGTCTATACTTGTTTAGTAGGTCTTCCTTCAACCACAAAAGACAATCTTCCCAAACCTTCACAGGACTAATTATACAACATGAAGTTAGAAGATTCACAAATAAGGATCGAAGGGTTGGACCTAATCCCCAAACAGCAGCTTCTTTTATAGCGTCGATATATTCTTGATCGTCCCCAATTAAACCGCGAGCATAGCAGGCTTTTTCAAAAGTGTCGTACTGTTCTCCATTATAAAACCTAATTTCTTCATAAGATACGCAGCCTCGCACAAAATTCAAGAGCAGCCTCATGTAGTAGACTTCTCCAAGGCCTGGGTGTATATAAGCTAATCGTCCAAGCGCCCTTCCCTTTTTTCTCGGCGTCCAAGTTCTATTGTCGTCGTGCCATACAAAGCGAGACGGAAACTCTGCATAAGTTAATAGTTTGGCTTCTTCGTAATCTCGGTTTGCTATCATCCACGCTGTGAACATTGATTCTTTCTCAGAGGACCTTTCCATTACATCAGTAACAGTCTCTCCGTCTTGAAAAACAATGAATTGTTGATCTTCTAAATGAATCGTCAACCTAACAACTGTCGGTTCTTTGAAATGGATTTCATAGGCAAACAATCTCCAAGTAGCCTCTGAGGCAGATATATATCTAACATCTAAGTACTGTTGAATTTCATCTATGTCTTTTTTACCGTTTCCATTTTGATGAGACTTGTAAAAGACGGCAGTTGCTCTGTCATGACCTTTGTGCACGTATTTGAACAAATACTTAATAGAACGGGCCCTGTTGCACCACTCTACATTTATATGAGCTCGATACTTTACCAAAAGAGCACGATTATGGGGAATGACATGTCTGTTCAAGATCATTGCAAATAACATAAGTCACATTTAGTTATTTAAAATTAAAACAACTTAAAAATTATGAAAATTTAAACAATTATTAAGTAGTACCTGTTGTCAAGTTCAATTCCTCCTTTCAACACAGAATTTCCATTATTTCTTCGACGATATATAACATATCCATCCTCATCTACAATCGTGTGATCGACAAATTTCTTTGGATAACGTTTAGTACAGGTGGTCCCATTCATACACGGGGATTTCAAATTTGATAGTCCACATGGACCGTGCATCATGAATTCCTTTACAGCATTGTGGTACTCCTTATCAGTCAGGGGATTTGGAATTTCAGCGGAAATCAACTTATCAACAACGTCTTCTGTTGCTGTGTTGGGAAAATCTTTTATCCACAAAAGAATATGGGCATGGGGGAGACCTCGTTTTTGAAACTCGATAGTGTATATCACTACAGTAAAAGAAATAAATTAATTTAGATTTTGTTATTTGGATAAATATAAACAAAGCTGCAGTATCAGATTTGTTTATTTCAGATACGAAATGAATTGAAAATGAAAAGAAATTATATAAAATACAAACTTACCAGCAGTAGTCTCTCCAAATAGCTTCCCTTTCCTAATGTCCGTCATTAGATTTTCCAATTTTGTATGGAAAACTCGGGAAATAATGTCTGGTCTATCAACAGCAGTCAGACCAAGATTTTTCACATAATCAGTAATTTCTCGCCACTTGGAATTACATGTGAAAGTAATAAACAAATTAGGGTAACCTAACCATTTGCAAACTGCCATTGCATCGTGATAGTTTTGAATCATGTAACGTGCTCCGCCGACAAAAGAAGATGGTAATATAATACGCTTTCCTGTATTGGCAGTGTTAGTATCACCTTTGGCCAATGCATCTCCCAAAGCAGCATAAGAACCACACCTGAACTCTTTCTGATGATGCCTCATGAAAGTAAGCCTAAAAGCTTCAACCATTGCGTAAGCATCAACTAAAAACTGTTGAAACAATCGCCTTCCATGCAAAATATGAAGAGACTCATTTTCTCTGTCTTGGACCTTATACGTTATGTACTCCCGCATTGTAACCTTATGCTCTTTTGTTTGCTTAGATCCTGGGACATTGAGATGTTTTATGTTGTCTCTGTACCCATCTTCCCCGTAAAAATATAATAATGGATACTGAAGAGGCAAATAGCTTGGGTGCAGCTCAGATATGCGTTGCAAACTACCAGACTGCTTTTGAACAATAATGTCACGATAATTTTCAAGATCTTCAATGTCTCCTTCGATCAATGCCGCGACTTCTTCAGCTGTTGGCAAATCGTGAACTCTTCCATCAGAAGTTCTCCTAGAAATTAACCGTAATTTAATATCAGCCCCCGGATCTTGTTTGAATCTATCTCGAGCAGTACGAAACCATTTGACCAATACGTTATGTTGATCAAGCAGGTCTGTCAACTTCTCTACAATTTCAACATCCTCATCATCTTCTGGTTCATCGTTAGAAGGTCGATTAGAAGACCTGAAATTAAACATTATTTAGGAAGAATAACAGGAATATAATACTTAAAGGATGAAGATAGCATAAATTATAAGCTTTGTTTCAGAGTACAAACCTCACAGCTCTTATCCTGTCTTGGGCCTCGTTTTGAGTATCATATATATAAAGCTGGGCGAAGGCAGCTTTAGGATTATCATCTTCTGGTAGTAAACTACCTATTCTATGTATGTTGGATCCATGAATTCGGAAAATTGGAGCAGAACTTCCTGTGTTGTAGGAATTATCGATTTTCCCTCCCATAGAAGTGAAAGCAAATATCATATTGAACATTCTAATTTTAGCTTGAAAGTTTTTGCACTTTTTTTCTGTTCCATACAATAAATCTTGGAACTCCTGAGGAGGATGTCTGGATGGGGGCAATTTAATTTTTCCTATAACAGAACGAACTAAAATTAAAAAAACTACATGGCAAAAAATAGAGTATAAAAGGTACTAAATATAACTCATCTTATTATGGATATTTATATTACCATTAGAGCAACATAAACTGAACAACGGCGGGGAT
This sequence comes from Euphrasia confusa, assembly GCA_954870475.1. NCBI lineage: Eukaryota > Viridiplantae > Streptophyta > Magnoliopsida > Lamiales > Orobanchaceae > Euphrasia > Euphrasia confusa. The sequence continues at coordinate 1,022,287 of OX940949.1, forward strand.
TTTTTTTTCCTACTTTTCTCCTTTCTCTCATCGTACCAAAACCTAGCCTTACAATGTTCACACTTCCAAGTACAGTCTCCAATGTCGTAATAAGCTACGAACACAAAAAAAATTTAATTTCAAAGAGTTTAAATGATTGTTAGTATTTAAAACAGTTAGAATTTGTAATTAAATATAAATCACTATCAAAAGTAAAACTGTAATACTTGGATACTGATTAGAGGATTCATCAATTATTACAGCTGCTGATGATTGTCCCAAATGAGTAGTACGTATGAATGGAGGAGTCAATGGATTCCCTGTATAAATTATCGGGGAGATATTAGCTTACATGTAAATTATGAAAAGTGCATGGTATTTTATTAAGTAAGGTTAAAAGTTCACCTGTTTCATAAACAGCATTGAAATCTTCTTCCAATCTTCTAATATGAGGAACACTTCTGCTAGATTGTCCAGTTTCAATATTATTGAAATTTATACTATTCTGGGGAACAGGATGCCTCAGTAATGATGGTTCAGCAATTGGGGAGGCATTAACGCGATCATGATTACTTATATCTTTACGATAACAAAAAATAAATAATAACAATTTATTGTTAGAATAAAAGAATATAAAGAAAAATTCAATCTACAGAGATCCTAGATATGTGTAATCTTACTGTTTGTTATGTCGGCGAGAGGAATTCCACTTCTACCATTAATATTCTGATGTAATCGAGGAAAAATTGTTTTCAACTTTATACTATTGTTTTGACTAAATGATGGGGAATGCACAGGAAAAACATTAGAGGGGGGATGAAGTTGATAACTCGGCTGAGTAGTATGTTGAAGGTTAAGAAAGTTCCCTGCTACTATAAGAAGAATGGTTAAAATACAGAAATCAAAAACAGTACAAAACTTGGGAAGATAAAATAATTTTACATTTAGAAAGATAAATTTTGAAATTTACCAGAACCAATATGAGTAGATGTTGTACCATAATCCATATTGTTGCTAGGAGTCCTTGATTTGCTGGATTGCAAACTAATATTCGATTTAACATTTGAAGATAGCGATACAGGGATATCAATTAATCCATCAGTATCCAAATGACTTTGGGGAAAATTTGTTTTCTGCTTCTTATTGGAAATTTGAGTAATTCCAGAAATTTGAGTAGGAGAACCGAAGCAGAAAGAAGCAGGCACATAAGAAGGATAAACTTCAGATTGAATATTAACATCCCTATCTCCCAAAGGCACTGAAAATAAAAAAATAAATAACATGTCAAATTAAAATAAAGACATATTTCAATGTTTTACTAATAATATGAACATAAGGATTTTTAGGTTGACATTCATTAAACAAAACTAAACCTCGAGGGGAAATTGATTTCAGGATGCAGGGGGATGATTTCTTCCAGCTTTGATTTTGAACAACAGGTGTTGGAGAAATTACTGGACTTGGTCCTTGAATAAACACTGAATCCAGAACTTGAAAAATCAACTTGTTTGATCGAAATTTAATTTAAAACTATTCAGGATTATACATGAAATGATCCACTTACCCGGTATGTTAATCAAAGTGTCAGAGTTATCCTCCACATTTTCCTTCCCTAAGTTTCATAACGTAGAGATTTAAAATAATGACATTCTTGAATCGATTGAATAGTTTGAAATCTGAAAATTGGGGACATACCTGAATTAAACTTTCTTCTTGGCGCCATATGCAACTCAGAATGAACCTAGCAATAAAATGTATTCATTTAAACAGAGAAAGAATGAAAAGGTATAGCCAAAAAAAATAAAAGCCAACTATAAAAGGATTTTTGAGAATCAAAAACTTAAAAGGCAAATATGATCTTCAATAAATAGAAACTCACATTAAAGTTGATATGAATATCTATAGAATACTTTGACTAAAATGAATTGTATTATGTTAATCATATATAATAACAGCTGTAACAATTTATAATTTTACATTATACAGCTACATAAACATAAATATAAACAATCAAATGAGTATTTTTTGGGCCTTGAAAAATATAGCAAAATTTAGTAGAAGTTACTCAACATCTTTAATTTAAGGATCATTGATTATGTCTAATAATTAATCAACAATCAACAATATTTAAATTTTAGATCACTTACTGTCATAATTTTTTGATCTTTATATAATCAAGAGGCCATAATAAATATGCAACTAATATTTTGATGGAAATTAAAATTTCATAAAACAGGGGGAAGAAATAAGAAATTCATAAAAGCAAAAATATCCCATCATAAAAGCAATTGTTCAACATAGAAAATAAAAATTAACTCAAAACAATAAATGTTCAAACAGATGCAGAAAATATGAAAAGATAAATTATAGCCAAATGCAATCATGGACATCATCACTCTGACTTGGGAGCCTTAGTTGAGGAGTGTTCTTCAGCTTCATCGAGTTCACGGTCCAGATTCCTCTTTCCTGATTTTGGAAATTCAGGGGTATTCATCATGGCAATTGATTCACTGTCATTTTCCTCCTGGACAGAAACAGAAATTTTCTCCTTCATAGGAGAGGTAGACGTATCAGTGACATCATGGTTGGACTTCTTGTGCTTCTTTATTAAATCTTGATCTTGAGAAAACCTGTCAACAATGTACATTTTCTCTTTTTTTTCAATATGCCTTTCAGTAATTGTAACCTTAAAAATGTACTCTTTCCCAATCAAATCTTCAATTGGCTGAGGAATTCTTAATTTAGCCAACTCTGCAACAGCTTCTTTATCAGTTTTATCAATGTCACCATGCTCCTATAATTAATCATAACAAAGAAAAAGTGGGATTAATATTCCAAAAAAAAAATTATGAAAGAATAATTTCAACTTTAAAGCTTTAGTGATCAAACCTGGAAGAAGATATCCCAAACATCATTCACAGACTTTCCAATCATGGTCTTGGCAGTTTCATCCCAAAGCATGAAAGGGGCATTAGAGGTTCCATCAACGACACTCATATTAACTCTAAAGCGTTCTTCAGCAATTACAAATTTGTTGCATATAAGGCACCAAAATTGATCTTCTTTTTCCTCAACCTTCTTTTTACATATTGTGCAGCTAATGTACGACCACCCACCATTACTCCTGATATCAGAAATAGAACCAACAATCCAAACCTTGCAAGGCTGAAATGTGAAAAGAAGTTATTAACAATTTGACAATGCTTGGAAATTGTTATTTTTAAGTTTTCTACCCATAAAGATAAATTTACTTTACAGAGTTTATAATATAAACATAAAAAGATATATAATATGGAAAGTTAAATAAAAAAATATTAAAATGGAAGAAAGAAAATACCTTAGTTGCATTCTTCAACTCTTCGACTGTATAGAAAACAGAGGTTGAACTTTCTATATCTCCCTTGACAGATATGTAAGACGAACAGGATATCTGGGAGCCATCAAAAGAACTTGATACAACAGTTGATTTTAATCTGTATAATGTGGAATCGTGTATATTAAAGAATGTTTCAATAAAAAATAAAAGAAAGAAAATAAAGTTTATCTTTTTAAGCTAAATATGCATTACTTGCTCTTGAATTCTCTAATATCATCATTATTTTGGTCAAGAATCAGCTTAGTTGCATCAAAAGTGTTAGATACACCAATAGAATCTGTTGAGAAAATAAAATGAAAAGTGAAAAAAAATTATTTAACAAACAAATCGATATTTAGAACAAAACTGTTTATATATGATTATTTGAACCTGGAAATTCCTTGGCACGGCAAAGTTGGACTATTATAACCTGATGAACATCCCCGCCTCTTACTAACTCCAAAAAGTTCTTCAATTCAAAGCAGAAAGGATCCCAAAGTAAACAGCTAATTCTTATTTTGCTGAGACAAATATGAATGAAACTGATTATGTAAGAAGCATCACATGTCTGTAATGTAAATAAGAAAAGTATAACCTAATAAATGAAATACAGCAGAAAATAAAAGAAAAACAGCAAGATGATAGAGATAAATGTTTATACTTTAAATCCTCAATCAGAACAGTTAGGCTTTTGGAGCCTTTAAAAGAACCATCACTTTTCATCCTATCCTCGTTCATGTCAACTACTCGACCAATTACATCTGCAAAATAGAAAATAAACCTATAAATAAAAGCAAGAAACCCAAAGAGCAAGAAATCTAAATCTTATTCTTTAAAAGGATGAATTATTATACGGACAAAAAAATAAAAACAACAAAAGATACCAAAGACAGGCCCATTAGGTTTCAGAATTCCATCACGAACATCCTGGAAGTTCATGAAATTGAAGATGGAGACTTGACAAAGAGGATCATCCACTTTTTTAATTAACGTACTGCCATGAAACATAATGCGATAAGGAAAATCTGTAATTGGAAATGCATGGGGAGAGTTCACAACAGAGAACTGATGAACAAAGCAAACATCGCCTTCTGAGAGTTGGTTTTCATATTTTGAGATATGAATCTTTTTCACGGAAGCATGGACTCTAGATCCATGCATATCAAGAAACAAAAACTCCAAAGACTCTAGAATTTTCCCTTTAGGCTTAGTTTTCCACTTTCGACAAACTCGTACTTGAATCCTCCAATCCATTCTGTCCCTTGTAATTTCAGACACAGGAGTGATAGGAATTCCTGACATGACTCAATAAACAACTCAGAGTATTGAAATTGTAACAGACTTGGCTCTAAGGATGATTGTTTTATAGTGATTCTCCTAAGTCAAAGACAATAATTTATTTTTGACGTAATATTGATTTGTATTCCATTTATTTAATGCAAAAATATGGAATATTGACTGATTGTTAAGGTATTGAATATTCATTGGAATATTAAATCTGGAATTAATTTAGTATCAATGGAATACCTTTGTTATATATGGAATTTAATAATTATTGGAATTATAGGATTTTAGATAATCAATCTAAAAAAAATTCAGAGGGCAAATCTACAATTTAAATGGAAATTGATATTGAAAAAAATCTGCAACTAAAAATAAGTGAGATTTATTACTATCAGAATAACAGGAAGATATTTATATAAAATATATTAACTTTAAGTTTAATAAAGGGCATAGTAATTGAAGATTTGGAATATTCATTTATACTAATATCACTTCATAGTTTAAACAGAACACTTTAATTGCAAAATGTAAAAAATTTGAAACATATAGAAAAAAAATTCTTGAAAAGTCTATTAAAAGCATTCGAAAATTGTAGATAGTTCAAAGGAACAGGAAATCTAAAAAGGGAATAAAAACATTAATATTCAGAGCTTCAAAGTTTTGTATGAGAATAAAAAAGGACACATCAACTTTGGAACTAATCACGTATCTGAGTCGGTGGACCAGTCAGAATCATCAGAACTTTCTTCATCTACACCATCGCTTGAATGAACTTCAAAAATCGGGGAGGGTTCAACAGGGCCATCTGCATCACAGCCAACATTACTCCACATCTTCTCCTTATGAAAATTAAGTAATCTGGTATGCTCGCAACATTTATCAACATAATACTCCCTTGGTTGGTATGTCTCAACGTGATAGTCTTCAACTTTCAACTTAAAAAACATTTCCCTAGCAAATAGAGCGAAAAACACCTGATAGGGAAATGTTGGTTTTCCTCTTCCCTGGAAATAAAAGGATTACAGTTATAATATGTAAGAAGGGACAAAAATTATTGTTCATGAAATGAAATGTATGAATTCTAACCTTGAAATCAGCTTTTATGAATGAGTGGACTGAAGTCTGAATTAATGAAGTTGCGAGTTCATTAATGAGGATAAGAGATGCCTCATAAAGCCGATGTCCAGACACAGTAATGTGAACTTTATATCTTGCAGTGTGAAGAATATTTACCCCACATTTTGGACAGTTAACTTCAGAACATGACATGTCATCTATAGCAGAGCACTTGGAGCAATATGTGTAATACCATCCTCGGTCTTCATGCACTTCAATTATAGATCCATATGTCCACAGATTTAACACCTAGAACACATGACAAAGTTGGGGACAGATGAATTATATAATTGGAAAAAAAATAGGTAGAAAACATAAAATAAATAAATAATATACTTACATCTTGGCAACACGATACGTCAACAAAATCATAAACAGTACAATCTGGTTTGACCAGTTCCTTGAAGGAGGAGGAGAAAGATTTAGAAGGAAACAAAGCACCATCCAAGAAATTAATTTTCTTTGAAATTGGCATCCTGAGACATCATTGGTTTTCCGCTTAAACAGATGCATTCAAATAGGTAAAAATCAGAAAGTTATAAAGAGCATGTTTAAAAGAATATAAAAAGTACCCCTTCTTGAATTCAACAATTTCAGCAACATCTTGATCGAATAACACATCAGAAACATCTAAGGCAGTGGCAACACAAACTTGGCCTAAAAAACAAAACAATTATTAAGAATCTTCAAAAACAGAAAAACGTAAAGAACAAATTAGCATTGTTTAACATGAAATTTTTTACCTTGATAGATCGATTTCCGGCACAGCTGCAAAATAATGACCATGGGAATGGAAATGTCAGACCGTAAAACAGAGAGACAATTGGAAACCTTTGAATGATGAGGCCCAAAGATTCGACAATGGATACGATTCTTACTGATAATGTTCAAGTTAAATATTAGAAAATAACAAATGATTGCTTAAATAATCTTCATCTAAAAATAAAAGTTTTAATAAAATACCTAGAATCTTCAAGCAAAATATGGACAACAGGTTGGCCGTCCATACGTTCATCCACATCGACAACACGACCAATAACATCTTGTAAAGATCAGGGCAGCAATAATATAATATATTAAAATGAGATTATGATCTAATAGAAGGGGATATAGAGATCAATCATCAGATTATTAAAATTTTGAATTAATTCAGTACCAAAAAGATGACCATTAGAAAACTTTGAACGGCGTTTCAAATCCTGGAAGTTTGCAAAACTGAATATTGAGGGCGGGAAGAAATGATAGTTACTATGCCTAACAAAAGTATTAGCCCGAAACACAATCATGAAATTGTGATTTATAACAGAAGATGAAGTAGGCCTTGGGACAACATCAAAATGCCGTAGGTTACACAGGCTGCCTTCCTTCAACATCTTGTTAAAATCACAGATCTGGGAATTGTTAACCGATGCTAGTATAATTAACCCCTATGAAGGTTGAAAGATTAAACAGAACAAACATATGTTAAGATTAAGAAAAGATGAGTTATATTGAAACATTTAAAATCAAACATAGAAAATAACAAAGTGAAAACTTACTGTATTATCTTTCATCACAACATGCAAACGTTCTGGAACATTATCCCTGCCGAGGGTTAGCCATTTTCGGCATATCCTTAGGCATAAAATAGGATCTTCTGTTGTTGGATTAATGTCACAAAGTGCTGAGTAATAATAATCAGCCATGAGCAGAAACAGGAGTTTGAATACTCAAAGAAGTGATTTTGAACGATAACTGTAAATCCTTAATCTTTTATGTAGAGGTTTAAAAAGAAAGGAGTTATGTGATTTTAGAAGAAATTAATTAATACCAAGATTAATAGATATTTTCCATTTCTAGTATTATATTAATGATTTAAAAGAATCTTTTAATCAATTATTAAATGTAAAAGAATATCAAGAGACATGAACTTGGTATTTCTTTTACTATTTAATAAAATAATTACTGTACATCTTTATCAGAATATGAATGGACAGGTTTAGCAGTTAAATATGGAAGTTACTTAAACTAAAACATAAATCTGAAACAATTTCAACAAAATGCAAAATACAAAATGCAGTTTAGAATATAAAACATTAAGAAAAATTAAAATTCCAATATTAACTTCTTTGAAATTAAAGAAGAACCATGAATACAGTGGACTGGTTATATAAAAAACCATAAAAATAGAGGTATTGACAAAATGATTGAAATATAGAATTTAGAGAAAATTTAATGTTAAGTGAAATACTAATTTCATATGTCTGCATTGAAGTTTAAAGAGTACAAAAGCATAATATCCTTCATAAATTAACCAAAATAAAATACAATATGTTTCTTCATACCATTTTTAATAACCAACATCAGAGTCATCGTCGTCTTCCGAAAATTGACCTAAAGATTCTACGTAGTCTGAATCCGAGTCTTGATCATCATTTCCACAGGCTTGACTTTCAGATTGCAGGGACTCTGAGTCCGAGTCTTCATCATCACTTCCAATTGGTTCATTGTTGCTGGTAATTTTGCCTTTGTAATGTTGAAGTAGAAAAGGGCAAACACAGCAATTTTTAACATGGTAGGTATCCACCCCAGACGGAAGATTACTTTGCCCACACAGAGAAACCTTAAAAAGAACCTCCTTGCCAATAAGATTCCTAACCGAAATTGGAATACTTTGAGAAGGAAATGGCTGCAATTTATAAAAAGAAACAGACAAAATTAGAATACTATTTGTATATAAATATATATATATATATATATATCTTTATATATATTAAGAACTAAACACATAGACCTGATTATATAGGACACTTACATGACTATTCATTCTGAGCAAGGAGGACACCCGTCTTTCTATTAAGAACGTAGCAACATCAGTCTCAATGAGGAAACAACCGGAAGCCCCTCTGTAATCATCAACATCTATAAAAATTCTGTACTTCGCATGGTAAGTCAGATTCTTCCCACACTTAGGACAATAAACACCCACATCAACCCCATAGTTTTGATTAGAGCATATGGGACACGATAGGGAATACCAACCCATATCAGAACGTATATTATGAATTTTCCCAAGTGTCCATTGATTGATCACCTACAGTGAGAACTTCAGATGTTAAATGAAATACTAAGAAAAATAACAATTTCAAAATTGCAGAATAAAAAAATTATAACCTCTTCAAAATAAGATAAATGATTTATCGAGTAAACAATTTTCCCAGGATCACTCAACTCTGATATCCCGAATTTCAAAAGCGGAGGAAGAAACATAGCTCCATCAAAACTCAGTCTGACACCTCTAAGGTCAAACCTGTTGAATTATAGATAAAAAATGGAGTTCTCGCAGAAAAATTAATTGAGATCGATTTAAAATATAATTATCTGAGAAAGAGTATCCTAAAACAGAGTTTTTAAGCTAATATGTCAGAAATACTACACAGATGATTAAGAATCATAAAAGAAATAAGATAAAAATTAAACCTTGACTCATATGTCTTAATTTCGTCTAAGAAAGGATTGCATATTACATCCGTCACAGGTTCTTGCGTCGTAACACAAACTTCATCTGCAAGACAAAGCCGGAATAACAAAAATTAGAAAATGTATGAATACAGCATCTAAAATTTCAGAAATGATGAGAGGTGAAATAAAAAACATTAAGAATTTATTATTTTGAACGTCACACCTTTGAAAATTACTTTCTTGCATAACTGAAGAATGATTATGAAGGTTTTGTATTTTCCACTTTTACAAAGCTGGGGAGAATTATCCAGCTTAAAAAGATATGGATTGGATATCCGGCACACCAATCTATTGCCTCTGGGATTAAAAAAAAAATATATTACGATGATTATGAAAGAAACATTAAAGAACTATTAATTTCCGTATATTAAGACGACGAAATTCAGGAAAACACAATATATGGAAATTTTTCTAACTCTAAGTCTTGAAGCATGAAACGCATGCAACCCTCACTGTCTATGCGTTCATCAAAGTCCACAACTGCTCCGATGACGTCTGTGTTTGGCAACATTATATATAACAAAAAGTTAATTACCAAAATCATAAAAAAGGCCAAATCTTAAGAATTTACAGAAGGATGATGTAGGAATAAAGATAATAACATACCAAATAAAGGCCCTTCAGTTAGTGTAGAATATCCAAGGACATCAGGGAAGGACTTGAAAAGGAAATACGATTCATTAAAAAACGGATAGTCACTTGTTTCAAGGAAGGTGTTCTTTCTAAAAACTATCATATATGCACTGGCACACATGTCATTGGATATCGGCTTCTCAACAACATCAAAACAACGAAGGTCGTAGATATTGCCTTCAAGTAACATATGATCAAATTTGGAAATCAAATCTGCATGAATAGTGGCTTGTATGGTGTCTCCCTAGAAATATAACATAGACATGAAAAAGACATTTTTAGGAGAATAACAAAAAACACATTACAACTGAATTTTAAGAACAGAAAAACATACTGGTTTATCGACCAGAAAGAGTTCCAAGGACTCAGGTTGTCTGTCAGACCCAAAGGAAATCCACGCCCTTCGAATCCTGACACATAGAATTGGATCATCAGTATTTGGAGAAAGATCAGACACAGAATTATACATCGTCATAATTCAGGCAGAAGGGGATTTCTCTGTCTGATTTGGGAAAAAAAGAAAATGAGGGAGATTAGACCGGCGATAGGGATAATAGTCTTAACATATGTATTAGGGTTTTATTAATAAAGAAATTTTCAGCCTTCAGATTATTGAAATTAAATAATTATAATTATAAATATCTTTTAAAAAAATAAATATAATCTATTATTAGGAAATGATATATTTAATATAATGATATAAATATAAAAATTGATACATGAAAACTATAATGATATAAAATCCTTCCTTGAACATATTTCTGAGATTAAAAAAGAAAAGAGACAGTTGGCTAGAAAATCCAAAATTCTATTATGTCAATCTTTGAGTAGAAGAACCTGATGTAGCTTGAGCAAGCATAAATGAACTTTATAACCAAACTGTTAAAATTAACAAAGTTAGATAAATTATAGTATGATGCAAACAAATCATTGAACTGGGAATGAGAGAAAGGTGGAAGTTAAAGAAAATTGATGCTTAAATGGGAAATATACGTCTCTGTTTGCAATTACATGATAACATATTAATAGAAGTTCATTAATAAGATCCATCTTCAAAAAACTGGGGAACAAACAGAAGTCACAAATGTTATGAAAAATAAAAGATTAAAATTCATCATGGAGAGTTGAACTTGAAGCGTCTTTTCTTATCTGCAGAAGATCCTTATGTAACTTAATCAAGTCTACATTGTCTGAGTATTCTTCAACATCAAAAATAATTTCACGACGGTCGACATGACATGATGCAATCCTAACTTTGAACAGGAATTCCTTCCCAATTAGAGTTTGAAGCCGAGCTGGATCCTGCACAGTATAAATCAGAATATTATAACGAATGAGAAATGTTCTGGATAGTTGGGAAGGGGGAAGGGTTTTGGGGAAAACTTCATGTTTTACTACAAAAAAAAAAAAATACAATTCTGTATGTACCTTGATGCATTCAGAAGCAGAAATGCCAATTATTTCAACGACAATACGATCAAGTAAGCAAAGAAGAACTGTGGAGTCCCCATTTGAAACAGAGACTATGACTTTATATTTACTGGCTTTACTTAATACATCATTGCACCAAGCACAAATGACCTTGCCATGTTCATCTGGAAGTTTGAATTTGCAGTAATCACAAACTTTTAGGAAAAAATTGTTTTTATTAACAATGTCGCATATCCATCCAAAACTCCAAGTAGTCATAGGCTGAGAGAAATTCAAACTTTCGATATTACTTTTATATTCAGAGAGTAATATATTGAACTTGAAAGTGAAAGCAATGAAATGTATGCATACCTCATTAGCTCGATCCAATTTTGAGAGGCTTACAACATTCTGAGGAATAGAAAGTAAACCCGGAGATGAAAATCGAAACTCGTGGAAATAGGATCGATGGGTCAACCTAATTATATGAATCTAGAATTGTTAATAAAGAACACCAAATTAATTAAAAAATAAATTATACATATAAAATTATATTGACCTTCTTCTGTAATTGCAAGCAAATTCACAGTCACCATTGAAATTTATCTTCGTAGGTTTACCAGATGAATAGATAACAACACGACCTATAAAAAAAATTAATAACATGAAAATTAAATCTATAAAGAATATGTCATCAGTTGAAAACAATAACTGCTGAGAAATAAAGAAAAAAAAGAAGAACTGGTGAAACAATCCATAAGAAAAAAAAATGTTCAATGTTGAAAGAACAACTCATACCTTGGTAGAAAGTAGATTGGCAAAGCTGGATTATAACAACCTTTTGATTTAATAAGCAACTTAAACCCTTTTCAACAAAGACTCTTTCTTTATTGGAAAATGGAGGATTTACCAAAAGACCAACACTAATAAACCTGAAACATTGAAAAATCCGAAAACAAAAGGATGGTAATACTTAAGCAAGTCAAGAAATTAGAAAGTTATAAAGGAGAAAAATATAATTAATACTCCAAGTCCTGCAAGATAAACTGCACCACTCCATTTCCCGGATCTTTGGAAACACACACAACGTGTCCAATTACATCTGAAAGTTACAACAATCACAGGGCTTCATTAATTTAAAGACATTAGAGGGAAAACAAATAAAGTAGAAAAATTGCTGAAATGAAAAATAATATATACAACATACCAAAAAAAGGGGAAGAATCATCATTTTCTCCATCTCTCAATATGTCTATAAAACTTTTAAAGTTGTAGATGGAACTGGAAAAACCTTGAAATGATGATTGAACAACAATGGTCTGCTCTATGAATATAATCTTGAATGGATTATTGCACATAGCATTCTTTATCTCCACAGGTTCAACTTTGAAATACGATATTTCATAAATCTGATTCTCAACAATGAGATCATCAAACTGTTTTATCAAGGGATACTTCACAGAGCCATGAATAAATGCACCCTAATCAAAAAAATAAATAAAAGTATTAGCTTAAAACATTAAAGAATAAATGATGTTATCTTAAAAAAAAAAAATATTACCTCATCATCAACCATTATCAATTCTAAATACAGCGGAAATTTTGCATATCCCTTCTTTGTCCATTTCCGACAAACTCTAACACATATTTTCCATGGTTTATCGCTGTTGTCAAGGTTCGAGACAGAATCATACATTGACATTATATATCGACCTCCAGCCAAAACTCCAAGAGTAGCCTATAGAAACGTGATCTGCAACCCAAATAAAATACATTCAACTGATATGTAATTCTCAAATGCATCAACCTGGAAAATATGATGGCTCCTAGAAAAAAACAAACCTGCTCAATTGAAAATTCCAAAGTATGACAGATTAATTATGAACGGTAAAAAGGGGATTTCGGATTAAACACAGAATTAAGATTAAAAACATTCAGAACTCGAAATAAATTAAGATGGCCGATGAGAATGAATATACCTTAATTTCGGAGAGGATGGTCAATGACAATGGAATCTGCAAAAAATCAAACACAGCAACGAATCGCACAATCAGACATGGAGGAGTATGCAATAAATTATGAATTACAAAAAATTAGAAAAAAGAAACAAATACCTTGATAGAAACCCTTGAATTTGGAACAGTACATCATGTAGTCGGAATGAGAAGAGACACTGAATTGAATTTGACAAAATGAAGATAAGAACACACCATAAAAATTGATAATCATACAATATCGAACAAATTTGGCGACAATAAATTGAATACAGCAATAAAACCTGAGAAGCGAACGTATGATTGGCACACTGGGCGAATTGAAGAGAATACGTACTGCGAGAAGGGAAAAATATTGAGAGAAGGAGAAATACAACCGCAATAAGGGGAATGGAAGAGAGCAGGAGAAATACACAATTAAACCCTATTTCTGAGAAGATGGAAACTGAATAATGAGAAGGAGAAGACGAAGAAGCGGAATAATAGCTGTCTAATTGGAAAAATTGACCGAAATTAATATTTCAATTACTGATATTGATTTCAATAAGATTTAAGGAGAAAATATAAATTGACGTGGCAAAATTGAGAGTTTCTATTGGACAATAGAATTTGAAATTGAATGAGAAAAGTTTCTCAATATGTGAAATTGAGCATTCTGATTGGTCAATAGATTTTAATTTTATCTACGTGTCAAAATTGGAGCTTTTGATTGGTTGTCTGCTTGATAGATAAGCGTTCTGGATTTATATATTAATAGATAATTAGTAGATCAGCTGTCCTTCTTTGGCTTTTTCAACACTATATATATACCTAAATTAAATAAGCCAAATCACACCAAATTATATGTTCATTAACATTACCCAGAACACTATTAGAGTAGAATTAATGTCAAACATTACGAGTGATGATCATGGCGATAGTTTTTGTTCCGGTGAAGTTCCGCAGCAGCAGCAGAACCCGTCGATCGGATCAGCCCTCGACTCGACTAACAAGAAAGGAAATCTACCAGGAACTCCAGGTTATTCCAATAATTGCATTTTATATTAAATAATTCTTATTTTGGACATGAAAATTATGTATTTATTGATTTATTGTATTTATCATGAATTCATGATCAGATCCCTCGGCAGAAGTCGTTGCGCTCTCACCAACAGCCCTCATGGCGACGAAAACGTTCGTCTGCGAAATTTGCCAAAAAGGGTTCCGAAGGGAGCAGAATCTGCAGCTGCACACAAGGGGTCATAACGTAATTCCACTGAATTCCACGAACCTGGTTAGAAAATGCGTTTACGTTTGCCCCGAGCCTTCGTGCGTGCACCACAGCCCGGATCGCGCTCTCCAAAACTTAACCGAGATCAAGAAACACTACCTTAAGAAGCACGGGCCGGTGTCGTCAGATTCGAAGGCTCATCAGAAGGCTTGTGGCACCATGGAATTCAAATGTAATTGTGGAACTATCTTTTCCAGGTTTGAATTATATTTTGTTTCCTTTTTTTCGAAATATTACGACTATTTATCGTGTTTTATAAAAGAATAATTTGGCTCTTTCATCCATCCAGGAGAGACAGCCTGTTGACTCACCGGGCATTCTGTGAAGCAGCGAGCCAGGTCAGATTAGGGCCAGTGGGCCGAATCCCGAAAGCCCAATTTTCAGATCTCATGTCAATAATTCCCAACATGGACACCACGGAAGCCCTATCAGAATTCAAGCCCGTGGATCAAATATTTGGGCTTAACATTGGGCCCAAATACTTTCACAGCCCAAATGACCAGTCACCGTTAGGGGTGGGAACGAGCCGAGCCGAGCCGGGCTTTGCTTAAATAGGCCTGGGCCTAGTTTAAAAAATTTAGGCTCAAGCCTGGCCTAGTACCTATCGTAGGCTTTTTTAAGAGGCTCGGCCTAAGCCTTTTTTGTAAATAGGCCCGGCCTGAAAGCCTTTTAAAAGCCTTTTTAAGTACAATTTTAATTTCAACTTGATTTAGTGAATAAATCTAAGATTCAAATAAAAATATTTTAATTAAATTTAATTATATTTAATTCATTTTATAAAATTATTTTTAACTTTTAACTATTCAATAATTAATAATAATTAAAAACGTGAACAAAATTTTATAAATACAAATAATGTTCAATATAAGATAATCACATTTTAATTTTAAATTTCTAACAATGTGGGATAACAATAATAGAATAATGATTAATATGTACTTAGAAAAAACTAAAATTAAAAATATTATTTTTCTCTAAAATTAGATATATACCTTATTAATATATATTTATTTATTATAATATATATATATATATATATATATATATATATATATATATATATATATATATATATATATTAAATAGGCCGGCCTGTTAGGCCTAAAAGGCTTGGAATAGAGCTTAAGCCTGGCCTGTTTATATAAACGAGCTTTTAAAATAGCTTAAGCCTGGCTCGTTTAATAAACGAGCCGAGCCGAGCCGAGCTTTTGTAGGCCGAGCCATAGGCCCCTGTCGGGTAGCCTGGCTCATTCCCACCCCTAGTCACCGTCGTTCCTCCAAGTAGGATTTGAGCAAAATACCACTCAAGAAGTGGCAGCTCAGCTCTTCCAAGGTGGCTTGCTCAGGAACGGCAGGATGCTGATCGAAAAGAAAAATCCGTCGATCGAATTTGTTAGTGGAAAGGGCTTTCGTGTGAAACCGACAACTCCAACGAGATCGGGTGGGAGTGCGATCCCGACCGTTGATTTCTTGGAGTTGAGGAGACCACCACCGCAGGATATGAATCCTGAGACTTCTAGTAATTCAGATGTTTGAACCTATGGAGTATTAATTTTGTGTTTATTTATTTTGTTTTTTATGAAAGTGTTTGCTTTTGTGTGTAACATTGATTTTTTTACAATTAAAGTTATTTTTTTCCACTTATTTCAAATAAGTATGAATATAAATATTTGATTTTTATTAAGAAACCAAAACAGAAACCGAAACCAAAATCAAAACTGTCTAATTGAAAAAAGGGTTAGGAAAATTTTCAAATTATTCAGTCATTAAGCAGAGAGCTCTCTCACAGTTGGGACTCCGGCATAGGCCGTCCGAGCCGCAAGTGAATGGACACGTGTACAACGTCGGGCACTGCTTCAAGTATCTTCTTCTCCGCCTCCTTTGCAACCTCTGCAGCCTCCCTGAATTTTTTTTTCATAATCGAAATTCAAGGGTGTTGCAAGAAAATAGGAAGTAGTACCAATTAGTAAAATCACCATATTAACCTTCACCTGATCAACGTGTCAGGTGGCATCGAAACCTCGATTTCTAGATAAATCTGTCCTTGCAACGAGTGGCGAGTGATGCACTTGACTACCATTCTCTGAAAGCCAATAAAGATTTCGCTTTAACCAAGCAATAAAAAGAATGCCCCTTGAGTCGATTGAAGGGGGAGAAAAGAAGAACTCAAACCTCTGAGAAATTGGAGGATAAAAGTTTGGACACTGTATCTTCGACAGCATTTTGCTCCAAAAAGACGGAACTGTTCTGATGATTTGAGCATTTATAGTTTCCTTTATCATCGAAACCAGTTCCAGAAATACGTGAAGTCGCTGGCTCTGAGCAAAAGAAAAACAAATTCGAAACAACAATATGATAAAGCAAGTTCTCGAAACAGTCATTGTAAAAATCACAGAGGACAAGATAGTCATTTACCAATGTGTATGAAGACTTCTGCTACTTCAGGATGTGAACGCTGAAGCCGATGCCTAACGTTTTCCCCAACATCATGTGCAGCACTAACGCTAGAAAAAGGATCTACCTGCGAAAACGAAGAATTTGCTAATTAACACCGAGTTTATATTAAAACGATGTTAAAAAAAAGGAAGCATGGGAGACACCGAAAAACCTCAACATCAACATCAAGATACAGAGAGGACCCCGCTCGCCTTCCTCTGAGGTGGTTATATCCCTGCAGTTTGCATCGGAGATATTTAGAAAAAAACGGAAGATGAAAATAGTCGATGCGTGGATTTGTAATCGACTTGCCTTCACTCCATCAACGCCGAGTATAGTTTCTTTATAAGGTTCCAGTTGTTGTGGTTCGACAGCAGCATCCACCAATTCCAAGATACTAAAATCCAAATATATATGTATCAATGTGGACGAGAATTTATCAATACTGATTTTATTCACTTATCAAGAGAAACGGAAAATCTACCTTTGATAACCACTTTCAAGTCCAGCTTTTAAAATCATCCCGGAAACGAGAAGTCCGGCAAGAGGGTCGAAAAATCTAACCCCGAGAATAGACCCACCTGTTTTTCCAAGTTAGGAAGAATATTGCATCCCGTAAAACAAATAAATATAAAATCCCAACGAAAGATATTTACCAACCCCAATGAGAGCGACAAATGATGAAACAGCATCCGCACGATGATGCCAAGCATTGGCTTTCATGAGTCCGCTCCCCGTCTTTTCACCTGCCCTCTTTGTAATCCAATAGAGCCTTGTTTTACGAGGAAAAAATACATTAAAGTCAATACGGAAATAAGAGGTTAAAGAGATATCAAAACATTTCGAACAAATCTTAATCATAGAAAATATACCCATAACATAATTTTAACAAGAATAAATTTTGAACACATATTTGTAACAAAAATGACTAGTATACCCCTCCTTAACACCTATAGATATTATAGCCATGTTCAATGCCAGAATCGGGTGCTCCATGTCAATCTCATGGTGGTGTCCAGCGTGCGTATGATTATGAGCCGCGGATTGGTTAACTATCTCAGGAGCAGCTGACCATAAATCCTACACGACAAAATATTCCGTATATTACAAAAGTGAGATAAACAATATTCCATATATAATAATGTAAGATGGAGTATCCCCTTTCGATTAATCCACATACCATCAAGACATCCAAAGCATGCCAAGCAATGCCTCCGGCCGTTACCAAAAGGACACTAGAAATCCCAAGCGCTCCTAAGGTCTCAAACTTTCCATGACCTGAATGATGAAGAGTCGAACTAATAGTCAGACTCAGAGGGTCGAATTTTCTGGGGCAAATTGGGAAATCCAACGGTATAGAAAATGCCAACTAGTTTCTTAGTTACATTTCTACACACACACTCCATGATGAACATACACATTTACAATGAAAAAAAGTAGGTAGATTCAGATCAAAGGTGACCATATGGATGTTCTTTATCCTTCGGCGCCCTCGCGGCTTTGAACGACAACAACGCAACACCACTCAGTACCTAAAAATTAAAGATTGAAAATAAAGGTGTGATTTTTTTTTCATGATTATATAATTTCTAAAAAAAAGCATCTAAAAATATATATACCACATCGGAAATCGAATGAGCGGCGTCAGCTATGATCGCAGTGCTGCCGGAGAGATATCCGGTAGCGGCTTTTCCGGCGGCCAATCCGATATCCGCCGCCAGGCCCAGCCGGAAAATCTTCTCGCCCTCTTTTCCCGATCGAGAATCTCCATCGTCGTGGTGGTGGTGCGTGTGGCCCACGTGCCAGCGCCTGTGAACCTTGAAATTAGGGTTTTCGGAACGACGGAAGGTCGATTGATCACACGGTTTCGAGTTCAGGGCAGCACCTGAAGTCGCTAGAATCTTCGAGTAAGAGCGTGAAATCGATTTGTTAATTGGATTGATATTGATCAAGAGTCTAAATCCCATTTCAAAAAACAAAACAAAAAAACAAAAAACAGATCAAATCGGCTAGCAGAAAAATCGAAGCTTTGGACAATGTAGGAGGAGGAACTACGAGCGTCTAATGTAAGCGAAAAAAATGATCTTTAATTTAGTCAAATCATACTTAAAAAAAAAAAGAGAAATTAACTTAACTTAATTTACTTAAAAAGAGCCTTATTAAAAAAAATCGTATTATGTTATTTTTGGTTTTTATAATTATGAAATAATCGGGTCGATTCGAGTTTCTCAAGTCGATGTTTGCACAACAACGAGAACTACTTGATATGTCGATCGGATCAAAGTTTCTTTGCTGATGATTCAATTTGATATTCTCTTATACAAATAGGACTGATCGAGTCTTGTACAAATCGAGGCTAATCGAGTGAAGAATCGTGCTTAATATTTTCTGGATGTGGATGGCTAAAAAACCAATCACGAATGGGAGAAGTGTGAGTGTCTGAATGAGAGTGAGGTTGAGTTAAATGGAGGATGGCTCGGATAGATGGGTCGACCTAACTCCGCCACACTGGTTGCTACAACGTCAGAGTATATGTGTATTCACTTCGAAACCCATTTTAACAAGTACTCCGTAGTTCCTTGTAACTTGGATAGTTTCTTGATTAGTTTATACCTGCATCCTGATACAAATCGTTTGTATACAACCCAAAAGTCCCACATCATTATCAACATCATCTTTTAATCACAAGTCTTCATTACAGTATGAGACAAAAAAACACCACATTGTTATTTAACAGTCTCGAACCATTATCAATTAGTGAAAGAAACAGTCTTAACCGTATGATCGATCAAAAATCAAGAATCTCCATATATTTCGAGAGAAAAAAATACTTATAAAAAAAAATCCCGAGAAGTACTTAAGCAGCACAGAAAAACCTCTCCCATTTTTTTTCCCATTTCTCTGCAATATTACTACCTACCATTGTCGCCCCCTTTTATTCTGCTGCGCTGCTCTATCGTCCCTGTATGCATGCCTTGAATTCCGATTTGGTTCACCTTGATATGGGTAATCTTGATTCCTAGATGGGCTTTCATCTGGGCTCCACGAATCGTATTCGGGCCTACCCCTGGAGTGGTTCTGTGGTACCGCGGCCTGCACAGGTCCCCCAGCATAAGCATTGTAGCCATTCAAATTTTGATTGTTCTGATAGTGATAACTAGACTCGACACCCTGCCTAGCTCTCGACGAGTTAACGTTATATCCACCTACGCTAGACGACCCGGCCCGATCAGAGTCAGGTATCGCATGTGCGTTTGGCATCATTGTGGTCAAATGTTGTGTGTGCGAAGTACTAAATCTACTTTGGTGGTACATTTGAGTGTTTGAAGGTGCGTGCCACTGTTCGGACAACTGAACAGATGATTGTAGATATGCTGCTGCTGGAGACGACACCTGTTGTTGGACCACCATTGAAGGCTGCTGATGAGCCAAAATCGTGGTGGCCGGAAAACCGCCTGAGGAGTGATACATGTTGCCATTTGCCGACATTTGTTGTCGTGAAAACGGGTTTCTTGAGAAATCAGGCCTTGTTCCATTCTGCATCAACAGATCATTAACACCATACATATCAAGAGTCTTAAAGATATAATGAAGAAATTTATGAAAGTGGATTCTATCAGATTTCACTCTAAACCTCCGCACTAATTTAGTTTATCTATTTCTCCATTTGTCTTCTTATTTTGTACTATTATATTTATAATTGCTTCAGTTGGTCTTAAAGATAATGGTAATGTAAAAGCGTTTCTTTTTCTCGTACTTCAACAAAAATTTTATTTTCTGTGTTTGGTATTTGGTAATTTACTTTCTTTTCCAAATTCTCATCAATTGGGAGATAAGAAAAAAGGACCCCTGAAGGAAGAAGATTGTAGAAACCGGGAAATAATTTCTGTAAATTTGCTCAAGTTGAGTAGTACACAATGTGCTAAAATTACGCACCGGAACAGGCTCGGTCGAAGGTGTCGGAGAAGGAAGTGAAACCTCAACCCTACTTTGGGCATCTCCAGCTAACGCACCCAACGACATCACCCCATTCGATTTGATCATATCAAGCAGTTTAACAGTCGCATCAACCGATAGATTACCAGCTTGCCCAGATGTCAAGGCAAAAACCAATTGCGGATTTTTTAGCAACTCAGCTAGAAGTTCAAGATCGGGTTCGGGCAAATTCTCAGATGACGAGGCAATCGGAGCTACATTTTCATTGCTACCATTATGAGAAAAGGAAGGTGTTTCTAAGGGTTCAACGTCCGGTAACTGTTCTATAGGGATTTCGGGGGTTAATGTGTCGTCAGGGTCCATTTCACGGTCCCAAGGTTCTTTTGGGTTGGGAGGGATTTCTTGGGTTGACCTATAAACTATTTCTCTTTCACGCCTAATCCTGTTTTTTTGGACTTCGATTTCTTTGCTATTGGCACCATCACCGACACACCATTCCTCCATGATTTCCACTTCTGCATGAAACAAACGAACAGTCTATCATAAATAAAGACAATCAACATTCAACAAGATGAAGGGCAGGAAAAGTTACTAAGCTCAGAAAACTTGGTCCGAAATTAATAAATTATTTGATTATTCTTAATAATTAGTACAATCCCCAATAAAAAATATTAGATGCTTTGTCATTAACCAGTATATCCATTTAAAAGTACAAAACTGTCTTGTCTGATAAATTAAAATCTGGAACAATAAGACAGACGAGACAACAATAAATCTGAACAGTAGCCATGGAAAATATACCTGGAGGTCTGCGCCATGGGATTTGAATTCTCTCGAACTTCTTCCACGGAGGCTCCTTAATTTCCGGAGAAGCTTCCCGTGGTTTATCAGGTTTGGAGGCAGCATTATCAATTTTCCTCTCCTCCTCAAGTTCAGTCTGAATATGAGTCATAGAGACAGACGGCAGTTCAAGTTTAGAGACAGCATTATCGAGTATCCTCTCCTCCTCAAGTTCAGTCTGAATATGAGATTTAGATACAGATGCCAGATCAAGTTTAGAGACAGCATTATCGAGTATCCTCTCCTCCTCAAGTTCAGTCTGAATATTAGACTTAGAAACAGATGCCAGATCATGTTTAGAGACAGCATTATTGAGCTTTCTCTCCTCCATAAGTTCTGTCTGTATATGAGACTTAGAAACAGCTGGTAGGGGACTGGCATGTGAAGAGGTACATCTGTTCTGACTTTCGGATGTCAATTTTTCATCAGGAGATGTAGAAGTCACTGTCTTCCCATGTTTACTCATCATAAATTGAGCACGCATCTTTGCTTTCTGTATGTCATCAGCAGAAAGCGGACGACTTTGAGTTATGGAAGTTGGTCTTGCAGCCTGGGCACTTCTTATACCCAATCTTTGACTTGGATGCTCTACCATCTGGACTTTACGGCGCTCTTTCGTATCTATTAGCTTATTAAGGCATACAATTTCCAGAAACAAGAAAAGTGAAGAGGGAAGGATGCAAATGTCTTAAGCATTGAGGATAAAAACTTCTAAGAGAACGCTATCATCCAATCAATATATCTAAGACAATCCAATAAAATATCAAGTGAACATAGAGTAATCCAAGCATGCGAGCTTTTACGAGAAGTATTCTGTAGCAGTTTGGAGCTTAGGCATATACATCTTTTTGACTGGATTGATTGAGAAACAAAACATCAGTCATTATTTACTAATCTCAGCCAACAGGAACATTAAATGTCAACACATTTATTACCATCTCTCTGTCTTTTGGTTTATGCAGCCTTATAATGTGTGATACAAAAGTTAAATCAGGTAACAACTTTCAGGCTGAAAATCGATGTTCAAAAATCCTACTGATAATACCAATAAAGAAATATCAATCATTCATTTTTTCTCCAGTTTTTTCCAACAAAATCTCATTATATTTCTTTGGGAAGAACAAAGAATTTAAAATAATTTGCAATCTTTACATAATTAATTCACCAGATCCTTGATTAGAGAGATTTCAAAGATTTCACTGGTGTCATTGTGACTTGCCAAAACACACCCCACCCAACACAAAAGGATTAATCATTATTGGTGATGTTCTCTAGATTCGGCGAGGGGATAATTATTGTAACTATAATTTCTGCCAACACTAACAGCATATCAATGAATTAGTAATGATTCAAAGGAAAGAGGAAAAAAAATGTATAATTGATAGTTTAAACATCAATGAAAAGTATGCATCCTATGTACTGAAGATAAATGGCAGGGACCAAGAAAAGGGCCCAGGTTTTTAGTCATAATTATTTAAGAATGATTGACAAGTCTCATTGAGTCATTTCTCAACCAGCCGTTCCCACTTGGACCCAATCATCCAAATAGAAATTCATATATAGTTCTCTGAGTATTAGAATGCTGTATTCTAAACAAATAGAAGGATACGTGACGGTAAAACACCTTTACGTTTATTAGATTCATCCCCTGGGGCCATAAGCATTTTAAGAGGCTGGGAAACTTCAAACATCCTGTGAAAGAACCCATTGTTTATAATGTAACTACTAATAATAAATTTTGCAGATAACTTGAGGAAACAGGCTGATGGAAGTAGCATACCTATGGTTATCAGTATTGTCACCTAAGAACCTCAAAGCTTCTTTCTGAAATTGTAAGAGTACAGTTAAGTCTTATAGCATGCTTTAGAAATATAAGTATATAACTTTATAAGACTCACAAACGCATACCCCATTGTCATCTTTTAAATTCCACGATTCATCACCCATAACTTCGTCAATGCTGTGGAGTGAAAGACACCAACTATAAGACAATGTGAAAATAGAATTTTTATAAACTTATGCAGTCAATAATGGTCTTGCCTCTGCTTCAACAGCATCTCATCCTCTAAATCACTGGCTGATATCAACCCATTGTTTTTCTTCAAAGATAATTTCTTCCCGAAAATATTGCTCCATTTAGCTAATAGAACTCTTGCCCTGTGTGAGATATCTGATCTTCAAATCAGAAAAAATGAGCCAACTAGCGAAGGAGATTCATCAATGGATTAACACAATAAAAAACAATTTTAGTATAAAATTGCTATTTCTCTCCACATTGCACTGATAGCAAAAACGTAACTGCATCAAATAATTTGAGACTGCCTTAAATGTGAAGTGCCAGACATAGAGTCAAACAGTTTATGAATTATACCATTTTAATCTCGTCCAATCAAAATTGAATATCAGCCCATTAAGGATCATTATTTACTTTGGTGTCCCTAAATCTAGGAAGAACTGATAAATACACAACGAGAGAAGAGCAACCAAGGAACTAAAAGTAAAGAGACACACCTGATGTCCTGTAAAACCGCAACCTATTTACACTTTGCAATACAGCAGACATATGCACAGGGAGAGCTTTGATCATTGGCAAGCTGTGTAGTAGCTGAGAATGGCAAATTAGCATTAGAAACTTAGTGGCCAGTGATTAAAAAATAAAGCATGTAAATATCAAAAATAAATCAGAAAGTACCTTGAGAACAACTCGAATAAAACTCGATTGTTCTTCTTTAGCAGCTTCACTTAACCATGTTGCAAGTATCATCAACCCCCCTTCAGCCAAAAACCTGCAAGCATGTAAGAAAAATAAATCGAAAGAAAAAAAAGCAATACAGATGGAAAACAAATAGAAGTAAAAAAACGTACCAACTTAGCACTGAAGGATTTTCCATACGAAGAACCCACTTCATCAATTTCACCTGTCCAGAGAATGACTCTTCTTTCCTCATTAAACTGAAAATATTGCCGACAAACTGTAGATCTGACTCCCCCATGCCAGAAAACTCCTCCTGCTTCTTTGAGCATGAAGGCTCTTCCTCAATATTTGTTGGAGCAATTGTGTTTAGAGGGAGAGGTTCCACAGGCATATTGGGGTCGGGAGTAGAGGCAACATCACCACGCATTCCATCACAGGCCGGAGAACTAGTATCTTTCTCTCTAGATATCCGGGCAAACTTCCTCACTCTAGTTCGCTGACCAGTAAAAAAATCACGAACCTAAAAAATATAGTTAACTACAGTCAGTTAAACCATTCTAGATCTTTTCAGGGAAAAAAACAGAGAACTGAGACAAAACGAAGAATAACCAATTGAATATGATGACCTGAGTAACTGTAACTCCAAATTGAGCACTCATTTCCCGAGTTTCCCTCTTGCTTATTGCATCTTTAATGGAAAATACAGATTGCATGTATTTCACAGCCTTAGGATTCAGCAAATCCCTAGGTCTCTTTCCTGTAAACAGAGAATGCTAGAAATATAAGGTCTGTGATACTTGCATTTTCTAATTAGAATTGATCCATTATATTATGAAAACGCAAAATCACACATTCTCCTAACCACCCCTTATTAATCAAAATTTTATGTTCTGGCAGAAATCATTAATTCTTAGTCAACACCTGATGTTTCTGTTTATCACGCACAGTTCGAACAAAAAAGTAAAATACCATCAATGTAATCAACTATCTATTTATCACGGAAAACCGACATGAAAAACAAGAACATGAACAGAGTACTCACCAATTTTAATGGATAAAGCCCCAGCAGCCTGCGTTATTTTTACAAAAGAACAAGATTGATAATCAGCTAACACACTATGTGCGCAAAAAATGAATAGAATTTCAGTAAAAATATATAGGCAGAAAAAAGGTACCATCTCTTGAGAAAGAGGATTCACGCCGGTTAGTTTGCATTGAGTGGAGACTACGTCCTGGAGCTTTTCGATCTGATCCTCGAACAGATTTTTCTGCTCATCTAACAAGTCTCCGTAAGACTTCATCGGCACCGCGAGCTCCATCGCTGCAGCCTCTTCCGGCAACTCTATCCACTCAGTTTCCGATTTCCCGATCGAGAAAACCCGCGCATTACAAGAAATAACAAAAATGGCAAAAAAAAACCGTAAAAGAAATCAAAAAGTAACCGCTGCGATCATAGGTTGAGCTAGGATTTGCGAGAATTGGGCGACATCGAAACGGGATTTGGCAAAGGTGGACGTGAAATTTTGTAATTAGGGTTGTGCGATTTCAATTTTGGGTGGATGGTTTATTGCTCCGTATATTAAATGGAAACGATTTTCAGTGGGCGGAGTTTCGAGTCGGGTGCAGACCACGCTCCAATATTTTTATATTTTTGCTGTGTAATATAAATATATAAAATTCCATTAATAAATTAAATAATTAAGAGTAAAATTTTAAAAAATAAATAAGTATTTTCTTAAATGATAATATAATTAAGAGTATATTTTTTTTTTGAATTTTAGAAATAATCAATTAGAATTTTTAAAAATTATTAAAAGTTTTGAGTTATTTAATAAATAATTAAAAAAAAATCTTTACATATTTACAAATTCTAAAAAAAATTAAATTAAAAATTGTATTTAAAAGTCAAGAAGTGAAATTGCTAACGTGCAACACGTTTTTTCCTTCCCGCTGGTACTTGATCGTCGGGGAAAGGCTTATCATATTCAAACACCAGATATCAGATATCAGGTTTCATACCTTTAGAATCTCTCTGAAAATCTATGTCATCCATGTTTGCCGCTCTATGTAGGAGGAGCCCAACTGCTCCGACGAGTGCTAGTATTTTCGCTGCCCAACTTTTTCGGCCTGGCCGTAAAACTTTCTTGTTCAGGTCATGCTCTTCAGGTGTTTGTGAAAATGCCTCAGAGGAAAATAACACTTTCTCTGTTTCCTACCTCGTTAATTCATGTGGGCTGTCCTCAGAGGCCGCCGTCTCAATCTCCAAGAAACTGCTCTTCAAGTCGCCCGAGAAACCCGATGCAGTTTTAGATCTACTCCGAAAGTACAATTTCACGAATGCCGATATCTCGAAACTCGTCTCCAGATGGCCGCCCGTTCTCTTAGCCTGCCCCAGCAAAACCCTGGTGCCGAAACTCGAGTTCCTCCTCTCCATCGGCGTGCCTCCTAATGTCTTGGTGAAGAGCGTTTCATCGCAGCCGTCGGTGTTAAAGCGTGGTCTCGAGAACACGCTCATCCCCACTTACCATCTCCTGAAAACCCTGCTTCAGACAGACGAGAATGTTGTGTCCGTGTTCAGGCGTTCTCCGAGGGTGTTTGGAGGTGGTTGGCCGAGGGGCATTTCTGCCATTATATCGACCCTGAGAGAGAGAGAATTGCCCGAATCTTCCATTGTTTCTTTGATCTTGTACCAACCGTCTTTTCTCTTGATCAGTAAAGACAAGCTAGCTGCGTGCGTAGACCGCGCGATCGAGATGGGATTCGATATTTCGAAAAGCGGGTTCTTCAGTGCGATCCTGGTTTTCTTCAACACGAGCGAAGCTACTATGAAGCGTAAGATGGAGGTTTACAGAAGGTGTGGCTGGTCGGAGAAGGATATTATGGTTGCTTTTCTGAGGTACCCTCTTTGCATGAAAATATCCGAGAAGAAGATTATCGCCAACATGGATTTTCTCGTTAACGAGTTTGGGTGTACGCCTGTGAGCGTCGCTCACAACCCTGTGCTTCTGACTTACAGCCTCGACAAAAGGATAAAACCAAGGTGTCTGGTTGCTGGAATCTTGAAAACGAAGGGGCTGAGGAAGAAGGTGCCCGGTGCTGCCACCCTGTGTAATGTACCGGAGGTGAAGTTCCTGGAGAGCTATATTGCCAAATACAAGAAAGATATTCCGGAGCTGTTGGACATCTATCGAGGAAAGTCGAGCCCTAGAACCCTCCTGAGATAGATTTTTATGTCGAGAAGTATATGATCGACTCATTGAGAGATGAATGCACTTACGATGAGAATCATGTTGAGTTTTTGTTGATTAGCTACTATTGTGATTGAATTTTCCTGCTAGTATTATTTAGAGTGCATTGTAACCAGTGGTTTCCCCATCGATTTGAGTTGAAGGTCGACTCGAGTTTAAATTGAGCACATAATACTCGACTCAAGATTTCATCTAGAGTTGAGTTGAGTTCGATTATACAAATCGAGCAATATGTTATTTGACTCGAAAAGCTCCAAAACGAACATTAGAACTCGTTTCGCACTAGGACCTGTTCTTTTGGACTGAAATCGGCTGAATTGAACTGAACTTAAGCGATCTGAACTGAACTGAATTGATTTTTTTATAAAAATAATAATAATTTTTATAATTTATTAAAAAAAAATTTAAAAATATTAATAATATTATGACAGTAACTAGATTTTATATTTAAAATTATACATTTAATTTATTTTTTGTTTATTTTATTTTAATTTATTTTGAAATGAACTGAACTCAACTAAACTGAAGCGCGATTTGAACTGAACTGAACTGAAGCGATCTGAACTGAATTGAACTGGACTGAAATTAAGTCCAAAAGAACAGGTCTTTGAACTGAACTGAACGGAAGCGATCTGAACTGAATGCGATTTGAACTGAACTGAACTGAAGCGATCTGAACTGAATTAAACTGGACTGAAATTAAGTCCAAAAGAACAGGTCTTTGAACTGAACTGAACGGAAGCGATCTGAACTGAATTGAACTGGACTGAAATTAAGTCCAAAAGAACAGGTCCTTAAACTGAACTGAACTGAAGCGATCTGAACTGAATTGAACTGGATTGAAATTAAGTCCAAAAGAACAGGACCTTAATACTGCTTCGACTAGTTAGTAGTCCCAAGAGTAATCTTGTTAATCCTAGGGATGGGAAAAAATACCGAATTATCGAAATACCGAACTTACCGTACCGAAAAATGCCGAAAAAAAATCAAATTTTCGGTATATTGAATTTTTCGGTACGGTATGATACCGTATCAATAATTTTCGGTACGGTATCGATATGAAAGTTTTTAAAATTTCGGTATTTCGGTATATACCGATATACCGTAAATAATCGGTATAGTTCGATATTTCGATATATATATCTTTCGGTATGCAAAAAACAATCGGTATAGTTCGATATTTCGGTATATATATACTTCGATATGCAAAAAAAAGTCGTTATGATTCGGTATATCGATATTTTCGGTATAATTCGATAATAAAAATTTCGATATGGTTCGAT
This sequence comes from Euphrasia confusa, assembly GCA_954870475.1. Lineage (NCBI taxonomy): Eukaryota > Viridiplantae > Streptophyta > Magnoliopsida > Lamiales > Orobanchaceae > Euphrasia > Euphrasia confusa. The sequence goes on from OX940949.1 coordinate 1,051,267, forward strand.
ATATCGATATTTTTGTTATACCGAAAATTCGGTACGGTATCGGTATAGATTTTTTCGACATCGAAATTTCGGTATATCGATATTCGGTATACCGAACACTTTTCGGTACGGTATCGATATGAATTTTTTCGAATACCGAATTTTTCGGTGCGGTATCGGTATGACCGATTCGGTACGGTACGGTATTCCATCCCTAGTTAATCCAAACAAAACACTTGAGAAGAAAATACATACTGACTAAGAGGAGTATATTTCTGTTAATTATTTTGTTTTGTACTAATATAGTACTCGGTCAGTAAAAGAAAAAAAAAAACGCTTTTCATTCCTTTCGTCCAAAAGCGTAGACCTTACCACGGCGGCGTTCGTCGATCTTCAAAACATCTGCCGCCGCTGCCGGCCTACAGTCTAGTTGAATATCTATGTTTGGAATTTTCCTCATGAGACGAATATGGGCTTCTCCCAAAGCTATCACCTCCGTTGTACAAAACGCGTGCTCGGTCAGGTCATGCTCCTCAAGTGTTTGTGAAAATGACTCAACGAAATCTTTCACTGTTTCTTACCTCATCAACTCATGTGGGCTGTCCTCCAAGAACGCCATTTCCGCATCCAAGAAACTGTGTTTCAAATCACCAGACAAACCAGATGCTGTGTTGGAGCTCCTCAGAAAGTACGGATTCACAGATGCTAATATCGCTGGAATCGTCGCTCGATATCCGAATATTCTTGCATGCTGCCCGAACAAGAACCTGTCCCCGAAGCTCGAGTTCTTCCAATCCATCGGCGTCCCTCTTCCTCGTTTGGCACAGAAGCTATCGGGGCAACCTTCGATTTTGACGCGAAGTCTGGAACACTCTCTCATCCCTTCGTATAATGTCTTGAAAAATCTACTTCAATCCGATGAAAAAGTTGTCCATGCATTTTTGCGCACTCCGTGCACATTCGGTCGGTGCTGGTCAAATGGGATTTTTTCCAACATCTCACTGTTGAGGGAAAGAGGAGTGCCCGACTCTGCGATTGTTTATCTGGCCATGCGTGAACCGTCTTTGCTTGTGATTGTTAAAGAAAGGTTAGCTGCGTATGTGGATAGGGCGGTTGAAATGGGATTCAACGTGTCGAGAAGTTGTTTTGTCCACGCCATCCGAGTTTTTGCTGGTGTGACTGAAGAGACTCTGAAGCATAAGATGGATGTCTACAAAAGGTGCGGATGGTCGGAAGCTGACATAAACGCCGCGTTTTTAAGGTGTCCCTTTTGCATGAATCATTCCGAGGAGAAAATAATAGCCAATATGGAATTTCTCGTTGACAAGGCGGGATGTAAACGTGCTGACATCGTCGAATGCCCTATGCTTCTGAGTTATAGTCTCGAAAAAAGAATAAAACCGAGATGTTTGCTTTATAAGATATTGAATGACAAGGGTCTGAAGTTGCCTAGTGTGACCTTCATGTTGAAATTGTCCGAGGAGAGGTTCTTGAAGAGGTTCATCGTCAAATATGAGAAAGATATTCCGGAGCTATTGGGCATCTATCACGGAAAGACGAGCCCCCCTCCTAAAATGGATTTCAGTGGAGAAGTCATATCTACATGAAGACACTGAGTTTGATGCGTCTGCAAGGGCAGCAACTATAGTTTAATCTGAAGCCTAAGCAACAAATGAATCTCCATTGAATTTGTGTTTCTTTTGAATCTTGAAAATTGTAAGCTCAATGCATCCTACAAGACTGTGTTTTTAATGTGTTGTTTCTTGAAAAAAAAAATTGAATTTGTGTTTCTTTTGAATCTTGAAAATTGTAAGCTCAATGCATCCTACAAGATTGTGTTTTTAATGTTTTGTTTATTGAAAAAAAAATTGAGAATTAGAGCATGTATGTTTATGATTTGAACTAGACTCTAACCATTGACAAAATAAACGAACACCATTCCACCGCCTTGATGCCCCGCTTTGGTCAAGGCTAACGCCACTGAGCCCGGCGATGAGAATTGCTCAGAAATTGAATTAAATATCACACTGTGGCATTGGCTATTTTCTGATGTAGGATACGTGGAAGCTTCCTCGCGAAAGAGAATTAAATAAGAAAAAGTGGATTTATGTAATTTACATTAAATAAGAAAAAGTCAACAGTCATTGGACCAATTGTTTTTTCTCTCTCGATTGTTTCCCGATGTGGGATCACGACGTGTAAGCTTTTGAAAAAAGATTGAATCACACAAAAAACAAAATAATCGGACCAAATTTTTTTTTTCTCTGGAATGTTTCCCGATGTGGTATACACGACGTGGAAGCTTTTGAAAAAAATTGAATCACACACAAAAAAAAAAAAAAAAAAAGGTCGAGGTCGTACTGTGTTTACTAACTGTATACCCCGCACAACTGTCCCGCTAGCGGTAACTGCTCTGTGAAGCCAGCCCACTCAATTCCACTGAGACAGTGGAGTGCCGCGATGGAGGACCTGAACGGGTAAACGAGCTGCAGGCAGTTAGCAAAGACTTACCTTCTTTCGGCCTTTAATGCCCCCACTTGGGTTATAGGTCCACGCGACTGAACCCAGCGATCAGTTGTATTGAGAAGCTGATCAAAGTTAAACCCAGGGTTTTGGTTGTTTTCCGATGTGGGATAACGAGAAAGCTGTTGAAGAATACAAAAAACAATGGGAAAGGCAATCTTCCGAGTGTTCCTTGAAATGTTCTTTCACAATCCGAGCCCGTCCCATTATACAGGTGGCATTATATGTTTAAATATGTGAAAGATAAACCCGAGCTATCACAAATATGGACGAGAAACATTCAAAGGAATCTATATCGTTTTTAATAGAGGCGAGACCGAGGACATAAGAAACGAAAGATTAAACAAACAGAACAAAGCGGGATGTAAACATGCTGACATCGTCGAATGCCCTATGCTTCTGAGTTATAGTCTCGAAAAAAGAATAAAACCGAGGTGTTTTGTTTATATGATGTTGAAATTGTCCGAGGAGAGGTTCATCGTCAAATATGAGAAAGATATTCCGGAGCTGTTGGACATCTATCGCGGAAAGACGAGCCCCCCTCCTAAAATGGAATTTAGTGGAGAAGTCATAGAGAGTTTGATGTTTCTGCAAGGGTAGAAAACGATAGTTTTGATCTGAAGTCTAAGCAACAAACGAATCTCCATTGAATTTGTGTTTGATTTCAATATTGAAAATTGTAAGCTCAATGTATCCCTACAAGATTGTGTTTTTAATGTTCGTTTCTTGAAGCAAGTTAACACACCCATTCGTTAAAATACAACAAAAAAAAAAAAGAAACAAAAGGTCGAGGTTCTGTTGAAGGTTCAAAGCCAAACGGGGTAAACACTCTCGTCAACTAGTCCAATAGCAGCTGCTGCTCTGTGAAGCCAGCACAACTTAATGTCCCAATGTCTTATAACACAAGGGCTCTGACGGGTTACCCGATGGGGGTGCCAACCACCATTTTCCTTCAGCCGACAACTTCAGGGGCACCCTGTCGACTGAACCCAACTCGCCGTACGAGAGAGGAGCCAACACCACAGACTATCTGGATGTGGCTCCACCCCTTAGAGGACTCAGGGAAGAGTGTGCACCCAGAAATGGCTGTGGTCAAACCAACAACATTCCGACGCCTTAATGCCCCCGCTTGGATAACAGGTTCACGCTACTGAGCCCGGCGATGAGAATTGGCCGGGAATTGAACTAAATATCACACCGAGGCATTGGCTATTTTCCGATGTGGGATACGTGGAAGCTTCCCCGCTAAAGAGAATTAAATATAAGAAAAAGTGGATTCATAAGAGAATTACTATTTATTTTATATTAAATAAATTAAAAGGTCAACGGTCCTCGGACTAAACTGAACCCGGCGATCAGTTGTATTGAGAAGCTGATCAAAGTTAAACCCAGTGTTTTGATTGTTTTCCGAATAACGAGAAGAGAATTAAATATAAGAAAAATTAAGAGAATTAATATTGTTGGTGAATGTAATTTATATTTTATTATTAAATAAAAAAGGACGACAACAGTCATTGGACCAGTGGGATACACGCGACATGTAAGGGTTTGAATCACACAAAAAACAAAAAATTAAACGCGACTGAACCCGGCCTTCAGCTGTATTGAGAAGCTGATCAAAATTAAACCGAGGGTTTTAGTTGTTTCCCGATGTGGGATTACAAGAAAGCTGTTGAAGTCTTGAAGAACACAAAAAACAAGGTAAAAAGGCAGTCAATCTTCGAGTGTTCCTTCTACGATCGAATCCGAGCACGTCCCGTTGTATAGGTAAACCACCCGAGCTATCACAAATCTATAGAGATAAGTATGGACGAGAAACATTCAAAGGAATATATATTGTTAAAAACAGGCGGGAACAAAAGAAACGAAACAGAACTTCACATGATTAATCAAACAGAACAAATATTCTGACTACAAAGTACAAACAATGGGAAATATTATTACAAGTAGCCCAGTAATTAAACATGTTACATATAATTATAGGGAAGAGGATCATTGACTATCATGTGTTGTTGTGTCATGTCTATATATATATATATATATATATATATATATATATATAGATAGATAGATAGATAGATATATATATATAGATAGATATATTCTCCACAAGCTTCAAATGCACATTTCCTGATACCTATAACCTGTAACAAGGATAACCGTAGTTAGCACCGAATGTACACGCACACTTCCTTAAAGGAGAATCGAGAAAAATACCTGTCAATTTGCATGGTTCTGTTTGCACGAGGGTCCTTTCCACATGCACGGTTATTAAATTTTCCGCATAGCAACTTCAATAGAGTTCCCACCTATTGGCAATTTACATCTTGGAATCAACACCCCGTAAAATTCATAAATACACCTTCAGGAACCAATTCCAAGTATAAACAATGACTACCGTATTGTTTTTTAAATCTGATAAACACGTTTCAGCAACTTATTCAATTTGTCCACACGAAGAAAATAAAAATAAGGCAGGATCAATAGTGCAACACCTGCATACATTACACTAAACAATATCAGAACCATAATGAAAACAATCGAAGCTTTAATTCATAAGAGAGGATAACTGTGAATGAAAATAAACCTGAGAATGCAATTCGCATCGCTTGATTAATCTTTATCACGATCTGGGAAATTCACTGGTGCCAAATAGTCCATCGATCAATATCATCAACCCGGCTTGAACAATAAATTCGAGGCACTTGCATTTATCCAGAAACCAGCTTTGCATGGTAAAGAATGAATTAGGGCACACTGAGAAATCAACTATAACTGTACAGATTTTTACAAGGATGGTTATTATGATTTCTGATCTCATGATCCAATCACGGATCACATATACGCAATATTGGTATACAACACGGGGCCAGGAAGCTTTTTTAAAACTTCTAGCGGCTGATGGTCTCCATTGCAATCCGTACAAGACGCAATAAAACATCAACATCTTGGAAGTTAAAATCTAGTGCCTTCTTTAGTGAACTAATGCTCTCTTTATGCGAGGTTTCTCCGAGTCTAGCAGTGGCGGCTGAGAGAGCAATTCTTGATTTCCTCGAGGCTTCCATCGCACAATTGACATCTTGTGCCTACATAAAGCCAGCATTCATTGTGTTCAAATAACAACTTGATTTTTGTTTGCAATTTTTTTTTTTTTTTTTTGTAATTATCTAATATTTTGATGAATAATTACTTACGAAGTTTAGAATACGCAAGAAACCAGAACGGTTCCGTGAAGTGATGGCATGGCTTCCGGAAACTTGTGGGGAACCAACAACTTTGGCTAAGGCAACCTTGTCGGTAGTTGTTTGGTGGTTCAAGTTGTCAACATCAGAGGCAGAGGAAGAAGGAGATTCACCTAAAAGGAAATATTAATAACTAAACATTGTTAGGGTTATCGAACTAAATCAACAAAGTATAGAGTTTTATTAAGGCAACTCCGAAATCCAATCTGATTAATATCAGCCCAATTGAAAACGCGTGTCATATAAATTACTTGCCCAAATAATCAAATATCAATAGAAACATTTTTACTTTTCTGTAAATCATATAATTATAAACAATGTTGCAATCTAAAATTTACCCGGTGGAACAATTTGTAAAGCAGTTTGCAACTCGTTCCGGTCCCTGCTTGCACTGGCATGTGACGAATAAACAACTCGCATGTAAGCGACCTCCATGCATTTATAGGCCAAGGCTGCAGCAGCCATGTCCTTTGACTTTTCATATTCACGGGCACAAAACCTAGAAAAACAGTCAACTATTTAAACAAACGGAAATTATATCAAGTTACTCGATTTCCATTTTAAGAACTAATCTCATAAAGAACAGCAGAAAATATCACAATGATTACAAAGCATACAAACACATTAATGTATGATATAGCAACTTACTCGCAGAGTTTGGCAGTGCTACCGTATATATGCATCGAGTGCATTATATCATTATGCTTTGTGCCTTCACTGCTTCCGGACTCCAACAAAGAGGCGCCATGCAGAAATTTAAGAGCGGCTTGGAAGTAAAATCCATTACTATCGGCGGACCCCGAATTCTGCAAGAACATAACATATTTAACAAACACTGCAAAAATTAAAGGAAAATACTCACCAAAAAATGTGAACAAACCTTAAGACGATCTGCCAAGTGTTTGAGATCTTTTGCTTCTTTTAAAGCACTATTAGCAGCATGACTGGAAGAATCCCTTTGGACAGGACTAGGAGCATCCAAATCCCGAGCCTTATGAGAATTTGGGGTAGGATGTCTTATGGGTTGTCCATTCAAGTTTTCAGATTTCTTTCTCGAGTTTTGCGCCTTTTGTGCATCACTGTTATCCAATGTTTCGATTGCCGAACTCTTCATTCCATTTTCTTTCTGAGATCCAGAAACTGGCTCGGCTGGGATTTTAGCCAAGGGTGGAAGTGAGTGTGACTTCCCACTCCCGTTGTTTTCCACCTGGTTGACTTTTTTGGGTAATTTCTCGCTATCATGATCCTCGTGAATACGATGCTTCTTATCTTGACTTTTGATGACATCTTTTCCATTGTGGCCAGGTTTCTTTTGACTTTTTCCTTTACTGCTCTCACTTGAAGTTCCTCCAATAAATTTCTCATCTTTACTCGGAGTGCCAGACTTATCCTCAGACTTGTTTCTTCTACTTTTTGATTTCTCCTCGTATAAATGCTCGAGATCCAAAGAATCATGTGAAGAATTATGAACTTTATCCACATCTGAACCATAAGCACGAGACTTGCCTTTTGAATGTGAAGACAAACCCTTTCCGGATTTCTTCTTCTGGGATTGGTCTGTACTAGTTTTTTCTTCAGCTTTGCATTTTTCAGAAGAATTTTTTACTGCGTATTTTTTATCATCAGGGATTTCAGTAGCAGGAGCAACTTCTTTTTTTACAATATCTCTTTCATCTTTATGAGAAAGCCCTTTCGTACTAACACCATTTAGAGAGCCGGAATCATGGAAGTCGTCTTTTCCGACAAGTTTCTTTGCCTTGTCAGCATTAGGATATTTCAAAGGAGATGAAGAAACCGACTCAACTGGGGAGCCTTCTTTAACTTCCTGGCCATTGGTTTTGTTTTTATGTGAGCCAGATACCTTAGAAGAGCTTGAATTGGCAGCCACTGAAGGATTAACAGAACCCATATCACTTTTCAAATAATCAGCTGCCAGAGTATTATTGCTCTGATACTGCACATTATTATTATGCTCGTCTTTGTCACTCGAGCTTTTTATGGCGAGTCCCACACTAGCCTTCACTGTTCCATTGCTGTCTTTTCCCGCTGACTTTGAGACTCGGACTTTCTTTTCTTTCTGGTGGTCACTTTTGCACGTCTCCCTTGATTTCCTCTTCCTCTCAGAGTCCTTATCTTCATGCTTTTCAGAAAAGAACAAACCTTTGTCTGAGGTACCCAGAACATGTATATCCTTTTTGGACTCAGTTAAGTCCTTATGGCTGGTATAATTGTGCCGGTCATTGCCTGATGTGTTATTCGACAAACTGGTAGATACACGGCCTGCTTTTGAGGAGGTCCCACCGTTGTCAGAAGCCCAATTGTCGTCATCGAAGCGTAACTCCTCACTCTTCATTCTTTTAGAGGATCTAGAACCATCCATGTCAGCCTCTCGCTTGGTCTTTATTTTTAAGTTTTCACCTGTAGATGTTATTGGAAAAAGAACTTTAGGAAGTTGAAGAAATACAAATAAAAATGAGAAGCTAAAAAATAAAGTTGAGAGTAACAATATACCTTTATCAGAGGAGTTGGCAAATGATGATTTTTCTTTCTTAGGATCAGCGTACTTCTCAACTGCAGAACTCGATTGCCGTATATTCTGATATCCACTTGCACTTACAGAAGGTGAGTTCTTCCCACTGTTCAAATTACTTATTTTATTACCAGTTGTTCCCAGGTTCTTCTTGTGGGAGTTTGAAGAGTTGGTGGAACCATCATGATCGGTTGAAATTGCTGCCTTTGTTGACTTTTTCTTTCCACTGATGGTCGGGGTTTGAAGAGAAATATTAAGGTTCTCTTGACCAGGATACCTATCATCAACCGGGGCCACTTGCACAGGATTCCCAACAGTATTATTATTAAGCTGGCTGAGTTGGAATTCGGAAGTCGGGCCCGGAATCAAAGGGGCAGGGTGGTAAAGGGCTCTCAGAGCATTAGTTGTCTCCTCCTGTGGGACGATACAACGATTCATTCCAGGCCTACAGAAATCGCAAAAACTGTTAATTTGCTTGTATTGAAAAAGTTTCACGCACACACATACAGAAAGTTAGGTCGACGGGAAAGTTTGGTGTCCGAACAATAATAATAAACAAAATAATTATTAATAGTAATGATGAAACTTGACAGAAAGGGGAAAATTATAGAATGATCAAACTTACAGCCAAGTAAGCATCCTACAAAGCCATTTATCCGGAAGGCTCTTGAGATTTGTACCAAGTGGAAGAAGCCTCCACTTTCGACACTTATCGCATTCGACCCAGTCTTCTTTGACCAAAGGAACTGAACCAATCGGAGCTTCAGAACCCGGCCCATATCCAAGAGGAGGAGGTGCTGACTGAGAAGCGAGCCCATGATGGTTTTCCGGCACTTGTGGCTTTTCAGAAGCTTTACCATCGAATTTCTCTCTTGGCAAGTTATGGTCTTCACTTGAGCTTCTTTTCCCAACAATCTGGGGACTTTTACGATCGCCCGAAATGGATTCTTTATCCTCGTCTTCAAACTCGGCGTCTCCAAAAAGGTCCTTGTACTTGTCTACTGGTTTTTCATTGTACTTATGGTGATCACGTGAGTCATTCTTTGGCAAATGCGCACCTTGATAGCCTATACTTTGGGGAACCTTTTGTTTCCTCTTGCCCCCAGTAGATGATTTCTCAGGAGTTGGTTTTAAACCTTCCTCTTTTCTTCCCTTGGAGACGACTGACTCTGTCTGGTTCAAAGCAAGAGGCTTTACTGGCATGTTACCGACATGGTTTCCTTTTTTATTTTCAGAAATCTTTCCATGTGCAGAATTATCTTGGGTGGATTCATTATTGAAGTTTCCATTCAGAGAATATGTTGCAGTGGGGCGACTATCTTTTGCAGGGTCAAAAAAGGTATTTTGAGAGCCCAACAAAAGTGGGAGTTTTAAAGCATTAGAGACAAGCTCCTCGCAACCTAAAGTGTCGAGCTCAGACTCCTTTTCCTTCAACAGAGAAGCATTGATATCCGTGATCCCATTATTTTTCTGATTTGTTAATTCTACAGACAAAACTTCATTCTTTCCGGACGGCTTCGTTTTTTTCTGATTTATCTTTTCTGCTGGTTTAGCTTCCTTCCCCTTGGGCTTCCTTCTTTCCAGCAGATTAATCAAATCTTCCGATAGAGGTGATAAAAGAATCTCCCCAGGACAGGACGTCATAATCTGCTCCAAGAGAGCAGAAATAGAAAGTTTAAAAGCTTTATCCGGAAATGTTAAACAAAATTATTAACGATTTAGTATCGTAATTTACCTGCAGAATACTGGTGGGTGATGCCTCCGGCTCAAGGTTACAAAATTGCCCTTCACTGGTTGTGGGGCTGTCGTCCAACGAAGATGATGGAGACACAACAAGACCGAGCCCGCTATAGATGTCAGCATTCTTTTGTGTAGGCAAGTTTTCGGAGCCGACTTTGATTCGGACCTTCAGAGTTCTCTGATCGGAAGTATTTATTACTGGCTTTTTCACGCCTCCACTTTTTAAGTTGGATTCTTCGGCATGTTTAAAATTTAAGAAGCTATTATTGGCTTTCGAGGAATTTCCCACTGATAATGCTTTTCCTGGAGCTGCACGGGTCCTTGTTGATGGAGAAGCACTCGATGAAGCAAAGGAGTTCTGTTTTTTATCCTATATTAAGCCCAAAAAAATGAATAAATCATTCGGCATAAATTTTATGTAGATTAACATAGTTAGACCTCTTTATTACCTCTAAATGAAGCTTTTTTGGTGAGTCGTGATAATGCGCCTCTGCTGGGCTCCGAGTGTGGGACCAAGATGGAGACCTCTGATGAGAAGGTAAAAATGAACCATAGCCACCGAATTTTGCCCCTGTTAAGTATTCAAGTTTTCCGATCAATAATACTTCACATTCTGAAACCACTTTTTTTTTTGCCCTACTTTTTCTTTCTCAGCTTACCCAAATTCTCATAAGAAACACCGCCCTCGAAATCTTTCTGGAAATGCCCCAATACATTTTCGAGTTTCTCCCCCTTCAAGTGAAAATAAATTAAGGGACATCAGAAATCGAGAATCATTTCCAAAAATCAAGTGAATAGAACGGAATACCGGGATCGATTTTTCTGATATTTTAACTAATGGGATCAAGTGAATTTATGAGACATCATTCCGAATCACACATACAGCATCTCCATCAATAGTAACTAACACTTCGAAACCAAAGAAACATTATTGATCTCGGATGATTTAAGCTATCTATACGTGATACCACATAATTGGCAGTAATTAACTTTGCAGGGGAGCAAAAAAAAAGGTCAAAATCAATACAGCTACACAAAATCAGATTCGAAATACGATTACAAACTAACGAATCGATGAACACAGATATAATAATGCAAGAGCCTCACAATGTAAGAGAGGGCAATATCAGGGTCAATGGTGGAATCCTGAGCCTCATTCTGATAACTAAGAGCCTCTCCTTCTTCAAGCTCAGTCTCTTCCATCTCCAATCCCAACCCTATCATCCTCTTCCTTCCATCTCTATTACCCACAGATAACATCGAACAAAAAAAACAGCAAAAACAAAATTGAAATAAAATAAGAAACTCCCTATTTTTTTTTTATTTCTTCCGCTTTTCTCTAAAAATCCCCCGACCCAATTCACGAAATCGGAAACCCAGAAAAACCCATGAATTGATTTTTTTCCTGATCAGACTCGTAGTTCGATTTTTTTCTCACCTACCGCAGAAAAAATGGAAATTAAAAATCGAATTTTTAATTTCTGCAGTGTACGCGATACACACTCGGGAAAAAAATTAGGAAAAAATTGGATATTGCGAGCTCTCCTCGATTCAGGTATCGTGGGTAATGGATCGTGTCGCGCGATCTCTGAAGCTCGAAACGATGAGCAGAAAAAGTGTAGAGAGAGAAAATAAATGTTTAGAGAGAGAAAGTGAGAAAAGAAGGAAAGGAAAACGACTCAGGTTTGGGTGTTACAGCAGCCGCGTTTGGTTTCCTTTTTTTCTTTTATTTTAATTTATTTTATTATTTTATTATGAATCCATTTATTTTGAGAAAATTATCTTTTGAACAAAAAAAACGAATATTCTGAATTTACACTAAAATATTTATTTATTATATTTAGAGATAATAACTGTCTACACTTTTTTTAACAGCAGTAAAATTCAGTTTCAACTTTCAACCAACAGATTGTCTGAAAGACAGAACCAATGGAAGTCTATTCATATTTTACAATACTAGCACACGACCTTAGGGCGCTTGGGCTCACGCGCTTTCTTAAGTCATTTAACATTTGGATTGTATGGATAAAATTTTTATTTTATTTTTTCAACTATGTGGTCACGATATTTTTGACTTGCCAAAATTTCGCAAACTTTATATAAATCAATGATTAATACATTAATCACAAAATCACTCACTAATTCGACAAAAATTCAAATACTACAATAATATATAATCATTTTATTGAATTTAGTAAAAAAATATCAATTTTACTTTTCATTTTAATTTTAACAAAAATAATGATAATTTTGGAATTATAAAAAATAAATATAAAGCAAATGTAGAAGCACTTTAAAATCTATTAATATATAAATCCAGAACAATTATCTATCAAGCAGTAGACCAATAAAAAGCCTCAATTTTGCCACCTAGATTTAATTGAAAGCTATTGACCAATCAGAATGCTCAATTTCACATATTGAGAAACATTTCTCCTTCAATTTCAATTTCTATTGTCCAATAGAATCTCTCAATTTTGCCATGTCAATTTATATTTTCTTATTAAATCTTAATTAAATCTTAATGATATCAATATCAGTAATTGAAATATTTATTTCGGTCAACTTTTCCAATTATACAGCTCTTATTCCGCTTCTTCGTCTTCTCCTTCTCATTATTACCATTCCATTTTCACATAAAAGGGTTTGGAGGGGTATTTCTTCCAGTTGGTATTCTCTTCTATTCTCCCAGTCTACCAAACAACGTTGAGCATTCTAAGGTATTATAAATAAATTGATCGATATTATTTGATTGTGTCTTCTTTTGTTCTTTTTTTCAGAAAACAATTTCGTTGATGCTCTTCTCCTTCCGGCTACATTCTACGTCCGGCTATATTTCAGGTTTTTCTAATTTGTTCTAATTCAGAATTTATTGCAGAACCTATCATTTGATTTTGTGTTCTTATGTTCGTTTTTTCAGAAATCAATTTCGTGAGTGCTCTTCTCCTTCCGGCTACCTTCTTCTTCCGGTCAAAAACCCGCGTCGGAATCAATTCCCAAAACCATAAAGTTTGCATCTTTAATCATTTCCCTTCTACCTCTGCCGTAATTTCATGGAATTTTCAAGCTCTGTTTTACTTCAGGTACGATGATTTTTTTTTATTTAGTACTAAACCCGTCAAAATCCTGGGTTTAATTGGATAAATCGAACTATTTTTTTTTCTTTTTAAAGTTTTTTGATCAAACACATTGTTCGAGCTTTCAAAGTGCACAAACTAATTATTCAAGGCTTTAGTTTTAATTAAATTATTTTATTTTATTTTATTTTGTGTTGCTGTAGTGCCGATTGGAACTGAGTCGATTTGGGTGTGGGATTTCGTATACAGTTTATCCGCCTTGCGATGCAATTGCCATCACTTAGAAAAGGTAAGTTTGAATGCTCTAAGATGTTTCTTGATTCTTACTTTGCCATGTGTGTAAAATTTCATATTTTTCGAAATTAATCTTTGCTCGAATGTCAGGTTTCGGGTCGTGTTATCGACTGTATTGAGGGGAATGTTCCTTAGACTATCGATTACGCTGCTAAACATATCAATAGCCTCCCTTTGTAGAGCCAACCAATTAGAGAAGGCTGAATCCACTTTAATCGATGGCATAAGGCTCGGAGTCCAACCCGACGTCGTCACTTACAACACTCTCATAACAGGGTACTGCCACCTCATTGGGTTCCAAGCAGCTTACTCAGTCATTCCCAGAATGAAAGAAGCAGGTTTGTGACTCTCTGCATCCAATCGCCCGAGGTCTATTTTCATATTTCAACTCGCTTATGTTTTTTTAGTTTTATTTAAATATATTAATGCACTTTTTCACTCTTTATTAAATCTTTCTTAAATGACAGGTTGCGTTAGCCTAATTCGTATTTTTTCATATTCTCCCTAGCAGATATGTAATTTTTTTTTGTTTTAAATTGTTGTTTACCTAATTCAATTATTTAATTTTTGCAGTATAGGTATGTCACTATTAATTTAATTTTGTTCCTTTTCGATTTTTCAACATTCACAATATTGTGGATCTCCAATATTTGTTTCAATTGTGGATCTCCACGTTATCCATCCCTAATTTTCATTACTGCAGAAATAGTGATTTGGATCTCCAGTTTATTTCAATTTTTTTTAATATTTAAAGATTTAAACTGTAATTCTGATTTCTTCTCTAATTTTTTTTCTCTTTATTTTGCAGGTTCAAGTTTGTATTATTTTTTTCAGATCTTAACTATGATTTTTTATATTAATCGATTATTGGCCTGAATTCATCCATCAAATCTTTTACTACTATGTATCATCCGTAATTTAAAGTTGTGTTTTTTTTAACTATAATGTATGTTTTTTGGGTTATTACTAATAATCCCACTAGCAGTTTGAGAGGGATGCCGAAAAGATCACACCAGAAGCTCTTGAAAGTGTGAAAGTTGCACTTGCAAGCAGTGATAACGAATGGAGATTCCCCATGTAAGTGAGTTTATAATTAGGATTTAAGATGGGTTTAAAAGTTTAAGGAAATGCATAGTCAGTTTTCTAGCCTTGAAGAAGATTAGATTTTCTGTTGGTTTTTGAATTTTAGGTTTTCTTAAAAATTTCAAAATACATTAAAAATATAAGAAGCAATGAATGCTTCATTTTGTATTACATCTCCACCTTCTTATGTTTTGGCTGAAAAATAAATAGGGACTGAAGTGTGCTTTCGCATTGGTGTGTATCCATAATTGTAAAGTGTATGTGCTTAGTGTTGTTCCCACATATTTATAAAGTTGGTCGCCTGTACAATGATGTATGTTAGCGATAAACGTACTGGAAAAAAATTCAAAAATGTATCTTAAAATTGCGCCGATGATAGCTCCCTAGATCGACATATCTTCTGTCACAACAACTTTGTCGAGGTATGTAATTTTTTGGTTTTTATGTCGCTATGTTTTTTTTACAAGTTTTTCTATATTTTTGGTTTTTTTTCACATTTTTTTTCTAGATTCAAGTTTTTTTTTGTATTTAGTTTTTTTTCGTAATTTTCATCTTGGTTTTGGTATATATTGAATTGATAATAATCTTTTTTTTTTTTTTTTTTTATGTTTTGCAGTTCCAACGCCGCCGGTTTCAATTTTTAATGTCAACCTGAGGTCGGAAAATTTGAATAACATGCTGTCCCATGGAGATTATCCGGTTGGGTTTGCAGTAGCTGAAATTTCGAGCTGTTCTCATGTAGTGTGAAAGGGGTAAGCACTAAGCAGTAAGCTCGATCAGTATTCATGTTTTGAAGCCCCGGCGTATGTTGTTATGAACTGTTCTTTTCCTGCAAACAGGGTTGTTTTCGATCAGTATCCGAAGGTTGCTAATTATTTTTGTATTATCTTTGTTCGAGGCATTCAACCCAACCCAGCTGCACAGAAAGCCGTTGAAGAGAGTGCAAATCGGGTACAGTTGTTCATGACCTCAATTGTAGAAGTCAATCTCCATCTCATCTCTCTCTCTTTTAAATTAAAAGTTGACGGATCAGACATTTAAAAAATAAAACGCGTATTTTGGCAGGGCAGTCTGGATTGCATGTGATATTAATAACTTGCAACCGGTGAATTTGCAGCCATATATTACATGTTGAGACTTTTATTTGTCTGTGAACATGTACTACTATTAGAACTTCTTTGTATTTTCAATTTCCTCATAATTTTTTTAAGAATTCTATGATTTTATTTGTTGATATATGTGGTTATGCAAATGAATAATTTATGTTTCTTTTGTGCAGTAATATATAATAAAGTATGATTTCTTTTCATTTTTTTATCAACGTTATTTTTTGACAAATTTGCATAAGAATAGTATCATTGTATCTACTGGATCAATATTCCATTGATCCAAATTTTTGTTTTTTTGTTTGAGCATTAATCATAATTCTTACATGCATGTAATTGGTATTTTTGTTTGAACTTTTAAAATGTTGTAAAAAAGAATAAAAAAGATTGTTTTTTTGTTTGAACTTTTAAAATGTTGTAAATAAATGTTTGCTGCTCTTTGTATCTCTAATATATATTTTTTTATTTTATACTACTGTAATATGAAAATGGAAAATCTATCTGCTTGATTTGTCATTTTTTCTTTTGGTTATTCTCATAATATATATTGAAAGCTAGCACACTCTTCCTTAATTGATGATTTTTTTTTCAATATTATTCCCTAGGAAAGAGTCATGTCTCCTTTGCTATACTTACATGTACTTACAATATACATACAATATACGTACAATTATTCTGATTTGAATGTGCTTATTTGCTTAATCCAGTCTCTGTTGCTAATGCTTTTGTGTTGATATATTCACACCAGTTGCTTTTCTTTTCGTTCACAACCCTCATTTTGTGCAAGTCAGGTTGGCCTTAGTTAACATTTTATTTATTTTCGTTCATTTTTAAAGATTAAAGCGTGACAGAGGATGAAGAACATTCAAAATACCTGGTGTGGACGCTTTCCTCAAGCATTTAGCTCAATTTTATGAAATTATTGTAGACTCTGACCAACTACATATGGTGAGTTTCTACCTTTCAAAAGAGAAAAAAGTGTAAATCTCCCCCTTATAATCTCATGCATTCATTTATTCTGACATAGCACTAGAAAAATCAAGTATACTTTCGATTATTGACTTCCTCTTATTTGAGATGTTGTTTTAATTTTTTTGAATATTTTTACAATGATGTGCACTGTGAAGTTTTAACTCGGATCGAAAGAGAGGGTAAAGTGAATAACTTGAAGTGAAAACCTTAATAGTAATAATAATGATGTACAATGAATATTTTTTTACTTTTAATATATATAAATTTCAAATCGACATTCAGATCTTAAATATATTTTTCATATATGTTGATTTCTGAATTTACGTGTTAGGGTTTGATTTTATTTATTTTCTTCATCGAGGCAGCGGCTACGGGATGATCTGTTATTTTATCTATGTATCAATTCCATCATTTTTATGTATTGCTATATACAAATTTACTAATAGGAGAAATCTCACATATGATTTATGTGATTTTCACAGTTAAAAATATGTGAACGGGACCCTGAGGATAGCAAGTGTTCATGGGAAGCAAGCACCTTTGCCTTTTGTTAAATCTGTCGAGGTGAGTTCATAATATTCGACTTAATGCAGAAACCTGTCATAATATTTCTTTTTTTCTGTGAGCACAAGCTGCTTCACTTTTTTTATATTTAATGACTGAATAGTTTTCCTTATTGATACTCTAGAGTAATAACTTTTGTAATTAAAAAATCTCGACTTAGGCTAATAGACTAAATTAATAACCTGTTGTATATCCAATTTCATCTCCTTGCTGTACTTATGGGTTGTGTAAATATCTGCAGTGTTTGAATTTGATAGGTATCCTTCCCTGAAAGTTTAAACATGAAGGGAACCGCTCTGGAAAATCAACTTCTTTATCTGAAAAAGTACCTCCTACATAACATACGTTGAATAGGTTGGTGGATGAGAAGGGCTGGGCTTACATTACTGGGAAATTCTTGGTAATGAACTACAAGGAGTTTGATTTCTATTTTCAAATGGTTGATCAACCGGCTGCTATTGTCTCAAACTATAACTTTTGGCATGTGGGATGTCAATTTTATAGTTAAAGGAGGTGACACCTCAAGTCAGTATGTCTATTTATTTATATAATCTTATTATGTTAGATTAGCTCGAGTGCTCAACTGCTTCTGCATCTTTAACTTTTAGTTAGCACTTTTAACGTGATTGATTAGTCAGTCAGTATGTATATTTATTTACCTCTTTTTATTATGTATCCCTATTAATATGTAGCCTCTTTGCCTCCTTAATTTCTGGAATTATATGTTGTATTTACTCTTATTAATTCAATATTATATGCTTTGATTTGTTATGTATGCCCCTCGGAGGTTGATCTCCCTCCTCGACAATATGGTGTTGATTTTACTTATCCAGAATTGTGGTTGTGTCTATACATGAGAGTTTCCGATAAATGGTTCAACAATTTCAGTTATAAGCATTGTGTGTTTGGACTTTGGATAATGCTGATGATCTTTATTGTTTTCACTGAAGGTTACTCGAAGAATGCACCTCCGAGGGACTACTCATTAGAAATCTCTCAAGCATCAAGGCTTTTCAGCGCTTTCAGTTCCATATCCATTTTTGCTTCCATATTCGGGAATGGTATACTACCTGAAATACAGGTAACTTTACGAGTTATTGCTATCACTAAAAAAAGTTATTCTTAGATTCTAGCTGGAAAGAAATCAACAAATTACCTTTGTGTTTGTAAATGCTAGCTTTTGCTTCTAATTTCCCCTCATCTCATTTTAATCGAAAAGAAGGCCCAGAATTACACCACAAGGGATAACTGTAATATTTTTATAAGTTTTAAGGGCGGTTTTGATTTAATTTATATTTTTAAGTTTTAGCTTTTGAATGGGTAAAATGTAAGAGAGTGATTTTTTGTGTTTATATGTTTGCTCATTTTGATCTGTTCTTTTGTGAATTTTTAAGTTTTAACTTTTGCTGATTTTAGCTTAAGCTAAAAATTTATATTTTTAAGTTTCCCTCATCTCTGTTTGCTGATTTTAAGTTTTATGGTTGTTTATATGTAGTGAATTCACTGTCTATACTGGATATAATTCGCAACATATCAAACTGTAATATGAGAGGGTTAGCCAGTTAAAAATATTTGTCTATGATTTGAGATTTTAATTTACTGATCAATAATGCATCTGCTATTTGCTTTGATTACCATTACAGGCAACGTTGGCTCCTCCAGCTACTGGAAAAATGGTGAAAGGCCTAATTATGTGTTACATTGTAATTTTCTTGACATTTTATTCGGCTGCGGTGTCTGGGTACTGGGTGTTTGGGAATAAATCGAACTCCAATATTATTCAAAGCTTAATGCCCGATGAGGGACCTGCCCTGGCTCCGGTTTGGGTTTTAGGGCTCGCGATCGTGTTCGTTCTCCTTCAGCTATTCGCCATTGGCCTGGTGAGATCATAGTTGCAACTTCAATAATTATTAAGCATATCTCAGTTCATTAATTTACACCTGAAGTTTAGCCTAACTGCATTTACACCTAAAATACGCCCAAATATCCATTTACAGAAAAAACCTTTCTAATTTGAATGCTACAAGAAAAAGAAAAAAGCATAATCCACCCTTGACGTTTCTACAATAGCATCCCTCAACTTTTCTAAGCGTTTATGAATTTATGAGTGACCCCAATTTTTGGGTTCACATTTTACAATTACACCCCCATCTATTTTAAATTTTACAAATTGTGAGACCATCGCAACTTTGTAAAACTGTATGAATTTATCCCCAACTTTTGGGATCACATTTTATCACAACCCCAATTATTTTAAATTTTACTGATTGTGAAACCACAGGATGGGCCTATTTGTAATAACTAAAAGATTTGTGGTGTGTAATTGTAAAATACTTTATGAAATCAACAATCTTCATTTATATGCCGAAATCAAACCTCAGTAGTATTATTTGCGATTTTCAAATTGTACCTTATTTATGGTAGCTGCGTCATGACATTTTAATGCTTTGAACTGCAAAATCTGGATTCAGGTCTATTCTCAAGTAGCATATGAGATGATGGAAAAGAAATCAGCTGAAGTGAAGCAAGGCATTTTCTCGAAACGGAACTTAATTCCAAGAATATTTCTTCGATCCCTTTACGTAATATTTTGTGGGTTTGTGGCTGTTATGCTTCCCTTCTTCGGAGACATAAGTGCCGTAGTGGGAGCCTTTGGCTTCATCCCGCTCGATTTTAGGGATTACACTCATTTTCCATTACCTTTACTGTTTATCACTTTTTCTAAACTATTTGTTTCTTCCAATCATCTGTACCAAATATGTTGCATTTTTTATTCCACCACTTGAGTTTTTTTATCCCGATTTAATTATGTGGTTAACTTATTCGATTTCTGTATAGCAAATTCTTATTTTTCGTTTTTATTGAACTTTTGTCCGCAATTTAGTAGGTCAAAAATCTTAAGACCTCAATTATGATATTTTAGCTATGACAATTAACAAAAGTCAATGGCAATCTTTATTAAAGGTGAAGATTCTGTTGAGAAGGTCGGTGTTCACACACGAACAGTTATACGTTACAGTTTAAAGGGTCACTAATCGAGTAGGATTGAAATTCTTAATTTGTGATGAAAAATGGTAACCTCACGAAATCGTTTACAAGGAGGTGTTCAGAAATTTGAATTGAACTTGATTATTTTTTTTCTATTATCAATTAAGATTATTTTTTCCAAACATTGTCATGATTTTATCAATTATATATTTAAAAATTTCCGTAAATATGAAAGTAAATATACTTATATTAAGAATAATAACTGGAGAAACTTCAGTTCCTAATCCCAGTGTTCATAAATATACTTATAAAAAACTTCAGTTTCTAATTCGCATTATTGACTTTTTAATATGTATTTTCGAAAATGAAAATTAAACTTTTGGTTTTTCAAAAGTCCTGATATAAGAAGTTATTCATCTTCACCTGCTCTATTATTTTTTGTCCAATTTATTTATTTAAAATATTAAAGCTAATTTATTTATAATATCATAATACTAAATCTTATACTACTAGATCTTATGTTGATTCACATTTTTATTAGCGTTCCATATTAACAAAATTGTCATTTACGTCTTCTTATTCAAAAGTGTCACTTACGCTTTCTGATTCAAAAGTGCCACTTACACCTTCTGATTCAAAATTGCCCTTTCGATTTCAACGTCGGTAATTTGGAATTATGATATCTTATGCTATGATAATTAACAAAAGTCAAAGACAATCTTTGTCAAAAATGAGGATTCTGTGGAGAAAACCGGTGTTCACACACGGACAATTATATGTTGCAGTGTCAAGAGTCACTAATCGAGCGGGATTGAAATTCTTAATTTGTGATTCGAATGGTAACCTCACGAATAAAGCTACCAATGTCGTTTAAAAGGAGGTGTTTCGAAATGTGAATTGACCTTTTATCATTTCAGGTTTTTTTTATGTATTATTAACTAAGATTTTTTGCCGATCGTAGTCATCATTTTATACAAGATCACTAGATCAATTTCTCCAAAATTTCTTTTATATTTAAACATAAATTAAAATAGTAGCCGGAGAAACTGAAGAAAGATATTTTCGGGCATCGTCCGTGTAGAAAGATACTAATAGATTGGGCACAAAATATCATAGAAAGAAGAATTAAACTAATAGATTGGGTTAATAAAGTTGATCAGTTCACATGAATAAAAGTGAAATTATGTGAAGTACTTATGTCATCTATACTACCTGCTAATTGCATATGCACTACAAAAGAGTTTAAGATAACTGCATATAGTATGGATGACCTGCTGTGTACTGTATGTTCACGAATTTGCTTCCTAGATATTTCAAGCACGCCAATTTCTCCAGCTTCGTTTGCCAGCTAAATACCTATGTAAGTTTTTTTCGATCGATTTATTTCATTCCAATAAGAATATTATAGAAGGTCTTTTGTATAGATTTCAGTAAGTTGTTTTTCTTAATTGAGATTTTTTTGAAGGATTCCAATAAGTTTTTCAATTCAAAGTTTTTAAAAGTAAATTAAATGTATTATATATTTAAAAAATTATATTGTATCTTTATTATTATTATTATTATTATTATTATTATTATTATTATTATTATTATTATTATTATTGAATGAGTATTCTGTAAAAACTATAGTGATTGCACAGTTCTACTAATTTGTTTTAAATTTGTTAATTTGTTTTAAATTTGTTCTTTTTCTTTGCAGTAGGCATGGATCTTATTACTAATCTAACATCTCTTTTAATTATATTTTTGTAGATCTTTCCCACGTAAATAGTAATAATCTTCTAATTCTCTTTTAATTTTACTGTTTATCACTTTTTCTAAATTGTGTCTCTTCCAATCATCTTGACCATAAATATCTTTTACAATTGTCTTTTATGTATTTACGCTTCAAGTGTATAACCGCTTTTTACCATTTCCACATAAAAGTGATAGCTAGCGGTCAACGCGGGAGACTGTCCAACTGTGCTTGGCAAGCGTGGCAAAGCAGTCGAGATGTCAATAGACCACACTTACTCATCAGAGAGGCTACGGATCGAGAAGCTAGGTGGGGCCATCTACGACAGCTACCTTAACGATCAGCTATGTTGTATTGTATCAAGAGAACTTTATGCTTTGGAGTAGCTTCCCTCTCTACAAGCCTGAAATTCAGCCATGCCTTCACGTCTCTTATTTTTACACTTTTTCATTTTGTGAGATTTTTGATTTCTGGTGAATCTTTTTATTTCTTATGAATTGAAATAGATTTAGCATTATGTATAATACTTGATGTTTGTGTTTTAGCATTTTCCGAGATAAAAATGTAACTACAACTAATGCTTACTCTACTCATTTTCCTTTTGCTGGTGGGTCTATGATAATCTCACTCATGCTTACTCTTCTCCTATTTTTTATGTAACAGGTAGACCATGTTTTTGTAATGTGTTTTATGCATGATTTCTATAATTTTTTGTAACCATATTTGAATTAATGGTTATTTTTATCAAGTATGTAATTTTAACCATATATTTGTAAATCGTCTAATTCCATTGAAATAACATTTCTTTTGTGTCTTTCTTTTCCCTGCATCTCTCAGGTTTGGCGAGCGTTTTTCTTCTGTCTTCCTTCCGTGTTCGCCATAGACGGTAAGTCGCTTCCTGCTTTTTCTTCAAATCTTAATTGGTTGTTTAACGTAATTTAGATAGTTAAAACCCTTATATTTCTTCCGTCTCTCTTTTTGTCCGAATTTTTGTAATTTTAATTCCAATATCTATTTATGAAAAAATAATTTTATTTTTCGTGCAAATATATATATTTATAGCTTTCTTTCAAAGATAGTTATCTGACTTAAATGTGTGGCCATCTTTTGGTGCAGGAGAGGAGACGTAATGTTGTATTAGAAGAGAGACGCTACCAAGAAATAGCTTCTTCGAAACCGACCCATCCTGAAGATAACTTTGAGGAAATAGTTATGAAAACCATGGGAGCAATAGAAGAAGGTGATGTATTTGGCTCGGATGATGAAATTAGCCTTGATTCCCAGGTAAACTGCATTGTCCATTTTTTAAGACAGTAGCAGTGGTTCTTTAATGGGTCTCCCGTTGGAAATGGCAAAGTCGGACTTAAAACTATGGGATTCGGTTGGATCTCGAGAAAGAAACTAAGAAATAGTGCAATTTCTTTCAAGTGGACATTGTCTAAGGTAAAAATGTATTATATTTTTTAACTTCTGCTGCACGTGTATGCTTTTTAGTGTATGCTTTTTAATTAGTTTCCTAATTAAATTATCTAATATTGTTTGTATTTTCTTAATAGAAGAGACATAGCTTTGCCACGAAATCCAATCAACACCGTGTCGTCAAAATATTCAATTCAAAATTTTGTTTCCTAATTTTTATCTTCCATTATAGTGCTACTTTATACTATTGTGTATTACATAACTTTAATCATAAGCAGATTAAATGGTGAGTTTTTTACATACCTTTTTTTTACATGTTTTTTCAGAGTTTTTTCAAAGAATTCAATTCAATTTTTTTTTACTAATTTTTAACTTCCATTATAGTGCTACTTTATACTATTGTTTATTAATTATCTCACGACTTTTGTCCTGTTTATATAGTCTAATCGAATTTGTGTAACATCTTATGATGTTTTCATTATTTGATTACAATTGTGTTGTGAATAATTTTTTGATGCTTTGTGCATGTAGATATTGTTAGGATTTGTTGAAAATAAATTTCACATAAAAAATGAGATCATGCAAAATGAAAGAACTACATTTGAGAAAAAAATACTTGACATTAGACAGAAATACAAATTTTATTTTAAAATTTTATTAGTGGACAATATAAGTATATTTATAAATTTATTTATTAGTTTTGTATTAAATTGATTCAAAAATTTATATCCATATTTTTATTAATATTATTTTTTAAATTATTAAAATTTGAAACTAAATCCTTAAATCTTAAAAAAAATCACTATATCAAATCAATTTTATTTCAATAAATTTACAAATGTTTAGTAATACAATTCAATTCAAACATTTTTGATAACTTTAGTATTTCGTACCATTTTATTACAATAGACGATATTTTTAGTTATTATTTTTACACAAATAAATTTTGTAGGATATAAAGAACAATTTTTGAAAAATATATTTCACATATACATTGATATATTAATGAAAAAGTTATGGTATGGAATTATCAAAATATATTTTACCAAAATATATATTTTTCCCATGTCCCGTACCCTTAAATCATATATTTTGCCAAAAGTTATGATTCAAGGGCAATCTTTGATCAAAAGTGGAAATTTTGTTGAGAAGGTCTGTTTTCACACACGGACAATTGTATGTTGCAGTTTCAAGGGTCACTAACCGAGCAAGATTGAAATTCTTAATATGTGACGAAGATGGAAACTTGACGAATAAGACTACAAATGTTGTGTACAAGGAGGTTTTCAGAAATTTGCAGTAAATTTAATTAATTGTATTTTTATGTATTATCAACTAAGATTTTTTGACGATCGTAGTCATCAATTTATATGAAATCACTATATCAATTTCTCCTAAATTTAGTTTTCTTGCTAAACATAAATTAAAATAGTAGCCGGAGAAACTGAACACACATATTCCCGGGCATCGAGCTGAACTGAATCGAGCTGAAATTATTTTTTATTTATTTTATTATAATTTATTTTGAAACCAACTTAATCGAGCTGAACTGAAGCGGTCTGAACTGAACTGAATCGGACTGAAATTAAGTCTAAAAGAACAGGTCTGTACTCCCTATTCATTTATCGAAAGTGGGGATTCATTTGAGACAATCGTTATTTACTTAGGTACGCAAAAGTGGGGATTCATTTGAGACTATCGTTATTTACTTACGCACGGGCAGTTTTATGTTGCAGTTTCAAGAGTCACGACATGATTGAAATTCTTACGTTGCGATAATATTCAATTCTATATGAAACAACAAGCTGAAAAATTATAATGAAATAGGGTGAATGATTGCATATTACTATTATACGTAGTAATTCTCATGTACCAATAAATTTGTAATGCATAACCTCATTTAAACATACTACTTCACCGCTAACTTTGGTATATTATATTTTCAAAAGGTTTGCAAGCAATCTGAACAGATCAAAAAGATTCACGCCATTAAAATTGAATCATTGACGATGAAATAAATTGTTTAAAATAAAAATGGGTTACATTTAATTGTAAGTTCCTTATTCATTTTTTTTCATTTAAAACATATTTTTAATGTTTAATTTTTTTAGATTTTTTATTTATTAGAATAATTTGAAGATTAGTTAGATAATAGTGTAATAACGGTGTGTTTTATATAATATATATAAATTTTAGTAACTGGTGTTTAAATTAATAAAATTGAAATATTATTAAATATATTGCTCTTATTCGTAATTAGGAAAAGATGATTTTCTTAATTTTATCGGAACTTTAAAAATTTGAAAACCTAACCGAGGAAGATGAAAAGAGGTAAAGGTATTAGGAGGCGAAAAGAAAGATGAAATTATTTTCATTTCGAAGTTGCCACTTACGCTTTCTAACTCAAATTTGCCGTTTCGATTCCAACGCCGACAATTCACAATTATTATATCTTATGCTATGTCAATTAACAAAAGTCAATGTCAATCGTTGTCAAAGGTGGGGGTTCTGTTGAGAAGGTCGGTGTTCACACACGGACAGTTATATGTTGCAGTTTCAAGAGTCACTAATCGAGCGGGATTGAAATTCTTAATTTGTGATTCGAATGGTAGTCTCACGAATAAAGCTACCAATGTCGTTTACAAGGAGGTGTTCCGAAATGTGAATTGACCTTTTGTCATTTCAGGTTCTTTTTATGTATTATCAAGTAAGATTTTTAGCCGATCGTAGTCATCAGTTTTTATGAAATCACTATATCAATTTCTCCTATCTTCAGTTTTCTTTTAAACATAAATTAAAATAATAGCCGGAGAAACTGAAGAAAGATATTCCCGGGAATTTCCCGGTAGAAAGATACTAGTAATTTAAAAGTTGACTATCATTCATTGTGTTTGTGTAAGATTAAAGTTTGCCCAACAGGCTCAAATTTTAATTTAATAAACTCGGACATTTTATTGCATATTAGTATTTCATTTGCCCAGGAAACTTTTTTACAATTTTCTTTTTTTGAGCCTTTTCATACTTAGCTATTACACCCCAACAAAATAAATGATCATTACACTTCATACCCTCAAAACAATATACAATTTATCCAATAAAAATTATTCTCTCACAAAAAAAATAACACAAAAAAATAATACGATATTTTTTAATTTTAATCAATAATAATATACTAATATTATTTATTAACCTTCCTGCCCATATTAGAGTGACAACTAATATTGGACGGAAGAAGTAATTTTTTTGAGTGAGCGTGTAGTATGATATTAATTCATACACCACCCTTATAAATAAATCCATTGCAATTGTTTTACGTGTGAAAATTAGTGGGTCCTTTTTTTCTGGTTGAAGGTGGGCAAGAAATTACCTTGACAAGGTTTTGTTCGTTGACCAAAATACTCTTTTGAAGCTATGTGGTCAAGATATTGACAACAGCAACACGGTTAAGTAGGGAAGCTGATACGGTTACACTCGTTGTATTGACTTTTCAATACACTTCCAATTAATTTTTGACATTTGGAATTTATTTGCTTAGTTATTTTTCATTTTTAGTTTTTAGTTTTTCGCACGTGGTGAAAGGTAATGGAAAGCAGTTACAGATTTAGTCCTTTTCTTGTGCCGAAAGAGTTTTAAATTTTGAAAAAAATTGTTTTTAAATAATTTAATTAAATATATATAAATATAATCTTAAAAACTTATTTTTTTTTTCGGAAAGAATACTTTTTATTTTAAAAACATTTATTTTTCAATAATTTATTTAAATATATAGAGTAAATATAATTTTTTTTTCGTAAAAGAGTTCATTATTTTGAAAATTTTTGTTTTTAAAAATAATTTAAATAAATATATATTGTGTATATAATTTTAAAAACTTTATTGTTTTGCGTAAAAAAAATTATTTAAAAAAAATTATTTTTAAATAATTTAATAAAATATATATAGTAAATATATAATCTTAAAAACGTATTTTTTTTTTGCGGAAATAGTACTTTTTTATTTTGAAAACATTTGTTTTTTAATAGTGTAAATATAATTTTTTGAAGAGTACTTTTTTATTTTGAAAACATTTGTTTTTAAATAGAGTAAATATAATTTTTTTTACGTAAAAAGTTTATTATTAAAGAAAAAAATTGTTTTTGAATAATTTAAGTAAATATGTATAGTGTATTATAATCTTAAAAACTTTATTTTTTCTGTAATTTTTTTACTTCTTTTACAAATTTTAAAAATTAAAATACCTTAATTAGTAAAAAATAAAAAATAATAATAATTGATTTTTATAAATAAAATTACTGTACATGAAATATTATCAATTATAATATACACAATCTATATTTCATTATTATTTATTTAAGAAAAAATAAATGCATTTATTTTTCAAAGAAATAAATCTATTTTTTTATTTAGGTAAATTGTACAAATTTAAATACTCAGACACTCATGTTTCGATTTTGAACTGTGAACCTTAAGATACTCAATTCAAGTGAGCTAACAACCTTCGACAAAGAGATCATTTTTCTAAAAATATTATATGCATGGCATGTGCGTCTTTTAATGTAGTTTACAATAAAGTACTTTAAAATTTGAAATGAACGTCAAATTATTTTTTTGTTTTCATTTGTGATTTCATTTTTCAATATCTATAAATTAGATTTTAATCAACTAATTATTATAATTTAATTTAATATTATTCAATTAAAAAAATATAAATGTATTTATTTTTTAAATAGATCAATGTTTTGAAAACTTCACATATTTTGCATGTGTGTGTATTAGATAAGTGTATTGGATTGTGATTTCATAAGATTTTTTTTTGCATTTGTATATGTTAGAGGGTCGCATATTTCACATGTATGTCTATTAAAGGGGTGTATTAAATTATGATTTCATAAGATTTTTTCATCTATATATTAGAGTGGTATGTTGGATTATGATTTCAAAAGATATTTTTTAAAACTTTAAAAGTTCTTAAATTTAAAAAGTCTATAGACTGAGACTCTATGTAAATTTTGACTGGTTTTTTTAATTGATTTGTATATATGAATTTTCATTAATTTGAGAGAACTGTAAACAAAAATTATTAATTTAAATGAACTTTCATACACTCTGACTTATTGATTCAAATTAATATGAGTATATAAAAAAATCATATTATTTAGAAAATACAAAAACTATTATTATTTATTATTATTATTCTCATTTTTATTATTTTATACTTGACTTCATTTTTTAAATACATTAACGATACTCGTTTTTCATGTATCAACTTTCGTTATTTGTTAAATTACAATTTTTTCTATTTCATATCGAGATTTTCTACTAAATATTAAACAATATACAATTTTAAATAAATAGTTATAACCAATTTTTTAATTAAATTAAATATTAATACTAATAATATTAATTTATAATATTTTGATTTATTGTTAAACAAGTCTTTATATTAATAATCACAAAAATAATTTATTATAAATATTATCTATAAATAATTATTTTAAAAAAATATATGATTAGTCTAATTTTTTCAAATAAAATTTTGATTATTTGTCTAAAAACTATTTTAATAATGTGGAATGTAAACTTTTGCAATAATTATGAGCACTACATTAATAGAAAAAAAGAATTAAAAAAGAAATCGATAGAAATATATTAAAATAAAAATAATTATTATTACAAAGTGAAAGCATGTCATATTTTTTGATGAAAATGTATAAAAGATTTATTACCAATAATATTATTACAACCCGCCAAATGTTATGTTTTAATTAGAAGTGTATCAAACATTGGTTACACTTTGTGTATATATAGCCTTTTCCGTTAAGTAGGGACTCAGCGGTAAATTCAGTTACTTAAAATGTTTGATTTAATTCATTTAGGTACAACAGAGCTTGACTTTGTCTCATTCAAACTTTGACAAATTATACTCCCTCTGTCCGAGCTATAGTCACAGGTGGTCAACGCTGACTTTTTTTTACCGTCCAATACGTATGATAAACGGTACAAAAAAATTATGAAAAAATAACTAAAATAAAATTTAACTATTAAATTTTATTTTAGTTATTTTTTTATAATTTTCGTGTACTGTTTATCATACGTATTGGACAGTCAAAAAAAGTCAGCGTTGACCACAAATGACTATAGCTTTGGGACAGAGGGAGTATTATTTTCGCACCAATATAGATGTCATGTTTTTTTTTGACATTAAATTTAAGAAAAATATTAATAATAAAAACTAATATATTTTAATGTGAAAAGTAAAATAGTTATGAATAAAATTTAAAAATGATGTAGATAAAGTAAAATAAAATTATATTTTAAAATGAAAAAGTTATAATACCGTAATTATTTTATTTTTTTAGGTACGTCAAACTATTTTGGACACTCAAAAAGAAAACAAGTCAACTATTTTGAGATAGAGAGAATAATAAAATTGTATTTTTGAAGTGTGTGAATTAATTATTTTGAGAAACTAAAAAAAATGTCAATTATGAGTAATGTCGATTTTAACTCATTTCCATGGTAGTCAATTTTTACCGGCAGTTTGTACAATAAATATTTTTACAAATTTATATGTTATTTATATATCTACTGTATTTTTTTGTTCGTGAATTATTATGATGAATCGATAATTTAAAATGATTTTTATTTATTTATGCTTATTCATCTACGATTTGCTTACCCACTTATAACCTGTTCTTTTGAACTGAAATCGACTGAACTTAAGCGATCGAATTGATTTTTTTTTTTATAAAAATAATAATTTTTTTTTTAAATATTAATAATATTATGACAGTAACTACATTTCATATTTAAAATTATAGATTGAAATTATTTTTAGTTTATTTTTTTTATTTTATTTTGAAACAAACTAAAGCGATCTGAACTGAAATTAAGTCCAAAAGAACATGTCCTTACCATCTACCCAGACTATCTCCATTATTGCACCAACATTATTTTTATTCAATATTAAAAATTCAAAGTATACCTTTGATGCAAATCATTATCGCACATTTTAATTAATAAAAACAAATTATTATGGAAAACAAGTACAGTATTACTGCAATTAATACATGTAAAGAAAAAATGTTTTAGTTTAATACTGTAGATAATTAATCATTTAATTGTTCTAGTGTCAACAACTCAACCACGTGTACTATAAAAACGTGAAAATGTATCGTTTATCGTCTCCATACACCTCAATTAATATGTTAATATTCACAATTAATATTATTAGTTTTTAGTATTATATAACATAATTTAAAAATAATTACACAAAATAGAAAATGAATTTGATAAATAATTTTAGATTTGGAAAAGTTGTAAGCCAAGTTGTTTGATTGGGGTCTACGTAAAAATGTTTCCTTCTTATCTCCTTATTCCAAACCCCAGTTGAATGTCTGGTCATTCAAATTGGACACACACATCACACACACACACACACACATATAACTGTATATATTAAATGAATGTTTATTGAAGTATAAATAAATTATGTAGACTCTAATTTTGATTTGTATTAAAAATAATAAACAAAAACACCATGGAAATCCCGTGGTATTGGATTACATCAGTAGTTGACTTGTCTAGTCAAAATGTGCCAAACTATAAACACCCAATCCAAGTATGAGTATATTACTGTATTATATAAATATTCGCATTAAATTAATGAGATATATCAATAAAAAGTCTAACATAAAAAGTTTGCGCCGTATAATCTTCATTAATTATGTTATTTTTAAAAAAATCTTAAATATTTTCACATGTGTTTGAATACTTAAATTAAAAATAATTTTATTTTTATTACACTAATAAGAAATAAAAATAAAATTATATTTTAAAATGATAAATAAAATTAATTGCAAGCAAAAATTTAAAATAGGTAAAAATATAATTATTTTAAAGATAATATTTGAGGAATACAGTATTTATTTTAAAAAATTATAGGTAGGTGGAATAAGTATGATGACAAACACACAACCATGAAAATGGGAATGCATATTTATCATTGCTAAAGCGGCTAAAGAGAATATACCTCCAAGAATTTTCAAGCTTTTTTGCCTTCTTCCAAAATCTCGTCAATTCACATCAGTAATAATTATTTTCCCACAAACTTATAATACTGAAAACAATTCGAGATATTCAAAGAATCTTGCATGCCAATATTCATTTTCTAATATTCGGTCAGATTTAATAATTAATACCACTATTTTACGAATAATGTTATTACTTATGTCTCACGAACAAAAAAAAAAAACAGATTAATTTTAGAGTATGAATCAAGAAAAATATGTTATTTTAACTACTCCATTTGTCCCATACTTATAGACACATTTTTTTTAATAAAAAAAATTATCTATAAATTTGGGACAGAGAAAGTATATACAATATATATATATATATATATATATATATAATTATTATTATTATAATTATTATTATTATTGGGTAAAAAATTGTAAGTACAAAAACTGACAGTGTTTATTTGGACGAGCCTTGGATCTGATCGCGCAGCGTCTCGTATCTCTTGAGCTCTGCCATTGATAGTGAGGGTGACAACTCTCTTAATACCTTCAAAGTGAAAACAGATTATATGGATTGACAAAACTGTGATATGTCGTTTAACAAGTAGAAGCTGCATTGGATGATCGATATCAGTTTAAGTCATAAGTCAGTCGTCCATTTTTCTTTTCCCGACATTTTATTTCATCTTATTGTATTATTCAGTACTACTATCTTATAGTTATATGATCAGATGACCTCGACATGATATTTTCATACCTCAACAAAATCCTCGTATTCGACGACAATGGCGTCGTCGGGCGTATCAGGTGAACGCAATTCTGAATCTTCACGTGATACCTGCGACGATATATTATATAAATATAGGTGAAGGAAAGCAGCCATTATACAGTGTTCGTCCGGATCTTACTTTGCGTTTTGCAGCGTGAAACCAAGCATCGGCACAAAGGGCGTACATGTCAGCACCAGTGAAATTTGTGGGGCATTTTAGAGATATTTCATACAGCGAGACATCTTCGTGCAACTTAAACTTCCGAGTAAGTGCTTTGAGTACCCTGCGAAGAGCATAGATTAATATACATGTAACAAAAACTCAGGTAAGAGTGCACAACAAAGAAACCGAACCTCTCCCTGTAAGATGCTTCAGAATTAACACCGACATACAGGAGCTTGTCGAATCTGCCTGGCCTCAAGAGGGCTGGGTCTATAAGATCTGGTCTGTTACTAGCTCCTATTATAAACAAGTCCTATCGTTCACCAAGCAAAAATAAATAAAAACGTTGGATTAAATAAAAAAAAATGACAGGTCAATTAATGAATTATAAATTAAATTTAATAACCCACCTGACTAGAATCATTCAGGCCATCAATTTCTGCAAGCATCTAGAAAAAAAAAAAAAAACTGTATATTAGTAAATGAGTCCAAATTGTATATTGTTCCTCATCTACAGTATTTATAAATTATTTCTGAAAATTATATTTTTATTTCTAAGGCGGAGGTCAATATAGTGGTAGAGATATTCCACTGCATATCCAAAACACAAAATATGGTAAAAATACACACGACATGATCTTTACCTGAGAGACAACTCGGTCCATGACACCACCAGAATCTCCAGAGGCACCTCGGGCAGGGGCAAGTGAATCTAGTTCATCAAAAAATATTACACATGGACGAGCTGCTCTGGCCTAAGACCAATTCCAATCAGAAGAGTTTCATAAAAGTTAAGTGGAAATTCGCGTTGAATTCGAATTTATTTTGTTATTAAAGAGTTTTAAAGACACTTTACCTTTTGAAAAATGTCTCGTATGTTTTTTTCTGACTCTCCTATGTACATGTTGATCAATTCAGGCCCTTTGACACTTAAGAAATTCAAGGAGCATTCTGTAGCAACAGCTTTTGCCAATAAAGTCTGAGATTATGTTTGCAAGACAATGATGGCAATGTTATTGGTGCAGGATATTGAATAACCACGAGTGAAAAAAATGCTCATGGAAAATGGAAAGACTGATCATCATGAACTTACTTTTCCAGTGCCTGGAGGACCATAAAGAAGAACCCCTGATCTTTTACGCAATCCAGATGAAAATAGATCTTTATGCATGAGAGGAAGCTGTCAATGTAATCACAAAAGCATATATTGTTAGATAGAAATGAAGTATGAAAGCTCTAAAAGTGCTTGATTTTTTACTCTACAGTTGCTATGAACCTGTAAGGGGCTCTATCACTTCATAAATAAAATCTTGAAAATGTCCACAAAAACCCTTTTCGAAGCAGGGAAAAAGTGAAGGAAGGAGAAAAAAAATGAAAGAAAAAGGTTTACCTGAATGGTATCCAGGATTGATATTTTTACATCCTCAAGCCCACCAACATCTTCCCATTTGACATCAGGTACCTATACAATTTTTTTTAAGCATATTAATTGCAATTTGCAACCAAAAGATAAGACAAATCGTTTCAATTCAGATACAAAAAGAAGAAGAAACGGCACTGTCCATGTGCGGAAAAATCTGCATATTTTCTAAAAAAAGCGTGGAAGAAAACATAAAAAACTGTTAACTAAGATAGACCTAGCTTACTTTACCTTTGGAGTACCTAGAGCCGAAGCATTTCTTTTCTTTGATCGCTCTAATGCTTTGATTAGATTCTCTTTACCATCACTTGTTTTGCTGCTATCATCACCCGAATTAGACTTGAATGTTTTATCATTTGACTTTTCAGGATCCACACTCTTGATTAAATTTGCACCAGCATCAGCAATCAGAGCACGCAAGTCCCTGGGTGTGAAACCCGATGTTTGTCCACCAATATCCTTTACAAGATCCTCAGTAGATTTCTGAAATGACAAATAATCTAATAAATCAAAAATGGTTTTCCCCATAGGATTAGGAGCAGTGTTTTCGGACCCAGCCCGGTCATTGATGTCAAATGGTGTGGAATAGGCCTCTGGGTCAGCGGGTAAATTGCTAACCCATGTAAATAAATTGAGATCTTTAAAATTATAACAACAGAAGATCATTTATATGTGGGTTTGACACTTAAGTCGTAAAATTGTTGTCATTGGTCATAGTTTATAAACTATTTATTGGTCACAAGACTAAAAATATTGTATAAAATTATTTTATTGCTATTTTTCAGATATATTTCGAATTAATTATTTTAATAAAAAATCAAGAAAAAAATAACTGAAAAAAATATCCAAGTCAATGATCGGGTTTGCTAGCAAATTGTTCCTAGAATATGACCCAGTCCAGGTTAGGTCCAGGGTAACTGGGTTCCAAGTCAGCCATAGTGAGTCCAAAAAACATAGATTTGAAGAATACCATTTTCTGCAAGAAGAGGTCTAGAGAATCCTACTATTATGAGATGTATATGTAAAATCAATGGGAGAGCAAAGAAATAATGTACGTTTGGAAGTAGTTCAGAGACGTGTTGAAAAGACTGCGACAGCATTTGTAACCTTTGTTCTTCATTCAGAGCTTCCATTTTAACTTCATGTGTAAAACACCGCCTAATAGTTGGAGGAAGGCCTTCAGAATTGTCTGCAGCTGCAACTAGCAATACCGGGTGCTGGTTTACCATTTCAGTGACTTTTACCTGCTGCCCAGTTTAAGAAATAGGAGAGTATCAATCAACCACTTCCTATCATTTTGTGGCCAAGTGACTTACTATGTAAGTATGATCTGAATAGTGTTTTCTCTTGAAATGAATGTTAGTAACTGTTTTTGCCCATCAAGTCTGACTTGAAATAAAATATATTTAACAGTACACACAACAGCTAATGACATAAATCGACAATTTGCAGACTTACGGAACCTCCAAGTGAGTTTTCTTCAACATAGTCATCTTCATCATCAGTAACTGGCTCAGTGAACTGCTTAATGACAGATGCAACTTCTGAGTTAACTCCAACTTGCTCGTGAGATGATCCCTCTTGAGCAGCTAGATTACGGAACACCTCAAAATGACGGAGAAGAAGAATTGTTGGACGATATCTACAACAAAAGTGGCATTTCAAATTATAATTATTCCTCTATGAATCAAACAGAATAAAATAAAATACTAACAAATAAACTAATATGCCTATTTTGCTTGGTAATCACCATAATTATTAATTTAATTTGAAATAGAACAATGTATTAAAATGAATCGAAATAGTTTAGCAAGATGTTATGCCAGAATACCTGCGAGCTGTATTGAAGGCTTCTGCTAAAGCAATAGATGTTTTCTTTTCAGAAGAGGTCATAAAAGCATGACAGCTATATTCTACCACATGCAATCCCAATTGATGAGCAACACATCTTATCACCGTCCTCTTCCCGCAACCTACCAATTACTGTGGGGTCAGCAACTCTAATGATATTTCTTTCTAGAGTTGGGCTCTTTTGGAATTTTTGCAATATTCCAAATTTACTTTGGGATACAAGAACTCTAAGTCAAGAAATATTGGACCCCGTGATGCATAATAAAAACAATTAGATATTTACATATGTTAACTTAATAGGCTCTTGAACATATGGAAACAGACCAGGAAAACCATGTAACAGTATTGCGACCCTGAATTTCGATGAGAAAGCTGATGGGCATAAAGTTGGTGTAAGTATGGAGGCTACAGTCACCACTACATCTTCTTGTACAGGTGAAAAAACTTTTGATCGCGGAATTAAAGGATAGGGAGGAACAGCAGATGGAACCCCCCCTCCAAGAACAAGAGCAGTTTGACCACGACTGACTCTCAAAACAGGTTCAGCTGATGGTTCCATAGCTGCAACCTGAAAACCAGCAACACAACGTTTTATATATTTCGTTACAAGCCAAAAACCCTCGAGCATTTTACATAAAGGAAATATTTTGGACCTTGAAGTATATTGTTTCATCGTCACCATTTAGCATCTTTTGGTTGCAATGGATGCACATCTCTGATTTGCAATCCCAACGTATGCATATACTGAATAGGTCGCCCCTGGATAGATATCTATCGACAGAAAAATAATCATTTAAGGCTAAATCTATCAACTCCTGGCGATCCTTTGCTTCGTCCGAAGAATAGGTTTTCAGACGTTCAAGAGTTCCACATTCAGGTATTTTCACAAAAGTGACCCGCAAGTGTGAGGCATACTTAGGAAGCTCTGCCCAGGATCGAACCTCTATACTAACCAACGAGGACTCCTTTTCTGCCTCGTTTATTTCGCAACTTGCTTTCGCTTCAAACAAATTCGACAATGTCGCTTTCCCTTTCTGCACCACATGTTTCAAGCATGACATATGCAAATTCAAGTTAAATGCAAGAATTGGAGATAAATAAGCCGCTCGGGGATCTAAAGTTGCCGACTGATTTTGAGGATAGGGATACGACGGAAAAACCAACATAGTTCTCGGAGCATGAGGGCCAACTGGTCCACATTCCACGGGGTTCTCTTGCCGACTGGGAGGATCCAAAACCACCGCTTGTCCAATTCTAGTTACATTAGCATCCACATTCTTAATGATTATCTACAGTACAAATTAGAAAGAAACGTGGGAAGTTACGAATCAAGGTGATGAAGTAACCACAGTTTCAATTAATTATCAATATCAAAGAACTAATTTCCTAACTGAAAATTCCCCCTTACACCTCAAAACTTATTCTACAAAAAATTGAATTAAAATTACTCTGAGAGCTCAAAATCATCAAAAAAAAAAAAAAAAAAAAAAAAAAATTACCAGCGACCCTGAAGTAATGGATAATCGTTTGAGCAGAGAAGTGGATAACCCAACCATAGCAGAGTCATCGACTGAATCGACCTTTGTGCCCTTGGAAATCCTGAGAATCCCAGCCGTCAACGGCAGTGCGCTGCCGGAGGATCCCGGGGAAATATCATCAACTCCGGCGGTTTTGCGGGAATTAATCAGAGAATTGAGAATGGCTTTGGTGGAAGCAAGTACCAGCGGCTTCCGTTTCTTCCTCTCCACCATTTTACCCCCAAATTGTACAAAACCCTAAACCTTCGCTATCTAATCCGAACCGAGCATTAATTATCTGGAAAGGAAATTAGAAGAAATGCTTTCTTACAGCAGGTGAAGTGATACATACAAATATGTTGTGTGTATCTATATATATACAGACTCAGAGCTGTAAATTGAGCAACTCAAGGCAAATTGTTGACGATAGGCTAACCGTTTCTAACTTCCAATCTCACTGCTTTTGTGCCCACTTCTGAAGGTTTAGGGTCCGGATCCGGGTTTGGGTACAAATTCGCATAACTCAACATGTATTTACAATCAAAAATAAATTTTATAGAATTTTAAATCTAAATACATAAATTAAAATACCATTTTTCTAAAATAACTCTAATAATTACTCAAACTATATGTACAAATTTATTTTTGAGTTAATATCACATTTCGTCCTGCAACTTAGGCGATCACACACTTAATCCTTTTTTTATTTAAAAAATCAAATTTCATCATTTCCGGTCGATTTTCACCGAAAATTGCGTACCTATTGGGGAGCAATTAGCATCTATACGACTATACCACTCAACTACATGAGCTTGTAGAGAGTAAAATATTATAATATATATATGTTATAAGTTGTAGTAAAAAATATGAATTATATAATTAATTAACCAACATCGTATTAAATTAAAATAATTCTTTATATAAAAAATAATCAATTAAATATAAATAAAAAAGTAACAGTTAAATAAAAAAATTATTTCACTTGATTATAATTAGGGGTGGGAACGAGCCGAGCCGAGCCGGACTTTGCTTAAATAGGCCTAGGCCTGATGTGGAATTTTTGGGCTCAAGCTTGGCCTATGACCTATTATAGGCTTTTTTTAAAGGTTAGGCCTGAGCCTTTTTAGTAAATAGGCCCGGCCTGAAAGCCTTTATAAGCCTTTTAAGTACAATTCGAACATCAACCCGGTTCAATGCATAAGTCGAAAATTTAATTAAACATATTAACTTTTAATTTTAAATGTTATTTTTAACTTTTAAGTAATTAATAATAAAAGACAAGTAAACAACATTTTATAAATACAAAAATTATTTAAAATATATTTTCTATCAATACAGGATAATCATATTTTAATTTTCATTTATAATTATTTTTGTATAAGAATGTAGGACAATATTGACTAATAAGTACTTTAAAAAAAATTAAAACTACAAACACTAAATTTTTTCATATAAATTTAAATATGAAATACACTTTATGAGTAATATATATATATATATATATATATATATATATTAAATATGTCTGCCCTGATAGGCTTAAAAGGCTTACAAAAAAGCTTAAGTCTAGCCTTTTTATATAAACGAGCTTTTAAAAAAGTTTGAGTCTGACTTGTTTATTAAACGAGCCGAGCCGAGCCCGAGCTTTTGTAGGCCGAGCCCTAAGCCCCTGTCGGGTAGCCTAGCTCATTCTCACCCCTAATTATAATACAAAACACAAAAAAAAAAACATGTTTTATTTGAATTATTACTACGTACGGTGTCTTAAATAATTATATACATTTGAATTGAAAACCGTGTTCAGACTCTAGACATTACAATTGATCTAAAAAAAAAAAAAAATTATACACACACTTTCATTTTTTTAATTTCTGAACTTAATATATATATATATATATATATATATATATATATATACACCCTTAAATGTTTTTAATTTTTATACTTAAGAATATTTTTTTACTGTTTAAATTTTAGTAAAAAAATATTTTTTAATATTTTTTTTTAAAGTATGGAGTACATATTAAGTTGAGAAATCGAAAAAAAATGATAGTATGCATAATTATTTAAGACATAATCAAGCGAAATAATTTTTTATTTAACTATTATTTTTTATTTATATTTTATTGATTATTTTTTATATAAAAAATTATTTTTATTTAATGCAATGTTGGTTAATTAGTTATATAATTCATATTTTTTACTACAACTTATAACATATACTTACTCCGTCCCAGAATTGTTTGTCACCCTGTAACTGTTCTCTTGTTAGACTTACTTCTAATAAAAAATATATAAAAATTATAAAAATATAATAATTTTACAGTTTTTGTTTTTACAAATTTTCTTAAATTATATTATTTTTATATTATTTTTATGTTTTTTTTCTACAATTTTTTCTCCATATTTATATATTAATTATGATACTTATTTTTATTTTAGTTGAAAAATATGGATTGAGGGAGCGTCCAGTGCAAAAACGCACCGGACAATAAGCAGTGTACTTTCCCACCGTTAGATTAAGTATAAAAATATTTAACGGTGAAAGATATATAATGATTTCTGCCCTATTGCCCATATTTTTAACCCATATTTTTAATCTATAAATTTTTATTAATTTTATAATTTTTGTACGCAATCATTTTTATTAATAAAAAAATAAGTTAATTTACACATTTTTAATTTTTAATCTACAAATTTTTATTAATTTTAAAATTTTATTTTTACGCAATCATGTCTATTAATAATAAATAATTTAATTTACACATTTTTTATTTTTAATCTACACATTTTCATTAATTATACAATTTATTTTTACACAATCATTTTTATTAATAAAAAAATAATTTTATTTAAACATTTTTATTAATTGTACAATTTAATTTATTTTATACAAATTATTTTAACGCGATTATTTTTATTAAAAATAATATTTGAATGATATTACATTATTTTTTTTATTTTTTATTTGAATGATAATATTTTTTATTTTTTATTTGAATAATAATATTTCATATAAAATATATATATAAAATAAAAAATATAAAAAAAATATTAGTAATATAATTTTTTTGTAAATTATTTAGTAGTTGTATAACATTTTAAAATTATATGATTTTTATTATATTTTAGAATATGATATTTTTAAAATTTTAAAATATAATTTATAATTATTTAATTAATCATGTTTTAAAAGTTTTAATTATAAATAAATATATCAAATAATATGTTGAAAAATATATAATTGGTGTGATTTTTTTTATATAAAATATATTTTGAAAAAAAATATTATTGAATGTTTTTATATAAAATATAAATAAATATAAAACAATAATTTTACAAGAGAAATAAAATCACTTAGATATTAAAAATGTGTAAATTGACTTATTTTTTTATTAACAAAAATGATTGCGTAAAAAAGAATTAAAAATGTGTAAATTAAATTATTTTTTATTAATAAAAATGATTGCTAAATTATTTTTTATTAATAAAAATGATTGCGTAAAAAATAATTTGTACAATTAATAAAAATGTTAATAAAAATGTATAGATTAAAAACATGGGCAGTGCGGGCAGAAATTAATATATATCTTCCACCGTTAGA
Source organism: Euphrasia confusa (assembly GCA_954870475.1). Lineage (NCBI taxonomy): Eukaryota > Viridiplantae > Streptophyta > Magnoliopsida > Lamiales > Orobanchaceae > Euphrasia > Euphrasia confusa. Next base: position 1,091,864 of record OX940949.1, read on the forward strand.
TATTTTTATGTGTAATCTAACGGTGAGAAAGTGCACTGCTTATTGTCCGGTGCATTTTTGCACTGGACGCCCCCTAAATCCGAAAAATATATAGTAACTTCCCATGCAAATTGACGATTTTTTCTCACTAATTTTATTTCTATATTATTCGCTAATTTTTATATTTTATTTATAAAATATATATAACTCACCCAGTTTTTTTCTAATTAATAACGGTGTTGGAAATGCTACTCCTAGAGCATTACTTCAAGTAATATATTCACCATTGGATGCATACACAATACATGTGGGTGTGTGATTGTGTGTGCACTTATATTAATTTATTTTAAATCAACATGATTAGCTACATGGAGTATTACTCCATAACATAGCTAAAACCATTAATAACCGTATAATTCCATTTTTTTCTTAAATTTATTTGATACACTTTATACACTTTTTTAATCCATTTTTTCTTAAATTATAAATTCATCCTTTAAAATATATAATTAAATAAAATTATAACTTTCTAATTTATCAAATTGAATTTGAAAGAAGTTGAATATAATCAAATTGGATTTGATTATAGCTTTAACTTTAAAAACTATTTGTTAAAGATTTTCCAACTTAAAGATTTTCCGATGAGAACTTATTAGGCTTAAAATCATTATGTTCAGTTTATGTGATCAATTATTATTAAATACATAAACTATTGGTTAAAGATTTTCCGATAAAAACTTCTTAGGTTTAAAATCATTATGTTCAGCATAAATTATTATTTGGTAACATAAATTATTATTTGGTATAGGGATATATATATATATATATATATATATATATATATATATATATATATATATATATATATATATATATATATATATATATAAAAGTAATAGATTTAAATATATATAATTTTTTATTAGATAATACATTCTCTATAATTTTATAGAATAATATATACAAATAATTATATATAATTATTCTAAAAAATTTTAAAATTTTCTTAATATAAATTTTGTATTCTAATTTTTTTTTTTACTTTTTCATTTCTTATTTTTATTTGAGAAATTTATTTTTATTTTCACCATCTTTATTTTTACATATATTTTTTATCAATAATTTAAATATATATATCCTTCTTTACATTTTAATTTTAACTGTTTATATGTGTAAAATACATGTCTAACGAAGAATTTTTTATATTTTTTTATCACATTTTTACTATATTCAAAATATCTCAAATTTGTGAAAAGATAAAAAGATAAACTACTCATATTTGATTATTATTTGATCGATACATTGAAGCTCAAAGAAACAACCGATTTGTGTAATTTTCACAATAATAAATAAAATTAATAATTATTTAATAAATAAAATGAGTAATTACGTAAATAACAAAAAAATCAGTAATTGTTTAATTTTTTTTTATTTTTTGGCGAGTTTAACGGTGTAATTCTAGTTATAAACAATATAATTTTTTTAAAATGAAAATTAAAAATCAAAAAGTAATTAACTACACTATATTTTTTCACGTAGAACGAAGCATTAAAAATGATGAAAAAACAATTGAAAAAACAATTGTTTTAATAATTAAATAAAACTTTTGCAAATCGGGTCTGAATCTGATGTTACCCAGCCCGGGGTTGGTACAGTATCAGACGGGCTGACCCGCTGGGTCGGTTTGAACGGGCAAAAGTGATAAAAAGAAGAAAAGAAAAAACATGGAAACTTGACCATATCTCGACAAGTGCCTGAAAACAGAAACGGGTTCACTGCTTAATATCAATAGTGAATGAATGAAGTTGCTCAGCCTCTCGACTCGACTTTCCTCGATAGATGTCCAATAACTCGGGAATCTCTTTCTCGTATTTGATTATATACTTCTCCATGAACTTGTCCTCGGGTAATTTCAACAATGTCGCCATGCCTGGTGCTGTTTTCTTCAACAACCCTTTCTCGCTCAAGACCCCAATGACCAAGCACCTCGGTTTTATTCTTTTCTCGAGGCTCAAATTAATAATCACAGGGAATTGAGCGAGAGCCGCGGGCTCACACCCCAAGTTATCGACAAGAAAATTCATGTTTTCCACTATTTTCTTCTCGGACGTATTCATGCAAAAGGGGTACCTTAAAAACGCAGCCTTTATGTCAGATTCCGACCACCCGCACCTTCTATAGACCTCCTTCTTACGCTCAAGAGTCGAGTCCTTAACACAGACCAAAACTCGGACGGCATGGGTGAATTTGATTTTCGACAAATCAAATCCCATTTCAAGTGCCAGATCGACCGACTCGGCTAACTTCTCCTTAACCACCATCATCGACCGTGTACCCATAAGCATAGAAGCAACGGAAGAATCGGGCACTCCTCGCTCTCTTAACATCGAGATGTTAGAAGCAATCCCATTTGACCAACACCGCCCGAAGGTACTTGGAGTTCGTGAAAACACATTAACGACCATTTCATCAGATTGAAGCACGCTTCGCAAGCCTTCGTACGCAGGGATAATGGAGTTGTTCAAACTGCGCGTTAAAATGGAAGGTTGCGTGGATAGCTTCTGTGCCAGGACGGGAAGAGGGACGCCGATGGAGCGGAAGAATTCGAGTTTGGGCAGCAGGTTTTTGCCGGGGCAGGATAGAAGAATGGATGGCCATCTGGTGACGACTCTGAGGATCTGAGCATCTGTGAAACCGTACTCTCTGAGTAGCTTCAACACTCTGTCTGGGTTTTCGGGGGTTTTCAAGAACAATTTCTTGGATGCAGAGGCGGCGGCGTCCGAGGACAGCCCACATGAATTGATGAGGTAAGAAACGGTGAAATTTTTCTGTGGGTCATTTCCACAAACACTTGGTGAGCATGTCTCGGAAGAGAATGAACAAAATCGCCAGGCAAAGAATGGACAATCTTCCGGCAAAGAGTAAAACCTGATTTGTCTTCTGCAGAAATTCGCGAACATGGTAGGTCCTCCGCTGTCCCCTGTCCGGGATTTCAAGATCTACGAACGCCGCCTTGAGATGGGCTGTCCAAGGAAGGTTTAGAATGCAAAGCACAAACCCGGTTTTGAATCGAATCTTTTATATCCAACCCTTGAAAATGTAGTACATCCGTAAAAAGTAATTTCCATATATACCCTTGAACTAATTATTGTTAAAAGGACAATCTTGGAAAAATCACACTTAATTTACCGTTTGAAAAATTCAAAAACCCATTTAAATTGAAAAAAAAAGTCAAAACCGACTTATAATTTATAAATAAAATGGCGGTACATGGGAATTAAAAAAAAACATCTACTCAAACAAACAAACTTAAACACATCACTTAGTTTAACTTGATCTGAACTTCTCGACTGAAACCAATATCTGAAAGGGGGCTCAAGCTCGACTTTTCTCGATAGATCGATACCTAGTTAGCTGGGGAATATCATTCTCATATTGGACGACATAACTCTCCAAGAATTTATCATCGGATAACTTCAACAATGTGTTCAAACCTGGATATTGGCATACAGTTTTCGACATATCAAATCTCTTGAAACAGCCTAATCGACAATACACAACTAATCTGTCCGTAACAGTTAGGATCAAATATGGTATATACACATGATCATCGTTAAAAAAAACTGAGTTCCTTAATAATCGATCTATTTAATTTATTTCCTTAAAAAAAAAAAACGAGTTCATATCCCACATCAGAAAATCAACAGCATTTCTTACCATTTATATACGATCGCCGGGCTCAGTTGCGAGAGCCTGTGACCCAAGCGGGGGCATCAAGGCGATGGAAGGTTGAAGTAATAGGCACAGCCGGTTTACTCGTCTCTGGTTCCTTTGAGGAACTGACATCATGAAATGGTGGTGGGCTGCAAGTCTCTGGTTCCTTTGAGGGACTGACATCATGAAATGGTGGTGGGCCCTGCAGCCTATTAGAACAATTCCTCGATCGATATCCAGATATCCAAATCCAAGGGAATATCTTTCACACATTTATTGATAAATACCTCTTCAATACCTCCTCAGACAGAGTTAAGAATTGGCCACACCGGTCATTTTCTTCTGCCCCTTTTTCGTTCAAGATTCTGGAAACCAAACATCTCAATTTTATGTTTCTCGACGGGAATCAAGCCACGAAGCAGATGCCACCGAGCAGTAGCAGCAGGTTCATAGCCCAGCTTATTAACAAAAAAAAGTCCACAGTGGTTTTTCGTTCAAGATTCTGGAAACCAAACATCTCAATTTTATGTTTCTCTACGGGAATCAAGCCACGAAGCAGATGCCATCGAGCAGTAGCAGCAGGTTCATAGCCCAGCTTATTAACAAAAAAAAGTCCACAGTGGCCATTGTGAACGCAGCATGAATGTCAGAATCCGATCAGTACACCTTCAGAAGATATACATTTAGCACCACATGAATTGTAAATAACACATTCAATTAAAAGTGTGCAAATAAAACACGAGGGGGTGCTTACCCCGATGATCAACTTTCATCTTTATCTAGAGCCACATGTTTTATAAAAGTAGAAGCACGGCAAGCCCAAACCTCAAATTACATTTTCTCATTACAAACAGTCAATAATGACAACAATATTTACATTTCATACAGTTCTATACAAATCACATCGCAAATAAACATAAAATGAAAGCGAGAAAATCTCTACCTTGAATGACGTGTTGCGCGTTCATATCTTGACTTGAATACTTTTAATACTGCAACTTACACTATATGACTATAATTAATTACAATTTACAATCTATAAAAAAAAAATTATATTTGCATTGAAAATAAAATATAATTTGTTAATAAAATTATAAATATTTTTAAATGAAAATAAAAAAAAATGAAAAAGTAATCAATTACACTCTATAATTTTTTCTCATTAAAAATGATGAAAAAACAATTGTTTTAATAATTAAATCAAACTTTTGCAAAGCGGGTCTGATAGAGTTGCCCAGCCCGGGTTGGTACAGTATCGGATGGGCTGACCCGCTGGGTCGGGTTGAAAACACTTAGGGGCAAAAATGATAAAAAGAAAAAAAGAAAAAACATGGAAACTTGACCATATCTCGACGATGCGGAAAACAGAAACGGGTTCACTGCTTAATATCAATAGTGAATGAATGCCATGATAATCTTTAATGAAGTTGCTCAGCCTCTCGACTCGACTTTCCTCGATAGATGTCCAATAACTCGGGAATCTCTTTCTCGTATTTGACGATATACTTCTCCAAGAACTTGTCCTCGGGTAATTTCAACAATGTCGCAATGCCTGGTGCCGTTTTCTTCAACAACCCATTCTCGCTCAAGACCCCAACGACCAAGCACCTCGGTTTTATTCTTTTCTCGAGGCTCAAATTAATAATCACAGGGAATTGAGCGATAACAGCGGGTTCACACCCCAAGTTATCGACAAGAAAATTCATGTTGTCCACTATTTTCTTCTCGGATATATTCATGCAAAAGGGGTACCTTAAAAACGCAGCCTTTATGTCAGATTCTGACCACCCGCACCTTCTATAGACCTCCTTCTTACGCTCAAGAGTCGAGTCCTTAACACAGACCAAAACTCGGACGGCATGGGTGAATGTGATTTTCGACAAATCAAATCCCATTTCAAGTGCCAGATCAACCGACTCGGCTAACCTCTCTTTAACAACCATCATCGACTGCCTACCCATAAGCATAGAAGCAACGGAAGAATCAGGCACTCCCCGCTCTCTTAACATCGAGATGTTGGAAGCAATCCCATTTGACCAGCACCGCCCGAAGGTACTCGGAGTTCGTGAAAACACATTAACGACCATTTCATCGGATTGAAGGACGCTTCGCAAGCCTTCGTACGCAGGGATGATGGAGTTGTTTAAACTGCGCGTTAAAATGGAAGGTTCCGTAGATAGCCTCTGTGCCAGGATGGGAAGAGGGACGCCGATGGAGCGGAAGAATTCGAGTTTGGGCAACAGGTCTTTGCCGGGGCAGGATAAAAGAACAGATGGCCACCTGGTGACGACTCTGAGGATGTGGGCATCTGTGAAACCATACTCTCTGAGTAGCTTCAACACTGCGTCTGGGTTTTCGGGTGTTTTCAAGAACAATTTCTTGGACGCAGAGGCAGCGACCTCCGAGGACAGCCCACATGAATTGATGAGGTAAGAAACGGTGAAATTTTTCTTTGGGTCATTTCCACAAACACTTGGTGAGCATATCTCGGAAGAGAATGAACAAAATCGCCAGGCAAAGAATGAACAATCTTCCGGCAAAGAGTAAACCCTGATTCGTCTCCTGCAGAAATTCGCGAACATGGTTGGTCCCGTTGTCCGCTGTCCGGGATTTCAAGATCTACGAACGCCGCCGTGAGATGGGCTGTCCAAGGAAGGTTTAGAATGCAAAGCACAAACCCGATTTTGAATCGAATCTTTTATATCCAACCCTTGAAAATGTAGTAGATCCGTAAAAAGCAATTTCCATATATACCCTTGAACTAATTAATATTTAAATAATTTTAATTATTGTTAAAGGACAATCTTAGAAAAAACACACTTAATTTACCGTTTGAAAAATTCAAAAACCCATTTAAATTGGAAAAAAAGAGAGTCAAAACCGACTTATAATTTATAAATAAAATGGCCGTACATGGGAATTAAAAAAAAACATCTACTCAAACAAACAAACTTAAACACATCACTTGGTTTAACTTGATCTGAACTTCTCGACTGAAACCAATATCTGCAAGGGGGCTCAAGCTCGACTTTTCTCGATAGATCGATACCTAGTTAGCTGGGGAATATCATTCTCATATTTGACGACATAACTCTCCAAGAACTTATCATCGGATAACTTCAACAATGTGTTCAAACCTGGATGGCATACAATTTTCGACATATCAAATTTCTTAAACACAGCCCAATCGGCATACACAGCCAATCTGTCCTTAACGGTTAGGATCAAATATGGTATATACACATGATCATCGTTAAAAAAAGTGAGTTCCTTAATAATTGATCTATTTAATTTATTTCCTTAATAAAAAAGCGAGTTCGTATCCCACATCGAAAAATCAACAGCATTTCTTACCAATTATAATCGCAATTCCCGATCTGGTTTACTCGTCTCTGGTTCCTTTGAGGGACTGGCATCATGAAATGGTGGTGGGCCCTGCAGCGACGATTCTTTCTTGGTTCCTTTTGATTTAATATTAGTCATACTTCAAGGGGTAGGGGGTCAACTTTTTTCGGACATGACCGAATCCAATAGCTCGGGAATATCTTTCACATATTCATGCAGAGGGGATGCCTTATGATCGCAGCATTAATGTCAGAATCCGACCAGCCACACCTTTGGAAGATATACATTTAGCAACACATGAATTATAAATAACACGTTCATTTAAAACGGTGCAAAATTTAAAACGGTGCAAATAAAACACTAGGGAATGCTTACCCCAATGATCAACTTTTATCATCACAACTCACAAGCAATCAATAATGACAAATCACATCGCAAATAAACATAAAATGGAGATGAGAAAATATCTACCTTGAATGACGTGTCGTGCGTATGTATCTTGACTTGAGTGCTCGTAATACTCCTACACCAAATAAATAATTTTACAACCACATATAATGATACAAATTTGTAAATTTATTACAATAATCAATAATTGACTTTGTTTAGAATATCATCATCTGCTGAAGTAAATACATCATGTTGGGTTTGGTGTAGCCAAACCAAACCGACGAAGCCACGACGAAAAACGAGCGCGAATGAAGAGTTTCTCAAAACTCAGGAACTGGCACGTTCGTGTCAGAATGTGCCATTCTTCCAAAACTTCAGAGGCAGTAGCACGTTCGTGCCAAAACTGGCACGTTCGTGCCACTTCCTGGAAGCTTTTGGGCCAACTCGTTTTTGGGGCTTTTTTGGGGCTTTGACTAGGTCTTGACCTTAAAACTATATATACTACCTCCCCCCTCACATGTATCTTATCCACAACATTAGTAGCCACCATTGTAGAGAGAGAAATATAGGAAGAGGGTTAGGTTAGATTTTTGGGAGAAAAATCTTGTAAGCTCTTGGAAGCTCTCGTTTATATTTCGGTGTATTTCTTGGGTGGGCTAGAGTGTGAGGGTCCTAGAGAGAGTCGTGAGAGTTAGAATTCGGAGAGAGAATTCTTGTAAAGATCGGTGTAACGATTCGGTTTATCTAGTGAAAAAATCGTGGCGGCCAAAGTGGATGTAGCCTATTTAAAGGTGAACCACTATAATTCTCGGTGTCGTGTTTATTTGCTTTCTCGTTTCGTATTGTGTTGATTGCTTCGATTGTGAGATATCTCCTATATTGCTTGAATATGTATATTGTGTATGCTTGTGGTGCATCGAGGATATATATGTATTGCTTGTGATTGGTTGTCGTTGTTGGTTGGTCGGGAATTCGGAACACTCGGGTTGAGTGGATTCCGACAACGGTTGGACGTCAGTTGTTCTCGGGGGATTGGTAGTAGAGTACGGGGTGGATTCGTTTGGAGATCGATTGGAGTTTCCGTCACGAATTGGGCGTGTCCGATCGATCGGGGATCGACGAGTCAAGAAAAAGGTCCTCGTGCTCTAGGAGCGGGTCCCGGTGGTCCGACGTGTAGTCGGTGGTCTCGTTGACGTAAAGCACCGCCCGCCTTCCCGGTGTAGTGTATAACGATCCCAACACATCATATAAAGATAGATCATATTCATAACAAATAATTCTCTCTCAGTTACAGAACGCAGAAGTTGAGAGCCAATATAATCAGCATTAATTTCACTTGTATAGACTGGAATCCATTTTTAGGGGAGGGCTCAACTTCCCCCGATAAATGTCCAATAGCCCGGGAACGTCCTTCTCATATTTGACAATATAATTCTTTAAGAAATGCTTCTCTGACTTTACCAAGATGGTGGCCACAGTGTCCATCTTCTTCAGCCTCTTCTCGTTCAAAACTCTCGCAACCAAACATCTCGGTTTTATTCTCTTGCTGAGACTATAAGTCAGAAGCACGGGGTACTGAGCAATACCAGAAGGTTTGCATCCCATAGTATTAACGAGAAAATCCATATTCGCGATTATTTTCTTCTCTGATATATTCATGCAAAGCGGATACCTTAAAAACGCATCATCCATGTCAGACTCTGACCAGCCACACTTTCTGTAGACCTCCCTCTTTCGCCTCAGATTTGATTCGGTCAGTTCAAGAAGCACTTGGATGGCGTTGACGAATCTAGTTTGTGAACTATCGAATCCCATTCCAACAACCCGGTCAATTAATGCAGCAAACTTTTCATTACCAGTTATGATAAAATTTGGTTTACGCGTGACCAAATAAACAATAGAAGATTCAGGAACTCCTCTTGTGCTCAACAATGAGATCTTGTAACGAATCGCATTTTCCGCGGGCCATCTAATAGACCGCGTAAACACATGAACCACTCTCTTGTCAGATCGAAGTAGGAGTTTCAAGTCGTTATACGAAGGGATGATAGAGTTTTCTAGACTCTGCGTCAAGACAAAAGGGTACATCGATATCTTCTGTGCCAAGACAGGGCCAGGGACACCAATGGAGCGGAAGAATTCGAGTTTCGGCAAAAGGGTATTGACTGGGGAGGCTACAAGAACCTTTGGCCATCTAGTGACGATTCTTGGAATAAGAGCATCTGTGAATCCGTACTTCCGGAGGAGGTCCAACACAGCGTCAGGTTTCTCCGGTGAATCGAAACATATTTTCTTGGATGCAGAAATGGCGGCCTCCGAGGGCAGCCCGCATGTATTGATGAGGTAGGAAACAGTGAAAGACTTCTCTGGGGCATTTTCACAAACACCTGAAGCGCGTGCTCGAAATTGTCCGGCGGAGAAAACAAATCCATTCCTAGGAAAATTGAGACTGGATCGCCTCCTACAGAAAATCGCGAACATAGAATCAAAATCAATGTTAACTTTACGAACGAAATAATCAGAAGCGGCTCAACTCAACAGGTATACTCTTTTGCTCTTTTTCTTTTTAGATTCTGTTTATTTTCAAACGCTAAATATACTTTCGTAGTAGTACACTATAATATAAATAGTTCGTTTTTCCACGTCTTAGTTGGACTATTTTATTTTATTTTATTATATTTTATTTTCTCTCTCAAGGTCTGTCAAAGAGTAGATTCGCCCTTGATATTATATTAATAATATTATTTAAAAAATAAAAATAAAAGAGTAATGAAATTTAAATAAATTCTGTTTACATCAAATTCACATAAAATTTGGGAGCCGCCAAGCTCAGCAGGTGTCGTTGCTCCTCTCTAACATCAACCACAACATGAAAACACAGTTGATCTTCTCCGCCTTGTAAGTCGACTTGCTCGTCGAACATCTCCTTCGCAGACATCACCAACCCTTCTCCGCAGTTGATTAACTTTATACTCTTGAGCGTGTCGATGTTTCCAAGTTCAGAAGGGATCTTATTAAGATCTCTCATACCACCAAGACAAAGATGTTCAAGGCGTGGAAAGATGGAGGAATCCTTTTCCGACGCCGTCCAGTTTTCGAGACCCGTACAAACCCGCAAGTTCAAGTATTTGAGGCTGGGGAATTTTCCTTCGGCTATTTCCCACTCAGCTTTCTCGAAGCACCCATTAAGTAATTTGAGCTTCTCGAGAAGGGGCAACGAACCAATCTTTTCCAACATGTCGCCCCATTCAAACTTCTCATCTATCCAGATATTCAACTTCTTAAGGGACTGTGGAAAGGTAATCTTCGCCGTAAGATTAAATGGCGCTCGGTACCAAAACTCGACAGAAAGAAATTCCAATTTACACAAATACTTAATATTGCCCACATGATACGCATCGTAATCAACATCACTACCGAAGCCATCACCACCATCATCATCATCATCATCATCATCATCATCATATTCCGATCTAAACATGTATTTCATACTGCCCAGCAAATGAGCATCATCAACAGCAACATCATTATAGACAGCAACATATACCAATTTCAATCTTTTGATATTGGGAATTCTCTTAACAACACCTTCACTACATTTGAAATTATTTATTCCCTTGAGTGTGTGTAGATTTTCCATGATGACCACTGCATCATCATCAAAATTTGGGGGATCCGGGAGACCCACATAAGCCACAACGAACTCAAAATGCCTAAATTGTGACATTTCCCAGAAATCGGTAGCCAAGATGGTTCTGTACGAGGGATTATAATAAACAATAAGCGTTTGCAAATTCCAAAGGCGACTAACAGAGGGAAGGAATGACCACATCCGTGGAGCACTGATTGCAATGTGTCGCAGGTTCACATAGCGACACACGAGGGAATTCAGGTTGATATCATAAATGAAAATACCGGATCTGTTTTGAGCTTGTAATGTCCTCAATAACACCAAATTCCGGCATAATGCAACCTTATCATGTTTGCAATGAATCGAACGAGTGTGTGACATATGCCTCAAGTCATCACGTACGTTCTCTATCGAAGTGTTCTTGGGTATAACAACCCGGCGTTGGGAATTCATGCCTTGAAGAGGAGGATTACATTTCCCTATGAAATGATAAAACCCTTCTTTCTGACATTCTTTCAAGCACATGTCCCTCACCAAATCGTGCATTTTACAAAACCTTAAGCTCCCTGTAGTTCCCAACTCACCAATCAGAATGAGATTTCTATCAATGAGGTCCTGTAAGAACCCTCTAGCGGTTGTCTCCAAGGCTTCGCCGTTTATTGGTTTTAGAAATCCCTCGGAAACCCATAGTTGGACGAGCGTAGCAACACGAATCTCTTCATCTTCCTCAAACACTCCCATGTACAAAAAACATGGCTTTAAATGGACCGGCAAATGATTATAGCTCAGTTTCAACAATGTCAAGCAATTTTTACCGTTCTTCATATTCACCACTGAGGTGAAGTTGTCTCGTATTGACTCCCAAGATGCTCGGGTGCAATCCATCTTTTTCAAGAGACCTCCCACCACAGCTATGGATAAAGGAAGTCCTCTGCAAATGTCCACAATCTTCTCTCCAATATTCTTCAATTCAGGAGGGCAATTGTTCTCACCAAATACGGTTTTGGAGAACAGATCCCAACTGTTAGCTTCATCTAAAAAACTCATGCAAAAGCTATAATCATTGTTCAATTGCAAACTCAATTGCGTTAGCCTGGTCGTCACGAGTACTCGACTGCCGTTATAGTTGTTAGGAAAAAAGTGTTGTATCTTATCCCATGAATCGATACTCCACATATCATCCATCACGATCAGAAACCTTCTAGAGAATAAGTATTTGTGGAGCTCCAATCCCAATTCATCAACTCCCTTCCCAATCAATTGTTCCTTCTTGGTGTTAGTAGCTTGAGATAGAAGTTCACAGAGGATTTGTTCCGTGTCGTAGTGTTGAGAAATCGTAGCCCAAGCACAGATATCAAAACGCTCCTTAATAAATGGCTTTGTGTAAATAGTTTTGGCAAGAAAGGTCTTACCTATGCCGCCCATTCCCACGATCGGGATGACCTGAATAACAAGTTTGCCTCCGGCAAGCCTTTCCATGATTTCGAGCAAGACAGCATCAGACCCCACGAAGGTTTCACTTTGAGCAACAACGGATGCAACTGGGACATTTTTCATGGCCACTTGATCATGGACCACCAGCGGCTTCTGCGTATCGACCAACACTTTCTTGATTGAATCCATCTCTTTAATCACACTTCGCAGTATACGACAGCATCGGTTTATGGACTTGATCTTTTCATCATCATTTGCCTTTTTATTCCTTTTCTGGTTAATACAATCCACAATATGGTACTCAATAGCATCTTCGGCTGCGTGAGCTGCGCCTGCAATACGCATCTCCAATGGATCAGCAACTTCTTCTTCGTCATCTTCGAAAACAGGACTAATATAGGATTGGAGAAATTCTTGAAAGAACATGATGCGTTGAGTGATGGAGTCGAGTAGTTGTTTGTCGAGAGAAATCGGTGGGTAAGGATGATGTTCGACATCATGTATGACTCGCATCAAAGTAACCAATGATGCATAAGCTGCCATGATTCGGCGTAAGAAAACTGTGAGATATGACTGAGAAGTCGATTTGTGTGAACTGTGAAAGATGAAGATGATTAAAGAAAAGACATGGAAGGAGTCATTGACTTTTATTTTAGGACAAGATGATTTATTTTTCAGATTCCAACCAACGAAGCTGTCTAAAGTCTAAAAAATAGTCATCTAGGCCATCTATTAAAATAAGCTATTTTTAAGAACTTAATTATAAGCTTTTGTTCAGGATCAATCTTAAAATCTGAATTCTTAATTATGAAATCTAAAATAATTATCATGGTGAGGTTTTCAATTGTATAAATAAAAATACAAATAATTTTTAGGCATTAGTATGAATGCAACGGGGATACCTTAAAAATGCATCATCCATGTCAGACTCTGACCAGCCACACTTTCTGTGAATCCTTACTTCCTGAGGAGGTCTAAGACAGCATCGGGTTTCTCCAGTGAATGGAAGCATATTTTCTTTGATGAAGAAATGGCGTCCTCCGAGGACAACCCACATGTATTGATGAGTTAGGAAACGGTGAATGACTTCTCTGAGGCATTTTCACAAACACCTGAAGCGCATGCTCGAAATTGCCCGGAGGAAAACTCAAAACCATTCCTAGGAAAATCCCAAGTATTGATGATAATGAAACACATGAGAAGTCAATGACTCAGCTCCGCCACTCGCCAATGTCCTTTCATTCTCTAATCTTTCATTGGATCCCAAAGTTATTTTATGATTCAAAATAATAATTAAAAAGAAAAAACACAACTTGCTCGTATAACCAGAAATCAGGGTTCACATATTGTGTACTCTTTGCAGTTTCACTAATTATTCCAAAACACATACTACGTATATGGCAACTTATGCATCTTTAGTTTCTCTGATGCAAGTCATCCATGATCTCGAAACTCATCCTTCCCCACCGATTTCTCTCGACAAACAACTAGTCGACTCTATCACTTAACGCATCACTTACTTTCAACAATTTCTCCATTCTTATATTAGTCCTATTGCCAGCGATGATGAAGAAGCAGCATCTGATCCATTGGAGATGCGTATTGCAGCCGTAGCTCACGCGGCCGAATTGAAGATGATATTGAGTCCCATATTGTGGACTCTATTAACCATAAAAGGAATAAAAAGGAGGCAGCAAATGATGATGATGAAAAGATCAACTCGGCCAATCGATGCTTCCGTATCCTGCAAAGCGTGATTGAAGAAATGGATTCCATCAAAAAAACGGTGGTCATCGTGGTCAATGATATATATACACAAAAGAAAAAGAAGGCACCGGTGGCCATGAGAATTAGAAACTCCATTCCACCAGATGCTCCTAATGAAACCTTGGTGGGGTCCAATAGCATCTTGCTCGAAATCATGGAAAAGCTAGCCGGAGGCCAACTCGATTGCCAGGTCATCTCGATCGTTGGAATGGGCGGTATAGGTAAGACCTTTCTTGCCAATACTATTTACGCTAAACCACTTATTAAGGAGCGTTTTGATATCTGCGCTTGGATTACGGTTTCTCAACACTACGACACCAGAGAAATTCTCTTGGAACTTCTCTCAAAAAAGGAAAGAAAAACTGAGTGAGAAGAGCGTAGATGAATTGGGATTGGAGCTCCACAAATAGTTATTCTCTAGAAGGTTTCTGATAGTGATGGATGATATGTGGAGTATGGATTCATGGGATATGTGGAGTATGGATTCATGGGATAAGATACAACTGTAATGGTAGTCGAGTACTGGTCACGACCAGGCTATCACAATTGAGCTTGCAATTGAACAATGACGAATATAGCCTTCGAATGAGTTTCCTAGACAAGGCTAGCAGTTGGGAACTCTTCTCCAAAACAGTATTCGGTGAGAAGAGTAGTTGCCCATGGAGGAAATCGGAGAGAAGATTGTGGACAACTGCAGAGGACTTCCTTTGTCAATAGCTGTGGTGGGAGGCCTTTTGAAAACGATGGACGGCGCTCGAGCATCTTGGGAATCATTACGAGACAACTTCACCTCGGTGGTGAATATGGATAACGACAAACATTGCTTGAGATTGTTGAAGCTGAGCTATAACCATCTGCCGGTGTACTTAAAGCCGTGTTTTTTATACATGGGAGTGTTTGAGGAAGACGAAGATATCCTTGTCTCTACGCTTGTCCAGCTATGGGTTTCCGAAGGATTTCTAAAACCAACCAACGGCGAAGCCTTGGAGACAACCGCAAGAGGGTTCTTACAAGACCTCATCGATAGAAATCTCATTCTGATTGGTGAGTTGGGAACGATAGGGAACTTAAGGTTTTGTAAAATGCACGATTTGGTGAGGGACATGTGCGTGAAAGAAGGTCAGAAGGAAGGGTTTTATCATGTCATAGAGCAATGCAATCCTCCTCCTCAAGGAGCGAATGGCCAGCGTCGGGTTGTTATACCCAAGGACACTTCGAAAGAGAAGGTACGTAGTGACTTGAGATTTATGTCGCACACTCGTTCGATTATTTGCAAATATGGTAATGTTCCATTGTGCCGGAATCTGGTATTACTGAGGACATTGCTAGAGTATAAAAAATTCCATTTTCCCTCTGATGAAATCAACCTGAATTCGGTCGTGGTTCGCTATGTCAACCTGCGACACATTGCTATTGAAGCTCAATGGGTGGCGTCATTCCTTCCCTCTGTTAGTCGCATTTGGAATTTGCACACACTAATTGTTTCTTATTCTATAATGGGAAGGCCCGTCTTGCTCTATGATTTCTGGAAATTGGCTCAACTTAGGTATATAGATTTCTATCATGATTATTTTTGTCTCCCGGATCCTCCGAACTGCGACGGTCAAGATGGCGATGCGGTGGTCATCATGGAAAATCTACACACACTCAAGGGAATAAAGAATTTCAAATGTAGTGAAGCTGTGGTCAGGAGACTTCCCAATATTAGAAGATTGAAATTGGGATATGATGATAACGAGAATGATTGTAGTGTTGATGATGATGATGATGACGACGAAGAAGACAATGATAGGGGTGGTGGTGATGATGATGATGATGTATTGGGTACTTCGAGAAAGGTACGTGGGAAATAGCCGAAGAGCAGTTCCCCAGCCTCAAATACTTGAAATTGCACTCTTGTTCAGGTCTCAAAAACTGGACTGCGTCGGAAGAGGATTCCTCCACGGTGGGGTCCGATGGTGCATTGCAAGAAATTCTGAACAAGCTTGTCGGAGGCCACCTCGATTGCCAAGTCATCCCGATCGTGGGAATGGGCGGTGTCGGTAAGACCTTTCTTGCCAGAAGTGTTTACGCACGACCGCATATTAAGGACCGTTTCGATGTATGTGCTTGGGCTACCATCTCTCAACAATACAACACAAGAGAAATCCTCTCTGAAGTTCTCTCTCAAGCTACTAAGACAGAGAAGGAACACTTGAGTGGGAAGAGCGTAGATGAATTGGGGTCGAAGCTCCACAAATACTTATTCAGTAGAAGGTTTTTGATCGTGATGGATGATATGTGGAGTATCGATGCATGGGATAAGATACAACACTACTTTCCTGACAAAAGTAATGGTAGTCGAATACTGGTGACAACCAGGCTATCGCAGTTGAGTTCCCAATTGAACAACGATTATAGCTTCCCCATGAGTTTCCTCGATAAGGCTAGCAGTTGGGATCTGTTCTCAAGAACAGTGTTTGGTGAAAAGAGTTGTCCTCCTGAACTGAAGAAAATTGCAAAGAAAATTGTAGACAACTGCAGAGGGCTTCCTTTATCAATTGTTGTGGTGGGAGGTCTTTTGAAAAACATGGACGACACTCGAGCATCTTGGGAATCAATACGAGACAACTTAACTTCGGTGGTGAATATGGAGAACGACAAACATTGCTTGAGGTTGTTAAAGCTGAGCTATAATCATTTGCCGGTCTATCTAAAGCCATGCTTTTTATACATGGGAGTCTTTGAGGAAGACAATAAGATCCGTGTCTCAATGATCGTGAAGCTATGGGTGTCCAAAGGATTTCTAAATCCAAGGAATGGTGAATCCTTGGAAACAACAGCGAGATGTCTCTTACAGGACCTCGTCGATAGAAATCTCATTCTAATTGATAAGCTGGGGTGTAAAGGGAGCATAAAGTCCTTTAAAATTCACGATTTGTTGAGAGACTTGTGCTTGAAAGAAGGTCACAAATATGGGTTTTATCATGTCATTGGGAAATGTAACTATCCTCCTCAAGGCATGAATACCCAACGCCGGATTGTTATCCCCGGTAACTTGAGATTTATGCCAAACGCTCGTTCGATTCCACCACGCCGGAATTTGGGATTGTTGAGGACATTACACGCTTATAGATTTCGCTTTTTAGAAGAAAAAAGCTACTATAATTCCCTCATGTTTCGCTATGTCAACCTGCGACACCTTGCTATCAATTCCTGGGCACCTGGTATCGAAGCTCGTGGTATATCCTCATTCCTTCGTTCGGTGAGTCTCCTTTGGAATTTGCACACACTCATTGTTTCTTGTCCATACAAGGTTACCTTTCTCGCTGATATCTGGAAAATGCCTCAATTAAGGCATATAGAGTTTGTTGAGGGTTGTGTGTCTCTCCCGGATCCTCCAAGTGTTGTGCGAGAAGATGATGTACTCATCATGAAAAATCTACACACACTTAAGGATGTATTGAATTTCAAATGTTGTGAAGAGGTGGTTAAGAGAATTCCCAATATCAAGAAATTGAAATTACGATATCAATATGGTCTCCTGGGAACCGATAACAAGGATGAGCATTGTGTCAGCAATATGAAATCTCTGTGTGGATTGGAATCCCTCTCTATCTATGTTTTAATGGTTCGAGAGTCTAATATTTATATGCATAAGCTTACCTTTCCGCACTCACTTAAGAAGTTGAATCTTTGCATGGATTCTTGTTTTGAATGGGACGACATGTTGGAAAAGTTAGGTTTGTTGCCCCATCTTGAAAATCTCATGTTATGGCGTGGGCGCTTTGGAAAAGGAACGTGGGAAACATTTGAAGGCCAATTCCCCTGTCTCAAGTACTTGGAACTGAACATGTGTCACGATCTGGAACAGTGGACAGCGGCAGAAGAGGGCTCACCGCTCATCCATCCTTCCACGCCTTGAGAATCTTCGTCTTTGTTGGTTGGAAAAGTTGGAGAAGATCCCTAGTGAACTTGGAAACATATCAACGCTGAAGAGAATATGGATGACCGGCTGCGGAGAAGGTGTGGTGAAGTCTGCGAAAGAGATTGTGGACGAGCAAGTCGAGTCGCAAGGCCAACAACTAAGTTTGCATGTCCGGGTTGACTTCGCATGGAAGTACGAACACCTGCAAAGCTTGTCGGGTCCCAACTTTGAAGTGCATTGTACATTTGATTTATGAACGTGTATTTGCCAACCAGGTTTGTTATATATTTCATGTTTGTTATAAACGAATAATTACTTTTATTACTTCAAGTTTGACAAGTAGTTGATGTTTGATGTTTGTTGCAAATTCGACTTTACATAATCATTTTCCATTAAAAATAATAGATTTAGTAATATTTAGTAAAAAAATTATAATTTTACGGAGTATTATCTTATGTACAGATATTTGTTGATGAGATCCAAAGGCTGAATTGTTATACCGAAAAACACTACAAAGAAGATGATTATACTAATCATGCCCCGCGACTATTGCTCCTAATTAATAAATTCATGTTACAGTAGAAGAAACTCTTTGTAGTAATAAAAAATTCAAGTTCTAACTTGAAACTAGTTATAAATAGGAATAAATTCATAAGTCATACATTTTTTAAGTCTATTTATACAATAAATAATTAATATATAATAAAAATATTTATTAAAGATATTTTTATTTATTAAAATCAATAACATGTTTAAGATCACTTGAAATATTTTAATTAATTAATTTTCATATTAACTTCATCTTCTTTCAGCAAACGCCGACTATCCCTTGGCAGAATATGACATATCCACACTCCCTTAAGAAGCTGAGTCTTGAGATGGAGTTTGACTTTGAATGGGACGAGGGAATGTTGGAAAAGATCGGTTCGTTGCCCCTTCTCGAGCAGCTCAAATTACGTATTGGGTACTTCGAGAAAGGTACGTGGGAAATAGCCGAAGAGCAGTTCCCCAGCCTCAAATACTTGAAATTGCATTCTTGTTCAGGTCTCAAAAACTGGACTGCGTCTGAAGAGGATTCCTCCATCCTTCCACGCCTCGAAAATCTTATGCTTAGTGGCTTGAAAGAGCTGAAGGAGATCCCTTTTGAACTTGGAAACGTTGACACACTCAAGAGTATAGAGTTGTACTACTGCGGAGAAGGATTGGTGACGTCTGCGAAAGAGATGTTCAACGAGCAAGTCGAGTTACAAGGCGGAGAAGATCAACTTAGTTTTCACGTCGAGGTTACTGTTACAGAGGAGCAACAACACCTGATGAGTTTGGCAGGTCCCAATTTTTATGTGAATTTGTTGTAATAAATTATGCAAATTTTTATATTTTAAATTTTAATCACCAGCAGCTCAACATTTTAAATCTTTTGATTTTTTAGGTGTCATATTCTTTTTATTTCAAACACTAAATATCTATATATATACACATATATCATTTGAATGTCAAGATTTATTATTACTATCTGAGGCCTCAAAATATATTACAAAATAAAACAGTGTGTTTATATATAAATTTGTGGATTTGGAACTACACCAAACATAACATAAATTAAATCACATACATAGTATTATACAAAAAGATGATTCATGACGACGACTCACTGTTTGTGTTCTGTAATACCATTCTCGCCGGCCGTTGCTAGTATGCTCGCTGCTTCGGAAAGTAACTGATCAGAACTGTGCACGAAGAAATCACCATCATCATCAGCCTATTAAATCATTCACATAATATATGTATGCATATTAAGAAAAAAAACATGTGACAAATAAGGGTACAATGCTATATACTCCATATATATATATATATATATATATATATATATATATATATATATATATATATATATTATTGCTTACTACGGAAATTCGAAGTATTGATAATTATGAAACACATGAGAGAAGCAAAATGATCAAGCGAAACTGTGAAGATGAGATCATTCTTTAATTTATTTTTGTTTTGTTTTAGCTCGTTCTTATATAGACAAATTAATACAGTATAATCGTAGAAATCAAACACCCCAATGGAAGAGGGACACCAATGGAACGGAACAAGTGGGCATCTAGTCACAAGTCTGGAGATATGTCATATGAGCAACTGTGAATCCATTATCTCCGAGGGGCCTAGTTTGTTTGTTTTTTTTTCTAGCATTTTGGGTTCAATTGCAATTGATTTTCCTATTATTTTTTTCACATTTTAATTTCATAATAGAGGATAGGATCATCCCAAAAAGAAAGAAAATAAGCATAGTACAATGTCCAAGAAAATGGGAAAAATAGACAAATACAAACCACATATTACCTTAAATCCCGGTTGTCATATCACCTGAAAGTTGGGACCGGCCAAGTTCTGCAGGTGTTTGTTCTCTCCCCAGAGGTCAGCCACCACATGAAAACTTAGTTGTTCTTCCCCTTGTAACTCGACTTGCTCAACAACCATCTCTTTCGCAGACTTCACAACTCCTTCTTCACAGCCGATCAAATGTATGCTCTTCAGTGTATCAATGTTTCCAAGTTCACTAGGAATATTCTTCAATTGTTTTAAGGCAAAAATACAAAGATATTCAAGGCGTGGAAAGATGGTCCCCTCTTCCGCCGCCGTCCAGTTTTCGAGACCTTTACAGTACTGCAGTTTCAAGTATTTGAGGCAGGGAAATTGACCTTCGACTGTTTCCCACTTTCCTTCTCCGAAGCACCCACCACGTAATTCGAGCTTCTCAAGAAGGGGCAACGAACCTATCATTTCCAACGTGTCTTCCCATTTAAAGTGATAATACTCCGAGTTAAGACTCAACTTCTTAAGGGACTGTGGAAAGGTAAGCTTACTATTAACAAAAGCACCAAACGATTCACATACCAAACCAAGGGAAAAGGAGAGGGATTCCAATCTACACAGAGATTTAATATTGCCAACAAAATGCTCATCCTGCAGGTAATTGGCTCCCAGAATATCATCATATTTCAATTTTAATTTCTTGACATTAGGAATTCTCTTAACCACCCCTTCACAACATTTGAAATTCCTTAGTCCCTTAAGCGTGTGCATATTTTCCATGATGACCACTGCATCACCATCTCGCCCGTCGCTTGGAGGATCCGGGAGACAAAAACTGCAATCAACGAACTGGATATTCCTAAACTGAGGCATTTTCCAGAAATCAGCTAGCAAGGTAGGGTCATCGTTCGGACAACTAACAATTAATGTATGCAAATTCCAAAGTAGACTGACAGCGGGAAGGAACGAGAGCATGCCATGAGCTTCGATAGCAAGGTGTTGAAGGTTGATATAACGAAACGCCAAGGAATTCATGTACATTTTATTCCCAAAATAACCGAATCTATTCGAGTGTAATTTCCTCAAGAATCCCAGATTCCCAAATGGTGGATATTCACCACATTCCCAAATAACCGAACGAACATATGGTATAGATTTCAAGTCATCACGGGCTTTCTTCTTTGAAGTGTTCTTGGGTATAACAACACGGCGTTGGGTATTCATGCTTTGAGAAGGATTACTTTTCCCTATGACATGATATAACCCTTCTTTCTGACCTTCCTTCAAGCACAAGTCCCTCAGCAAATCGTGAATTTTACAGGACTTTATGCTCCCTGTAGACCCCAATTCACCAATTAGAATGAGATTTCCATCAACGAGGTCCTGTAAGAACCGTCTTGCAGTTTTTTCCAAGGCTTCGCCGTTCTTTGGGTTTAAAAATCCTTCGGAAACCCAATGCTTGATAAGTGTTGAGACACGGATCACATCGTCTTCTTCAAACACTCCCATGTATAAAAAACATGGCTTTAAATATACCGGCAAATGATTATAGCTCATCTTCAACAATCTCAAGCAATGTTTATCGTTCTCCATATTCACCACCGAGGATAAGTTGTCTCGTATTGATTCCTAAGACCCTTGAGTGCTTTCCATCTTTTCAAAATACCTCCCACCACAACAATTGATAAGGGAAGCCCTCTGCAGCTGTCCACAATATTTTCTCCAATTTTCCTCAGTTCATGAGGGCAACTCTTCTCGTCAAATATGGTTTTGGAGAACAAATCCCAACTCCTAGTCTCATCTAGGAAACTCATGCGAAGGCTATAATTGTTGTTCAATTGAGAACACAACTGAGATAGCCTAGTTGTCACCAATACCCGACTACCATTCACGTTGTTAGGAAAGAAGCGTTGTATCTTATCCCATGCATCGATACTCCACATATCATCCATTACGATTAGAAACCTTCTACCAAATAAATACTGGTGGAGCTCCGACCCCAATAATTCTTCACTCTCCCCACTGAGCCTTTCCTTCTCCCTGTTAGTAGCTTGAGAGAATACTTCACAGAGGATTTCTCCCGTGTTGTATTGTTGAGAAATTGTAGCCCAAGCACATATCAAAATGCTCCTTGATAAGTGGTTGTGCGTAAATATTTCTGGCAAGAAACGTCTTACCTATACCACCCATCCCCATGATCGGGATGACCTGGCAATCAGGTTGGCCTCCGGTGAGCTTTTCCATGATTTCGAGCAAGACATCGTCAGACCCCACCATGGTTTCGTTGTGAGCAACATATGCAAGGTCGTTTGTCATGGCCACTTGATCATGGGTCACCAACACCTTCTTCTTCTTCTCTGCATCAACTTTTACAACCACCGCTTTCCGTATCAAATCCATCTCCTCAATCACATGGCAAAGGTTCAGTTCTTTTGGAGCTAGGAGGAGCTCGGTGATTTCGGAACCAACATCATTACTCAGCTGCTGAATACTTTCCACAATACGGTACTCAATAGCATCTTCGGCTGCGTAAGCTACGTCTGCAATACGCATCTCCAACGGATCGACAGCTTCTTCGTCATTTTCAGCAACAGGGGAAGGATTATAGTGTTGGAGAAATTCCTGAAAGAATGTAATGTGCTCAGTCAAGGACTTGACTATTTGTTTTTCGAGAGAAATCGGAGGGGAAGGATGATGTTCGAGATCATGTAGGACGTGCATCAGAGAAACCAAGGCCGCATAGGTTGCCATATTCATATATAACTAACACAGAAGTTTGAATGGGAATGTGAGAATCTGTTTTTTTGGAGAGCTCGCATGAGTTGATATGAGGCAAGAAACGGTGAAAGATTTCTCTAAGGCATTTTCACAAACACTTGAGCATGACTCGGAAACTACTGAATCTTACACTGACACAAATTGTTGGACGATAAAGATACAAACTTTAGGAAAAACTCGTGATCAGAGAATCGGAAACATGATTCAAATGATCAATCGGAAAAATTATGAAACGCCGGTCGCCGTTGCGTGAGTGACTTGGTCTCCTGAGCAATTATACTCCGTACAAAATAAATACTACTTTTAAATCCTACTAATTAAAAAACGTTTGCATTCTTAATTGTTTCAAATCACCTTTTTTACTTTATGGATTATGATTTGTTACTTTTAATTATGTGCATATATTTTTTTTAATATTTTTTTAATACTATTAATTTCACTGTTAAAACAATTTTGTTAATTGGAACTGTTCATCAATTCATTTTACCAGTGCAATGATATTGTTAATTAAATTATTCTATGATTTCGTTCAATTGTATATTTTACTTTTGATTATTTAAATGGTACAAATTTCAATTTCATTTTTTTTTTCTTACCTCAGACGTGAAGAGTTACTTAGCATTGCAACTCGACTTGCTCATCGATCATCTATCTCGGATACTATCTCTCTCTGACCAGCCATATCTTCTATAAACCTGCATCTTATGCATCAAATTGGAAAACACTCGATACTAAAAATAAAAATGATTAACCATTACAAATAAAAATAAAATACTCAATATTCCGAGTCACAAATAATATTGGGTTCAGCAAGACAGCAACTAGTAACTCATTCAGAGAGTCTCATCATCTACCTAATTTTCACATAAAAGTTGGAACCCGCCAAGCTCATCAGGTGTTGTTGCTTCTCACGAACAGTTACTTCGACATGAAAACTCAACTGATCTTCTCCGCCTTGTAACTTGATTTGCTCATCGAACATCTCTTTCGCAGACTTCACCGCTCCTTCTCCGCAGCAAATTAACTTTATACTCTTGAGCGTATCAGTGTTTCCAAGCTCAAAAGGGATCGTCTTCAGCTCTTCTAAGTCTTTAAGCTTAAGATGTTCAAGGCCTGGAAGGATGTATGAATCCTGTTCTTTCGCAGTCATGTTTTCGAGACCCCCACAATTGTCCAGACTCAAGGATTTGAGGCTGGGGAATTGTCGTTCGGCTATTTCCCACTCCCCCTTCCCGAAGCGCCCATACGATAATTTGAGCTTCTCGAGAAGGGGCAACGAACCAATCTTTTCAAACATGTCGCTCCATTCAGAGTAAGACCCCATCGCAACACTCAACTTCTTAAGGGAGTGTGGAAAGGTAATATTCTGCCTAAGAGTAACCGAGCATGGGGGTAAAAACCCGATAGAGAGGAATTCAATTCCACACAGATTTTTCATATTTCCAATGTGATTCACATAGCTATCACCATTACTATCATCATCACCAACATTACCATCACCAACATTACCATCGTCATCATCTTCGTCCTCGTCACCATCATAACCATCATCGCCGTAGACATCATTATCATTAACATTATAATTAACATCATCGCACTCATCATCATAATCAATATATTCCAGTTTCAATCTTTTGACGTTGGGAATTCTCTTAACCACACCTTCACTACATTTGAAATTCCTTATTCCTTTAAGTGTGTGTAGATTTTCCATGACAACCACCGCATCACCATCGCTGCTCGGAGGATCCGGGAGAAACGCACAATCATAGCTGAACTCCAAATGCCTAAATTGAGGCATTTTCCAGAAATCAGCAACCAAGATGGGATTGGAGAAGTGATAATAAGATATAATAAGTGTGTGCAGATTCCAAAGCCGACTAATAGAGGGAAGGAATGACCACATATTTGGAGCACGGATAGCAATGTGTCGCAGGTTGACATAGCGAAACACGAGTAAATCCAAGGGGAATTCTGAACCGTAAGTTGAGAATCCTTTAAGCGCTTGGAATGTCCTCAATAACACCAGGTTCCGGCATAACGCAACATCACCATCTTCGCAACGAATCGAACGAGTGTGCGACATAAATCTCAATTCACCACGTATGTTCCCCATGGAAGTGTCCCAGGGTACAACAACCCGGCGTTGGGCATTAACGCCCTGAGGAGGAGAATTATGTTTCCCTATGAAATGATAAAACCCTTGCTTCTGACATTCTTTCAAGCACATGTCCCTCACCAAATCGTGCATTTTACAAAACCTTAATCTCCCCGTACATCCCAACTTACCAATAAGAATGAGATTTCTATCGACGAGGTCTTGTAAGAACCCTCTAGCGGTTTTCTCCAAGGCTTCGCCGTTGGTGGGTTTTAGGAATCCTTCGGAAACCCATAGGTGGACGAGGGTTGAGACACGAATGTTTTCGTCTTCCTCAAACACTGCCATGTATAAAAAACATGGTTTTAAATACACCGGCAAATGGTTGTAGCTAAGCTTCAACAATCTCAAGCAATGTTTATCATTATTCATATTCACCACCGAGGTGAAGTTGTCTCGTACAGATTCCCAAGATGCTCGAGTGGCGTCCATCATTTTCAGAAGACCTCCCACCACAGCTATTGATAACGGAAGCCCTCTGCAGTTGTCCACAATCTTCACTCCGATTTCCTCCAGCTCAGGAGGACAGCTACTCTTGTCACCAAATACGGTTTTGGAGAACAGATCCCAACTGCTAGCTTTATCTAGGAAACTCATTCTGAGGCTATAATCGTTGTTCAGTTGCAAACTCAATTGCGACAGCCTGGTCGTCACCAGTACTCGACTACCATTACAGTTGTTAGGAAAGAAGCGTTGAATCTTATCCCATGAATCGATACTCCACATATCATCCATCACTATCAAGAACCTTCTAGAGAATAAGTATTTGTGGAGCTCCAATCCCAATTCATCTACACTCTTCCCACTCAGTTCTATTTTTCTATTAGTAGCTTGAGAGAGAATTTCGCACATGATTTCTCTTGTGTCGTAGTTTTGAGAAATGGTAGCCCAAGCACATATATCAAAACGCTCCTTAACAAATGGTTTAGCGTAAATAGTTTGGGCAAGAAAGATCTTACCTATACCGCCCATTCCCACGATAGGGATGACCTGGCAATCGAGTTGGCCTCCGGCAAGCTTTTCCATGATTTCGAGCACGACGCCATCGGACCCCACCAAGTTTTCACTTGCAGTGACATGATTTGTGATGGGCACTTGATCATGGACGACCATCATCAGCGGCTTCTTTGTCTTCAGTGTATCCACAATTATCATTTTTTCGATTGAATCCATCTCTTGGATCACACTTTGCAGGATACCACAACATCGGTTGATCATGGACTTGTTCTTTTTATCATCATTTGCCTCTTTATATTTCCTATTCTTATGCTTGATACTTTTCACAATATGGGACTCAATAGCATCTTCAGCTGCATAAGCCGCGTCTGCAATACGCATCTCCAACGGATCAGCGGCTTCTTCTTCGTCATCGTCTGCAACAGAGGGATGTCTATTATAGGAATGGAGAAATTCTTGAAAGAATGTGATGCTGTAAGGATAAATATGTTCGTGCATGACAATGCCTTAAAGGATCTAGGCAGAAGTTGTTTTGCTAACATATTTATTTGTTTTCTTCTTTCTTCATAATTTAAACTGTTGTAATCACCTGTCATATTGGTGATTTGATTTAGCATAGTTCATTAGTTGGAACGTGCTTGAAAAACAATCAACATAGAAGGTTTCTGCCGCAGCACAGCCAGGCAGAGTTATGCCGCAAGCACTGCAAGGCTTGGACAAGAGGTTGAGTTCAGAGAATCAAGCGAAGCATGATATAAGGGCAAGGGAATGCTGAAGTCCAGATAGTATGGAAGGCAGTGCAGTGTGGCAGTGAATTCCAGAAGACCTTCAGAAGGCATCCTGCGGCAGCAGTCAAAGCAGCCTGCCCTGAAATCTCTCAACCGATTGTTGACCTAGCTTTTCAAGGGAATTGGTTGAAGACTCTCACCTATAAATAGAGGACGTCTACAGCTGCATTCTTTAACAATCCAGATTACAATACAACACCTTATACACTTCATTTCTTCTCTAGATCGATCGATCGATCAGCTTTTAGAGCCGAAGACTTCAAACGTGAAGTTCTTCGTGCCGTGTACCTCTCGACTCTGGGAGTGTCCTTTTGTTCAGCTGACGATCGAAGACTTAGTATAGGTGTATTACAGTAGCTGCTAGGTTTTATTGTTGATTGTTCATACTCTTCGGATACGATTAATACGAAGGCATACATGTGTATAGCCTTTGGTAATATCATTGTAAATCCAAGAGTATCATTTTGTAAAGACTCGTTCTTTAATAAAGTTTCTGGCCGTAAGGCCGTTTCGTATGTGTATAATTTAAATACACATACAAAGATTAAATTTGTGTTCTTTACATTTCCGTACGTGTGTGTGTGTTCGTTCGTGTGATTTATTTTTAATTAATTCCGCTGCAACTTATATACATATATCACATATTATTTTATCAATTAAACATCTTGGTTAATTTGAATAAAATACTTAATCACAATTAAATCACGTAAAACGAACGTTTTCTTTACAAGGCATCGTGCTGCGGCATACGCTGTTCTGCCGCAGAACTCTGCCTTGCCTAGGCAGCGCATTTCACTGCGTTTTATTTACTGCCTACGACTTTCAAGTGGTATCAGAGCGGGCACTAGACTTACTTAGTGTTTAAGGTCCGTCTGATCACGCACACTTACAATGGCAGATCAATCTTACATCGTACGAACACCGGTTGTTCTTGACGGTAGTAATTATGGATTTTGGAAAACCCGCATTGAAGTAAGGATCAAATCAATTGATCGCAGTGCGTGGCTATCCGTACTTCGAGGATGGAAACCACCTCAGGAGGAAATCCCTGAAGGCGGCAAGCTTGAAAAAGCTCCGGAGAAGTGGTCTATCGAAGAGACTGCCGCAGCTACTGCCAACGATAGGGCAAGGTGTGCCATCCTTGAATCCATCGATTGAAATATGTACAGAATTGTCAAACAATGTACTACTGCCAAACAAGTGTGGGATTTGCTGGCTCTTCATTGTGAAGGTAACAACACAGTGAAGAAAACCAAGGTCCGTATGCTTATGTCTCGTTTCGAGAACTTGCGTATGAACGAGGACGAAACGTGCCTTCAGTACTTTGGAGAATTAATGTCCATTGTTACTGAATGTGCTGACCTTGGTTCACCCATTAGCAACCCGGCAGTATGTAGTAAGATAATGCGATCGATGAGTAAAAAGTTCCTGCCGAAGGTCACTGCCGTAGAAGATAGCGAAATGTCTGAAGAAGATTTTGTTTCATTAATGGCGATCTTCAAGAACTATGAACTAAACCATGAAGATCGTGAAACTCACGGGAAACCACGTCCACGAAGCGACGAGAGGAACATTGCCTACACCGTGGCAGAGCCCGACGGCAGAGAACAAGGCAATAGTTCTCAAGGCAGCAGCCCCATCTCTACCAATGACTTGACCGATGAAGAGATCTACGAGCTACTTGGATCTGATGGTGGCGATGACCAGTTTGCATTCCTCGCCCGGAAAATGGATGCTGTACTTGTTCGCTCGCTGAAGAAGCCGTACGATCCCCGACGAAGGAAGTTCCCGGCAAGGTCACCACAAACTCAAGATCGACGACTTGTGATCCGCCAACCTAGCACGGGATCCACCTCAAGTTCAAGTCCAAATTCAAAGGACTGGTCGAGGATCAAGTGCCACGTATGTCAAGGGATTGGACACTTCTCAACCGAATGCCCTTCAAAAGATCGAGGCATTGGAATTTTGAATTCCATGGTTGCGCAAGAAGATATGGAACAATATTGCCTTGAAGACTCAACCACTGCGCTTACTGCTCAACTCGAAGGCACAACCCTATTTGACGATGAAGATGACAGTCCATCCAATGTGAATGCACGACGGCATGTTGCATTCTTTGCCTCTGCCGCAGAAACGACAGAAAGCCCTGCCGCAGAGAACTGCCTGTGCCTCACTGCCTCAGTCAATGGCTATGAATCCGAAGAGGAGACCATTCCCATTGATATTTTCATCGAGCTCAAAGAAAGTTTCGATGAGCTACGCATGAAATTTGCCCGGCAGACCAAGATGATGAAGATGCTTACATCAACCAAAGCCGGATATGAAGAAGAAGTGAAGAAGCAGGCCATGGCAATTGAACAAATGCTCGTAGAAAAGAACACCTTTGAAGAACGATTGAAGAAGCTAGATGTTCAGCTCACTAGAAAAGATTTAGAGGCCGAAAAACTAAAAATTGATTTTAATCGTGTAAATGAAAAACTCGAAGTTGCAAACAATACTTTTGTAAAACTGAACACGGCAACAACAAAATTAGATGCAATAATGAGTATTTCACATGTTGAACGGGAAGGCCTCGGACATCAAAAGGTTGTAGATGCCGTTTTTCCAAAGAAAAACCCAACGGACATGGCATTTGTAAAGGCATCAAATGACGATTCAACAACTGCCGCACAATCCTCAACTCCAAAAAGGGATGACCAAACTGAAAGCAAAGCCACTGCCTCAGCCAGAGACTGCCGCAGACGGACAAAACAAAGGCAGACATCATCAGGCAGGATGAAGACAAGGAAGCCCTTGCCTAAGCAACATTTTAAATCGAAGAGACGATATGTTTGCCACTACTGCCTTGTACCTGGTCACATTCGACCTTTCTGTTGGAGACGCGAAGAGGACCAAGCAAGAGGATTTTACTTTCACTCCAACGCTGGACCACGGCATCCCAAATTTTTCGCACACTCTATGTCTTCACGATATTCTATCAAAAGGAAGGCAACGACGATACGCAAATGGGTGCCCAAAACTAAACTCTCTTCTAATGTTTGTTTTTCAGATCCCTCCAATGACTCCTCTGCCGCATCAAATGCCATCCAAAGTGCTGAAACATGCAATGTTATCTTCACTGCCCTCAAAGCTACCAAAGATGATAAGTGGTACTTCGATAGCGGATGCTCGCGGCACATGACCGGAAATAGTGATCACCTCATCAACTACAAATTTTTTCACGGAGGAGAGGTCACATTTGGAGGAGGGTCCAGTGGTTCAATAATTGGCCGAGGCACATTAAATGTGAAAGGGCTGCCGAAGCTACAACAAGTGCTTCATGTTGAAGGCCTCATCACGAATCTCATAAGCATAAGTCAACTATGCGATGAAGGCATGAATGTAAAGTTTACTCACCAAATGTGTGAAGTGTTTGATAGTGCAGGGAACCCACTCATTCAGGGGGAGCGTTCCAAGGCAAACAACTGCTATTCCATTGGAGAAACATGCCTCACTGCACAAGTCAAAGATGACATTGATCTATGGCATCAAAAACTTGGACACACAAGTCTTGGGAATTTAGAGCGTCTAATCAAGCTAAATGCTGTTCGTGGACTTCCAACTCTCCCAAAAATCCAGAAGACTACATGTGGACATTGCAAACAAGGAAAAATGACTCGTGCAAGTCATCCAGCAATACCTGCCGCAGGACAGACTGATGCCTCTGCCGCAGGACCTGCCAATTCCAAGGCAGGGCTGTATCAAAAGCAAACCAAATGCTTTGATCTCCTCCACATGGATTTAATGGGACCATTCGAGACAAGAAGCCATTCTGGAAAACGATACGCACTCGTCATTGTCGACGATTTCTCGAGATACACATGGGTGCGTTTTCTCCAAGACAAAAGTGAGACGTGTGATGAGGTGTCCAAACTCATTAGGTGGATAAAGACCAACCATGAAGCCTCGGTAAAGAGAATAAGAAGTGACCATGGCACCGAGTTTGAAAACCAACGGCTCTCTCGTTTTTGTGACGCGCATGGCATTGCTCAAGAATTTTCTGCTCCCATAACACCGCAACAAAACGGCGTGGCTGAAAGGAAGAACCGAACCCTCAAGGAAATGGCGTGTACCATGCTGATCGCCAAGGGCCTAAGCAAGCAATTTTGGGCAGAAGCATTCAATGCCGCATGCCATATCCTGAACCGCATCAGCATACGATCAGGAACATCAAAGACGGCCTACGAGATTCTGAACAATAGAAAGCCTAATTTGAAATACTTTCATGTTTTCGGCTCTGTGTGTTATGTTTTAAATGATAGGGAACCTAGATCGAAACTTGATCCAAAATCCCTTAAAGGATTATTTGTTGGATACTCTAGGACTAGTCATGCCTATCGTATTTTTATCATACAAACTAGAACCATCATTGAATCTGTGAATGTTGATTTTGATGATCTTAGTCGACTCAGGAAACCTAAAGAAGAAGATGTGAAAGGTTTGCTGGAGCCTGCCGCAGTAGCAGAAGTTGAAGGCAGTATCACACCTGCGCAGCCTACTGCCGCACCTACTGGCTCGAATGATGATGCTCAACCTTCAACAGCATCTCCTGAGCAATCAAACGATGATAGCACCCCACATCAATCAGATTCATCTGATGGTGAAGAGGAATCAAACCAACGACGAAGGGATCCCCCAAGGCATGTTGTCCGAAACCACCCTTCGAGTCAAATGTTGGCCAGACGCATGAGAGTTCATCCGTATATCAACTACCGCAACATGACCAAGAACATAAGCATGTCTGCCACATGCGTTGAAATAGGCATTACCTCGTATCTCTCAACGATCGAACCGAAGAATGCCAAAGAAGCATTGGCCGATGAATTTTGGTTTATGGCAATGCAAGAAGAGATGAACGAGTTTGAAAGAAATAAAGTTTGGAAGCTCATTCCTCGTCCCCAAAACAAAAATATCATCGGGACAAAGTGGATATTTAAGAATAAGTCGAATGAGCACGGGCAGGTTGTACGCAACAAGGCAAGGCTGGTGGCGCAAGGCTATACGCAAGTTGAAGGCATCGATTTCGATGAAACTTTTGCCCCCGTAGCACGCATGGAGTCCATTCTTCTACTCATTGCCATTGCATGCCACCTCAACATCACCTTACATCAAATGGATGTGAAGGCAGCGTTCCTCAACGGCATACTTGAAGAGGAGGCATATGTTGCACAACCAAAGGGCTTCGAAGATCCGAAACATCCTGACCATGTGTATCAACTGCACAAGGCATTGTACGGCCTAAAACAAGCTCCTAGAGCTTGGTATGGCTGCCTAACTGATCTTCTACTCAGTTTTTGGATTCACCCGAGGCACTGCCGACAAGACCCTGTTTGTCAAATTCAATTCTTCCAAAATTTTAATTGCTCAAATTTATGTAGATGATATTGTTTTCGGATCCACATGTGAGAACATGCTTAAGGCATTTACCTCTGCCATGGCATCAAAATTTGAGATGAGCATGGTAGGAGAACTAACTCATTTTTTTGGGCTCCATATCAAGCAATCATCAACTGGAACTTTCATCTCACAAGCTTCATATGCTAAGAATCTCATCAAAAGATTCAAACTTGAAGGATCCAAGCCCATGAAAACACCTATGGGCTCAACGGACAAAATCTCCCGAGGCACTGATACTGCCGCAGTGGATCAAACACTCTACCGATCCATGATAGGGAGTTTGCTTTATCTTACGGCAACTAGACCAGATATCATGTATAGCGTTTGTGTATGTGCCAGGTTTCAAGCTGATCCAAGGGAAGAACACTTGAAGGCAGTCAAACGCATCATACGCTACGTTGCCGCATCAGTTGAGTTAGGCATATGGTATACCAAAGATACCACCACCGATTTAGTCGGATTTTCAGATGCCGACTGGGCAGGAGACACGGAGGAACGCAAGAGTACAAGCGGAGGATGTTGCTTTCTTGGAAACAACATCATTTCATGGCATAGCCGCAAGCAAAACTGCATTTCTCTATCCACTGCCGAATCAGAATATATTGCCGCAGGGAGTTGCTGTACCCAACTGATTTGGTTGAAGCACATGCTTGATGACTACCACCTGGATAGCAATGTTCTTACACTCTACTGCGACAATACGAGTGCCATAAATATCAGTCATAATCCAGTGCAGCACTCAAGAACCAAACACATCAGCATAAGGCATCATTTCATACGAGATTTGGTGGAAAAACGTCTTCTAAGGATTGATCACATTCCTACAGAGAAGCAAATAGCTAACATCTTCACCAAGCCATTGGACTCAGAACGCTTCAATGCCTTAAGAAATTCTTTGTGCATGTGCACCATGCCTTAGATGCTGATCTGCATCATGCTGCCGCATTGTCATGCCTACTGAACCTCTGCCACAGCATTCTGCCTTAGTCAATTTATGAGATTAAAATTTTCCGAAGGAAGAGAAAATACCCAAACCACTTTAGGCAACATGGTCAAACCCATATACATGTAATTAATACTCAATGGGTTGAGATACTATGTACTAGGTGAACTAAGTATTTAATAATTTCATTTTTTGACATGGCATTATGTCCAAGTAGAATTTAAGTACTTATGATGCAGCATGATGTTCCATTAGGATTAGATAGCTGTTCATCTTCTCCTAATTTTGCTTTGTAAAGCCTTGATTTTTCACACCACAAAAATATTTTACTTTTTTCAACAAAAAAAAAAAAATACATATGAAAAATAGAAAAAGAAAATATTCTAAAAACAGAAAAAGAGAATATTAAAAACAGAAAAAGAATATATTAAAAAAAAAAAAAAAAGGATTTTTGTATTTCATTTTCTGGCAACGACCTGCCGCAGAGCAATGCCCCACTTGACCGTTGGGCAGCACTCGAGTGTGCGGCAGGCGACGGTTCAACTTCAAAAAGTAACCGTTGCCTAGTTGCCCATCCCATCAACTGCCGTCCGTTTCCTTTTCTTAAAACTCCTTAACATTTTATTTTTAATATTTACTGAAAATCAAAAGTTCTAATCCTACTAAAACTCTATCTCTCTCTATCCAAATCCGATCAAGAGTTTGATTTTACTAAAATTCTTCAACCCTAATTTTTCTATCGAACGCACAATATAAAGCCCCATCTTCTTACGTTCGATTGTTTGTGCTCTGTTCTTTTTCTAAACCCTAATTTCATCAAGAACTTTGAATTCAATGGCATCATCTCCATTCGCCTTTGCTCGCTACTTCTCGGACCCTCGCCTGGTGGAGCTCATCAAAGAATCTCGCCCCGATGCAACTATGGAGGATATTCAGCCCGCGGAGTCTCTGCCTTTTATCAACCGCCTCATCGCCATTGATGCCGCCGCCGCAGCCGCCGCCGCCGCAATCGACGCCGCTTCCTAGCCGTCACCATCTACTGAGAACCAGCCGCCGCACATCGAGGCCGGAGAAGGATCAGGTAAGGCTTCTCCCATGAACATCTCCCCGGATCATGATGCAGGGGGAGAAACTTCCGCAAAAGAAGGACTTGCCGCAGAGGATGAGCCTATTCCCCTACAGATCATACTCCCTGGTTTCAGCAATTCTGAGCCATCCCAAACTCCACGATCACCGGTGGTCATTCCAGGAGTTGATAATGTGCTTGCATACGAGGCTGCCCAGAATGAAAGATCCCTCAACACTTCTGATTTTAAGGGCCTTTACACTCCTGAGCCCTCTGCTACTGCCGCATCATCTGCCATTCCACAGGCAGACACTGAAGTGCAGCAGCAAGGCAAGAGCATGCCTTACAACAGGAGAGATGATGCTGATGATTTTGACTACAGCGAGCTCTACGACAACTACCCTTCTCAGAAAAAGACCAAGGATCGCAAGCCGACCCCTTACCCTTCTGCAAATCCACCCTCTGACGAGGAAGATTCCGGCCACTCCAGCCAGCAGCAGCTTGATGCCGCAGATGGCTCTGAAACAGAATCTGACCCACTGCTGCAGGATCTTGCCTCAAGGAAGCGCAAGAAGAAGCAGGTGCCCCTTCCTCCTCGCCGGCCGTCCACCAGATCCGCCACTGCCAAAGGCAAAGGCCCGGCTCTGCCCCCTACCTCAATGGAAAATCCCATTGATGTTGAGACCACCGCCGCCAAGAAGTCCCGCAAGGGAAAGAGTGTTGCTGTCGCTTCAAAAACTGACAGCTCACACAGTGGTGATGCCGCAGCACAACCCGCTGCGAAGAAAGGTGGCAAGGCACCAAAAATTGATGCCCCCAAGGAGGACTCGGATTCTGACATGAAATCCGGGAAGGGTTATTCGAGGCGATTCTGGTCGGAACGCCGTTCAGTGATTGGGCCCCAGTTCTACTCCAACAAGCCTATTCAACCGGACCGTGGTGGTGACTTGTCAACCTGTGCCAAACACAAAGTTGACAGGTTTTTGAAGAAGATGAAGTTGGTCAAGGCAGTATCCTACGCAGCACCCTACTGCGAGGATTTGGTGCGCGATTTTTATGCTAATTTGCGCCCCTGCTTTGGTGATGATGGATCCAGAGGCTATGGCAAGGTGTATATGCGTGAGAAGATCTTTAACTTCACCCCTGCCGCAATTAATGCCTTCTTGGAGCGCTCTGATGTCGAGTATCCTGCCGCAATTGCTGACCCCACCATTGCCGCAGTGTCTCACCGCCTGACCAGATCACCACCTGATGCTGCCAACAACATTCCTTGCTCAAAACTCTCTTCTTTTTACTATTTTCTGTTCACTGTTGCCAGGCACAACTGGATTCCCACTACGAATGTGCATTTCGTGCACACCCAAATGGGGGAAGTCTTGTTTCACCTTGGTGCAGGTAGGCAGGTGAACTTGGGAGAGCTCATTTTTGAGAAGATAGCATCACAGGCAGAAAACATTACCCAGACGCAGAGCCTTGCGTTCCCATCACTGATCTGGGAAATGTTGAAGATCCAAGGGCTCCCACACAACAGTGCTGATCTCCTGACCTCTGTGCCGCAACCTTACAAGTTGTCTGTTCGGGAGTACAATGATTTGCCCTGGACTGGTTTTCATGCCACTGCCGCAGTGCCTCCCACTCCAGCTCAAAAGAAGATACCCAAGCTGCCGCAGACTGCTGCCCCAAGCTCATCTGCCCAACAGCCTAATATTCATGCTCGTGTCCAGGCATTTGCAGAACAAACTGCTGCAAGTCATATGGTCATTATGCAGGATTACATGGCCAAGGCACTTGTGGATGCTATCACTTTCTTCCTTGAAGAAGAGGGCATTTCTCCACAAAAAGGGGGAGTACCAGCAGCCGAGGCTAAAGTGGCAAGGAGCACTGTTTTGAAGATGTTGAAGAAGCGCATTGATGAAGACATCAAGGAGGTGGAAGCTGAAGAAGCTGCAGAGATGGAAGCTGCCGCAGCAGAGAAGGCTGCCGCAGACACTGCAGCAGAGATTGATGGAGAAGAGCGTGGATCGTCACCTGAGCACGATGACTGAAGATTTGAAGGACTGCAGTTCTCAAGACCCGAAGAAATATCATTTCTTCTTTTGATGTTTAATTTTTATTTGCTCTGAACACTTTTTATTTCTGCTATTTGGTTATTTGTTTTGAACAATTTGTTTAAGTTTTTATTTGGTTTGAACAATGTTTAATTTAAGTATTTATTTCCTTTAGAAAAAAAAATTGGTGTGTTATTTAGAGGCTTACTTAGTTTTACTTGTTTTTGTTTTATTAGTTAGGTATCAAATAAATTTTTGTTCTACTTAGGAAGTATCAACTAAGGGGGAGTTTCATTGCCTTAGTTGTTTGTCAAGATAAATTTCATATACTTCTAAGTCAGATGTATTTCATTGAGGGGGAGTGCTCCATTGCGCTGCTGCCTCATGGTTTTGTGAAGAAAGATAAAAAGGGGGAGTTTGTAAGGATAAATATGTTCGGGCATGACAATGCCTTAAAGGATCTAGGCAGAAGTTGTTTTGCTAACATATTTATTTGTTTTCTTCTTTCTTCACAATTTAAACTGTTGTAATCACCTGTCATATTGGTGATTTGATTTAGCATAGTTCATTAGTTGGAACGTGCTTGAAAAACAATCAACATAGAAGGTTTCTGCCGCAGCACAGCCAGGCAGAGTTATGCCGCAAGCACTGCAAGGCTTGGACAAGAGGTTGAGTTCAGAGAATCAAGCGAAGCATGATATAAGGGCAAGGGAATGCTGAAGTCCAGATAGTATGGAAGGCAGTGCAGTGTGGCAGTGAATTCCAGAAGACCTTCAGAAGGCATCCTGCGGCAGCAGTCAAAGCAGCCTGCCCTGAAATCTCTCAACCGATTGTTGACCTAGCTTTTCAAGGGAATTGGTTGAAGACTCTCACCTATAAATAGAGGACGTCTACAGCTGCATTCTTTAACAATCCAGATTACAATACAACACCTTATACACTTCATTTCTTCTCTAGATCGATCGATCAGCTTTTAGAGCCGAAGACTTCAAACGTGAAGTTCTTCGTGCCGTGTACCTCTCGACTCTGGGAGTGTCCTTTTGTTCAGCTGACGATCGAAGACTTAGTATAGGTGTATTACAGTAGCTGCTAGGTTTTATTGTTGATTGTTCATACTCTTCGGATACGATTAATACGAAGGCATACATGTGTATAGCCTTTGGTAATATCATTGTAAATCCAAGAGTATCATTTTGTAAAGACTCGTTCTTTAATAAAGTTTCTGGCCGTAAGGCCGTTTCGTATGTGTATAATTTAAATACACATACAAAGATTAAATTTGTGTTCTTTACATTTCCGTACGTGTGTGTGTGTGTTCGTTCGTGTGATTTATTTTTAATTAATTCCGCTGCAACTTATATACATATATCACATATTATTTTATCAATTAAACATCTTGGTTAATTTGGATAAAATACTTAATCACAATTAAATCACGTAAAACGAACGTTTTCTGTACAAGGCATCGTGCTGCGGCATACGCTGTTCTGCCGCAGAACTCTGCCTTGCCTAGGCAGCGCATTTCACTGCGTTTTATTTACTGCCTACGACTTTCAGATGCGTGAAGTGATGGAGTCGACTAGTTGTTTGTCGATAGAAATCGGTGGGGAGGGATGATGTTCGAGATCATGAATGACTCGCATCAGAGAAACCAAGGCTGCATAGGATGATGCCATAGAATTCGAGCAGGTGATTTGGTGTTAATTATAAGTTGTGTTTTCTTTTTTTAACATAATTTGTACATTCAATTAGATGGAGTAGTATAAGATAAGTAAAGAGGTGCCATTGACTTCTTTGTTTTTATTTTGGACCAGATGATTTAATTCTTTTTATTATTCCAAAGTTGGTGTAAGATTCCAGCATAGCTGTCAGAAAAAGTCGTTGACAATAATTTTTTGCTAGTTGATTGGAAGTTTCAATTTTTTTTAAGCTTAAAATGTTTTTACTTGTATAAGTCGAAGCCACACAGGGAAGCATATACATATACCTTACAATGTAGCCCCCAGATTTGGTGCGGACAAACAAACAAACACTCCGATATATGTTATGGACGGCAGCGGCATCACCTAAGACGCAATAATCGATTCAGGCACTCCGTTTACCCTCAACAACGAGACATATGAAACGGGTACTTTGAGCACATGAGAACAGGCCGGACGAAAAGGAATGAGACATTTATACGCTGAAGAATGCAGCCTTAATAATGTCATGGTCGATTCAGTCAACTTGGAAAACACTTGAGAACTATCAAATCCCAAAACAGAGGAGGGACTACACTTGTGAGTGACTTGGCCGGACCTGTTCTTTTGGATTTAATTTCAGTTAGTTCACATCGTTTCAGTTCAGTTCAGATAGCTTCTTCTGCTAATTTCGTTTCAAAATAAAATAAATTAAAAATAATTTGAGTCAATAATTTTAATTATACAATCTAGTTAATATCACAATATTATTTATATTTTTAAAAAAATACTTAATGATTTATATTTATTATTATTATTTTTATAAAAAAAACCAATCGTTAATATCACAATATTATTTATATTTTTTAAAAAATACTTAATGATTTATATTAATTATTATTATTTTTATAAAAAAGAACACAGTCCAGTTGAGTTCTGCCGCAGGTTTGGTCTAAAAGAACCCAAAGTATTATAAACAAAAAAACATGAGCATTTTTATGATTAGTTACTTTAATTTCGTTCAGTTTTATTTTTTAGACTTATTTTTTTAAAATAAATAAAAATAGTACAAATTTCATTTTTTATTTTTTTACAAAAAGTTAATTGGCATTGCAACTCGACTTGCTCATCAACCATCCCTCTCAGGGAAAAAACAGAAAGAAACAACTCTCATTTTCAATGTTAAGAAAACCGAATTAATTTTCATCATCACTAATTTCCAGAATATACTCTGATTAATAAACAAACACAATATCTCTACAAACGAAATTCATTTATCAGGGGGACGCTACTTTCCTCGATAGATAGATGTCGAGTAGCTCGGGAACATCTTTCTCGTATTTGACGATGTAATTCTTTAAGAACTTTGCGTCGGATATTTTCATCAAACTGGCCACTGGTCATCTTCTTCAGCCCTTTCTCGTTCAAGATTC
Source organism: Euphrasia confusa (assembly GCA_954870475.1). NCBI lineage: Eukaryota > Viridiplantae > Streptophyta > Magnoliopsida > Lamiales > Orobanchaceae > Euphrasia > Euphrasia confusa. The sequence continues at coordinate 1,131,639 of OX940949.1, forward strand.
TAGCAACCAAACACCTCGGTTTTAATCTGTTGTCGAGACTATAACTTAGAAGATTCGGGTATTGAGCAACATCCCCAGGCTTACACCCAAGCTCATCAAAAAGAAATTCCATATTGGCCATTATTTTCTTCTCGGATACACTCATGCAAATGGGGCGCCTTAAGAATGCACCCTCAATATCGGACTCCGACCAGCCATACCTTCTATAAACCTGCATCTTATGCTTCAGGGTCGATTCCGTCAAAGTGAAAAACACTCCGATGGCTTGTCTGAATACATTTTTCGAAATATCAAATCCCATTGCAAGTGCCCGATCTACATAATCACCTAATTTCACTTTAGGAACCAACATTAAAGATGGTCGATACATGAACAAAGTAGCTATAGAAGATTCGGGCACTCCTCTTTCTCTAAGGACGGAGAAAAAGTCCATTTCCGCGGAGCACCTTTCAAAGGCTTTAGGAGCACGCGAAAACAAACTAACAACTCGTTCATCGGATTTAAGGAGTGTTTTTAAGTAAGTGTAAGAAGGAATGATGGAGTTTTTCAGACTACACCTTAAAACATAAGGAAACAGGGACAGCTTCTGTGCCAAAACGGGAGGAGGGACACCAATGGAATGGAAGAATTCGAGCTTCGGGGAAAGGTTGTTTTTCGGGGAGGCTAAGAGAACTCGTGGCCATTTCATTACGAGCCTTGAGATAACGGCATCATTGAATCCGTACTCTCTGAGGAGCTCTAGCACAGCATTGGGTTTTTCCGGTGAATTGAAGCACAGTTTCTTGGATGCGGAAATTGCGTCCTTGGCAGACAACCCGCATGTGTTGACGAGGTAGGAAACTGCGTAAGATTTCTCTGCGGCATTTTCACAAACGCCTGAAGAGCGTGAGGAAACAGTGTAAGATTTATCTGGGGCATTTTCACAAACACCTGAAGAGCATGACCTGCCCAACAAATGATGGGCAGCAAAAATCCAATCTTCCGGAGGAACTCTGAAGTCCCTGACGCTCCTCCTACAGAGGATCGCAAACATGGATTTTCAAATAAATTATACGAACCGCACACGAAAACGTAAGAAAGATACCGATTTCTATTTGTAACGCTGATTTTTTAAAAAGTGCTCGTGCAATATCTAAGTATATCAAATTATTTTTTTAAAAATAATTTTATTTTTAATTTTATTTACAATTAATTTTACTTTTTATAACTAAAAAAATTACTATATACTCTAGTTATCTTTTTTTAATAAAATATATATATATGTGATGAATCACTTTTTGATCTTTCGTTTCTTGTTTGTTTATTGTTTTTAATTCAATTCATAATTGACTAATTAAAAATTTTCAAAACAACCGACCAAATAGAGGAGAATTGATCACAAGCTGTAAATTCTAGCATATACTTTTGATGAATCACTTTTGAACACAACAAACATAGACACATAACAAGAAAATCATTCTTATTAGAAATTACCAAATGAAGGGAAAAAACACAGAATAGTGCATCCAACATAAAATGCCCAAACTCTACATATTCAAGCTGCCCTTCATCTGTTTGCTGCAGCTGCAACACCAATGGTCGCCTCGTAACGATGCCTAAGGTTACCCTACACGAGTACCAAAGCATCAAACACCGAGTCGAAAAACAATCAGTTTAAATTTCACATTGTATATACTCATATCAGAGCCTCTCGGAAGAAAATCCTGGCCTACGATGCTCTCCATCACCAATGACTTTCCAGAACTTTAATTTCATCTCAAGCAACAAACAATTTAAAATCTAAATTTTGAAACAATATGTAGTATCCCTTTCTAATAACCTAATTAATTACTAATGAGCAACTACACACACATAAACGATGATTACTAATAATTAGGGAATGAATATTCTGTTAGTCCAAAAAATATCACCTCGGTTTTATTCTATTGTCGAGACTATAACTTAGAAGAACAGGCCGGTATTGAGCAACATCCGCATACGACCATACCTTGTAGTATAAACCTGCATCTTATGCTTGGGTAAAATTGGAAAACACTCGCGATATTATAAATAAAAAAGATCAACACATGATAAAACGTTGGGTCCAGCAACTAAGTAACTCATTCAGAGTCTCATAATCTAGCGAATTGAATTTTCACAAAAAAGTTATGAGCCGCCAAGCTCAGCAGGTGTTCTTGGTCCTCTCTAACATGAACCACGACATGAAAACTTAGCTGATCTTCTCCGCCTTGTAACTCGACTTGCTCATCGAACATCTCTTTCGCAGACTCCACCGCTCTTTCTCCGCAGTCGATCAACTTTATACTCTTGAGCGTATCAATGTTTCCAAGCTCAAAAGGGATCCTCTTCAGCTCTACCAAACCAACAAGCACAAGATTTTCAAGGCGTGGAAGGATGGACGAATCCTGTTCCTTGGCACTCAAGTTTTCGAGGCCATCACAACAGTACAATCTCAAGTATTTAAGGCTGGGGAATTGTTCTTCGGTTATTTCCCACTCCCCTTTCCCGAAGCGCCCATTCGTTAATTTGAGCTTCTCGAGAAGGGGCAACGAACCAAACTTTTCCAACATGTTGCCAAATTCAATGTCATACCCCATCCAAACACTCAACTTCTTAAGGGAGTGTGGAAAGGTAATATTCTGCCTAAGAATAGTCGACGAACTGGATCTAAAAGTGATAGAGAGGAATTCCACTCCCAACATATTTTTCATATTTCCCACATGATACACATAGTTATCACCATCACCAATATTACCATCACCATCGTCGTCCTCCTCCTCCTCCTCCTCATCATCATAAGAACCATCGTCACTATCATCATCATCAATATCAGCATCAGCATCAGCACGACAAAATTCCAGACTCAATCTTTTGATATTGGGAATTCTCTTAACAATCTCTTCACTACATTTGAAATTCCTTATTCCCTTGAGTGTGTGTAGATTTTCCATGATGACAACCGCGTCACCATTTGGAGGATCCGGGAGACCTACACCAAAGTCATCGAACTCAACATGCCTGAGTTGAGGAGTTTTCCAGAAATCAAAAAACAAGATGGGCTCCGACAACGAAGAAGAAGAAACAATAAGTGTTTGCAAATTCCAAAGACGACTAACAGAGGGAATGAATAAAAACATCTGTGGAACACTGATAGCAATGTGTCGCAGGTTGACATAGCGAAACACAAGAAAACCCAGGTTGATTTTATTAATGGAATTAACGGAATTGTATTTCCCTTGCAATGTCCTCAATAATAACATATCCCGGCAAAATAAAACCTCACCACGTTCGCAAAGAATCGAACGAGAGCGCGACAAATATCTCAACTCACCTCGTACCGTCTCTTTCGAAGTGTATTCAGGTATCAAAACCCGACGTTCGACATTTATGCCTTGTGTAGGAGGGTTGCATTGTCCTATGACGTGACAAAACCCTTGTTTCTGACCTTTCAAGCACATGTCCCTCACCAAATCGTGCATTTTACAAAACCTTAATCTCCCTGTGGATCCCAATTTATCGATTAGAATGAGATTTCTATCGATCAGGTCCTGTAAGAACCCTCTTGCGGTTGCCTCCAAGGATTCACCGTTGGTTAGTTTTAGAAATCCCTCGGAAATCCATAGCTGGACAATCGTAGAGACAAGGATCCTTTTGTCTTCGTCAAACATTCCCATGTATAAAAAACATGGCTTTAAGTACACCGGCAAATGATTATAGCTCAGCTTCAACAATCGCAAGCAGTGTTTATCGTTCTCCATATTCACCATCGAGGTGAAGTTGTCTCGTATTGATTCCCAAGATGAACGAGTGGCGTCCATATTTTTCAAAAGACCTCCCACCACTGCTATTGACAAGGGAAGTCCTCGACAGTTGTCCACAATCTCCTCTCCGATTTCCTCCAGCTCAGGAGGACATGAACTCTCCTCACCAAATACTGTTATGGAGAACAGTTCCCAACTGCTAGCCTCGTCTAGAAAACTCATGCGGAGGCTATAATCGTCGTTGCTCAATTGCAAACTCAATTGCGATATCCTGGTGGTCACGAGTACTCGACTGCCATTACCGTTGTTAGGAAAGAAGCGTTGTATGTTATCCCATGAATCGATACTCCACATATCATCCATCACGATTAAAAACCTTCTAGAGAACAAATGTTTGTGGAGCTCCAACCCCAATTCATCTACGCTCATCCCACTTAGTTTTTCCTTCTTGGCTTTAGATAGAAGTTCACGGAGTATTTCTCCGGTGTCGTATTGTTGAGAAATGGTGGCCCAAGCAGAGATATCAAAATGCTCCTTAATAAGTGGTTTAGTGTAAATAGTTTTGGCAAGAAAGGTCTTACCTATACCGCCCATTCCCACGATCGGGATGACCTGGAAATCAAGTTGACCTCCGGCAAGCTTTTCCATGATTTCGAGCAAGACGCCATCGGACCCCACCAAGCTGATTTCATTGGGAGTATCCGGTGGAATGATATTTCTCGGGGCCAGTTGATCATAGACCACCGACGCCTTCTTCTTCTTCTGTGTATCGACCATTACCACGTTCTTGATCGAATCCATTTCTTCAATCACACTTTGCAGGATACCAAAGCATCTGTTGGCAGAGTTGATCTTTTCATCATCATCATTTGCTGCCTCCTTTTTATTCTTTTTCTGGTTAATACAGTCCACAATATGGTACTCGATAGCATCTTCGGCTGCGTGAGCTGCGGCTGCAATACGCATCTCAAGTGGATCAGCATCTTCTTCTTCGTCATTGTCGGCAACAGGAGGACTAATATTATAGAAATGGAGAAATTCTTCAAAGTATGTGATGCGTTGAGTGATGGACTCGACTAGTTGTTTGTCGAGGGAAATAGGAGGAGAAGGATGATGTTCGAGATCATGGATGACTCGCATCAGAGAAACCAAGGCTGCATAGGATGATGCCATATAGTATATGTGAGTATCTGGTGATAATTATAACTGTCAGATTCAATCAAAGATAAAAGATAATTAAAGAGGAGTCGTTGACTTCTTTGTTTTTCTTGGATGAGTTCATTTAATTTTAGTTTTTTTATTAATTCTTTAGCTGTCAAAAAAGTCTTATGACAATTATTTTTGCAAGTTAATGAAATGCCAAAATGTAAAACAAAAAAACTCACTGATCATTTTTTTTAATTTAGTTTGAATTGTAATTACTTGTATATTATTATTATTATTATTTTCTATTGATGACAAAAAAATTATACAAAAAATCAACACTAATTTTAAATAAAAAGATTAACACATAAACTTGAAAGATTTCTATAAGGCATTTTTACAAACACCTGACAAGCATGACTTTGAAACTACTGAATCTTACACTGACCGAAAATTGTTGAACGATAAAGATACAAACTTTAGGAAGAACTCGTGATCAGAGAACCGGAAACATGATTCAAATGATCAGTCGGATAAATTATGAAACGCCGGAGTTGAGAGATTCATCAACGCCGGTCGCCGTTGCGTGAGTCACTTGGTCTCCTAAGCAATTACAGTATTATGAACAAAAAAACGTATACTTTTATTTATGCCGCGTATATATATTTTTTTATTTTTAATATTATTAATTTCACTGTTACAACAATATTGTTATTTAGAATTGTTGTTCATCAATTTCAAATGTTAATATTCATTTTACCAGTGCAACGATATTGTTAATTAAATTTATGTTCCATGATTTCGTTTTATTTTTTAGACTTGATTTTATTTAAAAATAATTACAAATAGTAAAATTTCAATTTTTTTTTGCCTCAAACATAAAAAGTTACTTGTCATTGCAACTCGACTTGCTCATCAACCATCTCTCTCGGAGCTTCATCCCTCCTCCTCGGCAGCAGACCAAAACAGAAAGAAAGGACTCTGATTTTCATTGTTAATAAGAAAACCAAATTAATTTTCATCATCACTAAATTCCAGAATATACTCTGATTAATAAACAAACGCAATGTCTCTACAGACGAACTTCATTTATCTCGACTGAAATCCATTTCAGGGGACTCTACTTTCCTCGATAGATAGATGTCGGATAGCTCGGGAACATCTTTCTCGTATTTAAAGATGTAATTCTTTAAGAACTCTGCGTCGGATATTTTCATGAAGTTGGCCACACTAGTCATCTTCTTAATTCAGCCCTTTCTCGTTCAAGATTCTAGCCACCAAACACCTCGGTTTTAATCTTTTGTCGAGACTATAACTTAGAAGATTGGGGTATTGAGCAACATCACCAGGCTTACACCCAAGCTCATCAAAAAGAAATTCCATATTGGCCATTATTTTCTTCTCGGATAAACTCATGCAAAGGGGGCGCCTTAAGAATGCAGCCTTAATATCGGACTCCGTGTAACGCCCCGTATTTTTAAAACAGCGGAAGGTGTTAACTTTTGAAAATAACAGTTAATAAAGTGCGGGCGCTACCAAAATTTACATTTAAAAACTCATTTTCAACATGAAATTAAATATCAGAACAAGTGAAAATATTTAATAAAGAACATATATTTATTTAAAGCAAACTAAATATCCCCAAAGGAAATTTTTGAATGTGAAAACTTGTTTAACTAAATAAAAATTATAATGGAATTGAATTAACTGAAAATAAGTAATTAAGATTCATCCCTCGTCATCCTACTCGCTCGGCATCCTCATTGGTACCTGAAAAGGGGGTCGCTAAAGGTGTGAGCTCAACACGCTCAGTAGGACAATTACCTCATTTAAATACATGAATCAAATATATGCATAATCTACATGAACATGACATGAATGAATAGCAATGCTTTTACTGAATGAACATGAATGCACTGCAAATTGGGCCAATCACTGCGCTGATCCCCTTCGACCCTTTTCCTCGGTCTCCGGTTACAACGAAAACGTATTTTTAATTTTATAAATCGATTGCCCAACTACTGCGTTGGTCCCCTTCGACCCTTTTCCTCGGTCTTAGGTTACAACGATGAAATGAATGCACTGCGCTGATCCCCTTCGACACTTTTCCTCGGTCTCAGGTTACAACGAATGAAATGAACTGCGCTATAAGTACGTCGACCTTTTTATCGGTCTCCGACTACAACGAATGTGTAAATGAATGCATATTAAATCACATAGCGCGCACACAGAAAATACACATAGAGAAACACATAAATAAATGAAATAACCCTTTAACATTGTACCTACCTCAATTTGCTGTGGCATGAATGTGTAATTCCAAAGCATGTCTAATCCATAGGGGCTGAACTAGGAACATCCAATTCTCGTAGGCTGAATTTATAATTTTCAAGACTTAGAGTGGGTTGAATAATATTATTTAGAATTAAAAATGGAGTGGCTCATAGTACTTTAAATATCAAGGTCCTATATGCAATTTAGTTTTATCTAGAAGAAGTATTACGTTACTGTAGTTGTAGACTTGTAGTTGAGAAGCATAATTTGTTTCCTTCTTTCTTCTTTATTGACGATATCGAGGTACAGCAAAGGGAACATGGAGTGTGGAGGTGTCGGCGGCACAAATAATTGGATTTTCTTCCTTCTGGAGTTTAATCGTTTACTACGATGGAGGCGAGAGAGGACTGTAGTTGCTGATTTCATCTTCTCCGACTTCAAACGGCAGAGGAGTTACTCGATCTGTCCATCACGGGGCAGCGGCAGTCTCGACGACCCGCAGAAGCACGACTACATCGAGGCGATGAAGGATACTTTTGATCGACTAAGTGCCAACCAAAGAGAGAAGCGGCAAAAGGTTGGTTCTCCTAGATTGGGGTTTCATGGGCGTAAGGAGATGAAGAGAGGGAGAAGTTACCCATCAAAGTATTACTCCGTTTTTTTTTTTTTTTTTTTGGGTTTGTGTGCGTCTTCATAAGAAATTGACGGTGTATTTAAAAGGATAATTTAGGATGAACTTTTTAGGGTTGGATTGGGGAATAATGGTAAAGTCTTGCACAACAAGATGGAATTACTCGTAATTTTTTACGGGCTAAATTTATATTATATTTTTAATTCTATTTTATACATTGTGAGTTGAATTATCATTATATTATTTATTATATATATATTTTAAAATTTATTCTATTTTACTAATGTAATTTATTAAATTAGTTTGTATATTTATTTAGGTGAATTAAAGGTTCTAATAAATAAATTTTTGGGTTATTACACTCCGACCAGCCATACCTTCTATAAACCTGCATCTTATGCTTCAGGGTCGATTCCGTCAAAGTTAAAAACACTCCGATGGCTTCTATGAAGACATTTTTCGAAATATCAAATCCCATTGCAAGTGCCCGATCCACATACGCACCTAATTTCACTATAGGAACCAACATTGAAGATTCTGCCACTCCTCTTTCTCTAAGGACGGAGAAAAAGTCCCTTTCCGCATAGCACTTTTCAAAGGCTTTAGGAGAACGTGAAAACACACCAACAACTCGTTCATCGGATTGAAGCAGAGTTTTTAAGTAACTGTAAGAAGGGATGATGGAGTTTTTCAGACTACACCTTAAAACATAAGGAAACAGGGACAGCTTCTGTGCCAAAACGGGAGGAGGGACACCAATGGAATGGAAGAATTCGAGCTTCGGGGAAAGGTTGTTTTTCGGGGAGTCTAAGAGAACTCGTGGCCATTTCATTACGAGCCTTGAGATAACGGCATCATTGAATCCGTACTCTCTGAGGAGCTCTAACACAGCATTGGGTTTTTCCGGTGATTCGAAGCACAGTTTCTTGGATGCGCGAATGGCGTCCTTGGCGAACAACCCGCATGTGTTGATGAGGTAGGAAACGGCGTAAGATTTCTCTGGGGCATTTTCACAAACACCTGAAGAGCGTGAGGAAACAGTGTGAGATTTCTCTGAGGCATTTTCACAAACACCTGAAGAGCGTTACCTGACCAACAAGTGATGTGCACCAGAAATCCAATCTTTCGGAGGAACCCTAAAGTCCCTGACGCTCCGCAATCATGGATTTTCAAATAAATTATATTGAAGTTGTCATCATCACAGTGCATGGAGAAAGTTTATGTTGCAGTGATGAAGATGAAGAAAGGAGTAGAGTGGTTACGTTAGTTGTATAAAAGTTGTTATTCCTTTTATTGTTTAGCACTTTTGTTAAAATAGGAGTAGCACTTTTATTCACTAGCACTTTTATAGAGTTCCTTGTAGCTCTATAAATAACACTTTCAGCTCTTTTTATTTTTCAAGTTGTGTGAAATAAAAGTTTATTTTCCCGCTTCACTTTTATCTTCTTCCTCAAATTTCTTCTGTGAAATTTGATATGGTATCAGAGCAATTTTTTCTTCTGAAATTCGATTGTCTCATTTCGTTTTTTGTTTTATCATCATGGTGAGAAGTACAGCGAATAGAGAGATCGCGCAATTCACTGATGAACAGATGAACCCCTTTTACATTCATCCGAGTGATAATCCCGGAATTTCTCTGGTTCCTCAGCTGCTAAATGGAATCAACTACAATATGTGGAGTAGATCGATGGTGACGGCGCTGATGGCTAAAAGCAAGCTCGGATTCATTGATGGCTCGATTGCACGGCCAGATCCAAACGATCCGATGTTCGCGGCTTGGATACGAAGCAACAGCATGGTGGTTTCATGGCTGAGAAGCGCCGCTACACCACAAATTAGCTCAACTCTCATGTATTTCGACGATGCCGCTGCGATATGGTCTGACCTTCGTGAACGTTTTTCGCAAGGTAATGTTGCTAGGTTTTATCAACTCCGGCAACAATTTATGACTCTGAACCAAGGTGCTTTAGATGTCAATGCCTATTATACTAATTTGCGTGCTGTATGGGATGAGTTCAAACATCTTCAACCTGTGAGTTGGTGTAGTTGTGCAGAAAGTGGTAGAAAATGGCATGAATACCAAATGCAGGAATGTGCTATTCAATTTTTGTTGGGACTGAATGCTAGCTATGCACAGCTTAGGTCTAACATCATGAGTATGGTGCCATTTCCTACTCTGCCTAGAATTTTCAGTATGGTGATTCAAGAGGAGAGACAGAGAAATATAGGAGGTGTTCAACAAAATTTCACTCAAAATATGAGTGAGTTGCCAGGAAACATGGTTAATGCCTCTATGGGAGTTGGCAGAGGTAGAGAGAAATATCATTGCACTCACTGTGGTAAGACTGGCCATACTATTGACAGATGTTTTGCTCTTCATGGATTGCCACCTGGTTATGGTAAAGGAAAGGGCAAAGAAGATGTTAAAACTGGTCAAACTAACTCAGTTCAAGGTGCAGTGATTCCTGTTGATTCATCTGCTCCATCAACTGCTGCAACTGCTACTGGCAACCAGTCTGCTAATGGGAACCTTTTTGGTCTGTCTCTCTCAAATGATCAATGCTTACAGATAATACAGATGCTGCAGAATCAATTACCTTCCTTTGGTTCTACATCTGATATGTCTGCATCAAATGTGTCATCCTCTACAGTCACACCTTCATCAAACTTCAGTGGTACTATTTCCCTTTCTCTTGTGCCTTTTGCTGGTTCAGTAGTGAATTCTAGCTCACAGTGGTTGATTGACACTGGAGCTACTCATCATGTGTGTTGCCATGAATCAGTGTTTCTTGAGTCTCATCCAGTTGATAACACTGAAGTCAATTTGCCAAATGGCACTTCTGTGAATGTGATGAAAATTGGATCTGTGCAGTTAAATGAACATATTATTCTGAAATCTGTTCTATTTGTTCCTTCTTTCAGCTACAATCTCCTTTCTATAAGTGCCTTAACCTTAAGCTCTCACTGTTGTGTGTCCTTTACACATGACACTTGTCTTATTCAGGAAACTTCAAAGGGGATGCAGATTGGGATGGGTAGAAGGATTGGAAATCTTTATGTTTTGACTACCTCAGGTTCTATCCCTCCTTCTGTTATTCTAGCCTCCTCAGTTATAACTTCATCCATTTGGCATTCTAGATTGGGACATTTGTCAAAAGAAAAACTCAGTTTGTTAAGTGATGTTTTGAGTACCTCTTGTAATAAGGATATTGTTGGAAATCGATATCCCGGGCTATTAAAATTTATGCGGAACCGATAGCCCGACCGAAATCCCTTCGCCGGAAAAACCAACCGCGAACACCGTGCGATCCGGAGCCCGACGAGAGAATCGCCGCCGCGGGATAAACCCGCGGCCGAAACCCTAGCCGAGCCCCCGCCGGGGCTCGCGATCAATCGATCGCGTGGGGTGCGCGATCGCACCCCTGGGGCTGTTCGGAACAGCCCCCGGCGGTGAGTCCGGCGACTCACCGCCACCATCGGAAGAGGCGGGGGGGCACCCGCCGCGGCACCAGCCCGCGGCGCCCCCAGCGATCGACCCTACGGGGTACGATCGCTCACCCCGGCTCCAGCCGGGGCCTTCTTCGGTGCGCGCCGCCGTCGAGGGGCGGAGGGGACCCGCCGCGGCACCAGCCCGCGGCCTCCCCGACGATCGACCCCCGTCGATCGTCTGCCCCGGCGTCCAGCCGGGGCTCCCTTCTCGACGCACGCCGGCGGTCGAAGCCCTAGGGCTCGACCGCCACCCTCGACTCGATTCGAGGGTTTTCTCGATCTTCGCCGGGGATCTCGAATCCCCGTCCCCGAAGTTCGTACGTTTATCCGGATCGTGTGTTCATGTATACGCTACAATCAATTGCATAAAATCATAAAAGAGGGTTTATGATTTTACCTTCGATTCGTTGTACGGAGAAACGAATTAACGCGTTGATGACCTTGCGATCTTCCCACGTATTCCTTGCACCTCGTCCGAACGTCGTGTGGGCGACGATCTATCGAACTCCTATGGATCTCCTTCACTCTTCAAGACTTTAAGATTGGCGTAGGTTATCTTGTGTTATGAAAAGTGAAGACCATGTAGTGCTTTTATAGGCTACGTAGGGGATCATAAGGAGATTAAATATTGGGCTTCTAATATTGAAAATTAAATTGGGTCCAACCCAAATCCATTAATTCTTATCAATATTAATTTTATTTATTTTCCACTATATAAATAAAATTGCACTCCCAATATTTATCCATATTATATCAAATAATATTTCTCCGGTTAGTATTATTTATTCCGTGTATTTAAGATTTAAATATCCATGAATAAATTTATTTATTGCTCAATAAATATTATTCATCTCTTATATCCGAGAATAGTACCGTTCAACTTTAATTATTATGCGGATTAAATCCACCTGCAGGGTTTACATAATAATTCCTTATGAACTCATCTCGGGGATATTATCAACCCTTACGGGATACACTTTCCCGTCAAGTATTCACGGCATGTCGTATATAAAATATAGTGACCCAACTTAACCGGTAATTAACCCAATAATTAAATCGGTCAATTCCTTTGGAAAATCAAAGTCACTTATATTAAATATACACACCCGCAATAATACCGGGGATTAAGAATAAAATACTCTGAGATTTAAATTGATTATCCAAGGCAATCCTAATCAATAAATCTCAAGCGATCCGCCCAATACACCAAGTGTACAAGTGTGATAAAATAATTAAGATAAATTATTTTCTTTCTCACACAACGACTATACCGATGGATTGGTCCGTGTCCATCTAGGTCGTGAGCAACTGTTCGATTAAATACGAGTAACCGATGGATTGGCTATAAGAGCTTGCGATTGTTTCAACTCGTCTAAAAGATCCATCATCTCAAAAACATGATCAAGTGTTTCATCGAAGTAACAGATCTTTATGAGTATCCTCATCGCCTCTTTTCTAGCCTCCCCATCATGTCCAAACAGCAACTTGAGTTTGAGCATGACATCATGATTAGCGGCTAATGCACGAGCACTACCCCACCTCTCAAAGTCAAAAATCTCTTCCTCAGTTAAGTTAATGGTGAGTCCAGGAGGACAAGTTTCACTGAGTACGTCTTTGTACTCCTTTGCAGTCTGAGCAATGTCTAACTCTTCTTTCCATTCAATACAGTATGGGACCAGTGCGTTAAATTCCTCAAGTATTAACTCAAGTGGATTCATAGCAATTCTCTAAACCTATAAGCACATTTAAACAAACAATTAATTTAATGATATTATTCCAGGGAAATAATGTCGGATATTAAATTAATTGTTTGTTTAAATGTGCTTATAGGTTTAGAGAATTGCTATGAATCCACTTGAGTTAATACTTGAGGAATTTAACGCACTGGTCCCATACTGTATTGAATGGAAAGAAGAGTTAGACATTGCTCAGACTGCAAAGGAGTACAAAGACGTACTCAGTGAAACTTGTCCTCCTGGACTCACCATTAACTCAACTGAGGAAGAGATTTTTGACTTTGAGAGGTGGGGTAGTGCTCGTGCATTAGCCGCTAATCATGATGTCATGCTCAAACTCAAGTTGCTGTTTGGACATGATGGGGAGGCTAGAAAAGAGGCGATGAGGATACTCATAAAGATCTGTTACTTCGATGAAACACTTGATCATGTTTTTGAGATGATGGATCTTTTAGACGAGTTGAAACAATCGCAAGCTCTTATAGCCAAAGCCAAAGGTTTCGGACCTAAAGGCAAGGGAAAGGAGAAAAAGACAAGAGGGTCCGGTGGTCCTAAGGGACTTGGACCAAAGGGTGGGATAAAGAAGCCTTCTGGCAAACATCCCCAAGGGAAGCAGTCTGAGTACTGGGGGTCTACATCTTGTCCTCTCAAAGGTACGAATTTTTCTTTAGTCGTAAAACATAGTCAGCGGTATTATCTACCAGAATTCTGGTGTGTAGATATGGAACCACTGACGGTATGTGCATTCTAAATGCAGGGGTTCCAGAAAACCCAGCGACTTAGAGAAGAAGAGTTCGAGTCCACATGGGCGAAGCTGTTGAGGAAGCAGCGGTTGCAGTGGAAGACGTTTATTTTTTTGATAGTTATAGGATTTCATTTCAAGCTTATTGCTTTGTACCTTTTATTTTAGAAAGAACTTTTGTTCTGGTTTTCTATTATTAATGGATATTTTATTTCTTTAATCATTTGATGATTTAGATAAGAAATAATGATGATATCTATTCTGGTACATCAGATAGCAATATATGAATGATGAATCCTTAGTCTACCACGATGCAACAAACCGTTATATATAAACTTGTTTTACTTATTAGATGTATTTCTTTATCAATCATTATACTTGTGAATTCTTGAACTTAGTAGTATTTATTCAAAAGGGGATTCAAAAGGTCGAAATTGATTTATTCAATTATAGTTGGAGGAATGGACCTCCCGACCTAAGAATCAAATTTTGGAAGAAGATACAACTAAGTTAACCTTTCTGGATAAAGGATGGAGTTCGGACAAGTATTGAGAATGATCAAAGATGATATATGCAGACATATGTGTAAATAGAAAGGTATGAGTAGTTTCTTTTTAAGGAATACTTGAAGATGGATTAGAGTACTTGATGAGCCATAAAAGCGAAGTGTTTCAAACACAAAGCTATTATGGGGAACCTTCAAAGTAAATCCGTTGGAAGCCTGCGACTTGTTCGCGGAGGCCACTACCTATCTAAAGAGCACGTAGCATAAATCAAGGATTGAGATTAGGTCTCAAACGACTGCACCATACACTGATGTGTAGACATGGTGTGTCAGAAATAAGAAATGGAATTCTAATAGTAAAAGGACAAATTTATTCGGAACCACCTATGTTCTATGGATATTTCTGGATACAATGACACATTCGATGTAATTGTAGAATATCCTAGAAGAACAAGTAATTGTATGTTCAATAGTACTACGAACCAGAAGGGTGTCCTCGCCCGGTTCTTAGAAGAAGACTATTAGATGAACTACAATGCCCTAACGAACAAGGTACTTTATAATGAGGAAAGAGAAGACTGAGAACCAGCCTAACCGAGTAGTATACCACTAACTGCACCTAATGTTATTACTGTTATACACCGGAACGCCATTGCAGTGGGAGGTTGTTAAGCGACCGGAGATGTTCATAAGACTGGAGGAGTTTTAAACTCTGGATCTAGTAGACATGAAATCGATCCCTAGTTCTGCATAGGAGGCAGTACTAATCTAAATGTGCCTACTTGGATAGCAATAATTTATTGTTGTTAAAAAGGCAGGATCATTTAGGAGTACAAGCTTAGTAAATCCATTTATGGATTATCACAAAGCTGAAAATTGTGGAACTTGCGAATTGATGAGATAGTCCATTATATGGATTCATCAAAAGGCATAGACAATAAAAGGTGTATTAGAGACGTAATGGAAACAAGGTGGTGTTACTCGGAATTTTGTGTAGATAACACTTTATCGTTGGCAACAATGTAAAAGTGTTGTCAGACATAAAATAGAGGTTGTCTGAATAAATCGAGATATGAGAATTAAGATGAAGTTGGATCATGATCTAAGAAATCTTTCGATCTCTAGATAAGAACATTTGTACTTCTCTTAAGACATCTTGTACGATTATGGTTTGTTTTAAACATGCATATTTCTGAGAAAGGTTATTGCCTTTCAGGAACAGAATACATCTGTCTAAAGGTATGTGTTTCGAACGCATAAAGGAGATGGGTATAGACAAAGCAGTTTCCTACACTTCGAGTGTAGAGAGCTTTGTGAATGCGAAGTTATAAAACAGAAACCTGATATCAACTATGCGGTTAGCATAGTGGGAGGATATCAAAGTGATCTGGATAAGAGATATTCGAATGCTATAAAAGTACTTGGAAGTACTGGATTACTGAGCAAGACGAAATCTTCTTAGATCACAGTTTCTCAGATCCAAAATCAGAGAAAGACCAGTGTAAGTCGATATCAGGCTATGTGTTCCATTTTAAAAGAGGTGGAACCTAAGGATGAAAGAGTGATAAGCATAATGCTTCTCGGACTCTATCATAAACCGAATAGCAGCCTCAGAGGCAGCGGAAGTTTTGGTTAGGTTCCGGAATGACCTCTGAACTTGGATATGATTCTTGGTTCACCAAAGGCTATGTAAATAGCGGTGCATGGTAAACTGGAAGAAGTCATAAGTTCAAAAGGATGATGATAACACATAGAGCCAGTACCACCTGATACGAATCATCGTCAGAGAGACGACGCAGTAGTCACCAAGATAACTTCAGAGCGGCAACCTAGATTGCTCATTCACATAATACTTCTGGGAAGTATAACTTAAGCACGTGATGAGTATGGGAGTCGGGAGTTTGGAGGAAATGACTAGACCTTAGTACAAGTGGGAGATTGTTGGAGTTGTGTACTTAATGTCTAGATTTAAGTACCGGTAAACTCCCGGTCATGGCATTTAACCTATTTAATTAATAAACAATTATTTGCAATTAATTATTATTAATTAATATATGCAAATCATAGTCCTGGATTTTATACGTTGTAGTTAGTATGGTGCAAGCACGGGCGCACAGAAGATCATACTATCGGTTACTCGTATTTAATCGAACAGTTGCTCACGACCTAGATGGACACGGACCAATCCATCGGTATAGTCGTTGTGTGAGAGAGAAAATACGAGTAACCGATAGTATGATCTTCTGTGCGCCCGTGCTTGCACCATACTAACTACAACGTATAAAATCCAGGACTATGATTTGCATATATTAATTAATAATAATTAATTGCAAATAATTGTTTATTAATTAAATAGGTTAAATGCCATGACCGGGAGTTTACCGGTACTTAAATCTAGACATTAAGTACACAACTCCAACAGATATTCTATGTGAAATCTGCCCTTTGGCTAAGCAAAAGAAACTGAAGTTTCCTGTCTCTCATTCTTATTCTAAACATCCATTTGACATTATACATTGTGATATATGGGGTCCATTTCATACTGTTACAGCTGATGGTTTTGCTTATTTCCTTACTATTGTGGATGATCACAGTAGATTTGTTTGGACTTTCCTTATGAAACACAAATCAGATGTTGCCTCAGTTCTTACCCAGTTTTTTCAAACTGTTCACACTCAATTTGGCAAGAATATTAAGTGTTTGAGAAGTGACAATGGTCCTGAGTTCAATCTGATTTCCCTATTCTCCAAAACTGGTACACTTCATCAAAAATCATGTGTTGGAGTTCCTCAACAGAATTCCAGAGTTGAAAGAAAGCATCAACACTTATTGAATGTTGCTAGAAGTCTCCTTTTTCAGTCTCATTTACCTATTGAGTATTGGGGTGACTCTATTCTCACTGCTTCTTACCTAATCAACAGAATTCCTTCCTCTGTTTTACCTGGTTCTCTTACACCTTTTTCTACCCTCTTTCATAAACCAGCTTCCTATACACATTTGAGAGTCTTTGGTTGCCTATGCTTTGCCTCTACCCTTGACAGGAATAGAGATAAGTTTTCACCAAGAGCTATCAAATGCATATTTCTTGGTTATCCTCCTGGATACAAAGGGTATAAACTTCTTGACATTGCTACAAATAACATATTCATTTCTAGAGATGTTATTTTCCATGAAACCATATTTCCATTTTCACATCTACCATCCCAGGACTGTTTTCCAGATTTGAATTTTTCTGATCCTATCATCACCACACCAGATACCTCAAACACATCCACACCCACTCATTTACCTTCTCTCCCACAAGATACCTCATCCACTTCCACTGAACATACTTCACCTGCTGTGCCCTCTACTGTCCCAAACACTACTGCTCCTTCTTCTTCTCACAAAAGGCTTATCAGAAAACCCTCTCATTTAAATGATTATATTTGCAATACTCTTGACACTTCATGCACACATCCTTTATCTTCATATATCTCCCACAGTAAACTTACTCCAACTTACTCCCATTTCATCTCCTCCATCACTTCTGTACCTGAACCACACACATATTCCCAAGCTGTTGTTCATCCTGAATGGTGTAAGGCCATGGCTACTGAACTTGCAGCTCTACAACAAGCTGGCACTTGGGAAATTACCACCTTACCCCCTGGGAAAATTCCCATTGGTTGTAAATGGGTGTACAGGGTTAAATTTCTTGCAGATGGGACTGTGGACAAGTACAAAGCCAGACTAGTGGCTAAGGGTTACACTCAGAAAGCAGGCTTGGACTACTTAGATACTTTTTCACCAGTAGCAAAGTTGGCATCAGTTAAAATGATTCTTGCTATCTCAGCAGCCAAAGGATGGTTTCTTGAGCATCTAGATATCAACAATGCCTTTTTGTATGGATCATTGAATGAGGACATATTCATGACTTTGCCTCCTGGATTACTCAATGAGGGGGTGCCCTATTCCCATGGTTCTGTGTGCAAGCTTCTTAGGTCATTGTATGGGCTTAAACAAGCATCAAGGCAGTGGTATATCACTTTTTCCTCTGCTCTCTCCATTTTTGGTTTGAAGCAATCAGCTTATGATCACTCCTTCTTTTACAAGCATACAACAACTTCATTTCTGGGATTGGTTGTCTATGTTGATGATATCTTGGTTGCTGGAAATGATGCTCAACTCATTCATGACTTTAAATCTTTTCTTGGCACTAAATTCAAGTATAAGGATCTTGGTGTATCCAAGTACTTTCTTGGTCTGGAAATTGCTAGAAATGCTACTGGGATTTTTGTGTGCCAAAGAAAATATGCTTTGGATCTCATTCATGACACTGGTTTTCTTGGAAGCAAGCCTGCCAATTCACCAATGGATTCCACTCACCTTCTCAGTGATTTAGATGGCATTCCACTTGATGACATAACCAAATACAGGAGATTGATTGGAAGATTATTATACCTTTGTATCACCAGAGTGGATATCACTTATGCTGTACACACACTAAGTCAGTTTCTTGCTCATCCAACAACCATTCATATGCAGGCAGCTGAGAGGATAATTAAATATCTGAAAGGGACACCTGGACATGGTTTGTTCTTTTCTGCTGCCAATCCACTCAACTTGAGTTCATTTGCAGATGCAGACTGGGGTGGCTGCCCTGATTCCAGAAGATCAGTCACAGGATTCTGTGTTTTTCTTGGTAATGCATTGGTTTCTTGGAAATCCAAAAAGCAGCACACTATATCCAGATCTTCTGCTGAGTCTGAATACAGGGCTATGGCCCAAGCCACTTGTGAGATTGTTTGGACCAAAGGCTTACTTGCAGAAATGGGAATAGTACAGTCCATGGCCATACCTCTCTACTGTGACAACCAAGCTGCAGTGTATATCTCTTCCAACCCTGTTTTTCATGAAAGGACCAAACATATTGAAATTGACTGTCACACAGTGAGGGAGAAGTATGTTGCTGGCATTATTAAACCTCTGCACATCAAGAATGATTTGCAGCTTGCAGATCTTCTTACCAAACCTTTGGGTGTTGCTGAACTGAAGGAGATTTTGGTCAAGATGGGATTTGGTAGTATCCACTCTCCATCTTGAGGGGGTGTATTGAAGTTGTCATCATCACAGTGCATGGAGAAGGTTTATGTTGCAGTGATGAAGATGAAGAAAGGAGTAGAGTGGTTATGTTAGTTGTATAAAAGTTGTTATTCCTTTTATTGTTTAGCACTTTTGTTAAAATAGGAGTAGCACTTTTATTCACTAGCACTTTTATAGAGTTGCTTGTAGCTCTATAAATAACACTTTCAGCTCTTTTTATTTTTCAAGTTGTGTGAAATAAAAGTTTATTTTCCCGCTTCACTTTTATCTTCTTCCCCAAATTTCTTCTGTGAAATTTGATAAATTATACGAACCGCACACGAAAACGGTAGGAAAGATACCACCGATCTAATATTTTATTTTATTTTTAATTTTGCTCGCAATTAATTTTTCTTTTTATACTTTAAGAAAAAGGGTCATATTTATCTTTTTTTTTTTAAATAACGGTACAGTATTTTTATAAAATATAGGAGTATGGTAGGATGTAAATCGGTGGGGAAGGATGATTTTCGAGATCATGTACGAGATGCATCAGAGAAACCAAGGATGCATAAGCTGCCATTTATGATTATTAACACTCAGATTGAATGGGAATGAAACTATGAAAATGTGCAAGAAAGAAATGCCAATCAGATTATTAACACTCAGATTGAATGGGAGAATTTGGTAATAATTTTTTGCAAGTTGATGTAAGATTCCTACGTAGCTGTCAAAAAAAGTCTTGGACAATTGTTTTTTGCAAGTTGAAGTTTCAACGTAATAAAAAATTCTTACAAATCCACATCACCAAGGACGCGATGATAACAGGTGCAGGCAATCAGACGCGAGTTTGAAAACGACTTAATCTTCATCAGCACTCTACTTTCCTCGATAGATAGATGCCGGATAGCTCGGGAACATCTTTCTCGTATTTGACGATGTAATTCTTTAAGAACTCTGCTTCGGATATTTTCATCAAGCTGGCCAAACTGGTCATCTTCCTCAGCCCTTTCTCATTCAAGATTCTAGCAACCAAACACCTCGGTTTCAATCTATTGTCGAGGCTATAACTTAGAAGAACAGGGTATTGAGCAACATCCGCAGGCTTATACCCAAACTCATCAAAAAGAAATTCCATATTGGCCATTATTTTGTTCTTGGATAAATTCAAGCAACCGGGGTGCCTTAAGAAGGCAGCCTTAATATCGGAATCCGACCAGCCATACCTTCTATAAACCTGCATCTTTTGCTTCAGAGTCGATTCCGTCAAATTGGAAAACACTCCGATGGCTTCTACGAAGGCATTTTTCGAAATATCAAATCCAATTGCAAGTGCCCGATCCACATACGCACCTAATTTCACCTTAGGAACCAACATTAAATATGGTTGACACATGAGTAAAGCAACAACAGAAGATTCCGGCACTCCTCTTTCTCTAAGGACGGAGAAAAAGACCCTTTCTGCGGAGCAACTTTCAAAGGCTTGAGGAGCACGCAAAAACACACTAACAACTCGTTTATCGTATTTAAGTAGTGTTTTTAAGTAAGTGTAAGAAGGAATGATGGAGTTTTTCAGACTACACCTTAAAACATAAGGAAACAGGGACAGCTTCTGTGCCAAAACGGGAGGAGGGACACCAATGGAATGGAAGAATTCGAGCTTCGGGGAAAGGTTTTTCTTCGAAGAGACTAAGAGAATTCGTGGCCATTTCATTACCAGCCTTGAGATATCGGCATCATTGAATCCGTGCTCTCTGAGGAGCTCTAACACAGCATTGGGTTTTTCCGGTGATTCGAAGCACAGTTTCTTGGATGCGGGAATGGCGTCCTTGGCGGACAACCCGCATGTGTTGATGAGGTAAGAAACGGCGTAAGATTTCTCTGCCGCATTTTCACAAAAACCTGAAGAGCGTGAGAAAACATTGTAAGATTTCTCTGGGGCATTTTCACAAACACCTGAAGCGTATGACCTGACCAAAAAATGATGGCCTGCAAAAATCCAATCTTTCGGATGAACCCTAAAGTTCCTCCTATAGAGAATCGCAATCATGGATTTTCAAATAAATACGAACCGCACGAAAACGGTAAGAAAGATACCGATCTAATATTTTGTTTTATTTTTAATTTTACTCACATTTTTATTATTGTAAGAAATTGGTCATATTTATCTTTTTTTTTTTTAATAAATAACAAAGTTCGGATACATTTATGACTAACCGATAGTAATTTTTTACTAACAGAGCCAAAAAACTAGGGGTGGGAATTCCGATTTTGGTTATCGTTTAAAACCGAAACCGAACCGAAAATTTCGGTTTTTGGTTAATCAAATATAAGAAATTCGGTTTTCGGTTCGGTTATCGGTAAGAAATTTTTGATATATTCGGTTACCGGTTAACCCGATAACCGATCATTAAAAAACCGAATAACCGAAATATATTATATATATTACATATTATATATATCTTTAAGGACGATTCTATGACAACACTCCCTTACTTATTTAGGATATTTTGTATTTTGTTGGATTTACGCATGTTAGGTTGAATAAGTTGGATTTTAGTTTAAATTTGTTTATATTTTGATTTTTTATTTTTATTTTTTTTCCACGATATTCTTTTTAAAATTAGCTTACTTTTTTTCTAATCGGTTTTTTGGTTAACCGATAACCGAACCGAAAAAATCAGTTCGGTTATTGGTTATCCAATAAATTATTCGGTTCGGTTTTGGTTAGTCATTTTCGTCGTTTTTCGGTTCGGTTAACCGGTCATTCGGTTCGGTTCGGTTCGGTTCTGGTTAACCGAACTTCCAGCCCTACAAAAAACCATCACCCTTTCGACCTAAAGGGAATTTTCTACTATTTATCTTCTTTTTTAATAAATAACAAAGTTCGGATAAGACTGATTTTTTTTACGAACCGAGTCGAAAACAAAAAATACCTTAGGCTTGAGTCGAAAACTAATCTTCATTAATAATCATTCAATCATCATTATAATTGATACTATGTGTACAATACTTTATACACAAGTAAGGAGAAATTGCCCACTTATTACTAATATGAATATCTATCTCAAGCTATTCTATTTGAAATAGAATCAAATTGGTACACTCTATAAACTATAACAAAGGTTAATTGTATAAAAGGGGGATTTTGAAAAAAAAAAAATCTTTTAAACATTAATTAGATTATATACTTAAAATTATTGATTCAAATTATTTTTATTTTTTATTTATTTTAATTTAATTTATTTTGAAACAAATTTAATCGAGTTGAACTTAAACAATCTAAAACAAAATAGACTGAAATTAAGTTTAATAGAGTAGGTTTTAACAATTGTTTTTTTTTTTTGGGAAAATGTCAATTCATAAAAAGGAAAAATGGGTAAACGGTAACTTTTAAAAGCACGTTGGTATTCAATTTCAAATAAAAGTTAGGACCCGCCAAGCTGAGCAGGTGTCGTTGCTTCTCTTTGAGTTTAACATCAACGTGAAAACTGAGTTGATCTTCTCCGCCTTGTAACTCGACTTGCTCGTCGAACATCTCTTTCACAGACTTCACCGTTCCTTCTCCACAGTCGTTCAACTTTATACTCTTTAGCGTATCGATGTTTCCGAATTCAGAAGGGATCTCCTTCAGCTCTTCCAAGTTATCGAGCACAATATGTTCAAGGCGTGGAAGGATGGAAGAATCCTCTTCCGACGCAATCCATTTTTCGAGATCCTCGCACATGCACAGACACAAGTATTTGAGGCAGGGGAACTGCTCTTCAGCAATTTCCCACTTCGGAAACCCATAGCTGGACAAGGGTAGTAACATTAATCTCATAGAAGAACAAAAAAATTCATCATCAATTGATCATATAACAAAACAAACCCAATGGAATTGTTAAGCACAAATGCACAATGGATTACAACAGCCTATATCAGTGACTAGTGTAGAAATCCATAATCTGATGAAGAAAAAAAAAACAGACAGAAACAACCCTCATTTTCTTTGTTAAAAAGAAAACCGACTTATTATCATTATCATTATCATCACTAAATTCCATCATATACTCTGATCACTAAAGAAACAAAATGTCTCTACACATCAACTTCATGTATCTCGACTGAAACCATTTCAGGGGGACTCTACTTTCCTCGATAGATAGATGGCGGATAGCTCGGGAATATCTTTCTCATATTTGTCAATGTAAGATTTTAAGAACTGCGCTTCGGATAACTTCAACAGGCTGGCCGGACTGGTCAGGTTCTTCAGCCCTTTCTCATTCAATATTCTAGCCACCAAACACCTCGGTTTTAATCTATTGTCGAGGCTATAGCTTAGAAGAACGGGGTTTTGAGCAACATCCGCAGGCTTACACCCAAGCTCATCAAAAAGAAATTCCATGTTGGCCATTATTTTCTTCTCGGATAAACTCATGCAAAGGGGGCGCCTTAAGAATGCAGCCTTAATATCGGACTCCGACCAGCCATACCTTCTATAAACCTGCATCTTATGCTTCAGGGTCGATTCCGCCAAATTGGAAAACAATCCGATGGCTTCTATGAATACAATTTTCGAAATATCAAATCCCATTGCAAGTGCACGATCCACACACGCATCTAATTTCACTTTAGGAGCCAACATTAAAGATGGTTGATTCATGAGCAAAGCAACAATAGAAGATTCTGGCACTCCTCTTTCTCTAAGGACGGAGAAAAATACCCTATCTGCGGAGCACCTTTCAAAGGCTTTAGGATCACGCGAAAACACACTAACAACTCGTTTATCGGATTTAAGTAGTGTTTTTAAGTAAGTGTAAGAAGGGATGATGGAGTTTTGCAGACTACGCCAGAAAACAAAAGGACAGCTTCTGTGCTAAAACGGGAGGAGGGACACCAATGGATTGGAAGAATTCGAGCTTCGGGGAAAGGTTCTTTTTCGGGGAGGCTACGAGAACTCGTGGCCATTTCATTACGAGCCTTGAGATATCGGCATCATTGAATCCGTACTCTCTGAGGAGCTCTAACACAGCATTGGGCTTTTCCGGTGATTCGAAGCACAGTTTCTTGGATGCGGAAATGGTGTCCTTGGCGGACAACCCGCATGTGTTGACGAGGTAGGAAACGGCGTAAGATTTATCTGCTGCATTTTCACAAACACCTGAAGAGCGTGAGGAAACAGTGTGAGATTTCTCTGAGGCATTTTCACAAACACCTGAAGAGCATGACCTGACCAAGACTGCGTCTTTGTAAACAAACAAAGGATGGGCATCGCAAATCCAATCTTTCGACCATGAAGTCCCTGACGCTCCTCCTATGGAGAATCGCAAACATGGATTTTCAAATAAATTATACGAACCGCACACGAAAACGGTAAGAAAGATACCGACTTAATATTTTATTTTTAATTTTACTTAGAATGAATTTTACTTTTTATACATAATTTTTTTTTATATTTATCTATTTTTTTAATAAATAGATAAATTTTATTTTAGTATTTTTTTATAATTTTTATATATTTTTTATCATAAATAAAAACAGAACAGTTAACCTTTCAACAAATAATATCAAATTCGAATCTGATAAATTAAAAGTGGAATTCGAAAAAATACTTTAAATGATAAATCAAATAAGTATTTGCGTAAATAATTACTACGATTAGCTATTTTATAAAAATTGAAAGTTGGAGTATTGACTATTAAAACGTTACGTTATATTTGGAAAATATTTATTTTTAATTTTTTTTAAGTAATCCCATAAACATATTTTTGGTAAAATGTTATTTTGATTTGTCCATAAAAACTTGGAACACAGAAAGTATACATCTCACTTTCTAACAATAGATTCTACTCTCTCAAAAGCTCTGTTGTTGATCTGTATATTCGTGTGCACGTCGTTACTCGTGATCAGCCCCATTTCCGGCGCGAAAACTCCGATTGCAGGTAAACAGCACGTTACGATTATAAGTGATGTTCGTTCGATCTTAAATTACAAGTAAATGCAGTTAACTTGATTTCATGATCATATGCATCTGCAACTACAGGGATAAATACACAGGCGGCATATCAATATATCCCGATCGGGAAATGCACGGGCACTTGCGACAAGGACTGTGTCGGGCGTGGATTTATAGTCGGGTTTTGCTGCGATGACTTTGTGCCACATAACCAGTGTTGTTGTTTCACATACTGAGTTCATCGTTTTTTTGTTTTTGTTTTTGTTTCTCATGTAAGAATATTCGGATAATAAAATGATTTATTTTTTTAAGAAATGTGTACATAATCAGTCGGGACATTAGAAACAATTCCACGACGAATTCACATAAAAGTTTGGACCCGCCAAGCATAGCAAGTGTTGGTCTTCTCCGTTGAGTTTAACTTCAACGTGAAAACTGAGTTGATCTTCTCCGCCTTGTAACTCGACTTGCTCATCGAAAATCATTTCTATTATACTCCAATTTCAATCTTTTGATATTGGGAATCCTCTTAGCCACTTCTTCACCGCATTTGAAATTCCTTACTCCCTTAAGTGTCTGTAGATTTTCCATGACGACCACCGCATCGACATCGCAATTCGGAGGATTCGGGAGATGCACACAATCATCAGGAAACTCGATATTCCTAAATCGAGCCATTTTCCAGAAATCAGCGAAAACCATTGGCTTGAACGGGAATAAATAAGAAACAATGAGTGTGAAATTACGTCTACGACGTAAGATACCAACTTTTCGCGAAGTCGGTCTTAAATCAGTCTTCAGCAACTAAGGTTCACACACACTTCGTTCGTACACATTCAGCTGTCACTTGCTCCAGTTGGAGCACGGTTCGTGTTATGTATGTATGTTCGCACTCAGTGAATGTAAAGTAGTGAAGACAAAGTTATGTAATAGTTTTCATTTCATTGAATCAACAAAACTAAACTATTACACTTGAAGAGAAAGGTAGACGGAATGAACAAAGGCCGTATCCCAAGTGTCGCAACACTCCAACGAACCAGAGTCCTAGTACTACTACACCTAGAGTTCTATTCTCCAAACTCTACAATTGGTGCACAGCACAAAACAACTACCAAAACTCTAAGGCTCAGCGCCTAACAAACAACGATAGCGATACTCGAATATCAGATTTCGTTCTCTCAAAATCGTCAAAAGATGTCATCCAACTACATGGGTATATATAGTAGTCTCGCACATGTGAGGCCTTGAAATAGAGCAATCTGATTGGCCACATGCTTGACCTACATCACAATTCCATGGATGACATCACTTTCGGAATCTTCGATTCTGGAATCTTGGAATCTTGAATCTTCGATTCTTGAATCTTCGAATCTTGAATCTTCGATTCTTCAACTTCAGACTTCAACACTATCTTGACTCCGTCGATCTCAATACTTCATCTTCAACTTCATTGTGATGAACACACGTCATCGAGGCTTCAGTACTTCATCGTCTTCATGGTCGTCGATATCGTTGAAGTAGTAAACAACAATCACTCATCATCAACACTTGAAGGTGGATAGGTATCACTTGCACTTGACGTTGATGATAGGACGTTATACTCTCAGCATCAGGAGATGATCACTGAGAGAAGGTATCACGGCATGACATGATATTGGCATGCGAGAGTGCAGCATCATAGGAGAGTGTCGCTAGTGACATTAGGAGAGTATGCCAGACCATGGCATTGTGTCGCTAGCGACTGGCAGCAAGAGAGCTGGACCTTGAGTGAGTGTCGCTAGCGACAGGAGGCAAGAGTGCCGGACCCTGTGTGATTGTCGCTAGCGACAGAGGGCAAGGGTGTTGGACCTTGACGTTGTTGGCGCTGGCGCTTGTTGAAGAGGATGTCTGACCTTGTCACATTGGCGCTAGCGACAACTTGCTAGAATGGAGTGTTGAACCTTGATAGTCTTGACTTCATTGTACCATATCACAAAGTCGTAAGTCTTGCATCCATTCACCTTAACACCTGAAATCAAGGACAAACAACAAACACATGTTGTCGACAAAACTAACATCTACAATCTCCCCCTTTTTGTCACAACCCATGTGAACAAGTGTTAGCATAAGGAGATGCAGGTTATCTCCCCCTCAAGAGATACATCACCTGAAAACAAAACAAACAACAAACACATATGTTGTTGCCAAAAACCAACATCTACAATCTCCCCCTTTTTGGCACAACTCATGTGACCAAAGGTTAGCATAAGGAGATACAAAACAATCTCCCCCTCAAGAGATACACATCAAAAAGTGACTAAGTAAAAACAAAAGCAATCAATCAGCCAACAATGAAGGACTAGCATTGATAAGATATGAAGAACCAAAAACACTTAGTCAAATATTCAAAACCTAAGTCACCAAAGGTGTTCATCAAAGCGAGATATGAAAAACATGCATGATGGAAAATAATTAAAGACTTATGCATGCAACGATGGAATATGAAAAACGGAAATATTCAAGAGTAATCAAAGCATAAAAGCCAGCATCACTGAGATGCAAACACCTGCTAGATGAGCCAGCACCACCTAACCCTCCCCCTTGATGGGTCATCTGGTGAAGGTAGTCGAAAGCATTCATCTGTTCAGCTTGAGCTCGGCTGTCCAAGTGTTGATGATGTGTTGCAATGCATGTGGTGGTAATGATGAGTTGTAGTGTTGAGTTGTTGTGTTGATGAGTTGTAGTGTTGATGGTGGGTAGTAGGAGTGAAGCAGTAGAGCAACGGCAGCAATGGATCACGACCAAGTAACATTGGCGCATGCGCCAAGTGGCGCACGTCGTGAGTTCATGAAGATCGCCAGATGCTGCTGCACTCATCTTACGACCTTTTCGTAAGAACTCCATGAGATGCTGAACATGAACTACAAGAGTACATATCAAAACAACACATCCCAAGTTAGTATTCAAGCTTTCAACACACTGCAAACATTCAAACACATTTTAGTGGAGATTTAAGCGGTGATACAAGGCAGTGAAGAGAAAATATTTTCCAAAAAAAAATTTCACTTATCATCAATCTCCAAATAAAAAATATCACACAAGGTGAATAAAACTTTGAGGTATAATGAAATAACACTCGAATTAAAAACCGGTGAAACGGACCGAAGTATGTTGAAATAAGTTTAACTTGTCCTTCGTCGCAATCACAAGAATACAATCGTGTTTCATCAGAACATATATGGTGAGTTAACACCGCACAAGAGATTTTAATTCATGAGTGCAAGGTGAACTTTTAGGGCACTCCACTTGGGACTAGCGTTACTACAATCAGAGGGGAGCCGGCGGATTAATGATCCGGCGTCCTCCAGACGAGTTTTAGCTTTAAATGATATGCAGCAGATGCTCATTACAACAGTCAGAGGGGAGCAAGGATCATCCTGCATCTCCGAAGTGTGAAGGTTGAGCATCTTAGATTATAGCGTTCATGTGCTACCTTTCGAAGAGGGGAGCCGGCGGACAATGTGATCCGGCATCCTCCGTTACTCGGTATTATGAATCTATGCAAATGATAGCGATGGGAGTTATATGCCAAGTTCACATGTTTGCACTCAGAGGAATAAATGCACTTGGGTCCGAAGACTAAAACGACCTCGATCCATGTTCATCTTATTAGATTAATCCACGACGATCCATAGTGCGTATTCAGAAGTAAAGAAAACAATCTTTCAGACTTCAAAATTTTCGTGAACTCTTATAGAGAACACATGCAGAGAGAATTTCTTAAGTTTTTAAATCTCTCAAAGTCAAGAGGTTTGGTGAAGATGTCAGCGAGCTGTTTTTCTGTTGAAATATGCTGTAGACTGACTATATCACGATCAACCAAATCTCTAATGAAATGATGTCGAATGTCGATGTGTTTAGTGCGAGAATGCTGAACAGGATTTTCGCTGATTTTGATAGCACTTTGGTTATCACAGTACAGCACCAAGGGAGCACTCTCGATAAGATAGTCATCCAACATTTGCTTAAGCCAAAGCAATTGAGTGCAGCAACTCCCGGCTGCAACATACTCAGACTCAGCTGTTGATAGAGCGATGCAATTTTGCTTCCGACTATGCCATGACACTATGTTATTGCCAAGGAAGCAGCAGCATCCTGAAGTGCTCTTTCGTTCATCGTTGTCACTCGCCCAGTCCGCATCGGAGAAACCAACGAGATTCGAAGTGGTGTCACATGCATACCATAGACCGAGATCCGAAGTTCCAGAGATGTAGCGGAGTATCCGTTTCACAGCTCGTAGATGGTCCTCCTTTGGATCAGCTTGGTACCTGGCACACATACAAACACTAAACATTATATCAGGGCGAGTAGAAGTTAAATACAGTAAACTCCCTATCATAGAGCGATAGAGTGTTTGATCCACACTCCGACTCTTAGTAGACATAGAGAGGCGTTCAGTAGTCGCCATGGGGGTTTTGGCGGGCTTAGCATGGTGCATCTCAAATTTCTCGACCATATTCTTAGCGTATTTGCTTTGAGATACGAAGATCCCATCCGGTCGTTGAGATATCTGAAGACCCAAGAATTGATGTAGCTCGCCTTCAAGACTCATCTGAAATGTTGAAGACATAAAATCCGTGAAAGCTTTCACAAGTCTGGGACACGTAGCACCAAAGACAATGTCATCAACGTAAATCTGAGCAACCATCATATGTTTGCCATCACGTTTCAAGAATAAGGTCTTGTCGACTGAGCCGCGAACAAATCCAAACTTTAGAAGATAGTCCGTCAGACACCCATACCACGCCCTCGGAGCTTGCTTCAACCCGTATAAAGCTTTTTGAAGCTTGTAAACATGATTAGGCTTCTTAGGGTCCTCGAAGCCTTTTGGTTGAGCAACGTAAACTTCTTCTTCTAGTACTCCATTTAGGAATGCAGCTTTGACATCCATCTGTCTAAGTTTGATGCCGAGATGGCATGCAATAGCAATCAGAAGACGAATAGACTCAATGCGAGCAACTGGAGCAAAAGTTTCATCAAACTTGTTCATCAAAATTGATATTCCAGAATCCAGAATCCCTTCCTTCCCCCAGTCTTCATTAGCATCCTTTCCGAGAAAGTCTTGTTCATCAAAATTGATATTAACAGTTTCAATGACTTTCTTAGTTCGGAGGTTGTATGCACGGTAGGCATGGCTATTCTGACTATAGCCAACAAATATATCACGATCAGCTTTGGCTTCAAACTTCTTTAGAGGATCCCGATCCTTCAAAATGTAACACGTGCAGCCAAAGACTCGAAAGTGAGATACAGATGGCTTCTTGCCATTCACAAGTTCATAGGCGGTTGCCGTTGTGCCAGATCGAATACTTATACGATTCAGAATGTATCCAGCAGTGGAGACGGCTTCCGCCCAAAAGGTACGAGCAAGATTTTTCGAGGTTAGCATAACACGAGCCATCTCTTGCAGCGTACGGTTTTTTCGTTCGGCTATCCCATTCTGTTGGGGTGTCTTAGGAGCCGAGTATTCATGATGAATTCCCTTCATCAGACAATATTCATTGAAGCTAGAGTTCTCAAATTCAGTTCCATGATCACTCCTGATCCTCTTCACCTTAGCTTCATGATTTGTTCGAATCCATTTCACAATACCTTTGAAGGCATTGAAAGTCTCATCCTTAGTGGCCAAAAATCTTGTCCAAGTATAGCGTGAGAAATCATCCACAACCACCAGCACATACTCTTTCTTCGCAATACTCTTCACTTCCATTGGACCCATGAGATCCATGTGAAGTAGTTCAAAAGGAGCAGAAGTGCTCATCAGTGTTGGTAGTGCAGGATGAGGAGTTCTCGTCAGCTTACCCTTCTGACAGTCACCACACACTCTTTTCTCAATTTTGGGGAGTTGAGAGAATCCTCGAACTATCTCCCCCTTAACCAGTTTACTCAAGTTTCGAGTGCTAGTGTGTCCAAGACGTTGATGCCATAAATCGACTTCATCAGGAACAGTCACTGAGAAGCAGCTATACTCAGTTGTATAACAGTTGTTCTTAGCACGCGGACCTTCCATGATGCACTTCCCTTCAGCATCAAAGACCTTGCAAGAGTCTCTATCAAAGCTAACATTCAGCCCTTCATCACACAGTTGGCTGATGCTAATAAGATTTGCCACGAGTCCCTTCACATGAACAACATTTCGGATTGGTGGCAATCCTTTAATGTGCAAAGCTCCTTTGCCCATGACCACGCCTTTGGCTCCCCCTCCAAACACCACAGGAGAGCCAGTCATAGGCTCGTATTCTTTCAGAAATTTTTTAGTGCCGGTCATGTGGCGTGAACATCCACTGTCAAAATACCAAATGCCTTTGTTTCCAGAGTCGGATGCATTCAGTGCAACATTGCAAAAAATAAGTTCTCTCGGTGTCCAGGTAGATGACGTGGTGGAGTTAAGCTTAACTTCACTCTTTCGGGACTTAGGTACCCACTTCTTCTTCATACCAAGATTATGAGACTTAGTCTCCGTCACAAGTTTCACATTCTTCTCGACTTTCGACACCGAAGACACATGTTTCTTCACACTCTTGACAACTCCACTCTTCTTCCTCTCAGTCACGAAATCCCGGTTTATGTCATCTCTCAACTTAAAGCAGAAAGGTCTGATGTGTCCGGGTACATTGCAATAGTGACATACATATTTTCTCTTTTGGCGAACTTCAGCATTCGTCGAGGTTTTAGCCAAGACAGGTTTAGAGCGAGAGAGTTTATCATGTGGTTTCACGTTATGAGATTTACTCAACTTTTTCAGCAGTGTCTTCTCGTATGGTAAGATACCACGAGGATGTTTCACAATTGATTTAGGAAATTGATAAGTCTCCGTCTTCAGACTAGTAGTCGAGATCGACTTTCGAGTTTCAGTTTTTGGAGATGTTACAACTCTCTTTCCTTCAGCAATTTCCTTTCGTTTCAGTGTTTCAGAATCATCTTTCATCACACTCTCGGAAGAGTCAGTAGAAGCTTTGACAAAGGTCACTTCTTTCGTTTCGGGTGCAGTATAGATAGATTCAAAGACTTTCTGAAAACCAAGTCCAACCCGACCTGGGTTCATGTAAGATGCAGCATTGTCAAACACTGAGGAGTTATTATTCATCTTCCTCAACAACTCGTCAGTCATCTGAAGTTTCTCCTTCAGAACATAACGTTCCTTGTCACACATAGCTAAATCAGTTTGAGCTTTCATCAAGGATGACTTTAGCTCATCATTCTCAGCATCAGTATTCTTGAAGAGAGTTTGGAGTTTCTTCACTTCAGATGTTTCCTTTTTCAGAGATGCCTTCAGTTTCGAATTTTCAAAATCCGATTTCTCAAACAATTCTCTCAGTTCGACAACTTCTTAGTGATATTTATGTTTCTCTTCGAAGAGAGCATCAAATTTGATTTTCAGAATTGTCAGAGAATTATTCAATCTTTTCTTCTCATCCTCCGTCTTTTCAATGGAGTTTTTCAACTCAACAGCCTCATCACACAACTTCCGTTTCTCATTCGAAAGTTCATTAAAGATTTCATTCAGACATACAAGTGACACATCAAGTGTGTTATTCTCAGAGATAGCTAAGTCATGTAGTCTTTTAAGTTCAGTATGACTCTCCTTCAGAGTGAGCAGTTCATCACACTCTGCTTCAGTACGTGACACCTCAGATGTCATCTCTGTCTCTTCAGCTCCAGACATAGGTTCAGATTCGCAATCTGAGAAGATATCATCATCACAATAGTTTCGATTCACTGAAGCCACACGAAAGATGTTATCAGCTGTTGCAGTGTCTTTTAGAAAAGAATCAAAAACAAAGTTTTCAACCTCCACATTTTCGAGGTCAAATGTTTCACCAAAAGTGACAACTAGAGCGTTGTCTTCCTCGTCATCAGAGTTATCATCATCAGATGCATCGTTCTCAGAGATCACATCTTCATCATCAATCACTACATAGCTCACAGGCAGTTTCTTCTTTCGATGCAGATTAGGACATTCATACTTCACGTGTCCATATCCTTTACATTCAAAGCACTGCATTTTTTAGACATCTTTGCTATTAGAAGTGTATGGTGATAGCTTAGTGCCTTTAATCCTCTTGTCAGAAGACGATCCTTGATTCCGGTTGTCTGGAGTGTTTGGATATGAGTTAGAACTTTTCTGAAATTTTCGGAAATTCCGTGCTCGGTTCTTTCTCTTAAAATCTTGTTTCACAAGATATGTGACTATATCAGTCAAAAGAGCAAGCTTGTCCGGATTGTTAGAGTTCATCAATCGTTCAATGTCCTCTGCTTCCTCATCGTCGGATTCATTCAAATCAGCTGAAAAGCTACTTTCACACTTCTCATTTTTCAAACGAGATTGTTGAGATTTTGTGCTTCTTGAACTCTTTCCCTTCTCAGATATCTTCAGTGCGGTCATTGGTTCATAGACTAGTGACATATCTGGGTTGCTTCGTACTTTGAGAGTCAAGTCATAGTTTCTCAAATCAGCCATCAGGTCAGCATAATCCCAGTTTTGATTACCATCGTTACGTGCTTCAATAGTTAGCACCTTGCTCTCGAATCTCGAGCTCACACTTGATAGAACCTTCTCGTAGACCATGATAGCAGGAAAGACTTCTCCCAGTTCAAATGCCTCATTGACATATCTCATTACCTTGTCTAGGTAGTCATTTATGTCTTCATCTTCTCTCATGCGGAGTTGATGGAATTGGGCAGTTATAGTTCGGATCTTTGAGCGCTTAACAGCGTGACTACCCTCACACGTTCTCTGTAACGTCTCCCATGCATCTCTTGCAGAAGTGCAATTTTTGACCAACTGATACATGCTGAGATCCAGCCATTCACAGATAAGTAGAAGAGCTTTACTATTCGCAGTAGACAAGTCATGCTCTTCTCTAGTCCAACTACGTTCAGGCTTTGGGGTTCTCAGACCATCAGCATCTTCAGTGTAAGGGCGCTCCCATCCTTCCAACACAGCCATCCAAGCTCTTGAATCAAAGCCCTTGATTCTCGCAGATACTTTCGCTTTCCAGTTAGAGTAGTTCTGATGAGTAAGCATGATAGGTTTCTGAACAAACATAGACGACTCCATTGTAGCGGAATTATGAAGTCAAGTAACGGATCACGTCTTATACGTATGACGTCCCGCTCTGATACCAATTGAAATTACGTCTACGACGTAAGATACCAACTTTTCGCGAAGTCGGTCTTAAATCAGTCTTCAGCAACTAAGGTTCACACACACTTCGTTCGTACACACTCAGCTGTCACTTGCTCCAGTTGGAGCACGGTTCGTGTTATGTATGTATGTTCGCACTCAGTGAATGTAAAGTAGTGAAGACAAAGTTATGTAATAGTTTTCATTTCATTGAATCAACAAAACTAAACTATTACACTTGAAGAGAAAGGTAGACGGAATGAACAAAGGCCGTATCCCAAGTGTCGCAACACTCCAACGAACCAGAGTCCTAGTACTACTACACCTAGAGTTCTATTCTCCAAACTCTACAATTGGTGCACAGCACAAAACAACTACCAAAACTCTAAGGCTCAGCGCCTAACAAACAACGATAGCGATACTCGAATATCAGATTTCGTTCTCTCAAAATCGTCAAAAGATGTCATCCAACTCCATGGGTATATATAGTAGTCTCGCACATGTGAGGCCTTGAAATAGAGCAATCTGATTGGCCACATGCTTGGCCTACATCACAATTCCATGGATGACATCACTTTCGGAATCTTCGATTCTGGAATTTTGGAATCTTGAATTTTCGATTCTTGAATCTTCGAATCTTGAATCTTCGATTCTTCAACTTCAGACTTCAACACTATCTTGACTCCGTCGATCTCAATACTTCATCTTCAACTTCATTGTGATGAACACACGTCATCGAGGCTTCAGTACTTCATCGTCTTCATGGTCGTCGATATCGTTGAAGTAGTAAACAACAATCACTCATCATCAACACTTGAAAGTGGATAGGTATCACTTGCACTTGACGTTGATGATAGGACGTTATACTCTCAGCATCAGGAGATGATCACTGAGAGAAGGTATCACGGCATGACATGATGTTGGCATGCGAGAGTGCAGCATCATAGGAGAGTGTCGCTAGTGACATTAGGAGAGTATGTCAGACCATGGCATTGTGTCGCTAGCGACAGGATGCACAGGTCCCAGACCTTGGTATGGCGTCGCTAGCGACTGGCAGCAAGAGAGCTGGACCTTGAGTGAGTGTCGCTAGCGACAGGAGGCAATAGTGCCGGACCCTGTGTGATTGTCGCTAGCGACAGAGGGCAAGGGTGTTGGACCTTGACGTTGTTGGCGCTGGCGCTTGTTGAAGAGGATGTCTGACCTTGTCACATTGGCGCTAGCGACAACTTGCTAGAATGGAGTGTTGAACCTTGATAGTCTTGACTTTATTGTACCATATCATAAAGTCGTAAGTCTTGCATCCATTCACCTTAACACCTGAAATTAAGGACAAACAACAAACACATGTTGTCGACAAAACTAACATCTACACATAGCGAAACACGGGGGAATTCAAGCTGATTCTTTCACTGAAAAAACTGGATTTTCTGTGCCCTTGTAATGTTCTCAACAACAATTGATAAAGGAAGCCTTCTGCAGTCTTCTTCAGTTCCTGAGGGCATCTCTTATCACCAAACACTGTTTTGGAGAACAAATCCAAAATGCTTTCCTCATCGAGGAAACTCATGTGAAGGCTATAACTGTTGTTCAATTGAGAACTCAATTGGGATAGCCTAGTCGTCACCAATACTCGACTGCCATTATAGTTGTTGGGAAAGAAGCGTTGTATCTTATCCCACGCATCGATACTCCAGATAGCATCCATCATGATCAAAAATCTTCTACCGAATAAATATTTGTCTAGTGTTGTATTGTTGAGAAAACGTAGCTCAAGCACATATATCAAAATGTTCCTTAATAAGTAGTAGTGCGTAAACACTTCGGGCAAGAAAGGTCGGCCTCCGGTGAGCTTTTACATGATTTCTAGCAAGACAGCACCGGACCCTGCTATGGTTTCTTTGGGAGCAATGGATGTAAGGTCGTTTGTCAACGCCTTCTTCTCAGTCTGGACCTTTACGTCGACCACTTTCTTTATTGAATCCATCTCTTTGATCACGCGGCGTAAGTTCAGTTCGATTTGGGAGCAAAAATAACTCTTCATGAGCTGAAGTCTGTCCACAATATAGGACTCAATAAAATCTTCGGCTGCGTAAGGTGCACTTGCAATACGCATCTCCAGTGGATCAGCGGCTTCTTCCTCATTGTTGGCAACAAGGGGAGGATTATAGGGTTCGAGAAATTCCTGAAAGAAATTCCTGTTGTTTGTCGAGAGAAATCAGTGGGGAAGGATGATTTTCGAGATCATGTACGAGATGCATCAGAGAAACCAAGGATGCATAAGCTGCCATTTTTTATTATTATCACTCAGATTGAATGGGAATGAAACTATGAAAATGTGCAAGAAAGAAATGGCAATCAGATTATTAACACTCAGATTGAATGGGAGAATTTGGTAATTAATTTTTGCAAGTTGATGTAAGATTCCTACGTAGCTGTCAAAAAAAAGTCTTTGACAATTGTTTTTTGCAAGTTGAAGTTTCAACGTAATAAAAATTTCTTAAAAATCCACATCACCAAGGACGCGATAACCGACTTAATCTTCATCAGCACTCTACTTTCCTCGATAGATAGATGCCGGATAGCTCCGGAACATCTTTCTCGTATTTGACGATGTAATTCTTTAAGAACTCTGCTTCGGATATTTTCATCAAGCTGGCCAAACTGGTCATCTTCCTCAGCCCTTTCTCATTCAAGATTCTAGCAACCAAACACCTCGGTTTCAATCTATTGTCGAGGCTATAAGTTAGAAGAACAGGGTATTGAGCAACATCCGCAGGCTTATACCCAAACTCATCAAAAAGAAATTCCATATTGGCCATTATTTTGTTCTCGGATAAATTCAAGCAACCGGGGTGCCTTAAGAAGGCAGCCTTAATATCGGAATCCGACCAGCCATACCTTCTATAAACCTGCATCTTTTGCTTCAGAGTCGATTCCGTGAAATTGGAAAACACTCCGATGGCTTCTACGAAGGCATTTTTCGAAATATCAAATCCAATTGCAAGTGCCCGATCCACATACGCACCTAATTTCACTTTAGGAACCAACATTAAATATGGTTGACACATGAGTAAAGCAACAACAGAAGATTCCGGCACTCCTCTTTCTCTAAGGACGGAGAAAAAGACCCTTTCTGCAGAGCACCTTTCAAAGGCTTGAGGAGCACGCAAAAACACACTAACAACTCGTTCATCGGATTTAAGTAGTGTTTTAAAGTGAGTGTAAGAAGGAATGATGGAGTTTTTCAGACTACGCCAGAAAACAAAAGGATACAGGGACAGCTTCTGTGCCAAAACGGGAGGAGGGACACCAATGGAATGGAAGAATTTGAGCTTCGGGGAAAGGTTCTTTTTCGGGGAGGCTAAGAGAACTCGTGGCCATTTCCTTACCAGCCTTGAGATATTGGCATCATTGAATCCGTACTCTCTGAGGAGCTCTAACACAGCATTGGGTTTTTCCGGTGATTCGAAGCACAGATTCTTGGAGGCGTAAATGGCGTCCTTGGCGGACAGCCCACATGCGTTGATGAGGTAGGAAACGGCGTAGGATTTCTCTGGGGCATTTTCACAAACAGCTGAAGAGCGTGAGGAAACAGTGTAGGATTTCTCTGAGGCATTTTCACAAACACCTGAAGAGCATGACCTGACCAACAAATAATGGGCAGCAGAAATCCAATCTTTTTGAGGAACCCTAAAGTCCCTGACGCTCCTCCTACAGAGAACCGCAATCATGGATTTTCAAATAAATTATACGAACCGCACACACGAAAACGGTAAGAAAGATACCGATCTAATATTTTATTTTATTTTACTTTTAATTTTACTCACATTTTTATTATTTTAGGAAATGGGTCATATTTATCCTTTTTTTAAATAAATAATACTCTATATAAGTATATTTAGAAAAAAGAGTATTTTTTATGTATTTAACTTTTATACTCATTAAATATATTTTTTAATTAAGTGTTTTTGTAATAATTCGAATTTTTACAATAAAAATTAGTTAATTAAAATAGCTCTGTTATTAAATACTCCCTCCGGCCATTAATAGATGTCATACTTTCCTGGATACGGAGTTTAAGAAAATTGTTGTTGTTTTATTTTTTAATTAAAAATTAAAGATTAAAATATATTTTAAAAGTGAAAAGTAAAGTAGTTGTGAGTAAGTTTAAAAAGTAGGTGGGGTAAAGTAGAATAAAATTATATATTAAAATGAAAAAGTTAGAATAATTATTTCTTTTTTGGGGTGTGTCAACTATTGTTGGACACCAAAAAAAAGAAAGTATGACAACTGTCTTTGGACCGAGGGAGTATATTTTTTAATTAAGTGTTTTTGTAATAACCCGAATTTTTACAATAAAAAATTAGTTAATTGAAATAGCTCTTTTATTCACGTGTTAGTCGAGTTTACTATTATTTTAATTAGACTTTTATAAAATGTAATTAACTTTAGTGGGCTAAAATAATAATTGAGTTTTATATAGACTTTAAAATAATATAGGATGGACTTCTAATGTATTGTAACCAATAAAAATGCTTATTTTTTATTAATGGACTGAAAGTTAATGAATGGGCTGCCAAACCTTTTATTGTATGGGCTACTAACCTTTTAAATTTAAATGAGCTAGTTTACCAGAACTGCTCCCCTCCCCACGTCGGAAACTCTTAATATGCACCATATATTAATTATTTATTATTAATATATTAATTATTAATTATTAATTAAATTCTCTCTCCTCTCGAATTTCTCTCCTCTCTTGTACCTTTATTCGTAAAAAAAAGTACTCATTTGTCTTCTCCAATTCTCAAATCAAGCAAATATTGAGAAGACAAAATCGATTAAAAAAAGTTTGCCAAATTTCAATTCACTCAGTGAAGGTTTCGGTGAGGAAACCGAGGAGGATGAGATAATCAAGTAATTTTGTTTTCGAATATCGACTCGAATTCGCCGCGGTAAGAATCCAATATGTTGGGGACTTGCGGTAAGACTTTGAATGTTTCTCTCCTCTGTCAGAGAAGGCGTGGAAACAATTTCGAATTGGAGTTCTTCATCGAGATAGAGGCAACAATGCGAGGAACAAGCGTCGTCGCCGTCATCATTAAGGACCGACCTCCCATGTGGAAAAACTCACAACGAATTGTAACGAATGTGGAGGCATCAACAATTTTTCAGTAAAAAAAAGTTTGTTCTAATCTAATGAATTTTAATTTTTTGAATGCTTTTTTGTTTCGATTTTGACATATGAATCGATCCGCTTTTCAGCCCTTCTTTTCGCTATAACTTAAAACTGAAATCTGATAAAGTTTTAAATTGAAATTTGATTTGAATTATAAATAAAATTTTGATTTAAGATTTGAGGGTGAAGCTGTGGGGAAAGGTTGGAGAAGACGGAGTACTGACTTTTACAAAAATAAATGAAGAGAGGTGAGAAAGAGAGAGAAGAGAGAATTTAATAAAATAATTAGTTTTTTACAAAAATATACAAAAAAAGAAGAGAAAGTAGAGAGGAGAGAGTTTAATAACATAATTAATATATTAAAATTTCACGTAGGATATGGTGCATATTAAGAGTTCCCGACGTGGGGAGGGGAGCAGTTCTGGCTAGTTTACCCTAGTAGTTTTACTAAAACATACTACAACATAAATAAAATATAAGAGAAAAAGAGTTGAGCGGAGGATAGCCGACGGGAATGAAAGGGAGAAAGAAGGAGGAAGAAAAGAAGGGAAGCGACGGGGACTAGCGGGCCGAGAAGAAAAGAGAGAAGAAGACGATCGTGTAGGCGAACGAGACGAGAAGAAGAATTGGATGTTCAACGAAACTCACGAAAACGTTAAATCTCTCAATCACATCCAAACAAATTATCAGACAAGTGGGTTTAAGATTCACATAGATAGGGTACATATAATTTGGTATCGAGGTTTTAAGTATTCATTTAATTGTGCGACTTATTTCTTAAAGTCTGATTGTTAATTAAGTGTTGATGATTGATATGAGTATGTAGAATGACTCATTACATGCTTTTGAGTGGGATTATCCCCATACTGGGATTATCCCCATACGTCCTTATATGCAAACACTATGGGAAAATGTCTCATAGACACCGGGCATTGACTGGTGTTAAAAAAAAAATTGTCCGGTGTCATTGTGCGTGGTGTTAAAGATCAGCAATGTTTTAACACCAGTCATTGACCGGTATTAAACATCATTTATAACACCGGGTTTTGTGACCTGGACCGGTGTCTATATTATAAAAGACACCGGTCAATTCCATGAAAACTAACAAAATCAACCGGTGTGAAAAGTAATAACACCGGTCTTTTTTATATATGACCGGTGTCTATAATATTTTTTAAAATCGGTTTTAACTCTGAGACCGATGTCTATGATTGTTTTTAACATCATTTTTAAACACTAGGACCGGTGTCGTTGATAATAATTAAAATAAAAAATACATAATTTTATAAATTGCCAATAATTAAAATTATATTAAATTCATAATCCAAATACAATATTCATAATACCCTAATATCCAAACCTTTACAATTGTCAAACAACAATATTACGTAAACTTTTCATTACAAAACATTGAGTACAAAACATGAATCAAAAAAATACAATGACTTCAATACAAAATATTGCTAATCTAATAAGAAACACAGTTCATGCTCCTCCTTTTTTCCATTACATTCCTGCAAACACAACGACTTCTACACAAACAAATACAAAACATGAACCATGTCAAAAATATTCCCCAAAACTGATTCATATAAATGCATAATAGTTTAGTGTAAATAAACAACACATGCTTCTTAACATAAATTCATCAAAGCTTCTCCCCAGCAAAAAAAAAAAAAAGATATAACATGAGAGAGGATTAAAAATATTAACAATACAAGAAGAGAGGATATTTTGATGCACCAATACTCTGATACCTATAGGGCGCATGAAAGTTTGTCGGTGGAATACTATCAATTAAGAGAACTGAATTTGCATAAAAATATACCATACTTTAGAATAGATTTAATGGTCTTGTCAAGGTAATCAGCACGGTTACAAGCCATTACTACTACTGCTGCTACAGGAACCTGGTCATTCATTAAGCTGTAGGTTCAATGAACAAGAGGTAGGAACTAGGAAGATAGCACATGGTACAAGATAATCAAATCACAATTCATCCAAACCTGTGCATCACAGAAAAATTTCTCGAGACTATTCCCTGCAGTGTATCAGATACAAAATAAAATAATCTATATACACAAAAATATCCTATAAACGGGAAGAACCTATTGAAGATGCTCAATTTCAGCAGCAAGACTGCATTGCATTTGTACAAAGACAGCTGAACCCAGGAGGAGACGCTAATCAATAACGAGGGATTGAAGAAAACATGAAAAAGCACCTTCAAGAGAAACAATTCATCCTTGTTGCACGCTAATCTGATCAATCAATAATCGTGTCTGACTTGTGCACTGAGTTTCTGCCTCAATCTACAATCAAATACAGTAAGAGGCTCTTATAACTTCTTTACCACAGGCCAAGCGAATCCAACAGTAAGAGGCGCATCTGTGCATCAAGAAAATGAGTGAGCTATGTCCATCAAGATTCGAAAGAGTTCACTACAGGAATTTCAACAATCACCCATTTCGGAAAGCAAACGACTACAAACCAATGCGAGAAAAAAAAACAATTTATTTCCAAATTAAAGTTTCGATAAAAAAATCGCATCAGTTATACGATACCTGTAACTCTGTAAGTACATGCGTATAGTACAATAAGTTATTTGCTTGAAGGCCCTCTATCAAATCTCAAAGTTGGTCTCCATTCAAGACCTGACCTTTAAAAGTAGGATACCCTGAACAAGTCCTATTACGATTAGGCCAAACAAAAAGAAACCGCAAAGTTCACCAAAGTACTGAATCAAGTGATGTAAACAAACAGTTTGCCTGTGTGGTTTGAGAACTGTACTGAATGTATTGGGTCGATCGACATCGTAGCCGAGCAACTGCAGAGGAAACACCGCCAATTTATTGTCGAAGTTTCCCTACCGTAAACGAAAAGCTTATCATCAAGCAATGAGAAAAAAATCATAGAAGCTATTCAGTGATTCTACATTAATTAATAACAGCAATTTTAGCAAAAATCTGAAAACCTAGATTTGAAATTGTATTGAAAAAAGGAGATACCTGAACAGTGTGAGACTGGATACTGAGGACCCGACCCGTTTCCGACGGGAGGGCTAAAGCCAGAACCGGTGGAGGCGCCATTGCACGATTGTTTATCCCCCTCGTCGACCTAAAATTTCCGTTCAACCGAAACCAGAGAAAATAAAATTAAGGATTCAACACAGATGCAAATACATCAACGCGTATGAGAGGAATCGAAGAGGACCTGAAAACGGGTAATCTATGAATGGACCGACCATCCGCGGGGGGCTCTCAATCTTTGCGATGGGAGTCGCCGCCGCCGCAGAGATGTGGAGAAAATCCCACACGCTGCGCCTCCGAAAGCCTGAATGGACCGGAGAAATTGAAGATTTATGCTTCATTTCGTGTGGGAGGAACACTTTTCACCCTTAACCTTGTTCTGCTGTATAATATGTGGAAACGAGGGAGTGGGGATTTTATCCCGCTTAATTAAAAAATATTATAAGTTTTTATAACATCGGTCCTCGCTAATAGGATTGGTGTTAAAAAAATTTAATAATTTTATTAAAAAATTAAATTATTATTAACACCGGTCAAAAGAAAAATTGGTGTTATAAATTAAATTTGAAATTTGAAATGGAATATTTAACATCAGTTTTTATAAAACCCGGCGTGAAAAATAGTTTAACCTCCTATTTTTTCGCGACCGGTGTTATAAACATTTTTAACACCGTTCCCAAAGGCGTCCGGTATCTATGAACTGGTGTCTATGTGACATTTTCCCATAGTGAAATTCTCGTAAGTAGCAACACATATATATATGTAAGTATATATGCACGTACAGTAGTAACTTTATGTATGAGGGGTATGTATATGTAGGTCCTTGATTGTATATGTAAATGATGTAATATATGTAATGTGACTTGTATGTGTAAATGATGTATAGGTGTTTGTTTACTTGGATGCGGAGGTATAATATTTGGTAGTAAAAGGAATCTATATATCTGATAGGTATGTTGTCTACAGTAGCAACAAAGTTTGTAACGCTTCGGCCCGTTGCGGAGTCGAAAACCGACCCTAATGGGCTGGTTCGATTACCAATATTTGTCGTCGGCTCGGTTACCAATCGTTAAAGTAATTTTTCGAATTCCACTTTTAATTTATCTGATTCGAATTTGATATGATTTGATTATGTTGATTTTATTGGGTAATTTATAAATGTGGGAATGTGACTTTTTAGTCACAATTGATAAAGAGATGAGTTTAAAGTCCCCATCTATAAAAGTGTGAGTTTTTTACACCAATTGAACATAAAATGTCTCTTATACCCTTACTATTTAAATAAATCCAAAATAAACAAAAACAATCTCAAATAAAATAAAAACAAAATCAAAATAACTTGTGGGGCCCACGAGATCAGATTTTTTGTTGAGTTGAGGGTTTGGTGTAGGTTTAATTGTGCATTCATATCCATATTCATAACAAAACCTACCAAACCAAACCAAAAAAAATTCAAAATTTCTCTCAAACCCACACATAAAATCTCTATCATGTTGCTCCGTTAGATCCTGGAAAACGCCGTCGAACATACGCGAGGTTAAAGGAGCGAAAACGAGAGGTACGCGTTCAAGTTTTTTTCGATTTTTCTGTTCAGCGCTGGTTACTCGATGGGTTGCCCGATGGAGCGTACCATCGAGCAACCCATCGAGTAACTATGAATTTATGAAGTTAAACATTACTCGACTGAGGTTAAACGAAATCAGGTTACTCGAAATTTCGAGTAACCCTAATTCCAGTAACAGGTTTCGAGTAACCTCTTTCCAGGAACACAGATTCGAGTAATGTGAGGTTACTCGAATTGAGGTTACTCGAATTGAGGTTACTCGAATTAGTTAATCGAATGCATATGACGTTAATCGAATCCTGTTACTCGAATGGAACAGTCCATCCTGTTACTCGATGGAACAGTCCATTCGAGTAACAGGGCCTGTTTTTTGCCAAA
Organism: Euphrasia confusa; assembly: GCA_954870475.1. Taxonomy (NCBI): domain Eukaryota; kingdom Viridiplantae; phylum Streptophyta; class Magnoliopsida; order Lamiales; family Orobanchaceae; genus Euphrasia; species Euphrasia confusa. Next base: position 1,176,235 of record OX940949.1, read on the forward strand.
AAATGCATTTTTTCTTATTTTTTGGTTTGTTTCGTCGATTTATATGGATATGTTGTATTAGTTAACCTAATTCAATAATGTTTTTTGTAATTGTAGATGTCGAATCAACGAATCACGATACGTTACGGTGGTCGTTGGGAACGAGCGGTCTACGTCGAAGGGATAGATATGTGCCTTTTCTTCAGGAGGGATCAACTTACCCTCGATGGTCTTGTGAGACAGATTCGTGCCGTTTTGCGCCCTCCGCCGAATATCGAGTACATGTTGTTCATCTTAACACGAGGCAATGATTTTAGGAGCGTGCGGTGTCCTTTGCTTAGCGACGACGATGTATCCCGCATGCTAGACGAGCAAAAGGACGATTGTTTCATTTTCGTCACCGAGATGCTAGAGGAGGCACAACCAAATGCCCCCGAGGTGAATATTCCAGAAGTGGATCCGGATGTACCGACCGAGGGCGAGAGGCATGCTGAGAATTCCGAGGACGACGAAGAAGCTCGTCAGACCGATCTGTTGCAGTCGTTGACCACTGAATGGACAGAATGGATTAGACAGCCGCGGGTCATCACAAATATTCTGTCACGCCGTAATCTGTCCTCGAGTTCTAGTGTGGGAGCCGGCGAGCATCCCGAAGCAGCTCAGAATGCTCAGAATAATCCACTGCGCAACTGGATCATTCCACTGCCGGAGTTTGACCCCGCGGTTCCATTGCGATCGGTCGAGCCTCCCGAACTGGTGTATGGTCACATTGCAGTCGGCTCGACATTCCGAACGAAATCGGATCTGAAGATAGCGGTGGGGATGTATCACATGGAGCATATGGTGGAGTGTGCCACTAAACGCTCGACTACTGAACGGGTAGCGTTCGTCTGCAAGCAAGGTTCTGAGAAGTGCCCGTTCAAATTGTGTGCTACTGGGAATGACGAAACACTCTGGAAGATTACGAGGCTGAACTTGAATCACGAGTGTGTCAATGATTTGAGTCGGACTGCCGATCGTCACGTGTCGAGCAAGGTTGCCGCTACTTACTTTGCACGTCAGCTAGTCGACGATGAGATCACACTGAAGCCGAAGACGATGATTTTTTATCTGAGGAGATTGTACGGAGTAGTGATCGATTACAGCTTCGCCCTGCGGACGAGGAACCTGGCCGTTGAAATGAGGTACGACAACTATCAGGATTCATATCAGATGCTCCCGTCATATCTGCACGTGCTGAAAGAATGCAATCCAGGGACTCGGTATGAGATTCAGACGACCAGTGAGGGCGTGTTCTGTCACATGTTTGTTGCACTTGGGCAGTGCATTAGTGCATTTCAGCAGCGCACTCTGCGTCCCATCATAGTAGTCGACGCCACTCATTTGAAGGGGAAAAACAGTGGTGTGTTATTTGTTGCCGTCACGAAGGACGGAAACGAGCAGATTTTCCCGCTTGCCTTTGGTATCGGTCCGATTGAGAATGACCTGGAGTGGACGTGGTTTCTAGAGAACCTCAGGCTTTGCTACGATGGAGACGATCTGCTCATTGTGTCCGACCAGCACAAGAGCATCGCGAATGCCATTCGGAGTGCCTATCCCCACGCAACCCGTGCGTTGTGCTGTCACCACCTCGAGAAGAATCTAGCAATGTACCGCTCTCATGTGGTCACAATTGTACACAAAGCTGCCTACTGTTATCGAGAGGATGAGTTTGAAAAGTATTTATCTGATTTGGAGAAAGCCAGTGGAGACGGTGCTTATAGGCGCCTCGTTGGACTCGGTGTTGAGACCTGGGCAAGGTCGAAATGTGCTGCACGACGATATGGTTTCATGACATCGAATGCGGCCGAAGTCTTCAACGCTGCTATCAGATGGCCACGACGATTGCCTGTTTGTGCTATGCTTGAGAGATGGTTTGACGAGAAACGAAGGAAGGCTAACGAGAGAGAGGATGAGCTGACCGAAGAGGCATTCGCAAAGGTGTCTAATCAGAATCAGTTGAGTCATCATTTTCCTGTTCGGGAGGTCAGTGCGGGGACCGTGTTCAGAGTTGAGGAAAACGGCAGGTCCTATCTCGTAGATATCGCGAGACGCACGTGTGACTGTCGGGAGTTCGACTTAGACCTTATTCCGTGTCGTCATGCTGCTGCCGCTATACGGTATGATATCGGTTTCCTTACATCTTCTTTTTTAATTTTAAACATTCAATTAATTAATGCCACTAACCTGATACTTTGTGTAGACGGGCTAGATTTTCATTGTACGATTTCGTCGGCCCCTATTTCAAGCAAAGCAGCTTGAGAGAGATGTATGCGACTCCTATTGTGCCAGTACCACACGTTGATGATTGGGTTGTCCCTCCAGAAGTAGCTTCGTACGTGTGTCTTCCACCGGAAGTGGTTAGTCAGGCTTGACGTCCGCGGATGAGTCGGGTTCGGTTACCAATCGTTAAAGTAATTTTTCGAATTCCACTTTTAATTTATCTGATTCGAATTTGATATGATTTGATTATGTTGATTTTATTGGGTAATTTATAAATACTCCATATATGTATGCAATATAATACAATATAATTTATCTATTTATTAAAAAAATAGATAAATATAAAAAAATTATGTATAAAAAGTAAAATTAATTGTAAAATTAAAAATAAAATATTAAGTCTGGTATCTTTCTTACCGTTTTCGTGTGCGGTTCGTATAATTTATTTGAAAATCCATGTTTGCGATTCTCCATAGGAGGAGCGTCAGGGACTTCAGGGTTCCTCCGAAAGATTGGATTTGCGATGCCCATCCTTTGTTGGTTTACAAAGACGCAGTCTTGGTCAGGTCATGCTCTTCAGGTGTTTGTGAAAATGCCTCAGAGAAATCTCACACTGTTTCCTCACGCTCTTCAGGTGTTTGTGAAAATGCAGCAGATAAATCTTACGCTGTTTCCTACCTCGTCAACACATGCGGGTTGTCCGCCAAGGACACCATTTCCGCATCCAAGAAACTGTGCTTCGAATCACCGGAAAAGCCCAATGCTGTGTTAGAGCTCCTCAGAGAGTACGGATTCAATGATGCCGATATCTCAAGGCTCGTAATGAAATGGCCACGAGTTCTCGTAGCCTCCCCGAAAAAGAACCTTTCCCCGAAGCTCGAATTCTTCCAATCCATTGGTGTCCCTCCTCCCGTTTTAGCACAGAAGCTGTCCTTTTGTTTTCTGGCGTAGTCTGCAAAACTCCATCATCCCTTCTTACACTTACTTAAAAACACTACTTAAATCCGATAAACGAGTTGTTAGTGTGTTTTCGCGTGATCCTAAAGCCTTTGAAAGGTGCTCCGCAGAAAGGGTATTTTTCTCCGTCCTTAGAGAAGGAGGAGTGCCTGAATCTTCTATTGTTGCTTTGCTCATGAATAAACCATCTTTAATGAAGGCTTCTAAAGTGAAATTAGGTGCGTATGTGGATCGGGCACTTGCAATGGGATTTGATATTTCGAAAAATGTATTCATAGAAGCCATCGGAATGTTTTCCAATTTGACGGAATCGACCCTGAAGCATAAGATGCAGGTTTATAGAAGGTATGGCTGGTCGGAGTCCGATATTAAGGCTGCATTCTTAAGGCGCCCCCTTTGCATGGGTTTATCCGAGAAGAAAATTATGGCCAACATGGAATTTCTTTGTGATGAGCTTGGGTGTAAGCCTGCGTATGTTGCTCAATACCCCGTTTTTCTAAGTTATAGCCTCGACAATAGATTAAAACCGAGGTGTTTGGTTGCTAGAATGTTGAATGAGAAAGGGCTGAAGAAGATGACATGTGTGGCCAGCTTGCTGAATATATCTGAAGCAGAGTTCTTAAAGAATTACATCGTCAAATACGAGAAAGATGTTCCCGAGCTATCCGACATCTATCTATCGAGAAGAGTAGAGTGATGATGAAGATTAAGTCGGTTTTCACACTCCCGTCTGATTGCCTGCATCTATTATCGCTTCCTTGGTGATGTGGATTTGTAAGAAATTTTTATTACGTTGAAACTTCAACTTGCAAAAAACAATTGTCCAAGACTTATTTTGACAGCTACGTTAGAATCTTACTTCAACTTGCAAAAATTAATTGCCAAATTCTCCCATTCGATACATAAAAAAATTTGGCATTTCTTTCTTGCAGTTTCATTCCCATTCAATCTGACTGTTGATAATCATATATGGCAGCTTATGCATCCTTGGTTTCTCTGATGCATCTCATACATGATCTCGAAAATCATCCTTCCCCACCGATTTCTCTCGACAAACAACAGGTCGAGTACATCACTCAACACATCGCATTCTTTCAGGAATTTCTCGAGTCCTATAATCCTCCCCTTGTTGCCAACAACGAGGAAGAAGCCGCTGATCCACTGGAGATGCGTATTGCAAGTGCAGCTTACGCAGCCGAAGATTTTATTGAGTCCTATATTGTGGACAGACTTCAGCTCATGAAGAGTTATTTTTGCTCCCAAATCGAACCGAACTTACGCCGCGTGATCAAAGAGATGGATTCGATCAAGAAAGCGGTCGACCTAAAGGTCAAAACTGAGAAGAAGGCGTTGACAAACGACCTTGCATCCATTGCTCCCAAAGAAACCATAGCAGGGCCCGGTGCTTTCTTGCTCAAAATCATGGAAAAGTTCACTGGAGCCCGACCTGATCAACAGGTCAACCCGACAGTGGGAATGGGCGGTATAGGTAAGACCTTTCTCGTCAAACTATTTACGCTAAACCATTTACATTAAGGAGCATTTTGATTTATGTGATTACATCAATTTGCAAAAAAATGGCATTTGTTTCTTGCAGTTTCATTCCCATTCAATCTGAGTGTTAATAATCATATATGGCAGGTTATGAAGCATTGGCATCTCTGATGCAAGTCATAAATGATCTCGAACAGCATCCTTCACCACCGGTTCCTCTCGACAAACAACAAGTCAACTCCATCACTCAGCACATTACATTCTTTCAGGAATTTCTCCAATCCTATAATCCTCCCCTTGCTGCCGACAATGCGGAAGAAGCCGCTGATCCACTGGAGATGCGAATTGCAGGTGCAGCTTACGCAGCCGAAGATGCTATTGAGTCCCATATTGTGGGTAGTCTTCAGAACCTGAGGAGTAATTTTTGCTCCAAAATTGTACAGATCCTCAATTGCTTCCGAGCTCCAAAGGCACCAAGCTTATGCCATGTGATCAAAGAGATGGATTCGATCGAGAAAGTGGTCGATGTAAAGGCCAAAACTAAGAAGAAGGCGTTGGTGGATTATAATCAAGTGGGCATGACGAACGACCTTGCATCCATTGCTCCCAAAGAAACCATAGCAGGGTCCGATGCTGTCTTACTCGAAATCATGGAACAGCTCACCGGAGACCGACCTGATTTCCAGGTCATCCCGATTGTGGGAATGGGCGGTATAGGCAAGACCTTTCTTGCCAGAAGTGTTTACGCACGAACACTTATTAAAGAGCATTTTTATATATGTGCTTGGGTTACGTTTTCTCAACAATACAACACTGGGGAAATCCTCTTGGAACTTCTCTCTCAAGCTACTAAGATCGAGACGAAACAACTACGTGGGAAGAGTGTAGATGAATTGGGATCGGAGCTCCACAAAACTTTATTCGGTAGAAGATTTCTAATCGTGATGGATGATATCTGGAGTATAGATGCATGGGATAATATACAACGATTCTTTCCTAAAAACTGTAATGGCAGTCGAGTATTGGTGACGACTAGGCTATCGCAATTGAGTTCTCAATTGAACAACAATGATTATAGCCACAACATGAGTTTCCTAGATAAGGCTAGTAGTTGGAATCTGTTCTCAAAAACAGTGTTTGGTGAGAAGAGTAGTTGCCCTCCTGAACTGGAGGAAATCGGAGAGAAGATTGTGGAAAATTGCAGAGGGCTTCCTTTATCCATCGCTGTGGTGGGAGGTCTTCTGAAAACAAAGAACGCCACTCGAGCATATTGGGAATCAGTACGAGACAACTTCACCTCAGTGGTGAATATGAATAATGATAAACATTGCTTGAGATTGTTGAAGCTGAGCTATAACCATTTGCCGGTGTATTTAAAACCATGTTTTTTGTACATGGGAATGTTTGAGGAAGATGAAAACATTCGTGTCTCTAAGCTTGTCCATCAATGGGTTTCCGAAGGATTTCTTAATCCAACAAATGGCGAAGCCTTGGACACAATCGCTAGAGGGTTCTTACAGGACCTCATCGATAGAAATCTCATTCTAATCGATGAGTTGGGAACTACGGGGAGCTTAAAGTTGTGTAAAATTCACGATTTGGTGAGGGACATGTGCTTGAAAGAAGGCCAGAAGGAAGGGTTTTATTATGTCATGGGGAAACGTAATCCTCGTCTTCGAGTCAGGAATACCAAACGTCGGGTTATTATTCCCCGAAATACTTCGAATGAGTAAGTCTGTGATGAATTGAGATCCATGCAGCATGCTCGTTCAGTTATTTGTGAATATCATATGCTTCCACCTAGACAGAAGCTGAGATTGTTGAGGACATTACACGCTAACGTCCATGATTACGTATATAACGGGCACGTGATATCCTTTGCATGTCGCTTTGTTAACCTGCGACACCTTGCTATCATCACTGAAAGTGACATGTCCTCGTTCTTTCCCTCAGCTGGTCTCCATTGGAATTTGCACACACTTATTGTTTCTTGTTCGCCAAATACTTACTGTCCCGTTGATTTCTGGAAAATGCCTCAATTTAGGCACATTGAGTTTACTGATGAGTGTTTGGGCCTCCCAGATACTCCGAACGATGGCGATGCTATGGTCGTCATGGAAAATCTACACACACTCAAGGGAGTAATTAATTTCAAATGCTGTGAAGATTTGGTTAAGAGGCTTCCCAATATCAAGAGATTGAAATTAGAATATCCGAGCAACCGTTTTGACGAGTACAATGAGCATGATGAGTACTGTGCCGGTAACATTAAATCTCTGTGTAGACTGGAATCCCTCTCCATCTTGGTTGAAGGGTCTGCTTGGCATCATATACGTAAGCTTACCTTTCCACATTCCCTTAGGAAGTTGACCCTTGAAACAAGCTCTGTCTTTGATTTGGAAGATGGCATTTTGGAAACGATAGGTTCGTTGCCCTTTCTCGAGAAGCTCAGATTATACGGGGGCCGCTTCACGGAAGGAGAGTTGAAAACAGTTGAAGGTCAATTCCCCTGCCTCAGACACTTGGAACTGGGGTCGTGTCAGGGTCTCATACGCTGGACTGCAGCGGAAGAGGGGTCGAGTATACTTCCACGACTCGAACACATTCGTCTTCTTATATTGCAAAAGCTGAAGACGATCCCTAATGAACTCGGAAACATAGATACACTGAAGAGCATAGAGTTGATCGACTGCGGAGAAGGATCGGTGAAGTCTGCGAAAGAGATGGTCGATGAGCAAGTCGAGTTACAAGGGTTCGAACAAATAAGTTTATACGTCGAGGGTTCCTTAGGACGATACACGAGGAACCCTATGCGGTAGAACAACTAAGTTTATTATCATCCGAATCTTACACGAGCAAAAACGAAAAAAAACTAAAACAAAAGATGGTCTCAGTATACGAAACAGCAACACTGGTTAGGCGGCACAAAGTCGTCGCAGCAAAACCCGACAATGAATCCACGCGCGACACAGTCCTTGTCGCAAGTGCCTGTGCATTTCCCAATCGGGATATATTGATATGCCGCCTGTGTATTTATCCCTGTAGTTGCTGCATATGATCGTGAAATCAAGTTAACTGCATTTACTTGTAATTTAAGATCGAACGAAGATCGCTTATAATCGCAACGTGCTGTTTACCTGCCGCCGAAATTTTTGCGCCGGAAATGGGGTTGATCACATTCACGAGCAATGATGTGCACACGAATATACAGATTAACGGAGCTTTTGAGAGAGTTGAAACCATTGTTAGAAGGTGAGATCTGTGTTCCAAGTTTTTTTGGACTAATTAAATAACATTTTACCAAAAATATGTTTTTATGGGATTACTTCAAAAGAAAATTACAAAGATATATTTTTCCAAACTTTCTATTTTTCTAAAATAGCTAATCGTAATAAATAGTGCAGTAAAACTTCTATAGATTAATACTCTATAAATTAATAACTTCTCTAAAATAATAAAATTTTCCAGTCCCGACTTGGATCTTTGTAAAAAATGATCGAATTAGATAAAATAATATAATAATAATTTTTTGAAAAAAACCTTTATAAGTATAAGATCCCATCAAAATTTTAAATTAATAATTTATAAATATTACAATTATAAATATTAGTTCTCATCAATACTCTCAAAGTTGGGTACATGATCTATTTAAAGTGTTTGATAATATACATTGACTAACATTCAAAAAATATTTTTAATCAAACTGATTTTTGTAATGTTTTTAGTGGATGATGATCCCTTTTATATTCACTTAATATTTTATACATTTAATCATTTATTGATGATTTTGTGATGTATTTTAGATTATGAGAAAACATAATTTGGTATTATAAATTAGTTTGTTTTTATGAATATAATAGTTAACATTATACATTGAATTTATAATAATATACATAAATATATTAATTAGTTGCAATAAAGTTATACATAAATCTTAATCCAATTATTTTAAATAAATATATTTAAATTTATTGAATTTGAAAATTCTCTCTTTTAATTAATAAAATATTAATTTATCGATATATTAATACATTTTTAAATTGATAAAATTTTATGGTCTGGGAGTATTAATTTATAAAAATTTACTGTATATCAGATTCTAATTTGATTATGTTGATTTTCACGGGTATGTTATGTAATTAACCTTTGTTAGTACTTTATAAAAAAGGTAAATTTGAATAAGAGATAAAGAGATAAATATTTAAATTTGTTTATAATAAAATAATTCAGTTTTTTTTAATTATAAAAATGATTCATGTGTCTATTTTATTCTTTTGAATGTATTGAGTAATTATTTTTAAAAAAAGTTAAAATAGTAATTAACTGTACACTTAATTATAATTTATGATAATTACTACTATAAAAACTAAATAAAATAAAACACTAAAACACTTAACTAAAAAATATATTTAATGAGTACAAAAGTTAAATACATAAAAATATTCCTTTTTCTAAATATACTTATAAAAATAGAGTATTATTTATTAAAAAAATGGATAAATATGACCCATTTCCTAAAATAATAAAAATGTGAGTAAAATTAAAAGTAAAATAAAATAAAATATTAGATCGGTATCTTTCTTACCGTTTTCGTGTGCGGTTCGTATAATTTATTTGAAAATCCATGATTGCGATTCTCCGTAGGAGGAACTTTAGGGTTCCTCCAAAAGATTGGATATTTGCTGCCCAGCATTTGTTGGTCAGGTCATGCTCTTCAGGTGTTTGTGAGAATGCCTCAGAGAAATCTCACACTGTTTCCTCACGCTCTTCAGGTGTTTGTGAAAATGCAGCAGATAAATCTTACGCCGTTTCCTACCTCGTCAACACATGCGGGTTGTCCGCCAAGGACGCCATTTCCGCATCCAAGAAACTGTGCTTCGAATCACCGGAAAAACCCAATGCTGTGTTAGAGCTCCTCAGAGAGCACGGATTCAATGATGCCAATATCTCAAGGCTGGTAATGAAATGGCCACGAGTTCTCTTAGCCTCCCCGAAAAAGAACCTTTCCCCGAAGTTCCTCCTCCCGTTTTGGCACAGAAGCTGTCCCTGTATCCTTTTGTTTTCTGGCGTAGTCTGAAAAACTCCATCATTCCTTCTTACACTCACTTAAAAACACTACTTAAATCCGATGAACGAGTTGTTAGTGTGTTTTTGCGTGCTCCTCAAGCCTTTGAAAGGTGCTCCGCAGAAAGGGTCTTTTTCTCCGTCCTTAGAGAAAGAGGAGTGCCAGAATCTTCTGTTGTTGCTTTGTTCATGTGTCAACCATCTTTATTGTTGTTTCCTAAAGTGAAATTATGTGCGTATGTGGATCGGGCACTTGCAATGGGATTTGATATTTCGAAAAATGCCTTCGTAGAAGCCATCAGAGTGTTTTCAAATTTGACGGAATCGACTCTGAAGCAAAAGATGCAGGTTTATAGAAGGTATGGCTGGTCGGATTCCGATATTAAGGCTGCCTTCTTAAGGCACCCCGGTTGCTTGAATTTATCCGAGAACAAAATAATGGCCAATATGGAATTTCTTTTTGATGAGTTTGGGTATAAGCCTGCGGATCTTGCTCAATACCCTGTTCTTCTAAGTTATAGCCTCGACAATAGATTGAAACCGAGGTGTTTGGTTGCTAGAATCTTGAATGAGAAAGGGCTGAGGAAGATGACCAGTTTGGCCACCTTGCTGAACTTATCCGAAGCAGAGTTCTTAAAGAATTACATCGTCAAATACGAGAAACATGTTCCCTTGCTATCAGCCATCTATCTATCCAGGAAAGTAGAGTGATGATGAAGATTATGTCGGTTATCGCGTCCTTGGTGATGTGGATTTGTAAGAAATTTTTATTACGTTGAAACTTCAACTTGCAAAAAACAATTGTCAAAGACTTTTTTTTGACAGCTACGTAGGAATCTTACATCAACTTGCAAAAATTAATTACCAAATTCTCCAATTCAATCTGAGTGTTAATTATCTGATTGGCATTTCTTTCTTGCACATTCTCATAGTTTCATTCCCATTCAATCTGAGTGTTAATAATCATAAATGGCAGCTTATGCATCCTTGGTTTCTCTGATGCATCTCATACATGATCTCGAAAATCATCCTTCCCCACCGATTTCTCTCGACAAACAACAGGTCGAGACCATCACTCAACACATCACGTTCTTTCAGGAATTTCTCGAATCCTATAATCCTCCCCTTGTTGCCAACAATGAGGAAGAAGCCGCTGATCCACTGGAGATGCGTATTGCAAGTGCAGCTTACGCAGCCGAAGATTTTATTGAGTCCTATATTGTGGACAGACTTCAGCTCATGAAGAGTTACTTCTGCTCCCAAATCGAACCGAACTTACGCCGCGTGATCAAAGAGATGGATTCGATCAAGAAAGCGGTCGACCTAAAGGTCAAAACTGAGAAGAAGGCGTTGTTGGATCATAATCAAATAGACATGACAAACGACCTTGGATCCGGTGCTTTCTTGCTCAAAATCATGGAAAAGTTCACCGGAGCCCGACCTGATCGACAGGTCATCCCGACAGTGGGAATGGGCGGTATAGGTAAGACCTTTCTCGTCAAAACTATTTACGGCTAAACCATTTACATTAAGGAGCATTTTGATTTTTGTGATTACATCAATTTGCAAAAAATTGGCATTTCTTTCTTGCAGTTTCATTCCCACTCAATCTGAGTGTTAATAATCATATATTGCAGGGCATGAAGCATTGGCATCTCTGATGCAAGTCATACATGATCTTGAACAGCATCCTTCACCACCGGTTCCTCTCGACAAACAACAAGTCAACTCTATCACTCAGCACATTACATTCTTTCAGGAATTTCTCCAATCCTATAATCCTCCCCTCGCTGCCGACAATGAGGAAGAAGCCGCTTATCCACTGGAGATTCGAATTGCAGGTGCAGCTTACGCAGCCGAAGATGCTATTGAGTCCCATATTGTGGGCAGTCTTCAGCACCTGAGGAGTAATTTTTGCTCCAAAATTGTACGGATTCTCAATTGCTTCCGAGCTCCAAAAGCACCAAACCTATGCCGCGTGATCAAAGAGATGGATTCAATAAAGAAAGTGGTCGACGTAAAGGTCCAGACTGAGAAGAAGGCGTTGACAAACGACCTTGCATCCATTGCTCCCAAAGAAACCATAGCAGGGTCCGGTGCTGTCTTGCTCGAAATCATGGAAAAGCTCACCGGAGGCCGACCTGATTTCCAGGTCATCCCAATAGTGGGAATGGGTGGTATAGGTAAGACATTTCTTGCCAGAAGTGTTTACGCACTACCACTTATTAAGGAACATTTTGATATATGTGCTTGGGCTACGTTTTCTCAACAATACAACACTGGAGAAATCCTCTTGGAACTTTTCTCTCAAGCTACTGAGATCGATACAAAAAAACTAAGTGAGAAGAGTGTAGATGTATTGGGATCGAAGCTCCACAAATATTTATTCGGTAGAAGATTTCTGATCATGATCGATGATATCTGGAGTATCGATGCATGGGATAAGATTCAACGCTTCTTTCCTAACAACTCTAATGGCAGTCGAGTATTGGTGACGACTAGGCTATCGCAATTGAGTTCTCAATTGAACAACAGTTATAGCCTTCACATGAGTTTCCTCGATGAGGAAAGCAGTTGGGATCTGTTCTCCAAAACAGTGTTTGGTGATAAGAGTTGCCCTCAGGAACTGAAGAAGATTGCAGAGAAGATCGTGGACAACTGCAGAGGGCTTCCTTTATCAATAGCTGTGGTTGGAGGTCTTTTGAAAAATATGGACGACACTCTAGAATCTTGGGAATCAATACGAGATAACTTCACCTCGATAGTGAATATGAATAACGATAAACACTGCTGGAGATTGTTGAAGTTGAGCTATGATCATTTGCCGGTGTATTTAAAACCATGTTTTTTGTACATGGGAGTGTTTGAGGAAGATGAAAACATTCGTGTCTCTAAGCTTGTCCATCAATGGGTTTCCGAAGGATTTCTAAAATCAACAAATGGAGAAGCCTTGGAAACAACCGCTAGAAGGTTCTTACAGGACCTCATCGATAGAAATCTCATTCTAATCGGTGAGATGGGAACTATGGGGAGCATAAAGTCCTGTAAAATTCACGATTTGGTGAGGGACATGTGCTTGAAAGAAGGCCAGAAGGAAGGGTTTTATTATGTCATGGGGAAACGTAATCCTCGTCTTCGAGTCAGGAATACCAAACGTCGGGTTATTATTCCCCGAAATACTTCGAATGAGAAAGTCTGTGATGAATTGAGATCCATGCAGCATGCTCGTTCAGTTATTTGTGAATATCATATGCTTCCACCTAGACAGAAGCTGAGATTGTTGAGGACATTACACGCTAACGTCCATGATTACGTATATAACGGGCACGTGATATCCTTTGCATGTCGCTTTGTTAACCTGCGACACCTTGCTATCATCACTGAAAGTGACATGTCCTCGTTCTTTCCCTCAGCTGGTCTCCATTGGAATTTGCACACACTTATTGTTTCTTGTTCGCCAAATACTTACTGTCCCGTTGATTTCTGGAAAATGCCTCAATTTAGGCACATTGAGTTTACTGATGAGTGTTTGGGCCTCCCAGATACTCCGAACGATGGCGATGCTATGGTCGTCATGGAAAATCTACACACACTCAAGGGAGTAATTAATTTCAAATGCTGTGAAGATTTGGTTAAGAGGCTTCCCAATATCAAGAGATTGAAATTAGAATATCCGAGCAACCGTTTTGACGAGTACAATGAGCATGATGAGTACTGTGCCGGTAACATTAAATCTCTGTGTAGACTGGAATCCCTCTCCATCTTGGTTGAAGGGTCTGCTTGGCATCATATACGTAAGCTTACCTTTCCACATTCCCTTAGGAAGTTGACCCTTGAAACAAGCTCTGTCTTTGATTTGGAAGATGGCATTTTGGAAACGATAGGTTCTTTGCCCCTTCTCGAGAAGCTCAAATTAAAGGGGGGCTGCTTTTTGAAAGGAAAGTGGAAGACAGTTGAAGGCCAATTCTCCTGCCTCAAACACTTGGAACTGCGGTCGTGTCGGGGACTAGAAAACTGGAGTGCAGCGGAAGAAGGGTCCGATATCCTTCCACGTCTTCAACATCTTTCTCTTATGTACTTGAAGGAGCTGGAGGAGATCCCTTATGAACTTGGAAACATTGATACACTCAAGAGTATAAAGTTGATCGAGTGCGGAGAAGGAGCGGTGAAGTCTGCGAAAGAGATGGTCGAAGAGCAAGTTGAGTTGCAAGGGGTAGAACAGATAAGTTTATTTGTCAAGGTTCCCTTAGTCCGAGATACAAGTATGAGTATCCCTATTATCTCTTGGAAATGGAAGTATCCCTAAGTATCCCTTCCATTTTTTTTATGTCAGTTTTGGTATTTTTGATTTTTTACTTTTTGGCGCAGCAATAAACAAACAATTAAAACTCGTTAGATTTCGAAAAATACCGAAATTTGATAAAAACCTCAACAGAGAAACCTTTTTATTTCATATCAAAACAACTTCGTAACATAATGTCAAGAAAAGAATATAAATAGTACTAAAAACCCTAATAAAATAAATAAAATAATGATAGCTTGGGGAGTAAGATACGATCTTTTCCTTATCCACATCATTTTCTCCCTCTAAGAGAAGGTTCGACCGCGAATCTGAAAGATCGAGCACATCCGCCGTGATCAAACACCGGCCAACAATCCTTAGTAGGGGTGACCTTGTACACTGCTGTGGAAGCAGTCAACTGGTCATGTTCAAAACAGTACGAACTATAGAAGGTCGCAATATGACAATAAGACGTTGGGGCAGCAAACTTCATGATTCAGCTTTGGGGCAGCGACTTGATGAAGCGACGCAGGGGTAGCGACAACATGAAGACTCAGCTCATGGGTAGTGGATTGATAAAGTGGCTCGGCGTCCCAAATCGGCTCAACGGGCTTGGCGTCCCAGATCAACTCGACGGGCATGGCGTCCCAGATCGGCTCGACGGGCTCGACGTCCCAGATCGGCTCGACTAGCTCGGCAGGCTCGACATCCCAGATTGGCTCGACGGGCTCGGTAGGCTCGGTGTCGGGCATGACGTCCCACATCGGCTCGACGGAGAGTAAGATACATCACTTCTGAAATGTCAATTTACAATTTTCTACCCTAAATACTCCTAATTATTTTCAAATCATTAATATACTTAATCAATGCTAATTAAACGATGAAGAAGTAAAAAAATACATATTCAAGAAACACACAACACAAACTTACTAGTTAAAAAAAAAACTATTCACATGATTAATCAAAGGGAAAAAAAATTGCATGCTAATTTTGTGAATTTCTATTTAATAGTTTAGTTTCAAAACAAAATTTTGAACACAAAAATTCAAACATATTTGGAGAAGAAAAGAAGAGGTTTATTTTTTATTTGATAACTGTCAAAAATATTGAGAAAGCAAATAATTTTTTGGCTTGAAAATTTTAATGTAATTAATCATTAAATAAGGGTAAAATATGACTTATTTTATTTTGTTAATAAATGTGCAACATATCAAAACGACTTACGGTATAAAAAAGATGAAGGGACTAAGGGAGTATATCTCTTGCGCTCAAACACGAACAAGGAAAAGAATTGATAACAAGAATTTTGGAGTACTGATTTGTGGAGATG
The DNA here is from genome assembly GCA_954870475.1 of Euphrasia confusa. NCBI lineage: Eukaryota > Viridiplantae > Streptophyta > Magnoliopsida > Lamiales > Orobanchaceae > Euphrasia > Euphrasia confusa. The sequence continues at coordinate 1,191,603 of OX940949.1, forward strand.
ATTGAAACCACGCGTGATATTTTAATACTCATATACTACAATTTTAATAAATAATGATCTCCTCTTCAAGGTTTCTCTTTTTCATTCTGCTTTTTTCATCATCAATTCTTTGGATTTCCGTAGTAAGCAATGCCTTATTTTTCTTACATTTTTTTCTCTTAATTACTATATTCATATTTATATGTTATGTGAATGATTCAATAGGCTGATGATAATGATTCCGCGGAAGCAGCAAATACTTGCCCAGTCACTGACACCAACAGTGCGTCGTCGTTACAAATTAATTAAATTGTTATTAACTCACGCAACGGCGACCGGCGTTGATGAATCTCGAAACACCAGCGGTTAATCATTTGAATATGTATCCGATTCTCTGATCACGAGTTATTCCTAAAGTTTGAACTTTATCGTTCATCAATTTCGGTCAGTCTAAGATTCAGTAGCTTCCAAGTCAAGTGTTTGTGAAAATGCCTCAGAGAAATCTTTCACCGTTTCTCTGAAAAAACAAATGCTCGCATTCCCAAGTATACACGGCACCCTTGGTTTAATCCCCATTCAAGCTTCGTGTTAGTTTTATATGGCAGCCTATGCGGCCTTGGTTTCTCTGATGCACGTCATACGTGATGTCAAGTCTATGACGAAACACATTACATTCTTTCAGGAAATTTCCCCAACACTATAATCCCCCTCCTGTTCCTGACAGTGACGAAGAAGGTGTTGATCCATTGGAGATGCGTATTGCAGACGCAGCTTACGCAGCCGAAGCTGCTGTTGAGTCCCATATTGTGGAAACTATTCAGCTGGAAGGGAATGAAAAGGCAAATGATGAAAAGATCGAATCCAATAAGCAATGTTGTGGTATTCTGCAAAGTGTAATCGAAGAGATGGATTCGATCAAGAAAGTATTAATGGTGGTGGTCTATACACACAAGAAATTTGAATACGCTCATTGTTTTTTATTTATTCCCGTTCAAGCCCATGGTGTTCGCTGATTTCTGGAAAATGCCTCGATTTAGGAATATCGAGTTTCCTGATGATTGTGTGAATCTCCCGAATAGTCCGAATTGCGATGGCGATGCGGTGGTCGTCATGGAAAATCTACAGACACTTAAGGGAGTAAGGAATTTCAAATGCAGTGAAGAAGTGGCTAAGAGGATTCCCAATATCAAAAGATTGAAATTGGAGTATAATAGAAATGATTTTCGATGAGCAAGTCGAGTTACAAGGCGGAGAAGATCAACTCAGTTTTCACGTTGAAGTTAAACTCAACGGAGAAGACCAACACTTGCTATGCTTGGCGGGTCCAAACTTTTATGTGAATTCGTCGTGGAATTGTTTCTAATGTCCCGACTGATTATGTACCCATTTCTTAAAAAAATAAATCATTTTATTATCCGAATCTTACATGAGAAACAAAAACAAAAACAAAAAAACGATGAACTCAGTATGTGAAACAACAACACTGGTTATGTGGCACAAAGTCATCGCAGCAAAACCCGACTATAAATCCACGCCCGACACAGTCCTTGTCGCAAGTGCCCGTGCATTTCCCGATCGGGATATATTGATATGCCGCCTGTGTATTTATCCCTGTAGTTGCAGATGCATATGATCATGAAATCAAGTTAACTGCATTTACTTGTAATTTAAGATCGAACGAACATCACTTATAATCGTAACGTGCTGTTTACCTGCAATCGGAGTTTTCGCGCCGGAAATGGGGCTGATCACGAGTAACGACGTGCACACGAATATACAGATCAACAACAGAGCTTTTGAGAGAGTAGAATCTATTGTTAGAAAGTGAGATGTATACTTTCTGTGTTCCAAGTTTTTATGGACAAATCAAAATAACATTTTACCAAAAATATGTTTATGGGATTACTTAAAAAAAATTAAAAATAAATATTTTCCAAATATAACGTAACGTTTTAATAGTCAATACTCCAACTTTCAATTTTTATAAAATAGCTAATCGTAGTAATTATTTACGCAAATACTTAAGATTTGATTTATCATCATTTAAAGTATTTTTTCGAATTCCACTTTAAATTTATCAGATTCGAATTTGATATGATTTGATTATGTTGATTTTATTTTAGCATTTTTCTTATAATTTTTATATATTTTTTATAATAAATAATTGACGATCAAACAATTAGTATATTTTTTATCCTAAGTAATCGACTCAAACAAGAACAGTTAATCAAGGTGACTAACAATTTTGGGACGGAGAGAGTACAATATAATTTATCTATTTATTTAAAAAATAGATAAATATAAAAAAAAAATTGTATAAAAAGTAAAATTAATTCTGAGAAAAATTAAAAATAAAATATTAAGTCGATATTTTTTTTACTCTCTCATGCCATTAATAGATGTCATACTTTGCTGAACACGAAATTTAAAATGAATAAACTTGTATATTAAAATGAAAAAGTTAGAATTTTAGGTGTGTCAACTATTGTTGGAAACCTGAAAGTATGACAACTGTCTTTGTCTTTGGACAGGAGTACCATTTTCGTGTGCGCTTCGTATAATTTATTTGAAAATAAATCCATGCGATTCTCCGTAGGAGAAGCGTCAGGGACTTTAGGGTTCCTCCCAAAGATTGGATTTGCGATGCCCATCGTTTGATGGTTTACAAAGACGCAGTCTTGGTCAGGTCATGCTCTTCAGGTGTTTGTGAAAATGCCTCAGAGAAATTTCACACTGTTTCCTCACGCTCTTCAGGACTGTGTCGCGCGTGGATTCATAGTCGGGTTTTGCTGCGACGACTTTGTGCCGCCTAACCAGTGTTTCTGTTTCTTATTTTGAGACCATCTTTTTTTTTTTTTTTTTCCGTTTTTGCTCGTGTAAGATTCAGATGATAATATTGTTTTGTGATCGATAATACATTCGATTGTTTTGGAGAACAGGTTCCAACTACTAGCCTTATCTAGGAAACTCATGTTGAGGCTATAATCATTGTTGTTCAATTGAGAACTCAATTGCGATAGCCTAGTCGTCACCAATACTCGACTGCCATTACAGTTTTAAGGAAAGAATCGTTGTATACTAACCCATGCATCTATACTCCAGATATCATCCATCACGATTAGAAATCTTCTACCGAATAAAGTTTTGTGGAGCTTCGATCCCAATACATCTACACTCTTCCCACGTAGTTGTTTCAGATTAGAAATCTTCTACCGAATAAAGTTTTGTGGAGCTTCGATCCCAATACATCTACACTCTTCCCATGTAGTTGTTTCGTCTCGATCTTAGTAGCTTGAGAGAGAAGTTCCAAGAGGATTTCTCCAGTGTTGTATTGTTGAGAAAACGTAACCCAAGCACGTTATATAAAAATGCTCCTTAATAAGTGTTTCGTGCGTAAACACTTCTGGCAAGAAAGGTCTTACCTATACTGCCCATTCCCACTATCGGGATGACCTGTCGATCAGATCGGCCTCCGGTGAACTTTTCCATGATTTTGAGCAAGAGAGCACCGGGACCTGCTATGGTATCTTTGGGAGCATTGGATGCAAGGTTGTTTGTCAACGCCTTCTTCTCAGTTTTGACCTTTAGGTCGACCACTTTCTTGATCGAATCCATCTCTTTGATCACGCAGCATAAGTTCAGTTTGATTTGGGAGCAAAAATAACTCTTCATGAGCTGAAGTCTGTCCACAATATAGGACTCGATAAAATCTCCGGCTGCGTAAGCTACACTTGCAATACGCATCTCCAGTGGATCAGCTGCTTCTTCCTCGTTGTTGGCAACAAGGGGAGGATTATAAGATTCCAGAAATTCCTGAAAGAATGCGATGTGTTGAGTGATGTACTCGACCTGTTGTTTGTTGAGAGAAATCGGTGGGGAAGGTGAATGCATCAGAGAAGCCAAGGATGCATAAGCTGCCATATATGATTATCAACACTCAGATTGAATGGGAATGAAACTGCAAGAAAGAAATGCCAAATTATTTTATGTATTGAATGGGAGAATATGGCAATTAATTTTTGTAAGTTGAAGTAAGATTCTAACGTAGCTGTCAAAATAAGTCTTGGACAATTGTTTTTTGCAAGTTGAAGTTTCAACGTAATAAAAATTTCTTACAAATTCCATAAACATATTTTTGAAGTAATTCCATAAACATATTTTTGGTAAAATGTTATTTTAATTAGTCCATAAAAACTTGGAACACAGAAAATATATATATCTCACCTTCAACAATGGTTTCTACTCTCTCAAAAGCTCTGTTGATCTGTATATTCGTGTGCACGTCATTACTCGTGATAAGCCCCATTTCCGGCGAGAAAACTCCCACAGCAGGTAAACACCACGTTGCGATTATAAGCGATGTTCGTTGGATCTTTGTATGCAGTTAACTTGATTTCATGACCATATGCAGCAAATTAACTAGAGGGATAAATACACAGGCGGCATATCAGTATATCCCGATCGGGAAATGCACAGGTCTCGCGTGGATTTACAGTCGGGTTTTGCTGCGATGACTTTGTGCCGCTTAACCAGTGTTGTTGTTTCGTATACTAAATAAGTTCATCACTTTTTTTTTTTTGTTTTGTTTTGTTTCTGGGTGAATGAATTCGTTACTGTACGAGCTCGTGAAAGCTTCGGATAATTATGAATTACAGTATAAATCAGAATTTCAAGAATTAGTGCTTGATTCTTTTTCCTCAAGAATTTTGATTCTGGCACAACAATAATCATAATCTCATAGTGTTCCTTGTATATCGGCCTAAGCGACCCTGTATATATACACTTATCTGTTCTACCCCTTGCGACTCGACTTGCTCATCGACCATCTCTTTCACAGACTCCGCTGACCCTTCTCCACAGTAGTACATCTGTATGCTCTTCAGTGTATCTATGCTTCCGAGTTCCAAAGGAATCTTCTCCAGCTTATACAGTTTCAAGAGACGAAGATACTCAAGTCCAGGAAGGATATTCGACCCCTCTTCCGCTGCAGTCCAGCGTTTGAGACCCTGACTCGACTCCAGTTCCAAGTGCTTGAGGCAGGGGAAATGACCTTCAACTGTTTTCCACTCCCCTTTCCCGAAACGCCCCCCGTATAGTCTGAGCTTCTCGAGAACTTGCAACGAACCTATCGTTTCCAAAATGCCGTCTTCCAAATGAAAGGCAAAGCTTATTTGAAGACTCAACTTCTTAAGGGAATGCGGAAAGGTAAGCCTGTGTATATCACCGGTAGAACCTCCCGAGACGGATAGGGATTCCAATCGACGAAGCGATTCGACATTACCGAAACCGTACACGTCATGCTCGTTGTACTCGTACGGGTTAGTAGGATATCGTAATTTCAGTTTCTTGATGTTGGGGAGTCTCTTCACCAAACGTTCGCAGCATTTGAAATTGATTACACCCTTAAGTGTGTGTAGATTTTCCATGATGACCACCGCATCGTCGCTTTCGTTCGGGGGATCCGGGAGGCACAGACACTTCTTAACAAACTCGACATGCTTCAGTTGAGGCATTTTCCAGAAATCAACGAGCAAGTAAAGGTCGGGCGAACAAGAAACAATGAGTGTGCTCAAATTCCAAAGGAGACTGGCCGAGTGAAGGAACGAGGATATGTCACCATCGTAGACGATGGCAAGGTGGCGAAGGTTAACATAGCGAAGTGCAAGGGAATTCGCGTGCCCGTTATATCCGTAGTCATGGACTTTGTAAGCGTGTAATGTCCTCATATATATCATATTCTGTCCAGGTGGAAGCATATGATGTTCACAAATAACCGAACGGGCATGAGATGAATCTCAATTCATCAGAGACTTTCTCCTGGGGCGTGTTTTGAGGAATAACGATCCGACGTTGGGTATTCGTGCCTTGGAGAGGAGGAGGAGGAGGAGGAATATTGGATTGACCTATGATATGATAAAACCCTTCTTTCTGGCCTTCTTTCAAGCACATGCCCCTCACCAAATCGTGAAGTTTACACGAATTTAAGCTCCCTGTAGACCTCAACTTACCGAGAATGAGATTTCTATCGATGAGGTCCTGTAAGAACCCTCTTGCGGTTGTCTCCAAGGCTTCACCGTTGGTTGGTTTTATAAACCCTTCGGAAACCCATAGCCTGACGAGCATTGAGACACGAATCTCATCGTCTTCCTCAAAGACTCCCATGTATAAAAAACATGGCTTTAAATACACCGGCAGATGATTATAGCTCAGCTTCAACAATCTCAAGCAGTGTTTATCGTTCTTCATATTCACCACTGAGGCGAAGTTGTCTCTTATCGATTCCCAAGATGCTCGTGTGTCGTCCATCTTTTTCAGAAGACCTCCCACCACAATAATCGATAAAGGAAGTCCTCCGCAGTTGTTCACGATCTCCTTTGCAGTGTCCTCTAGCTCAGGAGGGCAGCTCTTCTCACCGAATACGGTTTTGGAGAACAGATTCCAACTGCGATAGCCTGGTCGTCACCAGTACTCGGCTGCCGTTATAGTTGTTGGGAAAGAAGCGTTGAATCTTATCCCAAGAATCGATACTCCACATATCATCCATCACGATCAGAAACCTTCTAGAGAATAAGTATTTGTGGAGCTCCAATCCCAATTCATCTACATTTTCCTCACTCAGTTCTTCCTTGTTTGTGTTAGTAGCTTGAGAGAGAAGTTCACATAGGATATCTCGGGTGTCGTAGTTTTGAGAAATAGTATCCCAAGCAGAGATATAAAACCGCTCCTTAATAAGTGGTTTAGCGTAAATAGTTTTGGCAAGAAACGTCTTACCTATACCGCCCATTCCCACGATCGGGATGACCTGACAATCGAGTTGGCCTCCGGCAAGCTTTTCCATGATCTCGAGCAAGACGCCATCGGACCCCACCAAGGTTTCATTGGGAGCAACAACAGATGCAGGGACGACGTTTGTGACTTGATCATTGACCAGTACCGGCGGCTTCTTTGACTTTTGTGTATCGTCCACCACTTTTTTTATCGAATCCATCTCTTCGATCGCACTTTGCAGGACACCACAACATGGGTTGATGAAAATAATGCCCTGCTGAATACTGTCCACAATACGGGACTCAATAGCATCTTCGGCCGTGTAAGCTGCACCTGCGATACGATACGCATCTCCAATGGATCAGCATCGTAGGCAACTGGACTACTAATATAGGAATGGAGGAATTCCTCAAAGTATGCAACGTGTCGAGTGATGGAGTCGAGTTGTTGTTTGTCGAGAGAAATCGGAGGGGAGGGATGAGTTTCCAGATCATGGATGAGGTGCATCAGAGAAACCAAGGATGCATAAGCTGCCATGATCAATTTGGAATAATGAAACTTTTTTTTTTAAATAAATCAAGGGTATGAATTTCGGATCATGAAATTAAAGTTACTGATATTCATGGACTTTTTTTTCTGTTAGATTTAAATTTAAGATTCCAAGGAAGAAGCTGTCTAAGGTTTAAACAATAGTCCACTAGGTGGCATCTTCAGTGCTATGGTGTGGTAACTTGTGATGTTTTTAATTGTATACATAAAAATACAATTAATTTTTTGCCATTACTATGAAGCTGTCTGAAATCTAAACGATAGTCAACTAATATGACATCTATTAAAATAAACTATTTTCAATATATCCAAAGTTTGATATTTTTTCAACCTTACTTAGTTACTTACATTGAAGGATCTCTTTTGAGGCATTTTCAACCTTAGTTACTTACAGTAAAGAAATGCATTTTCTGAAGTCCAAAAGTCTTGACATCAATCTTGATATTTTACACAGCTGAAACTGAAACCATGAATTCAATTCATATTAACTTCTTCTAATTTTGTGAATGGAAATAATAATCTTCTAGTAGTAGCTGGTAAACATAACATAAGCAAAAAATATTCTAAAAAACGAATCACAGAAACAAAAATGAATGTAAAAAAATATTGTTTGGAAAATGTCTCAAAGGCAATAAAACTTGACTATAACGTGAATTACAAAAACTCAATTTTTGAGAAAATAACAACTACAGTATTTGCAAAAATAATTATATTTCTTTTGAAATTCTCTCGTCTCTTTTATAAGCAAAAAAAAAAATTGAAAAGGAGTAATGAATCCATCTGTCTACACATTCACAGAGAACTTAGGATCCGCCAAGCTCAGCAGTTGCTTGTCGAACATCTCTCTAAGATTAATCACCACACGAAAACTCAGTTCATCTTCCCCACCTTCTAACTCGACTTGCTCATCGAACATCTCTTTCGCAGACTTTACCCCTCCTTCTCTGCAGTCGATCATCTTTATACTCTTCAGTGTAAATGCTTCCAAGCTCGAAAGGGATCTTCTCCAGCTCATTCAAGCCATTAAGATGAAGATGTTCAAGGCGCGGAAAGATGGTGTATGCATCTACGGTTAATATGTCACGAGAATGAAACACCATAGACCTTAAAGTTGGGACTCGCGAGGCTCAGCCGGAGGTGTTGTTTCTCCTCTCTAAGTATAACCACGACATCAAAACTAAGTTGATCTTCCCCGCCTTGTAACTCGACTTGCTCGTCGAACATCTTTTTCGCAGACTGAATCGCTTCTTCTCCGCAGTTGGTCAACTTTATACTCTTCAGTGTTGCTACGTTTCCAAGTTCATTAGGGATCTTCTCCAACATTACCAAGTCACGAATAAGAAGATTTTCAAGGCGTGGAAGGATGGATGAGCCCTCTTCTGCCGCCGTCCAGTGCTCCAGACTGGAACACGAGTTCAGCCCCAAGTACTTGAGGCAGGGGAATTGGCCTTCGACTGTTTCCCACGTTCCTTTTCCGAAGCGCCCACGCCATAACATGAGATTTTCAAGATGGGGCAACAAACCTAACTTTTCCAACATGTCGTCCCATTCAAAACAAGAATCCATGCAAAGATTCAACTTCTTAAGTGAGTGCGGAAAGGTAAGCTTATGCATATAAATATTAGACTCTCGAACCATTAAAACATAGATAGAGAGGGATTCCAATCCACACAGAGATTTCATATTGCTGACACAATGCTCATCCTTGTTATCGGTTCCCAGGAGACCATATTGATATCGTAATTTCAATTTCTTGATATTGGGAATTCTCTTAACCACCTCTTCACAACATTTGAAATTCAATACATCCTTAAGTGTGTGTAGATTTTTCATGATGAGTACATCATCTTCTCGCACAACACTTGGAGGATCCGGGAGAGACACACAACCCTCAACAAACTCTATATGCCTTAATTGAGGCATTTTCCAGATATCAGCGAGAAAGGTAACCTTGTATGGACAAGAAACAATGAGTGTGTGCAAATTCCAAAGGAGACTCACCGAACGAAGGAATGAGGATATACCACGAGCTTCGATACCAGGTGCCCAGGAATTGATAGCAAGGTGTCGCAGGTTGACATAGCGAAACATGAGGGAATTATAGTAGCTTTTTTCTTCGAAAAAGCGAAATTTTATAAGCGTGTAATGTCCTCAACAATCCCAAATTCCGGCGTGGTGGAATCGAACGAGCGTTTGGCATAAATCTCAAGTTACCGGGGATAACAATCCGGCGTTGGGTATTCATGCCTTGAGGAGGATAGTTACATTTCCCAATGACATGATAAAACCCATATTTGTGACCTTCTTTCAAGCACAAGTCTCTCAACAAATCGTGAATTTTAAAGGACTTTATGCTCCCTTTACACCCCAGCTTATCAATTAGAATGAGATTTCTATCGACGAGGTCCTGTAAGAGACATCTCGCTGTTGTTTCCAAGGATTCACCATTCCTTGGATTTAGAAATCCTTTGGACACCCATAGCTTCACGATCATTGAGACACAGATCTTATTGTCTTCCTCAAAGACTCCCATGTATAAAAAGCATGGCTTTAGATAGACCGGCAAATGATTATAGCTCAGCTTCAACAACCTCAAGCAATGTTTGTCGTTCTCCATATTCACCACCGAAGTTAAGTTGTCTCGTATTGATTCCCAAGATGCTCGAGTGTCGTCCATGTTTTTCAAAAGACCTCCCACCACAACAATTGATAAAGGAAGCCCTCTGCAGTTGTCTACAATTTTCTTTGCAATTTTCTTCAGTTCAGGAGGACAACTCTTTTCACCAAACACTGTTCTTGAGAACAGATCCCAACTGCTAGCCTTATCGAGGAAACTCATGGGGAAGCTATAATCGTTGTTCAATTGGGAACTCAACTGCGATAGCCTGGTTGTCACCAGTATTCGACTACCATTACTTTTGTCAGGAAAGTAGTGTTGTATCTTATCCCATGCATCGATACTCCACATATCATCCATCACGATCAAAAACCTTCTACTGAATAAGTATTTGTGGAGCTTCGACCCCAATTCATCTACGCTCTTCCCACTCAAGTGTTCCTTCTCTGTCTTAGTAACTTGAGAGAGAACTTCAGAGAGGATTTCTCTTGTGTTGTATTGTTGAGAGATGGTAGCCCAAGCACATACATCGAAACGGTCCTTAATATGCGGTCGTGCGTAAACACTTCTGGCAAGAAAGGTCTTACCGACACCGCCCATTCCCACGATCGGGATGACTTGGCAATCGAGGTGGCCTCCGACAAGCTTGTTCAGAATTTCTTGCAATGCACCATCGGACCCCACCATGGTATCGTTACGAGCAACGGATGAAGGGTTGGTTTTCAGGGCCACTTGATCATGAACCACCAGTGCCATCTTCTTCTTCTTCTTCTCTTCATCGACGTATACGACAACTAATTTCTCAATTGACTTCATCTCTTCAATCACACCGTGTAGACTATCACGGCATAGGTTGATGGATTTCAACTTTTCATCTATTGGATTTTTCGGTTTCTTTGGGGCTCGGAAGCAATTCATGAGATGGGTGGTTTTGGATCCATCCTCATAATTACTTAGCTGCTGAATACATTCCACAATATGGGTATCGATAGCATCTTCGGCTGCGTAAGCTGCATCTGCAATACGCATCTCCAATGGATCGGCAGCTTCTTCTTCGTCGACACTGGGTGGAGGATTATAGGATTCGAGAAATTCCAGAAAGAATGTGATGTGTTTAGTAATGGAGTCAACTTGATGTCTGTCGAGAGAAATCGGAGGGGAAGGGTGATGTTGGAGATCATGAATGATGTTCATCAGAGACACCAAAGATGCATAGGCTGCCATTAGAGTAGGTGGTGATTTGGGTGTTGTGATTTTTGGGAGGAGAGTTGTAAGTAGATATGTTGACTCAAATGTGTTCCGTGAAGTTTCCAAGTAGGAGCAGCCGGAGCCGCCGGTCCCCCTTATCACCAGTATACTAAACCACTCACAAAACAATCAACGGTGGTCCAACATTCCGACAAAGCCAGCTGTCCAAAAGAAAAAGGTTTTTTTTTTTTTTTTTTTGAAAAGGGTAAATTTAAACCTTTTATTTTTTTGAAGTAAAACAATCAACATTCAAAAAGAATGTACTGTGAATTTTCACATTTAATCAATCTAATAATATATCTACAGAGCTATTACCATTCACACATATCCATCTTTACCGATGCACCGGAAGGATTCGAGCTCGGGCAGCTGGCTAAATAAACATATACGAGTATCTGTAAATCTCTCTACTCTCTAGCTTTCACACTGCGTCGGGTTTTCCGGTGATTCGAAGCACGAATTATTGCGGAGAACCCCCGCGTGTTGAATTGAATTGACGAAGTAAAAAAGGTTTTTTGTGAGGCATTTTCAAGGCTTAAAACTCCGATGTTACTGATTACACCCTCAGATTTATTAACATGATTTATTTTGAAAGCTCAAGATGAATTTTCACATTTCATCTTCATTATCACACACTATAGTTACACTGCCCAAATGTCTGAACTCTGAAGCAAATGAATATGTCAATTTATGAATGTACTAGTTGAAACAACGAACGATCGACATATCCATCTAAATTTATAGTTAGTGTAAAGGCATGTTTTTGACATCAATTTTGTGTGTTCTTTGCACAGTTCGTATTGTTAATGATAATAATAATTTGAAAAAATGAAAAACCAAAAGAGGTGTCCATGTAGAGTAATATCGGAAGGCTAAATATCTTTAGCCTAAAATTTAAGCAAAAACTGAAATTGATGTCGCGCCCAAATACTTTTACAACTACAAATTCACATGAAAGTTAGGAGCCGCCAAGCTCACGAGGTGTTGTAGGTTTTCTCCGTTGAGCTTAGCACCAACATGGAAGCTTAGTTGATCTTCCCCGCCTTGTAACTCGACTTGCTTGTCGAACATCTCTTTCACAATCTTCACCAATCCTTTTCCGCACTTGATCAACTTTATACTCTTGAGTGTATCAATGTTTCCAAGTTCAAAAGGGATCTCCTTCAGCTCATCAAAGATATCAAAGCCCTCAAGGTAAAGATGTTCAAGGCGTGGAAGGATGGAGGAATCCTCTTCGGACGCCGTCCAGTTTTTGAGACCCCAACAATAATAAATTTTCAAGTGTTTGAGGCTGGGGAATTGTTCTTCGGCTATTTCCCACTTCCCTTTCCCGAAGTTCCCCGAAAATAATTTAAGGTGCTCGAGAAAAACGATCTTTTCCATCATGTCGTCCCATTCAAAATCATCCCCCACGTAAAGACTCAACTTCTGAAGGGAGTGTGGATAGGTAATCTTCTGAGACGGATTAATCGACCACAAGGCAAAAAAGTTGACGGTGAGGAATTCCAATCCACACAGATATTTCATATTTCCCCAAAAATACACATTATCATCATCATCACCACAAACATCGTCACCATCGTTAACATCATCAAAATATTCCAATTTCAATCTTTTCACATTGGGAATTCTCTTAACCACAGCTTCACTGCATTTGAAATTCTTTATTCCTTTTTTCCATGATGACCACCGCATCGCCATCTCTCCCTTCGCAGCTCGAAGGATCCGGGAGGCACGCATAATCATAAAGGAACTCCATATGCCTAAATCGAGGCATTTTCCAGAAACCAGAGACCAATATGGGCTCGGAAATCATAGGATTAGCAGCAATAAGTGTGTGCAAATTCCAAATACGACTAACAGAGAGAATAAACGATGATATCATTGGAGAATTGATAGCAAGGTTCGCAGGTTGACACAGTGAAGCATGAGGGAATTCAGGTCGATTTCATTACTGCTATAATTGTTTTTTTTGTGTGTGCATATAATGTTCTCAAAAATACCAGATTCTGGCATAATGCAACCTCTCCATGATTGCAAAGAATCGAACGAGCGTGCGACATAAATTTCATTTCATCACGTACCTTCTCTTTCGAAGTGTTCTTGGGTATAACAACCCGGCGTTCGACATTTATGCCTTGAGGAGTAGTATACTTAATGTCTAAATTTAAGTGATTTGAACTCCTTGTACACTATCATTTATCTATTAATAAATAAACATTCATTTGATTTTAATTATGTTTAATTAAATATATGCAAATTATAGTCATAGATTATACACGTTGTAGTTAGTATGGTGTGCGACGTCACACGAAAGATCATACTATCGGTTAGTCGTATATAATCGAACAGTAGCTCACGACCTAGATGGACAAGGATCAATACATCGGTATAATCATTGTATGAGAGAAAAAATAATTTGTCTTAATTATTTTATCATACCTTTACAGTTGGTGTATTGGACGGATTTGCTTGAGATTTATCGATTATGATTGCCTACATAATCGATTTAAATCTTGTATTTTATTCTTAATCTCTGATATTATTGCGGATGTGTGCATATAATATTAGTGGCTTTGATTTTCCAAAGAAATTGACTGATTAGAATAACCTGTCAATTACCAAGTTGGGTCACTCTATTTTATGTATGAAATTTTTGACGGAAAAGTGTGTCTCGATAAGGGTTGATAATGTCCGAGTAAACCTCACGAGTGAATTTGTTCCCGCATAATAATAAAGTTGAGTGATACTAATCTCGAATATAAGAGATGAATAAATAATACTAACGGAGATAATATTATTTGATATAATATTGTATAATATTAGAAGTGCGATTATTTTTATACAATGAAATTAAATATAATTAATAGATTAATTAATAATTTTTTTTAAAGATCATTATAAGCTCGGTTGTTTAAATGAGCTTATTTAAAAAACAATTTGAAAATCTGAATTCTTAATCATAAAAACTAAATAATTTATGTGGTTATGCTTTTAATTGTATAAATAAAAATAAATAATTTAATCTAATTAATTCTTTAAAAAAATCCATGATGCCACAAACAATTATAAATTGGGTTGATTCTTAGCTACCCATGGGTAATATCCACACCCGGAGGATTGTGACAAGTGTGCATTTTAAAAAAGATGAAATGAAAAAGTGAAAGTAAAAAAATAATGAAATACACAATTGTCACAATCCTCATGGGTGTGGTTACTACCCATGGGTAGCTAAGAATCAACCTATAAATTGATGCATTTTCCGAAGGAGACTAACCTGAGGGGAACTCACGGAAAGAATGAGTGAAGGTGTTGTAAGTTGACATAGCGAAACACGAGGGAATTCGAGTAGCTTTTATCATCATAAAAGCAAGATTTATAAGCATGTAATGTCCTCAACAATCCCAGATTTCGGCAAATAATCGAACGAGCATGTGGCATTGATTAAAAGTCAACACAGGCTTTCTTCTTTCTGATTTTCCAAAGAGAGTAGATAAGCGCCTCAAATGTGCTCAGTGAAGTTTCCCACTAGGAGCAGCAGGAGCCGCCAGATCCGGTCGATTAGTAATATCAAGTGGGTTCCCCTGAATCATAGTAAAAACCAAGAAAGCAATCAATGTTCGTTGAATTGTTGAATTTTCACATTTCATCTTTTCATCATCACACACTATAGTTGAAACAACGCCCAATCGACATATCCATCTAAATTTATCGTTAGCTATTACCGGAAAAGACAAGACGAACATCTGGCTAAAGCAACAATAGAAGAAGACTGATCAGCAACATTATCCTAAGGCCCTTGAACTTGAAGCACCACCTAAAAACATGCTTTCATTGGCTTGAAGTAGCTACATTATTCGACTAAATATACAACGGACGAGAGAGTCATTCATTCAGACATGTCCATCTTTTACCAATGGAGCGGAGAGATTCGAGCTCGGGCAAGCAAAAAGAACACTTGCCCGTATACGAGTATTGAATCTGTACTCTCGAAGCACGTGATATTGTAAAATAAAAACAAAAAAAATTAAAAATCTGTGAGGCATTTTCACAAACACTTGAACGGCATATCTCTTAAAAAATGACTTGATCCGCCAGGCAAAACTGTTGGGTGAATGTGATGGAATTCGAAAAGAAAACAAAAAAGGAACATAAAAGCCCATAAGTGCATATGGGCCGGAGTAAATTACGCGGCTGCATGAGCCCATCACGTGGCCCATTAAAACTCATGAAATAGTCCGAGAGTCACTCTCGTCGTTACTCGTTAGGGCACACAAAAATAAAAAATTAGAAGTTCTTAGAAATTACGGAAGTACTATAATAGTATTAATTTAAGGGTTATTTTGAAAAAAAGGTATGTTAAAATAGTATTAATCACCATCTCAAGATGGAAGATATACTGTTTGTTGGTATGTATTATAAAATAAAAATTTTAATGAAGTGTGTTGATGTTTTACTTTAATTAGTTTTTAAGGTAGTTACTTCTTACATTTATTACTAATATAAGATTAATTTGATAAACTACTTTTATTTATAATTAGTAAAGTTTAAATTATTTAATTCTAATAAAACTTAAAAAATTACTTTATATCCAAAATCTCCATTAATTTATAAATTAATCAATTAATAGTAAATTAATCGATTTGAACATTGAAATTGATAACATACAAATTTGAATTTTGATTGATCATGCCATGTTAAAAAAATTATTTTAGTGTAAAATGTAATTAACCCTCTTTTTTATTCATCACAAATTATAAAGCATTTTTTGATTTTTTTTATATACATCCAGACAAAAAAAGAGTAATGCTCATAAAAAGAGTAATGCAGTTTTTTTTATATATATCCAGTTGATTTTTTCATATTTATTTGAGTGGAATTAAAATAAATAAACAAAACCCGTTTACATCAAATTCACATGAAAGTTGGGACCCTCCAAGCCCAGAAGGTGTTGTTGGTTGTCTCTAACAGTAACTACGACGTGAAAACTTAGCTGATCTTCTCCGCCTTGTAACTCGACTTGCTCATCAAACATCTCTTTCACAGACTTCACCAATCCTTCTCCGCAGAAGCTCAACTTTATACTCTTGAGCGTATCGATGTTTCCAAGCTCAAAAGGAATCTTCTTCAGCTCACTCAAGCTATCAAGATGAAGATGTTCGAGGCGTGGAAGGATGGAAGCACCCTCTTCCGACGCCGTCCAGTTTTCCAGACCCTCACAAGTGTTCATTTTCAAGTATTTAAGGCTGGGGAACTGTTCTTCGGCTAATTCCCACTTACCTTTCTCGAAGTACCCCATACTTAATTTGAGCTGCTCGAGAAGTGGCAACGAACCCATCTTTTCCAACAAGTTGTCCTGTTTAAACTGAAAATTCAAGCCAAGAGTCAGCTTCTTAAGGGAGTGTGGAAAGGCAATCTTCTCAATATAAGATTTCGACCGTCTGAGAAAAATGTTGACGGAGAGGAATTCCAATCCACACAGATTTTTTATGTTTCTCACAGAACACGCATAGCTGTTATCATCGTATCCAAACTGCATCAATTTCACTCTTTTGATATTGGGAATTCTCTTAACCATATCTTCACTACATTTGAAATTATATACTCCCTTAAGTGTGTGTAGATTTTCCATGACAGTACCGTCGTCGCAATTTGGAGGATCAAGGAGAGACTCGAAACCTTCAGCAAACTCGATATGCCTAATCCGAGGCATTTTCCAGAAATCAAGCACCCAGGTGGTAGCGAACACGGAAGTATAAGAAACAACGAGTGTCTGCAAATTCCAAAGGCGACTAACAGAGGGAAGGAACGAACTCAACCTTGGAGCTCTGATGGCAAGGTGTCGCAAGTTGACATAGCGAAATACGATGGGTTTCAGGTAGATTTTACTATCCGAAAGACTGACTCCTTTTTTATGAGCCTGTAATGTCCTCAATAAAACCAGATTCCGACATAATGGAACATTCTTAACACGTTCGCAGTATATCGAACGAGTGTGCGGCATAGATCTCAAGTCACCACGTAAGTTTTGTTTCGCAATGTCCTTGGGTATAACAACCCGACGTTGGGGAAGAGGAGGAGAATTAGATTGTCCTATGACATGATAAAACTCTTGTTTCCCACATTCTTTCAAGCACATGTCCCTCAGCATTTTACAAAACCTTAAGCTCCCTGTGGATCCCAGCTCACCAATTAGAATGAGATTTCTATCGATGAGGTCCTGTAAGAACCCTCTAGCCGTTGTCTCCAAGGCTTCGCCGTTGGATGGTTCTAGAAATCCTTCGGAAATCCATAGTTGGACAAGCGTAGCAACACGAATCTCTTCGTCTTCCTCAAAGACTCCCATGTATAAAAAACATGGCTTTAGATAGACGGGCAAATGGTTATAGCTCAACTTCAACAGTCTCAAGCAGTGTTTATCGTTATCCATATTCACCACCGAGGTGAAGTTGTCTCGTAATGATTCCCAAGATGCTCGAGTGACTTCCGTCTTTTTCAGAAGACCTCCCACCACAGCTATTGATAACGGAAGCCCTCTGCAGTTATCCACAATCTTCTCTCCGATTTCCTCCAGCTCAGGAGGACATGAACTCTTGTCACCGAACACTGTTTTGGAGAACAGATCCCAACTGCTAGCCTTATCCAGGAAACTCATGCTGAGGTTGTAGTCGTTGTTGTTCAATTGCGAACTCAGTCGCGATAGCCTGGTCGTCACTAGTACTCGACTTCCATTTCCGTTGTTAGGAAAGTAGCGTTGTATATTATCCCATGAATGGATACTCCACATATCGTCCATCACGATCAGAAACCTTCTAGAGAATAAGCATTTGTGGAGCTCTGATCCCAATTCATCTACACTCCACCCACTCAGTTGTTCATTCTTTTTATTAGTAGCTTGAGAGAGAATTTCACACAAGATTTCTCTTGTGTCGTAGTTTTGAGAAATAGTAGCCCAAGCACAGATATGAAAACGCTCCTTAATAAATTGTTTAGCGTAAATAGTTCTGGCAAGAAAGGTCTTACCTATACCGCCCATTCCCACTATCGGGATGACCTGGCAATCGAGTTGTCCTCCGGCAAGCTTTTCCATGATTTCGAGCACGACGGCATCGGACCCCACCATGGTGGTTTCACTTGGAGCAACAACGGATGATGCGGTGAAATTTGTCATGAGCACTTGATCATGGACCTTCTTTGTCTTTTGTGTATCGACCGGTACCACATTCTTGATCGAGTCCATCTCTTCGATCACACTTTGCAAGACTCCACAACATCGGTTGATTGACTCGTACTTTTCATCATCTTTTGCCTTTTTATATTTCTTTTTCTGGTTAATACAGTCCACAATATGGTACTCAATAGCATCTTCGGCTGCGTGAGCCGCTCCTGCAATACGCATCTCCAATGGATCGGCAGCTTCTTCTTCTTCCTCATCGTCGGCAACAGGAGGAGGACTAATATAGGAATGGAGAAATGCTTGAAAGTATGTGATGCGTTGAGTGATGGATTCGACTAGTTGTTTGTCGAGAGAAATCGGTGGGGAGGGATGAGTTTCGAGATCATGAATGACTCGCATCAGAGAAAGCAAAGATGCATAAGCTGCCATGAGTTGGAATAATCAAACTGTGAGTGAGTGAGTGAGAGAGTGAGTAGCTGATTTTATGTTATAAGAATAAAATGAAAATCAACATATATTCAGCAAAGAAAGGACACAGGACAGAAGGAGCTGATTGACCCTTTTTACTTGCCTGTGGAGTGTGGAGTAGTTGATTTATTGTTTAATTAAACACAACTTGCTTGTAGTAATTTATAATCAAGTGGGTTATAAAAAGGTAAGATAAAGAAAGGACGCGGAAGGAGTGGGTGAGTTATTCACCTCTTTTTTGAAGTGTGCAAACTCTATACATTCATAAATTGAAAGTTTGCACAAGCTGTGGGCGCGCACTAGGGCATTTATTTAATTGAGTAAATGAGAGATATTTACTAACCGTAAAAATCTCTTTTGAGGCATTTTCACAAACACTTGAAGAATGCATTTTCTGAAGCCCAAAAGTGCTGTCATGATTTTTAAGGAACCATCAATCTTGATCTCTTACACAAACCTGAAACCATGGATTCAATTCATATTAACATTCTAAAACAGTAAAAACTTAACTATAAGCTGAATGAAGAAAATTGAAAATAACATAGTAGTATAAGCAAACAAAAAAAAAATCTAAAAAACCAATCACAAAAACGAAAATGAAAACAGTCAAAAGTTAACTATAATGTGAATTGCAAAAACTCAATTTTTGAGAATAACATCTATTTCCGAAAATAATTATATATCTTTTGAAATTCACTCTTGCCTCTTTAAAATACATTAAAATACTAATATTACTTCACAAACAATGTACTGTGAATTTTCATACTTTATCTTCATTATCACACTATGTTTTCAACCATTTTAATGATCGATAAAGTTTTATAAGAAGACTCAAAGTAGTACAGTATTATGGACGTACCTACATATTTAAAATTGAAAAAAGGGGTAATGAATCCATATATGCGTCTACACATTCACAGAGAATTTAGGACCCGCCAAGCTCAGCAGTTGCTTGTCAAACATCTCTCTAAGATTAATCGCCACACGAAAACTCAGTTCATCTTCTCCACCTTCTAACTCGGCTTGCTCGTCGAACATCTCTTTCGCCGACTTCACCGCTCCTTCTCCGCAGTCGATCATCTTTATACTCTTCAGTGTAACAATGCTTCCAAGCTCCAAAGGAATCTTCTCCAGCTCATTCAAGCCATTAAGATGAAGATGTTCAAGGCGCGGAAAGATGTAAGATTCCTCTTCCGAAGCCCTCCAGTTTTCTAGACCTCGACAATCGCCTAGTCTCAAGTATTTGAGGCAGGGGAATTCTCCTTCAGCTACTTCCCACTCCCCTTTCCCGAAACACCCCGATTCTAGCTTCAGCTTCTCGAGAAGAGGCAACGAGCCGATCTTTTCCAACATGTCGTCCCATTCCATTTCAGACCCCATCCAAAGACTCAACTTCTTAAGGGAGTGCGAAAACGTAATCTTCTGCATTGGAGTTATCGACGATGAGGTGTACAAGTTGACTGAGAGGGATTCCAATCCACGTAGATTTTCCATGTTTTCGACACGATACAAATCTGTGTCACTCTCACACTTGATGTACTCACATTTCAATCTTTTGATGTTAGGAATTCTCTTAACCACTCCTTCACTGCATTTGAAATTCCTTATTCCTTTAAGTGTGTGTAGATTTTCCATGACGACGAACGCATCGTCGCCATCTGGCGGATCCGGGATACACGCGAAACCGAAACGGATCTCCATATGCCTGAATCGAGACATTTTCCAGAAATCAGAAAAAACGATGGGCTCCGACAAGAAAGAATGAAACACAACAAGCGTCTGCAAATTCCAAAGGCGGCCGATGGAGAGAAGGAACGAAGACATCCCTGAAGCTCGGATAGAAACGTGCCGAAGGTTGACGAAGCGAAACACGACTGAATTCAGGCAGATTTCAAATTCGGAAATAGTGGATTTTTTATGAGTCTGCAATGTCCTCAGGAGTATCATGTTCCAGCATGATACAAGATCACCGCGTTCGCAAAGAATAGAACGAGTGTGCGAGTGAGACATAAGACTCAAGTCATCGTGTACCTTTTCTTTCGAAGTGTGCTTGGGTATGACAACCCGACGTTGAGAAGGAGGGTTATTACACTGCCCTATCACATGATAAAAACCTTGTTTCTTACCTTCTTCCAAGCACATGTCCCTCACCAAATCGTGAATTTTACACGACTTTAAGCTGCTCCCTGTAGACCCCAACTCACCGGTTAGAATTAGATTTCTATCGATGAGGTCCTGTAAGAAGCATCTAGCGGTTGTCTCCAGGGGTTCGCCATTTGTTGGTTTTAGAAACCCCTCGGACAACCATAGCTGGACAAGGGTCGAAACACGGATCTCTTCATCTTCCTCAAACACTCCCATGTGTAAAAAACATGGCTTTAAATACACCGGCAAATGATCATAGCTCAGCTTCAACAATCTCAAGCAGTGTTTATCGTTGTCCATATTCACCACCGAGGTGAAGTTGTCTCGTATTGATTCCCAAGATTCTCGAGTGGCGTCAATCTTTTTCAAAAGACCTCCCACCACAGATATTGACAAAGGAAGCCCTCTGCAGTTTTCCACAATCTTCTCTCCGATTTTCTCCAGTTCAGGAGGACATGAACTCTTCTCAACGAATACTGTTTTGGAGAACAGTTCCCAACTGCTAGCCTTGTCTAGGAAACTCATCTGAAGGCTATAATCGTTGCTGTTCAATTGCAAACTCAACTGCGATAGTCTGGTGGTCACGAGTACTCGACTGCCATTACCTTTGTCAGGAAAGTAGTGTTGTATCTCATCCCATGACTCGATACTCCACATGTCATCCATCACGATCAGGAACCTTCTGGAGAACAAGTACTTGTAAAGATCCGACCCCAATTGATCTACACTCTTCCCACTCAGTTTTTCCTTGTTTCTTTTAGTAGCTTGACAGAGAAGTTCACAGAGGATCTCTCGGGTATCGTAGTGTTGAGAGATCGTAGCCCAAGCACAGATAACAAAACGGTCCTTAATACGTGGATCTGCGTAAATAGTTTTGGCAAGAAAGGTCTTACCTATACCGCCCATTCCCACGATCGAGATGACCTGAAAATCGAGCTTGCCTTCGGTAAGCATTTTCATGATGATTTCGAGCACGGCGGCATTGGACCCCACCAAGGTTTCACTTCGTGCATTTGTGATGGGCACTTGAACTTGATCATGGACCACCTGCACCAGCGGCTTCTGTTTGGTTTGTGTGTCGACTACCATTAATACCTTTTTGATCGAATCCATCTCTTCGATCACACTTTGTAGGATACCACAACATTTTTCATCATCATTTTCCTTTTTACAATTAATCGAGTCCACAATATGTGACTCGATAGCATCTTCGGCTGCGTGAGCTGCAGCTGCAATACGCATCTCCAATGGATCGGCAGCTTCTTCTTCGTCATCATCGGCAACTAGACCACTAATATAGGAATGGAGAAATTGTTGAAAGAATGTGATGTGTTGAGTGATGGAGTCGAGTAGTTGTTTGTCTAGAGAAATCGGAGGGGAAGGATGAGTTTCGAGATCATGGATGACTCGCATCAGAGAAAGCAAGGATGCATAAGCTGCCATGTTTGGGAATATTGAAGCTGTGAGAATTGAATATGATCGAGCAGGTGATTTGGTTTGGTGGACTGTGCGATCAAAGAGAAGATATTTTTTATTTTTTGGTAAAATTATTTTTGGACAAGTTGAATTTATTTTATTTTAATTTAAGATTCCAACAACAAAGCTGTCTAAAGTTTAAACATAGTCCACCCACTACGCACCTAATAAAATTCATACCAGCTACTTTTCAAAGTTGGAGGGCTCAAATCTGATTTAAATTGAACTATATATATATATATATATATATATATATATATATATATATATATATATATATATATATATATATATATATATATATATATTTTTTTTTTTTTTTTTTAATTTATTAAGATTTAGTGCAACTTGAAGTTAGAAGTACCTAATATTTTACTTATGTGAATTGAGGAATACTTACAGCCGTGAAAGATTTCTTTGAGCCATTTTCACGAACACTTGAAGAGCATGTCTTTTATTAACCACCAGCAATGCTTCTTCTGCATTTACCATCGTAAAAACGGAACTGTCTGTGAATTCATAAAAGTAGACGAGGTAAGAAACAGTGAGATTGCTTTCGACAAACACTTAATGATAAATCATAAACTGCCATTAAAGAGTAATAAGTTTGTGATAATGGCTGAATGATAGAAAAACAAAAAATTCATCATCTGATCATACAACAAAACAAACCCACTCAAATTGTTAAGCCACAACGGATTACAACAGTCTATATCAGTGACTAGTGTAGAAATCCCTATTCTGATAAAAAAAAAAAAAAAAAAAAAGGGAAGCGACTCATTTTCAAAGCCGACTTATTATTATTATCATCATCATCATCATCGCCAAATTCCATCATATACTCTGATCACTAAGCAAACGAAATGTCTCTACACATTAACTTCATTTATCTAGACTGATACCATTTCTTGCGGACTCTACTTTCCTCGATAGATAGATGTCGGATAGCTCGGGAATATCTTTCTCATATTTGTCGATGTAATATTTTAAGAACAGCGCTTCGGATATTTTCAACAGGCTGGCCGGACTGGTCATCTTCTTCAGCCCTTTCTCATTCAGGATTCTAGCAACCAAACACCTCGGTTTTATTCTATTTTCAAGACTATAAGTTAGAAGATCGGGGGATATAGCAACATCCCCAGGTTTACACCCAAGCTCATCAAAAAGAAATTCCATATTGGCCGTTATTTTCTTCTCGGATATACTCATGCAAAGGGGGCGCCTCAAGAATGCAGTCTTAATGTCGGACTCCGACCAGCCAAACCTTCTAAAAACCTGCATCTTATGCTTCAGGGTCGATTCCGAAAAATTGAAAAACACTCGGATAGCTTCTAAGAATCCACGATCCGAAATATCAAATCCCATTGCAAGCGCCTGATCCACAAACGCCCCTAATTTCACTTTAGGAATCAACATTAAAGATGGTTGATACATGACCAAAGTAACAATAGAAGATTTGGGAACTCCTCTTTCTCTAAGGACGGAGAAAAAGTCCCTTTCCGCGGAGCAGTTTTCAAAGGCTTTAGGAGAACGTGAAAACACACCAACAACTCGTTCATCGGATTGAAGTAGAGTTTTTAAGTAACTGTAAGAAGGGATGATGGAGTTGTTCAGACTACACCATAAAACATAAGGATACAGTGATAGCTTATGTGCCAAAACAGGAAGAGGGACACCAATGGAATGGAAGAATTTGAGCTTTGGGGAAAGGTTGTTTTTCGGGCAGGCTAAAAGAACTTGTGGCCATTTCATTACGAGCCTTGAGATATCAGCATCAGTGAATCCGAACTCTCTGAGGAGCTCTAACACTGCATCGGGTTTTTCTGGGGATGTGAAGCACAGTTTATTAGATGCGGAAATGGCGTTGTTGGCGGACAACCCGCATGTGTTGATGAGGTAGGAAACGGCGTAAGATTTCTCTGGGGCATTTTCGCAAACACCTGAAGAGCATGAGGAAACAGGGTAAGATTTCTCTGAGGCATTCCCACAAACACCTGAAGAGCATGACCTGATCAACAAATGATGGGCAGAATAAACCCAATCCTCCGGAGGAACCCTAAAGCCCCTGACGGTCCTCCTACAGAGAATCGCAAACATGGGTTTTTCTCCGTCGAAGTTAATAAAATCACAAAGCGTCACGTTCCACTCGCAGCTCTCTTCGTTTGAACGGTATGAATTGAACTCAGTCGCAATTAAATATTAAAAAAAAATGAATATTGAAATTATTTAAGGGAAAAATGACAAAATTTTCAATATTTTTTTGACCAATAAGCCAAATTCCAATTTATGTGTCAATTAGGCCTTTTTGTTCCAATTAGATAAAAAAAATGTATATGGAAGGACGAAAATACTCTTACTCTATTTCTACTCAACCCACCTCACACCTACCCCACCACACCCCACCCCTGCCTAAACACTTAATACCATTAAAAAACACTTAACGTAAGATTTTTTTTTCTACTCAACCCACCCCACCCACTGAATGTCAGACACTGAATACCATGAAAAGACACTGAATAACATTAAAAGACACTGAATAACACTGAATAACACTAAATAACATTAAAAGACATTGAATAACATTAAAAGACACTAAATAACACTGAATGACACTGAATAAACACTGAATAACATTAAAAGACACTGAATAACATTAAAAGACACTGAATAACATTAAAAGACACTGAATAACATTAAAAGACACTTAACGTCAGATTTTTTTTCTACTCAACTCACCTCACCTCATCTCCAGACACTGAATACCATTAATAGACAATGAATGTCACCCCCGACACTGAATACCATTAAAATACACTGAAAGTCAGATTTTTTTTTCTACTCAACCCACCCACACCTCCAGACACTGAATACCATTAATAGACACTGAATGTCACCTCCGACACTGAATACCATTAAAAGACACTGAACGTCAAAAAAATTTTCTACTCAACCCACCTCACCTACATTGAATACCATTAATAGACACTAAATGTCACCCCCGACACTGAATATCAATAAAAGACACTGAACGTCAGATTTTTTTTTCTACTCAACCCACCCACACCTCCAGACACTGAATACCATTAATAGACACTGAATGACTGAAAATAAAATAAAAATAAAAAAACACTGAATCTCATTAAAATACACTGAATGTCAAAAAATACACTGAAAATAAAATAAAAATCCAAAAAACTGAATGTCAAAAAATACACTGAAAATAAAATAAAAATCCAAAAAACAAAAATACACTGAAAAGTACACTGAAAATAAAATAAAAATCCAAAAAACAAAAATACACTGAAAAGAAAAAAACTTGGTGACAGCTTCTTGTACATGCTTTTGTCATGCAAAAAGATTACATGCTTCCATACATCCACCATTTAAAAAAAGATTTTCAGTAACACCCTAACACAAAGGTAAGAAATAACCCCATGCACAAAACAACATGATTTTAACGATTGGCCTTGGCAACTCTCTCAATCTCATCTTTCTTCTTAATAGCATAGCTGCAAAAAAATGTCCAAACATCATATTAGTTTTATAGAAGAAACATATCCCAAGTATACTAAATGCAAATAAAAGGCATTTCTCTCACCTGTTTGAAGATCCATTTGCAGCATTGATAAGTTCATCAGCAATGCACTCTGCAATGGTCTTGATGTGGCCATGAAATCGAAAACCTGTAAGCATCAAAGCCCATGATCTTCATCAGCCTAATATCACATGAATAAAACAAAACAAATCAAACCACAACTAGTTACCTTCGGCTGGTGTTTCCGAGACATGGGATTTTCCAGTGATAGCTTTCTCATTGTGGTCCCCCAGCAGCTGGTCGTCGAGGTCAGCACGTGGATCGTCTACATGGTGACGGAGAGCAAATCCATTCTTATGAGTTGCATTCCTTCCGCCAGATCGCTCCAGCTCCGCCTCGCTAATCGATCACGTTTCCGAGCGATACGATCAGGACAGGTCTTGTCGTTAGAAGAAGTGGCCTGAATTAACAATAACAACAACAAATTTTGTGTAACATCACCAAATAAGTCGACAACGAGACGAAAAAGATTCGGATTATATATACCCTTGTCGATTGCGGCTTACAAGAGTACTGACCTTTTTTTAATAAACCATTTCGCACAAAAACAAAGCAACCAGTAAAAATGACCTTTTTTTAATAAACCATTTCGCACAAAAACAAAGCAACCAGTAAAAATGATCTGCAAAAACGAAAAAATGATTAGCAAAAGATTCCCTAAATATTTACATCACTCTATATTTAATATTTACAGATTTTACTTCATAATGGAAAAAACATTGTTTATTTATTTTTAAAATTGAAAACACTGAACCAAAGATTTAAGTAATATTGAAACTCGTAAATTCTTTCATTCATAAATAAGTGCAATCACATAAATAAGTGCAATCACATTGCATATGTTATGTTCGTTGATTTTATTTAATTTCTGCAATTTATTCAATTAATATTAGTTGGGCTTCACACTCGGCATAATCTAAAGACGCAAAATCTGGAACTTGTAAATGAGGTAATGTCTCACAATTCCAAGGACATCAAGAGAATCATCTGTTCAATTACTATGAATACAAATTATATTTTGTTTTTCAGTTTAGTGTATTATGATATAGGAAGCAAAATAGTAGCAAATACACAATAAACAAAACTAGTATTGCACGAGTTATGCTGGTGGAGGAATGCGTTTATTATGAACATCAAAGGATATAAGGTCATAAGTTGAACACAAAACAAACACATGCAGATCTATAATTTATACTCTCAGATGACAACCTGAGACGATGAAGCAGTATTAGAGATCCTTGACTCGATGTATGAACGAGCTGCGCCCAAACATATCTTGTACACTTTCCTATTCTGGAACATTTGATTAAAATTGGATTTTAGATGAAAAGTCGAAATAGCAGGATAAAAAGGTATTGTCATTTGTCAATGAAGATGGAATACCTACGTCATCTGTAGCAGCTACTTTTATCCGAGATTGCAGCAAACACCATTTCTTGAAATTTGCACCTGTCAACAAATCTCATTTTCAAATTAAAGATTTCATATAAAACACACCAGAAAATCGGAAAATCCAAGATCATCCCCTCTTTATCATCGAAAATCATCAATTCACCGCACAACAAAATAAAAAACAAAAAAACAAAAACACAAAAATACTCTATCGGAAATATCATCAAACACCTTCCGTGCTCTCTTCAAAATTTTCTACCTATAATTGCAATTAAGTGATTATTGGGATTGTTCCTAATGAATTCACACAACTCCAGAAATTGATTTCATATATAAAAAGCTGAAACACACACGCACACCTACCTTTAGGCCATTGTGGAAGGGGTGAAGGCAAAGAAAACGTGTTGGGCTCCTCCAAGTCCACCAACTCTTCTTCTTCATCGCAGCAATCCCAAAACCCAAACATACTAATTATTTCTCAGACGAAGGCGGCTCGGAAGGTGTGCTTGTTCACGAAGTGGCAGTCTTCGGCAACAGCAAGGGCTTCGCTCTCGTCGATGTAGTCGACGCCGATGGCCTCGAGGATCTGGGCCTCCACGAAGTGCCCGACCAGGGCTTTCGCCATCACCGAGATCGTGAGGGCCTTCTTCGCCTTCGTCGTCACCGTCGTGGATTTAATTGAGCACAAGGACCATTCCCATGACGAAGGCCCCGTCGAATCCGACCTTTAGCGTGAGTACGAAGACGTCCTTCCCGATGACGATGTTTGTGGTGGCATCGACCTTGCGTCGGATCTCGTCCATCGGCTCTTCTTTTCGTTGAGAATGTCGCAGTTCCGGCAAACGAAAGAGCCTTGGATCTGTGTGGAAGAATTTGGGGGAGAAAGTGAATTTGGGAAAAAGGCTAAAGATGTCTTTACACATTTTAGGCGGCCTAATATTGGCACGCGTAATTTCTCGAAAGCCTTTTTACCGAAAAAAGGTTAAAAAATGGCCTTATTGCCATTTTTCCCTATAAATTAGTATGTGGCAACGCGTAATTTCTCGAAAGCCTTATTACCGAAAAAATGTTAAAAAATGGTCTTATTGCTATTTTTCCTTATAAATTAGTATGTGGCGTTAATAATAGATATATTTTAATTTTTTTTAAACGTAGTATTTTAAAAATAATATTTTATTAATAAATAGTTTATTATCTTATTTTTTAGATAAATCATATCAATATTTCAACAAAATTTAAACATTTTAATTATTTTTAGATAAATTATAATTAATTACCTTAATATATAAAAATTAAAGTATAAAATTAATTTAAAAAAAATTAAGGTATAAATTGCCCTTAGCAGTTAGTACTAGTCAATCAATTTTGTGATATTATCAAAATACTAATTAATCTTATGTTTTTTTCATTTGAATTTGTATGAATTAAAATTAAATTTTTTAAAAAATATCTTAAAAGTATTTAAAATTTGATGTGGTTTTTCTATTTTAATTTTAAAGTTAAATAATTTACGTGGTTACTTTTGAGTTTGATCTTTTAATGTTTTTACATAAAATAAATTAATTATAAATACTTTGTCTTGCCTAATAGAGTGCATTATGTTCAAAATTTAATTCTGCATTTTTTTTGTATTTCATAAAACTAGACCAAATTAAATTGCATTTTTCTTTAAAGTGATATTGGACCCCTCTTCATCCACAGTCCCGTGCCGAAAACAAAAAAAAAATGATCATTATAAAATCTTTAAAAAATAATATCTTTATTAAAATTAAAAACACACAGTAGCAATTTATACACACACACACAGAAAAAAAAACCGGTCAGGAAACAGAATGGCGCGGCTGGCGCCTCATCTTCTGAAAAATAAACCGGTAGTTTCCATCCCCCTTTCCCCCAACTTTCAAATCCCTAACCCTAAACAACAAATTGATTTCGCTCAGCTTCTTCGTCAACGATTTGAACAGCCTGTTCGCGGGGTGAGACCTCACCAGCTCCTGCTTCATCGACACGTGCACCAGCGGCTTTTGTGTATCGACTACCGCCACCAGCGGATTTTGTATCGATTTTAAAAAAACACTTTGCAGGAGTCGAGTAGTTGTTTGTCGAGAGAAATCGGAGGGGAAGGATGAGTTTCGAGATCATGGATGAGTTGCATCACAGAAACCAAGGATGCATATAGGATGATGCCATATGTTTTCGGATGAACTTGTTAGAGTATGATCGAGAGAGCAGGTGTTTTTCTTGTTTTTATTTATTTTTCACGGTAGGTTTATTATCAAAATATATTAAGTGAAAATAAATTCATATACAGCATATATATTGAAGAATTATAAAAAGGCAATTGTTATGATAATGGTATATATTTGATTTTCAGATACTGTAACATATTCGATCTCTAGATAATTAATTCGGTAAATCAGATAACATTTTTGATCCCTCTACAAATTGACATAAAATTTGGGACCCGCCAAGCCCTGCAGGTGTTGTTGCTCCGCTCCAACAGTAACCTCGACGTGAAAGCTCAGTTGATCTTCCCCGCCTTGCAACTCGACTTGCTCATCGAACATCTCTTTCGCAGACTTCACCGCTCCTTCTCCACAGTTGTTCAACTTAATACTCTTGAGTGTATCGATGTTTCCAAGCTCACAAGGGATCGTCTTCAGCTCTTCCAAGTCACCAAGCTTAAGATGTTCGAGGCGTGGAAGGATGGAGGCATCCTCTTCCGACGCCGTCCAGTTTTTGAGACCTTGGCACCTGAACAACATCAAGTACTTGAGGCAGGGGAAATGCCCTTCGTCTATTTCCCACATACCTTTCCCGAAGCACCCATATGATAATTTGAGATTCTCGAGAAGGGGCAACGAACTGATCTTTTGCAGCATGCCGTCATATTCATACTTGAAGTTTAAGTCAAGACTCAACTTCTTAAGGGAATGACGAAAGGTAATCTTGTCCACAATGGTGATCGGTCCTACGACTAAAAACTCGATGGAGAGGAATTCCAATCCACACAGATGTTTCAAATTTCCCACAAAATACACATCATCATCGACATCATCATCGGCATCGTCCTCATCATATCCATTGTATTCCAATTTCAACCTTTTGATATTGGGAAGTCTCCTGACCACAGCTTCACTACATTTGAAATTCCTTATTCCCTTGAGTGTGTGCAGATTCTCCATGATGGCCTCAATGTCCCCATCGCAATTCGGAGGATCTGGGAGACATGCGCAGGAATTAGTGAACCCGACATGCCTAAGCTGTTGCATTTTCCAGAAAACAGCGAAACAGGTAGGCTTGCCCAAGAAAGAATAAGAAACAATAAGTGTGCGCAAATTCCAAAGATTTTTAACAAAGGGAAGGAATGGCCGCGTCATATGAGTCATGATAGCAATGTGTCGGAGGTTGACATGGCAGAAAAAAGGGGATACCATACTCTTACGCACCTCTAATGTCCTCAACAACACCAGATTCCGGAATAAGGAAACCTTACCAAGTTGGCAAATAATTGAACGAGTGTGCGACATAGATCTCAAGTCACCAATTGGCTTCATTTTTGAAGTGTACTTGGGTATCACAATCCGGCGTCGAGGAGAAGGGGGATTAGATTGCCCCATGACATGATAAAACCCTTCTTTCTCACATTCTTTCATGCAAACGTCCCTCACCAAATCGTGCATCTTACAAAACCTTAAGCTCCCTGTGGATCCCAACTCACCGGTTAGAATGAGATTTCTATCGATGAGGTCCTGTAAGAACACGCTAGCGGTTGTCTCCAAGGCTTCGCCATTTGTTGGCTTTAGAAACCCTTCGGAAACCCATAGCTGGAGGAGGGTTGAGACACGAATGTTTTCGTCTTCCTCAAACACTCCCATGTATAAAAAACATGGCTTTAAATACACCGGCAAATGATCATAGCTCAGCTTCAACAATCTCAAGCAGTGTTTATCGTTATTCATATTCACCATCGAGGTAAAGTTGCCTTGTATTGATTCCCAAGATGCTCGAGTGGCGTCCATCTTTTTCAGAAGACCTCCCACCACAGCTATGGATAAAGGAAGTCCTCTGCATTTATCAACGATCTTCTCTCCAATGTACTCCAGTTCAGGAGGGCAACTTATCTTCTCACCGAATACTGTTTTGGAGAACAGATCCCAACTGCTAGCCTTATCTAGGAAACTCATGCTGAGGCTATAATCGTTGTTCAGTTGTGAACTCAATTGCGATAGCCTGGTCGTAACCAGTACCCGACTGCCATTACCGTTGTTAGGAAAGAAGCGTTGTATCTCATCCCACGAATCGATATTCCACATATCATCCATCACGATCAGAAACCTTCTAGAGAATAAGTGTTGGTGGAGCTCCAGTCCCAATTTATCTACACTCTTCTTTGTGTCCGTAGCTTGAGAGAGAAGTTCACAGAGGATTTCTCTCGTGTCGTAGTGTTGAGAAATGGTAGCCCAAGCACAAATATCAAAACGCTCCTTGATAAATGGTTTAGCGTAAACACTTTTGGCAAGAAAGGTCTTGCCTATACCGCCCATTCCCACGATCGGGATGACCTGAAAATCAAGTTGGCCTCCGGCAAGCTTTTCCATGATTTCGAGCACGACGCCATCGGACTCCATAAGGGGTTCACTTGGAGCAACAACAGATGCAGCAGGGACATTCGTCAGGGACACTTGGTCATGGACCACTGGCGCCTTCTCGAGTTTTTCAGCCACCACCGCTTTCTTGATCGAATCCATCTCTTCAATCACACTTTGCAAGCAATCATGACATAGGTTGACGGACTTGATCTTCTCGTCATTTTCATTTTTAGATGGTCTCCGCTCAATGCAGTCCACAATGTGGGACTCAATAGCATCTTCGGCCGAATAAGCTGCGTCTGCAATGCGCATCTCCAATGGATCAGCGAATTCTTCGTGAGGAGGAATATTATAGGATTGGAGAGATTTTTGAAAGTAAGTGATACGTTGAGCGATGGAGTTGAGTAGTTGTTTGTCGAGAGAAATCGGTGGGGAAGGATGATGTTCGAGATCATGGATGAGGTTCATAAGAGAAACCAATGCCGCATAAGCTGCCATCTTTTTGGAATTTTAGGTAATTTGTTAGTATGTAATCGAGCAAGTAAACTGTGCTTATATGAAGAAAATAAATCAATATTTAAAATCAAGTTGTGAATCTCCGGTCAAAAAATAAGTATACATTCATCGACTTTTCTTGTTATCAAAAACCTCTATACTATTAAATTTTGCATGTTGGTCGCACCCAATACCTACATCACAACTTACTTTAACATTATGTTCTTTTGTAACGGTGACTATTCTGTATGATTATTCGAACTTGTGCTGAAATAACCGAAGTCGATCGAGTATTCGAGTACATAAACAAACCCGTTATAATCGGCTAAAGAGTAAAAAATGTTTTGAAAAAAATGGAACAAATTTTGGGCAATTTATACCTACACCAAGGTGTACGATTTATGTACTCCGGTGTCAATTATAATGATAATTTTAATTTTAATTAATGAAAAGTTTGTGTCAATTATAATGATAATTTTAATTTTAATTAATGAAAAGTTTTTTATATATATTTTTAAGGATAATTTATTTATTATATAATGATTATTTCATTGTTTATAAATGAATATTTATTTTATGTGTGTGTTTTTCGAAATTATAACATGTTTATCTATTTTTTTTAATAATGTTTTTGTATATTTATAATAAAAAATTTATTTGAACTTTTATATTTAATTGAACTAGGATAGATCATACACCTAATGTATAAGGTATTGCAAATTTTGTACAATATATATCCCATTTGATTTTTTAAATGGACCAAAATTTGTACAATATGACCTCATTGATTTTTTAAAACATTATAAAGTACTGTACTCAACTTGAGCATGTGATTTGATTTTATAATTTTATCCCGTGAATTTCGGATCATAAAATGTAAATCAACAAAGACAAGATAAAGAAAGGACACGGAAGGAGTCGTTGACTTTTCTTTTACACGTGAGTATGATCTGGAGTAGTTGACTTGTTCAACTTTCGAATCCAAAGGAGCAAGTTTTGTATATTTTTTTTCTCGGAAGGTAACGGAGTCGGTAGAGCAAGAGAGGTGGCACTGTGAAGCGCCACACATGGCTTTATGTTCTTTTGTAGCGGTGACTAGTGGGTATGATTATTCGATTTCCACTAATTTATTTATTTTTAGACTATTACACATGGCTGGCTTAATTCTTAGCGTAATTTGCAGGCTAGTACGTTCAGCCCGATTACGTGAGTTTACTTGGTTGGCGTAATTTACTAATTTGCAGTCTAGTATGTTCATGATTTATCACAGAGCACAGCGATTACGAATTATCTCGTCATAAAAAAATGTTGTGTATATTTTATTTGTTTTGAATCAAATTAGCTCGAAGTGATTTATTTGTTTAAAAGTTAGTTATAAGAGCGGTGACGATCATTAATTTACGTAAACTTTCAACTACTTCAACTATGGATACAAATGTATACTAATATACTTTTATATAAAAAAAATATTTTTTTAAATAAATAAATAAATTATTATTATTATTATTTTTTATTTATTATACTTGGAACTCATTGTTTACATCAAGTTAGTAATATTTGTTCTCCATTTATCAACTTTCTTTATTTGTTTTATTTGAGTTTGAAATTTCAAATTAAAAAAAAAATATTGATGTCCAAATATGGTGAATTTTGATCATATTATATTGAATATTAAAGAATACACTATTGTAAATAAATGATCATAAATAACTTTTTAAATCAATTGAATATTAATACTCTCTCAGTTTAACAATTGTCACATTTAATTTGATATGTTCTCTTGTTTGACCGATTACTTATGATAAAAAATATATAAAAATTATAAAAAAAAAATACTAAAAAAAATTTATACTTATAAATTTTATTTTTTATAAATTTTATTATAATTTTTTTTTAATATAATTTTTATATATTTTTTATGAATAACAAATAAGATAGCAGTTGCCACAACTACGTATGAGACAGAAAGAGTATTAATAATATAATTTTATTATATTTAGATTGTTATTAGAAACAATAATAAAATCAAAATAATTCAACTGTAACAACTAATATGAGATAGAAGGAGGATTAATAATATAATTTTTGTTATAAACTCAAAAGGAATTGAGAGAGAATAATATAGTAGAAAGAGAAACAATATAAGAGGAGAATAGAATTGTTATGAATTGTTGTGTATTGTTGTATTCATCATATGGGGAGACCCCTTTATATAGGATACAATCTAGGGTTTCTGACTTAGCCAACAAGTCATTCACTATAATATAATAATATTCATAACACTCCCCCTTAAATGACTATTTACAGGATTACTGTCTCGTTAAAACCTTGCTAGGAAAACCCAGTGGGACAAAACCTGAGCGAAGGAAAAAGAGTACAACTTGCTCCCCCTGATTGTAATCACCGAAGATCTTTGACTTTTTGACAGTAGTTATTGGTGATTAATCGTTCTCATTAAAACCTGTAACTAATAAAACCATATAGGAAAAACTTAGTTATTCAAGTATACATTTTGGTCTTCAGGACACAACCTTCGAATTGTCGAGTTTCACGTTCATTTGTATCATCGTATATTTTTCGTCCTTCTGGGACATGCCTTTACCAGACATCTATTGACTAGAGCATTCGCAATTGCTATAACCGGCCGGTAACTCTTCAGGAGTATTTTAGATGCGTCTAGTGTTCAATATACATTTCTTGACAAATGAACAATAATGTGAACTTCAATTCACAATCATTTGAACTTCAGGTTCAATATTTCACTTTATCTCGAAAATAAACTCATATGGAACATTCTGATGTCCTCATTAATTATTATCGAGTGATGTACATGCCTCGTTAAAAACCTCGTTATAAAACCTTGTAGGAAAAAATAGTCGAGGAAAAGAGTACATGCCATTCACATTTATATTGTGGTGATTGTCTTGTTAAAAACCTTTAACTAAGAAAACCCTGTGGGAAAAACTTAGTAGAGGGAAAAAAATGCAATCACTGGTCTTCAGGACCAATCACTGGTCTTCGGGACCTTGTCTCAATATCAATTTTTGTCCATAATGACATATGTAATATGATATTGTATATGTTTTGATTTTCATTTCCTTTTATTTCAGGAATCCTAAAATTCATCCAAGATTTTCATGTATGTATCTTTCTAATGACTTCTACATGGTCAAATCATACATTTATGCATATCTCTATCGTTGTTGCTGCCAGAAGTATAAGGTAGCGGAACTTAATGTCATCCTTCAAAATATCGAGTTTCTGCGAAAAACTCTTGAGCAACTAATCTCGCTTTTATATCTCACCACATCATTGCTCGTTTTTCGTACGAACACCCACATATATCCTTCTGGGATAATATTTTGAGGTTTGTATTATAGAGTCAAAATATCTCTTTTATTTAGCGAGTCATGCTCAGCCTCAATTGCTCATTTCTATTTCTTTGAGTGCTGCCGGCACACTATTATTGATTTAAGTTTTGGATCTAGTTTTTCTAGAGCAACTCTTGAGGCAAATATGTCGTTGACGACTTTTTCCATGTTGATGACAATTCATTCTATCAACCAAATCTTTTATCATTTCTCAAAATATTTAATTTGGTTGTTCCGCAATCCCACGATTTTCTATTATCATGTGCACATGCTTTTTCAATGGGATTTTCATCTAACTCTCTTCAGGAGATTTTAAGCGTGACTATATTTTATTACCGCGAATTTATTTTATATCTTAAGATCGATCTACTACGCTTCTGACGTATATTAGAATCAACATTTGAGTTGATCTCTTTGGTATTTGAACTTTTATAGTTCATTTTATCACAAATATATGTGATTTTGTCACACCTTCATTAATTTGACAGATTACTTGCTGAATATTGCAAGTCACTTATTTTAATGAACTTCGGGTTCAATTGATTGGTGCGTGGATTTAGAATTAAAGATCTTTTTCATTCAATGAAATTTCTCGGCATTTATATCTTTAATATTCATATCTCCCCCTAATGCCGAGAAATGATCTTCGTTAAATATGCAACTCAATGTAATTGCTATAAACCGATCTTCTGGATCGCGGGCTCAAGGTATTATGCTCGTTCATCAAAATACATTTTAGTGGTGATATGAATATAACTTGCATATATAAAATTTATTCGCAGATGGGAAATGTTTTATTCATTTCCACGCATCATTCATGATATGCATCATTTTCATGTTTAAGTACATTTGTAGTATTCGTGGGGATAATTGGTAAAACTCTTCCGGAGCCCACTCTTAATAGGTCATGCGTAATAATATATTTACCAATGATCCTTCGGGGATACAGTATCTTTACCAATGACCCTTCGGGGATCAAAATAAATCTCAATATATAATTTTCTCAGAAATTACATTTAATTGGAATCGACTTTTTTGATATTCCATGAGTACCAACATAATAATATACATTTGATCTCGATTTTCAAAAGATATCGATCCTTCGGGGATAATTCATATGTAATTATTGTTTCACGAGAACAATCGAATTTGACGTTTCACTATGAGTATCACGAGATTTAACTTTATTAAAAAACATTTAATATTTGAACTTTGCTTCTTCGGGAGCAATCAATAAAAATATTCTTTCACGAATATTTTGTATAGTATCAATATCGATTTAAAATATTTAATGTTTAATTGTTAAACCAGAAGCAATTTGATTTGATATTTCCAAACTTATTGCTACTACGGGAGCAATTTAATTTGATATTTATCGAATAATATCAAATCATGATGTTCTTCCAGAACGATCAATATAATATTTTAAACCGGAGTATATGTTCTTCAGAAACATTCAATTTAATTGATATATTAAGAATAATTGATTTGATAATGCTTCAGGAATATCAAATTTTAATGTTTTTCATGGTAGCTTTATCATATGCTTCAACATATTTAAAATCTTGTAATTCAACGTGGAGTCAATCATACCACGTTTTGGTAGTACGACCAACTTCGGGTGATCGTATATTTCTTTTAAATCTTTCCACAAAACTATTGGATCTTTCATATCAATTTTCAAAGATATTTTTGAGATTATTAGTATATAATCATAATCAATTTGATATTGATATTTCTGAAGAATATCATATCACGATGTTCTTCGGGAACATTTAATTTTGATATTTTTTCACGATATCATATTATGTTTTTCAGGAACATTTTCTTTTGATATTTTTCGGGATCATATCATGTTCTCCAGGAATATTTTATTTTGATATTTCTTCAGAATATCATATCACAATCTTCTTCATGAACATTAAAATTTTAATTAATTTAATAGACATAATTAATTTGATATTATTTCAAGAATATCAGATTATAATGTTCTTCGGGAACATATGATATTACTTTAAAATATCAAATTATAATGTTCTTCGGGAACATATGATATTACTTCAGGAATATCAGATTATAATGTTCTTCGGGAACATATGATATTACTTCAGAAATATCAGATTATAATATTTTTCGGGAACATATGAATTTAAGAAGAAAAGAGGAGAAGTAGATATATTTATAATTATTAATGAATATAAACAAAAATATAAATTCTTGCCTTTGAGTACGGATCTTGGATGAGTAGAACTTCGATGAAGAACGCGATGGAGCTTCGGATCTTGGATGAGTAGAACTTCGATGAAGAACGCGATAGAGCTTTCGTGCTGATAACGTGTTATAAACTCAAAAGGAATTGAGAGAGAATAATATAGTAGAAAGAGAAACAATATAAGAGGAGAATAGAATTGTTATGAATTGTTGTGTATTGTTGTATTCATCATATGGGGAGACCCCTTTATATAGGATACAATCTAGGGTTTCTGACTTAGCCAACAAGTCATTCACTATAATATAATATTCATAACAATTTTATTATATTTGGATTATTATATAAAGAATTATTTTTAACGAAAATATGATGAGATCAAATTTTCAAGGGCATTGCTATTTGCACCTCTTTTATTATAAGTCCACCCCTCTATTAAACACACCTCATTATTAAAAATTAAAATTATAGTAGTAATTTAATACATTGAATAAAATACCATTCATACCCTTAGAGTAGTTTGAAACTGAAAAAATTAAAAACAAATCTTTATTAATTAATGACTAGACAACAATTAATTTGTCTAAAAAGACTGATTTATCACTTTTCAAATTATTTTATGATTATTAATCAAAATAAACATAGAAAATAGAGAGATAAGAAATCACAGCCACAACAAAAAAAAGTAAAAAAAAAATTAAAAAAATCAAATGAAAATAAAAGTACGTAAAAAATAGAAAATTAAGAACAAAAATAAAAAATTTCAAAAGAAAATTAAGAACAAAAAATAAAAAACTTCAAAAGAAAAAAAAACAAAGATTTTTAGTAGAATCTTTTATATTGTTTCAATGTTTTTTCTTATTTTATTAATGTATGGTTTTCATTATATTTATACAATGTGTTGTCGATTTTTTTATCTATTTTTATACTTATTTTTTTTTTCTATTAGCTTTTACTGTAAAAAAAATTAATTTATTTTTCTGATTTTTATAATTTTATTTCATTACAATAATAATTCTAAATGGGGTTTTTATAAAATTTAAATTTACTAGTTTTAATAATATTTAAATAATTTAGTTAGAAAAAATCAGATTTTTAACGGACAAAAAGTTTGTTTTTAATTTTGTAGATTTTTTTTGGTAAAGGTCAAATTTTGTAGATTTTTATTAAAAAAGCTAATGTATATTGATTTTTTAATTTAAGGGTATAATTGATATTTCAATTGATGTATTAATGTAAAGAAAAAAAAAATAAGGGAGTGTGTTTAGTAAGGGGTGAACTTATAATATTTTGGGGTGCAAATAGCAACTCCCCTTTTTTTAAATGTTGATTATTTTTTATAAATTGATTTGTGTAATACTCTTGTTAAATGATCAATGATTTTTTTTACTTCTCGTGTTAGAAAAAAGTCCGTAGAAATCTATCATAATTATGAGAGATTTTAAAATTTCAGTTATAATTTTTTAAAAAAATACATTAAAAAGTCTGTCGAAAACTATTAATTTTTAGAAAATTTAAAATTTCATTAAAATTCGGAACTATTCAATTAAAAATTTTAAAATTTTAAAATTTCATAGGTATTCAACCGTGATTTTAATATATTTTAATCGATTTTAATGGATTTCATAGCCTGTAACGCCCCAATTTTTGTAACTCAAAATAAAAGATATTTCATCAGAAAATAATTCCGTACTTAGAGGCGCTACTCACGTACTTTTGAAAAGTCAAATGTTCCACGTCATATTTTTCAAATCTCAATAATAAAAAAAATAAAATCATCATTTCAGAGTTATTAGTTCAAAAATAAAGTACCTCTAGATGTTTTTTAAATCAAAGTTTGCAGCGAAAAATAATAGATAATAACCAAATAAAATTCCTAATCCGTCTCCTCGTCATTCCCCCGGTGATCATCCTCGTAAGTACCTGAAAAACAATGCGTTGATTTGGGGTGAGCTCAACGTGCTCAATAAGGACTACTCATCTCCAATCAACATCTCAAATCACC
This sequence comes from Euphrasia confusa, assembly GCA_954870475.1. Taxonomy (NCBI): domain Eukaryota; kingdom Viridiplantae; phylum Streptophyta; class Magnoliopsida; order Lamiales; family Orobanchaceae; genus Euphrasia; species Euphrasia confusa. The sequence continues at coordinate 1,231,689 of OX940949.1, forward strand.
GTACGATATATATATACAATTATCATATCATGAAATCACAAAATGAAACATAATTTTCAATACATGTTGCGCATATTATAGAACACGGCGTGTAAACCACGATGCCTCCTCCTGACACTGACCCTTCTGGGTCACAGGTTCTATAATATAAATTTTTGACCCATGCGAGTGTACCTCGGTGCCACCTCCTGACACTGACCCTTTTGGGTCACGAGTCTAAAACATTTTCATATCATGCAATAATTCACGTATTTAAATCACATATAACACATACTTTGAAATTAGACATTAAAAAGGAGATGAAAAACCCCTACCTTATAAGCGTGTCGTGCAATTAAGTCTTTGAATCCGAGAGAAAGTCCTAAGACCCTTGCCCCTCGTTTCCTATTAAGTTTAAAATTCTCAGTCTAAAAGGCTGACTTTTAATGAAAGTAAACATGGATTTATTATTTGTTTATTAGTAATTCACTGTTATGATATGTTAGGATTTTCGCCTAACTTCGTCTCTACAAGAAACGATAAACACGGAACGAGAAACGAAAGAAATTATAAGCAAAAATAAAGAACACGTATTTATAGTGGTTCACCCGAATAGGCTACGTCCACTTTGCCGCTGCAGATCCTTTCACTAGAATAATAATTGACTCCGGGGAGTTTACAAACGCACACACACGATCTCAGTAATCTCACGCTCTCAATTATATCTCTATTCTAGTCTTTTGTGCTCTCTTAACCCTAAATACACGAGTAGGGCTCTTTAAATAGGGGTAGGAGACTTGGAGGAGAAGAAAACGCGTACACGGCTGAAAAGCCCCCCGATTGTCGGCAGACGCCATAACCAGGCCAATTCAATGTCGGCCGACATTTCATCCGAAGTTCGGGATTCAGCTCGGGTTGTGCCTCGCATTCCACAGAATATTGATTCTGGCTCCATGTCGGCCGACAGGGCCTGATGTCGGCCGACACCAGGCCAAAACTTCAGCTGGCCTCCGTGGTGCACTCCCGACGCACGTCCGACTTCGATCCGACGTTTTTCTTCGTCCCCTCCGGCGTGAATAAACCTTCACACCCAACAATCTCCCACTTGAAGTTAATTCACGACCCCTATCTCCTCTTCTCACTTGGAGGCGAATCTCGAAAACCTCCCACTGCAGCGGCATCCCCGGTTCTCACCAACATCGCCCAGTCGAAGTCTTCACCGACTTCGACGCATTACGACTTCTCAGGTTCCTCCAGGCCTTATTCACCTTGCCATCCCCGGTAACCTTCTCTTCACCTTGCGATTCACCTTCGGACCTCCGAAATCGCAACATCGAAACCAAGCTCTTCCAAGCTCCCAGATGTCGCCTCCCCGAATCGCTAGTGAAACGGCTAACCTTCACTGGATGATCACCACCGGCATTCACATGCCAATCGTCTATCCCCGACGACCCTTTCTGATAGCCTCTAACATACTCATCGTCAGCTTCACGACTAACGACTCCCACCGCATGGGATATGTCGGCCTTCTCAACAATGCACTTCGACTTTTCCGTAAGACTTCCTCCAGCAGAGACGCAAGGAATCTTACCCGAATGCATTCTCTCGTTTCTCACGGACGAGTCACCGTGTGACAATAACGAGGTCGCCTCGTTTCTCATTGCCAGCTCCCACTTGCTCGATTTCCCAGCCAACATTGCCTCATCGTCTCGACTTGAAAGCTCGTGATTGGTCTTCAAGATCTCATTCGGTTGGTCTTCTTGTTGGAATAGGTGACCGGCGAGCCAACGGTTGGCCGAGCGGTTAACCGTATTCCGTTATATAACGGTTTATTTCGTTAATTAATGAAACCTATATTAATGGCATATACTATATCTTCTCCCAATGTTGAATCATAGATATAGTCCTGTACAGTTACACATGTTGTATGAATTCGGTTTTGTGGAAACCGAGAGATAATTCTGTTAACGCAACGTAACTGGTCAAACTCAGTTCCTAGTCGATGGGTTACGCCAATAACAAGGATACCCGGCCTTTCCCCCTTGAGACTAGCACTTAGTGTATGTGGGCTAATCTCGAGCCTCGGTGTTGGGACATCGACATACTTGAGTGGGTGCTCACTGTTGATGAGTTCACTGAACCCCCTCTCCCTGGAATCTCTAAGTGGTTATCACTGATCGAGTAGAGAATTCCATAATATAGTTGTACACAATTAATCCTTAAGACCCAGACATCACCGTGACTTCATCAGAGGACTAGCTATATCGTGACATGTCTCTGATTCCCTGGAAAGGGAGTAAGTCGAAAAAGGAGACAATGTTCATGCAGTTCGAAATCTGATGTGAAGTCTGTGCATGGTAGTAGGGGATCTGATCGCTTGATATAGATCATGGATGTCCTGTGTGTTCTGATGGTTCGTAGTCCCGGAATCTCTGGCCAGAGTTGAATAGTGAGGTGATTAGAGAAATGTGTTTCTCTGAATCAATCACGAATGGATTTTACGAAACCTAGAACGTACGCACAGTTATCAAACTCAACAAGAGATCTCGATTAACCAATATCTCTAGTTTGATCGGGACATATGTATCGGAGGGATCGTACTGTACGCTAACTATATTACAAGGTTCTTGCAGGCACTTCATTTGTATCTAGGGAATTAGTGAAGCGTGGCTGCTAGACGCTCGTCACTGATTCGTTGGGCACCGACTTGTTCGGAGATTAAATAATATGATTATTAATCTAAAACTCTTGGGAGTAGTTGAAATAAGAACAATATGTTGTTCGAATCACAATATGTTGTGAGCCCACAGCTAGTTATACACCTGAACCATTGAGGGTCACATTCTCGTGTAAACCGATCCTTGAATACGATCATGTATTAATTAACTGTTAATTAAGTACATATAGTCGGAGGTCAATATGATTGAATCCGAGATTCATAATTGTGATTATGAGTTGGAAATAATAATGAGCTAAAGAAAACGGACACGATGGTGTACACTTTCTATTTTGGGAAATTTCCCGATTTAGCAGTACCCCTGAAATGGGCTTTCCGATTTTGTGAAATTGGAAATTTTTATTTTTATCTCATATTGATGAGAAAATTAAAACGAGAAAGAAAATATAATCGTTATATTTTTCGGAGATGAAATTGATTGTCAATTTTGGAGAAACGTATTGACGGCTAATGTATTGGGCCGGCTAAGGTTAATGGATCCGATCCATTAGGGTTTGAGCTCAACAAGCTCCTTTCTTCACCTATAAAAGGAGCCTCATAGGCAAGAGAATAAACACACCAAAGTGAAGAGCTCAAAACCCTAGCCTCACTTTCTCTCCTCTCCTTCTCCCTCTCGTCCGCCCCCTCGGCTCCTCCCTCGGAGGACCGCCGACAAGCGGAGCCGCCGCCCGCCGCCGCCTAGTGCCGCCGCCGGCAGTCGCCTCCCCTCGCCGAAATCCGATTCCGGCACCGTTTTTCCGGCCCGTTTTTCCCGTCGTATTCTCCCTTACGTGTTTCTAGTGCAATACGTAAGTTGGATTACCTATACGAGGTGAAACCTGATTAGACGAGAGACGCCGAAGGAACGCCCGAGCTCAGCCCGAGTCGCGCCCGTGCGCTCCAGCCGTGACACACGAGTCCAGCCGAGAGCCCCGCCACTCGCCCGACTCTCCCCGCACACGACTCGTGCCGTCCCCGCGTCGCATCCGCGCGACTTCCGACGAACCTCGTTTCGTCCGATGAATCCCTAAGGTACTTACGATTAAATTTAGATTTAATTGTTTGCGCTAAATGTTTGCGCTATGTACTGTTAATGTTTGCGCTATGGGATTTTAATTGATATAGAAAAATTAATTGTGATTAATTTAAATGTCAATGAAATTCAAATTGATTCGAATTAAATAATATGATTATCTTAATTGTCAATTTGACGCAAACGAATTATGTGCACATGTTTACGTAATCAATTATATATGTGTAATTAATTAATTTGATTAATTTAATTGCACAATTCAAGTTGATTAGAATTAAATAATATGATTATGTTAATTGTCAATCTGATACAAATTAATTATGTGCGGATGTTTACATAAACTCAAGTTGATTAGAATTAAATAATAAGATTATGTTAATTGTCAATTTGACGCAAATTAATTATGTTTGTATGTTTACGTAATTAATTGTAATATATTAATATGATTAATATAATTGCGCTATAAGTAATATATTAATATGATTAATATAATTGCGCTAGAAGTAATTATTTTATATGATAATATAATTGCGCAGAAATAATTAATTTATATGATAAATTTATTTGCGCTAGATTTAATTTATGTAGTATGGGATGCATGAATTAAATATTTAATTATTTGATAATTAAATTAAATGGTGGATTATTTATTCTAATTAGATTTGAATTAAATCAATTAATGCATGTAATATTGAAAATAAGATTTTCAATAAAATAAAATAAATATAATGTAAAATGTTTACATTAATGAAAAACGGTTTTTCATAAAATTTTTGTTTTCCGCTGCGTATACATGCACGATCCCCAACAGTGGTATCAGAGCTTAGGTTCTGAAATTGATTAATTGTCTATGAATATAATCGTCTAAAGCGTGCTGTTTGTTGAATTGATTGATTTAATGTTGTTTAATTGGGACTTTGTTGTTTCTATTAAGATATTTATTTCTATCTAATAGATTGAAACAATGCCTGATTTGTTATCAAGTAACAATTCAATGTCGAACATGAATGCACCTCGGGGAGTGATTCATCTAGACTTGTTTTTGTTAAAACAAATTAGAGACATCGAGCCATATGATGGCATGATTCGATGGTCTGCTCGGCTCCCCCATTTATGGGAGATAGGGTCGCTCGCATGATGAATCGCTGGTTAGAAACCTCGAGTTTCACTTACGAGACATCACGTTTTGATTATTAAAATATTAATAAATTGAAATAGAAAGGAAGTATCAATATTTAATTTAGTGAAATTATTTATTGACCAATTAAATAATTGATTTAAATATTCAATCAACAAGGTGATAGATTAATTATTTGATTTAATTGTTAAATCAAGTTAATTAATAGAGCACCATTTAATTTACATACCTCGTTTTAATTGTGATTAAATGCTGTGTGAATTATGTGAGAAATATATATTGTGATATATGTTATGATCGTATGTGCTCGTTAGGATGACCTATAGAGGACATAGTTGTTAAGAATCAACAATCGATCACTCACTTCATTCTCTCCTGAGAATGTATAACGATTATTCTGATGAGATAACCAATCCTATACTCCTCCATTCTCTCCCGAGAATGTATATCAAGCCTTAAAGGAGAACCGATGTGTCGTTCTTTCTCCTTTCCTTCTACCGACAATAAATTATGTGAAAGCCACTTACAAGTAGTATGGTATGCCGTGTTAGCGGGGAGTACTGCTTGTGAGTTAAGCTGTAATTTATTGACATAAGATGGAGAGGTGTTAGCTACGATTCTTTTGAATATGTGTGGTCGGATAGATTAACTATGGGCTTACACATGTTTACTGGAGTCCAACTTTCACTTCTCAGATCGGTAGGTCGGTCTTGACACATGGTTGACTTTGAAGGGTACGATTAACGTAGTTCATTGTCATGGTGAGGAAAAGTAATCTTTAGGGTCACATAGAGATGTGATTGAAAATGTTTCTACCTTTAGGTGAATATAATCGGGCTAGATTAACTACGGGTTATATTCACGCTATTGGACCTAAAGCCCAACTAAGGAAAAATAAGTTTTCCCGTCTGTCTGCTAGAGGATAGCGGAATTCGAAAAATTTAGTGGGAGGCAATTAAATGATAAAGACCAAACATTTAATTATAATCATTAATAACGAATTATCTCAATGTTAATCTTCTTAATATTTCTCAGTAATATTCTCTAAGATATCCCGTAACATCGATACTCGACCAATCCAAATCAAAACTCACTGGCCCAAACCATTTGAATTGGAATCTCAATCTTGTGATTTAAAATGATGAGTGCCTCTATGTACTTGAGAATAGATTATTTGATAATCTCACTCAACCTTTGACTGCTGAGGACTTCTACTTATGAGAAGTGAATTCCTAGTTCTTATGAATCGTTCATTATGAACTGCAACATGAACAAACTCGATCCTTAAATGGATAAGTAGTTCAAGATGTTGATCAACGAGTCAACCATCAATACGAGAAATTTGTTCTCATTATTGCTTCTTCATGAAAGAAGTGTTCTTCTTGAAGAAAATGACGGAAATGGTTTCCGGTCTAAGCATAAAGATGGATAAAGGTGATACTAGAAGGGCGACTAAGAACAAGGTCAACAAATGAGTTGATGACGCTTGCCATCGTTGTGTGAATAAAGGTCATAGGGCCATAACTGCTAAAATGCCTTGGGCAGAAACGTTCTGACAAAGGTTCGTATTGGGTTATAGTTATTCTATTGTTTTGAACAATTGATTATTTGTTTCGTCTAATTTTAGAAACCTATTATTAATAGAAATGTTCTATTATTAGATCTTACTTATATATTTGATATAGACGATAAAGGTTTTAATTTTGTTTTGGAAATCCGATTTCCTTTATACAAAAGAAAGCAAATATGATTTGCTAAAGACGATTAACAAATATACAAGAATGAACTAAACCCAAATATCAGCAATAGATAAAAGTCAAAATCCCGCACAACTTTAGCACGCTAGTTGAGCATGTTGAAGGTCTATTGGATTTGATCCAAACGGAGATGTGTGATCCACTAATGTGTTAGTGTTGGGGGTGGTTTTCAACTACCAAATTTACTTATGAAGTAAACGTCTCTAATTTTGAAGTGTTCAATAATTTTAGACATCAAAGTAGGAAACCAACTTGGTTGCTATATTACGATATGATCGTGGTAATAAATATTTAAGCACCAAGCTTATTGACTATCTAAAAGAGAATACGATTCTCTGGCAATGGACTCCGTCTGGAACTCTTTAATTGTATTGAGTGTCCGAATGTTGGAATCAAACTTTGTTGGACATGGTTCGATCCACAAAGGGGTTCGCCAAATTGCCGACGAAACTGTAAAAGTCCTGCACTTTTGACAGTCGTCCATTTGCTGAATATTGTTACCACCAAAGCAGTTAAAACCACACCATATGAACTTGGGCACTCCCGTATCCTGCTTGCGTGAAGCGGCTAGTGGGAGATAGTGGATCCGGCTTATGCCATTTTGTGGGGTATCCTGAACATTCACAAGGATACCTGTTCTACTATATTTCTAAAACAAAATGTTTGTTTAAAGAAATGTTGCCTTCTTAGAGAAGAAGTTTCTATTCGATAGAAAAGGCAATATAGTAAATCTCGAAATAGTTCGAGAACATGAACCACACTATGAAGTTCAAACACAAGTACTTGGAGATGAACCAATTCAACAAACCACTGATATACCTCTTCATCTATCGGTTCGTAAATCCGAAAGTGTTCGGAAGGTACCTGGTAGACGGTTCCAACTTGATAATGATCAAGATAAAGTTGACGATGGATATGATCCAATAAACTTCAACTGGTTCGTATTAGATATGAATATGGGACATTGGCTTATTGCCATGAAATTCATAATGGACTGTATGTACTCCAACAAGGTTTGACCTTGGTAGATCCACCAAAGGGAATCGTTCCCAAAGGCTGCATATTGATCTATTAATTATGACGTGAGAGTATATATATAGAAAGGTGTGACCTTTAAAGCAAGGATGATGGCGAAAGAAGTTACTCAAAGACAATGTGTTGTTTATGAGGCAATCTTTCCATCAGTCGCTATGCTTAAGTCCATTACAATTTTGCTGGCCATTTCTGCATAGTACGACTATGAGATATGGAAAATAGATATGAGGTCTACTTTCCTTGAATGTGATATTATGGAAGAGTTGTAGCGCAGCCGGAAGGCTTCATATTTTCTGGAAAGGAGCAAAAGGTTTGCATACTCCAGCGATCCATTTATGGATTGAAACGAGCATCCCTAAAATGGAACATGTGTTTTAAATACAATAGTCAAAGCGTTGACTTGGTATAAAACTTAAAGGTACCTTGTATTCAAGAAGGTTAGTGGGAGCGCAGTGAAATTTAAGTGTTGTACGTTGATGACATACTAATCATAGGGATGATTGAGTGATGTTGCAGTCAATGAAAGCACGGTTATCCACACGTTTCTCGAATAAAGGATTTGAGCAGAGGCATCCTACGTATTGTGATACGTCACTATAGATATAGATCTAGAAGGATGCAAAATCTTCTCAATCCTTGTACATAGAAACTGTTTCTGAAATGGTTTAGCATGGAAGAATCCCGAAGAGATTCTTGCCAATGTCCCATGGGGTTCATCTCTCGTAATTCGTGTGACTGTAATGTTGATGGAATTCGAGGAGATGAAACGGACAACACATATATCTCCGCACTAGGGAGCATTATGTATGGCATGCTGTGTACTAGACGTGATATTAAAAATGTTGTGAGTGTCACAAGTGAATATCAGTCGAACCCAAGACCGGCTTATTTGAAGTCGTGAAGGACGAAATCCTTGAGCACTAGCAATCAAAAGCATTAAGGAATTGTTCTTAGTCTATGGGAGGTCCGGGTTGAATTTAGAGGTACTTGCGAACTCTAGTTTTCAACCGGATGTGGATGACTAAAAGTCGATATCGGGATTCATATTCGAGCTTAGAGGTGGTGTCGTATGCTGGAATGGTTCCTGCAAACGACTAATGATTCTACCACGAGAACCTGAATATGTTGCAGCATCTAAAGCTGTAAAAGAGACTGTTTTGGACACGGAACTTTATCCAAATGTTGGTTATAATTCCGGACGCAAATAATCAAGTAACTTGTACTGTGATTATACGGTGTCCTGTAGCGAATGCTAAGGAACCGAGATCTCATCAGAAGTCCAAACATGTACTTGAGAGAATATCATGTGATCTAAGAGATTAATGACAGAGGTGACGTCTGAGTCGAGAGTGTCACTTCGGAAGATAACTTTGTAGATCCCTGTACTAGGCCTTTATCTGAATATGTCCGCGAGAAACATCGAGGGTCGATGGGACTAAGATTCATGGATAGTTGGCTCTAGGTCAAGTGGGAGATTGTTGGAATAGGTGACCGGCGAGCCAACGGTTGGCCGAGCGGTTAACCGTATTCCGTTATATAACGGTTTATTTCGTTAATTAATGAAACCTATATTAATGGCATATACTATATCTTCTCCCAATGTTGAATCATAGATATAGTCCTGTACAGTTACACATGTTGTATGAATTCGGTTTTGTGGAAACCGAGAGATAATTCTGTTAACGCAACGTAACTGGTCAAACTCAGTTCCTAGTCGATGGGTTACGCCAATAACAAGGATACCCGGCCTTTCCCCCTTGAGACTAGCACTTAGTGTATGTGGGCTAATCTCGAGCCTCGGTGTTGGGACATCGACATACTTGAGTGGGTGCTCACTGTTGATGAGTTCACTGAACCCCCTCTCCCTGGAATCTCTAAGTGGTTATCACTGATCGAGTAGAGAATTCCATAATATAGTTGTACACAATTAATCCTTAAGACCCAGACATCACCGTGACTTCATCAGAGGACTAGCTGTATCGTGACATGTCTCTGATTCCCTGGAAAGGGAGTAAGTCGAAAAAGGAGACAATGTTCATGCAGTTCGAAATCTGATGTGAAGTCTGTGCATGGTAGTAGGGGAGCTGATCGCTTGATATAGATCATGGATGTCCTGTGTGTTCTGATGGTTCGTAGTCCCGGAATCTCTGGCCAGAGTTGAATAGTGAGGTGATTAGAGAAATGTGTTTCTCTGAATCAATCACGAATGGATTTTACGAAACCTAGAACGTACGCACAGTTATCAAACTCAACAAGAGATCTCGATTAACCAATATCTCTAGTTTGATCGGGACATATGTATCGGAGGGATCGTACTGTACGCTAACTATATTACAAGGTTCTTGCAGGCACTTCATTTGTATCTAGGGAATTAGTGAAGCGTGGCTGCTAGACGCTCGTCACTGATTCGTTGGGCACCGACTTGTTCGGAGATTAAATAATATGATTATTAATCTAAAACTCTTGGGAGTAGTTGAAATAAGAACAATATGTTGTTCGAATCACAATATGTTGTGAGCCCACGGCTAGTTATACACCTGAACCATTGAGGGTCACATTCTCGTGTAAACCGATCCTTGAATACGATCATGTATTAATTAACTGTTAATTAAGTACATATAGTCGGAGGTCAATATGATTGAATCCGAGATTCATAATTGTGATTATGAGTTGGAAATAATAATGAGCTAAAGAAAACGGACACGATGGTGTACACTTTCTATTTTGGGAAATTTCCCGATTTAGCAGTACCCCTGAAATGGGCTTTCCGATTTTGTGAAATTGGAAATTTTTATTTTTATCTCATATTGATGAGAAAATTAAAACGAGAAAGAAAATATAATCGTTATATTTTTCGGAGATGAAATTGATTGTCAATTTTGGAGAAACGTATTGACGGCTAATGTATTGGGCCGGCTAAGGTTAATGGATCCGATCCATTAGGGTTTGAGCCCAACAAGCTCCTTTCTTCACCTATAAAAGGAGCCTCATAGGCATGAGAATAAACACACCAAAGTGAAGAGCTCAAAACCCTAGCCTCACTTTCTCTCCTCTCCTTCTCCCTCTCGTCCGCCCCCTCGGCTCCTCCCTCGGAGGACCGCCGACAAGCGGAGCCGCCGCCCGCCGCCGCCTAGTGCCGCCGCCGGCAGTCGCCTCCCCTCGCCGGAATCCGATTCCGGCACCGTTTTTCCGGCCCGTTTTTCCCGTCGTATTCTCCCTTACGTGTTTCTAGTGCAATACGTAAGTTGGATTACCTATACGAGGTGAAACCTGATTAGACGAGAGACGCCGAAGGAACGCCCGAGCTCAGCCCGAGTCGCGCCCGTGCGCTCCAGCCGTGACACACGAGTCCAGCCGAGAGCCCCGCCACTCGCCCGACTCTCCCCGCACACGACTCGTGCCGTCCCCGCGTCGCATCCGCGCGACTTCCGACGAACCTCGTTTCGTCCGATGAATCCCTAAGGTACTTACGATTAAATTTAGATTTAATTGTTTGCGCTAAATGTTTGCGCTATGTACTGTTAATGTTTGCGCTATGGGATTTTAATTGATATAGAAAAATTAATTGTGATTAATTTAAATGTCAATGAAATTCAAATTGATTCGAATTAAATAATATGATTATCTTAATTGTCAATTTGACGCAAACGGATTATGTGCACATGTTTACGTAATCAATTATATATGTGTAATTAATTAATTTGATTAATTTAATTGCACAATTCAAGTTGATTAGAATTAAATAATATGATTATGTTAATTGTCAATCTGATACAAATTAATTATGTGCGGATGTTTACATAAACTCAAGTTGATTAGAATTAAATAATAAGATTATGTTAATTGTCAATTTGACGCAAATTAATTATGTCTTATGTTTACGTAATTAATTGTAATATATTAATATGATTAATATAATTGCGCTATAAGTAATATATTAATATGATTAATATAATTGCGTTAGAAGTAATTATTTTATATGATAATATAATTGCGCAGAAATAATTAATTTATATGATAAATTTATTTGCGCTAGATTTAATTTATGTAGTATGGGATGCATCAATTAAATATTTAATTATTTGATAATTAAATTAAATGGTGGATTATTTATTCTAATTAGATTTGAATTAAATCAATTAATGCATGTAATATTGAAAATAAGATTTTCAATAAAATAAAATAAATATAATGTAAAATGTTTACATTAATGAAAAACGGTTTTTCATAAAATTTTTGTTTTCCGCTGCGTATACATGCACGATCCCCAACACTTCTCTCACCGGAAAATCTTCCACATCACTTCTCAGCTCTCCACTTTTCGACTCTCTCTCGATCTCCGAGAATCGAACTCTGCTCTGCTCTTCGAGAAACGAACTCCGATCCATGCGAGACATCCCCGAATCCTCACTCACACGACCCAGTTCGCAATGCTCAGGCGCATTGGTGTTTTCGGCTCCACCAATCTCAACACGACCTCCAGCCGTAGTGTAAAGGGTGCCCGTCTTTCGACCACGAGCAATCACCACCGCACCCTTCGTCACTTTCCAAGACCTATCATCGAAGGTCACCTTATGGCCGTCTCTTGCAAGCTGACTGACCGAGATCATATTTCTCTTCAGCTTCGGCACATACCTAACCTTCGAAAGCTCCAACGTCTGTCTACGAGACGTCTTCAAAGTCACGTTTCCAACACCACCAACCTTCAAAGTCCGACCATCCCCGAGGCGAACTTTCCCACGATTCCCAGCAATGAAACTCTTCATGCCATCACGTCTTGTTGTGGTATGAAACGACGCTCCCGAATCCAACACCCAGGAGTCTTCAGGATTCTCAGAAGATGTTAGCAAGACATCTCCTTCATCCTCGTCAGTTACCGCATTGGTTTGAGCCCTCGCAGACTCCCTGCAATGCCGCTTGATATGTCCCTCCTTCTTGCAATTCCAACAAACCACTTTCTTGCCTCCGCTGCCATGATTAGTGTTGCTCCCTCGACCTCGTCCTCGGCTCTCAGTACTTAGGACAGAACCAGACGTTGCCGGCAGAAGATCCTTCTTTCTCAGCTCCTCGGCCAGGACGCTATCTCTGACATCAGAGAATTTGAGATTCTCCTTCCCCATGGAGTTACTAATCGCAGCCCTCATGGGCTCCCAGCTATCCGGCAAAGACGCCAGCAAGATCAGTGCACACACCTCGTCGTCGAACGCAATTCCGACCGCCTTCAGCTTGTTCAGGTTTGAACTCATCTCATGGATATGAGCCGCAGCATCGAACCCGTCTTTCATCCTCAAGTTGAATAGGCTCTTCATGAGGTGTATCTTGTTGTTTGCAGTGGGCTTCTCATACTTGTTGGCAAGGGCCTTCATCAAGCCTTGAGTGGTCTTCTCATCGGCCACATCATCCGCCACCCTCATCGACAGAGATAATCGGATTATCCCCACAACCTGTCTGTCGAGCTCAAGCCATTTATCATCTTCCATCTTCTCCGGCTTCGGACCCAATGGTTGATACAGCTTCCTCCCGTACAGGTAATCCTCGATCTGCATCTTCCAATGCCTATAATTCTTTCCATCAAATTTCGTCACAGAGAAATTCGCAAGATCTCCCATCGTCTCTTCAATCGCTTCCTTGAAGCTCTGATACCAGTTGTTAGGATTTTCGCCTAACTTCGTCTCTACAAGAAACGATAAACACGGAACGAGAAACGAAAGAAATTATAAGCAAAAATAAAGAACACGTATTTATAGTGGTTCACCCGAATAGGCTACGTCCACTTTGCCGCTGCAGATCCTTTCACTAGAATAATAATTGACTCCGGGGAGTTTACAAACGCACACACACGATCTCAGTAATCTCACGCTCTCAATTATATCTCTATTCTAGTCTTTTGTGCTCTCTTAACCCTAAATACACGAGTAGGGCTCTTTAAATAGGGGTAGGAGACTTGGAGGAGAAGAAAACGCGTACACGGCTGAAAAGCCCCCCGATTGTCGGCCGACGCCATAACCAGGCCAATTCAATGTCGGCCGACATTTCATCCGAAGTTCGGGATTCAGATCGGGTTGTGCCTCGCATTCCACAGAATATTGATTCTGGCTCCATGTCGGCCGACAGGGCCTGATGTCGGCCGACACCAGGCCAAAACTTCAGCTGGCCTCCGTGGTGCACTCCCGACGCACGTCCGACTTCGATCCGACGTTTTTCTTCGTCCCCTCCGGCGTGAATAAACCTTCACACCCAACATGATATTAATTGGCATATACTTGTATTAGCACATACGGTAGTTTACTATTTGAGTTTGATTGTAATGTTGGGAAATCTGATAAGGTCTGAACTGGAAATATTGAGAATCACTGTTAAAGATTATTTGTAGTAAAGAGGTTTCGACAGTTTCAAAGGTTGGTGAGAACTAATTAAAATCAAGCTTAATTTAATCCTCACTCAAACACATGGAACATGTATACATCTATGGCCTAATTAGGATGGCTGGAGTAGTAATTAACCTTTATTCACTAACACTAATTTATTTCTACTCGATTAATTAAACTAAAAGAGACTGACAGTAGAGGATTTATATATACTCAATCTGACCCTTCTATATTAACTGGTGGCAATTAGGAGACAACCTTATTTGTACACCTAACACAATTGTTTTACTAACGTAGATGAAGGTATTATTTGAGTAGCTAAAATTAGGCAAAGAAGCAGTTAAATCATCTCTCTCTATAAGGATTCACAGGAAAACTTATTATCGATTTAGAAATCTAAGGAGGGGGTCGAAGGATTACCTTGTTACTAGTGGCTACGAAACCAGGAGAGCAGAGCCAACGGAATAAACGACAATGAAGCTAGCACTTAAGCGTTTGCGTCTAAGGCTCGAGGACTGGAATTTGCTTGCAGGCGAAGAAGATCGTCCTCCGCCTTGTGGGGTGCGTGCGTGTTTTCCTTAGTATACTTATCACTGTATTTGTTCGTGTTTAAGAGTTGTGGAAGTAGGGTTTGGTTGCGGTGTTAGATGTATATTTATACTTTAGGAGTTTCTCTCTTTGCTGAGTTTGTTCAAACGGCTATAAGATTAGTTTTGGTCAACTAGAAATTTTAGGAACTTGTGGAATTGATTATTGACGGAGTATTGATCTCCTTTGAGAAATACAATTAATTAATTTAGATGTATAATTATTATTATTATTATTATTATTATTATTATTATTATTAGTTTATTAAATTCTAATTCAGCGCAAAGTCAGGACATCTAAAGAAAAATTAAATAATTTTAAATAATTAATTATTTTATTTTATTCTATACGCATGGACATTACAATACTACTTTCCTTCGAAAAATTTCGTCCTCAAAATTCAGAGACTAAACAATAGGCAGAAAACTCGGATACTTTGCGTAAAATTCATCCTCTCGTTCCCATGTAGCTTCACTCTTGTTATGTCGTCTCTATTTAACTTTGATCAGAACAACTTCTCTGTTCCTTAATGTTTGGACCTTACGATCCAATACTTCCTCGGGAGTCTCTTCGTATGTGAGATCTTCTCGAATGTCTAACTCGTCGTGACACACAATGTGTCTCGGGTCATGCACATATTTTCTGAGCATAGACACGTGAAAGACGTTGCGCACGTTTGAAAATTTCGGTGACAATGCTAGCTCGTAAGCTAAGTCTCCGATCCTTTTTAATATCTCGAAAGGACCTATGTATCTCGGTTTCAGTTTACTCTTCTCGCCGAATCTTATGATGCCTCTCCGGTGCTACTTTCAAAAATACATGATCACCAATCTCAAAGTGAAGCTCTTTCCTTCGTCGGTCGGCGTACGATTTTTGTCTATCTTCGGCGACTTTAATCCGATTTTGTATAGTAGCGATGTGTTTCACGGTTTTTTGGACCAACTCGGGTCCTAGAATCTTTTTCTCACCCACTTCGCTCCAATATAATGGGGATCTACACTTTCTTCCGTACAAAGCTTCATATGGCGCCATACCGATTGTCGCTTGGTAACTATTGTTGTAAGCAAACTCTACCAACGGTAAAAGCGTCTCCCATTGACCTCCCAAATCTAGAATGCAAGTTCTCAACATATCTTCAAGTATTTGATTCGTTCTTTCGGATTGACCATCCGTTTGGGGGTGATAAGCTGTGCTGAACCGTAATTTTGTTCCAAGAGCTTCTTGCAAACTTCTCCAAAATCGAGAAGTGAATCTCGTGTCTCTATCTGACACAATCGACACAGGAACTCCGTGCAGTTTCACAATTTCTCGAATATAGATTTGAGCGTATTGCTCCATGTTGAACGTCATCTTTACTGGTAAGAAATGTGCTGATTTCGTGAGACGATCAACAATCACCCAAACAGCTTTGTTACCTCTTATCGATGGTGGCAATCCTACAACGAAGTCCATCGTAATGTGTTCCCATTTCCACTCAGGAATTTCTAACGGCTTGAGCAGACCTGACGGTCGTTGGTGTTCAGCCTTTACTTGTTCACAAACCATGCAACTTTCCACGAACTTAGCTATGTCCCTTTTCATGCCTCTCCACCAAAACATGATTCTTAAGTCTCGATACATTTTTGTTCCACCTGGGTGTGCGGTGTAAGGAGTACTATTAGTTTCCTCGAGAATCTCTCTTCTCAACTCTTCAACTTTTGGAATACATAACCTCCCTTCGTACACCAGAACATCATTGTCGGTTATTGTAAAACCTTTGATGTTTCCCTCTTGTACTTTTTCTCTCATTTTCTTCAAGAAATCATCGTGAGGCTGAAATTCTTTCACTCGATCTCTGAGTGTTGGTCGTACAGTCAGAGAAGTCAATCTCGCTTTTGTGTTACTCGGAGGTACGATTACTTTGATTTTCATTCTTTCAAAATCTCGTACCAAATGTTCTTGATCGGAAAGTAAATTCGCTAACTTCCCTTTTCGACTCAAAGCGTCAGCTACTACGTTAGCCTTACCTGGATGATAGCTAATTGTGCAGTCGTAGTCTTTCACCAACTCTAACCATCTCCGTTGTCTCATGTTCAATTCTTTCTATGTGAACAAATATTTTAAACTCTTATGGTCGGTGAAGATCTCGCATTTTCCTCCGTACAAGTAGTGTCTCCAAATCTTTAATGCATGAACAACTGCAGATAACTCCAAGTCATGTGTGGGGTAGTTCGTCTCGTGCGGTTTTAGTTGCCTTGAAGCATAAGCAACCACTTTGCCGTGTTGCATCAACACGCAACCTAATCCCAATTTCGATGCGTCGCTGTAAATGATGAAATCCTTACTTGGGTCAGGAATTGTCAACACTCGTGCAGTAGTGAGTCTCTTCTTCAACTCTTGGAAACTGTTCTCACATTTTTCGTTCCATACAAACTTCTCTCATTTCCTCGTTAGTCGAGTCATCGGTGTTGCTATTTTAGAGAAATCTTCAATGAATCTCCGATAGTAGCCTGCTAAGCCAAGGAAACTTCTAACTTCGCTTGCATTAGTAGGCGTAACCCATTCATTGACAGCTTCAACTTTGCTCGGGTCCACTTCAATTCCTTGAGCAGTGATAACATGACCAAGAAACACAACTCGATCGATCCAGAATTCACACTTCTTGAATTTTGCGTACAATTTCTCTTTACGAAGTATCTCTAGCACTATTCGCAAGTGCTCATCGTGCTCTTCTCGACTCTTCGAGTAAATAAGGATGTCGTCGATAAACACGATGATGAATTGGTCCAAGTACGGTTGAAATACTCTGTTTGAAGTATTTTGGGGAATAACAACCCGACGTTGGGTATTCGTGCCTTGAGGTGGAGGAGGATTAGATTGCCCTATAAAATGATAAAACCCTTCTTTTTGACATTCTTTCAAACACATGTCCCTCACCAAATCATGCATTTTGCAAAACTTTAAGCTCCCTGTGGATCCTAACTCATCGATTAGCATGAGATTTCTATCAATGAGGTCCTGTAAGAACCCTCTTGCGGCTGTCTCCAAGGATTCGCCGTTTGATGGCTTTAGAAATCATTCAGAAACTCATAGCTTGACGAGAGTTGAGACACGAATCTTTTTGTCTTCCTCAAACACTCCCATGTATAAAAACATGGCTTTAAATAGATCGACAAATGATTATAACTCGGCTTCAACAATCTCAAGCAATGTTTATCGTTGTCCATTTTCATCACCGAGGTGAAGTTATCTCGTACTGATTCCCAAGTTGCTCGAGTATTGTCCATCTTTTTCAGATTACCTCCCACCACAGCTATTGACAAAGGAAGCCCTCTGCAGTTTTCCACAATCGTCTCTCCAACTTCCTCTAGTTCGGGAGGGCAACTCTTCTCACCAAACACTGTTTTGGAGAACAGATCCCAACTACTAGCCTTATCCAGGAAACCCATGCGGAGACTATAATCGTTGTTGTTCAATTGTGAACTCAATTGTGATAGCCTGGTCGTACTCGACTGCCGTTACAGTTGTTAGGAAAGAAGCGTTGTATGTTATCCCACGAATCGATACTCCACATATCATCCATCACGATCAGAAACCTTCTGGAGAATAAGTATTTGTGGAGCTCCAATCCCAATTCATCTACACTCTTCCCACTCAGTTGTTCCTTGTTTGTGTTAGTATCTTGAGAGAGAAGTTCACGGAGTATTTCTCGGGTGTCGTAGTGTTGAGAAATCGTAGCCCAAGCACATACATCGAAACGATCCTTAATAAGGTCTTACCTATACCGCCCATTCCCACAATCGGGATGACCTGGCAATCAAGTTGGCCCCCAGCAAGCTTTTCCAAGATTTCAAGCAAGATTTCATCGGACCCCACCAAGGTTTCATTGGGAGCAACAACGAATGCAGGGACATTTTTCAAGGTCAGTTGATCATAGACCACCAGGGGCTTCTGGTTCTTCTGTTTATCGACCACCAATTTCTTGATGGAATTTATCTCTTCGAACACACCTTGCAGGACACCACAGCATGCATCGGTTGATGGAATTCATGTCTTCATCACTTGCCTTTTCATTCCCTTCGTAAAAACGGAATTTTATAAGCTTGTGATGAACACAACAAAACAACCCCAGATTCCGGAGTCTTTGACAATTGTTTTTTGCAAGTTGAAGTTTCAACGTGAAAAAAAAAAAAGACAGACAGACAGAAGCGACTCTCATTTTCATTGTTAAGAAGAAAGCCGACTTACTATCATCATCATCATCATCATTAAATTCCATCATATACTCTGATTACTAAAGAAACGCAACCTCTCTACACATCAACTTCATGTATCTCGACTGAAACCATTTCAGGGGGACTCTACTTTCCTCGATAGATAGATGTTGGATAGCTCGGGAACATCTTTCTCGTATTTGACGATGTAATTCTTTAAGAACTCTGCTTCGGATATTTTCAACAGGCTGGCCGGACTGGTCAGGTTCTTCAGCCCTTTCTCGTTCAGGATTCTAGCAACCAAACACCTCGGTTTTATTCTATTTTCAAGACTATAAGTTAGAAGATCGGGGAATCGAGCAACATCCGCAGGCTTACACCCAAGCTCATCAAAAAGAAATTCCATATTGGCCGTTATTTTCTTCTCGGATATACTCATGCAAAGGGGGCGCCTCAAGAATGCAGTTTTAATGTCGGACTCCGACCAGCCAAACCTTCTATAAACCTGCATCTTATGCTTCAGGGTCGATTCCGAAAAATTGAAAAACACTCGGATGGCTTCTACGAATCCACGTTCCGAAATATTAAATCCCATTGCAAGCGCCTGATCCACAAATGCCCCTAATTTCACTTTAGGAATCAACATTAAAGATGGTTGATACATGACCAAAGTAACAATAGAAGAATTGGGAACTCCTCTTTCTCTAAGGACGGAGAAAAAGTGCCTTTCCGCGTAGCACTTTTCAAAGGCTTTAGGAGAACGTGAAAACACACCAACAACTCGTTCATCGGATTGAAGTAGAGTTTTTAAGTAAGTGTAAGAAGGGATGATGGAGTTTTTCAGACTACACCATAAAACATAAGGATACATGGATAGGTTATGTGCCAAAACAGGAAGAGGGACACCAATGTAATGGAAGAATTTGAGCTTTGGGGAAAGGTTGTTTTCCGGGCAGGCTAAAAGAACTTGTGGCCATTTCATTACGAGCCTTGAGATATCAGCATCAGTGAATCCGTACTCTCTGAGGAGCTCTAACACTGCATCGGGTTTTTCTGGGGATGTGAAGCACAGTTTAGTAGATGCGGAAATGGCGTTCTTGGCAGACAACCCGCATGTGTTGATGAGGTAGGAAATGGCGTAAGATTTCTCTGGAGTGTTTTCGCAAACACCTGAAGAGCATGAGGAAACAGGGTAAGATTTCTCTGGGGCATTTTCACAAACACCTGAAGAGCATGAGTAAACATTGTAAGACTTCTCTGAGACATTTTCACAAATACCTGAAGAGCATGACCTGACCAAGAGTGCATCTTTTGACACCCAATCTTTCGTAGGAACCCTAATGTCCCTGATGCTCCTCCTATAGAAAGTCGCAAACATTGATTTTCAAATGTTTTGAATTGAATGGAGCAAGAATCTACAACCACCGCTGCGAAAATTGGAAGAGAGATACCGCCCGCGTCCGGTATAATTTGGTTAACTTAAAATAAAAAAAATATATTAATAAATCAGACATAAATCACTAAATTTACCTTGGCAAAAATCAATATTTCAGTTCTTCCTGAGATTTTCAAAATTTTGCACATTTTATTTATTTCGGCTTTTGCCAATAAAAGAAAATGATAAATAAAAAAAGATAAGTAAGTGCTCGTCTTGTCTTGTGACACCACTATCACGAAATTCTTTCCTTACCACGAAAGATCGAAAGTACGATGATTTTATTTTCGTGTTTTTATGAGCACGAACTTGTAACTTAATTCGTGCTCTGTGATATGTTCGTGGAATACGATCTTTTCATAATTTCGTGCTACTTTGCATGCATATTTATCACCACGATTAAAAGCCGAATCATTCATTAAAATTCAAAATTTGATTGCGACTGGTACATCAAATAAGAATAAAAAAACTAATTCGAATCGACATCGCTATTGACTATATCAGGCACCAGAAGCGGAGGAGACGGTGGAGGCGATGGAGGCGGCGGCTGAGCAATCCTCCTGCGAAAGTTTAGAAATTCGCAGGCGCTGCGGTCAAACACGACGACTTCAAATTTGTCCACTGGATTTTGTGGACTCGTCGGGAAATAGTGAAACACGAGAAACCAGCCGGTTTGTAAACAGTGATCCCTATAGAAACTGGGCCATCCCCGACGAAAGTATAAATCACCGTTTACTCGGGTTACCGTGACGTCAAAATGGTCGTTGTATACATCGTAAAACTGGACCACCTTGTTCTCTAGGTTCCTCCCAGCGTGACGCGCAAACTCCGGAAGAAGTAGAAGATGGGTTTCCCAATCATCAAATAGAACTTTAAAGAATCGACATTCCATGTTTTGATATTGTTAAACGGGGAAGGAACTCGAATATGGATATTTATTTTGATGGGGAGGGATGAGAATCGATTATAATACCCACCCATTAAATAAAGTTTTGGCATATGGATGGATGTGGCTCCATGCAAAAATGCTTTGAATTAAATTAATTAAAAAAAATGCAGGCCATTAATCTGATTTAACACATCTGGTTGTTTGTTGGCTCAATTTAATGGTAGCAATTAAAATTGTAGTTCGTGTTTATTGATAATCGTGCTACGAAACTGTTGAGTTTTTGTTATTTTATTAATTTGATTTTGTGTTAATTGTTGAAGTAAAATTCGTGTTTGATTTCAGGTTCGTGCTGATTGGTAAATAACAGTTCGGGCGATAATTACAATTCGTGTTGAGTGAGATGTTCGTGTTAATATTATGTTTTTCGTGTTGATTGGTAGTTCATGCTACCATATTTCGTGCTTAAGAAATTAGGGTTTTTCCATTTTTCTATTACTATAATAAGATATGACGCTTCGAAAACTCTGAAACGATAAGGCGCCTAGAAGGAAGAGAATTGCAGCGGCCAACCAATAGAATAAATAGATTTGACAACACGAACTCTCTGTTCACCTTCTGCATACGTGTGGATTTATAAAAACAATCATTCATTTTGCAGTCTGAAACAAATAATAAAAGCTCTCTCAGTCCTCTCCCACAATCACCCCATCAGATTTTCAGATCTAAAAACTAAAAAATCTAATGGCTCTTACTCGATTTTTCACACAGATTACTACCAAAGATTTCGGCTTTTGGTTGCGTCTACCCGCTGATTTTGCTCATGAGCACGAGCAGTTGGCTGGAAAAACCGTCTTGCTGCGCGACTTTCATGGTCACGAGTGGCGGACGAAAATAACCTGGGTGAACGGCTACATGTCGTTCAACGAAGGGTGGCGTGAGTTTTGTGTTTCGCATCACCTGAGAAAGGGTTACACATTGATCTTCACCTACAATGGTGATGTACCAATGATCGTCCGTATTTATAATCTTGCTGGCTATGAGATTACGAACTTTTTAGTCCCTAAACCCTCTGGTCAAACATTGTTGCCGAAAGTTCAAGAAGAAATTCGGAAAATAATGTTTGAGGAAACCCGCTTTGAAGATTCAGATGCTGAGATGGAGAGCGGCAGTAGTGATGGTGATGATGGCGGTGATGATGGCGATGATGATGAGGATGATGATGATGAGGATGATGTTGATGAAGACAACTAGTTAATGTAGTTTGTTTTTGTTGTCTTTTTAATAAATTAATGAATATTTTGAAACAAAATATTGTTCATGAATTTCTTTTCTTTTTCGTGCTATTTGTCCATTTCGTGTTACTTCGCCCGTCGTGCTACCCTAACAATAATACGTTCGTGCGTAAACAAACTTTCGTGCCATGATCTCAACGTGTCTGGAGTAATCAATCATTCGTGCTCCGGATTACTTCTCAATTCGTGCCATAATCTCAAAGCTCGTGTGTGCAAGCTTTCGTGGTGATCTTGAAATGTTTGACAACATTGTTGACTGCTGATTAGGCATAATGTGTCAGAAAATAAGTAATAATGGTTATTTAAGTTTAAAATTTCGAAATTTTACATTTTGAATTTCAAAATCCCCCCAAGTCAGCATTCCGGATTATATCTGAAATTTTGAATTTCATGTTTGGTTGTTTCGTGCTAATGTGGATACGAACATTAACAACATTCGTGCTTCCAAACACACGAGGTTAATATTCGTGCGTACGAGAGCACGAGGGTTTTAAATATCGTGCCATGATTTGAAAAAAGGATTTGTACGTGTTTTATCGATATTTTGATATAGAATAAGTGATTTAATGTCGTCCAAACAATTATAATCATCCAAAACGAGTCTAGAACAAAAGATATTGTTGATTCAACAACATAATCATCAAGATCGCTCAACATTCACAAACATATAATGATGTTCATGTTATAAGTACTAGTGTAGTATGCATTTGAGTTCATGTAACATACGATCACACCATTAATCTATGTTTAATGTCGTCCAGATAATTATAATCAATTAAAACGAGTCTAGAACAAAATATATTGTTGATTCAACAACAGAATCACCACGATGCATATAATGATGTTCATGTTATATTATAAGTATTCATTTGAGTTCATGTAACATACGATCACACCATTAATTCATATTTATCAATAAAATTTGACAAATTTCAATCCAAGATGACTTATTTCATCACTGTACGTGATCCTAATATTAACAATCAAAGGTACCACAAACAACTCAAAATATAATTTTTTTTCTCGTTTTTTAACGCGAGGCACGAACTCATCGAACAACACGAACATGTCATCACGCAAGCACGAACTTGTCAGAAATGAGTTGACTATTTACAATTTTTAATCATCATTTTGTCAAGTTTTTAACGCTTGACACGAATTCATCGAAAAACACGAACATGTCATCACGCCAGCACGAAATCATCGCTCAACACAGTTTCACGAAAAGCGGAAAAAACAATATCATTAAAAGGAAAAACAAATCAATTAAAATGTTATTTATTATTAAAAACATAATACAGTAAATGAAATTAATTATCAGAATCATACGCATTTATAACGTCCCAATACATTATATCACTGATTACCCTTGTCACATCCGGTAATGTACTTCGACCGGCGGGCGTTGGGGTTCGGAAGTCCATAATCTCGAGGGCATCTCGACCATAAACACGTACGATAATTGGCCTTGTCCAATCATAGTACCTGAAGACCATCGTATACCCCCGTTTCAGATGATGCGCTACAGCAAATTCATGCCATCCCTCACCGAACAAACGAAACCATCCTTCCAGATGACTTTGCACATTAACTCTTCATCAAGGAAGGATTTGAGTACGAGGGTTTTACCCACCAGATCCTCATGTTCATGAGCAAAATCAGAGGGGAGACGCAACACATACAAGAAATCATCGACTGTAATTTGTGTGAAAAATCGTTTGCAATCCATATTTTATTTGAGATCTGTTTTAGAAAAGAAAAGGGAGACAAACACTTAAATAAACAAAATTTTAATTTTGAAGTGGTTGAAAGAAACTAAATACCACCCATATCAATCAATGTGTGTAATCAAATCAGAAATTAATATGACCGTTGACATTCTTTTCCTTTATAGGCACCGCTTGGTTTCACCTATTACATTTTAACACAAAATATTTTCATACTCAGCACGAACATTTCTTTATGCACGAATTTGTTTCATCAGAAATTAGCACGAACCGGAAAGTACTGAGCACGAACTCTGAAATTATTTAGCACGAAATTGTGTTCTAACATCAGCATTTAAAATAGGGTTACAAATCACACAACACACTCAAATACAAAAACCTCTGCATCCTCCTTCTGTTCTAAAATGAGCCGAAACAAATCCGGGTCACTATGCAAGAGAACCTTCACCTTATTAATGCCTTTGTGACGTGTGTAAAAGAACATCGAATAATCGGTGCTCCTTGAACGCAAAGCCTCTCTAATTAAACTTAGTAGGTGAGATCGAGATACGTGGTTCGTTGGCAAGTAAAGTAGCAAATCCTCACTGCCTCGCTCTGATTGTTCACCGTAATAGACTAAAATAGGATGAAACGACATCTAGAAAATTACAAAAACAAACAAAACGTTCCGAGTACCTTTCCGTTCTTAATTTGTCGTCGAACCCCGTGGGAATTTGGAATTGACTCAAGAAGCGTTGTATTATTGAATCAAATTGTTTCGAACAATCACGGTAGTTGAGGATGCAATCGTGTCGTGATTAATAAAGTTCCCAACTACCACGGTAGCTGAGAATTAATTTTTATTGCAGAAAGTAGGAGTAACTGTGTTGATATTTAGGGTTCCCTTTTATAACTAAATCTAGGGTTTCAAACTAAGTAGCACGAATGTGAAACAAAACGGCACGAATAACATAAGTAAGAAATAGGATATTATACAATACTAGACCGGAAAAAAACATTACACGTCCAAAATTTCACTCGAACGATCGAATGATTAACATATAAACGTAAATAAAAAAGAAAGAAACAACTTTAATAGCCGCGGTCCGGTTTGGGTCTCCCATGGGCGTCGTACACATCCACTACGATTTCATCATCGCTGACCACCCGAAACTGCACCCACCCGCCAGTCGCAAGTTCCCAGTGATCGTAGAAGGCATCCCACCCACGTCCGAACCAGACTCTGTCCGAACCGAAACGGCCGCAAACATCGACATCCCACAGATGAAAGTCGACCCGGATTATAACAACTTCGAAGCTATAGGGGGGAGCGATACAGTGTAATCAAATAAACTGGACATTTGATTAACATAGAGATTTCGAGGAATATATAGAGGTGCCATACGGATAATTGATCTGTGATAGTGCTTCTGATAATGCATGTTTATGAATCGAGTTTTTTATAATAAGGTGATCGTCGACCCCAACAGTCCCCTACTCTAGAATCGCAATCGTCCCCTAATCTAGACATGCAAGTTGCAACTGCCCACTAATCATGATTAGGCGCACGTCTTTTGAGAACTCTGCAAAAACGCATTGTTTCAGGAGATTTTGAGTTCGTGCCAAGGAAAACACGAAAATTTGAAGAGCACGAACGTACATGAGTTCGTGATAAAAGGAGCACGAAGTAATTACTTCGTGCTAAGGTAAACACGAAATAATTTCTTCGTGCTAAGGTAAACACGAATTAATTAGAGCATGAACCCTTAATAGATTCGTGCATTACGCTCTCGCATTATTTCGTGCTGCTTAAAAAAACCATTTCGAATTCGTTTTCTTCGTGTTGGGTTTCGCTGGAACATGAATAGATCGAGTGTTATCTCAGCTTGATGTTTTTCTACATGTTTAGATCGACGCATGTATCAATCGAGAATATACACAGAAAACGGGAAGAAAACGCAATGCACATTGTCCCTTTATTTTATTATTATTTTTATTCTGAAAAATAGGGGCATATTTGTCTTTTCAAAAAATAGTGTTGATATTACTCGTACTATTATATCGCAGGACATATAACTCATACTCTTTATATATTTGACACCCATATGCATGTCTCCCTATAAGAATTTTGACACATGGTTTTATAATTTTATCTTTCTAATATTATTAATTTACATTAATAACATTATTTTTTTCATTTAATTCATTCATTAATACTTATTATATATGAACTGTTTATTATTTAACACATAAAAATTTTATTTTTTATTAATTTACCTACAAATTTCTCTCTGTTACATACAAATTTATTAATAATTACAAAAAATTTACATAATATTAGCAAATTCAATTGATTCTTTAAATTTACGAAAAATTACAATTACGTGTTTCACAATTTTTAATTCAAATTTACATATTCATTTGTTTTGTATTCAATTGAGTATCATACAAATATTAATAAATTGATTTAAAATCATGTTTTTGACTTGTTGAATAGAAGTAGCAGGGTTAGTATATCTTACACCCAAGGTGTAAGAAGCCCATCTTACTCCAGCCCAGTATATAAAAATAATTGACCCAGCCCAATTACTCGCTGACGTCATCAACCCACATAATTCACGCCAACTATGGATTCTGTAACTTCTCTCTTCGATACAGTTTTCGAACTCCGCCCTCCTACACCGTCACATATCTCCTACACCGCCACATATCGCCGCCGTCAATCGCCGTCGTCAATCTTCGATTACCGCCTCCTTCAACCATCTATTCTCGGAGTCAACTCTCCCCGCCGCCTTCAACCATCGTTCCTTGAAGCATCAATTCTCAAGGACTTCAAGCATCGATTCTTCCTACAAATCTCGACCGCTTCAAACATCGATTCTTCCTCCTCGCTTTGCCGCCTCCAAGTTTCGCTGGAAACAACTCAATCAATAGCCTAGGTAAAATTTCAATTTATATTATGTTTGAGATTTTCCCCTTTCTTCAGTTTTAGTTTTGCATGTTTGAAAATATTATGATCCTGCAGTTATCCTCTAAGCCTCTAACCCTAAGTAATTTAGTTTTCTGATTTTTGATGAATTGGAACTGTTAATTTATCCTTCAACCCTAGGTAATTTATTTTCCAGTAACTGTTAATTTATCATCAAACCCTAAGTATTTTCTGATTTCTTATCCTCCACTGTTTAGCTTCTTCATGTTTGTGTTTCTGTTTCTGTTTCTGTGTTTTATTATGTTTCATCCATCAAATTGATTTCCCACTAAGTATTTCATGTTCCCTGTATCTGTTCCCTTCTGTGTGTGTGTGTGTGTGTGTGTGTGTGTGTGATTTTGTGATTTCCCCTTCTTCAGTTTATGGACTGCATAATTATATAAATCACTAATCACACATACACAAGTCAATATGATATCTGTAATTGTCAAAAGTGCAGTATGGACATGTCTTTAGTAGAACCTCAATAAAACCTGCACAAATGTGTGTGTATCTGTTTATGTGTGTGTGTATGTGTGTGTATGCTGTCATATGGTTCAGCCATCTTTGTATCTTTTTATGAATGTATATGTTCCATAATATCACATTGAGATGTAGGATATATCTGTTCCAACATGAACCTTCATCTTGTGTTCATCTTGTTTCAGTTTCATGTATTTGAGTAGTATATATTTGACTGATATATATTACATGTTCAATCACAGCAATTTTGTGCAATGGATCCATCAGAAGATCCAGAGAGACATAATAGAAATCGAAAAGTAAGTTCCTATTAAAAAGTATTATGAGTTTTGTTGATTGATTCTTATATTTCTGAACATTTATTACTTATTCTTCAGGAATTGATTCATATGCTAGCCAAAGGAACCATAGGACAGCATGGTTCTCCACAAAAACAGGTAAATTTCTTAAAATGTCTCACACTTCATATACATACTACTCATCTTTCATTTAAAAAACAGCTCATACTTCAGTTTAATATTGCATACTTCATCTAAGCCTTTGTCATACCATGTAGTCAACTGATTATATCTCATACTTCATCTGTATATTGCATCATCTTTCAAAATAATTAGACTTCAGCCTACAATTTAAACTATTATTATTATTATTATTTTCAGCAGGGAGAAAAAGATTTACACAAAGAGGTGGAAGGACAAAAGGCCTCAAAAACTTCTGTCCCTGGAAAAAAGACTATTCCTCAGGTTAGTTTCTCTTACTTTAGTTTAATATTACAATATATCTGATCATTTGTCATAAATATGTACTTAACTGATCATAACTCATAATTCATATGGATATGGCATCAGCTTTCAATATAAATAGACTTCATCCTTCATTCTAAATTGTCATACTAATTTTTTTTCAGCAAGTAAAATATGCTACAAAGGAAAGCATAAGACAAAACATGTACAAGTTAGGGCAAGGACAAAAGACTATTCCTCATACACCACAGTATGTGGAAAAGATGACTTCTGATCCTAAAGAAAAATCAACAGATGTAAGTATGACTGAACTTATTTAATATAGCAATATATTCTTTAGGTAATATTGTAAGTATGACTGAACTTAGTTAAATATTTAAATACATTTTGCATCCTTTAGGTAATAATTTACTTCATATTTATGTAATTCATATTTCATTTTATTGGTGTGAAATCAGAAAAAAAGTGTTACTCCATCTGAAGTTGTCATAATAAATAATCAAAAAATGAAGATAGGACTTGGGCAAAGTCGTCTGAAGGTTTAAATTTAAATAAAAAATAAGTTTCATTCATTATAATTTCAATACATAGGTTTAATCCATTTTCATTTACATTTTTTTAGAAAAATGAAATTCTGAAGAGAACACAAGGACAGAAAACAACATCAAAGACCTCGGAGACTGTTATTCCTAACACACCAGAGGTAACTTCCTTTATTTTATTTTTAATTGTTTCATTTTGAAGTATTCTCAGCATTAATCCTTTTTTCGTGTGAAATGACAGGAAATCCAAGGAAAAATAAACAACAGTCAGAGCATACAAGATGTTGTCAACACAAGAAAAACCCGCTCAAAGAAAACAGAACTTGCTGCTCAAAGAAGTGAGGAACAGCAGAAGCAAGATGCAGTTGGCACGTCGACAAAGACGATTGATGTTCAAAGAGAGAAAAAAAGAGATGTAAGTTACTATTCAACAATTTTCTTTCTAGTAATATTTTTTCATGAAGTTTAATTACCAATATTAATTTTATGAAGTCTGAAACAATACTCAAGGCTCTCAAACATCCTGTTGCTGCTGTTCTTCCCAAGGGAAAAAGAAAGGTACAATTATAGTTTTCATTTGTTTCTCTAAAATAAAATTTTGCTTAAACAAAAAAGGTTTAATAATTAACTAAATACACTTTTCAGGGAATGGATTTAGTAGATGATGATTTTGAATCAACAAAGAAGGTCAAGCCGACTTCAATTGCAACTTCTCAGAAAGTGAAACCAGCTGCAATTGAACCTACTCAGAAGGTTGATGATATTGTACCTACAAAAAACGAAAAGATGGCTGCAATTGGAGATGAAAAGAAGAAGAAAAAGATGAAGGTACATCAATACTTTATAGTAGTATATGTAGTACATGTTGATCAATAAAAATGTTTTCACAAAAATCAATAAATACTTTGCAGGGGTCAACTTCTGAAGTTGAGGATGTTGTAGCTCCAAAGAAGCAGAAGACAGTTGCAAATCCCACGACTCAAAACATCCAAAAATGCAGTGACAATGAAAAGAAGAAGAAAATCAAGGTATAATTACTATTGTTACTTTATACACTATAATAAGTACATATGCTTCATTTCGATGATGATTTTCAGGCTCAAGTTTCTGAAAATCAAGATGATGATTTTGTAACTTCAGAGAAACAGAAGATTACTGAACTTCGTACTTCTGAAAAGGTACAATCTAAATACTTTTTTTAATTTTATACACTGTATATTATATTCCATTTATAGACACTTACATATATTAATATATGTGAAGGCTGAATCTTTAAAGAAGAAGAAGACAAAATCAGAAGCCCCGAAGAAGAAGAAGAAGACAAAGTCGGAAGCCCAGGAGGACAAGCACACTAAGGTATATTTTCCTACATTACTAATAAATGATTGTGTTCTATTTGCATTTTTGATGTAATTAGTACTTCTAAATTTTATTAATTGTGGGCTGATTTTAAGGTAAAGAATGACGACAGCTCCAACACACGTCGCTTCCAAACACGCATGAGTCCATTGCCTGTTGTAAAGCTGTGTGAATCACTGTCTGATGAGCAAAGAGATGCTGTCAGGGAAATAGGATTTGGTGGGATCTTAGAACTGCAAATGAGATCCAACAATATGGAGCTCCTTCGATACATTATCGATAACTTTGACTATGCTCGGGCTTCAATAAAGCTGGTTGAAGATGAAATTCTGATAGATGAAGATGATGTAGAAGCTGTGTTTGGCCTACCGAGGGGCTCAAATGTCGTCATTGAGGAAGTTGGTAAGTTTAACATCAACTCATTTTATTTAGAAATCCAATGTTTGTTACAGTGCATAATATTTAAATTGATGCAGGGAGGTATAGCAGAAATGAACAATCGGGCTATGTTTCATTTCTGAAGGCATGGAGGGATAGATGGCATGTGCAGAAGGGAGGACCAAGTGCCAGTGATATGTCGACCGAACTCTCTGGAAGAAAAGATTTTGGAAGAAATTTCAAAATTGATTTTGCTGCACTTGTTGTTGGGTCCTTGTTATCAGGGATCCAAGAATATTTTATAAATTTCAAAATTCTGTATTCGCTTAGAAATGTAGATGAAATTGTAAACATGAATTGGTGTGGGTACACCTTCAAAAAACTGATTTCTTCCATTACTGAATGGAAGAATTCAAGTAAAGCTTGGTTTACAGGATCTTCCACTCTCTTAACTGTAAGCATAAGCATTTAAATTTCCTTCTGAATCCTCTGTAATGTTTTAAAATTTGTTTTTGGTTTCATTTTTTTTGCAGTTAATCTACCTGGACAGGATGGTATACAAGTTTCGCAGTGTGGAAAGGAGATTTCCCATCTGCTCGAACTGGACACCGGCGGCAATAACAAAGAGAGTCGAAGAAGAGAAGTCAGAATTCGGAAGAGGAAAAGTAGAGCCAGCATTTTCCTCTTTCAAAAGAACAAATCAGTTGGACAACGAAAAGGTATAAAATTTATCTATACATCAATATTTGTACATAAATACATTATAATACATTAATTGTATGATCAAATGCATGGTATAGGATAAAAATGAAGAGTATGAAGAACAAGAAGTGAACTGCCCTGTTGCACCACAGTGTGAGAAGAAAAAGGTATAAACATAATCATACTTCATCACATAAATGTCATACTTCATTTACATATATGTCATACTTCATATATATGTGTCTCATACTACATATATATTTGAGTTTAATGTGTTTTTTTTTTTAATTTAACAGCCTAGCTATGACAATGATTTTGCCATGAGAATGAGTATGGGGTTGAAAGACATCTCAACCGCCATAGAAAACTTTGGTAAAATAATGTTCGAGGGAGGGAAGGAGGATGCCACAGCAACCATCCTAAAACAAACATTCCGGGAACCAGAAATGGTAGAAGCAATGGTGGAACCTTCTCACAAACCCTCTCAGCCTATCAAAGAAAAATGGTACGGCTTAGAAGACGAGGTATTTGAGGAACCCTCTTTCTTGGAAGCCATGGAAGAACTTGAGCGAACTTATCAAATAAATGCTAAGATCAAGAATGCAGAAGGCTTAACTCCAAGCTTCGATCTTGGAGTTTCCAGCCCATCTGATAATGAAGCAGCTAAAAATGAGGTGGCTCGAGAAGAGGTCGGAACCCCAATACAAGAGAAAGATTTCTATGAGTAAGTAGAGTTTAGTTAAATTAATGTTATGTTTACTTTATTGTTTCATTATTCTGTATTATTCACTTAGTAAAATGTTGTTTTTTTAAAACAGAATCATATATGAGCCTGATGATGTTCAAGAATACCAAATTCAGAAAAGACAACCACGGATGGTGAATAACCTTCCTCTGAATTTGAGGTCTCCTTTTTGGATCTCGAATAAGAACAAGATGATGAGAGTGTCGAGAACAGAACAATTGATCTCTGATTATGCACTCATTCAGCATGATGAATCAAACAAGTGGTACTACTCATACTCACTGTCATAATTCAAAATCTTTAATATACTTTTCAATCCCATGTTGCTTTTTTAATATTAATTATTATACTTTTTAATATTTATTCAGGGAGAGGTTGTTCCAGTTTAGAGATTTATTCGCAACCAGAGATGATTTTGCAACTTTAAATGATGAACAGTGGTTAACGAATAATTTCATCGACATTTTCTGTCTTAAACTGAACATTGAGAATCCAAGAAGGGCAGTCGGGCAACCTAAAAGGATCTTCTTCTCAACACTTTTATATGTAAGTATTTATATTCACTTGGTAAATTCTCAATATTTTTTATTCTGCATGACTACGATAATTAGTTTCAATATTGTTTTCTGTAAAATATTCAGCTGCAATTGAAGCACAAGACTGATGAAAAATCCAAAAAGACATGTTTTCAGAATTTTATTGAAAATGAACTATCACGAGCAAACAACTTGAGTCTCAAAGATGTCGATTTGGTAAGTTAGGTCAACAAATATTGATTTGGTAATTCATAGATTGAATCAATAACAAACAGTGTGTGCATAATGATTGTTAAAATGCAGGTTTTCTTTGCTATCCTTGAAGATTCCCATTTCTGGCTGTTGTGTGTGAACTTCAAAGCACAAACGATTGATATAATCGACAACAAACACGTGGATGCACACAAATTGAGGAGTACAGGCCTATACTCAAAAATTGCCTTGACCATGGTAAGAATTGTGTTGTATCACTGTATAATGTGTTGTATCACTGTACAAGGCTTCTAACTATAAAATTGTGTTTTGTTGTATTTTCTTAAATATTCTTTATTAGGGACGATTGCTTGGAGATTATATGTCAGAGAAAAATATAACCACAAAGCACTCTGCTAAAGATTTTGGAAGAAGACAGTTGAAGATGCCGTGGAGATGCCCAGCAAATTATAATGATTGTGGAGTCTATGCTATTAGGCATATGGAGACTTACAAAGGGGAAGGAGATGATTGGGACAGTGGATTCGAGAAAGACAAGGTATTCTTACTTAATTTCAGTAACTCAATACTTAATTTCAGTAATTTATAACTATGCTTTATGTTTTTTTTGCAGGACACTACTTTCTTAAGAGAGCTTAGAGCCAGATATGCAGCTTCAGTGATATTGATGGATATCAATGAAATCAAGACTGAAGTACTTGATAAAGCCAAAAAATTCACAACTGTTTTGAATAATGACTGATGGTAGTAGAATTGACTGATTGTAGAGATGATTGATTGTAGATGATAGAGGATGACTGATGTTTCAATGACACATTTCTGATGACTGTTTTGTATGTTAAAACTCATTATTTCTGATTTAGTCGTGTAAACGATAGCATGTTTTATAAAACATCTTAAGTAGCATGTTTTTTATAATAGAAAATGAAGGTTCATAATTTGTAATTTGAATTATCAAAGCGGTCAAAATGAAGGTTGTAAAAATTACTTAACTAGTTGAATGTTTGTAAAAATGAACTTTATGTAATATGAAAATGAAGGTTCATACTCAGAAATTTGAAGTATCAGAACTTTAAAAATGAAGCATTGTAAAACCCTAAACCCTAAACCCTAAACCCCAAACCCCAAACCCTAAACCCTAAACCCTAAACCCTAAACCCCAAACCCTAAACCCTAAAATCTAAACCCTAAACCCTAAACCCTAAACCCTAAACCGAAAATCTAAAACCCTAAACCCTAAACCCTAAACCCTAAACCCTAAACCCTAAACCCTAAACCCTAAACCCTAAACCCCAAACCCCAAACCTTAAACCCTAAACCCTAAACCCTAAACCCTAAACCCTAAACCCTAAACCCCATAACCCAAAACCCAAAATCCAAAACCCCAAACCCCAAACCCCAAACCCTAAACCCTAAACTAAAACCCTAAACCTAAAACCCTAAACCCTAAACCCTAAACCCAAAATCTAAAACCCTAAACCATAAACCTTAAACCCAAAACCCTAAACCCTAAACCCTAAAATCTAAAACCCTAAACCCTAAACCCTAAACTTTAAACCATAAACCATAATACAAAATGAAATTGTATAATCACTTAAACATGAAGCATTACTGTTTACAAACTGAAGCATCATGACGTACAAATTGAAGTATGACACCTTTAAAAATAAATCATGAACATAGCCGAGGACAAAAATCAATCTGATGGTGAAATGACTAAATTAGAAAGCATCAAATCCAAAGTACTATAATTCAGATTTCTTACAATAATCAAAATCCAGAATCTCAACAAACCAATATTTTTTCAAATGACTAAAGTAGAAATCAACATTCCTCGTGAGCCCGACAAATCGAAAGTCTTGTACTCCAACATCTTGTAGAATTGGTTAAACTCTTCAATCATCCAAATCTCCATCTCAACAACCGGGCCTATTTATTTTCCAGTAAACAACACAAAAAATGAAAGTTAATTAGTAATCAATAACTGAAAAATAAGAAACAAAAAGTGTCCAAAATACTTACCTAGTAGAGTCTCTCAAGGGAACAAACAACGAACTTGTTTCTTCATGAACAACATGTAAGGTACCACTCCCTGAAATTGGGTGAACAATATATGCGTCCTTCTGAACCTATTAACATATAAGAAATATTTGCCATTTGAATGCAGTCTGGTCTCCATAGTAATATTATATTCAAATATGAAGTACTATAATACCTGCATATTTTGAACAGCTTTCTTACTTTGAACCTTTGCACTCTCAGCTCGTTTCCTCTTCCCCTGAGCTTTATTATTTACTTTCTCAATAATGGTTTTTGGCCTCTTCTCGCGTCGACCTAGAGAGCTCTTGCTTGGAGGATTCTGAATGACATTACTCGAGACAGAAACTTCATCGTTATCTTCAATGAAAATAGGTCCAATATCTGCATTGAGCCTATTCATAGCATATACAAAAGCTTCTTCACAAATCTGACGAGCAGAGGCATTATCTTCACTGGATGAAATAAGCCTATAAAATTTCCTAGAAATCTGCATGGTCCAGAGAGAAGCAGCCATGGAATTTGAAGAAACACGACTAGTGTCAACCAGCTCATTCCCCACAAT
The DNA here is from genome assembly GCA_954870475.1 of Euphrasia confusa. NCBI lineage: Eukaryota > Viridiplantae > Streptophyta > Magnoliopsida > Lamiales > Orobanchaceae > Euphrasia > Euphrasia confusa. The sequence goes on from OX940949.1 coordinate 1,267,089, forward strand.
ACGATTAGCAACAACATCCTTGCGCCACCTCCTCAGAATAAATGCTTCCGGGATGGCAGAAACACAGTGAATATCATATACACGAAGACAATGACAACACAATATACCCACCTCTTCAAACAGTTTGCAAGTACAAGTAATGTAATTTTGCATTTCAGCAAAACAAACCTCATGCCTTATCTGTTCACCGCCCTGAACCCACACATAATATTTCAACATTCCATCATCACTCGGAACAAAGGACTGATGGCATTGGTTCCCTTTCAAGTACTGCTTCTCAAACATAGAATACACCAAAGGAGTGTACACATTTCTAGCATGTATAAGAAGTCCAGCCTCAGTCAAAGCCATAGAAGGTTTACCTTCAATACTACGCACATCTTCACTAAACTCCTTGCTCCTCCACTCAGAAATCACAGACACAAAGCAATGGTAGAAATCACAAAGACCGGCTGTCTTAGATAACCTCCTAGAAATTGAGTGGTTCGTGCTCTCGCTCCTTTGAGACGACAATATACCTCCAGAAAACCACATTTTGTTATATGCAGGACACCACTTTTCCCTCAACTCATACAACTTGACAAGCCATTTCTCACTTTGACACTGAAACTTAGTAGTCATCCTGCAGGAAACATAATGATGTATGAAGCATACTTAAAATGAAGCATGAAACTGGAGTATAATGAAGCATGAAACACAAGGATAATGTAGGACAATAAAACAGAATGAAACAATACATAAATTAAACATGAAAATAGAATGACACTTACTCTCCCCAATATAGCTCGAATTCGGCAATTGTATCAACATCCTTGAGCACATGATTGAACAAGGACAGGAACTCGCTTTTTTCTCTCAAAGCCCTGATATGTTTCTTAGAATTTTGTATAATGTGCCAAATACAGAGACGATGTCGTGATGTAGGAAAGATCACAGAAATCGCAGCAGACATGGAAGGACATTGATCAGTCATAATAGTCACAGGATGCTTATTATTCATCGACCTCAGAAAAGTAGAAAATAGCCACTCAAAGGACTCAACCTTCTCATTCACCATAAAGCCACAACCAAACATAATATTGTTGCCATGATGATTCATGCCGACAAAAGGGGCGCAAATCATGCCGTATTTGTTTGTCCGATACGTAGTGTCGTGCACCACCAAATCACCAAAAGTCAGGTAATCCTCCTTCATACGACCATCCCTCCAAAAAAAACTAGTCAATCTTCCTTCATTATCAACTTCAAAATCAAAGAAGAAGTCCTTCTCATTAGATTGTCGATTTCTGAAAATCTGAATCAAAGTGTTACAGTCGGTACCATCAACAGCCTTTGACTTGCCTAAGGCATTATACGCATCTCGAGGGCCAAAACCGAGAAGAGGTGACCCCCCGGATTGGGTTTTCAAAACCCTAACAGCATCAGCCACACCAACACCACTTTTATGAAGCTCTCTTAAATAGGCAAGTTGGTTTTTAGAAACTCTCCTATGAGACCGAAGAAGATAACTACCCGACGGTGGACATAGTTCATGGTTGTGGCCTTTTACATGTTTACTAACAACCCACACCCCATTAATATCAACATCATATTGAACTAGGGCTGGACATTCACAACGGACAACCATTTTTGTATACAAAGGATCACCATCAGCTTTTTTGGGTTTAAGTCCAGCATGAGAACATACATATCGTTTCATAGAAATACTTTTATCAACACGGAGCCTCTGTTTGCACTTTCGAACACTAAACCCGACATTAAATGCATAGCTGTTGTAGATATCATATGCCTCACTCTCAGAATTCACAACAACTCCTACCAAGTCACTATCAGGACCATAAACAACTCCATCTAGGTTTCCATCATCAAGATCAACAACGGGATTCGACTCCAATGCATCTAACAGAAATGAAACTATAAATTAAGCTGAAGCATAGACAAAATCTAGAGTTTGATCATCTACATCAACAACACATAAAATCAGATCAACACATAAAAAACAAAACAGAAAATGAAATTAATTTTCAAAACAGAAGAACAAAACATGCAATTCAAACAGAAAATGAAATCAGAACAAAACATGCAATTCAAACAGAGAATGGATAGAATCGACATACCTTGGACCATAATCGATGACAAATCCAATAAATCATCCATGCTTATGATTCAATTTTCAAATTTCGAAGAGGACAGAGACGGAGAACGGGGTCGATGTCAGGCGAACGACGAGGAATTGAGGATCGTGAACAACACAAGGACTGGAAGCGGTGAACGGCGATAAATCGTGGAGGTGGAGGTAATCGGGGATGTTATTCACCGGAGGCAGGAGTTGAATTGTAGACCGGACGGATGGAACTGATGATGAAGCCGACTGAAGCTGACGATGAGGGAGGCGATTGGAGCTGAAGATGACAGCGGCGAACGGCGCTAATGATGACGGCAGCGAACGACGAAGAGAGAAAAGTGAGCTTTGGGGAATTCTGTTGCGTGAGAGGAGAGAGAGAGAATTTGCGAGCTGGAGGGGAAAAAAGAAGGGGAAAAAATGTGGCCCAATTTTGACTGTTTCTTTTATTAGGTTGACTAGGTGTAAGATGTGCATTATACACAAGGGAGCAAGATATAATTTGCCGAAGTAGCAGTCATACAAAAATACAAAATGCAATCGTGCAAAATTCATTTAAATCTATAAATTAACTTAAGTTACTTTTGTGAAATTATCAATTTTTAAAAATAACAATTATTTGAATATACATAATTAAAATAATCGATATTTTAACAATGCAATTAACTCGAGAACAAAAAAAAATGAATATTTTTATTAAAAATTAAAACACACACTAGCAAACAAACAATATACACCGATTTCTATACACACGCAAACACACAGAATAAACCGGTCAGGAAACCGAGTGGCGCCTCCTCTTCTGAAAAATAAACCGGTGGTTTCCATCCCCCTTTCCCCCAACTCTCAAATCCCTAACCCTAAACCACAAATTGATTTTGCTAAGCTTCTTCGTCAACGATTTGAACAGCCTGTTCGCGGGGTGAGACCTCACCAGCTCCTGCTTCATCGACACGTGGTCTTTCTCGAGGTCGGTCAGCCTCATCCTCATCCTCGCCACCTCCAGTTTCAGCTCGCGGTTCTCTCTCCTAACCGACGCGTAGTTGTCGCGGGGCGAGATGCACCCGCTCCCGGCGCCGCTGCCGGACCGGTGCGGGAACTGCTGCGACCCGAAGAAGAACTGGTTCTGCCCGCCGACGCCGTTCATCGCGTTTCGAAGCCTGATCTGCTCGAAGTAGAGCACCTGCACCGCCATCTGCACCGGCAGCCGCTCGTTCTGCGCCGCGTGGCTGCACGCCTCTTGAGAGAGCTTCTGGCAGTCGATCGTTTTGCAGAGACGGTAACGCTCCGAGTCCTTCATGTTCGGATGAACCTGTGGAAAAAAAAATGTTTCGAAAATAAGGCGAGTCGTTAAAAAGATAAAATTTTGTTTTGTTAGTTAGTCCTTCACCTTGAGGAAGATGTCCACAGCACGGTATAACCCGTCGTAGACCATACGAGCGTGGTCGGGGAGAAGTTCAGCGAGCGCTGTTAGTTTTGACGGCGTCAGATTCGTGTCGAGGGCGACTTCTGCTAAGAAGTTGTCGAGGAGTTTGGAGACTTTGATGAGCGAGCTCTGTTTAGGAGAAGTGGGACTGTCGAAATCGTAGACCATTTCACTTTCATCCCTCGGTTCCTCATCGTCGTCGTCCTCCAGATTCAAGAAAATCGAAAATACCCTCAACACCGAATCCGTGTCGTACAGAGGACTGCTGTGGTTGTTTCCGTGCGAACTCGTGGGAATCAAAATGTCTTCGAGGATCGCCTGGTCTAATTGCAAACCGATTCTCCGCTCTAGGTCCGACCTGCAAGATGCTGATGCCGACGAAGCTATTGCGGATTTAAGCAGGCTCGAAAGGAATGCCATTGGGACTGTGCTTTTTCTCGACTGGGTTGGTAATAAACCGACTATTGTCTCAACTGTCACCCGTTGTTTCGTTTGCAAGTTGAGTTCGGATGCATTATTTCCTTTGGCAGGTTGGGGGTCCCTTAAAACAAGCCCTTGAATTGAATTTTGCGCGTAGTTGATCAGAATTCTACTTATGATATCTTGCTTGAGTCCCTTCGTCTTCACCGCCGATAAAACCCTCTGGAAAAATTCAAGATTTAGCAACGTGAGCGATTTACCCCACCAATCGGGCGATATCTCATCCAGGCCAGGGCCCGGTTTTGAACTGTAGTTATTGTATTCGAGTTTGGACAGGCCCGAAGTCAGCTGCTCCTTGCACGCGTTATTCGCAACCGCATTTATTATTCGGCTCACGAGGCCGATTTCCTCTGAGGCTGGCAACAGTGTTTCGCAGTGGTGGAGCACAGTTATGGAGTTGGGTATGCTCGGGAGTATGTAGTCCCTGAGGTACGCCTCTGTCCGGGACTCGAGGTTCTTGTCCGAATACTCCTCTGTCATTTCAAGAAAGTGGGCTGCACAATGTAGCATGGCAATGTTGGACGCCGTGAACTCGATGTTCATCCCGTAACAGAACTTGGCGGCGTGCTCAAACGTGTGGGACCCGCCGGGGATGGCGGATAGATTCAATCGCGGCACTTTGGAGTCCTTTGGGTCCATCAGTAGCTTTCTTATCCTTCCACTCCTGGAAACTAGAGGGAACTGCGGAGAGGAACTTGAATCGTACGGATAAACAAATATGAAGAAATATAAAATTTTGGATAGCAATGTTCTTACCTTGTGAAGCGCGAAGGTTGCAGTTCCTACTTCAATGGTTAGGTCGCTCGAAACATCGGATATCGGCCTGAAAACGAACAAAAGAAAAATTACTATTGTTCAGCATATCAAGGTAACAAAATTTATATATGAGATGTTTGGCATCTTCTTCTTCCTACAGTTGCATCCTTGAGCTCATGAAGTTATTTTCAATTCTAAAAATCCTCAAATCGACGATTTCTTCAACTTTACATAATGAAACAGGACAGTATTTAGTTCAGTTTTTTCCTGGAAACTACCTTCATCAGAATAGAATGAATTCAAGGAGGAGTTTGTACTGTGTGAATGGGTCCTCAAAGGTCAATCTCATAAGAGAAAAATAACATGAATTATTGCAAGACAATGCACATGTTTTGGTATTAAATCCAAATCTAATTTAGTACTGCACAAGTGCACATCATTAAATTTCTATATCATTACAGACAATAATTTTTTGTTTTTTATTTATTTGGAAACATCTTCTGTATCTTGTTCTAATCCATCAAACACATGAACCAATTAATTTTCACACACAAAAAATAAAAAACACTTACCATTCAGTAACTTGTCTTGCACTTGTACAGGGGCGATATAGTCTTTTCCCTGAAATGCTTGGCTTCAGTTCAGCAACTGTGATCACACCCATTGCTGTTAAAGCTTCAATCTTTTTTTCTTCTTCAGCTTTTCATATTACACACACTCAGTGTGTGTGAACTCCGCTTTATTTTCTTGATTTTTTACTTTGTTTTGATTTTCTGTTTCTTCTTCACATATATACGAACTCACTCATGCAAAGATTAAAGACTCTGAGAAAGTCAGGGTCTTGTGTGTTTTGTAATGTTGGGAGAGTGACTTTTTATTTCTTTTATTTATTTATTTAATTTCACTATTTTTTTGCTCATTTGTAATCATGGCAATTGAAAATATTTATTTTATTTATTTAGTTTTTAAACTATAGAGATTGTGTGTAAAGCTAATTAAATTAAAGTGGGCGGCAAAAGTTGAGTTGTATTGCTTATTATATAATGAGATGAAGATTAAATTAAGATAAATTGTCGGGACAATTGCAAAAGTTAGTGTTTTAATCCGTTATACGTAAATAACCAGCACATTATTTTAAGAAAATAAATTTTATAAGAAACATTTTTTCGATGATGAACTTAACAAGTCACGTTTTACCATGTTGTAAAAAGTAATACTTTTTCTTTAGAAAAGCTTAGAAGTAAAAAAAATTGTGAAATTTATACAATGAGTGAATGAATATACAGTATTGAACTCATTACTGTATTTGGTTTTACACAAGTTCGTATATTTTTTTTACTCTTCGGATTAATTTTTTAACCTGGTCAAATGGAACATAAATCTGGTCAAATTTTTCTTCTTAAATCTCGATCCTGATTCTCACTTAATTAGTCAAAAAGTGAAATGGGACTTTTGCTATTTTTGCATTCGTTGAATTATGTACAGTAACTATATTAACAGATTTTACTACTTAGGATTAATTACAAAAAAGAACTTGAGATATAGCTTAATTGCAAACGAGACCAAATTTCCTTAAAAACTATACTCGATAAAATTTATTCAATACAATTAAAATTTCAATTTTGGCCTACTTTGACTTGGGGTATTTCAACTTCAATGAATAGGGGTCTTTTAGTAGTTTTCTCGTTAGTATTTTAAATAGAAAAAAAACCATGTCTGCCTTTTTTATTACTCGAAATTATTTAATTATTTTTGCATGGATTTAAAATATAATTTATTTATATAAAATAAAAATTACCCGAAAAACAATATCCACAATCTTCCGTAATCATCTTAATTAGGGATCCTGTCCAGTTTTTTAATGTCGTTTATAACTTGCATGTACTCATTTCTCTGCAGCATATCTCTGCATAATTCAGAGTCAGTATGCAAAGAGTCAATTAACATTGACTCTGTCCAAATCAAATCAAATGAATAAATGAATAAATGAATAAAATAACTTTTCATGCCCACTTATCAAAATGTATTAGGAGTAAAAAAAAGTCTGAACTCAGATTAAAAAACACAAAAAACACCAAATATTTGTGTCAAGTTTGATGGATTGCCTCTATGGCATGGCTATTCGCCTTCGATGAACAATAGACAAATATAAGTTTTAACATTGAGAAGAAAGAGTGGACCATTAGTAATTAGACCTACATGCTTCAACTGGAATAAAAGTAGACATGATGATTGTTCCAAGCTATAAAGATGGAAAAAATGCAGCTGATATAATGATCACTTCACAGGCATGCAAATGCCCAAAATCAGCATTCAATTTGTTATGAATGAATTTATGCCATTGAACTAATGATGGTTGCACCACTCGAGAAATCAAACACTCTGGTTGTAATCATAGAATACTCTATCTGTTACATAATAATAGGACTATGTTCTTTGTATTTTATATTTTCTATTTCAAAATAGATGATATACTTTTCTGGTTAAGAAAAAAAACACAAAAGTAAAAGTTAAAAATATATTTTAAAGTGAAAAATAACTAGTTTTGAGTAAAGATTAAAAAGTAAGTGAATAAAGTAGTGTCAAATTGTATTTTAAAATAAAAAATTAGATTTTTTTTTTTTGAAATGTGTTAAGTATTGTGACACTCCGAAAATTAAATTACTTCACCTATATTGAGATTGAGGGAGTAAAAGCAAAGGTATATTGAGACTGAAGGAATAAAAGGAAATAGTCATTTTATTACGAAACAAATCAAGTAATTTAACAAAGCATTTTTTGACAGGCAAGTTTCCTACATCAGTGGCTGAAATCATATTAGGGAAATTGCCTCAGGGCCCATCTCAGTTTTGGGACCACAATTTCCAGGGCCTTTCTTACATCAATTGACTTGGATTAGTTTATGGCATAATCATTTCAAGAATCACAAGCAAGTATATGAACATATGGTCATAACCAGGAATTGCATTCTTCACTTTCGTGGTTATGGATCGGATCAATGTCAACGATCTCGACTATTCAAACCTAAACCATCGTTTGGATCAATCTCATGATTTCACCAAGATTAAAAAAAAAAAAAAGGAAAAAATGATTAACTGTCGTAATGCCAGCCAAAAATGTGTCTTTTTTCAAGTAACTTTTAACCTTCAGAGACAGAAATCAGACAGTACTATTAACTGCGGTAAGATCCTGGGAACATTAGCTTGTGGTCTCGGACAAGGTGATGATGTACAACAATGACTTGTGTGCCCACCACCAAAAGTAAATTTTGCATATCATGTTTAATTTCCTACACAGTATGCACACTGACAGATTTCTTCACAATCAAATCCCATCATTCAACACATTAGTTGGAACTGCATTTTCGAGCAGCTTCCGGGCTCTTGTACAAACACCGCATTAATCGAAATTCCCATCATGTCGGGAATTCTCACCCCAGGTTGTTTTTTAGTCAACAATTGCAACGAATCTTGGTTAAACCTCAAGGCACTAAAGTAAATTCCATTTGGGGGTTTATCATAATTTATCAAGATTCAATCTAACAAGTAACAACCATCACAAGTAAGGATCAATGAGGTTTACAGGAGTCTCGAGACTAGAAGATGATCTTGGCAGAGAAAATAAAATATAAGGGCATTGACTTAACCATCATTTATTCCGCCGGTGTTTATACTTGAAGTTGAGCTTAGACCGAAGAGCCTGGTTGTGTTTAAAACCGCTAGCGAAAACATGGATCCACCAAACGAGTCTCTAGTAACGTGGGCCCTGGGCTCGCATTAGAACCTGCAATGCAGTTACCCTGCAGTTCATGAAATGAGTGAGTTTGGTGCCGAGATATTGGTATCAACACAAAGCCCGAACGTTTGAGACCTTTGAGGAGTACCTGGCATTTCGGTATAAGATGAAGATGGATTGTAATTTACGGTTGAAATCGGATGATCAAATTTGCACGTACGTCCATATTTGCAGAAACCATTCTTAAGAAAAAAAGTGCAAGCCTGCTCACCCTGTGTCGATCGGTAATCAGGAAAAATATGTGGGTTAATATATTAGAAATAACAGTCTTAAGATGTTCGAATGCTGGCCAAAAACGAGCCCATGGAAATAACAGTCTTAAGATATTAAGGCTAAACTCATAACATGTCTAAGAACAAGTATGCAAAGCCATGGACCTGTTCGAAAGAGGAAATTCGCTTTCACTTGAATACGTAGAAGAGTTAAGTTTATTGATAAATATCACCAATGCAAAAAATTACTTTCCAGTTTTGATTTGTGAGAGAATTTTAAAAACAATAAATCTCAGTCAATATTATCTGCTATCATTTTGAGATGACGAAAAGTTTCAAAAATATAAATTACAAATTTACAAGGCCAGCAGCACAAAGTAGAAAGAGGGTTGGAGATGGTTGTCAGGAAAAGAGCATGGTTAAATTTGAACGATTAATACAAATTTCTATAATTTAACTATTTTTTTTCTCCTCAATCAAAAGCTAAAAGAAACAGAGTATAAAATGTATTATAATTATTATAGAAGATTCAAGCATACCGGACGCACAGGCAGCCCCAGGGGACTAAGAGCAAAATTGGGGTCGGGCATAGCCCAATCTGGTGGATGGTTATACCTACAAGATGATACATATTTACAGTCTCCCGTCCTCATGTAGTACTTGCAGTCGGGCTGCCCAGGCCGTTCTGGAAACTTTTGCTCGTTTTTTGTACCGCCCAAAGAGACAGCAGCAGACAAGGGCAACTGGGGATAAGATCCTGCGTAGGATGAACCTACTTGTGGTAGTCCATATACAGAAGTTGCTCTCGGTAAGGACTGAGTACCGGGTGACTGTACAGGGCTAACTGGTACCTGTGTAGTAAATCCAACAATGACACAAAGATAGTTTTCATTATCAGCATAATTACAATAATTCAATAACAATTGGCAATAATCAGAAAAACTACCCCTGAAGTGAGGTTCCGCCTAATTACAAAAAAAAAAACAAAAAAAACAAAACTAGTTGTACATCTTATCTCTCAACATAACAAAATTCCACCTTAAGGTGTTTTATTTATAATTTATCTAATAACTACCCACTGAATCCACCCCCACAGACACACCAGTTATGTGAAAAAAAGTGATAAATTCATTTCCGAGAAAATCCAACAATATCAACCTATAACTATACAGTCTCTACATATGGACACAATAGTTTCAATTAGGCGATTACCAACATAATTACATGAAATTCACAGTATGAGGAAAATTATAATTTTTATATACTAGTACTATGAGGTTTACTAGGCTAATGACAAAGAAGCTCAAGTTATCTCTGAAAATTACAAATTGCTTACTCCCTTGAGGTTTATATTTATCTGATAGATACTCTACACTAGAGGGTGTAATTTGAAAAATAGAAACAAACGCCAAGGAGGTTATTGTTCATTTAAAGAGATAATTGATTTTTTTTTTTTATAATTAGGCAAAACCTCACTGGTGGCTTTTATAATGATCTCAAAAAATAAGCATTACATCCCTTTTCCAGCCAATTGAACCTGAATTCGAAAACAATATGAAGCGTACCGAGTAAGGATTCCAATTCGGCATCGGAACAACCCCAGGAAGAAGCATGGGGCCATATGCACCAGCCACATACGATCCAGGCAACAAAGGAGGCCTTGGCACCCTGTAGCCCGAAGTGCTCCCGCCATATTGCTCGGGAGAAGGAGATGAAATAGACTGCACTGTCGGATAAAATGGACGTGCAGATGCCGATACAGACGTGCCATCTGGCTGAGGATGGTTGAATTTACACATTATCCCGAATTTGCATTGCCCCGTTTTCAAATAATAGGGACACGCTTTATCTTCCTGTTGCAAGAGGATATATGCTATCATGAATTCATGATAAAGCAAGCAAAGTGCGCGTGCATAAACACGAAAATACAAGTATTGATTACCGGTCGTAATGGATATCCATAAATATTTATAGGTACATTGACAAATGAACCACCAGCGTTTTTCGGGTGGTTAAACTTGCAGGACCCGCCAAATTTACAGGTCCCTGTTCTCAAATAATACTGCAAATTCAGGAAAACGGACCACTTGTTAATAAAGATAAAATATTTAATAGTGAAAATATACAGAGAGCAATTCAAGTAACAGAAAGAAGAGTACCTGGCATGCAGGCTCCCCAACTCGCTCAGGATACTCTCCACCTCCCAACTGCATAAAATATAACACAGATTTTAAAATTCATCAAAACACAGAGAAACCCTTTCAAACAACAATCAATAATCCATAAGCACGAAAAAGAAAAGAAAAAACAGAGCTCAATGAGAGAGCTCACTCCCACCCCTGAACAAGCCCACGACATGTGAACCCGGAATTATTATACAACTACCAAGTACCAACAACATTGAACAAACAAGAACAACTAGCTGGATAAATTATTTCACAATAACCAAAAGTAAATATCAATGCATCATCATATATGCGAATGAAGATTTTAGCTCACCGAGATGCTACGATCACGAGGGTGATTGTACCGGCACTTGGCGCCGTACCCACACGACCCGGACCGCAAGTAATATGCGCAGTCGGGTAAACCCGGCCTTTCCGGGTAAGCCTCTGAGTTCAACAGGTTTAACCTCCGCATCGATTCTACGCCATAACACATAATCAGTACGGCTAAAACCCTAATTATAAAAAAAAACTCAAAAAAATTCACAATGCAGAAACCACCTGAAAATTCAATTAAAGAAAAAGGAAACCGAAACGGAAACGGAAACCCCACCTTCCACGTGAAATTCCGCCTGCTTCTTCTGCTGATCCCCGTCAAACTCCATTCCGATCGCGACTCCACCACCGCCGGAAATTGAAGGGCGAATCTATGCACAGCGGTTTCCGATCCCTCTTTCCCCTCGGACGATCGGAGACTTCCGACGATCGGAGATTTTTCGAACAGTGAGATTTAATTCTACGCGGTGTCTGAATGATTTCGTACGGATTAGTATCTGTGTCTACACTCTACCTACACACACTGTACAACAGCGTCGTTCACCTTTTGGTGCGTGTGGGTTTGTACCCGCCACAGTGTGTGTGTGAGAGAGAAAACGTAAAAGCGGGTTTTGAGCATTAAATGTAAAGTTGCTCATTGGAATGGGCTTTTTTTGGTTTGTTTCTTTTCTTTGACTTTTTTCTTCCACGATACCTTTTCCCCTTGAAAAACGGGGTTATGAGATCACATCATCACGCCCGTAACCGACACTGGCTTTCTTACGTAAAATTACATATTTGCCCTCAAGCATTATATACGGAAAATATTATTTTTTTTTAATTTTTAACAAAAAAATAAGTTTGATAAAACTTGTTTTTTTAATTAAAAATTAAATTAATTGTAAATAAATTTAAAATTGAATGAATAAAATACAGATAAAATTTAATATTTTAAAATCATTTTTTTATTAGTGGTTATATTAATAGTTTTTTTTAATTGAATTTGATTGAATTAACTTCAATTTATTTAAATTAAATTAAACTAATGTGAATTGAGTTTAATGAATTTGAACAATTAAAATATAATAAACTTAACTGCAATTTTTTTTATAAATAATATTATTTTGAACTATTTAGCGAGAAGGGTATTATAATTTATAATATTTTAAGTTTTACTGTATAAATTATTTCTTACAATTTAATGTTTCATTTGTTTAAATTTTTTATTAATAAAAGTAATTTAAGATTATAATTATAAAATAATGTAATAACTACCTACCTAATATAATAAATATTAATTAATAACCGCCTATAAATTAACAAAATTCAAATAAAATTATATAATCTGCTTATATTAATAATTAGGAAAAATTGAGTCCTTTAATTTTAATGAAACGGTAAAAACTCCCCTCTATCCAAAATCACCCTATTATTTTTGTTCCGGATAAATTGTTACATATATTTTGTAATTTACAAAGAATATTTAATTATTGAAGTTTTAAAAAAAAAGTAGTATCGTAACATTGAACTTAATTGTATACGTTATTTTATTTTTAATTTGAAATGAATCAAATTGAATTGAACTTAATTGATATTAACCAAACTAAAATAAACTGAATCCAAATTAAATTTAGTTCGAAATAAATATTAATTATTTTTTGTTCAGTTAATTTTTTATAAAATCATTTTAAGAGTTGTATAATTTGATTATTACAATTTGAAGAATAGTTTAACTATTAGAAAAAACTGTAGTAAAGCCACGCGCGTTTTTACACTCTCTACACACTTTCGAAATCGCACTCCACCACCAACGACTTATCTCGAATCAAATAAAACTATCCCCAATTCGCGCGTTTATCCAGAACTTCCGAAGAAACACACAGCAGCCGCTAGCGAGATGAACAGCTTAACGGCGAGCTTCACGGCCCGAATCTCCTCCCCCGCCGCTCATTTCCCCGTACGACGTGGCTCGTCGCGGCGTTTATTTCACAATCGACCTCCTTCGCGCTACTGGCTTGCGGGAAGATTCGTGTGCATGGCGGTAATTAGTTTGAATCCGGGTTTGTTTTTGTTCTGCTTAGGAATGTTACTGTGATACTGATGTTTTCGCGTGTGTGAAAAATCAGGAACCTTATCTGATTACGAAATTAGAGTCCGCCGAGAAAACGTGGAAAGATATATCGGTACGCACTTGACTGTACATTTCGTGATTTTGATGTTTAGTAACTTTGGGGGTTTGATATTGATTCTGGATGATGATGATTATATCTCATGTGACGTGCTTGTAGAAGTAATTCTGGGTCGAAGGAGATATGCAAATTAGCGAGAGTTCGCTGAATGTTTTTAACCTAATTTGTTCTCTTTTATGAATTTTTTATGAAGTAGTTCTAGAATTCAACGATAAGATAAGCTGTAAATTAGTTAATTAACTGGTGTTTTTGTGTTAGTCTTGTTGCATTTTGTCAGCTTTCGAAAAATTCACCTTACTGGTGTGAAATTTGCAGCTTCATTTGCATTTGTTGTTTGATGGTCGACACATGAATTTCCATGTTTGTCATTCTAGTGCGGCAGTGTGGGTATGATATAAAATGTCACATATGTCAGTGAAATTGGGTTACAATGACCTAGTCGATATCATCTTTAGCAAAAAAAGCATTTATAGGAAGATATTTTAATCGCACCACATAGAGTAATATCTTCTATGCTGATGTTATGTAAGGGGGTCTTAGAAGTTAGAATCATATATCTCAAAATGATTGATTGCTCTTATCTTTCATTGAAAATCACTCCATAATTCAAGGATTCATACTTCTAAACCAAACCCAACTTCAGGTCAAACTGGGTGATCCAGATGTAGCCTCAAATCCGAGCGAATACCAGAAATTAGCACAGTCTATGGCAGAGCTTGATGAGGTACTGACTGTATATGAAGTTTAATCCTCTGATTCATATGCATTGTGTTATCTAAATTCAAATATATAAGTATTTTCTTTTAAACCAAATTATTTGAGCTTGTAGGTTGTGTTAACATACAGGAGCTTCAAGGATTGCGAGAAACAATTAGAAGAATCGAAAGGTTTACTTCACTTGCTAAATCAGCAATTCTCTGATAATATATGCAAGAAAAGAGGAAATGGCTATGAATGCCCCCCACCCTACCCCCTTTACCTTGCTTTACTGACCGATTACTTCTTACCTATAATTCAGCTTTGGCAAAAGAGTCGGGTAATGACGAGGATATGGTGGAGATGATTGCTTCTGAAATAGAAAGCTTGAACAAACAACTTAAAGAGCTTGAAGAGAGACTTAAGGTTTTTGAACTTGACTTATTATTTGTAATGTTTTATTCAATATTAACTGCATCTTATAATATCATTTTTTTAATCTCTCCTCTTTATCTGTTATAGCTCTTGCTAATTCCAACAGATCCTCTAGATGCAAGAAACATACTGCTTGAAGGTCAGCCTTCTTTATATATTATTCAACTAAGTGACATGTAAATGCTCAAAAAAGGAAATGGATAAAGACAATGCTCAAAAAAATAAATAAATTATGATTCATAATCGACACGCCAAATAAAGATTCACAATTTCTTTCAACAAGAATTTGGATGATGTTTGTTTAAGCTCTCTTTAGGAGCTCTGATAAGATGTAAGATCTTATTTGAAAAATAAGTAGTTGACATGTTTGTATAAGATAAAACATTTGAATTCATAAGCTGTTAAATTCTTTCAAAAATTTAAATTACGGAGCTTATAAGCTCTCTAACATTCTTTTTGGAGATCTTATATATTAAAAAAAAAAATCCCAAACAGATTTTAAGAGCTCATAATCTCTTAAACATCTTATAGGCTGTTTTAGAGCTTATATGATCCTAAGTGGTTCAGATTATAAAGACCATATTTGATTTTGGTTATTGTATTTTAAAGTTAAAATAGATTTTAGCAGTTACTAACTCAGTTTCTCTTTAATATGGTTCACTAAATGGACACCTTAGGGTTCTATGCCTATTGACTAGTTGTACTACCTTTTACAGTGAGAGCTGGTACTGGTGGAGATGAAGCTGGGAATTGGGCTGCTGATCTTGTAGGTACATGCTTGCTTTTGTTATTTGGAATACATGTTTTCTCTGGAAACATCCATTAACATGCTATTAAATTTGTAATACCTTAACAATTTTTTAGGTTCGCATGTATCAAAAGTACAGCGAACGTAATTCCTGGAAGTGTGCCCTGGTCTCAGCCTCTGAGGTAATAATCCCCACATGTATGCTTAAGGCATGTAATAATATCTTTGTGGATAGCTTAATAACATTTTATTTTTGTAGACAGAAAAGGGAGGGTATAAGACATGTGTAATGGAGATACGTGGGAAACGTGTTTATAGCAAACTGAAGTATGAGTCGGGTGTCCACCGAGTTCAACGTGTTCCCCAAACAGAAGCCCAAGGTCGTGTACATACTTCTACTGCAACCGTGGCCATCATGCCGGAGGTAACTTGTTTTGTAATTTGACCGGACTATTCTTATTTACCATGCGTCATTTGAAGAGGGTTTCATACTGCTTTCCATAATCAGTAGGTTTACCAACTTGTGTCCAGACATTAAATACACTCATCTGACAGGTGCTATTTCTTCTTAAACTTACTCAATTGTAGTTATATCACCACTAATATATTGTTAGCCTCCCTCTTTTTTTGCCCGAAATAATTGTTGTTTTTAAACTTCCAAAATTTCCTTTATTTATTGTTCATAAACTTAATGATTAATTAATTCAAAATAAATGTTGGAAAATAAAAAGTACATTAAATGAGGGTAGATTAGTCATATTGTATGACTTCTTAATTTGTGTGAAGTCTTTTAAAAAAGGCAAATTATTTTGGATGGATTATGTGTTTACTTGAATTTTTCAATACTAATCTCATTCTTATGCTACATACGGTGTAGGCTGATGAAGTTGATGTGGAAATTGACCCAAAGGACATTGAGCTTACAACAGCAAGATCGGGTGGTGCTGGAGGTAAATATACTATATGAATGTGTTTTGGGAACTTTACCCCTCGGCCCTTCACAATTATTCGTAATGAACCATCCATCAAAACTGATTTGTCAGTTTTTCATCTCCAAATGCACAAATTCTTATTGCAGGACAAAATGTCAACAAGGTCGAGACAGCTGTTGATCTTGTCCACAAGCCAACGGGTATAAGAATCTTTTGCACGGAAGAAAGGACCCAGCTTAAAAACAAGAATCGAGCTATGCAACTACTGCGAGCAAAATTGTAAGCAAAAATTAATATTCATATATTTTCAAATTTCAAATTAAATTGTAAGCAACTACTAGAATTTGATCTTATGATGGGAAGCTGATCTTAACCTTGTGACCGGTCATTTTGTTTCAGGTATGAGATAAAAGTAAGAGAGCAGCAAGAGAAACTGAGGAATCAGCGAAAACTACAGGTTTAATTGCAATCATAAACAAATTTCTTAATTTGATACATGTATGGTGCTTCCTTTTCTGAAAGTTGTTGCTGTGAGCCTGTGATATAGACATGTACCTACAGGCTACAGGTTCAGTGGTTCCAGGTTATACCGGGGCAATTAATTTATATTTTTAAATATTATGTAATATTTGTAGTAATATATTAACATAAAAAATATCACAAATCAATAAAATTGGAAAATTTAAATAAACACAAATGACTAAATAATTGACATGTTTTCTATTTAAATGTGTTTTATTTAAGCTAAAGTACATGAAATTATATCAAAGAATAAAAATATGTAAAAACTGACGGGTTCAACTGGTTCTTTTCACTGATTTTCACTGAAAAAATTGAACTGCCTGCATGCCCTGTATATAAGTGCTAGCTTATAAGTCAATACCATACTCCAGCTATGAAATTATTGTAACTTCAATAAATACATCATGTTTTATCCCGTTCTATAAACACTAGTAACTGGACCAACACATACAATATGTCAGGTGGGTACCGGTGCTCGTTCAGAGAAGATCAGGACATACAACTATAAGGTATTCCTGTTTACGATGGCTTGAGCTGTGTATTGCTCCAAGATCAAGGGAATTAACAAGTTTTGTGGATTACTATATATATATTATCCTGAGGAAGTTGTGGCACAAAAAAAAATTATTGATCTTGCTCCCCCTTGAATTCCAGGACAATAGAGTTACCGACCACAGACTAAAAATGAATTTCGAGCTAACTTCATTTCTGGACGGGGACATGGAGACGGCTGTTCAGGTATATGTTCCCTCTGTCATAATCAAGATTGAAATAATCATCTTCTGAATATAAATAATGTCCTGTGAGGTTCATTGGAAGTATTAATAGTTGGCTTATGCCAAGCCCATGCTAATGCATTTCGCATGCAGTCTTGTGCTACTATGGAGCAGAAGGAGATACTGGAGGAGCTCGCGGAGTCTGTGAGTGCCATGGCTACTTGATTGTTATGTTACAATCACCAAATTCACGTTTGAGCTCACACCGGTTGAAACGCCTCATTCGTTCTCCGCATGCATATATCCATTGTTCTTATTATATAACTGCTGCTTCATTTGTTCAAGGGCAGTTTATTTTTGGATTTACATGTATGTTACACTGGGGAAATTTTGCTAATCTCTAAAATTTAAGTCTAGTTTTCTGATGTTAGAGTTTGTTCAGATGCCCAATTAACGTCCTATTTCTCTCAATTGTCTGTCTGAGAATTATAATTATGAGCCTGTGTATGTGGCATTGGCATTACTGTGTGAAAAAAATCATATGGAGCCCGGTCCACTTTCTAAAGGACTAATGATGTATGATACAGTGTTATACTCTTTGTTTTGTATCAAATTTTACTATTGAAGTATGGTGAAAAATATAAAAAGTGTTATACTCTTTGTTTTGTATCAAATTTTACTATTGAAGTAGGGTGAAAAATATAAAAATAGTCACCGCATTTTGTTTATAGTCTAATTAAAATGTAAACAATGTTCTATTTGCCTCAAATTAATTTGCATAATTTTCTTTTTCAATCCGTGTAGTCACACACGTAAAATTTTCATTAAAATATCAAGAAAATACTTCATGGCTGAATAACTGCGTAATAAATCATAAACAAATAAGAACGGCATCTTCCTCCTACTTGTGTTCTTGCTACGTGTGGAGATGAGGCTGCTCATCACCCCTACCAAAAAACTCGGCAGCTGAAAAAAAACAAACACTACAATTTCTTTTTTATTTTTCTTAATTCCCTTAATATGCTCAAAAGACTACTCTTTTCGGCCTCCTACTCCTCATCACCCCACTTCATTTCTCCTCTCAAAAAACCCTCTTCTAAATCGGCCAGAAATTTCCAGAATTCGGACTCCTTTTCGTTCTATTGGCCTCTCTCGCTCGTCTTTCGCCGCCCCGTTGGATCTTCCAGAGTCGTCGCCATGGCCGATGCTGGCTCATCGCAAACGACGTCGTCGGTGCCCCACAAGCACACTAACCGCCTTGCGGCAGAGCACAGCCCTTACCTTCTTCAGCACGCTCATAACCCTGTAATTAATCGTCTTTCGAATTTCATAAATCGAACGAAGAAATATTGCTACTTTATGTGTGTTGGCATGGTTAATGGATTTATCGTGGATCAACAGAATTTCGGAATTGCCATTTGTTATCGTTTTGATTGTTCACTGATTCTTATGTGTGATCCTGTGATAAGGTCGATTGGTATCCATGGGGCGAGGAGGCGTTTATAGAAGCTCGGAAAAGAGATGTGCCCATCTTTCTGTCAAGTATATATATATTCTCCTCTGATTGTAGTTTATCCATTATTTCGTGTATTATAGTAATAAATTGTTTTTCTTTTCTCACAATGATGGCGTTTCTTGCATTTGAAGTTGGGTACAGCACTTGCCATTGGTACGACTTTTTTTTAACCTTATGATTGTGTACAACATTAATCTTGCTTTTCACCATCGAGCTGAATACGCATCGAAATATTTTGATATGAATTCTCGTGTGCGGGTTATGATGCGTTTCCATTAATGAAGGTGTCATGTAATGGAAGTGGAATCTTTCGAGAATGAAGAGGTTGCAAAGTTGCTCAATGACTGGTTTGTGAGTATCAAGGTGAGCGAGCTTCTTAACTTCCTGGGAACATGCTTTTCTTTCTTTCCAATTTTAGTGGCTGCGCCTAAATACGGCTTTGGACAGGTGGATAGAGAAGAAAGACCTGATGTGGATAAGGTATGCATCCATATCAGCATCACAGTTGATCTTGGTAAAATTGTAAACTGTTGGAGTCATGATGATTAAACAAGATTTTTAAATTTTTTTTTTTTCGTTTAATAAATCAAATAGATTTGTAACACATTCAGGGTTCTCCTTTATGTATTCAGGTATACATGACCTATGTACAAGCGTTAAACGGCGGCGGTGGTGGTTGGCCGTTAAGTGCCTTTCTTTCTCCTGATCTAAAGCCTTTTATGGGTGGCACTTATTTCCCTCCAGATGATAACTACGGCAGGCCTGGATTTAAAACAGTACTTAGGTAACCCACTCGTTGCTGTTGATATATAATTTTCCTGGTTAAGGTATATGTTGTTCCGAATGAAATTTATGGTACACCAAATTTTCTGTTTTTTTTTTTTTTTACTTTCTCAATTGGCACGTTCTTCTAGACGCCTTCCAATTTTACAGGAAGATTAAAGAAGCTTGGGACACTAAGAAAGATGTTTTAGTCGAAAGTGGGACATTTGCAATAGAACAGCTTTCAGAAGCTTTATCTGCTAGTGCAAGAACAGATAAGGTTCCGCAGGGGCTTTTGGAGAAGGCTTTCCAAAAATGTGCTGAACATGTATAACCTTATGGCAGATCCTGTATATATATATATATATATATATATATATATATATATATATAAATAATATTATTTGTGATTTCTCTATCACTAGCATTTATTTTTCATTTATCTTTTAGCTTGCCGATAGTTACGACTCAAAGTACGGCGGATTCGGTCCCGCACCAAAATTCCCGAGACCAGTCGAAACCCAGCTGATGTTATACCACTCGAAGAAGTTAAAGGAGAATGGAATGCGGGGTGAATCAAAAGACTTGAGTATGGTGGTGTTTACGTTGCAGTGCATGGCAAGAGGTGGCGTTCACGATCACATTGGGGGCGGTTTTCACAGATATAGCGTGGACGAGTGTTGGCACGGTTAGTTGGCCCGATTAAATAATAATTTTTGTTAGTGATGAATTTAAGGTTGTTGGGTTATCAGTCGTTTTTCGTATGATTTTACAGTACCACACTTTGAGAAGATGTTATACGATCAAGGGCAGTTGGCTAATGTTTACCTGGACGCGTTTTCCACCACGAAAGACGTGATATATTCGAGTGTGGTTCGGGATATTCTTGATTATTTGAGGAGAGAGATGATTGGCCCTAATGGCGAGATATACTCAGCCGAGGATGCTGATAGTGCAGAGTCTGAAGGTTCAGTTAGAAAGAAGGAGGGTGCGTTTTATGTTTGGACAAGCCAAGAGGTACATCTTACGTTCGTTTTTTTTAAGTGAACACCATCAATATTTTTGTCTAATTATCATGTTCCTTATTTGGACAGGTTGAAGATATACTTGGAGAGCACGCCGCTTTGTTTAAAGAGCACTATTACATAAAATCTTCAGGCAACTGTGATCTATCGAGAATGAGTGATCCCCACAACGAGTTCAAGGACAAGAACGTGCTTATAGAGAGAATGGATACTTCTGCAATGGCGAGTAAATTTGGCATGTCCATGGATGAGTATCTGAAGATCTTGGGAATTTGTAAACAGAAGCTTTTTGATGTCAGATCTAAACGGCCAAGGCCGCATTTGGACGATAAGGTAATGCATTCTTTATTTATTTTTCCTAACTAAATATTTAACTTCGTTAATATGTGCAAGTGTCGTTCCCATCCGTAATGTTGGTTACCTTTCAAATTTTCAGGTCATTGTATCCTGGAATGGACTTACAATTTCCTCATTCGCAAGGGCATCACAAATTCTGAAGGGCGAACCACAAGGAACTGGATCCTACTTTCCTTGTGTCGGAACTCATGTAAGATCTTGATTTTCTTGGTTAGCTTCTTGATTTTCTGTCGGAACTCAAAGTTTGTTCTTATTCAAACTTCTCCTTATTGCGTCATAGCCGAAAGAGTATATGGAAGTTGCGGAAAAGGCCGCAACTTTTATCTGGGAAAATCTTTACGACAAGCAGACTAAAAAACTGCAGCACAGCTTCAGAAACGGGCCATCTAAAGCACCTGGATTTCTAGATGATTACGCCTTTCTGATATCTGCTCTAATAGATATGTATGAATTCGGCAGTTCTATATCTTGGCTAACTTGGGCTATTGAACTACAACGGACACAGGTAAGCAATAGGAGTTGTAGTCAATCAACAACACAATAATTTCTTGCTTCGTTCATAAAGTGCAACTTTTTTTTTTCTTCAAAAAAAAAAAATATATATATATATATATATATAGGACGAGCTGTTTCTTGACAAAGAAGGGGGAGGATATTTCAATACCCCGGGTGAGGATCCTTCGATCCTCCTCCGTGTGAAAGAAGACCACGATGGCGCAGAACCTTCCGGAAACTCTGTTTCGCTGATCAATCTAGTGAGGTTGGCTTCGTTGGTTGATTCGGGTTCTGATCATTACAGGCGAAATGCGGAACGTCTATTGGTACGACTGTGCTTTTAATTTACGAACGAGGAAATTACCCTGAAAGGTCAACATTTTTTGCCAGGCTGTTTTTGAGAAGAGGCTGAAGGAGACGTCGATGGCTGTGCCACTGATGTGCTGCGGAGCCGATATGCTATCCGTGCCTTCGAGAAAGCAAGTCGTCTTAGTCGGGGACAAAACTTCTCCCTCGTTCGAAAACATGTTAGCTGCTGTTCATGCATCTTACGAACCTAACAAGACGGTAAGCTATATATAAACTCACTCATACACTCATACACTATATAAACCTAACTTTGGCTTCTGAAATTTGAGTGCAGGTGATCCACATAGACCCGAAAGACGGGGAGGAAATCGTATTCTGGGAGATGAAAAACGAGAAGGTTGCCCGCATGGCGAAGGCTCATTTTGCTTCGGGAGAAGTAGTGGCTCTGGTTTGCCGGGATTTCACCTGCAGTCCTCCTGTTCGTGATCCGGCTTCTCTTGAATCTCAACTCTTGAAGTGATCTCTTTTAGCGTAGTACAGAAAAACTTTTGTAAATTAATGTTCGTTGTGACCGTTAAAATTAAACAATGGTGATTAGTCACATAAATTTATATAAAGTCTGCTCAAATATTATTGTTTTTCACAATATTACACAGTACTACATTTTTCATCACTTTGTTAATATTTTTCCCCCCGAAAAAAATAGAATGCAAATACAGTTTATTTTTCAACATAGATAGAGTACGGAAAGCTAAATAAAAACTAAACAAGCTAAATAATTAATTAAATTTGCGACCCTCCAAGCTCAGCAGTGTTGTTGCCTGTTGGTCCTTTCCAAGAGTAACATCAACATGAAAACTCATTTGATCTTTAAATTACAACAAAATGCTTTTATTTGTATTCACATAAAAGTTGGGACTCCTTAAGCTCAGCAAGTGTTGCTGCTTCTCTCCAACATCAACCACAACATGAAAGCTCAGTTGATCTTCCCCGCCTTGTAAGTCGACTTGCTCGTCGAACATCTCTTTTGCAGACTTCACCGCTCCTTTTCCGCAGCCAAATAACTTTATACTCTTGAGTGTATCAATGTTTCCAAGCTCGAAAGGGATCTGCTTCAAATCATACAAGCCATGGAGATGAAGATGTTCAAGGCTTGGAAGGATGGACGAATCCTGTTCCTCCGCAGTAAAGTTTTCGAGGCCACAGCAGTCCAATTTCAAGTATTTAAGGCTGGGGAATTGCCCTTCGGTTATTTTCCACTCCCCCTTCCCAAACTGCCCATGCGATAACTTGAGCTTCTCGAGAAGGAGCAACGAACTGAACTTTTCCAACATGTCGTCCCATTCAAAGTAATACCCCATCGAAACACTCAACTTCTTAAGGGAGTGTGAAAAGGTAATATTCTGCCTAAGAATACTCGATGAACTGGATCTAAAAGTGAAAGAGAGTAATTCCATTCCACACAGATTTTTCTTATTTCCCGCATAGTTATCATCATCATCATCATCATTACCATCATCATCATCATATAGATTCAATCTTTTGATATTGGGAAGTCTCTCGACCACCCCTTGGCTACATTTGAAATTCTTTATTCCTTTGAGTGTGTGTAAATTTTCCATGATGACCACTGCATCATCATTTGGAGGATCCGGGAGACATACATAACCCTCAAGGAACTCGATATGCCTGAATTGAGGCATTTCCCAGAAATCAGAGAACAAGACGGGCTCCCACAATGAAGAACAATGAACAATAAGCGTTTGCAAATTCCAAAGGCGACTAACAGAGGGAAGGAATGACGACTTGCGTGGAACTCTGATAGCAATGTGTCGCAGGTTGACAAAGCGAAACACGAGGGTATTCAGGTTGATTTCATCCATGGTTCGAACCAGGTTTTTGTGTTGCGCTTGCAATGTCCTCAATAATACCATGTTACGGCATACTGCAATCTGAACACCTCGTTCGCAATGAATCGAACGAGTGCGTGACATATATCTCAACTCACGACGCACCATCTCTTTCGAAGTGTAGTCGGGTATCACAACCCGCGGGCGTTTGGGAGTAGAAGAAGGATTAATACATTGCCCTATGACTTGAAAAAACCCTTCTTTTTGACATTCTTTCAAGCACATGTCCCTCACCAAATCGTGCATTTTACAAAACCTTAAACCCCCTGTGGATCCCAACTTACCAATTACAATGAGATTTCTATCGATGAGGTCCTGTAAGATCCCTCTAGCGCTTGCCTCCAAAGCTTCGCCTTTGGCTGGTTTTAGGAATCCTTCGGAAACCCATAGCTGGACGAGTCTAGTAACACAAATCTCTTGGTCTTCCTCAAAGACTCCCATGTATAAAAAACATGGCTTTAAATAGATCGGCAAATGATTATAGCTCAGCTTCAACAACCTTAAGCAATGTTTGCCGTTGTCCATATTCACCTCCGAGGTGAAGTTGTCTCGTATTGATTCCCAAGATGATGGAGTAGTGTCCACTTTTTTCAAAATACCTCCCACCACAGCTATTGATAAAGGAAGCCCTCTGCAGTTATCCACAATCTTCTCTCCGATTTCCTCCAGCTCAGGAGGGCATGAACTCTTGTCACCGAACACTGTTTTGGAGAACAGATCCCAACTGCTAGCCTTATCCAGGAAACTCATGCGGAGGCTATAATCGTTGCTGTTCAACTGCAAACTCAATTGCGACAGCCTGGTCGTCACCAGTACTCGGCTTCCGTTACCGTTGTTAGGAAAGAAGCGTTGTATGTTATCCCATGAATCTATACTCCACATATCATCCATCACGATAAGAAACCTTCTAGAGAATAAGTGTTTGTGGAGCTCCAATCCCAATACATCTACACTACTCTCCCCACTCATCAGTTGTTCCTTCTTTGTGTTAGTAGCTTGAGAGAGAATTTCACAGAGGATTTCTCGAGTGTCGTAGTGTTGAGAAATGGTAGCCCAAGCAGAGATATCAAAATGCTCCTTAATAAGTGGTTTAGAGTAAATAGCTTTGGCAAGAAAGGTCTTACCTATACCGCCCATTCCCACGATCGGGATGACCTGGAAATCGAGTTGGCCTCCGGCAAGCTTTTCCATGATTTCGAGCACCAC
This sequence comes from Euphrasia confusa, assembly GCA_954870475.1. Taxonomy (NCBI): domain Eukaryota; kingdom Viridiplantae; phylum Streptophyta; class Magnoliopsida; order Lamiales; family Orobanchaceae; genus Euphrasia; species Euphrasia confusa. The sequence goes on from OX940949.1 coordinate 1,292,178, forward strand.
AGCATCGGACCCCACCAAGCTGATTTCATTGGGGACATTAGTGATGGTCATCACTTGATCATGGACAACCTGCATCATCGGTGCCTTCTTTGTATCGACGAGTACAACTTTCTTGATCGAGTCCATCTCTTGGATCACACTTTGCAGGACACCACAACATCGGTCGATTGACTTGATCTTTTCATCATCATTTGCATTGTCCGCCTTCTGCTTAATAAAGTCCACAATATGGTACTCAATGGCATCTTCGGCTGCGTAAGCCGCCCCTGCAATACGCATCTCCAATGGATCAGCAACTTCTTCTTCTTCGGCAACAGGAGGAGGACTAATATAGGAATGTAGAAATTCTTCAAAGAATGTGATGCGTTGAGTAATGGAGTCGAGTAGTTGTTTGTCGAGAGAAATCGGTGGGGAGGGATGAGTTTCGAGATCATGAATGACTCGCATCAGGGAAACCAATGATGCATAAGCTGCCATGATTTGGAATAATCAAACTGTGAGTGAGTGAGTGAGTAGCTGATTTTGTGTTATAATCATAAAAGGAAAATCAACATATATTCAGCAAAATGTAAAAACACAGGAGTAGTTGATTTGTTGTTTACTGAACACAACTTGCTTCTATTAGTTTATAATCAAGTGGTTCGGAGTCAATGATTTTAGATTCCAACCTAGCTGTCTCAAGTCTTAACAATACTCCACTGGTCTTTCAAAATAGGTGAATAAATTAACCTGAATGAAAAGATAAGATACAGAAAGGACGCGGAAGGAGTCAGTCATTAATTAACAACCTCTTTTTTTATTACAGTTGATTTAATGTTCAACTAGGGCTATTTATTTCTAGGTTGATGTTGTTCCTCTTCGATATCAAACTCGACTTGCTCATCGGTTATCTCTTTCAAATGGAAAATGGGTCTCGCGCGAAGAACTTGATATGATATCTCATAAGCTCATTTTCGATTAGTATGAAGAAATTAATTTTCAAAAATATAACTAATTAAAGAGAATTGAAAAAAAATTATATCCTCTGCCGTATGAAAAATATGTAAATTATAGTAGATAAATATAAGATAGTATTATACACACAATATTAATATTTTATTGTTGCAATAATAATAAAATAATAATAAGACACAAAAATGTAAAAATACAAATTTGTCCCATTTCTTCCATAAAATCTAGTTTTCTTCCATACAAAACTGTCCATTTTTTGGGGTTTGGGACATTCAGTGTGGTATTCTGAAGTCTGAAACATTCAGTATGAAAATGGGTGTGGTATTATGAGATCTGATGCATTCAGTATGAAAACGGAACATTGTAGGGATATTTTTGTCCTCACACTTTTTTTTGTGTGATTACGGAAATGTCGCCAGCATCATTTACTCCTTTAAAAAAAATGATAATGTCATTTAACAATTTGTGTGGTCTATTTGTCAATTTTGAGAAATATGAATTGTAATTAAACACATTTATACAAATACCATATTTGCCAATTTTCTCTAATATTTTTCCCCAAAAAATAGAATGCAAATAGAGAATACTAGTTCACAAAGAAAGTGTGACCCGTAAGCTAAATAATTATAGTGCTAGTATTATATTTGGGTTGGAAGTCACATTAAATTTGGGACCCGCCAAGCTCAGCAGGTGTTGTTGGTTCTTTCTAACAGTAACTTCGACATGAAAACTTAGCTGATCTTCTCCGCCTTGTAACTCGACTTGCTCATCGAACATCTCTTTCGCAGACTTCACCGCTCCTTCTCCGCAGCAGATCAACTCTATACTCTTGAGCGTATCGATGTTTCCAAGTTCAAGAGGGATCTCCTCCAGCTCTACCAAATAACCAAGCTTAAGATTTTCAAGACGTGGAAAGATGAAGGAATCTTCTTCAGACGCTGTCAAGATCTTGAGCCCCTTGCATAAGCACATATCCAAGTATTTGAGGCAAGGGAACTGTTCTTCGGCTATTTCCCACTTCCCATTCCCGAAGCATCCCGATTGTAATCTGAGCTTCTCGAGAAGGGGCAACGAACCGATCTTTTCCAACATGTCGTCCCATTCAAACTCAAGCCCAAACTCAATGAAAAGACTCAACTTCTTAAGGGAGTGTGGAAAGGTAATCGTCTGCATAGGAGTAATCGGCCCCGGGGAATAAAAGCTGACGGAGAGGAATTCCAGTGTACACAGATATTTCATATTGCCCAAAAAATACACATCCTCATCATCATCAACATATGGAAATATATTACTACTATATTCCAATTTCAATGTTTTGATATTAGGAATTCTCTTGACCAAACCTTCACTACATTTGAGATTTCTTATTCCCTTGAGTGTGTGTAGATTTTCCATGATCACCACCACATCACCATCGCAATTTGGAGGATCCAAGAGACACACGCGATCATCGACGAACTCGATATGCCTAAACTGAGGCATATTCCAGAAATAAGGAAGCATGGTAGGCTTTTCCGAGAAGAAATTAAAAACAACAAGTGTATGCAGATTCCAAAGGAGACTAACAGAGGGAAGGAATGACGAAATGCGGCTAGCTTTGATACCGAGGTGCCGCAAGTTGAAGAAGCAAAACACGAGGGATTCCGGGCAGCTTTCAAAATTGGGAACACTGAAGAATGCATCCGCGTGTAATGTCCTCAATAATACTAGATCCCGGCATAATTCAACCTTATCATGTTCGCAAATAACCAAACGAGTGTTTGACATGAATCTCAAGTCACCACGTACCTTGTATTCTGAAGTGTTCATGGATATAACAACCCGACGTTGGGTATTCACGCCTTGATGAGGAGAGTTGCGTTGCCTTATGACATGAAAAAACCCTTCTTTCCGACCTTCTTTCACGCACATGTCCCTCACCAAATCGTGAATTTTACAAAACTTTAATCTCCCTGTGGATCCCAACTCACCAATTAGAATGAGATTTCTATCGATGAGGTCCATTAAGAACCCTCTAGCGGTTGTCTCCAAGGCTTCGCCATTGCTTGGTTTTAGAAATCCTTCGGAAACCCATTGCTGGACAAGCTCCGAGACACGAATGTTTTTGTCTTCCTCAAACACTCCAATGTATAAAAAACACGGCTTTAAGTACACCGGCAAATGGTTATAGCTCAGCTTCAACAATCTCAAGCAATGTTTATCGTTCTCCATATTCACCACCGAAGTGATGTTGTGTCGTATTGATTCCCAAGATGCTCGAGTGGCGGCCATCTTTTTCAAAAGACCTCCCACAACAGATATTGATAAAGGAAGCCCTCTGCAGTTGTCCACAATCTTCTCTCCGATTTCCTTCAGCTCAGGAGGACACGAACTCTTGTCACCGAATACAGTTCGGGAGAACAGATCCCAACTGCTAGCTTTATCCAGGAAACTCATGCGGAGGCTATAATGGTTGTTCAGTTGGGAACTCAATTGCGATAGCCTGGTCGTCACGAGTACCCGACTGCCATTATGGTTGTTAGGAAAGTAGCGTTGTATCCTATCCCATGAGTCGGTACTCCACATATCATCCATCACGATCAAAAACCTTCTAGAGAACAAGTATTGGTGAAGCTCCAATCCCAATTCATCTACATTCTTCGTTGTGTTAGTAGCTCGAGAGAGAAGTTCCGAGAGGATTTCTCCGGCGTCGTAGTGTTGAGAAATGGTAGCCCAAGCACAGATGTCAAAACGCTCCTTGATTAATGGTTTAGCGTAAATAGCTTTGGCAAGAAAGGTCTTACCTATACCGCCCATTCCCACGATCGGAATGACCTGGAAATCAAGTTGGCCTCCGGCAAGCTTTTCCATGATTTCGAGCAAGACAGCATCGGACCGCACCAAGGATTCGTTTCGATCAACAACGGAAGCAGGGGCCACTTGATCATGGACAACCTGCATCATCGGCGACTTGTTTGTATCGACGAGTACAACTTTCTTGATCGAGTCCATCTCTTGGATCACACTTTGCAGGATGGACTTGATCTTTTCATCATCATTTGCCGACTTTTTATAGATCCTCGTCTTCTGCTTAATACACTCCACAATATGAAACTCAATAGCATCTTCGGCCGCGTGAGCCGCTCCTGCAATACGCATCTCCAATGGATCGGCAGCTTCTTCTTCGTCATCGTCCGCAATATATGAATGGAGAAATTCCTGGAAGAATGTGATGCTTTGAGTGATGGAGTCGAGTAGTTGTTTGTCGAGAGAAATCGGTGGGGAGGGATGAGTTTCCAGATCATGAATGACTCGCATCAGAGAAAGCAAGGATGCATAAGCTGCCATGAATTGGAATGATGAAAACGTGAGTAGATGATGTTGTGTTATAAAATTTCTCAAAGTTGTGCTTTTTTCTTTTTTTGTTGGAATTTCGGTTTTTGGATTTCCAAAATAAAAGTTATAAACGTTGAATGAAAAGATAAGATAAAGAAAGGACGCGGAAGGAGTCAGTCCGTCCACCTTTTTTATATTACCAAGTTGAAACAGCTGTCTAAAGTTGAAACAATATACTCTATCGATTCTTTACAGTTTGAAATCAGAAATATTTAATAGAATAGAAGTTTTTTATTTGTTAAATAAAAAAAATAAGAATATATAATTGGTATTGTCGTGTAAGTAAAAATAAGTTAAGTGAAGTGGTGACTTTGGTTTGCCAGTTCTTGATCCGGCTTCTGTTGGATCTCTCCTCTCTTGAAGTGATCTCTTAGCCAAGTACAATTTTTTTTAGTAAATTGTTAAAATTTAATAATTGTGATTAGTAAATAAATTTATTTTATGACAGGAAAAAGTATATAAGTACTACGATTACATATAAGCTCGGTTGTCGGTTGAAATATATAGTTTTTTCACAATATTATACAGTACTACATTTTTCACCACGATGGAGTATTTTTTTACCAAAAAATAGAAAGTATTATTATTATTAATCTTGATTTAATGTAAATGAGCTTTCTCAATATTAAAATCTAAAAAAATTCACGTGGTGATATTTTTAATTGTATAAATAAAAATACAATTAATTTTTAATTTTCCATGATGACCTAAACAGAAAGAGTTATCAACGAACGAACTCAATATTGCCTAAATTCCAAAGGAGACGACTGACCTGATGGAAGGAATGAGGACACGCCACGAGCTTCGATAGCAAGGCTTCGCTGTAGCTTTCATCTTCGGAAAAATCGAAAGAGGTGAAATTTATCTCAAGTCAAGGCAGTCTTTCTTCTTTGAAGTGATCCTTGAAATTTTAACCAGGTGAAAACATGCACACGAACAATGCTTTCATCGGCTTTAAGTAGCTACACTTTTTCGATTCATCATACAAAGGGACGAGAGAGTATAGCAGACTTCTACGTAACATCTATGATGACTCTGATGACCTCTTAATTCAACCATTGGGGAAGCACAAGGATTCGAGCTTGGCCGAATAATGACCATATATACGTGCACCTGCACTCGCTACGTCGGGTTTTCTGGTAATCTGAAACACGAATTCTTGGATAGTACGGACAGCCCAAATGGATGAAGTGAGAGATACTACTGTGAAAAATTTCTTTGAGGCATTTTCACAAACACTTGACGAGCATGTCTTTTTATGCACGGCCCAAAATGCATCATTTGTATCATTCCTGGGAATCCTCAGTCTTCATCTCCTACACAAACAAAGCTGAAACACAATAGATTCAATTCAAATTAAATTCTCCAATTAGGTTTTGATTTTTATTATTAAATAGATTCTAATAAAAAAATCAATTATTATCGAACTAAATCAATTTTTTCCACACAGCATATTCTCAAATTCGAATCCACGTTCGCAGCTTTCTGTAGGAGATGTCCGGCTCCAAAAAATGCAGTCTTTTGCTCACATGCTGAGAAATCATTCACTCTGTATATTACTCGCTAAATTGATTTTTAAGTGATTTGAAACATTTTAAAATGTTTTTACAGTATAAAACTTTTAAGTAATTTAAGGTATTTTAAAAATAATTTCTGAGGAAATTGAATTTTTTTTTTAATTTTTTTTAAATAAATTTAAAATGAGTTGAAATACGTACATTTTAAATATTTAAAGTATTTTAAATTAATTTTTAACTCATTTCAAATATCTATTAAATATTTTTAAGGTGTTTTAAAAATAATTTTTAAGTGATTTGAAATTTATTTTTAAATATTTAAAGTAATTTAAATTAATTTTTAACTCATTTCAAATATCTATTAAATATTTTAAGGTGTTTTAAAAATAATTTTTAAGTGATTTGAAATTTATTTCAAATTTTGTACAATGTTTTAATTAAAATGATTTAAAAATATTTCAAAGTGTTGTAAAAATAATTTCTTAGCAATTTAAAATATTTTTTAAACATTTCAAATTGATTTAAAAATAAATTATCAACAATTAAAGTATTTTTAAAATAATTTTTAAGCTTGTAAAATAAAATTCAAGATTTAAAAATGATATTTATGTGATTTCAAATACCTTTTAAACATTTTAAAATATTTAAAAAAATATTTTTACTAAATTTAAAATATTATTTAAGCATTTTCAATTTATTTAAATTGATTTTTAAGTAATTTGAAAATCCTTTTAAAAAAATTTAAATTATTTTTAATTAATTTGAAATACCTTCAAAATATTTTAAAATATATACAGAGTGTACTATAAGTTTTTTAGAGTAAGACGTGTATTAGGGTTCGTGAATAATCAGATTTGATCTTTTTTTTTTTTTAATTAGAATTTGAATCTATGTTTGCAGCTTCTGTAGGAGACGGCCGATCAGTTGGGCTCCCAAAAATCTAGTCTTTTTCTCCTCTCCAAATGTTTGTGAGAAACTGAGAATGTCTCTGAGAAATCTGTATCTTACCTCGTTAACTCAAGTGGGTTGTTCTCAGAGGCCGGAATTTCGGTATCCAAGAAACTGTGCCTAAAATCACCCAAGAAACCTGACGCAGTGTTGAAGCTTCTCAGGGAGTATGGATTCACGGATGCTCATATCCCGAGACTCGTCACGGATGACCCTTTTGCCGAAGCTCAAGTTCTTTTGTTCTATCGGCGTCCCTCGTCCCGTCTTCGCGCATAAGTTATCCGGGCAACCTTCCGTTTTAATGCGTAGTCTGGAAAACTCTATCAGCCTTTTGTATAACGCTCTGAAAGTCCTACTTCAATCCGACGAAAGGGTCGTTTGGCTGTTTTCTCGTGCTCCGAAGAACTTCGGATACTACTTGGCACAAGTGGTTTCATCCAATATCTGTTTTTTGAGAATAAGTGTAGTACTCGAATCTTCTATTGTTTCCTTGGTCCTGTATGAACCCTCGTTGATGCTAAGTGCTAACTACTAAGAAGAGGGTTGTCTGACTCTGCGTGTCTTCCGTGCTCTAAACATGGGATTTGTTGTGTCCAAATTCTCATTATCCGTTGCTATCTGAGTGTTTACTTGCATTTCCAAGTCGACCATTAATCATAAGATGGAGGTCTCTTCAGAAGGTGTGGCTGGTCAGAATCTGATATCGGTGCCGCGTTTCTAAGGCATCCCACGTGCACGACTTTATCTGAGCAGAAAATAATGGTCAACATGGATTTTCTTGTTAAGGAGTTTGTGCTGTTAGGATTCTGTATGATAAGGGGCTGAAGAAGACCACCAGTGTGATCAAACTCTGGTTATTGGTCGAGGGTACTTTCTTGCGGAGGTTGTGGTCAAGTATGAGAAAGAAATTCCCGAGCTATTGGATATCTATCGAGGAAAATCGAGCCTGCACGAAAATTTGTTTTGGTGAAGAAGTTCATTCGAAATGAAATAGCAGTATCAGTTGTTATGATGAAAGTAAGAATTTTTTCTTCTTCTCTTGATTTCAAAAAATGATATTAAGTGTTGAATGATTGTATCATTTTTTGTGGTCAAAGGAAGTCCATGAATGCTTACATTGTTGTACTCAGCTGTGTTTGGGTTGAATGATATTTGAGACTTTGAACGCTATTTCTCCATTCATATTATCTAATCTCTATTCTCTATTATACGGTTCATTTCCATGGGATCATTACGATTTTCTATTCACTCGTTCACATATATTACTCTGGTTATTAGACGGTGAAAATTGAACTTGAATATCTATGTTTGCAGTTTTCTGGAAGAGGCGGCTCAGGGTCCATCTCAAATGATTGAAATTTCGTTGCCCCCAACCCAAAACTTTGGAATTAACGAAATGCAGTTGGATGTCTTAGAGCTCGGATTCAGAAGTACGGATTCACAGATACTCAAATTCTTCCGCTCCATTGATTTTTCCCTTCCAGCACTGGCACACAAACTATCCTTGTATCCTTTTATGTTCTGATGCCTAGTTTGGAAAACTCATCATCCCTTCTATAACGACTTAAAAAGTCGCTCTGAATCTGATCAGAGTGGTTTCGTGTTTACGTAGTTAGCTACGCATTTGGATGGTCCATTAGAGAAGGGGCTCTTTCCAAAATATCAGTGGTGAGAGAAAGAGGAATGCCTGAATCTTCTATTGATTCTTTGATCATCGGTACATTATAAAGGAAAGTAAATCAAAAGGTTGATGGTTAGGTTGAAGATAGGCAGACAGCTATGCTCAGCCAAGGTTTAAGGTTCACTCATTTATTACTAGCCCCGATAGCAGCTGCTGCTCTGTCAAGCCAGCGTTTACGTGGTATTCCTGACCCCCTTGAAGGAGGTCAGTTGGATTTCCCGGTGGGTCCCATTTCCAATCTATGTACACCACCATCTTCGATCACCGGAATATCCATGAATCCTCGCTGCGGGGACCACCACCATTTTCATAGTGTCGGTCCCTTAAAGGAACCAGAGATGAGTGAACCAGCCGAGAGAGCAGCCTGCCTCTTCAACCTCCCATCGCCTTAATGCCCCCGCTCGGGTGACAGGCTCACGCTACTGAGCCCGGCGATTGTATGTTTCGAGGATCGAGGCTATAAATGGTTAGTAATTTTGTTGATTTTTCGATGTGGGATACAAACTTGCTTTTTTTAAAACTATAAACGACGCCGTTTGTTCTATAAATGTTTAATATCTAAGTTTATCGTTATAAACAGGGCAACAAATTTAAGATTGTATATATAGAAGGTGAAAACGAGATACAAAATCGAAATCACGTGGTAATAAAATAAAAACAGTCATTACATTAAAATATCATGACCGACTCTTTAGTGTCTTTTTCAAACGTTTATTGTTCTGCTACAACCAAATAGCTTTAGCCTTCTTGAGGAGTGGGACTAACCCCCCTTTCACATGTAGGCTCATGACCTCATCGGCCCCACCTATCAATTCCCTGCCGATGAACACCACCGGAAAACTCGACCTCCGCCCTGAAGCAGCCATCAGAGCCCTCTCCAGCTGCTGCCCGTTGGGCATTTCATCGAGCTCGTAAACTGTGGGGTTAGCTCCGAAGCTGCATATGAGTGTCTTAATGGTGTGGGACATGCAGCAATTGGCCTTGCTGAATATCACCACTGGTTTGTCGGCAGCCAGCCTCTTCACCGCATCCATGTTATCCGGAATTGGAGTTTTGTAAATACCTTGGAGTGAAATGTAAGTTGATAAATGTTGATGGATATGTGAGGAAAACCTTGATCACTTGTGGAGATTATATATAGGACAAGAATTTCCTTTTTCTCCGTTTTTTTTTTTTAATATTTTTTCCAAAAATGTTAATATTGATGGATGAATATCATTTCTGAAACATGGAATTGCAAGTGTATAAGTAATCTTTATACAACATGATATAATACAATATTTATTTTTGAAAAATAAATAATAATTTGGCTTTTTGAGGTGGCGCTTACTGTGATTATGTTCTTTAGGATCTTATACCATTTTTATTTTTTTGTATGTTTTTACTTAATTTTTTTCCCTTTTGAAGGATGTCCCCCTGTTAAAGTGGTACTCATGAGTTAGGTTCAGAACGCCGTGAGACAGTTCAGTTCATATTTCGTGTGGGCGTTAGAGCATTGAGAGGACCTCTCCAGTACGAGAAGTATGGAAATCAGTATTTCGTTTTTACCATTTCTTGAATTCTACAAACTTCATGGTCCGAGTTGAGCAGTACGTCATTTTCTTGATTCATAATCACACCGATAATAATAATCGGAGAATTTCGTGTCATGTTCATCGAATCATCGCACATAATTCATTTTTTTTCCTTTCCCTATTTTGTGTTACTTTCTCTTTAAAGCAAGTGATAATTATTATAATTGTTTTCCCGTTATAGAAAAGGAGGGAATTTAAGCATCGGTTGTCTGTTGCTTGTCGTTAAATAGTTAGGATTCCACGTAATTAATAATTGGTTTATTTAGTTTGGTCGGTCTAATATATGGTAAAGAACATCAACTCTTTTCTGCATATATAATTAATGAATTAATAAGCTAGATAATCATATTAAGGTGACAAATTTCTCTTGTTGATGACGAGGGAGAATTTCCTTTTGGTCTCCTGTAGTTGTTAGTGGAGAATTAATGGTACGTTAATCCCGATTAAGCGGATTAATTAATAACCATTATGTGCGGAGGAGAGTACGCTTAAATCAGGACACAATCTTGAAGTGATTCGAGATTTATTAGGTGTACGAACAAGAGCTTTCTTTATCTTGCATGATGACATGTTGTCCATACATGAGAATCTTCACTTTTGTTTCTTTAGCAAAGAGGAACAAATAGAGGCCGTGAATGATAAATTGATAATCGGTTTGGTACGTAATCGAAATTAAACGCACAATAACCCGTTTTATCATTCTGATTTTGCAGTGTTCCAATCGAAAACTTGAATTTGATAAAAACAAAAATTGAGTTTGAATCAACGTTTGATTGACGTCGGTTTCCATATCCATTGAGCTTGAATTTGAATTTATTGACTGAAATCAAGTCATTGAATTGTTTATTTATTACAGTATTAGCTAGAAAACACAGACTACTAAGTTGGGTTGATGAGGCCGGCCCAGGCCCAGCCATATAATTGGATCAGGTCGAATCTTGGCCATATTAAGCCCAACCTGCAGTTTGATCCCGAAGAACTCAGCCCAACCCAAAATGTAAATTTGTCGGGTTGGGTCGGGTCGGGCCAATAATGTGAGTTACCAGCTACTCTTGCAAGTATATATGCATAAAATCTTCAACCTGAGTACACTACTACGTAGTTTTTTACATGGGTTAACTTTTATATATCATATCGTTGGTTTGGCTAATGGAGCATACAGGCATGGTGAATGTTGTTTACGATCATACGTCTCTCAAAATAGAATCTTTGCTGCTACGTACACATGAAGGTCAAGCCCGTACGTATACCTATGGCCGGCTGGTTCGGTTTGCCGACTACTCTAGAAAAAAGAATGTCAAAAGGATAAAGGCCAAAGAGCTTTATTGCAAAAGTTAGCATCTGGCAAATGCCAATTATACAAGTGTCGTACATGTATACTTTCATATGTTATGATTCGTATTTCGTAGAGGTAGACATTATATACATATATATTCTTTCTGCAATTTGGAGAATATATTTATCATCAAATTATCCATTTAAATTCAGTGTGAGTCACACACACAGTATATTATATGTGAAGAATCAATCTGCCCCAAAACACTTTTTTTATGTGTAATGTGTGTGTCAACTTGTTTGAAGCACAAACTGTCATAGTCCAAGAAATTCATCAATGGGGCGGCATGCATGCATGCAAAAATTAATATTTTCTCTTATCCAAAACAAAATTCCTCATCTATTAATATATAAATCCAGAACGCTTATCTATCAAGCAGACAACCAATCAAAAGCTCCAATTTTGACACGTAGATGAAATTAAAATCTATTGACCAATCAGAATGCTCAATTTCACATATTGAGAAACTTTTCTCATTCAATTTCAAATTCTATTGTCCAATAGAAACTCTCAATTTTGCCACGTCAATTTATATTTTCTCCTTAAATCTTATTGAAATCAATATCAGTAATTGAAATATTAATTTCGGTCAATTTTTCCAATTAGACAGCTATTATTCCGCTTCTTCGTCTTCTCCTTCTCATTATTCAGTTTCCATCTTCTCAGAAATAGGGTTTAATTGTGTATTTCTCCTGCTCTCTTCCATTCCCCTTATTGCGGTTGTATTTCTCCTTCTCTCAATATTTTTCCCTTCTCGCAGTACGTATTCTCTTCAATTCGCCCAGTGTGCCAATCATACGTTCGCTTCTCAGGTTTTATTGCTGTATTCAATTTATTGTCGCCAAATTTGTTCGATATTGTATGATTATCAATTTTTATGGTGTGTTCTTATCTTCATTTTGTCAAATTCAATTCAGTGTCTCTTCTCATTCCGACTACATGATGTACTGTTCCAAATTCAAGGGTTTCTATCAAGGTATTTGTTTCTTTTTTCTAATTTTTTGTAATTCATAATTTATTGCATACTCCTCCATGTCTGATTGTGCGATTCGTTGCTGTGTTTGATTTTTTGCAGATTCCATTGTCATTGACCATCCTCTCCGAAATTAAGGTATATTCATTCTCATCGGCCATCTTAATTTATTTCGAGTTCTGAATGTTTTTAATCTTAATTCTGTGTTTAATCCGAAATCCCCTTTTTACCGTTCATAATTAATCTGTCATACTTTGGAATTTTCAATTGAGCAGGTTTGTTTTTTTCTAGGAGCCATCATATTTTCCAGGTTGATGCATTTGAGAATTACATATCAGTTGAATGTATTTTATTTGGGTTGCAGATCACGTTTCTATAGGCTACTCTTGGAGTTTTGGCTGGAGGTCGATATATAATGTCAATGTATGATTCTGTCTCGAACCTTGACAACAGCGATAAACCATGGAAAATATGTGTTAGAGTTTGTCGGAAATGGACAAAGAAGGGATATGCAAAATTTCCGCTGTATTTAGAATTGATAATGGTTGATGATGAGGTAATATTTTTTTTTTTTAAGATAACATCATTTATTCTTTAATGTTTTAAGCTAATACTTTTATTTATTTTTTTGATTAGGGTGCATTTATTCATGGCTCTGTGAAGTATCCCTTGATAAAATATGCTGGCGACAATTTCAAGTATTTAAGGCTGGGGAATTGCCCTTCGGTTATTTTCCACTCCCCCTTCCCAAACTGCCCATGCGATAACTTGAGCTTCTCGAGAAGGAGCAACGAACTGAACTTTTCCAACATGTCGTCCCATTCAAAGTAATACCCCATCGAAACACTCAACTTCTTAAGGGAGTGTGAAAAGGTAATATTCTGCCTAAGAATACTCGATGAACTGGATCTAAAAGTGAAAGAGAGTAATTCCATTCCACACAGATTTTTCTTATTTCCCGCATAGTTATCATCATCATCATCATCATTACCATCATCATCATCATATAGATTCAATCTTTTGATATTGGGAAGTCTCTCGACCACCCCTTGGCTACATTTGAAATTCTTTATTCCTTTGAGTGTGTGTAAATTTTCCATGATGACCACTGCATCATCATTTGGAGGATCCGGGAGACATACATAACCCTCAAGGAACTCGATATGCCTGAATTGAGGCATTTCCCAGAAATCAGAGAACAAGACGGGCTCCCACAATGAAGAACAATGAACAATAAGCGTTTGCAAATTCCAAAGGCGACTAACAGAGGGAAGGAATGACGACTTGCGTGGAACTCTGATAGCAATGTGTCGCAGGTTGACAAAGCGAAACACGAGGGTATTCAGGTTGATTTCATCCATGGTTCGAACCAGGTTTTTGTGTTGCGCTTGCAATGTCCTCAATAATACCATGTTACGGCATACTGCAATCTGAACACCTCGTTCGCAATGAATCGAACGAGTGCGTGACATATATCTCAACTCACGACGCACCATCTCTTTCGAAGTGTAGTCGGGTATCACAACCCGCGGGCGTTTGGGAGTAGAAGAAGGATTAATACATTGCCCTATGACTTGAAAAAACCCTTCTTTTTGACATTCTTTCAAGCACATGTCCCTCACCAAATCGTGCATTTTACAAAACCTTAAACCCCCTGTGGATCCCAACTTACCAATTACAATGAGATTTCTATCGATGAGGTCCTGTAAGATCCCTCTAGCGCTTGCCTCCAAAGCTTCGCCTTTGGCTGGTTTTAGGAATCCTTCGGAAACCCATAGCTGGACGAGTCTAGTAACACAAATCTCTTGGTCTTCCTCAAAGACTCCCATGTATAAAAAACATGGCTTTAAATAGATCGGCAAATGATTATAGCTCAGCTTCAACAACCTTAAGCAATGTTTGCCGTTGTCCATATTCACCTCCGAGGTGAAGTTGTCTCGTATTGATTCCCAAGATGATGGAGTAGTGTCCACTTTTTTCAAAATACCTCCCACCACAGCTATTGATAAAGGAAGCCCTCTGCAGTTATCCACAATCTTCTCTCCGATTTCCTCCAGCTCAGGAGGGCATGAACTCTTGTCACCGAACACTGTTTTGGAGAACAGATCCCAACTGCTAGCCTTATCCAGGAAACTCATGCGGAGGCTATAATCGTTGCTGTTCAACTGCAAACTCAATTGCGACAGCCTGGTCGTCACCAGTACTCGGCTTCCGTTACCGTTGTTAGGAAAGAAGCGTTGTATGTTATCCCATGAATCTATACTCCACATATCATCCATCACGATAAGAAACCTTCTAGAGAATAAGTGTTTGTGGAGCTCCAATCCCAATACATCTACACTACTCTCCCCACTCATCAGTTGTTCCTTCTTTGTGTTAGTAGCTTGAGAGAGAATTTCACAGAGGATTTCTCGAGTGTCGTAGTGTTGAGAAATGGTAGCCCAAGCAGAGATATCAAAATGCTCCTTAATAAGTGGTTTAGAGTAAATAGCTTTGGCAAGAAAGGTCTTACCTATACCGCCCATTCCCACGATCGGGATGACCTGGAAATCGAGTTGGCCTCCGGCAAGCTTTTCCATGATTTCGAGCACCACAGCATCGGACCCCACCAAGCTGATTTCATTGGGGACATTAGTGATGGTCATCACTTGATCATGGACAACCTGCATCATCGGTGCCTTCTTTGTATCGACGAGTACAACTTTCTTGATCGAGTCCATCTCTTGGATCACACTTTGCAGGACACCACAACATCGGTCGATTGACTTGATCTTTTCATCATCATTTGCATTGTCCGCCTTCTGCTTAATAAAGTCCACAATATGGTACTCAATGGCATCTTCGGCTGCGTAAGCCGCCCCTGCAATACGCATCTCCAATGGATCAGCAACTTCTTCTTCTTCGGCAACAGGAGGAGGACTAATATAGGAATGTAGAAATTCTTCAAAGAATGTGATGCGTTGAGTAATGGAGTCGAGTAGTTGTTTGTCGAGAGAAATCGGTGGGGAGGGATGAGTTTCGAGATCATGAATGACTCGCATCAGGGAAACCAATGATGCATAAGCTGCCATGATTTGGAATAATCAAACTGTGAGTGAGTGAGTGAGTAGCTGATTTTGTGTTATAATCATAAAAGGAAAATCAACATATATTCAGCAAAATGTAAAAACACAGGAGTAGTTGATTTGTTGTTTACTGAACACAACTTGCTTCTATTAGTTTATAATCAAGTGGTTCGGAGTCAATGATTTTAGATTCCAACCTAGCTGTCTCAAGTCTTAACAATACTCCACTGGTCTTTCAAAATAGGTGAATAAATTAACCTGAATGAAAAGATAAGATACAGAAAGGACGCGGAAGGAGTCAGTCATTAATTAACAACCTCTTTTTTTATTACAGTTGATTTAATGTTCAACTAGGGCTATTTATTTCTAGGTTGATGTTGTTCCTCTTCGATATCAAACTCGACTTGCTCATCGGTTATCTCTTTCAAATGGAAAATGGGTCTCGCGCGAAGAACTTGATATGATATCTCATAAGCTCATTTTCGATTAGTATGAAGAAATTAATTTTCAAAAATATAACTAATTAAAGAGAATTGAAAAAAAATTATATCCTCTGCCGTATGAAAAATATGTAAATTATAGTAGATAAATATAAGATAGTATTATACACACAATATTAATATTTTATTGTTGCAATAATAATAAAATAATAATAAGACACAAAAATGTAAAAATACAAATTTGTCCCATTTCTTCCATAAAATCTAGTTTTCTTCCATACAAAACTGTCCATTTTTTGGGGTTTGGGACATTCAGTGTGGTATTCTGAAGTCTGAAACATTCAGTATGAAAATGGGTGTGGTATTATGAGATCTGATGCATTCAGTATGAAAACGGAACATTGTAGGGATATTTTTGTCCTCACACTTTTTTTTGTGTGATTACGGAAATGTCGCCAGCATCATTTACTCCTTTAAAAAAAATGATAATGTCATTTAACAATTTGTGTGGTCTATTTGTCAATTTTGAGAAATATGAATTGTAATTAAACACATTTATACAAATACCATATTTGCCAATTTTCTCTAATATTTTTCCCCAAAAAATAGAATGCAAATAGAGAATACTAGTTCACAAAGAAAGTGTGACCCGTAAGCTAAATAATTATAGTGCTAGTATTATATTTGGGTTGGAAGTCACATTAAATTTGGGACCCGCCAAGCTCAGCAGGTGTTGTTGGTTCTTTCTAACAGTAACTTCGACATGAAAACTTAGCTGATCTTCTCCGCCTTGTAACTCGACTTGCTCATCGAACATCTCTTTCGCAGACTTCACCGCTCCTTCTCCGCAGCAGATCAACTCTATACTCTTGAGCGTATCGATGTTTCCAAGTTCAAGAGGGATCTCCTCCAGCTCTACCAAATAACCAAGCTTAAGATTTTCAAGACGTGGAAAGATGAAGGAATCTTCTTCAGACGCTGTCAAGATCTTGAGCCCCTTGCATAAGCACATATCCAAGTATTTGAGGCAAGGGAACTGTTCTTCGGCTATTTCCCACTTCCCATTCCCGAAGCATCCCGATTGTAATCTGAGCTTCTCGAGAAGGGGCAACGAACCGATCTTTTCCAACATGTCGTCCCATTCAAACTCAAGCCCAAACTCAATGAAAAGACTCAACTTCTTAAGGGAGTGTGGAAAGGTAATCGTCTGCATAGGAGTAATCGGCCCCGGGGAATAAAAGCTGACGGAGAGGAATTCCAGTGTACACAGATATTTCATATTGCCCAAAAAATACACATCCTCATCATCATCAACATATGGAAATATATTACTACTATATTCCAATTTCAATGTTTTGATATTAGGAATTCTCTTGACCAAACCTTCACTACATTTGAGATTTCTTATTCCCTTGAGTGTGTGTAGATTTTCCATGATCACCACCACATCACCATCGCAATTTGGAGGATCCAAGAGACACACGCGATCATCGACGAACTCGATATGCCTAAACTGAGGCATATTCCAGAAATAAGGAAGCATGGTAGGCTTTTCCGAGAAGAAATTAAAAACAACAAGTGTATGCAGATTCCAAAGGAGACTAACAGAGGGAAGGAATGACGAAATGCGGCTAGCTTTGATACCGAGGTGCCGCAAGTTGAAGAAGCAAAACACGAGGGATTCCGGGCAGCTTTCAAAATTGGGAACACTGAAGAATGCATCCGCGTGTAATGTCCTCAATAATACTAGATCCCGGCATAATTCAACCTTATCATGTTCGCAAATAACCAAACGAGTGTTTGACATGAATCTCAAGTCACCACGTACCTTGTATTCTGAAGTGTTCATGGATATAACAACCCGACGTTGGGTATTCACGCCTTGATGAGGAGAGTTGCGTTGCCTTATGACATGAAAAAACCCTTCTTTCCGACCTTCTTTCACGCACATGTCCCTCACCAAATCGTGAATTTTACAAAACTTTAATCTCCCTGTGGATCCCAACTCACCAATTAGAATGAGATTTCTATCGATGAGGTCCATTAAGAACCCTCTAGCGGTTGTCTCCAAGGCTTCGCCATTGCTTGGTTTTAGAAATCCTTCGGAAACCCATTGCTGGACAAGCTCCGAGACACGAATGTTTTTGTCTTCCTCAAACACTCCAATGTATAAAAAACACGGCTTTAAGTACACCGGCAAATGGTTATAGCTCAGCTTCAACAATCTCAAGCAATGTTTATCGTTCTCCATATTCACCACCGAAGTGATGTTGTGTCGTATTGATTCCCAAGATGCTCGAGTGGCGGCCATCTTTTTCAAAAGACCTCCCACAACAGATATTGATAAAGGAAGCCCTCTGCAGTTGTCCACAATCTTCTCTCCGATTTCCTTCAGCTCAGGAGGACACGAACTCTTGTCACCGAATACAGTTCGGGAGAACAGATCCCAACTGCTAGCTTTATCCAGGAAACTCATGCGGAGGCTATAATGGTTGTTCAGTTGGGAACTCAATTGCGATAGCCTGGTCGTCACGAGTACCCGACTGCCATTATGGTTGTTAGGAAAGTAGCGTTGTATCCTATCCCATGAGTCGGTACTCCACATATCATCCATCACGATCAAAAACCTTCTAGAGAACAAGTATTGGTGAAGCTCCAATCCCAATTCATCTACATTCTTCGTTGTGTTAGTAGCTCGAGAGAGAAGTTCCGAGAGGATTTCTCCGGCGTCGTAGTGTTGAGAAATGGTAGCCCAAGCACAGATGTCAAAACGCTCCTTGATTAATGGTTTAGCGTAAATAGCTTTGGCAAGAAAGGTCTTACCTATACCGCCCATTCCCACGATCGGAATGACCTGGAAATCAAGTTGGCCTCCGGCAAGCTTTTCCATGATTTCGAGCAAGACAGCATCGGACCGCACCAAGGATTCGTTTCGATCAACAACGGAAGCAGGGGCCACTTGATCATGGACAACCTGCATCATCGGCGACTTGTTTGTATCGACGAGTACAACTTTCTTGATCGAGTCCATCTCTTGGATCACACTTTGCAGGATGGACTTGATCTTTTCATCATCATTTGCCGACTTTTTATAGATCCTCGTCTTCTGCTTAATACACTCCACAATATGAAACTCAATAGCATCTTCGGCCGCGTGAGCCGCTCCTGCAATACGCATCTCCAATGGATCGGCAGCTTCTTCTTCGTCATCGTCCGCAATATATGAATGGAGAAATTCCTGGAAGAATGTGATGCTTTGAGTGATGGAGTCGAGTAGTTGTTTGTCGAGAGAAATCGGTGGGGAGGGATGAGTTTCCAGATCATGAATGACTCGCATCAGAGAAAGCAAGGATGCATAAGCTGCCATGAATTGGAATGATGAAAACGTGAGTAGATGATGTTGTGTTATAAAATTTCTCAAAGTTGTGCTTTTTTCTTTTTTTGTTGGAATTTCGGTTTTTGGATTTCCAAAATAAAAGTTATAAACGTTGAATGAAAAGATAAGATAAAGAAAGGACGCGGAAGGAGTCAGTCCGTCCACCTTTTTTATATTACCAAGTTGAAACAGCTGTCTAAAGTTGAAACAATATACTCTATCGATTCTTTACAGTTTGAAATCAGAAATATTTAATAGAATAGAAGTTTTTTATTTGTTAAATAAAAAAAATAAGAATATATAATTGGTATTGTCGTGTAAGTAAAAATAAGTTAAGTGAAGTGGTGACTTTGGTTTGCCAGTTCTTGATCCGGCTTCTGTTGGATCTCTCCTCTCTTGAAGTGATCTCTTAGCCAAGTACAATTTTTTTTAGTAAATTGTTAAAATTTAATAATTGTGATTAGTAAATAAATTTATTTTATGACAGGAAAAAGTATATAAGTACTACGATTACATATAAGCTCGGTTGTCGGTTGAAATATATAGTTTTTTCACAATATTATACAGTACTACATTTTTCACCACGATGGAGTATTTTTTTACCAAAAAATAGAAAGTATTATTATTATTAATCTTGATTTAATGTAAATGAGCTTTCTCAATATTAAAATCTAAAAAAATTCACGTGGTGATATTTTTAATTGTATAAATAAAAATACAATTAATTTTTAATTTTCCATGATGACCTAAACAGAAAGAGTTATCAACGAACGAACTCAATATTGCCTAAATTCCAAAGGAGACGACTGACCTGATGGAAGGAATGAGGACACGCCACGAGCTTCGATAGCAAGGCTTCGCTGTAGCTTTCATCTTCGGAAAAATCGAAAGAGGTGAAATTTATCTCAAGTCAAGGCAGTCTTTCTTCTTTGAAGTGATCCTTGAAATTTTAACCAGGTGAAAACATGCACACGAACAATGCTTTCATCGGCTTTAAGTAGCTACACTTTTTCGATTCATCATACAAAGGGACGAGAGAGTATAGCAGACTTCTACGTAACATCTATGATGACTCTGATGACCTCTTAATTCAACCATTGGGGAAGCACAAGGATTCGAGCTTGGCCGAATAATGACCATATATACGTGCACCTGCACTCGCTACGTCGGGTTTTCTGGTAATCTGAAACACGAATTCTTGGATAGTACGGACAGCCCAAATGGATGAAGTGAGAGATACTACTGTGAAAAATTTCTTTGAGGCATTTTCACAAACACTTGACGAGCATGTCTTTTTATGCACGGCCCAAAATGCATCATTTGTATCATTCCTGGGAATCCTCAGTCTTCATCTCCTACACAAACAAAGCTGAAACACAATAGATTCAATTCAAATTAAATTCTCCAATTAGGTTTTGATTTTTATTATTAAATAGATTCTAATAAAAAAATCAATTATTATCGAACTAAATCAATTTTTTCCACACAGCATATTCTCAAATTCGAATCCACGTTCGCAGCTTTCTGTAGGAGATGTCCGGCTCCAAAAAATGCAGTCTTTTGCTCACATGCTGAGAAATCATTCACTCTGTATATTACTCGCTAAATTGATTTTTAAGTGATTTGAAACATTTTAAAATGTTTTTACAGTATAAAACTTTTAAGTAATTTAAGGTATTTTAAAAATAATTTCTGAGGAAATTGAATTTTTTTTTTAATTTTTTTTAAATAAATTTAAAATGAGTTGAAATACGTACATTTTAAATATTTAAAGTATTTTAAATTAATTTTTAACTCATTTCAAATATCTATTAAATATTTTTAAGGTGTTTTAAAAATAATTTTTAAGTGATTTGAAATTTATTTTTAAATATTTAAAGTAATTTAAATTAATTTTTAACTCATTTCAAATATCTATTAAATATTTTAAGGTGTTTTAAAAATAATTTTTAAGTGATTTGAAATTTATTTCAAATTTTGTACAATGTTTTAATTAAAATGATTTAAAAATATTTCAAAGTGTTGTAAAAATAATTTCTTAGCAATTTAAAATATTTTTTAAACATTTCAAATTGATTTAAAAATAAATTATCAACAATTAAAGTATTTTTAAAATAATTTTTAAGCTTGTAAAATAAAATTCAAGATTTAAAAATGATATTTATGTGATTTCAAATACCTTTTAAACATTTTAAAATATTTAAAAAAATATTTTTACTAAATTTAAAATATTATTTAAGCATTTTCAATTTATTTAAATTGATTTTTAAGTAATTTGAAAATCCTTTTAAAAAAATTTAAATTATTTTTAATTAATTTGAAATACCTTCAAAATATTTTAAAATATATACAGAGTGTACTATAAGTTTTTTAGAGTAAGACGTGTATTAGGGTTCGTGAATAATCAGATTTGATCTTTTTTTTTTTTTAATTAGAATTTGAATCTATGTTTGCAGCTTCTGTAGGAGACGGCCGATCAGTTGGGCTCCCAAAAATCTAGTCTTTTTCTCCTCTCCAAATGTTTGTGAGAAACTGAGAATGTCTCTGAGAAATCTGTATCTTACCTCGTTAACTCAAGTGGGTTGTTCTCAGAGGCCGGAATTTCGGTATCCAAGAAACTGTGCCTAAAATCACCCAAGAAACCTGACGCAGTGTTGAAGCTTCTCAGGGAGTATGGATTCACGGATGCTCATATCCCGAGACTCGTCACGGATGACCCTTTTGCCGAAGCTCAAGTTCTTTTGTTCTATCGGCGTCCCTCGTCCCGTCTTCGCGCATAAGTTATCCGGGCAACCTTCCGTTTTAATGCGTAGTCTGGAAAACTCTATCAGCCTTTTGTATAACGCTCTGAAAGTCCTACTTCAATCCGACGAAAGGGTCGTTTGGCTGTTTTCTCGTGCTCCGAAGAACTTCGGATACTACTTGGCACAAGTGGTTTCATCCAATATCTGTTTTTTGAGAATAAGTGTAGTACTCGAATCTTCTATTGTTTCCTTGGTCCTGTATGAACCCTCGTTGATGCTAAGTGCTAACTACTAAGAAGAGGGTTGTCTGACTCTGCGTGTCTTCCGTGCTCTAAACATGGGATTTGTTGTGTCCAAATTCTCATTATCCGTTGCTATCTGAGTGTTTACTTGCATTTCCAAGTCGACCATTAATCATAAGATGGAGGTCTCTTCAGAAGGTGTGGCTGGTCAGAATCTGATATCGGTGCCGCGTTTCTAAGGCATCCCACGTGCACGACTTTATCTGAGCAGAAAATAATGGTCAACATGGATTTTCTTGTTAAGGAGTTTGTGCTGTTAGGATTCTGTATGATAAGGGGCTGAAGAAGACCACCAGTGTGATCAAACTCTGGTTATTGGTCGAGGGTACTTTCTTGCGGAGGTTGTGGTCAAGTATGAGAAAGAAATTCCCGAGCTATTGGATATCTATCGAGGAAAATCGAGCCTGCACGAAAATTTGTTTTGGTGAAGAAGTTCATTCGAAATGAAATAGCAGTATCAGTTGTTATGATGAAAGTAAGAATTTTTTCTTCTTCTCTTGATTTCAAAAAATGATATTAAGTGTTGAATGATTGTATCATTTTTTGTGGTCAAAGGAAGTCCATGAATGCTTACATTGTTGTACTCAGCTGTGTTTGGGTTGAATGATATTTGAGACTTTGAACGCTATTTCTCCATTCATATTATCTAATCTCTATTCTCTATTATACGGTTCATTTCCATGGGATCATTACGATTTTCTATTCACTCGTTCACATATATTACTCTGGTTATTAGACGGTGAAAATTGAACTTGAATATCTATGTTTGCAGTTTTCTGGAAGAGGCGGCTCAGGGTCCATCTCAAATGATTGAAATTTCGTTGCCCCCAACCCAAAACTTTGGAATTAACGAAATGCAGTTGGATGTCTTAGAGCTCGGATTCAGAAGTACGGATTCACAGATACTCAAATTCTTCCGCTCCATTGATTTTTCCCTTCCAGCACTGGCACACAAACTATCCTTGTATCCTTTTATGTTCTGATGCCTAGTTTGGAAAACTCATCATCCCTTCTATAACGACTTAAAAAGTCGCTCTGAATCTGATCAGAGTGGTTTCGTGTTTACGTAGTTAGCTACGCATTTGGATGGTCCATTAGAGAAGGGGCTCTTTCCAAAATATCAGTGGTGAGAGAAAGAGGAATGCCTGAATCTTCTATTGATTCTTTGATCATCGGTACATTATAAAGGAAAGTAAATCAAAAGGTTGATGGTTAGGTTGAAGATAGGCAGACAGCTATGCTCAGCCAAGGTTTAAGGTTCACTCATTTATTACTAGCCCCGATAGCAGCTGCTGCTCTGTCAAGCCAGCGTTTACGTGGTATTCCTGACCCCCTTGAAGGAGGTCAGTTGGATTTCCCGGTGGGTCCCATTTCCAATCTATGTACACCACCATCTTCGATCACCGGAATATCCATGAATCCTCGCTGCGGGGACCACCACCATTTTCATAGTGTCGGTCCCTTAAAGGAACCAGAGATGAGTGAACCAGCCGAGAGAGCAGCCTGCCTCTTCAACCTCCCATCGCCTTAATGCCCCCGCTCGGGTGACAGGCTCACGCTACTGAGCCCGGCGATTGTATGTTTCGAGGATCGAGGCTATAAATGGTTAGTAATTTTGTTGATTTTTCGATGTGGGATACAAACTTGCTTTTTTTAAAACTATAAACGACGCCGTTTGTTCTATAAATGTTTAATATCTAAGTTTATCGTTATAAACAGGGCAACAAATTTAAGATTGTATATATAGAAGGTGAAAACGAGATACAAAATCGAAATCACGTGGTAATAAAATAAAAACAGTCATTACATTAAAATATCATGACCGACTCTTTAGTGTCTTTTTCAAACGTTTATTGTTCTGCTACAACCAAATAGCTTTAGCCTTCTTGAGGAGTGGGACTAACCCCCCTTTCACATGTAGGCTCATGACCTCATCGGCCCCACCTATCAATTCCCTGCCGATGAACACCACCGGAAAACTCGACCTCCGCCCTGAAGCAGCCATCAGAGCCCTCTCCAGCTGCTGCCCGTTGGGCATTTCATCGAGCTCGTAAACTGTGGGGTTAGCTCCGAAGCTGCATATGAGTGTCTTAATGGTGTGGGACATGCAGCAATTGGCCTTGCTGAATATCACCACTGGTTTGTCGGCAGCCAGCCTCTTCACCGCATCCATGTTATCCGGAATTGGAGTTTTGTAAATACCTTGGAGTGAAATGTAAGTTGATAAATGTTGATGGATATGTGAGGAAAACCTTGATCACTTGTGGAGATTATATATAGGACAAGAATTTCCTTTTTCTCCGTTTTTTTTTTTTAATATTTTTTCCAAAAATGTTAATATTGATGGATGAATATCATTTCTGAAACATGGAATTGCAAGTGTATAAGTAATCTTTATACAACATGATATAATACAATATTTATTTTTGAAAAATAAATAATAATTTGGCTTTTTGAGGTGGCGCTTACTGTGATTATGTTCTTTAGGATCTTATACCATTTTTATTTTTTTGTATGTTTTTACTTAATTTTTTTCCCTTTTGAAGGATGTCCCCCTGTTAAAGTGGTACTCATGAGTTAGGTTCAGAACGCCGTGAGACAGTTCAGTTCATATTTCGTGTGGGCGTTAGAGCATTGAGAGGACCTCTCCAGTACGAGAAGTATGGAAATCAGTATTTCGTTTTTACCATTTCTTGAATTCTACAAACTTCATGGTCCGAGTTGAGCAGTACGTCATTTTCTTGATTCATAATCACACCGATAATAATAATCGGAGAATTTCGTGTCATGTTCATCGAATCATCGCACATAATTCATTTTTTTTCCTTTCCCTATTTTGTGTTACTTTCTCTTTAAAGCAAGTGATAATTATTATAATTGTTTTCCCGTTATAGAAAAGGAGGGAATTTAAGCATCGGTTGTCTGTTGCTTGTCGTTAAATAGTTAGGATTCCACGTAATTAATAATTGGTTTATTTAGTTTGGTCGGTCTAATATATGGTAAAGAACATCAACTCTTTTCTGCATATATAATTAATGAATTAATAAGCTAGATAATCATATTAAGGTGACAAATTTCTCTTGTTGATGACGAGGGAGAATTTCCTTTTGGTCTCCTGTAGTTGTTAGTGGAGAATTAATGGTACGTTAATCCCGATTAAGCGGATTAATTAATAACCATTATGTGCGGAGGAGAGTACGCTTAAATCAGGACACAATCTTGAAGTGATTCGAGATTTATTAGGTGTACGAACAAGAGCTTTCTTTATCTTGCATGATGACATGTTGTCCATACATGAGAATCTTCACTTTTGTTTCTTTAGCAAAGAGGAACAAATAGAGGCCGTGAATGATAAATTGATAATCGGTTTGGTACGTAATCGAAATTAAACGCACAATAACCCGTTTTATCATTCTGATTTTGCAGTGTTCCAATCGAAAACTTGAATTTGATAAAAACAAAAATTGAGTTTGAATCAACGTTTGATTGACGTCGGTTTCCATATCCATTGAGCTTGAATTTGAATTTATTGACTGAAATCAAGTCATTGAATTGTTTATTTATTACAGTATTAGCTAGAAAACACAGACTACTAAGTTGGGTTGATGAGGCCGGCCCAGGCCCAGCCATATAATTGGATCAGGTCGAATCTTGGCCATATTAAGCCCAACCTGCAGTTTGATCCCGAAGAACTCAGCCCAACCCAAAATGTAAATTTGTCGGGTTGGGTCGGGTCGGGCCAATAATGTGAGTTACCAGCTACTCTTGCAAGTATATATGCATAAAATCTTCAACCTGAGTACACTACTACGTAGTTTTTTACATGGGTTAACTTTTATATATCATATCGTTGGTTTGGCTAATGGAGCATACAGGCATGGTGAATGTTGTTTACGATCATACGTCTCTCAAAATAGAATCTTTGCTGCTACGTACACATGAAGGTCAAGCCCGTACGTATACCTATGGCCGGCTGGTTCGGTTTGCCGACTACTCTAGAAAAAAGAATGTCAAAAGGATAAAGGCCAAAGAGCTTTATTGCAAAAGTTAGCATCTGGCAAATGCCAATTATACAAGTGTCGTACATGTATACTTTCATATGTTATGATTCGTATTTCGTAGAGGTAGACATTATATACATATATATTCTTTCTGCAATTTGGAGAATATATTTATCATCAAATTATCCATTTAAATTCAGTGTGAGTCACACACACAGTATATTATATGTGAAGAATCAATCTGCCCCAAAACACTTTTTTTATGTGTAATGTGTGTGTCAACTTGTTTGAAGCACAAACTGTCATAGTCCAAGAAATTCATCAATGGGGCGGCATGCATGCATGCAAAAATTAATATTTTCTCTTATCCAAAACAAAATTCCTCATCTATTAATATATAAATCCAGAACGCTTATCTATCAAGCAGACAACCAATCAAAAGCTCCAATTTTGACACGTAGATGAAATTAAAATCTATTGACCAATCAGAATGCTCAATTTCACATATTGAGAAACTTTTCTCATTCAATTTCAAATTCTATTGTCCAATAGAAACTCTCAATTTTGCCACGTCAATTTATATTTTCTCCTTAAATCTTATTGAAATCAATATCAGTAATTGAAATATTAATTTCGGTCAATTTTTCCAATTAGACAGCTATTATTCCGCTTCTTCGTCTTCTCCTTCTCATTATTCAGTTTCCATCTTCTCAGAAATAGGGTTTAATTGTGTATTTCTCCTGCTCTCTTCCATTCCCCTTATTGCGGTTGTATTTCTCCTTCTCTCAATATTTTTCCCTTCTCGCAGTACGTATTCTCTTCAATTCGCCCAGTGTGCCAATCATACGTTCGCTTCTCAGGTTTTATTGCTGTATTCAATTTATTGTCGCCAAATTTGTTCGATATTGTATGATTATCAATTTTTATGGTGTGTTCTTATCTTCATTTTGTCAAATTCAATTCAGTGTCTCTTCTCATTCCGACTACATGATGTACTGTTCCAAATTCAAGGGTTTCTATCAAGGTATTTGTTTCTTTTTTCTAATTTTTTGTAATTCATAATTTATTGCATACTCCTCCATGTCTGATTGTGCGATTCGTTGCTGTGTTTGATTTTTTGCAGATTCCATTGTCATTGACCATCCTCTCCGAAATTAAGGTATATTCATTCTCATCGGCCATCTTAATTTATTTCGAGTTCTGAATGTTTTTAATCTTAATTCTGTGTTTAATCCGAAATCCCCTTTTTACCGTTCATAATTAATCTGTCATACTTTGGAATTTTCAATTGAGCAGGTTTGTTTTTTTCTAGGAGCCATCATATTTTCCAGGTTGATGCATTTGAGAATTACATATCAGTTGAATGTATTTTATTTGGGTTGCAGATCACGTTTCTATAGGCTACTCTTGGAGTTTTGGCTGGAGGTCGATATATAATGTCAATGTATGATTCTGTCTCGAACCTTGACAACAGCGATAAACCATGGAAAATATGTGTTAGAGTTTGTCGGAAATGGACAAAGAAGGGATATGCAAAATTTCCGCTGTATTTAGAATTGATAATGGTTGATGATGAGGTAATATTTTTTTTTTTTAAGATAACATCATTTATTCTTTAATGTTTTAAGCTAATACTTTTATTTATTTTTTTGATTAGGGTGCATTTATTCATGGCTCTGTGAAGTATCCCTTGATAAAACAGTTTGATGATCTCATTGTTGAGAATCAGATTTATGAAATATCGTATTTCAAAGTTGAACCTGTGGAGATAAAGAATGCTATGTGCAATAATCCATTCAAGATTATATTCATAGAGCAGACCATTGTTGTTCAATCATCATTTCAAGGTTTTTCCAGTTCCATCTACAACTTTAAAAGTTTTATAGACATATTGAGAGATGGAGAAAATGATGATTCTTCCCCTTTTTTTGGTATGTTGTATATATTATTTTTCATTTCAGCAATTTTTCTACTTTATTTGTTTTCCCTCTAATGTCTTTAAATTAATGAAGCCCTGTGATTGTTGTAACTTTCAGATGTAATTGGACACGTTGTGTGTGTTTCCAAAGATCCGGGAAATGGAGTGGTGCAGTTTATCTTGCAGGACTTGGAGTATTAATTATATTTTTCTCCTTTATAACTTTCTAATTTCTTGACTTGCTTAAGTATTACCATCCTTTTGTTTTCGGATTTTTCAATGTTTCAGGTTTATTAGTGTTGGTCTTTTGGTAAATCCTCCATTTTCCAATAAAGAAAGAGTCTTTGTTGAAAAGGGTTTAAGTTGCTTATTAAATCAAAAGGTTGTTATAATCCAGCTTTGCCAATCTACTTTCTACCAAGGTATGAGTTGTTCTTTCAACATTGAACATTTTTTTTTCTTATGGATTGTTTCACCAGTTCTTCTTTTTTTTCTTTATTTCTCAGCAGTTATTGTTTTCAACTGATGACATATTCTTTATAGATTTAATTTTCATGTTATTAATTTTTTTTATAGGTCGTGTTGTTATCTATTCATCTGGTAAACCTACGAAGATAAATTTCAATGGTGACTGTGAATTTGCTTGCAATTACAGAAGAAGGTCAATATAATTTTATATGTATAATTTATTTTTTAATTAATTTGGTGTTCTTTATTAACAATTCTAGATTCATATAATTAGGTTGACCCATCGATCCTATTTCCACGAGTTTCGATTTTCATCTCCGGGTTTACTTTCTATTCCTCAGAATGTTGTAAGCCTCTCAAAATTGGATCGAGCTAATGAGGTATGCATACATTTCATTGCTTTCACTTTCAAGTTCAATATATTACTCTCTGAATATAAAAGTAATATCGAAAGTTTGAATTTCTCTCAGCCTATGACTACTTGGAGTTTTGGATGGATATGCGACATTGTTAATAAAAACAATTTTTTCCTAAAAGTTTGTGATTACTGCAAATTCAAACTTCCAGATGAACATGGCAAGGTCATTTGTGCTTGGTGCAATGATGTATTAAGTAAAGCCAGTAAATATAAAGTCATAGTCTCTGTTTCAAATGGGGACTCCACAGTTCTTCTTTGCTTACTTGATCGTATTGTCGTTGAAATAATTGGCATTTCTGCTTCTGAATGCATCAAGGTACATACAGAATTGTATTTTTTTTTTTTTGTAGTAAAACATGAAGTTTTCCCCAAAACCCTTCCCCCTTCCCAACTATCCAGAACATTTCTCATTCGTTATAATATTCTGATTTATACTGTGCAGGATCCAGCTCGGCTTCAAACTCTAATTGGGAAGGAATTCCTGTTCAAAGTTAGGATTGCATCATGTCATGTCGACCGTCGTGAAATTATTTTTGATGTTGAAGAATACTCAGACAATGTAGACTTGATTAAGTTACATAAGGATCTTCTGCAGATAAGAAAAGACGCTTCAAGTTCAACTCTCCATGATGAATTTTAATCTTTTATTTTTCATAACATTTGTGACTTCTGTTTGTTCCCCAGTTTTTTGAAGATGGATCTTATTAATGAACTTCTATTAATATGTTATCATGTAATTGCAAACAGAGACGTATATTTCCCATTTAAGCATCAATTTTCTTTAACTTCCACCTTTCTCTCATTCCCAGTTCAATGATTTGTTTGCATCATACTATAATTTATCTAACTTTGTTAATTTTAACAGTTTGGTTATAAAGTTCATTTATGCTTGCTCAAGCTACATCAGGTTCTTCTACTCAAAGATTGACATAATAGAATTTTGGATTTTCTAGCCAACTGTCTCTTTTCTTTTTTAATCTCAGAAATATGTTCAAGGAAGGATTTTATATCATTATAGTTTTCATGTATCAATTTTTATATTTATATCATTATATTAAATATATCATTTCCTAATAATAGATTATATTTATTTTTTTAAAAGATATTTATAATTATAATTATTTAATTTCAATAATCTGAAGGCTGAAAATTTCTTTATTAATAAAACCCTAATACATATGTTAAGACTATTATCCCTATCGCCGGTCTAATCTCCCTCATTTTCTTTTTTTCCCAAATCAGACAGAGAAATCCCCTTCTGCCTGAATTATGACGATGTATAATTCTGTGTCTGATCTTTCTCCAAATACTGATGATCCAATTCTATGTGTCAGGATTCGAAGGGCGTGGATTTCCTTTGGGTCTGACAGACAACCTGAGTCCTTGGAACTCTTTCTGGTCGATAAACCAGTATGTTTTTCTGTTCTTAAAATTCAGTTGTAATGTGTTTTTTGTTATTCTCCTAAAAATGTCTTTTTCATGTCTATGTTATATTTCTAGGGAGACACCATACAAGCCACTATTCATGCAGATTTGATTTCCAAATTTGATCATATGTTACTTGAAGGCAATATCTACGACCTTCGTTGTTTTGATGTTGTTGAGAAGCCGATATCCAATGACATGTGTGCCAGTGCATATATGATAGTTTTTAGAAAGAACACCTTCCTTGAAACAAGTGACTATCCGTTTTTTAATGAATCGTATTTCCTTTTCAAGTCCTTCCCTGATGTCCTTGGATATTCTACACTAACTGAAGGGCCTTTATTTGGTATGTTATTATCTTTATTCCTACATCATCCTTCTGTAAATTCTTAAGATTTGGCCTTTTTTATGATTTTGGTAATTAACTTTTTGTTATATATAATGTTGCCAAACACAGACGTCATCGGAGCAGTTGTGGACTTTGATGAACGCATAGACAGTGAGGGTTGCATGCGTTTCATGCTTCAAGACTTAGAGTTAGAAAAATTTCCATATATTGTGTTTTCCTGAATTTCGTCGTCTTAATATACGGAAATTAATAGTTCTTTAATGTTTCTTTCATAATCATCGTAATATATTTTTTTTTTAATCCCAGAGGCAATAGATTGGTGTGCCGGATATCCAATCCATATCTTTTTAAGCTGGATAATTCTCCCCAGCTTTGTAAAAGTGGAAAATACAAAACCTTCATAATCATTCTTCAGTTATGCAAGAAAGTAATTTTCAAAGGTGTGACGTTCAAAATAATAAATTCTTAATGTTTTTTATTTCACCTCTCATCATTTCTGAAATTTTAGATGCTGTATTCATACATTTTCTAATTTTTGTTATTCCGGCTTTGTCTTGCAGATGAAGTTTGTGTTACGACGCAAGAACCTGTGACGGATGTAATATGCAATCCTTTCTTAGACGAAATTAAGACATATGAGTCAAGGTTTAATTGTTATCTTATTTCTTTTATGATTCTTAATCATCTGTGTAGTATTTCTGACATATTAGCTTAAAAACTCTGTTTTAGGATACTCTTTCTCAGATAATTATATTTTAAATCGATCTCAATTAATTTTTCTGCGAGAACTCCATTTTTTATCTATAATTCAACAGGTTTGACCTTAGAGGTGTCAGACTGAGTTTTGATGGAGCTATGTTTCTTCCTCCGCTTTTGAAATTCGGGATATCAGAGTTGAGTGATCCTGGGAAAATTGTTTACTCGATAAATCATTTATCTTATTTTGAAGAGGTTATAATTTTTTTATTCTGCAATTTTGAAATTGTTATTTTTCTTAGTATTTCATTTAACATCTGAAGTTCTCACTGTAGGTGATCAATCAATGGACACTTGGGAAAATTCATAATATACGTTCTGATATGGGTTGGTATTCCCTATCGTGTCCCATATGCTCTAATCAAAACTATGGGGTTGATGTGGGTGTTTATTGTCCTAAGTGTGGGAAGAATCTGACTTACCATGCGAAGTACAGAATTTTTATAGATGTTGATGATTACAGAGGGGCTTCCGGTTGTTTCCTCATTGAGACTGATGTTGCTACGTTCTTAATAGAAAGACGGGTGTCCTCCTTGCTCAGAATGAATAGTCATGTAAGTGTCCTATATAATCAGGTCTATGTGTTTAGTTCTTAATATATATAAAGATATATATATATATATATATATATTTATATACAAATAGTATTCTAATTTTGTCTGTTTCTTTTTATAAATTGCAGCCATTTCCTTCTCAAAGTATTCCAATTTCGGTTAGGAATCTTATTGGCAAGGAGGTTCTTTTTAAGGTTTCTCTGTGTGGGCAAAGTAATCTTCCGTCTGGGGTGGATACCTACCATGTTAAAAATTGCTGTGTTTGCCCTTTTCTACTTCAACATTACAAAGGCAAAATTACCAGCAACAATGAACCAATTGGAAGTGATGATGAAGACTCGGACTCAGAGTCCCTGCAATCTGAAAGTCAAGCCTGTGGAAATGATGATCAAGACTCGGATTCAGACTACGTAGAATCTTTAGGTCAATTTTCGGAAGACGACGATGACTCTGATGTTGGTTATTAAAAATGGTATGAAGAAACATATTGTATTTTATTTTGGTTAATTTATGAAGGATATTATGCTTTTGTACTCTTTAAACTTCAATGCAGACATATGAAATTAGTATTTCACTTAACATTAAATTTTCTCTAAATTCTATATTTCAATCATTTTGTCAATACCTCTATTTTTATGGTTTTTTATATAACCAGTCCACTGTATTCATGGTTCTTCTTTAATTTCAAAGAAGTTAATATTGGAATTTTAATTTTTCTTAATGTTTTATATTCTAAACTGCATTTTGTATTTTGCATTTTGTTGAAATTGTTTCAGATTTATGTTTTAGTTTAAGTAACTTCCATATTTAACTGCTAAACCTGTCCATTCATATTCTGATAAAGATGTACAGTAATTATTTTATTAAATAGTAAAAGAAATACCAAGTTCATGTCTCTTGATATTCTTTTACATTTAATAATTGATTAAAAGATTCTTTTAAATCATTAATATAATACTAGAAATGGAAAATATCTATTAATCTTGGTATTAATTAATTTCTTCTAAAATCACATAACTCCTTTCTTTTTAAACCTCTACATAAAAGATTAAGGATTTACAGTTATCGTTCAAAATCACTTCTTTGAGTATTCAAACTCCTGTTTCTGCTCATGGCTGATTATTATTACTCAGCACTTTGTGACATTAATCCAACAACAGAAGATCCTATTTTATGCCTAAGGATATGCCGAAAATGGCTAACCCTCGGCAGGGATAATGTTCCAGAACGTTTGCATGTTGTGATGAAAGATAATACAGTAAGTTTTCACTTTGTTATTTTCTATGTTTGATTTTAAATGTTTCAATATAACTCATCTTTTCTTAATCTTAACATATGTTTGTTCTGTTTAATCTTTCAACCTTCATAGGGGTTAATTATACTAGCATCGGTTAACAATTCCCAGATCTGTGATTTTAACAAGATGTTGAAGGAAGGCAGCCTGTGTAACCTACGGCATTTTGATGTTGTCCCAAGGCCTACTTCATCTTCTGTTATAAATCACAATTTCATGATTGTGTTTCGGGCTAATACTTTTGTTAGGCATAGTAACTATCATTTCTTCCCGCCCTCAATATTCAGTTTTGCAAACTTCCAGGATTTGAAACGCCGTTCAAAGTTTTCTAATGGTCATCTTTTTGGTACTGAATTAATTCAAAATTTTAATAATCTGATGATTGATCTCTATATCCCCTTCTATTAGATCATAATCTCATTTTAATATATTATATTATTGCTGCCCTGATCTTTACAAGATGTTATTGGTCGTGTTGTCGATGTGGATGAACGTATGGACGGCCAACCTGTTGTCCATATTTTGCTTGAAGATTCTAGGTATTTTATTAAAACTTTTATTTTTAGATGAAGATTATTTAAGCAATCATTTGTTATTTTCTAATATTTAACTTGAACATTATCAGTAAGAATCGTATCCATTGTCGAATCTTTGGGCCTCATCATTCAAAGGTTTCCAATTGTCTCTCTGTTTTACGGTCTGACATTTCCATTCCCATGGTCATTATTTTGCAGCTGTGCCGGAAATCGATCTATCAAGGTAAAAAATTTCATGTTAAACAATGCTAATTTGTTCTTTACGTTTTTCTGTTTTTGAAGATTCTTAATAATTGTTTTGTTTTTTAGGCCAAGTTTGTGTTGCCACTGCCTTAGATGTTTCTGATGTGTTATTCGATCAAGATGTTGCTGAAATTGTTGAATTCAAGAAGGGGTACTTTTTATATTCTTTTAAACATGCTCTTTATAACTTTCTGATTTTTACCTATTTGAATGCATCTGTTTAAGCGGAAAACCAATGATGTCTCAGGATGCCAATTTCAAAGAAAATTAATTTCTTGGATGGTGCTTTGTTTCCTTCTAAATCTTTCTCCTCCTCCTTCAAGGAACTGGTCAAACCAGATTGTACTGTTTATGATTTTGTTGACGTATCGTGTTGCCAAGATGTAAGTATATTATTTATTTATTTTATGTTTTCTACCTATTTTTTTTCCAATTATATAATTCATCTGTCCCCAACTTTGTCATGTGTTCTAGGTGTTAAATCTGTGGACATATGGATCTATAATTGAAGTGCATGAAGACCGAGGATGGTATTACACATATTGCTCCAAGTGCTCTGCTATAGATGACATGTCATGTTCTGAAGTTAACTGTCCAAAATGTGGGGTAAATATTCTTCACACTGCAAGATATAAAGTTCACATTACTGTGTCTGGACATCGGCTTTATGAGGCATCTCTTATCCTCATTAATGAACTCGCAACTTCATTAATTCAGACTTCAGTCCACTCATTCATAAAAGCTGATTTCAAGGTTAGAATTCATACATTTCATTTCATGAACAATAATTTTTGTCCCTTCTTACATATTATAACTGTAATCCTTTTATTTCCAGGGAAGAGGAAAACCAACATTTCCCTATCAGGTGTTTTTCGCTCTATTTGCTAGGGAAATGTTTTTTAAGTTGAAAGTTGAAGACTATCACGTTGAGACATACCAACCAAGGGAGTATTATGTTGATAAATGTTGCGAGCATACCAGATTACTTAATTTTCATAAGGAGAAGATGTGGAGTAATGTTGGCTGTGATGCAGATGGCCCTGTTGAACCCTCCCCGATTTTTGAAGTTCATTCAAGCGATGGTGTAGATGAAGAAAGTTCTGATGATTCTGACTGGTCCACCGACTCAGATACGTGATTAGTTCCAAAGTTGATGTGTCCTTTTTTATTCTCATACAAAACTTTGAAGCTCTGAATATTAATGTTTTTATTCCCTTTTTAGATTTCCTGTTCCTTTGAACTATCTACAATTTTCGAATGCTTTTAATAGACTTTTCAAGAATTTTTTTTCTATATGTTTCAAATTTTTTACATTTTGCAATTAAAGTGTTCTGTTTAAACTATGAAGTGATATTAGTATAAATGAATATTCCAAATCTTCAATTACTATGCCCTTTATTAAACTTAAAGTTAATATATTTTATATAAATATCTTCCTGTTATTCTGATAGTAATAAATCTCACTTATTTTTAGTTGCAGATTTTTTTCAATATCAATTTCCATTTAAATTGTAGATTTGCCCTCTGAATTTTTTTTAGATTGATTATCTAAAATCCTATAATTCCAATAATTATTAAATTCCATATATAACAAAGGTATTCCATTGATACTAAATTAATTCCAGATTTAATATTCCAATGAATATTCAATACCTTAACAATCAGTCAATATTCCATATTTTTGCATTAAATAAATGGAATACAAATCAATATTACGTCAAAAATAAATTATTGTCTTTGACTTAGGAGAATCACTATAAAACAATCATCCTTAGAGCCAAGTCTGTTACAATTTCAATACTCTGAGTTGTTTATTGAGTCATGTCAGGAATTCCTATCACTCCTGTGTCTGAAATTACAAGGGACAGAATGGATTGGAGGATTCAAGTACGAGTTTGTCGAAAGTGGAAAACTAAGCCTAAAGGGAAAATTCTAGAGTCTTTGGAGTTTTTGTTTCTTGATATGCATGGATCTAGAGTCCATGCTTCCGTGAAAAAGATTCATATCTCAAAATATGAAAACCAACTCTCAGAAGGCGATGTTTGCTTTGTTCATCAGTTCTCTGTTGTGAACTCTCCCCATGCATTTCCAATTACAGATTTTCCTTATCGCATTATGTTTCATGGCAGTACGTTAATTAAAAAAGTGGATGATCCTCTTTGTCAAGTCTCCATCTTCAATTTCATGAACTTCCAGGATGTTCGTGATGGAATTCTGAAACCTAATGGGCCTGTCTTTGGTATCTTTTGTTGTTTTTATTTTTTTGTCCGTATAATAATTCATCCTTTTAAAGAATAAGATTTAGATTTCTTGCTCTTTGGGTTTCTTGCTTTTATTTATAGGTTTATTTTCTATTTTGCAGATGTAATTGGTCGAGTAGTTGACATGAACGAGGATAGGATGAAAAGTGATGGTTCTTTTAAAGGCTCCAAAAGCCTAACTGTTCTGATTGAGGATTTAAAGTATAAACATTTATCTCTATCATCTTGCTGTTTTTCTTTTATTTTCTGCTGTATTTCATTTATTAGGTTATACTTTTCTTATTTACATTACAGACATGTGATGCTTCTTACATAATCAGTTTCATTCATATTTGTCTCAGCAAAATAAGAATTAGCTGTTTACTTTGGGATCCTTTCTGCTTTGAATTGAAGAACTTTTTGGAGTTAGTAAGAGGCGGGGATGTTCATCAGGTTATAATAGTCCAACTTTGCCGTGCCAAGGAATTTCCAGGTTCAAATAATCATATATAAACAGTTTTGTTCTAAATATCGATTTGTTTGTTAAATAATTTTTTTTCACTTTTCATTTTATTTTCTCAACAGATTCTATTGGTGTATCTAACACTTTTGATGCAACTAAGCTGATTCTTGACCAAAATAATGATGATATTAGAGAATTCAAGAGCAAGTAATGCATATTTAGCTTAAAAAGATAAACTTTATTTTCTTTCTTTTATTTTTTATTGAAACATTCTTTAATATACACGATTCCACATTATACAGATTAAAATCAACTGTTGTATCAAGTTCTTTTGATGGCTCCCAGATATCCTGTTCGTCTTACATATCTGTCAAGGGAGATATAGAAAGTTCAACCTCTGTTTTCTATACAGTCGAAGAGTTGAAGAATGCAACTAAGGTATTTTCTTTCTTCCATTTTAATATTTTTTTATTTAACTTTCCATATTATATATCTTTTTATGTTTATATTATAAACTCTGTAAAGTAAATTTATCTTTATGGGTAGAAAACTTAAAAATAACAATTTCCAAGCATTGTCAAATTGTTAATAACTTCTTTTCACATTTCAGCCTTGCAAGGTTTGGATTGTTGGTTCTATTTCTGATATCAGGAGTAATGGTGGGTGGTCGTACATTAGCTGCACAATATGTAAAAAGAAGGTTGAGGAAAAAGAAGATCAATTTTGGTGCCTTATATGCAACAAATTTGTAATTGCTGAAGAACGCTTTAGAGTTAATATGAGTGTCGTTGATGGAACCTCTAATGCCCCTTTCATGCTTTGGGATGAAACTGCCAAGACCATGATTGGAAAGTCTGTGAATGATGTTTGGGATATCTTCTTCCAGGTTTGATCACTAAAGCTTTAAAGTTGAAATTATTCTTTCATAATTTTTTTTTTGGAATATTAATCCCACTTTTTCTTTGTTATGATTAATTATAGGAGCATGGTGACATTGATAAAACTGATAAAGAAGCTGTTGCAGAGTTGGCTAAATTAAGAATTCCTCAGCCAATTGAAGATTTGATTGGGAAAGAGTACATTTTTAAGGTTACAATTACTGAAAGGCATATTGAAAAAAAAGAGAAAATGTACATTGTTGACAGGTTTTCTCAAGATCAAGATTTAATAAAGAAGCACAAGAAGTCCAACCATGATGTCACTGATACGTCTACCTCTCCTATGAAGGAGAAAATTTCTGTTTCTGTCCAGGAGGAAAATGACAGTGAATCAATTGCCATGATGAATACCCCTGAATTTCCAAAATCAGGAAAGAGGAATCTGGACCGTGAACTCGATGAAGCTGAAGAACACTCCTCAACTAAGGCTCCCAAGTCAGAGTGATGATGTCCATGATTGCATTTGGCTATAATTTATCTTTTCATATTTTCTGCATCTGTTTGAACATTTATTGTTTTGAGTTAATTTTTATTTTCTATGTTGAACAATTGCTTTTATGATGGGATATTTTTGCTTTTATGAATTTCTTATTTCTTCCCCCTGTTTTATGAAATTTTAATTTCCATCAAAATATTAGTTGCATATTTATTATGGCCTCTTGATTATATAAAGATCAAAAAATTATGACAGTAAGTGATCTAAAATTTAAATATTGTTGATTGTTGATTAATTATTAGACATAATCAATGATCCTTAAATTAAAGATGTTGAGTAACTTCTACTAAATTTTGCTATATTTTTCAAGGCCCAAAAAATACTCATTTGATTGTTTATATTTATGTTTATGTAGCTGTATAATGTAAAATTATAAATTGTTACAGCTGTTATTATATATGATTAACATAATACAATTCATTTTAGTCAAAGTATTCTATAGATATTCATATCAACTTTAATGTGAGTTTCTATTTATTGAAGATCATATTTGCCTTTTAAGTTTTTGATTCTCAAAAATCCTTTTATAGTTGGCTTTTATTTTTTTTGGCTATACCTTTTCATTCTTTCTCTGTTTAAATGAATACATTTTATTGCTAGGTTCATTCTGAGTTGCATATGGCGCCAAGAAGAAAGTTTAATTCAGGTATGTCCCCAATTTTCAGATTTCAAACTATTCAATCGATTCAAGAATGTCATTATTTTAAATCTCTACGTTATGAAACTTAGGGAAGGAAAATGTGGAGGATAACTCTGACACTTTGATTAACATACCGGGTAAGTGGATCATTTCATGTATAATCCTGAATAGTTTTAAATTAAATTTCGATCAAACAAGTTGATTTTTCAAGTTCTGGATTCAGTGTTTATTCAAGGACCAAGTCCAGTAATTTCTCCAACACCTGTTGTTCAAAATCAAAGCTGGAAGAAATCATCCCCCTGCATCCTGAAATCAATTTCCCCTCGAGGTTTAGTTTTGTTTAATGAATGTCAACCTAAAAATCCTTATGTTCATATTATTAGTAAAACATTGAAATATGTCTTTATTTTAATTTGACATGTTATTTATTTTTTTATTTTCAGTGCCTTTGGGAGATAGGGATGTTAATATTCAATCTGAAGTTTATCCTTCTTATGTGCCTGCTTCTTTCTGCTTCGGTTCTCCTACTCAAATTTCTGGAATTACTCAAATTTCCAATAAGAAGCAGAAAACAAATTTTCCCCAAAGTCATTTGGATACTGATGGATTAATTGATATCCCTGTATCGCTATCTTCAAATGTTAAATCGAATATTAGTTTGCAATCCAGCAAATCAAGGACTCCTAGCAACAATATGGATTATGGTACAACATCTACTCATATTGGTTCTGGTAAATTTCAAAATTTATCTTTCTAAATGTAAAATTATTTTATCTTCCCAAGTTTTGTACTGTTTTTGATTTCTGTATTTTAACCATTCTTCTTATAGTAGCAGGGAACTTTCTTAACCTTCAACATACTACTCAGCCGAGTTATCAACTTCATCCCCCCTCTAATGTTTTTCCTGTGCATTCCCCATCATTTAGTCAAAACAATAGTATAAAGTTGAAAACAATTTTTCCTCGATTACATCAGAATATTAATGGTAGAAGTGGAATTCCTCTCGCCGACATAACAAACAGTAAGATTACACATATCTAGGATCTCTGTAGATTGAATTTTTCTTTATATTCTTTTATTCTAACAATAAATTGTTATTATTTATTTTTTGTTATCGTAAAGATATAAGTAATCATGATCGCGTTAATGCCTCCCCAATTGCTGAACCATCATTACTGAGGCATCCTGTTCCCCAGAATAGTATAAATTTCAATAATATTGAAACTGGACAATCTAGCAGAAGTGTTCCTCATATTAGAAGATTGGAAGAAGATTTCAATGCTGTTTATGAAACAGGTGAACTTTTAACCTTACTTAATAAAATACCATGCACTTTTCATAATTTACATGTAAGCTAATATCTCCCCGATAATTTATACAGGGAATCCATTGACTCCTCCATTCATACGTACTACTCATTTGGGACAATCATCAGCAGCTGTAATAATTGATGAATCCTCTAATCAGTATCCAAGTATTACAGTTTTACTTTTGATAGTGATTTATATTTAATTACAAATTCTAACTGTTTTAAATACTAACAATCATTTAAACTCTTTGAAATTAAATTTTTTTTGTGTTCGTAGCTTATTACGACATTGGAGACTGTACTTGGAAGTGTGAACATTGTAAGGCTAGGTTTTGGTACGATGAGAGAAAGGAGAAAAGTAGGAAAAAAAAATCCCCGCCGTTGTTCAGTTTATGTTGCTCTAATGGTAATATAAATATCCATAATAAGATGAGTTATATTTAGTACCTTTTATACTCTATTTTTTGCCATGTAGTTTTTTTAATTTTAGTTCGTTCTGTTATAGGAAAAATTAAATTGCCCCCATCCAGACATCCTCCTCAGGAGTTCCAAGATTTATTGTATGGAACAGAAAAAAAGTGCAAAAACTTTCAAGCTAAAATTAGAATGTTCAATATGATATTTGCTTTCACTTCTATGGGAGGGAAAATCGATAATTCCTACAACACAGGAAGTTCTGCTCCAATTTTCCGAATTCATGGATCCAACATACATAGAATAGGTAGTTTACTACCAGAAGATGATAATCCTAAAGCTGCCTTCGCCCAGCTTTATATATATGATACTCAAAACGAGGCCCAAGACAGGATAAGAGCTGTGAGGTTTGTACTCTGAAACAAAGCTTATAATTTATGCTATCTTCATCCTTTAAGTATTATATTCCTGTTATTCTTCCTAAATAATGTTTAATTTCAGGTCTTCTAATCGACCTTCTAACGATGAACCAGAAGATGATGAGGATGTTGAAATTGTAGAGAAGTTGACAGACCTGCTTGATCAACATAACGTATTGGTCAAATGGTTTCGTACTGCTCGAGATAGATTCAAACAAGATCCGGGGGCTGATATTAAATTACGGTTAATTTCTAGGAGAACTTCTGATGGAAGAGTTCACGATTTGCCAACAGCTGAAGAAGTCGCGGCATTGATCGAAGGAGACATTGAAGATCTTGAAAATTATCGTGACATTATTGTTCAAAAGCAGTCTGGTAGTTTGCAACGCATATCTGAGCTGCACCCAAGCTATTTGCCTCTTCAGTATCCATTATTATATTTTTACGGGGAAGATGGGTACAGAGACAACATAAAACATCTCAATGTCCCAGGATCTAAGCAAACAAAAGAGCATAAGGTTACAATGCGGGAGTACATAACGTATAAGGTCCAAGACAGAGAAAATGAGTCTCTTCATATTTTGCATGGAAGGCGATTGTTTCAACAGTTTTTAGTTGATGCTTACGCAATGGTTGAAGCTTTTAGGCTTACTTTCATGAGGCATCATCAGAAAGAGTTCAGGTGTGGTTCTTATGCTGCTTTGGGAGATGCATTGGCCAAAGGTGATACTAACACTGCCAATACAGGAAAGCGTATTATATTACCATCTTCTTTTGTCGGCGGAGCACGTTACATGATTCAAAACTATCACGATGCAATGGCAGTTTGCAAATGGTTAGGTTACCCTAATTTGTTTATTACTTTCACATGTAATTCCAAGTGGCGAGAAATTACTGATTATGTGAAAAATCTTGGTCTGACTGCTGTTGATAGACCAGACATTATTTCCCGAGTTTTCCATACAAAATTGGAAAATCTAATGACGGACATTAGGAAAGGGAAGCTATTTGGAGAGACTACTGCTGGTAAGTTTGTATTTTATATAATTTCTTTTCATTTTCAATTCATTTCGTATCTGAAATAAACAAATCTGATACTGCAGCTTTGTTTATATTTATCCAAATAACAAAATCTAAATTAATTTATTTCTTTTACTGTAGTGATATACACTATCGAGTTTCAAAAACGAGGTCTCCCCCATGCCCATATTCTTTTGTGGATAAAAGATTTTCCCAACACAGCAACAGAAGACGTTGTTGATAAGTTGATTTCCGCTGAAATTCCAAATCCCCTGACTGATAAGGAGTACCACAATGCTGTAAAGGAATTTATGATGCACGGTCCATGTGGACTATCAAATTTGAAATCCCCGTGTATGAATGGGACCACCTGTACTAAACGTTATCCAAAGAAATTTGTCGATCACACGATTGTAGATGAGGATGGATATGTTATATATCGTCGAAGAAATAATGGAAATTCTGTGTTGAAAGGAGGAATTGAACTTGACAACAGGTACTACTTAATAATTGTTTAAATTTTCATAATTTTTAAGTTGTTTTAATTTTAAATAACTAAATGTGACTTATGTTATTTGCAATGATCTTGAACAGACATGTCATTCCCCATAATCGTGCTCTTTTGGTAAAGTATCGAGCTCATATAAATGTAGAGTGGTGCAACAGGGCCCGTTCTATTAAGTATTTGTTCAAATACGTGCACAAAGGTCATGACAGAGCAACTGCCGTCTTTTACAAGTCTCATCAAAATGGAAACGGTAAAAAAGACATAGATGAAATTCAACAGTACTTAGATGTTAGATATATATCTGCCTCAGAGGCTACTTGGAGATTGTTTGCCTATGAAATCCATTTCAAAGAACCGACAGTTGTTAGGTTGACGATTCATTTAGAAGATCAACAATTCATTGTTTTTCAAGACGGAGAGACTGTTACTGATGTAATGGAAAGGTCCTCTGAGAAAGAATCAATGTTCACAGCGTGGATGATAGCAAACCGAGATTACGAAGAAGCCAAACTATTAACTTATGCAGAGTTTCCGTCTCGCTTTGTATGGCACGACGACAATAGAACTTGGACGCCGAGAAAAAAGGGAAGGGCGCTTGGACGATTAGCTTATATACACCCAGGCCTTGGAGAAGTCTACTACATGAGGCTGCTCTTGAATTTTGTGCGAGGCTGCGTATCTTATGAAGAAATTAGGTTTTATAATGGAGAACAGTACGACACTTTTGAAAAAGCCTGCTATGCTCGCGGTTTAATTGGGGACGATCAAGAATATATCGACGCTATAAAAGAAGCTGCTGTTTGGGGATTAGG
This sequence comes from Euphrasia confusa, assembly GCA_954870475.1. Classification (NCBI taxonomy): domain Eukaryota; kingdom Viridiplantae; phylum Streptophyta; class Magnoliopsida; order Lamiales; family Orobanchaceae; genus Euphrasia; species Euphrasia confusa. The sequence goes on from OX940949.1 coordinate 1,335,681, forward strand.
TCCAACCCTTCTATCCTTATTTGTGAATCTTCTAACTTCATGTTGTATAATTAGTCCTGTGAAGGTTTGGGAAGATTGTCTTTTGTGGTTGAAGGAAGACCTACTAAACAAGTATAGACAAAAGCACAGAAATTATGGTAATCGTCTTTTGATTTTAAATATCAATTGTTTATTATACATTTCTAATCCTCTTATGTATCAATTTGTCTTCTTTTTACAGGGCTCATATTGACAGATGATCAATTAAACAATCTTTGCTTGAGCGAGATTGAATCATTATTACAGTCCAAGGGCAAATCATTGAAAGATTTTCCATCAATGCCATTTCCTAAAGATGTTGATATCTCATTCCTTGGAAACTCCCTCTTAGCAAATGAGTTGAATTACGATCGTCCGTCCCTTGCAGAAGAACATGCTCGCTCTTTTTCTTTATTGAATGAGCAGCAACTTTATGCTTACAATTGCATCATGCAATCTGTGATTAGCGAAACAGGGCAGGTTTTCTTTCTTTATGGTTACGGAGGAACCGGAAAAACGTTTGTGTGGAAAACAATTTCCGCTGCTATTCGTTCGAAAGGAGACATTGTGCTTAACGTTGCTTCCAGCGGCATTGCTTCTTTGCTATTACCTGGAGGAAGGACTGCTCATTCTAAATTTCATATTCCCTTGGTACTGACTGAAAATGCAACATGTAACATAGAAACAGATAGCGATACTGCAGAAATGATTTCGAGGGCAGTTCTTATTATTTGGGATGAAGCCCCAATGATGCACCGGTAAGTGGAATTCTATTAATTCAAATTTTCAATATTTTCACGTGCCTTTATCTTTCGTATTACTCATACTGATTTGTTTAAAATTGAAATATCTTTTTAATATTCACAAGTTTGAGAACCCTCCTGTTGAAGTTTATAAAACCATGTCCTTTTTATATGATTCTCAGCAACTGTTTTGAAGCGCTCGACAGAACCATGCGAGATGTTATGAAGCGTGATAATCCAGCTTCTGCTCAAAAGCCATTTGGAGGAAAAGTTGTTGTTTTCGGAGGTGATTTTCGGCAAATCCTTCCTGTAATCCAACAAGGAACTCGACAAGATATTATACATGCAACCATCAACTCCTCTGCAATTTGGAATAACTGCAAGATTCTGAAATTAACAAAGAATATGAGATTGGAGAATGTGGTTCAAGGAACAGATGTTCATGCTTTAACAGAATTTGCAGAATGGATGACGTGCATTGGAGATGGAACTTTGGGAAATGATAATGATGGCGAGGCTGTTATTGAAATCCCCGATGATCTCATTATATCCAACTCAGACGACTACATTGGATCCATCGTTGAAGCTATTTTCCCTGATTTCCACCAGCATATAGGAGACACTAACTTCTTGCAAGGTCGAGCAATTTTGTGTCCTACTTTGGATGAAGTGGAAGCCGTTAATGAGTACATGGTTAGCCTACATTCAACAGAAGAGATAATTTATCTTAGTGCAGACTCTATTGATACGGCTGATAAAGGGACAAGCATGTTTGATCAGATGCATTCCACAGAATATTTAAACACAATTAAATGCTCCGGTTTGCCGAACTATGTCCTCAAGCTTAAGGTTAGTATTAATCATTATTCTTTAATATTTTAATCCATGCTTAAAAAAATAATGAATGTTCATAAATTTTTTAAATTATTTTAATTGGACAATAAAATTTAGACTTTTCAAATTTTTTTTATTGTTATTTTTTGCTAGATTGTATACTAAGATCTATAAATATTTGTTTTATTTATGAGTAATTACAGTGAATCTCTAAACAACTATAATTTTAATATAAATATATCCTAAACATCTCTAAAAAACTATAATTTGTTTTCTTTATGACTAATTTAGACTCTCCTGTTATTTTATGTTGAAATTATTTATTTTTTCTATCTAAAATTTATTAACTAAATTTTTTTCCATTTATTTTGTAGGTTGGGGTGCCTATAATGTTATTAAGAAATCTCGATCATAGTACAGGCTTATGCAATGGCACTCGATTGGTAATATCAAAATTGGGAAACTACGTAATAGAGGCAAAGGTATTAGGAGGCGACAAGAAAGATGAAATTGTTTTCATTCCGAGATTGCCTCTTACGCCTTCTAACTCAAATTTGCCCTTTCGATTCCAACGCCGGCAATTCCCAATTATGATATCTTATGCTATGACAATTAACAAAAGTCAAGGTCAATCGTTGTCAAAGGTGGGAGTTCTGTTGAGAAGGCCGGTGTTCACACACGGACAGTTATATGTTGCAGTTTCAAGAGTCACTAATCGAGCGGGATTGAAATTCTTAATTTGTGATTCGAATGGTAGTCTCACGAATAAAGCTACCAATGTCGTTTACAAGGAGGTGTTCCGAAATGTGAATTGAGCTTTTATCATTTTAGGATTTTTTTATGTATTATCAACTAAGATTTTTTGCCGATTCCAAGAATTGATGATTTATAAAATCACTATAACCTTTGTCAATTAAATGAACCATTAAATCATTACAATATTTGAACATAAATTAAAATATTAGCCGGAGAAACTTAAGAAAAATATTCCCGGGCATCGCACGGGTAGAAAGATACTAGTGATTCTCAACTTATCCTTCTCAAGATCAACAGGAATATTACACATGCATGTAATCCGAAAACCGTCGACTCCACATCGATCACCACCCTATAAATAACCGTGATATCATCCTCAAAAAACACAAACAAACGAAAGAAGGAAAAAAACAACTACAATTATTACACATATATATGGATAGAGTGAGGGAGTTGGCATCGAAGAAAGCTGCGGTGATCTTCACGAAGAGCTCGTGTTGCATGTGCCACAGCATCAAGGCCTTGTTCTACGAGATGGGAGCGAGCCCGGCGGTTCATGAGCTGGATCAGGATGCTAGAGGTAAAGAAATGGAGTGGGCCCTGAGAAGCCTCGGCTGCAGCCCGACGGTCCCGGCGGTTTTCATCGGAGGGGAATTAGTGGGCTCGGCTAAAGATGTGATTTCGCTGCACGTGGATGGGTCCTTGAAGCAGAGGCTCATCAGTGCTAAAGCTATTTGGTTCTAACAATAAATAAGTACAAATACATGCATGCACCTTACTATATATATATATATATATATACTAGTGGGGCTCGTCTTGCGAAGCAAGACGAACGCCCATGAGTCTCGATACAACCAGAGTACAAAATATATTGCAAAATGTTGCAATGTATGAAGAAGTGAAACCTTAAACAAAATCTACAAAATATTACAATTATTAATAGAGTATAGCAAAAGTAGAGGTCAAAAGTTTAACCATGGCGTCATTGATATTAATAAATCTTCACAACACTATTGATATTAATAAATCTTCACAACACTACAATGTAGTATAGTATATATTTTCGGTAAGGTAAATGCATGGTGTCGTATACACACATATTTATCCCCACCTCTGAAAAAATAGGAAGGCGGAAGTTAAATAAAACACCCCGCACGAGAGCTAATCAACCCTTTAAGATGAGCATACAACACAAATTACAACATAGACACACTCTAAACAAACATCGGACCAAAAGATGAACGAAAACCCCTGTGTATTTCAGTTGATATGATGGGTACACATTTGACATTTTTAAATTTTTACAAACGGTATTTTCCTCCGAAAAGTTTGCAAAACCAAAACCGATAGTTTTCAAAGTACAAGGCCCATGTGAAGTATGAACAAGGCAAAACCAAAACCCAGTGTTCAAAGTACAAGATACAGAGGTCAAAACCAATAACTGAGCCAAATCATGTGAACTAAGTATGTACTAAAAAAGGAACACATAACAAGAAACAAAAGGGATGTCCAAATTCAACATATAAAAACTGTACAGTGCGCAATTATATACACATTATATACATTAAGAAAAATTAATGTGGATTTGTATGATCACTGGGAACTAAGGGCCAGACAGTAATTTCATAAAAGAGCGTTGCTTATAAGAACGCGTTTGTGTAACTTTATACTTGTTAACATACGATGAATTACCTAAGTTCTGTGAGGCAGTATTTCTGGACCGGGAGCTGAGACACCTAAGCCCGAGGATTCCAAGAACACTCCACTGGTGTGTTGTTCTTCAATAAGCTTTTTCAAGTATTTTCCTGAAGCTTCTATACGTAATTGTAATTGTCTTTGTACCTATACAATATTATTTATTAGAAAATGCAAGTTTTTAAAATTGTTGGCAGAGTTCGAGCCCCTTTATATTAAATAATTTCGGAAACGAAAGAAGAAAATACTATATACCTCCAATTGCTCATGCATGCGCTTTTGAACTTCCATATGAAGTTTGAGTGCTTTAGTAATTTGCATTCCTCTACAAAAGAATAATTATATTATAATCATAATAATTGAATAGAAATCGGATAAAAGGGCGATCAATGTGAATCGATAAATGAAATAGTAACAAAATGAAATAACCAAAATAAAAATAAGGGATACACTTACGGTGAACCATCCAATTAGTATGTGAAAGCAAAATATGAAAAATGAGACTTTATCAAGTTGTATGAATCATAAGAACGAACATATAAACAAAATCAAAGCTAGGGCGATGTCAGACTCGAATTAAAAGAAGATTTATAGTCCACAATATTGAAATTTGCAGAAGAGAAAAAGTAGGATAGTTTATTAATATGTAATATGCTAGTAGCTCCAAGAAAGAACAGACCTGTACCACCACCTACAGCATTGAAGACGAAGTAATCTTGCATACACGTGAAGTTATCAGCCAACTTCCTCATTCTGTCCAGGCATAGATCAACAATCTCATTTCCAACTACAATAAAACAAAGAATAAATAATAAATCCTCAAAACGCATAAATTGAGCATGGTCTTCACTTGCAGCAAGATCCCACAAAACGCATCTACACTCTTCCCATGTTTTATGTACTGCTGATCCAGCTTAACTTTGATCACCGCTTCTCGTTTATGTACCATCCAACACACAATTGTTTCCAGCTGATTCTCCTCAAATCTGGTAGATTTGATGTGCAATAAACGAATAAATTATTTAACAAATAGAATTAACCAAAAAACACAAATCAATTTCGAAGAACAAAAAATAAAAACAATAATCACATAATCATCATAGAACAATCCCCAAAAAACCTAATTGAGAGAATCCATAGAATGAGAAGAAGGTAAAAATAATTACCGTTATTGCATAGAAGAATAAGCGATGGCGTGGAACTTGGATCTGGTGTTTTCCCGTTTTATTTTAAGAAACGAAAATAATCAAAGAAATGCAATTAACCCAGATTGTGTACGAATACTGGTCAAGATCGGGACGCCCAAGTTATTAATATACCAAGAATCATATTAATTACACAAATTCACGAGATTTGACGATTCAATAAAACAGAAAAATAAATAGATTGCGAAAGTGAAGGGAGAAAAATAGGATCGAACCCGGCTGAAGGGAGAAATTTCTGCGAATTCTGTGTAGAGCCTTGCGGAGAAGAAGAGGACGGGCGCCCAAGCTTGAGAAGAAGCGGATCTGAAAAAAAGGCTTTAACATCTTTACTGAAATTCACTACATTAAGGCTTTAACATCTTTACTGAAATTCACTACATCAAGGCACGTGGATACTCATACCTTATCTACAGCGGTAAAAAAAAAGAAAAAATACTTCATTCTCGGTGCTCATACCTCATCTTCTACAGAAGCTTGAAGCCACGATCGTTTGCGGAGCTGGATCTTCGACCTCAACGGAGTGGGTGGAAGCGGAATATTCTCGGGTGCTCAATTCAATTACTCCTTCGATCAGTGAGTGGTTTTGTTCTTTGTCTCTTGAATCTGGTTTCTATCCCTGTATAATTAAGCGACATCGCAAGTTGGTGAATTTTCTGTAAAGATATAAGGGGGAAAAAAGGAGAGTTAAACATGGATTAACATATAGATAAAGATACATGAAAATCACGCAATATATAGAGATATTAACAATTAACATCAATAAATTGAAACTACAACTTACAATACATAAACACATAAAGCTAAACATGGGCATACAGAATAGAATACACAATAATATCACGTATCCAACATATAAAAAGTTTTAGTTTTGATAAAACCTGTTCGTGGGTGACCTGGACGATGGTGCAGGTGCCGTCGGGGAAAAAGTCGAGCTTCCTTATGTTCTTCTCCAGGAACTGGATGTACAACTTGAGGAACTTCTCCCTCTTCTCAGTGTCGGCGAAGATGTTGTTGTACAGATCCTTGTCTTCGAACTCTCCGAAGACATTGTAGCAGACGGGGTGGCCTTTCTTGTCGGCCTCGCGCATCTACACTGCCTTCTCGAGACCTTGGATGATTTTGGCCTCGTCGTCCTCCTCCTCCAGAGGAGCTCCTCGATCTTGAACTCTCCGCCACAATTGAGATTAAACCCTTAATTGAGATTGAACCCTAAATTAAAAATCAAAATCGTGAACAACAATTAAACTCAAGAAAACCAAGAAATCAATGGAATTTGATGTGATTGATTCTCAAAAATACGTGCTTGTACCTTAATAAAAAAAAGAATCCGGAGTGGCGAGCAATTAACTGCAGAGAAGAAGAAGGCCATATGTAGATCTGGTTTTTTAGGCTGAGAAGATAATCTGATAATTAATTTTGCAGGCACAATAGCTAATGCTATTAGAACCCTAAATTTCTAAGCAAGTCCTAAAGAGAAATTGAATTGAACACACTGAAAAATAGAAAACAATTGATTCTAACAAATAGTAAATAATGACAGTGCCAAATTGATTGAAGAAGAAGAGGTGTGGACCTCGGTCACCACTCCTAATATATATATATATGTCGCTGCGGTTTTGGGGTCAGGTTCATCCGCCGGCGCAGTGAAGACGATGAAAAATGCTGATTTTTTCTCTGCGGGTGTTAGAGATAATGTGTTTAATTAAATAATCACTTACAATAATTATTTAGTACATAGAGGGAAACTGGTACGTGGACTCATGTGGTGTATTTCATTACACGTATTATTCCTATTTAAACATTAATTAATTACTATAATTTAGATACATGTAAGTACATACAGAATACATACACAAAACACTCAAGGAGGGGTTAGTACGTGGCACTCAATCCTTCTCTTTATATATATAAAGATATATATATATATATATATATATATATATATATATATATATATATATATATATATATAGTAAGTTGAAGTGATATTAGTGTTATCATGTTTGTATATGCAAGCAGCAAATTAGCTCCGTGGAGAACAAAAAAAAAAGGTCTCATGTGAAGCTAGCAATTGTTAGTGTATACTTTTGGTGATTTTCTTATGTATTTTAAAAAATCGGGTAAATAAACACAAAATCGAACTCGAAGAGGCCGTTTGAATGTTGATATATTTAAATACTGAATAATTATTGCGGTGAATATTAATGTTTGGATAAATAGTATGCATAGAGTACCTAATTCATTTGAAATAAAATGATCGATCGGTATATTAAATTCGGTACCGAAGACCAGTAATTTGAATGGGTCACGTGATGGGCTCACACAGCCGCGTAATATACTTTTCGTTTGGAGCATTAATGAATGTTGAAAATACTAGTGATCAACCGGCTGCTCCTACTGGAAAACTTCACACCACACATTTGAGGCAGCATATCTACTTAGTACTTAATCTCTCCTTCCTTTGATGCAAAAATCACAACACCCAAATCACAAACACCTACTCATACATATGGCAGCCTATGCATCTTTGGTTTCTCTGATGAACATCATTCATGATCTCCAACATCACCCTTCCCCTCCGATTACTCTCGACAGACAACTAGTCGACCCCATCACTAAATACATCACACTCTTTCAAGAATTTCTCGAATCCTATAATCCTCTCCCTAGTGCCGACGAAGAATCTGCTGCTGATCCATTGGAGATGCGTATTGCAGGCGCAGCTTACGCAGCAGAAGATGCTATCGAGACCCATATTGTGGAAAGTATTCAGCAGCTGAGTAATTGTGACGAGGGATCCAAAATCACCCGTCTCATGAATTTCTTCGGAGCCCTAAAGAAAACGAAAAATCAAATAGATGAAAAGTTGAAATCCATCAACCTATGCCGTGATAGTCTACACGGTGTGATTGAAGAGATGAAGTCAATCGAGAAAGTGGTTGTTGCAGAGAAGAAGAAGAAGAAGATGGCACTGGTGGTTCATGATCATGTGGCCCTGAAAAACGTCCCTTCATTTGTTGCTCGTAACTGTACCATGGTGGGGTCCGATGTTGCATTGCGAGAAATTCTGGACAAGCTTGTCGGAGGCCGGTCGAATCGCCAGGTCATCCCGATCGAGGGAATGGGCGGTATAGGTAAGACCTTTCTTGCCAGAAGTGTTTACACACGACCACATATTAAGGACCGTTTCGATATATGTGTTTGGGCTACAATTTCTCAACAATACAACACCAGAGAAATCCTATGTGAACTTCTCTCTCAAGCTACCAAGGAAGAACTGAGTGGGAAGAGTGAAGATGTATTGGGATTGGAGCTCTACCAACACTTATTATCTAGAAGGTTTCTGATCGTGATGGATGACATTTGGAGTATCGATTCATGGGAGAAGATACAACACTACTTTCCTGACAAAAGTAATGGCAGTCGAGTACTGGTGACGACCAGGCTATCGCAGTTGAGTTCCCAATTGAACAACGATTATAGCTTCCGCATGAGATTCCTCGATGAGGCTAGCAGTTGGGATCTGTTCTCCAGAACAGTGTTTGGTGAAAAGAGTTGCCCTCCTGTACTGAAGAAAGTTGCAGAGAATATTGTAGCCAAGTGCAGAGGGCTTCCTTTATCAATTGTTGTGGTAGGAGGTCTTCTGAAAAAGATGGACGACACTCCAGCATCCTGGGAATCAATACTCGAAAACTTATCCTCGGTGGTGAATATGGAGAACGAAAAACATTGCTTGAGATTGTTGAAGCTGAGCTATAACCATTTGCCGGTCTATCTAAAGCCATGTTTTTTATACATGGGAGTCTTTGAAGAAGACTATGTGATCCGTGCCTCAACGCTCGTCAATCAATGGGTGTCCGAAGGATTTCTAAAACCAAGGAATGGAGAATCCTTGGAAACAACAGCGAGATGTTTCTTACAGGACCTCGTCGATAGAAATCTCATTCTAATTGAGGGGTTGGGGTCGAGAGGTTTCTTACAGGACCTCGTCGATAGAAATCTCAATCTAATTGAGGGGTTGGGGTCTACAGGGAGCATAAAGTTCTGTAAAATTCACGATTTGCTGAGAGACTTGTGCTTGAAAGAAGCTCAGAAATATGGGTTTTATCATGTCATTGGGAAATGCAACCCTCAAGGCATTAATACCCAACGTCGTACTGTTATACCCTGGAACACTTCAAAGGAGAAAGTTCGTGCTCACTTGAGATCAATGCCAAACGCTCGTTCGATTATTTGTGATCGTGATAAGGTTCCACTACACAAGAATCTGGGATTGTTGAGGACATTACACGGTTGTAAATTTCGCTTTTACGATGAAATAAGGTACTTGAATTCCCTTCCGTTTCCCTATGTGAACCTTCGACACCTTGCTATCGAAGCTCGTGGTATATCGTTATTCCTACCTCGCTATGTGAACCTGCGACACCTTTGGAATCTGCATACATTTATTTTTTCTTGTCCAGGCCAGGTTACCTTGCTCGCTGATATTTGGAAAATGCCTCAATTTAGGCATATCGAGTTTAGAAATGAATTGTTTACTAGGAATTGGTTGTCTCTCCCGGATCCTCCAAGTGATGATGCCGTGATCATGGAAAATCTATACACACTAAAGGGAGTATTGAATTTCAAATGTTCTGAAGGGGTTGTTAAGAAAATTCCCAATATCAAGAAATTGGAATTACAATATTGTGGTTTCCTGGGAATCGATAAGAGCGCTTTACATTGCGTCGGCAATATGAAATCTCTGTGTGGATTGGAATCTCTCTCGGTCTCTCTTATTAAGGTTCGAAAGTCTAATATTTATATGCAGAAGCTTACTTTTCCACACTCCCTTAAGAAGTTAACTCTTGACATGGATGATGATTTTGAATGGGACGACGGCATGTTGGAAAAGATAGGTTCGTTGCCCCATCTTGAAAAGCTCAAGTTAACAAGTGGACGCTTTGTAAAAGGAACGTGGGAAACATTTGAAGGACAATTCCCCTGCCTCAAGTACTTAATGTTGTTCGGGTGTTCCGGTCTGGAACGCTGGACAGCGGCAGAAGAGGGCTCATCCATCCTTCCACGACTTGAGAATCTTCTTCTTATTCTCATGAAAAATTTGGAGAAGATCCCTAGTGAACTTGGAAACATATCAACACTGAAGACTATACAGTTAAACTGCTGCGGAAAAGACTTAGAGAAGTCTGCGAAAGAGATGGCCGATGAGCAAGTCGAGTTGGACGAAGTAAGCTTTCTATTGGAGAATTCATTCGGCCCACTATAAATGTCTAGTTGCCCAACTTCTCTAACAGTTCGAGCTTTTAGGTGAAACGGTTTCTAACATGGTATCAGAGCCTAGCCTTGTGGCAGGTCCTGGGTTCGACTCCCGCCATGTGCGGTCCTGAGTTCGACTCCCGCCATGTGCGACTCCACCCGAATTAATCCTGAGGTTGAAATCGGCCCATAAGTGAGGGGGAATATTGGAGAATATATTCGGCCCACTATAAATGTCTAGTTGCCCAATTTCTGTAACAGTGAAGCGGTTTCTAACACTTAAGTAGTTGAAGTTTGATGTTTGTTGCAAATTCGACTTTACATTATCTATCATTTTCATTAATTATATTTATAAAATTATTTTTTTATATTTTAATTATTTAATAAAATTATTATATAAATATATTGATTGTATAATAAAAAAACGTTTTTCGAAATTGGTTAAGATATAAAATTGGATTAGGGATATTTGTTGATGAAAATTGTTATACCTAGGAACACTACAAAGAAGAAATTACTCTCTTCGTCCGAAATCAACGATCATATACATTCGCATACGTGAGGAAAAAAAAAATACACGGTACGACTTTTGTCATCGATTCCGTGATTCCTACAAGAGATCAGTGAATTTTAATGGGCCACGTGATGGGCTCATGCAGCCGCGTAATTTAGTCCGGCCCATTTGCATTTATTTAATTTTGGGTTTTAATTTTTTATTTTGTATGTTTTTCTTTGTTCCTTCCATCACAGTATTCACATAACCAGAAATGCTCTCCTCCCCGGGAATCCCGTTAGTTGACCTGGCTTGACACGTATCAGTAAAATATTAATATTAATTAAATAAATCTCTCTTCTTTTGCTCTCTCTCCTCTCTCCTTAATTATTTACTACTACTTTGTACTCATCTTCTTCCCCCACAATTCCTGTAAAGTGTAAATCGATTAAAAAAATCTAAAATTATTTATTTCTAGAGCGAAAGCAACATCAATTAGAAATTTATCATCTTAAGCACGAAAGAAAAGAGAAATAAATTTGGACTTTTTGGATTTGTTTGCGTTAATGAAGAAGGAGAACGGTGGCGGTCTCTCCTTCCTCTCTATTCTCTCCTTATTATCTGGTCAACAATTTATTTATTTTTACAATCAAAAGCGCGATTCGAATCTTGTTTGTTCAAACACCGAGAGAAGATATTGGCGGTGACTAAAGCTTTTGTAGGTGGTGCTGCCCTTGCTCGGCGGTAAGTATTGGTAGTGGGGGTGGCCGATGACAAATGCTACGAAGGGGGCTGCACTCCGGCGAATCGACAGAAGACGAGCTTCGTCTTCAATGGCGACTGACAAGTATTCGGAGACGGCACAAACTCAAGGGAGGAGGGGCGGCAAAGCCTTGACGCAGCCGGAGAAGCAGATGTCTTCAGCCCTTAAGCGACCTCACTCTCCGGCGATCTCCTAGAAACAGCGTCAAGGGTATGACAGTGATGGGTAGGTACCTCGGGTCTTCGTTTCCGATTTGCCATATAAAATAAATAATTAAGGAGAGAAGAGAGAAAGGGAAAAAAGAGGATTTATTTAATTAATATTAATATTTTACTGTGATACGTGTCAAGCCAGGTCAACAGACGGGATTCCCGCTGCGGGGAGGAGAGCATTTCTGTTCACATAACAGTTGTTAAAGAGAGATGCCATTTAGTAAGTGTTTGTGAAAATGCCTCACAGAAATCTTTTTTTTTTTTTTTACAATATCTACTTCATCAATTCAATCCGATTCAACTCACGGTGGGTTCTCCGAAGGAATTCGTGCTTCGAATCACCGGAAAACCGATGCAGTATGAAAGCCAGAGAGAGTACAGATACTCGTATACGGACAAGTGTTGGTTTTTTTTTTAAATATAGTGTGTGATAATAAAGATACAGCAACACATTTGAGTCAACATATCTAACTTACTCTCTCTTTGGATGCAGAAATCACAACACCCAAATCAGGACCATCTACTCTTATGGCAGCAGCCTATGCAGCTTTGGTTTCTCTGATGAACATCTTACGTGATCTCCAACATCATCCTTCCCCTCCGATTTCTCTCGACAGACAACTAGTCGACTCCATCACTAAACACATCACATTCTTTCTAGAATTTCTCGAATCCTATTATCCTCCCCCTAGTGCCGACGAAGAAGAAGCTGCTGATCCATTGGAGATGCGTATTGCAGCCGCAGCTCACGTGGCCGAAGATGCTATTGAGTACCATATTGTGGAAAGTATTAACCACAAAAAGAAATATGAAAAGGAAAAAGATGAAAATATCAGGTCCATCAAACGATGTTGTGGTGTCCTGCAAACTGCGATCGAAGAGATGGATTCCATCAAAGAAAGTATTAATGGTGATGGTCGATACACGGAGGAGAAAGAAGCCAACAAATTTCCCTGTGCTTCCGTTGTTACTCGAAGTGAAGCCTTGGTGGGGTGCGAGGGTGGGTTGCTCGAAATCATGGAAAAGCTTGCCGGAGGCCAACTTGATTGCCAGGTCATCCCGATCGTGGGAATGGGTGGTATAGGTAAGACGTTTCTAGCTAAAACTATTTACGCTAAACCATTTATTAAGGAGCGTTTTGATTTATGTGCTTGGGCTACAATTTCTCAAAACTACGACACCCGAGAAATCCTTTTTGAACTTCTATGTCAAGCTACGGACACACAAAAGGAAGAACTGAGTGGGAAGAGCGAAGATGTATTGGGATTGGATCTCCACAAATACTTATTTTCTAGAAGGTTTTTGATTGTGATGGATGATATGTGGAGTATCGATTCATGGGATAAGATACAATGCTTCTTTCCTAACTACGGTAATAGCAGTCGTGTACTAGTGACTACCAGGCTATCACAATTGAGTTTGCAATTGAACAACGATTATAGCTTCCGCATGAGTTTCCTAGACAAGGCTAACAGTTGGGATCTATTCTCCAAAACTGTATTTGCTGAGAAGAGTTCATGTCCTCCTGAGCTGGAGGAAATCGGAGAGAAGATTGTGGATAACTGCAGAGGGCTTCCTTTATCAATATCTGTGGTAGGAGGTCTTCTGAAAAATATGGACGACACTCGAGCATCTTGGGAATCAATTTGAGACAACTTCACCTCGGCTGTGAATTTGAATAACGATAAACATTGCTTGAGGTTGTTGAAGCTGAGCTATAACCATTTGCCGGTCTATTTAAAGCCATGTTTTTTATACATGGGAATCTTTGAGGAAGACTAAGAGATTCGTGTCGTTACGCTCGTCCAGCTATGGATTTCCGAAGGATTTCTAAAACCAACAAACGGCGAAGCCTTGGAGGTGACCGCTAGAGTGTTGTTACAAGATCTTATCGATAGAAATCTCATTCTTATTGGTAAGTTGGGAGCCAGAGAGAACTTGAGGTTTTGTAAAATCCACGATTTGGTGAGGGATATGTGGTTGAAAGAATGTCAAAAACAAGGGTTTTATCACGTCATAGGGCAATGTAAATCACCTCCTCCTCCTCAAGGCACGAATACCCAACATCGGGTTATTAATTATCTGCGAACGTGTTAAGGACAGTACTGCGAAACAAAACTTACGTGGTGACTTGAGATCTATGCCGCACACTCGTTCGATTATCTGCGAACGTGTTAAGGACGTTCCCTTATGTCGGAATCTGGTATTATTGAGGACATTACAGGCTCACAAGAAAGGAGTCAATTTTTCCAATAATATAATCTACCTGAAACCCATCGCGTTTCGCTATGTCAACCTGCGACACCTTGCTATAAGAGCTCCAAGGATGAGGTAAATAAAAATAAAAATTATGATGAATAATTTAGTTATCCTAGAATATTATTCCTAAATTAAAAAAAAAAAAAAATTCTTTTGGACAAGCTAGCTTCGTTGGAATGTTGGACCACCCACCACTGAATGTTGGTTGTTTTGTCAGTGGTTTAGTATAATTCAACGGAACACATTTGAGTCAACATATCTACTTTCAACTCTCCTCCTTGGATGCAAAAATCATCAAAACCAAATCAACACTTACTCTTATGGCAGCCTATGCAGCTTTGGTTTCTCTGAGGAACATCATAAATGATCTCGAACATCACCCTTCCCCTCCGATTTTTCTCGACAGACAGCAAGTCGACCCCATCACTAAACACATCACACTCTTTCAAGAATTTCTCGAATCCTATAATCCCTCCTCTAGTGCCGACGAAGATGAAGCTGCTGATCCATTGGAGTTGCGTATAGCAGACGCAGCTTATGCAGCCGAAGATGCTATCGAGACCCATATTGTGGAACGTATTCAGCAGCAGAGTAATTTTGACAATGGATCCATTATCACCCGTCTCGTGAAGTACTTCGTAGTCCCAAATCCAATATATGGAAGGTTGAAATCCATCCTATGTCATGATAGTCTGCAACGTGTGATCGAAGAGATGGAGTCAATCGAGAAAGTGGTTGTTGTAAAAGTCGATGCAGAGAAGAAGATGGCACTGGTGGTTCATGATCAAGTGGCCCTGACAAATGTCCCTGCACCTGTTGCTCATAACAGTGCAATGGTGGGGTCCGATGGTGCATTGCTAGAAATTTTGGAAATGCTGATCGGAGGCCATGCATGTTTTTTATACATGGGAGTGTTTGAGGAAGACAAAGAGATTCGTGTTGCTACGCTACTCCAGCTATGTGTTTCCGAAGGATTTCTAAAACCAACAAACGGCGAAGCCTTGGAGACAACCGCTAGAAGATTCTTACAGGACCTCATCGATATAAATCTCATTCTAATTGGTAAGTTGGGATCTACAGGGAGCTTAAAATTTTGTAAAATGCACTATTTGGTGAGGGACATGTGCATGAAAGAAGATCAGAAAGAAGGTTTTTATCATGTCATAGGGCAGTCTAGTCTTCCTCATCCTCAAGGCATGAATACCCAACGCCGAGTTGTGATACCCATGTACACTTCGAAAGAGAACTTAAGTCGTGACTTGGGATTTATGTTGGACACTCGTTCGATTATTGGTGAACACGTTGAGCTGGGTCCATTATCCTTCTGGAATCTGGTATTATTGAGGACATTAGATGAGCGAAAATGTACGGAATCCGGCTTGTCTCACTATGTCAACCTGCGACACATTGCTATCAACATGCGAAAGAATGGACGAGCTAAGATGATTTGGTCATTCTTTCCTTCCATTAGTCGCCTTTGGAATTTGCACACACTTATTGTTGCTTTTAATATCCTGTCCGAGCCTGCCTTGTTCGCGGATTTCTGGAAAAGGCCTCAATTTAGGCATATGGAGATTGTTGATGGTTATGTGTGTCTCCCAGATCCTCCGAGCTGCGATGGGCGAGGTGGCGATGCGGTGATCGTCATGGAAAATCTACACACACTAAAGGGAGTAAGTAATTTCAAATGTGGTGAAAGTGTGGTGAAGAGAATTCCCAACATCAAAAGATTGAAACTGGAATATAAGGATTATATTGATGGTGATGATGATGTGTATTTGTTGGGCAATATCAAATATCTGTGCGGATTAGAATTCCTCTCCGTCAAATTTTCATATGTAAGGAGGCCGATTGCTCTTACACAGCATATTACATTTCCACACTCCCTTAAGAAGTTGAGTATTTGGATGTTTATCTACTTTGAATGGGACGACATCTTGGAAAAGATCGGTACATTGCCCCTTCTCGACAATCTCAAACTATTAGGCGGGAAAGGGAAAGGGAAGTGGGAAATAGGCCAAGAACAGTTCCCCTGCCTCAAACAGTTGTCGGGGTCTCAAGAACTGGACTGCGGCGGAAGAGGATTCGTCCATTCTTCCACGCCTTGAACGTCTTGTGTTTGAGGAGTTGGAAGAGCTGAAGAAGATCCCTTTTGAAATTGGAAACATTGACACGTACACTCAAGAGTATTAAGTTGGATATATGCGAAGAAGAATTGGTGAATTCTGTGAAAGAGATGTTCGATGAGCAAGTCGAGTTACAAGGCGGAGAAGATCAACTAAGTTTTCATGTTGAGGTTCATCTTACAGAGGACCAAGAACACTTGATGAGCTTGGCGAGTCCCAACTTCTATGTCAACTCTTATATTTGAAGTTTTTCCGTAATCTTTTAATTGTTTAGTTTAATTATTATTGTAAATGTTGATTTTGGCGACAACGTATTTGTGATTGTGTTTTTGTTGATTTCAGGATTACAGGTTAGGAATCTGAAGTCAACAACCGTGCACATGGAAACGGAGACTTGAGTCTTCGCTTTTGGAACTGTGGAACTGTGGAAGAACTGTGGAACTATGGAACTGTGGAACTGTGGGACTATGGAACTATGGAACTATAGAACTTTGGAACTATGGAATGTGCATGGCGTTGGCGAATGGAGTCGCCGATTATGGAGAGAGACGAAAACGGCGACTGGCGTCGCTGTTCCAATGGCATGTCATGGAAAGGAGACAGCAGTCTCCGGTTTTGGTCTTCATGAGAAACGGCGACTGGCGTCGCCGTGTTTGGCTCTTGGAGTTGTGGCATGGAACGGCGACAATAGTCTCCGCATTTGTGTGTCGCTGGTTTTGACGATGGACATGAGTCTCCGGTTTTGACGTTTTTTACAGTGGACAATGGACAGTGGACAATGGACAGTGGACAGTGGACAATGGACAATGGACAGTGGACAATGGACAGTGGACAGTGGACAATGGACAGTGGACAGTGGACAGTGGACAGTGGACAGTGGACAATGGACAGTGGACAATGGACAGTGGACAGTGGACAATGGACAATCGACAATAGTCTCCGCATTTGGAATGATGAAGGAACGGCGACTAGAGTCGCCGTTTGTGTTGCATGTTGTGTTGACATGGAACCGGCGACTGGAGTCGCCGGTTTTGGATGCCTTGCCTCTTGACATGGAATCGGCGACAGGTGTCGCCGGTTTTGGCTATGGCACGGTCTCGGCGACACTTGTCCTCAAGGCATGGTGCCAGCGACCATGACATTCTTCAACAACGATTTTCACCTAAGTACTTTCAACGTGATTCCTTTCACCAAGTACGCATATCAAAGAATGAAGAATGGTTCCGTGTTTTCTACTTCAATGATATCGACGACCATGAAGACGATGAAATTCCGAGGCTTCAACACTTAGAGATTTTCACGAGAGTTTGAAGATGAAGAATTGAGACCGATGGAGTCAAGATTGAATTGAAGTTCTGATTTTGAAATTGAAGATTCAAGATTCGAAGATTCAAGAATCGAAGATTCAAGATTCCAAGATTCAAGAATCCAAGTTCTACAAGAGTGATGTCATCCATGGAGAAGTGACATCAGCCAAGCATGTGACCAACCAGAACGTGCCACATCATCACCTCACATGTGCGGGCTGCCTATATAAACCCATGGATTTCGATTTCACCATTTGACGATTTTGAGAGAACGAAATCTGATATTCGAGTATCGCTATCGTTGTTTGTTGGCGCTGAGCCTTAGAGTTTTGGTAGTTGTTTTGTGCTGTGCACCACTAGTAGGGTTATGTGATTTAGCTCTAGGTGTAGTAGTACTAGGTCTCTGGTTCGTTGGAGTGCTGCGTCACTTGGGATACGACCTTTGATCATTCCGTCTACCTTTCTCTACCCGTGTAATAGTTTAGTTTCGTCGTTCAATGAAATGAAAACTATTACATAAATTTGTCTTCAGCACTTTACTTTACTTTACTTACGTTGAGTTTGAACTATACACACAAGCAAGCGATAGTTGAGAGAGTGCGTGAGTTCTTCGACTGAAGCTGCTGACTGTGAGTTCATCGACTGAAGCTGCTGACTGTGAGTTCGTCGACTGAAGCTGCTGACTGTGAGTTCGTCGACTGAAGCTGCTGACTGTGAGTTCGTCGACTGAAGCTGCTGACTGTGAGTTCTTCGACTGAAGCTGCTGACTGTGAGTTCGTCGACTGAAGCTGATGACTGTGAGTTCTTCGACTGAAGCTGCTGACTGTGAGTTTAAGGCCAACTTCGCGAAAAGTTGGTATCATACGTCGAAGACGTAATTTCAATTGGTATCAGAGCGGCACGTCATACGTATAAGACGTGATCCGTTACTTGACTTCATATTTCCGCTACAATGGAGTCACCTATGTTCGCACATCAACCGATCATGCTTACTCATCAAAACTATTCGAATTGGAAAGCCAAAGTATCAGCTAGAATTAAAGGACATGACTTTCGTGCATGGAGATCAGTGTTAGAAGGCTGGGAACGCCCATTTACTATTGATGCTAAAGGCAACAAAATTCTCAAACTTGAACGACATTGGTCTAATGAAGAGCTTGAAGCGTCTACTGCCAACAACAAAGCTTTACGTTTCATCTGTGAATGGCTGGAGCTCAACATGTATCGACTTGTCAAAAATTGTACCTCAGCCAAAGAAGCTTGGGATACTCTCCAGAGAACTTGTGGAGGACACAAACATGTCAACCAATCTAAGAGTTGCACTCTCACTACTCTAGTTCATAAACCTCAGATGGGAGAGCATGAAGACGACAAAAATAGTGAAACATATTCTGGAAGAAATTCTTCAGATCGTGAATCTGAGTATGAATCGGAAACGACAGAGGCTACTCCTATAACGTCTCATGCAAAAGTCGACTCAAAAGAAATTGTGAATCTAAAGGAAGTTTTTCCAAAGCTTCAAAATCTTTATAATGATGAATCTACTTCGAACACCGATTCTGAGTGTGAATCAGAATCGACAGAGAATGCTCCTAAAACACCTCAGGCTGAAGTTGAGTCTACGAGAATGTTGGACTTGAAAGAAAGCATCATAGCACTCCAAAGGGAGCTTGAAACAGCTAATACTGAAAAAGGATCACTTCATGTGTATCACAATATATTGGAAGGATCATTTGATGATGATCACAAAATTGATGAAAGTATGAAGGACACGACGACTGTCAACGTTATGAAGCAAAATGAAGTTGTGTCTCCAACTCCAATAGTGTCTCAGAATGAAGTAGTGTCTGATGAAGTGCTTGCAGTGAAGGTGAATCTCTTTGAATTGCAAAAACTTTATGAAGCAGCAATCACTGAGAAAGGAACACTTGAAGTGTCTCTAAAATGTTTGAAGGAGTGCGTTGATGACTTCTCTAAAGCAAAACAAAAACTCTCCGAAGAAGCTATTGAGTTGAGAAACTTGGTTGAAGAGTCCAACTCTGAAAATTTAAAGTTGAAAGCTTCTCGTAAAAATCTGGAACAAAAGTTTGATGATCTCTTTGAAGAGAAGCACAAATTCTTCAAGGAAGCAGTTGAGTTGAGATCACTATTTGAAAAGTCTAATACTGAAAATTCCAAGTTGAAAGCATCCTTGAAAAAGGAAATTGCTGAAGTCAAAATGCTTCAAAATTTGTTCAAAACTTCCGATGCTGAGAATGATGAATTAAAAACGACTTTGACACAGACTCAGACATATCTTGCTATGAGTGTCAAAGATTGCTTCAACCTGAAAGCTAAATTGCACATGACAGATGAGCTTTTGAAGAAGATGAACACAAATTCTTCAGTTTTTGATAATGCTACCTCCTTAGTGAATCCAAATCGATATGGTCTAGGATTCCAAAAAGTATTCAACTCCATATACTCAACTCCTGAGAATAAGCAAATGAAGTTTGTCAAGGCTTCCTCTGATGAACATTCCAAAGTTGAGACTGATGGAAAAATCGAAAATGAAACATCTAAGCGAAAGGAGATTGCAGAGGGAAAGAAAATTATGACTTCAGAGTCCAAGGTTGAGATTCCTGAAGCTAGCTCCTCAAAATGTTTCAATGCGAAGTTATATCAGCCTCCAAAGACTATCATGAAGAAACCTAGAACCACTCTATCTTATGAGGACGCCTTCATGAATAAGCTAAAGAAATTGGCTCCAAGTGTCTCTATGAAAGAAAGGTCCACTTCTTCTTCTACTAAGATTGAAAAGCCAAAGCTAAAGGAAGCTAAGCCCAAGAAGAAGTATGTTTGTCACTACTGTAACAAACCCGGACACATCAAACCTTATTGCTACAAGTTGAGAGATGATGTGAACCGAGGGATAGTGACTGAGAAAATGAACGTATATTCCAAGAGAGTCCGACTTCAAACTCCGTTTCATGAAGATGCTTCGATGAAAAATTTGACGGAGTCCTCATCTTCAAGGTCAACACCCAAAATTCTTGCTCCTATCTCTACTAATGTTGAAAACCTCAAACAAAAGGAAGTAAAGCACAAGAAAAAGAATGTTTGCCACTATTGCAACAAGCCTGGGCATATTAGGCCATATTGTTACAAAATGAAGGATGATGTGAATCGTGGCTTGGTGACTGTGAAAAAGAAGAATGGCTCTGCGAAGCAAGTAAAGAAGCAATGGTTGCCTAAAGTGAAAAATCAAAAAATCTGGAAACCAAAAATTAAGAGCACTACTCAATGGGTGCCAAAAGTGAAAAAGAGTGAAGTTATTCCCGACTCCACTCCAAGAAAAATTTGGCTACCGAGACAAGTGATTCTCTGCAATGTTGTGCTAAACGCCTATGAGAAAGACTCGCAAGGAGTGTGGTACCTTGATAGTGGCTGTTCCCAACACATGACTGGAACGAAGAAATTTCTGAAAGATTACGAACTTGTGACTGACACCCCCGTCATGTTTGGAGGGGGAGAAAAATGTATCGTGTTGGGAAAAGGAACTCTCCATCTCAAAGGATTGCCACCACTCAAGAATGTTGTCTATGTTGAAGGACTAGTGGCCAATCTGATAAGTATAAGCCAACTTTGTGATGACCAGCTGAATGTCAGTTTTGACAAAGACTCTTGCAAAGTCTTTGATAGTGAAGGAAAGTGCATTTTGAAGTGTCCTCGTGCTAAGAACAATTGTTACGTCTATGGCAACTGTCAAAATGACAAACAAGAATCAGAGGAATCAACTGATAGAGAAATTTTGGACTCCATCATGAACACTCTCGCGCAGGCAGTTATGTCTGAGGCTCCGACACCCAATATCTTCGGAGCTAAATTTGATGCGCCTAAGGACTTGGCATTTACTTCGAAGACTTCTTCTCCTAAGCTGACTCTTGAGATTCTTATCTATAAAAGTTCTACTTCTATCTTTGTATCTCAAAAGGCCGCGGAAAATATGGAAGAGAAGTTTGACAAGCATGAATTTGAATCAACAACGACCCATATGGCTACCACTGAACGGTTGCTAAAATCGACTAAAAGTCTAAGTGTTGATCAAACAATCCTTCATTCCATGATTGGAAGTTTACTTTATTTAACTGCCACTCGTCCTGACATTATGTTTAGTGTTTGTATGTGTGCCAGGTACCAAGCTGATCCAAAGGAAGACCATCTACGAGTTGTGATACGGATCCTCCGATACATCTCTGGGACTTCTCAGTTAGGTCTTTGGTATGCGCGCGACACTTCATCCAACCTTGTCGGCTTTTCTGATGCCGACTGGGAGACGGACACGGACGAAAGAAAAAGTACCTCCGGATGTTGTTGCTTCCTTGGCAATAATATCGTGTCTTGGCATAGTCGAAAACAAAATTGTATTGCACTGTCAACTGCCGAGTCGGAGTACGTTGCAGCTGGAAGTTGCTGCTCTCAACTACTTTGGTTGAAACAGATGTTGAATGACTATCTCCTTGAGAGTGCTCCATTAGTGATGTATTGTGATAACCAGAGTGCTATCAAAATCAGCGAAAATCCTGTCTAGCACTCAAGAACTAAACACATCGACATTCGACATCATTTCATTAGAGATTTGGTTGATCGTGATATAGTCAGTCTACAGCATATTTCAACGGAAAAACAGCTTGCTGACATCTTTACCAAACCTCTTGACTTTGAGAGATTCAAAACCTTAAGGAATTCTCTCTGCATGTGTTCTCTCTAAGAGTTCACGAAAAATTTTGAAGTCTGAAAGAGTAGTTTCTTTACTTCTGAATACGCACTCGGAATCGTCGTGGATTAGTCTAGTCAGACAAACATGGATTCGAGGCGCTTTTAGTCTTCGGACACAAGAGTATTTATTCCGCTGAATGCGAACATGTGAACATGGCTTAAACTCCTCGCTTCATTTGCATAGATCCATAAAGCCAAGTAACGGAGGACGCCGGTTACCCCGGCTCCCCTCTTCGAAAGGTTGTACATGGACGCTGAACTTTAAGACACTCTCCTATCACACTTTGGAGGACGCAAGTGAACCTTGCTCCCCTCTGACTGCTGTAATGAGTGTCTGTTGCATTTCATTTAAAGCCAAAAACTCGTCTGGAGGACGCCGGTTACCCCGGCTCCCCTCTGATTGAAGTAATGCTAGTTCCTGTTCGGAGTGCCTTAAGTGTTCACCATTGCATTCATAAATTAAAATCTCTTGTGCGGTGCCAACTCTGCCAATATGTTTCGACGAAACACGACTGCTTCCTTGTGACTGAGACGAAGGACAAGTAAACATGTCTATCACATACTTCGGTCCGTCTCACCGGTTTTAATATGAGAGATTTTTCCATTACCTCAAAGTTCTATTCACCTCGTGTGAAATTTTTGTTTTGGAAAAATGATGAAAGTGTCTCTTTTCTGGGAAAATATTTGCTCTTCATTGCCTAATATCACCCCTCGAATCTCCACTAAAATGTGTTTGAATGTTTGCGTGTGTTGAACTCTTGAATGACTAACTCGGGATGTGTTGTTTTTGTTTTGGCATTTCTGTAGTTCATATCCAGGGCTATGTGGTTTATCATCTCGGAAGTCTAAACATCGAGTGCAGCAACGACAACGCTCAACCGTTGACAAATCAAATTCGGGTGACATCAAAAACGGAGAATCCAAAATTCCAGAAAAATTTCCGAAATCATGCCATGTCTCCGAAACGGCGACTCGGCTGAAATCGGAGACTCCATTCTTCCCAAAACCGGAGACACGAAAAACGGAGAGTCTCATGCAAAAACGGCGACTCACCTGAAAACGGAGACTGCCAGAACTGGAGACTCGTGTCGCCACTTTTTCGGCGACTGCAACTTGCCAAAAACAGCGACTCCCAACTATGACAAAATTGGCGACTTGAACTTCGCAACTCAAACCGATGGTCCTCAACTTCGTTTTTCAACCCTTGGTTTGATTTTCATATTTATTGTTTTGATTGGTACTCTTGTAGTTCATGTTCAGCATCTCGATGGAGTTCATTCTTTAAGGCGTAAGTTGAGTGTAGCAGCATCCGGTGTCAACCATTACTCAAAGATTGCTACTACGTTACTAAACTCCATCAGCGCTCATGTCTCATTTTTTACTACCTTCACCAGATGTCCCATCAAGGGGGAGGTTTAGGTGAGATGCTGGTTCATCTGGCAAAGGACTGCATGGTGCATAGTTTCTCGAATTTGTATAACTCTTGAAATATTCCGTTTGCATGCATAAGTCCTTGTTTTTTTTGGTGTTTTGACGAAGTGTGGTTTGTTTTTCATATCCTATCAATGATAGTTCTTCATTGTTGAATGGTTGATTGTTTTTACTTAGTCCTTTTTGTTGCTATGCTTCTCCTGAGGGGGAGATTTGTGTATCTCCTTATGCTAACTCTTGTTCATATGAGTTGTGACAAAAAGGGGGAGATTGTAGATGTTAGTTTTGTCAACAACATATGTGTTTGTTTTTTTGTTTGTGTTTTCAGGTGATGTATCTCTTGAGGGGGAGATTTGCTGGATCTCTTTGTACTCATTGTCTCTCATATGAGTTGTGCAAAAAGGGGGAGATTATCATGATTGACGTGTTTCACAAGAGTTGTGCCAAAAAGGGGGAGATTGTAAATGTTGATTTTGGCGACAACGTATTTGTGATTGTGTTTTTGTTGATTTCAGGATTACAGGTTAGGAATCTGAAGTCAACAACCGTGCACATGGAAACGGAGACTTGAGTCTTCGCTTTTGGAACTGTGGAACTGTGGAAGAACTGTGGAACTATGGAACTGTGGAACTGTGGGACTATGGAACTATGGAACTATGGAACTATAGAACTTTGGAACTATGGAATGTGCATGGCGTTGGCGAATGGAGTCGCCGATTATGGAGAGAGACGAAAACGGCGACTGGCGTCGCCGTTCCAATGGCATGTCATGGAAAGGAGACAGCAGTCTCCGGTTTTGGTCTTCATGAGAAACGGCGACTGGCGTCGCCGTGTTTGGCTCTTGGAGTTGTGGCATGGAACGGCGACAATAGTCTCCGCATTTGTGTGTCGCTGGTTTTGACGATGGACATGAGTCTCCGGTTTTGACGTTTTTTACAGTGGACAATGGACAGTGGACAATGGACAGTGGACAGTGGACAATGGACAATGGACAGTGGACAATGGACAGTGGACAGTGGACAATGGACAGTGGACAATGGACAGTGGACAGTGGACAATGGACAGTGGACAATGGACAGTGGACAGTGGACAGTGGACAATGGACAGTGGACAGTGGACAATGGACAGTGGACAATGGACAGTGGACAGTGGACAATGGACAATCGACAATAGTCTCCGCATTTGGAATGATGAAGGAACGGCGACTAGAGTCGCCGTTTGTGTTGCATGTTGTGTTGACATGGAACCGGCGACTGGAGTCGCCGGTTTTGGATGCCTTGCCTCTTGACATGGAATCGGCGACAGGTGTCGCCGGTTTTGGCTATGGCACGGTCTCGGCGACACTTGTCCTCAAGGCATGGTGCCAACGACCATGACATTCTTCAACAACGATTTTCACCTAAGTACTTTCAACGTGATTCCTTTCACCAAGTACGCATATCAAAGAATGAAGAATGGTTCCGTGTTTTCTACTTCAATGATATCGACGACCATGAAGACGATGAAATTCCGAGGCTTCAACACTTAGAGATTTTCACGAGAGTTTGAAGATGAAGAATTGAGACCGATGGAGTCAAGATTGAATTGAAGTTCTGATTTTGAAATTGAAGATTCAAGATTCGAAGATTCAAGAATCGAAGATTCAAGATTCCAAGATTCAAGAATCCAAGTTCTACAAGAGTGATGTCATCCATGGAGAAGTGACATCAGCCAAGCATGTGACCAACCAGAACGTGCCACATCATCACCTCACATGTGCGGGCTGCCTATATAAACCCATGGATTTCGATTTCACCATTTGACGATTTTGAGAGAACGAAATCTGATATTCGAGTATCGCTATCGTTGTTTGTTGGCGCTGAGCCTTAGAGTTTTGGTAGTTGTTTTGTGCTGTGCACCACTAGTAGGGTTATGTGATTTAGCTCTAGGTGTAGTAGTACTAGGTCTCTGGTTCGTTGGAGTGCTGCGTCACTTGGGATACGACCTTTGATCATTCCGTCTACCTTTCTCTACCCGTGTAATAGTTTAGTTTCGTCGTTCAATGAAATGAAAACTATTACATAAATTTGTCTTCAGCACTTTACTTTACTTTACTTACGTTGAGTTTGAACTATACACACAAGCAAGCGATAGTTGAGAGAGTGCGTGAGTTCTTCGACTGAAGCTGCTGACTGTGAGTTCATCGACTGAAGCTGCTGACTGTGAGTTCGTCGACTGAAGCTGCTGACTGTGAGTTCGTCGACTGAAGCTGCTGACTGTGAGTTCGTCGACTGAAGCTGCTGACTGTGAGTTCTTCGACTGAAGCTGCTGACTGTGAGTTCTTCGACTGAAGCTGCTGACTGTGAGTTCGTCGACTGAAGCTGATGACTGTGAGTTCTTCGACTGAAGCTGCTGACTGAGAGTTTAAGGCCAACTTCGCGAAAAGTTGGTATCATACGTCGAAGACGTAATTTCAATTATTATTATTATTAATATTTGTTTAGCATCAGATTATTCATTTAAATTCTGTGTGAGTCACACAGATTATTCATTGTTTAGTTTTATGTGTAATGTGTGTGTCAACTTGTTTGAAGCACAAAGTGTCATAGTCCAAAAAATCATCAATGGGGCATGCATGCAAAAATTAATATTTTCTCTTATCCAAAACAAAATTCCTCATGATTCTCAACTTATCCTTCTCATAATACATGTGTTATCATGTTTGTATATGTAAGCAGCAAATTAGCTCCATGGAGACCAAAAAAAGAAAAAAGTCTCATGTGAAGCTAGCAATTGTTAGCGTACTTTTGGTGATTTTCTTTTGGTGATTTTCTTATGTATTTTCTTAAAAAATATTATTTTAATTTTTTTTATACAAAACCGTTTAAATTCGATTAATCCCCTTATGCCGCTTAGGTCCGATTAATTTCCGCCTAGCCCGCATTAATTCGGTACCGAAGATCAGTGAATTTTAATGGGCCACATGATGGGCTCATGCAGCCGCGTAATATACCCCGGCCTATATACACTTATGGGCTTTTATTAACGTAACAGTTGGTGCCTTATTGGATTTAGAGAGATGCCATTCAAGTGTATGTGAAAATGCCTCACAGTTTTTTTACTTGATCAATTCCATTCAACTCACTGGGGGCAAGAATTCGTGCACCGAATCACCGGAAAACCCGACGCAGTGTGGAAGCCAGAGAGTACAGATACGTATACGGGCAAGTGTTGGTTCTTTTAGCCAGCTGCTGCCCGAGCTCGAATCCTTCCGCTGCATGTCTGAATGGTAATAGCTCTGTAGATATATTATTAGATTGATTAAATGTGAAAATTCAGTACATTCTTTTTGAATGTTGATTGTTTTACTTCCCAAAAAAAAAAGGTTTAATTTTACCCTCTTTTTCTCTACTTTTTTTCTTTTGGACAGCTAGCTCTTCGTTGGAATGGTGGACCATTGAATGTTGATTGTTTTGTCAGTGGGTTAGTATAATTGAGGGTGGGGGGTGCCACCACTCTTGAAAATACTGATCAACTGGGATAACATATCTACTTACAACTCTCATCCTTGGATGCAAAAATCACCACCTACTCTTATGGCAGCCTATGCATCTTTGGTTTCTCTGATGAACATCATAAATGATCTCCAACATCACCCTTCCCCTCCGATTTCTCTCGACAGACAACTAGTCGAACCCATCACTAAACACATCACATTCTTTCTGGAATTTCTCGAATTCTATAATCCTCCCCCTAGTGCCGACGAAGAAGAAGCTGCTGATCCATTGGAGATGCGTATTGCAGACGCAGCTTACGCAGCCGAAGATGCTATCGAGACCCATATTGTGGAAACTATTCAGCTGCAGAGTAATTTTGACAATGGATCCAAAATCACCCATCTCATGAATTTATTCCGAGCCCCAAAGAAACCGAAAAATCCAATAGATGAAAGGTTGAAATCCATCAACTTATGCCGTGATAGTCTGCAACGTGTGATCGAAGAGATGGAGTCAATCAAGAAAGTGGTTGTAGTAAAGGTCGACGCAGAGAAGAAGAAGAAGAAGATGGCATTGGTGGTCCCTGATCAAGTGACCCTGACAAGTGTCCCTTCATCTGTTGCTCGTAATGGTACTATGGTGGGGTGCGAGGGTGCATTGCAAGAAATTGTGGAAATGCTCATCGGAGGCCGATCTGATTGCCAGGTCATCCCAATCGTGGGAATGGGCGGTATAGGTAAGACCTTTCTTGCCAAAACTATTTACTCACTGCCACTTATTAAGGAGCATTTTGATATATGTGCTTGGGTTACAATTTCTCAACAATACAACACCAGAGAAATCCTCTGCGAAGTTCTCTCTCAAGCTACTGACAAAGAGAAGGAACAAATAAGTGGGAAGAGTGGAGATGTATTGGGATTGGAGCTGCACAAATATTTATTCGGTAGAAGGTTTGTAATCGTGATGGATGATATGTGGAGTATAGATGCATGGGATAAGATACAATGCTTCTTTCCTAACAACGGTAATGGCAGTCGGGTACTGGTGACGACTAGGCTTTCACAGTTGTGTTCCCAACTGAACAACAATTATAGCCTTCCCATGACTTTCCTAGACGAGCCTAGAAGTTGGGATCTGTTCTCTAGAACAGTGTTTGGTGAAAAGAGTTGTCCTCCTGAACTGAAGAAAATTGCAGAGAAGATTGTAGCCAACTGCAGAGGGCTTCCTTTATCAATTGTTGTGGTGGGAGGTCTTTTGAAAAACATGGACGGCACTCAGAGATCATGGGAATCAATACGAGACAACTTAACTTCGGTGGTGAATATGGGGAACGACAAACATTGCTTGAGGTTGTTGAAGCTAAGCTATAATCATTTGCCGGTCTATCTAAAGCCATGTTTTTTATACATGGGAGTGTTTGAGGAAGACGATGAGATTCGTGTCTCAATAATCGTGAAGCTATGGGTGTCCGAAGGATTTCTAAATCCAAGGAATGGTGAATCCTTGGAAACAACAGCAAGATGTCTCTTACATGACCTCATCGATAGAAATCTCATTCTAATTGATGAGTTGGGGTCTACAGGGAGCATAAAGTCCTGTAGAATTCACGATTTGCTAAGAGACTTGTGCTTGAAAGAAGGTCAGAAATATGGGTTTTATCATGTCATTGGGAAATGTAACCATCCTTCTCAAGGCATGAATACCCAACGCCGGATTGTTATACCCAAGAACACTTCAAAGAAGAAAGTCCGTGGTCACTTGAGATCAATGCCAAACGCTCGTTCGATTATTTGCGAACGTGGTAAGGTTCCACCACGCCAGAATCTGGGATTGTTGAGGACATTACACGCTTATAAATTCCACCTTATCGATGAAAAAATCTACCGTAATTCCCTCATGTTTCGCCATATCAACCTGCGACACCTTGCTATCAAAGCTCGTGGTATATCGTCATTCCTTTCTTCAATCAGTATCCTTTGGAATTTGCATACACTCATTATTTCTTGTCCATACGAGGTAGACTATGTTACCTTGTTCTCTGATATATGGAAAATGCCTCAATTTAGGCATATCGAGGTTGTTGGCTATAGTTGTTTGTCTCTCCCGGATCCTCCAAGTGTTGTGCGAGACGATGATGCCGTGATCATGAAAAATCTACACACACTCAAGGGAGTAAAGAATTTCAAATGTTCTGAAGGGGTGGTTAAGAGAATTCCCAATATCAAGAAATTGGAATTACGATATCATGGTCTCCTGGGAACCGATAACAAGGATGAGCATTGTGTCGGCAATATTAAATCTCTGTGTGGATTGGAATCCCTCATAGTCTGTCTTATTAAGGTTGGAGAGTCTAATATTTATATGCAGAAGCTTACTTTTCCACACTCCCTTAAGAAGTTAAGTCTTTGTATGGATGATTATGATTTTGAATGGGACGACATGTTGGAAAAGATAGGTTCGTTGCCCCATCTGGAGAAGCTCATGTTAGTGGGTGGGCGCTTCGGAAAAGGAATGTGGGAAACAGTTGAAGGCCAATTCCCCTGTCTCAAGTCCTTAATGTTGTTCTTGTGTTCCGGTCTGGAACAATGGACAGCGGCAGAAGAGGGCTCATCCATCCTTCCACGCCTTGAGTATCTTCGTCTTTTTGTCTTGGAAGAGTTGGAGAAGATCCCTAGTGAACTTGGAAACATATCAACACTGAAGAGAATGTGGATGGATGGCTGCGGAGAAGGAGCGATTAAGTCTGCGAAAGAGATGTTTGACGAGCAAGTCGACTTACAAGGCGGGGAAGATCAAATGAGTTTTCATGTTAATGTGGTGATAGAGGGACAAAACCCAGACGTGCTGTGCATGAAGGGTCCCAACTTTCATGTGTATTCGGGTTAGTTCTATGCTAGCTTGAGGGTACTAACCCAATTCCATACAAACGGATTCGATATAAACGGATATAAACGGATTTTGTTTATTTATTTTTAATTCCAGCACTCTTTGTTTTTTACTTAAATTATCGAGAGACATTTAATTTTTTTTAAATATCTTAAAAATCGAATTTTCGTTTGAAATATCGCAAAAGTCTTAAAAACATAAATTTCATGTTCGAATTTCGAGCATTTCGCCTCTTCAAAATAAAAAAATACCGATGACTACGGAGATGTTCCTTCCCTCACATCCGCATAACAGTTGTGAGTCGTATTTGGTGGATTATGAGAGATGCCCTCAAAGTGTTTGTGAAAATGCATCACAGAAATCTTTCACAATATCTTACTTCATAAACACAATTCAATACAGTGCTTCAAGGTCAAGGGCCTTTTGATTATGTTGCTGATTAGTCCGGCGTCTTCGCTGGTAATAGCTCTTTAGATAAATTTAGATGGGTTTTATCATGTCATAGGGCAATGCAACCCTCCTCTTCCTCAAGGCATTAATACCCAACGCCGTATTGTTATACCCAGGAACACTTCAAATGAGAAAGTTCGTGCTCGCTTGAGATCAATGTTAAACGCTCGTTCGATTATTTGCGAACGTGGTAAGGTTCCACCACACCAGAATCTGGGATTGTTGAGGACATTACACACGCTTTTATATTCCGCCTTTTCAGTGATAAAAGGTACTTGAATTCCATTGCGTTTTGCCATGTCAACCTGATATCCAAGCTCCTCGTGGTATATCCTCATTCCTTTGTTCGGTCAGTCTCATTTGGAATTTGCATACATTTATTGTTTCTTGTCCATTAAAGGCTACCTTGCTCGCTGATATCTGGAAAATGCCTCAATTTAAGCATATCGAGTTTCGTAGCAATTGTTTGTCTCTCTCGGATCCTCCAAGTGTTGTGCGAGACGATGATGCTGTGATCATGGAAAATCTACACACACTCAAGGGAGTATTGAATTTAAAATGTTCTGAAGGGGTGGTTAAGAGAATTCCCAATATCAAGAAATTGAAATTAGAATACGATGGTCTCCTGGGAACCAATAAGAACGTTTTGCATAGCGTCGGCAATATGAAATCTCTGTTTGGATTGGAATCCCTCTTGGTCTCTCTTTTTCATGTTCGAGAGTCTAATATTTATATGCAGAAGCTTACTTTTCCACACTCCCTTAAGAAGTTAAGTCTTTGTATGAATGATTTTGAATGGGACGACATGTTGGAAAAGATAGGTTCGTTGCCCCATCTTGAAAAGCTCAGGTTATGGTATGGGCGCTTCGGAAAAGCAACGTGGGAAACATTTGAAGGCCAATTCCCCTGTCTCAAGTACTTGGAACTGTCATGTTGTTCCGGTCTGGAACACTGGACAGCTGCAGAAGAGGGCTCATCCATCCTTCCACGCCTTGAAAATCTTCTTCTTATTGACTTGAGAAAGTTGGAGAAGATCCCTAGTGAACTTGGAAGCATATCAACACTGAAGAGCATAGAGTTGGTCGGCTGCAGAGAAGGAGCGGTGAAGTCTGCGAAAGAGATTGTGGACGAGCAAGTCGAGTCGCAAGGCGAACATCTAAGTTTTCATGTCCGGGTTCAACTTGTAGGGAAGGACGAACACCTGCAAAGCTTGTCGGATCCCAACTTTGAAGTGCGATGATGTTCAGAGTATGTATTACCTGATACTTCAAGTTTAATATGTACTCCGACCAGGTTTGTTATATATTTCTGGCTTTCAACCATATTGAATAAACGAATAATTACTTTTATTACCTGATACTTCAAGTTTGACAAGTAGTTGAAATTGTTTGTTGCAAATTTGACTTTACACTATTTCATCATTTTCATTGATAAAATAAATAAACACATAATCATCTTTCATAAAAAAATCAGATTTCATAATATTTAGTAAACAATTACAGTATATAATTTTATTGTCCTATATAGAGATATTTGTTGATGAGATCCAAAGCCTGAATTGTTATACCCAGGAACAGTACTACAAAGAAGAAAGCCTGTGTTGACTTGTGATCAATATTGCCACATGCTCGTTCGATTATTTGCTAACATGCCAAGAACTGGGAGTGTTTGAGGACATTGCATGCTTATAAATTCCGATTTTATGATGATAAAAGCTACGTGAATTCCCTCGCGTTTTGTTATGTCAACTTAAAACACATTGCCTCATTCCTTCCCTGAGTTCCCTCAGGTTAGTCTCCTTCGGAAAATGCATCAATTTATAACTGTTTTGTGTCATTATGGATTTTTTTAAAGAATTAATTAGATTAAATCATTGTGTTTTTATTTATACAATTAAAAGCATAACCACATAAATATTTACATACAATCTGCTTGTATGAAATTATGTTTACATAACCACATAATTAGTCATACAAAAATTATGTTTACATATTATCATACTATATAAAAGAGTTCATTTAAATATTATATTTAAAAAAAATTATGAATAGAAAAGTTAATAAGGTTATTTTATCAGTATAATATAATATCATTCTGCTTGTTATTGTTACCTTACCAAATAAAACATTCATTAAAAATAATTTTAATATTTATTTACTATTCAATTATAATTACTACCTCCACCTCCTTTCAATAATATAATGGATGAGTGTCAACTTCTCTAAAACATATTCCATATGTCTCATACTAGTTGTCCTACTTCTTTTGTAAATAAAGGAAATGCAAAGGAAGTGCGACAACTTATCTGAGACGGAAGGAGTATGAAATATTAGTTTATACGCTTGCCTTCAAAATGGAATAATACTACTAACATTTTTTTTATGGATAAATATATAAAGATTACTGGTGGTTAGCTTAATTTAATAGTAGTAGAATTGTTCAACTTTAGACAGCTGGTTTGAACCTTAAATTAAATCAACTTGATAATAATGGATAAATATTTAGTAAAGATTACTGGTAGTTAGCTGA
The DNA here is from genome assembly GCA_954870475.1 of Euphrasia confusa. NCBI lineage: Eukaryota > Viridiplantae > Streptophyta > Magnoliopsida > Lamiales > Orobanchaceae > Euphrasia > Euphrasia confusa. The sequence continues at coordinate 1,368,878 of OX940949.1, forward strand.
ATTTAATAGTAGTAGAATTGTTCAACTAATTTAGACAGCTGGTTTGAACCTTAAATTAAATCAACTTGATAATAAAAAAAAAATGTGAATGACTGACCGACTCCTTCCGCGTCCTTTCTTTATCTTATCTTTTTACAACCCACTTGATTATAATTAAATTACTAGATGCAAGTTGTGTTTAATTAAACAACAAATTAATCAACTACTCCACATGCAAGTAAAAAAGGTCAATGAGCTCCTTCTGTTCTGTGTCCTTTCTTTGCTGAATATATGTTGATTTTCATTTTATGATTATAACACAAAATCAGCTTCTCACTCACTCACTCACAATTTGATTATTCCAAATCATGGCAGCTTATGCATCTTTGGTTTCCCTGATGCGAGTCATTCATGATCTCGAAACTCATCCCTCCCCACCGATTTCTCTCGACAAACAACTACTCGACTCCATCACTCAACGCATCACTTACTTTCAACAATTTCTCCATTCCTATATTAGTCTTGTAGCCGACGATGATGAAGAAGCAGCTGCTGATCCATTGGAGATGCGTATTGCAGCCGCAGCTCACGCAGCCGAAGATGCCATTGAGTTCCATATTGTGGACTGTATCAAGCAGAAGAAAAGGTATCAAAAGGAGGCAAATGATGATGAAAAGTACGAGTCAATCAATCAATGTTGTGGAGTCCTGAAGAGTGTGATCGAAGAGATGGATTCCATCAAGAATGTGTTACTGGACGATACACAAAAGACAAAGAAGGTGCCGCTGGCCATGACAAATTTCACCGCATCATCCGTTGTTGCTCCAAGTGAAACCACCATGGTGGGGTCCGATGCCGTCGTGCTCGAAATCCTGAACAAGCTCGACGGAGACCAACTCGATCGCCAGGTCATCTCGATCGTGGGAATGGGCGGTATAGGTAAGACTTTTCTTGCCAAAACTATTTACGCTAGACAATATATTAAGGACCGTTTTCCTATCTGTGCTTGGGCTACCATTTCTCAAAACTACGACACGAGAGAAATCTTGCGTGAACTTCTCTCTCAAGCTGCTGATAAAAAGAAAGAACAACTGAGTGGGGAGAGTGTGGACGAATTGGGATCGGAGCTCCGCAAATGCTTATTCCCTATGAGGTTTCTGGTCGTGATGGACGATATGTGGAGTATCGATTCATGGGATAAGATTCAACGCTACTTTCCTAACAACGGAAATGGAAGTCGAGTACTGGTGACGACCAGGCTATCACAATTGAGTTTGCAATTGAACAACGACGATTACAGCCTCCGCATGAGTTTCCTGGATAAGGCTAGCAGTTGGGATCTGTTCTCCAAAACAGTGTTCGGTGACAAGAGTTCATGCCCTCCTGAGCTGGAGGAAATCGGAGAGAAGATTGTGGACAACTGCAGAGGGCTTCCGTTATCAATAGCTGTGGTGGGAGGTCTTCTGAAAAAGACGGAAGCCACTCGAGCATCTTGGGAATCAATACGAGACAACTTCACCTCGGTGGTGAATATGGATAACGATAAACACTGCTTGAGGCTGTTGAAGTTGAGCTATAACCATTTGCCGGTCTATCTAAAGCCATGTTTTTTATACATGGGCGTCTTTGAAGAAGACGAAGAGATTCATGTTGCTACGCTCGTCCAGCTATGGATTTCCGAAGGATTTCTAGAACCAACCAACGGCGAAGCCTTGGAGACAACCGCTAGAAGGTTCTTACAAGACCTCGTCGATAGAAATCTCATTCTCATTGGTAAGTTAGGATCCACAGGGGGGTTAAGGTTTTGTAAAATGCACGATTTGTTGAGGGACATGTGCTTGGAAGAATGTGGGAAACAAGGGTTTTATCATGTCATAGGGCAATGTAATTCTCCTCCTCATCCTCAACGTCGTGTTGTTATACCCAAGGACAGTAGTACTGCGAAACAAAACTTGCGTGGTGACTTGAAATCTATGCCGCACACTCGTTCGATTTACTGCGAAGGTGTTAAGGATGTTCCATTATGTCGGAATCTGGTATTATTGAGGACATTACAGTCTCAAAAAAAAGGAGTCAAACTTTCGGATAGTAAAATCTACCTGAAACCCATCGTGCTTCGCTATGTCAACTTGCGACACCTTTCTATCAGAGCTCCAAGGTTGAGTTCGTTCCTTCCCTCTGTTAGTCGCCTTTGGAATTTGCAGACACTCGTTGTTTATTATACTTCCGTGTACCCGACTACCTGGGTGCTTGATATCTGGAAAATGCCTCGGATTAGGCATATCGAGTTTGCTGAAGGTTTCGAGTCTATCCTCGATCCTCCGAATTGCGACGACGGTATTGTCATGGAAAATCTTCACACACTTAAGGGGGTATACAATTTCAAATGCAGTGAAGATATGGTTAAGAGAATTCCCAATATCAAAAGATTGAAATTGATGCAGCACGGATCCAATGATACCAGCAATGCGTGTGTTTTGAGAAACATAAAAGATCTGCGTGGATTGGAATTCCTGTCCGTCAACATTTTTCTCAGATGGTCGATATCTTGTATTGAGAAGATCACCTTTCCACACTCCCTTAAGAAGCTGAGTCTTAGCTTGAGTAATCAGTTTAAACAGGACGACTTGTTGGAAAAGATCGGTTCGTTGCCCTTTCTCGAGAAGCTCAAATTACGTATGAGCTACTTCAAGAAAGGTACGTGGGAAATAGCCGAAGAACAGTTCCCAAACCTCAAGTACTTGGAAATGAACAATTTTGATGGTCTCGAAAAGTGGAAGGCGTCAGAAGAGGGTGCTTCCATCTTTCCACGCCTCGAATATCTTCATCTTGATAGCTTGAGTGAGCTAAAGGAGATCCCTATTGAGCTTGGAAACATCGATACGCTCAAGAGTATAAAGTTGATCGACTGCGGAGAAGGAGCGGTGAAGTCCGCGAAAAAGATGTTCGACGAGCAAGTCGAGTTACAAGGCGGAGAAGATCAACTAAGTTTTCATGTCGATGTTACTGTTACGGGTGAGGAGCTAGAACACCTGCTGAGCTTCGCTGGTCCCAAGTTTTATGTGAAATTGATCAAACCTTCTGTTAATTTGTTTGAAAGTTTATTATTAAGGATTAGGAATAAATTTAAAGTGACATAGTGTATTCAATTAATTTTGTAATAGATTTTAAAGTGATTTGAAATACATTTTTAAGTGTCTTTATTATAATTTTTAAATTAGCTTGTATAAATTAACTTCTAATGGGCCACGTGATGGGCTCATGCAGCCGCATAATTTATTCCAGCCCATATGAACTTACGGGCTTTTATGTTCCTTTTTTGTTTTCTCGTTCTTCCAATTCCATAACATTCTTGTGCTGGCGGGTCAAGTCATTTTTTAAGAGATATGCCGTTCAAGTGTTTGTGAAAATGCCTCACAGATTTTTTTTTTATTTTTTGATTTTGATTTTTTTTTGTTTTTGTTTAACAATATCACGTGCTTCGAGAGTAGAGATTCACAGATACTCGTATATGGGCAAGTGTTCTTTTAGCTTGTCCGAGCTCGATATCCTTCTGCAGTTCTACTCCATTGGTAAAAGATGGATATGTCTGAATTAATGACTCTCTCGTCCATTCGTATAAATAGTCAAATAGTGTAGCTACTTCAAGCCGATGAAAACATGTTTTCAGGTGGTGCTTCAAGTTCAAGGGCCTTTGGATGATGTTGCTGATCAATCTTCTTCTATTGTTGCTTTACTCAGTCGTCCGTCTTTTCCGGTAATAGCTAACGATAAATTTAGATGGATATGTCAACCGAGCGTTGTTTCAACTTGTACATTCATAAATCGACATATTCATTTGCTTCAGACTTGTTGGGCAGTGTAACTATAGTGTGTGTTAATGAAGATGAGAAATGTGAAAATCCATCTTTTGAGGATGATGAAATTTATGTCCGTTTACTATATTTTGTAAAGATATAATTATTCTAATATTTGACAATTTTGCATCAACAATTCAATGAACGTTGATTGCTTTCTTGTTTTTTTTTACTATGATTCAGGGGCGCCCACTTGATATTACTAACCGACCTGATTGCCAGGTCATCCCGATCGTAGGAATGACCTTTCTTGCCATAGGTGTTTACTCACTGCCACTTATTAAGGAGCATTTTAATATATGTGCTCGGGTTACAATTTCTCAACAATACAACACAAGAGAAATCCTCTGCGAAGTTCTCTCTCAAGCTACTAACACAAAGAAGGAACAACTGAGTGGGAAGAATGAAGATGTATTGGGATTGGAGCTGCACAAATATTTATTCGGTAGAAGGTTTGGATGATATGTGGATTGTGGAGTATAGATGCATGGGATAAGATACAATGCTTCTTTCCTAACAACAGTAATGGCAGTCGGGTACTAGTGACGACTAGGCTTTCACAGTTGTGGTCCCAACTGAACAACAATTATAGCCTTCCCAAAACTATAAATTTGATACATAAACATAAACTTAGAATAATACATAAACTTAGAATAATTTTGTGCTTTTATAACCAAATATTTTTACACTTCACTAACCGGCCAATTCAAATATCCACATAACTATAACTTTGATCAAAAACCGGCACTAGTGATTTTTAGAGTATTTTATTCTTATTATAAAATAAATAAAAGTACCTTAAATTCAGATATTTCAGTATTAATTTTTGTTATATAATTTCCGTTTTGTTCTTCAAATGTTTGCTAGTTGAGACTTGAGACATGTTAACAGTGTTCGTCAATAACAGTAGTTTGCACTTTGCAAGCTAGTACCTTAGGACGGAGGGTTTACCCACAACATGTACACTCCATGATTTATTTATTTATTTTTCAAATTCCTCATCATAAAAAAAAAAAAAATTGTTTTAATAGAGACTAGTGGAGTATTGTTTAGACTTGAGACAGCTAGGTTGGAATCTAAAATTATTGACTCCGAACCACTTGATTATAAACTACTCCTAGAGTCTAGAATCAAGTTGTGTTTAATTAAACAAGAAATCAACTACTCCACATGCAGGTAAGAAAAGGTCAAATGAGCTCCTTCTGTTGTGTGTCCTTTCTTTACTGAATATATGTTGATTTCCATTTCATGATTATAACACAAATTCAGCTACTCACTCACAGTTTAATTATTCCGAAAACATGGCAGCTTATGCATCCTTGCTTTCTCTGATGCGAGTCATTCATGATCTCGAAACTCATCCATCCCCTCCGATTTCTCTCGACAAACAACTACTCGACTCCATCACTCAACACATCAGATTCTTTCAACAATTTCTCCATTCCTATATTAGTCCTCCTACTGTTGCCGAAGATGACGAAGAAGAAGCTGCCGATCCATTGGAGATGCGTATTGCAGCTGCAGCTCACGCAGCCGAAGATGCTATCGAGTCACATATTGTGGACTGTATCAAGCAGAAGAAAAGGTATCAAAAGGAGGCAGCAAATGATGATGAAAAGTATGAGTCCATGATCAAGCAGCCAGAGCTGGTGGTGGTCCATGAAAATGTCGATAAGCTAAAGAAAAAGAAGCTGTCAGAGCTGGTGGTGGTCCATGATCAAGCAGCCATGAAAAATGTCATGGATTCCATAAAAAATGTGGCACTGGTCGATAAGCTAAAGAGAAAGAAGCTGGTGGTGGCCATTGATCAAGCAGCAATGAAAAATGTCACCGCGTCCATTGTTGCTCCAAGTGAAACCACCTTGGTGGGGTCTGACGACGTCTGGCTCAAAATCATGGGAAAGCTTGCCGGAGGCCAACTCGATCGCCGGGTCATCTCGATTGTGGGAATGGGCGGTATAGGTAAGACATTTCTTGCCAAAACTATTTACGCAGATCCATTTATTAAGGAGCGTTTTGATATCCGATTTCTCAAAACTACGAAATCCTATTTCAACTTCTCTCTCAAGCTTGAAGCTTGTAAGTCGTAGTGCTCAGGTATTATGAAGAATACGCAGCACTGCACATGCAGCGCACTGCAACAGCAACAACTGGGGTGTTGCAGCAGCGCGTTGCAGAAAATAAATTCGTTCGTTTATTATATGATTTACTTTGTTTGAGTGGATTATATATAATACCAGAAATATATAAATGTATATTCTGATACGATATTAAAGAGTGCAGCGGAATAATGAAAAACTTGAAAAACAAACAAACGAACACACACACACTAAGTAAAAAGCAAGAGAAGACACACGAAATTAATCTTGTATGGGTATTTAAATTATACCCATACGAATGTGCCTTACGGCAAAAATGATTAATAAAGATCGAATGTCTTTACAAAATGTGATCTTGAATATACGATCGACTACCTTTTGGACATACACATGTATTCCTTAGGTATCGTATTCAAAGATCTCGACCCAACCAACACTACTAAACAAACTACGGCTGAATATGTTCTGATACAAAGCTTCGTAGTTGAAAGGTTCGATCACTCTCGATGAAATGAGAATAATCGAAGAAGAAAAGATGAAAAAGTGTTTTGGAAGTGGTAAGTAAATGTGCTGAAGACTCCTTCAATTTATAGGCCCAAAACCGTAACCAACTCCCTTGAAAAGCGAGAGGTAAGGCGGTTCCTAATTTCAAGGAAATCTGTTTTGACTGATGCTGCAACGCCTTGCGCAGACAGGACATATACTGCACCACCTTGCATCAGCGTCTTCAACGAGTCTTGCTGCAACGGTGCGTCTTCAGTCTTCAACTAAATCCCTTGAAAACCGAGTTGTTAGGCAGTTGCTAGAAAATAGGGATTCTGGTTTGACCGCTGCTGCAACGTCTTGCACAGGGCCAAACTTCTGCTACTGCTGCAACACCTTGCGTCAATATCTTCAGGAGGTCTTGCAGCAACAGTTGCGTCTTGAGTCTTCAGCAAACATTCCCATGCAGTGTCATCTTGCTGCAGCATGGAGTAGGACTCAACGCAGCAACAAGGTCTTCAATGCTCGACGAGTGTTGGTTGGATATATACGCATGAATCATCAAGATCACATGCTAAATAGATCACACATAAAATATGTGATGCACAACAGTACACAATGTGAAGAAAGAGAAAATCATGTAAGTATGCTGCTGCATCGCATTGCCTAGCGACTCGCTGCGGCAGTGCACTGCGTAGCATATTACACTAACAAACTCCCCCTTTTTATCTTTCTTCACAAAACATGAGGAAGAGCATAAGAACAACTCCCCATCAATGAAAACTTTCTTAACCTAGAAGTTTAAGATAATATCTATGTTTTATCACTCAGGAAGAACACACTCCCCCTTAGTGAATTACCTCTAAGCTAAAAGATTCCTAACAAAAAGAACGTACATGAAGCTTATCTATAAAAGACAGTCACACCAATTTTTAACTGAAATAAAAATAATAAAAGAATAATTAAATTTATGAAACTTCTTTTGCAATGGTTGTCCTTTGCTGATGCATCATCTGCAGTGGCTCCCCCTTGCTGATGCATCATCTGCAATGGATCCCTTTGCTCATCCACTTGTGCATAACCTTCTTCTGCAATGGCTCTCCCTTGCTGATGCATCATCTGCAGTGGCTCCCCCTTGCTAATGCATCATCTGCAATGGCTTCCTTTGCTCATACACTTGCTCTTCCTGAACTTCACTCCCCCTTTTGTGATGAAAGGAACAGGACATACATCTTGTTCTTGAGAACAACTGTAGGGCACACATCTTGCGGCAACGCAGACGTAAATATTGAAGTATCAGGGCCTAATGCGGCAGCACGCTGTGGCATCGACGAAGCTTCTTGCGGCAATGACTTTTTTTTTTCAGTGTGATGACTTCTAAGATAAACTATTCAATGAAAAACTAACAAAAACACAGGAGATGTGAAAAGTCTCCTGATGCGGCAACACGCTGCATATGAAATAAACTACATACTTCTCTAATGATTTTACCGTGATGCAGAAAGTGAATGTATTGAATATCCTAGGCACTGAGTACATTGAATCTAAACCCTTTGTATATGTTTTTTTGTTTTTTGTTTTTTTTTTTTTTTTTTTTTTTTTTTATGGGTTCGTCTATGTTACCTCGGAGCTTTGGATATCCTCTCTGCCTTCGGAAGATTTTACATTCTTTATTTTGACATTCTGATGCGGCAAGGTTCAAAGTGAAGTTGAAATTTTCATGTCAGTGCGGCAGCGGTTGCAGACGTGCATCTACGGCACGCTGCGCTTACACAAAGATTTTTTGATTTCAGATTGTTGAAGTCCTATCTTAGTGTATGCAATTGATGCAGCGGCAACAACATCGGTTAATGCAGCAACATCGTCAGTTGAAACAACGAAACACGTGAAACCCCTTGCCCTGGCTGCAAGATCTGTGAGGCAGTCATTTTGCCATGCTAAGGCAGGGGTTGCAGCAACCTCATTGGTGGACCATTTTTCTTGTGCTTTTTCAAGCTTACCACTCTTCGGTAAGTCTTCCTCGGGTGGTGGCCAACCTTTAAGGACTGAAAGCCAAGAATTACAATCATTGGATTTAAACCTCGCTTCAATACGAGTTTTCCAACAACCATAATTTCTACCATAAAGAACAACCGGTGTTCTCATGATATACGAGGCGTCAATAAAAAATGTGTGTGAGTAATCAGAGGGACCGTAACACTAAGTGAGTCTAGTGTTGGCTCTGATACCACTTGTAAGTCGTAGTGCTCAGGTATTATGAAGAATACGCAGCACTGCACATGCAGCGCACTGCAACAGCAACAACTGGGGTGTTGCAGCAGCGCGTTGCAGAAAATAAATTCGTTCGTTTATTATATGATTTACTTTGTTTGAGTGGATTATATATAATACCAGAAATATATAAATGTATATTCTGATACGATATTAAAGAGTGCAGCGGAATAATGAAAAACTTGAAAAACAAACAAACGAACACACACACACTAAGTAAAAAGCAAGAGAAGACACACGAAATTAATCTTGTATGGGTATTTAAATTATACCCATACGAATGTGCCTTACGGCAAAAATGATTAATAAAGATCGAATGTCTTTACAAAATGTGATCTTGAATATACGATCGACTACCTTTTGGACATACACATGTATTCCTTAGGTATCGTATTCAAAGATCTCGACCCAACCAACACTACTAAACAAACTACGGCTGAATATGTTCTGATACAAAGCTTCGTAGTTGAAAGGTTCGATCACTCTCGATGAAATGAGAATAATCGAAGAAGAAAAGATGAAAAAGTGTTTTGGAAGTGGTAAGTAAATGTGCTGAAGACTCCTTCAATTTATAGGCCCAAAACCGTAACCAACTCCCTTGAAAAGCGAGAGGTAAGGCGGTTCCTAATTTCAAGGAAATCTGTTTTGACTGATGCTGCAACGCCTTGCGCAGACAGGACATATACTGCACCACCTTGCATCAGCGTCTTCAACGAGTCTTGCTGCAACGGTGCGTCTTCAGTCTTCAACTAAATCCCTTGAAAACCGAGTTGTTAGGCAGTTGCTAGAAAATAGGGATTCTGGTTTGACCGCTGCTGCAACGTCTTGCACAGGGCCAAACTTCTGCTACTGCTGCAACACCTTGCGTCAATATCTTCAGGAGGTCTTGCAGCAACAGTTGCGTCTTGAGTCTTCAGCAAACATTCCCATGCAGTGTCATCTTGCTGCAGCATGGAGTAGGACTCAACGCAGCAACAAGGTCTTCAATGCTCGACGAGTGTTGGTTGGATATATACGCATGAATCATCAAGATCACATGCTAAATAGATCACACATAAAATATGTGATGCACAACAGTACACAATGTGAAGAAAGAGAAAATCATGTAAGTATGCTGCTGCATCGCATTGCCTAGCGACTCGCTGCGGCAGTGCACTGCGTAGCATATTACACTAACAAAGCTACTAAGACAGAGAAGGAATTCGAACAACCGAGTGGGTAGAGGGTAGATGAATTGGGATTAACAGTAGTTTGCAAGCTAGTACCTTCGTCTGAAGGGTTTACCCACAACACACTCCATGATTTATTTATTTTTCAAATTCCTCGTCATAAAATAAATTAAAATAATTTTGTTTAAATAGACTAGTGGAGTATTGTTTAGACTTGAGACAATAGGTTAGAATCAAGTTGTGTTGATTAAACAATAAATCAACTACTCCACATGCAAGTAAAAAGCTCCTTCTGTTGTGTGTCCTTTCTTTGCTGAATACTGTATATATATGTTGATTTCCATTTTATGATTATATATGTTGGAGATGCGTATTGTAGGTGCGGCTCACGCGGCCGAAGATGCTATTAAGTACCATATTAACAAGAAAAAGAATAATTATAATAAGGCAAATGATGATGAAAATATCAAGCTTGATTCCATCAACCGATGCTGCGGTGTCCTGCAAAGTGTGATCAAAGAGATGGATTCCATCAAGACTGTGGCACTGGTCGATACACAAAAGACAAAGAAGGTGGTCCATGATCAAGCGGCCAAGACAAATGTCACCGCTCAAAGTGAAACCATGACGTCTTGCTCGAAATCATGGCAAAGCTTGCCGGAGGCCAACATGATTTCCAAGTCATCCCAATCGTGGGAATGGGCGGTATAGGAAAGACCTTTCTTGCCAGAACTATTTACGAAAGACCACTTATTAAGGAGCGTTTTGATATCTGTGCTTGGGCTACCATTTCTCAAAACTACGACACGGAGCAAATCCTGTGTCAACTTCTCTCTCAAGCTACAAAGACAGAGAAGGAATTCGAACAACCGAGTGGTAAGAAGGTAGATGAATTGGGAGTAGAGCTCCACCAATACTTATACAGTAGAAGGTTTCTGATCGTGATGGATGATATGTGGAGTATCGATGCTTGGGATAAGATACAATGCTACTTTCCTAACAACGGTAATGGGAGTCGAGTACTAGTGACAACCAGGCTATCCCAGTTGAGTTCTCAATTGAACAACAATGATTATAGCCTTTGCATGAGATTTTTAGATGAAGCTAGCAGTTGGGATCTGTTTTCCAAAACAGTATTCGGTGACAAGAGTAGTTGCCCTCCTGAGCTTAAGGAAATCGGAGAGAAGATTGTGGACAACTGCAGAGGGCTTCCTTTATCAATTGCTGTCGTGGGAGGTCTTCTGAAAACAATGGACGTCACTCGAGCATCTTGGGAATCAGTACGTGACAACTTCAACTCGGTGGTGAATTTAAATAACGACAAACATTGCTTGAGATTGTTGAAGCTGAGCTATAACCATTTGCCGATCTATTTGAAGCCATGTTTTTTATACATGGGAGTGTTTGAGGAAGACGAAAAGATTCGTGTCTCTACCCTCCTCCAGCTATGGGTTTCCGAAGGATTCCTAAAACCAACGAATGGCGAAGCCTTGGAGACAAGCGCTAGAGGGTTCTTGCAGGACCTCATCGATAGAAATCTCATTCTAATTAGTGAGCTGGGATCCATAGGGAGCTTAAAGTTTTGTAAAATGCATGATTTGGTGAGGGACATGTGTATGAAAGAAGGTCAGAAAGAAGGGTTTTATCATTTCATAGGGAAACGTAATCCTCCTTCTCCTCCTCAACGCCGGGTTGTTATACCCACGAACAATTCGAAAAAGAAGGTACGTGGTGACTTGAGATTTATGTCGCACACTCGTTCGATTATTTGCGAACATGGTAAGATTGGATTATGCCGGAATATTGTCTTACTGAGGACATTGTACGCGCAAAACAAACTCCGACCTTCGGATGATGAAAGCTGCCTTGAATTCCTAGTGCTTAGCTACGTCAACCTGCGACACCTTTCTATCAAAGCTCGATGCACTTCTTCGTTCCTTCCCTCTGTTAGTCTCCTTTGGAATTTGCACACACTTGTTGTTTCTTATTCTTGCCTTTACAAGCCTGCCACGCTAGCTGATTTCTGGAACATGCCTCAATTTAGGCATATCGAGTTCGTTGAGGATAGTGTGTTTCTCCTGGATCCCCCGAATCGCAATGGTGATGCGGTGGTGATCATGGAAAATCTACACACACTCAAGGGAGTAAGGAATGAAATTGTGTACTTTGTACTTTGTTCTACCTAGAACTAGATTGTACAGGGTAGAGTACAAACACTTAACACAATTTGGAGATTCTAAAAGAAAACTCTTTTATATATCTTGTAAAGGGTGGAACCACTTACAAACACATCTACAAAATTCTAGTGAATCTTGTAGAAAGGTCAACACGACCAAAAACTAAGTCTACGAAGAACTAATCTAGCGATGCGTTCTACTAAGACTAAACTGAGGGTAGAACCGGAGCTTTCTAGCGAAGTCTCTCGGTCTACAAATTTTCTCTCTCTAGAAAATGTCAAATCAATGCGTGAATAGTGAATTCCAACAACCCGCTATTTATAGGTGTCGAGAAATAGGGTTTCCGGAATTCACGCTTAATGGGCCGAGCCCAAAGCATCTTCATGGAATATTCGAGATTCCAAATCGATTGTACTTGACGAACCCAGTTCTACGCACCGCCACACTAGCGTGTTCTTCGTGCTTCGAGCTAGTGGTGGGCATAGCTGGAATACTTAGTATTTTCCATTTTGACTATCATCCTTCTAGCGAAGTCTTCTAGTCGCACCCGCAGCTGGCTTCATTCCTTAGCAGTCATTCGTCCAGCCCTTATGTGTAGCTATGCTTGCACCGCGTCCGTCAAGGTGTTAACTCTGATTCAAGGTCTTCACGGTAAGCCTTGAACACTCTGATTGGTAGTGCGTTGGTGAACTCGCATTTCACTCTGATCCACGTTGAACCACGTTGATGAAATAGCTCGTTCAACGCTGACGCACTGATGTAACTCCATGATGCTTGTAAAGCCTAAGTCTGCTTGCTCCATGCTGATGAACCGTGGTCACGCGTTGAGCCACTTGTTAATTCCACAGTTCAACAGCTCGTACTACGTTGACCTAGCAGACTTGTATGAATTAATGAATAGAAAGAATACAAACATGAAACATGAAGTTACTACAAAACAAAGTGTATAGTTCAACGTAGTTCAAACAAGAACAACGTGGTTCTATGTTGAACTAGGAAGAACTACACACTAACAATCTCCCCCTTTTTGAGTCAACTTCATAAGTGGGGGTTCGTAGAGAAACTCCCCCTCAAATTAGTATCATACTCAAAAAGTTCGACGTTGAGCAAAGAAACATAATAATCATTCATACGTACTGCAGAGTGTAGGATGTAAAACATGCATACGTAGAACAAGAAATGATAGCATAATAATTACATAACTCAAACTGAGTAAATTAAAACATTGTATCATGCGTAGGACAAAGTAGTGAAAACATCATGAAATAAACAAGGTAGAATTGTTCAACGAAGAGCAGGGATAGAAAGCACTTGATTTTAAATTCATTCACTGGCTGAAGCGTCAGATTGCTCAGGAGAGGTGTGTTGGCGCAAGTCTTCCTCGTCAGACGCTTCATCAACGGCCTTGAGAATTGGTTGGTATGGCTTGCGTCTAGGCTTGTTCGCGAACTGCTTTCTACGTTTTCCCATGGCTACTTCGCTTTTGGAACGTGTAGCTTGGTCCGCCTTTATTCTTGCCTGAGCCTGCGGGCCACCAATAACATTTAAACCCTTACCTCCTGAAGTGGCACGTTGAGCGGGTTCCTTGACACCAGAATTTTTGAATGTGATTTTTGGTAGTCTGGGTGTCGTGGTCGTGCCGTCACTTGGTTTAGGCTTCTCAACTGCACTGCTGCCCGATGAACCCGCTCCCTTGGCTTTTTCTGCCTTTTTCACAGCCTCAACCTCGTTCACCGTGCCATCAGCGTTCTTCACCAAACCGCTGTGCGCATCACCAGCATCCTTCCTGCTCTTCTTATGCGTAGCACGCAAAACTTGAATTTCATCTTCTTCTTCTTCTTCCACCTCCTCCTCTACGTCGACCTCTTCAGCTTTTCTTTTGCCACTCTTCTTTGTGGACTTTTCAGTGGGACGGTCAGCCGCGTTCCTTGACGCTTCCATCTGTTCAGCAACCAGATTAACCATACCAGATAAACGTGCGTGGACCAACCTCAACGGGCCCAGATCAGCGTAGGACGACCCATCTCCCCCTAGACGGGCCGCTCGACGTGACTTTCTATGCATATAGGCAGCGTACTGCGACGCTGCATCAATTTGAAAACGCAAATAAGAAAAGTCACTCAAGAGCGTGGTCGGCTCACACAAGTATAGGTCGTCCGACGAGTCATCCCCCGACTCCTCAGACGTAGAGTCCAGTGCAGACGCAGCCGTGCGGCGCGTCGAGCTAAAGGACTTGGTCCTTTTCTTCCTTGGGCCACCTGCAATGGTTAGTGGCTCCACGATCGGCCCCTCTGCGTAGCGCCGCCTGTCATCCTCCTCATTCCCCAACTGGCGCCACGGTAGATCAACGACCTTGTGAGGTGCAATATACTTAGAGTCAAATCTGAACTGGATGATGGACTCCATTTCGTCTTCTTTGTCGTACGTGAAGCCCTCGCTCACAAGTATAGCACTGATCAAATGGGGGCACGGCAGTTTGGATTGAGTAAGCTCAGAATCGGTCATCAGGCCGTATGACGCGATCTTGTTAAACACAACTTGACCCAGATCTACCTGGATACCACGACTCAATTTATACATTAAGTGTAGTGCATCCGCGTGCACCACTGATGTGTTCGACGTCGGGATCCAATTGTTGGCAATGATTTTGTTGAGGTGAGTGAAGAATTGGGTCAACGTGGTGCAAGCTGGTGCCTCGACCGGTGAAAGACCGCCTGTAACGACGAACCCCATCATTTTGCAATCGGGGTGATGCTTGGACGGCACGTCCCACGAGGCCTGAATGCGGGAGCGTTTGAACATCGCGTTGATCGTGGCAGGAGAAAGATCATACTCGTGCTCCCTGATGATAACTTTTCCGTAGGACGCAGAGCCGGGGTCACTGAACGCTGCATCAATATGGCCAAAAACGACCTTGTGGACGTAAGGGCTGTAGTCCACGTCGAAGTTCACTGCATCCATGAGATGCATCGTATTCATAAAGGCCTGGAGGCCACGTTGAACCCATTTCTTGGTGCCATACCACCGTTCAGCATTGATCTTTTGATCGGCCAGTGTGTCAAAACGGTCACTGCACCATTCGTAGAAGAAATAGGCAGAGTGGCCTTCTCCAACGTAGCGCGCGGCTACAAGCCTGTTTTCAGGCACCTTTTCTTCCTCAGGCTCATAGTTGAGCGGGGATGATTGATCAGGGGCAACAACGGTGTTGGACGCACCACCGGCGTCCTTAGGCTGTTCAATAGGAACAGTAGTGGTGGCAGCAGCAGATTCGGTGGGACGGTCCACCACAACTTCAGTATTGGTGGCTCTACGGCCAGCCACTTCCTTTTTCTTCTTTTCCAAGACGGCTAAACGGGCAGCCGCCTCTTTTTCCTTCTTCTTTTTCTCCTCAGCGGCTACACGTGCCGCCTCTTCATCTTTCTTTTTCTTTAACTCGGCTAAACGATCAGCCTCTTCCTTTGCCTTCTTTTTCCTCTCCAATTCGGCTACACGTGCAGCCTCATCAGCAATACGTTTGCGTTCTAATTCCGCCAAACGTTCATCCTCCTCCTTTTTCTTCCTTTCTTCCTCTGCTCTACGAGCCTCCTCTTCCCTTATGGCTTTTTCAGCCATCATTTTGTTACGTCGATGCGCAAGAATAGTAGCACGTACAGCACTGATTTGTTTTTCCAGTTCATCGACTTTGTCAAAGTCCTCTTCCGCGGCTTGCGCGGCTTCCAGTGTGGCCTCCTCTGCCTTGAGTTCAGTAATTTTGTCCGCGTAGAACGAGGGCAATTCGTATGTGGGCTTGGTGGGAGCAATTGAATTTGAAGAAGTCATTTTGTGAAACGGTGAGAGAGTGTAACCTGCGTTGAGCAAAGAACAAATTTCTGGGTAGATGATATGAGATTCAACGTAGAAGATATGAACAAACAATTTGCAAGGGTTTCTCTCTCTAAAAACACGCAGTGTAAGGTGCACTATGTGTTTGACCCGAGGGGGTATTTATAGTGGTGGCGTAACGGTTGGAATTCTGTGGCGTAGAGTGCGCCACGTGTCCACTGGTCGGTCAAGCGTAGAGGTAGATTAGTGGAAGCAAGGGGTACAGCGTGGAACACGACCGTAGAGAAGCTCATGCACGTTGATCACCAAAAATGTAGTACACCGTTCCTGTAAAATCACAAGCCAAGGAGACCAACGCACCACAGAAATATGAAAACGTGTAACCAAAATACTTAGAGAGAAACGTGAGAAAGTATAAACCAAATGTGATAACGGGCAGATCAGAGGTGACAGATGTGGCAGATTCACATGGTTGAGCGCTTCAGTAGGGAAGGATGGGCTGCCAGAGTGTGTCCACGGGCCAGGTAGTACAACGTATAGGCAACAACCTAAAATCAAAGAGAAGTACGCACTGCAAAAGAAGTTATGGGTAGGACAACCATACTTATAATGTAAAGTCAGCAAACAGCACAACAAGCAAAGAGTAACACGCTAGACAGGAACGACGTTCATGAGAACTCAAAGTAGCACACGTAGAGCAGGAGTAAATACACATAGACACACGTCGAATTACCCAGATTTCAAATTCACTTAAAATTTGTCTTGTCCAACGAAGCCTAAAGAAGCACTTCAAGGGTAGATCAGCTATGCTTCGTCGAACAGGAGTACTCTGCAAAATTTAATAACACGAAATACAGTTAAAGGCATAACAAGCACACACAAAGTGGACGTACGTACCACCACACAGTGAATCAAAATCGCTGGAAAGAACACTAAGTAGAGATATTGGAGGTAGAGTGACAGTGCTTTATGGACGGTATTGCTATTTTGGCCAGTTCAACGTGTAATCACGACCATTTCTTTTGCTTTTTCAAGCGTAGAGCAGGCTTATTAGTACCCAATGAGGGGTGTTATAGATGATGTTTCCATATATATTTTTTTTTGTTTTCACCATTATATGTATAAGACCATGTCTTTTGCATTTGCCCGAAAACCAAGTCAGTCAAGACCCGATCCATCGAGGAAATCTTTAGGCCGACTTTTCCTGCTAGACATAGAGCAAACAAGTTTGCTCCAATGAATTGCTTATATAAATATTTAAAGAACAGTATGTCCAAATACTACGTCACTTTGCACTGTCAACAACTAACCTCACCTTGCTCTACCTCATGGTTCCATTGAGAAAATAAACGGCTGTGGGTGGAGGCAGCCAATTTGCGGCCTACTACCCTTCAAGATGTGGTCATGCAGAGAGACTTCCGTAAGTTCAAAAATCTTTCCGAAGCAAGTGGTTTTGTGAAGAAGTCTGAGAGTTGTTTCTCCGTAGGCACATGTTCCATTACAACCTTACCCCGTTCTACCAAGTCTCGAATGAAGTGATGCCGTATGTCAATATGCTTGGTCTTTGAGTGTTGTACCGGATTCTGACTTATCTTTATAGCACTTTGGTTGTCACATTTTAAAGTGAGTGGCGTGCTCTCAATTTGATAGTCGGCGAGCATTTGTTGAAGCCATAGCATTTGGGTACAACAACTCCCAGCAGCCACATACTCGGATTCGGCGGTAGATAGAGCAATGCAATTTTGCTTCTTGCTATGCCATGAAACAAGATTGTTGCCTAAGAAGCAACACCCACCGCTAGTGCTCTTCCTTTCATCATTGTCACCGGCCCAATCTGCATCTGCAAAACCAACAAGATAAGAAGAAGTATCTTTAGTGTACCATAAACCAAGGTTGGTAGACCCGGCCACATATCGAAGGATACGTTTCACGGCAGCAAGATGTTCTTCCTTTGGTTGGGCTTGGTAGCGGGCACAAAGGCACACACTATACATGATGTCCGGGCGAGTGGCGGTGAGGTAGAGCAGGCTTCCAATAAGAGACCTATAGGTAGAGATGTCAACATCCTTGCCCTGCTCAGCCTTGCTCAACTTGTCCGTGGTAGCCATAGGTGTCTTCATGTGCTTGGCGTCCGCCATATCAAACTTCTTGAGCATGTTGATGGCATACTTGGTCTGAGAGACAAACATACCATTGTGACGCTGTGAGATTTGAAGTCCAAGAAAATGACTCAACTCTCCCTCCAAGCTCATTTGAAAAGAGGAAGCCATAGCATTCGTGAATTCTTTTACCAAATGGTCGTGGGTAGCACCAAACACAATGTCATCGACATAAATTTGTGCAATGAGCATTTCGTTCCCAACAATTTTGATGAAGAGGGTGGTGTCCGCATTACCACGAGTGAACCCAAACTTCAAGAGAAACTCAGTAAGGCAGCTATACCATGCACGAGGTGCTTGTTTCAAGCCGTAGAGGGCCTTATGGAGGAGGTAGACATGATCCGGCTTGTGAGGGTCTACAAAGCCCTTGGGCTGTTCGACATACGCCTCTTCGTCCAACACTCCATTAAGGAAAGCCGCTTTCACATCCATTTGTCTCAATGGGATATTTTTGTGACACGCCACAGCAATGAGCAAACGAATGGACTCGATGCGTGCCACCGGGGCAAAAGTCTCCTCAAAATCTATTCCCTCTACCTGAGTATACCCTTGAGCAACCAGTCGTGCCTTGTTGCGCACTATTTGATTGAACTCGTTGGTTTTGTTCTTGTAGATCCACTTAGTGCCAATGACATTCACTCCTCTTGGTCTAGGAACCAAAGACCACACCTTATTCCGTTCAAACTCATGTAGCTCTTCCTGCATTGCCGCAATCCAAAACTCATCAAGAATGGCCTCCTTTATATTTTTGGGCTCAATTTCGGAGACGAAGCTCATTATGCCCACATCCGGTGATAGGAGAGCCAAATTTGAGAGAGTGGAAGGGTCGCTTGCGAGGAAGGTGTCCGTATGGCGGGTAGAGCGGGTGACCCTTTGATTTAGATCACCAATCATTTGTTGGTCTGGATGCCTCTTACGAATGTATGCAGGAGGTCCAGAGTTCGGCACTTCGGTGGAGGTAGAGGCGCCCGTGGTGCCTGCAACAGGGTATGAGTTACCTTGATTTAAACCTTCATCATCACTCTCTGAGGGGGTAGAGTCACCAGAGTTGTGAGATGTGGAAATCCCATTGAGTTGGACACATGGTCCTGTTCCTTGATCTACCTCCCCCTCAACCAACACTTCCGTTGTGGGTAGAACAGCATCAGAATTGTTTCGTTGCAAGGTAGGCCTAGACGGATTGTCATGAAAATGATGCTCGTCAAACTTAATGTTTGTGGATTCTTGTACCGTCTTAGTCCGTAGGTTGAACACACGGTAGGCATGACTGTTAAGGGCATAGCCGACAAAAATAGCCTTGTCCGACCTAGAATCAAACTTCTTCAACGGATCTCTGTCATTCAAGATATAACAAAGGCACCCATACACACGAAGATGTGCCACGTTTGGTTTCTTGGAAGTTAAAAGTTCATACGCCGTACATTGAGTACCGGCTCGAATGCTGATCCGGTTAACCACATAACACGCCGCGCTCAATGCCTCTGCCCAAAACCCTTTTGCCATGCCCGCAGCCACCAACATAACTCTTGCCATCTCCTGTAGAGTCCTGTTCTTCCTCTCAACAATTCCGTTTTGTTGTGGTGTCTTTGGAGCAGAGAATTCATGGTGGATCCCTTTGCGAGTGCAATATTCCACGAACACCCCATTTTGAAATTCACCACCATGATCACTCCTTATTCGTTGAACTCTTTTGGCGTAGGTGGTGCGAATTCTACGGGCTAAAGATCGAAATGCTTCAAATGCCTCATCCTTTGTGCCAAGAAAATTTACCCAGGTATACCTAGAAAAATCATCAACAATGACAAGGGTATACCACTTATTTCCCAAACTTTGCACTTCCATGGGACCCATAAGGTCCATATGAAGGAGTTCAAAGCACTCGGTTGTGCGATTATGGGTAGAGATAGCTGGATGAGGGGATCTAGTTTGCTTTCCCATTTGACAATCTCCACAAACTCTCTTGTCAATCTTGGGTAGACTATCTATGCCTCTGACTGCTTTAATTTGAACCAACTTTTCAAGGTTTCGAAGGCTGGTATGACCAAGTCTTTGGTGCCAGATATCAATCTCGTCATGGGTAGAAGCACTTAGACAAGACTCAGTGATAGCATAGCAGTTGTTCTTTGCACGAGCCGCGGTGAGAATGCACTCTCCTTTGGCATTGTAAACTTCACAACTTTCTTTGTTGAACTTAACATTCAATTCATCATCGCATAGCTGACTAATGCTTATGAGATTAGCACACAACCCATCAACCAACAGAACATTCTTGAGGGCGGGTAGACCCTTCACATTCAACGTCCCGCTTCCAACAATACTTCCCTTTGCCCCACCTCCATACGTGACGGGGCCACCGGAATGAGGAACAAAGTCGATCAGGGAGTCTTTGGTGCCGGTCATATGTCGAGAGCACCCACTATCAAAGTACCACGTCTCCTTCGTCGTACCCTTAGCCACTGTGAAAGCAACATTGCATACCACCTCTTCCTTTCTCCTCCATTCTTGCTTTGGCTTAATGTCTTTTGCTGTGGGTAGAGCAGCTTTAATTTTCCAAACCTGTTTCGTCTTGCCATGTGTTAATTTAGAGATGGGTCTCCAAACTTGTTTTAAGGCAACTCCGTTAGAGTTTAAATCATCGACACGCTTATAGCAAAACGGTTTGATATGTCCCTTCTTCCCACAATAATGACACACATAAATACGCTTGTAAGAGGTAGAAGAAGTCTTCACTTTCTGAGTGGTCATGCCCGTAGCAGGGTTTAGTAAGGGAGTAGACCCGGACGATCGATCCTTTTGAGTGGATTTAGTAGTGGCATTGTATGCCTTGGATCGATTCGAGACATTTCGTGTAAAATTTTTCTTGTCATGGGTAGACTCGAGTTTAGTCACGGGTAGAGCAGCGTTGGAGACCGGTGTCAACGAGGACAATGAAGCAAGTTTGGGTTGGGGAACAATATTAGCACGTTTGAGAATTTTAACCTTAGAGGTAGAAGTCACATTGCCTTTGGATGTATGCGCATCCTCCGGCGCGACCCCATTTGTATCAACGATAGTTTTGTTTTTAGCATGCACAAACTTAGAAAGCGTATAAGGAGAGTCAGAATAAACGGAATCAAAAGTTTCCTTAAACCCAAGTCCAAAATGCTTGGTGTTAACACAACCCAACATATTATCAAGCTTAGAAGTGCCAGTGTTAAGTTTCTTGAAAAGACAATCAGCAACATCAAGTTTATCTTTCACTTGGTAGAGTTCCTTGGTGCGCATAGCATAGCCTTCTTCCATCTTGGCAAGAGAGTCCCTCAAGAAATCTTTCTCCGCATCGTCCTTCTTCACAATAGCCTCTAGCTCACTTGCCTTCTTCAGCGCCCTCTCCAACTCCAACTTCACAATCTCGAACTCCCTCTTGCTCACCCTCTCAGCATCATGGGTAGAGTCAGCTTTCTTCTTGGTCATGCCCCCAGCCAGAGAATTGGGGGTAGAACTAGCACCCTTCTCAGTTATGCCTGCAACCACAGAGGTATAACAAAAAATATTGTCATGAGTGGCCAAGTCAGCTTGGTCTACCTCGAACTCTTCATCACTCTCATCATCAATAGCACTTAGGAGTGCATTAACTTCATTGGGCTCTACCATCTTTCCCTTGTCATCTTCAGAGGAGTACAAGGCATCATCACCATCAAACACCAAGTAACTCACATCCATGTTGTTCTTCCGATGTAAGTTAGGACATTCATTCTTCACATGCCCCATCCCCTTGCACTCAAAGCATTTGATTCGAGACATGTCCTTGCTGGGGGCGCCACTAACGAATTTCCGACTTGGGGTATACCCACTACGGTTGGTGGCGGGTGGAGTGGAGAAAGAATTCCCGGGGCTCCTTTGATTTCGGAATTGTTTGAACCTCCTCTTCCTCTTGATGTCTTGACGAACAAGATAGCTCACGGCATCTTGAATGGCGATGAACTTGTCGGGGTTTGGAGAGTCAAGTAGAGAAAGGGCTTCACTCTCATCATCGGAGTCTTCAGCAAGAAAGGCATTATTCTCGGTAGGGTGAGGAGAGTGGGTAGAGCTGTCCCTGTTGGGGGTAGAGCTAGAAGGATTCTGAGAAATAGCAAGAGCCTTCATAGAATTTTCAAATGGAGTCATAGAGTAAGACTTATCTTTCATTTTCAAGTTCAACTCGTAATTCTTCAAATGACTCATGATCTCGTTGTAGTCGCCCGATAGACCAAGCTTCGTGTCCTCCATCGTAGTAACCTTGACGCTGAACTTCTCCGTTACACCTCGTAGAACCTTGGTGCAAATAAGTGGTGGAGGAATGGGGTCTCCGAGTTCTTGGCATTCACTCACGATTGCCATGATCTTGTTGAAGAAAGAGTCAAGGTCTTCATCTTCCCTCATTTCAAGCCGGTGGAAGGTAGTGGTAAGACCTCTGATCTTGGATCTTTTGATGCTGTCGCTCCCTTCACACATGCGCTCCAGAGTATCCCACACATGCTTGGCCGAAGTGAGATGTCTCACCACAGAGAACATGTGGACGTCAATGAGGTCAGTGATAATGTGGATGGCCTTGGAATTGAAAGTGGCGGCCTCATGCTCGGCCGTAGTCCATGTAGACTCATCCTTCTCGACGGTGTCGCCATCTTTGTCAACTATGGTTGGAGCTTGCCAACCGTTCAACACAGCACCCCACACACGTGAGTCCACGTTCTTCAACTTCAACCTTGTCTTGCTCTTCCAGTAAGAGTAGTTTGTAGAATTGAGGATGACGGGCTTGACAACGGTGAATGACTCCATTATAGAATCTCTTCCTAGGATCACACCAAAGGTGGTGAACAAGCTCTGATACCAATTGAAATTGTGTACTTTGTACTTTGTTCTACCTAGAACTAGATTGTACAGGGTAGAGTACAAACACTTAACACAATTTGGAGATTCTAAAAGAAAACTCTTTTATATATCTTGTAAAGGGTGGAACCACTTACAAACACATCTACAAAATTCTAGCGAATCTTGTAGAAAGGTCAACACGACCAAAAACTAAGTCTACGAAGAACTAATCTAGCGATGCGTTCTACTAAGACTAAACTGAGGGTAGAACCGGAGCTTTCTAGCGAAGTCTCTCGGTCTACAAATTTTCTCTCTCTAGAAAATGTCAAATCAATGCGTGAATAGTGAATTCCAACAACCCGCTATTTATAGGTGTCGAGAAATAGGGTTTCCGGAATTCACGCTTAATGGGCCGAGCCCAAAGCATCTTCATGGAATATTCGAGATTCCAAATCGATTGTACTTGACGAACCCAGTTCTACGCACCGCCACACTAGCGTGTTCTTCGTGCTTCGAGCTAGTGGTGGGCATAGCTGGAATATTTAGTATTTTCCATTTTGACTATCATCCTTCTAGCGAAGTCTTCTAGTCGCACCCGCAGCTGGCTTCATTCCTTAGCAGTCATTCGTCCAGCCCTTATGTGTAGCTATGCTTGCACCGCGTCCGTCAAGGTGTTAACTCTGATTCAAGGTCTTCACGGTAAGCCTTGAACACTCTGATTGGTAGTGCGTTGGTGAACTCGCATTTCACTCTGATCCACGTTGAACCACGTTGATGAAATAGCTCGTTCAACGCTGACGCACTGATGTAACTCCATGATGCTTGTAAAGCCTAAGTCTGCTTGCTCCATGCTGATGAACCGTGGTCACGCGTTGAGCCACTTGTTAATTCCACAGTTCAACAGCTCGTACTACGTTGACCTAGCAGACTTGTATGAATTAATGAATAGAAAGAATACAAACATGAAACATGAAGTTACTACAAAACAAAGTGTATAGTTCAACGTAGTTCAAACAAGAACAACGTGGTTCTATGTTGAACTAGGAAGAACTACACACTAACAAGGAATTTCAAATGTAGTGAAGACGTGGTTAAGAGACTTCCCAATATCAAAAGATTGAAACTGGAATATAATAGACGTGGTAATGTTGATGATGATGATGGCGACACTGCTGATGATGATGTGTATTTTGTGGGCAATATGAAAAATCTGTGTGGGTTAGAATCACTCTACGTCACCTTTTTACCTGTAGGGCCGATTACTCCAATGCAGAAGATTACCTTTCCACACTCCCTTAAGAAGTTGAGTCTTTGCTTGGAGTTTGGTTTTGAATGGGACGACATGTTGGAAAGGGTCGGTTCATTGCCCGTTCTCGAGAAGCTCCAAATATTAGGTGGGCGCTTCCGGAAAGGGAAGTGGGAAATAGCTCAAGGGCAATTCCCCAGCCTCAAATACTTGCAATTGTTCAAGTGTGAGGGTCTCGAAAACGTGAAGGCGGCATCGGAAGAGGATTCCTCCATCCTTGCACGCCTTGAACATCTCAAGATTTTTCGCTTGTATGATTTGAAGAAGATCCCTTTTGAGCTTGGAAACATCGATACACTCAAGCTTATAATGATAGGTGAATGCGGAGAAGGAGTTGTCAAGTCTGTGAAAAAGATGTTCGATGAGCAAGTCGAGTTACAAGGTGGGGAAGATCAACTTAGTTTTCATGTCGTAGTTAAAGTTAGAGAGGAGCAACGACACCTGATGAGCTTGGCGTGTCCTAGCTTTCATGTGAATATGGTTTATAACCGGATTTAGCTCTTTCAGTCTTTATTTAAATCTACCGAGAGCTCATTTTTTTCCCCCTTTTTTTAATACAGTAATGCTTAGTGTCCTCGATTCGATTGTCAATTCAAATACAATCATGACGTGGCTTTAAAAAGAGATCGTAGACAAGAAAAATCGAATAAATCGAAACACGTGTCTTTAAAACAAATTTGTCTTTTACATGTAAGATTGTGTCTTTAAAACAAATTTGTCTTTTACATGTAAGATTGTTTTCTAAGATAACGATTACAAAGTTAAACATATACTTACGACAAACTGAAATGTTGTCTGTAAAATATCACTGAATGATAAAAAAACGAAAAACTAAAGAAAGACGAGAGCATTCGTTTTCTTACAGCACCTCAGAGCATCCCCAATGGTAGGTACAAATTTTATGTGGCCAAAATTTGTACTTAGGTATACCATTGGGAAATGAGGTACAAATTAGGAGAGAGAAAATGGAGTATCTAATATTGGATATTAAGTACAAATTGGTTTTGTGTCTTATACTATGAGTCCCAATGTGCATAAAAAGTGAATAATTGTACCTCAAACCATTGGTATGTTAAGGTACAAATTGATAGGTACAAATTATTTGTGATGTGTCAAATGACATGTCACTAAATTGTACCTATCTTTGGGTATACCATTCTATCTTTGGGTATACTATTGGAGATGCTCTCCTAGATAAAACTTCATACACAATACGAATCAACATTTTTAGTAGTAAATGTTAAAATTACTATTTATAATTAAAAAAAATTGACTTCGAAAACGTCGTCGTACTCTTATATATAGATTTAATACATGAGCTAGTGCCCAAGCACATTGGTCAATTGTCATATTTGTAATTAATATATTGGGTAACATATTTTAATGATTTAATTAGTGATTAATATTGCATAAACAACATATTGGTTAAATAAAATTTATAATTTTTTAATGTATTTAATTTTTAGATATATTAATGGCTTAATTAGTTATTAATATTCACTAAATATATTAATGTTTAAATTATTATTTACATTAAATAATTTAATTCAAAACATTTACAATTTAATGTATATAATGTAAAAATAATATAATTTCAATAAATTATAGAGTAAATAATTAAAATTTTAATTTAATATATTGATAATTGAAAATTAGATGAATCAATCAATATAAAATATTTATATTTTTTAAATTAATATTATATAAATAATTAGACCCACCATTAGTACATTATTTTTACGTAGTTCAAATGAATCCAACATCAAGACTAGTAAATTGATTTTTTTTATATCAAATTTTGATACTTTAATCCTAGCTAATTAGTATAAATATTTACTTATTTGGAATGCAATCGAATTTAGTACTATTCCTAAATCTCCGAAACCAATACAATCCGATTCCAAACAAATGAGAACTCATAGTTGATCTAGTAAACTTGAAAGCTCGATCGAATAGTATTCCACGAGCAGGAAATGACAACTGTAAATAATATCAGCGAGCACAGAGGGGTGAAGACTGAAGAACGTGCTCCTTCTCTTTAACCTGAATACCAAACTTCATCAAACCCAACCTTATTAATTGTGGAAAAACTTATAGCTATATGGGAGAATACCGATCAATTTTAATGGGCCACGTGATGGGCCCATGGGAGACCGCGCAACGCAATTCACTCCGGCCCATGTGCACTTTATGTGTTTTTATTTTCCTCTTTTTTTCCCTTGTTCCTTCCAGCTTCCATAACATAACAGTTGTAAGTTGTAACTTGTAACGCAATGGGCGGTTAAATTCATAGGTTTTTAAGAGAGATGCCATTAAGTGTTTGTGAAAATGCCTCAGAGAAATCTTGTACAATATCTTACTTCCTCAATTCAATTCAGTCCACTTCGATTCATGTGGGTTGTCCGCAAGAATTCATATACGGGCAAGTGTTGGTTCTTTTTAGCCAGCTGCTGCCCGAGCTCGAATCCTTCCGCTGCATCGGTAAAGATGGATATGTCTGAACAACTCTCTCGTTCATTCATATAATGAGTCGAATAGTGTAGCTACTTCAAGCATGTTTTCAGGTGGTGCTTCAAGTTCAAGGGCCTTTGGATGATGTTGCTGATTAGTCGGGGGGGCGTCTTCGCTGGTAATAGCTCTGTAGAAAATTTTAGATGGATATGCGGTTGAAAATGGATTTGTTGTTTCGACTAGTATGGTTCATTCATTCGTAAATGCCATCAAAGTGCTTGCTGGTGTTTCCGAATGATCGACATAGTATTCATTTGCTTCAGACTTGTTGAGGATGTAACTGACCAATTCTTTGAACTCAGCCGGGAAGCGCTGCTCCACGATCGTCCTCTCCAGTTGAGTTTCGTTTTATAAAAACTTTATATCGATCATCATTGTAACCAGATACTAGTACTACTTTCTATCTTTTTGAATGTTTATTGTTTTACTTTTTTTACTTGGAAAAAAGTTTAGTTTTACCCTTATTTTTTCTACTTTTTTCTTTTGGGCAGATAGCTTTGTTGGAATCATGCATCGAGTGGGCTTTTGTTTGGACAGCTTCGTTGAAATGTTGGACCAACAATTGATTGAATGTTGATTGTTTTGTGGTCTTGAAAGTACTACTGATCAACCGGGCCCAGTGGCTCCTGCTGCTTCTACTGGGAAACTTCACACAACACATTTGAATCAACATATCTACTTATTCTCCTCCTTCATTGCAAAAATCACAACACCCAAATCACCACCTACTCATAAACCCAAATCAACATATCTACTTATTCCCCTCCGATAGGTTTGTTGTCCCATCTTGAAAAGCTCAATTTAGAATTCATATTGTCTGTTAATTATGCAGCCCTGTCGAGGGCGCGCGTCCTCTTCATATGAGTTGTTGATTGTTTTCTTGTTTGTTTATAATTCAGGTGCATCCACTTGATTGTTTTCACAGAACACATCTGAAGCAGCATATCTACTCTCCTTGGAAAATCAGAACACCAAAACCAACGCCGAATCGCCTTCTCACATGGCAGCCTATGCATCCTTGGTTTCTCTTATGAACATCATACATGATGTCGAACATCATCCTTCCCCTCCAGTTTCTCTCGACAGACAACTAGTCGACCCCATCACTAGGCACATCACATTCTTTCAGAAATTTCTCGAATCCTATAATCCTCCCCCTGGTACCGGCGAGGATGATGAAGAAGCTGTCGATCCACTGGAGATGCGTATCGCAGCCGCAGCTTACGCAGCTGAAGATGCCATCGAGACCCATATTGTTGACATCATTCAGCAGCAGAGTAATTTTGACGATGGATCCAAAATCACCCATCTCATGAATTGCTTCCGAGCCCCTAAGAGACCGAAAAATCCAATAGATGAAAAGTTAAAATCCATCAATGTTAGAAATATTTTAGAATTGGAGTACGTATCTCCAAAGTATATATTTAGAAATTAGTATTTAGAAAAGAGGAATTTTATTAGAATGATTTTTGTGTTACAATTCTTGGATTATGTTACAAATGACATCAAGGTCCTATTTATACTAAGCAAGGAAGGTTCTAGTCCTTAATTATTTTACTAGTGACTAAAGAACCTAGTGGAGGATTCTAGTCCTTATTAACTTCACCCTCTTACATGAAAAGGGTGGAAGATTCTAGTTAATCCCACTTGTAGAATAAAGTGGATATTTGTGGAGACTTCTAGAAAGGAGTAGATTATTGCATCATTAATTTCAATACTCCTCCTTGATGCAATAATCGGTAACTCCAAGCATCTTGCGTAGAAATTGGAATCGGTCTCTTGGAAGAGCTTTGGTGAATATATCTGCCACCTGTTCTTCGGTTGGGCAGTATTTCATCTCGATAAGCTCCTTTGCTTGTACGTCCCTTAGAAAATGATATTTGATGTCAATGTGCTTGGTTCGATTGTGTTGGACCGGGTTTCTGGCCATCGCAATAGCTGACTTGTTGTCGCAATATATTTCTGTCGCCGAGTCTCGTGGTTCTCCCATGTCTGCTAATATTCTTTTAAGCCATATAGCTTGGCAAGCTGCACCGGCTGCTGCGACGTACTCTGCTTCTGCTGACGAGAGTGCAACCGAGTCTTGCTTTTTCGATCCCCATGAGAAAACTCCAGAACCGAGCGTGAAAGCATACCCTGAGGTGCTTTTCATGTCATCTTGCGATCCAGCCCAATCGCTATCTGTATATCCGACGATCTGTGAGTCGGGGCTTGATTTGTACCAAATGCCGTAATTTATCGTTCCTTGTAGATATCTGAGGAGTCTCTTTGCTGCTCCGTAGTGAGTCTCGCTTGGACTTTCCATAAATCTCGATAGCAGACTTGTAGCATACATGATGTCCGGTCTTGTTGCCGTTAGGTAGAGCAGACTCCCGATAAGGCTTCGATAGTTTGTAGCATTTGTCGGCTTCGTCCCGTCTTCTTTCTTTAGTTTCTCGTTTGGAATAAGAGGAGTGACGACAGGCTTGCAGTCTTGCATCCTGAACTTCTTCAGCATATCTTCAGTATACTTTTTCTGAGATATGAAGATGCCCTCTTCTTCTTGTTTTATCTCCATTCCGAGAAAGTAGTGCATCAATCCCAAGTCGCTCATCTCAAAAGTGTCCATCATGTCTCTCTTGAATTCTTCGATCGAACTTGTATTGTTTCCGGTGACGATTAAATCATCAACATAAAGAGAGACGATTATAATGTTGTTACCTTGGGATTTGATGTAGAGAGTGGGCTCGCTTATGCTCCTCCTGAATCCTTGACGAGTGAAGTACCCATCGATCTTGGTGTACCATGCTTTAGGTGCTTGTTTAAGCCCGTACAATGCTTTCTTTAGTCGTAGGACCTTGCCTTCTTCTTGCAGGAAGCCTTCTGGTTGCTCTACATATATCTCGTCTTTCAGCTCTTCATTTAGAAAGACCGATTTGACATCGAGTTGATATATTTTCCACTTCTTCTGGACTGCGAGAGCTATGAGTGCTCTAATTGTGTCCATCCGAGCGACTGGAGCGAAAGTCTCTGTGTAGTCGACTCCTGGTATTTGTGCATACCCCTTTGCGACGAGCCTCGCTTTATGCTTCTGGATTGATCCGTCAGGATTTAATTTTGTCTTGTAGACCCATTTGACTCCTATAACGTCTTTGTTACTTGGAGGATCCACCAGCTCCCAAGTCTCGTTCTTTTCTATCATCTTGATCTCCTCCTCCATTGCTTTAATCCAGACTTTTTCTTTTGATGCTTCTTCGTAGTTGTGTGGCTCCAAAGAACAGAAGTTGCATGTTTCGATGATATTAGTGGAATCATATAGATCGGTTAGAGTTCTTACTCGAAGAGGTGGAGATTCTGGCGAGGAGTCAAATTCGTTGGCAGTATCGACTTCTGAAGAGGCTCTTGGCGTTGAAGTCGGACTTTGTTGATCTTGTTCTTCCTGTTCTGGAATTTCCTGGATTTGTGTGGTAGTAGTCTTTCTCTCGACGGTGTTGGTCTCCCAGTTCCAGAACGCTTGTTCGTCAATCTCTACATCCCGACTTGTTACCAGCTTTTTGGTCTCGAGATTGTAGATACGATATCCTTTAGATATTGTACTGTAGCCGAGGAAGATGCCCTTCTCCGTCTTCTCCTCTAGTTTGTGTCTTTTTACCGAGGGGACGTGAATGTAGCAGATACTCCCGAA
The DNA here is from genome assembly GCA_954870475.1 of Euphrasia confusa. NCBI lineage: Eukaryota > Viridiplantae > Streptophyta > Magnoliopsida > Lamiales > Orobanchaceae > Euphrasia > Euphrasia confusa. Next base: position 1,399,205 of record OX940949.1, read on the forward strand.
AACCCTCAAATGTTTGGCTGAAGGCTTTTGTCCCGACCATGCTTCTATTGGAGTCTTGTTAAGTACCGCCTTGGTTGGACACCGATTTAGTAGGTAGACCGAGGTGTAGACAGCTTCTGCCCAGAATTTCTTTGGCAATCCTTTTTCCGCTAGCATAGATCTCGCCATTTCCATGACTGTCCGGTTCTTTCTTTCTGATACTCCATTTTGTTGAGGAGTGTAGGCCACGGTTAGTTGATGCTCTACGCCTTCGTCTTCACAGAATTTATTGAACTCCTTTGAGTTGTACTCGGTACCTCGATCACTTCTCAACTTCTTTATTTTGTGACCACTCTGTTTCTCCACGAAGTTCTTGAATCTCTGGAAGATTCTAAAGACTTCCGACTTTTCCTTGAGGAAATAAACCCATGTCATCCTAGAGTAGTCGTCGATAAAGAGGATGAAGTACCTGTTTTGATTTACGGTAGGCGTGCGCATTGGACCGCAGACGTCAGTGTGGACAAGTTCTAGAATTTTCTTGGCTCGCCATGTCTTCTCTTTTGGAAATGGTTGCCTGTGTTGCTTCCCGGTCATGCAACCTTCGCATACTCCTTCCTTTTCATTTAGAAGAGGCATATCTCTCATCATATTTTTCTGATGGAGTAGCCTTAGGGCAGTGAGATTGAAATGCCCAAATCTTCGGTGCCACAGACTCGTATCGTTGATTTGAGCTACTAGAGCCTTTTGTGGATATTGCCATTGGATGGGAAAATTTCTGTTACTTCCCATTTTTATCTCGGCAATTTCTTGATTATTTTTCTTGTCGTAGATACGACAATAATTCTTCTCAAAGTGGAGGGCATATCCATTTTCCATCATTTGGCCGACGCTTAGTAGATTTGTAGCAAGGCGTGGGACTAAGAGAACATTTTTGATGAAGCGCGTACCTTTCTTCGTTTCGATAGCGATGGTACCCTTTCCTTTCGTCTCCACTAGTTCTCCGTTGCCCATCTTGACCTTCGTTCGGACGGAGTCGTCTAGCTCACGGAAGATGGCCTCGTTGGATGTCATGTGGTTGCTACATCCGCTGTCGATGAACCATTCTTCTTCTTTTGCTTCCGTTGCCGAGTGACACGCGTAGAACATGTTATCTTTCTCCTTTTGGTCTTCAGAATAGTTGGCCTGATGGTTCTTTCTATCTCTGCAATCTTTTTCTGCATGCCCGAACCTTTTGCAATTTTTGCATTGCGGCTTTCCTCGATGGTAGCAGTCCTTCTCCAAGTGATTCGTCCTTTTGCAAATCCCGCATGGTGGAAAGTTCGCCCTTTCTTTGTTGTCGGAGCTTCTTTGTTTGTAGTGTCCACCACTTCTCGGCTTGTTTCCTTTGACGTTGAGCTTGGACTGGAAGGCGCTCTCGAGTGAACTTTCTTGCCGTCTATTTAGACGTTGCTCGTGTGCCTCCAGAGAACCCATCAATTCTGCCACGGACATGGTTGATAGATCCTTCGATTCTTCGATCGCCGCTACTACCGAATCGTATTTTTCGGTGAGGCTTATTAAGACCTTCTGGATGATTCTCTCGTCTGAGACTTTTTCTCCATAAGATCTCATTTGATTGATTATTTCTATCACTCTCGAGAAATAATCTTTAGCTGCCTCGGAATCCTTCATTTTTAGATTTTCAAGCTCGCGCCTTAAACTTTGTAGTTTAATGGTTCGAACTTTAGCACTTCCTTGAAACTCTTCTTTAAGGATGTTCCAAGCTTCTTTGGCAGTAGTAGCTTGAATAATTCTTGACATTATAGAATCGCTAACGGATTGTTGTAGGAGGTAGAGAGCTTTAGCATTTTGTTGCTTTAATTTCTTACGTACCTCGGACGAAGATGCTTTGTCGGTTTCTTCCTCCGGCATGGTGACCCCTTCTTCGACTATATCCCAAAGGTCGTAGGACTCTAGACATGTCTTCATACGGACGCACCAAAAATCGTAGTTCTCTCCATTGAACATCGGAGTAGTGATTGAGATGTTGGATGACGCCATATCGCCTTGGATGATCGAACTTGGCTCTGATACCACTTGTTAGAAATATTTTAGAATTGGAGTACGTATCTCCAAAGTATATATTTAGAAATTAGTATTTAGAAAAGAGGAATTTTATTAGAATGATTTTTGTGTTACAATTCTTGGATTATGTTACAAATGACATCAAGGTCCTATTTATACTAAGCAAGGAAGGTTCTAGTCCTTAATTATTTTACTAGTGACTAAAGAACCTAGTGGAGGATTCTAGTCCTTATTAACTTCACCCTCTTACATGAAAAGGGTGGAAGATTCTAGTTAATCCCACTTGTAGAATAAAGTGGATATTTGTGGAGACTTCTAGAAAGGAGTAGATTATTGCATCATTAATTTCAATAATCAACCTATGTCGTGATAGTCTACAACATGTGATCGAAGAGATGAAGTCAATCGAGAAAGTGGTTGTAGTAAAGGTTGATGCAGAAAAGAAGAAGAAGATGGCAGTGGTGGTCCCTGATCAAGTGACCCTGAAAAGCGTCCCTTCATCCGTTGCTCGTAATGGTACTATGGTGGGGTGCGAGGGTGTGATGCTCGAAATCATGGAAAAGCTCGCCGGAGGACAACTCGATTGCCAGGTCATCCCGATCGTGGGAATGGGCGGTATAGGTAAGACCTTTCTTGCCAAAAGTGTTTACGCACGACCACTTATTAAGGAGCATTTTGATATATGTGCTTGGGTTACAATTTCTCAACAATACAACACCAGAGAAATCCTCTGTGAACTTCTCTCTCAAGCTACTAACATAGAGAAGGAACAACTGAGTGGGAAGAGTGAAGATGTATTGGGATTGGAGCTGCACAAATATTTATTCGGTAGAAGGTTTGTAATCGTGATGGATGATATGTGGAATATAGATGCATGGGATAAGATACAATGCTTCTTTCCTAACAACGGTAATGGCAGTCGAGTACTGGTGACGACTAGGCTATCGCAGTTGTGTTCTCAATTAAACAACAATTATAGCCTTCCCATGACTTTCCTAGACGAGGTTAGCAGTTGGGATCTGTTCTCCAAAACAGTGTTTGGTGATACGAGTTGCCCTCCTTTACTTAAGAAAATTGCTGAGAAGATTGTAGCCAACTGCAGAGGGCTTCCTTTATCAATTGTTGTTGTGGGAGGTCTTTTGAAAAACATGGACGACACTGAGAGATCATGGGAATCAATACGAGACAACTTAAATTCGGTGGTGAATATGGAGAACGACAAACATTGCTTGAGGTTGTTGAACCTTAAATTAAATCAACTTGATAATAATGGATAAATATTTAGTAAAGATTACTGGTAGTTAGCTGAATTTAATAGTAGTAGAATTGTTCAACTAATTTAGACAGCTAGTTTGAACCTTAAATTAAATCAACTTGATAATAAAAAAAATGTGAATGACTGACCGACTCCTTCCGCGTCCTTTCTTTATCTTATCTTTTTCTAACCCACTTGATTATAATTAAATTACTAGATGTTTAATTAAACAATAAATTAATCAACTACTCCACATGCAAGTAAAAAAGGTCAATGAGCTCCTTCTGTTCTGTGTCCTTTCTTTGCTGAATATATGTTGATTTTCATTTTATGATTATAACACAAAATCAGCTTCTCACTCACTCACTCACAATTTGATTATTCCAAATCATGGCAGCTTATGCATCTTTGGTTTCCCTGATGCGAGTCATTCATGATCTCGAAACTCATCCCTCCCCACCGATTTCTCTCGACAAACAACTAGTCGACTCCATCTTTAGTTTTACCCTTATTTTTTTCTGCTTTTTTTTGAAAAATAGCTTCTTTGGAATCATGCATCAAGTGGGCTTTTGTTTGGACAGTTGGAATGTTGGACCAACAATTCATTGAATGTTGGTTGTTTTTTTTTGGTCTTGAAAATACTACTGATCAACCGGGCCCGGCGGCTCCTGCTGCTTCTACTGGGAAATTTCACACAACACATTTGAATCAACATATCTACATATTCTCCTCCTTGGATGCAAAAATCACAACACCCAAATCACAAACACCTACTCATACATAAGGCAGCCTATGCATCTTTGGTTTCTCTGATGAACATCATACATGATCTCCAACATCACCCTTCCCCTCTTATAGGTTCGTATTTTGAAAGCTCAATTTAGATATTTTGAAATTGTCTGTTAATTATGCAGCCCTGTCGAGGGCGCGCGTCCTCTTCAGATGAGTTGTTGATTGTTTTCTTGTTTGTTTATAATTCAGGTGCATCCACTTGATTGTTTTCATAGAACACATCTGAAGCAGCATATCTACTCTCCTTAATTGGCAAATCAGAACACCAAAACAAACGCCGAATCGCCTTCTCACATGGCAGCCTATGCATCCTTGGTTTCTCTGATGAACATCATACATGATGTCGAACATCACCCTTCCCCTCCAGTTTCTCTCGACACACAACTAGTCGAGCCCATCACTAGGCACATCACGTTCTTTCAGGAATTTCTCGAATCCTATAATCCTCCCCCTGGTACCGGCGAGGATGATGAAGAAGCTGTCGATCCACTGGAGATGCGTATCGCAGCCGCAGCTTACGCAGCTGAAGATGCCATCGAGACCCATATTGTTGACATCATTCAGCAGCAGAGTAATTTTGACGATGGATCCAAAATCACCCATCTCATGAATTGCTTCCGAGCCCCAAAGAGACCGAAAAATCCAATAGATGAAAAGTTGAAATCCATCAACCTATGTCGTGATAGTCTACAACATGTGATCGAAGAGATGAAGTCAATCGAGAAAGTGGTTGTAGTAAAGGTCGACGCAGAGAAGAAGAAGAAGAAGAAGATGGCATTGGTGGTCCCTGATCAAGTGACCCTGAAAAGCGTCCCTTCATCCGTTGCTCGTAATGGTACTATGGTGGGGTCCGATGCTGTCGTGCTCGAAATCATGGAAAAGCTTGCCGGAGGCCAACTCGATTGCCAGGTCATCCCGATCGTGGGAATGGGCGGTATAGGTAAGACCTTTCTTGCCAAAACTATCTACGCAAAACCACTTATTAAGGAGCATTTCGATATATGTGCTTGGGCTACGATTTCTCAACAATACAACACCAGAGAAATCCTCTGTGAAGTTCTTTCTCAAGCTACTAGCAGAGAGAAAGAACAATTCAGTGGAAAGAGTGAAGATGTATTGGGATTAGAGGCTACTAGCAGAGAGAAGGAACAATTCAGTGGAAAGAGTGAAGATGTATTGGGATTAGAGCTCCGCAAATATTTATTCGGTAGAAGGTTTCTAATCGTGATGGATGATATGTGGAGTATAGATGCATGGGATAAGATACAATGCTTCTTTCCTAACAACGGTAATGGTAGTCGGGTACTGGTGACGACTAGGCTATCGCAGTTGTGTTCTCAATTAAACAACAATTATAGCCTTCCCATGAGTTTCCTAGACGAGGTTAGCAGTTGGGATCTGTTCTCCAGAACAGTGTTTGGTGATACGAGTTGCCCTCCTTTACTTAAGAAAATTGCTGAGAAGATTGTAGCCAACTGCAGAGGGCTTCCTTTATCAATTGTTGTTGTGGGAGGTCTTTTGAAAAACATGGACGACACTGAGAGATCATGGGAATCAATACGAGACAACTTAAATTCGGTGGTGAATATGGAGAACGACAAACATTGCTTGAGGTTGTTGAAGCTGAGCTATAATCATTTGCCGGTCTATCTAAAGCCATGTTTTTTATACATGGGAGTGTTTGAGGAAGACGATAAGATCCGTGCTTCAAAAATCGTGAAGCTATGGATGTCCGAAGGATTTCTAAAACCAAGGAATGACGAATCCTTGAAAACAACCGCGAGAGGTCTCTTACAGGACCTCGTCGATAGAAATCTCATTCTAATTGACGAGTTGGGGTCTACAGGGAGCATAAAGTTCTGTAAAATTCACGATTTGCTAAGAGACTTGTGCTTGAAAGAAGGTCAGAAATATGGGTTTTATCATCTCATTGGGAAATGCAACCCTCCTCTTCCTCAAGGCATGAATACCCAACGCCGGATTGTTATACCCAGGAACACTTCAAAGAAGAAAGTTCGTGGTCACTTGAGATCAATGTCAAACGCTCGTTCGATTATTTGCGAACATGGTAAGGTTCCACCACGCCGGAATCTGGGATTGTTGAGGACATTACACACTTATGAGTATCGCTTTGACAATGAAAAAAGGTACTTGAATTCCCTTGCGTTTCGCTATGTCAACCTGCGACACCTTGCTATCGAAGCTCGTGGTATATCCTCATTCCTTCGTTCGGTGAGTCTCCTTTGGAATTTGCATACACTCATTGTTTCTTGTCCCAACAAGGTTACCTTGCTCGCTGATATATGGAAAATGCCTCAATTTAGGCATATAGAGTTTGTTGCCGTTGGTTTATCTCTCCCGGATCCTCCAAGTGTTGTGCTAGACGATGATGTCATCGTCATGGAAAATCTACACACACTCAAGGGAGTAATAAATTTCAAATGTTCTGAAGGAGTGGTTAAGAGAATTCCCAATATCAAGAAATTGAAATTGCGATATCGTGGTCTCCTGGGCACCGATAACAAGGATGAGCATTGTGTCGGCAATATTAAATCTCTGTGTGGATTGGAATCCCTCATAGTCTGTCTTATTAAGGTTGGAGAGTCTAATATTTATATGCAGAAGCTTACTTTTCCACACTCCCTTAAGAAGTTAAGTCTTTGTATGGATGATTATGATTTTGAATGGGACGACATGTTGGAAAAGATAGGTTCGTTGCCCCATCTGGAGAAGCTCATGTTAGTGGGTGGGCGCTTCGGAAAAGGAATGTGGGAAACAGTTGAAGGCCAATTCCCCTGTCTCAAGTCCTTAATGTTGTTCTTGTGTTCCGGTCTGGAACAATGGACAGCGGCAGAAGAGGGCTCATCCATCCTTCCACGCCTTGAGTATCTTCGTCTTTTTGTCTTGGAAGAGTTGGAGAAGATCCCTAGTGAACTTGGAAACATATCAACACTGAAGAGAATGTGGATGGATGGCTGCGGAGAAGGAGCGATTAAGTCTGCGAAAGAGATGTTTGACGAGCAAGTCGACTTACAAGGCGGGGAAGACGATAAGATCCGTGCTTCAAAAATCATTTGCCGGTCTATCTAAAGCCATGTTTTTTATACATGGGAGTGTTTGAGGAAGACGATAAGATCCGTGCTTCAAAAATCGTGAAGCTATGGATGTCCGAAGGATTTCTAAAACCAAGGAATGACGAATCCTTGAAAACAACCGCGAGAGGTCTCTTACATGACCTCATCGATAGAAATCTCATTCTAATTGATAAGTTGGGGTCTACAGGGAGCATAAAGTCCTGTAGAATTCACGATTTGCTAAGAGACTTGTGCTTGAAAGAAGGTCAGAAATATGGGTTTTATCATGTCATTGGGAAATGTAACCATCCTTCTCAAGGCATGAATACCCAACGCCGGATTGTTATACCCAAGAACACTTCAAAGAAGAAAGTCCGTGGTCACTTGAGATCAATGCCAAACGCTCGTTCGATTATTTGCGAACGTGGTAAGGTTCCACCACGCCAGAATCTGGGATTGTTGAGGACATTACACGCTTATAAATTCCACCTTTTCGATAAACAAATCTACCGTAATTCCCTCATGTTTCACCATATCAACCTGCGACACCTTGCTATCAAAGCTCGTGGTATATCGTCATTCCTTTCTTCAATCAGTATCCTTTGGAATTTGCATACACTCATTATTTCTTGTCCATACGAGGTAGACTATGTTACCTTGTTCTCTGATATATGGAAAATGCCTCAATTTAGGCATATCGAGGTTGTTGGCTATAGTTGTTTGTCTCTCCCGGATCCTCCAAGTGTTGTGCGAGACGATGATGCCGTGATCATGAAAAATCTACACACACTCAAGGGAGTAAAGAATTTCAAATGTTCTGAAGGGGTGGTTAAGAGAATTCCCAATATCAAGAAATTGGAATTACGATATCATGGTCTCCTGGGAACCGATAACAAGGATGAGCATTGTGTCGGCAATATTAAATCTCTGTGTGGATTGGAATCCCTCATAGTCTGTCTTATTAAGGTTGGAGAGTCTAATATTTATATGCAGAAGCTTACTTTTCCACACTCCCTTAAGAAGTTAAGTCTTTGTATGGATGATTATGATTTTGAATGGGACGACATGTTGGAAAAGATAGGTTCGTTGCCCCATCTGGAGAAGCTCATGTTAGTGGGTGGGCGCTTCGGAAAAGGAATGTGGGAAACAGTTGAAGGCCAATTCCCCTGTCTCAAGTCCTTAATGTTGTTCTTGTGTTCCGGTCTGGAACAATGGACAGCGGCAGAAGAGGGCTCATCCATCCTTCCACGCCTTGAGTATCTTCGTCTTTTTGTCTTGGAAGAGTTGGAGAAGATCCCTAGTGAACTTGGAAACATATCAACACTGAAGAGAATGTGGATGGATGGCTGCGGAGAAGGAGCGATTAAGTCTGCGAAAGAGATTGTGGACGAGCAAGTCGAGTCGCAAGGCGAACAACTAAGTTTTCATGTCCGGGTTAAACTCGAAGAAGGGAAGCACCAACACCTGCAAAGCTTGTCGGGTCCCAACTTTGAAGTGCGATGATGACGTTCGGATAGGAGACGAAAATGCATTACATTTGATTTATGAACGTGTATTTGCCAACCAGGTTTGTTATATATTTCATGTTTGTTATAAACAAATAATTACTTTTATTACTTCAAGTTTAACAAGTACTTGAAGTTTGATGTTTGTTACAAATTCGACTTTACATAATCATTTTCCATATAAAAAAATCAGATTTAGTAATATTTAGTAAAAAATCTTATATAGAGATATTTGATTATAAGATCCAAAGGCTGAATTATTATACCCAGGAACAATACAAAGAAGATGATTATACTAATCAATCTTAATTATACTAATCATGCCCGGCGACTCTTGCTCTTGCGTCAAAGGATTGTTATCTCAGTTGGTTGACCTTGAGATATATTGCAATTGACCTAAAAAAAACCTCAACTCAACTCGATTAAAAATCCCTTATCTATTAATTATTTATTTATAGGATTGTTATATTCTAAAAAAATCCCTTATCTATTAATTACTTATTTTAATAAAAAACATTATTTTTTAAAATAATTATATATCAGCCGATAACCCGAAGAGGGGAACCGAGTGCACCACGACATTTCCTTTTCCTGAGACGATGTTAGCAAAAAATTAATAATGTATACAAAAATAATTTGAGTGAATAATTCTATTTTTTTCGTGCATTTCAAAAAATCACGAAACACGTGTAAAAAAAACCACAAAAATCGAACTCAAAATAATCATCGCGGTGACTAGGGGTGACTATTCGGTACGGACGGGTACCCGCACCCGAATTTTTCGGGTACCCGTACGGCCGTACCTAATAATCAAAAAAACTCATCCCATAACCCGACCCTCTTTAGTAAATCGGGTACCCAATACTCGGGCCGGGTAAACGGGTACGGTAATCGGGTACCCAAAATTACCTTAAAATTTTAATTTACAAAAAATCAATAATAATATTCAAATTCAATGATTTATTTTCATCGACTAACAATAAAAAATTATCAATTAAAATTTAAAATTGCAATAAAAAACAAAAATTATAATTAAAAATAATAAAAATATGTCATTTATTATATATATAATGTTTTAAATTTTTAATTAATATATCAATATATTTATTATTTTAATTTAAATAATTAATCGGGTATTTCGGGTATACCCGAACGGGTAATCGGGTACTCTAATACCCATTATTTTTTAAAATGAATTTCATAACCCTACCTTTTACCCAAATTTATTGAGTACGGCCGTACGGGTATCCAAAAACCCTAACGGATGCGGGTATTTCGGTACAAACCCGAATACCCGAACCCGAATAGTCACTCCTAGCGGGTGGATCAAGTCATATTACTCTCTTCGGCTTGTCTTAAAAGTTAAAACAATAATCATATACGTACAACTGTACAAGAGAACAATGAATTTTAATGGGCCACGTGATGGGCTCATGCATTGATATAGTCCGGGCGGGCCATGTGCACTTATTAACTTGGGCTTTTATTTATTTAACTTTTGTCTCTTTGTTCTCTCCATCACTTTTGCGAAGCAGTGGCCAGTGGGTGGATCAAGTCATTTGTTAAAGAGAATCTGCCTTTCACGTGTTTGTGAAAATGCCTCACTGATAATTTTTTTTTTTTTACTCATCATTTCAATCCGATTCAACTCACGTGGGTTCTCCGCAAGAATTTGTGCTTCGAATCACCGGAAAACCCGACGCAGTGTGAAAGCCATAAAGCCAGAGAGTAGGGATTCACAGATACTGGTATACGGCCGAGTGTTCTTTTTAACCAGCTGCCCGAGCTCGAATCTTTCCGCTCCATCGGTCAAGGTGGATATGTCTGAATGACTATCTGTATAATTAGTCGAATGGTGTAGCTACTTCAAGCCGATGAAAGCATGTTTTCAGGTGGTGCTTCGAGTTCAAGGGCCTTTGGATGATGTTGCTGATTAGTCGGGCGTCTTCGCTGGTAATAGCTCTGTATATATTATATATTAGATGGATATGTCAATCGAGCGGTTGAAACGGGATTTGTTGTTTCGACTAGTATGGTGCATTCATTCATAAATGGCATCAAAGTGTTTCTGGTGTTTCCGAATGATCTACATAATATTCATTTGCTTTAGATGGATATGTCGATCGAGCTGTTGAAACGGGCTTTGTTGTTTGGACTAGTATGGTGCATTCATTCATAAATGCCATTATAGTGTTTGCTGGTGTTTCCAAATGATCGACATAATATTCATTTGCTTGAGATGGATATGTCGATCAAGCGGTTGAAATGGGATATGTTGTTTCGACTAATATAGTACATTCAGAAGTGCCATCAAAGTGTTTCCGAATCCACACATTCATTTGCTTCAGACTTGTGTTTCGACTAGTACACTCATCGCCTCGTTAATTTTCACATGAAGATAAAATGTGAAAATTCACAGTACATTCTTTGAGGATAAAGAAATATTTCTGAATTTTTCAAGGTTGATTGTTTTACTTTTTTTTTTTTACTTAGAATAAAAAAGTTTAGTTTTACCCTTATTTTTTTCTGCTTTTTTTTGAAAAATAGCTTCTTTGGAATCATGCATCAAGTGGGCTTTTGTTTGGACAGTTGGAATGTTGGACCTGTTAGATAAAAATAAACGGGTTAGTCACAACCGGAAAATAAAACAACAGAAAGCGGAAAGAAAACGAGAGGTTGCTGCCGAGGCGCTTGCACTTTCCGCAAGTCAGTAAAGCCCCGTGTATGCTACGGTTTACAGGCTTCCTGACCCCAAAGATACAACGGCGAAGCGGGGATGGAACTTTTGCACACTGAATCGAACCCTCGGTTTGAATGGTAACTGGGAAAACAGAGCACTCGATGCAAGTGATATGATGGTATGATAGGCAAAAATTTTCGTGCATGAAATGATGCATGTTCGTCTCTACTTATAGACCTCACTCGGGGAAGTTAAGCACCACTATCAGGGTGGTAATGGGCAGCAGTTACGATGAGTGGAGGGAAGCACCTCTCCACCTCCAACTGCCCATGTTCTGCAATTAAATAATTAATTAATTCACGAAATTAATTAATATCCAGAAAGATAAGTTGGGCCGAGCCCAAAGCATTAATTAATTAATCTCCAAAAGTTATGGACTGGGCCAAGCCCAAAGCCTTAATCAATGTGTTCAATAAAACGAGCCCAAACATTCAATCGGCCCGTGTCCAAAAAGATAGGTAGAGGCCTATCCAATTAGCCCAATTGGCCCAGTGGGCCCCGGGAAGCCCAGGTCCAGCCCAGAGTCCAATTGACCAAATCACCAAGGAGCCAGGACCAAGCCCAGGCCCAGGCCCAGGCCCAGGCCCAGGCCCAGGCCCGAGCCCGAGCCCGAGCCCGGGCCCGGGTCGGGACGGGACGGGTCGGGTCGGGGCGGGGCGCGCGCGTGTGGCCCTTGCCATGTACCGCTAGGGGTGCATGGACTTAGTCAACTTGTTGAACACTCATACTCTCTTATGACATTTAAAGAGAAATGACTTTTGGTATTCTTTCTATGTGGGATAGCTTAAATCCCTATAAAATATTAATTGCTTACATTTACCAAAGTAGTATTTATGGCAATCTTTACACATTTATTTCTCACTCACCGATTAACGGATTTTGACGAAATAAAGTCTCATAATTAACTCGTAACACGTAGATAATTATAGTAACGATTAAACTCGAAATCGAATACATTTTATTAGCCATTAAAATTACAAACTTTGGACAAAATACATGAATTATTAAATATAAAAATTAATAATTCCAACAATCTCCCACATGAGTGAAATCAATGCAAATGCCATGAATGCAGACTCTTGTGCTCGGTTCTCGGAAGGATTAATTGCTTCTGGAAAGGTAGCTTGTGGCCTTGAACCTCCCTTAGTGAAAATCATCGGATGTACTGGCGGCCTAGTGGACGTGATGCCTTGAACTATTCCTCCGAAGTGTACAACTAGTCAATGATAGTCACACAACAAATCCCTATCAGTTTCCATTTCTCTGTTGTGTCCGTTTAGGCCCTGGACAACTCTTTGGATTCATAAATGTTTACTTTTGAAGCGGCCTTTACTTCACATTTATATAGGTGACCTCCCAGCATGAGTACCCTGAAATACTCCACCTTCTCGAGGTGTGGGATTCATTAAAAATCTCAACGACTTAACCTTTACCACATTTCAGGTTCTAGCACTTATTTGCTCATAGGGATGGAAACGGAAATCTTTATTTCCAAGTGCTTAACTGAACTAGCATGACTTAGTTTTCCCTTTGAACCAAATTCGTGAGATCTCCACTCAGCATGGTAGGGTTACCGCCATGATCATTCTTTAGTTGTGGTTTTTCAAACCCATTCCCTTTAGCAACACACTTAATTGATCTCTAGTCATCCCTTTCGTCAAAGGGTCAGCTAAGTTTTCCTGCGACTTCACATAGTCTAAGGAAATCACTCCATTTGTGATCAATTGCCTAACGGTGTTATGTCTTCGACGTATGTGTCGAGACTTTCCGTTATACATATTGCTTTGTGCTCTCGCTATAGCCGATTGGCTATCACAGTGCATCATCACTGGAGACACAGGCTTTTTCCAGCATGGAATATCTTCTAAGAAGTTTCGAAGCCATTCAGCTTCTTCACCTGCTTTGTCCAAAGCGATGAACTCCGATTCCATGGTGGATCGGGCTATACAAGTTTGTTTCGTGGATTTCCACGAGACTGCTCCGCCTCCTATACAGAAGACATAACCGCTAGTGGAATTGGATTCCTTTGAATCCGAGATCCAACTAGCATCACAATATCCTTCAAGTACACTAGGATATCTTGTGTAGTATAGTCCATAATCTCGAGTGTGTTTCAAGTATTTTAACACTCTTTTCAGAGCATCCCAATGTTCATGACTTGGATTGCTCGTGTACCGGCTCAGTTTGCTAACAGAATATGCCAAGTCAGGACGAGTACAATTCGTTAGGTACATTAGACTTCCGATCACTCGGGAGTAATCCAACTGAGCTATCGGTTCACCCGTATTGACTGATAAATTGATACTTCTGTCAATCGGAGTCCTACATTCAGGACCATCAAAGGCATTGAACTTTTTGAGCACTTTCTCAGCATAATGAGATTGTGACAAAACAATTCCTTCATCGGTTTTGCTTATCTTAATCCCGAGGATTAGATCTGCAACTCCCAAATCTTTCATGTCAAAGTTTCTTTTTAACATGTTCTTAGTGTTCGTGATTTGATCACGGTCACTCCCCATGATTAGCATATCGTCCACATAGAGACACACTATCACAAATTCTGTTGGAGTACCTTTAATGTACACGCATTTGTCACATTCGTTGATTTTGAAACCATTTGACAACATAACATTGTCAAACTTTAAGTGCCATTGCTTAGGAGCTTGTTTAAGTCCGTACAACGACCTTATCAGTTTACACACCTTTTTCTCTTCACCAGGTGCAACAAAACCTTCAGGTTGATCCATGTATATCTCTTCTTCTAATTCACCATTTAGAAATGCAGTCTTAACGTCCATTTGGTGAATTTCGAGATCATGCAATGCAGCAATCGAGACTAACACTCGAATGGATGAAATCCTTGTCACAGGTGAGTACGTATCAAAGAAATCATAACCTTCCTTTTGTCTAAAGCCTTTGGCTACCAGCCGGGCTTTAAACTTATCGATCGTTCCATCGGCTCTATATTTTTTCTTTAGAATCCAACGACATCCTAAAGGCTTACAGCCGGGAGGAAGATCAACTAATTCCCACGTATGATTTTGCATGATGGACTCTATTTCGCTATTAATAGCTTCTTCCCAAAGTGGTCCATCTGGGCTAGCTAGAGCTTCACCATAAGAGTTCGGCTCATCGTCCAACATGTACGTGATAAAGTCAGGTCCAAACGACTTAGCTGTTTTGACTCTTTTACCACGTCTTTTTTCTGTAACTACATCATCACCAGGTTCATTACTTGGTGGTGCAGAACTTTCTTCATGAGTTCTTTTGGAAGAACTTGGACCAGCTCCATCTTTGCTCGGAAAGATGTTCTCGAAAAATGAAGCATTTCTCGATTCAATGGTCGTACCTTTAGACACTTCTGGATTTTCAGAATAGTGTACTAAGAATCGGTATGCCATGCTATTCAAAGCATATCCAATGAAGATACAATCGACCGTTTTAGGTCCTATCTTCATTCGTTTTGGCTCAGGAACCGACACTTTGGCCAAACACCCCCACACTTTAAGGTAATTGTAAGATGGCTTACGACCTTTCCAAAGTTCGTGAGGAGTTTCATTTTTCCCTTTAAGGGGAATCTTATTCAGTAGGTGGTTTGCCGTCAGAACGGCTTCCCCCCACATGTTCTGGGGTAATCCAGAATTGATTAACATAGCGTTCATCATTTCCTTTAACGTTCGGTTCTTTCGTTCAGCAACGCCATTTGACTGAGGTGAGTACGGGGCTGTTGTTTGATGTATTATTCCATTTTCAGAACACAATTGTTCAAAAGGAGCTACGTACTCTCCACCTCGGTCACTACGGACTATCTTAATCCGTTTATCGAGTTGGTTTTCAACTTCGGTTTTGTACTTAGTGAATGCCTCTAAGGCTTCGTCTTTACTAGTTAATAAGTACAAATAACAGAACCTCGTACAATCATCGATGAATGTGATGAAGTATTTCTTACCGCCTCTTGTCGGTGCAAACTTTAAATCACATATATCGGTATGTATAATACCAAGAGGTTCGGTACAACGATCGACTGATCGAAACGGTAATTTAGCCATTTTGGCTTCAACACAAATTTCACACTTATGTTGTGAATTTATTTTAGAAGTTGGAATTAATTCCAAGTTCATTAGTCTTTTTATTGCATTTTTATTTACATGTCCTAAACGAAAATGCCATAAATCATAACACTCGATCAAGTAAGAGGAAATAACTTTTTCATTAGAGCTCGAGGCAACAGGAGGGCGAATAGCCATTACAGACATTTTGAAAAGACCCTGATCAAGATAACCCCTACCTAGGAACAGTCCAAATTTAGAAAGTACAAACTTTTTAGCATCAAAGACAAGTTTGAAGCCATGCTCCACAAGAACAGAACCGGAGACCAGGTTCTTTCGGATGTCCGGGACATGCAGCACATCAGTCAGCTTCAGCTCTTTTCCAGAAGACAGTTTGAGGACGACGTTCCCAACTCCAGCAACTTCAGACGAGGCGGAGTTTCCCATGTGGAGCTTGCGACCGGTACAAGGAGCATAAGAGGCAAAGGCATCCTTGTCAGAGCAGACATGTCGAGTGGCTCCGGTATCGATGAACCACTGCTTGTTGTTGCTAACCAGATTGGCCTCATAGACCACAGCAGTCATATCAGCACATGTCAGCTCGTGTTGAACCACGTTGGCACTTGGTCGCTTCTTTTTCTGCCCGTTTTTCTTCGGCTTGTTGCAGTCTCTGGCCATGTGGTTCGGCTTGCCACAGTTATGGCAATTCCCAGTGAACTTCCAGACTTTGGCTGGCTCTTTGCCCTTGGAAGTGTTCTTCCTTTTGGCAGAATGTGGCTCAGTCAAGTTCACCCGAGCCTCCATAGGAACTTTCCCAGGCTTGACCTCTCGATCACGGTTGTCTTCTTCGATCCGAAGCTTGACAATGAGGTCTTCAAGGCTCATCTCCTTTCGCTTGTGCTTCAGGTAGTTCTTGAAGTCCTTCCACCCGGGAGGCAGCTTCTCGATGGCAGCCGCCACCTGAAAGGACTCACTGATCTTCATCCCTTCAGCGGCGATGTCATGCAAGATCAGTTGGTACTCCTGGACTTGAGAGATCACAGACTTGGAGTCGACCATCTTGTAGTCCAGGAACTTGCCGACGACGTACTTCTTTGTACCAGCGTCCTCGGTCTTGTACTTCTTCTCCAAGGCATCCCAGAGGGCTTTGGCAGACTTGTACGTGCTGTACACATTGTACAGCTCGTTGCACAGGCCGTTCAGTACGGTGTGCCGACAGAGGTAGTCACTCTGCCCCCAGGCCTCGAAAGCATAGCGCTTCTCAGCAGTGTCAGTGTCAGTTATGGTCATAGGGTCCTCAGTCAAATGCTTCTGAAGGCCGAGAGTGGTCTGGTAGAACATCATTTTGGACTGCCACCTTTTGAAATCAACACCGGTGAACTTCTCGGGTTTCTCGGCATTCGGGATGGTCTGGGTGTGGATGGGCAGCGCCACTGGAATCTTACCGATGAGAACTTCGTTGTTGTTGATGGGTTGTTCAACGTTGATGACAGGAATCTCCTTGTTGTTCTGGGCATCATTTCCGGCAGTAGACATTATTACTGACTTGCGATTGTTAGATAAAAATAAACGGGTTAGTCACAACCGGAAAATAAAACAACAGAAAGCGGAAAGAAAACGAGAGGTTGCTGCCGAGGCGCTTGCACTTTCCGCAAGTCAGTAAAGCCCCGTGTATGCTACGGTTTACAGGCTTCCTGACCCCAAAGATACAACGGCGAAGCGGGGATGGAACTTTTGCACACTGAATCGAACCCTCGGTTTGAATGGTAACTGGGAAAACAGAGCACTCGATGCAAGTGATATGATGGTATGATAGGCAAAAATTTTCGTGCATGAAATGATGCATGTTCGTCTCTACTTATAGACCTCACTCGGGGAAGTTAAGCACCACTATCAGGGTGGTAATGGGCAGCAGTTACGATGAGTGGAGGGAAGCACCTCTCCACCTCCAACTGCCCATGTTCTGCAATTAAATAATTAATTAATTCACGAAATTAATTAATATCCAGAAAGATAAGTTGGGCCGAGCCCAAAGCATTAATTAATTAATCTCCAAAAGTTATGGACTGGGCCAAGCCCAAAGCCTTAATCAATGTGTTCAATAAAACGAGCCCAAACATTCAATCGGCCCGTGTCCAAAAAGATAGGTAGAGGCCTATCCAATTAGCCCAATTGGCCCAGTGGGCCCCGGGAAGCCCAGGTCCAGCCCAGAGTCCAATTGACCAAAGGTCCAGCCCAGAGTCCAATTGACCAAATCACCAAGGAGCCAGGCCCAAGCCCAGGCCCAGGCCCAGGCCCGAGCCCGGGTCGGGTCGGGTCGGGTCGGGGCGGGGCGGGGCGGGGCGGGGCGCGCGCGTGTGGCCCTTGCCATGTACCGCTAGGGGTGCATGGACTTAGTCAACTTGTTGAACACTCATACTCTCTTATGACATTTAAAGAGAAATGACTTTTGGTATTCTTTCTATGTGGGATAGCTTAAATCCCTATAAAATATTAATTGCTTACATTTACCAAAGTAGTATTTATGGCAATCTTTACACATTTATTTCTCACTCACCGATTAACGGATTTTGACGAAATAAAGTCTCATAATTAACTCGTAACACGTAGATAATTATAGTAACGATTAAACTCGAAATCGAATACATTTTATTAGCCATTAAAATTACAAACTTTGGACAAAATACATGAATTATTAAATATAAAAATTAATAATTCCAACAGGACCAACAATTCATTGAATGTTGGTTGTTTTTTTTTGGTCTTGAAAATACTACTGATCAACCGGGCCCGGCGGCTCCTGCTGCTTCTACTGGGAAATTTCACACAACACATTTGAATCAACATATCTACATATTCTCCTCCTTGGATGCAAAAATCACAACACCCAAATCACAAACACCTACTCATACATAAGGCAGCCTATGCATCTTTGGTTTCTCTGATGAACATCATACATGATCTCCAACATCACCCTTCCCCTCTTATAGGTTCGTATTTTGAAAGCTCAATTTAGATATTTTGAAATTGTCTGTTAATTATGCAGCCCTGTCGAGGGCGCGCGTCCTCTTCAGATGAGTTGTTGATTGTTTTCTTGTTTGTTTATAATTCAGGTGCATCCACTTGATTGTTTTCATAGAACACATCTGAAGCAGCATATCTACTCTCCTTAATTGGCAAATCAGAACACCAAAACAAACGCCGAATCGCCTTCTCACATGGCAGCCTATGCATCCTTGGTTTCTCTGATGAACATCATACATGATGTCGAACATCACCCTTCCCCTCCAGTTTCTCTCGACACACAACTAGTCGAGCCCATCACTAGGCACATCACGTTCTTTCAGGAATTTCTCGAATCCTATAATCCTCCCCCTGGTACCGGCGAGGATGATGAAGAAGCTGTCGATCCACTGGAGATGCGTATCGCAGCCGCAGCTTACGCAGCTGAAGATGCCATCGAGACCCATATTGTTGACATCATTCAGCAGCAGAGTAATTTTGACGATGGATCCAAAATCACCCATCTCATGAATTGCTTCCGAGCCCCAAAGAGACCGAAAAATCCAATAGATGAAAAGTTGAAATCCATCAACCTATGTCGTGATAGTCTACAACATGTGATCGAAGAGATGAAGTCAATCGAGAAAGTGGTTGTAGTAAAGGTCGACGCAGAGAAGAAGAAGAAGAAGAAGATGGCATTGGTGGTCCCTGATCAAGTGACCCTGAAAAGCGTCCCTTCATCCGTTGCTCGTAATGGTACTATGGTGGGGTCCGATGCTGTCGTGCTCGAAATCATGGAAAAGCTTGCCGGAGGCCAACTCGATTGCCAGGTCATCCCGATCGTGGGAATGGGCGGTATAGGTAAGACCTTTCTTGCCAAAACTATCTACGCAAAACCACTTATTAAGGAGCATTTCGATATATGTGCTTGGGCTACGATTTCTCAACAATACAACACCAGAGAAATCCTCTGTGAAGTTCTTTCTCAAGCTACTAGCAGAGAGAAAGAACAATTCAGTGGAAAGAGTGAAGATGTATTGGGATTAGAGGCTACTAGCAGAGAGAAGGAACAATTCAGTGGAAAGAGTGAAGATGTATTGGGATTAGAGCTCCGCAAATATTTATTCGGTAGAAGGTTTCTAATCGTGATGGATGATATGTGGAGTATAGATGCATGGGATAAGATACAATGCTTCTTTCCTAACAACGGTAATGGTAGTCGGGTACTGGTGACGACTAGGCTATCGCAGTTGTGTTCTCAATTAAACAACAATTATAGCCTTCCCATGAGTTTCCTAGACGAGGTTAGCAGTTGGGATCTGTTCTCCAGAACAGTGTTTGGTGATACGAGTTGCCCTCCTTTACTTAAGAAAATTGCTGAGAAGATTGTAGCCAACTGCAGAGGGCTTCCTTTATCAATTGTTGTTGTGGGAGGTCTTTTGAAAAACATGGACGACACTGAGAGATCATGGGAATCAATACGAGACAACTTAAATTCGGTGGTGAATATGGAGAACGACAAACATTGCTTGAGGTTGTTGAAGCTGAGCTATAATCATTTGCCGGTCTATCTAAAGCCATGTTTTTTATACATGGGAGTGTTTGAGGAAGACGATAAGATCCGTGTCTCAATGATCGTGAAGCTATGGGTGTCCGAAGGATTTCTATATCCAAGAAATGGTGAATCCTTGGAAACAACTGCGAGAGGTCTCTTACAGGACCTCGTCGATAGAAATCTCGTTCTAATTGATAAGTTGGGGTCTACAGGGAGCATAAAGTCCTTTAAAATTCACGATTTGCTACGAGACTTGTGCTTGAAAGAAGGTCAGAAATATGGGTTTTATCATGTCATTGAGAAATGCAACTCTCTTTTTCCTCAAGGCATTAATACCCAACGTCGTATTGTTATACCCGGTAACTTGAGATTTATGCCAAACGCTCGTTCGATTCCACCACGCCGGAATTTGGGATTATTGAGGACATTACACGCTTATAAATTTCGCTTAGAAAAAAGCTACTATAATTCCCTCATGTTTCGCTATGTCAACCTGCGACACCTTGCTATCAATTCCTGGGCACCTGGTATCGAAGCTCGTGGTATATCCTCATTCCTTCGTTCGGTGAGTCTCCTTTGGAATTTGCATACACTCATTGTTTCTTGTCCATACAAGGTTACGTTGCTCGCTGATATCTGGAAAATGCCTCAATTAAGGCATATCGATTTTATTGAGTATTGTGTGTCTCTCCCGGATCCTCCAAGTGTTGTGCGAGACGATGATGTCATCGTCATGGAAAACCTACACACACTCAAGGGAGTAATGAATTTCAAATGTTCTGAAGGAGTGGTTAAGAGAATTCCTAATATCAAGAAATTGAGATTAGGATATAATGATCTCCTGGGAACCGATAACAAGGATGAGCATTGTGTCGGCAATATGAAATCTCTGCGTGGGTTGGAATCCCTCAGCCTCTCTCTTTATAAGATCTGGGAGTCTGCTACGCATATGAATAAGCTTACCTTTCCACACAACCTTAAGAAGTTGTGTCTTAGAATGAATTCTGGTTTTGAATTGGACGGCTTTTTGGAAAGGATAGGTTCGTTGCCCCATCTCGAAAAGCTCAAGTTATGGGTTGGGCGCTTCGGAAAAGGAACGTGGGAAACATTTGAAGGCCAATTCCCCTGTCTCAAGTACTTGGGACTGATCGGGTGTTCCGGTTTGGAATACTGGACAGCGGCAGAAGAGGGCTCATCCATCCTTCCACGCCTTGAGAATCTTCGTCTTTTTGGCTTGGGAAATTTGGAGAAGATCCCTAGTGAAATTGGAAACATATCAACGCTGAAGAGAATATGGATGACTCACTGCGGAGAAGGAGCAGTGAAGTCTGCGAAAGAGATTGTGGACGAGCAAGTCGAGTCGCAAGGCGAACAACTAAGTTTTCATGTCCGGGTTGACCTCTTAAGGAAGCACCAACACCTGCAAAGCTTGTCGGGTTCCAACTTTGAAGTGCGATGACGTCGGATAGGAGATGCATGCATTACATTTGGTTTATGAACATGTATTTGCCAACCAGGTTTGTTATATTTATATATTTCAGGTTTTCAACCATATTGAATATGCAATTTATACCTTGTTCCTAGGAGCACGATTCTAATCGTACACCTATGATTATATCTTCATTTATTTTTGTATAAATATTCATTAGGTATGCCAATATATTCATTGTTATGTTAATTCAATGTTTATAATAATTATTTTTTGAAATGAAGATTTCTTATTATTAAATGATGATTCTTATATTTTAAAGACTGAGAGCACTATTTATATCGTACTCCTAGGAGCATGATATAGGTATTGGAATAGAATAAACGAATAATTGCTTTTATTACCTGATAGGCTGATACTTCAAGTTTGATGTTTGTTGCAAATTGACATTACATTATTTCATCATTTTCATTGATTAAAAAAGAAACATATATTCATCTCCATTAAAAAAAAAATCAGATTTAGTAATATTTAAATACTATAAAATTATAATTTTAATATTCTATATAGAGATATTTGTTGATGAAATAATTTTTTTATTTTTTATTTAAAATACAAATTTAGGCTTATTTTATTCACTATTTTTTTTAATTTTACTCACAATAATTTTAAACTAGTTTTAAATTATTTTAAAAAACATTTATAATATTTTTGTGCTTTCTTAATTAATTTTATTTTAATAGGCTAGAGTGGAGTATTGTTTAGACTTCCAGACAGGAAAGTTGAACTCTTACATTATTCGCTCCGATCCACTTGATTATAAAGTACTAGAAGTAAGTTGTGTTAATTAAACAATAAATCAACTACTCCACATGCAAGTAAAAAAGGTCAATGAGCTCCTTCTGTTGTGTGTCCTGTCTTTGCTGAATATATGTTGATTTTCATTTTATGATTATAACACAAAATCAGCTACATACTCGCTCCTTCACAGTTTGATTATTCCAAATTATAGCAGCTTATGCATTGTAGTCTTGTAGATGTTTGGTTTTGGCAACAACATATGTTTGTGTTGTTTGTTTTTTGTTTCAAGTGTTAGATGAATGGATGCATGCCATACAATATGGAATCAGTGAAGTCCAATGCATCAAGTAACAACACGAGCGCCAACTGGCGCACGCCATGCACTCTCCATGTTGAGCGCAATCTAGCGCACGCCTCGCCTTCACCTCATCAAGCGACAAAAGTCGCACGGGTCTCCCTCCTCTGCTTCATGCGACAAAAGTCGCACGGCCCGTTATCATCCACTTCGTGCGACAAATGTCGCACAGCTCGCCATCTCCACATCGTGAGCCAAAAGGCGCACGCCCTTGCTTTTCACCTTACGCGCCAACTGGCGCATGGTGTGCATTTCCCACCATCAACGTCAACTGACGTGTGGATTTGTTATTTGCTACTCCAACTATATCGACGACCATGAAGAAGACGATGAAATGCTGAAGCGACAACACGTTAAAGTTAAAGACGAAGTATTGAGATCGATGGAGTCAAGATATTATTGAAGTATGAAATTGAAGAAATTGAAGATTCAAAATTTCAAGATTCAAGAATCCAAGTTTCAAAAGTGATGTCATCCATTGAATTGTAATGTCAGTCAAGCATGTGACGAATCAGAATGCGTCACGTCAAAGCTTCACATGTGCGACTCACCTATATATACCCATGGAGTTTCAAAATATCACTCGACGATTTTGAGAGAACGAAATCTGATATCTAGTATCGTTGTATCGTTGTTTGTTGGCACTGTGCCTTAGAGTAGTGTGTAGTTGCTTTGCGCTGTGCGCCGATAATAGGGTTATGTGATTTAACTTTAGGTGTAGTAGTACTAGATCTCTGGTTCGTTAGAGTGTTGCGTCGCTTGGGATACGGCTTTAGATCATTTCGTCTACCTTTCTCTTCAAGTGTAATAGTTTTGTTTTGTGATCAATGAAATGAAACATATTACATAACTTTGTCTTCAGCACATTTACTTGACGTTCGTTGAACACAAGCATAGACACAACACGAACCATGCTCCAACTGGAGCTTACGCCAGCAGTGTGTTGAACGTGTTCGATCCAAAGTTGCTGAAGACTATCTTAAATTACGTTCATTGAACACAAGCATAGACACAACACGAACCGTGCTCCAACTGGAGCTTACGCCAGCAGTGTGTTGAACGTGTTCGATCTAAAGCTGCTGAAGACTGACATTTAAGACCGACTTCGCGAAAAGTTGGTATCTTACGTCGAAGGCGTAATTTCATGCATCTTTGGTTTCCCTGATGCGAGTCATACACGATCTCGAACATCATCCCTCCCCACTGATTTATGTCGACAAACAACTACTCGACTCGTCACATATATACTTTCAACATTTTCTCCATTCATATATCTAAAGCCATGTTTTTTTTACATGGGAGCGTTTGAGGAAGACAAAGAGATTCGTGTTGCTACGCTACGTACTCCAGCTATGGGTTTCCGAAGGATTTCTAAAACCAACAAACGGCGAAGCCTTGGAGACAACCGCTAGAAGATTAATTCTTACAGGACCTCATCGATATAAATCTAATTCTAATTGGTAAGTTGGGATCTACAGGGAGCTTAAAATTTTGTAAAATGCATGATTTGGTGAGGGACATGTGCATGAAAGAATGGACCAGCTAAGATGATTTGGTCATTCTTTCCCTCCATTAATCGCCTTTTGAATTTGCACACACTTATTGTTGCTTTTAATATCCTGTCCGAGCCTGCCTTGTTCTCGGATTTCTGGAAAAGGCCTAAATTTAGGCATATGGAGATTGTTGATGGTTATGTGTGTCTCCCAGATCCTCCGAGCTGCGATGGGCAAGGTGGCGATGCCGTGGTCGTCATGGAAAATCTACACACACTCAAGGGAGTAAGTAATTTCAAATGTGGTGAAAGTGTGGTGAAGAGAATTCCCAACATCAAAAAATTGAAACTAGAATACAGTATAAGGATTATATTGGATTTAGAGAGACGACTTGATGGGCTCATGCAGCCGCGTAATATACATACCCTGGCCCATATACACTTATGGGCTTTTATTTTCTTCCAAAGTTCCAAGTCTTGTTGGTGCCTTGTTGGATTTAGAGAGATGCTATTCAAGTGTTTGTGAAAATGCCTCACAGAAATCTTTTTTACTTCATCAATTCAATTCAACTCACGGGGGTTCTCCCCAAGAATTCGTACTTCCGGAAAACCCGACGCAGTGTGAAAGCCAGAGAGTAGAGAGATTCCCATATACGGGCAAGTAACAAGTGTTGGTTGTTTTTTTAGCCAGCTGCCGATATGTCTGAATGGTAATATCCTGTAGATATATTAGATTGATTAATGTGAAAATTCACAGTACATTCTTTTTGAATGTTATTGTTTTACTTCCAAAAAAAAAAAAAAAAGGCTAATTTTACCCTTTTAAAAAAAACTTTTTTCTTTTTGACAGCTAGCTTCGTTGGACTGATTGTTTCCTTTTAAAAAAAAACTTTTTTCTTTTGGACAGCTAGCTTCGTTGGACTGTTGGATTGTTTTGTCAGTGGTTTAATGAGTATAATTCATGGTGGGGGCACCACCGCACTTGAAAACTTCACGGAACACATTTGAATCAACACCCAAATCACCACTTACTCTAATGGCAGCCTATGCATCTTTGGTTTCTTTGATGAACATCATACATGATCTCCAACATCACCCTTCCCCTCCGATTTCTCTCGACACACATCAAGTTGACTCCATTACTAAACACATCACATTCTTTCTGGAATTTCTCGAATCCTATAATCCTCTAACCAGTGTCGATGAAGAAGAAGCTGCCGATCCGTTGGAGATGCGTATTGCAGACGCAGCTTACGCAGCCGAAGATGCTATCGATACCCATATTGTCGACAGTATTCAGCAGCAGAATAATTTTGATGATGGATCAAAAATCACCCATCTCAAGAAACCGAAAAATCCAATAGATGAAAAGCTGAAATCCATCAGCCTATGCCGTGATAGTCTACACGGTGTGATTGAAGAGATGAAGTCAATTGAAAATTTGGTTGTCATATATGTCGATGAAGAGAAGAAGAAGAAGAAGAAGATGGCACCAGTGGTTGATGATCAAGTGGCCCTGAAAAACGTCCCTTCATCTGTTGCTCGTAACAGTACCATGGTGGGGTCCGATGGTGCATTGCAAGAAATTCTGGACAAGCTTGTCGGAGGCCACCTCGATTGCCAGGTCATCCCGATCGTGGGAATGGGCGGTATCGGTAAGACCTTTCTTGCCAGAAGTGTTTACGCACGACCGCATATTAAGGACCGTTTCGATGTATGTGCTTGGGCTACAATTTCTCAACAATACAACACAAGAGAAATCCTCTGTGAACTGCTCTCTCAAGCTACTAAGACAGAGAAGGAAAAACTGAGTGGGAAGAGCGAAGATGTATTGGGACCAGAGCTCCACAAATACTTATTCAGTAGAAGGTTTTTGATCGTGATGGATGATATGTGGAGTATCGATGCATGGGATAAGATACAACACTACTTTCCTGACAAAAGTAATGGCAGTCGAGTACTGGTGACGACCAGGCTATCGCAGTTGAGTTCCCAATTGAACAACGATTATAGCTTCCCCATGAGTTTCCTCGATAAGGCTAGCAGTTGGGAACTGTTCTCCAAAACAGTATTCGGTGAGAAGAGTTTGTGTCCTCCTGAGCTGAAGGAAATCGGAGAGAAGATTGTAGACAACTGCAGAGGGCTTCCTTTATCAATTGTTGTGGTGGGAGGTCTTTTGAAAAACATGGACGACACTCGAGCATCTTGGGAATCAATACGAAACAACTTAACTTCGGTGGTAAATATGGAAAATGATAAACATTGCTTGAGGTTGTTGAAGCTGAGCTATAATCATTTGCCGGTCTATTTAAAACCATGTTTTTTATACATGGGAGTATTTGAAGAAGATGATAAGATCCGTGTCTCAACAATGGTGAAGCTATGGGTCTCCGAAGGATTTCTAAAACCTAGGAATGGCGAATCTTTGAAAACAACCGCGAGAGGTCTATTACAGGACCTCGTCGATAGAAATCTCATTCTAATTGATGAGTTGGGTTCTACAGGGAGCATAAAGTCCTGTAAAATTCACGATTTGCTAAGAGACTTGTGCTTGAAAGAAGGTCAGAAATATGGGTTTTATCATGTCATAGGGCAATGCAACACTCCTCCTCGAGGCATTAATACCCAACGCCGGATTCTTATACCCAGGAACACTTCAAAGGAGAAAGTTCGTGCTCACTTGAGTACCATGTCAAACGCTCGTTCGATTATTTGTGAACATGGTGAGATTCCACTACGCCGGAATCTGGGATTGTTGAGGACATTACACGCTTATAAATTTTGCTTTTTCAAAGAAAAAGAATACTATAATTCCCTCATGTTTCGCTATGTCAACCTGCGACACCTTGCTATCAATACTCGTGGTATATCATCATTCATCCGTTCGGTCAGTCTCATTTGGAATTTGCATACAATTATTGTTTCTTGTACAGACGAGGTTACCTTGTTCTCTGATATATGGAAAATGCCTCAACTGAGGCATATCGAGTTTGTTGGCAATTGTTTGTCTCTCCCGGATCCTCCAAGTGTTGTGCTAGACAATGATGTCGTCGTCATGGAAACTCTACACACACTCAAGGGAGTAATGAATTTCAAATGTTCTGAAGGAGTGGTTAAGAGAATTCCCAATATCAAGAAATTGAAATTACAATATTATGGTCTCCTGGGAACCGATAACAAGGATGAGCATTGTGTCGGCAATATTAAGTCTCTGTGTGGATTGGAATCCCTCTCTGTCTATGTTTCTATGGTTCTAGAGTTGCAGAAGCTTACTTTTCCACACTCCCTTAAGAAGTTAATTCTTTTTATGGATTTTCATTTTGAATGGGACGACATAATGTTGGGAAAGATAGGTTCGTTGCCCCATCTGGAGAAGCTCAAGTTAGTGCGTGGGCGCTTCGGAAAAGGAACGTGGGAAACAGTTGAAGGCCAATTCCCCTGTCTCAAGTACTTGGAACTGTTCTGGTGTTCCGGTCCGGTACACTGGACAGCGGCAGAAGAGGGCTCATCCATCCTTCCACGCCTTGAGAATCTTCGTGTTGTTCACTTGAAAATTTTGGAGAAGATCCCTAGTGAACTTGGAAACATAGATACGCTCAAGAGTATAGAGTTGATCTGCTGCGGAGAAGGAGCGGCGAAGTCTGCAAAAGAGATTGTGGACGAGCAAGTCGAGTCGCTAGGTGAACAACTAAGTTTTCATGTCCGGGTTGACCTCTTAAGGGAGCACCAACACCTGCAAAGTTTTTCTGGTCCCAACTTTAAAGTTATATGACGTTCGGATAGGAGACGAACATGCATTACATTTGATTTATGAACGTGTATTTGCCAACCAGGTTTGTTATATATTTCAGGTTTTCAACCATATTGAATAAACGAGTAATTACTTTTTTATAATTTTATTTTGAAATGAACTTAATCGTGATGAATTGAACTTAATCGAAATAAAATTTCGGTAAGTCTCATTTGGAATTTGCATACATTTATTGTTTCTTGTCCATACAAGGCTACCTTGCTCACTGATATATGGAAAATGCATCGATTTAGGCATATCGAGTTTGTTGATAATTGTTTGTCTCTCCCGGATGCGAGAAATAATTTTTAAATTAGCTTTTATAAATATTTAAAGTATCTTAAAATAATTTTTAACTAATTTAAAAAAATTACAGTTTTTTTAAATTAATTTTGTAAATAAATTAAAACCATTTTTAAAGTGTCGATAATGTTTTTTTTAATTATTTAAAATATCTTGTTAAGAAATACATTTCAAGCATTTTAAAGTTTTATTCAATTATATTAAAATAATTTAAAATAAGTTGAAAACATATTAAAGTGTGATAAATCATTTTAAAATGATTTAAAAACCTTTTATAATATGGTGAATTTGAGAAAGGTGCAATTCTAAATAATTTTTTTATATAAAAATACATTAGTTTTCTCTAATTATATTAGTGTAGTTTGCCCAAATTGTCCTTTCTCTAATTATAGCTTTTTTGCGCGATCCCTTTTGAGCTTGGAAACATACTGCGGAGAAGGAGTCATGAGGTCTGCCAAAGAGATGTTCGATGAGCAACTCAGTTTTCATGTTGATGTTTTAATTACTTATGGACAAAACCCACACCTTCTGGGCTTGGAGGATCTCAACTTTCATGTGCATTTGATGTAAAACGGATTTTGTTTATTTATTTTAATTCCACTACTCTTTGATTTACTTCTTGTTCTCAACGGATTTTATGAGCATTCTTCCAATCCAATTTAAGTACCTCTCTAATTTAATTTCCTTTTAATAAAGTGTTTTTTTTTTTTTTTATCTTATGATCCGAAATTCACGGGCGCCCACAGCCCACTTGATTTAATAAACACACATGACAGAACTTGGCATGTATCACACCAAAGCCCACTTGATTTAAAAAACACAACATGCCATTTATCAGTAGTACATGCACCAAACCAGCTACTCACAATTTCATTATTCAAACACAAAAATAATTAAGTTTCATTATCAATATTCCAAAACATGGCAGCTTATGCATCCTTAGTTTCTCTGATGCGAGTCATCCATGATCTCGAAACTCATCCCTCCCCTCCGACTTCTCTCGACAAACAACTACTCGACTCCATCATTCAACGCATCACATTCTTTGAAGAATTTCTCCATTCCTACCATAGTCCTTTTGCCGGCGATGACGAAGAAGAAGAAGAAGAAGTTGCTGATCCATTGGAGATGCGTATTGCAGCCGCAGCTCACGCGGCCGAAGATGCTATTGAGTACCATATTGTCAACTGTATTAGTCCTCCTGTTTTCGACGATGAAGAAGAAGAAGAAGAAGCTTCCGATCCATTGGAGATGCGTATCGAGTACCAGAATAATAAGGTCAACTCCGCAAACCGATGCTTTGGTATCCTGCAAAGTGTGATAGAAGAAATGGATTCGATCCAGAAAGCGGTAATATTAATGGTAGATGTATATAAACAGAAGAAAAAGAAGGTGTCGGTCGTCTATGATCAAGTGGCCGTTAGAAACTTCATTCCACCGGATGAAACCACCTTGGTGGGGCCCGATACTGTCTTGCTCGAAATCATGGAAAAGCTTGCCGGAGGCCAACTCGATTGCCAGGTCATCCCGATCGTGGGAATGGGCGGTATAGGTAAAACCTTTCTTGCCAGAACTATTTACGCTAAACAATTTATTAAGGAGCATTTTGATATCTCTGCTTGGGCTACGATTTCTCAAAATTACGACACGAGAGAAATCCTGTGTGAACTTCTCTCTCAGTCTACTAATAGAAAAAAAGAACAACTTAGTGGGAAGAGCGTAGATGAATTGGGATTGGAGCTCCACAAATACTTATTCAGTCGAAGGTTTCTGATCGTGATGGATGATATGTGGAGTATCGATTCGTGGGATGAGATACAAAACTACTTCCCTAACAACTGTAACGGCAGTCGAGTACTCGTGACGACAAGGCTATCGCAATTGAGTTCTCAATTGAACAACAACGATTACAGCCTTCGCATGAGTTTCCTAGATGAGGCTAGCAGTTGGGAGTTGTTCTCCAACAGGTTCTTATACCCGAGCACACTCCAGAAGAGAAGGTATTACGAGGTGAATTGAGATTTATGCCGCGCACTTGTTCCATTATTTGCGAACATAGTAAAGTTCCATTATGCCGGAATCTGGTATTATTGAGGTCATTACAAGCGCATACCAAAACCATTCGTCGTTGCAAGAATGAAATCTGCCTGAATTCCCTCGTGTTTCGCTATGTCAACCTTCGACACCTTGCTATCAAAGCTCCAGCGGTGTCGGTCCTTCCCTCCATTACTCGCCTTTGGAATTTGCACACACTTATTGTTTCATATCAGTTCTTGTTCGAGCCCACCTTGGTCGCTGATTTCTGGAAAATGCCTCAGTTTAGGCATATTGAGTTCGATACGGATTATGCGCGTCTCTCGGATCCTCCAAAAGGCGATGCGGTGGTCATCATGGAAAATCTACACACAATCAAAGGAGTAAGGAACTTGAAATGCAGCGAAGACGTGGTTAAGAGAATTCCCAACATCAAAAGATTGAAATTGCAATATAATAGATCTGTTTTTGATGATGATGAGGATGAGGATGCTGATGTTGATGTTAATGACGATGAAGATGTGTATTTTGTTGGCAACTTGAAATATCTATCTCGACTGGAATTCCTCTCGGTCCACTTTTTACCGGTAGGGCGGACTAGTCCTATGCAGAAGATCACATTCCCACACTCCCTTAAGAAGTTGAGTCTTTACATGGAGTTTGAGTTTGAATGGGACGACATGTTGGAAAAGATCGGTTCGTTGCCTCTTCTCGAGAAGCTCCAACTGTCAGCTGGGCGCTTCGGGAAAGGTAAGTGGGAAATAGGCGAAGAGCAATTCCCAAGCCTCGTATACTTGGAAGTGTTCTTGTGCGAGGGTCTCGTAAAGTGGACGGCGTCGGAAGAGGATTCGACCATATTCTTCCCACGCCTTGAACATCTTCTTCTTGGTAACTTGACAGAGCTTAAGGGAATCCCTTTTGAGCTCGGAAACATCGATACGCTCAAGAGTATAAAGTTGACCGAGTGCGGAGAAGACTTAGTGAAGTCTGCGAAAGAGATGTTCGATGAGCAAGTCGAGTTGCAAGGAGGGGAAGATGAACTAAGTTTTCATGTTCATGTTACAGTTACAGAAAACCAACAACATCTGCTGAACTTGGCGGCTCCTAAGTTCTTAGTGAAAGGTAGTATTGTACTCCCTCGATCTCGATCTCGGTAAAGATACAATATTTTTTTTTCCTTTGTAATTTATAAAGAAGTCGGTAAAGATATAATACTTCCTTTGTAATTTATAAAGAAAGTATTGCATTTTTGTTGGGTGGTGTCCTAGCTTTTATGTTAGTATGTCTTAACCGGATTTACCTCTTTCAGTATGTCCTCGATTGTACGCGTAGTGTCCAAGAAGAATTCGTTATTCGTGACTCACATAGATGATGCTCATATTCTGCCAGGGTCAAATCCTTGTGCTCCATTAATCGAAAAAGGCAAACTATAAATTGTAAATGTTTTTAAATGTTATTACATAATTTAAAATATTTTTTAAATATTTTAAAGTTTTACATTAAATACTTTAATTCAAAACATTTACAAATTTTTTTAATGATATAAAATAATTTTTAAACAATAGTTTTAAAATTATTATTAATATTTCTTGAACATCTTTAAATTTATTATAATAATTTGAAATACATTTAATAGGTGCAAATAAGTTTTAATATTTCTTGAACATCTTTAAATTTATTATAATAATTTGAAATACATTTAATAGGTGCAAATAAGTTTTTCATAAGCAATTAAAATTTTAAGAGGAAATTACCATATTGATAATTGATTTTGATAAGTGAGTCATTATTAAAGCTATGTATATACTCTATTTATAATTAATTAGTCAACTATATACCGATAATATTTATTTTTGGAATGAAATCCAAATTGGTACCGTACTTAGATCTCCGAATCTGATCACGCTCTCACCCTTAACCTTTAATCACTCCGGACTTGACAGCCAATAACACACTGTCGAATACTTTCCGATTCCAAACGAACGAGAACCCATAGTTGATCGAGTAAACTTCAAAACTCGATCGAATAGTATTCCACGCAGCTTGAAATGACAGCACGGTAAGGCACAACCTTAGCATCAAATCCAAACACCGGAATCGGCATGTCGATAAAGTATCGTATAATCGAATTCGTATACCCGCTCTTGATATATAATTTTATATATTACTATTAATAAGTTTGTAGTATAATTTTTATAATCTTTTTGTGATTTAATTTTCATTTGAATAGTGAGAAACGTGCACCTTGCACGGTGAGTAAGCGACAATGTGTTTCTCAATATCACCAATAATTGCAATTATTCTCGACCAACGTTTTCATGCACCAAAACTTCACGAGGAAATTGACTATATAGTGAATATATAATCTAAAATTTGTCTTATGTATAGTTTAATTAATATTTCTACATGCCTGAAATTACTATTTTGCCCTTGTTAAAATATGACTCGAATCCGTAAGAATTTTGTTTCCTTATTTAGGAAAATTAGAATTATATTTAATATAATATAATTTTATTCCTTATTGGATTTAGGAGTCATATATTAGGAAAAATGGTTTATTCCTATTCCTATTGGTTACCTAATTTGATAGGTTTTATACACCTATAAATAGGGATCTCCATAGACACAATTAGATGTGTGTTGAACACCAAGAGAGACACCATGTGATAATATTGTGTGAGATTAGAGAGTTTTAGAGTGGATATCAATCCTTGTAATCGTGAGAAATATTATAGTGAATTCTTCGTCGTTCCTCCAGTGGTTTTTCCCGATTTGGGTTTCCACGTAAATTCCTTGTCTTCTCTTTTATTGTTGAGTTATTTTCGGGGTTCCGCATTATTATTCGTACTATACATCGTCGATATGATCTGCAACAAGTAGTATCTAGTGACACCGGTCTTGATCGTGTGGCGTTCAGAGCTTTGTCCTCTAACAAGTGGTATTAGAGCCAAGTTACGATCCTAAAAGCTAACAGCCCTTCAAACGGTTTTCCAAGATTAAGGCTTTTATTTTTATATTTTAATTCTCATTAACAAAGTCAAAAGTGTTTCCATTTCTTCACGAGGAGGAAGATGCAAAGAGGGTTCGCAATCACTTGCAGACAAAAAAATTATGTATAGTAGCTAGAGAGGTGAGTAATTAATTAATTAATTTCAGATTCTACTTCAGATTTTGATTTTTTTTAATAAATCAAAATAAGGACCACTACAATTTACTGGTATTATGTATAAATCTGAATGTATTAGTAATATATATTTTAAAGTTGAAATCATCATTGTTATTTAGTAAATGTAATAATGAATTAAATTCGTAATAATACAAATTTATATAGTTTCATAAGAGTGAAGCAGTTCTGATTGATTTTTTCGACCATAACTGCTCAATTTTTAACTAGACAACGTCTCGTTTCGCTGTTTTCGGTTCCATCGTCGAAAATTCTAAAAATGTATATTAAAAAAGAAGGTATTGTATTATTATTGAAAAAAAAGGTGCCTTTATAGCTGTATTTTGGCATCAAACTAAAAAAAATCAACTTTTGAAAATGTTCTTGTTTGAAAATATAACTGTCCCTACTTGATTTTTTATTTTCTATTTTTTTGCTTTTTTTTACATATATAAATAGACCTCATAAAACATCTTTAAACTCATGCAACCAAACTACAACTAAATATACACACACAACACACACAATTTGATATTATGGAGAAGATCATAAATCTGGCATCCGAAAACGGGGTCTTGATCTTCAGCAAGAGCAGCTGCTGCTTGTGCTACACGGTCCAGATTCTCTTTCAAGAACTCGGCGTGCACCCGATGGTCCACGACATTGACCACGATCCCTTCGGAAAGGAAATCGAGATGGCCCTTTTGGGGATGGGCTGCCGGGGCCCACTGCCGGCGGTTTTCATAGGCGGCGAGCTGGTGGGGTCCACCAACGAGGTGATGTCCCTCCACCTGAGTGGGTCCCTCACTCCGCTTCTCAGGCAGTATCATCATGCCGCTAATTAGTGTAGTTGGATTAATCGTTGGCGGGAAAAACTGAACATTCAGAATTTTATGTAATGATTAATTATGTCATGTGGTGGTATGTAGGATAATAATAAGGTTTTGCTCTGTAATGAGAGAGAGCTTGGTTAGTGATTAAGTGCAGGAGTTTTAGTTATTTAATGTAGCTATAATTATCTGTGTAAATTAATTTGTTTTAGGTCATTTGTTAGTCAAAGAATGTGTTTATTGATGTTTGACAGTTGATTTTGTTTATGTGATTATTTGATGATTAAAAATTGTTTTTTATTTTTTCAAAATGCAAGAGATTATATTCATATAAATGAGCATGGTAAACATTTATTTTTCGTATGAAACTTTTTTTGTAAGTAAAGTTGTAAGATTGTATTTTCCGTTCAATCAAGAGTTTAAAGTATTTTTTAGTTTAAAGTTTTTTTTTTTTTTTTTGACTTTTAAAGTGAGGGTATTCAATAGTGTTTAAAATTTATTAAAATCTTGAGCTATTCAAGTATTCAATACAAATTTTAAAAAATCTTTAAAAAATTATATATTAAAAATCAATAAATTTTAAAAGTTTACAGATTTCTTTTGAATAATTGTAAAAAAAATTCAATAGGAAAATCTCTCTTAAATAAAAATGAGATTTCAACGCATTTCTATTTTAATTAACTAATTTATTATTAAAAAATAATAAACTCACCAAATGTATAAATAAACATAATAAAATTAGAGAACTTGAAAAAAATAATTATTTTTAAAAAATAATTTATTTTTATATGTTTAATATATATGTATATATTATAAATAAATTTATTTAAAAAATTATTTTTAAAAAATATAATTAGTTTTTTTAATTTTTTACAAAAAATAATATATATATATATATATATATATATATATATATATATATATATATAATTATATAATTATAATGTAGTACTAATAAAGAATTGAAAAACATTTGTAAGAAAGAAGTAGTATTAGTATATTTTTTTTGTTTGTGCATAATGTTTTGGAACATAAATATTACTACGATTTTTTGGGTTTTTCTTTCCGTACTACTCTAATGGGTACTACCCTGACTCATTGATATTTTACATGTGTATTTGTAAAAAAATTAGAAATAAAACTTGTGATAGAGAAAAAAAGTAAATACACGTGACATTTGTTAGGTACTAACCGTGAGCTAGCATAAAATGAGCTGATTTTTTAACATAATATCCAAACTCGTATTCGATTCCATATTTATTTTAGTTATTAATTTCATAATTAAATTAAATTATATACTATGAACTTGTTCTTTTGGACTGAAACTGTTTGAACGAAGGAAAATTCCATGCTACCCATAAAGGTTGTGCTCACATATGATTGAACTGAACTAAATTAATTTTTTTATAAAAATAATAATTATTATTATAAATCATTAAATATATTTTTAAAAATATTAATTATATTGTGATATTAACTAAATTGTATATTTAAAAATTATTGATTTAAATTATTTTACATTTATTTTATTTTAATTTATTTTGAAATGAACTTAATATCTGTACTGAACTTGAACTGAAATTTGGACTGAACTGAAATGGATTGAAATTAAGGCCAAAATCAAACCGTTTGAAAAGTTTTTACTATTAAATTAAAAAAAATTGTTTTTTTATTTATTAAATTATATAAAATATAAGTATAATAATATGAACTGAAATGGATTGAAATTAAGTTCAAAAGTTTTTTAAACAGTTTTGAAAAGTTTTTACTATTAAATTAAAAAAATTGTTTTTTATTTATTAAATTATATAAAATATAAGTATAATGAGTATTATTGGATAAGTAATAAAGAATATAAGATTATAAATAAGTTAGTGGGAATACCGGATTCAGGACCACCTCATAAAATAAATAAGTTCTGAGGCCCTGTCCATAAAAGTAGAAGTTTATTAGGCAATTGGCTTGGAAAAGTCTACACTACCCTCGCTGTTTAACAAATGAATATAAATTGTATATGTAATTTAAAATAGAATTTCTCTTTTAAAAATTAATAATAAAACTCCAATACAATTTCAGACCACCCACGGTTAAAGTACGCCGTTAGACTATGCACGATAATAAGACACCGTGACATCATTCACGATTATCGTACGCCGTGAGTTCATCCACGATGAATAGACACCGTGAGACCATCCACGATAAATGGACACCGTGAGAACATCCACGATAATCCAACGCCGTGAGAAGTACATCATAACTGGACACCGTGAGAACATCCACGATAATCGCACGCCGTGAGACAGTACATGATAACTGGACACCGTGTGCTCATCCACGATAGTCGCACGCCATGAGACAAATCTCGATAAATGGACACCGTGATACAATATACGATACTAAGACAACGTGACACCATTCACGATAATCGTACGCAGTGAGTTCAATAACGATAAATAGACACCGTGAAAAAATACACGATAACTGGACACCGTGATCCCAACCATGATAATCCTACGCCGTGAGTTTATTAACGATAAATAGACACCGTGTGAACATCCACAATAAATTTACACCGTGAAACCATATACGATAAGTGGACATCGTGAGCTAATCCACGATAATCGCACGCCGTGTGACCATCCATGAATACCGTAAGACAAAATGATAATCATACGCCGTGAGACCAGACACAATACATGGACACCGTAGTATACCATACACGATAATTAAAAGCGACTGTGTGATAAATTTGAATGAGAAGCTCAAAAAGATAAACCCTAAAACTTGAGAAAAATTGACGGATCATAACACTAAACCCTAAACACTCTCGGTCAGCGGTATACAAAAAAGCTGAATGAACAAAAAAATAACATCACATCAGTGAATCTCCTCTTTGGACATCTGGTCAGCAGCAAAGGTTTTTGAGACTCGACCAGACTGGTGATTTCAACGGAGACAAGGAGCTTAGGCTACATGCACACTCCGAATCGAATGTGAAAAAGGTGACCGATAAATACCACGGAGGTTTTGGAAACTCGTGTATCTCGTCAGGTTTTCGACAGAAATGCAAATAAGGTTACATGCACTCCGAACCATATGTGAAGAAGGTAACAGACAAATACTACGTAGGTTTTGGAAACTCGAGTGTCTTGGGGAAAATGATCTAGGCAAATGATGGTTTTATTTTTGAGGCTCGTGTATCACCATACAGTAATGCAACTAATCGTATTTATAGGCTTAATATTGGGATCTAATTTAAGTCATCCAACAACCCGGATTTCAATCGTTACACGAAACGATTCAACTGCCAACTACCCTTATTAATTACTCGTATTAATAAAATTAATAGTAAATCAACCCATCCAACGCTCCATATCCATTATATGACCATTCAATTCAGGGAATCGATGCGTATCTGTTCTGAGTCATCCCACCGCCGGACTTCAATCGTTGCACGAAACGTCTCATAAACAGATCAACTCCCAACCACTACCATTAAACACAATGCGATTATTAAATTAAGAAAATAAATAAAACCCTAGAACTGTGTCGCCGTGGGGTTCCCTCAGTGGATTGTAACACCGTGCAACTGTATTAGGTAGAAAAACTTTAAACCTAATGGGTAGTTGTGGTTAGATCTCGGTGGACTGTGTCACCGTGGAACGGAAAATAAATTGCAATGTCGCCGTGGATATTTCACGACAACAGAATAAATACACCGTGAAATATTATTAATCCGTGCAATAAATTACGGAGCTATATCACCTTATACCAATGCACGGTTACACACACCCGTATTCAATACGAATTTGGTTGATCCCGATAGAATTTGGGTTTCAATACGAATGAGAAACGTGTGAGCATGATTAATAAATAACGGTGATATTATAATATTTTAATGATAAATTAAGGAAAAAGTACAGTAAAGATCGATGGTTCAAAACCATAAACCCTAAACCCTAAAACCTATTGTGAAAAATTGATGGATCAAAACCCTGAACACTATCAATCGAAAAGTAGCAACATCTTGAGGAAACTCTACTGGACGGTGAAAAGAAAATAAAATTAAAGTTTCACAACATGAAAATCTCCGTTCAATACAACTTGAAGATTAGTACTTGAGCCGCTTGAGCATGGACCATGAATCGTTAGGAAGCCATTCGAAGTCGGACGACATAACCGAAAGAGATCCCGATCAATCCCCATTGATTTGCCAAGGATAACAGGAAGAGATCCCGACCAATCCCCATATCGAGCTGCCCAGGAAGAAGAGTGTCTGCCAAAAAGGAGGGTCTGGGCAGGATATATCAAAAAGGGATTTCTTCTGCTGGCGGATAAGAAGATGGTAAATGGCAGATAAGAAGATGGTTAATGATGGTTTTCTTTTGGAAACTCGAGTATCTCGATACAGTAATGCATCTGTGAAATTCAAAATTGTGAGATGATAACTGATACTCCATTAAAAAACAAACAAAAAGGAGTATCGACGAGTGTAGAAAAATGGAGTTTTTCCGTTCGTATTTATAATCTTAATATTCTGATATATTTTAAGTCATCACAGCACCCGGATTTCAATCGTTCCACGAAACGATTCAACTGCCAACTACGCTTATTAATTATTCGTATTAATAAATTAATAGTAAATCACCCCATTCAACGCTCTAAATCCATTAATATGATATGACCATTCAATTCAGGGAATCGATGCGTCTCTGTTCTGAGTCATTCCACCGCCGGATTTCAATCGTTGCACTAAACGACTCAACTCCCAACCACGCCCATTAAACACATTGCGATTAATTAATTAAGAAAATAAATAAAACCCTAGAACTGTGTCGCCGTGGGTTCCCTCGGTGGATTGTAACACCGTGCAACGGTATTAGGTAGGTAGAAAACCCTAAAACCTAATGTATCGCCGTGGTTGGAACACGGTGGATTGTAACACCGTGTAAGGCTCATAAATGAGAAATTAAAGCCATAGAACAGGGTCGCCGCGGGGTTCCCTCGTTGGATTGTGACACCGTGCAACAGTATTAGGTGTAAAACCCTTAACATAATGTGTCGCTGTGGTTTGAGCACGGTGGATTATAACACCGTGGAAGGCTCATAAATGAGATATAAAACACAGAACAGTGTCGACGTCAATTCCTCGTTTTAGAATACACCGTGAATTAATTCCACAACGTGAAATAAGGGGGTGAAATAATTAACCCAGCTTACAACGTTACACGGTTTTACAAACATGTATTCAACACAATAAAAATACACAGTAGACCATGATTCGTTTATCAAGGAATGCAGTAGGGTGTGGAAGACGGATCGAAATAAATGAAAATACAGTCGAAGTGTGTTCATTACAAAATTTACAATGGAAACCATAAAGAAAATTATTAAACAATTTAAACTTAACAAAAGTAGTCTTA
The DNA here is from genome assembly GCA_954870475.1 of Euphrasia confusa. Lineage (NCBI taxonomy): Eukaryota > Viridiplantae > Streptophyta > Magnoliopsida > Lamiales > Orobanchaceae > Euphrasia > Euphrasia confusa. The sequence continues at coordinate 1,438,841 of OX940949.1, forward strand.
TTACAATTGATGGATCAAAACCCTATTGAGAATTACAATTGATGGATCAAAACACTACTGAGAATTACAATTGATTGATCAAAACCCTACTGGGAATTACAATTGATGGATCAAAACCCTACTGGGAATTACAATTGATGGATCAAAACCCTAAACCCAGAACCATACTTGGTTAAACAAAGAAAAAAAAAGAAATCCAACCCGCCTCAGAATCTACTCTCTGGATGGGAAGAAATTCGAAAACCTTCTTTTTCTTTTTCCTCAATCATAGCCTGTTATGATCTCAACATATGGCCAGATTCACCGCTACGGAGAAAGTGGCTCTTGAACAGATCAATATCTAACAAAGATACTCGAGATGTTTTGGAAACTCGAGTACCTCGTTATTGATGATCTAGGGAAAAGAAGGTTTTCTTTTGGAAACTCGAGTATCTCGATACAGGGCTGCAACTATGAATTTGAAAGATGCGTGGTGAAAACCGCTCCATAAGAAAAAAAACAACGCAGAAAACATGGAGAAAAAATTGGGTATAGAAAAAAAAATGGTTTTTTCGTTCGTATTTATAGGCTCAATTTTCTGACCTAATAAAGTGATCCCGCCGCCGGCTTTCAATCGACTCACGAAACGACTGACCTTTAAACTACGCCCATTAAAAACCTAGAACTGTGCCTCCGTGGGTATTTCACGGTTGATTAAATCACCGTGTCGCGGTCACTGTGACTTTGGTAACGTGACTACACCTCTGAATGGGTCGTCGTGATGTTAGCACGGTGCATTCTAACACCGTGTACGTACATGTTATAGGTGACATAAAAAAACCTAATCCTCCGTCATCGTTGGTATCCCACGGTGCGTAAGCCGTGGTATTTTCATATACAGTATGACATAGAAAACTTAACCCCCCATCCACCACGATATCCATTAATTAGATATGACCGTGAAATTCAAAGAATTTATGATGTGTGTCTGTTCTGATCCTCCTCCCACGACCCAACCCAACTTCCAACTACGCTCATTGATGGTCCAGATATGATATGATATGACCATTCAATTCAGGGAATTGATGAGTATCTGTTCTCACGTCATCGCCGGATTTAAATCGTTTCACGAAATCACTCAATTCCCAACCACCCCCATTAAACACATTGCGCCGTGGGTTTATTACAGTGGATTTCCTCACCGTGTAACGGTTACTGTGACGGTCTATGTGACACTGATAACCCTTGATAAAAACCCTTACCCACCGTTGCCGTTGGTATCTCACGGTGTATTGTGAAACCTTTATTAGTTTATTAACCCCTCAACTACCCACTTTTGGCGTGTATACATAAGCACCGTAACACGCTGAAAACCCTAATTTTTATAAAATCAAATTTCATATTCAATGGCCACCCCAATCCCGATTTGTAGATTCTTCAAAGTTCTGGACACCATTGATTTCCGTGAAGTTTGTCGTTTACCTTCTGATTTTGCTCATGAACATGAGTATCTGGCAGGCAGGGCTACTTTGCTTGGAGATTGTGAGACACTCGCCTCATTTGCCACCGCTCGTGCCCCGTGGTCCGTGGAAATCTCTTGGGTCAACGGTTACGTGTGCTTTCGTCGTGGCTGGACCGATTTCTGCACGGCTCATCATCTTAAATTCGGTTATTTTTTGGTTTTTCACTACGCCAAGAAATTGGGTCCTTTCTTTGTCAATGTCTACAATAAAGATGGTCTCGAGATTCGGAACTTTTCCGATCCTAAAGCACCTGGAGACCCCCTTCTGCCGACCATATCTAAGGTTGTAGAAGAGATCCTGTTTGAGAAGGTGGTGGAAGTGGTGGAGCTCTCGGACGATGAGGACGATATGGACGATGAAGCAGACGATAAGGACGAAACGACTGATTTTGGCGATGACGCAGATGGCGAGGATGATGAACCATGAATGCAAAGAATGTTTCTTTCTGCGTTTTGTTTATGAACCGTATGTTTTTATTTTTGCTTTTACAGTATGTTTTTCTGGTTTCGTAACTACTACACTACGTAGTCTACGTTATAATACTGTACTAGTGCTTGTTTTTCTTTGTTAATATATTTCGACCTTCTCCCACCGTACACGAGTAACCGTGTGACTTTAGCGTTTGAAGATATTACCGTGCGCCAAGGGTCGTGTGATTGAACCGTGGCAAAAGGCAACCGTCCTCTTTTTTTTTTTTTTTGGTTTTTGGGAATCCCGGTAATTTAATTTATTAAATATTAAAAGATGAATAAAAAGGTTGAATAAACCTGCGGCTTCAAAAGCTGTTCTGTTCACTGACAAAACCCTGCCACGTACATTGATTTGACCGTCGCACGGTACTTACTCACGGTGAGGTCTCACGACATTACCGTGTAAGTATGAACAATGACGTTTTCACGTGATTCTTGCACAATCGCGATAATCTTTTTGGCAAAATGCTTAAGCAAAGTTACTTTCCTATGGAATTGATTATATTGAACCTAAAAAATTCCACAATAATCCATCAAACGATTAAATTTGACATACCATGTGCAATATGATCACATTTGAGAGTAAATTGTTACCAATGAACTACACATCTCTTGAATTTGAGACATGCACTACTGCAAATCGCATCGTACGTCTTCAATTTCAAATACCATACGTCTCCTAGCCTGAAACATGACCCCGTTGATGGTAACGACGCCTTAAAAGTGTATACAAACGATTGACGATCGTTTTTTTGCGGGTTGAACAAGCCACGGTGTAGATGTATTGATGACCAACGTAACGCCGTGCAGATACAACCGTGAAACTAAATGACCGTGCGAAACGGCTTCCATCCTCTCATTTATTTTCCGGTGTTTTAACTCGAATTTTAAATAAAAGAATAAAGGATGACTATACCCGCCTGCAAAAGCTGTCCTGATAACTGACACCACTAATATTTCGCGTGCATCGGTTATCCCGCTCCAATACGAAAATACGCCATCTAAAAAAAGAACTCGTTCAATTTCAAAAATGTTTAAAATTGATTTGATAACCACACGGTGTTGTATCACGGTGACGTCTCGTGAGGTCACCGTATGAGCATGAACACTCACGTTTTCGTGTGATTCTTGCACAATCGCAATAATCTTTTTGGCTAAATGCCTAAGCAATGTTAATTTCCTATGGAAATGATTATATTTAACCTAAAAAATCCACAATAGTCCATCAAACGATTAAATTTGACATACCATGTGCAATATGATCACACTTGAGACTACTCCAGATTGTTACCAATTTTAAGTTTTAACTAAACATCTCTTGAATTTGAGACATGCACTACTGCAAATCGCATCGTACGTCTTCAATTTCAAATACCATACGTCTCCTAGCCTGAAACATGAACCCGTAGATGCTAACGACGCCTTAAAAGTGTATACAAACGATTGTCAATCGTTTTTTTCGGGTTGAACAAGCCACGGTGAAGATGTATTGATGACCATGTATCACCGTGCGTATACAACCGTGAAACTAAATGACCGTGCACAATATACGTTTTACTGAGCCGTGCGTAAAACGGCTTCCCCCTCTCATTTATTTTCCGATGTTTTAATTTTAATTTTAAATAAAAGAATAAAAGATGAATACCCGCCTGCAAAAGCTGTCCCAATAACTGACACCACTAATATTTAATTTCAAATATTTTTAGAATGGATTTGATAACCACACGGTGTTGTATCACGGTGACGTCTCGTGAGATCACCGTGTGAGAGTGAAGACGTCTTAAAATTCAAATACAATAACCGTCGCCGTTGGTATATCACGGTATATTGTAAAACCGTGCCACGGGGCATTGGTATACCGTGAAATGTTTATAGATGACATTATTAAAACAGTGTCGTGAATCGTGAACATACACGACCGAAAGTACACACGGTAAATTTACACCGTGAGATATATCACAGTCGTGGTTCGTGCTGATACAAGACCGTAAGTGCACACGGTGATCAACAATTTTTTTTAGATACAGTCATTGATAGTTTTGCACACGGCGCTGATCCACCACACGGTGATAAACACACGGTTATACATACAACGGCATACAGTATATGAAAAGTTTACTCTCTTGCAAACCAAAACGAAACCAACTGTTATCCATCCCTTAATCAAAAAGGGAGTTCAATGTCTTTGCAGGACATCCAAAATATCTTCAGTGCTATGTTTTTTCTGACAGCTTTGATATCGATGTCGTCCGCGTTACGATACAATGATGGGTCGGTGAGCAATCGTTTCAAATACATTGTGCAGAAAGGACCGCAAGAGTGGTTGTCATCTTGGGCAAATTGGTCTTCGGCTGGCATGACCTTGAGCTTGAAGTCTTCCGTTTTCACAGGTAATCTTTTTCTTTCCCAGTAACCTGTTTCCTCCAACATTCGAGGTAAGACCTTCAACAAACACTCGAACTCAGGGGCGCGAGGGTTCACACCAGGCTCATAGTTATGAGCTAACGAGTCATACAGCTCGACAGTCCAATCATCAAAACAAATTCGAACTACGACCCAATGTCCTGGAAGATGACAAACCATGACGGCCTTCACATAAAATAAGTAAACGATATCATGAGTGCTTAATTAGTGTTCAGAGTTTGTGATTTAGGGTATATGATTGTAGTACTTACGTGGGAATATCTGAACCATTCGTAATCGTCTCTTAAACTGCCTGGGAGTTCCCCATTTGGAATGTTCAATGAGTTGTAAGCATGTTTGAAGGTCATCTGAAGACGTGCAACGAAAATATATAAGGTCATAAGTGAGCTAGATTTTATTGAGTTCATACCACGGAGTTTATGAAAACTTACAAAATAGTTTGGGGGTAAAATTACGAAGGATTCCCTAGGCCACTTTTCCTTTTCCATTTTTAACTCCATGTAACTGCAGAAGATAGTTATCACCTGATATAAAAATACTAGTTGGTAAGTATATAAAATTTATTTCTGAATTATACTACTATATACCTTAAATTTGCAATGGTTACCTCTTCGTCGAAGTCCCAGTCCACGTTTTCAATGTCAAGAAACGTTTTCCGTTTCACGGTAATTTGCGTGCCACGGAAATGTACACAATCGACAGAAGATTTGGTCCGTTTGGATTGTCTCAGAAACGACCGATATGCTTTTACAACGGCTTCAAGTCCTTCACTGGGAGAAAGTGGTGTCTTACCGTGAGTTTGGGGAGCATTTTTCGCCGCTTCAGGCTTACGAGTTCTCAGCCTACGGGGAGAAACAATTGGCCTACCAACATTTTCGCACGCATCTGTGGGATTCACTGTGAGCTGATCGGTGGGATTCACTGTGAGCTGATCTGTGGGATTCACTGTGAGCTGATCGGTGGTAACACGGCTCATTTTTCTCTTCATCAGTAGGAATCAAGGTTTCATGAACAACTTCAATCTGAAACTTATCAACACAGAGTATTAATATTCCACCGCGTGAAACAAATACTATTACTAGCAAAATATAAGTAGGAGTAGATGGTTACGTACCTCTCCTTGGAAGAAAAGATCATCGCAATCAGTCTTTGTTGTAGATGTACTCCACATCAAACAACGTGGCACTTTCATATTCGGATCACGTTGACCACATAACTGACCGATATCCGGAACGGACTCGAACATCCAAATTATAAAAGCCCAACTGGGGCCATAGACGTGGTACGAAGTTTTTTCTGCTAATTCAGGGTCCATCGCTGTTGTTTCGAGGTAGTAGCTCAGAGCCTGGTAGGAATAAGCGCCCCATGGAAAACACTGCCACTTTTCCGGCTCATCCACTAATGCCCATGCCCAGTCCTCGACATACATTTCAGCGGATCGACAAAGAAAGAAGGAATAGTAGACGATGAGATTGGCGACTTTAATGTAATCCTCCAACGAGGCAGGTTGTTCACCATCGAAGAGTTGTTTGGCCGCAAATAACTTGCGTAGATCATTGCTTCTTACACGCTTCCCACCGAATAGCCGCTTATTTAAGCTACCTGGAGCAGACTGGGGTGTGGCATGGATGTCAAATTCATCGTAGATGCCGAAATTCAGTCCCGTTACAATGGCATAAGCGGCGGGTGTGAGTTTCGCAGTCTTACCACCGACGTAGAACCAATGCTCCTTCTCCGGTATTGACGGACCTGACAACTCTCGACATACGAGGTGGTGCAAAAAATTAGTGCTTGATTTGGCAGTAAATCTTATTCCCAGAACACTTTTCATGTAAGGCAGCGCAAAAAAATCGCGAACTGCGACAGCATCACCCCCGATATCTTTTATCGTGTCCGTGATCAGTTTCAGAACTTCGTAGCGAGTATACAAATTGAGACTTAAAGTGACCGACTGCAGATTGGTTGGTCTCTTCCATTCAAATCCAGACTGAAATATGAAATAAATAAATACAGTAAGTATTAAAGGATAAAAAATGAGAAATATAACGACACGGTGAAATTACACCGTAAGAAAAAAACCATAGAATATCAAGGTGTAAATTCACCGTGAACATACAAAGCTGTGTTCTTCCACGGTGAACATTACACACGACCTTGAACATATGGTGAATATGTTTTTCCACGGTTTACTTTATACACGGTGTTTGTACACCGTGAAATAAAACGCTGTCGTGGATCGTGCTCGTACAAGACCGTAAGTACACATACACCGTGAAATAAAACGCTGTCGTGGATCGTGCTCGTACAAGACCGTAAGTACACATACACCGTGAAATAAAACACTGATCGTGCTCGTACAAGACCGTATGTACACATACACCGTGAAATAAAACGCTGTCGTGGATCGTGCTCGTACAAGACCGTAAGTACACATACACCGTGAAATAAAACGCTGTCGTGGATCGTGCTCGTACAAGACCGTATGTACACATACACCGTGAAATAAAACACTGTCGCGGACCGTGATCGTACAAGACCGTAAGTACACATACACCGTGAAATAAAACACTGTCGTGGATCGTGCTCGTACAAGACCGTATGTACACATACACCGTGAAATAAAACACTGTCGCGGACCGTGATCGTACAAGACCGTAAGTACACATACACCGTGAAATAAAACACTGTCGTGGATCGTGCTCGTACAAGACCGTAAGTACACACGGTAAATGTACACCGTTAGATGAATCATAGTCGTAAATCGACAAGACCGTAAGTAGACACGGTGTATGTTACCCGTGAGATATATCACCGTCTTAAACTCTACCGTGATAATACACGGTGATAAAACTCACGGTTGAACCGTCGTCTACTAGAACTGACACACAAACGCATGCGAAAAAATTGCAGAGAGCAATAAACCATTAACCATTTTAAAATGTCGGAAACAAAAACCCTATCTTGAAAGGATATACCAATATCAAATTACAATCGAATGATTTACAAACATCAAAGCTCGAATAATCGAAAGTTCGAAAGCTAGGGTTATGGACTTACCGGAGGTTGAGCGCGATTGTCTGGGTTGTCCATGTTGTCACTGCTTGCCATAATGATGATCGTCGGAGACGGAGTTGAATAGTTGATACGATAACGGTCGGGGCTGGTGTTTCACCGTGGCGGCGCTCGTCGTGCGTGTGAATTTCAAAAGTCGAAAATTGATTTTGTGGGGCAACTTTATTTTTCTGATATTCTTTTTGTTATTTTGTAATATTCGATTTGTTTTTTGTGAGAAAAGATAACTTTTGAGGGCACTTAAGTCTTTTCATTCAAATTTGCCTACTTAACTTCCATTTTTATGGACGGGGCTTCAGAACTTGTATACTCTTATGCTTTGGCCTTAAAATGCCTCCGCCCCAATAAGTTATAACACCATCCCAATGGGTTTAATTAGAAATCGCGTTTCGGGAACAACGATTTTAGGTTTCTGGCAAACGATTATCGCCGCAGTGGAAATTGAAATCCTTTGACCTAACTAATAATCGCCGTCGCCGCGATTTAGGGTTAGTCCGTATGAGCATTTTTTTTCTGATCGAAACAATGTGTTCTGATTATTAGCTGCTATTTAGGTGTCAGCGACGTAGGAGTAGAAGATGCATAATCAGAAGACAATTTTCCGATTAGATATTTATTCGCCGTCTCTGTCACGAGGAAGCCACCGTGAGTTTTTGTGCGTCTGTTTTTTTTTTTTCTTTTTAATACAGTATTAATTTAGTTTTTTTTTTATGTTGTGGTAATTGCATCCGAATGAGGTTCACTGAGATTGTCTGTTTAAGATGTTAAAGCAAGTAAAAATCACTCGTAGTTATTTTTTCAATTTGGTGATTTACTGCTGATTGTGAATCTATGATTGATTAGTGTGAAATTATTAAGTTGTCACGTTAAGCGATGCATATCAAACGAGTTATCTGGCATCTGGTTGTGTAGGTTTTATGTTTAAAACTTCCGTTCAAGTGTGGTTTGATTGATTTGATTTTGGGCTGTTTCTTCTTATGTAGGTTAATAGGCTATGTTCGAATCTTGGTGTAATGTTTGGAGAATACTTCTGACTTCTGAGATACATGCTAAATCTACGGGGATGGTGTTAGACTTTCATTATTATATGTTGGATGCAGTACGAAAGCTCGCTTGATATAATGAAATAATCGCAGTAGAGGCTTTTGGAATCAAATCTTTGTTTTACCATCCTTGTTCGTGTAACGGATTTGGTAACTTGATGTGAAGCGACCACAACATTAGTAGGTAACAATCTCACCATTTGTACAATTGTGTGATTCTTACATTCTTGGATAGATTTGCTTATTTGTTCCGATGCAATTATCATCTACAGAGTTGGTGGTCGAGAAAACTTCTTCCATTGTACGAAGTATATGGTTAGTAGTTCTTGTAATCTTTATAGTGTGTTATTTACAATCAGTTTATTTCTATTTGTGATGTAATGTCATGGTTGTTAACATGCACGTTCTTTTCAATGGAAATTGATTTACGCTATTTTAGATCTTGCATTGTGGGATGATTGTTTGTAATTATCATCATGTTCGTGAGTAAAGGATCTTTCTATGCAATAAGTCTTCGCGATAATTACTCGTGTATTGCGGACTCATGGAGTTGTGGGCTAATAACACACTTGAAGTGGAGGTGAGGTTGAAATGTTTTCTTCTTATGAACAGGGTAAATAAATACAACTACTATGAAATGTAGTATAAGGACAATGGCGATTTTAAGGGTCTGTTCGACAATTACTTAAATTGAGGCATTTTCTACATATCATCGAAATCATCAGTGAAATCAATCGGTAATTCGTGATTGTTCTTAATGTATTGTTTATTGTCCTTACAAGGTTACCTTTGCTCGATGATATGTGGAAAATGCCTCAATTTAGGTGTACTGAGTTCGTTGATAACTGTTTGTTTCATCCTAGAAAATTTGGAATTAATTAGATTGAACAACAGGTTAATTACATTTTTACAACTTGAAATTTACTGTTTTTTACGGTTTCCAATCTCGCCGAAAAGTTGTTGCCGATCACATCTTCGTGTTTTTATATCTATTGGACTGCTTGCTCGACTCGGCTTCATCTTTACTCAGATTTTTTTTTCCATTTTAGACAGGTTGGAAAATGTAAAAAATTCAAACACGGGAACAAAAAATGAAAAAAACACCTAAACTTTGTGATGTAAAAATATAATTAACCCTCAGAATAATTTACTTCATACTAGTAGCTACCAATTTTTTGTGTTTGAATCATAAATTGCAGATCCAAGCAAGCAAGTTGTGTTTATTTTATAATTAGAAAAAAAGTCAATGGCTCGTTTCTTTAATTATCGCATCTTTCATTGAAAATGCATAAAATTTTATTTTATGATCCAACGGGCGCCCACTTAATTAAAAAAAAAAAAAAAAAAAAACACAACTTGCTTGCTTGGATCTGCAATTTATGATTCAAACACAAAAAATAAGTTTCATTATTCCAAATTAAACATGACAGCTTATGCATCTTTGCTTTCTCTGATGCGAGTCATCCATGATCTGGAAACTCATCCCTCTCCTCCGATTTCTCTCGACAAACAACAACTCGACTCCATCACTCAACGCATCACATGCTTTGAAGAATTTCTCCATTCCTATATTAGTCCTCCTCCTGTTGCCGACGATGACGAAGAAGAAGCCGCTGATCCATTGGAGATGCGTATTGCAACCGCAGCTCACACAGCTGAAGATGCTATCGAGTACCATATTGTCGACTGCATCAAGCATAAAAAGAAATTTAAAAAGGCAAATGGTTTAAAGATCAAGTCCATTACCCAATGTTGTGGTATCCTGCAAAGTGTGATCGAAGAGATGGATTCGATCTACAAAGTATTAATGGTGGTTGATACACACGAGAAAAAGAAGACGCCGCTAATGGAACACGATCAAGTGGCCATGAAAAATGTCACTGCTTACGTTGTTGCTCGAAGTGAAGCCTTGGTGGGGTCCGATGATGCCTTGCTCGAAATCATGGAAAAACTTGCCGGAGGCCAACTTGATTGCCAGGTCATTCCGATTGTGGGAATGGGCGGTATAGGTAAGACTTTTCTTGCCAAAACTATTTACGCTAAACCATTTGTTAAGGAGCGTTTTGATACCTGTGCTTGGGCTACCATTTCTCAAACCTACCACACGAGAGAAATCCTCTTTGAAATTCTCTCTCAAGTTACTAATAAAAAGAAAGAAGAAGTGAGTGGGAAGAGTGCAGATGAATTGGGATTGGAGCTCCACAAATACTTATTCTCTAGAAGGTTTCTTATCGTGATGGATGATATGTGGAGTATCGATTCATGGGATAACATACAACGCTTCTTTCCTAACAACGGTAATGGGAGTCGAGTACTGGTGACGACCAGGCTATCACAATTGAGTTTGCAGTTGAACAACAACGATTATAGCATGCGCATGAGTTTCCTGGATAAGGCTAGCAGTTGGGATCTCTTCTCCAAAACAGTGTTCGGTGACAAGAGTACTTTATTTGCGAACATGCTGAGGTTGCATTATGCGAGAATCTGGTATTATTGAGGACATTTCAAGCGCCGGAAGAATTCGGAATTTCCAAGGATGATTTCAAGCAGCTGGATTTCGTTGTGTTTCGCTACGTCAACCTGCGTCACCTTTCTATCAAAGTTCCATGGATCTCGTCTTTCTTTCCCTCTATTAGTCACCTTTGGAATTTGCGTACACTTGTTTTTTCTTATTCTATGCTTTACAGTCCCACTGTGGTCGTTGATTTCTGGAAAATGCCTCAGTTTAGGCTCATCGAGTTCCTTGATGACTGTGGGCGTCTCCCGGATCTTCCAAGAGGCGATGCAGAGGTGGTCATCATGGAGAATCTACACACACTTAAAAGGTTATTGGATTTCAAATGTACTGAAGCAGTGGTGAGGAGAATTCCCAACATCAAAAGATTGGAATTGCAATACAATAAAAATGAAATTCATCAGAATGCTTATAAGAATATTGCTTTTGATTTCGATGATGGCGAAGATGTGTATCATCTGGGCAATATGAAAAATATGTGTGGATTGGAATCCCTCTCCTTGTGCTTTTTAGCCGTTAGTCCGAAAACTCCAGTGCGGAAGATTACCTTTCCACACTCCCTTAAAAAGTTGTATCTGTCGATGAACAAGTTTGAATGGTACAACATAATGTTGGAAAAGATCAGTTCGTTGCATGGGCGCTTCGGAGAAGGGAAGTGGGAAATAGCCGAGGGGCAATTCCCCTGCCTCAAATACTTGCGACTACACAATCATACAATCGGAAGCTGGGAGGCATCGGAAGAGGATTCCTCCATCCTTCCACGCCTTGAACATCTTAAGCTTTTACGCTTGTATGATTTGAAGAAGATCCCTTTTGAGCTTGGAAACATCGATACACTCAAGAGTATAAAGTTATTGGACTGCAGAGAAGAAGCGGTGAAGTCTGTGAAAGAGATGTTCGACGAGCAAGTCGACTTACAAGGCGGGGAAGATCAACTCAGTTTTCATGTTGTGGTTGAAGTTAAAGAGAATCAACAACATCTGCTCAGATTGGCTGCCCCCAACTTTCATGTGAATTTAACTAGCTAATTTATTTAGATTTTTTTTTCAAATTAGTTTATAACTAATTTATTTTCAGATTTAGTTTATTATTTTTATTCAAATTACAAACAAATTAATTCAGGATTATAATTTTTTTGTTTGATTTTAGTTTATAAGTATAGAGAAGGGTATTTTTTTTTTAGTCACATTAAAAAAAAGTACACTTTCATTACAAAGATCAAATTTATAAGAATAAAGATTTCTCGAAATATATATGAGAGACGAATAAAAAGATAAACGAAATAACGAACACACAAATTTACGATTTTAAGATTTAACTTATTATTTTATTCAAATTACAAACAAAATAATTCAAGATTATAAAATTTTGATTAATTTTAGCTTCCAAGTACACGTAAGGGTTTTTTTTAGTCAAATTGAAAAAGTTCCCTATTCAATTTTTATTACTATGTTCTTTTCGTAATTGATGACACTTTTTTTGTATTTCTTTCGATTTTGAAAAATTTGCACATTTTTTTTATAAATTAAAAAGAAAGTGTGCAAACTCTTCCCAATTTCTCTATGAAATGTTTTCTCAAAGTTTTTTTAAAGATTACGATTACGGGTGAAAAGTTTTTGTCGATTGTTTTCCGATATGATCTGCTCAGGAAAGGGTCGTTTTTTTTTATAAGTATTCTTTTGTATAATCGTCATTACATAATCGAGTCTTTGTTTCAAGTATATTCAAAGAAAAAAACTCTTTGTCTATCCGAATATTATGAAGCCCTATGGTGAGATATTATTAACTTATAAAAATAGTCAATTGTTAAGACCTGTGGTGATGTGTGTTTGATTCCCCGACGACACAGAGTTCGAATTTCGGGTAGAATAAATTTTTATTGAAATATTATGAAGGTTTGTCCGAGATTAGACATGTTGGCTCTCTTCCACATGTGTCTGCTACTCAGGCACATCTGTCGATTTACATCCTACTCGACCACCTATCGGATGGAGGTATAATTTCTCGTCTCTCCTCCTTATAAAAAAAAAAAACCTCTTTATAAAAAAAAACTTATAAAATAACAGGTTTGTCATAATAAATAAGGAACTTCTTTTGTAATTTAAAAAAATGGCATCTCATACTAGTAATAGATATCGTCTCATAATAGATAACAACTTCTTTTGTAACTTATAAAAATAGCATATTAGACACACGTTGTAACTTATAAAAAAATAGTACTTTTTTTTAGACAGATTTCTTTTATAACTCATAAAAATAACAGTAATAATACTATTACCATGTAAGTAATAACTTATAGAGTTCTCGTGGGCATAGTCGAGTGGTAAGCTTTGTGATGATATGATGTAATTTCCTGACGATGTTGGTTCTCACAATTGTCTGCTACTCGAGCACATCTCTCGATTTACATCTTACCCGATCGAAGTAGGAAAGAATATCTCGTATCTCCTCTTATAAAAAATCAAAAAATTAAAATATTTTTTTTATGGATAAATATGGGATAGAATCATATTTAGTCCCTCCGAAAAATGTCATTTTCATAAACAGACAATAATTTTTTTTTATCCGATTTGGTCCTTTGCCTACTGTTCCGGCGAAAAATGGGCCGGAAAGATGACGTGGCATTGCCACGTCATCCAGTTTTGGCACTGTTCCGGCCCATTTTTCGCCGGAACAGTAGACAAAGGACCAAATCGGATAAAAAAAAAAGTTATTGCCCGTTTATGAAAATGGCATTTCTCGGAGGGACTAAATATGATTCTATCCCGGATAAATATATAAAGATTACTCCTAGTAGATGCCCGGGCCTAGTGGACTGTTGTTTCAATTTTATATAAAATCAACTTGGTAATAAAAATAAGGTGAAGGACTGACCGACTCCTTCCGCCTACTTTCTTTATCTTATCTTTTCATTCAATGTCAACTTTGATTTCAGGATCCGAAATTCACGTGCAAAAAAAACACAAGTTGCTCTCATCAGAAAATTATACTAGTAGCGTTTCCCAAATCGATCACCTGCTCAAGCCGTTTGATTTTTATTCCAAATTAATCATGGCTGCTTATGCAGCATTGACATCTCTGATGCGAGTCATCCATGATCTCCAACTGTAAGGGTTAAACGCCGGCGGCTAATGCTTCGAGGCACCTGCAAACAGAAACACCAAGTACAAATTAGATCCGTAAAACACCTTAGGCCAGAGCAAGATCCCAGATCACAGCGGTCTGAAGATCTATAAAGATCCAGTCCACATGGAAAGGATCTGGGCTTGGATAGACTCTAAAGTACAGTGAGCGGCAGGAAAAAGAACAAAGCAAAGTATATATATATAGATCAGAAAATAAGAGATAAAGATATGATAGATCTCGGCTCAGGACTGTAGATCCATCATCGTAGCTATGACCGGCGGTGGTGGTAACAGGCAGATCTGTCAACGGCTACCTCCCTCAGCCCAGGAGCACAAAAGCTCCGGTCACTCAAACACTCCGCCTCACAGAGAGGTGAATCAGCCGAGTCCAAGGCTTCACTAGTCGTCTCCAGCACACGAGCTCACTAGGAGGTCGCCGGAGACGAAGGGGGAAGCGGCGGAGACGGTGAACGGAGAACACACAGGAATCGCACACACTCGTAGGTGAGAATCGCACACAGTGTCTAGGGTTTGAGTATCGGCTGAAGTGAGTAAATGAGAGAGGCAAGGTTTATTATATCATAGGCAATCAAGGGTCCAGATGCAGCCTCGCAATTAACCTAGGATCAACGGTCAGCATTGGTCAACAAGGTAAGTGGGCTGAATATGATATGGGCTGATATAATAACACTGGGCCTAGCACTACTACTGGGCTGGGCTGCTGCCTGTTTAAAGAATTGGGCCAACACCCTAAAATTCTAACATTCTCCACCTTGTTGGGCCACCACCACTCAGTCATTTACCTGCTACTAGGAACACAATCAAAACACAAGCGTCGAATACAAGTACAGTCTCATCATTGCCGAGCCCCGCTGCCGGAGCAACGGGGACTTTCCCTGCTGCCTTAAACAGTCAGGGTGGTTGCCCTGAGCAACCGTCACACTAGGGTGACAGCTAACACCCCAAAGGGTGAGAGCTAAAACAAGTTTCTTCTGAAACACCACTGACTCAGGGGGAGTGGCAAAAGCGTGGGCTTTAAGGCTGTTTCTCTATGTAGAAACACCTGTTGCACCCAAAGCAACAAGTAAAACACCTCCACCTGGACTGGCCACACAACAGCAGCACCCAGGGGGTCCCACTGGCACAGCATCAGTCCAGGGTAACAAAATTCAGCAACTGCAAGCAGTGCTTGAATTTTTCAAGGGGCAGGGGCTTAGTCCCCATATCAGCAGGATTGTCATGTGTGGATACCTTCTCAAGCAAAACATCACCATTTTCAACAAGTTCTCTAATGAAGTGGAACCTAACATCAATATGTTTAGTTCTATCATGGAACACAGGATTTTTGCAGAGTTGTATACCAGATTGACTATCAGAAAATACAATCACAGAAGCATTTAACATCTTAATCTCAGTTAGCAATCCCTTCAACCACACATCTTCTTTAAAAGCATCAGTTATAGCAATGTATTCAGATTCAGTGGTAGATAAAGCAACAACATGTTGTAATTGAGATTTCCAGCTAACACATCCATTACACACAGTAAACACATAAGATGTAGATGACTTCCTAGTATCTCTATCATTGGCATAATTAGCATCAACAAAACCACACAAAGACACATCAGCTTTTGACTTACAAAATTTTAACCCCAAAGTTTTAGAACCTGCTAAGTACCTAAGCAACCATTTCATAGCTTCCCAATGAGGTTTACCAGGATTAGACATGTATCTACTCAGGCAACTAACAGCATATGCAATATCAGGCCTAGTGGAAACCATAAGATACATCACAGAACCAACAGCACATGCATAAGGTACAGAACTCATAGAAGCATATTCAGTTTCAGTCTTTGGACATTGGTCCTTAGACAACACAAAATGTCCAGCTAAAGGTACAGCAGCAGTTCTACATCCAACCATAGAAAATCTCTCTAACAACTTCACCACATAATCAGATTGATTCAAATGAATGCAACTATCAGGCCTGTTCCTAACAATGTTCATGCCTAGAATCCTTTTAGCATCTCCTAAATCTTTCATTTCAAATTTAGAACTCAAATTTTTCTGAACAGATTTCACAGCTTTCAAGCAAGGACTCATAATGAGCATATCATCCACATACAAGACAAGGAACACAGGCACATTTGCATCAAACAGATAATAAAGACATGGATCATAGGAGCTTCTACAGAATTTTAAAGACAACATAAATTCATCAAACTTCCTATTCCACTGTCTAGGTGACTGTTTTAATCCATACAGAGATTTCTTAAGCAAACACACAAAGTCAGCTTTTGATTTATCAACAAAACCTTCAGGTTGGGACATGTAAATTTTCTCATCAAGTTCACCATGCAAAAAAGCAGTTTTTACATCCATTTGTTTTAATTCCCAGTCAAATTGAGCACATAAGGACAACATAATTCTAACTGTAGTGAATTTAACAACTGGACTAAAAATCTCATTATAATCAACCCCTTCTTTTTGTGAAAAACCTTTTGCCACAAGCCTAGCTTTATATCTGACCTCATTACCTTCAGTTTTCAATTTGTAAATCCACTTACAATCAACTAAGGAACATTTAGGTGGTTTAGCAACAAGTGACCAAGTGTCATTTTTAATCAAAGAATTCATTTCTTCATGCATTGCAGACAACCACATAGAGGACTTATCAGATTTCATAGCATCAGCAAAAGTCTTAGGTTCACAGTTATTAATCAAATCATGCATATTGAACACAAAACTACCAAGTTGGAAATCATTAAATCTAGCAGGCAGCCTAGGGTTCCTCCTAGCCCTATCCCTAGTTAACTGATAACTAGTCAGATTTGGATTCACATCAACTACAGTTTCATCTTGTTCATACATGGGGGGATTCACATTTGCAGGCAAATTTGGATTCACAGGATTTGGATTTTCAGGGTTTGGATTATCAGGAAAGTCATGTTCAGCAGGCAGATTAACATCATTCAGATTATCAGCAAAATTATCAGGCAAGTTTTCAGGCACATTTTCAGTAGAGGCATCAACAGCAGAATCAACACCTAAGGGACCTATTGAGGGAGAAGACTCCACCTCACCAGAGGTATCACCAACCTTAGGGTTACAAACATTCAAGCAAGGCATTTCATTCTCATTAAATACCACATCTCTACTAACAATTGTCCTAAAACCAGGTTCACTTCTGAGCCACAGCCTGTAGCCCTTTGTGCCCTCAGGATATCCAAGGAAAACACATTTCCTAGACCTAGGTTCAAGTTTATAAACAGATTGATGCACATAGGCAGCACAGCCAAACACTTTCAGATTATCCAAACTCACATTTTTACCACAGAAGACAGACTCAGGACACTTCCCTTTCAAGGGCACACTAGGTGACCTATTTATCAGATAAGTAGCAGTCATAACAGCTTCACCCCAGAACCTCTTGCTGAGGCCTGAGGATGACAACAAACACCTAACCTTATCAAGCAGGGTTCTATTCATCCTCTCAGCAACTCCATTTTGCTGGGGGGTGTAGGGCACAGTCCTATGTCTCCTAATACCAGTTTGGGCACACAAGTTGTTCATTTCAGCATTGCAAAATTCAAGTCCATTATCAGTCCTAAGAGTTTTAATCTTATTACCAGTTTGATTTTCAACCAAAGTTTTAAAATCACAGAATTTAGCAAACACATCAGACTTGTTTTTCATCAAGAACACCCAAGTTTTTCTAGAGAAATCATCTATAACAGAAAGGAAGTACCTACTACCACCTTGAGTGGGTTCAGGGGCAGGGCCCCAACAGTCAGCATGCAGGTATTCAAGCACAGCAGAAGATTTGGGCACATTAGGGGGAGGGTTCACAGGAAAACTAACCCTAGTTTGCTTTCCTAACACACAAGTTTCACAGAATGGCAAGCAAGACATTTTATCATTACCAAAATAACCATCAGCTTTCAGAAACTCCATGCCTTTTCTACTTATATGTCCTAGCCTCTTATGCCACAGCTCAGAGGCACTATCATGCACAACATGAGCAGATTCTTTCAAATAAGGATATGCATTGCAGATGTACAGATTATGGCATTTAGCAGCTTTACACATAATGATTGAACCCTTCACAATAGTCATAAAACCATTTCCCCACTTTCCAGAAATTCCCTCAGATTCTAATGCAGCACAGGAAATCAGATTTTGGCATAAATCAGGTACATGTCTAACATTCCTAAGAGTGTGCAAGTACCCAGTATCAAATTTAACACATATATCCCCAATACCCTCTACCATGCATCTCTTATCATTAGCCATAGACACAGAAGTATTATGCAACTTTTTATATGAAGTGAATAGATGCAGATGAGGTGTCATATGATATGTGCAGCCAGAATCAATCAACCATTTATTTTCATCAAATAAAGCATGTGCAGCATTTACATCAGGAATCTCAGAATTTTCAGAAAGCATGTAAACCATACCAGCATGATCATGTTCAGCAGCAACATTAGCCTGGTCACCATTGACCTTTTTGGGCTTGGGACAGTCCTTTATGAAGTGTCCCAGCTCACCACAATTATAGCACTTCTTTCCTTTAGGTCTGGACTTTGACCTTGACTTACCCCTCCCTTTTTTCTTGTCATTGTTTTGATTACCATTACCTTTGTGGTTCTGGTTACCAGTGTTCCTAGACTTAGGCCTCCCTCTAACTTGATTAACTTCAGAAACCCTATGGCCTCTATTAGACCTTAAGTCTAATTCTTTGCTTTTAAGCCCATTAATCACAGTTTCTAGAGTCACAGAATCCCTACCATACTTAATAGCAGATTTCACATCAGAATAGGAATCAGGTATAGCATTCAACAACACAATAGGGGTATAATCATCAATGTGTTTGTCACCAGTCAACTTAATATCTTGAATCAGTTTAGTGAATGCATCAATATTATCAGAAATGTCTTTACTCATATCCAATTTAAATCTGAAAAACTTTTCAAGTAAAAACAGTTTACTATTCAGGGAAGTTTCAGTGTAAAGATCATGTAATTTTTCCCAAAGCTCTTTTGCAGATTCAAGTTCACCCACCTTTCTTAAAACAGATTCAGACAAACACAAGATTATGGCTGAGTGGGCAAGTGCATTAGTTTCAGCCTTCATTTCAGCAGAGTCATCAGTGGAGTAAGTACCATTTATAGCTTTAAAAACCTTTTGTTGGATCAAAATCCCTTTCATCTTTAGTTTCCAAATTGCAAAATCTCCTTTTCCATCAAATGGTGCCAAGTTAAAACCAGACATTTTAGAAAACAGATTTTGATGACTCAGTTTTGAAAACAAAAAGAAAGCAGTAGGTTTAAGCAATATCAAAGAACCACACAAACAGCAGTTGACAGAAGATAGTGAGCACCACAGCAGGTAAACACACACACACTTCTAACCTTCTCACCAAAGTGAGAGAAAAGATCCTAAACGCCTTACTTCCTATTGAGTAACTTAGAGCCTATGTTGAGCAGGTAAGCTACCCAGACAAGTGTGCAGCCCCAGTCCCTTGCAAGGTGCCGGATACCTCAAGGGGATCCAGCCAGGAAGGGTCAGCCACCGGGGGTCACCACCAGGAGCTTACACAGGCACTCAACTCACTCCAGATAGGGTAAGTTACTATAGGGTTCTGGTATCACAGAAGAAACCCTAAATTCTAACACACAACAGTGCAGACAACTAGGGTTCAAGTAGGTTTAGGCAACAACACAGTAACACAAAAGTCACAGAAACAGGCTGTTCATCATATTTTCACAAGTTTAATTTTTCAAACACAAAGTTTTCAGAAAACAACTTTTCCAGAAAATAATTTTGAACAAGGGTTTAGAAAAACAGATTTTCAACACACCATTTAAACACACGACCACCAGGCGGGCCACACCATCACGTAAGACCACCAGGCGGGTCGGACCATCACAGAAAAGCCTCCAGGCGGGCCGACCATAGCAGAAAAAAGAAAGTGATCAGAAACTTACTTTGCAGGGTTTTCGCAAGGGACCCCTTTTGCAGTTCACGTTTCGCGTTTCACAGGCGATCCGGGTACCAACCTTACACAACCAAGGGGGTGATCAAATCCCAATTTACAATGGCCGGGGGTACCTAATTCGGATCTGCTACCTGGGCCTCCTACCGAGCAGTGCCGAGCAACGAACGACCCTCCTTGATTTGCAGATCTGGAGCCCTACGGGGTCAGATCTACAGATCCGGTTGCCGAACTCCGCCGTGAATGCGCTCTGATACCACTGTAAGGGTTAAACGCCGGCGGCTAATGCTTCGAGGCACCTGCAAACAGAAACACCAAGTACAAATCAGATCCGTAAAACACCTTAGGCCAGAGCAAGATCCCAGATCACAGCGGTCTGAAGATCTATAAAGATCCAGTCCACATGGAAAGGATCTGGGCTTGGATAGACTCTAAAGTACAGTGAGCGGCAGGAAAAAGAACAAAGCAAAGTATATATATATAGATCAGAAAATAAGAGATAAAGATATGATAGATCTCGGATCAGGACTGTAGATCCATCATCGTAGCTATGACCGGCGGTGGTGGTAACAGGCAGATCTGTCAACGGCTACCTCCCTCAGCCCAGGAGCACAAAAGCTCCGGTCACTCAAACACTCCGCCTCACAGAGAGGTGAATCAGCCGAGTCCAAGGCTTCACTAGTCGTCTCCAGCACACGAGCTCACTAGGAGGTCGCCGGAGACGAAGGGGGAAGCGGCGGAGACGGTGAACGGAGAACACACAGGAATCGCACACACTCGTAGGTGAGAATCGCACACAGTGTCTAGGGTTTGAGTATCGGCTGAAGTGAGTAAATGAGAGAGGCAAGGTTTATTATATCATAGGCAATCAAGGGTCCAGATGCAGCCTCGCAATTAACCTAGGATCAACGGTCAGCATTGGTCAACAAGGTAAGTGGGCTGAATATGATATGGGCTGATATAATAACACTGGGCCTAGCACTACTACTGGGCTGGGCTGCTGCCTGTTTAAAGAATTGGGCCAACACCCTAAAATTCTAACACCAACATCATCCCTCTCCTCCGATTTCTCTCGACAAACGACTACTCGACTCCATCACCCAACGCGTCGCATTCTTTCAAGAATTTCTCCATTCCTACATTACTAGTCCGGTTGTTGCCGACAGAATATTGGAGATGCCCGAAGCTTATTTGCGAACCATGCACGATCTCGAACAAGGTCAACCGGCCCCACCGATTTCCATCCACAGACAACTCGTCGACTCCATCACTCGACGCATCATCTACTTCGATGAGTTCCTCGTATCCTGTAATAGACCTTGCCCTGTCCTCGACTGTGACGAAGAACCCGTCGATCCAACGGCGATCAGTATTGCAAGTGCATCTTATTCGTCCTTGGTTTATCTGATGCTAGTCATACATGACATCGAACGTCGACATCTCAGCTCATCCTCTCTCGACTTACAACTAGCCGACTCCATCATTCAACGAGTCCAATACTTCCAAGAACTTCTCCAATCCTATTATAGCACTCCCACTGTTGCCGAAGTTGCTGATCCATTGGAGATGCGAATCGCAGCCTCGGCTCACGCAGCCGAAGATGCTATCGAGTACCATATTGTCGACTGTGTTAAGCATAAAAAGAAATATAAAAAGGATGACAAGCGATGTTGCGGTGTCCTGCAGAGTGTGATCGAAGAGATGGATTCCATCAAGAAAGAGGTATCGGCCGATACACAAAGGATAAAGATGGTCATGACAAATGTCACTGTTGCAATATCCGTTGTTTCTTCTCCCAACGAAACCATGTCAGGGTCCGATACTGTAGTGCTCGAAATCATGGAAAAGCTCGCTGCTGGAGGCAAACTCGATTGCCAGGTCATCCCGATCGTGGGAATGGGCGGCATAGGTAAGACCTTTCTCGCCAAAACTATTTACGCTAAACCACTTATTAAGGAACATTTTGATATCTCTGCTTGGGCCACCATTTCTCAACACTACGACACGAGAAAAATCCTCTGTGAACTTCTCTCTCAAGCTACTAACACAAACAAGGAACAGCTGAGTGGGAAGAGTGAAGATGAATTGGGATTGGAGCTTCACCAACACTTATTCTCTAGAAGGTTTCTGATCGTGATGGACGATATGTGGAGTATCGATTCGTGGGATAAGATTCAACGCTTCTTTCCTAACAACAGTAACGGCAGTCGAGTACTCGTGACAACCAGGCTATCGCAATTGAGTTTGCAATTGAACAACGACGAATATAGCCTTCGAATGAGTTTCCTAGACAAGGCCAGCAGTTGGGAACTCTTCTCCAGAACAGTGTTCGGTGAGAAGAGTAGTTCATGTCCTCCTGAGCTGAAACAGATCGGAGAGGAGATTGTGGACAACTGCAGAGGGCTTCCTTTATCAATAGCTGTGGTGGGAGGTCTTTTGAAAAAAATGGACGCTACTACAACATCCTGGAAATCAATAAGAGGCAACTTCGCCTCGGTAGTGAATATGGAGAATGACAAACATTGCTTGAGGTTGCTGAAGCTGAGCTATAATCATTTGCCGGTGTATTTGAAGCCATTGTATTTTATACATGGGAGTGTTTGAGAAAGACGAAAAGATTCGTGTCTCTACGCTTGTCCAGCTATGGGTTTCGGAAGGTTTTCTAAAACCAACTAAGGGGGAAGCCTTGGAGACAACCGCTAGAAGGTTCTTACAGGACCTCGTCGACAGAAATCTCGTCCTAATTGACGAGCTGGGATCCACGGGGACCTTAAGGTTTTGTAAAATGCACGATTTGGTGAGGGATATGTGCATGAAAGAATGTAAGAAGCAAGGGTTTTATCATGTCATAGGGCAGTTGAATCCTTGTCCTCCTCCTCCTCGAGGCATGAATACCCAACGCCGGGTTCTTATACCCGGTATGAAATGGGAAGAGAACGTACGTCGTGACTTGAGATTTATGTATCACACTCGTTCGATCATTTGCAAACGAGGCAAGGTTCCATTATTTCGAAATCTGGAATTATTGAGAACGTTAGAGGCTCGGAAAAAGTCCCTATATTCCAACAACGAAATACACCTTAGTTCCGTCGCGTTTCATCATGTCAACCTGCGACACCTTTCCATCGCAGCTCCATCGACGTCGTCGTTCCTAACCTCCGTCAGTCGCCTTTGGAATTTGCAGACACTTATTGTTGATTATTCTTTCTCGTCCGAGCCCGCCTTGATTCCTGATTTCTGGAAAATGCCTCAATTTAGGCACATCGAGTTCATTGAGGATTGTGTGCGTCTCCCGGACCCTCCAAACTTCCATGAACGAGTCGTCGTCATGGAAAATCTACACACACTCAAGGGAGTAAGGAATTTGAAATGCAGTGAAGGTGTTGTTAAGAGAATTCCCAATATCAAAAGATTGAAAGTGGAATATAAAAGCGGCGATGGCGATGTTGATATTAATGATATGTTTTTGTTCGGAAATACTAAGGATCTGTGTGGATTGGAATTTCTCTCCGTCGGCTTTTTAGACGTAGGGGTGCCGATTACTCCTATGCACAAGTTTACCTTTCCACATTCCCTTAAGAAGTTGAGTCTTTGCGTTGAGTTTGAGCTTGAGTTTGAATGGGACGACGTAATGTTGGAAAAGATCGGTTTGTTGCCTCTTCTCGAGAAGCTCAAATTATCACACGGATTCTTCGGGAAAGGAAAGTGGGAAATATCCCAAGGGCAATTCCCCTGCCTTAAATACTTGCAACTGTACATGTGTCGAGGTCTCGTAAGCTGGAAGGCATCGGAAGACGATTCCTCCATTCTTCCACGCCTTGAACATCTTAAGCTTGATTACTTGTTTGATTTGAATGAGATACCTTTTGAGCTTGGAAACATTGATACACTCAAGAGTATAAAGTTATTTGGCTGCGGAGAAGAAGCGGTGAAGTCTACGAAAGAGATGTTCGACGAGCAAGTCGACTTACAAGGCGGGGCAGATCAACTGAGCTTTCATGTTGCGGTTGATGTTGGAGAAAAACAACACCACCTGCTCAGCTTAGCAGGTCCCAACTTTTATGTGAATACAAGTAAAAATATTTGGTTTTAGTTTCTTACTCAAATAAATTTAATAATTTGTTGTTGTTGTTGTTTTGTATGTACTGTATTTTATTGTTTTATTCAAATTAAAAACAAAATAATTCAGGATTACTATAATTTTGTTGCTTATTAATTTTAGTTCCTTCCTCTCAATATCTTCTCAACATATTTATTTTATTATTTATTAATTTTATAATTTCATAAGTTACTTTATTTTACAGTTATTATTAATTAATTTTATATTTTCACAAGTTACTATTACTAACACGAGTCCGCCGCGTTATTAAGAAATCGCGTTTCAGGAACACAACGATTTTAGGTTTCTGGCAAAACGATTGTCGACCTTCTCATTTTTTCTTTTGAATTTCCATTACGTCGAACAAAATCTAAATCGCGGCGACGGCGACGGCGACGATGCTTCGAGAGAGGGTTTCGAGAAAATGCTTTATATACACTTTTATGTGTGTTTCAATTTTGAATTGAATTTCCCTTTCCCTTTCCGTCCCTGTCACGAGGAATCCACTGTGGGTTTTTGTGCGTCTGTTTTTTTTAAATATTAATTTAGGTCTACAATTTTTTTATGTTTTTATTTCGTGGTAATTTATCCGAATGAGGTACACTGAGATTTTCTGGTAATCTGTTAAGCAAGTAAAAACTCACTCATTAATTTTTCGATTTGGTGATGGTGACTTTTTACTGCTGATTATGATTGATTAGTGTTAGAATATTAATCTGTTTGCACGATAAGGTACGCTATGCAGATCAAAGGTGTTATCTATCATCTGCAGGTTTTATGTTTGAAAAACCCGTTTGACGTGTGGTTTCAATAGTTTGATTGATTTGATTTTGGGTTGTTTCGTCTTATGTTGGTTGACAGGATATGTTCGAATTGTGATGTGGTGTTTGGAGAATACTTCTGTGATTCATGCAAATTCTGTGGTGATTAGTGATGACCTTAGATTTTGGTTGTTATATTTTTGCGGCCGTACGAAAACTCGCTTGATAAATTGAAATAAGTGAAGTAGAGGCTTTGAGAATCAAAATTTTGTTTTGCTATGATCTTTTGTGTAATCAAATCTCGTGTAACGATGATGTGGGCAGGTATTAAAAAGAATTTTCACTGTAGCGGCTGTGGCATTTGTAGGTAACAAGATTTCTAATCTCGCCATTTGAACAGCTGTGTGATTTTTACATTTTTTGATATATTTTTTCACTTTTATTTATTCATTTTTTCTTGGATTGTTCTTGCAATTTTACTGTTATTTACAGTCAGTTTTTTTTTCTTATGTTTGCGACGCAATGTCATGGTTTTTAACATGTATGTTTTGTTCTCTGAAAGTTGATTTACATGATTTTAGATCTTAAATTCTTGTGGGACGCACATTGTTTATTATTATCATTCTCTTGGTGACTATATGATCTTTCTATGCAATAAGTTTATGCGAATCACTTGTGTATTGAGGACCTATGGGCTGATTACGCCCTTTAAGTTTGAGCTAATTACGAAAAAAAACAGCTCTCTCTCAAAATTACAAAGATTACCAATGTGTTTTTATTCAATAATATAAATGTGAAAGGAGGTGAGATTGAAATGTTTTTTTGCTTATGGAAGTGGTAAATATAAATCTATTAAATAATGAAGGAGTGTTTCTGTATATAAATACTTTGGTTGTATTTGATTTTAACTGAAGTTCTAAAATTACTTCACATGATCAGATACTGTGCAACAATTGGAGCACGGGAAGGTGTTGGCACTGTAATTCGTACAACACCCGTGTGATTATGACCGGGGAGAGTCATCAAAGGTAGCAGAAAAAATGAATTATTCTCATAATCACATTAGCACATTACAATCTCTCAACTTAAAAATTTAATAGATTATTCTCCAAATTACATATCTATGTATCTCAACTCCTTTTTGCCTCCATCAATTTGAAAGTTTTCTATGATCCATAACAAGCATTGTTTTATTCTTACGGAATCATTGTTGAATTTCCGACTTTTGGTTCCATGGAGAAATTTGTGATGTTATAAAAAGTTTTGGATTATTTGTTTTGATAATCATAAAAAAATCATATAGTCCCGAATGTTCGGTCAAGAGACGTTGGATTTGGACATATGGACTATATGGTGACCTAATATTCATGGATATTTCTAGAACTTTTGATTGATTTTCTGCATCTGTCTAAGTTGGTTTACTAAGTTTTGGCATTTTCCAATAAATGATGTCTTATTTGTGGATTGCTACCGATTGCATCTTCCATTTATACCCCCGGCTTTTGGATTTATGTCTTGCTACCCTTTTGGATTTATATGTAACATAATGTATTGTTTATAAATGGCGGTTGTAGATTTTTTTTACTAGCCTCCGTATAAAATACTCATCTTTTACGTGAAATGACGTAGGGTTAAGTTTGTTCGCTCATTACTTAAATGGTGAATGGACAATGGTAAATGATGTCAGCAGACGACGAGTATGACGAACACAGGCATGTTGGTAGTGACTAGTGAGGTGAGAACCAGGGACAATTATTGTTATTATTTTCTTTCCAAGATTCATTTCACATGGGAGATGTCAACATTTAGTTGCGGGCTGCCCATCGACCAGGTAACATCAAAACATAACCTTTCACTTCCTTATCAACACACACAACTGTCAAAAAAATATCTTCGAAAGAGCTCGTAAATTTGTGTTCCCCTGTTTTTCGTTACGATTATACAAACATGTTTTCGTTGGCACGAACATGATCATGTGAACAAACTCGAACATCAGAGGATAGCATTGGCTTGGCAAACAAACTCTTTAAATGAGATAATCCTACAATTCTCACAACCAACTATTTCAACTTGCACAATTAGTCATTACTATTAAACTTGGACAACAAGATATTGAAAGTAAACCTTTTGCTTCACACCCCTTTTTAGTGCACTTATTTAGTCTTTTGGTTGTGGACCCGAAGTTAGGTGTAAAGGGAACCATTGCAATATAATTGGAAACGTAACAAAATTTTCCTTTTCCTTCTCGGATGTCTACTTCTTCATTATTTTCAATAATTACATTTTGGTCATCAAATGATAGTCAATTAATATTACTTTTACAAAAGTGAGGAAGAATATGATTTTTGAAGTTTTCTTTATAAATAATAAAGGAATTTCATTAGGTATATAGCCAAAATGTTCAAACAATCTCTAGTCAAGGCGAAATCGAAACTTTACGTCTACTACTGAAAATCAGAGCATGTTATTTTGAAACAAAACAATCACAAACGGAGATGAAACACATTGTGGAATGGTAAGCTCTATAAAACATAATCACTAAAAATTACAAAAATAAAACAAACTCTAAGAGAAACTCAATGCCCTACAAAATTCACTTTTAATTACAAATGATTTGTGCATAATTCTTTAGAACTACAAATTTCACTTTAATTATAAATGATATGTGCATAATTGAGTGAAGTGAGAGCAACCCCAATGGTTTTGCTAAAATGGCAAGGGTCATTTTCTATTTTGCCAAAAAAATGGAAAGTGTTAATTGTCATTTTTTAAAATTTATCCCAAAAGTTTAAATATAACAATGACCATTTTATTAAATTAAATAATATAATGTTACTTTTTAGAATCTGATCATATCAATTTTATAATTAAAAAAAGTTTGTTAAATTTTGAGTGGTTGAAATGAATGATTGTGATGACATAGCACAAATAGCAAGAGCCATTTTTCCATGTATATTTGCGGTTTTATCTATGCTACTCCTGGTGGAGTACACCATGTAATCTTAACCGTTGATTTAATATTATTATATTAAATACACACACAATCACACTCCCGGAGTAGCATCTCATAGACCGTATATTTGCTCATATATACATGAAAATTTAGCAATTGCCATTTTTTAGCTTTTTTGACTTTTTGTCAAAAAATGGCAATAACCCTTGCCATTTCACAACCATTGGGTTGCCCTATTAACTCTATAACTCACTTTAAATAGTCTATTAAATTTGTCAAATTTCCAATAAATTATCTCAACTAATAGTCAAATCCATCCAAAATTATAACTATAAATAATACTTCAATAATAGTAATAATTTTGCTTCTGATTATCACGTGAAAAGCGATAAGCTTTGCCGATTTCCTTTACACTGTCTGCCGCTTTCCTCACGCGCACACAACACACTGAATCGAAACTTCAAAAAATTCATCGCCTACATAAACCCATAAACCCAAACCCAAGAGAAGAACAACCCCGACGCCATGAGTTTACCGGAGCAAGAAGAAGCTCACGGCCGAACCGACCGGTTATGCGATTTCTGCAACGAGTCGAAGGCCCTGCTCTACTGCTCGGCCGACTCAGCCAAGCTCTGTTTGGCCTGCGACCGAGACGTCCATTCCACGAACCTGCTCTTCCAGAAACACTCCCGGTCCCTTCTCTGCAATTCGTGCGGTTCCTCGCCGTCCTCTATTTTCTGCCGCACCGAGTCCGCCGTGCTCTGTCAGAACTGCGATTGGGAGACGCACCGGAGCTTCGGGTCCATCCATGACCGGAGACCGATCGAGGGCTTTAACGGATGCCCTTCCGTCAGCGAACTGGTGAATTTTCTAGGGTTAGATGATTTGGGGAAAAAATCTGCCGGCCCAGAGGATGATGAGATTTTGGATTACCTGGTTTGGGATACGCCGGCTATCGACGATCTGATTGTTCCCGGTGATTTCGGGGATGGTGGTCCAGGTTTTCAGGCCATGGGTGTCCCTCCTTTGCCAAAGGTTCGTGTTATTTATTTATTTATTTATTAATTGTTTTTTTTACTTCCCTTTGTAGATTATATTTATAGATCAAAGCACCTCAATTTTTTTATCTGTTGCCTCCTACTTATTGTTTCCATGATTTTGCTTGGGCGTTCGCTATATGCAATCGTGTCCGTTCCCTGGCCAATTTCAATAGAAACGGGCCGGACGTTAAATGGTTTGTCGAGCGATGATTTATTGATAGGGTTCTTGTTAGTTTCTTCTCAGTGGAACCTGATCTGGTGAGGATTTGTTGGGCCTTCGCCTGGCACAATCGGTATTCGTGTCCTGGACAGTTTGATCAGAAACTGGCCTCGGCCAAAACCTGGTTTGTCCAGTGATGATTCATTGATCAGGTTCTTGTGAGTCTCTTCCCAGTGGCGTCTAGTCAGGGGAGGATTTGTTGAACCTTCGCCCTGAGGCAATCATCAGAAACGGGCTGCGCTTAGAACTGATTTGTCAAGCATGGATTAGGCTCCATTGATAGAAAGAAATAGTTTAGAAAAAAAAAATCTATATCCAATATAATGAAATCCTGAGTTTTTTTATTTTCTGTTGCATTAGAACCGAAATTCCGTATGTGGTAAAAACAAAGAAGAAATATTTAGCCAAATTCGGGAGATGGCAAAAACTGATCCCAACTTCAGTGGTTCTCTGGAAGACCTTCAGTTGATGGATAACAACAGTCCGGGCCTTGAGAATAAAGCAGAACCTGTAGCAATTCCTTCATATGAGGTAATAGTTTTTTTTTTAATTAATTTTTTTACCGGTAAACATAAATATTGAAGGAAACAAGTGGCATCCTTTATCTGCAGGAAAATACACATAGCTGGTCTTGTTTTACAAGTGGGGTTGTTCGGGACGAAAGTGTTCCTTCCACCGTCTATAGTAGCTTCGTTGAGATGAATCATTTGCTGGTCTCAGATTTGGATAATGGTGAAAGTGTAAGTGCTATTGGACATGGTCCTATGGATCTCAAGGTCAACCAAGTGCCACTAGCTCCAAAAGTCGCAGTTCGTGAATTGAACAGCCAAGAACGAAACTCGGCAATCTCGCGATACAGAGAGAAAAGGAAAAACAGAAGGTAAAAGCAATGTTTCTTTATCTGTGGTGCCTAGTTAAGTCTTTAACTTAAGACTTATATTATTTTTTCCTGTGATTAGGTATGAGAAACACATTAGATATGAATCAAGAAAAGCTCGGGCGGAAACTAGGACGAGAATAAAGGGTCGGTTTGCAAAGGTTGATCGATTTGACGGGACAAGAATAAAAAATTGAAATTTCAAAATATATTTATGTGATCCTTACAAATACTCCATATGTTTGTAAAATGCAGGCGTGTAATGTCACATTAAAAAAGTAATGAATGTGTGTATATGTAACTTGAGCTCTATATTAAAAATTACACCTTTTTTTACTATTATATTTCTTGTTATGGAAATTTATTTTTTACATACATTAAATATTTTTGTGCATATTTTTGTGCATCGCACAAGGAGTTATTACTAGGACGAGTGATTATAATAAAAGTATTATATAATAAATTAATAAACCAAACTATCCAATTTCTGTAAATACTTCTTAAATTTAATATCACATACTGTATATGCCCTAGTGGACTATTGTTTATACTTTTTGACACCTAAAATGAATTGTCAACGACTCCTTGCATAGTTGCATCAACAGTTAAACACAATTTTTATTTTTATGATTGAAAATTCAGGCAAGCATTAATTCTCTGTCTCAAAACATGGCAGCTTATGAATCCTTGATTTCTCTGATGCAAGTCATACATGATCTCGAAACTCATCCCTCCCCACCGATTTCTCTCGACAAACAACTACTCGACTCCATCACTCAACTCATCACATTCTTTCAAGAATTTCTCCATTCCTATAATTATCCTCCTCCCCCTGTTGCCGAAGATGACGAAGAAGCTTTTGATCCATTGGAGATGCGTATTGCAGACGCAGCTCACACAGCCGAAAATATTATTGAGTGCCATATTATGGAAAGTATTCGGCTGCAGAGGAGTAATAACAATACTGAAAAAGAAAATGATGAAAAGATTGCCAGCCTATATCGTGATCGCCTGCTAAGTCTGATCGTAGAGATGGATTCGATCAAGAAAGTGGTGGTCGATACTGAGAAGACGAAGAACGAGGCGCCGGTGGTCCACGATCAAGTTGCCAGAACAAAAGATCTCACATCTGTTTCTCGCAACGAAACCGAGGTGGAGTCCGATGATGTCTCGCTAGAAATCATGGAAAAGCTCACCGGAGGCCGATCGAATCGCCAGGTCATCCCGATCGTGGGAATGGGCGGTATAGGTAAGACCTTTCTTGCCAAAACTATTTACGCTAAATCACTTATTAAGGACCGTTTTGATACCTGTGCTTGGGCTACGATTTCTCAACAACACAACACCAAAGAAATCCTCTGTGAATTACTATCTCAAGCTACTAACACAAAGAAGGAACAACTGAGTGGGAAGAGTGAAGATGTATTGGGATCGGAGCTCCACAAAACTTTATTCGGCAGAAGGTTTCTGATCGTAATGGACGATATTTGGAGTATTGATGCATGGGATAAGATACAACGCTTCTTCCCTAGCAACGAGAACGGCAGTCGGGTTCTGGTCACCACTAGGCTATCTCATCTGTGTTCTCAATTGAACAATGATTACAGCCTTCCGATGAGTTTCCTAGACGAGTCTCACAGTTGGGACTTGTTCTCCAAAACCGTATTTGGCGAAAAGTCTTGCCCTTCTGAACTGAAGGAAATCGGAAAGAAGATCGTGGAGAAATGCAGAGGGCTTCCTTTATCCATTGTTGTGGTGGGAGGTCTTCTGAAAAAGATGGACAACACTCGAGCATCTTGGGAATCAATACATGGAAACTTAACCTCGGTGGTGAATACAGAGAACGATAAGCATTGCTTGAGATTGTTGAAGATGAGCTATAATTATTTGCCGGTGTATTTGAAGCCATGTTGTTTACACATGGGACTGTTTGGAGAAGACGAAGAGATCCGTGTCTCAAGGCTCGTCAATCTATGGGTTTCCGAAGGATTTCTAAGACCAAGGAACGGTGAATCCTTGGAAACAACCGCAAGAGGGTTTTTACAGCACCTCATCGATAGAAACCTCGTTCTAATCGGTAAGTTGGGGCATAGCCGGAGCATAAAGTTTTGTAAAATGCACGATTTGGTGAGGGACATGTGCCTGAAAGAAGGTAAGAAACAAGGATTTTATCATGTCATGGAGCAAAGTAATCTTCTTACTCAAGACATGAATACCCACCGCCGGGTTGTTATTCCATGGAAATCTTCGAGGAGGTACGACTTTGGTGAGTCGAGATATATGTCACCCACTCGATCGATTACTTGCTATGGGGAATTGTCACCATCCTTGAATCTGGGATTGTTGAGGACATTGCACTCGCTGCTCTGGGGATATGATTCTGGCATTATTGATGAAAGGTACGCGAATTTCCTCTCATATCATCATGTCAACCTGCGACACCTTGCTATCGATGTTAGTAGCGGTGGGAGGTGCGTATTCCTTCACACTTTCCATCAATTTTGGAATTTGCACACACTCGTTGTTTCTAGTTCGGCCGAAGCGCTAGTGGTCGTTGATTTCTGGATAATGCCTCGGCTTAGGCATCTCGAGATTCTTAGTCCCATTTTCTGTGTCCTGGATCCTCCAAGCTGCCACGAACGAGATGTCGATGGCGATGCTGTTGTCTTCATGGAAAATCTACACACGCTCAAGGGAGTAAAGAATTTGAAATGTAGTGAAGATATTGTCAAGAGAATTCCCAATGTCAAGATACTGAAAATGGAATACATTGCTTTCAAGAAGGGAAGCAATGACCAAGACGAGGAGTACTGTGTCGAAAACATCAAACATCTGTGTAGATTGGAGTCCCTCTCCATCGGAGTCACTTCGGTTAGTCTGCGTAATAAGCCAACCTTTCCACACTCCCTTAAGAAGTTGAGCCTCTCGACGGATAATGAGCATGAATGGGAAGGCATGTTGGATTGTGTAGGTTCGTTGCCCCTTCTCGAGAAGCTCAAATTATCATGGGGGAAATTGGGGAACGGAAAGTGGGAAGTAGTCGAAGGGCAATTCCCCCGTCTCAAGTACTTGGAACTGAGCAGGTGTTGGGGTGTAGAGCACTGGACTGTGGCGGAAGAAGGGTCCGACATCTTTCCACGCCTCGAACATCTCCGTCTTCATGTCGTGAGTAGTTTGGAGACGATCCCTCTTGAGCTTGGAAACATTAATACACTAAAGGAAATACGGTTGAACTACTGCGGAGAAGGAGCGGTGATGTCAGCGAAAGAGATGTTCGACGAGCAAGTCGATTCACAAGGCGGGGCAGATCAACTCTGTTTTCGTGTAGTGGTTAAACTTAGAGAGGAGCACCAACACTTGATGAGCTTGGCGGATACCAACTTTCAGGTCATTCCCTACGGCTATCGCAAAAGCAGGAATTGAAACTGCGTAATATCGGATGGCCAAATGTTCAACCTTTGTATAATGGCTTCAAATTCCTCCTTCAAAGTTCAAACTGATGAGATATTTGTTCATGTTTAAGAGTTTATTACCTTCTCCAACCACATGTTGAAGTCATTTTTACAGAAAAACGACTTCCAGGGATCACGAGTGGACTTGGTTTTCAAGTCAATTTTGTATCTCTTCCATTCCTAGTTATTAAACAAATTCAAAAAATGGTTTAGAAGTAAATAAAAAATGTTATCTTTCAAGATTACGAAAGTAAATTCTATTTGCGATCTAATTACCTGTCTAAAACACCCTCCTTCGTCACCTTTTACCCTCTCCTCGACAAGAACAAGCCCAAAAGCAAGAAGTATGAATACGAAGACGGATACACCACTCAAAGCGTGCTAGCTCGGGAGACATTCTATCTCAGACCAAACAAGGGCAAAGTGGTCAAAATCTCGAACCTCACATTCGTCTGAGACCTGCACAACAAGATGATACAGTATGGGAGGATTAGAAAGAACAAGATTTCTGGAATAGTGGGGCTCGGGTGGGAGGACGATTTTTCGTTCAGCCCGAAAGCCGAATGGGAAAATATCTTACTGCCTCTCATTTCTCTCTGGCAATTCGTCGAACACGTACTTGGCATACGGAATCTGGTAATCGAAATCCTATTTGGAATCCGGTAATCGAAACCTCAGCCCAGAAGCTTCAGAATCCCCAGGCTAATCAAAAACCCTGTGCTGAATCTGACAATCAAAATCGAAGAAGAAAACCTAGGTGACTCAGAATAATTTGGGGAAAAGTATTTCATAAAAGCGGGAAATTTCAATCTGAATTTACACATTACAACAAAAAAAAAGGCAGGATTTATAATAAAATGAAAATTACAATAATGCCCTTATTATTATAAGGGCAAAATAAAACGCGCTGCAACCCGTTTTAGGTAGAAACACATTAGATAGTAGTATGAATCATGAAAATCTCAGGCCGAAACTAGGACAAGAATGAAGGGTGATTCAATGGGACAAGAATATAAAATTGAGATTTCAAATTATATTTATGTGTAATGTGTTTCAATTTAGTTTATGAACGTGCGTATATGTAAATTAAATTTTACATTTAAATAGAAGCAGGAGACATTGAATTAAATTTTATATATCACATAGTGGACTATTGTTTATACTTTTGACAGCTTCTTAAATGAATTGTCAACGACTCTTTTTTGCATCAACACGATTTTTATTTTTATGATTCAAAATTCAGGCAAGCAATAATTCTGTCTCAAAACATGGCAGCTTATGCATCTTTGGTTTCTCTAATGAAAGTCATACATGATCTCGAACACCATCCCTCCCCTCCGATTTCTCTCGACAAACATCTAGTCGACTCCGTCATTCAACACGTTGCTTACTTTCAGGAATTTCTCCATGCCTACAATAGTTCTCCCTCTGTTACCGAGGATGATGATGAAGAATCTGCTGATCCGCTTGAGATGAGTATCGCAGCCGCAGCTTACGCAGCCGAAGATGCTATCGAGTCTCATATCATGGAAAGTATTCATCTGCAGAGGAGTGATAATACTGATGCAAATCACGAAAAGATTAAATCCATCACCCTATGTCGTGATCGCCTGCTAGATGTGATTGTGGAGATGGATTCGATCAAGAAAGTGGTGGTCGATGCTGAGAAGACGAAAAACAATTCGCCGCTGGCCCACGATCAATTTGCCCCGACGAAATATCTTGCATTTGTTGCTCCCAATGAAACCTTTGTGGGATCCGATGGTGTCATGCTCGAAATCCTGGAAAAGCTCGCTGGAGGTCGATCGAATCTCCAAGTCATCCCGATTGTGGGAATGGGCGGTATAGGTAAGACCTTTCTTGCCAGGAGTATTTACGCTCGACCGCTTGTTAAGGAACATTTCGATATATGTGTCTGGGCTACAATTTCTCAAGAATACAACACCAGAGAAATCCTCTGCGAATTACTATCGCAAGCTACTTGCACAAACAAGGAACAACTGAGTTGGAAGAGTGAAGATGTATTGGGATCGGAGCTCCACAAAACTTTATTCGGCAGAAGGTTTCTGATCGTAATGGATGATATTTGGAGTATCGATGCATGGGATAAGATACAACGCTTCTTCCCTAGCAACGAGAACGGCAGTCGGGTTCTGGTCACCACTAGGCTATCACAGCTGTGTTCTCAACTGAACAACGATTATAACCTTCGCATGAGTTTCCTAGACGAGTCTAGCAGTTGGAACCTGTTCTCAAAAACCGTATTTGGCGACGAGTCTTGCCCTCCTGAGCTGAAGGAAATTGGTGAGAAGATCGTTGATAAATGCAGAGGGCTTCCTTTATCAATTGTTGTGGTGGGAGGTGTTCTTAAGAAGATGGACGGCACTCGTGTATCTTGGGAATCAGTACGAGACAACTTAACCTCGGTGGTCAATATGGATAATGATAAGCTTTGCTTGAGGTTGTTGAAGATGAGCTATAGTTATTTGCCGGTGTATTTAAAGCCATGTTGCTTATACATGGGACTGTTTGGAGAAGACGAAGAGATTCATGTCCCAAGGCTCGTCAATCTATGGGTTTCCGAAGGATTTTTAAAACCAAGGAACGGTGAAGCCTTGGAAACAACTGCAAGAGGGTTCTTACAGGATCTCATAGATAGAAATCTCGTTCTGATTAGTAAATTGGGGCTGACAGGGGTAATAATGTCCTGTAAAATGCACGATTTAGTGAGGGACTTGTGTTTGAAAGAAGCTCACAAAGAAGGGTTTTATCATTTCATAAGGAAACGTAATCTTCCTCCTCAAGGCATGAATACCAATCGCCGAGTTGTTATTCCAGGGAAGAAGTATGATGACTTGATCAGGTCTATGTCACACACTCGATCGATGACTTGCTATGGTGAATTACCACCACCCTCGAATCTGGAATTGCTGAGGGTATTACGCTCGTATAAAGAATTTGGTTACGGGAATGATGAAAGCTTCGTGAATTCCCTCGCGTTTCATCATGTCAACCTGCGACACCTTGATATCAGTGTTAGCGGGACGTGCTTATCTCTTCACTCCGTCAGCCTCTTTTGGAATTTGCACACACTCATTTTTTCTGGTTCGACCGAGCTGGTATCGGTCTATGACTTCTGGAAAATGCCTCGGCTTAGGCATATCGAGATTGTTCTCGGCAGATTATATCTTTCGGATCCTCCAAACTTCGATGGTGATGCTGTTGTCATCATGGAAAATCTACACACACTCAAAAGGGTAAAGAATTTGAAATGTAGTGAAGGTGTGGTGAAGAGAATTCCCAACATCAAGATACTGAAAATGGAATACCTTGATCTCATGGGAACCGAAAACCACGAAGAGGACTTTTGCGTCGACAACATTAAATATCTGTGTAGATTGGAATCCCTCTCCATCAGCAACAGTTTGTTTCGTCTGCACAATAATCTTACCTTTCCACACTCCCTTAAGAATCTGAGTCTGGATATGGGTATTGAGTTTGAATGGGATGATGGCATGTTGGATAGCATAGGTTCGTTGCCCCTTCTTGAGAAGCTCAAATTACTATGCGGGTCGTTCGGGAAAGGAAAGTGGGAAGTAGTCGAAGGCCAATTCCCCTGTCTCAAATACTTGAAACTGAGCTGGTGTTGGGGTCTAGAGCACTGGACGGTGGCGGAAGAGGGGTGTGATATCCTTCCACGACTCGAACATCTTCGTCTCGATAATTTGTATGATCTGAGGGAGATCCCTAGTGAACTTGGGAACATTAATACACTCAAGGAAATAAGGTTGAACTACTGCGGAGAAAGAACGGTGAAGTATATGAAAGAGATTTTCGATGAGGAACAAGGCGGGGAAGATCAAGTATGTTTTCATGTTGTGGACTTTGTGGTTACTTCTGAAGAGGAAGAATACCTGCTGAAACGGCGTAATATTCAATTGTAATATCCACTAATACCACTAGTAAATATTATTTATATCATGTCATTATATATAAATTATTTTCTGTTATTTTTATAAGAACAAATACAGTTAAACCTCTATAAATTAATAGCTTCGGGACCGTGAAATTTTATTAATTTAGAGAGGTTATTAATTTATCGAGTATTTTTTTCCATTCAAGTGACCAAGTCGGGACCGAAAAATTCTATTAATTTAAAGAGGTTATTGATCAATCAAGTATTAATTTATAGAGGTTTCACTGTATATTTGAATTTAACTAATTTACTAAAAGAATTAAAAATATTAATTGTAAAATCAACAGTGCAACTTTATTTTTATGCCATTTCTCTGTGGCAATTCGTCGAACACGTACCTGACATTCAGGGATGATGGTAAACCTCAGCACAAAATCTCCAGAAACCCCCAGTACAACTGCAGCAAATCAGTGTCAACAAAACCAGACTAAACATAAATCCTGTGTTGAATAATTTGGGGAAAACTGTTTTGTGATGCGATTAGGTATGAGAAACACATTAGATATGAATCAAGAAAAGCTCGGGCGGAAACTAGGACGAGAATAAAGGGTCAAATTATCAAGGGGGTCGTTGGGGAACGGAAAGTGGGAAGTAGTCGAAGGCCAATTCCTCCGTCTCAAATAAATGGAACTAAGCAGATCAACTGTGTTTTCGTTTCGTGGTTAAACTTAGAGAGGAGCACCATCACTTGATGAGTTAGGCGGATACCAACTATCAGATCATTCCCTACGGCAAAAGCAGGAATTGAAACTGCGCAATATCGGATGGCCAAATGTTATTAAACAAATTCAAAAAATGGTTTAGAAGTAAATAAAAAATGTGGATCTTTCAAGATTACAAAAGTAAATTCTATTTACGATCTTACCTGTCTAAAAGCACCCTCGTCAACCATAGGAGCACGGATTGAAACCCAACCCCCCTCACTAGATTGTGAAAATTTGGATCGGGACGTTCAAATCCAACCCAATGCCAAGGCTGCAAAAGATGCTTTAAGCAAACAAAAACGCCATTTCCCGCTCCTAGACAAGAACAAGCCCACAAGCTGCAAGTATGAATACGAAGACTGATACACCACTCAAGGCGTGTTAGCTCGGGAGACATTCTATCTCATCAGATCAAACAGGGGCAAAGTGGTCAAAATCTCGAATCTCGCATTCGACCGAGGCCTGCACAACAAGACGATACAATATGAGAGGATTAGAAACAACAAGATTTCTGGAATAGTGGGGCTCGGGTGGGAGTAAGATTTTTCGTTTGTTAAACAACTCGGCCCGAAAGCCGAATTGGAAATTCTCTTACTGCCTCCCTTTTCTCTCCGGCAATTCGTCGAACACATACCTGGCATACGGAATCTGATAAACGAAATCCTATGTTGAATCTGATAATCGAAACCTCAGCCCAGAAGCTACAGAAACCCCAGGCTAAACAAAAGCCCTGGGTTGAATCTGAAAATCGAAATCGAAGAAAAAAACCTAGGTGGCTGACAATAATTTGGGGAAAAGTAAAAGCGGGAAAATTCAATCTGAATTCATACATTACAAAAAAACGCAGTATTTATAATCATATGAAAATTACAATAATGCCCTTATTATTATACCAAAGAAATATAACGCGCTGACAAGTGGCAACTATTCTCTTCAATCATTACCATAAACATCCGGTTTCAATAAGAACGATTTACTTAGATATAATTAACATCATCCAAATATGTTATATGTGAATAAACTGATATAGTATATCCGGTTTCAATAAGAACGATTTACTTAGCTATAATTAACATCATCCAAATATGTGAATAAACTGATATAGTGTAAGTATTGACATCGGTTGTAAAAGAGCGTAATATATGGATGAAGTAACGGCGGTTCCAAG
Organism: Euphrasia confusa; assembly: GCA_954870475.1. Lineage (NCBI taxonomy): Eukaryota > Viridiplantae > Streptophyta > Magnoliopsida > Lamiales > Orobanchaceae > Euphrasia > Euphrasia confusa. The sequence goes on from OX940949.1 coordinate 1,478,240, forward strand.
GTAACTGATGTTAATAATAACCAATGTAAATAACACTTTCATAACCGATGTTAACAGTACTATTTGTACGCAATTATTTAAGATTAGCGCTCTAATTGGATTCCTTTAATTTATGTTTTTCTTGCAGTACTTATTAGTTTATTTTATATTCAGGTTATTTTATATATTTGGCATGATATACATATGCTAATATAACATCAACTTGCAAAAAATAATTTATATTCCCAAGTCGACTATATATAGTTTATACTTTTGACAGCTTCTTAAAATGAATTGTCAACGACCTGAGTTCACCGAATGTATGTACCTTGATTTTTATTTTTCCAATTCAAAACTCGATCGATTCCTAGTCTGGAAACATGGCAGCCTATGCATCTCTGGTTTCTCTGATGAACCTCATTAATGATATCAAACATCATCCTTCCCCTCCGATCTCTCTCGACAAACATCTAATCGCCTCCATCACTCAACACGTTGCTTACTTTGAAGAATTTCTCCATGCCTACATCACTCCTGTTGACGAAGAAGCTGCTGATCCACTGGAGATGCGCATCGCAGCCTCAGCTTACGCAGCCGAAGATGCAATCGAGTCTCATATTGTGGAAACTATTCAGCTGCAGAGGAGTGATAATGGTTTTTGTTCAAAAATCACCGCTCAGCTCCTCAATTGTTTCCGAGCTCCAAGGGTGCCGAATATAGGCCGGGTGATCAAAGAGATGGACTCCATCAAGAAAGTGATTATGGTCCTAAAGGCTGATACTCAGAAGAAGGTGTTGTCGGTGGTCAACAATGATCAAGTTGCCGCCACAAAAGATCTTGCAACCGTTGCTCCCAGCGAAACTGAAGTGGGCTCCGACTTTGTCTTGCTCGAAATCATGGAAAAGCTCATCGGAGGCCGATCGAATCTCCAAGTCATCCCGATCGTGGGAATGGGCGGTATAGGTAAGACTTTTTTTTTGTCTATGTCAATTGCAATGTCTTGAATTTGAAGTACTCAACCAACTGAGCTAACAACCCTTGAAGTCAAGGTAAGACTTTTCTTGCCAAAACTATTTACGCGGATCGACCTGTCAAGGAACATTTTGATATCTGTGCTTGGACTACGATTTCTCAAGAATACAGCACCAAAGAAATCCTCTGCGAATTACTACTATCTGTAGCTACTTCCAAAGACAAGAAAAAACAGGGAAAGAAGAGTGAGGATGTATTGGGGTCCAAGCTCCACAAAACATTATTCGGCAGAAGGTTTCTGATCGTAATGGATGATATTTGGAGTATTGATGCATGGGATAAGATACAACGCTTCTTCCCTAACAACGATAATGGCAGTAGGGTTCTTGTCACCACTAGGCTATTGCAGTTGTGTTCTCAATTGAACAACGATTATAGCCTTCGCATGAGTTTCCTGGGCGAGACTGCCAGTTGGGATCTGTTCTCAAAAACCGTATTTGGGGACAAGCGTTTCCCTCGTGAACTGAAGGAAATCGGAGAGAAGATCGTGGAGAAATGCAGAGGCCTTTATCCATTGTTGTGGTGGGAGGTCTTCTGAAGAAGATGGATGACACTCGTGCATCTTGGGAATCAGTACATGGAAATTTAACCTCGGTGGTGAATACAGAGAACGATAAGCATTGCCTGAGGTTGTTGAAGATGAGCTATAGTTATCTGCCGGTGTACTTAAAGCCATGTTTTTTTATACATGGGAGTGTTTGAGGAAGACGAAGAAATCGGTGTCTCAAGGCTCTTCAAGCGATGGATTTCCGAAGGATTTATAAAATCGAGGAACGGTGAAGCCTTGAAAACAACGGCAAGAGGGTTCTTACAGGACCTCATCGATAGAAATCTCATTCTATTTTGTTTTGTGTGGCCCACAGGGAGCATAAAGTCATGTAAAATGCACGATTTGGTGAGAGACTTGTGCTTCAAAGAAGGTCACAGAGAAGGGTTATATCATGTCATAGACAAAAGTAATCTTCCTCCTATGAATACCTTACGCCGCCGAATTGTTATTCCATGTAAATCTTCGATGGAGAAGGACTATGGTGACTTGAGATCAATGCCCCACACTCGATCGATTACTTGCTATGGTGAATTACCATTATCCTTGAATCAACAGGGAACATTGCTGAGGACATTACACACACATAAAGATTCTGAGCACGGCTACGATGAATACTACTTGGATTCCCTCTCATTTCATCATGCCAACTTGCGAAACCTTGCTATCGATGTTCGTGCGGACTACTACTCTCTTGACTACGTCAGTCTCTTTTGGAATTTGCAGACACTCATTATTTACGATTTCCCCAAGTTTCTATCGATCAATGATTTCTGGAAAATGCCTCAGCTTAGGCATGTCGAGGTTGTTCGTGGCAAATTAGGCATCCCGAATCTTCCAGATGGTGACGACGACATTGCCATCAAGGAAAATCTACACACAGTTAAGGGGGTAAGGCATTTCAAGTTTTGTGAACGTGCGGTTAAGAGAATTCCCAATATCAAGAGACTGAAATTGGAATACTATGAAGTCAGGGGAATCGAGGATGACTGTTGTGTAGACAACATAAAATATCTGTGTAGATTGGAGTCCCTCTCCGTCCTCATCAGTTCGGTTGCTCTGCTCAATAAGCTTACCTTTCCTCACTCCCTTAAGAAGTTGAGTCTCATTATGAATGGTCGGTATGAATGGGAAGATGTATTTCTGGATACTATAGGTTCCTTGCCCTTTCTTGAGAAGCTCAAATTACAAAGCGGATTGTTCAGGAATGCAGAGTTGGAAACAGTCGAAGGCCAATTCCCCCGTCTCAAATACTTGGAAATGTACTTGTGTTCGGGTGTCGTACACTGGAAAGTTCCGGAAGAGGGGTCCAATATTCTTCCAAGCCTCGAATATCTTTTTCTTTATCACATGAAGACTTTGGAGACCATCCCTTGTGAACTCGGAAACATTAATACGCTCAAGGAAATACGGTTGACGTACTGCGAAGAAAAAGCAGTGTGGTCAGCGAAAGAGATGTTCGACGAGCAAGTTGATTCACAAGGCGGGGCAGATCAACTAAGTTTTCGAGTTGTGGTTCATGACAAAAACGACAAGCAACACATGATGTTCTTGGCGGGTCCCAATTTTCAGGTCATTCTCGACAGCGAAAGCAGTGATTGAAACGGTGTAATATCCAGTTGGAAGTATCCATATGTGCTTACTGATTTTGCATATTAAGAATTCTCCTACTGCGTCTCATTTCTCTAAGGCAAATCGTCGAACACTTACCTTACATTCGGTGATGATGGTAAACCTCAGCCCAAAAGCTTCGGAAAGCCCCACATTATACACACGTAGAACTTCAGGGAATCTGTGTCATCAAAACCAGGATAAACATAAACCCTAAAGTGTTCGCTCACGGCGATTAAAAAAAAACTCTTCGGGCATGTGCGTAATCGAACGCGCCCGCGTTTGAAATCCTGGAACGGGAAATGGAAAAGTATTTCTCGAGATCAAAAGGGTTGAGGAAGGACGGAGGCGGTTCGGACCTTGATCTGTGCTACGAGAGGAGCAGGTCGCCGGGCCCGATTTGGTATTTGCCTGAAATTACGTTCCATTTGAAGGTATCGAGTGACGTGCGTTTTGGTTGCGGGCCGAATCTGGCGGGGAGATAATTAGACTTTCTTCGGCCCCATGTTATTATTCAAAATTCAAATTACAATTCATTTGTGCAATGAATTTCGCGGATAGTTGGATCCTCGATCGGGAGTCGGGACGAACATTGTCGGCATGCTTAACACGCGCAAGTCGAACAAAAATGGTTTGTCGAAACAATGTTTCGATTCGAAAATTTTGAAGCAGAGGCTCATCAGTGCTAAAGCTATTTGGTTCTAACAAAAATAAGTAGACATGCATCATGCATGCGCGTAATATATATAGTTGTGACGCAGTTGGTGCCTTGTTGGATTTAGAGAGATGCCATTCAAGTGTTTGTGAAAATGCCTCACAAAAATCTTTTTTTTTTATACTTCAATCCGATTCAACTCACTGGAAAAAACCCAACGCAGTGTGAAAGCCAGAGAGTACAGATACTCGTATACGAGCAAGAGTTGGTTCTTTTAGCCAACTGCTGCCCGAGCTTGAATCCTTCCGCTGCATATGTCTGAATGGTAATAGGTCTGTAGATATTATTAGATTGATTAAATGTGAAAATTCACAGTACATTCTTTTTTAATGTTGATTGTTTCACTTCAAAAAAAAAAAGTTTAATTTTACCTTTTTTTTCTACTTTTCTTTTGGACAGCTAGCTTCGTTGGAATGGTGGACCATTGAATGTTGATTGTTTTGTCAGTGGGTTACTATAATTGAGGGTGGGGGCGCCACCGCACTCGAAAATACTGATCAACTGGGCCCGACGGCTCCGGCTGTTCTTACTTGGAAACTTCATGGAAAACATTTCAGTCAACATATCTACTTACAACTTTCCTCCTTGGATGCAAAAATCACCACCTACTCTTATGGCAGCCTATGCAGCTTTGGTTTCTCTGATGAACATCATACATGATCTCCAACGACACCCTTCCCCTCCGATTTCTCTCGACATACATCTAGTCGACTCCATCACAAAACACATCACATTCTTTCTGGAATTTCTCGAATCCTATAATCCTCCCCCTAGTGCCGACGAAGAAGAAGTTGCTGATCCATTGGAGATGCGTATTGCAGACGCAGCTTACGCAGCCGAAGATGCTATCGAGACCCATATTGTGGACTGTCATATTGTGGACTGTATTCAGCATCAGATTAATTATGACAATGGATCCAAAATCACCCATCTCATGAATTGCTTCCGAGCCCCAAAGAAATCGAAAAATCCAATAGATCATGAAAAGTTGAAATCCATCAACCTATGCCGTGATAGTCTACACGGTGTTATTGAAGAGATGGAGTCAATCGAGAAAGTAGTTGAAGAGAAGAAGAAGAAGATGGCAGTGGTGGTTCATGATCAAGTGGCCCTGAAAAACGTCCCTTCATTCGTTGCTCGTAACGATACCATGGTGGGGTCCGATGGTGCATTGCAAGAAATTCTGGACAAGCTTGTCGGAGACCTACCTGATCATCTCCTGGTCATCCCGATCGTGGGAATGGGCGGTATCGGTAAGACCTTTCTTGCCAAAACTATTTACGCAAATCCACGTGTTAAGGACCGTTTTGATATCTGTGCTTGGGCTACGATTTCTCAACAATACAACACCAGAGAAATCCTTTGTGAACTTGTGTCTCAAACTACTAACACAAAGAAGGAACAACTGAGTGGGAAGAGTGAAGATTTATTGGGATATGAGCTGCACAAATACTTGTTCTACAGAAGGTTTTTGATCGTGATGGATGATATGTGGAGTATCGATGCATGGGAGAAGATACAACACTACTTTCCTGACAAAAGTAATGGCAGTCGAGTACTCGTGACGACCAGGCTATCGCAGTTGAGTTCCCAATTGAACGATTATAGCTTCCCCATGAGTTTCCTCGATGAGGCTAGCAGTTGGGATCTGTTCTCCAGAACAGTGTTTGGTGAAAAGAGTTGCCCTCCTGTACTGAAGAAAATTGCAGAGAAGATTGTAGCCAACTGCAGAGGGCTTCCTTTATCAATTGTTGTGGTGGGAGGTCTTTTGAAAAACTTGGACGACACTCAGAGATCATGGGAATCAATACGAGACAACTTAATTTCGGTGGTGAATATGGAGAACGACAAACATTGCTTGAGGTTGTTGAAGCTGAGCTATAATCATTTGCCGGTCTATCTAAAGCCATGTTTTTTATACATGGGAGTCTTTGAGGAAGACGATAAGATCCGTGTCTCACTGATCGTGAAGCAATGGGTGTCCGAAGGATTTCTAAATCCAAGGAATGGTGAATCCTTGGAAACAACTGCGAGAGGTCTCTTACAGGAACTCGTCGATAGAAATCTCATTCTAATTGATAAGTTGGGGACTACAGGGAGCATAAAGTCCTGTAAAATTCACGATTTGCTAAGAGACTTGTGCTTGAAAGAAGGTCACAAATATGGGTTTTATCATGTCATTGGGAAATGTAACACTCCTCCTCAAGGCATTACCAAACTCCAGGTTATTATCCCCTGGAACATGAGAATAATGCCAAACACTCGTTCGATTCCACCACGCCGAAATTTGGGATTGTTGAGGACATTATACGCTTATAAATTTCGCTTTTTCAAAGAAAAAAGCTACTATAATTCCCTCATGTTTCGCTATGTCAGCTTGCGACACCTTGCTATCATTTCCTGGGCACCTGGTATCGAAGCTCGTGGTATATCGTCATTCCTTCGTTCGGTGAGTCTCCTTTGGAATTTGCATACACTCATTGTTTCTTGTCCATACAAGGTTACGTTGCTCGCTGATATCTGGAAAATGCCTCAATTAAGGCATATCGATTTTATTGAGTATTGTGTGTCTCTCCCGGATCCTCCAAGTGTTGTGCGAGAAGATGATGTACTCATCATGGAAAATCTACACACAGTTAGGGGAGTATCGAATTTCAAATGTTCTGAAGGAGTGGTTAAGAGAATTCCCAATATCAAGCACTTGAAATTTCGTTATCAATATGGTCTCCTGGGAACCGATAACAAGGATGAGCATTGTGTCGGCAATATTAAGTCTCTGTGTGGATTGGAATCCCTCTCTATCTCTCTTTCAAAGGTTCGAGAGTCTAATATTTATATGCATAAGCTTACCTTTCCACACTCCCTTAAGAAGTTAAGTCTTGTTATGGATTATGATTTTGAATGGGACGACATGTTGGAAAAGATAGGTTCGTTGCCCCATCTTGAAAAGCTCCAGTTATGGCGTGGGCGCTTCGGAAAAGGAACGTGGGAAACATCTGAAGGCCAATTCCCCTGTCTCAAGTACTTGGCACTGAACTTGTGTTACGGTCTGGAACAGTGGACGGCAGCAGAAGAGGGCTCATCCATCCTTCCACGCCTTGAAAATCTTTGGCTTTTTGACTTGGGAGAGTTGGAGAAGATCCCTAATGAACTTGGAGACATATCAACACTGAAGAGCATATGGATGGCCGGCTGCGGAGAAGGAGCGGTGACGTCTGCGAAAGAGATTGTGGACGAGCAAGTCGAGTCCCAAGGCGAACAACTAAGTTTTCATGTCTGGGTTGACATCGTAGGGAAGGAGTCACACCTGCAAAGCTTTTCGGGTCCCAACTTTGGAGTGCGAATGTGCGATGAGCTCAGGATACGTTGTAGTATTTCGTATAAATATTAAATATTGTGTCCAACCTGGATCGAGGGGGCATACGGTGCGAAAGAGACCAGTCGGCGTTGGGTTTCCAATCAACTTGATATTAAAAAGAGGTTTATACACTTTCCCAATCGTATAAGGAGGTTTATTTTATAATTTAATCTGGATGAATTGAATTTAATCGAAATAAAATTATGTCAAAACATAAAACCTAAATGATAAACAAAATATTTTCATTCATAGAAGTTTCATTTATATTTTTTTTTAGTTTTATAAAATGCTTAATCTTGAAAATTGAAATATTTTAGTTATAAAAATTATTTCACAATCTTTGATTTTAAAAATTAACAATAATTGTAAAATATAAAATTGATATATATGAAACAATATATTAAGATTGATTCTAATGCAAAAAGGCAAAAATACTTATGATTGTTATAAACTCTAGAAGAATTGAGGGAGAATAATATATTAGATATAGGGAGAAAATAAGAGGAGAATAGAATTCTTCATTCATTCATTCATATGGGAGACCCCTATACAAAGTAGAGTTTTTGTCTTGTTCACCAAAAAAGGGTAAATTAGTCATTCACTAATTAATAATATTCCTAACACTCCCCTTGAATGACTATTTACAGGATTGTTGCCTCGTTAACACCTTGCTAGGAAAACTCAGTGGGACACAACTTGCTCCCCTTGATTGTAATCACCGAAGATCTTTGACTTCTTGAAAGTAATTATTTGTGATCAATCAGTCCCATTAAATCCTGTAACTAATAAAACCATATAGGAAAAACTTAGTTATTCAAATATAAATTTTTGGTCTTCAGGACCCAACCTTCAAATTGTCGAGTTTCACATTCATTTGTATTATTGTATATTTTTCGTCCTTCTGGGACATGCCTTTACCAGACATCTATTTTGACTAGAGCATTCGCAATTGCTATTACCGGCCGGTAACTCTTCTGGAGTATATTAGATGCGTCTAGTGTTCAATATACATTTCTTGACAAATAAACAATAATGTGAACTTCAATTCACAATCATTTAGAAAATTATATTTTTCTTTGAACTTCAGGTTCTCTCGAAAACAAACTCATATGGAACTCTGGTGATGTACATGCCTCGTTAAAAATCTCGTTATAAAACCCTGCAGGAAAAAATACTCGAGGAAAAGAGTACATGACATTCACATTTATATTGTGATGATTGTCTCGTTAAAAACCTTTAACTAAGAAAACCCTGTGGGAAAAACTTAGTAGAGGGAAAAATAGTACAATCACTGGTCTTCGGGACCTTGTCTTCAATATCATTTTTGTCCATAATGACATATGTAATATGATATTGTACATGTTCTGATTTTCATTTCCTTTCATATCAGAAATTTTAAAATCCATCCAGGATTTTTACGTATGTATCTTTCTAATGACTACTACATTGTCAAATCATACATTCATGCATATCTATATTGTTGTTGTTACCATAAATGTTAAGTAGCGGAACTTAATGTCATCCTTAAAAATATCGAGTTTCTGCGAAAAACTCTTGAGCAACTAATCTCGCTTTTATATCTCACCACATCATTATTCGTTTTTCGTACAAACACCCACGTATATCTTTCTGGGATAATATTTTGAGGTGTGTACTATAGATTCAAAATATATCTTTTATTCAACGAGTCATGCTCAACCTCAATTGCTCGTTTTCATATAATTCGAGTGCTGCTGGCACACTATCATTGATTTATGTTTTGGATCCAATTTTTCTAGAGCAACTCTTAAGGAAAATATGTCGTTGACGATTTTCTATTTTTCCATTTGATGACAATTCAATATATCAACCAAATCTTTAATCATTTCCCAAAATATTTAATTTGGTTGTTCCGCAATCCCATGATTTTCTATTATCATGTGCACATGCTTCTTCAATGGGATTTTCATCTAACTCTCTTCAGAAGATTTTGAGGGTGACTTAATTTCTTTGTTTTTCCGCATATTTATTTTATATCTTAAGATCGATCTACTACGCTTCAGGCGTATATTAGAATCAACATTTGAGTTGATCTCTTTGGTATTTGAACTCTTATAGTTCATTTATCACAAATATATGTGATTTTGTCACACCTTCATTAATTTGGCAGATTACTTGCTGAATATTGCAAGTCACTTATTTTAATGAACTTCGGGTTCAATTGATTGATGTGTGGATCTAAAATTGAAGATCGTTTTCATTCACTGAAATTTCTCGGCATTTATATCTTTTATATTCTTATCTCCCCTAATGCCGAGAAATGATCTTCGTTAGATATGCAACTCAACGTAATTGCTATAAACCGATCTTCAGGATCGCGAGCTCAATATATACCTTATTTTCTATTATGCCCGTTCATAAAATTAAGTAGAAGATGGGAAATGTTTGATTCATTTTCACGCACAATTATGATATGCATCGTTTTCATGTTTAAGTACATTTGTAATACTCGTGGGGATAATTAGTAAAACTCTTCCGGAGCTTATTCTTTTTACTAATGATCATTCGGAATCAAAATATTAGGTTTTACCAATAATCCTTCGGGGATCAAAATATTAGATTTTTTACTCAACCTTTTGGAGATCAAAATAAATCTCAATATATAATTTTCTCAGAAATTACATTTAATTGGAATCGACTTTTTCGATATTCCATTAGTACCCACATAGTACATTTATTCTCGATTTTCAAAAGACATCCTTTAGGGATAATTCATAAGTAATCATTGTTTCAACGAGATCAATCGAATTTGGCGTTTCACTATTAGTATCATGAGATGTAACTTTATTAAAAAACATTTAATGTTTGAACTTTGCTTCTTCGGGAGCAATCAATAAAAATATTCTTTCAAGAATATTTTGTATTATTTCTTATAAATATCAATATCGATTTAAAATATTTAATGTTTAATTGCTAAACCATAAGCAATTTGATTTGATATTTCTGCAGGAATATCATATCATGATGTTTTCCAAGAATATTTAAAAGGAATATCATATCATGATGTTTTCCAAGAATATTTAAAATTTAATTTTGATATTTATTCTTGAATATCATATCATAATTTTCTTCGGGAACATTTAAAACTTATTGCTTCTACGCCAGTAATTTAATTTGATATTTCCAAACTTATTGCTACTAGGAGGGCAATTATATTTATCGAATAATATCAAATCATGATTTTCTTCCAGAACCATCAATATAATATTGGGTAAATTGTACTTTGCTACCTGGGGTTTCAAGAAATTTACACTTTGCTACCCAACCGGAGATTTTGAGCGCGGTGCTACCAGAAGTTTAAAGAAATCGCAGATTGCTACCTGCATAACGAATATTCCGAGGAATATTCGTTTATTATTATTTATTTTTTCTTTCTGAAATTCATTTTTTTGGTTATTAATTATTTTTATAAAATTGCGTAATTTTTTGCGTAATTGTATAATTTTTGTTATTAATTATTTTTATAAAATTGCGTAATTTTTTTCATAATTGTATAATTTTTGTAATTAATTATTTTTATAAAATTATAATTACGTAGTTGTATAATTGCGTGTAAACAGTTAAAAAAAACTTTAATTGTAATTTATTATTGAAATAATTACCAATTTAATCCCATAAAGGAGGCGAAGTCTCGTTTTGGTACCACTTTTGTTCAAGTTTTCGATTTAGTCCTATAAAACCTAAAAACGAGATTTCATCCATTTTTGGCCGGTAAATTCAAAAATCGCCTAAAATTGATCACGTGCATTGCACGTGACCTTTAATTTGGAAATTTTCGGCAAACCATTTCTACGTGCATTATCTAATTGGCTGAATGATTAATTAAAAAAAAATTAAGAAAATGACACGTTGCAAGTATTTTATATAATTTACATTAAAAGAAAAGCAAAAAAAAAAATTGAAATTACAAGGGGCAACGAGGACAGCGCGTATGTGCTCGGGTACTCCGGCACCATCATGGTCCCGTTGGGGTGGTTGGGCGGTCTCGTCGGGCTCCTCCTAGCAAAGGCCATATCCCTGTACCCAAGCTCCAGGAATTCGGATGACAAGGCACATTAAATATCGCGACCTCGTCGGGTTCATTTACGACGACAAAGCGTATTCCCTTACGTCATGTGGGCTCTGAAGGCAACTTACGCTCTCTTCAGTGATCATCTTAGCCGGCAGCGCTCTGAAGGCAACTTACGTTCTCTTCAGTGACGACAACGTGATGAAGCTTCCGCACTTCATGGCTGTAGCCGAACTCGTTGCGCTCTCTTCGCCATCGCCACACCACATCTGTCGCACTCCGTGTCTGGCTCTGATTCTCGACTCTGTCCCTTTTAATTTCAATTTGTTGTTTTTTTTCTTTTCTTTTAATTCCATAAATTATAATATACTTGCCACGTGTCATTTTTTTCAAATTTTCTATTTTAATTAATCATTCAGCCAATGAGATAATGACACGTGGAAATAGTTTCCTGAAAATTTTCAAATTAAAGGTCGCGTGCAACGCACGTGATCAATTTCACGCGATTTTTGAATTTGCCTGGAAAAATGGATGAAATTGACTCGTATTTGGGTTTTATTGGACCAAATTGAAAACTCAAACAAAAGTGGTACCAAAACGAGACATCACCTCCTTTGAGGGACTAAATTGGTAATTACCTCTTTATTATTTAGTGAAATAGTGGTTTAAAAAAACATTTCAAACAATTTAGCGTAATTTCATAATAATATTTAATTAATTTATTATTATATAAATGAATAGTTTAAAAAAAACGGGAAATAGCCGTAGGGGACCCCTACGGGAAAAATTCTCGCAGGGGATTTATTATTCCCCTACGGGCGTGTGTCGTAGGGACAATTTCCCTATGGCTAGCCGTAGGGGACCCCGTAGGGAATCTTGGAGGGAAGCTATGCGCGCGAATGCGCGCGCAGTTCCCTACGGGAATCCCCTACGGGAGTCACCCCTACGGCTGGGGCCGTAGGGAATGCCGTAGGGGAACTCTGAATATGATTCCCATAGGGAATGCCGTAAGGATTCCCTACGGGAAAAATGTCGTAGGGAATCCCCGTAGGGATTCCCTGGTTTTTTTTTGTAGTGTACGTAATTACCCTCACTCCATTTATTTTGACTTTTGACATTGACTTTGACTATAAATCAACCTATTTAATTGAAACCCTAATTGCTAAAAATTCATTTCGCATTTCTCCCCAAACCGAAACCCGCTCCAAGAACCCTAATCCCCCAAATTTTGCGATCCTCAAATCTGCTCTGAATAAGAACCCTAAATTTCAATCCCTCAAAATTGGCGTCGTTTAGAGTTAAAAAATTTCTTCTTCTTCAGTTGTTAACTACGAACTCGCACCATTAATGGAGTGTGTCACTGTGGAAGACCTGCTGTGAAGCGCACTTCTTGGTCCGATGCAAACCCAGGAAGGAGTTATTTGTCATGTGCTAATTCCCGAGTACGTATTTCTACATCCTCTTTTTTTTTCTTTTTTTTTCTTCTAATTTATGGTTTCTTTTTACCAGACTCTGGGGGGTGTAATTATTTTTGCTGGGTCGATCAACCTGGATGTGCCCGTTGTACTAAAATCATACCAGGATTATTGAGAAATATGAATTCGAAGGATGCAGAAATTGATGAGTTGAAGGACATAGCTGCTAATATGAATTCGAAGGATGCAGAAATTAATGAGTTGAAGAAGGACATAGTTGCTGTGAAAAGAAGCAATAAGAAGTTGATATCTTAAGCTCTCTCATCTTCAACTCTGTCATTTGCAGCTCCCTCATCTTCAACTCTCTCATTCTCTTTGGGTTGAGTAACATCATCATCAATATCAGGCAATTCATACTCCTTCATCAAATTCTTCATAGATGAACTTGAATCCTCACTAACATCATCATCAATATCAGGCAATGGAATATCAGGGACACCATCGAAATCTATGGCCCTTTCATCAAAATTCTCATGATCAACAAACACTGAAATTGAATTTGACTTTGAAACAAAACAATCCAAACCATCTAGGCAATATAAACTTTTAAAACAAACTAGGGTTTCACAGTCATCTGCACCACTGCAACTGTAATAGAACTGGAGGCTCTCTGACAATCCAATTTGAGCCGCCATGAATGAAAAATCCTCCATGCCTAATTCAGACTTCTTGCAGTAATCAACATAATTTGTTCTACCCTCAACATAAATTTTTTTACCTTCGCGAAGCCTAAATTTCCCCGAATGATGAAACTTTAGCGTGAATCTCTCAGTGTCTGACATTCGTGCTACCTCCTCTTCGGGCGACAACCCATTCGCAGCTCTCAACTTCCATTTCATTTTGAATTTCCCAAATCGAGTAGCAAGAAATTAGGGTTCTTTGGTAGCGAGATTTTGAGTAGAGCAAAATTAAGGTTTTAACTTTGAAATGAATTGGGGATCGATGGGTTTTTGGAGAGAAATGAATTCCTATTTTCATATAAATGATTTTTAATTTTTTTTTTAATTATATGTGTAATTACTTACCTGCCTTTGAACTCAGATGTGCAATTCACAAAATACCCTTCAGAAATCACGTGTTACGCACAAAAAAGGAATATTCCTCGGAATATTCGTTTCTGGTCAACCGGCAGGTAGCAATCTGCAATTTCTTTAAACCTCTGGTAACACCGCGCTCAAAATCTCCGGTTGGGTAGCAAAGTGCAAATTTCTTGAAACCCCTAGTAGCAAAGTGCAATTTACCCTATAATATTTTAAATTGGAGTATATGTTCTTCAGGAACAGTCATTTTAATTGATATATTAAAAATAATTGATTTGATAATATTTCAGGAATATCAAATTTTTATAGGGCTATCTCAATATTCAAGCAAATAACAATCGAGTTATTCAACAAGGTTTGGATTAACTTTTCCTAAAGTTTCACCCAATTTAGAATTCAGTAAGTACCTCAATTGATTAATGGGTCGAGTTCGCACATGACTCGACCACGAAAGACTCGCACGATGATTCCGGAGGCTACGTCCCCAATTATGGATCAACGTTTCAAGGAGCTTCAAACGATGTTATTCGAGATAATTAATATATAATCATAATCAATTTGATATTGCTATTTCTGTAGGAATATCATATCACGATGTTCTTCAGGAACATTTAATTTTTATATTTTTTCTGGATATAATATTATGTTCTTCAGGAACATTTAGTTTTGATATTTTTCGGGAATATCATATCATGTTCTTCAGGAACATTTATTTTGATATATTTCTTCAGGATATCATATTATGTTCTTCAAGAACATTTAGTTTTGATATTTTTTCGAGAATATCATATTATGTTTTTCATGAACATTTCTTTTTAATTGATTTACTAAGCATAATTAATTTGATATTACTTCAAGAATATCAAATTATAATATTTTTCGGGAACATATGATATTACTTCGGGAATATCAGGTTATAATGTTCTTCGGGAACATATGATATTACTTCGAAAATATCAAATTATAATGTTCTTCATATGATTTTAAGAAGAAGATAGGAGAAGTAGATATATTTATAATTATTAATTAATATAAACAAACATATAAATTCTTGTCTTGGAGTTCGGATCTTGGATTAGTAGAACTTCGATTAAAAACGCGGTTGAGCTTTCGTGCTGATAACATATGATTTTAAGAAGAAGAGAGAAGAAGTAGATATATTTATAATTATTAATGAATATAAACAAACATATAAATTCTTGCCTTGGAGTTCGGATCTTGGATGAGTAGAACTTCGATTAAAAACGCGGTTGAGCTTTCGTGCTGATAACATATGATTTTAAGAAGAATAGAGAAGAAGTGGATATGTTTATAATTATTAATGAATATAAACAAACATATAAATTCTTGCCTTGGAGTTCGGATCTTGGATGAGTAGAACTTCGATGGATCTTGGATGAGTAGAACTTCGATTAAAAACGCGGTTGAGCTTTCGTGCTGATAACATATGATTTTAAGAAGAAGAGAGAAGAAGTAGATATATTTATAATTATTAATGAATATAAACAAACATATAAATTCTTGCCTTGGAGTTCGGATCTTGGATGAGTAGAACTTCGATGAAGAACGCGGTTGAGCTTTCGTGCTGATAACGTGTTATAAACTCAAAATGATTGAGAAGAACGCGGCTGATAACGTATTATAAACTCAAAATGATTGAGAGAGAATAATAGATTATATATAGAATAGAATTATTCATTCATTCATATGGACTCATTTATATAGAATACAAAGTTGGGTTTCTGTATTGTTTACGTAAACTAGTCATTTATTAATTAATAATATTCATAAGAATGATTTAATTTTCATCAAAATTATTTTTTATAGAATCATGTTTTATTCAAAAAATAATTAGATAAAATATTAATTAATGTTGTAAATTTAATAGCTCAAAACAATATAAAGTATAACGACACACAAAACGAGAAGATGAGTATTCTCATTACGTTTCAAATATTTTAAGTGTATTACAATGTTGATTAAGAAGTATATTTGTATTATTTATTTTAATGATAATACTCTATTGAAAAATGAAAATACAGTATTCAATTAATATTCTCATGTAATTAATTTGTTTTTCTTCATATTTCTTAAATTGAATATACTAGGACACTATTTTTTTAAAAACTAATTCAAAAAAACATGCAGTAGTTTTTGAATTTTGTTTTCACACAATTTTGATTTTTTTTTTTGTGTTGGAAATGAAGGCGGAAGGTTCCTAATCCTTAAGAAAGATAACAAGAATTTGTGGCTTCAGTTGCGTCCTTGTTGGCGAATAAAAGACATGCTCTTCAAGTGTTTGTGAAAATGCCTCAAAGAAAATCTTTCACAGTATCTATCGCTTCCTCAATTCAGTTCATTTGGGCTGTCTGCGTATTGCGTGGTATCCAAGAATTCTTGCTTTTGATCACCAGAAATAATCCTGATGACGTAGAAGAAGCTGCTGATCCATTAGCGATACGTATTACATTCCCATATTGTGGACAGTATTGACGAGTTTGGGGTCTGCATGGAGCATAAACTCATGTAAATTTCACGATTTTCCCAGAACACTTAAGAGAAGAAAGTCCGTGTTGGCTTGAGATGGATGTCATATGATCGTTCAATTATTTGCAAACATGCCGAAATCTGGGATTGTTGAGGACATTGCACAGCTTATAATATTCTGTTTTTACGATGATAAAAGCTACGAGGATTCACTCGCGTTTCGCTATGTCAACCTGCGACTTGTGGCATGTCCTCATCCCTTCCTTCAGGTCAGTCTCCTTTGGTATCTTATAATGCCATATTGTTTAGACATAAGACAGCCTCTTTGGAAATTTAAATTATTAAAAAAAAAAATAGTCAACAATTTCTTCCGTGTCCTTTCTTTAATCAGATCTTTCATTTTGAATGTTAATTTTAATTTTATGATCCGAAAAGGGTGCTCGCTTGATTCAAAGTAAAATCTGAAAATGTATTTTTAATGATTTTTTTTAAAAGAAAACTCCGTTAGAGTTAATCATTGATGTCGTCTTCAATTCAATCCTTGTGCGCCTTCAACAAACCTTCTTTTCTTCGTGGGGCATGGACGGAGGTAAGCAGCTTATTTCAATACCTTTCTTGCCAAATGTATTTACGCTAAACCACTTATCAAGGAACATTTTGATATCTATGCTTGGGCTACCATCTCTCAAAACTAGGACACCCGAGAAATACTCTGTGAAATTCTCTCTCAAGCTATAAACACAAACAAGGAAGAATTGAGTGGGGAGAGTGTAGACGAATTGGGATTGGAGCTCCACAAATGCTTATTCTCTATAAGGTTTCTGATCGTGATGGATGATATGTGGAGTATCGATTCATGGGATAATGGGAGTCGAGTACTGGTAACGACCAGGCTATTGCAATTGTGTTTGCAATTGAACAACAACAATTATAGCATGTGTTGGAAAATCATTAAGTCAAAGTTGGTTTTATCCAACGTTTGACCGATTTGACTGGCTATAAAATTAATTCCGATTGGAAAATAAATTGTATGATAATTTTCTACGTCGTTCGTAGATAATTATAGAATTTTATTTCGTCAAAAACCGATTTTCGGTGAGTGAGAAATAAATGATTAAAGATAGTCAATTAAAAAAGCATTTAATTGAATATGTAATAAAGTGTAAGACTTTATTACATTGAAATGTGTAATAATTATTACATCCCACATTGAAAGATGTAATAAAGTTATTACACTTAATAAGTGATTGGAGGATTAATTATGACGATGGATCCAAAATCACCCGTCTCATGAATTTCTTCCGAGCCCTAAAGAAACCGAAAAATCAAATAGATGAAAAGTTGAAATCCATCAACCTATGCCGTTGTAGTCTACAACTTGTGATCGAAGAGATGATGTTAATCGAGAAAGTGGTTGTCGAACTACAACTTGTGATCGAAGAGATGATGTTAATCGAGAAAGTGGTTGTCGAAAACGTCGATGCAGAGAAGAAGAAGTACGTGGTGGTTCATGATCAAGTGGCCCTGAAAAACATCCCTTCATCCGTTGCTCGTAACTGTACCATGGTGGGGTCCGATGGTTCATTGCGAGAAATTCTGGAGATGCTCGTCGGAGGCCAACCTGATCGCCAGGTCATCCCGATAGTGGGAATGGGCGGTATAGGTAAGACCTTTCTTGCCAGAAGTGTTTACGCACAACCACATATTAAGGACCGTTTCGATATATGTGCTTGGGCTACAATTTCTCAACAATACAACACCAGAGAAATCCTATGTGAAGTTCTCTCTCAAGCTACTAACACAAAGAAGGAAGAACTGAGTGGGAAGAGTGAAGATGTATTGGGATTGGAGCTCCACAAATACTTATTCAGTAGAAGGTTTCTAATCGTGATGGATGATATGTGGAGTATCGATTCATGGGATAAGATACAATGCTTCTTTCCTAACAACGGTAATGGCAGTCGGGTACTGGTGACGACTAGGCTATCGCAGTTGTGTTCTCAATTAAACAACAATTATAGCCTTCCCATGAGTTTCTTAGACGAGGTTAGCAGTTGGGATCTGTTCTCCAGAACAGTGTTTGGTGATACGAGTTGTCCTCCTGTACTGAAGAAAATTGCAGAGAAGATCGTAGAAAACTGCAGAGGGCTTCCTTTATCAATTGTTGTGGTTGGAGGTCTTTTGAAAAACATGGACGACACTCAGAGATCATGGGAATCAATACGAGACAACTTAACTTCGGTGGTGAATATGGAGAACGACAAAGATTGCTTGAGGTTGTTGAAGCTGAGCTATAATCATTTGCCGGTCTATCTAAAGTCATGTTTTTTATACATGGGAGTGTTTGAGGAAGACGCTAAGATCCGTGTCTCAACAATCGTGAAGCTATGGATGGCCGAAGGATTTCTAAGACCAAGGAATGGCGAATCCTTGAAAACAACCGCAAGAGGTCTCTTACAGGACCTCGTCGATAGAAATCTCATTCTAATTGATGAGTTGGGGTCTACAGGGAGCATAAAGTCCTGTAAAATTCACGATTTGCTAAGAGACTTGTGCTTGAAAGAAAGTCAGAAATATGGGATTTATCATGTCATTGGGAAATGTAACCATCCGTCCCAAGGCATGAATACCCAACGTCGTATTGTTATACCCAAGAACACTTCAAAGAAGAAAGTTCTTGGTGACTTGAGGACCATGTCAAACGCTCGTTCGATTATTTGTGAACGTGATTATTTTCCACCACATCCCAATCTCGGATTGTTAAGGTATTCATTATCACACGCTCGTCGCTGGCTCATTTATAGAAAGTATTTCCTACGGTTTTGCTATGTCAAACTGCGACGCCTTTTTATCGAAGCTCGTGGTATATCGGCATTCCTTCCTTCTGTGAGTCTCCTTTGGAATTTGCATACACTCATTGTTTCTTGTCTATACAAGGTTCTTGGTGACTTGAGGACCATGGCAAACCCTCGTTCGATTATTTGTGAACGTGCTATTGTTCCACCACACCTGAATCTGGGATTGTTAAGGTTATTTCACGCTTATGAATACTGCTCGATCATTGGTACAAAGTACTTGAATTTCCTACTGTTTCACTATGTCAACCTGCGACACCTTGATACCAAAGCTTGTGGTATACCGTCATTCCTTCCTTCTCTGTGTCTCCTTTGGAATTTGCATACACTCATTGTTTCTGGTACAGACAATGCTCATCGTTTGGGTACCTTGTTCGCTGATATATGGAAAATGCCTCAATTTAGGCATATCGAGTTTGTCTACAATTATGTATCTCTCCCGGATCCTCCAAGTGTTGTGCAAGACGATGATGTAATCGTCATGGAAAATCTACACACACTCAAGGGAGTAATGAATTTCAACTGTTCTGAAGGAGTGGTTAAGAGAATTCCCAATATCAAGAAATTGAAATTACGATATCATGGTCTCCTGGGAACCGATAACAATTACGAGCATTGTCTCGGCAATATTAAGTCTCTGTGTGGATTGGAATCTCTCGCTATCTCTCTTGGAGAGACTAATATTTATATACATAAGCTTACTTTTCCACACTCCCTTAAGAAGTTAAGTCTTTGTATGGATTATGATTTAGAATGGGACGACATGTTGGAAAAGATAGGTTCGTTGCCCCATCTTGAAAAGCTCAAGTTATGGGATGGGCACTTCGGAAAAGGAACGTGGGAAATATTTGAAAGCCAATTTCCCTGTCTCAAGTTTTTGGGACTGCACTCGTGTTCCGGTCTGGAACACTGGACAGCGGCAGAAGAGGGCTCATCCATCCTTCCAAGCCTTAGGTATCTTGTTCTTTCTGGCTTGCAAAGGCTGGAGAAGATCCCTAGTGAACTTGGAAATATATCAACGCTGAAGAAAATAGTGATAATCGACTGCGGAGAAGGAGCGGTGAAGTCTGCGAAAGAGATGTTCGATGAGCAAGTCGACTTACAAGGCGGAGAAGATCAACTCAGTTTTCATGTCCTGGTTTGCCTCTATGGGAGGAACGAACACCTGCTGAGCTTGGCGGGTCCCAACTTTGAAGTTCAATGACTTTCGGATAGGATCAACTCAGTTTTCATGTCCAGGTTTTTTATATATTTCAGGTTTTTAACCATATTGAATAAACGAAAAATTACTTTTATTACCTGATACTTCAAGTTTGACAAGTAGTTAAAGTTTGATGTTTTTAACCAAAGGCTGAATTGTTATACCCAGGAACACTACAAAAGAAGAAATTAAGCGTGTGTTGACTTGTGAGTTGTGATATCAATGCCACATGCTCATGCTCGTTCGATTATTTGCAAACATGCCGAAATCTGGGAGTGTTGAGGACATTGCATGCTTATAAATCCCGCTTTTATGATGATAAAAGCTACGTGAATTCCCAGTAGATAGATATGTCTGAATGGTAATAGGTCTGTAGATATATTATTAGATGGATAAAATGTGAAAATTCACAGTACATTCTTTTTGAATGTGAAAATTTTATGTCGAAAACGTTCAAAATCTGTGTAGATTGGAATCTCTCTCCGTCAGCTTCTGTTCGTATCATCTGCATAATAAGATCACCTTTCCACACTCCCTTAAGAAGTTGAGTCTGTTTATAGATTTTGTGTGTGAATGGAATGGCATGCTAGATATTATAGGTTCGTTGCCCCGTCTCGAAAAGCTCAAACTACTATGTGGGTCGTTCAGGGACGGAAAGCTGGAAACATCCGAAGCGGTGAAGTTGATGAAAGAGATATTCGACGAGCAAGTCGAGTTACAAGGCGGGGCAGATCAACTAAGTTTTCATGTTGAGGTTAGTGTTGGAGAAGAACAACAACACCTGCTGAGCTTGTCAGGTCCCAACTTTCAGGTCATTATTTAAGGGATAAAGGGAGTACTTACTTATTCATTAGCATATACTGTAAAATATTTGTCTGTCCTATGTTTCATTTCTTGAGATTCTGCATTTAGTTTAGGTTGTTTAAGTATAATGTTTAACGAGAAGAGATATATATAAGTATAAGGTTGCTAATTCAAATATGGGGAACTGATGGAACAGGAACTATATATTATAGGCTGCCCCTAGTTGGGAATTATAAGATGTGCACTACTTGATATTCAGAAACTTTGCCTTTCAACTTAACTAATACCAACTTAACTTTTACAAATTTATTAATAAACTCTAGAAAATATCTTAAATACTTTAATAAAATACTACATGTATTTTTACAATAAAATATTCCTTGAAATATTCTGATCCGACAGCCCGCAGATGGTAAATTGTAAAAGCTCTTATCATGTGGTATTGATCGGTAAAACTTTTCCGATTAAATTGCAAAATATAAAAACCCCCTATCATAGGGTGGCAAAATGTATTTAGCCCTGGATATAACAACATCAACTTGTAAAAAAATAAATGCCAACGAACTCTTTTCGGACAGCTAATTAGTTGAAATTTTATACATCAACTTGCAAGAAATAATTTACTATCATAGATTCAGAAATTAAAGGTTCAAATAGCTAGGAAGAAGCTGATAATCTCAAGCCAGGATTTCACAATGAAAGACAATGGCTAGCTAGCTCTGATGGATAAAGTTACATCAACCTGAGCTCACTGAATGTATGTAGTACCTTGATTCTTATTTTCACGATTCAAAATTCAGGCAAGCATTGATCGGTACCTAGACTCGAAAAATGGCAGCCTATGCATCTCTGGTTTCTCTGATGAACCTCATAAATGATCTCCAACATCATCCTTCCCCTCCTATCTCTCTCAACAAACATATAGTCTCCTCCATCACTCAACACATTGCATACTTTGAGGAGTTTCTCCATGCCTACTACAACAATCCTCGACGAAGAAGCTGCTGATCCACTGGAGATGCGAATCGCAGCCTCAGCTTACGCAGCTGAAGATGCTATCGAGTCTCATATTGTTGAAAGTATTCAGCTTCAGTGGAGTGATGATTTTTGCTCCAAAATCACCACCCGACTCCTCAATTGTTTCCGAGCTCCAAGGGTACCGAATATAGGTCGGGTGATCAAAGAGATGGATTCCATCAAGAAAGTGATGATAGTCCTAAAGGCTGATACTCAGAAGAAGGTACTGTCGCTGGTCCACGATAACGTCCCTGTATCCGTTTCTCGCAGTGATCAAATCTCGGTGGGATTTGATGGTGTCTTGCTCGAAATCATGGAAAAGCTCATCGGAGGCCGATCGAATCTCCAAGTCATTCCCATCGTGGGAATGGGCGGTATAGGTAAGACTTTTCTTGCCAATACTGTTTACGCAGATCCACGTGTTAAGGAACATTTTGATGTCTGTGCTTGGGCTACGATTTCTCAACAGTACAGCACCAAAGAAATCCTCTGCGAATTACTATCTCAAGCTACTTGCAAAGAGAAGAAAAAACGGGGAGGGAAGAGTGAGGATGAATTGGGATCCAAGCTCCACAAAATATTATTCGGCAGAAGGTTTTTGATCGTAATGGACGATATTTGGAGTATCGATGCATGGGATAAGATACAACGCTTCTTCCCTAGCAACGATAATGGCAGTCGGGTTCTGGTCACCACTAGGCTATCGAACTTGTGTTCTCAATTGAACAACGACTATAACCTTCCCATGAGTTTCCTAGACGAGACTAGCAGTTGGGACCTGTTCTCCAAAACCGTATTTGGCGAAAAGTCTTGCCCTCCTGAACTGAAGGAAATCGGAGAGAAGATCGTGGAGAAATGCAGAGGCCTTCCTTTATCGATTGTTGTGGTGGGAGGTCTTCTGAAGAAGATGGACAACGCTCGTGCATCATGGGAATCAATACATGGAAACTTAACCTCGGTGGTGAATATGGAGAACGACAAGCATTGCTTGAGGTTGTTGAAGATGAGCTATAGTTATTTGCCGGTTCACTTAAAGCCATGTTTTTTATACATGGGAGTGTTTGACGAAGACGAAGAGATCGGTGTCTCAAGGCTCGTCAAGCGGTGGGTTTCCGAAGGATTTCTAAAACCGAGGAACGGTGAAGCCTTGAAAACAACCGTAAGAAGATTCTTACAGGACCTCGTCGATAGAAATCTCATTCTAGTTTGTATGATGGGGCCTACAGGGAGCATAAAATCCTGTAAAATGCACGATTTGGTGAGAGACTTGTGCTTCAAAGAAGGTCACAAAGAAGGGTTATATCATGTCATAGAGAAAAATAATCTTCCTATGAATACCTGCATGAATACCCAACGCCGAGTTGTTATTCCATGTAAATCTTCAACGGAGAGCGACTATGATGATTTGAGATCAATGTCACACACTCGGTCGATTACTTGCTATGGTGAATTACCACAATCCTTGAGTATGGCAATATTGTTGAGGACACTACACACGCATAAAGATTCTGAGCGTGGCTATGACGAAGACTACTTGAATTCCCTCACATTCCAACATGTCAACTTGCGACACCTTGCTATCGATGTTAGCATGACGGACTTTTCTCTCGACTTTGTCAGTCTCTTTTGGAATTTGCAGACACTCGTTGTTTACGGTTACCCCAAGATGATATTCATCGAAGATTTCTGGAAAATGCCTCAGCTTAGGCATATCGAGGTTGCTCGTGGAAACTTATGCATCCTGGATCTTCAGAACCGTGATGAACGAGATGCTGACGATGTCGTCATCAAGGAAAATCTACACACACTCAAGGGAGTAAGGAATTTCAAGTTTTGTGAACGCGTGGTTAAGAGAATTCCCAATATCAGGATACTGAAAATCCAATACTATGAACTCAGGGGAGTCGATAGGGACTACTGTGTCGAGAACATTAAATACCTGTGTAGATTGGAGTCCCTCTCCGTCCTCATCAGTTCGGATTCTCTGCCCAATAAGCTTACCTTTCCACACTCCCTTAAGAAGTTGAGTCTCTCGATGAGTACTGAGTTTAGATGGGAAGACGCGTTCTTGGATACTATAGGTTCGTTGCCCCTTCTTGAGGAGCTGAAATTACACGGTGGGTCGTTCAGGAATGCAAAGTTGGAAATAGTCGAAGGCCAATTCCCCTGCCTCAAGTACTTGGAATTGTGCTTGTGTTGGGGTCTCGTGCACTGGGCGGTGGCAGAAGAGGGGTCTGATATCCTTCCACGCCTCGAACATCTTCGTCTTGATCGCTTGAAGAATCTGAAGACGATCCCTTGTGAACTCGGAAACATTAATACACTCAAGGAAATACGGATGGCGTACTGCAGAGAAGAAGCGGTGTGGTCAGCGAAAGCGATGTTCGACGAGCAAGTCGATTCACAAGGCGGGGCAGAGCAACTATGTTTTCAAGTCGTGGTTCATGACAAAAATGACAAACAATACATGCTGTTCTGGGAGGGTCCAAACTTTCAGGTCATTCTCGACAGCGAAAGCAGATACTGAAACGGTATAATATCCAGTTGAAGTATCAGTATGTGTACTTACTGGTTTTATTTTTTCTATTGTAATTTACTTAGTATGTGAGGGACAAAGAAAGGCTAATAGGGAGAAACTAATTCCTTTCATATTTAAGAAGAATTCAAGACCAAGGTTTTGAGTATTTAATTTATCAATTTTCTGTCATGGTTTTTTGTATTAGTATCAAATACATTTACTACTTATGCTGCATGTGAGAATTTCTTACTTGAGTTTATATAAATGAGAAAAAATATATATACACATTTAAATGGGAAAAAATATACTCCTATAACATATATTTCATTTCATTTCATTTTTTAATCACACAAAAATGACTACAATTTTATCTAATTTTGTTGAATTTAATAGTTATTTAGTCATAATATTTCTAATGGGGTAATATCAAAAACGGTCGGTCCTCTAACTTAGGCAGATTTCACAATTACTAGTCTTGTAAGTTTACAAAAAAATCAGGATCAATCCTTTTCGACTATTTTTTATAGGAAATAATCAATTAATGATAAACCCTTTTAACATTGAACAGTTAACTCCCCAAAATAACTGATAGGAATAAAAGGGTTGCGAAATTAAGACAAAAGAATTACAAGGAAAGGGTAAAATTCAGTACCTGGATCGAAAATATTCCAGAGTCCTCGACTCTGTCGCAGTTAAATTTACCCCACGACTTTCTTATCTCTGAGGCTACCTGAATTATCTGCAATAAAGGAGTATTGCTGTATTAGAAACTGGAAAAGAATATTGAGTAACGAACATTTTCCAGCAACTATAAAACAGCTTGAGAGAGACATAGTGCAGTCTGTGTGCAGATAACATAGCAAATCCTCCAATGGAAAAAGTATATAAATGGTTGTCTCTTTGTTTTATTGCCAACTTCATACTGCGAATACACAGCACTCGTGTCAACTCCAATGGTCTGACGATCGAAATGATCCATCCGTATTCACCAGAATCGCCTTTTTACCAGAAGAACCTATCGAGCGAAAAAAGAATCAAAATGTTAGCTTCACAACCCAACAAACGCTCTTATTACACTTTCAATAACCTGTCTTCTTCAACCATACATGCCGATGTCGATGTGCAGCTCTTTCACTACGTTGTGAAAATCGGGATCGGGACATTCAAATCCAATCCGCCATACAAAGAGTACTACTTAGACATGGACACCGGCAGCGGCCTTGTTTGGCTTCAATGTGACGGTTGCAAGAAATGCTTCAAGCAAACACCGAAACCATTTCCCAAAGAAAAATCCTCATCTTTTCACCCTATTATCAAACAAAACAGGCAGGCAATTTACGAGATTGAGTATGAGGATGGAGACACCACTCACGGAATCCTAGCTCGTGAAACGTTTTACTTCAAGACAAAGAAAGGGGTGTTGACAAATTTGGAAAACATAGAATTCGGGTGTGGGCTAAACAATAAAATGGCATACGGTAGATATAAATACAACAAGATTGCGGGAATAATGGGTCTCGGGTGGGACAGTCCATTTTTTGTCAACCAGGTTGACCCTAAATTCAATGGCAGATTCTCTTATTGCCTGCCAGTCATAAGTTCCGGAAAAGCACCTACTACGTATCTGAGATTCGGAGGTGACATAGTCCATAACAAAAACAGCAAAAGTACCCCTTTGTACAGAAGGAACGAAGAGAGCTTTTATTACGTAGAAATGCAAGGCATTAGCATCAATAAAGCTAGGCTTAATATCAGCCCGCTGGTGTTTTCATTCAGGAACAACAGAAGTGGATGCATACTCGACACGGGAACAACTTACTCAAGAATCATAACGCCGGCATTTCAAATATTGAAGCTGGGGTTAGAAACTCACTTTTCGAGGTTGAAGGATGTGAAAAAAGTCAAACGTGACTTGGGCCCGGAATTATGCTATGAGAGGAGCAAGGGACAGGGGTTTAAGAATTTACCTGAGATTACTTTTCATTTCCAGGGATCACGAGCGGACTTGGTTTTGAAGGCCGAGGCTGCTTTTAAAGTTGTGGGTCGACCTCGCGAATACGTTTGTTTGGCGATGGCTCGGGATGATGAAAAGTCCATTATAGGAACCCATCAGCAAACAAACCATCGGATGATTCACGATACAAAAAGTAAGAAACTGGTTTTTTATCCGGATGATTGTTCCAAGCACCCATGAGTCCATGACATGGTATAAAGAGAGAGATAATTCACATTTGTGGAATGACGTAATACATTCATCAAGTCTATTTTGTATCTCTTCCATTCCTATCTGTTAAACAAATTCAAAAATAAAGTAAATAAAAATTAAAAAAAGTTATCTTTCAAGATTACAAATACTCATGACATTTGTTTCTCTTCGTATAAATTGCACCATCAAACAGATGGTATTTGTTGAATAAATACAAGTTTCTAAATGGTGTTTTATAAAATTAAAATTATTTGTAATTCTATAAAGACCGAGACTTTCGCAAGTAAGCTCAAACCCACGACCAGGAATAGTTACTGCAACTATCTGAGGGCTATATGTATTAAAAAATGAGTAGTGTATAATAGCATACTTAAGAAATAGCATAAACAACATAAATTTATTCATGGATTAATTGTATTAAATATTACTCCGTATTTGAACAAGGAAAAGAACATTAAATAACAAATATTTCCCAACAACTGTATAAAACCACCTTGAGCTTATCTCTGTAAATCCACCCATTAAGGCACACATATGCATTTGCCATTTCCAGTGGTCTGAAAATCATATTAATCCATTCAGAATTGGAAGAGACGCAGAATCAAAAGCTTAGTAATCAAATCAAATTTACGTGCTAATTACCTGTCTAAAACACCCTCATCAACCATAGGAGCACGGATTGAAACCCAACCCCCTCACTACATTGTGAAAATTGGAATCGGGACGTTCAAATCCAACCCAACGTTCAAAGAGTACTAGTACTTTGAAATAGACAACGGCAGCAGCCTCGTCTGGACCAATGAATGCCAAGGAGTCCCTCCTCTTTTTACCCTCTCCTCAACAAAAAAGCAATCCAAAAATCTACAAGTATGAATGTGAAGACGAAGACACCACACTCAAGGCGTGCTAGCTCGGTAGACATTCTATTTCAGATCAAACAGGGTCAAAATCTCGAACGTGCATGCACAACAAGATTGCCGGAGTAATGGGACTCGGGTGGGGGGATGACTCGTCATTTGTTAAACAGCTCGGCCCGAAAGCCAGTGGAAAATTCTCCTACTGCCTCCCATTTCTCTCAGGCAAATGATCAAACACTTAACTGACATTCAGGGAAGATTGAAAACCTCAGCCAAAAAGCTCCTGAAAAAAACCCCATTATATATACATAGGCCTGCAGGGAATCAGTGTCAACAAAACCGGGCTAAACAAAAACCCTAAAGTGTTCGCTCATGGCGATAAAAACTCGACATGGGTCCGCGTTTGAAATCCTGAAACGGGAAGTGGAAAAGCATTTCTCGAGATTAAAAGGGTTGAGGAAAAGCGGAGGCGGTTCGGGCCTTGAAATTGCGTTCCATTAGAAGGGAAGGGATCGAACGCGATTGTAATGAGGGGCGACGCGGGCTTTTTGGTTGCAGCCCGATATCCGACGGGGAGGGTGATGATTTTTAAAAGATTAATTAGACTTTCGGTCAATAATATTCAAATTATACTTTCACGAAAGAAAAAAAATTAGTTTTATATTTAAATTACATTTTTACCCCTATTCTTTGATAAAAAAATAAATAATATTTTCGTGTTTATCGCAAAAATAGTTAGAACATATTGGTCTCGGTCACGATCTGGATGAATGTTGTTGGCATACTTAACATATGTCAGTCGAACGAAAAATGATCAACGAATATTTTTTCGATCAAAAAAAAAAAAAAATACATACCTAAATTTTAATTATCAACGTCATGATCAAAGCGATTGTGTAAATTCGAACTACACGACAACATATAGAATTAGACGCGGCGACGCGTCTAAGTGTCACATTTTTTGTTCTTTGATATTTTTAGTTTTATCACAAGTAATAACGTACACTCAAATGAATCATATAAATGGTTAAGATCGCACAAACTTATGAATGTAGAAATGATAATTGCGAAAATCATTTTTATTACGATTGAATTACCTGTCTCATCGTCAACAATGTTATTTGATAGTACCAAATACTACCTTCGTCTTTATGCACCTTCATTTTTTAAAACGTATGAATTAATTATGCAAACTCTTAAAAAAATTATTTTATTTTTTAACTTAAAAATATATTTTTATTACTGTATACATTTTATTGTTTGGTCAAAAATAATATAATTTAAAACTAGGATTTGAATTTTGGTAAGATGTCAAAAGTTTTTGTACATAATTAAAAACAAAAATATATATGATCAAATAATGATTGAATCACAAAAATAACTACATGTGAATGTAGGCTTCCATATAAAAATTTCTAAATTCGGTTAACGAGTAATTAATGAAACGAAGAAAAAAAATTGGAGTGCCACAACAAAATGACGAAAATGGGCTTGCGTGCATTGCATGTAGATGTATGGAAAAGCCATAGTATTTCATAAAGGGTATCGGCAAGCCGTGTAAAAAGTGGAGTCACCATTCCAAAAGAGAAACAAAGAAACGAAACGGAAAGAGTGGGGTCCACAAATCCGCAAGCTCTCCATTCCCCGCAGCGCCACACACAATCATATCTCCACCGTCGATTCGCTCTTTTCAACGAGTCGAGTCGAGATCACTTCAGCCTTCGAGCTCGGTCTCTTGTGTAATTATAAAAACATCACTTGTTTTTCGTTTTTTTGTTTTTTAACTTGAAAATACATTTACTGTCGATTTTATTATATATCAGAGTACGTACAAATTCACGTCACGTCAAATTAGTGGCATACCAAAAACGGGGTTTTATGCGTGTTTGCAAGCTAGTCCCAAATGCAAGCTTTTCCAGATCATCCTCTAACTAATTCTACTAGCTACAATATGTACACATACGTACATAATGTTATAGTGCCTTGTTTGGGTCTACTTAAAAACAACTCAGTAATTTTTAAGAGAGCTCAAAGCTAAATTTCCAGGACTCCAAACAAGCCCTTAAGCCCCCTAGCTACTTTTTTTGTTTTAGGCCTATATAAACAAACCACAACACTACCCAAAAATTATGTAGTATACATCACAAATTCAATTTTCAGAAAAACCAAGAGCTTCACTTGTACCCAAGAATGGCATTCCCATCCCATACTACAGCTGCTTGTGCTGTTGGCATTCTTGGTATATATATTATATTTAATCAATTAATATTATTCTTTTATTCCTTTTTTTACTATATACTTAAATTTAATTTCATCATTTAATTTGCAGGTAACATAGTGTCGTTCTTGGTTTACTTGTCACCTGCGTAAGTATCAATTCAATCAATCTTTTTTTTTTTTTTTTGTTCGAATTAATTTATTACGAACTCGCTCGATAAATAAATAAATTATTAGTATATATTTTCGATCCACAGGCCAACATTTTACCGGATATTCAAGAAAAAATCGACCGAGGGATTCCAATCGATCCCGTACGCCGTCGCGCTGTTCAGCTCGATGTTGTATCTGTACTACGCTTCCCTCAAGCAAAATGACAAGATTATCCTCATCACGATCAACACCGCCGGATTCGTCATGGAAACAACTTACCTCACGTTATACATCATCTATGCAACAAGAAAATCAAGGGTAATTGCGTAATTACAAATGCAGTACGTTTCCTTTTTTTTTCTCATCATCTAGTGTAAGTATTTCGAGCCTCTTTCTTGATCAGGTCTTCACAACCAAGTTGATCGTCTTGTTCAACGTATCGTTACTCGGAATGATTATCGGGGGGACGTATTTTCTCGCGCGAGGGCCTTTGAGAGTGACGATCGTCGGATGGATTTGTGCAGGGTTTTCGGTCAGCGTTTTCGCCGCTCCTCTTAGCATTATGGTAAAAGAAATTAAATTAAATTAAATTACTTTAACAACAATTTTAATTTTGAGAGATCTTATATATTTATGCACATTTCAATTATTCATGCAGAGACAAGTGATACGAACCAATAGCGTCGAGTACATGCCGTTTTACCTCTCGTTTTTTCTCACGATATGCTCCGTAGTTTGGTTTTTCTACGGGCTTCTGATCTCGGATTTCTACATCGCGGTGAGTCATAAATTTTGTTTTTATATATATGCGGAACTAAAAACGAAAGATTTTAATTATTCGTTTGTTTGTTCGCATGAAATTGTTGTGCAGGCACCGAACATTGTAGGGTTCGTATTCGGAGTGATACAGATGGTTTTATACGCCGTGTATAGTAATTATAAGAAGGATCGAAATCAAGCAATATCATCATTATCAGAAACGAAAGTTCACGATATCGTGGTGGAACTAAAATCGTTGGACGACCATACTATAAGTCTCGAAGAGAATAAGCACGAAATCGAAATCGAGGTTCTTGATTGTAACGACGACAAACATGTAGTTGCAGCAGTACTACGTGAAACCGGAGAGTTACCATAGAAAAAAAAAATAATAATAATAATAATAATAGTGATGTTTACACACACATAAATATATATAACATAAATGATTTGTATTATATATTGTACGTATGATCATGTTGCAAGTGTGTTGAGGGCCTGAGGCTTTTTGTTTGTTAGTGATTTCTTCGGAATAAATATTTATTATATTTTTTTCTTAAAATTATATTTATTTTGTATGAAAACCTTCATAATAATTCTCTATTCCTATATGGGGCAAAGCATTGTGTTTTGGACACTCCAGAAGGTATTATTTGCAGAAGAAAACTAACATATTATATAATTAACTACTCATAGCTACTACTAATTAATATCTCCTCTAAAATTTTGAGCAGAATTAGGATCGATGAATTCAATGTTAATATTGTGTTAGGCATCGAATATTTTTCTTTTATCTAATTTTGCAATACAAATATTTCTACTACAACATCTCAGCAGACAAAAATATCGTTTTTTGATTCTTGTTCTAACTAACAATTGTCCCTTTTTCATCATTTGGGATGCCTACTTTTGTTTTCGTATGAGATCGATCTCCATGACTCCATCAATCATAAATCGACCAATGATTTCATGTTTGTCCTTCGAGGCAAACAAAACAAACCATGTGTAAATATACAACTGACTATTCGAATTGACTTCATTCATATATATGTCGACGTAGAAGATCATCGAAGATGATGTGAGATATAAGAGTTGTAAAGTATGTCACTAGTATATATATTGTTATTTATGAACAAAATCTTCTTGCGGTTTTCAATTTAATAAAATTGTTTATCTCACGTACACATATATATACATATATATTATTAAAAAAAAAACATTGCATAATTTACAAAAAAAATAAAAAAACATAAAATAGTGTTGAGACAGAGAATATATTATTAATGAAAAGAAACAGTGATTAAAATTGACTTAAATATTAGTATTGTTTAGCAGCTTTATTAATTTTTGTAGCTTGTCAAGTTATAACTAGAAAAAGGAAAAAAAGAGAGATGCCCTCTCTTCTAATTTTTGTCATCCACATGGACCACGTCAATTAACGTTAAATTTTTTAAATCGTGTTTAGGGGTGACTATTCGGGTTCGGGTATTCGGGTTTGTATCGAAATACCCGTACCCGATTGGGTATTTGGATACCCGTACCCAATAAATTTGGTTAAAGAGTCGGGTTACGGAATTCAATTTTAAAAATATTGGGTATTAGGGTACCTGATTATCCGTTCGGTATACCCGAAATACCCGATTAATTATTTAAATTAAAATAATATATATATTAATTAAAAATCTAAAATATTTTATATAATAAATAAAACTATAGTCTATATATAATAGTAAAAAAATATACAACAAATTAGAGATTAACTTGAATAAGATGATTAGTTGGACATGTAGTGAGGATGTGCAAATAAAAAAATATGAGAAAATTAAACAAAATATAATAATTAGTGCAAGAAAATGAAAAGAAAGAATTACTTTTTTTTTATTGCTTTTAATTATTTTATTTTGTTTTTTCTTATTATTTGTAACTTAAATTGATGATTTTTAGTTGATTGAAAATAAACAATTGAATTTGAATATTATTGATTTTTTGTTAATTCAAATTTTAGGGTAATTTTAGTTACTTGATTACCGTATCCGATTACCCGGGCCGGGTATTGGGTACCCGATTTACAAAAGAGAATCGGATTAAGGGATGAACTTTTTTGCTTATTAGGGTACGGGTACCCGAAAGTTTCAGGTACGGATACCCTGTCCGTACCGAATAGTCACCCCTAATCGTGTTGCTAATGAAAAATATCGCTAAAATGTGTACTCTCGATCTCCCCCACAAATTTTATGTATTTTATTTTTAAGCAATTAATTACAGTACAAATTTTATGTTTTTACAATTCATCAAAAAAGAAATTAGTAAAAAAGGAACGTCACACTTGGAACGGGCTTAATTATCAGTTGGCCATATAGACAGCCCAATATAGTGGGCCTTAATACGGCCCATTTTCAAGAAAATCAAAACCGCACTACTGCCTGCAAACGAAAATCCCCAATTCGATTTATTGAAATTAGGGTTTGCGTTTCTGAATCGGACGGAATGATTGAACCAATTCGATTCCCGATCGAGCGAATAGAACGTGCGGTCAGGATTCGATCAAGAGCAAGAAGAAGATTGAAGAGATTTGGGAGGAGCTAGAGTCGGCCTGGCCAGACTAGAAATGACAATTATAACCCTCCTGTAATCCGCGTTTTTCTCCATTTTCTCTTTATTTATGTTGCGCTATTTTTTCAATTTTTTTAAAGTACATATAACTATGTTTTGTCTATGAATACATCATGTTTTGCTTGGACTTTGGATAATGTTTTTTTGATTTGCTCCTGCAATAACTACTCGTATTTGGGTGTATATATGTATATATCATGCTTATTTTTCCGTTCGGCTGAGGTCGAAATTTGGCATTATGTTCGGCTTAAGCTGGTCGATCGCACTTGGTATATTCGCCTCTTTCATCCTAGTTTTATATTTGATTTGATTTATGTTATCATGTGTTTAAAATGTGAAAGAATGTGGTGCTTTTTTTGTTTGAGAATATTGTGTTTGTTTTCCATTTATTTGGTCGTGCTATTTTTAATTTTACTTGAAATTAATGTTTAATTACGTCAAATTTGATTTAACTAATATACTTGGTACAAATTCCAGAAATCTGAGCTTTGTCAAAGCCAGTCAGCGCCGCCTTACTTCTTCTCAATACTTCTCGATACTTCTCAATAGGAAGCTCATGAGTTAATCGAGACATTTAATTTGAAATTATGAGATTGATTCTTTTAAGGTGTATGTGCTCGGTGATTATTCAGTTTATGAACTCTCTTAAGTTTTCACTGTTCAAAATTCATTTCGGAGGAACCCTAACATTTTCGTTGATCAGGTATTCCAGAAGATGGAAAACTTATGTTACTTGCTCCTTCATTATTTGATATTCCCTTGCAGATAATTCGTATTAATCTATTGAATTGTTCGATTAGGTAAATGATTTTTTGTTCATGAAAGGAGAGCACCAAGATCAGATGAATACAGTATTCACTTCACAGATGAACGACCCTCGGAGGTTTCAAATTTATGCCCCAACTGCCAAATGCACTCTTTTCATGTTTTCTCGACTATATGCATTTGTTTCAGCATGACATGATAAATTTTGCTCTGACCTGTATTTTTTTTTCATTGTCATTTAGTGCAAATTAAAGGTAAAACCACCCTTTTTCACATTACTAGGGGAGTTGTACAAGAAGAAACGCGATGAGGAAGGCAAGTAGTTGAAGCTCCAAGACGAGCTTTGAAGGAGAAAATGTACAAGAAGACAAAGTTTGATCAGCCTGTGATGAGATAAAGAACGAAATCCAGCATCTCTTGGAAGCAATCCAAGGTCCCCACCAGTTGAAGATACTGTTTTCTGTAATGCAAGATGTTGGCAAGTTTCACAGCTGAAACACAAGATGAAGTATCACAAGCAATGTAAGAGCTGATTACAAAAAGGTACACTTGAATCATTCAAAACTACGAGTACCTCTTCAAACATACGACTTTGTTGCACGATTTTTTAATTTTCACATGCCCTTAAGGACCTGTTCTTTTGGACTGAAATCGGCTGAACTGAACTGAACTGAACTTAAGCGATCTGAACTGAACTGAACTGATTTTTTATAAAAATAATAATAATTATTATAAATTATTAAATATTTTTTTAAAAATATTAATAATATTATGACAATAACTAGATTTTATATTGAAAATTATAGATTGAAATTATTATTATTTTTATTTTATTTCAATTTATTTTGAAGCGAATTGAACTGAACTGAAGCGATCTGAACTGAACTGAACTTAAGAACTGAACTGGACTGAAATTAAATCCAAAATAACAGGTCCTAAATCCTCTCCTTAAAAAAAAGACATTTTTGAGTTGTTAACCAGTATTTAATTGTTACTATTTTATAAATAAAGTTAAGTACTACATCTATCCCAACTTAATATGCACTGTTTTAAACATTGTATATTAAGTTCAGAAAGAGGTAGTAATTTATAGTAATTATCACATTTAATTATTATATTATACTGAAAATTTACACTTATGGCGATACGACTCTAAAATGGAAATCAATCATTTTCAAGTGTGACGAAAGGAGTATGTAATAAGTTTACTAGAACACAATACAAGGCTACAAGTGAAGCTATCAAACAATGAAAGTGAAGACACATTTGAGTGAGACACTTTGAATCCCTCCCTCCAAAACCTTAATAGCCACAAGAAAAAAGGCATTGGTGGATTAGGTTATACTCCTATTTCATGATTTAGATGGGCCTTAAGGGCTCTTAGAACCCATGAGATATCTATCATTGTCCACAAGGTAATAACTAATAACTCAAAGCCGTAGTTGTGTGTGTAGGACTACTACAGTCATCCATGTCTGAAGCATTTGACTTGCTTGGACAACATAATTACACATCAAAAGTATCACTTATTGTCAGAATCAACGGCCAAGAAAACCCACATTTATCTCTTGCAAAAATTACCCACAATAATGCAAGCATGTACCTACCTGTATGTATTTTGCCCAAAGTAGATTCCTTGAAATAATACATCAATGAAAAAAGAAAAAGAAAAGAAAAAAATCATATGCTTATGAAAAAAAGGGTTATCATAAATGATTACATAAAAGCAAGAAATTCAGATACAGAAAAATTGGTAGAAATTGGAGGTTAATGTGTGGGGGCCCCTCTATTGGCAATATGTCATATGTCAGCCTTTTCCTTTCCTCTCTCTCGAGGTGGGCCTGGGCCTGGGCCTGCTCATGTTAGGTTACTATCAGCCCATTTTTATGTCTTTGAAGGTAATGATGTGCCTGTGTAAAGCCCAGAAATAAAGATACTAATAGTGGTGGACCGTGGACCTGCGGTGGTGAGAATCGACACGTGCCAAATCAGTCCCAAAACACCAAGGATAAAACGGTAATCCAACATTCGTGTAAAGGTTTACAATATACAAAAATTTATTGACATACAAAAATATTCAAAAAACAATACTATAAACCAACAAACCTAAAACTCAAAACATGTTCGTTACATAGTGTACAATAATCGATTATAGCAAATCAAAAAGTTTGCATTTTTTATTAGGGAAAAAAAAAGGACGAAAAAAAAAAAAAAGGATCAATGCCACACTGCGTCTTCATCGTTCGTCCAAACAAAACCGGGCATATCGACTCTCGGCCCAGAAACAGTGCGGTAAACGTAAAGCCTCTCGACAGGGCAGCTCTCAGGCCTCGATCCAGGTGGGCCCCTCTCGTCGATAACCTCGACGTTAAGCCCAGGCATTCTCTGACCGAGCATCCTACAAGCCCCGAAGCTCACGGAGCACGAGGACATCCAAAGGGATCGCATTGTCTTAAGCTTGGCAGCATTAGCCAGTAGAGCCTTGTCTCCAAACGGACAGTCCCTGATTTCCAGCTTCCTCAAACTCTCGCATCCCGACAAAACATGATGTAAGCCGAGGTCACTGTCTCCGGCGAAGGCTATGGAGAGCATCTCCAATTTCCTCGCGTGGGTCCCGATGAACTTGAAGACTCGATCAGTGAGGAGGCCGGACAACGACAGGCGACGAAGCTCCTTGCAGTTCTCGACTATTGCTCCGAAGCCGATGTCGAGAGGCTCGAGGGTTATGTAGTCGGGGGCACGAGGCTCGATTATGCAGAGACGGAAACGAATCATTTCTGGCCGGTTTCGGGCAATGGTGATGAGAGCAGCGTTTGACATCTGGCGGCAGAAGTAGAGGACTGACCGGAGTTTCGGGCAGCCTTCGGAGACTGAGACGAGGCCTCGTTCGGTGAGGGAGACGTTCGGTTCGGGTGCGAATGGATCGGATGGGAACACGCGAAGCTCCTCGAGATCCTTGCAGGAGGAAGCGAGGACCTGAAGCCCTGTGTCTTCTATGTAGTCCAGAACCTGAGGAATCAAAAGTTGGTAAATAAACGTATATGAAAGTCAAATAAAAAGTAGAACTTAAACAAACAAGTAAAAAGCATATTCGAAAACATACCCAGAGACGCTGCAAATTCCGACACTGGCTAACAAGCTTGGCGAGATCCGAA
This sequence comes from Euphrasia confusa, assembly GCA_954870475.1. Taxonomy (NCBI): domain Eukaryota; kingdom Viridiplantae; phylum Streptophyta; class Magnoliopsida; order Lamiales; family Orobanchaceae; genus Euphrasia; species Euphrasia confusa. Next base: position 1,515,652 of record OX940949.1, read on the forward strand.
CCTTGAATGGTCGCGTAACTCAAGTTAAGTGAAGTGAGGCCAGAGCATACAGAATACATGGCCGGAATATAATCGGGGATAACATCCCAGAAACCTGACAACCCTCTCAGATTCTTACAGGCTGAAAAAGCATCAGTCAGGTTCGACAAAACATCCGATCGAACTTCTGCTGAGTAAGCGCCAGTGCCTAACTCAACCAGCTGTGGGGCCCGTCGGAGGAGGAGAGCGAGCTTCTCGAGGGGAACAGCACGGTTAAGCCGGAGAGTCCTCAGGTTAGGGGAGCGTGCAACCAGGCGCTCCAAGGCGGAGAAACTCACCTCGGAACTTAGGCACGACATGTTGAGTGAAACGAGAGAAGTGAAGCTATCGGGGAAATGGCTAAGCCAGTGCCCGCTCACATCCTCCACATCACTCTCCCTCAAATCTAGTTCTCTGAGATTTCTACATTCAGCAAAAAACCAAAAAAAAAAAATATCTGATTCAAAACTCAAAAGTAGAAATCTACACAGAGCAATCAATAGGCTTTTAAGCAGTCAGACTAATTAGTAATCATCCCAAAATGAATACAGTCAAAGGTCAACACAAACGAAAAAGCAATTCACAAATCAGGAAAAAAACTAAAATCTATATATGTGAAATAAATTTTAATTAATTTTTTTAAATCAGGTATTTTCCCCAAATTGAATGGATTTTTCCCCCAATAGATCTACTCGGAATCGAAAACCTAGAATCGAATGCCGGAGCGAACCTGCAATTCGCCGCAATCGAGGCGAGTCCGTCCGTAGTGAACCCTTCGCAAGACGACAGAACGAGGACCTTGAAGTTCTTAAACGACTTCGAAATGAGCTCGAGGCAATCGTCCGTCACCACCATCCGCTTGAGCTTGATCTCCTCGAGCAGCGGGTACGCCGCTGCCATCGCCGCGACCCACGGGTGCACGTGGCCGCCCCATCCCTCCGGAACGAGGTTGAAATCCGCGAAATGCGGCTTCCCCTTCAGCTCCAACGCCCTCACCTCCGGAAACCTACGGATCACGATGTCCGGAGAAACTGCGTAGCAGTTCCCGACGAAGACGCGGCGGCGACACCACCGCTCGATCTCGTACCACGACCTGCACACCAGCGAGACGGAGTTTCGGTCTTTGTCGGAGCTCAGGAACGAAAATACGTGCTCTAGAACTTCCTCCGGGAACGAGTACGCCATAGGAGGGGTAAAATGGTAAGTTTAGGCACTGGATCTGAGCAATGGAAGAGAGAGAGGGAGAGGGGGAGAACTGAGAAGGTATTGCAGCGAAGATTAATAGTAGTATGTTTTTTTCAGAGTTTTTATATTCGGAATTTCGTCAAGAGTGAGATTGACGTGTCGGAGTATGACACGTGTCCTAAATGAATATTACCCGTCGGATCAAACGGTGGGGGCACTTTATCCGGTTAAAACGATGCTCGCCCGTAGAAAAATGAGTGCGGCTGACGTGGCCAATCATAAAAGAAAAATGGTAAAGCAATTCGTAATTTCAAGTTTTGGTATTTTTGGAAAAATTGATGAATTACTTTGTGTTGTATAATACATTGAATAATTTTAATAATTCGAGTGTTAAAAAAAATAAAGAAGTTGAAAAGATATACGTAAACAATAGTCAAAATGATGATCGATCAAGTCAAACATAACTTGTAAGTACATAAAATGGTCGAACACCATTACCCCGCATATCATATATACAAACGAAATCGATTTCACTTAGAGCTAAATTTAGCAATTTGAATTCGATTAATCGAAAAATTAATGGTGAAATTCAATACATGCGTTGTATTTCTCAATTTGACTACTAAAATATAAATTTCACTATTATGCAAGTCTTCAAAATTGATTTGACTATAGAAATACACTATGTATATTATGATGACGTTACTAGATGTTGAGAAATTATCAATCATGGGGTAGGAAATAATGATGACATTCAATATTCATTATTTTCCAATAACAATTTTATCGAATTAAAGTACAATAATTTTCCAATAAGGTCTTCGTTTCATTTTTTATTATTATCAAATGAAAAGCTAATAATTTAATGATAAGAATAAAAGATTGAATTCTTTCAATTATTATCATCAAACATAATGTCAAATCATATTTTTTTCAATAATTTTTCAAGGTTCGAAAATCAAGTATCGATTACAACCAATAAAATTCAACACAAATCAATGCAACAAAAAATTGCAACGGTGCTTGATTGAAGGTGTGAAATTAAATGCTGATGTGAAAAAAAATTGTGATCTTGTTTTCTTGAAGAAAAGCATAGTACTACTACTATTGTGTAGGGCAGCTTAATAAATGAATGAAACAATAGCCTAGAGGGGCAAAATTGTAATCGAAATTTTGTAGTTTCGGTTCGAGATAACAGAGCCGTTACGGTAGTAAATCGACATTTTTTGTTCTACGTATCAATAGTTATAGCTCATGCAAGGAAAAAAAACTTGTCAATCTTTGGTAAAAATATATACTGCATATGTCCATAGACATAGCCAATATATTATTGTTGAATGCAAAATTATTTAAAATATGATTTTCATATGTTTTGTTTTTCTTATAAAAATAAAATAAATAGAATGAGTGTGGGGCAACGTTTGCATGAGCTGGGTGGGAAGACAGGGCAGTGCACATAATGTTATGAAGCACAGGCACAGCAATTCTAATTCCTTGACAAATTAATTGACGGGATAACCCTTGGTCCGATGTGGACAATAATTTCACCAATTGGAGTAAATGAGGGGTAATATTGTCAGTTCTATGAAAAGGACACGGTATAATGGGTTGGCACTGTCTCAGCATGGACTCCATAGTCCTGTCCCTGTTTTTGTCCAAAAGCTGATACATCTATGCCTTTTCTCTCTCTAAATTAATTAATTTATTAATAAATTCTTTATGATTATTGTCTCTCATTTTAATTTTAACCTATAGTTATACTTTTATTTTCCCACCATTTTCATATACATATAAAATTAATAAAAACGATTATTAATTTTGGTGTTTGAACACACATGACTATTACTTCCCAATATATTACTGTTATTTCAATGATCAAAACAAGACAAAAGTGAGTTGTAATACACGTAAATTATGTTGATTGTATATTTGTATGCATTAAAAAATAAATGGGAGATTAAGAATAATATTATTAAAATGGATTATAATAAAGAATTGGAAATATTTAATAAGCCCACGCTCGGTTCTCCGGGAATCTCTCTCTCCATGGATTGGACTTTGCTGTAATATTAATCATAATAGTATAATATAACTACGTGCTGCTAAATCATCTGCACCACGCAACACCATGTTTTCGGCAAGTGAATTTATGATACTCCATATATATATATATATATATATATATATATATATATATATATATATATATATATATATATGTATGTTAGCTTGTTGTGTTTTACGTTTCCGGTTTCTCCATTAATAACCGGATTGAAACGATCTCCCGACACGCGAACTCACCGATAAATTCTTTAACCCGTGTCGAGTAATCAATCGGAAAGCTATGTATAATCGACGATCGGATTCCTTACAAAATGTTGCTTATAAAATATGAGGAATTGAAGGGTACGTGGTGCCAAGAAAGGCCTCTGTGGAAAGTGAAAGCTAAAGTAAAATAGTTGACTCAAAAATCAAACAGGTGATTGAAAGAATTTACTGGGGGCCCAATACCTGGTAAGTGGGCCCACAGCCCTAAATCTGCTACTGCCGGCCTTGGGCTGTCATTTCATACTTTTTGGCCTAAACCTCTCTCTATATTTATTTTTATATTTGGGAAATTAATTGCAAATTAGTCCCATACTTATGGAAGATGATCATTGTGGTCCGGTAAATATAAAAGTTCACCCATATAGAGTCTTGACCGATTGAATCTTAATTTAGTGAAATTTTATACTACGCTGAAATTGGAAATAATGATTTACAAGATTGTTTGAATGGAAATGTCTCATTTTTTGATGGTTTGACAGAGCGAGTGTATTTAGTCTTTACACTTGGCTTTAAAAAAATTAAACAATAAGTAATTTTTTTCTTGTTTTTAAATTGTTTTTGCAATTATTTATTTTATTAGTTTAAAATTTTATTTTAACTCATTTTTTTAATAAAAATATCAATAGATCAATATTTGAAAATTTTTATGTTCAAACTCATGTGTTTAATGAATCAGGGTTGATGAAATATTGGTTGGTTTGTGATTGCTTGAGTCTAACAATATTTTCAATTTTAAATAATAAATATTACTATTAGAAACTATTAAAATTTGGTTGGTTTGTGATTGACTAGTTCCTAAACATTAAACTTAAAATAGTTATAATAAAAATAAAATAAAATAAAATCTTTATAGTAATCCTCGGAGGAAACCCAAGTCTAATCATGATAAGATTTACATAGTAACCAAATCTGATGGCGTGATTACAACCAAGGATGTTGAAAAGAGGTGTGATATGATATGATACTTTAGTCAATCCGTGAAAACATTTTAGCATGCCATTGCAATAACTACAAAATTATTTATTTTTCTTGCTTTCAAGATTTTGGACTTACTTTACCAAACACTTTCACATTCTATGTTAGACACCTATACACGAACACATAAATATGTGCAGGTAATCTTAATTTTGAGTTCATTTGAACACACAACTTAATGTAGGGATTCTTCGTCAAAATCGAGCTCTACAAAACAATCAACAATATACACAAGTAACAAGTTGCTTACAAAATTTATATACGTAAACAGACTTTTACGGTTAAAAACAGACATTTACAACTCGATCTCATTTCTAACTCGGTTAAAAAATTTGCACACTTCTCCAAGCAACCGTTTGTTGTATATATGCTCGTTTAAGAATATAGTACTAAACATGTTTACCCATAGTTAGTTCCCTCAATATTTCATGATCAACTAAGTCTAAAACACATATCACATGTTCATTTGATATGGTGGGCTATTGGGCCATCATACGTTCTGATGGGCTATTGGACATAAAACTACAGCTCACTTAACCCAAACATCAGAGCTCCAAACGGGCAATCACATGGTATGGGCTCTTGCCCCTATCACATTTCCAATATCAACACCGGGCCCGTAACCCGTTTCTCTCATGCGGGTCGATTTTGATCGGAGTTCCATTAGATAAATATTACTCAGAAAAAAAAAATGGTTACAAATATGATGGTTAAATTGTATCTTACTCGGTTAACACTACTACTAAACAACTTGAATTGAACCAAAAGATATATATGTTGATTAAATATTTAAATGTACATAATTTGAAAGTGCTATCCCACATTTTTTATTTGCGATACACATTTAGGCATGTGGTAAAATCCATAGTCTACCATAAATATCGGCCATCAATTCCTCTAGGCTCTAGTATCATGTTACAATAATGCTACTATGTTCCCTTTAAGTATTTGACTTAAAATTTTAAGATTTTGACTTTATAGTTGAAATATTGAATAACCTAAATATTACTAATTCAATATAAAAACATAAATATATCTATATAATTATGTACTTCCAAAAAATGTAAGTTAAATATATTGTTAAAATCATACTAATACTAATTAAAAAGATTATTACTATAAACTATAAAAAAAGGTAAAAATAATTTTATAAGATATACTAGAACTCAATTTATTAACCATCACATTCTAAATAGTGATACCGTACTCTTTCTGTTTACACATTATAAAAAAAAATATTTTGTTTTATTTTAAAATACAATTAAACATTCATTTTCACACAACTACTATTTAAAATGTACTCACGTGTAATTTACTTTATTTTTGAATATGATATTTTAATATTTTTATTATCAATTATACTAAATTACCAAATTATGCACACAAAGTATTTACTAACTACTTACTGTATTAATTTTCAACCCTAACCGACACAGCTACTATTTAAAATATACTCCCTCCTTCCCTTAAAACAGTGCACAGTTCCTTTGTAAATTACAAAGGAACTGTGCACTGTTTTAAGGGATAAAGTAGTACTCACTATTTCAATCTCATTTAATATTATTCCATTATTATTTTATTTGAATTCAAATGAGAAAAAGCAATTTTTTTTTATAAAATTTAATTATTTATTTGGTAAGTTCTGACTTCTGACCGTTGGATTTATTTTTTCTTTCCGAGACCAACGCTCCTCTATTTTTCTCATTTAAAAAAAAAACGAAATAATAAAATGGGGGGCATAATAGTCAATGCACCGATCGTTTGAATTTCGCTACGCCAACGTCTCCGCCGAGATCCAAAACAAACATCCCACGTGTCGGTATTTAATTGGACGACAAAAAAGACGCTTCCCCCGAGGCCTTAAATAGTTTAAATTGTAACTCAGTTTTAATTACTCTCTTTCAAGCTCCAGCTTCTACTCCAAATTATTTAGAGTTTGAATTCATTTCTTCCCGTGTGTCCATACGGTGCCGTTGTAAAGGAGCTTCATCTCCAGGTGAAAACCTTATTCCCAATCTCTTCATTCATTCTCAAATTAAACTTCTCAATTTTTTCAGATAAATTAGTTACCGCTGTGTTTGGATCATCGCAAATCAAAATCTTGACATTTCATAATATTTGGGGGAGTGATTTTAATTTTAATTTTAAATTTCGTATTTTGTCGAAGGTAAGTAGAAAAAAAAAAAAAAAAAAAAAAGATGGAGGCGCAGAAGAAGGAGTCATCGCAGTGGTGGTGGTTCGACAGTCAAAACAAGGGTAACTCGAACAGATCGCCATGGCTTCAGTCAACACTTGCAGGTAATTTTTTATTTTTTAATTTTACTGTTCATTTGACCGTTGGGGTCGTGGTAAATATTTGAAATTCTGGCGATGGTGGTGGGAATATATTTTGGGAGAAAAAGTATGAGATCTGTTTGTTTACTTTTCGGCAAATAAGTTGGCTTGTGAGTAGATAGAGCACCATTTTTTCTTTTAAATTGATTTTTCCATTGACATTTGAGGGGGAAGTGTGTGTCGATTTTTAATCAGAGGGAATATCGAATTTGACTAGTTGTGGACAATCCAATATAATTGTTGGATTATGATAAATTTAGTAACTGACTCGTTTTATGTACGACTATACGAGTCATTGTAATCTTTTCGCAAAGAACCAGTTCTGAATTGTATCAATGTTCGCTCGGTGTCGTTTTGCACAAAATCTTTGGTGTTAATCGAACAACTTGTGCTTTGGAATCTCTAGATAAGTAACCGACTCTACATATTTATCCATCATGATCATCGTTTTCTCTTACCAATTATAACTAGCCTGGTGTTCCAAATAGAGAATTTTATTTGATGTCCGGATATCCACTTGCCCATCGTTTTATAAATATAGATGATCAACTGACTCATGCCAAACATGTTATGATCCCACACATGTGGATCATCTCTCAGTAACCGAGCGCATTACAAGTATATCCATTGTTATTACTTGTAGGGAGAAACTTCGCCTAACTCTCTTAAAAATTATTTGATTGATCATATTTAAACATGTGACATTCCTCTCTTGTGTGGTGCCTTGGGATGTATTCACTTTCATCATTGCAGCATATCATTTCCATGTTCACAATTTATTTTGTTCACAAAATTCGCCCATTTATTTATCCTCAAACTAATTTTTTCACACAGAAATTGAAGTCCTATCTGGCCAATTTTACCTGTAATTATGGTTTGACTAATATAACTAGTACAACTGTTATTTTTTTCAACAGAGCTCGACCAAAAAACGAAGACAATGCTGAAGCTGATAGAGGAAGATGCGGACTCCTTCGCACAGCGTGCAGAAATGTACTACAGAAAGAGACCTGAGCTTATTAGCATGGTCGAAGATTTCTACCGGACCCACCGTTCACTCGCCGAGCGACATGAACAAGCTAAATCAGAACCTCTAGCCCGATTACCATCATCACCATGGTCACCATCTTCTCCGTTATCCTTCACCAAATTCCGTTTGCAGAAACCGTTGAACTTGGATGAGAAAGCGTACGATAGCTACTCCGAGGAGGCCTATGGGCAGAATGAGTCGGACGAGTCAGAAGTAGATGATCCAGATGAGGAGGAAGTGTTACCGAATCATGTCAACTGCAAAGCAGAGGAAGTTTCAAGTGGTGATAACAATGAAGAACTCATTGTTAGGCTGAAGGAAGAAATCGAGAAGCTTAGAGAAGAAAACGAGGCTCAAAAGGCGCAATTGATGCAGAAAGATGAAGAGAAAAGAGAGGTTATTAGGCAATTGAGCTTGGGCATGGATTTGCTGAGAGACGAGAATGCTGGGCTGAGGCAACTTCTTCCCGGCAAGAACACGTGCACTCCGAAGAAAGAAAATCGAGCCGTGTCCAATAAAGGGAAAGAAGGATTTTTCGGGAGGGTATTCAGCGGATTCGGGAAGTCACCGAGTAACGTAGTCGCGCTCTAGTGTGTGTTATTACTATATATGTTCTGTTGTGTGCAAAAAAATAATGATTTGTAAGATATATATACTGTATGTTTGGATTTTGTTCATTAGCTTTTATATTATGTTGTAGGGATTTTTATTTCAGGTTCAGGTAGCAATGTTTGTGTGAAGTAGCATTGATTTTGTGTTGTACTTTTATCCATTCTTTCATTTAATATTATTGTTATTATCACTTTTTTCATTGTCTTACATGCAGAAATTATTATTTTAATGCAATAATATTTGCATTTTAGTAGTACATTAAATATTAAGACATTTATAATTGCAATAGAATTTGGAATTCAATTGTTTACACTAAAAATTGATGCATTTAAATTATATTTACAATATATATAATTAAACAAACGAAAAAAATAATTATATAAAAATCATCATATTATACAAAAATATAAATCTACTGCATAAAAAATTTAAATAATTATTACGAAAATAAAATTAATAAATCAATATTACAAATTATGACAAAATTACCACACCCAACAAATTAAAGCAGTACTTGCCTTCAAATTATCACTAAACTTGCCTTCAACTTATCACTAAGAGAACACCAAGCGCAACCACGGCCGAGCCCAAAACCACCGGCACATCAACTCGGCCCGAGAAAGAATCCGGCAAGAGCCCAGACGGCCCAAATGCAGAATCTGGGCCCGGAGCCTCCATGGCATCGGGGTTTGGTGGGCTTGGGCTTGATGGGATTAACGGCATCGAAGAATCACTCGGAGAAAGCCCAGGCCCACCAGGCGCCGTCGGAAACAGAGGACTTATATCCGGAGACAATGCCGGCGGCGGAGATGACACCGGCGAAATGGAATCAGGCATTACCGCCGGCGCCGCCGAGATAGTCGATGCCGGGACATCCGAATTCCCGGCGGATAAAAAAATCGGAAAAAACGCAATAAAGATGGCGCAAGTAGCAACCGTACATGGGCTTACGGTGAAGCCCATTAATGGCAATTCGAAAAAGAAAAAGGGAAATAAATAAAAATGAAATCTTTTTTCAGAGGGAATAGGAAGATGGAATATTTTTGAGTAATGAATGATTGCCTGTACTGTGAGAGCCTCTGTGCTCTGTTATCATGATGAGGGAGAGAGGGTGGTTGCGTGGGGTCGGAATGACACGTGGCGCGTGGTGATTGGTGAGATGCCATTGGAATTGAAATTGAGCACATGAAAACGGAGGTGGTGGGGTTTTTGGATTTTTGCTATATGGCTGTGTTCGTATTACTCAGCAGTCACATGTGTTATGTATATGCCCGTGAGACTCTAGTGTCTTGGCTCCATCTCCTTGAAGATGGAATATATACATTTGCAAATATGAGTAATAACTAAAAACTAATGGATCAGTCTCGTAAGTGTTTGTTGTCCTAGGTTTTTTCTAGATTTACTCTTACACATTTATTTTTGAATTTAGTTCCAAATATAATTTATTTTTTTTGGAAGTAAAATTCAAAAATTCACAGAATGTGTAATTATATAAGAGGGTGATAAAATTGTCTAGCTTATATTTAGTCAAAAGTATTTTTTTCAAGCACGGAAATATAACCGTTACTCATTCGATTGTTTGTTCACTCTACTCGTTCGGATCTCGCTTGTACCTTCGGAGTTCGGATACATAAATTTGTTCCAAAGCCGGTACAAAGGCACTCTTCAAGTGCTCTAGACTCGAACCCCTCTAAACACCGATGGAAACTCGAAACTCACTCGTCAAGAACGGAACAATTACCATGTTTTTACACTCGGGGTGTATATATCATTCACTCATATCTACAAACGAATGCCATCATGATATGTAGCACATTGCACAATGTAGTTACATATTTCACTCAAAAGGGAAAGAAGAAGAAAAAAATACAAATGAATCAGAATTCAAGAAGAGGTTGATCCTCATCCAGAAGCACCAATTCCTTTGTTTTTCTCGATCCACCACGACCCCGGAATCAGATACTTGTCCTTAAGAATCGAGCTCGATTTATTCACCAACGCCAGGCTCTTCAGACTTTTCTTGCCAAAGCTATTTACGTTAAACCATTAATTAAGGAGCGTTTTGATATCTGTGCTTGGGCTACTATTTCTCAACACTACGTTGGGTTGTTATACCCATGGACGCTTTGAAAAAGACGGTACGTGGTGAGTTGAGATTTATGTCGCACACTCGTTCGATTATTAGCAAACATCGTATGATTGCATTAGGCCAGAATCTGGTTTTATTGAGGACATTAGAAGCGCATAAAAAGGTCAGACGTATCAGCAGAGAATGCTACTTGAATTCCCTTAAGTTTAATTTGCTTTCTGAATCTGCGATACCTTGCTATCAATTCTCCACCGATGTCTTCGTTCCTCGGCTCTGTTAGTCGCCTTTGGAATCTGCATACTCTTATTGTTTCTTATTGTTACTTGTACAAACCCGCATTGTTTGCTGATTTTTGGAAAATGGCCCAGTTTAGGCATGTCGAGTTCGATACTGATTGTGTGGTTCTCCCAGATCCTGATCCTGCAAATGTCATCGTCATGGAAAATCTACACACACTCAAGGGAGTAATGAATTTCAAATGCAGCGAAGGAGTAGTTAAGAGAATTCCCAACATCAAAAGATTGAAATTGGAAATGATGATGTTGCTGATGATGATTTATTTGGGTTGGAAAATATAAAATATCTGCGTGGATTAGAATTCATGAGCTTCGAATCATACCCGCAATCGCAGAATATTACCTTTCCACACTCCCTTAAGAAGTTGAGTCTTTCGATGAAGTCTGGCTGCGAATGGGACGACGACGAGGACGACATGATGGAAAAGATCGGTTCATTGCCTCTTCTGGAGAAACTCACATTATTACTGTGAGTTTGATTAACTCAGTTTTTACTGTTAGAAAGTACCAACAACACCTGCTGAGCTTGGCGGCTCCCAAGTTTTATGTGAATTTGATTTAAATTTTTATTTCAACATAAAAAATACAGATTCAGAATTCAGGAAGAGGTTGATCCTCATTCGAAGGCGGAGCCAAAACCCACTCTCCATCAATCAGCACCATTCCTTTATTCTTCTCGACCCACCACGACCCTGGAATCAAATACTCATCCTTCAAAATCGAGCTCGATTTATTCACCAAAGCCAAACTTCTTCTCACCTTCAACTCAAACGCCCCCTTATCCCCATTCCACCCTGCAACCGTATGCAACATAGCCTGCAAGTTATGCCAATCACTCGGATTCTTCGAATCCTTAAGACTCGGAGACTTCCTATGATCAATCACAAGCTCAGTCCCAACATTCGCATAACCGAGCAACCCGCTCGGGTAAAGCGGAATCAAATCGATCTTATCCCTCACGTGAAGAATCTTCAGATTCCCAAACCGATTCACTCTGTCCTTAAACGCCTCGTTCCCGACTTGAGGGCTGCCGAAAACGATAGCCGCAACCGGAATATCGCTGACTCCGTTTTCGACTAAGTCGAAAGCGGAGAGAATTCCTAAACTAGCCCCGAGGCTGTGCCCGGTTATAGTAATCGACAAAGCCTCGTTCTTGTATTTCTCTCTCAGGTAATGAATCTTCTTCTGAAGCTGAGTTCGGGCGCTGAGCTTCGTGAAGGCCGATCCGGGGTCGGTCGAGAGGTATATCGTGAGCCAACCGTCCATGACTTTCGGGATGACGTCATCGTTTTCGTTTTTGTTTTCTCGGAGCAAGGGTTTGGCTGACTCGGGGAAGGCTTCGAGGACGTTGATCCACTCGTAGTTTCGCGACGTGCCTCGCCAGACGACGTGGATTTCGCGGCGGCCGAGGGCGAGACTGGCTGAGTCGGAGGTGGTAGCGATGAAGCCGATCCAGTTGGACTCGCGGTCCCAGGACTCGCGGGAGAGAGAGTGGAGGAAGAGGGCTTGGGTGGTCTCGACTTTGGCGGTTGCGTAGAGGAAGCAGTGGACCTGGTGTTAAGGAAATAATATAGAATATATTATTTTATTTTGTATATATATTTTACTCTCTCATACACTTAATAAATGCAATACTTAATTTTACTAGTAAGGAAATCAAGAAAAATGTTGTTGTTTTTAATTTTTTGATAAAAGTAAAAAGTAAAAATGTATTTTTAAGTTAAAAAATAAAATAGTTGTGGGTAGAATTTATAAAGTAAATGGATAAATAAGAATAAAATTGTATTTTCAAGTGAAAAAGTAGATTTTTTTTTTAATTTATTTTGGTGTATCAACTATTATGTGACATCCCCAAAAGAAAGTACTCTCTCTATCCCTTAAAATAATGCATACTTTCCTTTTTTTAGTTCATCCACCATTACATAAATGGAATGTTTTTTCACAATTTTATCCTCTCAATATACATTTATTTACCTTTATACCACTACTTTTTCAACTAACTACTTTATTATTTACACATCAATACGACAATAACTATTATACCCTTACTTTATATTATAAAACACAAAAAAAATCATTTTTTCTTAATCCACTTACAACTTTCTATATGCACAATGTTAAGGGATGGATGAAGTAATGCATATATTGTGGGAGAGAAGAGTATTAATTTATAGGATTCTTTTGTAACTATATATGAGTAAAATACAATACTCACTAGTCACTATTCATAGTTCATAGTATTATTTTCATAATCATTCTCTCACCTGGTAATTAGAGGCGGACGGGTGCATGGCTTTTTGGAGGAAGGTGGACTTGCCGTAACGGCTGCTGCCGGCGTATTTGGAGTTGGCGTCGTTGTTGAAGGCGTCGTAGGTGGCTTGGCAGAAGTCGCCGCATTGGAGGACGAGGCGGCGGAGGTGGAGGTTTAGGGGGTCGAGGAGGCCTTCCCAGTTGTTGCTGCCGAGTAATTCCGGCCAGCTGGGTTCTGACGGTGGTGATGATTTTGTTGCTGTGGCGGCAGCTGAGGTTTTTGTTTTATCCATGGCTAGTTGTGTAGTGGAGTAATACACAGACAATTAATGTTTGTCTGTGTATTAATAATGGGCGTTGTTGTTGATGTTGTTTCGGCCAGTGGTGTTGAGGTTTAGAGATAAGACTAGAGGATTTCGAAGATAGGGTGGTGGTGAGCCCTTTCAAATCTCAATAATGTTATGATCAATTATACACGTCCATTTTGTGTCGGAACATGAAAATCAAATAATTATTGATTTTTTTTTTACAATAATTATCGAGTCCATTTTGGATCAACAGACACAGACGCATGTATTCGGACATAAAATTAAATAATTATTGATTTTTTTTACAATAATTATAGAACCGGCGGTTTGAGGGGAGAGGGTTTTGGCGGTCCCGCAGTGGGAATTCCGGTATGGAGATGGCGCTTGATCTCGCCCCAAAGTGGCGCCAAAACATCCATTGTTGTACGGTATATTTTTACGTCAACCATTTATTTTTCAGACATACGTAACTTTGAATTTTTTGAAATGTTTCTCACGTAGTAGGCAAAAAAAATGTAATTTCAACATTACAAGCGTTTTTTTTTTTCTTTCCTTTCCTACAATACAGTAATAAATTAGAAAGAATCCAATCCTACTATTCTACATCCTTCTCTATTAAAATTTTACAGCCCCCAAAGACAAAAATGTGTCTTGTAAATAAATAATCATATCAGGAAATGCCTACTCTACCTAAAAACTAATTATTGCCGCATCCATAAAAACACTAGTAAAAAAACCAGAATTATGAGTGAAATGTATGACAAGTGTTTTTTATGCTAACAAACAACTTATGCCCAAAGAAGACCATCATAACTGACCTCCAAATTGGAAACAGGGCTCTCACCGTATTCTGTTTGATCGGCAGCTTCATTTTGTCCAACACAATCGATGTACGGATCCAACAGATCAGAAGATCTTTCTGATGGAATTCCATAGCCTTTTAGGATGCTCTCGGAAGCAGCCAAAGCTGATTCCCTCTCCAGGACGACCAAAAAGTTGTCTTCGAATTCAAACAGTAAATATTTGTCCTTGCAAGCTGATTGAATTGCCCAATTGTCAAGGGGGTTAAACCAATTTAGGGTACAAGGAAACGAGAGGATAAGATTTTATCACTTACAATCAACTAGATGAGCAAGGTGGTGAATATTTCTTATCCAGGTTCCGTTTAACTTCAAAACCTGTTAAAGTTTTACTCTCCAAATTTCAAACCCACAAGTTGCAGACCATGCATAAAAAACATTTGCATCCAAATTTAGCCAAGGTTTGACTTGCCTGTTCGTTGCTCATATCTTCATATCCGATGTTCACTTCATTGGCGAGAACCTGTACCACCACAAAGCAGATGTGTAATATGTCATGACATTGAAAACAAATACAAATATCAATGTGGTAAATGTTTATTAAAAAAAACTCTTTCAAAATAAAATAAAATTTGTAAATTAAATGAACATTTTTCATTTTTTGTAAGTAGTCACATTCCATTTTTAAATTGCAAAGCTCCTGGGTGAGGAAGTGAATAATCATGCGGGCATACCTGTGAAAGGACAACGATCTGTTCTCCTTTGAACCTTGGCATAGAGTACCGTGCTTTTGTCAACAATTTCAACTGATAATGACAAGTTCCACCACTCAAACAGAGAAGTCAGAAAGGACATGAATTTTTTTTTACAGAATGACCATGAAAATGAAAACAAAGGAGAAAATGTTACCCCAATGCTATCTTCACATTCTTCCCTGTTAAGATAAATGGTAAACACCAAACCAGCAACAATTAAAAAACTGCCATTAATTCTATATTTTATAATAAAATAGCGGTAAATCCCACAAACTTACTCTATCAGAGGTTCTGAAAGAGGTGTGAACACCAAACCAGCAACTATTAAATATGAAGGTTCACCTCCTTCAATATGGTATGGAACCTTCAGGTGAATAAGATGAAAAGGACTTTTAAATTTCATAGTAGCAAATCATTTCAAAAACTGTACAAATTTAATCACAGGAAAAAAACGTCACAGTTACCAAATGTAACCGCGTATTTAAAATAACTCGAACATTCATAGACTGTCCTTTTCTAATAATGCCAAGTTCTGCTTCATCACCAGTAAATCTGACATTCAGAATCAGAAAAAATTAGTTATATGATTTATAAATACATTAAACAAAGGGGAAACACAAAACACTGTAAAGACTAATGTACATTTTTTGCAGACATTAAAATTGGTCACACAATTTAAGGCTGACCATTTTTTGGCCCCACATGGTGTTTGGACTGGGATGAGGTTTTTAGGCCCAAAATGGAATGGATTGTATTTTAGGACAATTCCGGTATGCCCTTGAATTTTCAACTGGTTTTTCACTTTTGTAGCATGAGTCCGGGTTGTGCTATAAAATACGGGCGCAATTTCTTTTGACCTGGCATTATTTCTCACTGATTGCACAGGCTTTCTTTTACCAGCACTGGACTTTTTGGACCCAGTCCAGTATGCCACTTGCATTTTCAAGTTTTCAACTGTCTTCTGTAGAGCATAGGCCCGGGGGCTTGGGCTATGAAAATAGCAGCTCAATTTTTTTATTTTTTTTACTTTTGACATAGTTTTTCATTTGATTTAACTGGCTTTCTTTTAGATACTGATGCACAAGCAAAATAACACTAGATAAGGCTTGAGCAAAGAAATGGTTAAATTTATGTAAAAAATATGTTCGGATTTGAGTTCACGATGAGTTCAACATCCATGCCAATGTAAACTTACTTTTTACTGATAAGATAGCGAAATGCAATGCGCTCGGAGGACCGAAAGGGTACGGTCCCTTCACACCCAACGCGAACATTGTCGAAGCTTACAATGACATCTCCCTGGAAGGCAAGTAAAGAACCATGTATTAGTTGTTGACGTGCAAAAGATTATCTGTCGCACTTGCAACTGTAAAAATAAAAGAATAAAGTTTTGTCTAGCTTAGAAGGCTGATATACCTCCTTCAACAAATTACTGGCATCTGAAGTGGGTTCCACCTTTCGCACAAGTACACCCTGCAGAAACGAAATGATAATATAAAGAAATAATAAGAGAAAGTGACCCTATAATATATTCAAGCTGACTTTTAAATATTTCCAGGGAACACATTTACCGGCATAAAATTATAGTTTTAGATTATTTGTTTCTCTCCAAATTTAATAAATAAAAATAAATAAATTATAGGTGTTAGTCACAGTAATATATGGAGTGTCCATTTAGTAATTAAGAAGAGAAACCTCGT
Source organism: Euphrasia confusa (assembly GCA_954870475.1). Taxonomy (NCBI): domain Eukaryota; kingdom Viridiplantae; phylum Streptophyta; class Magnoliopsida; order Lamiales; family Orobanchaceae; genus Euphrasia; species Euphrasia confusa. The sequence continues at coordinate 1,532,332 of OX940949.1, forward strand.
TGGTAGGCACATTTAAGCACGCCCGCAATGCTGGATTCTCCAATTTTTGCAACAAAACTCCAAGACAAGGAAAACCTATGAATTTTAATGGGGTAAGTTAACCTTCAGGATAATCAAATAATCACAAAAGCTCACACACACACACACAAACATAAGCGAAGATAACATTCAAAATATACTAAGACAGTAAAAAGATTCAACAACAAAAATTATGCTCGCAGTAGCACACATTCCCATCAATTTACTAGGCAGATCATCGAGGTGAAAAACTATACCAATTAAATGCTGACATTAACAGACTTATACAATCAGGTTTCCTCGATTCCTATATATCATACATTATGGTAGAATACTAGAATCACTAAAATTAAATGCCTTACAGAGGAATAACTATAAACTTTCAAATCCTCAAAATTATAAAGTGTGCAGTATAAGAGAATAAATATTTATTAATTCAATCATCATAATTCATAAGTAATTTTTTTTCAAATGTGTATAACAACAATAATATTCTCATTTCATAGAAAAAGAAAGCCATACCAGTGTATTTCCCATTCCTCTCGTAGTCTTCAAGAAAATGAGAGACAACTGTTGACGGAATCACGTAGCCAATATTTTCTACATCATCAGATCTGTATACCTAAAAAGAAAGGTCCTCTGAGAATATGATAAAAATAGTGATGATGATCCATAGACCATTCAACCATAAAAACAGGACCATGTATACCTAAGACAAAAAGATGAAAAAAGTCCTGATGGTACAGTGACTCCTCAAATGAGCAGCAGAATATCAGATTCTTACCAAAGCAAAAATGATAAATAAAGGTTCATAATGTATGCAAGATCAAATTTAAAAAAAAGGACTACCTGAAATGCCACTCCAATGCACTCTCCTTGTTCATTGAATGCAGGTCCACCACTATTACCTGAAAAGTGATTAGCATAAGAAAAGGCATAATAACAATATAGGAGAATATCCTAGTTTGAGAATATATAAAGTATAAACTTACCAGGATTTATTGCAGCGTCAATTTGAATACCAAGTAACTCGGAAGATCCATGAGCATAAGATGTTACCTGAAAGTACATGTAAACATTGGCCTTAATTAGTTTCACGTCAAGTAAATGCATACAAATAAATGCATTTTACCATCAGGATGGAGTACAAACCCTCAAATTTTATACCAATAACATGTAAATATATCACTAACATCCGATGAGAGTTTCCTACAGTAAGCAAACCTCAATTCGTGATACCACCCCCTTAGACACTGATATAGTTTCTCCTCCAAGTGGATACCCTACAACTGTCACTGAATCCTGCAACATGTGGAGAAATGAAAACAAATGTAAGCACAGAAAAAGTCAGGAAACTTGGATTGCATGTAAGGTCAGAAAAGGTCAGAAAAGAGGGCGAAGCCAAATGCTCTTAGTAGAAATATAGAGAGAGTGAAAAAGTAGACCTGCAAATTAGGCAAGTGGCCAAATTGAAGAGGCTCGGCTCCTTGCCAAAAATCCTTACTTTCAACTGAGAGCAGAGCTATATCACATTCTACACCTCTTGCTAAAACCTGCAATTATCACTGAGTAGAAAATAAGTCCTCCATAAACAAAGAGAAAATGAGTTCTGCCATATCTAACCTAATGCCACAAAAATAAAATATATTGAGTAAGCAATTAAAATATGAGCTAAAATGATCGGAAAAAAATAGAATAGGAACGAAATAACATTAAAGTTTAGCAATTATAAATCAAATTAGTAGCAGGATGAACACAAAAGAAGTCACATGATGCAAAAGTTTTAACCAAAATTAAATTGCTTTTGAAGGACCTCCATTATACACTGGAGCAATTTTATAATTGCTCATAGTGAGTGTCATTGCGCCTCGATGAAGTCCATCATCATGAACATTTAAATTGAGCTCATTAGTAAATATCTGAGATATTGCACCCTTTAGGTTTTTTTTATCAAGAGACTCAGATCAAACGAACTTTTGTTTTTATTTTACTGCTGAATGAGGATTAATGCTATCCAAAATATCCAAGGTTAACCTGGTCAGATATCAGAGATCAAATTACTTCACTGCTAACTGCTGAGTTATTTGCCTGATAGAGTGTAGAATGTTTACCCTCTCTTATAATTTGACAAAGTGGTATTCGAAGTCATAGGATAACCGTTAGTCTTATAGAGTAAAAAAAAGAGGAATGTAAAAATGCATGCAAGTCAATCGAAAAGAAGGCTACCTTCGCAACGTATTTTGTATCATCCCCCCTTCTTTTAACTTTGACCTGCAATGAAAGATAACTTATAACCAAAATATGGTGCACCAGAAAAATGAAACTCAGCGAAGGAAGCAATTATAAAACTAATCAAGTCTATACGCATTTGCATGACATGACTATAGAAACCATTGAGCCACAATTCCATCTTTTATTTCCTTTTTGAGACTTTCTATCAACGAACAAGAAAGAAACGGCAATTGTGCCAACATTTATCTATGTCGTGAGGTGACATGTACATATCCAAGATTTCAGAGCTAACCTGTTACCTGAGTATTATGTTCAACACAGTGAGCATTTGTCAACAGCTTCCCATCCCCAATCATGAAAGCACTGCATGCATAGTAAATCAAAAGTTTGTCAGTCTGAATGTGAAAGGAGAATCTTTCCAGCTTCAATTCAAGAAAATAAAGAAATCTAGAGAAAACATTATAAAAAAATGTGGATTTCACATGCCTTCCGGTACTTGTATACTGTCTTTGTTTCTGCCAAGGAAGAGAATAGTCTGGTGCAGTGTGAGTACAGTAAACCTAAATGAAGCAACCGAAAGAGAAAGGAAATAAATAAATAGGGAATTAGAACAGAGACTCCATGGATTTAAAAAAACAATGTTCGATTAGAGGTCATTTAAGACTTTATACGCATACGAATGATTGCAGACAATAACCACTGATTGATTAAACCATTCACTGACTATTAGAATTTTAAGAAATAACAGATACTTACCTTCACAACAGCATTAAGCAAAGAGGCATTGTGAAGATTACTCGCTTCTACCTGTTAAGATAACAGATTAGGCTAATACACCTTAATCATACGAGTTCAGCCAAAAATGCCAAAAATAATAACCACGAGTCATAAAAAATATTTTGCACCAAATCATAAGCACGCCAACAGTCACCTTTTTCCTTCTATCGCTGTATCATTATTTTTTTAATAGAAACAAATCATACAAAACATCAAAGATCAAACATAAAGATAACATCTCCACTATTGCATCAACCTTAAAAGTATCTTGTATTAAACAATATATCGACAGTATCAGTAGGACAGTAACCTTATTTGTCAAATAATGCATGGGAGACAAGATGTTCATGATTCTATACATTTCCCACCCAGACAAAGAAAATAGTACGACTAAAAAATTGTTAATAACGAATTTACATTGTTACTATATTTATAATGATATGAAATTTAGATTCCGGCATATATACCTGTCGTTCCTTCATGTTAAGCAGAATTTCCTGGTTTGCTTTATTTTTTGACACAGCCGAGTAAGATTGCCCGGTTTTACCCCTACCCCTCCTTTTACCATCAACATTTGAAAATGAATTCTCATCTTTCGACTTCAGTGGAAACTTCTGTATGTTTACGTCATCCTGGATTCAATGATAACATATAAAATGGGCATCACCAAACACATAATTAATTCGATATGATGTACAAGAACTATACTCTCACAAACAACAGTCAAAAAACAACTATACTTCTCCTCCACGAACACCCTCAAATTTCATAGGTTCAGCAACAATTATCAAAGTCGATTAAAATAATTTTTAAAAAAAGGTGCTGATATACCTCAATGGAGGATTTACACGGGGATTTCCTGGATTTTCCTCTAACCGGGATTCGATTTCCATCATCTAGGGGTTTACGAACAGTGGATAGATAAGCGAGTCTGTGCGAAGTTGCGCAGAGGCGGTGGGTGGTGGGGCAGCCAGTGGAGGCGACGGCGGAGAACCAGCTGGTTGCGGCTGCTATTGCCATTAAAATATTCAGTGAGAGATAGATAGAATTGTAGGTCTGCAGCTTCCTTATCCTTTCGCAACCGTTGCCAGAAATGTATAATTTGATTTGTCCGCCAAGTTTTTAACCCAAAAAAATGTTTTCTATATTTATTTTCATGTTTTTAATTTTCAATTTTAATTCCAACTTTATTATTTACCATATATATATGATCAGTGATCACACATATAAAATTATTTTAAGAATAAGTTTACCATTGGTCATTTATAATGTGCAATTGGTTTAGTAACGGTTCTTTTGGACTTAATTTCAGTTCAGTTCAGACCGTTTCAGTTCAATTCAATTCACTTCAAATCGCTTTAGTTTAATTCAATTCGTTTAAAAATAAATTAAAATAAAATAAACAAAAAATAATTTTAATATATAATTTTAAATATAAAATCTAGTTACTGTCATAATATTATTAATATTTTTATAAAAAAATTTAATAATTTATAAAAATTATTATTATTATTTATAAAAAAAAATCAATTCAATTCAGTTCAGATCGCTTAAGTTCAGGTCAGGTCTTGCGTTTTCAGTCCAAAAGAACGGATCCTTATTGTGGTTTGATTTATGTTCGATTTCAACTCAAATAAATATGAAATTCAGACTTTTGACGGATTTATTTTTCATAATTTAAATAATTTATTGTTTTACTTGATATGACAAGAGAGGAGAGGAACACGTCTATACAAAAGGTTTGCTATGTGTTGTTTGAGCATGATAGTTTTTCATACTTTGTATTTTTAGTGTATGTTACTTTTTGTTGTTCGTAGAGTTAATCTATTAGTCCGTGTGGTCGGTAAAATTTTTCCTATGCTCATTTTTTTTAATTACAAAGAAGTTGTGTTACATAAAAAAGGAAAAGAGAGCAAAGGAATTGGCAATATAGTTGTGAAGAAGAGTGAAATATAATTTCAAATGAGTATATTTTTATTCAACAACAACAAAAACAAACAAAATAACTATATATACTTCCTTTCACAATAGTTCATCCAGTGCGGGCAAACTCAAGCTCTTGAACGATGTGATCCCACCATCCACCACAAGATTATGCCCGCTCACAAACTTGGCATCATCCGACGCAAGAAAAACAGCTGCCTTCGCCCGCGTTGTTGTACATTATGTCTAGGCGGTTGTACCTCGAGACCGCGAAGTCGACCGCGCGGGACACGTCGGGCTCGCTCGTGACGTCGCATTGGATGAAGGAGGCGTTCGGGCCGAGCGAGCGGGCCGCGTCGGTTTGGATGATGTCGGCGATGACTACGCGGGCGCCGTTTCGGATGAACTCGGCTGCGGTTTCTTTCCCGATCCCGCTTGCGCCGCCGGTGATGAGAGCTACTTTGCCTTGTAGTTTACTGGGGAGAAAATATTTTCAATTAAAATCTGCCTAAAATTAATTTCTTATATATTATCAAATGTTTCAATTCAAAATTGATTAATTATTAATGATATTTTTTAAAAAAAAACTAACCTTTCTGTGTTTGCAGAAAATTGCCTTTGAGAGCTTGGAGTCATCAAAACTCTTGCACTGAAGCATTTTCTGATAATGGGGATTTTAATAAATAAAATATAAAAATTAAATGAAGCAATAATAATGAATTTCATTACAACAAAAGAAAAAGAAAAAGAAAAAGAAAAACCTGAATCCAGCCCTCAGCATTTTTATGCTCTCTGTGTATTTTAGTCTTCTGGTTTAAGTTTTGATGTGGAAGTTGACCAGTGGCAAGAAAAAAAAGAGAGAGATGCTAATTGGAATAAACACAGAGGAGCAAGCATATAAATAGATGCCACCAAAGTCCCAAAGGCCAAAGCAATGACTTGGATGCTATCACCTTATTGGTCAAATTCCCATGTGATAAGGATGTAATAAATGCACTTTAAAAGGGTAGTTTTAGAAATTTCTGCCAAATATGGTATTTTTTGTTTTTTGAATTTACAGTAGTAGGTATTTCTTGAAACCCCTTCAATGTCTAGTGAGTATATATATTTCTCAAAGATATATTTTTTTTCTATATAAATATGAATATTTATTTTTCCACAATCTTAAAAATAAAATATTTTTTTTATTTAAAACATATTGTTATTTTTATATTTTTATTATTATTTAAATTTTATTAACAATTATTTTATTTTTTAATTCAAAAATAAATTTTTATTTTTTGTTTTAAGATTAACATTTTTTTAATAATATCTATATAATTTTTTTTCTCAAATTGTCGAAATTTAAATAATTAAACACACATATGTTTTAGGTTCGAACTTTTAAAAAATTCTATATAATTTGTTCAACGAGCACAACAATTTGTTGCGGTGAAGAGTACGTACAATATCTCAAATTTTTTTTTTTAAGGAATTTGAATGAGTTTCTGGTAAGCTGTTTTAAAACCAATCAACAATTAGTATTAAATTTATCAAAAAGTTTTGACTCACAATAAAATATTCTTTGCGTTCAAAAGAAAGAGTCATACTTCAACGTTTTTTTAATTTACTAAAATTTTTATAACAATTTCTTAGAAAGTGATAATAATTGTTAAATGTCATTTTACTTTATCAAACAAAAGGCTAACGTGGCATGAAAGTTTATGGTATAAGGTGTATATTTAATTTAAAATTAACAATAAAATTTAAAAAAAAACATCACTAAAACTAATAGAAAAGTCTTGATGTAACAAAACGTTGAACATATTTTTAAATAGGGCATTTGGTCTAGTGGTATGATTCTTGCTTTGGGTGCAAGAGGTCCCGAGTTTGATTCTCGGAATGCCCCACTTTTAATTTTTTTATTTGATTTTCCTCTCGAAATACCCTCTTTGATTTTAAAAAAATAGAAGAGTACTTGCATTTCTTTCATGTTTTTATTTGATTTTCCAATAACAGAAGAGTACTTACATTTTATGTAAAATAGGCGAAAAAAAAATGCTATTGACACCATAACTTTGGGATTTTTGTGGATTGATTTGATTTTTATGTTAATTGTACATAAATAAATCAAAATCAAATAGGCGGGAAAAATCTATTTTTTTTTTTGTTGAATTTTATTTGATTTTCCAATAACAGAAGAGTACTTACATTTTTTTAAATAGGCGGAAAAAAAAATGCTATTGACACCATAACTTTGGGATTTTTGTGGATTGATTTGATTTTTATGTTAATTGTATATAAATAAATCAAAATCAATTAGAGGGGAAAATTTTGTGTTTTTTTTGTTGAATTGAAAACCATAATAATAAAAATATCGAAAGAGAGGCATTCCGTTTTTTTTTTTTTGTTGAATTGAAAACCATAATAATAAAAATATCAAAAGATTTTTTTAATAATAAAAATATCGAAAGATTTTTTTTTGTTGAATTGAAAACCATAATAATAAAAATATCAAAAGAGGGGCATTCCGAGAATTGAACTCGGGACCTCTCGCATCCTAAGATTTTTTTTTTAATAATAAAAATATCGATTTTTTTTTTTGTTGAAATTAAAATCACAATTTTTTTTTAATAATAAAAATATCGATTTTTTTTTTGTTGAAATTAAAATCACAATAATAAAAATATAACAAAAAATAATTTGGGGAGGCATTCCGTTTTTTTTTTTTTGTTGAATTGAAAACCATAATAATAAAAATATCAAAAGATTTTTTTAATAATAAAAATATCGAAAGATTTTTTTTTGTTGAATTGAAAACCATAATAATAAAAATATCAAAAGAGGGGCATTCCGAGAATTGAACTCGGGACCTCTCGCATCCTAAGATTTTTTTTTTAATAATAAAAATATCGATTTTTTTTTTTGTTGAAATTAAAATCACAATTTTTTTTTAATAATAAAAATATCGATTTTTTTTTTGTTGAAATTAAAATCACAATAATAAAAATATAACAAAAAATAATTTGGGGCATTCCGAGAATTGAACTCGGGACCTCTCGCACCCTAAGCGAGAATCATACCACTAGACCAAATGCCCTTTTGTTAAGATGTAAAAATTAGTAGTTATATAATTATGAAACAGTATCCTTTAATTTCCCTCCAAAACTTCTCAAGTACACCACTCTGTCATCTTCCCTGTATTTTGGGGGTTTCCCCATTTCCATGAAAACTCCCTCTCTCTGCATTTATCTTCCCCAAATTATTTGCGTGCATCGAGAGCTCAATCAAACCCTAGGCGCTTAAACGATGCGTTTATCTGGACTGTAATTTCTCGCTGAATCCGAAATTTTTACTGAGGTAAATAAGCTGTTTACGCATCGTTTTCTCCAGTAAGTTATCGTGCAGCTCGATTGAATGTAGTTCTCACTTCTCACTATAACTATGTATTGTATTTTTCTCTCTTCGTATATATTGTGTTTACAGGTGTTCTTGCGCAACTTCCTTTTTTTTTTCTTCAAAAATTTCCGATCGATTATTCAATTTCTAATGTCTATGATAATGTTAATGATCAACGAACAACGAATTTCAGTTACCGAACGAGAAATGAACTGCAATGCCCAAATTATTCGGTCGAGATAAAAATATTGTTTTTTGTGTATTTTGTTTTCATTGTAGAATGGAGAATGAGTACGACACGATGGTGTTGGATGATACGGTGGTCCTCGAAAGCCCGATCATGGAATCACGGGTACTAAATTCGGATACGAACACTGAAGTGTTGAGTGTATGTGAATCTGCTCAGCATTTGGAAGATCAGATGGGAGATAAATTAGATAATTACTGCCTGAAAGAAATTGTGCTTGATAGTGATGATGAAAGAGGTGGACAAGACGAGTCTGTTGCTTCGGTGAATGGACATAGGAACGGGAGACTTTTTAGTAGGGGAGATACAAGCTTGCGGAAACGACAGAAAGTTCGTGTCGGTAAACAAACCAATGCCATTTTTCTGATTTATATATGTGAAGGGACTACAAGCTTGCTTGTGTTGGTGATGATACATTTCTTGAAGTTTGATGTTACTTGTGATTTGAATGATGCCTGGAAAAACTAGTTACACAATACTCGAGTACTTCGTATAGATTTTGATTCTATGGAGGACATTTTATATGTTTTTGTATTCATGATTTTTAGGTTGATTTCTTTGATTTGGTTCGATAATTATTTATCCTTTTATCGCTAGGTTGTTTTCGGAGGCTTGATAAAAAGGTTAGGAGGCATGCTTTTCTTCATACTGATTCTGCTAGAAGTGATTGGTGTAATGAACGAAGCAATGCTGGGAGTACTTGTCTTTACAGTGATAGTATATTCCGAGAGCATCTTGGTGTTATGGACAGTGTACTATCCACGACACCTGATCAAAAACTGATTGCCACCGATGCAAAGGAATTTCTCGATGACCGAAATATCGTCAAAGAATGTTTGGTAGATGATTCACTTGATGAGGGAAAGCTGTCTTCGCGTGACTGTAAATTCATAAATGGCGGGAAAGAGGCAGATCCACTGAATTACGATGAATCTCAAGAAGCTGCAGAATCGCATAGTAAGGCCCTTGGATTTGTGGACCGCTTCCTTTCAGTTAGTGATATAGGCTGGTTTGAAAATGTGGATTTCGGAAAGACTAACAGGATTTCATCACCTCCCTCTTTGAGGTCAAAGGGATCTCAATGTTTGGCAAGGAGAGTAAGCCTTGCACATTATGCCAACAAGTCAATGGCTTTTGACTGGGTGGAAAAGCATATTGAGAATGAAGAGTACACTACCCTTAGAATGAAGGAGGATAAAATCTTTGGATTTGAAGGTGATACATCTGAATGTTTGCCTTCTATTGAAGAATCCAGCAATGTTAACTTTCAAAAGAGAAAAATCTCAAGTCTCCACTCAGAAGATAAGTTGCTAGGTAGCTCCAATGATTTAGTTACAAAGTCGTTGAACACCAATGATACTGGAAAAATAGGATCGAATTCTGGAACCCTTAGTGCACATGATTCGATTGATGCTGGATTATTAAGACAGAAAGTGAATGAAGGTGAAGATCTGAGTCTTACACTGGAAGCATTAGATATTGGCATGGACACTCAAATTGCTGCCGAAGCTATGGAAGAATTATTCAATGCAGCTCCACCCAGGATCGATCCTTGTCTCACTCATCAAAGTTCAGACGACACACTTTTGGACTATACTGTACATAAAAGGAGCAAACTAAAAAATGCTGTCAATCATGAGGAAGCCTTTGTTGGTTGGGGGTGCAAAGAGAAGCGCTCGAGATGTGTGAAGATTTTTGCTGTTCGGGACAAAACTGCACATTGCTTTGCTGTAAAACAATTTGAGTTGCCACTTTCACTAAACAAAAAAATGATGGCTGTGAAAGACTTTAATAGTAGAAACCCAGGAAACTCAAGAAATAGCAACCAGAAACTCGGTTGTTTGGGTGGGTTAAGGTCTAAAGAGACTACTGACAGGTCAAAGTCTGGTTTCCCTACAATACAAAGAAAGACTACAGATGTATCAAGAGAAGTAGTAAATATTAATCTTGATGTGGCTGATGCGACTTTGTCAAATCCGATGTGGAGTTTTCCAAAAAGGAAAAGGTCACGCCCACATACTGTATCCCCTCCAGTTAAATTGAGTAACAGGTACCCTCCATGTGCGGAAACTGAGAATAATGTGGAAAGAACATATCCTGTGGCAAACGATGAAAAAAACAAAAGGTTATCAAATCTTTTAGTTTACAACAGGCGGCGGAAGGTTTCATTAGAGGGAGAACAAGTGGAAAGTCCTTCTGAATTTGCTTCTGAAAAACTTGTACAATCTCCGGGTGATATTGGTACAGCCAACCCATCAAGGGAATATGGCACACTGAATGGTGGGGAACTTTCCTCTTTTGATTCTTCAAATCACATCAAGTCCAATGTATTATTGTCAAATGGGCATTCGTCACCTTTGCAAGTATCTGACAGCAGTGAAATGAGTAAGCAATCGTTCAACTACCTTTCTAGATCTCCTTTAACGAAAGAGCTAATGAGATTGGGTTACACTGAGTCACTCCCTGATTTTCTACCGAAAGATTCAAGAAGGCGAAAAAGAGCTGTAAAAAATATTTGCATCTTGTTCAGCCAAAACCTGGAGGCAAGCCTTCTCAAGCAGCAGAGAAAGGTAATAATAGCTTAAATCTGGAATAATGTTCGTTTTATAAAGTTCATTTTTGTTGGTACAAGGCACCCAACCTATGCATTAGTTTAAAGTTCATATACAAAACATACTGGAAATAGTTAAAGTTGATCCTTCCGAATAAATATTTGTGTCAGATCGTGGCACGATTAGGGTTTTCCATAGTATCTTGCTGCTCGGAGGCAACACATTTTGTGACTAATAGATTTGTGAGAACACGGAATATGCTGGAGGCAATTGCTCTTGGCAAACAAGTGGTGACCCACTTATGGCTCGAGAGCTGTGAACAAGCTGGCTGTGTTATTGATGAAAAGAGTTACATTTTGAGGGACGAAAAAAAGGAAAAAGAAATTGGGTTCAACATGCTTGCTTCTCTCAGTCGTGCCAGCCAGCATCCACTCTTACAGGTGCTACATTGTTTATATTCAAACCCAAACTACAGTAAAGATATACTCCTATTAAAAGTTAATTCTGTTTATCGACAGGGCCGTAGAGTCTTGATCACCCCTAACGTGAGACCTGATGTTGATGCAATAAACAGTTTGGCCAAGGCAGCTGGGGCAAAGGTAATCACATGCTGCTTTCTGTGTGATGTGAATTCAATTAAAAATAGTTTTTTTAATGATTTGAATAGGTTGAATAAATGAATGTCTATTTTTGAACTAATTTTCGTATGAAATGTTTTTCAGGTAGTACAAATTATACAGAATCCTAAGCCAATGGACCAGTTGGCTTCTTACGATTTATTAATTCTCTCATGTAAAGAAGATTGTACTATCTGCTTTCCGTTTCTTGCAGAAGGTACAATTTTGTCTCATCTTTCCTTTGAAATGAGAACATATTCATGCACATTACCGTAACGGCGTGGGATTCATTACCGTTCTATCTGCAGGAGCTTCGGTCTATGATTCAGAACTATTGTTAAACGGGATTGTAACCCAGAGACTAGAATATGAGAGGTAAGGAAACTGGTATAAAGCGTGAGTCGCATTAAACGAATGAAATTTACACAGTTACTAATTTTCAATTAGTGCCTAAAAACGTAGAATTGATTTGAGAATGATAACGTATGAATAAGAAACTACTTTTTACGTTCTTGAAGTCTTTAAAATTTTCATGTATAATCAGAAAAACCACCCCTGAGCTTTAGAATAATTACAAAAAGGAGAGTAATCCGGTCTATCATGAACTGCCTTGTCTCTGCAGGTATCAGCTTTTCAAAGATCTCGCCTAGAATGCCGATAGCCGATATTGCCTACATGTTGTATTGGAGGAGAAATGCGGATAGCCAAGATTACCTGAGCCAATCATCCTCGGGCCCGTTTTCCGTTACAAGTACAAGAAACTGATTTTTTATTTTTTTTCTCTCTTGGTTCATCCTTATTGGAGAATATATTCGACCCATTAATATAAATGTAAAGAAGCCCAACTTCTCTAACAGTTCGAGCTTTTAGATGAAGTGGTTTCTAACATGGTATCAGAGCCTAGCCTTGTGGCAGGTCCTGGGTTCGACTCCCGCCATGAGCGACTCTACCCGAATTAGTTATCCACTTGTTGGGCTTCACCAAAGAGATTGAAATCGGCCCACAAGTGAGGGGGAGTATTGGAGAATATATTCGACCCATTAATATAAATGTAAAGAAGCCCAACTTCTCTAACAGTTCGAGCTTTTAGATGAAGTAGTTTCTAACAATCCTTTGATACTACTCCATTATACAATTATCTTTGTTTGCAGGTGTATATGAATATGAGCAGCGAGCTTCCTTTTTTTGGGACAAAAAAGATAAACCTGAGAAGTTTGCCTTTTGGTAGAAGCTTTTAATGTAACTAAAAGGACTTTCGAACGATGTCGTTTTTGGGTTTGGTTATTTGATAATGAATTTTAATAATATAATTATATCTTGAGATTCTGAGAACGTTATGATTAATCATACACAAAAAAAAACTTTTTTAATTTCAATCTTTTATAATCAAATTCATTAATACTATAATTAAAAAAAAATCTATTACCAATAAGATCCGTTATTAAAAAAATTAACATAATAAATATTGTATTGAATTTTTTTTGATAAAAATATACATTACAATTTATTTTTTTGTATTAAACCAAAAACAAAATTATTATTATTATATATTTAAAAAGTTAGTTGTATTTACTTATCAAATACAGTAATAAATATATTTTGTAAATTTGTTCATCTCAATATTTTTGATAAAAAAAAATGAAAGTGTATTAATTAAAGTTTTCTATCAAATAAATTTTTATGTGTTTCAACAGTCAACACTATTAGTACTAGAGTAATAAATATATTTTGTAAAATTGTTCATCTCAATATTTTTGATAAAAAAAAAATGAAAGTGTATTAATTAAAGTTTTCTATCAAATAAATATTTATATGTTTCAACATCAACACTATTAGTACTAGTGTTAGTACTTCACTATAGTATTTTTTTTTTATCAAAAAACAATACTTTTATATGTTTAAACTTTACTGTTTTTAATTCGTGTGTATTGTGTAACTTAAATATTTTTTTTTAATTATTAATGAATTTAATTATTAAAGATTGAAATTAAAAAAGATCTTGACCATTAATATTAAATGAATGGTCATGATTTACTCATTAGGAAATATTAGGAGATTTTTATAGTTACCAATTTAATAGTTCACATTAAATTAAAATAAAAATATCTAATAAAAATAAAATTATTTAGAAGTGATAAACTAATTATTTAACCATTAGTAACCACATAATAATATAGTAAAATGTAAAATGCACACAATTTATTATATTATAATAAATTGGTAAGCACATAATAATATAGTAAAATGCACGTAAAATGCACACAATTCATTATATTATAATAAATAGCACATTTAAATAAAAATAAAAATATCTAAAGTGATGAATAAAAATAAAATTGTTTAGAAGTGATGAATTTATTATTTAACTATTAGTATGAACATAATTCATTATAATAAAGTAAATTGCACCTAAAATGCACACAATTTATTATATTAATATTAAATTTAGTGTTTTATAGGATGTGTGCAAATTTATAATTGTTTTGATCGAAGTAACTTACTATAATGAGCCTGAATTTAGCCATCAGTTATAAGAAATTGAAATGATCTCCATTCATACAGATCAGATGAATCTCCATGTGATCTACATTGTGGTCTCAAAATCCTCGGTACACGGATGGCATCGATGATGCTGATACTATCACTCTGCAAAAGACACTTGCCAATCTCATAACGACAGCTCTCGCAGTACCGACAATGGGCAACGAGGCCACGCATAAGCAACTCCATATAACCGCGACGATAACGACCCATGATGTGCATTTCATAAAATAGATATATTGTTATTAGTTAGAATATTGTAACATATTTTTATTACTAATAACTGAATAACAATTAATACTTACTCGAGTATGAACGTCAGAATACACGATGAAAATGATAATATACATGAACACCGCAATCGAACACCGTAGTAAGATCAGATGAGATAACTGAATAGTGATTAAACCGAAAATCAATTGTGCAGAACTTTCATTAATATCTCATTATTTTTTAGTTTTATTACGTTTTTTTTTTTCATATTAATGAGTGATTGTAGAATTTAACAAATGATCAAATTTAAAGCTGGAAAATTAAAGTTAGACCTATAAATAGAGCGGGTGTGTGTGGAGCGGAACTCTAATTGCATTGTTTGATATACGTCTTGATCCATTTTTTTAGTTTATTTGAGTGATCGTAGAATTTAACAAATATAAATGCACACAATTCATTATATTATAATAAATTGGTAAGCACATAATAATATAGTAAAATGTACACAATTTATTATATTATAATAAATTGCACATTTAAATTAAAATAAAAATACCTAAAAGTGATGAATAAAAATAAAATTGTTTAGAAGTGATGAATTTGTTATTTAACTATTAGTATGAACATAATTCATTATAATAAACTAAATTGCACGTAAAATGCACACAATTTATTATATTAATATTAAATTTAGTAGGATATAACGACCCCGAACGTGAATCTGTGCATTTCATAAAATAGATATATTGTTATTAGTTAGAATATTGTAACATATTTTTATTACTAATAACTGAATAACAATTAATACTTACTCGAGTATGAACTTCAGAATACACGATGAAAATGATAATATACATGATCTGGATCGCCGCACCCGAGAAGCTGATGCTCATAAGGACATCAGAACTCAACAAGACCCAACGTATGCCCACACCAAGCAAAAAGCAACATCATCAAGTAGGATGTCGAATCGCGACCCCGGTAGTCCCATCCCGGTAAATAATCCAAAATGTGGTACTGAAATCAAATTAATTTAGAGTAAAGAAAATAGACCATATAATTTTGCATAAAAGTAAAAAGGAAAGATGTATAGCTTATATAGGGCTAAGATAGACCAATGCCATGCCGATGCTATTGTACTCAACCATTTGAGTACGAGTATATGATGCTATTGTACTCAACCATGTGTGTACGAGTATATGTACCCAATTAATTAAGAATCAAAAAATCATATATTGTACTACTTTCTGATCAGCTCCTTACAACCAAATTTCTTATAATTAAAGTTTGGGAGTTGTTTATCGAAAAACAAAACAAAATTTAAATGTAACACACACCTGGAGCCGTAGCGGCAATAAGTGATCCGTGCTCCATCGCCTCCCAATGCAGCCATCATGATCAGTATGATAATAGTAAGTGTACCTAAAAAATGAGAGAAAACAACAACAAAAATCAAATAAAATGTACATATTTAGTACTAGCTACTTGCGTTAGACGTACATCACGATTCGCATATATGCATCTTAATTATGCCGACCAAAATCAAATAAATACTTAATACGGCCGTACATACATATACAAGTTTCAACAGCAAAAAGTAAGAACACACATCATCCATATACTGTATAATTTTCTTCGCAGATCTTATAATTACTAAATTAATTAATTACTTACAACAGATCTAGAAAAGGTGTGATCAAACAAAGACACGAACTAGAAATGATCAAACCCAGAAAATAAAAATAAAAATAAAACAGAGAGAAAAAAAATCGAAATGAAGATCTACACCCTATACATCCAACAAATTAAAGAATATAACATTAAAAAAAAGTTGCAACATGAAATACTGTACAATACAATTTAATTACTTCTTTGTCATCCATTTCTTACCCTCTCTACAAGAGAGATTTGGACTCGTAACCAATTATTTTTAGTACATCTACATTCACTTTATTATTTAGGACAACTTGTAGTATAAACTAATTGTACTAATCCTTGATTCCTTTAATATCATCCTTTTTGTGTTTAGACAAAAATCACATTCGAATGAGACAAAATAATATTAGTCCGTTTTCATTCATTATAAGTTCATCAAAGTTAAACATCAACGACTTCTAAATAAATTATCCCGTTAGAGCACTCCCAATGGGGGAGGCAATGGCAAAATTTTCCTCCCCACCTCTACTGTAGCACCTCCAATGGGGGTCTCTATACCCGTGGCAAAATAGAGTTTGTGAAAAGTGGGCGGCAAATTTGCCTACCCACTGTTCATGTGGCAAATCATTTTTATTTTTTTATTTTTTTTTTATTGTTAGTTATTATTAATTATTTTTTTTATTTTCTTTTTAATGTTGTTAATTTAAAAATAATGTAATATTTTATTTTTTCAATACACAATCTTATATTTATTATTATTTTAAAGAAAATAAAATTTAAATTTAATTAAAACAAATGCAAATTAAAAAATTTATTTATTTATTTATTTAATTTCAAATTTCTAATGGTAAATATCATATTATACATTTGATTATATATACAAATGTAATTTAAATAAAATTATTGTGTGATAAAATTAGGAATATTCTTTAGAATATTTTTTTTGAGTTAAAATTTGAGTTTGATGATTGAAGATGATTTTACTGTTTGTAGCAAATTTGATGGCAAAATTTGAGAAAGTGGGGATTTTGCCTCCCCACCATTGGGAATGCTCTTAAGATTTAATCGTATGCGTTCATTTACGTAATTGTCCTAAATTTATTATACTCTCCATATGCGTTCATTTACGTAGTAATTATTTATTTGTTATTTTTTATTTTTTTATTTTATTTAATCTGAAACATAGATATCCGCAGCAAAAAACATGGCGGCGATATTCTGCCTGCAATCGAACACCGCCGTAGCTTAAGAATTCCGGAGATGGTCGGAGGCTCTACCGCAACCGCCCTCTCCAAATTCTGCCCCGAACTCCGCATCGTCATAGGTGGTCAGAACAGGTTTTCGTATTCCCCCTCTTCAATTTTGTGGTGGGAAATTCTCAAATGTCTGTAATTAGGAGTATTATTTCTGTTTTGATTCTGCTAGGGTTTTGGTGATATTAATTTTGTGGTTGATTGCTATTGATTGGTGATTAGTACTACTTTCTTAGCTAGTGCATATGCTGAAGTCCTGGAATTGGATAATTGGCCTTTTCAGCAAGCTGAGAAGTGAACTGTGCTTGAAGCTGCAATCCAGAACAAGGTGATACGAAGGTAATTGGCTAGCTAGTCTTTTCATATGTAATTAAAAGCTGTTTGCCTTTTGTAGAAGCTTTTAATGTAATAAAAGGACTTTTGAACGATATTGTTTTTGGGTTTGGTTATTTGATAATGAATTTTAATAATATAATTATATCTTAAGATTATGATTAATCATACACAAAAAAAACCCACTATTTAATGACATTCAAAATAACTAAAAAAAATAAGTTATCACTTTTTCGGGTCGGGATCTAAATTACAAGCTCGATTAGGATTCAGAAAATGGGCCTACGAAGTATGGGCTTGTATATTGGGCCTTGTACAACTAAGTAAAATCACCATCTGGCGTTAAGACTAAACAAAAATTTCTGACTTTTAAAACCTAAGCCGATTTTTGTCCGTAAAATCTCTCTGTGCGTGTTCTGGTTTCTGAGCATCTTAAACATTGCCATCGCGTGAGGTTAGTTCAACAATCGTTGTTAATTACTATTGAAATATTTCGTTTTATTTAGAATTAACGAAATAGCTTTTTTGTTGAAATTCGGGGGAAATTAAAAAAAAAAATAGTTTGCGTGAGCTGTGTCTGATTCTTACCGAATCACGTCAGATTTTTTCAGGAAATCGCAGTCGTTTTCGATCTTATTTTCCTGTTTAATTTTTATGTTATTTTTGGCTCCAAATAATGATTAATTGACCCTAGGGTTTCTGTTTTTTTTTACCATTAATCGCAAGTCTTTTGTCAAAGGAAAAGGAAAAAGGGCAATTTTCCTCATAGGGTAAAAAAGAACATTATTCCTTCAGTTGCTTATAAAATCGGCATTCTTTGCAGTATTTGATGTATAAATAAATACTCAATTACCTCCCGCGAATAATGCCGCCCAGAAAAAACAAGAAAAAAGCTGCCCAGCCCTCCGGATCTTCTCCGGGGCCGGTTTTACCCGGCAAGAGAAGACTGAGGAAGAAAGTCGAAGGGGAAGATCACGAATGTGAGAAAGATACTCCCGTGGTCAAGAAGAAGCCTTGCTCGTGGCTTAAACTCGACAGGCTCAACCCTCCGGTTGAAAACAAATCATCTCCACAGGTCAAGGAAGAGATTAAGGTCGCTAATGATAATGTGAGGAAGAGAAAAGAAATTGGTGAAGATAGAGTATTTGGAAGTAAACGAGTTCCAAACGACAATAAGAGGAAGAAAAAAGAAGAAAGCGAAACGAGAACGAATAATATCAAGATGGATTTTAATGGAAATAAGGGAAAATGGATAGGGAACGAGACTCCTCGAGGAACCACAAAGGAGGAGAGTGAAGAATTAGACATGTCCGATAAAAATAGCCTTGGTGGGTTAATTTTCATGTGCAACTCCAAGACTAAACCAGATTGTTTAGGTTATCAATTAATGGGTGTTCCGATAAACAAGAAAGAGGTGGTGATGGGAATCAAGCCCGGACTTAAACTTTTCCTCTACGATTATGACCTCAGGATGTTGTATGGAGTCTTTGAGGCCTCGTCGCCAGGTGGCATGAAACTCGAACCCTCCGCTTTCGGCGGGAGTTTTCCTGCTCAGGTCTTCTTCCATCCCTCAGTTTTGATTTATTATTATTAATTACACTTGGAATTTATCTACTCGTTATGCAGGTTCGGTTCACTATCCACACGGACTGCTCTCCACTACCCGAAAGTGTTTTTAAGAAAGCAATAAAAGACAGCTACGACGAAAGGAAACGTAAATTCAAAACAGAGTTGACCGTGAAGCAAGTACGAATACATAGCTCTCTAACATCTTAACTCAATTCATTCGTAAAAATGTTTTCTTTTTTTCCCTCTGCAGACGAAAAATCTAGTAAATTTATTCTGCACTGCCCCAAGATTGAATCGAAATAGCCCTCCCTTAGTCCAAGAACGCAACCCGTTTCACTCTGACGAATTTCCGACAAGACAGAGACATCCTCACTC
The DNA here is from genome assembly GCA_954870475.1 of Euphrasia confusa. Taxonomy (NCBI): domain Eukaryota; kingdom Viridiplantae; phylum Streptophyta; class Magnoliopsida; order Lamiales; family Orobanchaceae; genus Euphrasia; species Euphrasia confusa. The sequence goes on from OX940949.1 coordinate 1,552,016, forward strand.
GGACCCAGAGCATGAATACAGAAACAACGCTCTTCGGCAAGCAAATCCCGACAAAATTGACCGGGAACTAAAACACCTCCTACAGCAAAACAGAGAAGACAATAACAACAGTCCTTTTTTCCTCAGCGAAAAGGAGTACCGTGCTTTCGGCCTCAGAGGGCCCCACCAGATTCCAACTGCCAATGAATCTGTTACAGACCCTTATGACGAGGCCACGACCTCACTGGTCAATCGATATCTCGGACTTTCCGAGAAGCAAGCTGAGATTCGTGCTCCTTATAACTCGACACCTTATGTCCCAACTGCGTATATAAGTGACTTGGACCGTGTGGAATTGAACACTCGTTCTAGGATGCTTGTTCCTAACGAGGTTGCTTATTATTCGGCAGACTCTCTTCACCGCGAGCCTTTGCAGTTTGAGCGAGGGATTTCTTTCCGCGGGGAGAGTGAATTGGTGGCTGGGCCTGTTTCGCGAATGTACTCGTATGGAGGGGCTTCTGTATTTCAACGCAGATGAAAATGGCGGTGCTTTTTTTTTTTACTTTTTTTAGGGGAACAATTTTGGGGATCGCCTGATTCTCGTCATGTATCTTAATGATCGCATTTTCTTTGTAAATTAGGAAATAAGTTTTGATGATTTTTAGCATGTGCGTTGAATGTTTTTATATGTTTTTATATGTATGTTAATAATTCTTAATTACTTCTATTTGTAAAAGAAAATAGTCATGGGTATAAGTTTGTTTTAGATTCCCATAGTATATAGTGTAATAACTTTTACCACTTTTTGATTTGTAAAATTTAGTTAATTGGAGCAATATATAACTAACTACTTTTGCCGTTGACCATGATCTTAGGAAGAAACAAATGCCACATGGTTATGATTGGGGATTCAACTCTAATAATCAAAATAATTAGGAACTATACCTATTTATTATGAAATAAAATGAATATTTTATGAACTTTAAACGAATCATATACGGAGTATCATACATCCAATATACAGTACCTAATTTGAGTTGAACTCGATCCAAGGACCAAGAGAGTTGTAGTCGGCTTTCGAAAATTAATCATTACACTATAAAAATTGAAATTTGTAACTTCAAATATCATAATGTGTTGAGAGTAAATTACATTATGAAAACAGTAGTGTATTCTATATTATCTTTTTGTGATTATATTTAAATTTCTCAACACAAAAGTTATAAAACATTACATTGTAAAAGTTGTAGTAATAATTTTATAATTTAAATAAAAAATACATAATGAAATTCTAAAAAAAAATAGTGTATTTTTTGTTAATTTAATTACTAAAAAATTATATAAGAAAAAATCATCAACAAATAATCAACAAATAATCAACAAAATTAGTACTGCTTCAATATGGATCAATTATCAATTTATCATGCTGTACAAAAACGGATTGCACCGTATGCAGGTATGCTTACGGTGGGCCCAAGTGGCAATTGGTATCCCTTGTCTCATTGGTTGATGCTTGGGCGGGACAGGCTGGCATCTTTTACGCTTTACCCCCTCTTGCATGTAATTATTTACGATAATGCCCTTCACCTGTATTCGGTCAATCCAAGTCTACGTCTTAGATTTGCCCAGTTTTAGTTATAGACCATCAATTAATATCAACGTAATTTTACAACTAGTCTTGTGAGTGGGGAACATACAATTTAATGATTAAGACAATGACCCAATGTTTTAGAGTGTCATCTTTGACCCATACCACTCGAACAAAATTTTAAAATTTTGTTTTATTTTTTTAGACATGTATTATGATTATATTCAAGTTAAAAAATCAATTAAATAAAACATACTGTATATTCTATTTTATAAAGATAGAAGTTAAAAATATTATTTTAAAATAAATATATTAAACTAAACAAGTGAAGATAGAAAAAATAGAGAAAAATATTCATATTATTAACGAGACCATTTAGATGAAAGATAGACAAAAATAAAAATATGATACGTGATTTAGACGAAACACAATGAATTTACTCTTCGTCTCTTTGAATAAGTCTTGTTTTTTGTATGCACAGAGTTAAATTTTACAACCATTGGAGTGGCAAGTTCGTCAATTCGTCTGAGCGCACAGGCCACAGCAGACAACCGTCATCAATCGCCGCCGACATTGTTAACATTTTCCTTTTTGTCTCAACCGTTGAGAAACCGAAAAGAGTGGCAACCCATTGTAAATACAGCCCAAACCCGAGGGTCAATAATTACACCCGCATAATAAATTTAAATAAGTATTTAGTTATTTTTATAATCCGCGAAGACGATCCCAGTTTCTCAATCTAGAAAATTCCCAATTTATGGCATTCCCGTGAAAAAAAAAAAGGTTTATCGGGAGAGATCAGAATTGTAGAGAGAGAAAGTCTCGTCGTCAATGGCGGAAGGAGGGAGGATGAAGCTGTTCGTCGGTCAAGTGCCGAAGCACATGACGGAGCCGCAGCTGCTCGCAATGTTCAGTGAGCTGGCGACAGTGGAGGAAGTCAACATAATCAAGGACAAGGCCACGCACGCTTCTCGAGGTTTCGATTTTCAATTTTATGTCAAAATTTTGGGGATTTTTGGCTTGAAATCCCTAATTTCTCCGATTGATTTATTCGGGTAGGATGTTGTTTTGTGATGTGTTCGTCGAAAGAGGAAGCGGACAAGGTGATTAATGCGTGTCACAACGTGAAGACGCTGCCCGGGGTCAGTGTAATTGTTTTAATTTACGCGAAAGTTTAATTATGCGATGCACTTAGTTATCGCGCAATGTGGGATAATGTGTAATCAAAAGTAGCTATGATGTGTTATAGTATGTTGCTATGATGTGTTGTTTCCTTTTTTTCTGATATAAAGTCGACGTGTTCTCTGTTTCCAATTCAGGCATCTAGTCCGTTGCAAGTGAAGTACGCCGATGGCGAGTTGGAAAGGCTAGGTGTGATATAATTTCCATTCGCTTACTATAGTTTTTCGTTTCCCTTATGATGGCTCATGTCGAATGTTTTTTAAAAATGACAGAGCACAAACTCTTTGTGGGAATGCTTCCTAAGAATGTTTCTGAGGCTGAGATCTCTGATCTATTTTCGGAATATGGAACCATTACGGAATTGCAACTACTTAGAGGTTTCCAACAAACTAGCAAAGGTAAAGTGATCTGTTATCTCAGTTTTTTTTTTGAGATTGCTTTGCGGGTTATATAAAATAGATTTGGATTTTATCTAACAACTTGATTGTTGCAGGCTGTGCTTTTCTGAAGTTTGAGACGAAAGAGCAAGCGCTTACAGCCATAGAAACCCTCAATGGGAAGCATAAGATGGAGGTGTGTGTCAATCTTGCAATCTAATGCTTTTCGGGTGAATTTATTCTCTGTATCTGTGAAGATATACAGGAAATGTATACATGTCTCATTGGGAGCTATTCAGCTGGACTTTACTTGTATTTATTGGTCTCCATTATGTCAGAAATTGAATGCCGCTCCGATTTTAAAATTGATCATATTTCGAGTAAAGAAATCATTTCAGTTAGTGTAATAGAATTGTTTAATGTTAATGTCATTAGCTTGTGTTATAGGGTTCAACTGTTCCTTTGGTGGTCAAGTGGGCTGATACAGAAAAGGAAAGACAGGCAAGAAGGGCTCAAAAAGCATTTTCCCTGGCCTACAATGTGGCGAATCCCGACTCCAGACAGCATGCATCTTTATTTGGTGCTTTGCCAATGGGTTATATGCCTCCATATAATGGATACAATTATCAGGTTCGTTGTCTTTCATACTCGAAAAGATCTATAATGTCGACATGTCGTATATTATCATTCCAATACCCTCTACTCCCTCCGTCCCACATATAGGCCACATTACTATTTCGGGTTGTTAATGAAATTAGTATGCAATTAACATTTACATTTTCCATGAATATCCCTATGATTTGATTTTTCCTCTAATGTTTTTACATAAATTGAGTAGACAATAAACAATCAATTAAAGGGGCATGCATGTATAGTACAATATTTAAACTATAAACCAACGTTTTCTTAATTTGCGTGAAGTGGCCTGTCTTTGTGGGATGAAGGAGTATGTTTTACTAGCCTTCATTAAAAATTAATTTTCTTACTTCATATCTATTTCTACTCGCTCTTGACCCTTGTAGACTCATGGGGCTTACGGGCTCATGCCATATCGCCTACCACAGTTGCAGAACCAGAATGCCTTTCACAATCTTGTTCCGCCTTTAAACCAAGGAAATGCCTTACGTGGTCTCACGCCTGGTCTTTCATCTGGATTGACCCCGAGAAATTATGCCATGCCTCCTTATCTATCTGTGCCCGGGGCTCAATATCCAATGACTTATCCTAGAGGGATAATGGGTAACCGACCATTGGGGGGCTCTCCTGGTTCTCTATCACCTTCCACTGGAAACTGCCAATCTGCAGCATCTTCAAGTGTCAGTGCTAGTTCTGGGGTCCAAATTGAAGGTTGTTGGGAATTTCCTGTATTTTCTGTTCCCATGCATGATGCATGTTTGTAGAGAAGGCAATCTATATATATATATATGGCATGGATCAGGGCTTTGTATACCCTACAAACACGGGGTTTCCCTTTTTTTTACCATGGGTCGCGGCTTGGGCCACAAAAATCATCACATTCCAGCCCTAATTTTTTTTTCTGGTCTGGTGTGTTGGGGCAGGGCCTTGTATTTTGCCAGCTATACTGTAACCTACAGGTTTATAAATATCTAATGTGTTTGGCAATTCTCTTTGAAAACAGGTCCACCTGGAGCTAATTTGTTTATTTACCACATTCCTCAAGAATTTGGCGATGATGAGCTCGCTAATACCTTTCGTCGTTATGGTAGGGTTTTGAGTGCCAAGGTTTTTGTTGACAAAGTAACTGGGGTCAGCAGATGTTTTGGTATGGTTTCCATGAGTTGCTATTTGCCCTGTGCTATTTCTGCATATTATATATTTAAAACTTTTAATTGTTTTTTTATGTTCAGGATTCGTCAGCTACGATTCACATGTGGCAGCACAGAATGCAATTAACATGATGAACGGATTTCAATTAGGCGATAAGAAGTTGAAGGTTCAAGTTAAAAGAAATAATAAACAAAACAGACCTTATCAACTTTAACTCTTCAAGGTAAGTTATGGACAGAGAATATCGTCGAGCATGAATGATAACACGAGATCTCAAATGTGGAAAATGATGCAGTTTGAGTGAACGGAGTGGATCTAAGACATATAACGGTCATGTGAAATATTCCTTCATTGTGGACTAAAGGTCCCTGAATGTAATTCTTCATTGATTTGATTCTTCATTGATTTTATGCCACTGTACTTGCAGTTTGTAACATGGATACTTAGTAAACAGTAAATTATTAGTTTATTTGTTTTATCATTAAACATTCTTTGGGTATAAGTTCTCTGTGAATTTCATGAAAAGCCCATCTTCTATATAATAAATATCATCTGAGGAAAGATATTTTCCTTGGCTATCTTCTCTTGATTGTCTTTTTAACTTCCAAAATTTTGTTAAGATCTATAACCCTGCAGACACTTTTTAAGTGTGTTCTTGAGGCATCTCAGAGCTTCCAGAACCTTGTGGCCGAGTTAATGAAAATCTGTTAACTTTAGTGTTTTGAGAATGTGTCTTCATCATCATATCGTGAAGTTGAAGTTGTGGTTAAAATCAAAACCACAATCACAGACTTAAGCTCTTCAGTTCGTTTTCTAGTATTACAGGTTACTGGACTGGACATCAGAGATTCAGTAGTTTGGCATAATGGCATGCCACAATAGAGACATACTCGTTTCCATTTTTTAAGGTAATTGCTAGAGTCAACATATTCACTATAGTGTTCAATTCACTACATGTGCTCATTTTGAGCGTTGCCTATAGCAGGTGCTGGTCTGGTTCACGGATCCTGTCTCAGGAAACAATTGTTCTGCATAAAGGATAACCCAGGTTTCTCTTATATATTTGTTTCATAATTTTATAGCCATTAGAGTTAGTCAAGGAAGAATTAATCAGTTATTACTCCTCCGGCCCTCCACCCTCCCCTTTTAAAATTATAAAATTATGTAGTTTCCTTGCCTTCTATTCTCTGGCTCGTGATCGGGAGTTACTACACAACTTAGTCTACACACCTATTTATTTTTTAAATCATTTCTCTAGACACGTCTTCTTTAGGTAATACGTGTTGAGTTTTGGCGTATATTTTCCCCTTCATCTATTAATTCGAATCATCGAGTTAAAGGGCACTGTGTAGTTGGTCCTAGTGTTGGGACCTGCAGTAAGAGTGAATTGGTGTATGATTCGTAAAACTGGAGTCTGGAGACGGGGTGAGTTTGTCGTATTATTTCGAGTTTTTCATGATTGGAAAAATTACCAGTAGTTTTCTACTTGTCTTAGTACACAAATGGTATAATTTGGAAAATGAGAGTATATATAATGATTTTAACATATTTTTGAAGTCTCTCTTTTCGTCTTCACGCGTGATCACGCACATTAAATTTCAAAGTGAGAGAGCTGGTGTAACTAAATTCACAGTTACGTTTTTTTTTTTAATCATTTTTCATCCCTTTTGCTTACCTCATCCCTGAGATACTCATATTTATATATTCTGAAATCAGTTATAAAATATTCATATACTCAAATAGTAAATAGTCCCCAAAATTGTAAATAAATCCACCACACATGAACTACCATCAAACCACATCTAACCAAACTTTATTCCCTTTTTCCGATTTGATTCTAAATTTGCCACCGATTGCCAATGGATAAGGATAGATTGTTGTTAGATGCATCTGCTTACGTGGCGATCGAGGCCACCGGCGACTCCGACGTTGGCGGTGATCTCGTATCTCAATGTTCTGAAGAGGAGCCGATGGTGGTGGTGGTGGTGGTGGAGGAGGATGATGCGCAGTCTGCAAGCAGCTTCGGAAGATTGTTTTTGGGTGATGAGAGAGATGAGGACTTCGAAGGGGGTGGAGGCTGTGTTTTAGGGGAGGAGGAAGATGACAGCGGAGAGAGCGATTTGGAGGACGGGGTGGTTGATCAGTGTCTGGCTAAGGAGAAGGTGGATAAATCGAATGGTCGTAGTGAGGGTTTGAGCGCGAAGATGGAGAGTGAGAGAGAAGAGGATAGGTTGTTTTGGGAGGCCTGTTTGGCATCTAAAAGCTTATGATTTTCTTAAATTTTTTAAATACAAAAATAATGAGAAAATATATTTTTAATATATATAAAAATTTTGATTTTCCTTTTCCTTTTCCTTTAGGAGTTCTTATAAGTTCATATGCAGCAATAAAATTTTAAAGCACACAAAAAGTTTGAAGAGGGGGAAAAACGAGTGACAGATAATATACAGATTAGGATGACGGTGAATCAGAGTGAGATTCTCATATATAGATGTCCGAACAAGAATCTGCTAATCTACAACCATACAAATCATAAATGAGTATTTAATTTAATACTACTAGTAATAAAGATTATGTCACATTCATTTGGCATCTTCTTTGGACAACCTGTCTTAATCCTTCTTCCCAAAATATCTTAGACTTTGCTAATTCCTAATATCAGCAAGCATTTGAAATCAAAATTTCATCACATTTAATTATTTTATTTTTAAAAAAAAATCATCATATTGTAGTATGATGTTTAGTTGAATTTTATATCTCCGTTGAGTATTAGATTTGCGTTGCAAAATCGTTTTTGATTGTGTGGGGTTTATTCAAGTAGCTCAAACATTTATTCAATTGAATTAATTTATTTATTTTATAGGTAAAAGTAGTAAAAAAACTAAACATACTAATGTCAATTTAAATTGAAATACGTAGTAGTTATCGAATAGTTTAGACACTATTTTGGTCAAAAAACAAAATTTTATAAAAAGTAAAATATGTTTTTTTAAGTTAAAAATGCAAATAATTGTAAATAATTTTACGAAGTAATTAATTAAATTAAAATTAAAATTAAAAAAATTAATTTTGTTGTTATTAGAGATTTCAAAAAGAGAATTGGTGCAATTTAAGAATGAGAAAGGAACACACAGTATAGTAACGTACTAAAATGGTGGGGCCCACACGTGATCGCGGACCTAAGTCAACTTGCAATTATCAATTCCTCACATTGCATAATTCGCTCTTTATTATGCACTAGATAACAATTGGTATGGGCTACTGATGCACTCATGCTTCCCACTTTAATTCAAAATTTTTATTTTTGTTTTTGTTTTTATTAATATTAATAACAATATTAAGAATGCATGGGAGTTCCGTTCGCCGTGTTTTCGGTGACGTGGCGTTCCATGCATGCCATGAATGAAGTATCGATATCTTGTGACTTGCGTTCTATATTAATTAATTAATTATTTACGATTGATTGACCTTATTACATAATATGACTTTGTAACAACAATATAGTATTAGGGAGCAGTTAGATTTCATGACGTTATTTTAATAATCCCAATTTATAATTTGTCCAAACAGATACTAACATATCATCTTTTGATCCTCACCATGTTTTCTTTTTGGAGCAGTTGGCCACTGTCTCTGAGTCTCTCTCTCTCATTTGCTAATTGCTATTGGCAATACTTATATGCACATAATTATTGTGACAATCAACATTGGTTAGATTAATTACTATACATAATTATTCGTTTCCTCTTGAAAAAAAATTGCTAGTCGAGAAACGAGAATCCCTTTTTTATAGTAGTAAGATCATATACGCGTCTTCATTAGGTTGTTAATGTAGTCACAACGGCTCGATCAATCACTTTCATTTGGTATTAGAGCGAAGAAGGAACAACTTATACTTTCGTTAGTATTTATCACACACAAACACACGTATTAAAATGGCCATATATGTACTGTACTTGATCCTCTATCTGTCACACTCTGTCCCTCAAAACTAACCATTATTTGATTCAATACAGTCTGTATTCACACACATCATATTACCATTTCATGCTAAACATGAAGTCGCCACCGTAACACAAAAAAAGATGCTGAAGTTACTCAACAAGAACCTCCGGCGACTCTGCTCGAAGCTCGGCTGGCCCGGCCGGCGGCGCCGCCACCGCCGCCAGCCGAAGATCGTCGTGCGGAAGCTCGGAAAATCCGGCTCGAGAGCCCGACCCTCCGTCGACCAGAACCACTCCCCGGCCCACCTTTCCTCCGCCGTGATCCACCCCAGCTCCGCCGAGCCGGGCGGAGGAGGAGCTCCGAAAGCTATCAGGTTCGCCACATTCAATGCTGCCCTCTTCTCCATGGCACCAGCTGTCACTAACCCTCACTCGGGCATTTCGTCGAACACCTTGTGCGCGCAATCCCCGGCCCTTGAATTCGGTGTCAGAAAGTCAACGAGCAACGGCCATCGGCCCCGGAGCATACTGAAGCAGCAATCTCCCTTCCACCCCTCCGCCGCCGCATCCGTTGCCGGAGATGAGAATCTCAGCCGGCAGCAAAAATTCGCGAGGTCGAGATTGAGGGTTTCGATCAATTTGCCCGACAACGAGATTTCGCTGAAGAAGATCGGGCCGTCGAGGTCGAGCAGCGCGCGCTTCAGCGGCGATTGCGGCGGGAGGAGCTGCAATCGAACGGTGGTGGAGGTTCTGAGAGAGGTAAACGCGGATGTGCTGGCCTTGCAGGACGTGAAGGCGGAGGAGGAAAAGGGCATGACGCCGCTGTCGGAGCTGGCGAGCGCGTTGGGGATGGAGTACGTGTTCGCCGAGAGCTGGGCGCCGGAGTACGGCAACGCGATTCTGTCGCGGTGGCCGATCAAGCGGTGGAAAGCCCAGAAGATATTCGACGACTCTGATTTCAGGTAATTAAAAAAACTTAATTTTCAACTTAATTAGTATTTTTATACCGTTAGAATTTTGGGGTTGTTCGAGAAACAAAAAATGTTACTAGTACTTCAAAATTCGATCGATTCAGTCGAATTAAAAATCTGCAGTTGCTGGTTTAGGTGATTTCTGTTAGTGTAAAGTACTAATGGTTTTTAACATGTAAAGGGCAAAAAGGTCAATTGACATAATTTGGAGAATCTATACATGTGTGATGCTGCCCAAAAATGTAATTTGACAGCAATATAAATGGATGCAGAAATGTACTGAAAGCCACCATCGACATCCCTGAAGTCGGAGAGATCAACTTCTTCTGTACACTTCTCGACCATCTCGACGAAAACTGGAGGATGAAGCAGATAAACGCAATCATCCAATCGACCGGCGTGCCTCATGTTTTAGCCGGAGGCCTAAATTCTCTCGACGAAACCGATTATTCCCACGAGAGATGGTCAGATATTGTGAAGGTGAAAATTTTCGTGTTTACTATATTATCGACTCGTGTTAATATTTTGTGTCTAAATTTTGCAGTACTACGGAGAAATGGGAAAACCGACGCCTAAGGTTGAGGTGATGAAGTACTTGAAAAGCAGAGAATACACTGACGCAAAGGATTTCGCAGGCGAATGCGAGTCTGTTGTGATGATTGCCAAAGGTCAAAGTAAGAATACAATACAATAACCGTCGACTATTTGATTTAAATCAAGTCGTATAATTATGACATCATCGATCACGATCGCAGGCGTGCAAGGAACTTGCAAATACGGGACTCGAGTAGATTACATATTATCGTCTGCAGACGCTCCGTACAAGTTCGTCCCGGGCTCGTATTCGGTCATTTCCTCGAAAGGAACTTCCGACCATCACATAGTGAAAGTCGATATCGCGAGATTCCCACAACAACAGCAACACAAGATCATGCCTTCGTCGTCTCCATCAAAGGGCATATGGAAGATACATTCGTGATCAATCAAAGAAACAAGACCACTTCCTTCACAAAATACAAAGGAGAGAGTTCTGTTTTTCTGAAACGGAGAGAGTGTTGTATATTGTTCTTATTTAGAGAGTTGTTATAGTAGAAAGAAACAATATGATCATGAATGAATGTAAACAGATTCATTTGTACACAAATTCTGCATTTTGTTAAAGTTCTGACTGTATTTGTTCCAAAGTTCTTCCCTTGGTCTCAGGCACAACCTTGATCACAAAGACGATAGCCAGGGCGTTGGCTAAGGCATAAAGAACGAACGTCCCTACAAAATTAAACATAGTCACAACATTATCAGACAAACAAATGTCCCTACAAAATTAAACATATTCACAACATTATCAGACAACGGACACTAGTATGTTTACTTACCGTGAGAGCTCCAGCTCATGAGGAAATTGAAAGTGTAGGAAACGGCCCACGCGCCCATCCAGTTCACCAGCGTCGCTAGGCTTCCCGCAGTTCCTTTGATGTTTATCGGGAAAATCTACAGTCGTAAAAAGTGCTTTTATTCGTGTTGAAAAAACCGAACCAGAAACGAAATTTCATACCTCAGACATAATCACCCATGGGACGGCTCCCATTCCAGCCGAGAAAGCCGCTATGAATACCTGGTATGTATCGAGAAAAATGGGTGTTTCTTTCTTCCGATATGGAAAACGGGTAGTTTGTGAGAAATTACCGATATGCCCGTCACAGCAAGAGCCGGAACAGCTTCAAGTGCCAGCCCGTGCCCCTTAAGATAGAACGAACTCCCTGTCAGCAGACAACCTAGAACAAGTCCTGTTCCGGAAACCTTGAAAAAAAAAAGGATTTTGTTTACGTTATCGATGAAATGCAAACGACGTGATTCTAGCTTAGTTATTTACCACTAAAAGAGGCTTCCTTCCGGCTCTGTCGATCAGTATTGCACCGAGTCCAGTGACTATGATCTGACAAGAGAGGGAGAGTGTTAGTAGTGATCGATCTTTCTATCTCCCGGACGAGGTGAAATCGAAGTGAAAATATATTTACCTGAAGAATAGCGTAAATCACAGTTCCGACATCGGATGGAAATCCTACGATAACATCACTAGTGAAAAATAGTCGATTTTGAAAAGAAAAAAAAAAGAGTGATTTATACTATATTTTACCTGAGGACTCGAAGATGCTGCTCGTGTAGAAGGAAACTCCATTTATTCCTCCAAACTGTTGACATACCATCAGTCCAACTCCTATCTGTACGGAAACAGTCGATTTTTTCCAGTTATGAAGCGCAACGAAAAAACGACGTGCGATAAATACAAAATTAACGAATGACATCGTACAGTTACTGAACGCAGGTATCGCCTTTGAAACAAATCGAGAAGCTTGGCCTTGGGCAGACTCTCGAGAGTTTCTATATAATCCTGCCGAACAAAATAAAAAATAAAAAATAAATTCACAAAATGTGGAATAAGTCGAATGATTTCGTACTCGAATTTCAGCTGCCTCGATCGTTATTTCAGCATCTTTCCCTCGAAGTTTACGCAACGCGGCTTCAAACTCTTCCTGGTCTCCTTGCTTTGCCTGATCAGTAAAAACAATAATAATAACCGTACTTGTTTTTCATTAGTAATATATTTAACGAGGGTCGGGATTCTTACTAGCCATCTCGGTGACTCGGGAATTATACAGAGGCCTATGAGGAGAACACCACAAGGAACTATGCCTGCACAAGTTTAGTACTTGTGATATTTTTCTTTTGAGAAAAAAAAAACACGAAAACTTACCTACTAAAGCTAGAGTCCTCCATGTTAAGAATGTGCCGATGACAAACGACACAGATACTCCGGTACATATCATAAGCTGCATTGGATTAACGGCTCAAATTTCATGTAAGAACACAAACAAACAAAAAAATAACATGTACACTAAACTATTGACCTGGTTTATCGTTGTCAAAGCACCTCGTAAATCCTTGGGAGCGATCTCGGCTATGAATACCGGAACCTATAGCAATAATCGTAAGCTGAGTAGAGCGGTCTGAATCCTAACAAAGTTTTAGCATATTTACCACATAAGAAAAAACTCCCATGCCGTATCCGGTTGCCAATCTTCCGACATCGAGAGGCAGGGGACCCTGCGCGAATCGTCGAGACTTTGTTTCAAATCAAGATCCAACTGTTTTTCTTTCTATTTTTTTCGTTTATGAATCGAACATTGTGTACCTGGGCAGAGTAAATGGACAGCCACCCGAAGGTACAGAATCCGCTCGATACTATCATGGCCTGATTTCATTTTCAACATATATTCAATAGCATTATTTAGGACCGGCATTCGAAAGCTATAATGTATCATTCATAACGAGAATTTACCCCTTTCCGACCGGTGAAATCCGCGATCATGCCGCTGGTGATCGCACCGATCATTGCCCCAAACGTCAAAATCGAGCCAAACAATGAGTACTCAGCTAGGGATAAATTTAAGTCTTCTCTGATCGCGGTTTGTGTAGGAGACGAGTATCCGATCTGGAAAAGGAAAAAGACATCTCAGGACACTAGTCATTAATTCCTGTTAAAATCAATTAAGAAAAAGAAAACTTACGCAGGATCCGAACGAGTAAGAACCGCAAACGGCGACGAAAGTGCTGAGATACACAATGCATCTATCTTCCTTGCATCGAGTTTTTTGTCGGCCTCCATTGGCAACAAGTGGAGCTCTGATTCCCCTCTCTGTATCATGATTATTAGCCATGCCGTCTCTGTAATCAATCGTCTCAAATAAAAATGAATCTAAGATCATGAGTTGTCGTATTTCATTTGTTCCACCACGTGGCCTAACTTCTATTATTAGTATGACAAAAAAATAAATACAGTGCATGACGAAAAACATTTTAAAGAACTACATAACACTAATTTATAATCGTTGGGAATGGATTATGTTAACATGTTGAACATCATCAATGGTAGTCTTCTGATGTGAGACTGAGATTACAAATCATAACAAGTGGTATCAGAGCTTTTGAGTGAAAACCGAATAATTTATACTATCATTTCATAATTGATCGAAAAACACCTCGGAAAGATCTACAAGCTTGAAAAGCATCAAAAGTCTAAGCAAGAAAAACTAAACAGCGCACATGGACTCAAAGTACGGCAACGGAAGTCCAGTATGCCACGGAACTAACGGATCATCATGCCATTTTTCATAGGTCTCGCTCGCGATATTGTACCGTACAGTAGCGTGTTCCCACGTACTTTCCTTCACGCGGAAAATCAGAAAACAATCCTCGTCGTTCTTACCCCGAACGAGGGCGTGAATGCAGCCATCCCCATACAAGTTCCTATCAGCATTACTGATGTAAACGTTACTAGACGAATACTTGAGGAACCATCCGGAATAATCTCGGCTCATCTCGTACACCTCGAGACTTCCACCAAAGCACTCGTACGTAACAAAATGCAAGTGCCCACACGACTCTCCGAAATAAGTCAAGTATTTAATTCGTTTTTGCGTGTAAGTCTGTGGTTGAGGAGTAGGAGGCGACGGGAAAACACTATGGGTTTCGTTTTGGGGGTCCAAGTAAATAGTGTGGAAGCCGGGTGTACGGTGGTCCGAGTAATAAGAATCCAAGTCCCGCGGGTCGGGTTTGGTGATCCAATGGAGGGCCCGGTTCCAGTACGAACCGTTCGCGATGTCGAATTCGCCTACGAAGGGGGTTTCCATCGTGATGATTCTCCAGGAGAAAGTCTCGGACGAGTAAACCTCGAACCGCTTGCACACGCGAGTCACGTGACGAGGGAGGGGTTCGTCTTTGATTTCGGATCCCGAGACGCACACGACTTTGTAACTAGGCGATTCGGACGGATCGAAAGCCAAACACATCCCTAACAATTTCATCGACTCGTCGTTGTAGTCGTCGACTGGGCGATCCGGGAGGATCGCGGATTTCGAGGTGGTGGGGTTGATTACGAAGTAGACGAGGTCTCGGTTGTACTTTCCCGAGCAGAGGAGCAGACCGTTGCAGCCGTGGAGGAATTCGATGTCGGCGAAAGGTTGGTTGGTGGAGAAGGTGATGGACTTTCGATTGATTTGCGGATGGTCGAAGGGGGCGACGATTAGGGGGAGGAGGCGGAGCGCCGGGAAGACGAGGCCGTCGGCGGGTCGGGGCGGGCGGTTCCGCATGAGATGCGGATCGGAGATGAGGGAGTTCCAGCGCTTGGAGACCAGCTTGAGTCGGGCGAGAATTTTGGGGCGGAGGTGCGGGAAAATCTCGCTGAGGATATCGTCGCTAAAAGCGACGCGAGCCACCGCCGCCGCCATCCGTTTGTTGCGATGTTTAGCGTGGGGAGTTTTGGAATCGATCGGATTCATGTAAACTGTATTCGAGGGTTTCTATAATGAAGTTTATATGCGCATTACATATATAATGCCCAATTTTGATTGGGCCACGCAAAATTGGAGGTATAAAACAGAAAATAGGGAAAATTAAATTATTGTTTTATCAATTTCTTTAATAGAAAATTTAAAAGTAAAAATATACTTAGTATTTTAAAATTAATAAAGTCAAGCTAAAAGAATAGTTTTTAAAATATGTGAAAATACATAATTAAAAATAATTATTTCCTTAAATTAGATTTCACAATGGATTTGAGATAACTAAAAAAGGTAAAAATTAGAACTAGTTAAAAATAATTATTTCCTTAAATTAGATTTCACAATGGATTTGAGATAACTAAAAAAGGTAAAAATTAGAACTAGGTGTACAATGTATTGTACACTTTGAACTTGTTTTCGATTTGAATTGATTTTTTATAAAAATAATAATAATTTATATAAAATTTAAAATATTTTTTTAAAAATATTAATAATATTATGACAGTAATTAAATTATATATTTAAAATGATCTGAACTTATTATTGAGAATAATGTATATTTTATTATTGAGAATGATGATTTGTTTGTTATGTAATGATAATTTTATAATTAATTAATAAAGGGAGTAAGAAAACAAATTTAACTTTGGGAGGAAAAGTATGAAAACAATAATCTATCTAGCTAGAAAAACTAAACAGGACACATGGACTCAAAGTAGGGCAATGGAAGTCCATTATAATGCCACGGATATAACGTCTTATCGGGCTAGGCAAGCCACGTCCCACTGACGACGTTGTACTGTAACGTAGTCCGTTTCGACAATCGGACAATCACAAAGCAATCCTCGTCGCCCCGAACCAGAGCGTGAATGCTGACTCCATCTATGTACATATCAAATCCGTAAATATAGTGAACTCCCGGACTAATGAAATTGACATGGCGACGTGTGTACTTGAGAAACCAGCCGGAATAATCCCGGCTCATCTCGTACACATCGAGGCTTCCCTGATTGTGGACGACGAAATGCAAGTGCCCACAAGACTCTCCGAAATGAGTCAAGTATCTACCACTAAAATGTGCAAGAGGCGATGGGAACACCCGAAGCATTCCGCGATGCGGGTCGAAATAAACACTATCAGATGCCGCGGGTCCGGGTTTGGGGATCCAATGGAGCGACCCGTTCCAGTACACGCCGTTTTCGATGTCCAATTTGCCTACTGCCAAGGGGGTCGTAGTCTCGATTCTTTCGATCTTCCTCCAAGAGAGAGTCTCGGACGAGTAAACAGAGAACTGTTTACACTCGAGTTCGGATCCCGAGAGGCAAACGACTTTGTAGCGGTGCGACTCGGACGGGTCGAACGCCAAACACATCCCTAGCGTTTTCGTATTCGAGGAGTCGACTGGGCGATCGGGGAGCCTCGTGTGTTTCGAGGTTGTGGGGTTGATGACGAAGTACGCCTGGGCGAAGTGGTTTAATTTGTCCTTTCCGGAGCAGAGTAAAAGGCCGTTGGAGCCGTGCAGGAAAGCGAGCGAGTCGAAAGGCTGAGTGCAGGAGAAGATCAGGGGTTTCGGGTTGGCGCGCGACTTGTCGAAAGGGGCGATGAAGAAAGGGAGGATGCGGTGAGCCGGGAAGACGAGGCCGTCGGCGGGTCGGGCCGGGCGGTTCCGCAGGAGATCCGGGTCGGAGATGAGGGTGTTCCAGCGCTTACTGACTAGTTTGAATCGGGCGAGAATTTTCGGGCGGAGGCGAGGGAAAATATCGCGGAGGAGATCGTCGCTCGATTCCACGGCGTGAGCCGCAGCCGGCGGTTTTGGAATCGAGGAGTTCATGTGGGCTGCGTGGTGAATCTGGTGGTAGTCATTGTCGTGTGGTGAGGGTTTCTATTATGGGTTTGATATATAGGCCCATTTTTGTTTGGGCCACCTAATATTTAGCCCAGCGCAGTTTATGGGTCGGACCCACGGGCGGACCATTCCGGTTAAATCCATTGTGTAGGCTTATTAAAAAAGAAGGGAAATGCACATGGGTGCCACTATTATAACAAGACATTTATGTTGTATGGCCTATTATATTAGGGTATGAGTTATATATGCAATTCTTATTGAAAAGACTAAAATATTTTTAAAAATGACTGACACATTTATAAGAGTATAAGAGTATAAAGTCTTCATCATTGGTAATCGAGTCGGTCCATTAGGGTCGGGCTTCGACTCTTTAACGAGCTGGGACGTTACAAATGGTATCAGAGCAGGTGCCGACCGGGCGGGACCAATGGCTCCACCCAAAAGTTGGTGAGAGTACCTATAGAGGCCACCTCTAGAATCTTGCATGGATGGTAGGTCCTGGGAAAGGAAAGGCGCACAACGAGGATGTTACGCATAAAAGGTTGGGTGATTGTATTGCCCGAAAATGCAAGGGCTTAAAGGAATTGAATATGCTACTCATACAACAGATGTGCGCACGAGTGAGGACAAAGTGCGCTTGAAAAGACAAGTGTTGGTACAGTTGAGTCAGGATATCACTCCCGACGGTAGTCATTGGTAACCGAACCGACCCATTAGAGTCGGGATTCGAACCCTCAACTGACCGGGGCGTTGCAAAAATATTATGAAGTTTTTTTGGAGTGAGACATGTTGAATTTCCCGCATAGATGTATGTTACTTAGGAACATCTCTCAATTTACATCATATCCGGTCGAGAAGCTTACGATCAAACTCTTGTCTGTTACTCGGGTATATTCATCGATTTACATTTTTTCCGATCAGATGGAAGTGAAGTTTCTCGTCTCTCTTCTTTATCAAAAAAAATATAGAAAGACCGTGCGGGACCGAGTTCCTCTAACCTATTGTATATCGGAATAATTTGTACTCCTCTCTTACTTGATCGAAAAACTAACACCTCGGAGAGATAAACTACAAGCTTCAAAAGTAAAATTTGCAATAAAAATAAAATAACTTGGGAGGAAAAGTATGAAAACAATAAGCTAACTAAATGTAGCTAGAAAAACTAAACAGGAGACATGGACTCAAAGTAGGGCAATGGAAGTCCACTATAATGCCACGGACACAACGTACTCCCACTGACAACGTTGTACTGTAACGTAGTCTGTTTCGACAAGCGGAAAATGACAAAGCAATCCTCATCGTCTTTCTCGGCCCGAACCAGAGCGAGAATGCCGAATCCGTACATATATAGAGCCTTCAAAACTCGTGAAATTGACATGGCGACTTGGGTACTTGAGAATCCAGCCCGAATAATCTCGACTCATCTCGTACACTACGAGATACAGGAGGAGACGATGGGAACACCCGAAGCATTCCGCGATGCGGGTCGAATTAATAAACACTATCCGAGTCCCCGGATCCGGGTTTGGGTATCCAATGGAGCGACCCGTTCCAGTACACCTCGTTTTCGATGTTCAATTTGCCTACTGGGAAAGGGGTCGTAGTCTCGGTTTCGGTATATAGGCCCATTTTTGTTTGGGCCACCCAATATTTAGCCCAGCGCAGCTTATGGGCCGGACCCACGGGCGGACCATTCAGGTCAAACACATTTTGTAGGCTTATTAAAAAAGAAATGTTCTTCTCAAATAAATATTCAAGCTTGTGCCCTCTCGATCCGAGGGGCTGAGTACTAATATTTGGATAGTATGTTATGCTTTAATAGTTGCTCCTTTGGAATTTGAATACTAGTAGTACTATTTATGTTCTTTTATAGTAATATGAACTTTTTCTTTTGCAATAGAAGATTTATTTTATTTTATTATTAATTATTTTATTTCAATAAAATTATTTTTCAGTATAGTAAACATGTTGTGCATGTATAATTTCATTTATTTATCAATTGTCATTTCATCGTTGGACAAGGATGTTTAACGTTATTATTAATTATTTTTTGATAATTAATAATGCTAGTTTGGTATGAAAACTTTAGGCCTAAGAAGTAGTAATGTTGACAAAAGTAGGAAATAATTTAAATTAAAAATTAAATATAAGAAAGATGAATAATGTCTTGGTTGTCAAAATCATTTGAAGGCTAGCTTTAGGGCTGAAGTCAAATTCCAAATTATAGTAGCACTACATAATTTGTATATTCGTTCTCTCTTAGGAATAATTTTTTTTTTCTACCGGAATTTATCTTTTTCACTGCCAATGTTAATTAGTTATCGTGTTAGACTCTTCCAAATGAACAAATTGAAAATTAATAACGCGCTATTATATTGAGTACCCAATTAGGTAAAAGAGATGCAATGACAATGATCAAATCTTGAATTGATTAGTAGAGCGATTACAACAAAAATTCTTTGCGTTACTAGATCACAACTTATGATTACAAAGAATAAAATAACACTTTTATAATTGCATGTGTGTGTGTGACTCAACAACTTATAATAGTAAGAAAAATGTTGAAATTAAAAAAATATATATAGCCTTAATTGGGTTAATAAGATGAGAGAAGAACGCGGGCTGCGTGATTCTCACGACAACGAAGAAATGAACTTTTATACTACGTAGAAGCGCAGTGTAGTGTGTGGTGTAATAATTATATATGGATGGATACATTAGAATATATATTTTCCTATAATTGTATCTTACGTTACTACACACACAAAACAACAAGTGCAAAATACGTAATCTTAATATCTCACAACCATTTGATCGATGAGCATTTTTTTTAGCGAGTTCGACTTGAGCGATGAAACATTTTTAGTGTTGAACTTTTAGTGTTAAAGAAATAAAATATAAATTTTAGAGTAATAAAAAGAAAATATAAATTCTGCTTTGACCGGTAATATCCGAACGTTGATCGATGACGATGAAAACAGAGACAGGCACGTGGCCTTCTGCAACTTGCAGCAGCCCCAAAAAAACACCTCTGCACCGACCGGCCAAGAAAAACCGATACACACAAAAAACATCATGTCCTCCTCGTACGCTTTTAATTTTGGTTTTTATTTCAGTAAAAATAAAAATCAAATTTTATTTTATTTTTCTGGTAAGGTAAGGTGGGTGGGTGGGTGCGAGCAGTAAGTAAACACTATTAACATCAGCTTGTCTTCGAAGAATAACCCAACAACAATAACTCACAACCTCCCTTCAAAAAGATCAAGAACACACATAAGGTGTTTGTTGTTTTGCCCAAGTGAAAAAGGAAAGGAAAAAAAACCCTGTCTTTTACATATCTTTTTTCTTTCATCCCGTTGTCCTGTCCAAATCATAGTTTCTTTACTGTCTGGGTTCAAGCTCTATGGTAAGTGTATTGAATTGCTGTTGCTTTTCCTTTTACTTTGTTTTTCCCCCTGTTCTTAAAAATCACATTTTTATTTGTTCCTCGTATAATTTATTAATAGTGTCATTTGTATGGTTTATGGGCTGTGTAGTTATTTCGAAATTACCCGTAATTTTCCTTAAAAATATAATCTGACATTGAAATGCTCTGTTTTCTGTCCTTCATCCTTCAATGATTTGTGTTGTTTTCTTCATAGAGCTGTGACTTTGAACAATGGAGAAAGAAAAAGAGAAAGCAAAAGCTTATTCCCCTGACACTGTTCTTGAGGACTTCCTAAGAACCTCAGAATCTCAAACGGATTCTCCGAAAGCAAGCACTTCCGAATCACAAGGGCATGCTAATATTCTCGATACCAAACCGGCCTCGAAGAAATTGGTCGAGTTCTTTCATTTGTGGAGATTTAAATCCAAAAGGCAATTATCCACATTGCATCATCCTCTCAACGCCTTTAAATTATCGAAAAGGTTTAGCGGTAGCATGAGGGAAAATCCTGGCCGTCCATTGATAGATGCCGATTCGAACTATTTTAAGCCTCAATGGAAGAACTTTAGCCTCTCCGAACTCCAAGCGGCAACCAGCAATTTCTGCCAAGGTAAGCTGTGTATAAGTGAAGTTTGTGTTGTTTTGTCATTCGATTTTGCGAGAATTACAAAATCTACCACGAGGTTTAGTGGGAAAAAGTGATAATTCAGAGCTTATTGTTTTTTTATTTTATTTGTATGATCAAAAAATGGGAAAAAGACTGAATTTTGTTCGATATGAACTTTTTGATTGTTGGCATTTGACAGGTTATTTAACCTTAGAGGTGCATTTTGCAATTATCCAGTCGAATATTGTTTATATCTTCTTGTTTGATCACTAAATCTTTTAAATGGTTGTGAAATATTATGACAGGTTATTTAATCGGAAAGGGCGGCTATGCTGAGGTGTATAGAGGTCGTTTACGAGGCGGTCAACTCGTTGCGATCAAGCGTATGATAAAAGGTCCCACCGAGGACCGGATTGGAGATTTTCTCACGGAACTCGGGATAATGGGGCATGTGAATCATCCCAACACGGCTAAGATGATAGGTTACGGGGTTGAAGGTGGAATGCACATTGTCCTCGAGTTTTCTCCCATTGGAAGCTTGGCTTCCATGCTTCACAGTTAGTACCATTATTCAATCTTTTTATTTTATTTTATAACTTTCTCATAGGTCTAGTATTTTCGTAATGAAATAGATTCAAGAGAGAAGGTGGAGTGGAATGTTAGGTACAAGGTTGCAGTTGGTATCGCTCAGGGGTTGTTGTATTTACACGAGGGTTGTCAAAGGAGGATTATTCACAGAGATATTAAGGCTGCGAATATATTGCTCACAGAGGACTTTGAGCCTCAGGTAATGTTTTAAGGGTTGATTGCAGAAAGTAGCATTTGGGGGTTCGAACTACTTACAAAAAAGTCCTAAGAAAAATGTTACATTGAAATAATCTTCGGGGGTTATTTATGTAATTTTAATGTAGATGGCTGACCTTAAAAGTTACTTCTTGATTTAGATATGTGATTTCGGACTTGCAAAATGGCTGCCGGACAGATGGACCCACCTCACTGTGTCGAAGTTCGAAGGCACTTTCGGGTGAGATGAGTGTCCATATATACTTATACACATACTCATCACTCGGTTTTTATATCAATTTCTTTGGAGTCTCTTATCCTGGTCGGTCACTGCAGTTACTTAGCACCCGAGTTCTTGATGCACGGAATTGTCGACGAAAAAACCGACGTATTCGCATTTGGAGTGCTGCTGTTGGAGCTTATCACGGGCCGTCGAGCGCTGGATTACTCCCAGCAGAGCCTAGTTATGTGGGTATGTTCCTATCCACGTGCCACATGCCAGAAATCGTACTTCATTTAAAGGATCTTTTTTTTTTCCCCTTTTGTATAGGTTAAACCTCTGTTCAAGAAGAACAAAATCCGAGAGCTTGTAGACCCCTCGCTAGACGAGGCCTATAATCCTACGCAAATGAATCTCATGATTTTGGCAGCTTCATTGTGCGTGCAACAATCTTCAATTACGCGCCCCCGAATGAGTCAGGCATGTTACCTTTATTTTAAGAAAAATAAAAAATAAAAATCTCTTGAATATAATTTTCAAAAACACTAAAAAGCTATTGTATTTTTAAGAGAATTACTCGAGTTGATCTTCCGGTTCTTCTATTGAACGCAGGTTCTCCTTCTTCTACGCGGGAGTTGTGGTAGCCTGGACTTGATAAAAAAATGTAAAAAGTTATCGAGCTGGAAAAAGTATTACAAGGAGCTTTTTAGCGCCGAAAAGTACAGCCTCCCGAGAGGCTTGGACAGTTTAAATCTGCGAAATCAGATGGCCGTGGAAGCTTAATGGGGGCACACGTTTGAGTAGTAGGCGATCAATGTTAATACTATGTATCATAAAGAACAGACAGTTTTAGTCAAACAGAAAATCATGATACAAAAATGAAGGAAGTTGGATAGCTTTTATGTTGTTGTGAATAAGTTATGTTGAGATAGATGATGTTGTGTACCCGGTTCGAACGACATTTGGGTCGGGTGAGTTCCATGAGAATCGGGCCCAGGAGGGTCCTTTTCGATTTGAATTCGATCTGATCTGACCCTACTGGAGTTTTGATGTTGTTAGTGTAATATGCTACGCATTGCACTGCCGCAGCGAGTCGCTAGGCAATGCGATGCAGCAGCATACTTACACGTTTTTCTCTTTCTTCACATTGTGTATTGTTGTGCATCACATATTTTATGTGTGATCTATTTAGCATGTGATCTAATTGATCCATGCGTGTATATGCAACCAACACTCGTCGAGCATTGAAGACCTTGGTGCTGCGTTGAGTGCTACTCATGCTGCAGCAAGATGACACTCATGAGAATGTTTGCTGAAGACTCAAGACGCAATTGTTGCTGCAAGACCTCCAGAAGATATTGACGCAAGGTGTTGCAGCAGTAGCTGAAGTTTGGCCCTGTGCAAGACGTTGCAGCAGCGGTCAAACCAGAATCCCTATTTTCTAGCAACTGCCTAACAACTCGGTTTTCAAGGGATTTAGTTGAAGACTGAAGACACAGCGTTGCAGCAAGACTCTTTGAAGACGCTGATGCAAGGTGGTGCAATGGTTGTCCTGTCTACGCAAGGCGTTGCAGCATCGGTCAAAACAGATTTCCTTGGATATAGGAACCGACTTACCTCTCTCTTTTCAAGGGAGTTGGTTACGGTTTTGAGCCTATAAATTGAAGGAGTCTTCAGCACATTTCCTCACCTCTTCCAAAAACACTTTTTCATCTTTTCTTCTTCGATTATTCTCATTTCATCGAGAATGATCGAACCTTTCAACTACGAAGCTTTGTATCTGAACATATTCAGTCGTAGTTTGTTTAGTAGTGTTGGTTGGGTCGAGATCTTTGAATACGATATCTAAGGAATACATGTGTATGTCCGAAAGGTAGTCGAATATTTGTTCGGGATCAAACTTTGTAAAGACATTCGATCTTTATTAATCATTTTTGCCGTAAGGCACATTCGTATGGGTATAATTTAAATACCCATACAAGATTAATTTCGTTGTCTTTTATTGCTTTTCACTTAGTGTGTGTGTGTGTTTGTTTGTTTGTTTTTCAAATTTTTCATTATTCCGCTGCAATCTTTAATATCGTATCAGAATATACATTTATATATTTCTGGTATTATTTATAATCTACTCAAACAAAGTAAATCAAATAATAAACAAACGAATTTATTTTCTGCAACGCGCTGCTGCAACATCTCAGTTGTGGCAGCTGCTGCAGCGCTGCGTAGGGAGTGTTGCGTATTTGTTACTAATACCGCTGCGCGCCCCGCACGACTTACAAGTGGTATCAGAGCCAACACTAGATTCACTTAGTGTTACGGTCTCTCTGATTTACTCACACACATTTTTTCAGACGCCTCGTATATCATGAGAACACCGGTTGTTCTTGATGGTAGAAATTATTGTTGTTGGAAAACTCGTATTGAAGCGAGGATTAAATCCAATGATCGTAATTCTTGGCTTTCAATCCTTAAAGGTTGGCCACCACCCGAGGATGACTTACCGAACTGTGGTAAGCTTGAAAAAGCACAAGAAAAATGGTCCACCAATGAGGTTGCTGCAACCCCTGCCTTAGCATGGCAAAATGACTGCCTCACAGATCTTGCAGCCAGGGCAAGGGGTTTCACGTTTTTCGTTGTCTCAACTGATGATGATGCTGCATCAACTGATGTTGTTGTTGCTGCATCATCTGCATACACTAAGATAGGATTTCGACCATCTGAAATCAGAAAATCTTTGTGTATGCGCAGCGTGCCGTAAATGCACGTCTGCAACCGCTGCCGCATTGACATGTAGGCTTCAACTTTTCTTTCGACACTGCCGTATCAGATTGTCTTAATAAAGAATGTAAAATCTTCCGAAGGCAGAGAGGATATCCAAAGCTCTGAGGTAACATAGACGAACCCATTTTCCAAAAAAAACAAAACAAAAAAAAAACAATATATATACAAAGGGTTTAGATTCAATGTACTCAGTGTCTAGGATATTCAATACATTCACTTTCTGGGTCACGGTAATTTCATTAGGAAGTATGTAGCTTGTTTATATGCAGCGTGTTGCCGCATCAGGAGACTTTTCACATCTCCTGTATTTTTTGTTAGTTCTTCATTGAATAGTTTATCTTAGAAGTCACCACACCGAAAAAAAAAAAAACATTGCTGCAAGAAGCTTCGACGATGCCACAGCGTGCTTCCGCATTAGGCCCTGGTACTTCAATATTTATGTCTGCGTTGCCGCAAGTTGTGTGCCCTGCAGCTGTTCTCAAGAACAAGATGTATGGCCTGTACCTTTCATCACAAAAAGGGGGAGTGAAGTTCAGGAAGAGCAAGTGGATGAGCAAAGGAAGCCATTGCAGATGATGCATCAGCAAGGGGGAGCACTGCGGATGATGCATCAGCAAGGCAGCCATTGCAGAAGAAGGTTATGCACAAGTGGATGAGCAAAAAGAGCTATTGCAGATGATGCATCAGCAAGGGGGAGCCACTGCAGATGATGCATCAGCAAAGGAGAGCCATTGCAAAAGAAGTTTCATAGATTTAATTATTCTTTTTTATTGTTTATTTTAAATTGGTGTGATTCTCTTTTTAGATAATCTTCATGTACATTATTTTTGTTAGGAAAGAATCTTAGCTTGGAAGTAATTCACTAAGGGGGAGTGTGTTCTACCTTAGTGATAATGCTTAGATATTATCTTACACTTCTAGGTTAAGAGAGTTGTCATTGAGGGGGAGTTGTTCTTATGCTCTTCCTCATGTTTTGTGAAGAAAGATAAAAAGGGGGAGTTTGTTAGTGTAATATGCTACGCATTGCACTGCCGCAGCGAGTCGCTAGGCAATGCGATGCAGCAGCATACTTACACGTTTTTCTCTTTCTTCACATTGTGTACTGTTGTGCATCACATATTTTATGTGTGATCTATTTAGCATGTGATCTAATTGATCCATGCGTGTATATGCAACCAACACTCGTCGAGCATTGAAGACCTTGGTGCTGCGTTGAGTGCTACTCATGCTGCAGCAAGATGACACTCATGAGAATGTTTGCTGAAGACTCAAGACGCAATTGTTGCTGCAAGACCTCCAGAAGATATTGATGCAAGGTGTTGCAGCAGTAGCTGAAGTTTGGCCCTGTGCAAGACGTTGCAGCAGCGGTCAAACCAGAATCCCTATTTTCTAGCAACTGCCTAACAACTCGGTTTTCAAGGGATTTAGTTGAAGACTGAAGACACAGCGTTGCAGCAAGACTCTTTGAAGACGCTGATGCAAGGTGGTGCAATGGTTGTCCTGTCTACGCAAGGCGTTGCAGCATCGGTCAAAACAGATTTCCTTGGATATAGGAACCGACTTACCTCTCTCTTTTCAAGGGAGTTGGTTACGGTTTTGAGCCTATAAATTGAAGGAGTCTTCAGCACATTTCCTCACCTCTTCCAAAAACACTTTTTCATCTTTTCTTCTTCGATTATTCTCATTTCATCGAGAATGATCGAACCTTTCAACTACGAAGCTTTGTATCTGAACATATTCAGTCGTAGTTTGTTTAGTAGTGTTGGTTGGGTCGAGATCTTTGAATACGATATCTAAGGAATACATGTGTATGTCCGAAAGGTAGTCGAATATTTGTTCGGGATCAAACTTTGTAAAGACATTCGATCTTTATTAATCATTTTTGCCGTAAGGCACATTCGTATGGGTATAATTTAAATACCCATACAAGATTAATTTCGTTGTCTTTTATTGCTTTTCACTTAGTGTGTGTGTGTGTTTGTTTGTTTGTTTTTCAAATTTTTCATTATTCCGCTGCAATCTTTAATATCGTATCAGAATATACATTTATATATTTCTGGTATTATATATAATCTACTCAAACAAAGTAAATCAAATAATAAACAAACGAATTTATTTTCTGCAACGCGCTGCTGCAACATCTCAGTTGTGGCAGCTGCTGCAGCGCTGCGTAGGGAGTGTTGCGTATTTGTTACTAATACCGCTGCGCGCCCCGCACGACTTACAGATGTACACAATAAGAATGTTGATGGAGAGTGGGGAGTGGGGACCTTGATTAGGTACCTTTCTTGATATGTACTAGTATAAGAGATGCAACTATCTAAAGATCTATGTATGTTCCTGGTTTTGTTTTTATGATAATTTCATCCACAAATTTTAAATAAAAAAATTAAAATAAATCTAGTACCCACGATTACAAGTAGCACGAGAGTAATCGATCAAGGTGATCATGGACTTTGATTTGTGATCTTGACTCGTGATTTGTGATCCAACACTCGATGTTATACTCTAATAACAAAACTTTGATCTTTGTATCTCGATCAAATACTCACTCGAGGTATTTCAGATTTTGTAAATTACAAAGTACAAGTGAGTATAATATTTGAGACGAGAGTATTAACATAGTTGTTACTTCAAAAAAAGTTATGTAGATTGTAGAACCATGAGATACAAATTTGATTATGTCATTAGGTGGGAAAAGACTACATTAACATCAGGTCAGGTGTAGAGATCACTCTACCCCTCTAATAAAATTTTGACACGTGACATTATTGATTAAAGTATTTATTATTATTTTTGATATGATATCTATAAATTTGGTAGTACAAATCAAATCAAATTTTGTTTAATTTTCTTCTATTGTTAAATTTAGTAAGAATATTTTAGTTATTATAAATACGAAAGTAAATTATTTTATTTAATTGATTGATTTAATTTTAAATTAAATTTATTAATTATTTTAGTAAATTTATTAATTATATTGCTAATAAAACTAATGAAGTAAGTATTTACATTCAATTGATAAATTAAAATTTTAAATTAAATTACAAATTTTAATTAGACTAGTAAAAAAATTGAAGTATAATACATTTCATAATAGAAAATACTCCAAGTATATTTTAAGTAATAATTATTTTATGTATAATTAATTTTTTAAAATTAAATTTATAATTATTTTAAATATAATTTCTTATAATGAATTTGACATAAAATGTAGTTTATTTATTAAAATTAATTATATTAAATTCTGTATAATGAAATTAATTGACATAAATTGTAGACTGTCTCTCTCTTATTCGAGGGTGAAACAAGAGAGCAGCTAGCCAGATATGAACTATTCTTTGACTATTTATTTAAAATTCTTTATACATAAGTAAAATAATCTAATTGAATTTGTGTGAAGTTGGTGTATTCTCGATCATGATTTCTGTCTAAAGTACATTAATATTTTCGATCATGATAATTAATTTGTACAATATTAAAATGATGTGAATTGCATATGTACTACAATTTTTGGTTTAAACGTGAGTATGTCATATAATTTAATTAAATAATAGAGTTATTTTGTATAAAGGGTATTTTAATATATATATTTAGAGTTTCAACTTCATAAAATATTTTTTTTAATTAAGTGTTTTGAAGTTTTACTTTAATTAGTTTTTAGTGTAATAACTACCGTGTTATTATAATAAAAAAATATATTATTAAAAAGTTAATTACTATATTACCTTTACATTTAATAACTATTAACTACCGTGTTATTAATATAAAGCTAATTTAGGCAATCTACTCTTATTCATAATTAGAAAAAAAATTGTTTATTTAATTCTAATGAAAGTTCAGAATTTACCTTTTATAAAAAAATTCTTTAAATAATATGAAAACTAATACAAACTAATAAATTATTCAAATAAATTAATTTAATGGAGTGTAATGAGATTATGGTTATATAAAATACATTAATCATATAGAAAAATAATGATCATAAAATAATTAATTTTAATTTTTAATATGACATTTTAATATAATAATATTGAGCAGAATTAAATAGTTATTTTTTTTAAAAATGAATCAACGAAAATTATTTTTATCTGAATTAATACTTTAGTTGAAATATGCAAATTGTATAATTTGATTTATTTATTTTTATGTAAAAAATTAAAATCTTAATAATTAATATATAGCTTAGATAATTTAGATTCAATTTAAAAATAATATTTTAACTGAGTAACTCATATCATATGAAAGTCTTATAATTAACTTGGATTATAAATAAAGTTAAAATTTTAATTAATTAGTTTAATTTAAATTATAATTTTAATTAATTAATTTAATTGAATTGATATGTACCAACTTTATTAATTAAATTTGCTTATTAATCAAATTGATAAATTTTATTTTGTAATTAATCAATTAAAATAATTAATTTATTTTTAAATTTTTAGTAACTAAAATATTTTTACTAAATTAAATAATAGAAAGAAAATAAACAAAATTTAATTTGATTTTTATTACTAAATTTATAGATATCATATCAAAACTAATAATAAATACTTTAATTAATAATGCCACATGTTAAAATTTTATTGGCGGTGTAGAGAGTCATCTCTACACCCGGTGTTAATGTAGCGTCTTCCCATTACGTGTATACAATATTTATTTTCTATCCAAATACGACTTATTTCCAAAATACAAATATTTTTATGGATAGATTTTGCTTACAGCGCAAACAACATGAAGGGGATCGCGTGTATATATATAACCGAGTCCATGGACAGTAAAAGAAAGCAATTGCTTCAAGTCAAACTCCAAAAAAAAATCACCAAAAATTAAATTAAGGGAAAAAAGGGTCCTGAAATCCTGCGATTGTTTCGCCGCGGTGTCTTCATTTCTCCGGCGATCGTGGAATTTGATGATCGACAGTAAGGTTGGCACGTCGAACTGTGCGGCGGTGCGCGACAGCGGCGGAGTGGAATCGGATCGTACCGGTGACCGTGACTCGGTGGTGCCTAAATGAGGAAAGGTAAAGGGAAAAACAGCAGATTACTGCCTAATTCCTTGAGGATAATATCGTCTTGTATCAAAACGGTGTCGACGAATGCTAGCACCGCCGTGCGCTCGGCCGGCGCGTCCGTCGCTGCCTCAATGTCCTCCTCCGGAGAAGATCGGAAAGAGCAGGTCGAAATTTCTGATTATATGCCCCCAATCGTTTAGCTCGTTTATGGTTCTGAATAGAACTCGAGCTGTTGGTTATATATATTTTTAATTGAATAATTCGGAAGGTTTTCTCATTTATCATATGATTTAGCTAGCTGTTGAAGATAGTATTCTAGTTCTTAAATAGATTATTATTTTGCGAAGTCTGAAGTCTGGTTGTTATGTGTGAGATTATCTTTTACTAGTTGTTCTGTGTGGTGGGTAGAATGGGAACATTTAGTAACAGAAGACTATCCAACTGTTTTTTGTAAATATTTCTAGTTGCATTTGTGGCGTTGATGTTTTTTTTTGTTTATAGTAATTAACATGCTGATGATCTTTCTAGTCGTAAATGACATCATTGGTCGAATTGGACTACTTGAGTAGACAATACTTATCGTTTGCTGTTTTTTTTGTTCTAAATTCTGCCTTTTCCGATCTGTGCCATGAACCCTGCAGTTGTTCATTTTATGTTACTCTCGAAGATTAATGCCTATACATGACCACTTTTAACTCAAAATTTCAACATACCACTCTTGATTTTTGCTTTCACTTCATAACAGACAATTCATATGATCACATCAGGGTTAGGAGGAATCTTAGTTCTGCTTATTTGATAAGATCACGTTATTAGTGAATGTGGTTCTTATGTTGATATACATCTTATTTTTTGTTGGCCAGGTATTATGGGCTGGCTTTGACAAATTAGAGACTAGTCCATCTGCCTTCAGACGGGTCCTATTACTTGGTTATCTAAAGGGTTTTCAGGTCTTTGATGTTGAGGATGCGTCTGGCTTGAGTGAATTGGTTTCCAAGCGTGATGGGCCAGTTACCTTCTTACAGATGCTTCCATCTCCTGCATATTCAGATGCTACTAGCAAGTACAAATCCTCACATCCCATACTTGTCGTCATTGGAGGGAATGAGGATGAAAGAATCAACTCATTCCAGTATACTGGCCAAGGGCCCGCTAGATATTCAACAGAACCATTAATTGGGAGCTTGGACCCCCCTACTGCAGTTCGATTTTACTCGATGAAATCGAATGAATATGTGAAGGTTGTTGACTTTAAGTCTGCTGTGCTTATGGTTAGATGCAGTCCACGGGTAGTAGCTATTGGTCTTGAAGAACAAGTAAGTATATGGAATGAGATTCAATGGTGTGATTTTTTTATTTACGAGTACCTACACACAAAGCAAAAAATAATAATTAAAGAGAGCATGAATGATAATGGGGAAGAATCAAGCAGATGTTATTATCATGTAGACCTATCCTTTAACTAAATGAGGTACTAGAAAGTCAAGTAAGGATGAACAAACTTAAACTATTTATGTTTTTTTGTTCTTTTCCCAGATTTAAAATGAATCATTTTTGTTCTCTTCATTGTGTTTTGCAGTTAGGGTGCTGTGTCAAGCAGCATTTTAGGCTTATACAGTACTTGTATTTTTCTCTTTGTGGATGTACCTTCTGCAGGAAAAGCTTCGTATACACCAAGTCCAGAAAATCACTAAAATTTCCAACCACTGCTTATTAAATATAGGATATGTATTTGAAATAGAATGAGATTCCATACATGTAAGATCAGAGTGATAATTGGTTTCATGTACTATTTGTTTACCAGATATTTTACATGGATATGTGTTCAGCAAAATCTGATTTCTTTCAAAAACTGATGGGCAAGAGATTTGGTTTTATTTATTTGTTGAGCAGGTTTACTGCTTTGACACCCTTACCCTTGAGAAAAAGTTCATTGTTGTGACCTATCCTGTTCCTCGTGTCGGCGATCAAGGTGGATTTGGTATCAACACAGGATACGGTCCAATGGCTGTGGGCCCAAGGTGGTTGGCATATCCTCCTAACCGTCCATTTCAGTTAAATACGGGCCGGGTGAGCCCAAAGACCCTTGCCTCTAGTGTTAGCCCATCAACATCTCCGGGCAGTGGCTCAATGATGGCCCGATATGCAGTGGAATCCGGCAAACACTTGGCTGCTGGGCTATTCACCCTGGGGGACATGGGATACAAGAAATTATACAAGTACTACCCAGAGCGGCTTCCTGATAGTCCAAGCTCTCCTGGATGGAAAGCTGGCAAGCTAGCAGCATCAGAACCCGAGAATGCTGGAGTGGTATGTGCAAGCTAGTGATACATTTTCTTACACTATTTTCTTCTTTTTGGTAGTTACTGTTGACCAAGAATTCACAAATTTAGAACTTTCTAATTTGGGAACTACCATGGAGATATTAAATTTAATCGTAAAAAAAAAAAATACAATTTTCAATTACAGATTGTTGTGAAGGACCTTGTTTCCTCAGAGGTTGTATCACAGTTTAGAGCTCATACAAGTCCAATATCCGCTCTATGCTTCGACTCGAGTGGGACCCTTCTGGTTACTGCCTCCATACATGGGAATAACATAAATATCTTCCGGATAATGCCGTTCCATAAAAGTGGTGGATCGGGCTCTGGTGACTGGAGTACTTCTTATGTGCATCTTTACAAACTGCATCGTGGTATAACCAGTGCTGTAAGTGTATACATATATTTCCACTGTGCTTTGTTTAATTCTGCAATGCCATCTCTTCTTAGAATGCCTGAACACTCTTGTATCCATCCTTTGCATTTTTTCTTATAGGTCATTCAAGATATCTGTTTTAGTTATTACAGCCAGTGGATTGCTATTGTATCATCAAGAGGAACCTGCCATATCTATATCCTGTCCCCCTTTGGAGGGAATGTTGGTTTCCAAACTCTCTCTACTCACGGTCAAAACGCATCTCTGTTTTTAGCTCACACTTCACCATGGTGGTCTTCTTCTTCATTCACTATAAATGAACAGCACTCTTTTCCACCACATACTTCTACCCCCTCTGCTGTGACCCGGATCAAATGCAGTGACTCTGGCATGATTAATTCGGTAAGCAATGCTGCTGCCTCAGTAGTGGGTAAGTTATGGGTCCCATCCGGAGCAGTTGCTGCGGTTTTTCATAATACTAACTCTACTGGTTCTATGGATGATAAGTCGAGTGGTGTCTCACTGGAGCACATATTGGTTTATACCCCATCAGGCTTTGTGGTTCAACACGAGATTGTGTCCCTGATGGGGTATGAACAGGGTGAACTAGCCAACTCACAAAATGAGGAGTTAAGGGTGAAAGTTGAGCCCATGCAGTGGTGGGATGTGTGCAGGAGGATGGATAATATGGAGAGAGAGGAGTGTATTTTTGGGAGTATCTTTGATGGGTCAAATGATCCTGAGATTGACGATGAGTCCAAAATGGGTTCCCAAGAGGATTCATTTTCTTTGGAGAAAAAACTGGACAAAAATAACTCACTGAAGTCAGGGGAGAGATGGCAGTGGTACCTGTCGAATGCAGAAGTTCAAATAAACTCTTGTAGATTACCCATATGGCAGAATTCAAAGGTCTATATTTTTTTTTAAGTGCTGATGTCTTCTGTGTCTTATGATGGCATCACTTGAAACTAATATGACATTGTAAATTTTAGATTCAATTCCATGTAATGGAGCCTCCTAGAGCAGAGTTTTATTCAGACGGGGAGTTTGAGATCGAAATGGCTTCTTTGCATGAAATCGAAATAAAGCACAAGAATTTGTTGCCAATCTTCGACAATTTCCCTAGAGCAAGATCTGTCTGGCCCGACCGGTAAACACCCTCTTTTATTTTAGATGTATTATTTTAGTGTCTGTAGTGCTCAATTTGCTGATTCTGCTCCTGATTGGTAAACCAATTCTCGAAAGACCATTTCAAGTGGATGAAAGAACAATACATGCATAAGTTGTTAGAATCTAAAATTGGCAACCTAAATTCATTGTTTTCAGTCCTGATTTATTTGGTAGATTACTCATCTTTTAAATTCCGGCTAGAAACGTGGAAGCACCTTGCCCCCTCCCCCATTGGTTATTTTGTCAGCTTGTATATGGGTTCACTTTTCTTTCTATCCGCACTCCATATTCGGGCTTTTCTTTTCTTTCTAAGCAGTAATGTTGTACTTGTTTATATCTTCCATCTGCGTATTGGTTGGTGTTTTTGCAGATCCGTACCTTCTGAAGGAAAATATTCTAGTGCTTCCTTCAATATTGGTCAAGCTAGAGAAAAGAACAATGAAGCAAGTATCATTTTTCATTCGAATCCACCGTCATTTAGTTCAACTGAAAGCTCAGAAGGAGGTATGATATTAATTAACCTTGGTTCTTTTTCTAAATTACAGCCCTTTGGAATTCTTATATGTTCTCTTTAAATGGCTTGTATGAGGCGACTTTTAGGCTTAATTTTAAATTGATGCAAATTTTATCTTTTGATCCTAATATATCCTATTTCTGGGTCCAAACTCATTTTGCGAGATATTTTTTTCTTCATCAGGATCATCTAGACGGATGGAGAATCTGCTCGATTTGGACCACATGAGCATAGATAGATCTCCGGTTCGTGTTACTCATGCCATGGGTGATTTTAAAAACAACAATAGATCCAGACCCATAATTATGCCCCTGCCCTCCAAGAACATCAATTTTGTCGGCGATGATGGTGCCATTAGTCGGTCATCCTCACCAGGGAACGAGATTACATCACCGGATGTTGTGCACAATACTGTTATGACTTCGAGGACGGAGAAGGAAACTACGGTTGATTTTGCGCAGTTGTTTAAGGAAGGGTACTGTGATAGTAACAAGGCCAAGTTCTGTGAAGTTGATTCTGATGAGATAGATGAGACCGGCGGTAATACCAGCCATGAAGAGGAAAAACCTGAGGGAGAAGAAGGGTGGATTGGTGGCATGTTTGATTTTTCCGAGGAAGGTAAGATTGGATCATTTGTTTTCCTTTACATCCTGATATTTACGGAACTAGCACTAAGGTTTAGACTCATTACCAGAAATAGAAAGAAAAAAATTCTTATAATTTGAAATTTCGATTAAGTCCTTGAGCTGCCCTCTTGTCTTGAGGGTGTAAATTTTAAACTAAAAACAAATATTTGAGGGGTATTTGTAATTTTATAAAGTACGTTTTTTTTAATTAAACCGAATCTCAAGGATATTTCTGAAAATTTCAAAATTAACCTTATACTACTACTGTTACTACACTTTTTAATACATTTAAAGATAGGTTATTTTTCCAAGACTTTTTGTGAGTTAATCTTAAGTTCTTAACTATATACAGCTATTAAATGTTTCATTTAATTCATCATCGCCTTTCTATGCTCTAATTCAATGTTTTTTTTTTTTGTTTTTTTTTTTTTTTTTTTTTTTTTTTTTTTATCTTAGGTTAATTGTTGCCCAGGTATGGAAGTTTTTGAAATCGAACCAGTCGCAACATCCGAAGATTGTAAATACTACTTATTGTGTATAGAACATTCAACATTGTTGTTCTCGGGAGGAAAAAAAAACTGTGCGTGATGTGGGTTTTGCATTTGCTGTATTTTGGATGTTCGATGCATTGATCTTGTACATAGTGACTTGTTACTCTGTTGGCTTTCCGATTTGTGTAACAATTTCTTCTACCCAGAAAGGAAAGAAGAATGAAAAAAAGAAATGATATTAAAATAATTTAATTCAGTTTTTATTTTACAATTATACTTGCAAGTTACTACTATTTCTGGTAAATATATTAGGAAATACAGTATAAATATATGAAAGGGAGATTTATTTTAGGAAATTAGCGTTCAATTTTTATTCGGTCTGAACCTCTGCCTCGTTCGTCCCCATGGAGGCTTGGACAACCGTTCAACTTCAAATCCTTTTAATTAATTAATTTATTTATTTATAATCATACGTTTAAAACAAAGCAATTAATTCAAATACTTAATTTACGCAAAAATCCAGTAACTCCCAAACGAGCCAGATTATTTTTTTTCCAAAAAATGAGCCTATAATTTAATTTCTATAATTAATAACCTGATAAACTCATTCTCCTCCATCTCCATTTCTCTGCACATTTCAACACCACCCCCCAAACAATGCCCACAAATATATCTTGCGCCAACGGATTCATAATAGTACTGTTAGCCCAATCTTTGTTTCCCGCGCATGCAATCCTCGACGCAATCGACTTCCTCTCGCTGCAATCCATCCGAAAGAGCTTCTCCGATCTGCCCGGTTCCAACTTCTTCGCCTCCTGGGACTTCACTTCCGATCCCTGTACTTTCTCCGGCGTTTCCTGCGACGAAGACGGCGTTAAAGTGATCTCCCTCAACCTCGGCGAAACTCGGGCCGGGTCGCCCGGCCTTTCCGGGCGGGTCGACCCTGCCATCGGCAACCTCTCATCCCTCTCCGAGTTGACAATCGTTCCGGGTCGGGTCATAGGGCGATTGCCCCATACATTATCCCAGCTAATCTCCCTGCGGTTTCTAGCCATCACCGGAAACTTTCTCTCCGGCGAAATACCGGCGAGTCTCGGCCAGCTCCGGGAACTTCAGACTCTCGATCTCAGCTACAATCATCTCACCGGAAACTTACCGCCGGCCATCGGAGCCCTGCCGGCATTGTCCAACGTCGTCCTCTCCCACAACTGGCTCACCGGCTCAATCCCCTCTTTCGCATCCAAAACCCTAACTCGGCTCGATTTGAAGAACAACGATTTCTCCGGTCCACTCGACCCACACGGCCTCCCACCCTCTCTCCGGTACCTCTCGTTGTCCCGGAACCTTCTCACCGGCCGAGTCGACCGATCACTATACAAGCTCAACCGGTTAAACTACATCGACCTGAGCTTGAACCAATTCACCGGAAGGATTCCGGCTAACTTATTCAGTTTCCCTATCAAAAACCTCTATCTCAACAGAAATCGATTTTCCGGCCAGGTCAAACCGGACGGTCAAGTGAAGATCCCGACCGTTGACCTGAGCTTCAACCGTTTTTCAGGCGAGATATCGCCGTTTTTTTCAACGGTCGAGGGTTTGTATCTGAATAACAACCGGTTCACAGGTCAGGTGCCGGGCAGCTTAGTGAGTCAGTTGCTGTCTGGTAGTATTCAAGTGCTTTATCTGCATCATAACTATTTGACCGGAATCGAGATTGATCCGAAGGCTGAGATTCCGCCGAGTTCTTCCTTGTGCCTGCAGTATAATTGTATGGTCTTGCCCATAGAGACACCCTGTCCATGGAAGGCTGGCAAGCAGAAGACAAGGCCTAAGGAGCAGTGTAAGCGTCGGAAAGGGTAGAATTGGGAATTAGGGTCATGCATCAGGGGCATTTTGGTACATATATTTCATTCTAATATGATATTTAAAAATAAAAAGTATCTGCTAAAATGTTACTATAAAATGTTTCAGAAACGACGTTATCATGTGTTTACGACTTTACGTACTCTAATAAAAGTGCCTCCTTCGTAGCCTCTTCTTGTTCGCCGGCAGTGGGCCATCCTCGTTCCCAGGGAATTCCCATCTCACCACATCTCCGTCCCAGGAAGAGCTGACCAGCATCGGGTATTTCGGGTGCCAACTACAATCTCTCACCGTTGATCTGTGGTGCTGCAGCTTCGCGACAAGGGCCCCACTTACCTGAAGAAGTTCAAAAATTACTTCTTTAACCCAACCGGCAAAAAAAGTAAAAATGAAATAGAAATCGACATCTAACACGTACCAAATCATATATATAGATGCAAGAATCGTGAGATCCTGTGTAGATGTACTTTTGTCCGGTGCTGCAAAATCATAGTATTTAAAAAAAAAAAAAAAGTATATATGATCTTATCATCTTAATCAATTTTTTTATTAGTATAGTAACATTTTTTTCTGTGTAATTGTGATTCTTAGCACTCTCACCTATATTCCGGCGAGAAGTAACAACGGATTAGAGTACGCAAAACCGAGTGACCTTTATATGTAGCCACGGATTGATCGTATGGATGTGTTATGTTTCTTGCTTGCTGAGGATAATCCATCCATCTGTAGTCCCATTCATAGTTTCTGTACCCTTGATAACTAAACAAGAAGCCAGCACATCAAATCAATACATTTTCCGTATATTTCGATATTTTGAATGGATCGTACCAAGTAGCATTAGACGACATTTTCCGTATATCCCAAAGCTTGATGGCTTGATCTTTCCCATTGGATATCAGATAACGGCCATCTCCACGGGTGTCGATAAACGTAATGCCTTCGAGATGGCCCGACAGGACACCTGCAGGCTTGCCTTTAGCCCTAAAACACCGTCTATCCCAAACCTATAAGATAATAAAATATTATCACGATAAAACATTTCTCATCCTAAATAATTACATTAAACAACGTATCGAGGAAAATTACCTTACAGAAGTTGTCATCACTTCCTGAATAAATGAGATGACCACTTTCATCCGCAAAGCACACCGTATTGACATCGGACTGCATTAAGTTCAATGAAACGAGGTCTTATTTGAAAAACACGTGTATTATACTTACATATCATTTTAAAAAACTACCATATGAGCCGAGATTCGAAGAGAGAGTTTTCTGGCTTCGAGGTCATAAACGTATATATCCTCGTTGCTGCTTCCAGCGACAACTTCCCGCCCATCAGTTGAGAATTTCAGAGAGAATATTCCGAAAGAATATCCTCCTCCATCCGGATCAGAGAAATCTAAACCTTCGTG
This sequence comes from Euphrasia confusa, assembly GCA_954870475.1. NCBI lineage: Eukaryota > Viridiplantae > Streptophyta > Magnoliopsida > Lamiales > Orobanchaceae > Euphrasia > Euphrasia confusa. Next base: position 1,590,635 of record OX940949.1, read on the forward strand.
GATCTCCTGCACAGTAAAAAACAAAGAAAGCCGACTAGAGAGCATTGCCAAACTAAAAGATTTTCTTGTTAATGAAAACGAGGTTTTGAACTATATCATACAGTGATGTTTGCTAGAGAATCTGTCGTGGAGGATCCAACATTAACGATATGGACGATCGGTGACATGCTCGCGTAAACCTTCAAGCATATAATATCAGAGAATACAATTTTGATAAGAAAATTGAATCACATGCAAAATATCGATAATAACGAATAAACTTACGAGGTATCTTTGATCAGGCGAGAGGGACGTGTCTGTAATAGTCCACCTCAAGCTTTTGGCAACAATGTTCTTTTGAACTTTCCATCCTCTTTCTACATCATAAATTCTCATCTGACTTCCCTATTATAAGAATGAATATCGTAAAATTCCAAAACCTTACAAAATAAGATCCACCTATATTTGAAACAACAAGTGCCCCCTTCAAGTGTTAAAAACAACCCTCCGATCATCGTCTAGGTAATTACCGACTGATAATTACCGAAAATACCCCTGAGGTTTATAGCCTAGTTACAAGAAATCTCACCTATCTTTCAAAAACTGCAAACACCCCCTTAAAGCATTACAATCCCCAGAATTCATAAAAGATCAAAAACACCACCACCCGAGGCCAAATTTGTAATTTTCGTAACATAAACGCAACACGAAAACCTCTAGTACCTGAAAAGCAGCAACGAAAAGTGACCCGTCGCCAGAGAACTGCGATACATAAGCTCTGCTCGACATCTGGTCAACGACCCACGGGCTGTTTACTGGAAGATATTTACTCAGCACATGGCGACAGTCTCCGGACGAGAAATTTCCTCGTCCCGAGAGATTCGCCTCCCGCCCAGCCAGCATCCTCAGGGTCGAAACCGGAAATTCACGTTTTCCGGTGAAGGAACGAGTCAGATTCTCCTGGGGACATGACTGGAGCTTAGTCAGCTGAGCGATGTCATTGTCCAGAGTATCCGAATGCCTACTGGGCCGAGGACTAGTGATGATATTGTCTTCCGGGTTCGACCCGGACCCGGCGAGATCATCAGAGTCCATCTCCAGTTTACTTAAACTGTAGCCCATGTTTTCGATGCTGGCTTCTTGATCTTCAGACAGCATTTCAAATACAGTTTTCACTGCATCTGTTGATTTTAGTAACAAAAAATAAAATAAAAAATAGTACTAAAATGTAAAAATAAAAAATAATCATGGTCTTGGTGGAAAATCGCAAGATAATTTTTACATGAAATTGGGAATTAGAAAAAAATAATTATTCAAATAGTCTCTGGCACAGTATCAAAATCATACAATCATGTTAGGATTTTCGCCTAACTTCGTAGCTGCAAGAGACGATAAACACGGAACGAGAAATAAAAACGAAAAATAAAGACACAAGGAATTATAGTGGTTCACCCAAAATAGGCTACGTCCACTCGCCGCTGCAGATCTTTTCACTAGAATAATATAGACGACTCCGGGGAGTTTACAAACGCACAAGCGATCTCAGTATACTCACGCTCTCGTCTCTCTTGCTATTCTAGAATTCTCACACTAATTAAATTACATTGTTGGGATTAACTATTATATAGGCTAGACCCATATAAAACCCTAATATTAATTAAGGTAAAGTCACGCTGAAAAAAGGACTGCAAAACTTAGCGCACAAGAAAATAATCTTTGCGCTGAATTCTGCCAAAACTCATTTTGGCGACCGCCAAAATCATTTCGGCGCCCGCCAAAATGACCCAAAATCGGGCAGTCCGCTGACCCCGATTTCCTCTGGTTTCGGCGCCCGCCAAAACCATTTCCGCGCCCGCCGGTGCTGCCCCGCGACCGCCGAACACCCTCCGGCGACCGTCGTTTTCGTTCTCGGCGATTTCGTCCTTCTTCGTCCTCGATTTCGACTCCACATCCCAACAATCTCCCACTTGGAGGCGAAACTCGATCACCTCCCACTGCAGCGGCATCCCCGGTCTTTACCAACGTCGCCCAGTCGAAGTTTCAACCAACTTCGACGCATCGCGACTTCTCAGGTTCTTCCAGGCCTTCATCAACATGCACTTCGACTTTTTCATAAACTTTCCTCCAGACGCAAGAAAGCTTACCCGGACGCATCTCCTTGTTTTCCACGGACAAGGAACCGTGTGACAATAACGAGGTCGCCTCGTTTCTCATTGCCAACTCCCACTTGCTCGATTTCCCAGCCAACATTGCCCCATCTTCTCGACTTGAAAGCTCGTGACTGGTCTTCAAGATCTCATCCGGTTGGTCTTCTCTTACCGGAAAATCTTCCACGTCACTTCTCAGCTCTCCACTCTTCGACTCTCTCTCGATTACCGAGAATCGAACTCTGCTCTGCTCTTCGAGAAACGAACTCCGATCCATGTGAGACATCCCCGAATCCTCACTCACACGACCCAGTTCACAATGCTCAGGCGCATTGGTGTTTTCGGCCCCACCAATTTCAACACGACCTCCAGCCGTAGTGTAAAGGGTGCCCGTCTTTTGTCCACGAGCAATCACCATCGCACCCTTCGTCACTTTCCAAGACCTATCATCGAAGGTCACCTTATGGCCGTCTCTCGCAAGCTGACTGACCGAGATCATATTTCTCTTCAGCTTCGGCACATACCTCACCTTCGAAAGCTCCAACGTCTGTCTACGAGACGTCTTCAATGTCACGTTTCCAATACCACCAATCTTCAAAGTCCGACCATCCCCGATGCGAACTTTCCCACGATTCTCAGCAACGAAACTCTTCATGCCATCACGTCTTGTTGTGGTATGAAACGACGCTCCCGAATCCAACACCCAGGAGTCTTCAGGATTCTCAGAAGATGTTAGCAAGACATCTCCTTCATCCTCGTCAGTCACCGCATTGGTTTGAGCCTTCGCAGGCTCCCTACAATGCCGCTTGATATGTCCCTCCTTTTTGCAATTCCAACAAACCACTTTCTTGCCTCCGCTGCCATGATTAGTGTTGCTCCCTCGACCTCGTCCTCGGCTCTCAGTACTCAGGACAGAACCAGACGTTGCCGGCAGAAGATCCTTCTTTCTCAGCTCCTCGGCCAGGACGCTATCTCTGACATCAGAGAATTTGAGATTCTCCTTCCCCATGGAGTTACTAATCGCAGCCCTCATGGGCTCCCAGCTATCCGGCAAAGACGCCAGCAAGATCAAAGCACACACCTCGTCGTCGAACGCAATTCCGACCGCCTTCAGCTTGTTAAGGTTCGAGCTCATCTCATGAATATGAGTCGCAGCGTCGAACCCGTCTTTCATCCTCAAGTTGAACAGACTCTTCATCAGGTGTATCTTGTTGTTGGCAGTGGGCTTCTCATACTTGTTGGCAAGGGCCTGCATCAAGCCTTGAGTGGTCTTCTCATCGGCCACATCATCCGCTACCCTCATCGACAGGGATAACCGGATTATCCCCAAGACCTGTCTGTCGAGCTCAAGCCATTTATCATCTTCCATCTTCTCCGGCTTCGGACTCAATGGTTGATACAGCTTCCTCCCGTACAGGTAATCCTCGATCTGCATCTTCCAGTGCCTGTAGTTCTTCCCATCAAATTTCGTCACAGAGAAATTCGCAAGATCTCCCATCGCCTCTTCAATCGCCTCCCTTGAAGCTCTGATACCAGTTGTTAGGATTTTCGCCTAACTTCGTAGCTGCAAGAGACGATAAACACGGAACGAGAAATAAAAACGAAAAATAAAGACACAAGGAATTATAGTGGTTCACCCAAAATAGGCTACGTCCACTCGCCGCTGCAGATCTTTTCACTAGAATAATATAAACGACTCCGGGGAGTTTACAAACGCACAAGCGATCTCAGTATACTCACGCTCTCGTCTCTCTTGCTATTCTAGAATTCTCACACTAATTAAATTACATTGTTGGGATTAACTATTATATAGGCTAGACCCATATAAAACCCTAATATTAATTAAGGTAAAGTCACGCTGAAAAAAGGACTGCAAAACTTAGCGCACAAGAAAATAATCTTTGCGCTGAATTCTGCCAAAACTCATTTTGGCGACCGCCAAAATCATTTCGGCGCCCGCCAAAATGACCCAAAATCGGGCAGTCCGCTGACCCCGATTTCCTCTGGTTTCGGCGCCCGCCAAAACCATTTCCGCGCCCGCCGGTGCTGCCCCGCGACCGCCGAACACCCTCCGGCGACCGTCGTTTTCGTTCTCGGCGATTTCGTCCTTCTTCGTCCTCGATTTCGACTCCACATCCCAACAAATCATTATATCGAAGCTAAATTAAACAAAATAAAATAGAAAATCTCGATCAGTTTCACGGAGGAGGGTCGGAAACTGGGAAATAATTCGGTAAATATAATTTCTTAATCGATCGATGAAAGAAGAAGCCATAAAAACCCATGATCGCAAGTTGACTTTTTCAGAACTCACCTGTGAAATCATTGCTCGACGATATTAATTCAATGAAATTTTATTTACCGGGATTTTCTCTTCTAAAAGAGTACTGATCTGTTATACTATTGTGTGGAACATAGCATATTTGGATAACTTAATGTAATTTATTTGATTACTTTTGTGTTGCGATTGTTGACTTGTAAATTGTTCTGACAAGTCACGCAGTTCTTCTCTTTTATGCCACGTCAACATTTTTTTTTTTTAATTGGAAAAATGATAAATTTTGAATTTTTATAAAAAAAAGTTCAAAAATATTTTAAATTAAAAAAATTGAAAAAAATGATAAAGTAATGAAATGTATTGTAATGTTTGACTAAATAAGTAATTTGTTTGACTTATATTTTTTAAGAGCCACGCTGGCAATCCTCGTTATTCAACAATCTTAACAGTTCAAAAAACGCTCCGAATCCAAACCATCCAAGCTGGCAATCCGAGCGATAACACGATCCACCAATAAGAACACAATTAATTTCCTCTATATAATTCCACATCTCCATTTTCAACTACCACAAACAAATTCAAAATTTCATAAAATCCTACCCAAAAATATCCAGCGAAAACCATGGGCGAGAACACTACCGCAGCAAAGTCCACCGGCGGCCGTGGCGCCGCCAGGACCAAATCCGTCTCCAGATCCTCAAAGGCCGGCCTCCAGTTCCCCGTCGGACGGGTCGCTCGTTTCCTCAAAAAGGGCCGGTATGCCCAGCGCGTCGGATCCGGTTCACCGGTTTACCTCGCCGCCGTCCTTGAATACCTAGCCGCCGAGGTTCGACAGAAAGCTCATCCCACGATCTATGTAGTTGTTATTTGTTGAAATATTCGTGAAATTGAATTTGAATATTGTTTTATTTTTCGATTTAGGTTCTGGAGCTCGCCGGAAACGCGGCTAGGGACAACAAGAAGACTCGAATCGTTCCGAGACATATCCAGCTGGCGGTGAGGAACGACGAGGAGCTCGGCAGGCTTCTGGGGTCGGTGACCATTGCGAGCGGTGGCGTTTTGCCTAAGATTCAGCAGGCTCTTCTGCCTAAGAAGAACGGCGCTGGGAAAGGGAAAGTTGATGTTGGATCGGCCTCTCAAGAATTTTAACTCTGTTGTTATATATGATTAAATATTTTAATTATGTTCAGTACGAAATTAGTGGATTATTAGTTTTTGATTAAGCTCTTCATGTAATCACGATGTTGATATGTTTTGATTAAATGAAAAATATGGAGTTTATTCTCAATTTTGTTAATCTTCATTTTTTTATAATTTGTAAATTATTAATTAATAAAACGTTGCCAATTATGATTAATTTCATGAAAATTGATGAATTTTAGGACTAAATAAAAAATAATACTGCTAATTTTATAGGGCTAGTTCTTCAATTTTTTTATGTTGTAATTATATTCATTTATAATTTTTTAAATTTTTTTTACTCTCTCGATATATATGATAAACTATATTAGACGGATAAAAAAAAGTTAACGTGACCGTGATTATTATTACTTGAGTATAGAGAGTGTGACCTTGATTATTATTACTTGAGTATAGAGAGTGTTAATTTAATAAAAAATGTGTGATTTTTTGTTTTCAATTGTATATTATTATACTTAAAAATAAAATAATATAGTACTGCGTGTAGTACTTATATTTTTATTCTGCTTATTTTATTCCTAAATTTTGGTATTTAACAAACTATAAAAATGATATAGAGAGTGTAGTGTATATACGTAATTAACAAATCTTTGTGATTATATTATTTGATTACGTTTGTTCGCGGGCGCGCCATTTTTTTATCTCAAAATATTTCAATCACTTTTTCGCTCCATTTTATCTCATTGCCAGGTCATCGATCCGGGACGAATACTTTAAACCAATCAGAGTCATTACAAAGTCTCTATAAATGCAAGCGCCCTGACCCTTCCAAAAGCATATCAATTCATCTCCATCCAAATTTACATTTTACTCTCTCGATCAAAATTTAGGGTTTCCGAATCGAAAAAAAAAACCGCCAGAAAATGAGTTCAGCCGCCGCCGCTACCACGAAAGGTGGCCGAGGAAAGCCAAAATCCAGCAAATCTGTTTCACGTTCATCGAAGGCCGGCCTCCAATTCCCCGTCGGCAGAATCGCACGTTTTCTCAAAGCGGGTAAATACGCCGAGCGCGTCGGTGCAGGTGCTCCGGTATATCTCTCCGCCGTCCTCGAATACCTCGCCGCTGAGGTAACTTTCTTTTTTATTCATTCCCCTGTTTTCCTTATCGTTTTAAACATTGAATGTCCTGATTTAATTGTTGTTAATACCGATTTAGGTTTTAGAGCTCGCTGGAAACGCCGCCAGGGATAACAAGAAGACCAGGATCGTCCCAAGGCACATTCAATTGGCCGTGAGGAACGATGAAGAATTAAGCAAGCTGTTGGGCAGTGTGACCATCGCCAACGGTGGTGTGCTTCCTAATATTCACTCGACGCTGTTGCCTAAGAAAGTCGGAGGAAAGGATAAGGAGATTGGCTCTGCTTCTCAAGAATTTTAGGATGTTTTTTTGCTTTTATATTTTGATTGATACAGTTTTTAAAGGGTTAGTGTCTGCAAGTTATGATGAAGATGGTCTGATCTATGTAAAACCCTTGTTTTGGAAATTCAAATCTAAGAAGCCAATTTTAACTGTTTATCTATTTATCTTGATACAATTTTAACCAACTACAATCAATAAAAAAAATCTTTTTGTGTATTTGTTGAATTGAATCCAACTCTGATTCGACTATTCAGTGTTGCTCTGAAATTCCATAACACTACACATCTGATATCAATTTCTGGAGTAAAAAAATCTGAACTTTTACTGATCTCAATTACTTTTGATTCTCTACCATCTAGGAAAGTTTGTAGATCAGTGGTTGTTTCCCCTTCAATGTATCCATCTTTAGAAGTTTCATAATCAGCGAAAAGCAGGACCGGAGTACTGATTCAGGGATTCCTAACCTATGAGTCGTTTTTAAGGTAGAATCATGTGCTATTCTGTTTAGAACTTGCATTTGGTTTAGCAGGAATTCAAAATTTTAAATACTGATTGGGCTAACATAACAAGTTTTTACTTTACATAGAAAATTTGATAAACGGGTTCTTATAGTATATATTAGTATAGGTAGTATTATATTTAGAATTCAAATTACATTACATGATTTAAATCCACAAGGGGGAAAATTTGCTATCGTCTTTCTCGTCTGCTTTGCTCATGTAGTACCTTGCACAAGCATGTACGCATTCTTTCTTGCACACCCTTTCGCTGAAGACTTTAATTTGAGTGCAGTCGAAGTAACACTCCGTCATGCATTCCAAATTCACATTCTTCTCCGTTTCTTGTGCATTTGCCGCTGCCGCCACCATTAGTGACACCACCACAACTATGGCCATGATGTTAGCCCGATTAGCCGTCATGACTCTTGTCCTAGAGGTTAGATATATGTATATCTTGAATTTGTACTTATTAGTGATTAATGATAGTAATTGGAAGTGTACTTTTGTAGTATAAAAATGTGTTTGTGTTTATATAGGCAAACCAGAGGGTACTTTTGAAGGTTGCGCCTTTTCAATTTTTATTTTATTAAAGGATGTGAGAATGTTGAAAGCGGTTCTCTTATTGACAGAATTGGTGCGGTGTGGTGGTTGTGGAGGGACATGAACTGTTTTAAAAAGTTTCCGTTTCCTTTCAAAATAACTTAATTTAAAAAATATATATATATTAGAAAAATTAACCGTTATCAAAATAACAATTTTATAGATTTAAATTTTCATTAATTAGCAATCGGGGATGTAGCTCAAATGGTAGAGCGCTCGCTTTGCATGCGAGAGGCACGGGGTTCGATCCCCCGCATCTCCATTTTATTTTTGTAATTAAAACTTTTTTTCTCTACACCGTAGGTGGGAAGGAAGAGAGTTAATTGACTATTATGCCCCCAACAGCCTATATTTTGTCAAGGTCTCAAATTTGTTCAAAAATGTTATAAAATTTATTTATTTTTGAAGTAATTAAATTGATTAAAATTTAAATTTAACCTTTTCTTTAATCGAAATGTACATAAATTGTCTTATTTACCATTTCATTCAAATATAAAAATACAAAATCATATTATTTGAGACCTGGTATTCATATAATGCAATCAATCATTTAAAACAAAAATGTTAAAAGAAATTAAAGAATCCATTTAAAAAAGATCAACAGTAAGATTTTAATCCACAGATTGTTATTAATTTTACAGTAATATTACTTGTTATTAATCCACAGTAATTAATCCACGGTAATTTTACTTATTATAAGATTTATGGTACACAAATTGTATGATTGAGCTTCTTCAATTTACTTGCAAACTCATAAAATGACTAGACTTTACTTTTTCTTATATCATGACCACAAGAATTACTTCTCCTTAAAAATAAAGAAGTGTACTATGTTAAGAAAGTCAAGATTATGGAGTATTTAACGATAATGTCGAGATCAAGAAAATCCTACAAAGCCAAGTTATAGTTGAACAACTCGTAACACGCTTCATAATTTAAATCTACAGTTCATAATCCAAGATAATTTAAATTTACACTTCATAATCCCAGTTCTCACCGACGGACATTCTAACTTCAGCTCAATGGTTGTTAGCTGGAAGCCCCTACACCCGAAAAACAAGCAACGTCAAAACAATAGAAACCTTACATTTTCTACTGAAGCAAAAAACCAAAGGAACCGTAGAAGAATTATCACTAAACTAGCTCTTCAAAAAGTCTTATCATTGATATCTTATTTTGATTTGAAACTTCAATTTATTTTTAAAAACATTAGTAAGACATTTGTACATGCTCAGCTCCATTTTAATCCTAACCATCAAAACATTGAATGAATAAACATGTTTCATGTGTACCTGAAGTTTTCGGTGTTGCCAAGTCATCCGTTGCTCGCCCAGAATCTTCCAAGGCATTTGTCCGCCCCCTTCTGTCCTTAGAAACCCCTAAATTTCTTAGTTTGGACGATGATGATGCTCTGAGGGAATGTATCAAAGGTGCATCGTCTTCATCTTCTTCTTGATTATCTTTAACCCCTTCATCCTGATCCGATGCACTGATTGACTCCTCGTCTTCACTTGAACTTTTCTCATCAAAAAGTCGTTTTCCTTGTAGATTCTGGTTCTTACGTGGACGGCCCCGACGTTTCCCGGTTGTACCTTCTTTACCATCTGCAACTTTATGCGCACAAGGATGTGGGGTAGTAAGAATAATGTCTATTGAATGCAAAAAAATGTTATGATAAGCATTAACATAAAGCGGTGGTTGAAATGAGATTTAGGGATATATATATTTACACTATTAAACTTAAGAATTAAATTACAAGAAATTGAAGTTAATTTTCAGACTTATAAAAACCCCTACAAACACCACTATCAGGTTTTATAATTACCTATTAAATCAGAACCTAAAATTTAACAATGTAAATTACTAGATCAAAAATATGGCTTTACGTAACTACACAATATTACAAATGGTTTAGGACTTTAGGTAATGAACGCTGAGATTTGTAATGGACAGCTAAAGGTATTTGAGAATATAATTGGGACCCCAAAAAATTGTCTGAACATGAAACTAATTGGTGACACTTTCTAGCTGAAATAGTCAACCTCAAACTCCCTACCCTCCACTACCACCAGAACATGAAACTAATTGGTGACACTTTCTAGCTGAAATAGTCAACCTCAAACTCCCTACCCTCCACTACCACCAGAACGAGAGAGAGAAGCTTCTTACAATATGTTCAGCAACTATGTTCTTGATCTAAATAGCACCATACGAAACTCATGGAAGTAAAAGAAGACATTGTGCACTTGAGGAAAAGAGTAGTTTTGTGAAGGGAGGAAAAGGCAAGAGCGGAAAAATAATAAATCATAACAAATGCAAGAAAATAGGATGCAAAGTGATACCTTTCGGAGCTTCATTTTTCAGATATTTCTCACGAAGGGTGTCCAGAAATGTGTGATACGGACGCCATCCACTGGGATCTTGGTCCATATTCACATGTTGAGTTCTTCTCTCAACTCCTCTCATACTAGAGAAAAGGAATCGACTGGTTAACTTAATATGATGGAGAGTTTTATATGACGACATAAGCACAAACATGTAGATCAAATGCGGCCGGTACTTTTTAACTTAGAAATTGTGTAAGGTAGAAATACCAACAAAAAATTGCTTTGAGATTTAAATTATGTTCTTATATCTTTGTTTCCCTAAATGTAAATGTAAATTTAAGAATGAGCTCTTACATGTCAAGTATGTCAGGAGCAGGAAGCTTGGATACAAAGTGCAGCAGCACACCATCCAGGAATGACAGCTGCTTTGGAGCATGTGAAAACGCAAAATTGACACCTTCTTTGACAATATTCAATATTTCTGTTTTATACTTGTTGCGAGCAACACCAATGTATGACCCAGAGAGCCGAGAAGCAAGATCCTTACATTCCTGAAATGACTTGCTTGACAAATCGTCATTGCAACTTGAAACTTCTACCAGGTACCTTTGGTAGGCCTAGTGGGAAAATAGTGATGTAAGTGTCAGATGGAAAAGTACACTTGTAAGATGCCCACAAATCTTTAAACTAGGTCTTACCCTTCTCAACGCTTCCACGAGAATATTAGAAATATCTCCTTTTTTCCTTAAGGAAGTAAGTAGATGCTTAACAATTTCACCAACACTTGTATCATACTTCTCCAAATGGGAAATGATCTCTGGGGCCAGATGCTCCTGTACTCAAATACCATCATGAATTTCTTGGTTACAGGACAAGTTGCTATATACACATGAAAGTAGATGCAATTTTGGCACTATAAGATAACAGCCGTCTTTCCAAAACAAGGGATAAATATAAAATAGAAAAAATTAACAACCACAAAATTTATTTTTTCTATTTTATATTTAAGATAAATAACAGATTGAAGTAAAATATCTTGATAAAACAGTTATGGCTACCTTTGGCACTGACTCAGTAGACACTACTTTGGCCAGAGCAAACATCACAGCGTCTGGATTAGTCTCTTCCACATATTCTCTGTTTCCTTCTTCATCCTCCACATCATCTGCAATGAATCACAGGTTCACAAAATACAATTACATATATACACATAACAATGTGTATGCTTTAAAAAAATGGGATACATGTAAAATGAAACATTAGACGATAAAATATCTATAGGTCAACTATGCAGAAAGCTGACCTAAACACCTCAATATTTGTCCTTGTGCTATTTTAACTGATGGGATGTACAATGAAAAATCATAACGTAAATGAAGTAATTATGAAGAGTAATATCTGTATTTAGTTTATAATATCTATGCACAACAGCATAAGCATCAAAAGAGTTGTAACTTTATTAGAAAACATTTTATACAGGTTTTAAATCTTTAATTGATTTACCTGGTCAGCTAATCCAACATCGTATATGAGTTACTTCCTAATGCTTTGCTTCTTACTCAATCTGTGCATATAGCTTGTGCTATATCAAGAGACATGACTACTAAGTACTAAGTATTGTGCAAATATACAAATATGCATGTAACTCAACCTCAGGTTTACAATATGATACTGGTTAAAGAAATGCAGTTGATCACCTGAAACATTAAGCACTTGCTCACACATTTTCCAGTATTTCTGAATAATGGATTCATCTGGACAGTAACCCAATATTTCAATCTTTGTTAAAACAAATCTAGTCCTTCTGAACAAACACCACATGTCTGCAAGGATGCCACAGACCTACAAAAAATATGTACATAGACTGTGTCAAGCTAAAAAAGTTCTGTGACAGACATATCACGGGGGTGTGGGATGTTCTCAAATATCGTATACATACACAGAAAATGAATGCAAGGGGAATGCTTACCCTATATGCCAGCTGATTTTTACACCTACCATCACCATGAAATTTAAAAGGATTATGCAGAAAGTATTCAAGTTCTGCCAACATCACATCACGCTTTTCCACCAGAGAAGATAAAGCTGACTCTGACACTGTTTCAACGGATAAAACAGATTGCAGGCACCAAGAAACATGAAAGAACATATTAAGAAGCAGGAAGGCAACAACCTGAATTCGCACAAACAAAGTGTCAGCAAGAATAAAACTGAATATCAAATCTAAATCACTACATTTAGAGTTAAGACCTCGTCATCTATGTTTCTGAAACTTCGAAGAATATGTACAAGATCTTGATACAAGCTTTCAAGAGGAACTTTGTGTGATAGCTGAAGTTCGTACAACCTTTTCAGATTCACAAGCAGAGAATATTCATCACCACCATTCTGCAGAGGGAGCATGTCAATTCTCACAACTTCATGCTAATACAAAGAACATAAATTGAGCATATGCATACCATAACATCTTTTATTGCAGATTTTAGTTTTCCAATTAACTCGTCCTCAAGCTCCTTGACCTGATTTTGAGCCAGGTCTTGCAGCTCTCCTTGGCCCTCAGTAGCGCAGAACTTGATTGCTTTCACACACGACCTCAAGGCATCCTTCTCCCCATGCTTAAAAAAGGCTTCTCTCATGAACTTAAGGGTAGCCTTAAAATTCTGTAAAGATAATTAGCACAATTGTATTGCTGTATTGTATGCTAAGTAGGGTTATCCGCATGGTCATGAAATTATATAAATCTACCTGCTCTTGTCTCTTAAGAGAATAAAGCTCGAGATTAACGTGAACAATAATTTCAACTAAAGGTGCCACTTTGTCCTTATCAGACATATATTTGCGTAGAAGCTGGGGATAAGTCTTCATCATGGATACTGTGATATCACGTTTATTGTTTTCAAACATTTCCTGGTAATTGTTAGAGAAATAAATATAATTTATTAGTTTGGTTGTAAAGACAACATATAATCTTTCTGACCCATTAACAGAGTGGAAGTTTACATTCAAGCTTAAACAAAAATAAAAATAAAAATCACACTTTAGAATGTTAACACAGACAGAATTGACAAAAAAAAAGTATAAAACTGAAATTCAATAACCTTTTGAGCTTTGGTATGATGTGGGTTTCTATTATCAGTTGCAGGAACAATCCTTTCTCCTACTGCCTTTCTTACTGATGCAAAGAGAAGCCTAATCAAGTCTGTAGCATCTATATCGTCAAGCTCAGTAGAAGATTGATCTGCCAGCAGCATATGAATGATGCACTTCCAATCCTGCAAGTAACATGATCATTTTCTGAGATATAAATGTGAGGCCTCACCCAGTGTAAGAGAAAATCGGTCAACCATCAGAATAAAAATTCATCTAGGCTCTATTGAACTTATAGATACAAGTCATCTCTTGCCATCCAAATTGCATGGCTGTTCATACCCTAAAGTGCATTCAATTATTTAGATTGTTGTGGATTAATCAGAAAATCAAGTTATACAATTTTTATCCAATCATCAGGCTGCAAGGAACTGACAGCAATAAACATGTAAAAGAACAAAAGCATTATAAATTGAAGAAGTCAAGCAATATATGCTAAACCACCACCAGGTAGCATTATCAGTCATTCCCCAAATTTCAAGTACCTACAATGTTCATATATTTAACAGAAAATTGTAACATTTCAGTCAGAGTTGATAACAAATGTTGACATTAGTCAAAAAGTCTAATAACACATTTCACATTTCCTCTGATGTTTTCAGCTTTATCTTTTTTTCTTTCGCCTGACATATGAAGACTGAAGAGTACAAAATAACTAGTGTTTGAACTTTGAAGCCTGAAAATGATTCCTTTTTCATATCCAAGCAGAACTACTGTAATGTCAATAATAAATGCAACCACCCAAATCAAATATTACTCATACATACATACTTTCATGGCCCCCATGTACTCCCAGACATCATCAATGACATACGAGCTCAGGATGGGTTCGGCTGAGAATTCCTTTAGTATCTGTAACATTCTATTGATATGCACTTCTGAAGAATCGCTGTCACTTCCTGCAAAATAACAAAAAGGGGGTACAGCATGAAATAATTTTTTTTAATGAAACTAGATGCATCAGAAAACCACAAAAAGGGAACCTGTTGAGCGAGACTGTGATTCACTAAATTTCTGAGCAATCAAATGATCATATACTAGTCCCCCAATGGCATGCCTCACTTCTGGTGGATCATCTATTAATAGATCATATAAAGAACCTAGCTCTTCATCAGGCACAAGTTGATGTCTACAAGAAACCGCAACACAACCAGTCAATAAATGTTTCGAGTGTCACCATGAATCATATTACAATTGAGAATACAAAAAAGGGTTTACTAAGCTAGCTACCTCAACAGTTGCTTTACAAGCCCTATTGCACATACTGACACAGAAATGTCAATGTCATCGGCAAGCTCAAGCATTCGACTGTAAAATCTTTTCGTGAAAAGATCAAGAGACGGCACATTATCATCCACATCGTAAAGATTTTGCAATGCCAGAACAGAAGCCTTTCTAACACCAGAATTCTTCAAATAAGAAAAATAAAATCAGCATTCAGTAGGAAAATATAATCCTATATCTCTGAGATTAAATTAACTACTTGCAACTTACTTTGTCGTTCAATGTCCATCCAAGATATTTCAAATATAAATCCTGCAAGAAAAGTGAGGGGTATGACAGCACCCATACACCAAGTGATTCTATACACGACATTCGAATATCTGGATCAATGTCTCGATAACGATGCACAAATAACCTTCAAAAAAATGTATTTTAGATGATATAAAAAGAAAACATAAATCAAAACAAACAAGATGATTGGGAATAAATTTAATCATATCAACAGTAATGAGAAATATAATAATTTTGTACCCTTTGAAAACTTTTCTCATCATATCTTCCATGATATTGATTTTTTCATGTGTAGCTGACAGTCTGTTAGTAAGTGATTCTACTCGAGGTCCTTCAGCTGTTTTCTTCTTTTCTGCATCTAACTGTCTTTGGGTGGTATCTCTCTGTGAACTAATAATTTTAGTAACATTGATGAAGGATGTCACAAGTTGAAGTCCCATCAATGATGCAATCTGACGATAAAATCTAGGAGGAGTGCTGAAAAACAAGGTAGGCTTAAAAATGCTACTTGATTAAATTTATTGCTTTTGGATTATATAAAGTACTTACCATGACAAGGCAATAATGTAGTCCAAACATCTGTCAAATAATGTCTGATCAAACAATGGCCCATTCTGGCATTCACTGACCAAATTATCCAAGAAATATAACTGATTATCTTTGAAATTCTTGAAGTCCCTTTTCGAACTCTGATAATCTTCAACTTCTCCCTAAATCGCAAGGTGTTAAGCAAAATCTGGATTATCCTTTAGTCTATTTCAATTTTTCTTGGCATCCATTTTACATGGGATTGTGATGGTGCTTTTGTGGAAGAAAATAATCGGCAAACTGTGTGTATGCAAGAACCAAATACTCCTAAAAATATCAATAAAAAACTCACACAAACAAGATGAATAAGAAAAGGATACATTTCTTGCCAATTTTACAAGAGCAACTACCACATCATCAACATCGGTCTCGTCTACATCCTCTTCTTTAAGAAGATATTTTGCTCCACATGCCTGTCCATAATATTAAGCTAAAAATAGCAAACAAAGTGGAGAAATCCAATGACATCTACTTGATTAAAACATAATATAAAATAACCTCAAAGAGCATGGTTAAGAGTTCAGCCATTGCAGACTTTTGGTTCTTCTCATATTTTTCAACCCATCGTTTGACTACATCAGGTATTTCTTTCCCTGCACTTTTAATAACCTCTGCAATACAAAACAGATGAATTTTGTTATCCTGAGAGCAAAAACAATTATCAATATTCACATCATGAGATAAAACCAATAACATCAAATGTGTTAAATCAGTCTGCACTCCAACTCCATGAAAATGCTTTCGTGCAAATGAGCATAGAAATGCAAGAAAGGTTGCTGCAACAGCTATATGAAACTACGGTTTTATTTCTTAAAAAAATAATCAAAACTGTACCTGCTTTTTAGACCCCACCTCCAGAGGAAAAGAAAAAACAAAATGTCATTGAAACATGATCAGCATATACCAAATAATAAAAACCTCTCCCAAATTAACAATTTCTAAAAACAGTTCTGACCAATAAAGAATAGTAAGTCAATTTCAAAGAAACCACAACCTCTAGGGAAAAACAAAATGAAATAAGAGAGACCACTGGAATAAGATAGCGGGCAAAGTGGGGATCCCAAAACAAGAAACATCAACTAGCACTTCAAATTTAAACAGATTTATTCTCAATTCTAATTCAGTGGGTACTGCAAAATCCAAATACCATATTCACATTACTACATAACACAGCACACATTACTCAAATTAACAATATGGAGAATGAGGCTACCAATCAGACTCATGTTGGTCCTCCGAGCGGCTGCAGCCGAAGTCGAAGCACCTTCGGTAGCCTTATTCTTCTTAAATTTCCGGCGAGGCTCTTGGAAGTCATCTGAAGATTCTCCTCTCTCTTCCTCCAATTCATCCCCAATTTTGTCCGTGCGAGTGAAGTCCGCTGACCTAACCGGAGCCCTAGGCCTTTTCTACACAAGCACAAGCAACGTAAAAACAGTTAATTAGGGTTCGATACCACATCTGAAGAAATATTAGGTCAGTTAGTTAACCAGAGTTTAATTTAACTAACCGATCGGCGAGTCGGAGGCTCCGGCGGCACTGGTTCGTCGGCCATGAGTTGCTGATAAGGAAAATAGGTCGCGCCGAGCGAATAGCAACGACGAGTGAAGACGTGCGAAGTGTGAGAAAATTTGATACGAAGAAGGCGAGTGAAAAAAATAAGGTTTTTACCTGTGGGAAAATAAATAGGGAGGATGCAGCGGGAAAGCGAAAAGATAATTTCACTGCCTGGCGCCATTAAATGTTTTTTTTTTCATTTGATAATACTGTATGAAGAATTTTGAAGTAAAACGAAACAAATGAAAGTAAATAAATTTATTAACGGCTTAAAAGAGGTGACAAAAAAATATTTCAAAACTATTTTGTAGATGTTGTGTTGTTGCAATAAAATTTGATATTAGGGTTTTCCTTGTTAATTTATTGGCATAATTACAAATTTTACCAATGAATCAATGATGTTTGGGGTATTTACTATTAATCGAAAAATAATGAATCTAAATCTTCATTATGTTAATACAACATCAAAAAATCAATTTTCATATGAAATGAGATAAGAGAAAATAACTTCAGAATGATCATTGTACACAATGTTAGTTTGACACAGAATCTCTTTCATCAAAACCTTTTCTATTGACTCACATAATTCCTCATAGTACGTCTTTCGACACAGATTGGAAACAAATCATCTATGTTTAGTCGACAAGCTCCGACGTTCAGCTTCTTTCTCTGCAACCACCACATAGAACTCTGAGCCAAGCATCTCATGCACATCTAGTTCCAAAGAAACACTCAGGTCAACAATTTCCACAATGACGTCCACGGTGACCATGAATCCTAATTTGGACAAAACTCGGATGGCATTAGCAGCCCGGCATATGTTTTGCCTGGTGTCAAGTGGAGTGTGTGTTTCTTCTTCTGCTTGTTCATGGCCCATTGTGTAATCCATAGATTTCACAGTTTGTTGCTGTTCGTTTTTTTCTGATGGGTCATCGACTATGTCATCATCTCTCACCTCGACATGCTCACCAACCCAAATGAATCCGTTGCATCCGAGTATCAAGTCAATTCCATATTTGTCCAGTTGGTGGAAATGTTGTTTGCGTTTCTTGACTAGGTAAGGTGGAATTGTAAGTAATTGGCCTCTCTTGAGCTGCATCAAAAAAAAAACATATCAACTGCTGGAGAAAAAACCGTAGATGGTAGATCTATCAAAAAATTCCAGGACGACTTCACCCGGCTAACAAGGAAAATCGCACCAGCCCAATCATACTATGAAAGATAGTAGGGAAAAAACAGCTGGCTCACCGACCGGTCAGAAGGACCATCCATTTCTGGAACTTGAATCGACACATCCAATATCTTGGTCACACTAAATGAGGGAAAGATAGAATGATAAGTGTCTCACCTTTCCATACTTCTGGCTTCTTGCTTGTAGGTGTAGACAGCCGTCGTGCTGAAAACCACGAACTTCAGCCTGAAATGAGTCATCATCTATAACCCATTAGGAACATGAAAGGAGAAAAAGAAAAGGAATTGAAATCAGTTTAAAAAATTAAACTGTTCGAGAAGGCTTACACAAATAACATCATTTTCTTCAAATATGCTTCGCATGTTGAGTTCATCAACTGCAGTTCTTCGTCTCTGGAAAAAGCATGAAATAATGATTTAAAGGGATGTAAAATGTGTTCAAACAAATAACTCACTGCATTTAACTTCAACTATAAACTCCACGTTCATTATACACTTAAAACTCTAATACATATACCAGCATCATTTTTTTGGAATGTGTGGTATTTTTAAGGGATACGGTTTAAAATGGGTTCAGCAAATAAGCCGCTGCACACCATGTGCTCATGTTCATGTTTAATGTAAATGAAATCATAGGTATCTGAGAATATCTGCCATCAAATTCTAGTTCATGAACTAGAATATAATAAATGCTATAACTGTAAGACCAAAATATCAGAAACTCAACCCGAAACCATAAGTACATGACTAGATTCTTCACATATGAGCTAAAAGTTGAAAATCGTAATCAACAAGCAGATACCTACCTGGATGCCGTCAGGTAAGTTCATAGAAGAAAGCATGAGCACTGCATCCTGGCTGAAGTTGATTTCTAATCTCCAGCGCTTAGGGGCAACCTTGACACACAGAATAGCGCATGTTCAAAAAATATTAATTCAACCATTCAAATAAAAAATGGGAAGAAAAAAAATATTATCACAAAAGATTATCAAAGTACACAATCCATAGCAAGCTAAAAAAATCAGATTGTTTGAATAAAAAATGGAAATCCATAACTAACATTACTCCATAAAGCGGAATTATCGCTTATCAGAAATGACATTGAGTATATAATTCATGAAAAACTAATTTTCAACGGTTAATCGTATTTTCACCTCAATAACACGGCCGATTATGATATCCCCAGTCTCAGGCTTGTACCTACCACACCACAAAACATTTAAAAAAAACTTCAAATTTGTTCTTCAGCAGAGCATATTATACAGTATTTGCAATCAAAGAATATAATAGAACCTAGCTCTCAAAGCCCGAACGAAAACGAGCTTATTCACACGCTCCACCACTCCACAGACCGTCGCCACCAAGCGACCGTCCATATCCCCCGTCCCATGGCCCCTGTAGCACCGCCGTCAATTCAATACCAAAAGTAAGTTAAATCTCGGAAAATTTTAATAAAAAACATTATGAAAAACAGAAAAATGAATCGGTTGAAAATACTTGAGAATGGCGTCTTCGTAGTTGACGGAAATGTCGTCGGAGACTATGACGGATGAGTCGGAATTAGCTTTGGAGGAGAGAGATTCTAGCTGCTCCAACGCTCGCTCGAGCCTCAGATTCTGGCCTTTGTTTAGAGACAACTGTAAGCCTCTCATGGTGTTTGGCTGATAGAGAAGGTATCGCGCTTTGATTTGAAACCCTAAAAACCCTAGTCGCGAATTGGGAAATTTGATTTATTAAAAATTAAAATTACCGCCCTGGTTTCCTGGGCTTGGGCTAATATCCAACAGTGGGCCGACTTAATTCAACCCGCTTTTTTTATTTTTTATTTTTTATTTTTTATAAAGAGGAGAAATGAGCAATTTCACTTCAATAAACAAATACTTCAATTTTGGACAATGATCAGTGATCACAAGCATGAATTCAACACAATAACCACATACAAAAATATACACACACTAATCTTATTCTGTTGAAACCATACAGAAAATCACACAATCCTTATTTCAATCCGAACACGAACGAGCTCATGAATTTTCCGAATCAAAGCTGTAATTCCTGCTCATAGCTTTCTTCCTTCTCTCGATATATTCGTCCGACTTCTTGTTGATATCGGAGGCCATACTCAGTAGAGGCCTCCGCTTAGCATTCGAACCAAGAACTGATCCCTCATTCTTACTATTACCATTACTGACATCAATCCACCTTCCTGCAGATCCAATATCCTTGTGCCTAAACTCGACAACAATTTCAGAACCCAAGTAACCGTTGGACCTACTGGTGGGCCCGATCCAATCCTTTGGACCATCTTCGATGAGCACTCGAGCTGAGCCAGGACGAGCCGACCGGGCAGGACTCGTGACACCTACAATCAGGTTGATGAGCCTTTGACAGATGCCAAGAGACTGAGAATTTCTATCCATAATGTTTTTTTTTCCTTTTCTGAAGTTGAACTATATAAGGAAAAAGATAACAGATAACGCCCGGTGTCCTGACAAAAAAAACTTTGATCAGTTATCGTCGAGATAGATTCCATTCTTGAGTCGGGACCCACCCAAAAAATTATTTGTAGATTTCATTGCCGACTAGAGGCTACATCGATCCCTTTAATTCAAAAGGGGTGATTGTAGTGCACAATATGCACATTTTCCACGCGGAATGATTGCATTAGATAATGTATTATATTTTAGCTATTTCAAGAGAACAAAGCTAGAAAAAAGGAATCTTTATCGACGCCCCTTGGATCATATATGATGATACAGAAGATGTTCGAAAGGAGAGATCGATAGTTACATTTCATGAAGCTAGCACACTTCATTCCCTAACATGAGCTAGCTGGAGAATACACTAGCCTAGCATCTTTCGCTTTACCCATTCATACTCACCTTTTTTTTTGTTTGGCTAATTTTGTACGCATGATTATTGAAATCGGAAAAAAGAATTTACCTAGAAAACACGAAAAATTATACTATATCAGGAACAGATGACACTAATGAACAAACATTGATGATTTGAGTCGGGATACGATGTTCATATTATTTTATCAATCACACATAACTCAAAATCGGAAGCTTATAATAGCAAGAGAGGGAAAGAAAAAAAAAAAACTCGTTCCTGAGAAGAAGGGTCCTACAAATCATCCACGCTACAACGACGAAACAAACACACAGGCCTCGTAACTTAAAGCTCGACAGTTTTCTGGAGCCTACAGAATCGAACATGAGTGAAAGTATAACCACCTAGCTAACTTAAATTAAACTTTAAAAAAACAGATTACACTAGAAAAAACGCTACTCCAGAAACTTCAAACCCCACGCCAGCCCTTTCTCAGGGGCTACTACTGATCCCAGATTCAGACACAGTCTCAGATTTACGCGCATCAACTGTAGAAGGCAGTGCGAGAAAACGCCCCCTCTGAGCCCTGGGCAGGAGATGCTTTGCGTGCTTTCTCGACCCGACGGCCCACGGAAGGAAAACGCCGGTCCCACCACGCGGGACCCTCCTCTGGCTCATGACCATCGGCCGCACGGGTGCTAACATCACGACAGGTGTCCTCAGTAGGCCCCACTTGGGCATCATGTTCATCGGCCCGTAGTTGTTGGGGTATGGTGTGGGGACCACAGCAGATGGAGGCTGTTGCCATAAAGTCAACGCCTTTGACATTGGGGATATTATCTCGGGCGGGTGGATGTTGTTTTCGGATTCCATTCGGACTCGGAAGAAAGTGATGCTGACCCTCTTGTGGAGAGACGAGCACATCACGTGCCTTGCTGTGTCTGAACTGTTTCCCCTCATGACCAAAAGAGACCTGAGGATTTTGTTTTTTACATTTTAGAGGAATTTCATCGATGTTTATTCTTTAGATATATGTATACGTACGTACCCTTTGTTGAGGGAAAGCATGAGGGGTCCTCTGTAATTTCCTTCACCGTCGCTCACGAGCGTACGGCCGAAAGCCATGGTTGACTCGGAGAGGAGGAGAGTCGAGAGAGGCTGGTCTAGGTGGGGTGGTTTCAGAAAGGGGTGAGAATATTCCCCCTGCATTTATCATGAAATGTGTTTGTGTTTATGATCCGCGATAAATGTTTTAGACAAATAAAATATATATACCTCGTCAAAGAAGTTAATGATGCAGCTGTTTGGCCTCCTGTTTTCTGGAAGTAAACGCCACTGAATCAAGTGCTCGATTACGCCTTGGAGCAGAGATGGGATTGGCTCGATATAGCCTGCACACACAGTAAACACAATTTCTAAATATAAACTTTTCAAGAAGAATTAAACAAAAAAAAAAAAACTATTACATACTTTTCTGGAGTTTATTTGTTTCATCTTCTTGTATCTGCCCGAAAATGGGAACCCCGAGCTGAATCAACTCTCTCTTGTTTCCCTTCGTCTGCTGGTTATACAAAATGAAGGTCTCCCCTGAAAACCGATCAGCAGCCGTGAATTAGGAATAGAGCTGATCGCATTAAATGAAATCGCAACTAATTAAAGAGTATATGAATTCAATATCCTAGGTAACATTTAATCATAACATAAATGAATCACATATAAAAGCATGCATGGCGAATCACAGTGGCCACCTGAGAGTTCACCGTTCTGACCAGCAACTCGGAGTTCATTGACAAAGTCGTTCAGCTTAGACAGCTCGACATCAGTGAATATGTCTTCGTATAGCTTAAGACCTCTGACGACATTCACCTGGCAATATCCGAAATAATTAATGATATTCAGACTTCATTTATTTCACATCGAATAAAAAATATACGTAAAACAAATTAAGTAATTAAGGACTTGCCATGTGGCCTTTCACTGGCTCCTTCGCCACGAACCCTTTAGTCATCTTGATCTGAGCGCGACGCGTCTCACACAGATCGTGGTTGGAACATATGTCGACATGCTCTGGCATGGGATGCACTTCCTGAGACCCTGAACCATACGACGACATAAAGACAGTTATATTATCGGCTATTGATCGAATCAAAATTAATTCCTAATTAACCTCACTCTGCCAAGTGCCAAACCATGCACGTAATCAAAATTAATTCCTAATTCAGTATCAAAACAAGCAGAAATATTACACAATCTCGTTTAATTAATTGAAATAAGATTAAAATTATAGAACTGAGCTTAATAGGGGTGTGAACTGAACTGAACTTGTATATCGATCGCCCCGACCACTTGTGTTTGGTGTTTATTTCTCTTGGGACGAACAATGTTTATAACATACAGAGAACCTCTGATTAAAAGTTTCGGTTACTACAGTACTACTTGTGCTGTTGGTTCAGTGTTAACTAAAGGACCCAAATTTATTTCTCTCGGGAGAAGCAATTTATATTGCACATACACAACAACCTCGGACTTCGTACTTCCGCACAGCAAGTCAGCAACTAGTCTTAAATCTTATTTCACTAGCTAGGTCAATCTTTCTATCCAACAATATAGAGTTGGGAACAAAAAAAATCCTTTCTTTTTTTCAAACAAGAAGATAAAGATACTCCTATAGCACCAATTTGCTGTACCAAGTTCCACTACCAATTCCCACTTACATACCCAGACAAAATGGTAAAGATACCTTTCATAGATTATACTATATATTTATTTATATTCAAATAAAAATTGGAATTCAATTCGATTCAAATAGCAAAATAAACATATTAAAATACCCCATCTTCGGCGCCACAACACAACTTGGAATTCGTCCTCTTTTCTTTTTCAAATAATTATACTGTACTATATTTTTTTTCCAAAAATAGCTAACTGTACTTTAAATGAATATTTAAATTTGTAAAAGGTGAATTGAAAAAAAAAAATGTGCACATATTTAAAAGGAAGAAATACTGCTCAAAGGAACAGAGGAAGAAGAGAAGCAACATAGGGATCCGAATATCCCATAATTTAGAGGGGGAGAGAATTGTCAAATCGTGGGGCCGACAGACTCCGTCAAAGATCGACGGCCGAGAGCACACGCCGCCCATCAATTAAGTCAATAACAAATTAATTGTAGGAGATTTTAATGGTACCTCACGCATCTCCAGGTGGACCTCCCCTTTTTTTAACAACAATAATAATGCTGTTACAAAAACAAACTTTGTTCAACTGCACACTGTTCACAGCCCGCTTTACCTTCTCGATTTTCTAACTGTCCTTCAAATCCTCGGGAAAATACCAACCGCTTTCATCACCAATGGAAAATTGAAATAGAAATAGATAGAAACTAATTTATGGCATTCCTATTATAATATTAATGAAAGATAACAATTAATGTGAATTAAGAAAAAAATCATGATAGATTCGAAATGGATTATAGACGTTTTGTACTAAATGCTATAATCGAGATGAAAAAAATTTTGATCGGAAGATCCAACGACGAAGAGCTTGTAGATCAGTGTGATTGATTTTGAAAACACGATTAATTAATTTAATTTAATTAAGGAGTAATTAATGGAGTGAATTAAATTAAATTAAATTAAATTAAATTACCTGTGTCAGTGATTTCAGAAGTGAAATCGTCATCAACCACCTCACCCCCGCCGCCGCTCTCATTACTCTCCACCGAACATTCCAGATTCGACGACTCTTTCTGTTTCATCGCCGCCGCCGCCTCCGCCGCATCGTTCTCGTCCGCCTCGTTCTTCTTCGCCTTGGCCTCTGAGACTTTCTTCAGCTCGAGCGCCACGTCAGCGATCGAGTAGTATTTCTGCATCTGGAGGATCGGGATCCAATTCAGCCGCCTGCGGTGGATCGCCGCGAACGCCGATTCGTAGGCCGCCGCGCCGTCGACGACCTCCAGCTGCGTCAGGTGGCCGCAGAGCGCGTCGATGATGGCGTTCGCCGCCGCGAACTCGCCGCGGAACCACGCGATGATCGCGTCCTTGGCGTACGCCTCGGACGCCGCCGTCATCTGAGGCTGCGGCATCGATGCCGGCGGCGGCACCTGCACCGTTGGCTTCAGAGGAATCCGATCGCCCTGCGATACCACTCCCGCCGCCGGCGGCATTCCGAACGATCTGGTTCAGGTGGAGAAAAAAAATGGAAAGGCGATTGATTTCCTTTTTATCCTTTCTCGAACGCTCTGAATTTTCGATTTTCGATTTTTTATTTTTGATTTTTTTGTTGTTGATGTTGTTTTGAGTGTGTTTCGTTCTGTATATGTATTTTTCGATTGTTAGAGAGCGGAAAAAATAATAATAATAATCGAGGAGTTAAAATAAAGGTGGTGGTGAAAGCGAGGGTTTGGGGCGTGCGGGGCTTTAGGTGGATTTATATGGCTTAATTGACCGTACCTCTGGGGCCTACCTGATGACGTGTCACGTGTTTTAAGAAATACATTCATTCATTTTATAAAAACAAGATTACTTTACTTTATATAAATGTTTCATTTTTTTTTATTTTATAAAAACAGAATCATTTTACTTACATTTATGTTTCATTTTTTTTCAATTTTAAAATATAATTGTACTCTTAATTTATTTATCTATTTTTTCAAATTTATCTACAAATAATTTATTTTTAAATTTAAAAATATATTTATAACTTTTTTAAAAAAAAATTAAAAAAATATTAACAATTTTTAAATAAATGTGTTAATAATTGTCTAAAAATAAAAAATCAGAACAATTAACTTTATGATTCATATCAAACATCTCTAATCAGGTAAAATATAAATTGTGAGGTAATCTCGCGAGTAGCAAATACTTATGGGAGAGAGCCAACAGAAGTCCAATCGAAATTCAAATTTTGCGTCGCCGTAGAATTACACTTACATCACCACAGGTTTTACCACTCACTACAGTTCTGGAGCAAGAGAATCCATACTTTTCATTAGTTCTGGAGCAAGAGAATCCATACTTTTCATTATTTTTAAGTAATTTAATATGAAATTCATCTAAGTGATTTCAAATTCTGAATATTATTTTTAGTGTGCAATACATAATTACACAGTTTTAATTCAACATTAAATATTTCAAATGGTCTTTAATCCCACTTACACACTGTTTTATCTTACAAGTAATTAGATATCAAACAAAAAACTAATTAATGTGGTTTCGATACAATTTTTTTATCATTCATTTATTCATTTATTATTATTATTAATAATAATAATAATAATAATAATAATAATAATAATTTTATTACTATTACTACTATTATTATTATTTTTTATTATGTAAGAGACACACGTACTTTGAGTACCGAATTCATATAGACAAACATCCAATCATAATTAAGTTGTCCTTATCTTAATTCATTGTCATGAAGATTTTGAGTGAAAGCGTCGACTTTCAATTAATTTAAAGTTAAAAGTAACAAAATCCTAAAAGAAAAAAACAATTAATTATAAAAAAAAACCCTAAAAATGAATTTTAATTTTTGTTTAAACGTACCTATCCAGGCTATCTTATGAAATCTTGACCATTAATTTCAAAGCAACATTGGGTATAATTAAATCAAAATTTATCTCATAGTTGACATTTATTTATCTTTTTACATCACTTCGCAAGCAGGAGTCTTATTTGCACATTGACGTGATCGAAAGACGTGACGTTTTATTTACTTTTTTTTTTAATTTTTTATATTATATAAATATATTAATTTTATAATAAAAACACATTTTTGAAAATATTAATTAAAATTCAATATTATCAAAACATAAATATTTTTACATTTTTAAAATTTATAAAATGCGCAAGTAATATAAACATCAATTTTAACTATAAACTTACCAATTAAATTCTAATATAAAATACTTATAATACTTTAAAATATTCTATAAACAATTAAAATACTAAAATAAGTTTAGGGTCGTTAGAGCATCTCCAATGGAGAGGTAGAAGTCTACGTGTACTTCTACCTCTCACCCAAAAAGAAGGTAGAAGTCATTGGAGGTGTGCTGATGTGTAAAAGTGAGGACTTCCTGAAAGTTCTGGAGTAGAAGAACTTCTACCCGGGTAGAGATAAAAAATAATATTATTTTATTATTATTAAATGGTTAAAATTTTAACGTTAAGAATCATTTTATATTTGTTTTTTATATAAAAAATAAGAATTTTGAATTATTAAATTTTCTTTTTATATAAAAAATAAGAATTTTGAACTAATTAAATTTGTAACCTTTACGAATTATTTGTATTTTTATTTTATATAAAAATTAATTAAAATTAAATTTTTTGAAATAGCTAACATTTTAATGTTAGCTTATTTATTTTATATAAAAATTAATTAAAATTTAAAATTTTGAAATATACGGATTATTTGTATTTTTATTTTATATAAAAAATAATTAAAATTAAATTTTTTAAAATAGTTAAAATTTTAAAGTTAGCGGATTTATTTTATATAAAAAATAATTAAAATTAAAATTTTAATTTGACTATTATTATTATTATTTAAATATAATAATAAATAAAAAATATAAAACTAGTAAGTGGTGGGAACTATAAAATTTATTTTTGGGGTAGAGCTGTTGGATGAGTTAGAAGTTTTTTTGGGTAGAAGGAGAAAAAGTATGCGTTGACGCACATGTGGCTTACTCTTCACCCAAAACTTAAAATACCACTGGAGATGCTCTTAAAGTGTTTTAATATTTTTATAATAATTTTATAAGTCTTGTGTTATTTGTTTATATTTATTGTGCAATTTATAGAAACTAAAAAACTAATATATTTTAAAATTACGAATTTAATTGTGTAAGAGTAAATAGAAACTCATCACTTAATTTATAGTTAAAATTAATGTTTATATTAATTGCGTATTTTGTAGATTTGAAAAATGTAAAAATATTTACGTTTCGTAAAAATAAATTTTAATTAATATTAATGTGTTTTTATTATAAAATTAATATATATATATATATATATATATATTTATATTTATATAATATAAAATTTTAAAAATAAATAAATAAACATCACTTCGTTGTATCACGTCAACGTCCAAATAACAATACTCCTTCGCAACCAAATTAATTACCCAAACAAAGATAACTTTATTTTCCTCTTTTTTCAATCTCTGAACAAAAGTTACATGTGTAATTAAATGAGTCCTTTTCTTTTACAATATGTTGACATGACATGAATGTATTCTAATTTAATTTGTAATAGCCCGGAGTGAGATTTCAAACTTATAAAATGAGTTGTGTTCAGTCAAGGTGCTACAATTCACAAATGAACATGTACAATACAAGTTTACCGGTATACTAGTAATTTATAAACGAAATTAAATTTCAATTGTAAATAGCGTAATGTCAATTTTATCACATATCTAATATACACTGTATCATGAATTCATTT
Source organism: Euphrasia confusa (assembly GCA_954870475.1). Classification (NCBI taxonomy): domain Eukaryota; kingdom Viridiplantae; phylum Streptophyta; class Magnoliopsida; order Lamiales; family Orobanchaceae; genus Euphrasia; species Euphrasia confusa. Next base: position 1,619,309 of record OX940949.1, read on the forward strand.
AAGTATTGATTGATTGAGGTCCACTCTAACTAACTAAGATGGTGAAGGTGTGCAATTGTGTCTTCCACATAATTAGAATCCACATTGATGGTTTTATATATATACACATAACCCCTCTCCTTTAGCAATCAACGTAATTAACTAGGCGTTTACAATTTGCACTCTTATTATTATGGGTTCACATTAAATATAATTGATTGTTGATGTTTGCTTCAAACAAATGATCGTGTTTCGATCAATTTCGACTCTCTAAATTGAATAATACGAGTATTTTTAAAAAAAATTATCTATTGATTTTTTTTTATCTTTCGTTGTAAATTTAAATTTAAAAGTTGAATAACTTGACATTTATATTAATTAATCATTTATATTAATGAATCGAATATAATTTTTAATATTTTTTTTACTCGTGAACAAGTAAAAATTTAATTTAAATAATATCGTTTCTACAATAGTAACTCAAAATCTCGACGTTTGCTGATATATATCATGTTCTCCAATAAATTCGGTTAGTAACAAAATTTGTCCGCCTACATCATCAAATCGGGGAGTGGTTCTTAGAAGAAAATTTTGATACGTCGTCCATGTATGATATCGTTGGTCCCAATTAAAAGGCAAATGCGTAGGATAGTGAGGTGCGCTTCGGATTCATTTGTGACCACCAAAGTAGCGCATTGCGCACATGGAGGCGGGTGACGAGCGGCGTAGTTTAAGCCATCCAAAATTCCAACGGCTAAAATTCAACTTTTCGAGAGTTCTCTCGGTCTTTAAAAAATTAAATAAAAATAAAAATAGTTAATTAATTTAGTGTATATATTATAAGGTTATGAATGATTGTTTTCTTTATTAAAAAACAGGATCTAGTTTTATCACGACAAAACACTATTATCTCTCGTGTGTATATATATATATATATATATATGTATTAATGTATGTTGTCACTAATGTATATATCTAAAAATTATATTTATTTTTATCAATCCAGAATAAAAAATATATATAATTTTACATAATATTTTTAAATTAAAAAATATTTTTATTCTTATTTTGTTATCTATTTGATTTAAAAAAACATTATTTAATTTTTGTATTCTCTGTCTATGGAAAAATTAAATAATCGTTTTTTACAAGTGTAACAAATATTAAGTTAATAAAAAAGGTACTTGTTTTAACATTTTTTATGGATGGAGTAGTATTTGGCAATAACATCTCATGCATAGACTAAATAATTAAATCAATATAATTAAAAATATTATGTCACAAATTAATTATTGTATTTAATGCCTTTTAAGGTACTGTAGTTAAAGAGCCGCACTGCAATGTTTGGATAATTTTCCTAAAGTAAAAAAGAGGGTTCTTTTCTATATTTGATTAATTGAATTTTCATAATTTATTAGTAGCTAGCTAGAGAATTTAGTTTATTCTCTTTGAAGCATAATAATGTAGTTAAAGTAAGTTTCTATAAAAGTAACTTTAACAAGAGAATTTATGCCAAGCTATATTGTAAACTATATTCCCTTTTTTTTTTTTTTGCTATTTAATTAATTGCAATTTTGTTATTAATATTAAGAAGAGAATAATTTATAGATTCTGTCTTCAAAGTTACTAACACAATTATATTCCCTACATAGATTGATTTTTTGTCAAATTAGCAATGTTACTGCTTTTATGGTTGCATTTAATTACAACTATAGGTTAGCAACTTTCATTATGGTTCACTTGTCATCCTAGCTCATAACTATTCCTTGGTTGGCAATAAGTGTCAAGATTCCATGTGTTGTGTCGATTCGATTAATTTCATGTAAAAAAAATGGTGTTATAGTTCGACTATTATAACCTCGACATGATGATTTCTGAATGCATTTTAATGTGAATTAGAAAGAATCAAATCGGATTGTAGAAGTCGAATCCAACTGAACAAAACAGAATAAATCAACCAAATAAATTAGTATCTCTCTCCTTTTGGTTTTGGAATAAAGTCAATAAATTTTGCACATGAGGGCCGTTACTAAGGTAGCTTTGTTTATAAAAATTTTGGGACATTCATTTTAATAATACATTTTTTCTCTTTTTTAAGATTTTTATTTTACGCTATTTTGTACCTTTTGGCACTTGATTGAGCACATCAAATTATTGACAATTTTGCTCGTGCAATTAACTATATACTAATATACTCCATATAATATGGAGTACTTTTTGGAGTTAACATTTGGGTAAAATTATATATGTGCTTAATTATATAATTGTAATTATTTGCTATTTTTTAAAATTAATAAAATTTAAGAAAAAAATGAATATGAAATTTACCTGACATTATTGAGAAAAACAATAAATTAAATATAATAATATGTACCTACAATTGTTGTGTGATGTAAATAATGTTTTCAGAAACTATGAAGTCAAATTATTGAAAATAATGAGAGTTGGTTGATTCACTATTTAATTGGATATGGATTCTCTTTTATCCTTGCATTGTCTTTTAGTAACTTTTCCATATTCTCTTCTATGCTTGTGTTTAACGGTGGAGATTATAGAATCGTTTTTTTAAAGAGTGCCATGGTCCAACCAAATCTATTTCATGTGATATAACTTGTATTTTTGCCTAAGTTTATTTCATGTGATTTTTTTAAATAACAAAAGACAAAGTGAGTTGATCATCTTGTGGTAAAAAAAAAGTTTTAAGCCTTACCATGGAGTGTATAAAATAGATCAAAAAATTTCAAAGAAAACATAATATTAATATGCTACGTAGCGTCGTGATAAAAAAATCAATAAAAAATATTTGAGGATCGAATGTAAATATGATGGTGTTGAATTTTTTCCAAATTAACTATTTAACACCATCATTTAAACAAATGATGGTGTTGAATCTTTTTCAAATTTACTATTTAATAGATGGAGATTTCAAAAAAAAAACATAAATTTGTTAGTGCACGGAAGTTGGGTCAATAGGCCGTGTTGACGTACACGGACACATAGGCGGAACTACACTGCGGCCAGGGGCACTGGGCCCTCCTGAAAATTTATCACTTGCGATCAATATGATTTTTTTGTAACTTTACTTTTCACTCGCTTGTTGGCCAATGCTATGATTAACACAATGAAGTTTCAAGAATCTTTTAATTAAAATTATTTTAGTAATATTTATATTATAAATTTTCTTTTTATTAATTTTTTCTTTAATTAAAATGACCTTTTGCACATGATATTTTATATATACTACTCGTATTTTTGCGTTTCAAATTAATGTTCACATTTTATTTAAAAAATTTATTTAATGAAATATTTAATATAACATCTTAAATTTTATCTAATTCACATCATAAAAAAAATCAAAATAAAATAATTATTTTTATTTAAATTAAATAAGAAGAAAATATATTAAAAATATATATTATTTTATATAAAATAAAAAATACAAAAGTAAAAAGTAACTAATTGTGATTGTTCAAATCAAGCTTATGAATGTGAGTACTAAAATATTTGATTTAATTAGGTGAATAATTAGCACAAAAATCATCAAAATATTATGGCAAAAATAATATATAAATTCTGTTTTTCTAAAAATTAGTCATACTTCTTTTGTATATGTACAAAAGAATTGTGATTACTTTTTTGCAACTTAAATACATACTATTATAAAACAACAAACAAAAAAAGGTTAACTATTCTTTAATTTTTATTAGAATTAATGAAATTGTCATAAAATTTGAGAAAAAAATATCATAATACTTACTCGGAAAACAAAGTTTGATTTTTCGATAAATTTTTCAATTAATCATACTATTCAAGGGAAATTATCATAATATTTGACTCTCTTAAACAAAATTTCAAGTTCCGTCACTGAACGGACACCACATCTCCATTAAGGTGGCTAGCTATAAGTAACATCAACTTCACTTCACAAATGTACAATCTTTTATTTTGAATATATTAAAGAAATATTAGGAGTGTTGTTTTGTTATTTATGTTAATAATATTCTTTGGTGCCATATGGCGCCATTATTTCATTGATTGTTGGTTTGGAGCTTGGTTGTTTTATCCTTTTATAAATAGGCCCGGGTTTCCTTGTATTTTGCTTAATGGTTTTGAAGGTTATAGCTAATGTTATTTTTTCTTCTTTTTTAAATTCAATATAATATTAGAGTAGTTTCAAAACGAAGAAAAATACGTGTAGTTGTTTATTTTTACACAAAAAAAGGAGTGATACTTTCATTCACTACTCAAATAATTTCGACTTGTGCGGTTGGCCGTTTATAAAAGTTAGGTAATTCCAAACCACCAATTCAAGGTATTATTGTGGCATGCAAGTTATGAGTTGGCTTTTCCCTTTCCTAATTTAGCATTTTTTAAATTACTTTGTTTTATTTTATTTGCACACTCTGAACAAATTATTGTCTCTTGCAATAACTATTTGTGATTGACAATTTAAATGAAATTAGTCAAAAATAATAGTGGTCCTGGCAAAAAAAATCTCAATACATATGATACGGAAAACTTTTGGAGGAAAATTATGGAGCCCCCATTAATTCAAAATTTCCAGACTTATTATTTTCCAATTATGTTTTATTTAACTCAAATTATAGTTCAAATAAACAAAACTATATTTTATAGATTTTTTTTAATTATAATAATTTTTTGTTTTTCAAATTATATGAAACGTTTTATTTATAATGAGATATATATTAAAAAAATCAGGAAAAATAATAAAACAATATTTACATAGTTTCTAGTACTATTTACAGTTGGCATAATCATGACACAATTGAGCAAATGAATCCCATGATCTTTCGATAGTGCTTCACGGGGCCTGTATGTGTTATCAACCACCAACCTTTTCAATGAACTTTTAAACTAGAGTATCATTTTTTAAATTTATAAATGTAATAATAAATCAAATTTAATTAATTGTTATGAAGTTAATTCATTAATAATTATTATCACATAAATTAAAATTACACAGTAATTTTCTTGTTAATTTTCTTTCACCAACCAGTAACCCTTCTAATATTAAATGGATAGAAGTGTATAATTTCAAGATTCGTACGGTTTTTATTTTCGTAATCATATATTTTATCGTATTATGTTCGATTAATGTGCATATATCAGTGCGTACCAATCAGATGTACGTACAATCGATAATTAATTGACTTTGGAAGAATATTGTTCTCCAAGAAAACGTCGCTTGGAAAATACAAACAGAGAAATGTATCCCCAGTCCCCACCATGCCTTTGAAGGGTGCTCACCAAAGAATAGAAAACTCTAATTTGAATTTTCTTTCTTTCTTGATGCGGGTCAATTAATCTGTCTATAGATTTAATAATTATTATAACATTATCTAATTAATATTTTTGTTTTGAAAGTAAAAATATTTTTTTAAGTTGAAAATGTAAAATAATCCGAGAAAAGAGGTAAAGTATCTTAAGTAAAACTAAAAATTATTACATATATTAATGGAGCAGTTGTAAGTAAAACTAATTTTTTTTTTGTTATTTACAAAAGAGTATAATTTAAAATGAAAAAAAATCAGAATACAGTAATTACTTCATTATTTTTTACCGTTCGACTACTATTTTTTTAGAAGAATAAAAAATACTGTTCCCTATATAGTATGATTTTCGGTCACGAAACTTTAAAAAGATTGCTATTATTTTAACATTAAAATAAATCGTACATAAATTATTTTTAAATTAATAAAATTAAACTTGAGTGAGAAAATTTAAGATTATATTTAAAAAAATTATATGTAGAAAATATATTTTAAAATAAAAAAATAAAGCTAGTTATTTATTTTTTAATTGTATTTTTGAAATATAATTTTGTATTTTTATTACTAGATGAACAACAATAATATTTTTAAATTTAATTTTAAGAAAATAGAATTAAAAAACATTTTTTTAAATGGGAAATTTTACTTATGAACTGGTTCAACTTGTACTATAGTTTTCTTTCATTTCATTTTATTTTTTGAAATGTGTTACTAACAACTATTACTATATATAGAATATAGATCATGCGCACATTCAATTATGCAAATTTAAAGTTGACTTGTGCCTCGGATGGATGTGGGGCAGTTATCACACAGAATGTCAGACAACACCTATATATGAATTTTTTTTTTTTTTTTACAAGGAGGAGAGACGAAAAACTCCACCTCACCCGATCGGAGGTCCCTCGATCGGGTAGGATGTAAATCGAGGAATGTGCCCGAATAGCAGACACCTGTGCGAGAGAGCCAACAGGTCGAACCCCAGGACAAACCTTCATAATATTTCAATGAAAATTTGTCCCACCCGAGATTCGAACCCTGCGTCGCCGGGGAATTACACCCACATCATCACAGGCCTTACCACTCGGCTATGCTCCTGGGGACCCTATATATGAATGTTGTATCACATTAGCCTACACACTATATGCAACACCATAGATATTGTTTTCTCCTATCGATCGGGACAAACGAGGAACGATGAATACTCGAGCGACGAGAGATTGTAACGAAATAATTGAGATATTTTAAATCAATGTTGTTCTATATGATCTTGAAATCTCAACAACTCGTTGAATTCGAAATATTCCTTTTTAATATTTATTTATTGGAATTGGAAATCCACAAATTATTTATTTTATTTGCATGTTATTCTATGTTATCTTGAAAATATGTTGTTTGATTTACTAGAAATCATATGATATGATAATTTAATATTTTTCAATCCAGACAATTTAATTTTTAATTAAAATAGTTATCTGATTAATTTATGGGCTGGACACTACATTTGGGCTCGCTAAACAAAAGTGGGCTAATGTGAAATTCAGCCCAATTATATTTTTATTATTATTAGCCCAAGCCCAAATACAATGCCCACAACTACCCAACAAAATCCACACAATCACAAATCACAATTATAAGTTAATAACACCATATAATTTTGATAAAATAATTTCATGCAACTTCATAGAGTTGCCATATTCATTTGAATGAAACTCCCTTATCATCGGCTATCATCGTCGTTGTTGTTCGAAACTTCAGCTTGGCCCGACTAATGTAACTCGACACCTTGTCATTGAAACTGTCTTTCTTCGTTACACTTCTTTTCACAACACTTTTTAAGACGCCGACGCTTGACGTAGTCCTCATCTTGTCCTTGACCTTTACGATGTAATCAGAAAACCTTTTGTTAGTCTTAGTGTGCTCCATCTTCTTACCTCGGTTTTCGTTTTCGAAGCTCCCACTGGCTAAAGTGACATCTTCTTGGTTCGAGAAAATCGTCACATTCTTGTTCCTATCGTGACGATCATACTCAATAGGGATTGTTTTCGTATGGCTTGAATTGTGCACAACGTTACGAGATGCTTTGGTTAGGGTTCGACTAGGTTCCGGAGGGTGTTCGGAGGATCGGACAGAGGGCTGGGATTCACGAGCTCGATGGAAAAGGCGACCTATCGTTGCATTGAACATTTTCTCAACAAGTACTGTAGCTAGTATTCTTGTTGGAAAAAAGAACAATTTCTGATGTTATGAAGATATTAATATCACTCCATGTCAATTTATTAATGAGGGATTAAGAGAGTTAATGATGAGTTTATTGAGTGAAAAGAATCACCACCTAAAATGATTCTCATTAGGCTTATATTCTATAAGCAAGGTATATATGATATTTTATGAAGTTTGGATCATTGATATATATATATAGAGAGAGAGAGAAACATCAACCATTATCATTGTTAAGGAGTAAGGACTACAATAGTAAAATGACAATGCATAAAGGTTTTGTGTGTTTTCAACACGAAGTTTAATAGATATCATACTCTCTCTATCTCAAAAGTTAAATCTATAGTCACACTTTTTTTTAAACTATAATGAAATTCTGACAATAAGTTTGTGACAAGGAGAATATATTTCATTCTCAGTTGGAATATTGCTAATGGTGGCAAAACTAGCCTCAAGGAAAAAATGTTTTGTATGATTTTATCTTAAATCTTATTTGGTAGCAACCATGATTCATGAACCTTATTAAGTTAAGAATCAGATGCTAAGGTTTACCTCAAAGTCTTTACATAAAAAATGATTTATTATATTGTTTCAGGTAATTAGCAACTGAAATGTTCTTTCAGGCCAAAAGACACTTTTGGAAAGAACAAACAATTACAGAAAAAGTACACTTAAATTTGAATTTTCATAACACCCAATGACCCGAATATAATCTTGAAATACAATTTACCCATACAAGAATCAGAAAATCACAAGCAATTGAGAGGAGTTCTCCGACTTACAAAGATGTGCGACAGTGCCCGATATTTACAACTGGAACTAAAAAGATAAAGTATAAGCATCCAATAACATGGTAAAGGTCTGAAGCGAGAAACACAAGTTGAAAATTAGTGTCGGAAAGTCCTGACTGCTTGGTCAATCCGTCTCCGACACAGCGGGCAGTTGGTTAAGTGTGAAGAGCACGCCACACAACAGCACATATGACCACACCTGAAACTCGATCAACAAGCATGTGCTCACTATTCAATTTTCAAATTTCTTAGAGAGAGCTATCAAGAATCTCTGCCGTAAGAGAGGATACAGGGATGACTACAAAAACTAAAAAATGCAAATTTTAAAAATTACAAAAACTACCCTTGAGGATTGAATCAGTCTTACACTCTGCCCAAACTAATGTTCACATCATGGTTGCATCAAATGTTTTAAAATTTTACACCCTCAACTTTTCAAAATTTTACAAATGACCTTCATTTTTGTCTAACTATTTGTAATATTTAGAATATTTGAGGGACGTAGATATAAATGTAAGACGAGAACTTAGGTCATTTGTAACGCTTAACTGATTTTTATTTTTTAACTAGGTCTAACCTGTCCTCAAGGATATGTTTTGTAATTATCCCATTATATAGGGGCATGTACATATATTTAAAAAAAATTGGTTTCACAAATGGAGGCTAAAGCACGCAATACGATTCACAAAACTAATCACAAGGGGCAAGGGCTTACGGGACAAAAACCGAATTGTACTCTTGCTCCAAACAAATCACACACAAGTCTGGCATCGTCGACTTTTCCTTATTGGTAGTATCCGGACCATTCTCAGCAATGTCATCTAACAAGACTTGGTTGTAAAAAGAGTGAAGTCAGAAAAAAAAGGAGATGATGTATTCATATAAGAAGGCATTCAGCATTTTTACCTCCGTCTTGCCCGTTTTTTTTAGCAGCAGCAGCAGCAAGAACCCTACAAAAGACACGTTTTTTTTTTTTTTTTTTTTGTAAAAAGCACACGAAAACAACTACTGTACGTATTTAGGGAAAGACTCGTTATAAGTGTTTTACCTCTTTCTCATTTCCCAGTGGCGTCTTCTCTCCATGACATACTGGACAGCATGCTTAGCGAGTAGATAAACACCAAAAACTGCAAACCCCACAGAGGCGTACTTGTACCATCTGAAGGGAACAAATATATCAAATACACGGAAATTTTAATATTTTTACGAGTATGTAGGGATATTGCTTTGAAAGGAAATTATCAAACCTCGACCATTTCCCAAGATTTGCAATGAGCTGATCAATAGTTTTGTCAGTGACATAAAATGGTCCTTTAAGTGGACGCTGAATCCTAACTGAGCCAATGTCATCCTTTACAGCCTGACTCCCGAAAAAAAAAAACAATAAATACGAAAATCATGACAACAACTCTAGAAATAATAAAATCTCAAACATCCGAGACATTTTTCCCGAAAATGCGTTCAAAATCTCAAACATCCGAGACATTTCAGTCCATTCCAGTTCAGTTCAAACTCATTTAGCGCAGCTCGATTAAGTTCATTTCAAAATAATTTAAATAAAATAAATAAAAAATATTTTGAATCAATAATTTCAGCACAACCTACTGATCTAGTTAATGCTAAAATATTACTTATTTTTTTTAAAAAAATATTTAACAATTTATAAAAATTATTATTATTTTTATAAAAATATTAATTTATTTCACTTCACTTCACTTCACTTCAGTTCAGATCCATTAAATTCAGTTCAATACAGTTCAATCGGTTTCAGCCCAAAAGAACATGTCCTTAAACAAGTATCTTTATTCTGTGTTTCATTTTGTTTCTTGGATCTAACGAGACCCTGTCCACCACTAAATATAATAAGAAGAAAAGGCAGTGTCATTTAAATGAATCATACCTCACCAACAACTGTCAATGGTGTACCAGTTGGAAGAACTCGTTCAATTCTCTTGACTCCTAGCATCTGAGCAATTAAACGAGATCATCAACAGAAAATCAATGAACCAAATATATACAGAACAAAAGATATAATGACGCAACAACCCAAACCTTTAGGCCTTGAAGATAATCTAATGTTCCACGCACTAGGGATCTTCCTGATTCCTCAAATACTTCACTTCCTACTCTAAGTACCAAACCTGAGGCCCCACGTGCTCCAACTACATGAACACGGCCAGTACCATCGTCCTGTTAAATAAAAGCACACCCATCATTCGACCCTAAAACCCTAAGGCGAGACTTACATTTCGTAAAGAATACCACATTTTATTTTGACAGAAAATCTTACAAGGTACCAGGGAACTTCTTTGCACATGGAAAGCATCAAAGCTGAATCTTGTATCCATGATCCAGCGTCGTTGTGTTTCAAAAAGTGTTGCTCTGCCTGCGAATATCAAACAATATTTTTCTAATAATAATTCATAGGGCGTTCTTATTCTTAAAAAACGAACAAATTATTTTCAATGCAAGTTGATCCAATCACCGTTTGTTCAACGATTACACCCCGTAGACCACTGTACTCGCAGCTAATTGGTGTATCTGAACAAACCCTCCCAGCAACAGTGACAACCACAGGCAACACTTTGCTTGCAGCATCCAATAATTGATCTGAGAAAAAAAACACGCAAAGAAAATTAGTGGGAACATACTAACATAATACGATTATATATTGCCTCTGTAATCCCGAAAATAAATAAATCGACACACACACACACACAAGCAAAAATAAATCGACAGCAGGAAGTGAGTTCAAATTTGAAATCAGATACACATAATTAAATCAGACTCACAATCCAAAATCATCAGTATTCAGAAAAAAAAAATTATGGAAATAGAAAACAGAATTTCAGGAAAAGTCTCACTCACCCAAGTCTTTCAACTGCTTAACTCGAGTTACAGATTTCAGAACCTGAGTATCCCTAAACATTCAAAGAACACCGGAAGTAATTTAATCAAATAATACACACACAAAATAAAATAAAATTGCCCAAATAAACAAAACAAATAAATAAAAAATTGAGTATACCTGCCACTGCTCCGGCCGAGAAGATAAAGTGCGGCTGCTCCGAGGCAGCACGTGATTCCACCAACTGGAATCATCTCCGAGAACTCAGACCAAAATTAAACAGAACAATAACTGAAATTAAACAGCGATTGAATTCCACATTACAGCTCCGATTTTTCATCCAGATTTTCGAATGCAATACAGAGGGTTTTCAGAATTATTGAAAGGAGGAATTGAAATCGACGGAAACAAAGTAGGGCTCGAAAGTGAAGAACTTAAAAATTAGTGGGGTGTTGATTGCACCAACAGAATCCAATCCCAAAATTAAACCGGAGGACAAAGCAAAACCGTTACCCCAAGGTTGAAATTACAATTTTGTCCTTCTACTGCTAATATATACTGTAAGTCTGTAACAAATACTGCTACAGTATTTCTAAAAATATTTATTAAATAATTTTAAATATTTTTTCTTAATGTATTTAAAAATAAATTTTAATTGATTTGAAATAACTTTTAAATGTTTGAAAGTGTATTAAAATATTTTTTAGTGATTTTTTAGTGTTTTAAATACTCTTAAATTATTTTTTAAATTATTTATAAGAATTTTTAAATATTTTAAATAATCTTAATTTAAATGATTTAAAAATATTTTATGAACATTAAAAATTATCTTAATTTTTTTTAAAATTGATTTTAAATATTTTTTAAATATTTTAAAGTGTGTTAAAATAAGTTTTAATTGAGTTAAAAAAAGTGTTTTAGCTCAATTGGTTGAGCATTTTAATTGAAAATTCAAAGTTCAAAATCCTATACATTGTAATTGATGTATATCAAAAAAAATATTATAAATTAAAATAAAATTGTATTTTTAATTAAAAAAGTAAAAATAATGATTTTAATTAATGATGGACCCATCGCCTTAGTAAAAGCCCAATTGCAATGACGACAAACGAATTGATCTTCAAAAACCAGGCCCATAAATAGCCCGGTCCCGGCGGACATAAACGACGTCGTAATTGAGCCGCCTGAAAAACCCGAAAAGCCCTAAATCCTCTAAAACCCTGAACCTCGGAACATTTCCGTCTTCAAATTACTTTCTCCTCTCCCAAGCCACTCTCATTCAGAGTACCTCAGAAATGGCGTCCGCAGCAGTTAGGAGTCCAAATGGGAAGCGTTTTTTCACACTCTCGCCGCGCATTTACTCGTCGTGCTGCCGAGGGTCCGCCGTTTCCTCGCCGCTCTCCGCCTCCGAATCGCCGTTCGTTTCGCATCAGAATCCCAACCCCTGGTGGAGATCCATGGCCACCTTCAATCGCACGTAAGGCGCACACTCTAATTTGGTGATAATTTCATCTCATTCAATCGTTTTTACATATTATTTGCTCCGGTGTGTTTGTAATCGATTCCTCCAAAGACGACGATGCCGTTGCGAAAGCTTATTGACATCTGATATGTTCCGTGTTGCAGGAGACTTTGAAATTTGATCATAAAAACATTTTTTTTGTGAGTGTTAATTTGATTGATGCTATTGCTTGTTGGCAGAAAACCCCATGTCAATGTCGGAACAATTGGGCATGTTGACCACGGGAAGACAACTTTAACTGCAGCAATCACCAAGGTATTTGGAAATTGTTAGTACTTGAAATATTCTGTTTCCATTTTCATTTTTTGGAAGTTGCACATGAGCTAGCTCAATTCTCTAATTTTTACTCGTGTGGTCGAATGGTTGTTGAAATTCATTTGATATGTTTTTATATATAATAAAGGTTTTATCAGAAGAAGGGAAGGCAAAAGCTATTGCCTTTGATGAAATTGATAAAGCTCCTGAAGAGAAAAAGAGAGGGATTACAATTGCCACGGTTGGAGTCCTTTCTATTTATCTTATTCGTGCTGTTCTACTTATGAAGTGTACTTCTACCTGTACACATACTTCTGTTGATTTGCTATGTGTATGTTGAAATTTCAGGCACATGTGGAATATGAAACTACAAAGAGGCATTATGCTCATGTAGATTGCCCTGGACATGCTGATTATGTTAAGGTGGGAGAATTGTTTTTCAAGCCCCATTCAATTTTGTGTAGTAGTTAATTTTTATGGTGAGGTGACCCTACTAATTTGAGATCTTGCCATTTTTTCTTTTGAGTTGGTGTTTTAATATCTGTTTACATGGCGTTGGAAAATGTAATTTTTTATGTGCTGTCTAGATATCAAACAATGTAATTCTCACTGTCTATAGACCTTCAACTCAGAACATGATTACTGGAGCTGCTCAAATGGATGGCGGTATTCTTGTGGTATCTGCCCCTGATGGGCCAATGCCACAAACTAAGGAACACATTCTACTTGCACGCCAGGTTCTCAACTTGACATGAGATTGAATTACATATGAGCCCATAGCATAAGTTTACTAATCTGATTCTTTATATTGTTTTCCATCGTCAATCATTACTCCTAGGTTGGTGTGCCATCACTTGTGTGCTTTCTTAATAAAGTTGATGCCGTTGATGATCCTGAACTACTGGAGCTTGTGGAAATGGAGCTGCGTGGTAAGCTACATTGTTTTGAAAATACGGGTTGATAAGCTTCTTTCTGATAAACACTTTTTAAATATATTTTTTTGTACTTGCAGAATTGCTTAGCTTTTACAAGTTTCCAGGGGATGACATCCCCATAATCCGAGGATCAGCTTTGTCTGCATTGGAGGGTAAAAATGAAGAAATTGGGAAAAAGGCTATCTTAAAGTTAATGGATGCTGTAGATTCATACATTCCAGATCCCGTACGCCAACTTGAAAAATCCTTTCTGATGCCTGTTGAAGATGTCTTTACCATTCAGGTATCTACACATGATTTATTCTACTGCTACTACTTGGTCCTTGAGAACTGCATCTTGTCAAATTTATCTATCTCCTTTGGCTTACCCCACACCACAATCCATATATTTTAAAGTTGAAAATGGTAATGGTCACAATTGTTTTGATATTTTCTCACACAATTTTTTTGTTATGTAATGACATCAATCTGTCATATTTGATCTATTATAAATCTTAATTTTTACTGATGGGGTTGTGGTATTGACAGACAGTAACTAATATATTATTTCCTTAATTCTGTAATGTTATGTGACCAAATAGTCTAATACAATGTCTCTTTCCAGTAGTCTTGTTTTGGGTACAATATGTGATTTTTTATATCTTGCCATTTCCAAGGGGCGTGGAACTGTTGCAACTGGCCGTGTGGAACAGGGTGTAATCAAACCAGGGGAAGAAGTGGAAATTTTGGGACTGACACAGGTGAGAAATAAAGTTTGCATTGGTGTACACGAAAAATATCATCCACCCGTTACTTATTGCCCAAAATTGTGATTTAATTGTACAAAATCTTGGACGGTCCTGGTTTTTGAAATCTTGGATTCAAGTTTATGGTGCTTGACCTCACTGTTCTAGTATCATTTCTTAAGGGCTTCTGTCTGATGTGTTACCTTTGGAACCTTCACATACTATACCATATGTCAAATTGGACTCATTATGACGCTGATGAATCTTTTTGCTACAGAACAAATTTAAAACCACAGTAACTGGTGTTGAAATGTTCAAGAAGACTTTGGATTATGGCCAGGTAAGAAATTGTAGATTGGTTTGCCTTTTAATCTATGATAATTTATTTACATGTGTAACAACTTTCATTGTTGGCTAGGCTGGTGACAATGTGGGTCTGCTTCTACGAGGCTTGAAACGAGATGATATCCAAAGAGGGATGGTTAGTCTCATTGACTGAAGTGTTGTTTTCTGTTTCTGTATGAATTTTTATATGTTCATATTTATCCAAATCCACATTTTTCTATACTTACTGACTTGTAGGAAATCTAGATAAATTATGCGATTGTCCAAAATATGCATTAGAAAAGTGCATCAATTTATGCCTTTTGCTGTGAATGCTAATTGCTGACCGCTGAGGATATTATTGAAAATCATTTTATTTTTGTATATTTTTTAAATGAGTGAATAGTATTTATGATTTTATTTTTTTAAAATAGGATGAAAATTTATGAGAGTGAATGGATATGAGATGGGAAGTGTCACGATTGAAATTGTACAATTGACCTGATATTGTTATCGGTCTTGTAGGTAATTGCAAAACCAGGTACCCTCAAAACATACACAAAATTTGAGGCAGAGATATATGTCCTCACAAAAGAGGAAGGCGGTCGTCATACTGCCTTCTTCTCAAACTACAGACCCCAATTCTACATGAGGACAGCTGATGTTACTGGTAAAGTCGAGTTGCCTGAAAATGTGAAGATGGTTATGCCCGGCGACAATGTAACGGCTGTTTTCGATCTTATTTACCCTGTCCCTCTCGAAGCAGGTGTGTATAGCTTGATTTTATGTATCTGCTGGTCCATATAATGCAGTAGACTAATTACAAAATTTACCCTTGAGGTTTAACCCTACCAACTTTCAAAATCATAACAAATTACCTCTATGATTTTACTGTCTAACATCTACACCTTCAAAAGCATAGAAAAAATAGTCCACCTTTATAGAAATAATATAGCTCCATTGTTTAAAAGACACTGAATCATAAACCATTTCTGATGCTTCTTCATTATGACCCTGACCTGTTTATGTTCTTTTTAAATATGGCAGGGCAAAGATTTGCACTGAGAGAGGGTGGTCGAACTGTTGGTGCTGGAGTTGTTTCAAAAGTTATGAGTTAAATCGCAATTTATTTTGCCCTTTAATCGTTAGAAGGAGAGAGTACAAGGACCATTGCTCATTAAAATCAAGTCGAACATTTTTCGCTAACTTCAGCTTTCGCATCTTGTTCACAGTGGCATTGCTAGATCCACACACAGTGACTGACTTGTCTATAAAGATGTGTATCTTTGAAAAATTTTCATTTGTATCATCAATAATTGATATTTATCTCACCTATGCTTTGCCCAATTTGCCTTTTGATCTCCTATTTTTATAGGGCTAGTTATGTAAATTCACAGAGAAAATGCCGAACTGAGTTCAAAATAATTAAACACAATACAAACTGACCTCAACAAAAACCTTATTCTTAAGAACACTTAAAAGTAATACTACAAAACTCCCACCAAGTACAAAAGTTCAAAAATTATTCTAACAAGCTATTTAGCATAGTCATGGATAAATCGATATACACAAGTAACACAACGATTTACGCCACCTTCAACATGACAACAGCAATCAATGCAGCTGCACTAAAGCATATATCCTTCAAATTCCTATCCAGATTACCCATCATCTGCTCTTCAACTGAGGACTGGATTTCTTCAATGAGAGAATTACATTTTTGCCCTGCTGCTTTCTGCTGGCAATTGTGGACAGAAGGCTTTCACATGCGTGAAGGTAGCTGTCGGAGACTCGGAGTAGATATCCCTCTCTTTACCGGTTCTTGCATTTGTCTTCTTCTGCGATGTCTTTTCATTTGCTTTATCATGGCTGCATCAGAAAGTGTATAACGTAAGCTCCAATAAGAACCTTTTATTTAGGGCATCATAATCAATAATCATCATTTTCTTGTACAATACATGAATTCCCATAATTTTTAAGTACTAATTATAGTTAAATGAATTAGAAGCTGGAAAAAGCAATCTCGATTCTCTCTTACCTCTTTAAACTAGCTGTCTCATTTGCAGAAAATGGGGCGGATCTGGAGCGGATCGGCATTGATCCGTACCCGTTTAATATTTTAAATTTTCGATCCGTATCCGCTCCGCGACCCGCCGGATCATCGAAAGTTCGATCCAAATCCGTATCCGCCGGATCAACGGGTATCCAACGGGTTTTCCGATCCGTTTATAATAATAATTTTTTATAATTTTTTAACAATAATTTTTAACATTTAAAAAATTATAAAATAAAATATTAAAATTTATTAAACTAAATTAAAGATTAAAATGCTAACAATAATAATCAATATTTTTATATTACACAAAATGAAAATTTTAATATTTTTTATTAATTAATTATAAATTATTTAATTATTATATAGTAACTAAATACTATGTATAGCTATATATATAATATTTGGTACGGGTCGGGTCACTTACGGATCGGATCGGTATTGATCCGTATCCGATCCGTTTATTAAACGGGTAAATGAGTCGGATCCTTAAATTGGTCAACGAGTCAATTTTTACGATCCAGATTCGTTTAAATGTGACGGATCAGGAGCGGATCTGGATAAAACCCGCTCTATTTACAGGTCTACTTAGAAGCACCAGTTTTAGCACGGCGCTCTTTTCCGCCTGTAGGCAAAATATAATTAAGACACCAAATATCTCATCGTACTTTTAAACAAGCACGGCATATTTAATAATAGGAATTGTTTAATTATTTCCGCGCATAAAGATTGTTTTTATATTAGGAATTGTTATCAATAATAGGGTTTATTACATTTTGCAACCTCAGGAATAAGGTTTTTTACACTTTGCAACTTAATCGGAATTTCGTAACACTTTGCAACCCAATGTATACGGGTTTTCACTTTGCAACCTGAATCGGAATATTCGATCGAATATTCCGTTTAAAAGATTTTTTTGTAATTAAAAACACATCTACAGTGGCTTATTACATATTTAACCCCCTAGTCAATTTCAGTCAATTTTATTTATTTATTTAAATTAATATGGAAATTAAAAACGGTATAAGTTGAGGAAGAGGGATTTCATCCCCCATTCACCCCCATTCCATGAACCCAAATTTCAGCCCCTGACGACTCTTGCAATCCGACGGCGTAGAATTAAGAGGGGCGGCCGTGAACAGATCGATGTCCCATCTCCAATCGTTCAAGTCCCATTCCACAACCTTTTTCCCCAAATCAGGGCCGTTGAAATAATGGAGCGAGGTTTCCATTGAAATCGAAATTGAGATCGGAAATGTTCAAGCAAAAGCTACACCAGCACTTCCATGAACCTGAATTAGGAAACCCAAGCTTATAAATTGTCGAACAAAATCTACTTTTCGATCCGGGATTAGAGAAGTGTTTTTTGTCTACTTTTTATTATAGAAAAATAATTTAAAAAAAAAACAAGTATTTATATGAATAAAATGAAGATGATGATGATGAGAAGCGAGATAACTTGCCGGTGGAAGCGGAGGTGAGATTTGATGCGGAAGGGTATCTTCTTCTTCAGCGGAGATTTGGGACACGGAGAGAACGTTGATTTTGTAATGAATTCATTTTCAAATATTTCATTTTTTAATTAAAAAATAATTAATATGGGTAAGTACATTAATACCCCTCCAACTCCATAATAAATGTGCACCCACACGCTTCACTGGAGCGTGTTCTTCAATCTCTCGGAATATTCTATTGAATATTCCGATCCAGGTTGCAAAGTGAAAACCCGTATACATAAGGTTGCAAAGTGTTACGAAATTCCGATTAAGTTGCAAAGTGTAAAAAACCCTATTCCTGGGGTTGCGAAATGTAATAAACCCTTAATAATATTTTGTTTCACTTAAATATTATTTATTTTATTTTATAATTTATTTAATAATAACTGCACCACGATTATTTTGCACATGAATAACTGCACTATGTCTTACTTCAATAACGATAAACCACTAGGTATATTATATAGGGAAATTTTTTATTTTGAGATTTCCATTTTTAATCTTTTAATCTAATTTTAATGGGTAAGTAAAATAAAGATAAAAATGATATTAAAATATTATTATTATTTATAAATACAACTATCAAACTACTTTAAATAATTAAAATAATATAAAATTATAACATTAAATCGTAAAGTATTTTGTAGGGTAGAAGTTATAATTTCAAAAATTATATTAACTTTTTTTCTTCTAAAAATACCTTAAAATAAATAATATTTAAATATTTATATAGATTTAAAAGTAAAAAATAATAAATATGTACGCTTGTTTCCAAATGCAATTGCATCTACAGTACCCATCTTCAGACTATCATCATCTCCGATGCCCTTCTCGTCCGTCTTGGGACATTCTTCTTCAGCAATACTATCCCTCCTGAGAGCCTCCAAAAGCACCAGGAATCTGAACCAACTCCACGCCCTCATCGTCCGCAGAGGTTACGAGCAAGACCACTTCCTGATTGCCCACTTCATTTCCATCTGCGCCGTGCTCCTGCCCTCCAATCTCTCTTACCCCACCACCATCTTCGACGCTGTTTCTCACCCGAATATCTACCTCTGGAACATCTTGGTGAAAGCACACTGCGATAAATCTTGCCTCGATGAATGTTTCTCACTCTTTAGTCGGATGAGAAGGGGGTCGAATGTCGTGGCGCCCGACAAATACACCTTTCCTTCACTGATCAAGGCCTGCTCTAATGCTTTGGCCTTGAGGGAGGGGAGGATCGTTCATGGGATGACGATAAGGTGTGGGACTGAAGGGGATGTGTTCGTGGGGTCGAGTTTGGTTGATTTCTATGGCAAATGCCGGTCGATTGAATGCGCTCGTAAGGTGTTCGACGGAATGCCCATGAGGAATGAGGTTTCATGGACAGCTATGATGGTGGGGTATTTGAATTTAGGGGACATGGCTGCCGCATTACGCATGTTTGATGAAATGCCCTCAAGAAATGAGGGCACGTGGAACGCAATGATTAAAGGGTTAGTGAATTCGGGCGATATGAATAGTGCCAGAAAGATGTTCGATACAATGCCTGTGAGGAGTGAGGTTTCGTTTACTACTTTGATCGATGGTTATTCCAAGAGTGGTGACATGGCGGCCGCGAAGTCCTTGTTTGATGAGCTGGATCGGAAGGATTTAGTTTCATGGTCAACACTGATGTCGGGTTATGTACAGAACGGGAGGCCCATCGAGGCAGTGAAAGCTTTCGGCGAAATGCGGGCTATGAATTTAAAGCCGGACGAATTCATAATGGTGAGCTTGATGTCGGCTTGCTCTCAACTGGGTTCGTTGGAGCTATCAAGATGGATTGAGTCCTATATGAGCAATGGGTCCTTCGACTTGACCCGTCCTCATGTGGCCGCAACTCTCGTTGATATGAACGCAAAATGCGGGAACATGGAACGCGCGGCTTTTCTGTTCGATAAAATGCCCCAACGAGATTTGATTTCGTACTGCTCGATGATGCAGGGGCTGTGCATTCACGGGCGTGGGGCCCAAGCAGTTCTCCTCTTTAACAGGATGATAGATGAAGGTATAAGGCCCGATGACGTGGCATTCACCGTAATCTTGACCGCATGTTGTCATGCCGGCCTTGTTGACGACGGTTGTCGTTTTTTCTACATGATGACTCGTAGATATCTTATTAGTCCATCCCCGGACCATTATGCATGCATGATCAACCTTTTCGGGAAATGTGGGAAGCTCAAAGCTGCTTATGAGCTTATACTGGCGATGCCCACGGACTCTCACGCGGGTGCTTGGGGTGCTCTTCTCGAGGCATGTAGGCTATACTGTGATATTGAGTTAGGGGAGGTTGTGGCAGGTAAGCTTTTTGAGGTAGAGCCTCTGAATGCAGGTAATTACGTACTTATGTCTAATATTTATGCTGAAGCTGAAAGGTGGCCGAACGTATCTCATTTGAGGGTTAAAATGAAGGAGAGAGGAGTTAGAAAAGTACCCGGTCGAAGTTATTTGGATTCGACCTCCCCTGATTGATTCATTCTTCTTTCAAATCTTGCTGGTGTTCAACGAGATCATGGGCTTCCCTAGTTTTTGCACTTTCTTTGACTACAGTTTGTTTTTACGCTTGATCTCACACTATCATGTGTTGGCATTTGGATCAAAGTGGGAGGGAAAGGCACAAGGTTCATAGTCATTTCGGAAGAGCGTTGGAGGGTGGGCCGTACAGTCTAAAATATAGAGGCCAGCATGTGGTGAGTTTCTTAACTCTTGTTTGTGGGAGATGACCGTTGTAGTCAGATGTTCTCGGGTGGCAATGGTCGACTGTATGGGAGATAGTTATTGGTGTGTATTTGGTGTTTGAAATGTTTTATTCTTCAGTACTCGTAAAGAACTCCTAATTGTTGCACAATATTGTTCGGGTTTGACTTTTATGTTATTTGAGCCACTGAAGTAAGTGTGAAAGACCTTTTCTTCATGTCCCCATAAAGAGTTTATGGTGCTTGACCTCACTGTTCTAGTGTCATTTCTTATGGGCTTCTGATGTGTACCATATGTCAAATTGGATTAATTATGACGCTGATGAATCATTTTGCTACAGAACAAATTTAAAACCACAGTAACTGGGGTTGAAATGTTCAAGAAGACTTTGGATTATGGCCAGGTAAGAAATTGTAGATTGGTTTGCCTTTTAATCTATGATAATTAATTTACACTTGTAATAACTCTTATTGTTGCCTAGGCTGGTGACAATGTGGGTCTGCTTCTACGAGGCTTGAAACGAGATGATATCCAAAGAGGGATGGTTAGTCTCATTGACTGAAGTTTTGTTTTCTGTTTCTGCATGAATTTTTATATGTTCATAGTTTATCAAAATTAACATTTTTCTATACTTACTGACCTGTAGGAAATCTAGATATATTATGCGACTGTCCAAAAAATGCATTAGAAAAGTGCATCAATTCATGCCTTTTGCTGTGAATACTAAATGCTGAGGATATTATTGAAAAGCATTTCATTTTTGTATATATTTAATATTTTAAATGAGAGTAGTGATTTATGATTTTATTCTTTTAAAATGGGATGAAAATTTATGAGAGTGAATGGATATGGATGGGAAGTGTCACGATTGAAATTGTACAATTTACCTGATATTGTTATCGGTCTTGTAGGTAATTGCAAAACCAGGCACCCTCAAAACATACACAAAATTTGAGGCAGAGATATATGTCCTCACAAAAGAGGAAGGCAGTCATCATACTGCCTTCTTCTCAAACTACAGACCCCAATTCTACATGAGGACAGCTGTTGTTACTGGTAAAGTCGAGTTGCCTGAAAATGTGAAGATGGTTATGCCCGGCGACAATGTAACGGCTGTTTTCGATCTTATATACCCTGTTCCTCTCGAAGCAGGTGTGTATAGCTTGATTTTATATATCTGCTGGTTCATATAATACAGTAGGCTGATTATGAAATTCAACCTTGAGGTTTAACCTAATCACAAAAAACCCCTACCAACTTTCAAGATTATAAAAACTACTACTCTGTAATTTAAAACACTGAATCATTAATAAACCAGAGATAATTTTGTAACTTCTTTTCTTTACTAGATTAAAACAACTCTAGGTTACTTTTTTATAATAATCTAGAATATTGGTTAGCTCATTAAGTACACACATTTTACTTCTTTTTCTGATGCTTCTTCATTATGACCTGACCTGTATTTGCTATTCTTTTTTTTATTGCAGGGCAAAGATTTGCACTGAGAGAGGGTGGTTGAACTGTTGGCGCTGGAGTCGTTTCAAAAGTTATGAGTTGAATTTTGCCCTTTAATCGTTAGAAGAAGCGAGATACAATGACCTTTGCTCATAAAGATGTGTATCTTTGAAAATTTTAAGTTGTATCATCTATAATTGATTTTGTTCTGCACAATTATCTCACCTATTGCCTTGCCCAAGTTGCCTTTCAATCTCCTGTTGTTTTGGCTGTGATGAAGGCATTCTATAGGGGTAGTTATGTGAATTCACAAAGAAAATGCACAGTTCAAACCTGACCTCAACAAAAAACCTTATTCTTAAGAACACTTACACAGTCATACAAAACTCTCACCAAATGCACAGTTCAAAAATTATATTCTAAACAAAACTATTTAGCATAGTTAGGATAAATCGATATCCACGACAATTTACGCCACCTTCAACACGACAACCGCCATCAATGCAGCTGCACTAAAGCATATATCCTTCAAATTCCTATCCAGATTACCCATCATCTGCTCTTCTATCTCTCCGACTTTGCCGGGACTTCTGCTTATCCTAACAACCGTATCCCTCAGTTTATTGACAGCCCACGAGAGCCAAACAAGGCCCAAGCCCAACCCAGTGCTCAAGACCCTGGACCCACAAAAGGGCACCCTACTACAAGCAACTCTGCATAGAACAGACAGAACCACAGCGATTCCCGTGCCGGCAATACTGGCGGAGACTTGGGTCAATAGGTGGGGCAACTGAGGACCGGATTTTTTCAAGGAGAGAATTACATTTTTGCCCTGCTGCTTTCTGCCGGCAATTGTGGACAGAAGGCTTTCACATGCGTGAAGGTAGCTGTCGGAGTAGATATCCCTCTCTTTACCGCTTCTTGCATTTGTCTTCTTCTGCGATGTCTTTTCCTTTGCTTTATCATGGCTGCATCAGAAAGTGTATTACGTAAGCTCCGATAAGAACCTTTTATTTAGGGCATCATAATCAATAATCATCATTTTCTTGTACAATACATGAATTCCCGTAATTTTTAAGTACTAATTAAAGTTAAATCAATTGGAAGCTGGAAAAAGCAGCCTCGATTCTCTCTTACCTCTTTAAACTAGCTGTCTCAGATGCAGCATGCTTGGAAGCACCAGTTTTAGCACGTGCTCTTTTTCGCCTGTAGGCAAAATATAATTAAGACACCAAATATCTCATCGTACTTTTAAACAAGCACGACATATTCATTAACATCAACATCAAATACCTCTCAAAGTAAGGGACCAACATCGTTTGCCTACTAGACTTATTCGTATTCTTTGAAGTGTAGAAGTTGGAAATAACCGAATGTATGTCACCCATCTCAACACCGCTACAAGTACACGGCAGTTGGCCCAAGAAAGGGTCGTTGAAATAGAGTTCCCGGGTTGGCTGTACAAGACTTCGCAAATGCTGTGCATCATTAAAGCACAATGTTTGCTGAGTAAAATCTGCAACTGGTGATTGAGTGGGACCCATCTTATCGTAAAACATGGATAAATCCAGTAATTGGCCTTGTTCTTCAATCGATTTAGATGACAGCAGCTTCAAGATATTTTCATGCCTCGTGCATCTTTCAGCAATCCCCAAGCTCAAAAGCACCGAATCCGGGTGAGAATCTGTCTTGAAAATAAATAACGAGTCAATTTATACTTTTACTTCATCCGTGTGCCTTTTTATTTAAGAAATTGAATCTTCAATACAATCCTCACGAAGTAATCAACTAACTAATCCCATGAGTGTTAAGAGGGAATTCGTCACATACACGGAAACGAATTATAATCAATACAGTACATTATTGTACAGTATCACTCAAAAGAGACATACTCAGCCAATTTTTTTTTTTTTTGATTATATTTGAGATTATGTGAACCTTGAAAATCAACGAGCGTGGGCCTTTTAGAGGTTGGGTCAACCCTAAGCAAGCGATTCGAATCCAACAATCCACCACTGGATCTCCACTCCTCTTTCTGCTGCAGGCTTAAGTTGAAAGAGTTGGGATTGATCAGGTCTTGATTTGATCCATTATAGGGGAGAAAATGGTGACAATCCTAGAACAACAAAAAAAGAAAAAAAAACTCAGCAGGAGATCAATAAGCAAGATCTCTGAATCACACTATATATATTCATAAGAAATTACAGAATACAGTCGGGTCTTGATGATTCATAAATACAACAGAGTTTTGTACATATTTCAGGCACAACAAACATGAAGATTACTAAGCAAGAGCTCTGAGTCACACCCAATACATCATAAGAAATTACAGTATAGAGTGTTGGGGGAGGGCAGCCTGACCGTTTTTGCCCGACCCTTATCCGTTCAAACAGTGTTTAATCGTTGTAACTAAAATGCAAGAAATAATTGCAATACGAATCGGGCCTTGATGATTCATACAACAGAGCAAATTCTCTAATAATCATTATCAAGATTGAAGCCAAGGTATCTCAAAAAAACCATAATCAAATACGAAAAAAAACTACTTAATTGAATCAAGAAATTAGGAAAAATAAAAAATTGACAAGAACCCGGATATATTTACAGCACGCCCCATCAAACCCAGAAATTTAAACAAGAAATCTTACATCGGGGAATCGGTTAGAAACATGGTCCGAGTGAAACCGGATTGGGTAGCCGTGTGAAGCCATCAGACACAGTTCCACCATCTTCTTTTTTTCTCTCTTTCTCTGAAGAGATAAGAAAACAAGAATCTGGATTTTTCGATTAATAAATTCTAAATCATAATATGAGAAATATAAATTTATGTGTCGACATCTTGACCCTCGAGATTTTTATTCCGAAAAAAATCAAGGCCCTCCTTCATTTGCAGGTTACTGTTCTAAAAGAAAATAAAGATAATGATTATTATTATTATTATTAAATTGATTTTATGTGATCCGCGATTTATTTCGTGTGGTTGCCGAATGATTTTCCAGGTTGGAATCTGAATGGGGACAACTGGACAAAGGTAAGTTTTTTTTGGCTCGATTAAGGTTTTGGATTCTTCTGGCGTGTGGATGAGATTTTCCATTTTTAATCCATTTGCTATTATTACTTAAATAGTTAAATATACTAGTAAGATAATATAGTAATACAAAAGCAACTTATATAATTATATAATAACATCAAATATATAATTATATAATAACATCAAATATAATATAATGGAGTATTTTATTATAGCTCCAAAATATCAAAGTGATTAAAAATAATTAAGTACCAACATTTTTTTCTTGAGCATTTTGGAACCCCAAAAAATTGTAATTGACCTATACAAAAAAATATTTTTTTAAAAAAATATTTGAATACAAAAAAATTAAAAAAAGTTTAGATTATAATTATATTTTAAAGTAATATAATAAGTATAATATATTTTATTTTTAATGAATTAAAATACATATATTAGATGAATAGAAAAAAATGTAAAAATAAAAATTTAATATTCCGTACAACTATACTACTACTTGTTACAGTTGGCCCCACTCTCTCTCCAACCGCCATTCTTTCTCTCTCTAGAAAATCCCCGACCCCAGCCGAAACCCTAGAATTCGAGGATTTGAATTTCCAGTTCAAACAGAAAATGCGAGATTTTCTCGCCATCGCCCTCAATCAAAACCCTTAATCAATTTCACAATTCAATTCGATTCATGTATATTTTTTTGAATATATACTAGCATTCGAATCAGAGCTTTGTATCGTCTATGGCGGGAATGGGTACGGTTTACCAGGAGACACTAAAGCCCTCGTCTTCGTCCACGTCTCCATCTTCTCCGGCGGTGACGACGTCGACGTCGATAACGGAAACGGTAAACCGTTCTCACGATTTTAAGATCACGGGGTATTCCCTGTCGAAGGGGCTTGGGATTGGGAAGTACATAGCGTCTGATACGTTCATGGTTGGTGGGTATTTGTGGGCAATTTATTTCTACCCCGACGGGAAGAGCTTGGAGGATAATGCTACCTACGTGTCACTTTTCATCGCATTAGCTAGCGAGGGAACGGACGTCAGGGCTCTTTTCGAGCTGACCCTTTTGGATCAAAGTGGGAGGGAAAGGCACAAGGTTCATAGTCATTTCGGAAGAGCCTTGGAGGGTGGGCCGTACAGTCTAAAATACAGAGGCAGCATGTGGTGAGTTTCTTAACTCTTGTTTGTGGGAGATGACTGTTGTAGTCGGAAATTCTCGGGTGGCAATGGTCGACTGTATAGGAGATGACTGTTGTAGTTATATAGTTATTGGTGTGTATTTGGTCTTTGAAATGTTTCATTCTTCAGTACTCGTAAAGAACTCCTAATTGTTGCACAATATTGTTCGGGTTCGACATTTATGTTATTTGAGCCACTGAAGTGTTATAGAGCTTTCTTCATGTCTCCTAAAATGCGAAAGATCATTTTTTGTAAAAAGAAATACTTACATTTAGTTTAAATTTGGAATTGCAGGGGATATAAGCGTTTTTTCAAAAGAACTGCTCTGGAAACATCAGACTATCTGAAGGATGATTGCCTTCAAGTTCATTGTTGTGTTGGCGTTGTTAGATCGCACACAGATGGACCTAAGATCTACTCAATCTCATTGCCCCCATCCAACATCGGACAGCATTTCGGACAGCTTCTGGAAAGTGGAAAAGGAACTGATATAAATTTTAAAGTTGATGAAGAAACTTTTCCCGCACACAAGTTGGTTGTTGCTGCTCGTTCACCGGTATTTAGAGCTCAATTATGTGGTCCAATGAAGGATCAAAACACACAGTGTATAAAGGTTGAAGACATGGAGGCACCGGTTTTTAAGGTATCTATGTGAGCCCCTTTTTTAGCCATAGCCAACCAATTTTTTATGGATGTTTTTGTGTAGTTGATTATTGAAATTTTACTCCGTTTTATTTATGGTATACATCTGCTCACTGTATTTTGAAGTAGTTCTTATTTGTTCTCCCTCTGATCATTTATGATGAGTTCATAATTGATGCTGCAAATATTCATCATGAATTGCAAATGGTCAGTTTCTGCTGGTCAGTTCTTAAGTGTAACAATTTTTTCCCTTGCTACTGTTTATCCAAATCGATTCTGTTATTTTTATTTTTATGACCTTCTACTTTGTCGAGGAAGTTAGCTGATATGATTATTTCATTGATCTATTTGTTCCATGAGTGATGAACATGTACATGAAAGATTGGAGATGTTTCACTTTTTTTCCATTGGGTAGATTACTGCATTGATTGATATATTATTGCTATCTTTTCTCTTTTTCATTTTTGGAGTTCGTTGGTACCTTGCAGGCTTTGCTTCATTTTGTCTACTGGGACTCGCTACCTGACTTTGAAGAGCTTACTGGGATGAAGTCGAAATGGGCCTCAACCTTAATGTCTCAGCATCTATTTGCTGCCGCTGATCGCTATGGTTTAGATAGACTCAGATTACTCTGCGAGGTTAAGCTCTGTGAGGATGTTGCTATCAATACAGTCGCTACAACTTTAGTACTAGCAGAACAACACCACTGTTGTCGGTTAAAATCTGTTTGTCTCAAGTTTGTTGCCCTACCTGAAAATCTGAGAGGTACTTCTGTAGTCTAGCTTTATAGCTTTGTACTACTTTGCATGGTAAAATGAAATAAACTAGATTAAAAGAAATGACCCCATAATTTGGGATAATTGCAAAATCTACCATTAGGTTTGTGGGAATTACATATAAACCCTTTTGAAAAAAATTAAATTAATCATAATTAAATACTTCACCCTCAACTTTTATAGTTTTATTATTTTCACAAATATCCCAAGTTATCTTGTTTTTCTGTAAATACATTTAAAACTCAAGGGTGGTGTTTATAATTTTCCATTTTTTTTCAAATATAACACTCGCATATTTATGAATTAGTAGATTTCAGATGTTAAATGACTTGTGTTGTGTCACTTGTGTGCGAGAAGAATAGTGACGGGCTCACAACTTTACCGTCTCATTTTGTCGGGTTGCTTTCAACTGCACAAAATTGTACTAAAAAATTATGATCTGTTGTGCCTTCTATCCAGAATTTATCGTATTCAAGCCTATAACCTTTTTACGATTTACTTTGCTCTGATGAGATGACTATGTGCAGCTGTCATGCAGACCGATGGTTTCGAATACCTGAAGGAAAGCTGTCCTCATTTGCTGACTGAACTATTGGAGTACGTTGCTAGGATCAACGAGCACTCCCTTGCTGCCGGGAAGCAAGGCATTGTAGGTATACTGGACGGAGGTGATATCAATGGAAGGCGTGTGAAACAACGATTGTAGAAACTTGGTAGCACTGTGCGAGTTGGCTTTCAATAAGCTGAGAAGGAGGATATTAACTTAGATCGTATTTTCGGATTTACAAAAAATGAAATTTGCTCCGTGCACATTTTTTTTTCTCATGTGATACCTTTTTAGGTATGTGCTTCGGATCTTATTTGTACTCTGTTGTAAAATTGGAAGCTGTTGTGAAAAACAAACCGTGTAATTTCGAGAAAGAAAATAGATTTATTGTTGAGTTGAAAATCAGAATGCTAACCCGGTCGGGATGTATACATAGGTCTAATGTTTAAACTCAATTATACAGTAATTATATTTTTACTTTGCAGTTCAATTGATCTTTCTGACTTACTATTGTTGAATGCTGTATATTTTTTCTTAAATCGTTTTTAATATTTTATATTTTAAAAAAATATTATAATATTCGAGTAAATTAACTGGAATATATAAACTGTACAAATTAATGATTTCGAGAGGACTATATCGTGCAATAAATCAAACTTCAAGGGCTTTTCTGCAAATCCTTTTCTTACTCTTTCAAGGGTTCTTATAATCGCGTATTTTAGAGCCTCCATTATTTATCGAGCGCCCTGCAACTTTTTCGAAAAACCCTGCGCATCCGAGAAGAAACCTCGCCCGCAGAAACAAAAAATGGTATCGTTTATTTTATTTTTATACGTTTCAATTGTTCGGATTTTAATCTCTGGTTCTCCGTTTTGGCAGTTGTTCTTCTCGTATTTCAAGGATTTGGTCGGGAGAGAAGTTACGGTGGAATTGAAGAACGATTTGGCGATCAGAGGAACTCTTCATTCTGTCGATCAATATCTCAACATCAAATTGGAGAATACTAGGGTTGTTGATCAAGACAAGTACCCTCACATGGTAATTTTTATTTTATTTTTAAATATATGTATATTTTCTGCAATTTTTAGGGTTTTAATTTTGAGGAAAAAAAAACACTAGAAATTTCTGTTCTTTATAATGCGTTGATGAAATCTCGCTGTGATTATGGGTTGAATTTGGGTTGAAGTTGAATTTTTGGGTGATTTAGGGTGTGTTAGATTGTGTGCTTGGAAACCTTTGGGGGTTGAATTTGTTCTTTGTGTTGAACGATGCTGTGTATTGTATGATTGTGGCCTGTGGGTTTTATCTTGTTCAAATTCTTGGAAAGTTGTACTAAGAATCAGCATATTTTTTGTCGATAAAGTTTCGTAGGAACATTGTCTAGGTTGGAGCTAGTTTTCTCAATTTAATTTTGAACATTTAGCAGAAACTTGCATTTTCTTTCCCTAACACAGTATTTAGACAGATTCAGTTATTAGGTAGTGTTTTGTTTTTCTGTTATTTGTTTGTCAAGATTTTGTAGTTGAATACTACTTCTTTCGACCACCCATCTTCGACAAGGGCTTTTGGTTGTTTATTGTATTAAACGAACTTAACTGAATATCCCAAAAGAGCCACATAGAAAAGCAAGTTCTAAGTGTTGGGTTCTTATATGTTAGACAATTGATGTGATCTTAATGTGAAATTCTAGCAACTGATTGGTAGACTTCATATATTTTCCTGCCTAGATATTTATCGGTACTTATTGATACATGTTTCACTCTTTGTAGCTTTCCGTGCGCAACTGTTTTATCAGAGGGTCTGTGGTTAGGTACGTTCAATTGCCGCCCGAGGGAGTTGATGTTGAACTGCTGCACGATGCCACAAGAAGAGAAGCTAGGGGCGGATAGCTTTTACTCTTTTGCCCCTCGCATCTGTATTTTGATCTTCGTTTAAAACTCTGGATACATTTTTTGAATTCTGTATCACCCCACAGACCGCAAAGATTTCCCTGAAATCAGTCGATGCGTGTTGGGGTTCTGTGGGAATCCTGGTAATTTTTGTTGTGTGCTATAAAAACCGCGGATGGCTTTAGTTTTTAACTGTGGCTAATTAACTTCACATATATTTTTACTAACTTCATGCTAATGAATGAAAACAGAGGTAAATTTTGAATACTAATAATGGCAAAAAATCAGCTAAAAATCTACATCCTCTTAGAATGAATCCGATTTCTACCCCGAACTCCCTTCTGTGAGAATCTCGACCTCCTAGCTACGCGTATATGATGATGAATCGAGCTATCAATATCGCCAATACTCTTCAAAGTCCTCCTGTGCATATGAACCGAGTTACCAGAGTACTCCACGCGCGCTCGATGATTAGTTGCCCTCAAGGACCTCCTCAAATGCTCGTCCTTATAGTTCCTTTTTCTACTAAAACGAGATCTCCTGTGTCCAATATTCTCATCCAATTCGTATTCTTCCCCACTGGAACTCGATGCCTCGTCGATACTTTCAATGTCCCGTTTTCTCCTCCTCCTCCTCCTCCCGTTCATCTTGACCGTTCGAAGCTCGTGGCATAGGTAAGTGCAACAGAAGTTCACCGATGAGAAACACATGGCAAAGCAGGCCCAAACAACTCGGCAGAGTGTGTGGCAAATGCATTGGCAAATACCCAAGTTGTACAGCAGGTACAAATACAAGAGCACTGCCCGTTAAAGGAAACCGACTATCAAAATTTCATCGAAAATTTACACAACAAATAATCCGTGAAACTCACCGAAGTAGACCAACATCGCCACCATAACGAACTTGAGCAAATGAGCCACGCAGAAGTTTTCTATGTAACAGACGAAATCCCATGTTGGAGCGCATATCGAACTGCGTGACAAAATAAAATCGGAAAAACATGTATAGACTAAATAAAATCGATCAAATTTCGAGCAATCTCCGTTAATTAATGTTACCTGCATGATTGTCCGGACAGGAATTCGAGAGGGTGACCGAGAAGATTGCCGATTACTTGACCCAATCCAGAAAACAATGATCCAACGGCATTCCCCATTGAGAAAATCCAAAGAAACCGTTAGATGCAAAGATTATACATAATTTTAAAACTGTCTTTGATCAGGTTTCACGGATAGAGTGATACGTCCGTGCAAAATTAATTTTGCCACAGTTTTTATTTTTGCAATTTTTCTTAAATAATGTTTTTATTATATTTTTTCTCACTCATGCACTATGCACTGTGCGAGTTGCCTTAAAATATAATTTGTTAACAAATAATTACACAAAAATAATTATTTAATTATTTCCCCAAGATTTTTTGTATAATAGAAATTGTTATTTAATTATATTTTTTTCACCTAAATATTATTTATTTTATAATTTATTTAATAATAACTGCCACACACGATTAATTTTCACATGAATAACGGTTAATAAACCACTATATATATATACCATTTTATTTATTATTAATTATATTTATAGGGAGTTTCTACAATACTTACGGTATCATACATTTCTTTCAATTTTAATTATTAAATCTTAAAATTAAATATTGACCTTTAGATTAAATGAAAGTCCATAATATTAACATGATACATGTAAATTTTATTTTACAATTTTTTATATATTTTCAAATACAAAAATATTAATGAGCATAAAAAAAATTAATGCGCAACAATTTTATATGAATTATTATTTTTATTTAATTAAAAAATTAATGAGTATCTTTTAATTTACTGCTCTATTAGTATTAACTAATAAAAAAATTTTATTCTAATTAATTTAAAAATATATATTACTAATTTAAAAAATAAAAATATTATTCACATCAAAAAATTACTATTAAATAAATTAAAATTGCTAAAAATGTGAATGTAAAATGTGGATTATATCAAAATATACCAAAAAAATATTGAATTTTTATATATTGAATTTTTTTTGTATGATATTAATAATTTTCTATACATTATCATAATAAAACTTATAATATTTTGATATTTCGTTACATATGAACATATAAAAAATAAGTGATACAATTCAGTGTATCAAAATTTTTAGTATAATTATAACAAAAATATTAATATCCAAATTATGGTACAATATCAATATGAATATTTAAAATATTTAAATTATACATATTTTTGAAAAGATAACAGATATCTAATGAATTTATAGTAATAATAGTAATTTGGTAATAATAATTAATGTAAATAGTATAAAAAAATACATATTAAAACACTAATATTATTTATATAAAAAATAAATATATTTTAATTTTTTTCTAAATATTTCATAATGTGAATTTTATTTAAATATAATTTGAATTATTAGTATTTTTTTTAATATTTGAATTTTTAATTTTAGTTTACATATTTTCAAAAGGATAAAAAATATCTAATGAATTTATTGTAATAACAGTAATTTGTTAATAATAATTAATGTAAATCATAAATAAAATACATATTACAAAATTAATATTATTTATATAATAAATAAATAAATTTTAATATGTTTTCTTAATATGCTTAATTTGAATTTTATTTAAATAAAATTTGAATCACTAATAATTTATTTTCTGTAAATAAATAAAAATATTAATTGGCATTATCATGGAAAATGGAAATTAATCACATGCATTAAGGTGCACATTTTACAAATGACATGTCCATCATTTATTGGCTAATAAAAAACTTACCTACATTTAAATATAGAAAATGTACCTTAGACTTTTTCTATATTTTATATTGGCTTTTTCTAAAAAAATAATTATATTCAGCGGTAGAATTTTGAGGGTACAATTTTATCACTCCAAATTAATTGATTGATTTTTTTATTCGGTATAATTTTGATGGGGAAGACTAAAATATAATTTTGTAGTTAAATATAATTAAAATAACTATTATATAAATATTTTTTAAATTTAAAAGTAAAAATAATAAATATGTATGCACGCAAAAATAATAATAATTTATAATGACAAATGAACACTAAAAATAATAAATATGTGTAACACAATAATAATAATAAAAAAATATTTTTTATACATGTTCTAAACTTATATATACATAATTACATGTATAAATTTTTTAGTTATTTAATTGTTTTTTAATTTATTCATACGCAACTTTAATTTATAAAATATATTAGTTTATTGTATTTTTTTTATTTAGTTTATTGTATTTTTTTTGTATTTTTTTAATTAATAGGTAAAAATACTATATAGTATTTTAATTCATATTAACTTATAAATACAATAATTTTTTTAGCTATTTGATTCAATTCTATATAGTATTTTAATTTATATTAACTTATAAAATTATAATATAAAATTTTTAGATAAATTTTTTAGTTATTTGATTTTTTTAATTTATCTTTAACATGTTCTAAATTAATTGGTTGATTTGCGGTATAATTTTAATTTACAAAAGTAAAGTAGTTGTGAGTAAAGTTTAAAAAGTAGGTGGAGGTAAAGTAGAATAAATTGTATATTAAAATAAAAAAGGTTAAAATAATTATTTCTTTTTTTTTGGAGTAACAATGGTTGGATATCCAAAAAGGAAAGTATGACAACTGTCTTTGGATGGAGAGAGTGTTTTTTTTTCGCAATAATTATGCAATTATGCTTTGTAACTGTTTGTTAGTGTTTGATATTCTTAATTTTTTATTGATTCATAATTTGGTTTGTTAATTTTTTTTCAAGTAACTACTGCATAATTCATAATTTATCAGGTAACCTTTTCTTTGTTACTTTCTTGACAATAATCAATAATTATTATTTTTGGCAATAAACAATAAAAATAATAAATATGTGTAATATAATAATAATAAAAATATATTTTCTTTAAACATGTTGTAAACTTATATATAAATGATTTATAAAATATATTATTTTATTGTAATTTTTTAATTTATCTTTAACATTTAATATGTAAAAAAGTATTTTAATTCATATTAACTTATAAAATTATAGTATAAAACAATTTATTTTAGATTAAGATTTTATACTATCTTAAATATCGTTAAAATGACTATTATTTAAATATTTATATAAAAATAAAAATAAAAAATAATAAATATATGCGGAGCACACAAATTATTTAAATATCATGATTTATAAAATATATTAGTTCATTGTAATTTTTAATTTTATCTTTATACATATATTAGTTCATTGTAATTTTTAAATTTATCTTTAAACATTTAATATGTAAAAATAAGTACTATATAGTAGTATTTTAATTCATATTAACTTAACAATTTATTTTAGATTAAGATTTTATACTATCTTAAATATTGTTAAAATAACTATTATTTAAATATTTATGTAGAAGTAAAGGTAAAAAAATAATAAATAATAAATATATGTGGAGCACACAAATTATTTAAATAACGTTAAAATAACTATTATTTAAATATTTAAATAGAATTAAAAATAAAAAATAATAATTTTCGAATACTAAAAAAATAACAAATATTTTTAACAAAATAATTTTAAAAAAATTCTCAATATAAAAATAATAATTATTTTCAGCAAATGAATACTAAAAATAATAAATATTTGTAACAAAATAATAATAATAAAAAAAATCTTTAAACATGTTCTAAACTTATATATACATAATTTATAAAACATATTAGTTCATTATATTTTTTTTAATTTATCTTTAAACATATACTAAACTAACATATATATACATAATTTATAAAATATATTTATAAAATTTATAGTTGTTTGATTTTTTTATTTATCTTTAAATATGTTCTAAACTAACTTATTTCTTAATGTGAAAAATTTGTTTATAATTTATAAAATATATTTATAAATTTTGTAGTTGTTTGATTTTTTTATTTATCTTTAAATATGTTCTAAACTAACTTATTTCTTAATGTGAAAAATTTGTTTGCACTAAAATTTTATTTGTGATGTGAAAATTTTGTTTGTGATGTAATTTTATTTTATTTTACAATATATTCTTATTGCATAAATATCTCTGCTTAAATAGGTATTTAAGATACATATTTTTTAATATGTTAATTAATATGGTAGAATAAGTTTTTATTTTAATTAAAAAAAGTTTTTGTTTTTTTTACAGATGAGTTGAATCTACACTTCCTAGCGAAATGTCTAAGAAATAACATTTCAGTTGGATTTAATATCCTAATAATACTGTACATAATAAATTATGTACATACTGTACATAATAAATTATG
Organism: Euphrasia confusa; assembly: GCA_954870475.1. Taxonomy (NCBI): domain Eukaryota; kingdom Viridiplantae; phylum Streptophyta; class Magnoliopsida; order Lamiales; family Orobanchaceae; genus Euphrasia; species Euphrasia confusa. The sequence continues at coordinate 1,655,298 of OX940949.1, forward strand.
TACGATGTTATATTCATGGAAAAATACCAAAAAGGCTTCTAGAAGTATTCCGTGTATGGCTTCTAGAAGTTGAAAATATTCCATAAAAATAATGAGTAATGTATATTAAAAATTAAATAATTAATTATTCATTCGGAATTCAGTTACAATAATTTCTTTTTAAATAATTAAAATTATTATTTATTAAGGAGTAATATTTTTTATATTATAATATTAAACTTTATAATTCGAATTAATAAAATAAAAATACTCCAATATTTGGCTGTTTTAACAATTAAGAAAATAGGTCTTTTTAAATATTTAGAATTATTATTTAATAAGGAGTAATATTTTTTATATTATAATATTAAACTTTATAATTGGAATTAATAAAATGAAAATACTCCAATATTTGGCTGTTTTAACAATAAAAAAATAGGGTGAAAAAAAATTAATATTCTACTAATAATCTAAAATATTAAATATAGATATATTTAAGAAATTAAGACCATCTAAAAGATTTTATATTTGACAAAATTCCTCCAAATATTTTTTCTTTTTCTGTTCTTCCAAATAAAAAATTCCCCCAAATCCTCCATGTTTCAAACTGCGCATGATAGACACACAGTAGCCGGAGACGTAGCGTCCTCCCTTTAAATACAACCAGCGGAAATGACAGTACTATTTTATTATTCACTTTCACAGTCGAGTTCCGTCAGTCGGAGATTATATGGACGGCGTATTGGAGCTGACCGTGGCCGCGCAAAAGAGGGGCACCGACCCCATGGTATGGGCCGCGACGCTGTCCTCGAGCCTCTCCGCCGCCGGTGTTTCCATGCCGTCCGTCGAGGTGGCGGAGCTCCTCGTGTCTCACATTTGCTTGTCGAACAACGTCCCAATCGCATGGAAATACCTCGAGAAGGCGCTCAGTATTCGCGCTGTTCCACCTTTGTTCGTCCTCGCACTTCTCTCCAACAGGTTTATATGCATTTTCATGTCTCGAATTTCATTTTGTTAGATTTGAACTTGTGTAGTTGTGTGTCTATCTCAGTTTTACCACTGAATTTCGCTGTTCGTATGGAAGTGACTACGTAGTGATTATCGAGTATAGTAACCAAAGATTGCAGTGGAATGAAATCGAAATGAACATTAAATCTTGATAACATGACATGAGATTATGAAATTATATTTACGGCGTAAAAGATTCCTGCTAAACACAATTTGGGAATTACAAAAATACTTGAGAGAAATATTATAACGGCAATTGAATTTTCTTAGAATAAAGATCGTGTTCGTTGCATATGAAAACCCTCACTAGAACATTTATTTCTAGTTGTTGTGATGTAGAAATATACTACTATGTTATATTCGTTGTAGTAGGGTGTTCCATGGTACGCGACAATGTTATATCGGATCGTGTTATTATGCAGGGTCATACCCAATCGAAGGAGGTACCCGGTGGCTTATAGATTGTATATGGAGTTTGTAAAGAGATATGTAATTAATTCAATGCAGCCTCTGATTAATGGTCCTAATTATCACAAGTATGAAATCTTAAACATGTTTACTTTTCTTTGTTTCTTTCTATCTTTGCATCATAATATGACTCGACCTTTAGGGTAACATGATTGACCCGATTGCAGGATTATGGTATCCATTGACGCTGTCCTCCAATTTAAACAAATATTTGGAGTTCAATCATCTGAGACTGGGCATCTTGTTGCGGTATTTATATTCTCCATTGCATGGGAGCTAGTTGATGCATCACTTGATGATGAAGGTCTATTACAACACACCCTTGAAAAGAAATCAAGGTGGCCAATCGAGAGTCAAGACATAGAAATAGAATGGTTTGATTGTTTTGTAGAGAAAAAGATGAAACACCAGGCAACACTTAGTAAAATGAATACTGCAATGGGTATTCAAATAATTAGTGATTTTTTTGAGAACGAAGTGACTTCCCAGATTCTTTACTTGGTTCGTCGCAACATGTAAGCTTCTTTTTCTTTCAATATCTCTGTAAATTTTTTAGCACTCCTTCAGTGGCATTGCAGAAACTGAGTACACACACCATAAGAACAAGTTTCACTTTAAGATGCATATTCTATAATTGCGAGTTGCTGGTCTTCTTCATGACTGTAAACTTGTTCTGAAGCGTGCATTCCTTTGATTTCTTGTAGGCCGATGCATTGGGATTGCTTCATTCAGAATTTAAGATTGTTGATCGCAAATTCTTCAATAAAAATAAGAAACTCACAAAATATCTCTCCAGATGTAATTTTGCAGCTGGCATACGATAAACGTCGATTTCTGACTCGTGCAAGCAAAATGAGCATAATAGCAACAACTCCTATGCCATATGTCGGTAAATTTAATGGCACAGATCTTTCGGCACTTTGGCTTCCCATAGATCTATATTTAGAAGATACAGTGGATAGAAGTGAAGTGAATGCTACAAGTGCTTCTGAAACTTTAACTGGTACAAGTTCTTAGAACATATGTGCCGAAGATGATCATGTGTGAATAGAGTTGCTAAACCACATAGAGTACTGCAGGTTTAGTGAAAGCTCTCCAGACCCTTAATCAGACCACTTGGCAGGATGCATTTCTTGGTTTGTGGACTGCAGCTTTACGTCTTGTTCAGAGGGTAAGAGCATTTCTAGGAGTTCTAACCAATGAATTAATTGTTGATGATTATTATATTTAAATGTTGCCGGATTTGAGTGTAGGTGTACAATAACCTTCAAAGTAACAGCAAATTACAATGTATACATTTAAAATTCAACATTTTCTCTTTGGTAATCTTCAGCACAGGAATTCAGTGGGGAGCTCTTATCCTCGATTAAATACTAGCTTATGCATGCTATTGTCCATTGCAACACTTGCTGTTGTTAATATTGTCGAAGAGGAGGATAATATTTTAAGCGATGAAGGTAAACAAAGCTCCACCAGTCAGATAAAACATACTTTGAGAAAGCGTCACGAAGACTTAGTTTTGAGCCTTCAGCAACTGTGTGGGTTTGAAGCGTTGTTAACTCCTCCACCACTTGTAAGTTCATTGGCCAATCAAGCTGCTGCGAAAGCAATGATGTTCCTTTCAGGGATCTCCGTTGACAGTGGGTTCTATAGTGGAATGACTGTGAGTAGTTGTGAGTATCTTTTACAATCTCTTCTATCAAGTATAAACATTCCACTTTTATTTTGTGAACCTTTTATGATGACCTTCATGAACATTATTTTACAAATTCCCTATGAATAATTTTGTCTGAGATGATTGTAATTGCATTACCGTGCCGCAAATGGATTCACACAAGTTCTGTGGTTGTCATATATGTTAGGGCAATGATGTGTTCTGAATATTTCTCTCAATACCTCTTTATCTTGCTCTTTTATAACACTGTGCATTGTTAATTGGTTTCATGATTGTTTGCAGCTGGAAACCTTCGTCATCTGATTGTTGAGGCCTGTATCGCTAGAAATGTTTTGGACGTGTCAGCATATTTGTGGCCTGGATATGTAAGAGGCTGCTTTAATGAAATACCTCGAATCATTTCTGGGAAGATGTCTGGTTGGTCATCATTCATGAATGGGTCACCTTTAACCCCTCCACTTATCAGTTCATTGGTGTCAACTCCAGCTACTAGGTATAAGATGGTTCTAATTTTCAGAAGTTATAATTCACTCATCTCTACTGTGTACAATTTTATTCTAAATAAGACTTGACAAGCTAAGAAGTGAATGTCGAAATTGTGATTGTTTAAACAACTTTGTCAGTCATCAACTGTGGTACTGTCAGCAGTTGAACTGTAATATACCATATATTTTTCTGATATACTTGGCAGAGCAAATGAATTTAAGAGTTTTAGATTGGAACTTCATAGCTTTTCTGGTAGCCGATTTTAATAAGACTCGATTTTTTTCGAATTATGGAGTTCTTAAAACTCATTCTTCATTCATCAGTGTTGCAAATCAATAGTACAATTAGTTGAGCAATCTAGCTAAATTATGATCATCAAAATTGTGATTGATTAAGCAATTCTGTTGTCAACTATGGTGTTGTCATTGGTTGAACACCATATCCCTTTTCAACATACTCGAAAATAAGCAAATGTATTTTGGACTTAATAGGTTACCTAGTAACCCATTTTAATTATTCACATGAAATTTGAAATGCACATTAATTCAATATAAAAACAGAAAGTTGAAAAATTGAAGGGAATCTGACTTTGAGCTTATGGTTTTTGAATTAAGCTTAGCAGAGATAGATAGGATGTACGAGGTTGCTGTCAGCGGTACAGATGATGAGAAGATTTCTGCTGCTACAATATTATGTGGCGCTTCTCTTCTTCGTGGCTGGAATATACAGGTGACATGTATCTTTTGATGAATCCAATATTAAATTTCTCTGTATATTCCTCATATGGGGAAGATAGGTGCTCAATAAAGCTCAACATATGACAAATTTCTTTGTTTACTGAAGATTGATTTTTTTCATTTTTCACAGGAACATACAGCCGTTCTGATAACAAGATTGCTTTCACCTGCAGATTGTTTTGGAAGTGGGAGTCATTTGATTGGTTATGCTCCATTTTTAAATGTTCTTACTGTCCGAATGGCGTCTTTGGACTGTATTCAGATTTTGTCCTTGCACGGCTTGGTAGGTCGAACTTCATCTATGTGATTTATTTGAATAAGATAAGAATATGACAAACTTCAGCAATGCATTTTTGTGTCCTGATCCAACTCAATCACACTTTATTATAGATTCCTCAACTTGCTACTGCATTGATGCCTATATGTGAGGTTTTTGGTTCGTTTCCACCCAATATGTCATGGGCTCTAAACACGGGGGAACAGATTTCTTCTTACGACGTATTTTCAAGTGCATTTATTCTGCTGCTGACATTGTGGAGATTTGATCAGCCATCTCTGAACCATGTAATGGGAGATGATGCTCCAGTGGAATCTTATGTAACTCTAGACTACCTTTTACTGGTTCACAATTCCCAGCTAGCTTCATATGCGACACTGCAGAGAAGTAGAAATACACCTAGTAGACTGTCAAGATTGTCATATTCATCTCTGCATGGTCCCGTATTCATGGATTCCTTTCCAAAATTGAAGCGTTGGTACAGAAAGCATCAAGAATGTATTGCTTCAGTTTCTTCTAGTCTAGTACCGGGGAATACTATTCATGAGATTGTTGAGGCACTCCTTAGCATGATGTTCAGTAAACTTGATAAAGGCCAACCGTTGACTCCAACTTCTGATGAATCTAATGTCCCTCATAAGTTCTCTGCTTGGGATATTCTCGAGGCTATTCCCTTTGTCCTTGATGCTTCCCTCACTGCCTGTGACCATGGTAGACTATCACCGCGTGAATTGACGACAGGTTCGTTAATATATTGCTTATAAGCTATAATATTTAGTAGTACTAGATTTTTACTGAAGTATTTATACGCTTGAATATAGTATGCTATGATGTTTATTATCTATACCAGGGCTCAAAGATCTTGCTGATTTTCTTCCTGCTTCTTTGGCGACAATATTAAGTTACTGTTCAGCAGAAGTGACTAGGGGTCACTGGAAGCCTGCTTTGTTGAACGGAACCGACTGGCCAAGCCCAGCTGCAAATTTATCCATGGTTGAAGAAAAGACCAAGGAAATATTGGCTGCCACCGGTGTCAGTGTTTCATATCCTGCTTTAGGTGTGTATCTGTTATTTTCTATGTTTATACCACTCTTACATCCACGAATATACTTGTTATGTTTTTCATTTTCTAATTGGTATCAGAAAAATAATGTTAAAAACCGGAAGTTTTGCTTAATATCTATAATGCATTCAGAATATAAATTTCTCCGATAAACTTCATGCTGACATGTCTTATATGCTTGTAGAATCATACTATACAGTGGCAATTCCATTACCACTGGCAGTTCTCATTGGTCTCACAGTAACATATCAAATCCACAGGGGTGGTGAATATTATTTTACCTTTGTCGGCCCAACGATGAAAAGACTCGCCAAAGGTTGCCCCTGGCCATGCATGTCTGTTATCTCTGCTTTGTGGGCCCAGAAGGCAAAACATTGGGCTGACTATCTCATCCTTGAGGCATCCCAAACTGTTTTCCACCACAATAACGACGCTATAGTCCAGCTCCTTAGATCCTGCTTTACTACAACCCTTGGGTTGAATTCCTCTTCAGCTAGCAACAATGGCGTGGCTGCTCTTCTCGGTCATGGCTTCGGCTATAATATTTCCGACAGCATATCCGCTGTTACTCCTGGAACACTATACTTAAAAGTTCATCGAGCCGTTAGAAATGTAAAGTTAATAACCGAAGAAATGGTGTCTCTTCTAATGCAGACTGTCAAAGATATCACCAACGGTGGTTTGCCAAATAAAACGAAATGTGGCCACGTCTCTCTTGCTGCTGCTATGGATCAGGTGAAAACTGCAGCTTCTCTCGGGGCTTCCTTAGTTTGTATAAACGGAGAATTAAATCCCGTGCAATTATTATTTCAAGAAATATTGCCGTCCTTGTTTATATCCAACTGTGGGTTGGACTGTGATAACACACGAGAATCTAACGGCGTGTTTGCCGTTCTGGCCGGATACTCGCTTGCGTATTTAGCTGTGTTTTCTGGTTTGTTTTCTTGGGGAGTGGATTTGTCTTTGCCTGCATCCAAACAGAGGCCAAAGGTCCTCGAGAGGCATTTTGAATTTCTCGCGAGCGCTCTCGAAGGGCGTATATGGCTCGGATGCAATAAGGCCACTTGGAGAGCTTATGTAACTAGATATTTGAGTTTGATGATTGATTGTTGTTCTGAATGGATGCTTGAAGTTGATGTAGAGGTTGTAAAGAGAGTTAGTAAAGGATTAAAACAATGGAATGAGGGAGATATGGCTGTGGCCCTTCTTGGTATTAGTGGTATTGGAGCTATGGGTGCTGCTACTGAAATGATTATAAGTTGATATATACTCGTATATATATACTGTTTAGGTTTGTAGGTAAAAGCAAATTAAAATAAAAAATGTCTAACATATCATTTTGTATTGGTCTTTTAAAAAAGTTCAAGTCTCGATTTGATCCATATAAAGGACTTGGTTTCAATTTAATCTTTTAAATCGTAAAAATATAGTTAATTTAGTTAGATTTAATCGAAAAATTCAAATTTTCAACTGAAAAAACACATGGACTTCATTCAAACGAATTTTGATGGCTAGGCGCCACGTGGATTTGCTACGCGAGCATCAACTTGATCAATTTAGTTCAATAAAAAAAATCAATTTCAATTAAGTCATTTAAATCACAAAAATATAGTCAATTTAGTCTCACTTGACCAATTTAGTTCAATAAAAAAGAATCAATTTCAATTAAGTCATTTAAATCACAAAAATATAGTCAATTTAGTCTCATTTGTTGATGCTAAATTGACCATTAAATGACTTAATTGAAATTGATCCCTTTTATTGAACTATTCAGGCTGTGAGTAGTAATACAAGCACTCGATTGATCTTTTGTATACAGTGACTATTCAGATTTGTACTAAAATTTATCGGATATTCATACCTAATAAATTTGTAGAAGCAAAAAATATTATTTTAAAATATTACCACATGTCATTTATATTTATATATCTATTGATCCGAAAAAATATTATTTTAAAATATTAAAACATAATTTGTAATATTAAATTGAAAACATGATTATTTATAATAATCTAAGTAAAGACATTTATTTTTAAAATTAAACTTATTTAAATCATATTGTATAAATTAATAGTTGATTTAAAAATTATCACCTAATTTAATTTAATTTAATAGTGATTTGGCAATCAGGCCCACAAGCCTCAACAAATGAGTGTCACATGTGTGAAATTGGCAAATATTAAAGACTAAAATTGATACTATTATATACTATATATATACTCTTTCTGTTTCCCAAATTTTGTTATGCATAATTTAATGGGATAGTTTAATGAAACAGAGGGAATATAATCAAATTATTATACCACAGGAGAAGTCAAAAAAGATTTATATTTGACAAATTCGACCGAATTTCGGCCTTTTTGGCTTCTTCCAAATAAAAAATTGCCCCTCCCCCTCAGGTTTCAAACTGCGCATGCCAGACACACAGTGACGGTGTAGCCGGAGACAGAGCGTCCTCCCATTAAATACCGCGAGCTGAAATGATACTGCTATTTCATTATTTACCTGCTCTAATTTCCCGTTACAGCTAAGTTCCGGCAGTGGGAGATTCTATGGACGGCGTATTGGAGATGACCGTGGCCGAGCAAAATAGGGGGACCGACCCCATGGTATGGGCCGCGAGGCTGTCCTCGGTCCTCTCCGCCGCCGGTGTTTCCATGCCGTCTGTCGAGGCGGCGGAGCTCCTCGTGTCTCACATTTGCTGGTCGAACAACGTCCCAATCGCATGGAAATACCTCGAGAAGGCGCTCAGTATTCGCGTCGTTCCGCCTTTGTTCGTCCTCGCACTTCTCTCCAACAGGTTTATATGCCTTCTCATGTCTCGAATTTCAGTTTGTTAGATTTGAACTTGTGTGTTTATCTCAGTTTGATCAGCGGAATAAAATCGAAATGAACATAAATGTAGTTAACATGAGATGAAAATAATGTTTACAAGTTATATAAATTATATCGGATCTTTTGATTATGCAGGGTCATACCCAATCGAAGGAGGTACCCGGTGGCTTATAGATTGTATATGGAGTTCGTAAAGAGATACGTATTTTCAATGCAGCCTCTGATTAGTGGTCACAATTATCACAAGTATGAACTCTTAAGCATGTTTTTTTTTTCCTTCTTTCTATTTTGGCATCATAATAAGACTCGACCGTTTGGGTAACATGATTGACCCGATCGCAGAATTATGGCATCCATTGATTCTGTCCTCCAATTTACTCAAATATTTGGAGTTCAATCTTCTGAGCCTGGGCATCTTGTTGCTGTATTTATATTCTCTGTTGTATGGGAGCTAGTTGATGCATCACTTGATGATGAAGGTCTATTACAACACACCCTTGAAAAGAAATCAAGGTGGCCAATCGAGAGTCAAGACATGGAAATAGAATGGCTTGATGGTTTTGTAGGGGAAAAAATGGAACACCAGGCAACATTGAGTAAAATGAATACTCGAATGGGTATTGAAATCATTGGTGATTTTTTTGAGAACGAAGTGACTTCCCAGATTCTTTACTTGGTTCGTCGCAACATGTAAGTTTTTTTTGTTTTTTTTTCTGTAAAATTTTGGCACTCTTTCAACAGCATTTTAGAGACTGTACACACACCATATTGTCAAATTTCAGTTTATGATGCATACCCTATAATTGCGAGCTGCTGGACTTCTTCATGACTGTAAACTTGTTCTGAAGCGTGCATTCCTCTGATTTCTTGTAGGCCAATGCATTGGGATTGCTTCTTTCAGAATTTAAGATTGTTGATCGCAAATTCTTCAATAAAAATAAATGTCTCTCCAGATGTAATTTTGCAGCTGGCATATGATAAACGTCGAGTTCTGACCCGGGCAAGCAAAATGAGCACAATAGCAACAAATCCCATGCCATCTGTCGGTAAATTTAATGGCACAGGCCTGTCGGCACTTTGGCTTCCCATAGATCTATATTTAGAAGATACAGTGGATAAAAGTGAAGTGAATGCTACAAGTGTTTCTGAAACTCTAACTGGTACAACTTCAAAGAATCTCAGTGTCCAAGATGATATCATGTGTGAATAGAGTTGCTAACCAAATAGAGTATTGCAGGTTTAGTGAAGTCTCTCCAAGCCCTTAATCAGACCACTTGGCAGGATGCGTTTCTTGGTTTGTGGACTGCAGCTTTACGTCTTGTTCAGAGGGTAAGAGCTAATTCAAGATACAAAATAATTTGTTTCCTAATTTAGTTTTATATTAAAGAAGTTTTTTTTCTCTGGTTGAGTACTGAGTAAAGCTCTGATTGATCATGCAAATTCATTTCTATGTAATAGTGATGGTGAGATTATTCTTCAACTTGTTGATGTGTTGTTGAAAAGTGATCCATATCCCTGGGATATATTGGAATATTATGTTACTATATCATTTGAAGTACAAAATAGCAACACTAATATTTCTAAATGATTCATATGGCTTACTGTCACTTCCTAAGAAAAAGTATAAACCTATTGCAATGAATTCATATTTCTTCTCATGGATTTACATGAATTTGAATATTATAATATTGAGTAAAATTGTCAAAAAGTGCTGTCTCTATCTTATCTATCAAATGTGCTATAAGAGTTCTAGCTAAAAAATTAATTGTTAATGATTATTATATTTAAATGTTTCCGGATTTGAGTGTAGGTGTACTGTAATCTTCAAAGTTAGAAGAAATTACACTGTTTACATTTAATATTCAGACATTTTTCTTTGTATCTCTTCAGCAAAAGAATTTAATACGGGGTTCTGATATTCGATATAATGCTCGCTTATGCATGCTATTGACCATTGCAACACTTGCCGTTGTTAATATTGTTGAAGAGGAGGAAATTATATTAAGTGATGAAGGTGAACAAAGCTCCATCAGTCAGATAAAACGTACATTGGGAAATCGTCAAGAAGACTTAGTTTTGAGCCTTCAGCAGTTGGGTGGTTTTGAAGCGTTGTTAACTCCTCCACCACTTGTAAGTTCATTGGCTAATCAAGCTGCTGCGAAAGCAATGATGTTCCTTTCAGGAGTCTCCGTTGACAGTGGGTACCTTAGTGGCATAACTGAGAATTGTTGTGAGTATCTTTTACAATCTCTTCTATCAAGTATACAAATTCCAGTTTTATTTTGTTACTTGCCTTGTATGTTGACCATCATGAATATTATTTTGCTAATATCCTATGAACAAGAGGTATTATTATACTGTATGTTTTTAGCCTGAGGTTATTGTAATTGCATTACTGTGCCGCAATTGGATTCACACAAGTTCTTCGATCGAGCCTAACCTGCCCTAGTCATATATATGTTAGAGCAATGACCTGTTCTGAATATTTCTGTCATGAACTCTTTATCTTTCCCTTTCATAACTCTCTGCATTGTAAATTGGCTTCGTGATTGGTTGCAGCTGGAAACCTTCGTCATCTGATTGTTGAGGCTTGTATTGCTAGAAATGTTTTGGACATGTCAGCATATTTGTGGCCTGGATATGTAAAAGGCCTCTGTAATGAAATACCTCGAAAAATTTCTGGGCAGATGTATGGTTGGTCATCATTCATGAATGGGTCCCCTTTAACCCCTCCACTTATCAGTGAATTGGTATCAACTCCAGCTACTAGGTATGACCGTGTGTGATGATGGTTCTAATTTCGAAAGTTATAATTCGGACTCATGTGTATTGTGTACAATTTTATTCTAAATAAGATTTGACAAGCAAAGAAGTGAATGTCGAAATTTGGAAATTGTGATGGTTTAAATAACTTTGTCAGTCATCAATCATGGCACTGTCATCAGTTGAACTGTTATGTGCCCTATACTTTTCTGATATACTTGGCAGAGCAAATGAGTTTTAGATAGAGACTTCTCAGTTATTCTGGTAGCCGATTTTAATTAGGCTCGTTATTTTTGAATTATGGAGTTTTTAAAACTCATTCCTCATTCATTAATATTGCAAACCAATATTACAATTAGTTGGTCAAGTTCTAAATTCTCATTATCGAAAATGTGATTGATTAAGCAATTTTCGGTTGTCAACCATGGTGCTGTCGTCAGTGAACACCATATCCCTTTTCAACATACTCGACAGTAAGAAAATGTGTTTTAGATTGGGATCTAATAGGTTACTTAGCAACCAATTTTAATTGTTAACATGAAATTTGAAATGCACATTAATTCTGGCTACATCAACCAGATTCTTCTTTTCTCATGTACCCCACTTTGAAACAATTCTGAGTTTGACATTATGGATTGGAATTAAGCTTAGCCGAGATAGATAGGATGTACGAGATTGCTGTCAGCGGTACAGACGATGAGAAGATTTCTGCTGTTACAATATTATGTGGCGCTTCTCTTCGTCTTGGCTGGAATATACAGGTGACATTTATCATATTATTAATGTAATATGAGCTATGATTTGCTGATTTCTTGAGTCCAAATATTTTTGTCCTCTTCTCACATTGGTTGACTCCGATATTATAATTATGTACCAGGCGTGCTCTTTCTTCTTTGTGTACTAAAGTTTGATTATTATTTATTACAGGAACATACTGCCCTTTTGATAACAAGATTGCTTTCACCTCCTGTTCCTGCAGATTTTCTTGGAACTGGGAGTCATTTGATAGGTTATGCTCCATTTTTTAATGTTCTTACTGTCAGAATGGCGTCTTGGGACTGTCTTCAGATTTTTTCCTTGCACGGCTTGGTAGGTCAAACTTCATCTATGTGATTTCTGATTTCTAGTTCATATGCATCAAGTTGAATACCAGACAAAAATAGCTTATATCATTCTAGTGAACGATTTTTAGGTTATAGCTGTACGTATGGCCAGTATCTGTAGAGGTGCCTCAAGTCAAAAGGGTCAGAAGGAAATTCCTCCAAGACCTGTATAATATGTATCCAAGAACCTTGTGATAAAATATTCATATAGTACTATGACCATTTCATTGTTTCTCTGGACTATCAGTTGAACTGTTGATGCCTACTTTAATATTTACACTTGTACAATGTGATTAAGACATGAGATTTAATTAACAATAACTATTCACAAACTCAAAAGACATCTATGGAAAAGAACATGACAAACTTCGATAATGTTTTTTTTGTCCTGATCCAGCTCAGTCACTTTTTATTCCAGATTCCTCAACTTGCTACTGCATTGATGCCAATATGTGAGGTTTTTGGTTCATTTGCACACAATATGTCATGGACTCTTAACACGGGGGAAGAGATTTCTTCTTATGCCGTATTTTCAAGTGCATTTATTCTGCTGCTGAAATTCTGGAGATTTGATCAGCCATCTCTGAACCATCTAATGGGAGATAGTGCTCCAGTGGGATCTAATCTAGACTACCTTTTACTGGTTCACAATTCCCAGCTAGCTTCATATGAGAAACTGCCGAAAAATAAAAATAAACCTAATAGATTGTCAAGATTGTCATATTCATCTCTGCATGGTCCCGTATTCATGGATTCCTTTCCAAAATTGAAGCATTGGTACAGAAAGCATCAAGAATGTATTGCTTCCGTTCTCTGTAGTCTAGTACCGGGGAATTCTGTTCATGAGATTGTTGAGGCACTTCTTAGCTTGATGTTCAGTAAACTTAATAAAAGCCAGCCTTTGAATCCAACAACTTCTGATGAATCTCATCTCCCTCATAAATTCTCTGCTTGGGATATTCTTGAGGCTGTTCCCTTCGTCCTTGATGCTGCCCTCACTGCCTGTGACCATGGTAGACTATCACCGCGTGAATTGACTACGGGTTAGTTAATATATTACTTATAAGCTATATGGTGCATGTAGTGCTCGCAAAGTAATTGTACTTGGTTAAAGGATCATTTTGTTGAAGATACTTTGGTCTGCTTTTCAAATCAATGGCATAAAAACAATTCTCTCATGATAAGTTCCAATAAATAAATAGCATGATTATTTTTCCCTTGGAGCATGCTTGGAGGAATCATTTAGTTCTAGAAGATAAGGTTTCCTTTTCAGTAGCTCTTGTCATTTCTAGGTGGTTATCTATTTGGAATGAATAAATGGTACTACTATATTACTATATTTAATAGTAGATTTTTACCAAGTATTTATAGGCACTTTAATGAGAGTTACAATAGATAGTAGAAACCCTTCTTAGAACAGTGTCTATGATGGTCAAATGCTGCAGAACTAATTTTTCGTGATTTGAAATATTGAAGTGAATGTCACTGCAGTGACTGTGTGTATTGAAGAAAATTATTCTATGATGTTATCTATATTAGGACTCAAAGTTCTTGCTGATCTTCTTCCTGCTTCTTTGGGGACGATATCAAGTTACTGCTCAGCAGAAGTGAGTAGGGGTCACTGGAAGCACGCTTTGTTGAACGGAATCGACTGGCCAAGCCCAGCTGCAAATTTATCCCTGGTTGAAGAAAAGATCAAGGAAATCTTGGCTGCCACTGGTGTCGATATTTCATATCCTGCTTTAGGTGTGTATCTGTTATTTTCTATATTTATTGCTTGTCTAACATCCGCGAGTAGACTTGTTATGCTTTTCATTTTCTAATTTGTTTCAGAAAACAGAATGTTATAAACCAGAAAAGTTTTGATAAATACGTGTAATGTATTTAGAAAACAAAAATTTCTCCCATAAACATCATGCTGACATGTCTTTTATGATTGTAGAATCATGCTCTACAGTGGAAATTCCATTACCACTGGCAGCTCTCATTGGTCTCATAGTAACATATCAAATCCACAGAGTTGGTGAATACTATCTTGCCTTTGTCGGCCCAACGTTGACAAGACTCGCCATAGTTTGCCCCTGGCCGAGCATGTCTGTTATAGCTGCTTTGTGGTCCCAAAAGGCAAAACATTGGACTGACTATCTCGTCCTCGAGGCAACCCAAACTGTTTTCCACCACAATAACGACGCTATAGTCCAGCTCCTTAGATCCTGCTTTACAGCAGCCCTTGGGTCGAATTCCTCTTCCGCAAGCAGCAGTAGTGTGGCTGCTCTTCTCGGTCATGTATTCGGCTCTCAATTTTCAGGGGGCATATCCGCTGTCACTCCTGGAACACTTTACTTAAAAGTTCATCGGTCCGTTAGAAATGAAAAGTTAATAACCGAAGAAATGGTGTCTGTTCTAATGCAGAGTGTCAGAGATATCACCAATGGTGGTTTGACCAGAGACAACATGGTGAACCCAAATAAAACGAGGTGCAACCATGTTTCTCTCGCTGCTGCTATGGATCAGGTGAAAACCGCAGCTTCCCTTGGGGCTTCCTTGGTTTGGATAAACGGTGGATTAAATCCCGCACAATTTTTATTTCAAGAAATATTGCCGTCCTTGTTTATATCCAACAGTGGGTTGGACTGTAATAACAAACGAGAATCTAACGGCATGTTTGCCGTGCTGGCCGGATACTCGCTTGCGTATTTAGCTGTGTTTTCTGGATTGTTAGCTTGGGGAGGGGATTCGGTTTCGCTTGCATCCAAACGGAGGCCAAAGGTTATCGGGAGGCATTTTGAATTTCTCGCGAGCGCTCTCGAAGGGCGGATATGGCTCGGATGCGATAAGGCTACTTGGAGAGTTTATGTAACTAGATATCTTAGTTTGATTATCGATTGTTGTTCTGAATGGATGCTTGAAGTTGATGTAGATGTTGTAAAGAGAGTTAGTAAAGGATTAAGACGATGGAATGAGGGAGATGTGGCTGTGGCCCTTCTTGGTATCAGTGGTATTGGTGCTATGGGTGCTGCTACTGAAATTATTATAGGAAATTGATTTCGATTTCCCTTTTGCCGTGAATAGATTTAGATATAGTATTACGTAAAACCTCTATAAATAAATATTTTATAAATTAGTAATTTCACAAAAATAATAAAATTATCTGATCTTTACTCGTGTGTTGGAAAACAATATTAAATCCAACAACACAGTAAGGTTTCAAATTAATAAGTCATAAATTACTCGTAGTATGTCCTGAAGCTTCGGAAGAGCTTTCAAAGGGCTGCAGGAGACTTCGAACCATAGGAAATTAGGAACTATGACCGAGTTCCTCTGGGAAGACTAGGAAGAAGAACTTGAAAGATTGAGGAAGATTTCAATGAGCCCAAGGAAGAGGTCGGTGGTCTGAGTGTTAGATGGTTCTTTTGGATTTATTTTTCGGTTCAGATATATTCAGACCTTTGAACTTATTTTCATGTCTTATTTTCAGCTTAGTTCATTCAAACTCATCAGTTCTTAAAAGAACACTATATTTTGAATGAGTTCGAAAGGAAAAATAAAATATGAAACACTTTAAAATGAATGGGTATAAACTAAAAAAAAATGAGTAAAAAGTTTAATTATTTAATATTCTTAAAAATTATTATACACCATCTTATTACATGTCGATTAATTAAATATAAAATTTTTGATACACTAAGAAACTAAAAGGTAGAAATATATTTTAATCATTTAATTACAAATCAATTAAGTTAAATATAATTTGTTAATAAAACTAAAGGTTAAAAAAAATTATATTAAAAAAATTGTGTTTAAAATTTTAAGAATAGATGATTAAAGTAATATACTACGGTAACAAATGTAAACCAAATTTAATATTTAAAAGTGAAATTAAAAAATAAAAGTAATTTAATATTTAATAATGAAATAGTAAAAGTAGTTGTATGTAAAAGATTTAATTATATTTTAAAGTACAAAAATAAATAAATAAACTTTTACGAAAATATATATTAAACAAATTTAAAAAATGTAAAAATATGTTGTTTTTATATAGGAAACAAATGGAAAAATTTAAAATGAAAAAAAAATCTATAATTACAACTATCGTTCTATTCAATTTTTTTTTATATTCAATTTTTAGAAGTTTATGAGCTATTTTAAGAAAATTAAATTGATAAATAATTATATTTTTGTGTTTGAAACTAAATCTCATTCTCAATGAAAATACGGTCTCAATATATAAAACATTTATTTCCTAATAAAGACATCTTCTTTAAGACTCAAAATAGTTGAACTTAACTAAACTTAACTTAATAAGGTTGAATTGAACTGAATTGAACTTAACTTAATGAGTCTGAAATAAAGCAAAATGAGAATAAGTCTAAAGAAAGGTTTTTTAACTATTATAAACATTACGAACTTGCTCTTTTGAACTGAAACTGAACGAAATTAAACTCAACTGAATTGAACTTAATAAGTCTGAACTGAACTAAACTTAAATGATGTTCAATTTAAATTAATTTTAAAATATTGAAATGATAATAATAAAAATAATGAAATAATACAAAAATTAAAAATTAATTAATAAACTTAACTTAATGGATCTGTACTGAACTAAACTTAACTTAATTTATCTGAACTGAAATGAACTTAATGAGTTTGAACTGAAGTAAACTTAAGCGAACTAAAAATAACTACAAAATAACTTTATTTTAGTTCAATTTAGTTTAGATCCATTGAAGACCTGTTCTTTTGGACTGTTTGAACTAAACTCAACTGAATTTAATAGGTTTAACTTAATTGAATGGAAAGTAAGTTCAATTTAATTTATTTTTAAAATTTTAATAAATAAAATTAGAATAATAATATAAAATAAATGAGTGAATTGATGTAACTTAATAGTTATGAACTGAATTGAACTTCAAAACTGAACTAAATTAATATAAACTCAACTCAAATGAGAATAAGTTTAAAAGTTATATTGAATTTAATTTTAGTATTAAATGACTCAAAATAGCAGAGTTGGACAAAACTTAATGCATCTTAAATAAAGGGAGAATAATCATTTTCAACATAACATTACGGACCTGCTCTTTTGGACTGAAATTGGCTGAACTGAATTATACTAAACTGAAATTAACTTAATAAATCTAAACTGAACTAAAGTCAAATTAAGTTTAAGTTTAATTTAATTTTAAAATATTAAAATGATAATAAGAAAAATAATGTAATGATACAAAAATTAAAAATTAAATGAATAAACTGAATTTTATGGATCTTAAATTAACTAAATTCAATTTATCTGAACTGAACTAAATTGAAATAAACTGAGAATAAGTTCAAAATAGCTTTGGACTGAAATTGGTTGAACTGAATTATACTAAACTGAAATTAACTTAATAAATCTAAACTGAACTAAAGTCAAATTAAGTTTAATTTAATTTTAAAATATTAAAATGATAATAAGAAAAATAATGTAATGATACAAAAATTAAAAATTAAATGAATAAACTGAATTTTATGGATCTTAAATTAACTAAATTCAATTTATCTGAACTGAACTAAATTGAAATAAATTGAGAATAAGTTCAAAATAGCTTTACTTCAGTTCAGTTCAGATCAATTAAGAACATGTTCTTTTGGACTGAAATTATCTGAACTAAACTTAACTAAACAGTATTTAATAAGTTTGAATGGAATTGTACATAAATTAATTTCAATTTAATATTCAAAATATTCAAATAATAATAATAATATAATAATATTAAATTAAATGATTGAATAGATGTTAACTTAATAGTTATGAACTGAAGTCAAAACTGAACTGATCAATGAGTGTAAACTGAATTGAAATGAGAATACGTCTAAAAGAAACTTAAGTTAATTCAGTTCAGATCTATTGAGTTCAGCTAAGTTATTTAATTTTGTTTATTTTTATTTTTATTATTATAATGTAAATATTATAGAATTAAATTAAATTAGATTGAACTTAATTTCAGTTCAGTTTGGTTCAATTCAGTTAAGTTCATTTAATATCTATTAAAATCAGTTCATATTATTTCAGTTCAAATCTATTAAGTTCAGTTCACTTCAGTTGAAACCTATTAAGTTCAGTTTGATTTTTCTTTTGAATCATATAACTCGTTTAATTTATAAATGATGAATAGTTGAATAATTAATCATTCATATTTTGAATCATATAACTCGTGTAAATTATGAATAGTGAATATAGTTGAATAGTTAAAAAAATTAAATTGTTAAATAATTATTTATTTTGTATTTCAACTATCTTTCTAATCATGTTTTTTTTAATTCAAATTTTATAATTTTATGAACTATTCCAAAAAACATAAATTGTAAATAATTAATTTTTTGTGTTTGAAACTATATTTAATTCTTAATGAAAATACGCTCTAAATATATACTACCTCTATCCCAAGGCAATGGTCACACTTCCTTCACAAATAACAAAGAAATTGTGACTATAAAAATGAGACAGAAGTAGTAATTTTTTTATTACTTATTAAAGACTATTAAAGACATGTTATTTAAGACTCAAAATTGCCATTAATCTGGACTTAATGCGTCTGGAATAAAGAGAATTGAATTAAACAGAACTGAAATAAACTTAATAAATTTGAACTAACAAAACAGAAACTAAGTTTAATATAAATTAATTTTAAAATATTAAAATGATAATAAGAAAAATAATAAAATAATACAAAATAAAAAATTAAATGAATAAACTGAACTTAATGGATCTGAAATGAATTAATTTAATTTATATAAACTGAACTGAACTTAATGAGTCTGGAGTAAACTGAGAATAAGTCCAAAATAACTTTACTTCAGTGCAGATCAATTAAGAACATGTAAATTGAACTAAAATGAGAATAACTCTAAAAGAACCGGTACTAAGTTAATTTCCGTTCATCTACATTAAGTTCAGTTCTATTTAATTTTGTTTTTATTTATTATTATTATTTAAATATTTTAAAATTAAATTAAATATGATTGAACTTAATTTTATTTCATTTCGATTCAATTCAGTTCAGTTCGATTCAATTCAATTCAATTCAGTTCATTAAACACCTATTAATTTCAGATCATATCATTTCGGTTCAACCTATGAAGATTAGTTTACTTCAGTTGAGATCTATTAAATTCAGTTTGATTAATCTTTTGAATCATATAACCCGTTTAAATTATGAATTGTGAATAGTTGAATAGTTAATCATTCATCTTTTGAATCATATAACTTGTGTAAATTATGAATGATGAATATAGTTGAATAGTTTAAAAAATAAATTGTTAAATAATAATTTTGTTTATATTTTATTTAAATTCTAAATTTAGAAGTTTATGTACTATTCCAAAAAAAATTGATAAATAATAATTTTATTGTGTTTGTAACTTTATTTAATTCTTAATGAAAATACGTTCTAAATATATATTTTTTTTATTAATTAAAGACATGTTATTTAAGAATCAAAATGGCTGAAATGAAATAAATTGACCTTAATGTGTCTGAAATAAAGCGAATTGTAAATTAGTCTAAAAGAACATGTTCTACATCATTATCAACGGACCTGCGTTTTTGGACTGAAATTGGCTAAAGTGAATTAAACTGAACTGAATGAACTTAATAAATCTGAACTAACTAAACTAAATTAAGTTTAATATAATATAATTTTAAAATATTAAAATGATAATAAGAAAAATAATGAAATAAAAAAATCAAAAAATAAATGAATAAACTGAACTTAATGGATCATAAATCTGAACTGAAATGAACTTAATAAATCTGAACTAACTAAACTAAAATATAATATAATTTTAAAATATTAAAATGATAATAAGAAAAATAATGAAATAAAAAAATCAAAAATTAAATGAATAAACTGAACTTAATGGATCATAAATGAACTAAATTTAATTTATGTGACTTAATAGTAAACAGAGAATTAGTCCAAAATAACTTTACTTCAGTTGAGTTCAGATTAATTAAAAACCTATTCTTTGGCACGGAAATTGTCTGAATTAAACTAAACTGAACTGAATTTAATAGCTTTGAATTGAATTGAACGTAAATTAATTCAATATAATTTTATTTTAAAATATTGAAATAATAATAATAATATAATTTTTTAAAATTAAATGACTGGATTGATGTAAACTTAATAGTTATAAATTGAACTGAACTTAATAGGTCAAAACTGAACTGATCAATGAGTCTAAACTGAACTGAAATGAGAATAGTCTAAAAGACCTGGTCATAAGTTAATTTCAGTTAAGATCATTGAGTTCAGTTCTATTCATTTATTTAATTTTGTTTATTTTGTTTATTATTATTTAAATATTTAAAATTAAATTAAATTAGATTGAACTTAATTTTAGTTCTGCTCGGTTCAATTCAATTCAGTTTATTTAAGACCTATTAAGTTCAGTTTATATCATTTCGTATTATATCATTTCAGTTTAGACTCATTAAGTTCAGTTCACTTCAGGTTAGACCAATTAAGTTCAGTTTGATTCATCTTTTGAATCATATAAAACGTTTAAATTATGAATGATGAATAGTTGAATAGTTAATCATTTATCTTTTGAATCATATAATTCGTGTAAATTATTAATGGTGAATATAGTTGAATAGTTAATCATTAGAAGTTTATGATCACTATCTATTTAGTTTATGATAAATTTTAGGAAAATTAAGTTAGTGCTCAAAAATATTGTATTTGTACTGAAAGTGAGAAAATAAATAATAAAATCTTTTAACTTATTATTTATATATTATTAATTTATAACGATTAATCAATTAAAAGTAAAAATAATTGTAATAATATGTAATAAGTCATAATTTTTTTATAATACTATTATTGATATTATTATATAAGTAAGATGAGAAAAACAAATAAATAAAAGACATATTACTACTCAAATGAAATAAATAAATTTCTATCTTGTAATTCAAAGTATACTTTATTTAAAAGAAATGAACTACAAATTGAAATCTTAAGAATAAGATTATAAAAAATAAAAAGCAATTAATTAGATTATAAAAAAAGCAATTAATTAGATTATAAAAAAAGAATAAGAATAATGTGTAGTAGTACGGTATAAAAAAATAAATATATGAAAATAATTGTTATGGAAATAATTGATATAAGAAAGTCCACGTAAGATTTTATGGAAATATAATTAATTAAATATTTATTTATAGAATATATAAAATTTATATTATTATAATTTCCATAAAATTTATATTATTATAATTTCCATAACATATATATAAATATTATAATTTAACATATTTATTATATTCATTATCATTATTTGTATTTAATTTAAAAATTACCATAACAATACGTATTTATTATAATTATTATTATTATTGGTATTTAATTTGATATTTACAATAATAATACGTATATAATATGAAAATAAAAATACCGATAGATAATTAAGAATCCCTAAATTATGGGGCAATATATAATTTGATTCAAATTTTAAATGTTACATTTATGGAAATCTTGAGATTTGAAGGATAATTAAGGAAGATAAAATTATGGAAAATCCAAATTAGTTAACCATATTGTGTGTAAAAAGCTTTATACTACAATATTTGGGTTAATAAAGATATATTTGACTAAATTATAAAGATATATTTGACTAAATTATAAAGTTTTTACCAAATAATATTACCATCAAAAATAAATTTAAATTAGCGTAGCTAATTAATAGGTAATGAACATATATTAAGTAAAATTTGAATTTATATATTAAATAGATAAGTGAAATTTAAAACATAAATTTACTTAATATAAATTTTATTTTTTTATTTTAGTTTATGATGGATCTGGAGAAATTAAGTTAGTGTTAAAAAATATTATTTTTGTACCGTAAGTGAGAAAATAAATGATACTATCTTTTAACTTATTATTTATATATTATTAATTTATAACCGATTAATTAATTAAAAGTAAAAATAATTGTAATAAAATGTAATAAGTCATATTTTTTTATAATATTGTTATTAATGATAATATGATTATTTATATTATTATTATATAAGTATGATTAGAAAAATAAATAAATAAAAGATTTATTATTAATCAAATGAGATAAATAAATTTCTATCTTATAATTCAAAGTATACTTTATTTAAAAATAAAATAAACTACAAATTAAAATCATAAAGACTTTTTGAAAAAAAAATTAAACAATTTCAAACTTAAATTGAATTTTTAAAATAAAAAAAATTAATTAGATTATAAAAAATGAATAAGAATAAAAATAAAATTAAATAAGTTATAATCAGCTACAAACATTAAAATAAAAAATATAAATAAATAACTAAATCATTTACCTATTAAGATAAAAATACGATATTTTTTTAAACAATGAATCTGCAAACAAATTTGTGATTTAAATTATAATAAAATGAGATAATTATAATATAAAAATAAAATTAAAAATTATAATAAGAATTAGAAATTGTAAAAAAAATCAAAAAAAATATGACACTAATTAGAAAATAAATATAAAAACAATATAATTACCTTTGAATCTGCAAAAAATAAAAGAAATCAATAAAAAATATTAGAACAAATATGTAACTTACAAAAATACAAACAATAGATGATTATTTAATAAAGGATAAAACAAAATATTTAAATACAATCAATAAATTAATGTTTACCATGTGTCCTAAAAAAAATAGCACATTAAGAATCATCATTATTCATTATTATAAAATAAAATTAGTAAAAATATACTATGAAAATACTTTCCTGCAAAAAATTAAAACAATAATTATCATATAATAAAATATACAATAATAGAAAAACACAATAAAAACACTTACCGTGTTGACAATTCCTACAAAAAAAATATATAGAATATAGTAAACGTACTAAATGAAAAAAAATGCAATAAATAAAAGCAAGAAAATTACTTACATAGAGTTCCTACAAAAAAATATTGTGAGAATCATTAGTACATTGTTAGAATAATTAGTGAATATATTAATATTTATACAATAATATGTAAAAAAACTAAAATGAGAGAAATGAAAACTGAGAGGTAAAGAATGAGTGAAGAAGAAGACCAATTTATAGCATTAGATTTGAATTATTATATATTAATTATTGTTATTATTATTTAAAAGGAAAAGAATATTTATGGACAAAATATAATGACGATATTAATGAAAAATTTGAATATGAAGAGAGAAGTTGTCATAATTAAGTTTTTTAGTAGGTATAAGCATTATTTATATAGGTAAACAATAAATATTGATTTATTTCCAAAAAAAGATTTTTTTATTTAAAATAATAGTAATATGGAATATGAATAAAAAATATGCTCTTATATAAATATTATATATGCATAAAATTGAAATAGAAATAATAAAGAGTGCATAGAATACTCTATTAATTAAATTAATATTAAGAAATTACTTATTATTTTATAATATTAGTTGTAAAAAAAAATCAATAATTAATTCACCGTTATATTAATATTTGCTAATTAATTTTGTAGAGATTATAGGGATTGATTTTTTCTATATTGTTATTTTAATATATATGGTAAGAGATGTAATAGAATAGATGAATTACTTATTATTTTATAATATTAGTTGTAAAAAAAATCAATAATTAATTCACCGTTATATTAATATTTGCTAATTAATTTTGTAGAGATTATAGGGATTTATTTATTTTTTCTATATTGTTATTTTAATATATATGGTAAGAGATGTAATAGAATAGATGAATTAAGTAACAAATCAATTAGATAAATTATTTATAGTAAATGGTCAATTAATATAATTGAAAAAATTAAGGAATTGATTAGTAAAAACAATTAGATTAATATCGATTTAAGGAATTGTCGTAAATTAAATTTATGGAAATTGGAAAATATAATGAATATGAAATTATTATGTAATTAATTGAATTAAAATCCAAATCATAATAAATAATAATGCCACATAAGAATTATAAAATGTCTTGCCAATCAAAACATTATTTATGCCACCTAGTGTGAATATGTTGATTTTTTGTAGTGTAATTTTTTGTGTTCACACTTTACACGTGGTATCTCTGGATTTATATAATTAAACGGATTGTTTTTCTTTAAATAATTAAATGGATTGTTTGGAAATAATATTGGAACTAATATAACGATCAATAAAATATTTTATTTTGAAACAGAATATTTAGTCAATCTAGAAAATGATATAATCAAAGTATTAATTTTGTTACGGAAAATCTGGAATAATTCTATAAAAAAAAAAACACAATCTTTTATTGAATAAATTTAATATAATTTAATTGCGGCAAAAACATTCTTCTTTAATATAGTATAGAAAAATTTAGTGAAACAAATAATTAAACGGATTGTTTAGAGATAATTATTGAACTGAATATTTAATTAATTAATGAGTAAAATATTAAAAATTAATTTATAATATATATTTTATTTCACTACTATAATTAAGAACTTAGAGTTGTTTTCAAAAATAATTTTTAATGTTACAATAATTAAAGAATATTTGATTAAAGATAATATGATTTTATTTCTTTACTGATCAATTTTTTTTTTTTAAATAATTTGAATTCTACTTTAATTAAATATCTTATTACCATATATATTTAGATATTGAAATTTAAAAATAATAATTTATTATAGCAAACAAATAAACTTGATATTATCTCTTATTAATATTACTTTAATTATAACGTACTTTATTTTATTTTATAGAAATTAATATCTTAGTTATAGAAAACAAATATATTATATAGAATTTATCATTAATCATCATAAGAAAAGAGGAAAATATTAAAAAAATATGAGAAAAATAGTAAATATACTTAATCATACATTAAAAAATTATAAATAAGTATTATAAAATTTATTTAAGAAACAGAATAATTATAAAAATTTAATTTAATTAACTTTTATCCCATTTTTGAAAAAAGAAAAAAAAAAAGAACAACAAATATTACGTTAAAAAATATTAATAACTTGTAAATGAAATTACTTAAACGGAAAATATACATCAGAATCATTAAAAAGATTATGAAATTTCAGTCCTAAAAAAAAATATAAAAATGATTATGATTAGTAATACTAAAAATTTGAAAATATAATTATGGTCATTAACCCTAGATTTGTACCAAATTATTAGATTAATAAAAATTACACTATTCAAAAAAATTGAAATAAAAATATTTTATATATTAAATATCAAGAAATGTAGTTACTTAATAAAATGTTTAAAACAATTTTACAACATCTATAATAAAAAAATAACTGAAACATTAAATTGAATTAATACTTGTAATTAATATTATTGAGAATACAAATGATTAAAAAAAATAAAACATAAGACATAAATATTAATACTAATATGCCATTTCTTTAATTAAATACTCGTACACCATTCTTGTAAGTATTTCTCAACCACAAAGCTTGAATACTTGGAAGGAGGAGAGACACATCGATAGACTACATCATCACATCGGCATGATTTTTATGCTGAAGCTAGGGAAAATCGAGAGTAGAAATGTGAACTGGACCATATTATTCGGTTAATCAACAAATATAAATAAAGACTCCAAAGTAAGTATACCATATGAATCTGAGGAGACGCATAAATCAAATTGGTATTCAGAAGTAATTCTCGATGAAGAAAATACTTACCATGGTATCTGAAAAAAAATCTTTGAAAACATTAATATCCAGAACATTAGAAATAATATGTAAAAAGAAACAAAATTAAAACTCACCACCTACAAAAAAAACACAAATCGTTATGATTTATATAAATACTCTTAAAAAATATAAATATTTACGATTGAGCTGCAAAAAATACAAAAGCACACCAGAATAATATACATATTATAAACATAACACAAATCGTTATGATTTATATAAATACTCTTAAAAAATATAAATATTTACGATTGAGCTGCAAAAAATACAAAAGCACACCAGAATAATATACATATTATAAACATATAAGCGATAAATAAATTATAATTGAAAAAATACAATAAATAAAACTCACAAAAAAACAAAACGTATTGATAAAAATAAATTACTTACCATGAATCTGCAAAAATAAATGATCAATGTTAATGATAAATATAATAATAATAATATTAAAAAAAAAAAACAATGAATATGCAAAAATAAAAGAGCAATGTTAATGATAAAGATAATAATAATATTAATAAAAAAATTGATACAAAATCCTGCAAAAATAAAATAGCAATGTTAATGATAAAGATAATAATAATATTAATAATAAAAAAAAAGAACCGAGAAAATTGTTGATGAATGGGTGGAAAGTGGATGACTTTTATAAGTGTAAATTTGAATTAGGGTTTCTATTATTTTTGAAAAATAATTAAATAATATTTGGTGCATAATTTAAGATTTTATTGTATTCCTAAAATATTGGTGGGTAATTTAATTGTATTCCTAAAATATTGGTGGCTAATTTATGCTTCATTGACCGTTGAGTATATTAAATTTGGAAAATACATTAAAATGGGATATTATCAAATTAATTGCATTGCTATAATTAAGGAAATAGTTTTTTTTTAACTTAATTAAATGTTTCGATTTGAAAATTTCATTTCTTTAATTATTTAATAATCAAAATAATAATAATAATAATAATAATTTCATTTCTTTAATTATTTAATAATCAAAATAATAATAATAATAATAATAATAATCGTTAAAATAAAAATAAATTTGTAACAATGATAAATAAATTGTACTTAATATATATAAATAAATGATACAATTAATAAAAAAATGAAAACGAATGAATACAAAATACTAAAAGAAATAAATAAATAATATAAGATTTATTTCTAATTTATATGATGAAGAAGAATCATTTTAAATATAATGTGATCCGATAGAAATAAAAATAAGATATTATAGTACCATAAATTAATAATTTATTTAAGGAATTGACGGATTTTGTGGAGTCTAATAACTGTTTGGTATTTATTAATTAAAGAATAAAAAACAGTATATTTATTATTATTTTGAATTGATTGAAGAAGATAATTACTATAATTAAAGATTTTTAAATAAGTAAATGAATATCATACAAATTAATTTAAATTCAAGAAATGTTTTAATTAATTATTAATCTTAATTCGTTCATTACCAACTGTGAAATATATGGAAATAATTATGATGAATCCGCTGATATTTTTATTTTTAATTGTATTGATGCATTAATATTTTTAAATTGTTTTTTCTGTATTCAGAAATAAATATTCATTTTCTTGTCATGTTTAAAAATATCCAACCAATAATATTAATAATTAATAATTATTATTAAGTACATAATTTGGTTTAAAAATTGTGCGTGATTTGTCTATAAATATTTATAATATAATATTAAGGTTAATAAATATATATTTGACCGAATTATTAAATGAGGGAATGTGACTTTTTAGTCACATTTTATAAGGGGATGAGTTTAAAGTCCCCCTTATAAAAGTGTGAGTTTTTTACACCAATTGAACATAAATTGTCCTTTATACCCTTACTTTTTAAATAAATCCAAAAAAAACAAAACAAAATACAAAAACAATATCATATAAATTAAAAATAAAAACAAATTGGACTGTGGGGCCCACGAAATCTGATTTTTTGGTGAGGTGAGGATTTGATGTAGGTTTAATTGTGCATTCATATCCATATTCATAACAAAACCTACCAAACCAAACCAAAAAAAAATTCAAAAATTCTCTCAAACCCACACATAAAATCTCTATCATGTTGCTCCGTTAGATTCTGGAAAACGCCGTCGAACATACGCGAGGTTAAAGGAGCGAAAACGAGAGGTACGCGTTCTCGATTTTCGCAAATTTTCTGTTCTGCGCTGGTTAATCGATGGGTTACTCGATGGAGCGTACCATCGACCAACCCATCGATTAACTATGAATTTATGAAGTTAAACATTACTCGACTGAGGTTAATCGAAATCAGGTTACTCGAAATTTCGAGTAACCCTAATTCCAGTAACAGGTTTCGAGTAACCTCTTTCCAGGAACACAGATTCGAGTAATTTGAGGTTACTCGAAAGAGGTTACTCGAAATGGTTAATCGAATGTATATGACGTTAATCGAATACTGTTACTCGAAAGTAACAGTCCATCCTGTTACTCGATGGAACTGTCCATTCGAGTAACAGGGCCTGTTTTTTTGCAAAAAACGCATTTTTCCGTAATTTTTGGTTTGTTTCGTCGATATATATGGATATGTTGTAATAGTTAACCTAATTCAATAATGTTTTTTGTAATTGTAGATGTCGAATCAACGAATCACGATACGTTACGGTGGTCGTTGGGAACGAGCGGTCTACGTCGACGGGATAGATATGTGCCTTTTCTTCAGGAGGGATCAACTTACCCTCGATGGTCTTGTGAGGCAGATTCGTGCCGTTTTGCGCCCTCCGCCGAATATCGAGTACATGTTGTTTATCTTAACACGAGGCAATGATTTTAGGAGCGTGCGGTGTCCTTTGCTTAGCGACGGCGATGTATCCCGCATGCTAGACGAGCAAAAGGACGATTGTTTCATTTTCGTCACCGAGATCCTAGAGGAGGCACAACAAAATGCACCCGAGGTGAATATTCCAGAAGTAGATACGGATGTACCGACTGAGGGCGAGAGGCCTGCTGAGAATTCCGAGGACGACGAAGAAGCTCGTCAGACCGACCTGTTGCAGTCGTTGACCACTGAATGGACAGAATGGATTAGACAGCCGCAGGTCATCACAAATATTCTGTCACGCCGTAATCTGTCCTCGAGTTCTAATTCGGGAGCTGGCGAGCAACCCGAACCAGCTCAGAATGCACAGAATAATCCACTGCGCAACTGGATCATTCCACTGCCGGAGTTTGACCCCGCGGTTCCATTGCGATCGGTCGAGCCTCCCGAACTTGTGTATGGTCATATTGCAGTCGGCTCGACATTCCGAACGAAATCGGATCTGAAGATAGCGGTGGGGATGTATCACATGGAGCATATGGTGGAGTGTGCCACTAAACGCTCGACCTGTGAACGGGTAAAGTTCGTTTGCAAGCGAGACCGTGAGAAGTGCCCGTTCAAATTGTGTGCTACTGGGAATGACGAAACACTCTGGAAGATTACGAGGCTGAACTTGAATCACGAGTGTGTCAATAATTTGGATCGGACTGCCGATCGTCACGTGTCGAGCAAGGTTGCTGCTACTTACTTTGCACGTCAGTTAGTCGACGATGAGATCACACTGAAGCCGAAGACGATGATTTCTGATCTGAGGAGATTGTACGGAGTAGTGATCGATTACAGCTTTGCCCTGCGGACGAGGAACCTGGCCGTTGAAATGAGGTACGGCAACTATCAGGATTCATACCAGATGCTCCCGTCATATCTGCACGTGCTGAAAGAATGCAATCCAGGGACTCGGTATGATATTCAGACAACCAGTGAGGGCGTGTTCTGTCACATGTTTGTTGCACTTGGGCAGTGCATTAGTGCATTTCAGCAGCGCACTCTGCGTCCCGTCATAGTAGTCGACGCCACTCATCTGAAGGGGAAAAACAGCGGTGTGTTATTTGTTGCCGTCACGAAGGACGGAAATGAGCAGATTTTCCCGCTTGCTTTGGGTATCGGTCCGATTGAGAATGACCTGGAGTGGACGTGGTTTCTTGAGCACCTCAGGCTTTGCTACGATGCAGACGATCTGCTCATTGTGTCCGACCAGCATAAGAGCATCGCGAATGCTATTCGGAGTGCCTATCCCCACGCAACCCGTGCGTTGTGCTGTCAACACCTCGAGAAGAATCTGGCAATGTACCGCTCTCATGTGATCACAATTGTACACAAAGCTGCCTACTGTTATCGAGTGGATGAGTTTGAAAAATATTTATCTGATTTGGAGAGAATCAGTGGAGACGGTGCTTATAGGCGCCTCGTTGGACTCGGTGTTGAGACCTGGTCAAGGTCAAAATGTCCTGAACGACGATATGGTTTCATGACATCGAACGCGGCCGAAGTCTTCAACAGTGCTATCAAATGGCCACGACGATTACCTGTTTGTGCTATGCTCGAGTCGATTCGTGCGATGATTGAGAGATGGTTTGACGAGAAACGAAGGAAGGCTAATGAGAGGGAGCATGAGATGACCGAGGAGGCATTCGAGTAACCTTTTCCTGTAACCTATTTCGAGTAACCCAATTCCAGTAACCCTTTCGCTTAACCATTTCGAGTAACCCTTCGATTAACCATTTCGACTAACCTTTTTTAAGTACTCTTGCAGATTCAGGCCTCATTCTACGTTACTCGATGGACCTGTTCTTGATTACTCGATGGTTACTCGATGGAACAGTCCATTCGAGTAACCTCTGGGCAGAATGAAAAATGACTTTTTTACACATTTTTAAACCCAAACCTGCAACATTCTAACCAAACATTCAATATACCACACATCCAAGACAAAAATACCAACAATACTAAACAATAAATCATCCAAAACAAGTCTAATACCAAACAATACTAAACAAGTCTCTAAAGTGTCGAAAATAAATAATCCTAACGATACGATTCATTTGTTACCCCTTCCCGAGCTAACCAAAAAATCATCCTAGCAATATATGCACGGTACTTTGTGATGTAACCAATGTCAATAGTCTTATTCTCGTGAGTCATTTTCTTGTTGACTAAGCGATCCAGGTACATGCAACAGATCGGCCCACACGAGCTCCCGTCCTCTTGCGATATTTGTTGCTCCGTGGGCATTAGCTCAACCTTGAAAGCACACGTCTTACGCTCCCTAAAAAATAAAAGATTGAAAGCACACGTCAATATCATATAAGAAAAAAGATAAAACTACGAAATGAATTAAATGATTGAATCATACCTTATCGAATTTTGTTGCCACCAGTTTGCGCTTCTCAACAGTCGAGGCAACAAATTTGTGATTGGCTTCAGCTCTTTAACCCTGATCTTGGGATTCGGGAGAGTATGCAACAAGGAATCATACACTTCGACAGTCCAGGTGTCGAAATCAATGACCGCCACGATCCAGTGAATGTTATCCAAGTTGCAAATCAAGGCCGCCTTACATACAAACAATGAAAATATAAGAAATCAGAGAAACCGAAGTTTATTAAAATTCATTTAACATACCTTACGGATATTGTACCAACTATGTTGACCACCACCCGGACCCGATACAGTTTTTCTCAAATCCAGAGGTGGTATCCAATTCTTGTATCTCTGCTCGAAATTATCCGACTTCCCTGTATGCTTCAGTTTCCCGTATTCACGACACATAGTTTGCTTTGGAAAGGACATAAATTATGTCAGTAAAAACATAATAAAAATATAAAATATAACAAACATAGATAAAATAAATTCACTTACAAAGAAGTCGGGACCAAAGATCTGGTGCGTAAAGTCGTGCACGTGCCCTTTCACCCCTTCTTTGTTTCTGAGTTTTTGTCTCAGAAAAGCAACATACAAGTCGAGTACCTGAATATTAACACGTTGTTAAGATTTAAACATAAATTAATAAAGTTAAAATTTATAATATTACCTGAGACGTGAACCAAACGGAGGGACTTTCGACATCGTCGAAGAATTTATGATCAAGGATCAAATCATCACAGCACCTCACCCTCACGCAGGAATCGGGCCCCGACTGTCTGTACACCTTGTACATCCGCGCGCTTTTTAAACTGCGATCCTTACTAAAATCTTGGATGAAAGGGCTACGCAAGTACTTGGAAGGCATAACAACACGAGGTCCGAGGCTGCTCTCCCCGTCATCCTGCTCGTCATCATCCTGCTCGTCGCCCTCATCCTCGTCAGTGAAGCACATCTCATCCTCGTCACCCTCCTCGTCATAAGCAGCTGGCTCTGAGAAGATATCAAAGTTCCTCTCAGGATAGCTCTCGACATCGACCACAACAGCTGGTCTAGGCGTGCTGGACATCCCTAGATCAAAAGGAACAATCGACGGAGGCGTGCGGTAGCTGGAGGACTCAAATGGATAGGCCGGCGGCGGCATCTGATAACCCTGGAATGGAAAGACTGGACCCTCGAATGGACCGAATGGACCCGGCATCTGGTAACTCTCGAATGGATAGCCAAATGGAAATACTGGAGGCACCTGGGGCTGGGGCTGCATGCGGTAACGCATCCATGCGTCAGCATCTCCAAACGAATACTGCCGAGGGTCAGGCATCGCCGACGTCGAGAATCGACCTGGTGCTCTGTGTAGGGAAGTCTGAGCTATGTCCTCGAAGTGGTAGGAATGACGAGGAGGTGAACTCCGAGGAGGCGAGGAAGGCTCATCGTACACTGGCCTCGCGGGATAAGGTCGTGGCTGAGAGTGTCGTCTCATACCGAAGAAGGCCTTCATCTTCGAGAACAAGTTCTCCGAGACGCTCTCCGTGACGGCTTTCACGATGTGAGTCGTGAATCCCTTCTCGGATGTGTCGAACAAGATCCTCTCGAAGTCACTCCGACGATAAATAGGTGGATCATCGTCCACCACTCTCTCAGATGTATGTCCAGCTCGAGACTCAGGAGGAGTGGCATGTCGAGCAGGAGGAGTAGCAACTCGGGGAGGAGGAGAAGCACCTCGAGGAGGAATAGGAGGAGAAGCATGTCGAGGAGGCGGAGAATTATGTCGAGCTTTCCGAGATTTACGTCTCTCTAGTCTCTCTGCTGAAGAGCTGGGCGTGACATCGTCACGCGTGCGGATACCTGTCGCCGCCTTCTTGAACGTCTTGGCCACGCTTTCGGCCACACGATCCACAAGCTTCTTCTTCTTCTTCTTCTTCTCCATCTGCTTCTTCGGTGCCGGTGCTCGTGCCGGCGCCGCTGCGTGAGTTAAGCGGTGAGGAGGCTGGTACGGGACGGCATACAGCTCACCGGCCTCCGTCAAACTCCTGTAATACATCATCTCCTCCTCCTCCGGTGTCGG
The DNA here is from genome assembly GCA_954870475.1 of Euphrasia confusa. Taxonomy (NCBI): domain Eukaryota; kingdom Viridiplantae; phylum Streptophyta; class Magnoliopsida; order Lamiales; family Orobanchaceae; genus Euphrasia; species Euphrasia confusa. The sequence goes on from OX940949.1 coordinate 1,688,699, forward strand.
TGTGAGGGTCTCGTGCACTTCAAGCTAAAAGAAAACCATTAAAAAAAATATTTATTAGATATTCGATAAAATTATTAATTCAAAATTATTAACGAAACAAATTGACGGTTACCTGCTCATCCTCGAAGTAATCCGTGAAATCGAAGTTAGTCTTCCTCTGCGTCCAATGCAAAAATTGGGGCATTCGCGTCTCTCGGCTCCGAGTAGCGCACTGTCTCCCTAAAGCAGGAAAGGCCTCGAAGGCCCAACACTGGAAGGCCCAAACTGGACCGTAAAAGTGATAAGCCGCTTTCTCGGCCTGATCAGCTGCCATCCCAGTAATGCTGATGTAGTGCGAGAAGTTCTGGAACGTGTAAGAACCCCAAGGAAACCACTCCCAGCCATCGTGATCCTCCACCAGTGTCCAGACCCAGTTCTCGACATCCAGTTTCTCTCGACCAATCAGAACGAAGTAGAGAATCAAGATGTTGGCAACCTTGAAATAATCATTTAGGTCGTTGCCCATCCGCAGACCATTGAACGAACTGAGCAGTGCTTCAATCTTCATCACTCTGCAACGGAATAACCTCCGATGGATGCCTGTAATGGGAGCTTCATGACCTTTGTCTGTGGGATCGAAGTTACTATCCCCAAAGCGCAGGCCGGTGATCAGGGAGTATTCTTGTGCTCGGAACTTCACAATACGATCCCCGATAGCAAACCAGTGCTCAAACACTGGTATTCTGCTCTTGCTAACGATCTCTCTCGATAGCAGTTTGTGCAGAGGTTTGTTCGATCGGTCTGCCTTGGGAAGGGCCAAGAACTGACTGAAGATATACGTCTGTTCGTACTCCGCGAGGCCCTCGTCCCCACCCACTTCCCTCAGAGTATCTTCTACGTTTTTCAAAACGCCGCGTCGATCGCCGCAATTGATCGCTCTCGAAATGTCGACGAAATCCGGTCTCCTCCATCGGAAACCAGCCTGCACAAATGGAGAAGAAGCAATTACAAAAAGAGAATAATAGGATCAAAAAAAAAAAAAAACAGTCTGTTACTCGATCGAGCAGACCATCGACCAACCCCAATCGATCAACCCCAATCGATCAACCCCAATCGATCAACCCCATCGGCCAACCATTCGATTAACCCCATCAATCAACCCATTCGATTAACAGAGCAGACTACTCGAAGAGGTTAATCGAAGGGGTTAGTCGATGGGTTAGTCGATTAACCCCATCGACCAACCAATTCGATTAACCCCATCAACCAACCCATTCGATTAACAGGACTGACTACTCGAATTGGTTGGTCGACGGGGTTGGTCGATGGGGTTAGTCGATGGTACTGATCGACTGCCATCGATTAACCAAGAACAGAAATCAAAAACTGAAATTTCAGAACAATTCAACTCACATTTACAGTTCTAAATGAAGTATAACACAATAAAGAACTTAAACAAGCATCGAAACACCATATAATCCATCAAATTGCTCGAAATTTCGAAAAAAAAAAAAGGGGATGGATTCGGGAATTACCGGAGGTTGAAGACTCGGTTCTTGTTGTTGTTGTTCTTCCTCGCTTTCGTGCTCCTCGTCATGCTCGGACGCCGACGACATTGCTTTCGCCGGTGATGTGAGTTCAAATCGAAAAAAAAAAAAAAGGGGGCGGGCGGTAGGGTAGGTTACGGGAGAGAAGAAGAGAAGAGAAGAGAAGAGAGAGAAAAGTGGGGACCAAGTTTTATTTCTTTTTGTCTTTTTTTAATAAGTTTGAAGGGTATATTTGACCATTCAATTAACATTGGTGTAAAAAACTCACACTCTTATAATTGAGTACAAAAAACTCACAATTCTTATACACATGACCATTTATCCACACACCTCTTATTAAATTCTTACCAAATAAAATTATTATCATTTACAAAATAGGAAATGAATGTAAATTAGCTAGCTAATTAATAGGTAATGACTGTATATTACCATTACAATTAACATTACCATAGCTAATTTATAGGTAATGATGTACATTACGTATTTCGAATCATAAATAATTAAATTAATATAGTTAATTAAAAGCCACGTCATATTTATTATTGATAAAGAAAAGCCACGTAATCAAATTTAGACCAATGAAAATATTGTATGTGCCACTTAGTGTGAAGATGCTCATATTTTGTAGTGTAATTTTTTATGTTCACACTGACACGTGGGATCAGCAAAGTCTGAATTTATATATTAAATAGATTAAACTTTATAGTTAAGTCTAACACTCCCCGAGAGGAGATTCGTTCCTTGACTTGAGTGATGCCTTTAAGAGCTGAAATTAGGGATTCATTTGGGCGGCGGAGATGTCGAATCAGCAGCAACGGATGTGGAACGACGTCCTTGAGCTGACCGTGGCCGAGCAGGAGAGGGGCGCCGACCCCCTGGCATGGGCGGCGCGGCTGTCCTCGAACATCGCCTCCGCCGGGGTTTCCATGCCGTCCGTCGAGGTGGCGGAGCTCCTCGTTTCTCACATTTGCTGGTCGAACAACATTCCGATTGCGTGGAAGTTCCTCGAGAAGGCGGTCGCTCTCCGTATCGTTCCACCTTTGTTCGTCCTCGCACTTCTATCGAACAGGTTAGTTTTTTTTTTCATGCCTTCAACGTGTTTGTTTTTTTTCAGTCTCTCAGACACATGTATTTGCGTCAAATGGTATGTGATATTATTATCCTGCATCGATGTATCGTGTTGTGCAGGGTGATATCAAGTCGAAGGAGGTACCCGGTGGCTTATAGATTGTATATAGAATTCGTAAAGAGATATGCATTCTCAATTCCGTTTCTGGCGAACGGTCCCAATTATCACAAGTATGAACGTAGTCATTTTGACAATTGTATCCGGATTTCATTTATTTCGCTTACTATATTGGGATCAAAACACGCCTTTTGATGTACTTTATACTTTGAACGATCCGACTGCAGGATTATGGAATCCATTGACGATGCCCTTCAATTAAAACAAATATTTGGAGTTCAGTCCTCTGAGCCTGGGCATCTTGTAGTGGAATTTCTATTTTTACTTGTATGGGAGCTACTTGATGCTTCACTCGATGATGAGGGTCTATTAGACCACACCCTTGAAAAGAAATCAAGGTGGCCGATCAAGAGTGAAGATATGGAAATCGAACATGTTGATGATTTTGGAGGAAAAAATATGGAACGCCGGGCATCATTGAGTAAGATGAATACTATAATGGCCATTGAAACAATTGGTGATTTTTTTCAGGGCAAAGTGACTTCCCGGATACTTAATTTGGTTCGTCAGAATATGTAAGCTTCTTTCTATTTGAGTTCTCTCATTAAAATCTAGGCGCTCGTGGTTACTTTTCAAGATGCATATGCATGAATTCTGAGCGGTCGGACTTGTTCCTTGGAATACTTGTTCTGAAGCTTTCGTTAATTCATTTGTTTTCTTGTAGGCCAAAGCATTGGGATTGCTTCATTCAGCATTTAAGATTGCTGATCACAAATTCTTCATCTCTAAGAAACTCAAAAAATATCACCCCAGAGGGACTTTTGGAGTTGTCATACAATGCATGTCGAGTTCTACCCTGTGCAAGCAAAATGAGCATCATAGCAACGACCCCTAAGACATCTCCAGTTAAATGTAATGGTACAGCTCATTCAGCACTTTGGCTTCCCATAGATCTATATTTAGAAGATGCAATTGATGCAAAAGAAGTGAGTGCTACCAGTGCTGCTGAAACTCTAACTGGTACAATTTCATATACAATTTTATTGGACAAGCTAATGGCGTCTGTAAATCATTGCTGATCAAGATAGGCATTGCAGGGTTAGTGAAGGCTCTCCAGGCTCTATATCAGACAACTTGGCATGATGCATTTCTTGGTTTGTGGACTGCCTCTTTACGTCTCGTTCAGAGGGTAAGAGATAATTCAAGATACAAAACATGGATTGTTTTCCCTCTTAAAGTCTTCATTTCTTTGTAATTTCTTCGTTTGTGCACATGTAATGTAAATCTCTGTTTGATGGTGCAATTTCATTTCCCTTTAATTTTTGCCTGAGCTTGTCGTAGTGTAATATATATAATCTTTAGAGTTGCAAGAAATTACACGGACTCACTGATTTTTACATTGGATCTCTCCAGGAAAAGTATTCAGATGAGGGCCCTGATCTTCGCCTTGGTACTAGTGTATGCATGCTGTTGTCCATCACAACACTTTCTGTTGTTTATATTGTTGAAGATGAGGAAATTATGTTAAGCAGTGAAGGTGAACAAAGCTCCATCAGTCAGAGCAAACATAATGAGTGTGTGGGAAAGCGCCATGAAGACTTAGTTGCGTGCCTTCAGCGGTTGGGTGATTTTGAGGGATTGCTGACTCCTCCGCTACTCGTTAGTTCATTAGCTAATCAAGCTGCTGCGAAAGCAATAGCGTTCCTTTCCGGGGTCTCTGTTGACATGGCTGTGAATTGTTGTGAGTATCTCTTATATGCTCTGATATCAAGTACAACCATTCCAATTTTTCTAGTCTTGCATTGTTTAATGACCCTCGTGAATTTTACTTTTTAAATTATATGCACAAGAGTTATTTTTTGGACTATATGTATATAGACCGAGGTGATTAATTCTGTACTACATTTTCCCTTGTCAATTAAGTCAGAGCAATGACATGGATGTGTGATCGTTTGCAGCTGGAAACCTTTGGCATCTGATTGTTGAGGCTTGCATCGCTAGAAATGTTTTGGACACGTCAGCATATATGTGGCCAGGATATGTAAAAAGGCGCTGCAATCAAATTCCTCAAAACAGTTTTGGGCAGATGCCTATTTGGTCTTTATTCATGAATGGATTGCCCTTAACTCATCCAATGATCAGCGCATTAATATCAACTCCAGCTACTAGGTAGATGGTGGTTATAATTTTTGGTTAAAATCGTGCCCGATTATGTGATTTTTCAGTTTTCAACCTTGGTGTTTTCATAGGTTGAACACTAATCAAACGAAATTTTGATTGGGACTTAATAGGTTACCTAGTCCATTTTATGATGGCTCAAGAAATTTACATTTAGTAATTCATGTTATTGGTACCAGATTCTATTTTCCCCATACATCCCACTTGTAATGAAACTGATTTTGTGCTTATGGATTTGATATAAGCCTAGACGAGATAGAGAGGATGAACGAGATTGCTATCAGCGGTACATATGACGAGAGGATTTCTGCTGCTACAATATTATGTGGGGCTTCTCTTCGTCGTGGTTGGAATATACAGGTAACACGTAAAATTTTGTATGAAATATTAATTGTAATTTTCTGATTACTTGTGTCCAGTGCATTTTAGCCTCTTCTCATTTTGAGTGACCCAGGTATTGAATTATCTACATTCCTTATATGGAGTGAGATAAGTAAATCTCATCCATTGAGATAAGTTACTAATGTGTATCTCTTTTTCATTATCATGCAATAGGCATGCTCTTTTTTCATGGTTTACTAAGAAAATATTTTGATTTGTCTTTGCTTACAGGAACATATATGCCTTCTGATAACAAAATTGCTTTCACCAACTGTTCCTGAACAATTTTCTGAACGTGGGAGTCATTTGATAGGTTATGCTCCATTTTTTAATGTCCTTACAGTCCGAATGTCGACTAATGACTGTATTCAGATTTTTTCCTTGCACGGCTTGGTAAGTCCAATTTCATCTGTGATTTTTTGTGATTTTTTGTGATTTCTAGTTTCATACTGTATTTAATATTATTAGAGGAGCGCCAAGGCGGAACACCTCTAACACTTGTATGTTATTGTAATAATTTGTACTGCTTAATAAATGAATCCAAGACCTGCCTGATACCATAATTATATGATTCTTTGACAATTACATATTTCTTTGTTACATCTGTTGATGCCTATTTCAGTATTTATACAATTCAATTGTGTTGATACTTGGGATTTCAAAAATAATTTTGGTTAATAGCTAGTAGTAGTATTTTTTAACTCGATGACATCATTGGAAAAGAACATTGAAAATTCCGATAATGTTTTTTTGAGCCTTGATGTACCTCAACTACTCGTCAATTTTATTCCAGGTTCCTCAACTTGCGGTTGCATTGATGCCAATCTGTGAGGTTTTCGGTTCCTGTGCACCCAATTTGTCATGGACTCTTGACACCGGTGAGAAGATTTCTTCTCGTGCCGTATTTTCGAATGCATTTATTCTGCTGCTGAAATTGTGGAGATTTGATCTGCCAACTTTGAATCATGCAATGGGAGATGGTGCGCCACTGGGGTCTCATGCAACTCTAGAATATCTTTTATCGGTGCACAATTCCCAGCTAGCTTCATATGAGAAACTAAGTCTAAATCAAAAGAACACTAGTAGACTGTCCAAATTGTCATATTCATCTTTGCGAGGTCCCGTATTCATGGATTCCTTTCCAAAACTGAAACATTGGTACAGAAAGCATCAAGAATGTCTTTCTTCTGTAATTTCTAGTCTCGTACCTCGGAGTACTGTTCATGAGATCGTTGAGGTACTCCTTAGCATGATGTTCAGAAAACTTATTAAAGGCCAACCGTTGTCTCCAACATCTGATGAATCTAATCACCTTCATAAGTTGCCTGCTTGGGATATTCTCGAGGCTGTTCCTTTTGTTCTTGATACTGCCTTTACTGCTAGTGCCCATGACAGACTATCAACGCGTGAATTGATTACGGGTTCGTTAATATATTTACTGAACTCTTTCTTGTAGGGTTCTAGAGTAATTGAACTTGGTTAAAGAATCATGTTGTTTCTCTGAGGATACTTTTGTCTGCTTATCGATTCCATGTGCATGGCACAAAAAGAAGTCTCACATCGTTTGTTCGGATAAATAATCACGATTGACACGACTATTTTTTTTCTCTTTGAGCATGCTTGCACACATCATTAAGCTTTAGAGAGAATGTTTGCCTCCTCCTGGAAGTAGAACTATCGTGATAGTAAATACTAGATAGTAGATACCCTTCATAGAATAGGTGTATATGATTGGTCATATGTTCAAGTGCTACCCTAATTCTCGTGATCTAAATATATTATTGTTTGCCACTACTCTGATCCTGTTTCTGATATTTCTTGTTATATCAGTATTATCATTGTATTGAATTGACGGTTTTCATATTATCAAAATCTCAGGACTCAAAGATCTTGCTGATTTTCTTCCTGCTTCTTTGGCAACAATCATAAGTTACTGTTCAGCAGAAGCGAGTAGGGGTCTCTGGAAGCCTGCTTTGTTTAACTGAATTGACTGGCCAAGCCCTGCTGCAAATTTGGCCATGGTTGAAGAAAAGATAAATGAAATCTTGGCTTCCACTGGTGTATGTATCCCACGTCCCGTTATAGGTGTGTGCCTCTTATTTTATTTTCTCTAAAAAAAAAAAGATTCTGAGAACAAATTGCTCCATTGAAAATTTGAAACATTACGCTCGCAACTCTTTTCGTTTGTAGGAGCTAGCTCTACAGTGACAATTCCATTACCTCTAGCGGCTCTCATTGGCCTCACGATAACATATCAACTCGACCGAGATGGTGAATGTTATATTACCTTTGTCGGTCCAGCCATTGAATACCTATCCATAGGTTGCTCCTGGCCGTGTTTTTCCGTCATAGCTTCTTTGTGGTGCCAAAAGGTAAAGCATTGGACCAACTTTCTTGTCCTCAAAGCTTCTCAGGCCATTTTCCACCACAATAAAGATGCTATAGTCCAACTCCTTAGATCCTGCTTTACAACAGCCCTTGGATTGAATACTTCCTCCGCAAGCATCACTGGTGTGGGTGCTCTTCTTGGTCACGGCTTCGGTTCTCAATTTTCCGGTGACATATCCACTGTCACTCCTGGGATAGTTTACATAAGAGCTCACTCGACATTTGGAAATGTCATGCTAATCACTGAAGAAATAGTGTCTCTTCTAATGCAGAGTGTCAAAGATATTTCCAACGGTGGTTTGACCTTAGATAAAGTGGAGAATCTCAAGAAAAAGAGACACGACATGAAATGCGGCCATGTTTCTCTTGCTGCTGCTACGAGTCAGGTGAAAACTGCTGCTTCCCTAGCAGCTTCCTTAGTTTGGATTACTGGTGGGCTAAATTCACTCCAGTCTCTATTTATAGAAATATTACCGTCTTGGTTTATATCCACCCGCGCGTTGGATCCTGATAAAGACCAAGAATCGAGAGGCATGTTTGCCATGCTGAGTGGGTACGCGCTCGCGCATTTCATTGTTTTGTGCGGGTTATTTGCTTGGGGAGAGGATTCGGCTTCGCCTGCAGCATACATAAGCAGGCCAAAGGTCCTCGGGTGGCACTTTGAATTTCTCGCGAGCGCTCTCGAAGGGCGAATATCGCTCGGATGCAGTAAGGCCACCTGGAGAGCTTATGCTACTGGATATCTGAGTTTAATGATCAGTTGTTGTTCTAAATGGATGCTTGATGTTGATGTAGAGGTTGTGAAGAGAGTTAGTAAGGTGTTAAAACAATGGAATGAGGAAGAAATGGCAATGGCCCTTCTTGGAATAAGTGGCTTTGGTGCTATGGGTGTTGCTGCTGAAATGATTATAGAAAATAGTTTTTGATTTTCTTTTATACAGCAGAACATATATTCCAAGGTAAAATTGGATTTTTGGCTTTTGAGTATTTCATGGTGTAAATAATTACTAATATTAACTTAATACAGTAAAATCTCTATAAATTAATACTCTCGTGTAAAATTTTATCAATTTAAAGATATATTAATATATGATAAATTAATATATTTTTTTATTAATTAAAAGAGAGAATTTTCAAATTCAATAAATTTAAATATATTTATTTAAAATAATTAAATTAAAATTCATGTATCAATTTTATTGAAACTAATTAATATATTCATATATATTATTATGGATTCAATTTATGATATTAATTATTATATTCATAAAATAAATTAATTATAATATCAAATTATGTTTTTCATTATTTAAAATGTATTACAAAATGATCAAATGATCGAATACATAAAATATTATTTAAATATAAAAGAGACTATCATGTATTAAAAATATTACAAAAATCAGTTGAAGAAAAATATTTTTTGAATATTAGTGAAGGTAAATTATCAAACACTCTAAATAGATCATGTGAGTACCAGAGTATTGATGAGAACTAATATTTATAATAATAATATTTATAATTTATTAATTTAAAATTTTGATAGGACTTCGTACTTATAAAGTATAAGGATTTTTTCAAAAATTTACTCATTTTTTTTTACGCTCATCGGAGAATTTTATTATTTTAGAGATGTTACTAATTTATAGAGGTTTTACTGTATTATGCACGTATTTCATTATTATTTGAAAAGAACCCAGACCTCCGAATTCATTTTTCCTGGATCTTCATTTCTCCTGCAGCCATAGCATCCGTCGTCTTCGTCTTCTTGGTTCTTATGGCAGCACAGGCCGCTGCCGCCGCCAATCAGCTCCTCTCAACCGCATGCATGCGAATTAAAAATACATCTCTGCAAACAAGTTCCTTTTGAAATCATTATCCGGCCCCCATTAATCACACTCCTAACCCACCCCCATTACCAACTGAAACCCAGATCTCAAGAGTCGCCATAACTTCATCCCTCAGCAGCATCTTCTTCTTGGTTCTTATCGCAGCACAGGCCGCCGCTGACGCTGTGACTCCGATCGCTGTGATTCTAACGGTCCCACCACCTACTCCGATCTTCTGTTGATTTAATTACATGAACTGCTTGCTGCACACGCGAGCTGGACCCGGCGAGTTGAAAAACTCAGACTCGCGGCCCGACCCGTTTAAGCCGGGTCCGGGCCTGTACGGGTCACGGTTGATGAACAAATTCTAGAATTTAGTCGACCTCCTCCGAAAAATTCAGACTAGCAGCCGGATCGGGCCGGGTCGCGGGTTGACAAAACTCAACCCAGTAAACATATGTTTATTTTATTTTTTAAATGAGTTTTGTTTTAATTGGTTGGGTCTAGGATTTTTCAATCTAGGTTAAACTAAGTGGGATGTGGTAGAACCGTAGAAGTTGACTAAACTAAATGGATTGATTAGAATGGGTTTATGGCTGAAGTTTGGACTCCGGTCTTCAGGCTCCGGTGAGGGCTTGGATGTTCGGAGGAGAGGAATTGTTGTCATCTCTCTTTTGGAACAGTTTACGGAGAGGTAACATTAATTGGTATTTCTAAGAGAGTGAACATTAGTTGTCAGCTCCTCTCAACCACCGACGCCTCCGATCGTGATTTATAATAATACACGTAAATTGCACGTAAATTGCACGTATTATAATAAAATGCACGTAAATTGAACATGATTTATTAAATTATTAACAAAATACAGTAAATTGCACGTAATTCATTATATATATATATATATATATATATATATATATATATATATATATATATATTTGTGTGTGTGTGTGAAAGGGGAAGGAGTGTGGGCGAGTTGACAAATGAAGAGTGAGTTTGCACTCATAGTGCCTCAAGCCATCCTTGTTGTTGCATCCATCAGCACCATAGGTGAGTGCCTCAAGCCATCCTTGCTGTTGTATCCATCAGCACCATAGTTCGATTCCCGCAGCCCCGGGCGAGGCAGAAATTTGCTCAGGGATCACATTTCTTTTGTTTATGGGTTCCATGTACAGTATTAATAATTGATATTAGTAAATTAATTAAAAACATACCAATTTAATTAAACAATTTTTTTAGAATTAGCCAAACTAATCTAGTAATTATTTGATTTTTTTCTACAATTAAACAAAATTAATATATTTAATTATAAACAAGTTGTTCAAGACCAAATTTCCCTATTATTACTTTAATTATAAGTCCAAATTTTCCCTATTATCTATTTAATATATAAATTCAGACTTTTCTGATCCCTGTCTAGTGTGAACACAAAAAAATACACTACAAAAAATGAGCATGTTCACACTACGTGGCACAGACAAAGCTTTCATTGGTCGAGATTTACTTATGTGGCTTTTTTTTATCAATATTAATTATGACTTGGCTTCTAATTTAATGATATTTAAATAATAATGATATTTGTAAATTATTCTATTGCCATAAATAAATTGAATTTTATTACGCGGATTTAATCAGATTTGAATAGTTTAACAACTCACGTCAAATGTTCCTTAATTCATGCAAGTCTAATGATTTATATTAATAAATTATCCTATACTATAAATTAGCTCCTTAATTTAAGCAAAAAAAATAATTGATATTAATTATTAATCTCTTAGTATTTTTATAATTATGGAAAATTTTAAATTAATTACCATATTTAAAATGCGATCCAATTTTTATACCATATTTGGATTTGTGTAAAATTTTATATTAATATTTTTATTTAAATAATTAACAAATCCTAATTCAAAATTCATGCTATAAAAAGATGATCATCTTCCCTCATTTTCTATTTCTCACGGTTTCTTTACTAATTTATTTTGTTCGTAATTATTTATTTGTTTTTGTATTTAATTTATGAATATTAATATATTCATTGATGCATGATGCTCACGATGTTTTTTTGGACTCTCGCAGGGCGCACTTCTCTATCCTACCCTCTGTCTTACTTGCTCGACCAGAACCCAAGAACCCAAGAACTGACCGAAAGGGTGAGAGACAGAAGAACAAAGAGAACTCCATCTATAATTTCCACTCCTTCTACCAAGTACGGCACAATTGAAGAGCTTAGTTAGGATGGATGGAACTACCTCGGAACTCATAACTCAGAACAACGAGCAGGGAAGGCTAATGCGACAAATGGTTGACTAATGCTCCTACAATTATAAATAGAAATTCGCTAACAGGCTATTGCACGATAAACATATTTATATCGATTCGATTATAACAAAATATAATTATTTGATGATTATTTTTATAATTTTTTGATTTAAAATTTTGCAGGTCAAAGCACTATTTCATTCATTTGATTCTAATAATTTTTTTGATGATTATTGTTTTTAATTTTTTCAGCGATCACAGTAAATTTTTTATTTTCAGGATTTTACTATTGTATATTTTACTATTCATTATATTACCATTATTCTTTGATTAAAATGCAATTTTGTTATTTGATGACGATCCCCGTTTCTCGCATGAGACCTACTTGGACAAATTTTATGCAATACTTCTACGGCAACTCCAATTATCCATATATATCCGTATTTGATTATAATGCAAGTTTGATACAAGTGTTCAACAGAGTTGTTCTTTATTCTTTTTATGCTGGATTATAATTTCAAGTTCTTTGTGTTTTTAGTTTTTTTCATTAGAGTTACCTGTTTTTCCATTAACAGGTCATTTCCTATTTTAATTTCGTGTATTATGAATTATTAATAGTACATAATATTATTTCAATTCAGTTTATAAGTTCATCAATTATTAACAGTTAATAATAATATGAATAATATAGTTTATCCATAATAATGGAGTACTACTACTATATGATACATTTTCGATATTAATATAATTTTCTTAAAAATATCAACTAATAGTTTATTATATTGGAAAAGACAAAAATGAATAAACGAAAATTATGGATATGAATTTAAGTTGATGAGAGAATTGATGATTTTTTTTACTAATAAATGATTTATTAATTTTTTGGCTTTACTTTCCTTTTTATTAATAAAAGATTTAATTGAGATATTTTAGTTGACACTAATACATGCGGTAAACTTAAAATATCATAAGTATAAATAATTCAAAATATTGTTATATTAATTGATACAATTCCATTAATAATCTAAATTCCTAATAAAACACAACTCCATATTTACTATCAAATTTTATTTTATCATTAATTATGGACCAATTGATATTCTTACTTTTTATAATTGTTTCTAAATTAATAAGAGATTTTTTATTATTTTATTTTTGGATAATCATATATTTCTACTCATTTATTGATTTTCCTTAATTCCTAGGATACAACATGTCGTGTACTACCTATATAAAAATAATATTAATACAATAATTTTAATAATAATAATAATAGTAATACTAATAAGATTAATAAGAAATACTCTCTCTGTCTCAGAGTTATAGGTACAAGTGGTCAACGTTGACTTTTTTGGTCTATCAAATACATATGATAAACAATATAAAAAAATATGAAAAAATTACTAAAATAAAATTCAATAGTTAAATTATATTTTAATTATTTTTTCATAATTTTCGTATATTGTTTATGATATGTATTGAACGGACAGAAAAAGTCAACGTTGACCACAATTGCCTATAGCTCTGGGACAGAGGGAGTATAATTTATATATGGGTGAGCAAGAAATATAATTTTCATAGATCACATGTAATCAATTGAACAAATTTGACACATAATATATATTAATAAATATAATTATTATATTTGCAAGATTTATTCTTTCATTTATGTCCTATTTTTAAATCTTGATTATTATTACTATCATCTTGAAAAGAAATAAATACACCTCAACAACCCAAATAAAAATACAATTTATTTTATCAATATTTTTATCCATATAAATATAATTTCACGACAATCGCTTTAACAACAATCCCAAACAAAAAAAATATATAATTTAAATATAGTAACTATTCAAATATAATTTCCACAATAAAGTTCAGAAGAAAAATTAACAATTAAGATTTATTTTGGTTAAGTTAAGTCAATTTCAGTAAAAAAGAACAAGTCTTTAATATGTATGAACTGAACTTAAAAAACTTAAGACCGGTTGATTTTGACTTATTCTCAGTTCGATCAGTTCAGTTCAATTCAAACTCATTTAGTTCCGTTCAGGTTAGTTTTGTTTGGATATGTTAATTTCAGCTCAGATTTCAGATCTAAGAAGTTTAGTTCAGTATTGTCATTTATTTTTTTAATTATTATTTCAATATTTTAATATTAAATTCAATTGAACTTAATTTAAGTTCATTTCAGTTCAGACATATTAAGTTTATTTCAGACTATTAAGTTCAGTTAAATTTATTTCAGTTCAATCCAGACCAGTTCAGTTCAACATTAAACTGAACTTAAATTGGTAACAAATCCTTAATGTTGATAATGATTTAGGACATGTTCTTTGTACTTATTCTGAGTTGGCTTAGTTCAGTTGAGTTCAGTTTAGTTTAGTTTAGTTACATTAAGAACATGTTCTTTTGGACTGAAACTGACTGGACTGAACTGAACTTAAGCGATCTGAACTAAATTGATTTTTTTATAGAAATAATAATAATTTTTATAAATTATTAAATATTTTTTAAAAATATTAATAATATTATGACAGTAACTAGATTTTATATTTAAATTTATAGATTGAAATTATTTTTTGTTTATTTTAATTTAATTTATTTTGAAGCGATCTGAACTGAACTGAACTGAACTTAACAGTTTAATGAAGTTATTATTAGAAAACATTAAGTTTTCTATTTTATTTTAGTGTATTATTTTTATAAATAAAAACATCATATTAATTAATAAAACAAAGCGTTAAAGGTGAAAATCAAAAAATAAGTAAAAAAAAAATATTCAACAATTTAATTTTATTAACAATACCATAACTAATTATTAATAATTTAATAACTTACACGGATTATATATTACAAAAACTAATGAAAACGTTGAAATTATTATTGACAAGCTATTCAAGACATTTTCTTAAAATAATTTTCTATATTATTATAAATATAAATAAATTTGTAAAACAATGTTATTTAAAATGGAGATAGTTTAAATACAAATAAAAATATTATTCAATAATTTAATTTTATTATCTATAGAAATTTTTAATTTTTATAATTCAAATGATTAATGTTCAACTTTTATTATTCAACTTTTGATATTTAAATACCAAAAAAAATATAAAACACGTTTGGTAAATGTTATATATTTAGTATATTCAACATATAATAATTTTGATAGATATTAAAATTATTATGTCCTAAGATAAAAATAAAATTTCTTAAAAAATACTTTTTAAAAAAATAATAATTTTAATGAAACATTAAAAGAATGTGTACAAAAATCTAATATTTTTATTAATAATTATGTTATTTATATTTTTTTATTCATTTTTATGGATGAATTCAAAGAACGTTAACTCTAACTAAGTTTAATATCCTAAAATATTACGCTTAAAAATTATCCATATTATTTTGAAAAATTTAATGCTTCCAAATATATCCTAAAGAATTTATCAAGAAATTTTTCTTCTCAAAAGATTGAATAAAAACACAAATAATTTTTTTTTAAATATATTTTTATGTACAATAGTACATAAATTATGCAAGTGTATTTAGTGAAAAATACTTAGTAAAGATAATGATTATGTATCATGCTCAATAAATAAAGTTCAAAATTTGATATATAATATTGCAAAAAAATGAATATTTCTTTCTGAATATAAAAAAACAATTTTAAAATATTAATGCATCAATACAATTAAAAATAAAAATATAACGGATTTATCATAATTATTTCCATATATTTCACAATTGGTAATGAATAAATTAAGATAAATAATTAATTAAAACAACCGATTATGTATTTTTGAATTTAAAATAATTTGTATGATATTTATTTACTTATTTAAAAATCCTTAATTATAGTAATTATCTTCTTAAATCAATTCAAAATAATAATAAATATATTGTTTTTTATTCTTTAATTAATAAGTATCACACGGTTATGGATTTGACCTGAACTGAAATTAACGAGTCTGAAATAAGCTGAACTGAACTACAGTGAAATTACAATAAGACCAAAAGAACAGGTGCTAAATGATTTATTTTATTTTTATTTTTATTATTATTTCAATATTTTAAAATTTAATTCAATTGAACTTAATTTCAGATAAGTTAAGTTCAAACCTGCTAAATTGACTTGAGTTTATATTATTTCAGACTTATTAAATTCTGTTCAATTTAGACATTCTATAAGCCCAAAAGATTTTTTAATTTTACACACATGAATAAAGTAATTTTTTAACATCGTTTAGTACGTGTTCTTTTGGATTTATTCTCAGTTCAGACTGATTAAGTTCAATTCAGTTTAAATAAATTAAATTCAGTTCAATTTGGATCCATTAAATTCAGTTAAATCATTCATTTGTTTTTTATTCTATTTTTTTTTTTTATTATTATTATTATTATTATTATTATTATTATTATTATTATTATTATTATTATTATTATTATTATTATTATTATTATTATTATTATTATTTCAATATTTCAAAAATTAAATTAAATTGAACTTAATTTCAGTTCAGTTTACCTATTAATTTCAGTTCAATTCACTTTTAGCAGGTTTCAGTCCAAAAAAGCATGTTTTTAATGTTGATAATGATTTATGATTAGTGACTTAATTATTTTTTTAGAATATATTTGATTAATGGTTTATTTGATTATGTGAAGTTAGATATTTTTGATAGTGTAGTCCTTAAAAAAATTATTCTAAATTAAAAATTATTCAAAATTAACAATTGTTAAAAATATTAAAAATCATCTTTTTAATCACTTAATTCGTATACAACAATTTTTTCCATTCTAGAAATGTAACAATTGATTATTTTTTTAATTGTTAATGTATAGTCTTTTTATAAGATTTGATTTGATTAGATTAGATAATTTTTGTATATATATGATTTTTTTTTGTTGTCATCTCATTATTTATTTATTTAATAATCTTATTTTCATTTTGAACATTATGTTTTTTAGCCTATTATTATCTTAATTCTATCTATCAATCTATTAATTTTTTTTGAAGATTCAAGTTAATTAATTCAATTTTTTATTTTTATTTTTTATCAACAAGCCATTTCATATTAAGTGATTAGTGACATAATCATATTTGATTATTGATTTATCAATTTAATTTTTTAGAATATATAGTTCATAAACTTTTGAAGTTTGAATTTTAAAAAACAATTGACTAGAGAGATAGTTGAAATATAAACAAAATAATTAACAATTTAATTTTTTTAATTATTCAACTATTCAACATTTATAATTTACATGGGTTATATGATTCAAAGGATAAATAAAAACATTAAAAATATTATTGAAAAACATTTTAAAGTTTTTTTAGTGTATCATTCTAAAAAAATTGTACGAGTAGGAATATTGTTGAAATATAAACAAATGAATTATTTAACAATTTAATTTTATCAAGCTCAATTCAGTTCAAATTTATTAATTTTAGTTCTGTTCCGTTCAGATCTATAAAGTTCAATTCAGTTCAATTTAGACCTATTAAGTTCAAGTTAGTTTACGACATATTCTTTTAGATTTAAACTGGCTAAACTGAATTAAACTGAACTAAACTCAATATAGTGCTGAACTGAAATGAACTTAATAGGTTTGAACTAATCTGATATGAACTTAACATAATATGTCTGAACTAAACTGAATTGAACACAACAGAACTAAAATTAAGTTCAATTTAATTTGAAAATATTTAAAATAATAATAATAAATATTACTAATAAAAAATAAATAATTGAACTAAACTAAACATAATGGATCTGAATTGAACGAAACTTAGGACCTTTTCTTTTGGACTTATTCTTTTTTTCAGTTAAGTTTAGTTCAATTTAGTTCATTTAAATTCCGACTCATGTTCAAAATAAGTTCAATTCATATCTATTAAGTTCAGTTTAATTCAGTCATTTTTTTTATTATTTCAATATTTTAAAATTAAATTAAATTGAACTTAATTTTTAGTTCAGTTTATAGTTCATTTCAAACATATTAAGTTCAGTTCAACGAGTTTCAATCTAAAGAACAAGTTCTTAACGAGTCTGAAATAAAGTGAACTAAACTAAAGTGAAATTAGAATAACACCAAAAGAACAGATGTTAAATGTTCTATTATTATTATTATTATTATTATTATTATTATTATTATTATTATTATTATTATTTCATTATTTTAAAATAAAATTTAATTGAACTTAATTTGAGTTAAGTTTAGTTCAGTTAAGTTTAGTTTAGATCTATTAAGGTCAGTTGAGTTTAGTTTATTTCAGACCTATTAAATTCTGTTCAGTTCACACATTCCAATCAACCAGTTTCAGTTCAAATGAACAGTTCTTAAGTCAAAAGATTTTTCAATTTTACACACATGAATAAAGTATTTTTTTAGCACCACTTAGTACCTGTTCTTTTGAATTTATTCTTTGTTCAGCTCATACTCATTAATTTCAATTCAATTCAAATCCATTCAGTTCAATTAAATTCAGTTCAATTCGGATCCATTCAAAGTTCATTCATTCATTTAACTTTTTTCTATTTTTTTTTTATTTTATTATTTAAAAATTAAATTAAATTGAACTTAGTTCCAGTTCAATTCAGACCTATTAAGTTTAGCTCAATTCACTTTAGCCAATTTCAGTCCAATTCTAAGCTCGCTTTATTTAAGTTTGGTTCATTTCACCCATTAAGTTTAGTTTAGTTTAATTTAGTTTAATTCAATTATTGAATTTTTTATTTTATTATTATTATTTAAATATTTTAAAATTAAATTCAATTGACCTTAATTTCAGTGCATTTAGTTCAAAACTATTATTGTGAATTGAACTGAACTTAATAATTATAATAATAATTAATATAAATCATAAAATAGTTTTTTAAAAATATAAATAATATTGTGATATTAAATAGATTGTATACTTACAATTATTGATTTAAATTATTTTTTATTTATTTTATTTTTATTTATTTTGAAACGTTCTTAATCAAAGATGAACTTAAGCTATCTGAAATGAACTGAAATTGACTAAAACTAAGTCTAAAAGAACAAGTTCTTAGTTCTGTTCAACAATTTCGAATCCAAAATAACATTTTTAATCCTTAATAAATATTTTATATATTATTTCCGTAATTTCATTGATAAAGAACCTAAAATCAGCCGATTGTTTATAATACTGAATTATCATATATACTATAAATATGATAAATAATATAAATTATCATATATACTATAAATACTCTAAATAATAAAAATTATCTCCTTAATTTTAAATTATTAGAAGAATAATAATAAAAATAAAAAATTAAACGATTTAACTAAATTTAACTGAACTGAACTTAATGAGTTTAAACAGAACTTAACTGAAGCGTAGGGGAAATAAGTTAAAAAGTACAACTCCTACAGGAAATAAGTTAAAAAGTACAACTCCTATGTTCAGCTCAGTTTAAACCTATTAAGTTTAATTTATTTCATTTTAGTTTAAACATGTTATGTTCAGTTCATTTCATTTTAGTTTCCACCTATTAAGTTCAGTTTAGTTTAGTTCAGTTCAGTTAATACTTAATAAGTTCAATTTATTTCAATTGAGACCTATTAAATTCAATTCAGATCACCCAGTTTTAGTCCAATTTTTTTTTTTCAATTTTACACACATGAATAAAGTATTTTTTTAACCTCATCTAAGCACATGTTCTTTTAGACTTATTCTCAATTGTTTCAGTTCAGATCCATTAAGTTCAGTTTCGTTCAGTTCCGTTCAGATCAGTTAAATTAATTTCAGTTCAATCTCATTAGTTTCAGTTCAGTTCAGTCTCATTAGTTTCAGTTCAGTTCACTTATATATTTATTTATTTATTTATTTATTGTTATTGTTATTATTATTATTATTTCAATATTTTAAAATTATTTAAATTAAACTTAATTTCAGTTCAGTTCAGACTTATTTGTTTAATTTTATAGAATTATAATTATCTCAAATTGATCAAATTTCCGAAGTATATCAAGTACCGATAATGATGTTACGAAATATTGAACACAAGACCGGTTTATGCAATGGAGATTGATGCAACCCAAGGTTCGGCAATCGACGTTGGAGCTCGAATTCAGGCTAGAATGGCGAAGGAGACGTCGGAACGAGAGTCGGGCGTACGTCGAGACGAAGACGAAGAGCTCGGTCGGACTTTTGGCTTGGTGTCGGCCGACACCAAGGCCTGTCGGCCGACAGCTTCAGAAATCTGCAAGTTTGGGCAGCGGATCAAGGCCGCGCTCGCAGGATTTCCCGCGAGCGACGATTTTGCCTTGGTGTCGGCCGACACCCTATATTGTCGGCCGACATCTTCACAAAATCAGCAGCGTCGGCGGATTTTTGATGTTTCAGCGTTTTTATTAAGTTATTTTCGTATTTTCAGCTTTTAGGGTTTTGTTTGCCTATTTAAAGGCTTTTCTATTTCATTGTGAAGAAAAAACCATGAATTGATAAATAAAAGATTATGTTTTGTGAGTTTTACTAAATCTCTCTCGGGTTCGAATTCTATCCCGATTATCCAAAAGAGTTCAACCGACGAATCAACGAGCCAGTCAAATCTCGTTTGTGTGTCTTCATCATCCCCGAGTTGCTGCATCGATTTCGTGTTGGGGGTTAGGGTTCCGTCCTTAATTGATTTCACGAATTCAGGTTCAGAGGTTTTGGGACTTCCGCCGGTATCTTTCTATCTTTCCGTTCATCGTTCTTCTTCCATCTTTGTTATCCCGACGAGGTTCGTATCATTTGGTATCAGAGCTAAGGTTCGTATCATTTGGTATCAGAGCCCAGGTTTGGGTTCTTTATTTTTCGATTACGTAACCTCGTTTTCTTTTTCGTTTCTTCTTATTTTCATCGTTCTTCTTCCATCTTTGTTATCCCGACGAGGTTCGTATCATTTGGTATCAGAGCCCAGGTTTGGGTTCTTTATTTTTCGATTACGTAACCTCGTTTTCTTTTTCGTTTCTTCTTATTTTCTTCTTCTTCTTCCTTTAAAAAAAAATTCTATTTTTATTTTATTTTATTTTTATTTTCGAAAATTACTGTTCATGAACAGTAACTTTTATTAAAAAAAAAAAAAAAAAATTATTTTGTCCTCGATTATTCTTTTTATTGTTGTTCATTGTTCGTTCAACAATTTAGAGTTATTCTTAGTTTCGTGGATTTTGTTGGAGTTGAATTCGATCGTTGGGTTGGGAGAGTTCGATTCCTTGAGAGAGAAAACCGAGCGAGAGTGACTTACCATATTGAGTGATACACGAGAGTGGTGAGGAATTTTCTATTGTGTTTCTAACATTTTACAGGATTGCTGACATGGATTACACCCAAGCTGAGCTCATCATGGAGAAGGCGATGGCACGGTTCGAAGGGTTGCTTAAATCGAAGATGAGGGTGGTGAATGCACGACTTACCGCCTTAGAGGAGAAAGCTCATCGTGAAGATGCATGGAATCGGAGAGGTGGCGGCGGATACCGAGAAGTTCAGAGTGGCTATCATCGAGCCCGTGAGCTTAGTCGGGAGCGTCGTGAAGAGAGGAGGTCCAGAGCTGAGCGTTTGGAAGAAGAGAGGAGGGCCAGAGCTGAGCGTTTGGACGACGAGAGGAGGGCCAGCGCTGAGCGTTGGGGCGAGTTTTGGAGCGACATTAGGCGTCAAACGAGGGAGCAGATACAAGCATCAATGAAGCCTGAGAAAGTGGCGACTGATGACGACGACGAGAAACCAGAACCGGAGGCCTTGGTAGAGTCCGAAGAAGAGTCGGTCTTGGTGTATTCCGAGGAGGATTTGACTTCGGAGGAGCTCGTTGACGAGTACGACGAACCGACACCGTCGGTTTCGGAGGATTTTGACGTCGTGGAGGCTTCGGTAGAGTCCGAGGAAGAGATTTCGGTAGAATCCAAAGAGGAGGAATTGATGAAATCCGAGGACCTTCCGCAATTGGAGTTACCCATGGTGGAACAAGCAACGAAAGAGGGACAACCGACATCTGTGGTGTTGTGCGAAGAGGCGAAGTGCTACACTAACGTTTTATTGTCTCTACACCCTTTTGCTTTTCAGGAATTTCATGAAGACTTCCCTGAAGAAAGATCTCCTAGTTTTCCGCTACATCGAGGGTGTGAGCTGCAAAAGTATGTAGTCCCGAGCTTGTTCGTGAGAGTGGTGTTCGACCCTGGCATCGGCGTGGATTTGAGGACAAATCCTCTTGAAGAGGAGGGGAATGATGCAACCCAAGGTTCGGCAATCGACGTTGGAGCTCGAATTCAGGCTAGAATGGCGAAGGAGACGTCGGAACGAGAGTCGGGCGTACGTCGAGACGAAGACGAAGAGCTCGGTCGGACTTTTGGCTTGGTGTCGGCCGACACCAAGGCCTGTCGGCCGACAGCTTCAGAAATCTGCAAGTTTGGGCAGCGGATCAAGGCCGCGCTCGCAGGATTTCCCGCGAGCGACGATTTTGCCTTGGTGTCGGCCGACACCCTATATTGTCGGCCGACATCTTCACAAAATCAGCAGCGTCGGCGGATTTTTGATGTTTCAGCGTTTTTATTAAGTTATTTTCGTATTTTCAGCTTTTAGGGTTTTGTTTGCCTATTTAAAGGCTTTTCTATTTCATTGTGAAGAAAAAACCATGAATTGATAAATAAAAGATTATGTTTTGTGAGTTTTACTAAATCTCTCTCGGGTTCGAATTCTATCCCGATTATCCAAAAGAGTTCAACCGACGAATCAACGAGCCAGTCAAATCTCGTTTGTGTGTCTTCATCATCCCCGAGTTGCTGCATCGATTTCGTGTTGGGGGTTAGGGTTCCGTCCTTAATTGATTTCACGAATTCAGGTTCAGAAGTTTTGGGACTTCCGCCGGTATCTTTCTATCTTTCCGTTCATCGTTCTTCTTCCATCTTTGTTATCATTTCGACTGATAATGATGTTTAGAAAAAAAAACGATTTAGAAAATGTCGTATATATTCAAAAGCTGACGCTCAATCCATCCGATTAGCAAATTCCGTTTCGATTTAACGTCGTCAATTTCCCCGTAATGATATCTTATGATATTAAGATTAACAAGAGTAAATGTTAATCTTTGTCCCAATCTTTGTCCCGCTTTATTTAACCCAACTCAACAACACAAAGGTCAAAATTTATAAATTAGTTATGTGCTATAGTTTGGTTATTTAATTATAGTTATGTTTCATAAATATATTTAAGATTATAACCTTAAATTCTAAAGTTATTAATCTAAATTTCAATCTTTAACCGATTGTAATAGAAAATTCAAAACATAAAAATTAACTACAATACTAATTATGTTTTATGATTCATTGTTCGAAAAATTCAATTTTATTAAATAAAATTAATTCATTTAAATTCTTACCATAGTACAACTTATTAGGTAATTGCTCAAAAATTTAATTAAAAATACACTTATAAAATAAAATTGTTTATAATTATTAATTAAGTATAAATTTATAATTAATATAAAAATACAAATATTTAGTTTTTTATTTTTAGCAATTTTTAACTAAAAAAATTACACTACATATTACCGTGCATCGCACGGGCAGTTGATACTAATTACTTTAATTATGTACCCATTCCAATATTAAATTGTTTTCACAATTCTTCATGTATTACATTATTCAAAATGTTGATATTGCTTTTTATAAAAAAATAAAAAGTATTATTATTTAAATTTTTTTATAAATTATTATTGTATTATTCATAAAAACACATTTTTTTTTTATAAACAGTATGAATATTTCTTTAGTATCATATAGTTAGAAATTTTCCTTAGCGTTCCACAATACTTCCGCACATCAAAAAAAAAAAATATTTTAACTTTATTTACTATTTATTATAAAGAAAATTTTATAATTTATAATTTAGAATTGTATTATTCATAAAAATACATTTTATTTTTTTATAAAGAGATGAATACTTTAGTCTTGAGATTTGAGATAGTTAACAAATTTTCCTTAGTACACTTTATTTTTCTTATAAATAAGTATGAATATTTCCTCAGCTCAGCCTCGTTAACAAAATTTTCTATTCCACAATACTTAGGAACCAAAAAAAAAATAAAATTATTTTAATTTTTTAATTTTAAAATAAAATTTTATTTAATTTTATTTAAATATTTTTTAAATTTTAATTACAATTACTTTATTTTTTACTTTAAATCATAAATAAATTTCTTGCTGATTTGGGAGTGGAGTGCATTTTTTGTGATAGAAGTCAATCACATAAAAAAAAGAAAAAGAAATCAAAATATAAGGAAAAATACCTCTATCGCAACATCAAAATAGACTAGTATTGAATTCTTGAGAAACATCTAATAATTTACTCCATGTTTTTAGAACCATCTAATAATTTTAGAACCATCTAATAATTTACCTTTAGTCCTTTACGGATTACGGTCCACGATCCACTCCACACTATACTACAAAATAAAAAATTTGAAAAGAAAAATCCCAATTGAAATATTTATACAACCATAATTATTGACTTTGATTCTCAATCTCAATATTAGTAGTATAATATTAAGATGGACATGAATTGGAAGAGTATAATTGTCTTCTACTTTGGCGACTCTCCCTCCGTCTCCCCCAACACACAGACGACGACGACCGAGACGAGAGGCGTCGTGGCGTTGTAACCTGAGTTTCTCTGCTACTCACTCTTTCCCCTAAATCACACATCTACCTCCGCCCTAGTTTTCCTGTAACTGCCGCGAGTTGAATTTAGGGATTCTGACATCATATGGCGGCAGAGGTGGCGAAGCAGCGGCGTCTGTGGGACGACGTGTTGGAGATGACCAAAGCCGCGCAAGAGAGGAGCGCAGACCCCCTATTGTGGGCCACGCAGCTGTCCTCGAGCCTCGCCGCCGCCGGCGTTTCCATGCCGTCCGTCGAGGTGGCGGAGCTCCTCGTTTCTCACATTTGCTGGTCGAACAACAACCCAATCGCGTGGAAGTTCCTGGAAAAGGCGCTCACTCTTCGTGTCGTTCCGCCACTTTTCGTTCTCGCGCTGCTCTCAACCAGGTTTATTTTATTTTCATGACTTTGTGTGTGTATGTGTACCTCTGTATGATTTGCATCATGTTATCTTATTGTGCAGGGTAATATCAAGTCGAAGGAGGTACCCCGTGGCTTATAGATTGTATATGGAGCTTCTGAAGCGATATGCCTTTTCACTGCCATCTCTGATTAATGGTCCCAATTATCAAAAGTATGAACTTGTAAACTTAGGTTCCTCTGTATTTTATGCTATGTAACTTATAGTAATGTTATATTTTTTAAATGATTTGTGTGTGTTATAACTTGGCTGTCACTTGAAGATCACAGCTCAGAACAGAATTAAGAGGGATGTGATTCATTATACACTTAAAATTTCTGATTTTTTTTAGACGGGGAATCCCCGTGGGATACAAACATGTTTCTGCTGATGTGTTTGCTTTTATCTTTGCCTTCAAATCCAAACATGTTTTTTGGAATCAGGGTATGGAAATAGAGCAAAATTACTCTTATCATATTAGGGTGATGGGTTTATAAACTATGTATTCAACAAAAATATGTAGTTTGGTTAGTTTGCATGGACTAGGGAAAATGCTAATATTGAAGTATGAAATGTACAGAAGTATGTGGATTTCATTTATTTGTATGTTTTTCTCCCCTTTATTTTAGCATTACACAAGTCTGTTGATGGTCTTTGTAACCTGAATAATTTGACTGCAGGACTATGGAATCCATTGATGATGCCCTCAAATTGGGCCAAGTATTTGGGGTTCAGTCTTCTAACCCTGGACATCTTGTTGTTGAGTTTATATTCTCAATAGTATGGGAGCTGCTTGATGCATCACTTGATGATGAAGGTCTCTTAGAACACGTCCCTGAAAAGAAATCAAGGTGGCCAATACAGAGTCAAGACATGGATATTGACTCTCTTGATGGACATGAAGGGACAGTAATGGAACGTCGGGCAGCATTGAGTAAAATGAATACTCTAATGGCTATTGAAATTATTGGTAGTTTTTTTCAGAACAAAGTGACTTCTCGGATACTTTACTTGGCCAAACGGAATATGTAAGATTTATATTTTAAAGTTTTTTTCTGTAAATTTTGTCTAGTTTCCTTTTAAGATGCAATGATAGAATTGTGAGCTGTTGGGATTCTTCATGTTTGCACACTTGTTCTGAAGTTTGCATTCCCCTGTTTGCTTTTAGGCCAGTGCATTGGGATTGCTTCATTCAACATTTAAGACTGCTTGCGGCAAGTTCTACAACATTAAGAAATTCAAAAAATCTCTCTCCAGAGGCACTCTTGCAGTTGACATCTAATACACGTCGAGTTCTATCTCGTGCATGCAAAATGAGCATAATAGCAACAACGTGTATGTCATCTGCTGGTAACTGTAATCGTACAGTTCGCTCGTCCCTTTGGCTTCCCATAGACCTATATTTAGAAGATACAATGGACGGGTCACAAGTGAGAACTACCAGTGCTGCTGAAACCCTAACTGGTACAGTTTCACATAATCGTGGTGCACAAGCTAATTATGTAAGTATGCATAAAGTTGCTGATCCTGATAGGTATTGCAGGTTTAGTGAAGGCTCTCCAGGCCCTTAATCAGACAACTTGGCAGGATGCATTACTTGGTTTGTGGACTGCAGCTTTGCGTCTTGTTCAGAGGGTAATAGCTGGTCCAAGATACAAAAACATGTTACAGTATTTCTTCCCTAATTTATTCTCAAATCTTATCCAAGTTTTTTTTGTTTCACTGTTTGAGTACTGAATAAAGCTCTATTTGATGTTGCGAGCCCATTTGGCCATTTTCCATGAATGGTGAAACTGTTCCTCAGCGTGTTACTGTGTAATCCTTAACTGGCTCATACCCCCTGGAAATAGTGGATCGGTTGTTATTTCATTTTATTAGAATTTATAACTAGACAAACACAGTTTTTTTTGGAATGATTTAGTGTATGACTTACTTCAGTTCATCGTAAATATCATAAGCCCAGTGCAAAGACTTCAGAATCCTATTTGCCCCCATTGATTCGTATAAATTTGCACCCTTGTGTAAGAATTTACACAGTATAAATTAAATATTCTGACTTTTTTACTTATGGTCTGCTCAGGAAAGGAATTCAATTGAGGGTCCTGTTCCTCGCCTTGATACTTGTTTATGCTTGCTATTGTCCATTGCAACACTTGCTGTAGTTAATATTGTTGAAGAGGAGGAAATTATGTTCCATGGTGAAGCTGAACAAAGTTCTATCAGTCAGAGAAAACGTACTGATTCGTCTGTGGGAAAGCGTCGTGAAGACTTAGTTTGCAGCCTTCAGCGGTTGGTTGATTTTGAAGAGTTGTTGACTCCCCCACCACTTGTAAGTTCATTGGCTAATCAAGCTGCTGCGAAAGCAATGATGTTCCTTTCAGGGGTCTCTGTTGGCAATGGGTGCCTTAACGACATGCCTGTGAATTGTTGTGAGTATACTTTTATGCTCTTTGCTATCAAGAATTATATTTCCAGGTTGTAATTTGTTGTTTTGTTGGATGAATTTTGGCAAATTTACTAGCATACGAGTTTTTATTTTTTTTTATTTTTTATTATCTGCTTATAGACAGATGATTTTAAATTACATCTTTGTGTTTGAATCAAGTATTCCCTAGTCATTATATGTTTTTTTTTTTTTTTTTTTTTTTTTTTTTTTTGTAACGGGTCTCCTTTTCTATTTTCATGGTTAAATAAGAACCGTGGGAGGGAGAGAGTAGTGATGTATTCCTGATGATATCACTCATTACCTATTTACCATGCTCTTTCATATCTGTGTAGCGCTTGAAGTCCATATAGCATGTAGCAAGTTCCCTTAGTGACCATTATTCTAAAAAAACATATTATGTGGATTGTAAAATGTTGTCTACATACAAAATACAAATATTAAATTTATAAAAGTAGATATACGTTTGATTTTAGCCATAAAGAAGATAATCATTTGATTTAAAATCTGTTTATACTGACTACCTAGTTATTTTGTTTTCTCATTTATGGAGTTTCAATGTGAATTTAAAAAATACAATTTATAAAGATGAAAGATCAATTATCCCTCAGTCCCTCACATATAATTGTCATACAAGGGTTCTGGTAGTGATGCATGGCCATGCTCCATCACACGCTCTCCTCAAAGTAACTTCCTTATCTCTCATCATTGCTAATTGAGTATGTTATCGTTTGCAGCTGGAAACCTTTGGCATCTCATTGTTGAGGCTTGCATTGCTAGAAATGTTTTGGACACGTCAGCATATTTGTGGCCTGGATATGTAAAAGGTCGTTGCAATCAAATGCCTCGAAACATCTCTGGGCAAATTTCTGGTTGGTCATCATTTATGAAGGGGTTGCCTTTAAGTCCTCCGATGATCAGTGTATTGGTATCAACTCCAGCTACTAGGTAGTTGGTAACTCTAATTTTCATCAAGTTATATTTCTGTTTTGCGGTTCTAACCTTGGATTTTATAGTTTTCAGTTTATTTACTAGCTTAGCCCGTGATTACTTTTTGACTTGATATGCATGGAAAATAGTATCGAGAAACAAAGATGCTGGGATTACATTATATTTATGATCTCTCTGCCCTCTGGAGTGTAAGAAATATCAAGATGAAGTTTACCATTAGCCGATGTCCATTTTACTCAGTCATGTTCATTGAATCTGCTCTTGAATGTTGCCCATTTATCAATTAAGTAGGCTTTTTTTTCTAAAACACACGTTTCTCCAGAGTCTACAATACTTTAGTTTTTGTATGAGAGAAACTCCCCATTCTTTTCTATTTGATTTCTTGTGTGTTGGGTACAATTTTTTTTAAAGAGTTGACAATCAAATAAGTGGATATCAAAGTTGTGATCCCTATGCAGCCTTTTCAGTTGTCAACCATGATTTTGTCATAAGTTGAACACCATATCCCTTTTTGACCTACTTGGCAGTAAGCAAGCATATCTTAGATTGGAGCTTAATGTAGTAAATTACCTAGTGTGCATGTTAAATTTACGTTAGCGAGTGGTACTAGATTTTTCTTTTCTTGTATATGCCATCTGTAAGGAAACTGAGTTTGTGCTTATGGATTGATATAAGCTTAGCAGAGATTGAGAGAATGTACGAGATTGCTGTCAGTGGTACAGATGACGAGAAGGTTTCTGCTGCTACCATATTATGCGGGGCTTCTCTTTTTCGTGGTTGGAATATACAGGTAACGGATATCAAGTTTTGTATGTAATATTAAATGACAATTTTTAATACTCGAGTCCAAAGAATATTAGTCATTTAGCCTCTTCTCACTTTGCACAACCCCAATCATCCCTATCATTTGAGACCAGTATCTTTCTATGTATCTATTTTTAATGATTATCCACTAGGCATACTCTTTTTTTTCCGTTTTCAAGAGAAATTTATTGATTTTCCATTGCTTACAGGAACATACGGCCCTTATGATAACAAAATTGCTTTCACCAGCTGTTCCTACAGAGTTTTATGGAATTGAGAGTCATTTGTTAGGGTTTGCTCCAATTTTGAATGTTCTAACTGTTGGAATTTCATCTGTCGACTCTATTCAGATTTTTTCTTTGCACGGCCTGGTAAGTCCAACTTCATCTATGTGATATCTGATTCTAGACTTCCAGTTGCAAATACATGAAGGTGAATGCCCACACCAGGAAAAAAGGTTTTAAAAAAAGTTGATTTATGGCTTAATAAATGTAGTTCAGTGTTAAAACAAATAGTACTATGTAATTAAAACATAGAATTTCACAACAATTAAGCAATAACAAATACGAGCTTGAAGACATCATTGAATTTGTTTTGGCAAATTCTGATATTGTTTTATTCTATATTTTATATTGTTTTAATAAATATATTTCAGTGTTTAAACATATACATGTAACTAAAACATGGCATTATACAACAATTATGCAATAAAAATTTATGAGCTCGGAGAAAAGCAAAACATCATTGTTTATGGCAAATTTCGATATTTTTTCTAAGACCTGATGCACATCGGCTACACTTCAATTTTATTCCAGGTTCCTCAGCTTGCAGCGGCATTGTTACCAATCTGTGAAGTTTTTGGTTCTTGTGCATCCAGTATGTCATGGACTCTTAACACTGAGGAAGAAGTTTCTTCTCATGCTATATTTTCAAATGCATTTACTCTGCTGCTGAAGTTGTGGAGATTTGATCAGCCACCTCTGGATCATTTGGGAGATGTTGCTCCCATGGGATCTCATTTAACTCCAGACTACCTTTTATTGGTGCACAATTCCCAGTTAGCTTCTTATGAGAAAATGCAGAAAAATAAAAATAAAATTAATAGACTGTCAAGATTGTCGTATTCATCTTTGCGAGGTCCTGTATTCTTAGATTCCTTTCCAAAACTGAAACGTTGGTACAGAAAGCATCAAGAATGTATTACTTCTATTCTTTCTAATCTAGTGCCTGGAAATACTGTTCATCAGATTGTTGAGGCACTCCTTAGCATGATGTTTGGGAAAATTAACAAAGGAGGTCAAACGGTTACTCCAACTTCCGGAAGCAGTGGGTCATCTACGTCTGGAACTGATGAATCCAATCTCAGTCTTAAGTTGCCTGCTTGGGATATTCTCGAGGCTGTTCCCTTTGTCCTTGATGCTGCCCTTACTGCCTGTGCCCATGGGAGACTATCACCTCGCGAATTCACTACAGGTTCGTTAATATATTTTTTTAACTCATGCTCGCAATGTTCTTAGAGTAGTTGGACTTTGTTAAAGAAACATGTTTCCCTGAAGATAATTATTAATGGATTATTTTTAGTTTGGAGTGCAGTGGACAGTGTTTTGTTTATTTTATGTATTAACAATATACAGTATTGACTATCTTAGACAGTTATTAGTGGACCAGATACACCCTTCGAAGCTGTGTCTATGACTGGTCATATGTTGTAAAAATTGAATGTGTTTGTGATCTGAAAACTTATTGCTCTTTATCACTACTATGACCTCATGTTTACGATGTCCCTTGTTCTTTCTGGTTGAGCATGATGTCAGTATACTGAAGAGAATGTTATGGTATTATCGCAGGGCTCAAAGATCTTGCAGACTTTCTTCCTGCTTCTTTGGCGACTATAGTAAGTTACTTTTCAGCAGAAGTGAGTAGGGGTCTTTGGAAGCATGCTTTCATGAATGGAACTGACTGGCCAAGCCCTGCTGCAAACTTATCCATGGTTGAAGAACAAATTAAGGAAATTCTGGCTACAACTGGTGTCAATGTCCCATGTCTTGCTACAGGTGTGCGTGTTTGTCTGCTATTTTTTGTTTATTTATGTCTATTAACATTATTAAGTAGACCTGTTAGATTTTTCTGTTTGAAGTTGAAGTTCACATAATATTCTCTTCAGCAAAACATAATTCTGAAGTCGGATCAAAATACAGTGTGTAATTGAGAGATGATTAGACTAACAAACTTGTATTTTCTATGTTCTCTAGTTTTTGCAGAAAATGAGACCACCACCTTCATGGATTTAGGATACTTTTTCACTATATAATAAAATATTGAAAAATAAGAAAACCAACCCCTATGTTTACCCTAATTGTTAAACAGGTCCATTTGTCTTTCAAAATTATGAATGCCCCTTAATGTGTTGTAAACACACCCACTTGTTTGTTTTTACGGTTTTACCTAACAGTTGTCTTTTGCAATTAATTAATTCTAATTAAGAAAATACAAAAACAAAATCCTCCTTCAATGAACATTATGCTGACAAAGTATTTCTTCCCTTGTAGATGCAAACTCTCCCGTCACTCTTCCATTACCCCTGGCAGCCCTTCTTAGTCTGACAATAACATTTAAACTGGATAGAGGTACCGGCCGTTATCTAAACCTTGTCGGCCCTGCCCTGAGTAACCTCGGCATAGGTTGCCCCTGGCCATGTATGTCTGTGATTGCTGCCTTGTGGGCCCAAAAGGCCAAGCGCTGGAGTGACTTTCTCATCTTCTCTGCATCCCAGACAGTTTTCCACCACAATAACGACGCCATAGTCCAACTCCTCAAAGTCTGTTTCACGACAGCCCTCGGATTTAATTCTTCCGGCGCAAGCAACGGTGGCGTGGGTGATCTTCTTGGCCAGGGTGTTGGCTCTCAAATTTCTGGTGGAATTACCGCTGTCGCCCCTGGGATACTTTTCTTAAGGGTACATCGGGCGGTCAGGAATGTCATGTTGATGGCTGAAGAAGTTGTATCTCTTCTAATGCAAACAGTCAAAGATATTACCAACAGTGGTTTGCCCAAAGAGAAAATTGAGAAGCTCAAAAAGACCAAATACAGTATGAAATACGGACATGTGTCACTTGCTTCTGCTATGAGCAAGGTGAAAACTGCGGCTTCATTGGGCGCTTCTTTAGTCTGGATCACAGGTGGGTCAAACTCCGTGCACTCACTGTATAAAGAAATACTACCGTCTTGGTTTCTATGCACCCAACGGTTTCCAAATAACGGGCCAGAAGCGGGCGGCATATTTCCCACCCTGGGCGGATATGCGCTCGCGTATTTCACCATGTTTTGTGGGTTATTTGCATGGGGAGTGGATTCAGCTTCGCCTGCATCCAAACGGAGGCCAAAAGTCCTCAGACAACATTTTGAGTTTCTGGCGAGTGCCTTAGACGGAAATATATCGCTCGGGTGCAATAGGGCCACTTGGAGAGCTTACGTGACAGGATATTTGAGCTTGATGATTAGCTGTACACCTGATTGGATGCTTGAAGTTGATGTGGAAGTTCTGAAGAGAGTTGGTAAAGGCTTAAGACAATGGAACGAAGTAGAAATGGCTTTGGCCCTTCTCGGAATCAGTGGGATTGGTGCTATGGGTGCTGCTGCTGAAATGATTATAGGAGCTGGGAATTGAGTTTTGTTTGGATGGATTATTTTCTGAAACTTGATTTTTGGCAGGGTTTTAGTGTGAGATAGAGTGTTCCATTTTTATTTTTATTTTGGTTTTTGTTTTTTGAAATCTATCGATTTGTATTCAATCTAGTGGAGTAAGTTTTAATAGTTGTGTAGATATTGTGAGTATACTATGTGGGATAAACTGCTCAAGAAGAAAGTCTTTAATTTAATCTTAGTTAATTATTTTTGAAATTTAAATTAAAAATTACTCTCTATTTTATTAATATTTTCACATTTTTATTTTTTTATGTTTCATATATTTTCATATTTTAATATATATATATATATATATATATATATATTAAATATTATTATATTTTTAAATTTTTACTTATTTTTTTATAATTTTTTTCACTTTTTAATTTTAAATACATTTTTTTTTTAAATATAATAAAAATAATTTATTTTTTTCAATAACAAAACGGAAAAAAAAAAATCAACAAGAGGGTTTAAGAACGAGGATAGTGGTGTATACAAATGAAGCTAAACCCAGTCCAAGAAAAATCAATAACCGGGGAGGAAAATGCAAGCAAACACACTGCATCTGCTAACTTGCACCGCTCTTCCGTTCTTGGCTTATTCTACGCCCTCATCACTACTTCCCAAATCGTTTCCACTGTCGCCGTCTTTCAAGCGTAAGTGATTTTTCAAACAAAAAAAAAAAGTAATCTTTGTTTCCAAGTGGTTTTAATCGCTTCTTACAGCCTTACGGTTATGTCGTTGTTCGAAATTTCTAGCTTTGTGTAGAACCAAAGACACAGAAGAGCAAGATTTAGTCGGGCTTCCTAAGGAATTTTACGATGATGTGCGTAATTTCTCGAGAGCCAATTATGGAGTTTTTTTGAATCTTGTCACTACTGTTTATCTTGATTTTAGTGAAAAGGGGTTTCGAAAAACGAGCGAAGGGTTTAGTAGCTACTGACCGAATTGAATTTAGGAATGGCAAGCGAGGCAGAGGGAGAAGACAAAGGAGTTTCAAAAGATGAGGCAAGCGGAAGAAGAGGAGGAGGAGAGAAAGGTCGACGAGTACCGTGACATCGGGCTTCGTCTGAAAGATTACCCGGACGAAGACCTTCGGAAGGCCAAGAAACTGGTTTCGAGTTTCATAAGATCAGCTGAAGAAATCGAAGAAGTGTGTTTCCACTATATTATGTTAAAGGTTCGAGCTAGTGTTGGATTTATATTTGTTATTTACTTACCTTTTGTTGCAGAAAATTATTGAATCTGCTGAGAGGGGTGATTTGACTGAACTAGTGCTGTTGGTGATATGGAACCGCCTTGATCTCGCCCGGCGAGATGTGAGTTTGTAGTTTATGTTGCGTCTGATGTTTAGCTAGTTTGATTTGATGTTTAGGAATCTTAAAAAATCATTTCAAGTCAATTTATTTAATCACATTGTTAATAGCACGAAATAGTTTGTAGCACACATGTACATGACCGCATTTTAATTACTAAACATGCCACATTTTTTCATAAAAACTTGAGGATTGATTCTGTATTTAACTTTACCCCTTCATAAGCAAAAACAGTTTTTGTAGTTTTGAAACTTCTCTGGGTTTTTTGTAATTTCCCAAAACCTAAAGGGGTGTCTTTGTAATCAAGCCTCGATAATATCTAGGACAAGCCCTTTTTAGCCTCACAAGTCACAAGCCTTCCTCCATATGTTTTACTTCCTTACATCTCAGTTTTCCAAATACTTGTATCAGGATGAAAAGGATGCTATCAGAAGCCTTGATCTCTTGTACAGGAGGGTTGAGGTACACACCACTTCCGAAATTCTTGGGTTAAGTGCAAAAGCACCCTTTAGATTTGACGTAATTGCAACAAAAATGTGACTCAAAATTTCAAAATGCCCCTGAGGTTTTATTTTGTATTGCATTTACCTCTTCAAAAGAGAAACATTATTTCAAACCCCCTCTTCATTTATACAAATAATATACTTTTCCGGTTAGCCCCTTCATTTAAACATTAAAGTTTGTTAAGGTGTATTTCTGTAATATTGAAAGTTGCCTAATCCGTTTTGTAATTCTTTCAAACCTCAGGGGAACATTCTGTAATTATTCCTTCAGTATATTATATGTTCGACAAATTTTACCCAAAGCTTTCTTTTTTGTACGAGACTATGATCAACTTAAATTGTCCTTCCTTATTTAGTTAAATATCTCATTATGTTTTAGACCGAGATTTTGAAACGGGAAGCTACTCCAGCAATGAAATTACTTAATGATATGTTGAATATGCACGACGGGTTTGATGATGAAAGCTGGCTAAAGTCATGTAAGAAGCTCATGGTCAACACTTTTCCCAGAGAAGACCCTTACAGCATTTTTGTACCACCTGGATTCGACATTGACAAGGTAAATATTAAATAATCACTCACGGTAAAGGCACAACTATTGGCTTGCTTCTTAATTAGTTTTTTTTTTTTTTTTTTTTTTTTTTTTTTTTTTTTTTTTTTTTTTTTTACGATTTTAGTAAATACCATGCCACTTGCCAGATTGATGAACTTCAACTATGTGTTAATTGTTTAAATACAAAATGTGAGGAAAGGAAAGGAAATTATTCTTAGTGATTACTTATCGATTTTATTTCTCCTTAATGATATGGGAATTTTGGTGATTCATGTAGCATAAAGGACCGATCAGACCAAACATTGAGGCCGATAATGTTCTTTTGAGGGTGGATTTCATAAGAGAAGTGGACCAACTTCTCAAGGAGATTAGGGTCGAGCATCAGGAAGCATCAAACACACAGTCTTTCGATGCAGAATCTGTTGCTAGTCGGTTTAAACAGCAAGAGAAACAACGGGCTATTCGTCAGGTTATAGATCTGTTGGATCTGGCCATTAACTTGACATGGTAGATTTGCTTATGAGTTCTCTAGTATATGGCAATTAACTTTTACGATTTGTTGTATTGAGTCACACTAATATGATTTCCAAGTCATAAATATATAAGCAATCATATTCCAAATCTGATTCATCCAAACTTTGGATAAAATCACGCAAATGTTTTTCACATTTTTCACTAATATCGACATTCTAATCCAGAGGCTTCACCATGAGGAATTGAGGAAGCGAGCAGAACCAACGAATTTAACTCTCCCAAATGTAATAACAACCTTTATAAACATGCATATTTTGCTTATCCTAACATGACATCAGGAGTAGCACCAGCTGACGGAGCTTTACTGCTCCTCCGTGAACTTCGCTTGGTCGAAACAAGCGAATCATTATTCACCACGTCATCATCAATGTCTGCCAACGCTGGTCTCTCAATGTCATCCGATTTGAATACAGGATGCAAGTAAGCATCCTGTAAGTAGGCTTTCAAGTTCAAGTTCGGTTCAGTGGCCCTTTCTAACGTGTCCTTAACCATCGTATCCTGTTTGGCCAACAACACAACAAACACAATTTCATTTTGCTTTCGTTAATTCTAATCTCAGGGGTGGTTTTGTAATTTAACCCTCCATCAGATGGCAGAAGGCTGAAAATTGAACACGGCGTTTTTCGAAAGAGAATCTGTTAAAGTGGTGTTTTGACTAACCTGCAGTGGGAACTTAACAAATGCAGACTCAAAGCGCCCCTTGCAGAAATAATGGAACCAAATGGTCAAGACAGGAAGTACAATTAAAACCGGAGATGACTGGGTAATACTCTTTGTGCTCAGCAATCCCATCAGCAGTAATTGTGAAATTATTAGACCTATAATTATACGGCGATGAATATCTGGCCAAAATGCGGCTCCACTCTCATACTTCTGGTCGTATACATTGATGATCTGGACGTAATAAATACCAAAATGATAATTAATTTGTGTATCTAATCCTCGAATAAAAAGTTATAAACAGAGCAAATAGTTTCACAGTCTATATGGAATTCTCCAAAAATAATCATGTTTTAGGTAAATATCCTGAGAACCAAGGACAGAAGAGCATTACTTGATGTCGATAAACCACGTAGGCAAAGGCGAAGAAGACGATGATGAAAGGAAGAATGAACGGTGTCACCACTGAATAAACGAGCCCCAGAAGGAAGTACAGCTGTATACGAGGTTCTGACGAAGCAAAATTTATACAACCGGGATCCATTGCCTGCTCTCTATCCTGGTCTGTCTTGACTAAGAATGCATTCTTTAGGTGGAATATTATTAGTGGGACCAATCTAAGGATCTCTGCAGCAATCCCAGCCCAGCCATCAACCATTATATACGTTATAAAGAAAGTGGCTTTCATTGGAATCGCAACACCTATTGTTTTCGGGATCCTGAAATGTAGGAGAGAAAAAAATATCACCTATTGATCAGGAGAGCACATGGAATTTTAAATCATGAAAATGATAAATTTTTGCTATTGATTGGGACTAATCATTGGTGTTGGTATTAAGAATACTAAACAAAGGTATTATAAGTACACCCCCATTAAGGTTTGGAAACATGTTTAAATGATATTCGTAACTGATTAAAAAAAGAGAGTATAAAATCAAGTGAGGAATTTTTTTATTTACCAATCCAATTGTTCTGTTAGAATCAACGGTAACAATCATGTTAGTGGACTTTCTTAAACATTTCACACATATAAACCCGGTGATTATTTCTAGAGAAAGATAATTAAAAAAAGAAAACATACTCTGAAGGGCTCTCATTGAGAAACCTATGGAGCTGCTGGAAGGCTGCTCCTGTGACAATACTTCCAAAGAAGACATTTACGAGTAAAAACAAATGATATTTTCCAGCTGATCTTCTATCCAGAGACGAAAGAGATGTGAGACCCTCTATTTTGGACATTGTCATGAGAATTGTTGGGAGGAAGATTAGGAATATCTTTAGTGCTATACCGGGAAGAAAACCTTGAACAATAGACCTCACTTTTCCCCTAAAAAAGAATATTTCAATCATCAAACACACTAGAAATAGAGATAACAAAATGATTCCACTGAACTTTAATTAAATAAAAAAACTTATTATCTAGATAAATCCTGATAATTACTTTGAGCAAGGATATGAAAAGTTTAACTATTTCCCATTAAGTTCTGTGAATATGTACTGAAACATTCTTCAGAAATTTTCTGTCATTTCAAATTGGCTTCTACTAAAGCAAGTTGTATCTAATAACAAGAAACTAGCAGCATCAGATGTAACAATAATAATTTGCCTGGATAGTTATAAAGACTACCCCAATAATTAGCTTTTTACAAAAAAAAAAAAAAAAAAAAAAAAAACTCCATTATCAAGAATGAAGAATGAGCTTCTTACGATTTAAGCAACTCTTTTGTGAATGGAAAAACCTTTTCAATGCCATCAATGCTTGCCAGGGATTGAACAAAAGCTATAGGGATCATGAAAAAGAAGGTGAGAAAGAACATAGCCACAGCCATTATCAGTTTTTTCACTGCAAGCTCGACATATGGTATCGCGAGATTGTCCCAGTAGACATCACGTGGCTCAGGAGCCCATTCTGTTAGCCAAATAGTCGGATTGCTTGACTGTTGGGTTTGCGCACAGACGGCTGCCCCCCATCGAGTTTTAAAGGATACAAATGCTGCGGGTACTATGGCATCTGGGTCACTCATTACCTTTTCCCTTTCTGCAGCTTCCTATATTCCCAACAGGAAAAATAAATAATTAACTAATTAATTAATAAATATAGTAGTAATAAAAATGAATAATTACAAAATATACCCTTGCACTTTTGACAAATAAAAAAAATGAGATTTTTGAAATGTACAAAAAAACACCCTTGAAAGAATTTGTTGATGTTATCAAAAAAGTTGTATAATCACACCTCTCTTGAAATAAAGGAATTGGTGGATCTCTCCCATCGAACAGATCAACGGCCTTCTCAAAATAATACAACTAACCCAAACCTCTTTGTTTGGTGAATTTGTAAAAAAATATTGAGGGATATAAATATAAAATACAAAAGTAAAAGTGCTTGACGAAGCCAAAAACTTCTGGTAGCAACAATAATGCAGGTTCAAAATGTAAATGTAGTTTTTGTAATCATCCCAAACAAAAGGAAGAATTATTTTCCTCAGAAATCAAGGTCTGGCACCAATGTCTGATGGTGACGACTGTATCATGTTACTCATTTTAGTAGTCTTACCTCTTTTGTTACCGTGTCAATTTCTGTTGTGTAGTGATCAATGGCATCTACTTGTGTCCCCCAAAGACCCAAACAACCTGTCTATTTACATTAAAAACAGAGATCAATATTAATTACTATAAAGCAACTAAAACATCATTTTCTAATATACTAGCGTGCAAGGAAATACCTTTGTCATTGGCCTCTTTTTTGGATTTCTCTCGTACTTGTTTTGATAGTACGTCCTCCAATTGTTTAAACTTCTCTTCTTTTCGACCAATTCGGCAAGTTTGTTTGCGTTATATACTACCTGCAATCCAAGTAACAGGAAAAGTTTGGGTTTATCAAACACACGCGCGCACACACTTTTTGGAGGTGAAAAATATATGCTATTACTTTCCAATATATCAGCATTTAGACAGTATTAATGCAAACCTGATGTAGGAAATAATAATCGGGATGGTTTACGCAAAAGAAATGTTCCACGTGCTTGCTAACTGATTCATCTGTATCTGGAGGAACATTTCTCACAAGGACCTGAAAAATTCTTAATATTATTAATAATGATCATACACCAACCTGTTATAATGCACTGTGTTTGTAATACTGTACAGTAAAACTCACAGTGAATTGATCTGGACGACGATGTGCAGCAGCTAGAAACTGCAACCTCTTGTTAGTGACGATTTTGTATTCATTGTAAAGGACATAGCATGTCCAAAATGTGACTATGTACGCCATTGCAATGTGTGCAATAAACCTGATTAAATAAAAAAAAATCTGCTTTACAAAACATTCACAAGATTAAATCAAAACAGCTAAAACATCAATCACTTCTGTAGATTAGTTTGTTTCCACACATTGAGGGTTTATGACTAGTGTATTTTATATTCATGGATTTTTGTGGAGTAAGAGTGGAAACATTATGTAAGTATGTTTCAATGTCACCTTAAAGATCCAAATAAATTGCAATGCATGAGAAAAAAAAATCACCTTAAAGATCCAGGAGGAACATTGGATATAGAAAGCCTGTCAATGTTACTGAATGTTAAATCCTTAACGTTATCGAGTGTCCCCCCGGTCCAATTGATAGGCGCAAGAACCGCAAAAGCAAGTATAGCAATGGGGACAAAGATTTTCAATCTGCACATTTCAAGATTTTCTAATCACATAGTGTACGAGAATTCAAACAGAAACAGAACAGAAAATCAAAATCGCCCCTACTTTATGCACTCACCCAAGAAGGTAAATCCTTATATAGAC
Organism: Euphrasia confusa; assembly: GCA_954870475.1. Taxonomy (NCBI): domain Eukaryota; kingdom Viridiplantae; phylum Streptophyta; class Magnoliopsida; order Lamiales; family Orobanchaceae; genus Euphrasia; species Euphrasia confusa. Next base: position 1,728,771 of record OX940949.1, read on the forward strand.
AGCAGAATCAAGGCCTGCGTGATCGATGAGCTCGGGCTCGGGCATTCTTAATGCTGCAGGCATCCAGGTCCAAAACATTAAGTATGTTTTCATGTCGAAATTAATGAACTGCTTCACCAGAGGCCCAGAACTCCGTGGGCTTGCTCGTATTCCCTTTAAGTACCATTTTGGGAAGTAGACTCTGTCGGTGAAAGGCTGGAGTCGCAAGAATGCGAAAGCAAGAAGAAATATCAATGCCGATAGGAGATTGATCGAAGCTGACGTCACTATATCTTGAACACTAGCCATTTTTCTCCTTGATGAGGATTGCTTATAACCTGCAATACAGAGTGAATCGTCTATTCAAATATCTATCCATCTACCACGCAGTCCATATATGAGAACAAGTCACAATCCATGTATATATATAAACACTTAATGCACAAAAACACAAAATTTCCGAAAACAGGAATATTTTTTATTAAAAATTTTGAAAAATAAAATAAAATGCTCCATATATGATCCGATTTTTGTTTCCGATTCAGGTAGAAATAACAACAACAATAATCGAAATAATAATAAATTTAAATATAAGAGGAGAGAGAAACAAATTATTGTTCTCGGGAATTTCGTTAAACCTTTATTTTCCTCTCGGCGAATCAGGACGATAAAAATTGACCCTAATTTCCTCGACGGTGAGTCAATATCTGATTGAACGGTGTGAAATTAGGGTTTATTTTTATTTTCGGGATGAGGAAAATTGGGGGAGCTGCAAAAAGGTGTGGAGGCGAGCAATGGAGTTCTTCTTCTTCCTCTCTCTCGTGTTTGTTCATGGCAGTTTGTTTACGTTGGACGGCATTCCAGGTAGGACAATGGAAATTTTGAATTCTTCATTGACGATATTACCCCTGCATTTGGGTGTGTGAGTGTGACCACCTATACTCATACTATTTGTTCGAGAATAAGAATAAGTAAAAAGTAAAAAGAAAAAAAAATTATTAATTTTTGGCCAAACATAAAGAATAAGAATATTTTTTAATATTAATAAAGATGAATAATCGTTAATAAAATTTAAGTGAAAAATAAGAAGGATAGAATTGTCTTTTAAATGAACATTTATGAGTAATTGTTTTCTTTTAAATTTGTAGCTACTAATATTAGACCTACTGTACAGTATATGAAACCAAAGAGCATGATTTTCTGATTATTAACATTGATTACTAGTTTGAAAGGGATTAAAATGCCCCTATTGTCACAAGATTAAGTTCATTATACTAGTAATAATGTAATATTAGGTTATGCAGTACTCTCACAATTGATATATTTGTTCTTAATGATTTAAGTTTTACATTAGTTGTTATTTCGTTCTATTTTATGATGATTCTCGTTCATAAGTTGTTTATTATGAATTAATTTCATTTTGTAAATATTTTTTTTGTTTCGAGTTCGGTATTTTCATTAAGTAATGGTATGTTTTTTTTATTATTTTTATTTACAATAATGATAATTTGTTTATTCTCGTTTCCTCTAACTTGAATAGTGCACGTCTTTTCATGCATCTAGATTTTATATTTGATTTTTCCCTAATTTTTATTTTGAATTAGAAAAAGGTGGTCTTTGTTAGGAATTATGTCACATGGATTAGCAGAAAAAACGCACAAATTATGATGAAAAAAAGTATGAACGGCACATGGTAAGATGATTTAATTTATTGAATTGAATGATGTAATGAGCAAAATAATACGTGTAAAATTAATTTATTATTATATCTCAATGATAATCACTTTTATTTTTCTTTTTTAATTTCATTATTTATCTTAAATTTAAAAATGAGATTTCAAATCTTAGCTATATCAATGTTAGAGAAGTATTTTTATCTATTTTTTTATTTCATATTTTAATTACTCATACATATATATGGGCCGGGCTAATAGGTTAGCCCAAAATTTTGCCCACTTGACCTACCTCACATATTTCATGGGCCAGGCAAATTAGGTAGCCTAAGATTTTGCCCATCTATTTGGGCCATCTAACAAAATACTGAAGCCCACATTCATCGGTGATACTGATGGCGACACGCTCTCTACCCCACACCCTACTGGCGCACGTTAGCACCGCCACCACCACCCTTCGTAAAATCATACCAACTCTTTCCGTATCTGATTTTCCCCATTTCTCACATCCTTCTTTTCCGCAGAACACTCATCCACTGCCACCGCCACCGCCACCGCCACCAAACCCCTCCGCTAACCCACCCAGCTCATCTGATTACTTTAGGATTTATACAAACGAACTTCCACAAACGCTTTTGTCTGAACTGAGTGATTCTGAATTGAGATACGCATTTAATTTGTAGCAGGATAATTAGGGTTTTCTCCTCTTCATTGATTTAATCTTTTCTCTAATGCCTGAAAACTACTGGTTGGTTAAGTAGCGCCATGGCACCGAGCCGAAGGAAAGGTGCCCGGCACCACAAAGCAGCGGCAGCCGCCGCCGCGAGGCGGAAGTGGAAGTTCGACGATCTTGTGCTTGCCAAAGTCAAAGGGTTTCCGGCGTGGCCTGCTATTGTATGTTCATTGTTTCTCTCTTTTTTTTCTCTAGCTTTTTTTCTTGCTCGTTCTATTGTTTTTTGGGTTATTTATTTTGTGTTTCTTTTTGTATTGTTAGAATTTTTGAGCAATTAATAATATGGATCTGGGTGAAAGATTTAGTTTTGGCTTAAAAATCAGGTCTTGTTCCCTTTGAAGAGTGTATTGAAAATGTTGTTTTAATTCTTGTATGGAATAATTTACTATATTCTAAATGAAAAAGATTGAATTTGCGGGGTTCTGTACGAATTTTTAGATGGATTATGATATGATTAACATACAACTCTAGTACATTTTGAGAATTTTGTAGTCGCCTATGTATATTGTTTGCCATTGGTCTTCTAGGATTTTCGCTGCTTTAGTGATTTTGATTATAGAGTAGAGAGCCGGTTCTCTGTATGTATCCATCTATAGTAAATAACTTATTCCTGTTGTTTGTTCCTGTATTCTTCACTATGAATGAAAACACACCATGGTCCCAATTTTTGAATAGAATGTACTACGAATATATTTAGATAAGATACTGGAAGTTCCTATTAAAAATTTCCTCCTTTCGTGTTTTGTCTTGTTACACATGAGTTTTAAACTTGGCCTCATCAGATATCTGGGTCCTTTCTGTCTTCCTACTAGTGCAAATGCTCCATTACATTAATGAAAATAACTCTACATATATTTAGTGGATAAGTAACCACCAAAACATGGATTCTAGTGCAAGTATATGCCAAGATTTTTTCAGCTTTAGAATAAGAACTATGAGATAAGCTGTAATTCTTTTGCAGGGGTATGTATTATTAATGTTTTTTTCGTTCCTAAAAAGTGAACGTGTTATGAGGACTAGTGGGGTTAGAGAGGTTAATAGATTCTTTGAAACCTGGATTATCTATTTTCCTACACTAAAAGCACCTTTATGGATGATTTCTGAAAGCCCAACTCACTTCACTTGTATTGCATTATCATTTTAATGACCAAAGAGTTACTTTTTCTTATGAGAACTGGTTCTTTGTTTGGTTACCTTTTCGTGGAAGAAACTTCCCCAATTACATACCAAACAGTATATGTAGGCACCTCACTGCATTTCAATAGTAGATAAACAATTTATCAAAACCTTTTCCGAATTTAATCTTCCCCTAAAACTTTCCCCAATCACTATCCTGACAAAGCCTTACATTCTAGTGAAGCAAAGGAGAAAAATATTGGTTGAGTTGCTAAGGTGATTGAACAAAGCCTTGAATGGAGTACTGATATTGAAGGCCTTACTTATATAGCTCTGAAGAAGTGAATGTTAACAGTCTGTGGCCTCATATATTTCTTATTCATACGATGAAGACTACAAGAATTTTGTTCTTGATATATATATACACAATCCCTTGGCCTGATTAAGAATGAGTGGAACATTGTTCTCTTTCCCTCGTCATTTTTGCTTAAACCTTAGTTTGCAATTACTGTGGTTATCATGGAAAAGTGCATTAGTGGTTGTACTATGTTCTTGATTCTGGGTTCTATTGCCTTCTAGAATACGAGTGAATAGACATGAGCACTAATGTTTCTTGGTAACCTGTAATTGTGCCTAAGTCCTAGCCTTCATGTCTGATAGACTTTTCATCTCTCTCACCACTGGAAAATTTGTGGCAGTTTTGACATTTTTCCCCACTTCCACGTGCAGGTGAGCAACCCAGAGAAGTGGCGTTACCCTCCTGTTCCGACTAAAGTAGTAGTCCAGTTTTTTGGAACTAAAGAAATGTGAGTTGTGACGTTGCTCATGTTAAATAACTTTCAGAATAATTCAATTAAATTGGTTATTGAATTTTCCCTCGTAATCTATATTTTGGTAGGTGAATAAGTAGGAAAGCATTTATTATTGAATCAGGCCACTGATTTTTCATAGCACATCTCCTTATGCTTTGTGCATCCTATAGGCCCCTTTTATACATGTTTTTGTTGTTGCTATTATGAATGATTTCATCTTTAACAACTGTAGGCTTTCAGAAATTTGTCAATTTTCACATTAGGCAATGCTTAAGTTAGCACTTAGCACTTAGCAGCAAGAATATATATATACATATATATCTCTGTGTGTGTGTGTGTGTGTGTTTGTTTATGGTTACATCTTAATATTTATCTACTTGGAAAGATTACCATGGTCTGTATTGCTTCACGATTTCCATTTTCCTATTTTCTTAATCTCTTTCTTTTGTGCAGAGCATTTTGTAATCCCGCAGATATAGAAGAATTCACTGAAGAGAAGAAAGCGTCTTTGTTAGGAAAACGCCATAAGAAAGGCGCTGATTTCGTTCGTGCAGTAGATGAGATAATCAATTGCTTTGAGAAGAGGAAGGAACAGGATCAAGATAGTTTGTCTAATCATGTGGAAACTGGAATCCCTGAAAAAAACCACCCTCAAGAGTCCTTGACTGTATCTACGAGGTCGAAGTGGAACTTCGACGATCTTGTGCTTGCCAAAGTCGAAGGGTTTCCGGCGTGGCCTGCTATTGTATGTTAATTTTTTTTTTTTTTTTCTATTGTTTTTTGGGTTCTTTATTTTCTCCGTTTAGTTTGTGTTTCCTTTTGATTCATTACTCGTAGAATTTTTTTGCACTTAATACTATGGATCTGAGTGAAAGATTTAGTTTTGGCTTAAAAATCACTCCCTGTTCCCTTTGAAGAGTGTATTGAAAATGTTGTTTTAATTCTTGTATGGAACAATTTACTATATTCTAAATGAAAAAGGAAATGGAGATAGAATTTGCAGGGTTCTGTATGAATTTTTAGATGGACTATGATAGGATTTACATTCAACACTAGTACATTTTGAGAATCTTGTAGTCACCTATGTATATTGTTTGCCATGGGACTTTTAGGAAATTTTGCTTCTTTAGTGATTTTGATTATAGAGTAGAGAGCCGGTTCTCTCTATGTATTATCCATCTATAGTAAATAATTTATTCCTGTCGTTTGTTCATGTATTCTTCACAATGAATGAAAACACAACATGGTCCTGCTTTTGGAAAAGAATGTATATATTTAGATAAGATACTAGAAGTTCCTACTGGGAATTTCCTCCCTTCGTATATTGTCTTGTTGCACATGAGTTTTAAACTAATCTATTTTCCTACACTAAAAACACCTTTATGTATGATTTTTGGAAGCCCAACTCACTTGTATTGCATTATCGTTTTGATGACCAATGAGATATTTTTTCTTGTGAGAACTGGAGCTTTTTTTGGTTTGTTTTCCTGGACGAAACTTCACCCAATTACATACCAAACAGTATATGTAGGCTCCTCACTTCATTTCTATAGTAAATAAACAATTTATCAAAACCTTTTCCCTAAAACTTTCCCCAATCACTATCCAAACAAAGCCTTACATTCTAGTGAAGTAAAAGGAGAAAAGTATTGGTTGGGTTTCTAAGATGATTGAACAAAGTCTTGAATGGAGTACTGAAATTGAAGGCCTTACTTCTATAGCTCTGAAGAAGTGAATGTATTAATGTAAACAGTTTGTGGCCTCATCTATTTCCTTTTCATACGATGAAGAATACAAGAATTTTGTTGTTGATATATACTCCTATTTACCAATCCCTTGGCCTGATTAAGAATGAGTGGAACTTTGTTCTCTTTCCCTCGTCATTTTGGCTTAAACCTTAGTTTGCAATTACTGTGGTTATCATGGAAAAGTGCATTAGTGGTTGTACTATGTTCTTGATTCTGGGTTGTATTGCCTTCTAGAATACGAGTGAATAGACATGAGCACTAATGTTTCTTGGTAACCTGTAATTGTGCCTAAGTCATAGCCTTCATGTCTGATAGACTTTTCATCTCTCGCCACTGGAAAATTTGTGGCAGTGTTGACATTTTTTCCCACTTCCACGTGCAGGTGAGCAACCCAGAGAAGTGGCGTTACCCTCCTGTTCCGACTAAAGTAGTAGTCCAGTTTTTTGGAACTAAAGAAATGTGAGTTGTGACGTTGCTCATGTTAAATAACTTTCAGAATAATTCAATTAAATTGGTTATTGAATTTTTCCTCGTAATCTATATTTTGGTAGGTGAATAAGTAGGAGAGCATTTATTATTGAATCAGGCCAGTGATTTTTCATAGCACATCTCCTTATGCTTTGTGCATCCTATAGGCCCCTTTTATACATGTTTTTGTTGTTGCTATTATGAATGATTTCATCTTTAACAACTGTAGTCTACCAGAATTTTGTCAATTTTCACATTAGGCAATGCTTAAGTTAGCACTTAGCACTTAGCAGCAAGAATATATATATACATATATATCTGTGTGTGTGTGTGTGTGTTTGTTTATGGTTACATCTTAATATTTATCTACTTGGAAAGATTACCATGGTCTGTATTGCTTCACGATTTCCATTTTCCTATTTTCTTAATCTCTTTCTTTTGTACAGAGCATTTTGTAATCCCGCAGATATAGAAGAATTCACTGAAGAGAAGAAAGCGTCTTTGTTAGGAAAACGCCATAAGAAAGGCGCTGATTTCGTTCGTGCAGTAGATGAGATAATCAATTGCTTTGAGAAGAGGAAGGAAAAGGATCAAGATAGTTTGTCTAATCATGTGGAAACTGGAATCACTGAAAAAAACCACCCTCAAGAGTCCTTGACTGTATCTACGAGGTCGAAGTGGAACTTCGACGATCTTGTGCTTGCCAAAGTCGAAGGGTTTCCGGCGTGGCCTGCTATTGTATGTTAATTGTTTTTTGTTTTTTTTTTTCTATTGTTTTTTGGGTTCTTTATTTTCTCTGTTTAGTTTGTGTTTCCTTTTGATTCATTACTCGTAGAATTTTTTTGCACTTAATACTATGGATCTGAGTGAAAGATTTAGTTTTGGCTTAAAAATCACTCCCTGTTCCCTTTGAAGAGTGTATTGAAAATGTTGTTTTAATTCTTATATGAAACAATTTACTATATTCTAAATGAAAAAGGAAATGGAGATAGAATTTGCAGGGTTCTGTATGGATTTTTAGATGGACTATGATAGGATTCACATTCAACACTAGTACATTTTGAGAATCTTGTAGTCACCTAAGTATATTGTTTGCCATGGGACTTTTAGGAAATTTTGCTTCTTTAGTGATTTTGATTATAGAGTAGAGAGCCGGTTCTCTCTATTTATTATCCATCTATAGTAAATAATGTATTCCTGTCGTTTGTTCATGTATTCTTCACAATGAATGAAAACACAACATGGTCCTGCTTTTGGAAAAGAATGTTATATATTTTGATAAGATACTAGATGTTCCTACTGGGAATTTCCTCCCTTCGTATATTGTCTTGTTGCACATGAGTTTTAAACTAATCTATTTTCCTACACTAAAAACACCTTTATGTATGATTTTTTGAAGCCCAACTCACTTGTATTGCATTATCGTTTTGATGACCAATGAGATATTTTTTCTTATGAGAACTGGAGCTTTTTTTGGTTTGTTTACCTGGACGAAACTTCACCCAATTACATACCAAACAGTATATGTAGGCTCCTCACTTCATTTCTATAGTAAATAAACAATTTATCAAAACCTTTTCCCTAAAACTTTCCCCAATCACTATCCAAACAAAGCCTTACATTCTAGTGAAGTAAAAGGAGAAAAGTATTGGTTGGGTTTCTAAGATGATTGAACAAAGTCTTGAATGGAGTACTGAAATTGAAGGCCTTACTTCTATAGCTCTGAAGAAGTGAATGTAAACAGTCTGTGGCCTCATCTATTTCTTTTTCATACGATGAAGAATACAATAATTTTGTTGTTGATATATATTTACCAATCCCTTGGCCTGATTAAGAATGAGTGGAACTTTGTTCTCTTTCCCTCGTCATTTTGGCTTAAACCTTAGTTTGCAATTACTGTGGTTATCATGGAAGAGTGCATTAGTGGTTGTACTATGTTCTTGATTCTGGGTTGTATTGCCTTCTAGAATACGAGTGAATAGACATGAGCACTAATGTTTCTTGGTAACCAGTAATTGTGCCTAAGTCCTAGCCTTCATGTCTGATAGACTTTTCATCTCTCGTGGAAAATTTGTGGCAGTGTTGACATTTTTTCCCACTTCCACGTGCAGGTGAGCAACCCAGAGAAGTGGCGTTACCCTCCTGTTCCGACTAAAGTAGTAGTCCAGTTTTTTGGAACTAAAGAAATGTGAGTTGTGACGTTGCTCATGTTAAATAACTTTCAGAATAATTCAATTAAATTGGTTATTGAATTTTTCCTCGTAATCTATATTTTGGTAGGTGAATAAGTAGGAGAGCATTTATTATTGAATCAGGCCACTGATTTTTTATAGCACATCTCCTTATGCTTTGTGCATCCTATAGGCCCCTTTTATACATGTTTTTTTTGTTGCTATTATGAATGATTTCATCTTTAACAACTGTAGTCTACCAGAAATTTGTCAATTTTCACTTATTTCACATTAGGCAATGCTTCAGTTAGCACTTAGCAGCAAGATAAAATTCATACTTGTGTGTGTGTGTGTGTGTGTGTGTGTGTGTGTGTGTGTGTGTGTGTGTGTGTGTGTATTTGTTTATGATTACATCTTAATATTTATCTAGTTGAAAAGATTACCATGGTCTGTATTGCTTCACGTTTTCCATTTTATTATTTTCTTAATCTCCTTCTTTTGTACAGAGCATTTTGTAATCCTGCAGATATAGAAGAATTCACTGAAGAGAAGAAAGAGTATCTGTTAGGAAAACGCCATAAGAAAGGCGCTGATTTCGTTCGTGCAGTAGATGAGATAATCAATTGCTTTGAGAAGTTGAAGGAACAGGATCAAGCTAGTTTGTCTAATAGTCATGTGGAACCTGAAATCACTGAAAAAAAGAACCCCCAAGAGTCCTTGACTGTATCTACGAAGAATGAAGATACTGTAGCTACAGTTGATCCACATTCTGTATCTAGTAAGGATGAAGATCCTGTAGCTACAGTTGATCCACATTCTGTATCTAGTAAGGATGAAGATCCTGTAGCTACAGTTGATCCACATTCTGTATCTATGAAGGATGAAGATCCTGTAGCTACAGTTGATCCACATTCTGAATGGACCACTAATGATTTGGATCATCTAACTGAAGCTGCTGTAGCTGCTGCTGCTGCCGAAGATGCTTTTCAGAATGAGGATATGGTTGTGGCGGAGAAACCTTCTAATTTGATGTTTACCGAAAATTCAGTGTCTCCCACCTATTTAACAAGAAATAAAATGAATGGTGCCAGATCGCGTAACAGTAGTTCACACACACACAGGAGGAAACCTGCCCGAAGATTAAGAAGTTCTTCACGGATAGATGCTAGTAGCCTCCGAAGTACAACAATGCCTTCTATTAATAGTAGCAGGGCCTCTATGAGTTTGCGTGCTAGTGCGTCAGAGGATAGATCTCTGAAAAAATGTAGAAGGATTGTCAAGTGTTCTGATGGTTCTGAGGATCAAGATGTTGAATCCCTTGTTTCTCTAGCAAATGATCGAAACGAGCAGAGTAATTCCGGAATGATGAGTGTTGACTCTGATACGCTTAGTATCAATGATGCCTGCACTGTCGACTCAGTTAGTAACCTGAGTATTGTTGAGGGACCCTTCTCTGAAAATAATGAAGGTCAAATGAAATTAAGTGATAGGCTTGACTTTCAAAGTAACAATGTTATTAAGAAGAAAAGGAAGCCTAATCGAAAAAGACAGAACAATTGTACAATTGATACTGCTAAATTTGACATAGTTACCTCAAATGCAGATAACCTCAAAAGTGAATGTATTTTGCCCAGTTTTGGTGAGAAAGCGGCCCAAAAACATGATTTCGATGATGGTGATGAACACTTACCACTAGTAAAAAGAGCCAGAGCACGCATGGGTAGACCATCACCAGCAGCGGAAGAATTTACTTTAGTGCATAATGAGGAAATTTCACCTGAAGTTCCTGAAAGTCATTCCGTGCAGTCCTTTGAGCTTTCAAGTTTCAAGGTGGATGCTCCTGATAAGAGAGAATCTGTTACAGTTAAGGAAGAACCACCTTTCTCATCTTTATCGCTTTTAAGTCCTGCTAATAAGCCCAGCTTTTGGAAAACAAGAAGGAATTTTGTGGATGGGGAAGCTGATTTACCTCCATCTAAACGTCTTCATCGTGCGTTGGAGGCCATGTCAGCTAATGTGGCTGAAGATTGTCAAAGAACTTCTAGTTGTCCACCAGCAGTAAAAAGTCAGAGCAATGGCTATTGCACTTCATTTTCTTTGGAATGCCCTGAGATTTCTGCGGGAAAGAAAGCCGCCGCGATTGGATCAGGATCAGGACCTGTGGGAGATCTGAGCAATGTCGATTCTCTGTTGAGTGCTTCTGAGTTATTTGTTGTGTCGGACGTTGAAAGGTTGGAAAATGGTGCCGAAACTATTGCAGTTGTATCAGATTGTGCTAAAAGTGTCAGTACAGATGGCAAGAATCCTGAATTGTGCACAGGTTCATCTGACCAAGAGGGAGGTGCTGATACTAATAGTATTAGAACGTCTCCTTTTGTTGAGATCTCTGCTGAGATCAATGCTATTCCTAAGGATCATCTAAAATTAGACTCGGTTATTGTTGATGACCAAAATGCACCAGCCGATCAATGCAAGATTAAATGCACAAATCTGAATGAAGCTGATAAGGGATCTGATCCTGATATTCGGCAGAAACATTCAGATTCTACTATTTTGCAAGATATTGCTGGTGGTTCCCCTAATTTTGACACATGTTACCGACTGAAAAGTGCGGAAGGTGTTTGTGATGCACATAGGACAAATGGCGTTCTATCAGCTGAGAACAACCAGGACAGTAAGATGTAAGATTTTTGAAGTGTTATATCTTGCTATGTTCCATTTCTTTATCAATATGTAACTTGCTTATAGTTGTATTTGTCTCTTTAGGTCGGAGTTTGTAGAAGAATCAAGACCAGCACACTTGAATTCAAAGATTATGCACCCTGTTACTCCTGTGATGGTCTTGAATAGTGGGCAGCGTATATCTTTAGTCCATTCTGTTTCTTATGATATTACGGAGGATAGAACTGTCTCAATCACTCAGTCTTCTTCATCTCTGACTGATGGGCTAGACTCTATTCCAAGAGCATCTCCTCCCAGTTCTTCCGCCTGCAACATATCTGCTTTTGATAATAATAGACCTCTTGGAAATAATAGCTCCAGCTGTGTTGATGTTCAGTTCCATCTGGAAAAAGCCAAACTTGCTGGAAAATTTAGCTGCAAAGGAGAAGCTTTGTCGTCCTTTGAAGCCACCATTAAATCTTTGAAAAGAACGAAAGAGAGCATAGGCAGAGCAACGCGGATTGCAATTGATTGTGCCAAATTTGGTTTTGCAGCTAAGGTAAACTTATGTTATGGAACCTGTATTTTTTTTAAATCTATACTTTATCTCAAACTTGATATTTTCTAGTTGCAATTTAACGCTATTTATATGGTGTCAACATCTCATTTCTGATTTCATTCTCAAGTATCCTTCTGTATTTGTTTGGTGAATTTTTTTTTTTTACTGAGCTCGTAATCTCTTTGTGTTCTCTTTGTTAGAAAGTTATAATGAGGTTTTTCTTTTGAATTGCTGAAACTCCTAATAAAATTATACGTACATCCCTTTCTTTGCAGATATGCACACCAGTTAAGCTACTCTACATATTACTAAAAGAATTGTTTAAGTAGTTGATGCTTTTCTATGTAAAAAATGAGAAAGTGATCAGATGAATCGATGCTCTTTAGACTGTACTTTTATAGTCACAACTGGGACACTACTGGTTGATAAGTAGGATCCCTGCTTATTGTTTTAAGGGCTTCACATAATTGATAAGCGCCTCATTAATCTGATTTTTTTTCTCTATAGGTGGTTGAAATACTGGCACAGAATTTGGAAACTGAGTCAAGTTTGCACAAAAAGGTCGACTTATTTTTCCTTGTTGATTCCATCACTCAGTGCTCACGTGGCATGAAAGGTAACTTAACTTTTTCCTGATAGTTCTGTCCTTTTGCATGACCTGCTACATACACCAGCTGTTAAATTGTTTCAGCATTTATGCTGAATTATATTTATTGTTCAGGTGATGGTGGTGTATATCCTTCCGCAATCCAGGCACTCTTACCCCGTTTATTGTTAGCTGCTGCCCCTCCTTGTAGTAGTACTCATGAGAATCATCGGCAATGTTTGAAAGTGAGTTTAACTTATGCCTCTCTTCTTATTTACTCTTTTGAGTTCTTTCCAATTTATGTGTCATATAAACAGTGTTGATGTTCTCTTGATTATATAGGTTCTGAAAGTGTGGCAGGAGAGGAAGATTCTTCCAGAACCTATAATCCGCCACCACATCCGAGAGCTTGATGCACTTTGTGGTTCATATCCTACTATGAGCTCTAATCGATCTTTAAGAAATGAAAGAGCTTTTGATGATCCCATAAGAGAAATGGAGGGAATGCAGGTTGATGAATATGGAAGGTATCTTTGTTTATTTTCCTAAAATAATAATAATATTAATAATAATAATTATTATTATTATTATTATTATTATAAATTAATAACTACTGGAGTTTAATAAATCACAATGTTACTGTTCAATTTGTTTGGACGTCATTTATAAGTTTACATTTTGACTATAGCAACTCGAGCATTCAGCTTCCTGGGTTCAGTATGCCTACTATGCTCAGGGACGATGATGTCAAAAGCGATTCTGATGGAGAGAGTTTTGAGGCTGTTACACCCGAGCATAATAATGTTGACAAACTCGATGGAGAAAAGACTCTGATTCCTGCAGTCGGAAAGCGACGGCATATTTTGGAAGATGTTGACGGTGAGCTTGAAATGGAGGATGTGGCCCCTTGTGAAGATGAAATTACATCTGCCAGTGATATTTCCCGAGTAGATCAAACACAAATGTCACATCAAGAACGTGATAACAATAATGTACCTCTGACTTCTGATTCTTTGTCAAGGTCTCCCTTGCCTCCACCCCCACCACTACCTACTCCATTTCCATATTCTTTTCCTCCTGAGGTGCTTGGTTCTGTTTCAAATGGTCCCAACTCAAAGGCTTACTCGACTTCTCAGGTCCTTTTTATGTTCTAGCTTCATAACTGTTCTCACCATGATAACTTTGTCAAACTAAATTTCATTTATTCTTGACATTTTGATTTCTTGCATCTGTAAAATTTTAATGGCAATCTGCAGGAACCTGTTTTGCAAAGAATCAAGTCAACAAATGCGGATGGAGCGCATCATATTCGCGAGAATAATGATTTTAACAATAAAGCTGAGATACCCAGACGTATGCCTGACTCTGGTAGTGCTTGCTTTAACAATCGGCCTTACTCCCGATTTTCTGGTCGAGCTTCTAATAGTGATCAATCCAATGATGCTTACAGCAAGAGTTTCCATTTGCGCCCTCCTCATCCTGCTCCTTCAAATCAGTTCTCATACGTCCAAGAACGAGTTCAGTCGCGGAGAGATATCCCGCCGCCTTCCCGTCCCAACAGATTCCATTCTCGCAATTCAGATAATGGAAACTTTTACAGGGATACTGACAGAAATAAATTCGTCCAACGTGATAATATTGGGGAGGGGTGGAGGCCTCCATTTCCATCCATCTCGGGTAACTATGTTTTTTTCCTCTTTTTTCAATTTTTACTGCTTCTAGTATATTATATTTAGGGACAATAACCAATATTTTCTCTTAGGTTTTGTATCCACTTTGGATTTACCCCATTCTTGATTTGTAAAAAGGGGTTATTTTAAATTATTGAAAAACAGCTTCCCTTGTTTTATTTGGATCTTATTGATCAGACTTTTGTTACTTTTCCCTAGGTCCATGTTATCCCGATGATCCCAGGATGGCTAATCCACCCATGTCATACGGAGGCCCACCTCGAGAACAACCATCACCCCACAATAGGTGGAATTTTCATTCACGGCCCATGAACCACAGACATTTCAATCCTTACAGACCACCTTCTGAAGGTCCTATTCCTGTGGCAAATAGAGGTTTGCACCCAGCCTTCTTTCTTACTATGTCGCTAGTTAGTTCATAGTAACTTTTGGTTTGCCTGGAGTAATCCTTTATACGTCGTTTAATTGTTTCTCGATATTTCAGGTCCCAACTATTGGAGACCAAGATGATAAGTCCGAGGCAGCTTCTTCAAAATGGTATTACTTTGCAACCTCGATCTTTTTTTTTTTTTTTTTTTTAATATATTTATTCAGGGTTAGTTTCATGAACACATAAAAATTCTAGGCTTCTAGTCTAATTGTAAGAACGCCAATCTTCGAATATATACATAACCCCCTCGATACTTGCATGCAGATCTTTTGTAACTATCACTGTAAAGTTATGTGATGTATTTTGTTATCTTGTGTCAGGTTGATCTTTCACTAGGTGTTGTGTTGTAACTTGGTTGAGGACATAAATTCTCTGATATATACGGCTGCTGCTCACAGTAATCAGGATTGCAATTTGCAAAGATATTGTAGTTGCTGCTGCTTCCCTGTAGAAGAAGAATGACGAAAATGCCCCTTTCCGTCCGATTGTTGTATATATGTTGTATCTATATGTACTTTCCGCAAGCTTTAGTTAGATGGCTTGAATCCCCCCCTTACATCTCTATTGGATATTCTTCAACCCCAACTGTAACCATATAATTTGATTCTCTGTACTATCATCCTCTTGTACATTTTGAATAATTTATCAGATAGTATCTCGCAACATTGTCGTTTTTCTGAAAGTTATGTTCCCATATTTTCTCTTCTTCACCACCCCACGTTGTCGAAATGAGTTTATGTTTGATCAAATTCGACCAATTTTACGTGAAAAATAACGAGCAACTATTCGGTGGTGTGACGATAATATTAAAGTAGCAAAGCGCCAAAACAAGAATAACAGACTAACGACCTTACACACGTCATCACCACACGAATACGAGAGTATACGACCCATCCCTGATTTCGCAGGTATTGCATTAATGTATATGCTCATCTACGTAAGTACGACACCGTTTTGGGAAAGACATCTCACACGAAATGGGCGCTTCTTCTTCTTCTTCAATCTCCCAGAAATCGATCTACGATTTCCACGTCAAGGTTTTTTTTCCCCTTTTTTAATTGTGTGTTTAATTGTTTTCTCGTGCTCTGTGTAGATCGCGATTTGTGTTTTTTTTTGTATGATATTTGAGCAGGACAGTAGAGGTAATGATGTGAACCTGGAAATTTACAAGGGCAAAGTTTTGCTTGTGGTCAATGTCGCTTCCAAATGGTGAGCCCTGTTTTTATTTTATTTTATTTTTTTTGATTTTTTTGATTTTTTTTGGGGTATTTGATGATTATTTAATTGGTTTAATCAGTGGGATGACGAACTCAAATTACACACAGATGACTGAGCTTTACGCCAAGTACAGGGATAAAGGTCAGCTTATTACTCTGGTCTTATTGTTATTTCTGTGTTTTTTTGGTAGGGTAATTTTGCAGCCACCGTTTATCGAGTAATCAGAATATCTGATTCTCAATGTTCGTATCTCACAAAACGGAGAAGTAGCTAAAAGCTGGAATTCAGATTTTGCTTTGGTGCTTGTGATTTGTTGTTCTGTTCTCAGGTTTTGAGATATTGGCATTTCCGTGCAACCAATTCTTGAGTCAAGAGCCAGGGTCGAGCCAAGAAGCCCAAGAGTTCGCTTGCACAAGATTCAAAGCCGAGTACCCCATCTTCCAAAAGGTGAACAGTTTCATTTCGGTTCGCCTTGGTTTAGATTGGTCGCATTTTTGTTTGGCTTCTTAGTTAATGTACGATAGATTGAACCAGTTGAGTGATTGATGATGATGCCTATGGTCGTTTTAGTTTGATTTGTTGCCTTCTTTTATGAGTTATATCGAGAAATAGAATCACCGGTAGGTTACTAGGTCTCATTCTAGAAAACATTGAAATCTAGTTCGGTAAGTGCAGAAACTATTTTTTGTCGAGGCGTTGTTAGGATCATACTTTTATGCAGAACAGTCTCTAAAGAACATTTTTACATCAACCAAAGAATCTTTTAGCTAAATTTATCTTATCCGATTTTGAACAAATATTCAAGATATACATTCCCCTTCTTATTTATACTGTGTACATCATTTATATCCCTTCCATTTGCCCTATGACATAGTAGTATGTCTTTTGATCAGTTCTTTCTTCTTACTGTAAAAGTAACTATCAGGCTATTTTTTACTGCTAGGTAAAAGTGAATGGGTCAGAAGCAGATCCGGTTTACAAATACCTTAAAGCATGTAAAGGCGGTATTTTTGGGTCTCGCATAAAATGGAACTTCACTAAGTTTTTAGTTGGCAAAGATGGACAAGTAATTGATCGTTACGGGACTTCTACCACGCCATTGGCAATCGAGGTCTCTCTCTCCCTCTCCCTTTTTCTGTTGATTTATCAACTTACTTTCGGATAGTTACGAAAGTACCCCTGAGTTTAGCCTTCCTAGTGACAAAATCTACCTTATTATTATTGTTGTTTGCAGGGTGATATTAAGAAAGCTCTGGGTGAAATTTGAAACTTGATGTTAACTTAAAAAAGAAGCTCTCTCAAGTAAATTTACTGAAGCAGGGGTATTATTGTAAAGTTTGTAGAATGGCAGAAAAAGTAATATGCAAGGTATTATTTTTCTCTGGTTTTTGATTGCACGATTTTGTTGGTTAAAATAAATAAATTAACAATGTTGGATAATTGTTAGATCCGATTTAGGTTTGTAACAATTAACAATAATATATTTTCAGAAATGATGATATTGTTTGTGTGAAATAATATTAAACTTGTAAATTACTTGATGATGTTATTACAAAACATTTATATTTCTGATAATACTACTATTGAATTTAATTTTTTATATAATGATGTTTTGTGTCACTATTCTTTCTGGTTGGATTATGTCATTGGTCAATGATTATGTCATTGGTCAATTATAGGAATTTAAATATTAAAACACAGTGTTTGGAGTTCAATTTTAAATCATAGAGTCATCAATTCAAGTGTTCAACTAATTGATTAAAGAACCGTAGAATTTGGGTCGTCATAAACTTACAGCACACGTTTTTTAAGTATATTAATTCAGAAACAAATAAACAAGCCACGTGTTCTATTGAATTATTTATATTTTCATGACATCGTACTATTTAGAAGAAGTGACATGTAGATAAAGAGATAAGGCTTTGGAGCTTTTAAAATGCTTCACTTTATTACAACACAGGGGCATAGAGCAGCATGTGGGAGTGGGCCATTTCGCAGTTGGGGCCCATTTGGGCCACAGACCAGCCCAGAAGTCCGAGTCATATATTGGCCCGATTATCAGGTCACAATTAAGGCCCTTGTCCGAGTCGCCCATTAATTAGCGCACACGCATAGATACCCATTACTGTATTTAAATTTAAACAATTGGAGGTCTGAAAGTTTTATAAGAGCATCTCCTGAGTTCCTGACTGCAAGTTTTGGGTGAAACGTAGGTCACTAACTCATATTTTTTTTACTTTTACCCAAAAAAACTTCTACCCCATCCAACCGTTCTACCCAAAACATAAATTTTATTTATTATTTATATTTAAATACTAATAATAATAATAATAAACGTTAAAAAAATGATTTTTATATGAAATAAAATAAATATTTAATATTTTATATAATTTATGATTAAAATAAAAACATTACAAAATATAAATTTAAAATAAAAATAAATACTATTTTTTTATTTTAAATTTTTAGCGTTAGAAATTTAAGTTTAATTAATTTTTATATAAAATAAAAACTATTTTTAATTAAATTTTATATAAAATAAAAATATAAATAATCCTTTAACATTAAAATTTTAATTATTTAAAAAATTTTAATTTAAATTAATTTTTATATAAAATAAAAATATAAATAATCTGAGTTAAAAATTTAATTAGTTCAAAATCCTTATTTTTTATTAATTTTTATTTAAAATATAACGTTAAAATATAAAATAATTTTTAACATTAATTTTTATATAAAATAAAACTATAAATAATCCTTTACGTTAAAATTTTAACTATTTAAATTTTTTTAATTTTAATTAATTTTTATATAAAATAAAAATGTAAATAATTAAAGTTAATAATTTAATTAGTTCAAAATTCTTATTTTATATTAATTTTTATTTAAAATATTAAAATATAACGTTAAATATAAAATAACTTTTAAGAATTAATAATAATAATAATAAAATAATATTATTTTTTATCTCTACCCGGTAGAAGTTCTTCTACCCCAGAAATTTTAGGAATTTCTAATCTCAACACGTTAGTGCAGCTCCAATGATTTTTATCTCGTTTTTGGATGAGAGGTAAAAGTACATATAGACTTCTACCTCACCATTGGAGATGCTCTAACAACTTCAAAAGGATTAATTTTTTTTATTTAAAATACAATTTATTTATATTTTTAATTTAATTTATCATTTTTCTCTCTACTACTTTTTTTAAATACAATATTACGTATATATTTATAATTGTATCCACGGGCGGGCGGCAATTGAAACTAACTGTTAGTTACACGTGATGACGGAAATGCACGACAACTGATAGTTCGTTGTCAAAATGTGGGCCCCATTTATTCATGTAGACGGAGTTTGTGGTTTAGATCAAACTATAACTACCCCAGTTTTTTTTATACTCCTTTAATTTGTATATTCAACATTATTATTTATAAATTCATCTCTTGTTTTTTTTTTATACTCCTTTAATTTGTATATTCAACATTATTATTTATAAATTCATCTCTTACTATTTTCATTATTATAGTATAGTATTTATAATTTGTTTATTTGTGTTCGTTATTTATAGTATATTGATCTGATCATGCATTTTGGTTGGGTCTAAGCATATCTGATTAATATACAGTGTAAACGATGATACAAAGTTAGGACGTCATATATATATATTCATCACATGCATATTTCTCGTTGTGATAATGATAAACGATAAATCGTGTAACTCACAATGAGCACGTGATATAAATATATATAAGCATGTAGAAGGGGAACATAATGTCCCGTAACAAGTACACGTTGATAACGAGTCATTTTCCAGTAGGGCACCTAAGCAGACAAATCAAACGAGTTTTTCTTATCATCAACACAAGATTAATTAATTTCAAGAAAAAAAAAATCAATATTCTAACACCACTAATTTTTAAATTGAATATCTCCCCATCTTCATACTATATAAGGACTTTATGCCAGAAGTGTTTTAGCAGATTCTTCAACAACAAGTGTTTTAGCAGATTCTTCAACAACAACAACATCGGAAAAAAACGGTTTTTTTTTCTGTTTATTTACTCATGGCAATGAATTCAGTTTTTTCAGTTAGGAGTTTGAAGCAACGATCTGAGCAACGTTGTTCGAAGCAAATGAGAGAGCAGAAGGCTCGTCTTTACATCGTATGGAGATGCACCGTGTTACTCTTGTGCTGGAATGATTAATGATCAGAGTTTCTTAGTACAGAGTAGTTTTTTTTTTTTGCAGGAAAACTAGTGTAATCTTGATACCTTTTTTCCCTCACACATGAACATACTGATACAATTTGAGATGCATTACCATTTGCTACTGATATGTAATATATTTACCAGCTGTTTAGTGTGCTACTTTTTTTTTTAAAGTAATCTTGAATCTTGATCTGGCATATGCCCTGATGGGGAATTTTGTAAATCAACAGACTCTGATCAAATACAGAAACCAAATTTGCAAAAAAACACTTACTACTATATTCATTTATATCTTGATAACCAAACTATACAAAGATAGCTGCAAAATCAACAAAATCCAATGAACACTTAAAGAGAATCATCATATGTTTGATTTTCAAAAGACTCTGAAAAAATCCAATCTAACAGTGCCTTTCGATTGTCACACGTTACTAACTCCCTTCAGGGACCTGTTCATCGAGGTCTATTTTCGTAGCATCGTGACTATCGTCCTATAAAATGCCATCTCAAACGGGCAGTGTCCCCGCTTGATCCAGATTCAGACTTTTCAACGATGATGGTGCGTTGAAAGAGGAAGAAGTTAGAACGGAGCTCGTCTGGCTGGAAAAACGTGATTTGCTCAATGGAGCACGCTCGTCAAATATCTGCTTCAGCACACGAACGTCCTGACATATTGCTGCTAATTCACCCCTGGAAGAAGAAGGTGCACAAAAAGGATGATTGTCAGGTTGCATTGTAATGAAATAATATTTGCATTTGGAAGAATCGAGGCTAAAATTAAAGTCATATTTTATAGTAGATGAAAAGTGACTACATGGAGAACGTTTATTTCTTTAGGTCATAAAATTCACAGAATTCAATTATGGAAGTTTTGGCAAACACCGTTTTTTACATGTTTGTCAAAACCTTCCTAAAAGAGATGACAGAAAAAAATTAACGATCCTATCTACACGCTTATAAGCAATTGACGCAGGGAAGCAAGAAGAACAATATTAAAACTCGTTGATTCTGAGAATACCCGAGAATTAAAACATCAAACTTTCGTTGATTCCGAAGAATACCGAAACCTGATAAAAAACCTCAACAGAGGAACCTTTTTATTTCATCATAAACAACTACGTAAATAAATGACAAAAGCAGAATATAAATAGTACTAAAACCCTAACAGAATAAATTAAAATAATAAATAAAAATAATACTAAACTTGGACATAAAGAAACAATCTTTTCTTTCTATGTATCTGCATCATTCTCCCCCTCTAGGAGAAGGTTCGACCGCGAACCTGAAAATCGAGCAAGAAAATGCCGGGATCAAACACCAATCGTCGGTAACCTTGAGGGCACAACGCAAGGGCAGCGACACGTTGACATGGCGCAGGGACAATGGCAAGAAGAACCATCGCAGGGGCATTAACTTGAACAAGCGACGCAAGGGCAGCGGCAACGACATCGGGATGAAGCGCAAGGACAATAGCATGCAAATGTGGTGCAGGGGTAGGATCATCTCCTTTCATCGCAAGAGCAACAACATGTTGATGTGGTGCAGAAGCAACGACATCAGGATTCAGCACAAGTGCCACGGGGATTTTTGAAAAGAGCTCTTCGTCAAATTTGGGGGGACCATCATACGCAGAGATCTCCGAGCCAGGCAGCGGGGACAAAAGAGGTATATTGTTCCGAAGGTGGTAGAGTAGGTCACCCACGCCTCCGACCATGTGCTCTTCGGGCATGGTCAATGGATCAACTTCATCAAAACGAGGAGGGCCATCGTAATCAAAACGAGGCGAGTCGTCGTAAGAAGATGACGAGGGCAGCAGGGACACCGGTAGTCTGTTGGTGATAACAAGGCGAAGTTCCACCGCGAACCTAAAAGAGCACGGAGATACCGGGATCAAACACCAATCGTTGGCGATCCTGAGGGCACGACGCAAGAGCAGCGACACGTTGACGTGGCGCAAGGGCAATGGATGGAAGAACGGCAGTAACTTGAGAAGGCGACGCAAGGGCATCGTCAACGACATCGAGATGCTGCGCAAGAACAGTAACATGCGAGACAAAGGCAACGTCATCGGGATGTGGCATCGGGGCAACGACGTGGTGAAGCGGCTCGTCGTCCCAAATCGGCTCGGCAACCCAAATGGGCTCAGCATCCAAGATCGGCTCGGCAGACTCGGCATCCCAGATCGGCTCGTCGGGCTCGGCATCCCAGATCGGCTCGGCATCCCAAATTGGCTCGTCATCCCAGATCGAGGTCGATTCGTCTTCCGAATCATCGTATGGATCGAGTTCATCAACAAGGGTGCGCTCAAGCGCGGGGATCGGTCGGCGTGGAGGTGACGATAGCTTGTTGGAAACAGCAAGGCGGAGCTCCTCGAGATCGACGGCGAGGGCTGCGATTTGGCGGCTTAAGGCGGCGACGTCGGCGTCGCGACGGGCTGCGGCCTCAACGGCGGATTCGCGAGCATACTGGCGACGAGGAGGCATCGTGCCTGGAACCTGATACCAACTGACGCAGGCAAGCAATAAAACAAACGATTAAGACTCGTTGATTCTACGAATACCCGAGAATTAAAACATCAAACTTTCGTTGATTCCGAAGAATACCGAAACCTGATAAAAAACCTCAACAGAGGAACCTTTTTATTTCATCATAAACAACTACGTAAATAAATGACAAAAGCAGAATATAAATAGTACTAAAACCCTAACAGAATAAATTAAAATAATAAATAAAAATAATACTAAACTTGGACATAAAGAAACAATCTTTTCTTTCTATGTATCTGCATCAGCAATATTGCAAGGAATGCAAGGAACGGGATATGAAGAAAAATTTAATAAATGTAAAGTAACATACTGCAATGTATCGATGGCACGACCACGATCCACAAGAAACTCCCCCAACTGCAACACAACCAGTGAAATATGTATATGATTAGTAAATTTATTGTAAATAACCATTTTTTTTTTTTTGCATGAATTACAAAACTATCTTTAAGAATAGAACACACATCCATGTTGTTGTTTTTCAATTAGTTGACTACCTTGGTATTGTCCTCTGCCTGCTGTTTCAGGATCTTCGATTCTTGCACCACTTTTTCCATAACTAATTCCTGCTCAGCATGTAGTTTACGTGCAGCATTTACTTTTTCCAGTTTTTCATGCTCTGCTGATCGTATTGCATTCTCAGCTGCATCTAATCGCACCTCCAAAGTAAGACGGGCCTAGATGCATATAACCAAAAAATAAATACAATGAGAAATTTGTGTGATTCTAAAGTAATGAAATCTACGATCCTTACGCAATCCTCAGATTGTGACTTGTTTTCAAACAAATGAAAAGCAGCTTTAAGAAAAAGTTTTTCTCATATTTTGGGCATTTTGAGAAAGAAATATTGAAGAACCATTTAGCACCCATACTGAATCAAAATGAAATTTACCGGACCGACCAAACATTTTCGCATATTTTAGCCATGAGAAAAATGATTTACGCATACTTATCTATTTTCATCACAGATGGAGTACAAATTATAACAATTCAGATACTGACATTTATTTTCTGACGCGACATAAAATAAACATTTTAAAGTTTACCTCATCAAGAACAGAAAGATATTTGTCCCGTTCATCCGACATAGAGAGCACACGAGCCTGAAGCTCCCTCAAATCCGTCCCTAAGATGGCTTTCTCACCATACACTTCCCCGGTATGCTAAGAGTGAAAAATAAAAATTGAAACATGAGCATTTAAATCACAATTATAAAGATAATCAAATATAATATCATCGAGAGGAATAAAACCATTTCATTTGCCGCCTTCGCATTTTGCAGCATTCTTTTAAGCTCTTCAACTTTGTCCAACGTGTTCTTTCCACCTATCCCGGCTTCCTCTTTTGCTTGTTCCACTGCTTGCTCTTTAAGCACAACTCGTCGCATCAAGCTGATAACCGACTCCATGGCCATGGATAATGTTTCCTGCAGCATGTTTCAATCCCAAATAATAAAGAAAAAATCATAGAAAAGTTTTCAGAACCAAATATACTCTGTAAATGAAAAAACGCTCGGAATAAAATACCAACTGGCCTGGATTACCTTATTATCTCTTGCTTCTTGAATACTTCCCTCAACAAGATCCACAGTACGGACTTCTCTAGATTCAGACATGGTGGACTCTTTCGAAGATACAAAGCTCTCTGATGGGCCCACGAGCACATCACTTCCCTTATTTACACGATCAATCTCTAATTGCCCAGAAACGCTTTCCACCTCCGGAGTGAGATTCCCAATTTGGTCGACACCCATGTCCAAATCTTCCACATCAATTGACCCATCCGACGTTATTTTGACCGGCCCACCACAGGACTGCACAGCAGCACTCGTACTCATCGGCCCATCATATGCACCCGAAGTAGAAGCTATAACCAAGAAAGCAAGAAACACATGGAACTCAAATAGTCGACGTTCACATATATACTTCTTACGACATACCTTCAGAGCGGGCCTCGCAAATGCTCTGATCCAAAGGTGTAGTGCTTTCCAATAGAGGGATTATCTCGTCAACAACAGCAAGAACAGCTGCATCCACGTCCTTATGATGATCGATCGCGACAGCTCTCAGGGCCCGGGAATCGATCTGGAGCCGAAACAATTGGTGATCAATTTATGAAATCGAAAAAGAAGAAAGAAAAAGGGGTAGTGGAAATGTATAATTACTAGCGGGAAAAGTTCCAAAAGTGATTGGTAAACTTCTTCGAACCCCATCGGCGATTCCTGCGAGTTGAATTCGAAAACAACCAAAACACATACGGTTTAGAAATTCATGAAAGCCCCAGTCGGTTATGGTGATATACGCGAACAGCAACTCAAACAGAGAGATACATACACATATACATATCTATACACATGCAGATTCCTCAACTTGAAAAACCCTAAACCCTACCTCACGAAAAATCGATATTCCTTCACGAGAAAAAAACAGAGGATGGCGAAAACCTTTCTGAAATCAAAATTAACAGGATTATAATGCGAGATTATTTGAAAATCAGGGAGAATTGAGAATTCGAGAAAGGGAATTTTTGATTTAATGGATGATTACCGATTTACGAAGAGACGGTGAAAACTGAAAGTTGAAAGTTGGAATCTTCAACCGGATTATTGTTAGTCTCTGTACGTCATACGATATCTATATTTATATATATTTTTTTTAGAGAGAGAGAGAGGAGAGAGTATGTACATACGTGTTTACGCGCAGTGATCCTCGCGCTGAAAAGGATTGTACGTCTTCTTCGGAGGTACTCCGTACAATCTAAGCACAATCTTTCTCTATTTCAAATTAATATTTTTTTATAAAATTAATGCATCATACTTTTTTCGTTTATTAATTATAATTATTTGTTGTACTACTATTCTACTAATATTTATGATATTTAAGTATTTGAATTAAAGTTTAAATAAGTACGTAAAATAGAGTAAAATTATTGTTTTTAAATAAAAAAAATATTTCTTTTACCAAATGTGTCTATTAATTTCTGAAAATTAAAAAATATTTATATTGATATGAGAACAATGAGAATACACTAGTAGTATAAAATACTGAAATTTATTAACAACCAAAACATTATCAAAAATATTTTACAAAAAAGAATGACAAAAGACTATTTATACTACTAGTATTTTAAGTATTTAGTTGTAATTGTGTCTTTTTTTTTAAAAGACCTCAATTATTTTTCATTACAATTAATTATTGAAACTATTTATATATTTGAATTTATTAGTCTTTCATAGTTATAATTCACAAAAAATTATTTTAAACTTTTATACATTTACTAATTTGCCCTCGGATAAAAAATTGTTTTACATCACTGACTCTCATAGACTAAAAAATCTTAAAAACAAGCACCACTACTATACTACGTACTCAGGGGCAAGATGGTCCTCCTCCAGATGTATTTTATATCTATTCCTGAATAGTCTTCGCAATTGGTATTGGCTTACCTGGGCCTCCCTGAGAAGATCCAGAAAAAAAGGGATATGTTTGGCCATCAGTTAAAAAAAAATGATAATCAAGTTAAGTAAAGGTGGTGTTGCCAAACATACCACTAGTCCTGGTGGCTTTTGAACAGCTACCCTCCGATTTACCGGTGCTCGAGCAACCGACGAAGCTGCAGCAGCGGCAACGACTCGTATTCTGCCATATATAATAGTTAAGGAATGAATCACACTGACAAGAGAAGAAAAAAAAAAAAGAGGATTTGCAGCACCTTTTATGTACGTCTATATATACGTCTGTCTCGTCAACAATTTCTTCCTGCATCAAACGAATCGACACGTTAAGAAACACAAAGCAGTGATATAACAAAACTATCTCTGGTGTTTTACATGATTACGAGAAGCTTCATTTTCGTCCAAAATTATACATATACATACCCCTTATTGAAACAAGGGTAAAGTGAAAAATGGAAAGAAGAAACAAAGAAAACGTACTTGAAGAAGTTCTTCAAAAACGTCTTCTAGGGTAATTATGCCGATTACTTCTCCATCCTCAACGTCTTCTACTACACTGTTCCAGCTGTTTGTGGTACCATTTTGCTGAGTCTTCTCAATGTCAATTACAGCACTATCCGGTGACCAATTTAACTTTTCCAGCAACGGGGTCTTCATTTGCGAGTCCCCATTGGTAAAAAACATATTCTCATTAGAAGAGAGAATAAGTTTTTTGTCTTTCTCCCTCACCTTCACAACAGCTGCCATATGACTGCTTCCCTTTTGAAACTCGTTGAGTATATCATACAAAGGCATATCTGCTGGTACCCTATAGAATGATGGATCAAACAAATTATAACGATAATAATGAAGTGACATCCCTAAACTGATTACAGAGTCGCACTGACTTTAGTCGGATTACATTGCAGTCATAAACATCAGTACTATTTTTCTGATTGCTAAAAGAACCCCCAATATTACTTAGAATCAGAACCAAAAGCGAATCAAATAATCTCTTCAAATTACCAACACCCTTTAAGATTTTTTTAATAGGGCTCCAGAGTTAGTTGTATATTGTAAATTATCCTACTTTAGTAAAATGGGCACACCTGGGCATTCTCCGGATTAAGACAGAGCTAACTGGAGTCTCTGTTTCAGCTCTTACGGTGAGGAGGCTTTTGACCTGCGTTAAAAAAAGATAATTGGGAAGCTCAAGCAAATGATATGTGTATGCGTTTGTGTATTCTTGATACTGAGGAAAGTTATTCAGACCAACAGGAGCCCGATAATGTTCTTCGGGTTTCCTGAATAGACAGGAATCCGACTGTGGCCACGTGCGATAACTTTGCCAATAGCTTCCCTACATATTTGAATGCATTTCATAATGTACAAGATTGTGTTAACGCTAAATTTTAGCAAAATCCAGAGTCAATTAAGGATCAAAGCAACTCACCAATCCAATTTTGCATTGGATTCGAGGGAAAACGTTGACTCGATAGGTGTCATGGCCTCCTCTGCTGTCTGGACATATTTTCGAAACATGAGAAGTTATGAAATGTGTCTCACAAAGCGATAAATAAGACAAATTAATTACTACCAAAAATACTTCCTTTCACAAAATATCCAAAAAAAAATATACTTTTCAATTTGACATGTTACCTTCTCCGTCAAATCTATTGCTCCGTTAATGATTGTCGCTTCATCGTGTGTAAGTTCACCACCCCTACCCGCCTGGTATGACAATTACCCACATTTAAGAAAAACAGAAATAGTAATAAAATCGAAAGGAGCATGCATGATAATATCAAATGGTCATCTACCTCCTGGCTATGGATGGATACAAGTGCTTTCAGTTGAGGGCGTCTGAACAATGCATCGCTGTGGCCCAACACACAATCCAGAATCTGAATCGCAAAACTATAATATCACTATTTTTTTTTCAAATATAATAAGGGAAAAGGAATTTACCTTTCCAATAGGGTAAGAAATGGGATAGCACAGTATCATCAACAGGCGCACGAGCCACACGCAGTTTGCGCCCACAGCCAGACCGTGTCTCGAGCAAACAGCTTGCGGAATGATCTACTCAACCAAGCACAGTAAAAATAGGGAAGCAGTAAAGTTTCAGTAGCGAGTTAAAGATCGATCATATGCAGTAAAAAACAACATAGTGTACCTCACCAAAAGCCAGAACAAAAGTCACCGAGAGAATCACGGCAACTACCGGATGGAATAGTTTATCCAAAAATATCGGAAGAGCCTACACAAAACATATGTAATTTCATTAGATTCTTAAGCAAACAATCCTAACCGGGTTCTTAATTCTTATATACGTATGTATGTATATATATATATATATATACCTCCATTGAAGCGGCATTACACAGTAGCAGAGTAACAAGAAGCTGGTGCTGCTTTTGGACGACAGGCATAATAATAGCTGGAAAACAAAACAAAAAAAAAATGCTTCCGAATTTCATTCAAGAAATTAAAATTAAAAAAAAAAAAAAAAAAAGAGAAATACCAGCTTGTTTTTTTTGGACGGCGGTGCCGCTGCGCTGGAGAATTTCGAGGTCGACGAGGCCGAGGGACATCAGCCCCAGCGTAAGCCCCGACATGATTCCGGCGAAGATCACGAGGAAGCACGAGACGCTGGCGTACACAAACCACCAGGAGTTGCCGAATTCGATGTCGTTTGAGTCGGCGTAGAAAGCCCTAGTTAGAATCCCCGCCATAGCCGCCGCCGTCGATAAACCCACCGCCATCGAATCTGTCGTCAGAGAACCCCTTTTTTCCCCTCTCTCGATTATTAACGTCTCTACAGAAAACACATTAGAAAAAGGGCAATAAAAAAGTCAGGCGGAGTGAGTGAGAGTGAGACACGGATGGGTGAGAATTTGTCGTTTTGTGATGACACGTGACGGGATATTGAGGGGTAGGTGTGCGCGGTGTGTCTGACGGCGGCGATAAGGTAGTCGCGGCGGTGTTGGGCGGAACTGCGAAATTGAGCCCTTGGCGGCAACCTTTGAGGGCGTGGCGAATATTAATTTTATTTAATTATTTATTAATTAGCAGTTATACATGGGCAGGACTCAGGAGTTATATACTCTGTTGTTCAAAGGTATTAAATTTTGGACCGAATTAACTAACTATTCCGTACTTAATTAGGGTTAGCGGCGAGCTGAGCTGGCTCCCGCTAACATTCAACTAAATTACTTTAAATAAAACAATGATTTAAAAAAAATTAATTGTATTAAAATAATTTTAAAATATATTATAAATAATTTAAAATAATTTATAATATTTTTTTAAAGATTTAAAATAATTTGCAGTAATAAAATATACACTTTAAATTATTTTTTAATTTATTTTAAATAATTTTTAAATATTTAAAAATCAATATTAAATAATTATTAAATATATTTTTAAAAATTTTAAAATAATTTTAAAATTGTTCGAAATATGTTTTAAATATTTTAAAGTGATTTAAAATAATTTTATTTAAAAAAAAATTGAAATACTTTTTAAACATCTTAAAA
This sequence comes from Euphrasia confusa, assembly GCA_954870475.1. Classification (NCBI taxonomy): domain Eukaryota; kingdom Viridiplantae; phylum Streptophyta; class Magnoliopsida; order Lamiales; family Orobanchaceae; genus Euphrasia; species Euphrasia confusa. The sequence continues at coordinate 1,758,343 of OX940949.1, forward strand.
TATTTTATGATAATTTCAAAGTAATTAGAAATGAACGTACATGTTTAAAAAAAATTGCTAAACGATTTAAATCGGAATAAATCGACGGAGCAATATTTATCATCTCTCCCGTATTCCTTAACCCTTAACTTAAACCCTAGAGATATCCCCCAAATGCTGTCAAAATCCAGAGCAACCTCGCTATTCCGATTTCCCCCAATTTCTCGACTCCAATTCACTGTCTCCATCTCGACTCTGAAAGTTGTCTGGCGCAAGGATACCAAGCTCGACCAAGCCATCGAGAACGACAAGCAATGGCGGCTCTGCGCCCGGGTCGTCCGAGAAGTCCTAAACGAACCGGGTCAGGTGATCCCCTTCCGCTACCTGGAAAGACGCCGCGAGCGCCTCCGTTCACCCATCAAGCTCGAAACATTCATGGCCCAAAACCCGACCCTGCTCGAAACGTACAAGGACCGAATCAAACCCAAATCCGAACTAACCACATTCGTCCGGCCCAGCGACCGGTTGAACCAGTTCCTGGAAGAGGAAAAATCGATCTACGAGGCGAACGAGCCTTCGATCGTGGCCAAGCTCTGCAAATTGCTGATGATGGCCAAGGACAAAGTCGTCAGCGCCGATAAATTAGTCGAGGTAAAGAGGGAATTCGGTTTCCCCAACGATTTTCTCGTGAATTTAGTACCCAAATATCCCGACTACTTCAAATTGCACGGTGAACCAGGAGAGGGGAAATCGTTCCTCGAGCTCGTGAATCGGAATCCAGAGTTTTCGAAATCGGTTATCGAGAGACGGGCGGATGAGGAGTCGAAATTGACCGGAATTAAGGTCCGTCCGGCTTTCATATGGAAGCTTCCTCCTGGATTTTTCATCAAGAAGGAAATGAGGGAGTGGGTTAGGGACTGGACTGAGCTGCCTTACTTCTCCCCTTACGAGGATGCCTCGCATTTGAAATCTGGGTCCCCTGAAATGGAGAAGAGGATGGTGGGGGTTCTTCACGAGCTGCTTTCTCTTTCGATTTATAAGAGAGTACCTGTGCCTGTGCTGGGGAAATTCTGCGATGAGTATATGTTTTCGAACGCATTCTCGAGCGTGTTCACTAGGCACTCGGGGATTTTCTACATGTCGTTGAAGGGCGGGATTAGGACTGCTGTGCTTAGGGAGGCGTACAAGGGGGAGGAGTTGGTTGATCGGGACCCGCTTCTTGAAATAAGGGATAAATTCGTGGAGATGGTGAATGAGGGCCGTGTAGACAGGGACGAGGATTTGAGGGTGCAAGAAGATGTGATCCAGAAGGACATGGAAAGAACGGCAGCTGCAAATGTACTTACGGAACTCGTATTAAATACTTACAAAAGCGAAATTTGATTTCAGAAGATCGAACGTAAAGCGAAGGTGAAGGTACGCCGTACGCCTCAAGTGTATTTTGCAGTTATCCGTAATAGATATGGAATCATAGTCGAGTAACATGGTTAAAGCACATCATCTAAAGTTTTTAGCATATTTAAATATGATGCATTGTTGTGTGCTGATTTTATTTTGTATTCCTGAATTTCCCTCAATTTATATGATTTTGGGTCGAGCTGTTGAGATGATATCGTGGTGGTAAAAAAACCGTTCAACAGTTCTTGATTTGTTGAATAACGTGATGTGTGATTATGCTAACTGCCTAAAAGCATGTCGTGTCATCTTATTATCAACCTGATTCTTAGCTTGTCTTGTCGTTCTTGATAAGCCCCAGCCCTAAATTGCCAACCTATGTCACACAGAATGAATGATGAGTATTTAGAAACAAGCAATGGTTTCATTGTATTGTTCTCTTAGTACTATATTCGTTTTGTCCACCTAAAAGCACACCTAATTCCACAACACGGAATACTCGTGAAAGCATGCTGAACTATATAAGCATGATAGAGACTCACTTATCCAAACCAACTTTCGCCCGTCATTTTCGAAAAACATTCCGAGAAATGGTTCGAGCAACTACCACCCTCCGTTTACTGCCGATCTTGGTCCTCCTCGTACTCTACCCAAAGCCCAAGGTACAACCCAATTGGCTTCAACACGGCCACCCGGTGCATACACCACCACCCAGCATCGCCCCACTCTGTGCTCCCCAATACTCGCTGGTGAACAGTGCGTGTAAGTCTCTGACTCCCTGGGTCCCGCCCCCACCTTCCCCTCTGGTCCCGCCCCCACCTTCCACTGTGGTCCCGCCCCCACCTTCCCCAGAAGGACTGGAAGACAGCTTAAATTTGGCTGGCACGCAAACGCAAGATATGACGGCTTCTCCGGAGAATTGCTGCCGTTGGTTGAAAGAAATAGACAACGTGTGCGTTTGCGAGCTGCTACTACAATTGCCCCCGTTTCTCGCGAGGCCCCTACATAATTACACGGTCGTCGTAGACGAATCTTGCAGTGTTACTTTTCAGTGTGGGTCTAGGTGGATGGAAATTTGACTTTTTTTTTTTACTACTATTAATTATGAAATTATAATTATGTCTTAGCATTTTCGTATCAGGCAATTAAGTTAAGAGACTAATGAAAGCTTGCATAATTTTTCTTTTAATACAATTTTATTAAATATTTAAATTTCTTTTATTTCAAAATCGAATCATACCTCGAATAACATTTTTCAAATTTCAATTTTTTCTCCTTGGTCTACGTTTGAAAATGCAATACGATCGAAATCGAGTAGAACCGAATATACTTCACCAAAGTTTTTCTTTCCATTCGGACTGGACTATTTTCTCTCCATCCGGACATGGGCTTTCGCAAATGAAATTTATTTGGGCTTGAAGCAAAACATATCTAGGTTACGTACGTGTGGAGGAAGAAAATTGCGTGTAGACCACACATTTTTTTCCTTTTATTTTAAGGCATCAAAAATCCAAAAAGGAATATTCGCTGCTCTCCCAAATTACCAATAAGAGCGTGGTCGGCGTTCATCAGTCGTCACCTAATCTCGCGATCTATCTCCCTCCTAATAACCCGAGCCCTAAAATTCAGAAAAAATCTCGAGCGAAAATAACCCAAGCGATCATGGCGACCCCGGATATTTTGCAGACGGAGAAAGATCTCATCATGTACGCGTCTCTCTTCGCCGATCCCAAAGGTTCGATTGTACCTGTAATTTATCTTCACGTTTTCGATTCGATTTCTCGGTTAATCCAGATTTAGATTTAGATTTTGACCTATAAAAAACCATCTTTTTTTTTTGTTGGTAATTTGCAGGTGAAAATTCGAAATCTCGGGGTATTGAAATCGAGAAAAAGATCGAGTTTTTGGAGAACTTAGCTGGAAAGGTAATGTTTAACTCCATTGTTTTTAATTTTTTGTTTGTTAAATTATAAATCCTGGATATAGAGATTAGTAGCAAAATCTCATCAGCTCAAATTAAAGCTGAGATCATTTGAAAATTATAATATATTATTTCGGATTAATTGTGATTCGTGTTGTATATTTTTCAAAGAATGAAAATAAAATGAAACTGGTTGTCCTCTATATCCAAAGATATGGATCTTTGGAAATATTGGTACCTACATTGCGCCCTTCTGTAATGCATAATGCAGGTTAGCAACAGAAGAACTCGCCGATGGTTAAATGATCGATTGTTGATGGAGCTCGTTCCCCGTTTAAGTGCAGGGGAAATCCGAGGACTATTTGCACCACCACCATGGGGTAACTGCTAAATGATAATGTTAATGTTAACGAATTCATGACATGAAAATGTAATAGTTTTAGTTGCTTGGTATATGAATTTTACAATATAATTGCATGATTTTGCAGGTGATGAGGTGCCCCCTTCAACATTTTCCATGACGAATGTGAGGGAGTGGGATAATTTCAGAAATATAGACATGGATAAGGAGGTACTTATAAAATGTGATGCATTTGTATATTTCATTAGTACTATATACATAAAGTTTTGATATACAAAATACAAAGTTGAACAGGCGTGGTTATCCATTCTCCAATGTGTAAATAAAATAAAGCAAGATTTACCCTTTAAAAACTCAAAATTGTTTCGGCTGGCTATGCCCCTTATTGGTGGGCTGATCAGTTTGTGTTATCTATTGTGCTCTAAATGTTTTACCTTATTTCATATTTCCTTCTCTATGTAGTCATCTATTATAGAATCCATGGAAAGTTCGTTTCCAAAGCAGAGAGATAGTCTAGATGCAGACAAAGTTGCTGTGGTGAAGGCTTGGCACCGTGTCAATTGTAGAACTAGGGAGGCACTGCGCCGTTTTTATCTTTCAGACGTGCTCAATGGTTATGAGGTATTTTTAGATATATGTTATCTAAGTATACAGTAATATTTTTGAATCAAAAGATTATTCAATGGTCCGTAATTTTGAAATTTCAGACTGATAAAAAATGTATTTTATTTGTACACATCAGCTTCTGTACAAATTGATGGCCATAATTGGCGGGACTTTTTTTAAGAGTTTTTTTTTTGTTTTCAGGAATGTGTTCGCTCATTTGTCAAGGACGGTGGGGACAGAGACGCTCTAGTGCTGCATGTTCAAGATCCTTTCCACCGCTTAATACTACACGGTGTTTGTGAGGTATATTTAATCTTATTAACTTCTAAATGTTTTTGCATTGATAATAAAGGGATATCAAAAGGATAGCTAGTAGGAAGATCTTTATTTTACTAGTTTATAAATCTTGTTAAAACCTCTGATCAAAAAGTTAACTCCGTTAATATCTGAATTGAACAGATCCCAAATTTTGTTTAAAATGTAAGAGGTTAGACCTTAACAAGGTCTTTAGAGTGTTATTTTAATATCCTACAAGATTTATTCTGGAGAAAATAAATAAAACTATGAAACACTTTTATAAATCAATTAAGTTCTCTTAAATAAATATCTTATAAAAACTGTTTTGAAGTTTAACATAGTAGTTATCCCTCTGCAGTTCTATAATCTGGTTTCGGCTACAGTCAGCCAATCAGAAGATGATGCAGAGTCTTTGAAGATGACGAGGATACAGAAGAAGCAGTTGAGCTCTTCTGCTGATATCCCAGACATCACTCTCTGCAACTTTCTGAAAATGGCAAAAGAAGGGTTCTGGTGATAGTACATCGTGCCATGATCCTGTCGCATGTACTATAAAACTAACCCTAGTTCATGTTATCGGTTAATTTTATTGCACATAAAGATTTGGCAAAGACGGTTATTAATATCATTGTAATAATGGCTTACTGCCCACAAAAGCTACGATAGGTTTGTTGTGTAGGAATGCCTCGTTTCTCTGCAGGCAAATGTTAGATTGGCTTTTGTGGTATGAGCATTTAGGATTATCAAGGATTTTCTTGTATTTTATTTATGTTAGTGAACTTTTTTTTCGTAAAACTTGTTTGATTTGTTGCCTTCTGGACTTCATGTGATCTGAATTGAAATATTCTTTTGAGAAAATATGCACATTGAAAGGTCAAGTACCAAACTAGATTTCAGATCATGACTAGTGATGAGTTCGATAGTGACTCTATCATCGTCTCAGAGAGAATCTTGTAGGTTGATTCGCTGGGATGAATGCTATCCCAGAAAACATAGCGCGCAGGATCTGAGCATATGGGGGTTAACTGATTGCAAAGAGGTCCCGATTCCAGTAGTCCAGTACCACAACAACCTCTTCTTGATTCAATGTACCCTGCAATAATATCTACAAGTCATCAACAAGTACTTCATCGTCTTTCACAAGTGGATAATTACCATATTTTTGTGGGTTGCCGATCATGTCCATGAGAGGATTGTATTCGTCCCCATAGAGGATTTTGATCCCAGTAAGGTTCGCCTCCATTAGCTGGATCAGCCTTTTGAGCTTGTCGTTATAAGACTTAGCATCAGCGTTTTCCTTGTGAATGCAGGTTCTCAAGATTGGAGATTTAGCCGCCATCTGTATCGGCAGACAACCTACCGGAGGCAGCCCGGACACCACCAATTTCCGGCACCCGAGATAATACAGTTTCTGATCAGCAGAAGCATGAAAACTCAAAAGCAAGAACATGATTCTCTTACCTTAACAAAGCTCTGTAAATTGTCTTGTAGGAAGTCTTGATACTTGTCAACCACTGGGAACCGAATTCTTCGACTGGGGATGTCGTAGAAGTTGAAGATGAAGTCGTTCGTTCCAGCGCTAACGATAACCAAAGCCCTCGCCATAATCCTCCTAGCCTCTTCAATGCCCAAAATGCCCTCGACTCTCCTGATGTAGTCCTTCAAGTATCCCAGTTGCTTCGACATCGGGATCACAAGCGAGAATTCCGTCGTGAGCTCATCATATCCTGACCCAGCCGAAGCAAAGCTCACTCCTGTGAGTATTTCGAAGTCGGATAAATTTGGAGCCAAGAAAGGGGGAATAGTTTCCTTGATCCCCATCATCGAAGCAAGCATATCGGGCACGAGCTTCCCGTTCGAGAATCTCCCTGTCGGGACACTTCCCGGGAAGTCTTGTCCGTAGGGCGGGTGGTTGCCCTTAAAAGGCGTGATGATGTAGTTGTTGTTGCCGGTGTCGACTGATGAATCTCCGAACACCAAAATAGTCGGGAATTTTGGAGTTGTTTTCTCGGCTCGTGCCACGACGAGGAGTAGCGACAGCAGGAGAGTAACCCCTTTGGGGCCGGAGATAATAGACATGGGGAGAGAGAAAGTCAGAGGTTGTGGTGAAAGAAGGAAGGATGAATGTGTTGTTGTAAATGTGAAAGGGGAGATAACATAGTTTGAAATTTATGGGGACTTGAATCTCTACATGTATTACAGAGCAGAGCCTGTATTAGAAGTATGTCGTTTTCTAGTTTTTTTTTTTTTTTTTCTAAGGCAATTAATTGAATTTTATCAAAAAATTTGAAATCAAAAAATTCATACTATAATTTTAGTTATTTCTTTATTTATATAATTTTTCTTATTGAGAGTAATAGTCACATTTGCGTAGTAATTCCGAAAAAGGATATGTAATTTGTAAAGGATATGTAACCGTATACTCCTTATTTAGATATTTCGGAGTAATTTTTAATAAAATTACCAAATGCCGAATCTAAAAAAAAAAATGTTAATATTAACGAATCCTATCTTTATTTTGACCATGTAAATAATTTTTTGTAAGTTCCTCTGAAATTTCTCGCACTACAATGGCGAAAAAAACCGTGAAATACTGCGTGGTAAATCTATCTATCTTCGTCTATGCTCTCACACACACTAAGTTGAAGGAAAAAAAATTGTTTGATTTTTGATGAATTGCAGATCGATGCATTTACCGACTCCGCGTTCAAGGGGAATCCGGCGGCGGTGTGCCTGCTGGAGGAGGAGAGAGACGAGGAGTGGCTGCAAGCAGTGGCGCGTGAGTTCAATTTATCCGAAACCTGCTATCTGACTCGGATCCTCGATCCGGCGACCGGTTCCGCCCCTAGGTTTCGTCTTCGCTGGTTCACTCCTGTAGTCGAGGTCCAGTTATTAATACGAATTAAATTTGTTTTTTATTTTTTAATTGCTGATTTTTGCACTTGGTGAAAAAGTGAACACTAAATTCAGATAGGTTTTAGTTGTAATTTCAGGTTAAGCTCTGTGGGCATGCTACTTTAGCTGCTTCCCACTTTCTCTTCACGCGCGATTTGGCAGAATCGGATTCGATCGAGTTCTCGACGCTCTCGGGAACTTTGATTGCTAAACGAGTACCCGATTCCAAATTCGGCAATGCAGCTGATAGCTTCCTCATTGAACTTGATTTTCCGATTGACCCGATAAGGGAATGTGGTTCTGCGATTGAGCTTTCGACCGTCTCAAAAAGCTTGAATGGTACTTCTGTGGATGAGATCCATATGACAACAGGAGACGACCTTCTTGTGCGTATTTCGAATTCTGATTTTTCCCAAATTCTGCTCAATATGATATAATGCACTTGTTATAAATACACGAACTGTGACGATTGTAACAGGTTGTGTTACCATCTGGGGAGGCAGTTGTAGCGGCCGAACCCGATTTGAACGAGATACAAAAATTTCCAGGCAGGGGAATGATCATTACTGGACTTGCTCCCAAGGGCTCGGGATTTGACTTTTTTAGTCGTTTTTTCGCCCCAAAATTGGGGGTAAATGAGGTGATTTAATTGTAAATGTTTAACCATCAGCATAATATCCATTGAACTTTGTAGCAGTGATTTAGTCTTTATATAATATCGATCAATTGATTTGTTTGTTTCCATTGTTTAGGATCCCGTCTGCGGAAGTGCACATTGTGCCTTAGCATCCTACTGGAGCAAGAAGCTCGGAAAATGTGATCTAACTGCATATCAAGTAAACACACTCTCTTACTACAAAATTGATGTGATCATATACTCGAGATATCCTTCTTCTGAGTTCTGTCTAAGCTATTTTTATGCTCTTGTTGAAATTAGGCGTCACCGAGAAGTGGGGTGCTGGATTTGCATCTTGATGTCAAGAGTCAGAGGGTGTTTCTTCGTGGAAAAGCCGTTACTGTGATGGAAGGCTCTCTTTTGGCGTAAATAAATTAACATGGTTAGTTTCATGTGAATCAATACATTGGCATTACAATTCTTTCGTTTGAGGTTTGTTTATCGAATCTAATGATCTTGAGGGGGTTGTTTATAACATATTTGAAAACTATAACATATTTCTCTATGTGTGTGACCACATGATGCTACCTTGTCTATCTGATCAACTCTTTATCTGTCGTGAAATTGAAATTAGCACACATGGTACCATGCACCAACACCGACGAGCTGAACCCTAGCACCTCCTTCGAAAGATCGAACTGCAACAGATTATCTTCCATCTGGTGCCCTCCAATCACGATCGAAGTTTTCGGGTGGGGCCCGCCGTCGAGAAACCCCAAGCACCACAAGTCAATGCCGCCATCACGTTTATAAATCCTGACCATCGAGTTCGACCCGAAGATTCTCCAGACCACGCCACTCTCCTGCAGGACGAAATCGACGATGGGGACATCCGGTCCAACTCGACCGATCGTGACATCATCCGCACGATAACAAACCTCAAACGGTTTCACGGGCTCTGTTACCGTGAGGTTGAGCGCAGCAGATTCCTTCACGAACGCCTCGGTCAACGCGTTGAATATGCTGCTGTGTAGCACGGTGTACGGAGTGACCGTGCTCAGCTTGGTCCCGCCGATCCTCAGGATCGTCGGGTCGAAGTCAACGATTTTACTGTTGACTTTGACCGAGGTCAACCCGATGAAGTACTCGTTCGCCGTGTTCCCGACTAGGAGCGGGGTGTAGTTGAGGTGTTTGGAGAGGTCGATCTCGTCGGGAAGAAAGTAGTAGGGCCCACCCGAACCGAAAAACGCTACCCCCGGAGCTGAGGGCGAGCCGGACATGCACAGTGAAAACGACGACGAGCTGCTAACCTGAGCCGGGATGGAGAGGTTCGATCGGCCCATTCCGGCGAAACCGGTCGAGCCCTTTACGAGCCCCTTGAGGGAAGAAGACCTTTCGGTTGTGCACGAGAACACGAAGCCGGGCACCGAGCCGAGCTGACCCGGGTTGAACCCGTCGGTTACGGGCATGGACAAGGGTCCGGTTGTGGGTCGACCCGTTATCGGCCGGGTTGAACCGAATGCAACTGCGTGGGGGTTGCAGTCTAGTAGGGTGAAGGAGGCGCTGAGGTCGAGGAGTAAATTCGTGGGGCGCGGAGGGGTGTTTAGGTAAATTGTGATCGTGTGCTTCTGCGTGGACAGGTCTTTGGTGATGGGGGATAAGAAGGCTGATGACGTGGCGGTTCGGAAGAAGGTGGAAACGAGAGAGCAGAAGCATATGGCGAAATCGATCTTCGTCGTCGACATTTTTTGCATTTTATTTTTCCTACAAATTAACGTTTACTCCAATCGTAGTAGCATGTATATGTAGAGCTCTCACCAAACGGTACGTTTTGATTAACAACACGGACACGTGGAGTGGCACGTGTTGATGTGAGCTTCATTGTAGTAATGAACAGTTGCATGCATGTATTATTATGCATGGGGGCGTGTGGGCCCATGCCGTAAGGTTTTCGAACTGATCGATCGATCGCCGGACCGTGACAAATATGCTATGCGCGAATTAAGGTGTTCTCCCTTCATAAAACATGCTTGCCCTTATCTTTACCTTAATAGTATACTGTATATACTATATAGGACGAAACTAGAAGACTTAAGGGTGCAAACGAGTCGAACTTGGCTTGAGTTTGACTTGGATTCTGCTCGAGTAGTGAATTGTTGTGTATTGGCCTATCTCAATTGTGTCGATGCATTTTAGCTCGTATTTTATGTTATTGAGATTGACCGAGTTGGAGTTTGAGTGAAAGTTTGAGATTTAAATGAAGAGATATTTGTGATTTTTTTTAGAATGAAACTGGTTAAACTTAAATAAACTAAATTAATTTAAAATAAATTAAATGAGTGTCAATTAAACTGAATGGATGAGTTTGAGTATAAGTAAAAGTAAACTAAAAATAAGTTTAAAAATACCAATTCTTAGTTATTATATATAATGTTTCAGTTTTTTCAGATGTATAAAAGTCAACTTTTACTCACAGCGAAGTATTGACTTCCCATTTTATTATTAACACAAAAGAGTGACAGAAATACAGTAATTATTAAACAATTTACCTGAAATATTTTTATTAAAATGTATAACTCAGTCTTTATACATTATATAGTAAATAATTATGATGGTTGTCAATCGATTATAGTATTAAAATAAAAAAATTGAGAATTAATTGTTTGGGTAGTGCGAGTAAAGTGTGGCAAGTAATTTATGGGCACGATGTCTCAAGTTCGCTAATTTAAGACAATTTAAAATGGACAATTATACAAATATAAAAATAATAATGTTTACATTATCGAACTCACTCGTCTGAAACCATCGTAATACAAAAACAATGAATTAAAGCGAGCTTATTATAGAAATGTATTTTTTTTAATTCAACTCTTTTGAATACCAAGTACCAGACTACCAGTGTAGAGTGTACCACTAGAATATGAGCCGGTTCGGTTCGGATCGTGTCAGCATAGAACATGATGAGTGGAGTCGGTTCGATTCGGTCCGATCCGGCCCATTCTTATAATTATAACAACCAACCTGCACGAGGGCAATTTAGTAATCACAAATCACCAAAAAAAAGTCCAAAAAATAGGCTTATTAATGATCTTGTGGGACCCACCCTACGAAATTTACCAAATACTGTATGCCCCTCACGACTCTCACACTTTTTGGTATTCATAGTTTGAATGGGGAATTCAAGTGATCATGTTTCGTGTCCAAGCGATAGTACAAACTACAAAGTCATTCAATTTTCTAATTCTTTTGAAATACAGTATTTTTCATCTTATAGTATAACTAACTCTCTCTCTTATAAAAGATAATTTAATTTTTTTTTAAATAATTAAGGTCATCTTTCTTAAGAAAAAGAAAGTACGGAGTATTATATTAATTTTTTTCGGATCTCACCATCTCATAAATTAAAAGAAAATACGATATAATTTTTTATTAAAAAATCATAAAAATTGTATTTTAAAATTTATAAATTAAAATTTTATTTTCACAATTAAACTTTTATTTTTTTAATTAATAATATTTTCTTTTTAATTTTCGTGTTTGACTCAAAAGTAGTTTTTCAATGAAAATGCTTTTCGTTCGTCTTCAACAGGCTTCCTTTTCTCCATCTAAAACTCTGTTATCACTTTCTCTCTCTACTGTTTCTGTTATATTTTCAAATCATTGGTCCACTCCACGATTCACGCCTGACTCAAATTTTAAACCCACCCCCTTTCCCCACGACGACGACTCTTCAAAACCAAAAATCAAAAAAATTAAAAATATAATAATTAAAATTAAAAAATGGGCCGCTTCGATTTTCTGAAGAAATTGAAGTTGCTGAAGTCTCAAGAGCTCGCCGCCGCATTGCTCGGCTGCTTTTTCTTCGGCCTCTCCTTGATCCTCTGCCTGTTCCTCTGGGATTCCAGAATCTTCTACGGCCGGTTATTTATTTCCAACCGGCCGCCCTCTCTCCCGGGGTTCCTCGAACCGGGTGGCGGCGGTTGCGACGTGTTCCGAGGGGAGTGGGTGTGGGACGAGAGCTACCCGCTCTACCAGGCGCGTGACTGCACGCCCCTCGGCCAGGGCTTTCGCTGCACCGAGAACGGCCGCCCCGACAATTCCTACACCAAGTGGCGATGGCAACCTAAAGATTGCAATTTGCCCAGGTTATTATTATTATTATTTTCGAAATATTAATTTCGATTGTTTAGAAAAAAAAGTTCAATTTAATCGAATTTATTCTTCTCGCAATTTGACAATTATTAAGTACAGTATTATTTTATTTTTTTCTTGAAAAATGTAATCTTTATGTGTTAATCACATGATTGGTATTCTCTATGCCTTTATCTTGCTGTGATTGTTGTATACTGTTTGTACAGTAATAATTTAAGTTTCTTTTTGAGCACACCAAAGAATATTGTAATAATTTTACTATACACAGTATTAGAAATCTTAAAATTTATGATCCAACACTCAAAATAAATGAAATTAGCATGTTTGATTTATAATGAAATGTTTTTGTTTTCTTTTGAAATTTGCTTATTTCTGTTCAATATTGTTGATCAGGTTCGACGCAAGGACGATGCTGGAGAAATTACAGCACAAACGGCTCGCGTTCGTCGGAGATTCTCTCGGGAGAAACCAATGGGAGTCGCTCCTCTGCATGCTCTCGTCGGCCGTCCCCAACAAAACGTCAATATACGAAGTCAACGGAACCCCCATCAACAAGCACTCGGGGTCCTTGATTTTCCTCTTCAGCGATTACAACTGCACCATCGAATACCACAGGTCAACCTTCCTCGTGTTCCAGGGCCACCCTCCCAACGGGTCCCACCCGAAAGTCAAAATGACCATAAGGCTCGATCAGATGGAATGGAGGTCGAGCCAGTGGAAGGGCGCCGACTTGCTCATCCTCAACACGGGCCACTGGTGGAATCACGAGAAAACCGACAAAGTGTACGTATTAAATGTTTCTCTCTTCGAATTTTTTGTTCCTTTTGCAATGCTAAAGTGTAGAGATAGATCAAAGGTTGTTTGCTTAGTTGAATTGAGACATGTGTGTGTGAGTACTTAAATTTCTAGGTTGGTTGAGTCTTTAGGTATTGGAAAATATATATATTCGACCCACTGATGTAAATGTTAAGTTGTCAGACTTCTCTAACAGTTTTCGAGCTTTTAGATTATACAAACTTCTAACACCAGCAACTTTTATCAGGGGATGTTACTTCCAAGAAGGGCCGGACGTGAAGATGGAGATGAGCGTCGAAGACGCCCTTCTGAGGTCAATGAAGACCTTGTCCGACTGGGTCAACCGCGAAGTCAACTTGTCAAAGACTCATTTGATCTTCCGAGCTTATTCTCCTGTTCATTTCAGGTACCTCGAACACTCAGATTCCTCTGTTTTTCGCTCTCAGGTATACTCCTTCCATCCCTTAGTATAGTGCATAGAGAAAATGTCGCGTAGATTAAGAAAAAGTGATTTTTTATATGTTTAATAATATAAAGTAAGGGTATAATAGGTATTGATGTGTAAGTAATAAATTAGTTAGTTGAAAAAGTAGTGGTATAAAGGTAAATAAGTGTGTATTGAGAGGATAAAGTTGTGAAAAGTAATTCCATTTATGGAATGTGCATTGTCTTAAGGGATGAACCAAAAAGAAAAGTGTGCACTATTTTAAGGGAAAAAGTGAGTACTAATTAATTAATCCAAGGGCATATTTGGCAATACACAGTGGTGGGGGTTGGAACAATGGGGGCAGCTGCCACCTGGAGACGATACCCGACTTCACTAGGCCCCACGCGTCCCCCGAGAGGTACACGGAGTACAATGCCGTCGTTCGAGGCCTTTCGAAAGATCTCCGAACGGGAAGCGTGGATTTATTGAACGTGACGGAAATGACGTCTAGGAGAAAAGACGGGCACTCGTCGTTGTACTATTTCGGGCCCACGGAGGGCCCGGCCCCTCTCCACCGCCAGGACTGCAGCCATTGGTGCCTGCCCGGAATACCCGACACTTGGAACGAACTCCTCTATGCCATTTTCCTCAGACGAGAGATAAAAGGATAATTACGAAGTAAAAACACGATGTTCGATTCGACGATTTGATCGACTTATATGATGCAATGTGTATATAATATATGATTAGCCAGAAATAGTGAAATGCTCTCTGATTTTTTAAATTTTTTTTTTTTTTTTTGTTCTGTTTTTCATCTTATAATCATCATTCCTTATTTTTCATTCAGAATTTTGCATTTTACATACTCCATATCACTATTACTATTATGAGAAATTTGGGCCTCCTTGAAATGGGCCAGAACAAGCCCAATTGAATTTAATAACAGTATATTCAACTCATGGGCCCAGAAAGGTTGCACAGTTTCAAAATCCAGTGTTATTTTTGTACTTACACATCAACACTCATGAGCCGGAACTTTGCAGCTACCCCTAATTCCTCCACCTTTTGAGCTAAGATGTCGATTTTGCCCACCATCTCCATCAATAGGAAATTGAGGGTGGCAACGGCGAGTTCTTGATCATGATCACTTTCAAAAACTCCCCTCATGCATGAATAGGGCCGAGGGCTGAATTGTAATTTCAAGGATTTCAATTTTGGAGTGATGAAATCCTTTGCTCTGCATGCATCCATTTTATCGATGCTCACCCCAAGCTCTTTCAATATACAACCAATTGTCAGCATGGATTTCTCACAGGGATCCTTCATGCACTGCCTTTGGCTTGGTTGTGGCTGAATTGAAGTAATAATAAAAATAAAATTAAAATGAATAGCTACAATAATACCCCGATCAAATAGGGTTAATTTCACGACGTTTTTTAGAAGTGCATGCCTGTTTTTGAGATTGAAGACATCCTTGTAAAGAAAGAATAGCTGCAGCAAGTTCTCTTAGATGCTCTCCAACCTCCAAATATTTGTCCCATGGATAATGTACTCCAAATTTCCCATGCCAAGGTTCCCATTTTGCATGATTTGCCTTTTAATATTATTTTATTATTTAATAATCATATATATAATGAGCAAATTAATTAATTAGGTTAATTAGTCACTAACCAATAATTCATCATTGGATTTTGAGTTAAGAACTAGGAGTAAGTTACAAGCAATGCCATTGGAGCCTTGGTTCTCCTTCTCACCATCCATTTTGAAGTATTCATCCAAGCATCCTACGTATGTATATCAAATTTCAAATCATGAAATCATATAGTAGTATATATTTATATGAAAAAAAAAAGAAAAATTACTTACCTTCGATACTTGTTGCGAGCTTATGAAACTTAGACGCGGTTGAAAAATGAAGTTCGTTGCTAGCCCAAAACGGACATACGGCCAAGTTGATGAATACACAAATGGAGAACCCTATCCCGATGTTGGCCATGCGATCCTGCCCTACTTCCACCACGCTCTCCATCCTGACCCCGGAGACCGCCACGAGCCCGAAGGTTAGGATGAAAATCATGAACCCGTAGTCATAACGCTTCTTTAGCTTTGGCACTTGCCTATAATATGTTGCAACACCACCTATATATACACCCCCACAAATATATTACATTTCAAGTTTTTTAATTACCAATTATATACCTCTCTTTCAGATAAATAGTTACACTTTTTTGTATTTTACAAAGAAAGTGTGATCATTCATGTGAAAAAATGAGAGTATATAGTTATATACTTATAACGTACCAAAGAGAAAGACCGAAAAAGCAATAATGATAGGTCTTGCAAACCCTCCAAGTTGAGCTCCTAAGACTGCAACCAAACAACCTAACCCTCCACCAAGTAATGTCCCGATTATACGGTTTATACCCTTCCCTAACGTCGCACCTGCACATGCATTTCAAACAACAAATCTTGTAAGCCGACTCTTATGCACGTACCGGTTTAGGTTAACAAATATATGAGAGAGAGAGAGAGAGAGAGAGAGAGAGAGAGAGAGAGAGAGAGAGAGAGAGAGAGAGAGAGAGAGAGAGAGAGAGAGAGAGAGAGAGAGAGAGAGAGACCTGCATAGAATTCGAACATAACGACAACGGTCATGATAGCCCACATGCCGTTTTCTCCGACTCGTTCGAACAACGGATTCACCACGTAGATTAGCGTAACAATTACCAAAGCGATCCCGAGTTTGACGCCGTGAACGACGTTCCTCGTGTCAATATGGCTAACTCTGATCAACCCCGCAACGCGTTCCTTGACCTTTCCGACCTCATGGGTCGAGTTGCTGACGTTGTTTCCGCTTGACAGCATCATGCTAATGCAAAAGAAGGATAATAGAAATATAAATACATATGCAATCGATCAAAATGTTATTCAAGAATGTGGTGCCGAGTGTTTTGAGGTTTTGGCTTCTGCATGATATATAATGAGTTAGGAGAAAAAATAGTCAACGTTAAAATCTTATAGTGAAAGACTTTTAATTAGATTTTTGTGTGTTATAGTGACCAACTGACCATAGTGGGACACGCTTGACCACCATTGGAGAAAAACTAATTTATTTATTTTTTACTAAATTGACACACACAAAAAAAAAAGTGAATTAAAATGAGAAAAAATATATAATTACTTAGATGTATTTATTATAGCGCTTTAATTAGCTGGAAATTTTAAAATTAACTTATTTGATTATATTGTAAATGAATTTTGGCCACAAGTGTTTTTGGTTAATTCCATTTGGTGATTCAAGTGCCTTTTATATACTGAACCACTCACTATATGAGTGGTTGCTCAATGATATTGATGGATACCTGATTTGCGTACACCCAAACGAAAAGAAGTACGTAGTGCTCTCTCCTTCTCGATTCAATACGCACATTTTGAATTGTATTATGAGATTAAAAAAATAAAAATGTATTTTAAAAAAAAAAACAATGTGTGCATGTAATTAAGATCTTGAACTAACACGATGACATAAACTCCACTAGCTAGATGATTATAAACCCTCGAACTCTTAACTTTTTTTTCTTAAAAAAAAAAGAGAGTGATAAGTAGGAAACTTTCTAATCATGATCATGAGCGTAATGACTTATATTCTAATAACATAAATTTATCTAATTTCCCAATTAATCGATCATACAATTGTATGTGACATGGGTGATATTGATTTAATTTAATTTAATTTAATTTGGTGGACAAAAGGACGTGGTGATATTGAGGAGGAAGGTGTGACAGCCTTCCAAAGGCATGGGGAGCAGAGACTCCGTCACACGCTTTATCTTAATTTATCCGTAGCACGGATCAATTCCTAAACCTAATAAATATCGATCGGGCCACACTTAATTTGTAGGGCCCAATCTTTATTCATTATTCTATCGGAGTATGTATTAAAAAATAAGATTTATATAGGTTTTTATGATTTTATTTCATAAATTATCTACAGAAAAAATATTGTTGTCTATTAAGTAATCACAAATTATAATCGCACAAAATAAAAATAAAAAATACAGTTGAATTGATTACTTTAGTGAAAACTTTAGGGTATGCCCGAATTTTATACAAGAGGTCGGTGCTCACGAAAAATGTAACCAATCGGATGCTCTCGATCGGTTGATTGGACAATTAATAACTGGATAAGGCCCATAACACTGCAGGCCCAAATGACTCCATATTTACGGCCGGGTTAGTGGTCCATGGGCCGTGGTTGTCTTCTAAGATTTCATTACCATATATAAACATAGGATACTTGATTAACAATTTTATAAAAAATCGCATTTCGGACCACACGATTTAGTACAACAACTAAATTAGAGTCGGCCACCCACCAGTCAAAACACACGCTCGCAATCTTTGATTCTTTGTATAAAAATAAAATAAAATTTATCATATCATGATTTTTTTTTTTATTGACAAGTAATAATGGTCGAGCCGGCGGAGACGAGGCGGCTACAAAGCATGTTACAGGCGGCCGTTCAATCTGTCCGGTGGACGTATAGCCTTTTCTGGAAACTTTGCCCACAACAAGGGTAATTGACTCATGCATGATCACTACTTATTTTTCAAAAATTACACTCTAATTAATTAAATTTTATCTAAATTGTTTTTTTTTTTTTTGTGTGTGTGTGAAGAATTCTAGTGTGGGGTGAAGGGTACTATAATGGAGCCATAAAAACGAGAAAAACGACTCAACCAACCGAAGTCACGACCGAGGAGGCCACACAACATAGAAGCCAACAGCTCCGAGAGTTGTACGATTCTCTCGCCGCCGAAGCAAGCAACCTCATGCAGGCGCAGCGGCCGGCGGCGGCGCTGTCGCCGGAGGACTTGACGGAGACCGAGTGGTTCTACTTGCTTTGTGTTTCTTTCTCTTTTCCTCCGGGAGTCGGGTAATTTATTATTACTATATACTGTAGTATAGTAATTTACTTTTTGTTATTGTTTTGCTTTATTTGGTTATAAATACAAGGTGCGCATTTTAAGGCCACGTGGACTATTTTATTTCGATTAATTAGGGGTACTATTTAAGGATAGTAATGTATTGATTAGGGTTTGATTGATAAATCCAACATTAACTAAATTAAGGTGAGGAAATTGAAAGGTGGAGATGGAGTGGTTGAAAAATTAAAATTAATCTATAGTACTATTATAGAATTAATTAATTGAAATGGATATAAAAATATAAAAAGTGCAAATAATTAGAAATGTGTTTGTGACAAAATTGGAAATATCATTATTAATTGAATTAATTAAACTGAAATTAATATATGAAATATGAAGTTCCATTAACCGGTCGAAAATTGATTTTTCTTACGTGCAGTTTACCAGGAAAAGCTTACGAAAAGAGGGAGCATATATGGATCACTAGAGCAAACGAAGCCGATAACAAAATATTTTCCCGGTCAATTCTTGCTAAGGTATATGTATACGTACGACCACATTTATAAATTAATTAATTAAATTGATTAACTCAAAAAATATATTTGTATTATAATTAATTAATTATACCTGATGTATAATACCCTCCATTATTTTCCATTTCATCATCTCATGAACTATTGAACTCCATGCACGTTACAAGAGTGCTAGAATACAGGTAATTATTATTGTTAATTTCACAAATATTTATTTAAATAAATTAAAAGTCGATTATATATAATTAGAAAAATAAAATAATTTTATTCATCTTTTTACAGACCGTGGTGTGTGTTCCTCTCCTCGGCGGCGTAGTCGAGCTTGGAACAACAGAAAGGGTATGTAACCGGTTTGATAAACGTCGATGTCGATCAATAACGTTATTAATTGAACCCTAATTTATGGTAATTAAAAAATATAAACATAATATTTAAAAAAAAATGTTACTCGATCACGAAAGCCCGAATAATTTTAATTAATTTAATTGTTTTAGGTTCAAGAAGACATTGGTATAATCCAACGTGTCAAAACCTTCTTTCACTACGACGGCCAAAGCCCTAACCGTAATTACCCTCCGAGGCCCGCCCTCTCGGAGCAATCCACCTCCAACAACCCGACAACCAATCCCGTGCTCCGCTCTGCTCCGGTGTCGACATATCCTCCGTTAAACAACGACTTAGGGTACAAAGAAGAAGAAGAGGAAGAAGTCAACCCGAATTGTCAAAACCCTCATCGTCACAACGTCGATGATCATGGGCCCATGCAACTCGACGGAAACACCCGGTTCGAGTCCCCGGATGGCGGGTCGAACAATTTGAACCCGAATTTCGACCTCTTCTCCGTGGGTCAATCACAAGGTAATTTTCCAATTTAAGCTCTGTTCTTTTGTACTAAATCTTGATAAACTGAAGTGAACTGAATGTATTTGAACTGAGCTGAGTGAATTGAATTGATTTTTTTATAAAATGAATAATATTTAATATAATCGTTTATTTTTTTAAATATTAATAATATTCTAGTATTAATTAAATTGTATAATATAAAATTATTTATTTATTTTGAAATAAATTTAATCGAGTTGAAATGAACTGAGTAAATTAAAATAAATTGAAATTAAGTTCCTTTGAAATATTTGTATTTTATACAACATTTGACCATGCAAGGTTACAATGAAATGGAGCAAGAAGACACTCGTTACTCCCAAACGGTCTCCACCGTCCTCCTCCGAACCCAATCGGGCCGCCCCTCCAACTCCGGGCCCTCCTCGGCCTCCGCCTCTGCCTTCTCCACGTGGCAATCATCCGGGCCCCACCGCAAAAACCCGACCCGCTCCCAACGGGCCCTCAAGCACATCCTCCAAGTTGCGGGCCGCGATAAGCTGAACGAGCGGTTCTCGGCCCTCAAAGCCCTAATCCCGCTCGTCACGAAAACTACAGACGTCGATAGAGCCTCGATCATCGACGACGCAATAGAGTACGTGAAGAAGCTAAAGACGAGAGTGAGGGAACTCGAGTCGAGAGCGATGGTGGAGGTGTCGATCATCGACGGAAATGCGCTGGTGGAGATTGAGTGTGCGGTCGAGAAAGACGGCAATTTGCTGCAGGGGTTGATGCAACTGCTCGGAGGGATCGGGATGGAGGTGACAACCGTGCAGTCTTCGATTTGCGACGGAGTTTTCGCGGCCGAGTTGAGAGCTAAGGTGAAAGACAAGATTGGGAATAGCAGAAAAATCAATATCAATGAGGTGAAAATGTCCATACATCAAATTATTCCTCACTTTTAATGTAATTATTTTTCAACATTAATAGATGTACTTGATAATTTAAAAATTGTATGAAGTATTGTTTTTTTTTTTTATTAGTGAATTTGTGTGCTATTAATTTTAATTTTGTATGAAGTATTTTTTTTATTAATAAATTTGTGTATCCTATTAATACTTATTAATATAATTGTAAATCATATAATATAAATAAATAAATTATACAACAATATATAAAATTAAATATTTCATTGAGCCTTAATTTATTGCTGTCATTTTTAGAATACACCCATCAAATAGCAAATAAACACTAAACATTGTAGGACTTAGATTTGCAATATCCTAAAATATTGCCTTCCAAATGCTATTATTGTTTTATTATAATGTGTATTGAAATTTTATTCTTTAAAACTAATAAATTCTTTTATTTGACCACCCCATTTTTTTTATAATATAATTAATAGGTCCATTCCTTGGGTAGAGTAATTTCCGGCGAGATATAGATGACGTCATCTTCCATGTCATTTTTCTTCAAAAGATTTTTCCCTTGATCTGAAAAACAAATAAAACAGTTGATAATGACTATATATATATATTCTAAAAAATGTAGTGTCGATTGAAATAAAACACACCTGCTTTGGGCTTAACATGTTCACCGAGTTCGTGTACGTTAATGTTTAGGGTTTGAACCACTCGAGTCGGCAACAAAACTGGTGAGTAAGCTAAGAAAAAAAATACTTCAATTAATTTTATTTAGATTTAAATATAATTTCAAAATTAAGGTGTGTCTGCATACCCGGCTTCTTGCTAAATTGGGTCGTGCCTTCCATTCGGGGAATGAAAACTCCAGTTCCACCTGTTTTTGGGCCGGAGCCCAGAAACACTGCTTGCATTACAGGTCCATTAGTGGCCCATTTTCTTCTTGAGGGTCTCTGATTGACGTGGCACTTGCCCGGCTGTTGACCCTGAAACTACATCAATAAACACAATAATATAAATAATTTCAAAGTCACACACTAATCTACATTAAATTAAATGTATTTTAAATCTCATCTATACATAATTTTTTATGATGCGCGTTATAAAAATAATCTTATCATTTTTTCGATATTTTTCTTTTGTAATTTCTTTCTTTTGCAATAAAACAAGTGCTTCTTCACATGGTCATTCTTACAAAGGGTTTGAGGTCCTCTAGTCGAGTTCATGTACGAAAGACTTTAGGTTTTGAGGAATCGAGATTACGTAAATATTTTGTTTTGTTTTTTTCGCTTTTTTTTAATGTAATTTTCCTCTTGTATAAAAAAAAAAATCATCACGAAAAAAAATGATGACAGTAAAAAATAATCCAATCAACCACGACCTACAAAACAAAAACAAGAAAAGGTTGATTACCATCACCAAAGGGTTCCTTCCCGGAGACGGATATTGCTGACGTGGCGGCTGCAACCCGAATCCCAATTGCTCCTGCGATTGGGAAAGGCGTGCATTAAAAGGTTGTACCCAAAGCACGAACGAGAGCCTCGTACGTACCTTGGTCGAATGCTTCCCATCATGCATCAGCACCCCATGCTCGAGTCCATCGTACCGGTTCTGAGCCATACCGCACCTGATTATTTAACCCAAGAAATCTATAGAGAGAGAGAGAGAGAAAATAAAAATGATTAATAAGTTTCACGGTTTCGACCTCGAACCTACACCACAACTAATTTTATACTAGCTCGAGGTGGGGTGGGTGGGGGTGGGGGGTGATTATGCGATAATTAAAGTGGTAAGTATGGATTTGTTAATATTAATTATTAGTAATACATTTTATTTAAAATAAAATATAAATTATCAATCTTACCCAGGTAACTGAATTGCGTTTTGACTCTTGAAATTTTATTTTAATTTCGTTCAGGAAATATTTTGACCGTGTAATTTCGTGTCGTCGCGCTTTACATATTTGTTTCATTTGTTTTTTATTTCAAATCACATTAATCATATATTATCAACAAATTTGGTCGGACACAAAAATAGAATTATGTAGTATTCGTACTTTTTTTTTATATTGCGTGGACTGAAAATAATATAATCTGATTTATAGTATTATGTTTATAATTTAAATAATGAATTACATCACGATTTTTTTTTTTTGCTTTTTTCGCTATATATAATTACATGTACACACAACATTTATCATGATATTGCTCAAACACGAATACTCTTTCTTTTTTAAAACTATGATATATATATATATATAATGACAATGCGGATATAATTGTCATCTACTAAATATTTATACCATACTATTGATGAATGTAAATGTTATATACAGTCGTCAACATTGTTAAATTAAGTTCTTGTTATATTTAAATGTTTTGATTAATTATTTTCAATCCATATGTTAATATTTAGAGTACGAGTCGAACTTTATCGATCACTATAAATTAAATGCCATTGTACGAATTAAACTCGAAGCTCGATTTACCATATTATTATGGTTCAATTTGATCGTTTGCTGGTAATTCTCACGTGTCATTACTGGTTTAGATGAATGCACGTGTATATAATATGACAACGCGCGCATTTATTCTCCAATCAGTAAAAATTACAATACAAAATTAAGAGACGGGTTTTTAACTAAAATAATCCTTAACGACATACTCAATGTTCATTTGATTTGATTACTAATGCAATCACATGTAATTAAATTGTTCATTTCAAATGGATTTTCCATCTATATTTTGAATTCTTAGTTTGTTTAAATAATTTTAAATTTTATGCTTCAGTTTATGCAACTGAATATATTATCATCTTATCCCTAGTGTACGAAAAGTTATTTGACATTAACAATGTCACAATTAATTAATCATGATTATGTATTAGTAGGGGTATGATTAATTATAATAAGCACGAATTAATTAAGGTTTAAGTACAACGTGGATAGGTTGAGTTGGGTCAACCCCTTTTTCTCCCGTAGGTTGTTATTTCACCTATTTCACCTAAGGTCCAAATAATACAATATAATACTAATAATTATAATAAACTATTTTCTGTTACATATGTGGACTTGCAGAATCCATTAAAATAATTAACACATACGAATGTGCTAAGCTTCTTATTTTCTTAACCACCACACCAACACGAACAATATACCTTGACAAAACTGAACATTAAAACAATTAAA
This sequence comes from Euphrasia confusa, assembly GCA_954870475.1. NCBI lineage: Eukaryota > Viridiplantae > Streptophyta > Magnoliopsida > Lamiales > Orobanchaceae > Euphrasia > Euphrasia confusa. The sequence goes on from OX940949.1 coordinate 1,782,172, forward strand.
CAAGCGTATGAAATTAAAATTAAATTAAAAAATGTTAAGTAAAATTTATAATTGACTTGCACATATTTATGAAATAAACCCACGTACATACAAATACTAAAATGGAGAGAGAATTATAATGATTTTAAAAAAATTAATAAAAATTTACTTTTAAATATAATAAATAATAATTACGATTAAACATAAAAAAACATAAAAATAAAACTATAATTTAAAATAAAAAAGAAAAAATAACCATTGTAAGAGAGATTGACAAAAATGACCGATTTTCTTTGAGTGAATTCATTATTAAATATTTTTTGGCTTGGGCCTAAACTACAATTAAGCACTCGTAAGTCGAATCTCACCACCCTACCAGTAATCACCAGCACTCAGCTCATAACCAAATCAATGCCAGATGTCGGCCCAATCTCCGGCGCTCGCACCACCGTACGAATCGTCGTTGTCGGCGATCGAGGCACCGGAAAATCCAGCCTAATCGCGTCGGCCGCGGCCGAGACATTCCGACCGGAGGTTCCTCCCGTTCTCCCTCCGACTCGCCTTCCCGCCGACTACTATCCGGATAACGTCCCCATCGTCATCATCGACTCCTCATCCAGGTGCGAAATCTGCACAATAGTTGTGCGTCTCCTTTCAATTTTTGTTTGTTTCTTATTACTGGACGTGTTGTTTGTGGATTCAGTTTGGAGAATAGAGGGAAACTCGCGGAGGAATTGAAGCGTGCCGATGCGGTGGTGCTGACATATGCATGCGACCAGCCTTTGACACTGACTCGCCTCAATTCGTTCTGGCTTCACGAGCTTCGGCGATTAGAGGTTTATGCTGAATGTTCATTATTGATTTGTGCGTTTATTCATGGAATTGTTGGTTTAGAGGTGTCTAATTGGGTATCCAATTGATATTTGTTTGAGCTTGTTTGTCGATTGAAAAACGAGTGAGCTGTGAGCTAGAGTAGCATTGTTGCCAATAGGATCTCAATCGAGATTTTAGAGTACCTTAGTTCAGTTTTCAGTCTGATTTATACGCATTGTTCATGGGCAGCGCACAAACGACGGTGTCTGACCAGTGATAGATTTTTATTTAGATCCGCATCTGACATCTGCTTAGAAATTTGATTTATTTGCTCTTTTCGGCGTTTGTTATTATTGTATCGAATTTAATCACACCATGGTTTGTATTCATTCACTGTATAATTGGTTTAAAGATATCCAGTTAAGTATCTAATTGAAACATGTTTGAGCTCGTTTCAAGATTTGTATGGCCAATTAAACGTTAATAAATTGGAAGAGAACTGCTGAAAATTCAGAGCTCGAACGTGATTTAAGAGACTCTAATTTTTTTAGTATCTTAATTCACTTTTTAGTTCGTTTTACATGCCTTGTTCATTTTCCGGAAGATACAACTGTGTCTGACTAGCTACAGTTTTGTATTATAGATTTTAGACTGATGTCTGCTGGGAATTTTGTTTTCTTCACGTTATTGTTATTATTGTATTTCCACTTTTACTCATGTTGTCAATTGTCATAACTCAGATCAAAGCACCGGTGGTTGTGGCTGGCTGCAAGCTAGATCGACGAGATGGGGAGTCCAATTTGAGCGTTGAAATGGTGCCCCTCATGCATCAGTTTCGGGAGATTGAGACTTGCATAGACTGTTCCGCAGCAAACATGCTTCATGTTAGAGATAATGGTTCAATCTTGTTGATTCTGTCATTGCAGGTGCAGGTACCTGAAATAGTTTGTAATTGTTTTGAAGGTTCAAGAAGTATTCTACTTTGCACAAAAGGCAGTCCTTCACCCAACCGCTCCATTGTTTGATCAAGAAACACAAGTTTTAAGACCTCGATGTATGAGAGCACTGAAAAGGATATTTATTCTCTGTGATAATGATATGGATGGTGCTCTCAATGATGAAGAGCTAAATGAATTTCAGGTTTATTTCTTTAAAAAAAACGTAGATATTTTCTTTCCTACGTATTAGTCATGTTCACCCAAGTTTTCTCACTATGGTGCAGTTCTTGCTGATCCTCTTTTTATTTTTTTTCGAATTTCCAACCCGGGATTTCCATTTATGGTGTTCAGGTTAAGTGTTTCAATGCTCCTTTGCAACCTGCTGAAATTGTGGGAGTTAAGAGTGTGGTACAAGGGAAGTTGCCTGACGGAGTTAACGAACTTGGTCTTACCTTAACGGGGTTTCTTTTTCTTCATGCTCTATTTATAGAGAAAGGCAGAATAGAGACCACGTGGACTGTATTGAGAAAATTTGGGTACGATGACGGGCTAAAACTTAGAGATGATTATTTGTCAATCCCCAACAAGAAGGCTCCAGACCAGGTGATTCTTGTAGAAATTCATGTCCTCAGTTATTATAATGCACCTCCAAGCATTACATAGAAAGGCTCGGTATGTGTATCTTAATAATGTGGTAGGTTGGGTGACTAATAATAAGGAAGCGAGAGATTGAAAAGAAATGTACCTAGCCTGCCTGTTCGGTGTTGTCTGGTTTTTCTCATACATTTGCCAGTTATTTGGTTCAAAAATGATTTTTGTTTGATTTTATTTTAAATAGTGTTGATTGTTGAATTTAAAAAATAACTTTGGTAATATATTTTATAATATGTATTCTATTTTAAAAAAGAGAGTAAAATGACTGTAGTAGTTACTGGCCTGAGTAATTGGAAAAAGAGTGGTGTGAAAAGGAAATAATAATTGTATGAATTATTTTGAGATTGTGTACGGATATTGAGTACATCCAATAATGCTAATTGCTAAACACCAATTTCAAATTTATTATTTTAGTATTTGGTCTATCTATTTTTAATTTTTTTAAGGAATAGGAGAGCCACATGATTGATAGTCTTGCTTGTAACGTTTTGTTTTAGTTGCACTGGAAAATATGAGTACCGCTGCTGTATATTAAAAATGTGGTTTTAACTTTCCATTATTTGATTTTGTGAAAAACATAGATTTTTCTCTCTGCTAATTTTAATAGTTTATTTAGTATTTACTTATATGTAAACAGAATTCTATACTGATAGCTTCTAATGATTTCTACAGAAGTTTACTTTTGCACAATAAGAGTCTTATCCTCAACATCAACAGGGTAGGGGGTTCCGTCATGATATATATTCCATTATCTTTTGATTCTTTTTTGAATTAAGTTTTCACTTGCCTATAGCCTATGATTTCCTGAAATTACATATTTACATGGTGATGGAACTTATTATGTAATAAAAAAAAATCTTCGTATTTATGTATTAGTGTCAAAACATTTTTTTTCCTTCTAATACTTATATCCAGCACTTAACTTTCCATTCTCTTACCGATTATATCTCCATATGCTTGCCCCCTTGCAGAGTGTTGAATTGACAAGTGAAGCTACCGAGTTTTTAAAGGGAATTTTCAGCACGTTTGATGATGACAAAGTATGATGTTTTTTTTTACTGCTACCTTACTACCTAAGTTAAAGTTTATTGTCTACACTGCTGCAAGTTATGGGAGTCTGGGACCATCACCTTTTGTGCTTTTATAGGATGGATTTCTTAGTGATAATGAGCTTGAAGATCTATTTTCAACTGCACCACATAGGTAATATTTGTTTCTATAAAATGCTATCATTTTTCTGCTGCTAACTTTCGGATTCACTATATTCATTTATAAACTGTTCCAATTTCAGGCATCATATAAATTGCCTTTTCCAGTTTAGTGGCTGCCTTTCTTCTTTTCAATTTAGGAAGCTTCTGTTCTGTGTGTGCATTTTATGAGGGGGCTATTTTGGATGATGGATCATGGGTGTAAATGGTTGTTTCCTGTATTATATGATGATAACTTGATCAATGTGTTTTTGTATGTAATTCGGCTTTAGCCCTCTCTTCCTTATGGGACAAAACTGGCATTAATCTTTGGCCCACTTTAAGCTTACAATGTGCCTTATAATTTGTCTTCTGATTTGAAAATAACTAAAACTGGTGAAAAGATACATATTTTTTCTTCTCTTATATGAAAATCTTGTAATTGTAATTTTTCTACCATAATTCGTCGATAATCTATTACTCTTTCCCTAAGTATATTTTTCTTACTTCGTTTTCATGGTGTAATTCAGTCCCTGGGATGCAGCTCCTTATAAGGATGCGGTCGAGAGAACTCCATTGGGTGGGTTATCTCTTTCTGGATTTCTATCAGAGGTGGGTATGCTAGATTTCTTGGCTAATTTTACAACATCTGCACAACACAGTATGCAAGGAGAAGCTTGTTAGCCCCAATTAACATCACATAGTATACTATTTCTGCTACACTACCAAAGAAATATTTGTCTGATGCATATATGAGTTCAACTCATGATAACGATTGTTTTCTTGCATGGAATATTGTATGCCTGTCATAAATGTTGCATTTCCTTGGATGTGTAAATCAATTATTGATCCTTGGATGTGTAAATCAACGATGTTCCATCTTCAATCTTCAGTCAGAACGGCGAAAGCTTTATGATATGGTTACTTTTGTTATAACTTTTCTCTCACTTGGATATTATATTGCAGTGGGCTCTTATGACATCACTGGATCCAGCTCAAAGTATAGCAAACTTGATATATGTTGGTCACAACTGCAATGCAGCATCAGCCCTCCACATCACCAGGAAAAGATCATTGGATAGGAAGAAGCAACAAACGGAAAGAAATGTTTTCCAGTGCTATGTTTTTGGACCTAAAAATGCCGGAAAATCTGCATTGTTGATGTCATTGTTGGGAAGGTATGGGTCTGGGTTTATGTATTTGTAGGAACACAGATCTTTTCCAACTCTCTTCATATTGCCACAAGGTTCTGTTCTCTACTAAAGCCTCCCTTTTCGTGTGTGACCTTTACACACTGCGAATATGATTGAGAAAATGTATTGTTGTTTCTCCGAGATACAGGTCTTTTTCTGAAAACTATATTCCGACAACTGATGAACAATATGCTGTGAATGTCGTGGATCAACGTGCGGTGAGTGATACTACAATATGAATTTGATTAATGGGTGGATGGGTGAAACATGAAAGCCTTTTCTAATTTTCTGTTGTTCACCAAAGTAAATAATTTGTGGATGTTATTACACTTGACTGTCCAGGTGTTTCAATTGCAGGGTAATAAGAGAACTCTTATACTTCGGGAGATTCCAGAAGACGATGCTAAGAAAATATTGTCCGATAAGGAATCTTTGGCTGCTTGTGATGTAGCTGTTTTTGTGTATGACAGGTCCGAGTGCGTTGTGTAACACTTACAATATCATTTTAAAATTTGAATTCTACTATTCCCAACTTCATTTTTTCAGAAAAACTCATTTGGGTAAAATAAAGTGTCTCCTCTAACATGGTTTCACTGTTTTCTTTCTAGCTCAAATGATTATTCTTTCAAAAAAGCAATAGAATTGCTTTCGTATGTGGCTAGGCAAGGCGAAGAGAGTGAATTCGGGATGCCTTGTCTTCTAATTGTAGCTAAGAATGATCTTAATTCAAATTTAAGAGTGAACTTAGACTCAGCAAAGGTATGTTGATGTTTCACCTACTTCACTTTGAACAGTCATATCACAAGATCTGAAAAGAGATCTACGTAACAAGATTACTTATCTGTGTTCTAGGTTTGCCTGAATATGGGAATTGATGCACCTATTCCTGTGAGTGTGAAAGACAAAGATCTGAATGACGTGTTCTCGAGAATTGTGAATGCAGCTGAGCGTCCACATCTAAGCATTCCCGAAACTGACGTTGGCCGCAATAAGAAGAGGAACCGCCAGCTTGTAACTCATACTATCATGTGTCTCTCAGGTACTAAAAAATGATAGTATGAAATTTTCAGCAGGACACCCAAAATAGAAAGTATGATTATTTCAAAGGGGGGACGGAGTGATTACCTTTTTTGATATGGTAATACTGTATAGTCTGTATTGGGTTAACAAATCTAGTTGAACGATTACTGAGTTGAGTTTGGTGAGTGGAATCTCATGTGCAACTCTTGAGGTAAATTATAGGAACTACCCCTATATGGAGGCTTGACCCAAACTGAAAAAAAAAAAGAGACTCCAGTAATCTTCTCAAAATTAAATATACTCCTTTAGTATTACAAACACGCCCTTTAGGTTTGATTTCCAAACAAATATTTATCTGTCCCTAAACAATTGTGTCATTTTTAGTTTTTTTTAATCCCGAAATATGTGTCCTGTTGAGATTCCAAGGCTTTAGTGCGCAAAGCTTTTAAAATTATCCTTATTGGTTTTAAACTTACATGTTTTAATATATTCAATAGAGAGTTGGGAAAAAACAATCAATTATGCCTACACTAAATGAGTGTAGATCAGTATTTCTCATTACCTCCGAATTATGTCTTAGTTTTTGTGAAAATAGGGGCATTGTAGTCCATTCTTTTGTTTTTCGTACATTTGATGTGAAAAAACTGACTGTTATAACTTGATTTTCTTAAATTAACAGTTGGAGCTGCTGCTACTTTTATTGCACTGGCAGCATACCGGGCCTATGCTGCAAGAAAGAATAACTCCAGTTAAATTTGCAGTTCTCCAGTAAATTAAAACTGGTAACGTCGCATTATTACTTTTAACTACTTCACGTATTTTTTTTTTCTTTCTCTCTCTGTTAATTTTTTTATGTTAGGTAAATATATTTGTACATTTGGAGGGTTTTTAAGTTTTCCCACTTCGATGCTTAATAAATGTTTTTGTATCTGAGAAACTCTAGTTTTCTTGCTTATTATGCATTCAACTCAAAATACTGTTTTTTGCCCAGTTTCAGTGTAAGAATCAATTCAATAATGTGCATATAAGTTTTCTAGGTAGTTGTTGCGCTCGACACTCGTTTTAATATGGCTCCTGTACCTTGAGCCCAAAACACTGCAGCTCGATCCTTGGGTTAAGGAGGCCCAATGGGCTTGATCCAGAAAATTTAAGCAATGCATGCTGTCACCCGAAAGATATCATATAAAATGTTTATTTGGAATAATTACAACTTCAGGCAATATAGTAATCATTGCCCAGATTTCTCTTAGCTACAGTCCGCCATGCAAATTTGGTTATTGACGTGTACGAGCCCGAGCTCATTCAAAGGAGGGAGCGAGAGAAATACGGATTTGTGTACGTTCCCTATTTCCTTCAAACACTATATATAGCGTGTGTCCTTAATTTGAATTGAAATGACCTGAATCCTGATCTTCAACTGAACTCAGTGTAAAACTTCTACAAGAAGGCAAAATACATAAAGGTGGCAGCCCACTTTTACTTTGCCGTAGTGGTGGTATAACACAAAATAGATAATAATAATAGAGAATCGTGTGGGTTATAAGTTAGATCGCTTATGGCATCTCATTAATATGAAATGCGAAGCTCTGATCGCTTATAAGGTTCTCACATAATATCTTGACGGGGGGTCGAGAGCTATGCGCATGATTTTATGATGCGCCTAATTGCAGGTTTCAGGATAGATCCTCACAAGTCCTAGTATGGTTGAGCTAAGTACGGGCGCATCATATAATATAAGATCATGCGTTTATGGAAGTTGTTTGACGAACACCTTCGTCGTCCTTGATAATAAAAAAATAAGTTCGGGGTCAAGGTCAAGTGTGACCGCATTTGGACTTGTCTGAATGTGGGTTGTCCTTCTCCAAGCATAGATATTGTCTGAAAAGTGAGGATCCTATTAAGGCATTTAAAAAGGAAGATCCACATTGGATTCGTACACTGGTAGATATATATCGATGGAGCTGCGAGAGAGTAGTGTACTGTGTACGTACTTAGTGTAGTGGGAGGTCAGGTGGTGGCTTTATTACAAGTTTATCGGCCAATAGGAGTTCGACACCAAGCTCGTAAATGCGATAAATCTGTACCCAATGTAGGTCTCTTAGATCGGTTCAAAAATAGTTGCTGGTGGAACCCACCGTACATGATTCTCTCTCTCTCTCTCTCTCTCTCTCTCTCTCTCTCTCTCTCTCTCTCTCTCTCTCTCTCTCTCTCTCTCTCTCTCTCTCTCTCTCTCTCTCTCTCTCTCTCTCTCTCTCTTCAGACTCGTTCAAGCTATTAACGGTTGAAAGGTGTTCGTTCGTTCGTGTGCAGAACCAAGCAATACCATATGATCTTTATTTGACTTTTTGGTGGTGGAGACTTTTGCTCTAATAATGTTCAAGAGAACAGGCACAGTGAGATTTAGATATATTAGGGAAATTAAATTTCATAATTGCTAACTATTTTCAATTTAGTCAAGTGGTCATTTTTTATTTTTTTTAATTATTATTTAAATATTTTAAAATTAAATTAAATTAAACTTAATTTCAATTCATTTCAGACTTATTAAATTCAGTTCAAACTTATTAAGTTCAGTTTAATCAATTATCATCCAAAAGAATACTCCATCTGTCCCACACTAATGGGCATTGTTAAATTTTATTTTAGTAATTTTTTCATAATTTTTGTATACTATTTATCATATGTATTGGACGGACAAAAAAAATCAACGTTGACCAGCAATGCCCATTAGTCCGGGATAAATGAGTATGTCATTAATCTTATGTTATACATAATTCATCAACTTGAGATACCCTAAATATCGTTTTTAGTTTTTTCATGCTAATTAATCATATATCTATTTATTTATTTTTCTAAATTACTCTTAAAAGTAATTAAATTTATTCTAATTAATAAGTATTATTTTTATATGCATTCATGAGCCCTTTTAGTTAGAAATATACTTAGGTACTATGATTATTTATACTCCGTATATGTTATCAATTAAGTTATGATAAATAAATTAAAATGTTGATGAATGTAACATCCACCAATGGGACACTGACACCAAAGGAAGGAAAGGGGGTTGAAACAAAAACAAGAAATGAAATTAAAGTCGGTAGTCGTACGAGAAGAGATGAGTGCAATTTATAATAATTGGAAGGTGACAATTTTGTAGATTCCCGACAGCAGACCCTAGATTTTCAAAATCCAAATATTTTGTAGGAGTGTAGTGTGGGTCTTTTGCGGTATCCTAAAACCGATGCCTTGTCGGGGTCTCATCCATCCCACCTATTGAGCAACTCCAAAATATATCAAATTTCAATTTATATTTTCTCCGTCTACAGTAAAAAAATAATACATACTTTGTAATTTACAAAATGAAGTGAGTAATCTTTTATGAGAGAGATCAACGTTTTAATTATTTTTCAACGACTTCCGTCGTGAATATAGTAATTAAAGTGATCGGTTTCTGATATCGGATATCAATCCCATTCGACCAAGGGTTGAGAGGATGAATTTAATCTCTCCCCACCAATTCAAACTTTAGTATTAATTCGAATTACGCATCCCATGTGTTTGTAAATGGTTGAACAGCTTAATGTTTGTAAATGGTTGAACAACTTAATCTTGCATGTGAATGTTATCCATTGGCATAAAACTTTTTCTAATTCCTCTTCAAAAACGGCACGTGCTGATGTATGGGATCGAACTCGGACCAAGTTAAATTATCATGTAATAATTAATAATATTAATAAACGTAAATATGTACACTTGCGTTGAAGAAAAACAAAAAAATGTGAATGTGTATGGATGGATGGTCTCATTCCACTCAGAGATATTGTCTTCCTCTTTTGATTAATTTGCCATGAATTAATAATGTAAATTAAACCTTATCCAAACACCAACCATATGGCATGGCTATTTGCCATTTCCAATAGATAATTAAAGAAAATTAAGAACCATCCAACCTAGTACAAATATTGGACCACTCTCTAGTACAACACATAAGAATCTAAGTTTGGTTTCGAAATTGTTTTCACGTGCGTTTTAATCTTTCGTCGGATAATTATTTTTAACAAATAAACAAATACAGAGTACCATTTTCTTAAAAGACTACCTAAATTACAGTAGAAACACTGAAAATCGGAGGTAGATTTTTTTTTTCAGCGAGTAAATTAATGGTTATTTTTGTAAAGTTAATTAAGTGAAAACAAGAGAATTCAACTCACGATAAAAGTACAATACTAAAAAATAAATTTATGTTGTTAGTAATATTTGTCTACTTGCACAAATTAAAGCAAGTATGGAGTAATGCATTTGAAATTCAATTAATTTGTAATTATAATATAGTACTCGAATTCGGAGTAGTAAACTTTAGTGTATTAGTGTTTTGTAAATAATTGTTTTGTTAATTTTTTTAGGGTTAAAAGAGCATATTGGAAATTGGCAGAGCACATGGAGTCCACGTGGGTTTTCCATATGGTGTGATGTCATAATTACACAGCCTGCCCTGATTTGGAGGGCGTGGGACCACCTCTCTTCGATCATAACTGTCCCCATATAGTAAATCATCAATTTTACGCCTTATGTTTTCATATGTATTTTCCAGCATACAAATTTAATTTATTTTTAAAAAAAATATTTAATATACTTTATTAAGGTAAAATAATTTTTGAAGTAATAAAAGTAATATAAAAATTAATAAAAATTAAAAATAAGTGAAAAATATACCCAATAAATTTGAATGTCAACAATCATTTAATATTGTCTTTTCAAAATAAAAAACATTATTTTAGCTTTCATTTTTAATTATATAATTTCCGCTTTTGAAATTATCTCTAAATTAAAAAAAAACACAATTAATTAATTAATTAAACATAAAATTAATAAGTTGTGAGAGATCGAATGATACTAGTAACCACATTAACTACCGTGAGCGGTAGAGAAACACACTCCAATAACCATAATAACTACCCAAAACCCAAGAAATGTCAAAAATACTAAAATACCCTTCCACACATCCTTTGATTCAAGTCGCCACACAAAATGGCAGGCTCGGCAGCCTCGACTCTGATCTGCCGCTCCTATCCCCGTTGCACCGGCCCACGCCCGACCAATCTCCACCGTTGATCTTACACCCCTTCCTCCCCCCATCGTCTCCCCAATAGCAACGATCGCTAAAATCAGCCTCGTCTTCGTTCTCATCTCCACAAATGACCGTTTTGCCCTCGTCCGCGTTGTCCGCTTCCACGCTTTCTTTTTCTTCTTCCTCGCATTGTTCATTCTGAACAAACTCGTCGTTATATTCAATATCTCGAAACAAAGAGAGCCTGAGCCTCCCGTTTTCGCGCTCGGCTTGAAAATAGTTTCTACAGCAAGAGAAACTAAAGGCTTTTATTACGAGCCGGCCGCCTTCCCTATGAGCCTTAACCTGAACTCCTTCACTTCCACTAATGGAAGTTAGAGGAGGTGGGAAGTTGCACACTCTTTTCGTTTTCTTGCGAACCTCTTTCTTTTTGGCGGGAATAATCTTGCATGGACTCTGTTCATCGAGTGCATGGTAAGAGAAGGCGTCCAAATCGGAAATGATGTCGTTTCCAGTTTCGTTGCCTAAGCTTTCGGTGCACATTTCAAGCGACTTGGGGCTTAGTGAGTGGGATTTGACAAGAGGGTGGACATAGACTTGGTCGGTTTTGGGGCTTTCGGTTTGGGGTTGTGTTTTAGGCCATGGGGAAGGTAGGTCGTGTTTGGATGGAGACGGAGTTAGTTGGTGCATTGGATCGCGGGGTTGGAAGGAGAGAGGTTCGAAACACGAGCGAAGATTTTGGTTCATGCTGCTTGGTGGAGAGGTGAACATGTTTTAATGTGTTGTTGAAATGTTGGGGAAAAACAGAGGAAAAACAGGGGAGATTGTGTGTGTGTTTGTGTTTTATTGAAGCATTATGTTTTAGGGTTGTGAGTGTTTTGGTGGAGAGTGAGAATAGGAGATTGAAAATGTGAGGAAATGGAAGGAGAGGATTGAATTGCATGAAGAAGAAGTGAAAGGAGTAAGTGTCAATTTATAGGTGCAAAAAGTGCTCTAAAGTAAAAGGGGGTCTCAATTGCATGAGAGATATTAAGCCACATGTGTCTATTGTTCCCAAAATTTACATATCTTGTATTGAACTTTTTTTATGAGGGGAATTTTAAAAGGAGGTAATTGAATTTAATAATTTATAAAAAAAATATATTTAATTATTTTTATTATAAGAAAGATAGTTTTTTAAAAAGACTTTTGCAACTGTCATTATCAAGCTATTTATTTGATAATTTCAATTTATGAAAAATTGTAATGTTGAAACTTGAAAGTATATAGTATATTTTTTATTATAAAAATAAAATAATAATATTTACATTTATTTATAAAATGGAAAACATGGAGAGTTTATTATAATTAAACAAATAAATTATCTTTTGTTTTTCTTCAAAATTACACTTTTTATAATGTTGAAATCGAAGGTGTATTGTGAGTGCAATTTTTCACTTAGATCACGATAATTGAAGAAGAAGACACGAATCACATAAGCTTACAAGATAGTCTTCTTTTTCATTGAAATCCAAAAGACAATCGATGCACAAACACGAGAGAGAGAGAGAGAGAGAGAGAGAGAGAGAGAGAGAGAGAGAGAGAGAGAGAGAGAGAGAGAGAGAGAGAGAGAGAGAGAGAGAGAGAGAGAGAGAGAGAGAGAGAGAGAGAGACCCAAATTTCTTAGAAAGAATTTTATTTTGAAATCAATTGGTGATAAAAAGAGATGCTTCTTACACTAATAAAATGATCTATATTTCCATGAATTACTAATTAAAACATGTGAATCCAGAGTACAATTATACAATCAATAATGTAACCTCTAAATAATGTATTGTTAACTTGTTTTGAGAAAATTACATCCAGACCTTAATCAATTAATCGATTAATTAGGGAATGTGTTGAACTTGATTGGTGGGCCGTAATTGTCGGAGTTACTAGAAATGACTCTATAAAGCAACGGTCTGTTTCGGACATAAGTGAGCCAGCAGCATGTCCAAGAACACCACGATTAGACTCGTTTGTATTAATACAAATATACATATACGTGTTGTTCGTGTGAGTGATTTTCATGTTAAATAGTAGTAGTATACATATTCATGTAACATAGTGATTAATCTCTTACTTTATTACTTATGCAGTTACAAAAGGCAAGTAAAAAACACAATGGGGGTCCCCCACATGTACGTCAATAAACATGGAGAGATTTGATAAATCTTCTTGCTTCAATTTTAGGCTGACATCAATTTCATTTCATCCACTGAATTCAGTGTTTATCCTTCGTTACATTGACCAGAATTTGCATGTACAAAGTTCTAATGAACGTACGGGCACTATTTCTTGTTTGGATTATTACAAAATCAAATACAGTACTATAATCTCTTATCTTGGTAAAATTTAAATTATGATATCCAATATAATTAATGTTAAAATTTGCTATTTTTTGTATGTAACATTTAAAAAAAATTTGGAATATTCTCAGTTAGACAGAAAGAGAATGAAATAATTAATATAATTTGATAAACTTTGTAGAAGAAAAATCGTCACAAATTGTAGGAGGCTAGAAGGGCCCCTAGCCCCCTACAGTGCCAAGCACACCTACGTTTATTCGTTTAGTGATTTCCAATATTGAAAATTCAAGCTGACGTTGAACGCAACAGGATCTCAATTCGTATAAACAAAAATGGCGAGTACATTTATTGTTCTATTCATCGTTCTCATTAAGATTCAAATATTTATAAATCATTAAGCACAAAAGTCATCACCTTAGTAATTCAAACTTCAAATTTCGAAATATGTGATACAAATACAATCAAAGGGGCTATAATACCAAGAATACGATTCTTGATTTGTGTTTTTGTAAGCACAGAGAAACTGAACAAGTACATGTCCGAACCACAGTAAAATTTCCTGGAATGCTGATCTTTTGTAACTACAATTTTAGTTGTTGTCTATTCACATCAACCGGAGTACCGGACAATGAATACGTATAGAAACAATCAACCATCCACTTATATAAACACACGTACATATATATTTGTGTTTGACCGATGACTAACCTAAATCAATCCCAGGTAGAATCTGTGTAGTCCTCAGCACATGCATGGTGATCATAAAGTTAACTAAGAGTTAAGTAACTATCATGAAAGGGGCCCTTGGCACATGCATTCGGATCGAATTCAAATCTCCTTAAAATTCTAAACGCAAACCTGCCTAAACACCAAAAATTCTCAATTCAAGCGCAACTTAAAAGAAAAAGTACAAGCCAAGAATCACTTCTTTAGGCATAGGCTATTTAGGTTAAGGGGAATGCAATTCTTATAGTTCACGATCTCACATAGTCACATCCCCGTCCATTACAAAAACAACATATTTTTTCAAACCCATTTTATGTACACTCTTGATTCCTTGCCTTTTCTTACATCATGCTTCCAAATCAAAATCTTATCACTACTTGGTGCATGTGCACTTGCATCAAAATAATATAATTTCCTTTTTACCCCTCATAAGCCCAAAATATAAATTTGGCCAAACTAGTATGAACCTTTTTTCTTGTTCCAAGGGCTCAGTTTTGTACAGAGAATCTATTTCTTAAATAAAATAGAATTACAATCACCCCCTCAACATTTAACTTATGATTTACAAATCGCACCAAAGAATCTCCAAAGTTATTTTTTGTAATTATACTAAACCTCGTGGTGTTCTAAATGGAAAAGGAAGGCTTCAATTACAACTTATCACTAACAATAAAAGGATGAGGATGTGAAAAAAAACAAGTGTAATTTAATCACAACAAATCACAAAAACTAACTAACTTCCACAGGCATAAATTCCTTCACCACAACTCAAAATAACTCTAGAGCACTCAGATACAATTCTTAAAAATAATACGGCAATTATAGCTTTACATGCTGAAGAAGGAAAGTTTTACTGCTACCTTGATACGCGGAAGTTTTGGATTTCCATCTGTAATGCTTCAATGTGTCCCTCCATAGCTTTTAATTGGTCAAGAGTGCCCAACAGTTTATTCACCCGATCTTGTGCTGTTTCTTGATAAGGTTTGCCAATGAGTGCCGCAAAGTTATTTAAACTGTCGGTAGTATCCAAAAGGTCCTGCTGCATTGCCCCTTCCAGCTGGCGAGCGAAAGCATCAACTGTTCTTCTCACTTTATCAACTACCTTTTGTCTCCGGCTTGCGAAATTCGAGATTGCCAAAAGACTATCATCAAAGATATTGTTTTACATCAGTCGGCATGTATCAAGCTCGTTTGATATAATTACAACGCACAAGTAATTCTCCTTGAATTTTAGCCTATTTTATTAAATCTCAAAAATCACAACAAACTGTATCCTATTAGACCCAGCTCGGTCATGGATCTGGAGTTCTGGACTGTCCTACAGGTCACCAGGTTAGTTTGTACTTTGTATATTCACCTTGTTACTAATAAATAATTTATGTAACTCTCACACTATAAAGTCTTAATATCATAGTCATTACTCATTAGTCATATCATAAATATCAAAAGTCCAAATATTTTTTCGGTAATAAAAAACAGAAACTTTTCTATATTTTCTTTTTTAGGAAAAGATACCAAAATTAAGAAATTCAGGTTGCCCATGTCAGGTAAATGCCTAGGTCAGCAAGAGTGGGTTCTGAAAATTGGTGCTTCGTATTTGTAATTTTGAAGGATAATGTTTTTTTAATTTTGTTATTAAGATAAAACCTCAGGGGAGGATTATATAACTATCAGTCTATCACAAACCCATTCCAAATGATATGTCAAGACGAAGACACATATATAACCAGACGAGTACCTAAAGCCACAGTCCATAGTAAAATCAAAATATTGAAAATTTTGAAAATGGAGATTTTGGATCACAATTTATATACCCGCCAGCGGAGCAAAGGCTTAGAGCAAGGAGATCTTCTAAAGTGGTGGGCAAGACAGATGTCAATAGTGATGCAGATAGACCAGCAGCACCCAATCCACCAAACGTACCCAAGATCTGAAAAAATGGAAAAAATAGTCGTCCAACATGCTCAATTGAAGCTTTATATTTTCTATAGGAGCAGTAAGAGTTAATTTCAATAACCATATTCAACTACCCGAAAATGCTAATATGCTACAACATTCTCGGAGATTATAGTTTGTAGATTCGGGACAACCATTTTTATATCAAACAAAAAAAAACATCATAAAATTTCAGCTTTTAACCTATAACTACCCTTACACTATTAAACTTCTGGAGAAATTTAAAATTTTATGTGAATCTCTTCCACCTGGCTTCAATTGTACCAAAATGGGTTCAACAAAATGAAGATTTGTTAGCAATCTTTAAAGCAACTCAAACTTACCACTTCACGGATTTCTTGCTCAAACAGTTTTGAAGCGGCAGCTCCACTAAAATCCTCAATTACTGTTATGCCTAATTCATGTGTTGTTCTTAGCAGCTCGCTGGCCTCTAACTGAGACTGAGCGGATGGAATAACCGAAGGCCATCTCTTTTCAAACAACTCTTTATATGAATTTCCTTTACGAGTGTTGTTCGAATGTAACCACATAGAATATTCGCCGAGCAGATTCTGAATCCCAATGAAAAATCTCAGAACCAAAAAAAAAACTGTGGCATGTCAACTCGCACCACTAAATAAATAAAAACGCAAGACAATAATTGTCATATTTTATCAAAGACATAGTCAGGGTTCACTATGCAGACATCATCCATCATATGTCAACATTTTTTCAAAGGTACTGTAATAGATAAAATTGTGAAGCAGTGAAAAATAAGTAATAAAAGAAAAAATACAAAACTGTTTTATTTAAAAAAATGAAGTTTAACAATACTTCACCTAAACTCTTGAACTGTAGTGGTGACATTATTAACGAGTGTCTTGCATTATGACTTATGAGCAAACACAGTGGAAACTAGAGTTAAGTTGGATGAAAGAAAGAAATATAATATCAGCTGATTCAGTTCTATAATTGGGGAAGGAGTGTAATGGATGAACTAGGCATAAATAACCTCCAAAGGCAATTAAACAAAATTAAATTACAATAATAAACTGAACAAAGCACTTACTTTAGCTCGCAAGACAGCAGGGTCGATTATTTCATTCCGAAGACTAGAGGTCACCGGCATTTGGGCAGATTTATCTCCTTTTATAACATATGAGGTGACAAGATCAAGGTTTGATAACTGCAGAGTAGATTCTGTAAGTTTGATCGTGCGTGCTTGGGCATCACTAATCTGCAGTTGTTTGTCAACCAACAATAAGCATTTGAAGGTAAGGGTCTATTACTAAAAGAAAGTTATCATTCAAATACTGAAAAGACAAAATTACTGGGAAGACAAAAGTAGGAAAGAGCCAACTTCCAAAAGGAGGAAAACATTTTGCTAAGAGGATAATATGGTCACTTAGTTAGAACATTATTCACCAGCACCAAGTCAGAACAGCCATACCAGAGATAAAATTTGTCTCTTCCGGGAAATGCTCTCATTTTCCATCTTCAAAGCATACTCTTTCACACTACTTAGAACATTATTCACCATGACCAAGTCCTGTTCGGCTTGTTGCCACTCCTCTGTGACAAGATTTCGACAAGAAGAGAGTAACTGTCCAGCAATCTCGACTGGGGTTTGCAGCTTAAGCCGTATTCTTTCAATCCCGTTATCTGTTGATGCATCCATAAAGCTAAGAAGGTACTTTTCGAGATCGGGAAAGCTGTTGGCTTCAGGATACAGATTATTTGAAAACCATTCTTGCTTTTTTAGACCACTTAAAGAAGAAAGCTTTGCTTCTAGAGCACTTCTCGCTGATACAGGGTATAATGTGACCTGTTCAGCATTTAGCATCTTCCGGGTGTTCTCTTTGATAAATGCAATAGCTTCCTCTAGCTATATTGAAAAAATTAGAATTTAATTAGAGGAAGCTCTTATGCAGAATGATTCTTTCAACTAGGTATAAACAGCAGGACATTAAATTCAACCTCGTCTGGATTTTGGTACATGTCTGACTTATTCAGCACGAAAACAATCTTTTTCTTCCATTGTTGAATATAGCGAAGAAACGCAACCTGACAAACCAACACAAGAGAAAAAAAAAAAAAAGATAAGTTCCCATGAAAAACATGGGAGTGAGGAAAATGAAATCTGATACAAATAAAAGGTGTGCTTAACATTTATTACAAAAATACAAAGTTACAGAAAAACAGAATAGTCCAAACATAATTGATTTGCGCTATACTTCTTATTAAAAAAATAATGCGTAGAATGAAAAACGGGTATTATTTTGCTTATATCAGAGGTCTATTTGTCCAGAGAAAGCCAATTGAATCAATGGGTAAAATTTATCAAAATCTCCTTTTCAGGAAAAAAACTCCAGAGAGTACTCTCAAGGAAAAAAGTTTTGTAAGCTGTATTATAAGACTTCATCACAGATATACAGCAATTGGATCATACCTCGCTTTCAGTCAAAGGTCGATCAGCGGACATCACGAAAAGAATCAAATCAGCACGAGGCACAAATTCCTCGGTCAGGCGTTGTTGCCTTTGAAGTATCACATTTGTTCCAGGGGTATCAACTATTATCATCTGCTTGGCAGTGGGACAAGAAGGAAAACAATGAATGGATGGTTTCAAAAAGTGTTGGTTCAGAATTTTAAGACTGCTGTTACAATCTTGTAGCTCTGTTAGAAATGTAAAAAAAATCAAGCTTATCCGTGTAAATCAAAATTACTTTGCAGTAAAGGATTTTATAAGTCTTAGGGAATGGTGATGTAATTTCTGCAAGACCAATGCCTTAACCCCCATGCCTTTTCCATTGATAGAAGGGTTACTAAGTTTTTAATATATTTAACTGGCAAAAAAGGAAATCGAAACCCACTTCTTTCAGAATCGGAGCAGCTATATAGCATATGTATTGACCATCAGGATGCCTTTCACAACGTTGCTCACTACATTCGGAATCAGAATAACGTAAAAAAGTGATCTCATTGGTTGTAGGCACAACCCCATCCTTCAAGTATCTCTTTCCAAGAAAAGCATTAATGACACTGGACTTCCCAGAGTTGAACTCTCCCTGGTGACAATAAAAAGTAAAAATAAATAAATTATGTTAGCTCTCTGTGTGGTCTTAGAAACCAAAAACAGAAGGAAAATGCCTTGCTCATAATCTATTAGCAGTCTCACTATGCTCTTGATGAAAAAAGAATACCAAATTATAAACCTACCAATCATTTTAGAATCTTATCAGTAAAAAATGATACATAATAAAGGTGAAATAATGTGCAAGTCTTTTTATATGCAGATGAAGTCATATGGTTGTCAAATTCAGCACATTTGTTTCTTCAAGCATGAAAAAGATAGAAAGTTCAAGTGCTAACAAGACGACTCACAATTCAAAGACTTGATAAATAAGCTTAAAAAATGGTGAATTTTCAAAATTAATTTAAGACAAATATTCAATGCTAAATTAATTAAAATATACTTAATGCAACACATTAATTTATTCATTTGTAGTTTATATTTTCTTTAAAGAACAAACAACAAAAATGCCTCCAAAACATGCAATGACTCAGGCCAGATTGTACTAACAACCAGCACAAAACAAAAAAATACATCGCATTGAAATTGAGAGCTAATACCCATATATATCCGTGGAACCAGAATTTTGTTGAAGTTCAGCACACAATTACCACTATGACCAACGAAAATGGTTCCCCGAGTTGTGAAACAGCATCTTTGAGAAGTGATATGTCCCTCGTCTGCCATTAATCAAAGAAGTGTGGCATAAGATAGATGGAAAAAAACAATAGAACGAGAAAATCACGTAAGAACGCCTATGACTACCAAAACTTTAGCAATAAAAGATCACCAATGGTGTGGCTCTCTCAATGACATCAATAGCTTCGAGCAGAATCGATCTCTCTTTGTCTATAAACTGCTTTTCTCTCTCTTTCAATCCCACAAAACCACTGATCATCTCCTTTCCGTAAAATCCATTCTCCATTCCTATAGTTTTAACCTCTAACTTTCTGTCCGACTGGTATTCACTGTAAAATGACTTGGCCAAGCTATTTTCTCCGACCGAGTTCAGTTCATCCACCGAAACAACTATACCACTAACTCCAGATCTCAGTGAGTTCAAAGATATTTTGGTGGTTATTCTATCTCTAAGGGGATCAACCATAATAAAAATTGGGATTTTTACACGCTCAGACACAGAAGTCACGAGCTCCTCGAGAAGACCGTCGTCTTGAATTGTATAAATAAGGAAATCAGCACCCTCGGCGTTCGATGCATCTAAGGCAGCCTCATGTGTTCGAACATTTCTCGCCACTAAAGGAAGTATCACTGAATCGGATTTTGAGTCCATCATTGTATTCCTTGCCACGATTGTAGGCAGACCTATGAAGAAATTATAAATATTCATATTCTGAAAAAATGAAGAGTACAATCACAGAACATATTTTTATCAATTTTAATTCCAAGGTTATAAACACATTTCAGAAGAATTAATATCAACCTTGATCAGAAAGCAAAACGCCGCTGGCATTAACCGCAGCGGCAATATCAACGCGCTCATCAATCAGCAGGTACGCACGATCCCTAATCACCGACTTGAGCAAACAAGCAGCCTCGTACAGCTTCTTGCCGCTGCCTTCTCCGTCAGTGAGCACTACAATCCCAACCCTATCTGAAACGGCACCGTCAACGACATCGAGAACCGACTTATCAACACTGAGCACGTCGTCGGCGCTCAAGCGGAGTATGAGATTGGGCACTTTGATTTCCGGCCGCTTGTAGCCGCCTGGAAACACGCTTCTCGGTGGATTCTGTTGAATCGAGCTCGAGATCGGAGTGTTTCTGCTTCTAGAGGCGGCGGGGCGCGCCGAGAAAAAGGTTCGTGAGCGAGGAGCTCGTCGTATCGTTGGGTTGGGAATGGGATGGAGTATGAAAAGGAGGGGAGATAGGTTCGTCGAGGTTAGAGGCGAAAAGTAAGATATTACCATAGAGATGAGGTGGCGGTGGAGGCGGCTGTGACGGTGGCGGTGGCGGTGGCGGTGGAGGCGGGAAGAGAGGCGGGGTGGTTGTGGTACAGAAATCTGAGTTTGTGGTGATAAATCTAGATTCTACCCTTATCCGGATTGATCGAATTATTGAACCGCGGGCAACATATTGAATACCGAGTATTTGAATATTCCGACAAAATTGAGATATACGGAGAGTATTTTATTTTTTACTAGTATTTTAATATTCAAAAACTATTTTTTCTTGTATTTAATGTTCCTAGAACAATTCATTTGAGGAATTTATTGCATCGCAAAAAATTGGTATTTAAAAGAAATCCATTCCAAAAAATAAATAATTTACTAAAAAAAGTACATTTTATTATTCAAAAATAGAAAATACTACTCGGAACAAGTGAGGCTATTAAGACCATTCCCAATGGGGAGGCAATGGCAAAATTTGCCTCCCCCACTCCATTTTCACTCTCCGGAGGCAAACAAGGAGGTATTTTGCCACCATGAATAGTAGGAGGCAAATTTGCCTCCACACTATTCATGGAGGCAAATGTTATTTTATTATTATTTTTTTTTTCAATTAATAGTTATATAAATATAAATGTAAATATAATTGTATTTGTTGATTTTAATTTATAATTTTTATATTTTGATAAAAAAATATAAAAAAATAATATTTATAATATAATAATATTATTTTTCATAATTTTTGATACAACATTTAAATTGAAATACAATAATACAAATTACATTAATACTACTAATTTTAATACAAATTTCATATTACAATACAAAATAAGATAAACAAAATAAAATAGAAATTGAACATTAATTTATGTATTAAAAATAATATTTATAATATAATAATATTATTTGACATAATTTTTGATACAACATTCAAATTGAAATACAATAATACAAATTACATTAATACTACTAATTTTAATACAAATTTCATATTACAATACAAAATAAGATAAACAAATAAAATAGAAATTGAACATTAATTTAGTTTTTATGTATTAATTATTTTATTAATGTATTACATTTTTATTTTGTTTAATTTTTATATTATTTAAAAAAATAATTTTAAATTAAAATTAAAATTATATATTATTTTAATATAAATAAACATTAAATTAAGAAAATTCTAAAAGAATATTCCTTTGGAAGCAAAATTTGATGGATGCCATTGGAGTAAAAATGGGCTAGGAGGCAAATTTTGTGGCAAAATTTGCCATTGCCTCCCAATTTGCCTCCATAGCATTGGGAATGCCCTAATTTTAGCAATTCAATATTTTCATCATAATAATTCATGAATATAAATAATTTCATTAAATAATACAAAGTCATAAAATCAATTCATATTCCAAATTAAAAATTAAATAAAGAATAATACAATTAATTTTAAAATAAAAAACTTAAATTAAAATATGAAATCAATGGGACATGGTCACACAAATCCCCTAGTCTGCATACTCTTCTTCATCAAAGCATTTATCTAATGACTTAGAGAAACCTAAAATATCTTCTGCTGCCTTTGGTGTCTTCAAAGATTCGCCATCATCGGTTTCGGTTGGGGACGAGAAATCGAGTCCCATTCCCACAATTAAATTCTCATAAGATGCTGAGAGATCATGTGTGGTTGCTTGGTGATACTCCACAAGCTGGTTTAAGCACTGGTTTTCTCGTTTCAAGTTTGCGTTTTCATTTGCCAGCCTCGACTTTTCGGCTAAAAGTGCTTCCAACTGCAGCCTTACCTGCATCCAAAACATACCGTTTCAGACTAGGCATAATGCAATCTAATTCTACTTGAAGACCAAAACAAGTTGAGAGGAATATAATTATTACCAAATCGTCTTCCTCTGGCCGGATCCCCTCGGGATCGGATAATCCAACACGAAGCTTCTTGTTTTCTTCCTCTAGCAGGGCACATCTTTCTTGCATAAATCCCAAATCCGATTTAATCGACCTCAATTCTCTAGCCATGTCCGCCGCTTTCGTTGCCATTGAAATTGCAATCTTTTTACAAAAAGGATAGTGTTAGAGATGCATCAATCAAACAACATAAAAGTCATCGAAGAAAAAAATAAAAGGTAACCTACATTTTTTGCCTTTTTGATTTTGTCAAACTCATTATAACCCTTTTCTTTTGCCTTTTGTGAATCTTCATCATCCTCGGAACATTCTTTGGAATCCGACTTCCTCTTCAACCCTCTCTTGTCTGCCTCGTTATCGCTACCTCCTCCAGTTTCATCGGGAATCACTCCCTTCGATAGTTTGTTTTCCCTTTTCGGTTTTTCGAGGTTGGCATGAAGTATTTCGGTCAACGTCGGGGGCTTAGCTAGCTCTCGAGCTCCCTGATTAAAAATCACATTTCTAGGCACATAAATTCAAACTCTACAAGACAGAAATTGCTACTAACACTGAGTTATTGATCATAAAATCTTGTCATGTCGAATGGGCCAACATATTATCACATTAAATTCACATTAAATTACGGAATACAAACTAAAGCCGATTCGATTAAACTAACCTGGAGGGCGGTCTCGAGATTGTTAGAGAGGTGAGAAAGAGTTTGAGACACTGAATCGAACCCTCGGAGCAACAGCATCGAGTCCTCCTTCAGTACCCTGGTCCGGTCAACCGCCGCTGGATTCTACAAAACATAAAATTAGGGTTTCCAATCACCCGAATTGGGGGAAAACAGGGTTTGATTTCAGCTCACCGCCGCCGAGGATTGGCCGATTGGCCTCCGGCTCTCTAGAAGCGTGTCGACGCGGCTTCGGAGCGTGCTCCAGAAGCGCTTGTCGGAGGACGGGCTGACCAGTTGAGGAGATGACGTCATCGATCGCGGAGATCCCTGCGAAATTGAGCTGAATTTGTGAGTAATTTTTGGGATCGTGTTTTTAAAAGTGAAGCGTTTGATTACCTTGCGGAGGGAGACAGGGGACGGAGATTCGAGCGAAGTAGCCATTAGAGCTTTTGATGGATTCAGTGATGAGTAACGGCTAGTTTCAGGTGGGGAGCAAAACGAGTATGTGTGGTTTGTGTTTTTAAATAAATAGCGGTGGTGGCTACGCAACGTCTTTATTGATCTTACGGCTGAGATTGTTTTTGAGATATTATTTTTAAGTAGATGGTAAGAAAAAACAACAATTACATCCAACGGCTGAGATTGTTTTGAGATATTATCTGTGATTTTTGGGTAGTAAAAACAGCAATAAAAAATTGTTTTTGAGATATTATTTTTAAGTAGATGGTAAGAAAAAACAACAATTACATCCAACGGCTGAGATTGTTTTGAGATATTATCTGTGATTTTTGGGTAGTAAAAACAGCAATAAAAAAATTATGTGTGGCTGCTGGGATTCGAGCCCAGGTCTCCACGGCCACAACGTGGAATTCTTACCACTAAACTACAGCCACTTTGTTGTTTAGAAAATGTTAAATGTGTATATATTACTATTCTTTATGTGTTGCTTTAGTATTCCCAGAAAATCCACAAAATATCCACAAGTAGTAGAGTTTGATTGTAAACCACATATTCATTTGTATCAACAAACTAACTGAACATTGAAAATGTAACTGAAAACTACACCAAGAAAACATAAACAAGGAGCTAGTTCCTCCAATGGCCACCGCATTCGCTTCAACCTCTCTCGTCTTCTCCTCCCCCTCTCCTTCGTCGTCTTCTCTCTCTCCATTAACCTCCTCCCGCTTTCTCTCCTCCTCCCTATCCATCTCCCCGTCGTCTTTCCTATCCATCACCTCAAAGTCTCCCGGGAGGGCAATTTCGTCATCTCGCCTCCCCTCCACGCGGCTCACTGTCCGCGCGGAGAAAAAGAATGTGCTCATCGTCAACACCAACAGCGGCGGCCACGCCGTCATCGGGTTCTACTTCGCCAAGGAGCTCCTGGCCGCAGGCCACGGCGTCACCGTCTTGACCGTCGGCGACGAGGCCTCCGACAAGATGAAGAAGCCGCCGTTCAACAAATTCACGGTTAACATTCTCTTTACAATGTATTTTAAAATTAATAAAAGAAAAAGTAAGGGTAAAATTGTCTTTTACAAAAAAAAAAGAGTTATTATTTTATTTGATATCAAGCAAACTATAGTATTGGAAGAGGAGGTGTTTAATTTGATGCTTGCAGGAAATTGTGAGTGGCGGCGGCAAAACAGTGTGGGGCCAGCCGGCCGATATCGGGCAGGCGTTGGAGGGTGCAACATTCGACGTGGTGTTGGACAACAATGGGAAGGATTTGGACGCGGTGAAGCCCGTTGCGGATTGGGCGAAAAGCTCGGGAGCGAAGCAATTTTTGTTCATAAGTAGTGCGGGGATTTATAAGCCCACAGACGAGCCACCTCACGTCGAAGGGGTATTTATGTCTTTCGTATGCGTGTTTGTACGTATATTGTGTGGGAAAATTGAATTCGTGATTGTTATAGGATAGTGTCAAAGCTGATGCGGGTCATGTTGTGGTGGAGAAATACATCTCGGAGATCTTTGGTAGTTGGGCGTCTTTCCGCCCTCAGTACATGATCGGCTCCGGAAACAACAAGGATTGCGAGGAGTGGTTCTTTGACCGTAAACACCTATTGCCTTGCTTGAAACATAGGATTTGTTTTTTTAACTTAATTTCAATCAATTTCAGTTATGTTCAGTTTAGATCCATTAAATTCAGTTTAGATGATTTCAGTCGAAAAGAACATTTAATGCAGGTATTGTAAGAGGCAGAGCGGTCTTGATTCCCGGGTCCGGGATGCAGTTGACGAACATTTCCCACGTGAGGGACTTATCATCGATGCTCACTTTAGCAGTCGAAAAGCCGGAATTAGCTTCGAGTGGCAACATCTTCAACTGCGTCAGCGAACGAGCTGTCACACTCGACGGCTTTGTGAAATCATGCGCTCAGGCAGCTGGGTTGCCTGTTGAGATATTGCACTACGATCCGAAAGCGGTTGGAGTCGATGCAAAGAAAGCCTTCCCCTTCCGTAACATGGTACGTATTCTGATCATTTCATTAGTTCTTATGGATATACTTACATATATAGCTCTTTACAGCATTTCTATTCGGAGCCACGAGCGGCGAAGGAGATTCTCGGGTGGGAAAGCACGACGAATTTGCCGGTGGACTTGAAGGAGAGATTCGAAGAGTACGTGAAGATTGGTAGAGATAAGAAGCCGATGCAATTCGAGGTGGACGATAAGATTCTTGCAGCACTCAAAGTACCCGTGGCAGCATGATTATCGTTGTTAGTTGTTACGACTAAGCACTGCTGTTATCATTCGTTCGCGAAGCAAACCAGTAAAACAATGAATGGAATTGGATCATGGCTTTGAGTCCAACCGGGAAGCAATAAGAGCTTCTTTGTTTTAGGAAAATTTTCTTATTGTGTACGTGAACCAATAAATATATACAATCATTTTTATTGAATGGAACATCATTCACGTCCTCAACTTGGCGAGGCATTTAGGAGGTGAAAGATGGAGGCAGTATTACATATAGTGAGGATTTAATACTAAGTTTAAAAACTAAATTACATATATACTATTAGTCTAAACACACTTATAAATGTCATATAATGAATTAGACAAAATTTTGTTTAAATTAAACTTAACTCAACTAAACGAAGTGAATTAATGAGCTAAATCAACGAATTAAAACTTAATTCAAAATATGAACACTTTAAATTATAATAATCTCTCTCTCTAAAGAGTCATGTCTATAATATATTGGTAAAACCTATGATACTCGAAAATGTAAAGTTATAATTTATTCAATTTATCATTAACTATAATTTTAAAATGATATATTCGCAAAGTAGCTTAGTTGATGGAGCAAGAGAGCGCGTGAAACTGAGAGATCATAAGTTTAATCCTATGCCAACACTTTATCGATTGAGTATGTCACACAAAGCTTGTCTAGTGTGGTTTACCTAGTTGGTCGTAATTTGCAAGCTACTCAAAAGACCGAGAGTTTACCTAGAGTGCACTCGAAAACCAAGACTTGCCTAGTGTGGTTTACGTATTTTACCTAGAATGCACTCGAAGAGCAAGACATGTCTAGTGTTGTTTACCTGGTTAGTCGTAGTTTGCTTGCAACTACGTCCAACCCGAGAGTTTACCCATAACACACTCGAAGCCCGAAAGTTTAAATAGAGCACACTTAAAAAGTAGCTATTGCGAGAAAATTCTCGTATAAAAAAAAATCATTGTGATTTTCTCCTCATTTAAAATAACTTTAAAACAATATAAAAATATCAATTAAGTAAATAAAAAACTAAATATAATTATAAATAAATAATATTTGCTAACAGATCATAAAATATTTAAAAATTTATATTTTTTAGATTTAAATTTGTAGTTTATACTTTTTTTTATATATGGAGAGAAAAAATACATTGTGATTTTAACACAATTCAAAATCCTTTCTAAAAGATAGTCATTGTTAAATCATGTAATTATTATAAAAACAAAAATTGTGAAATAGTGAAATATTAAAAGATATTGATTGCATTTTACCTTCAAAACTCTAATCACTCAAAAGTTTTACAAAAAATTACACTTTACACTAATTTTTTAATTAAAATTTTAAATTGCAGAAAAAATAGTAAAAAATATTAAATCCAAAAAAAAACATAAATACATAACAATCAATTTTCAAATGAATATGATATGTTATATTTTTAATTTATTATATTTAAATTAATAAATTGTTTTTATTAATATAAATTTAAATTTTAAAATTAATTTTTTAGTTGAGTTAAGTTTCAATTTTAAATATAAATTTTAATATACCATAAGTTGAAATTAAAAAATACTCTCCTTATTACTCCATATGATAGTACTAGTATATAAAAAATGATTGGACTATACAATCATCATTCTCGTATGCTTATTATTATACACCCGCCTACACTTGCTCCGGAAATAAAGTTAAAACAAAAATAACAAAAAATAAATAGAAATAATTTGAGTATTACAGAAGTGACCTAAATTGAAAAAAGCAAAAAAGAAAAAAGAAAAAAAGAAGAAGCATAATTCTTACTTGTTCATTGAATGCACCTACTGCTTTTGTAGCCTGTAGGTGCTGTCGTGAGATTTACAATTCTTCGATCGTTCATAAACAGAAATTCGGGGTCGGCAAATGCGGAAGGTCTGGAGCATCAGATCTGAGAAAAACCACGCGCCGTAAGCTTTTCTTCGTCCGCAATTTTATTTATTTATTGAGTTTTTTAAAATTTTAAATAAATACATTATCGTTTCATACATGTTTACCCTGTTCCAGATTTAGAATTTTCGCTTGAAATGTCGATTGATTTTTTGATTTAATTGTTTTTTCCCGATCAAGATTGAAACCCTGGATATTTATTGATAAAAAATAAATGCAATTTCGTAAACAATTGGGTTTATTTTTCAATTGCGTGTGTTTGATTAGGAAATTCTTTAAATACAAATAGATCCATCCCTAAATTAATATTGGCAATGGTAGTTGACAGTTGGAATTGATTGTAT
This sequence comes from Euphrasia confusa, assembly GCA_954870475.1. Classification (NCBI taxonomy): domain Eukaryota; kingdom Viridiplantae; phylum Streptophyta; class Magnoliopsida; order Lamiales; family Orobanchaceae; genus Euphrasia; species Euphrasia confusa. The sequence continues at coordinate 1,810,547 of OX940949.1, forward strand.
GCTCCAAAGGGTGCTCAAAGATGGAAGCTTCGGAGCCCGAATCCGATAGCAGCGTGTGTTCGGCGTTTGGGCTGAAGGGGTCGAGGCCCGTTGTCTTGACCCTTCTTGCGACTTTGCTCGAGGAATCTGTCGAGAGGAACGAGAGGTTGCTAGAGACTTCTCAGGCTGTAGATGTCATCACGGTGTTTCACGGGCTGAGAGCTCCTCCTCTGAGCATTCAGAGGTACATCGACAGGGTTTTTAAGTACTCTTGCTGCAGCCCTTCCTGCTTTGTTATCGCGCATATATATATGGAAAGATTTATTCAGCGCACGAATTTGTGCCTAACTTCCCTCAACATTCATCGGCTTCTCATCACTAGTGTTATGGTGGCTGCAAAATTTATGGACGACGCGTAAGTTTATATTTATATATATATATATATATATATTTATGAATACGTGATTTTATTTATTTACGAATCGTAATTGTGTGGTTTTTTTTCAGATTCTTCAACAATGCATATTATGCAAGAGTGGGCGGCATAAGCACGGCGGAAATGAACAAGTTGGAAACGAAGTTTCTGTTTTGCCTAGATTTTCGACTTTATGTCAGCGTGCAGACGTATGGAAAATACTGTTCCGTTTTCAAAAGAGAGGGGGCGAGTGGGATTATTGAGCGACCAGTCCGGGCATGCAGAGTGAAAGAGATCTGGGCGAGCAAAGACGATCCGGCTCGCGCTCAGTCGATATGATCGCCAGGTGATTTATTGAGGCCAAAGTTTGCAATAATAAAATCTAGATAATGTGGAAAATTATAATGTTTCCCTTGTTTGTTGTAAAAGATATAGGTTGTTCTAGGAGCTTTGCTGTTTTTGTGTTGAAGTCAAGGCTCTATAATTTGGTATTATTTGTATTTGATATTGACCAAAAAACCAATATTGTAGGTTCAATTTGGTGATTTATATTAAGAATCTTTAATTCATTTTTTCATCCATCTTTATTGCAAGAAAAATGAAAAAATTGTCTTGTTTTTTTATATTGTATTGCTTTCCCAAAACAATGTTTTTGACACTTTTTTATTTTTAGTATGAAAACAAAAATGATACGGAGTACCAAAAAGATAAAATTATATTTTTTAATTTAAAAAGTTAAATTCTATTAAATAAATTTAATACAAAATTAGAAGTAAAAATAAAATTATATTTTCAAATAAACAAAAGTATTTATTTCTTCTGAAAAATATATCAATTATCATGAAAACAAAAGTTTATTTCTTCTGAAAAATATATTAATCATCATGAAAACAAAAGGTTATGAAATATTAAAAGTTGCATAGTATTCAAGATTTGTTTAATTACCCCATAATTAAAAGAAAAAAATGTCAACTGCTAAATGGGCAAATTCTGTCCAAAGATTCTGTCCATCGCAGAAACAAATGAGTTTACACAAAATATGTTGAGTGTTTACACAACATTTATATAAGCCCTCTCCTGAAACCAATCTCTGTACACTTTTTTTACCGCCACTTTTACTTGTTCAAAGATGGGACCAAAACTGCACTTTTACTCACCATGGATCGGCTTTGTCAACACTTTAACAAAATAATTACGAGTCTCTGGCAAAATACGCTGGATCAGCTTGGAATACCTGCGTGTGACGTAAATCAAGAAATCGCAAGTTTGTCAAATAACTTGATAAATAAAACCAACGAAGGTAAATATAATAACAATTGAAAACACAACCAAAGAAGGTAAAGAAATATACCAGGGCATGCTGCATAAGTTGTCAAACTTTTCCAGGATGAATAAGATACAAGCATGCCGCAAAGACAATGCATTATATGCCTCCGATAACTCAAACATGAGAGATACATTCTCCACAGATATATCCTGGCAGAAAGGAGGGAAAACAAATTAAGACTAACGTGACATATTTGCAAATTAGTTATAGTTTGACATCAGATATTTACCTGTGCAATGGCATATTCACACAGACGTTTTAATCCCTCTAATAGGTACTGATCAGCAGCCATTAGAACATCTTGTGCGATTTCTAAGTTAACATCAACAGACCCTGTGTAAATGTATCTAAACACAAAAGGACGAAAAAAGTTTCAAAATTGGACATAAAATAGGTAATGAAAACCATAGCTGTGCTACAAAAGCAAGAGTTGGAATAGAGTTTAAACGCATGTATTCACCTCATCATCAACTCAAAAACATCCCATTTGATATTAGGAATTTCTACATCTTTAGCATCCCTCTCCTGCATCCCATTCAAGCAAATAAAATAAGAAAAATAACAAAAGCAAATTAACAGTGTGGCTTGTAGACCAAGAAAGACAATTTGAGCAATGTAACAAACAAATACAATTCTATGTCATTCTGTAGGTCTGATATAAATTAGAAGGCTGTAAACAAAAAAGCATACAGACTGAAAAATTATGTATCCTCACCCGGTAACCACCATCAAACATAGCCCTAAATGCATCAGACGAAGCTAGCAAACAAATCCTGTGTGCATAAAACCGCTTTCCTGATGATAAAAAAAAAAGATAGAAATAAGATATTATGTGGCATTAAATTAGCACCTCGAAAGCATTAAGGAGATTTATTCTACCTTCCACCAGAAATGTCACGTCAGACAAAGTAGGATTATTTACAAACTGCTCTCCGAGATACACCTGCAACCGAGGAGCAAACAGTTACTCGGTCTGTACCCAATTAATAAAAATTCATCCAACGAATTTTCTATTGAAATAAAAAATCAATTAATCATACACAATATAATAGTTATGGCAAGAAAATATTAAGATTCTCATCCACAGGAAACAATGTATTACCTGAGGTACTGGAGAAGGAGGAGCCGCATCCATGGGAGAAAGCGAGTTTGCTTTTTTGGCCAACTTGCATAAAGCCATAGAACTATCTCTTTGATGTTTTGAGGTAGTTGACTCCAGGAGCTCCAAGAGCAAATCCATTCCTGCCCAATTATGTTAAAGGTGAGGCAGGTGAGGTGTAGTCATGATGCATTGCAGTAGCCAGTATACATGCAGGAGCACACTAAACACAGTGACATCATTAATATAACAATAACTAGTTAGTTTACCATTGTTATCAATGAAAATGGATTTCTGATCATCCGGAGAACAAAGGTGAGCTAGAGCCAAAGCCACTCGTCTCTGAACAAGTTTCTCTCCCACACGCATCAAGTACAATAAATGGCGCAATACCTGACACCATGAATCATGCTGATTATGTTAAGTTCTACAATCAAATATTGCACACAATAAAAAAATATCCTGAGAACGAATAAGAAATTTTGAATCATTTTTATGTACTAATTCAACTTGAGCCTTTTAATTTGTGTTCATCAAACTCAACTCCATTGAATCAAATATATTGCATATATTAAGGACCATTGAACTATATATAGTTTTGAATAGTTTCTACACAAATTACTGAAGGTAACTTACCCTTCCATTAATCTTCTCTTCAAGTCTTCGTAAAGTTCGGTCAACACAATCTCTTGTAGGCTGCAGCAAAAGGAATACAAGCATTGAGAAGATACATCAAGAGTGGAACAAGATAGAACACTACTTGATCAACCCAACAATGGATCATTATCAAACTGAAAAGTAGGTGAAGGTTTTACTTGGACAATAAATTCACCCTCTTGAATTTTCTGAACACCGCCCACCCTAACAAGATCTGCAACATTATCCTACAGAAAAGAGGGAGAAAAGAAAAGGAATATAAGAACCTGGTGTTACAATAAGCTCAACCGATGAAACATTGTCACAAATTAAAAAACATTAATCTTTTGACAAAAATTGAAGTACTTCATTGTCTGCAAGCCCATAGAGAACAAATGCAGCATTATGTTGGAGGAAACCATTTTTCGACTCGAGAAGCTTTAGTAAGGGCAATATTCCACCACTGTGGGCTATACCAGCTTGATTGTGAGTGTCCTGCAATAGCATAAAATCTGTTATAAGCCACTAATAAATCAAGACGTATTCAAGAAGTAGAGTTGAAGTTGTGAAAATAACAAAAACAAAAAAAATATATAATGAAATATCAAATGTTACCTGAGCTAACCTCCCTAGGGCAAAGGCAGACATTTCCATTAATTGAGTATCAGGTGACTCAAGCATTTCTAACAGTGGTTGCAAGGCACCTCTTTGTACAATGTGAACCTGCAGAACAGCAGTAAAAGAATTCTCACGAATGGCTAAAATGAGACACTATGTTACTAATAATTTAAATCCGGTTATAAAACAATATGGTGTACCTTACAATCAGAATCTGTTGCAGCAAACTGTCCAATCAACAAAGCTGCTTCTCTCTGGCTCTCTGAACAGTTGGATCTGTTATCAGAAATGTCAGTCTACAAATCAAATAAGAAGGCAAAAGCAGCAGATGGGGGGAAATTGCTTTCAAATGGAAGGAAAAAACATATCAAAAAGAAAAAAAATGGTTAATGCACAGTGATTAATAAATTCAGAAATCCCATAGAGTAACTAATGCTGACACTTATAACATATACCAACAATAACTAGAAAAAGTATTTCACAGAATATATATATATACTATATAGATATCCCAACCATACCTAAGTAATGAAATGACAGGTTGCAAGGCTCCAGCAGCAAGCACTTCTTTCTTAATGTTTGGGGATGAATGAACCAAGTTTCCAATAACCCCAACCTAACCATTGGCATCAGTAGTGTAATATGAGCAAATAAAATAATTACTAAGTCATGTGAATAGATATGAAGACATAATTAAGTGAAAAAAGGGTATAGATAGCCAACCGCTTCATAGTGTATAGCAGCATCTTCAGAGCGCAGCATGAGTATAAGAGTAGGTAAAGCATTGCATTCCACGATCTGAAATTAATTAAAAGTGTTTAAATATGCAATGTATAAAGCATTGCATTCCATAACTTTTTTATTTTATTTTAAAACTGGAGACCTGATTTTTGTTCTCGTCGTTTTTGAAGGCAAGTGTTCGGAGGGCTCCAGCTGCTGCTCTTTGAACCTTAGGGTTAGCAAATTCAAGCAATTCAACAAGAGGAGGGATACCTCTCTCAACCCTGAGCACGTAAATTGAAGTTAAAGACAGTGAAACAATATTTATTCAATCAAATTAAGTACAGAATAATGCCAACCTAACAAGGGTTTTAATGCTACTGTTCTCATGAGCAAGGTTAGTGATTGCATCAGCTGCTCTTCTAATAACACCACATGCTGCCTGAGAGTTTAGACCACCCTTATGTCTCTTTAACAGACTCACGAGATGAGGTAGAGCACCCGCATCAACAATGCGCTGTTGATGCTCTGGCTGTCAAACAAACTACATATTAGCTACAAATTACTAGACAATATTCATCAAACAATAAGCTACAGAGATGTCATAAAACTATCTGATGTCTTTCCACGGTACATTTTGTAGTTTAGAGAAACATTAGTGTAAGATTTGAAGGAATTTCTATCTTTGTTATTGGTCAGAATGGTATAGTACAATTGAGCGTTTTAGTTTCAAACTAATTAGTTCAACAACAACTTGGTGGACTCCATAAACATGAATGAAAATCAAATCAAGAGAGCCTAAGGAATGAAAAGTATCAGGTACTGTAATTACTTTGATGGCAAGAAGTCCAATTGTAAACGCGCTCCCTTTCTCCACCTCGTGGTCATGCAGTTTTACAACAACGTCCCCATCCACTGCAGGCAATGTGGAGTGAAGATGCTTCACTAGCGGTGGGACCGCCCCGCATTCCACAATTACATTCACCTTATCCTCTACAGTCAAACATAATCCAGTGAATTTAAAATTCAAACATCATTGCTCACAAAATTTTGAATCAATTATAATTTTGTAATCTCTCCATTGATTAAGTAAGATCCACACATATCAAAACCCTAAAATTGAAATTCAGAGCCCGATCGCCGAGAACAATACAGCGGAATTCAACAAGAGCAGAAAGTGAAAGCGAAATTCTAATTGATTAATTAAAGGACAAAATTATTACCGTTCCTGGCGAGGTCGGATAGGACTTCGATTGCGTTTTTCAACGCCGATCGATCTTCCTCAGCTGGCGAGGAAACGGAATCGATGATCTCCACCTGCGCACGTACTTTGCGCATGAGATCTCGATGCGAGTCGTCGTCGCCCTCGAAATCCTCCCCGAGCTTCCTCTTCAAGCTGCGACGAGACGGAGACGATGCCGGCGAAGGTTGCTGGCGGTGGTTCTCCATGAGAGTGGCTGAGGCGAAAGTGGGGAGCTTCGGTGGAATGAGAGTAATGGTGTTTGAGTGGGCGAGCGTATACGGGTATTTTCGGAAAATTGTTTTGTCGGTCTCTCTCGTTACTTAAATGTGAAAAAAGAGAGACTAGTAAGTGAGACTAAAAAGGCGGTAATGATTTTAGAACCCGCCAAATATTTTTAAACACGCACTTCCCGCCGTTCTTAATTCTTATGATTTGATACCGCCAAATTACAATTCATTGAATTTTGTGTGTGCGCTGCCGCCAATGTGTGTGTGTTACTCTCCTAGACCCTAGTATATTATCACAGAATTTATACACGTTATTAAGTAAGATATTGTTTTTTATACACCTCCTTCCGGTCTATTAGATGCTACTCCAGGAGCATTACTCCTGGTGGCATTTTAACCGTAGATGCATACACCATACACGTCAGATATGAGTGATTGCGTGTGCATTTAATATAATAATATTAAATCTACGGTCAAGATATGCATGGTGTACTCCACCCGGTGTAGCATAGATAAAACCCCTCCGTATAAAAAAAACAAGATTTATATCTTAATTTACAAGATTCTCCTAATACTAATTTAAATAACATCTCACTTTTTGTCTTTTTTAACCACATATTGCCAATAATTTTAAATTATTTAACTGTATATTTAAGCATCTGTATAATTATTTATGCTTCTCTACACAGAAGTGTTGCTAAAGAACATATGGAGTACATAGTCGAGTGGTAAGTTCTGTGGTGACGTGTGTTCGAAATTTTCATTGAAATCTTATGAAGTTTGTCTTGGAATGAGACTTTTGACTCTCTCCCACATGTCTGCTCGGACACATCTCTCAATTTACAGACTCTTCCCTTCTTTAATAAAAAGATAAAAATTAGAGTACATTTATTCAATATGAAAAACTATAAGTTAGGAGTACATTTATTCACAAAAGTCCTTGTATTCATTTTTGGTCGTGAATATTGAATATTCATGTAAAAAGATGAAATTATCATATTCAATATACATGAACGAATAATTATCATTGAAACCTATATATAACTTAACTAGAGAGGCATCTAGATTAACATTTTCATATCCATACACAAGAAAATAAAAAAACACGAGCAAAAAAGATCCAATTTTTTTTTTAAATAAATTAATACAAATCACCTATCGACCGAATTGTTAAATTTAGATTGAAAAAAGTAAAAATTAGATAAGATTGAAATCGAAAAACTTACAATTAAAATAATTGGTCAAACTGGAAATTTCAATATATATTGTATATGAGTTGACCGTTAATAGAATCATGCGAAAAATATTCAATATATATGAGTTGACTGTTGATAGAATCATGCGAAAAATATGATTTCATCAATGTATGTGTTCAGATTCCTGAACTATGAAAAAATCATGGAGAAGCATAGTATGATAATTAAATGTCTTTTTTTTCTGGTTGTTCAGGGTGAAACGTGAACAAACATAAATGTCTTATTTCAAAATTCCACACAAAATATGAATATTAGAATACGAATTATCGTATAGTAGTAATTTTTAAGAATTTGTAATCATATATTATGTGAACATTGTACGAAGTGAGTTCATACTAGTGTATTAAATTCAAGCTCACTATAATGTGCACACTTTTCTCACAGTCAAATTAATAAAAAAAAATCTCTAACTCTTTAAAGCTCGACAAATTGAGTGGACCCGACAATCAAAAAATTATTTTAGATCTATTCCACTATATTATAATTTATTTTAAGTATTAATAATTCAAATGTTTTTTACTAAATAAAAAATTCAAATATAAATAATATAAACTCATGCTGTAATTTTAAATATTATAAAAATATTATTTGAAGTTTTAAATACTATAACTATAATTATTTAAATTTTATTATAGTAAAAATTTTAGTATTATATGTTCTAGGCATATTTTTTATATATTATTACTTGTTCCATACAATCATTTGGATAAATTGATAATGTTGAATGTATTTATATTGAAATTTTATTTAAAGACATTTTTTTATTATAATAATGTAAAATTATTTAATCTATTTTATAATGAATAAAGAACCAAAACTTTAGAAAATAAAATAATATTACTACATCTATGGACCATTTATAAAGTTGTTCACAGTGATCACCTCTAGGTTTCTTTATTCATCAATCATCTCAGTGTAAGTTTTTTCATATCTCGCATACGTTTTTCTAATCATATTTAATGAATCTCATCAATCGATTAACGTGTTCACGTCATGTGAGTCGTGTATCATGTGAGTCGTGTATTTTTTAATAATCGTATTTAATGAATTTGATCGAGTAAGTGTTAGTGTAAGTTTTCATATCTCGTATTTAATTCCTACGTTTTTATAATCATATTTAATGAATCTCATCAATTGATTAATATGTTCACGCATTTTTTTACATGTGAGCCGCGTATGTTTTAATAATCGTATTTAATGAATTTGATCGAGTAAGTGTTCACGAATTAATATATATTCAATATTTATATTAAATTAAATTATATATGAAATTTATAAAAATAATAAAGGTGTGGAGCACAACAATAATAATTAATTTAAAAAATAAATTAAGATAAAATATAATTTATTCTCATTACATAATTATATTTTTAATGTGTTCTACATATATTTATTATTTTTTTACTTTATATTTTTATACTTTATTTATTACTTTAAAAAAATTATTTTAACTTAATAAAATTATATTTTATTCTCAATTAATTTTTAAACTAATTATTATTTTTTTGTTATACACATTTATTATTATATATTTTTCATATATAATTTACTTTAATATAAATATTGAATAACAATTATGTAATTTATTCTCATTAAATAATTACTATTTTTGTGCTTTACACATATTTATTGTTTTTTAACTTTATATTTTTATACTCTATTTATTACTTTAAAATAATTTTTATTTTAACCAAATAAAATTGCATTTTAAACTAATAATTATTTGTTTACTCCACATGTTTATTATTTTATATTTTTCATATATGATTATTGTACTTTAATATAAATATTTATTAGCATGTTGTACATGTATATATTATTTTTTTAGAGAGAGATGTATTTTAGTATGTTGTACATTATATAATCATATATGATCATATTTTTTAAGAGGACGGAAAGAAGGAAAGTGGCATGAAGTCGGCAAGAGTGGCCGGAGGTGGGGAACCAAATAGGACTTTGATGGCACGTAGGCAGCCGGAGGAGGAGCCTCATATGGCTGGGGCAGGAAGGAGGTGAAGGGGGCAGTCGGTGGAGCTTTGTAAGTTCGGCGGATCGGGAGGGGTGGCTCAACAACAAACTGCTCAACTTGGATCAGGCACCATACTTTCGTGTGTTTCTCCACAACTAGGGATCACCATCGTGTAAAAGAATAAGCTCTCGTCTTTTCTACACCTTATGGTCAATATTTTTTATTCATTCAACAATCACCAAACACGATTGTGTTCCTTGTTGATGTGGAAGGTGGGCTCCAAATCCTCGGCTTGCAGGTTGTGGAATTGAAACATATCTGCTTCAAATTATTCAAAGGTGCGAGAAACAAGAAAAAAATTCAAAAGGAAAAATGAATCACCATTGTGTAAAAGAATAAACTCTCTTCTTTTCTACAACTTGTGGTCAATAATTTTCTATTCATTCAACAATCACCAAACACAATTTTACATTCAAAACAATTTCTGTCCAAACAGAGATTTATTTTTCATTTTGATTAGTACTAAAAGAATATGATTCTAGAATCCTTTCATTTTGATTTGTACAAAAAAAATATGATTCTAGAATCCACCAAACGAATTAAGCTTGAAGGCATATATATAATTACATATATAATTCAAAACATATGATCATAGCAAAAAGATACAAACTTTAAATCTATACATAATAATAAAAAATATGTATTCAAACTTCCAGATCTACAATTAAAATCAATAATTAATATTGAGATCTAAACAATTAGTAAAAAGATGAAAAATTTCGTATTCAATATACATGAAAGATTTAATCTATTATGACCTCTGCATAAAGAGAATATACATAAATAAATTAATACAGATCACATATCGACCGAATTGTAAAATTTAGATTGAAAAGAAGTAAGAATTAGATAAGATTGAAATTGAAAAACTTACAATTAAAATAAAATGTCAAACTTTCTTTCATTCGTTCTTCGGAGATTTCAATATATATGAGTTGACTGTTGATAGAATCATGCGAAAAATATGAATTCATCTGAATTCATCAATATATGTGTTCGGATCCGTCGACTATGAAAGAATCATGGAGAAGCGATGTATGATAAGTAAATGTCTTTCTTTCTTTCTGGTTGTAAGTAAATGTCTTTCTTTCTTTCTGGTTGTTCAGAGTGAAACGTGAAGTGGAGGAAGAAAATAGAATTGTCCGTAGATAGAAGTCATTATGGTGTTTTTAATGTGTCAGAAGACTTTATATAATTAAGACTAACTAGGTTTAACCAATGACTGTTAATGGATTGGGCCTTCCGTTGAGTATATGGGCATGGCCTATTTAACTTGATTAATGTTTATTAATGTAAAAAAAAGTAAGTGGGGAGTAGGTAATTAGTTAATTTTAAAAGGTGCAATGCAACAACTTTGTGTAGCTTTGGAGGAATTAAGATGGGGATGTTGGAGAGTATTTGAGACACTGTTGATGATTAGTGACGTCATAGCTTTGGTTTAATTAACATTTGACCGAATTGTGTACGACATGTAAGATTAGGATTGCAAACGAGATGAGCGAATCGCGAACGCTCATTGGATGCTCAAGTCGAGCTTCGAGCCGAGCAATGTCGATTTCGAGTTGAGCCGAGCACAAGCACGAGATTGTATATTATATTTGAGAATGTCATGATGTTATAATTTCATTTTCATGCTTTTTTTATGAAATGAATGAAATCGAGATTACGATATCATTTTCATGCTTTTTTTTATCAAATGAATGAAATCGAGATTACGATACTCCCACTTTCATCTTTTTTTTTTCAAATGAATGAAATCGAGACCCTCTTTCATCCGTTTTTTTATCAAATGAATGAAATCGAGATACTACTCCCTCTTTCATCTTTTTTTTTTTATCAAATGAATGAAATCGAGATTACGATACTCCCTCTCGGCCCTATTGTTTTGTTGTGTCTTTACTGTTGAACTATTTGATGCTAAGGAATTGAATGTAGTACTTGATAAACATGTTTCGTCAAATAATCAAACTAGAACAATGTTGCAATGACTGAAAAAGACTCGATGGCTCGCGACAATGGATGTGATCTTTGTGGGAGTAACAATAACCAAAAAGGATTGAAGGGTTAGCTAGTTCAGTTCTACATGACAAAGAAATGAGAGAAGAGAACAAGTATAAAGTCAATGGCATCACAAGTATGTCCACCCACTTAATTAAAAATAAAAATACAACATGATCATATACTAAAATTACATAAAACAACATAATTTTAGTTGTATAAAAATGAAATATCACAGTAACAATGATTCATTTTGCCGGAGAGATTGAAGAATGCATTCTTCTACTTTGGGTTTGATGGAGGCTGACTTGAAGCAACAAAGAGAACTTTCAACTTATCCTTAATCCTTAGTAAGCTGAAAACACAAACACCAGTTTTCTTAAATGAATCTCAAAAACAATGGCAATATACAAACTCCGTATAAATATGTCAAACATATCATGACAATGATTAAATAATTGTGAAATCTGAATGCCCTTGTAAAAAAAATCAGAACTTGAGCCATTGGAAAATCCAATAATTAAACTTAGTTCAAGACATGAATTTTAATAATCCCTAAAAAGACATTAAGAAGTTTATAACAAAAAAATATGATTATGTAACCTACATACCTATCTAGCTAGAGCCAAGACAATGGTGTGATGACTTCCTCCTTGGGCATTAAAATTTGCCAAGCCGCACGTTCCATTCTCCTGAGACCGTAAGCATTGTTCTCCAAATACTCCCCATCGATAGATTGGTATTGGGCGTCACTCAAAGAGTAAAACACAGCAACGTCGCCACGGAATATGGGAAAATAAATTTTGTTTTGCATACTTTCCAAAGGAGCTTTCACTCCAAAAGAAGAGTTAGCGCTAACATAAAACACTTTGTCCCCAATACCCTCCTCCACCAAATCCCACTTCATATCAGAAGACAGCCTAAGCACATTCACCTCTCTGTCATCGTCAAAAACAAGCACACCATACAGCGCATCATCCCCCTTCACTTTAACCAGGTATTGTTCTCTGATGTCATCGTATTTTTTGATACTCTCGGGCCGTATGCAATCGAAATAGAAATCCATGCTCCGTTGCTCGATATCAAATACCCCAACATTTCCACAGTAAAAGAAAAAGTAGATTAGCCCGCGGTGCAAAACTGGGGCCCCGAGTGAAGCATGATAATCTCGTCCACGTTCAGCGGCTGGAAATTTCATGATTTCCCATTCAGCCTCTCCATGTTTAAGTGTACATATATTTACACTTGAAGTGGGATCATGAAATTGTAATCCCAACAACCACACACTCTGGGGAAGTCGGCGGATTGAAAAAACATAGTGGGGTGTACAAGTAACCAACCTTGCACGGCAAATCAAGCTTGCGGTTATTACTAGGATCGAAGAAGAAAAGGGTGTCGTCATATCGAGACATCAACAGCCACCCGTACTTGGAACATCGTATTTCTGCCTTTTCAAACTCGGGAAAGCTGAGGTTGAAAAAAGAATTGTACTGATATGATTTCAAGGTGCGGGTGCGCCAATAGTAGTAGACGAGGCATGGTGAGTATCGATACGGTGAATTTGCAGCGACGGTGTTCCAATGTTTGCACACAAGGCTAAAACTAAACCTGTCTTTACCGAATACTTTTGATAGAGTAATGTTCAGCAATTCAACATTCAATTCACCCCAATTGATCGTTCTTGTAACAATCAAGGCCATCTGAGCAATCTAATCGATTCTAAAATAACAAAAACAATTACATAAACACAAAATTATAATACAGGAGAATAAAAATATCAGCTTTGAATACAAATAAGATGATCTTGTGAAATTAAATAAGCACAATGTCGTGAGAAGTGTATATATTACCAGAATAATTGCAGTCGTTTTTCGCAGAGCAGCCTGAAGAAGATAAAGGAGGGATCTTGATTTTAGGGCTACTAGTATTTGGGGTTTTTATACCTGCTCCGAAGCATGGTACTACTGTACCTTAATTATTACGTATTATTTTAATTCTTTTTGTTATTATTATTATTATATTTTAATAAATTATAATCCTAATCTAATTCGGAAAAAGGGTTTTAAAAGGAAAATTATTTTTGATACTGTATTATTTTAAGGCAAAATAGAACCACGAAACCCTCCCCTCTCCTTTCCTCTCCTCTCTTAAACACATACATTACACAACCTCACATTGTTATCTTATTATCAAATCCTGCTATTTCAATTTTATCCATACAATTCCCAATTCATCCTCAAAGGTATGTATGCGTCTGTTTCTTTATGTGTTTTCATTTTTTTCTCGTTTTCAATCGATCCATTTATTCCGTTCTGGATCAGGTTTATAAGTTCGAATTTCTATTTTTATTTTAGTTATATGTTTTTTTCTGCTGATTATGTATAAAGATCGATTTGTTTGTTGTTTGTTGCTGTTGATTATGTATAAAGATCGATTTTTTTTTTTGTTGTTGTTGTTGATTATGTATAAAGATCGATTTTTTCTTCTTTGTTGCTGCTGATTATGTACAAAGATCGATTTTTTTTGTTTGTTGCTGCTGATTATGTACAAAGATTGATTTTTTTGTTGTTTGTTGCTGCTGATTATGTACAAAGATTGATTTTTTGTTGTTTGTTGCTGCTGATTATGCATAAAGATTGGTTTTTTGTTGTTTGTTGCTGCTAATTATGCATAAAGATTGATTTTTTGTTGTTTGTTGCTGCTGATTATGCATAAAGATTGATTTTTTGTTGTTTGTTGCTGCTGATTATGCATAAAGATTGATTTTTTGTTGTTTGTTGCTGGTGATTATGCATAAAGATTGATTTTTTGTTGTTTTGTTGCTGGTGATTATGTATAAAGATCGATTTTTTGTCGTTTGTTGCTGCCAATTATGTATAAAGATTTTATTTTTTGTTGTTAAATTGATTGTGAATACCTTCTTGAATAGTGAGTATTAGTTAGTAGTACAGTAATTGTTTTGTGTTAACTTACTGAATTCCATTAATATTTGCAGCTTCACATGTCATTCGGAGATATGGGAAAACAGCAACGTCTTCCTCTTCTACTCTTTACATCCCACTTTAACCCATCTAGAGAACAATCCTTTTATATCCTTTCAGAGAATCGATATCATACCTCATTTATTCCCATGTTGCACGATAAGTCCGTACTCTGTTCGGCCTACGGATGGTTGGTCTTACTCAATCAAACCAAAGGCAGCAGTTCTGAAGGTGAATGCTGTCTCTGGAATCCAACATCCTTGGAGATCATCCAACTCCCGGTAGTGAATAACTCATATGTGTACAACAGGTGTTTATTGTCCAAACCACCAACCGAGCCAGATTGTTTCATCTTGTTCAACCATCATTCGACTATGAAGCAAATCTTCTGCAGAATTGGTGATACTGCGTTTCACGAGTCAGATCTATTGGATCTGGGCTATGCACTACCGGCTATGGTCTCTTTCAAAGGGATGATTTATGGCATCATCAGAAGTCGAAAGCTAATAACAAAATATGAGTTTGTGACTATTCATATGGCTGATGACAAAATTGAGGCAAAACCATTGTTGATCGACGGTGAGCGTCCCTGGGAAGTTCCTCAATCGATACTAAGCTGGATCATGTGGAACTGCGATTACTTGATCGAGTCGCCATGTGGCAATGAGCTCCTGTTGGTTAGTAAAATGGCATGCAATCTGCAAAGTAGCATACATTTTAGGCTATTTCGTGTGGATGTCGATAGGATGGAGTGTGAGGAGCTTGATAACCTAGATGGTCTAACTGTTTTTATCAACCATGACGGGAATGGATTTTGCCTTTCGTCTTCTGAATCCTTTGGTGGAGCAATGCAGCCAAATTCTATATACTATACGGATCGAGTTGGTATGGTTATGAATGTGTACAACATGGATGATAGGAGCACAATAACGTTGTTGCCTTATCCCGATGCTGAAATCCATCCGTATAGGGCGAAAAACTTTTGGGTCCACATCCCCATGAATTTAATTTCTTGACAAAACCAAGTCTGGTGTTGGATTTGATTTCTAGTGTTTAATTTAATTAAATTTTGTTTAGTTTGTGGATTGATTTCAGAAGACTTTTTGAACAGCAAATATTCTGGTGTTGTATTGATATTTGTGATTTGATTTAATTTAATGTTGTATTGATATTGTTGATTTGATTTAATTTAAAGTTGTATTGATATTTGGTGATTTGATTTTAATTTAATTTTGGAAGACTTTTGAACTGCATTAGAGAATCTTCAATTGTGTACCTCATAGTACAATTGAAATGACACATCATAATTAATTTGTACTTTTCAATTTAGAATCTTCAATTTTGTATAACTGCAATTGAAGTGACACATCTTAATTCATTTGTACTTTTCAATTTAGAATCTTCAAGTGTGTACCTCAAAATTGAAGTGACACATCTTAATTCATTTGTACTTTTCAATTTAGAATCTTCAAGTGTGTACCTCAAAAGTACAATTGAAATGATACATCATAATTTATTTGTACTTTTCATTTTATAACTCAATATTACATTGTTTGATATATAATTTTTTTTCTTTATGCAAGTGAGTCCCACAGTACAAAATACATTCAAATTGTATTTAGTATTTAAACTTTTATACTCCTTTTTATCTCCCTTCGATTGTACTGACATCTTCAATAGTGTATAATACATAAGTACAATTTGATGTTAGATAGAAATTGCACATACTATTAGGGATGCTCTTATGAACATATATATCAAATTATGTTGTGAACAGATTGAGGGGCATTTAATAACCTGTATAATTTTCCACCATCAAATTAAACCCTATCTGATTAGAACCGTTAGTGAACACGGCCAAAACAATGAGATTTGATAAAATATCATGATTTAAATCATACACCAAAATCTAATGGAAAATCATACTCCAAAAATTAAGATTCAACAATAATCACTGCAGTTCACCCTGAAAGTATCATCTTCATGACTTCATCTACCTCAATTTTTTTCTCGAAGTTGGGATGTTTTCCCAATCAGCTAAAAGAGTACGCAACGATATGTTCTTTAGCAACACTTCGATGGCTATCACGAGGGTGTAGGGGGGCAGCATTTTAGTGGGGAAGCTTGTTGTCAAATCTGTTCTTGTACGGTAGGCATTGTGCCATCAACTTATCTATTTTGTTATGTGAAAATTGAGATGTATCAAAATTGCTATGGATGTTGATGGAATAATCGCTAGGACTAGTTATACGCAAACCTTTAAACCAGTTGCGCTTATCTTTTCAGCTAGATGATTGCAGCGGAAGTGTCGGTTTTACCAGTTCCAGGTAGGCCTTGAATGAGACTCACAGACTCTTGCAGGACATTTTTTACAGCAAAAACCTATAAGCATGGGTAAGCATAATATAAAGTAAACATGAGAAGTACAACACAAATCACAAAAACATGCATAACAAGTCATATCTGTAAAACTACCAAACACCCTCAACTAGTTCATGAAAGACTTCATTTCTGTAATTCTGCCATGATTAAGGTGATTGACTGATTAAGTTTACTACTTAAAAGTACCCGTCAGATATTGTATATCTAAAACATTCAGCAAAAGTTAACCAGTAAGCTACGCCACACACCTTTTTTTGGCTTCTAAAATTGAATCATACTCTGCTTTACATTATTCAGAGGTCCTTCAACTAAGCACTTGTGTTCCTTTAAAACCAAATAAATCAAAAAGGAATAGGAGAAAACCATTCATGATTTTTTATTCTTTACTCAAAAATCTCTCATCACAGAAAATACAAATTAATTACTATACAACAAAATCAATCGTCATACGGATTTTGACGGGTTTAAGTACCCTACATAACCACTTGGCATGAAATTTTTAACAAAAAACACTTCACAAATCACACAATAATGGAGTCACAGGTAAGTAACAAGCAAGACATTGTCTCTTTGAATGGAAGCTTGTGGAATATACAGAAAAAGAGCATATAGCAACAATTAATATAATCAATCTCTAGGAATTGCAAACTTGCCCCAAAAGAGATTTTATTTTATTTTAAAAATAAATCTTATTTTTGTTTTTTTAATATATAAAATAAAACGAGCCAATTATATATATATAAACGGTTAAAAATATACAGATAAATAATTTAAAATTACTGGCGATGAGTGGTTAAAAAAACAAAAAGTGAGATGTTATTTAAATTAGTGTAGGATAATCTTGTAAATTACTAAATTAAGATATAAGTCTTGTTTTTTATATGGAGGTGTATAAAAAAACAATATCTTATTTAATAAGTTGTATTTTAAAATTAGGGGACATGAGATAGGTCATAGGTGCACAGGGGAGTATTTTTTAACTAAAATATATATTTATTTTAATTTGGTTAATAAATTCTTGAAAATAAAAATATTAACAAAATCTCTTATCCACAACCTTCACCCCGTCCCCATGTCTATTCATCCACTAAAATCTGGTTGAGGCATTTCGTCGAACAGGTTATGTCACTCCCAATGACGACAACATTTTCGCCCGCTTCAAACACCAGAAATCAAATCCAACACCAGACTTGGTTTTGTCAAGAAATTAAATTCATGGGGATGTGGACCCAAAAGTTTTTCGCCATATACGGATGGATCATAGCATCGGGATAAGGCAACAACGTTATTGTGCTCCTATCATCCAAGTCGTACACATTCATAACCATACCAACTTCATCCGTATAGTATATAGAATTCGGCATCATTGTTCCACCAAAGGATGATTCAGAAGACGAAAGGCAAAATCCATTCCCGTAATGGTTGATAAAAACAGTTAGACCATCTAGGTTATCAAGCTCCTCACACTCCATCCTATCGACATCCACACGAAATACCCTAAAATGTATGGTACTTAGCAGATTGCTTGCCATTTTACTAACCAACAGGAGCTCATTGCCACATGGTGACTCGATCAAGTAATCCCAATTCCATATGATCCAGCTTAGTATTGGTTGAGGAACTTCCCAGGGACGCTCACCGTCGATCAACAATGGTTTTGCCTCAATTTTGTCATCGGTCATATGAATAGTCACAAACTCATATTTTGTTATATGCTTTCGACTTCTGATGATGCCATAAATCATCCCTTTGAAAGAGACCACAGCCGGTAGTGAATAGCCCAGATCAAATAAATCTGACTTGTGAAACGCAGTATCACCAATTCTGCAGAAGATTTGCTCCATGGTCGAATGATGGTTGAACAAGACGAAACAATCTGGCTCGGTGGGCGGTTTGGACAATAAACACCTGTTGTACACATATGCGTTATACACTACAGGGAGTTGGATGATCTCCAAGGATGTTGGATTCCAGAGACAGCATTCACCTTCAGAATTGAAGCCTTCGGTTTGATTGAGTAAGACCAACCATCCGTAGGCCGAACAGAGTACGGACTTATCGTGCAACATGGGAATAAATGAGGTATGATATCGATTCTCTGAAAGGATATAAAAGGATTGTTCTCTAGATGGGTTAAAGTGGGATGTAAAGAGTAGAGGAGGAAGACGTTGCTGTTTTCCCATATCTCCGAATGACATGTGAGGCTGCAAATATTAATGGAAAACAATTACTGTACTACTAACTAATACTCACTATTCAAGAAGGTATTCACAATCAATGTAACAACAAAAAATACAATCTTTATACATAATCAGCAGCAACAAACAACAAAAAATCAATCAATCTTTACACTCATGATCCAAACGGTAAAAATCGATTGATTGAAAACAAAAAAAAAAAAACATGAACACACATAAAGAAACATACGCATACATACCTTTAAGGATGAATTGGGAATTGTATGGATAAAATTGAAATTGCAGATTTGATAATAAGATAACAATGTGAGGTTATATGTTGCTATGTGTTTCAACTTTCAAGAGAGGAGAGGAGAGGAGAGGAAAGGAGAGGGGGAGGGTTTCGTGGTTCTGTTTTGCCTTAGTATTCTTTTCCTTTTAAAACCCTTTTCCCTAATTAGATTAGGATTATAATTAAGGTAGTACTTAGTATTAATCTAGAGACCCATTGGATTCGGAGGGGTATATGAAAAACCCAAATACTAGTAGCCCTAAAATCAACCCTCCTCTATCTTCTCTTCAGGCTGCTCTGCGAAAAACGACTGCAATTATTCTGGTAATATATACACTTCTCACGACATTGTGCTTATTTAATTTCACAAGATCATCTTATTTGTATTCAAAGCTGATATTTTTATAATGTTGTTATTTTAGAATCGATTCGATTGCTCAGATGGCCTTGATTGTTACAAGAAGGATCAATTGGGGTGAATTGAATGGTGAATTGCTGAACATTACTCTATCAAAAGTATTCGGTAAAGACAGGTTTAGTTTTAGCCTTGTGTCCAAGCATTGGAACGCGGTTGCCGCTAATTCACCATATCGATATTCGCCGTGCCTCGTCTACTACTATTGGCGCACCCGCACCTTGAAATCATATCAGTACAATTCTTTTTTCAACATCAGCTTTCCCGAGTTTGAAAAGGCAGAAATACAATGTTCCAAGTACGGGTGGCTGTTGATGTCTCGATATGACGACACCCTTCTCTTCTTTGATCCTAGTAATAACCGCAAGCTTGATTTGCCGTGCAAGGTTGGTTACTCGTACACCCCACTATGTTTTTTCAATCCGCCGACTTCCCCAGAGTGTGTGGTTGTTGGGATTACATATCATACTCCCACTGCAAGTGTAAATATATGTACACTTAAACACGGAGAGGCTGAATGGGAAATCATGAAATTTCCAGCCGCTGAACGTGGACGAAATCATAATGCTTCACTCGGGGCCCCAGTTTTGCACCGCGGGCTAATCTACTTTTTCTATTACTATGGAAATGTTGGGGTATTTGATATCGAGCAACGGAGCATGGATTTCTATTTCGATTGCATACGGCCTGAGAGTGTCCAAAAATACGACGACATCAGAGAACAATACCTGGTTAAAGTGCAGGGGGATGATGCGCTGTATGGTGTGCTTGTTTTTGACGATGACCAAGGGCAGATCTAGAAAAAAAAATTAAGGGGGGCTAAAAAAGAAAAATGGGCTCCTTATGGTTTGATCCTTTAAACTCTAGAGTATTTCTCAAATTCTTAGGGGGCTGACCACTTGAGCTAGCAAGATTTATTGAACTAATTCAGCATAAATATTTATTTTAGGGCGGGCTAAAGCCCCCCCTAGCCTATGAAAAGATCCGCCCTTGACGATGACAGAGAGGTGAATGTGCTTAAGCTGTCTTCTGATATGAAGTGGGATTTGGTGGAGGAGAGTATTGGGGACAAAGTGTTTTATGTTAGCGCTAACTCTTCTTTTGGAGTGAAAGCTCCTTTGGAAAGTATGCAGAACAAAATTTATTTTCCCATGTTCCGTGCCGACGTTGCTGTGTGGTACTCTTTGGGTGACGCACAATACCAATCTATCGATGGGGAGTATTTGGAGAACAATGCTTACGGTCTCAAGAGAATGCAATGTGCGGCTTGGCTAATGCCAATGCCCAAGGAGGAAGTCATCACACCATTGTCTTGGCTCTAGCTAGATAGGTAGGTACTAGGTAGGTAGGTTACATAATTATTTTAGGGATTATTAAAATTCATGTCTTAGAACTCTTAAGTTTAATTATTGGATTTTGCAATGGCTCAAGTTCTGTTTTTTTTTTTACAAGGGCATTCAGATGTCATTGAATATTATTTAATAATTCAGATTTCATAATTATTTTTACGGAGCTTGTATATTGCTATTGTTTTGTAGATTCATTTGAGGAAACTGTTGATTGTGTTTTCAGCTTACTAAAGATTAAGGACATGTTGAAAGTTCTCTTTGTTGCTTCAAGTCCAAGCAAATAATTTTGCAAGGAGCCGAGCCTCTTCAATTTGGTCACTTGCCTAATTTGCAGGTCTGCATTTTCTCTTTATATATTTCTCTCTCTCTCTAAGCGAGCATAACTTTTGTTAGAATTTTTTTATCGTCTTAGTATATTTTTTATGTTATCTAAATGGAAACCTAATTGTATAATTGTAGTGATTCTACTCTACCTACTTATGTACTTTATTGCAGACTTGCAGTATCAAGTGTGATAGAAACTAACGGAATAACTTTTTTTGAATTCCAAGAACATAAACTGAAATCAGTCAAACAAGGATAAACAATCCATAGTTCAGTCAAACAACTATAAACAATCCAGGTCCAGCTTTTCAAAATGTAGAGTAAGCACTAAATTTGAAATTCATGAAAAACATAAAAAACACCAAATTTCCTACTTTTTATCAATTTATCGAATTGATTGTATGGAACAAGTATTAGTATAAAAAAAAAATCGTGTAACGAGCTTTACGAATGATACTAGTATAATTTTATTATTTTTTTATTGCCACAAGTTTTTTTGTATTTTATAAATTACATATTTTTTTGTGTTTTATAAATTACATAAGTTATTGTAATGTCACTAATAGAATTCGTAATAGTAGTAGTATGTATGTAAATATATATGTTACAAATCATAAAATCAAAAGAATTGACAATCTTATATTATATTGATTATATTTACTACGTACATTAGTATGTAAATATATATGTTACAAATAATAAAATCAAAAGAATTGTTTCGGTTTGTGAAACAATCATCCACTTATCAAATTCTCTGAAATTGTCTGGTTATTTCAGTTCAGGTTGGTTCAAATTTTTTATTTTTTAAATTAGTAGTCTTACCCTAAAGTCTTCGATATTAAATATAATTGTAAAAAAATGTTTATATAAATTTAAGTTTAATATTAATAAAATATTAATATTTAATTATAATAAAACTTAAAACATAGTACATAAAGAAAATGAAAAAGATAAAAAAAATGTGAGTATGACCACCTATCCTATATAAATGTACATATTAAAACACCATTAAATTGCACAATTAAGAACTTTGTTGTCACAATTTTACTAATATACGTACATATATAAATGTATATTCTAAAACACAATATATTGTAAATTGCAATTTTATACCTCAATACACTACACTTGTTTTCACAATTTCAATTTTACTTGTATTCATATACATACTAAAACACAATAATTTATATTTCTCACAATAATATTTTTTCTATATACATGTACAAATTAAAACAACGTTTTTTACTATATATACATGTATGAACTTACTACAACACACAACACGTTGATGTGCAATAAAAAGAAAACACTTAAGTTGCATAAAGTTTTATACTATACCTTACGGCATTAAAACAATAAATTAAAAAACTTCTCGTATACCTCACTATCACAACAATTTTTACTATATATATGTACAAACTAAAACACACAATTATATACACTAAAACACACAACTATATTAAATGCAATATGAAAACTTACGTGGATAGTCAAACGATGATGAGAGGGTCCATGAACCCAGAAGCCTAGAGGTCAATGCCATAGTCCAACAAGTTTATTAATGGGCCCAACATGTTGAGTAGTATTAATTTATTTTTTAAAGTTTTGGTTCTTTGTTCTTTATAAAATAAATTAAATAATTTTAAAATATTATAATAAAAAGGTATTTTTAAATAAAATTTTAGTATAAATACATTCAACATTATCACAATATTATAATAAAAAAAGTGTTTTTAAATAAAATTTAAGTATAAATACATTGAACATTATCAATTTATCGAAATAATTGTATAGAACAAGTAATAGTATATAAAAAATATGCCTAAAAGCATATAATACTAAAATTTCTACTATAATAAAATGTAAATAATTATAAATATAATATTTAAAACTTCAAATAATCTTTTTATAATATTTAAAATTGCAAAATGAGTTTATATTTTTATATATTTTTTATTTAGTCAAAAACATTTGAATTATTAATACTTAAAATAAATTATAATATAGTGGAATAAATTTATTTTGTTGATTGACTCAGGATTTGTTGAGTTATTCCATTCAATTTTTCGAGCTTTAAAGAGTTATTTGACTTTGAGAAAAGTGTGCTAAGCTTGAGCTTGAGCTTGATCAGGTGTGAACTCACTTCATACCATGTTACATAATATATGTTTACAATTATTTAAAAATTATATGTTAATAATTCTTATTCTAAATGTTTTATATTTATATTCAGAGTAATTAGACTTTGTTATAAACTAAAGAGAATTGAGAGAGAATAATATAGTAGAAAGAGAGAAAATATGAGGGGAGAATATAATTGTTATGAATTGTTGTATATTCTTATTTCATTCATATGGGGAGACCCCTTTATATAGGATACAATCTAGGGTTTCTGACTTAGCCAACAAGTCATTCACTATAATATAATAATATTCATAACACTCCCCCTTGAATGACTATTTACAGGATTGCTGCCTCGTTAAAACCTTGCCAGGAAAACCCAGTGGGAAAAAACCTCGACGAAGGAAAAAGAGTACAACTTGCTCCCCCCGATTGTAATCACCGAAGATCTTTGACTTTGTGATCAATCAGTCTCATTAAAACCTGTAACTAATAAAACCATATAGGAAAAACTTAGTTATATAAATTTTGGTCTTCAGGACACAACCTTCGAATTTTCGAGTTTCACATTCATTTGTATTATTGTATATTTTTCGTCCTTCTGGGACATGCCTTTACCAGACATATATTTACTAGAGCATTCGCAATTGCTATAACCGGCCGGTAACTCTGCTGGAGTATTTTAGATGCGTCTAGTGTTCAATATACATTTCTTCACAAATGAACAATAATGTGAACTTCAATTCACAATCATTTGAACTTCAGGTTCTATATCTCAGTTTATCTCGAAAACAAACTCATATGGAACATTCTGATGTCCTCATTAATTATTATCGAGTGATGTACATGTCTCGTTAAAAATCTCGTTATAAAACCCTGTAGGAAAAAATACTCGAGGAAAAGAGTACATGACATTCACATGTATATTGTGGTGATTGTCTCGTTAAAAACCTTTAACTAAGAAAACCCCGTGGGAAAAACTTAGTAGAGGGAAAAAGAGTGCAATCACTGGTCTTCGGGACCAATCACTGGTCTTCGGGACCTTGTCTCAATATCAAATTTGTCCATAATGACATATGTAATATAATACTCTATACATGTTCTGTTTTTCATTTCCTTTCATTTCAGGAATTTTAAAATCCATCTAGGATTTTCATGTATGTATCATTCTAATGACTCTACATGGTCAAATCATACATTCGATACATATATCTATATTTATTGTTGTTGCTGCCAGAAGTATAAAGTAGCGGAACTTAATGTCATCCTTAAAAATATCGAGTTTCTGCGAAAAACTCTTGAGCAACTAATCTCGCTTTTATATATGTCACCACATCATTACTCGTTTTTCTTACGAACACCTACGTATATCCTTCTGGGATAATATTTTGAGGTGTGTACTATAGAGTCAAAATATCTCTTTATTCAGCGAGTCATGCTCAACCTCAATTGCTCGTTTCTATTTCTTTGAGTGCTGCTGGCACACTATCATTGATTTAAGTTTTGAATCCAATTTTTCTAGAGCAACTTCTTGAGACAAATATGTCGTTGAAGACCATTTATTTTTCCATTTGATGACATTTCAATATATCAACCAAATCTTTCATCATTTCCCAAAATATTTAATTTGGTTGTCCGCAATCCCACGATTTTCTATTATCATGTGCACGTGCTTTTTCAATTGGATTTCCATCTAAATCTCTTCAGGAGATTTTGAGGGTGACTAAATTTTATTACCGCGGATTTATTTTATATCTTGAGATCGATCTACTACGCTTCAGGCGTATATTAGAATCAACATTTGAGTTGAACTCTTTGGTATTTGAACTCTTAAAGTTCATTTATCACAAATATATGTGATTTTGTCACACCTTCTTTAATATGTAAATGAATTTGGCAGATTACTTGCTGAATATAGCAAGTCACTTATTTTCATGAACTTCGGGTTCAATTGATTGGTGCGTGTATATAGAATTAAAGATCGTTTTCATTCCATGAAATTTCTCGGCATTTATAACTTTTATATTCTTATATCCCCCTAATGCCGGGAAATGATCTTCGTTAAATATCCAACTCAGCGTAATTGCTATAAATCGATCTTCAGGATAGCAAGCTCGAGATATTTTGTAACGCCCCGGCCCGTTGCGGGGTCGAAGCCCGACCCTAATGGGCCGGCTCGGTTACCAATGACTGCTTGCGGGAGTGATATCCTGGCCCCACTGTACCAACACTTGTCTTTTCCAGCGCACTTTGTCCTCACTCGTGCGCACCCGAGAAACTTCCCAGGGGGTCACCCATCCTATAACTACTCCAGAGTCAGCACGCTTAACTTTGGAGTAGTTATAGGATGGGTGACCCCCTGGGAAGTTTCTCGGGTGCGCACGAGTGAGGACAAAGTGCGCTGGAAAAGACAAGTGTTGGTACAGTGGGGCCAGGATATCACTCCCGCAAGCAGTCATTGGTAACCGAGCCGGCCCATTAGGGTCGGGCTTCGACCCCGCAACGGGCCGGGGCGTTACAAATGGTATCAGAGCCGGTGCCGACCGGAATTGTGGGAACTAAGTGTCTTGCGGGGCCAAGTGCTCCACCCAGAAGTTGGTGAGAGTACCCGTAAGGGGCATTCCCGCACGGATGGTTGGTCCTGGGCAAGTAAGGCAAGTAAGGCGCACAACGAGGACGTTGCGCATAAAAGGTGGGGTGATTGTAACGCCCCAGAAAATTTACAGGCTTAAAAAGGATTGAATATGCTACTCATACCAACAGATGCATCTACTTTTCTGGGCATCCTCCTATAAGAACTCCAAAGTTAAGCGTGCTGGCTCTGGGGTAATTCTAGGATGGGTGACCCCCTGGGAAGTCTCCCGGGTGCGCACGAGTGAGGACAAAGTGCGCTGGAAAAGACAAGTGTTGGTACAGTGGGGCCAGGATATCACTCCCGATGACAGTCATTGGTAACCGAGCCGGCCCATTAGGGTCGGGCCTCGACCCCTCAACGGGCCGGGGCGTTACATATTTAATATACCTTATTTTATAATATGCTCGTTCATGAAAATACGCTTATTGGTGATATGAATATAAGTTGCATATTAATTCGCAGATGGGAAATAACAATTTCCACGCATCATGATATGCATCATTTTCATGTTTTAGTACATGTAATCGTGGGGATAATTAGTAAAGCTCTTCCGGAGCTAACTTTTAATATGTTATCATTTGCATAACTTTACCAACGATCCTTCGGGGATACAGTATCTTTACCAATCATCCTTCGGGATACAATATCTTTATCAATCATCCTTCAGGGATACAATATCTTTACCAATGATCCTTCGGGAATCAAAATAAATTTAAATATATAATTTTCACAGAAATTACATTTATTTGAAATCAACTTTTTCGATATTCCATGAGTACCCACATAGTACATTTATTCTCGATTTTCAAAAGATATCCTTCAGAGATGATTCATATGTAATCATTGTTTCAACGAGAACAATCGAATTTGGCGTCTCACTTAGAGTATCATGATGTAACTTTATTAAAAACATCTAATGTTTGAACTTTGCTTCTTCGGGAGCAATCAATAAAAATATTATTTCAGAAATATTTTGTATAGTATCAATATCGATTTAAAATATTTAAATTTTAATTGCTACACCAAGAACAATTTGATTTGATATTTCTCCGGGAATATCATATCATAATGTTCTTCGGGGACATTTAAAACTTATTGCTACTACGGGAGCAATTTAATTTGATATTTATCGAATAATATCAAATCATGATGTTCTTCCAGAACGATCAATATAATATTTAAATCGAAGTATATGTTCTTCGGGAACATTCAATTTAATTGATAATTAATAATAATTGATTTGATATTACTTCAGGATATCAAATTATAATGCGACTCAAACTTGTGAGTCGGGCTTCATGATTTTTCCACAACCAATTTATTCAGAATATTTGGTAAAGCCTCTTTGTCGATATTGCTACTGCAGGAGCACATTCGACACATGAAAAGTAGAGTATGTTTCTCATCTTCATAAGTTATAGTTTCACCACATAATTTTAATTGATAAGTTACTTTCATGATAGCTTTATTATATGCCTCGACAGGTTTTAAATCTCATAATCCAATGTAGAGTCAATCATACCACGTTTTGGTAGTACGACCAACTTCGGGTGATCGTATCTTTCTTTTAAATCTTTTCACAAAGCTAGTGGATCATTCACGGTGAATTTTCAAAGATATTATTTGAGATTATTATTATATAATCATAATCAATTTTATATTGATATTTCTACAGGAATATCATATCACGATGTTCTTCAGAAACATTTAATTTTGATATTTCGTCAGGAATATCATATCATGTTCTTCAGGAACGTTTAATTTTGATATTTCATCAGGGATATATTATCATAATATTCTTCATATCACATTGTTCTTCAGGAACGTTTAGTTTTGATATTTCTTCGGGAATATCATACCACAATGTTATTCAGGAACATTAAAAATTTAATCGATTTACTAAGCATAATTAATTTGATATTACTTCAAGAATATCGGATTATAATGTTTATCGGGAACATATGATATTACTTCAGGAATATCAGATTATAATGTTCTTAGGGAACATATGAATTTAAGAAGAAGGGAGGAGAAGTAGATATATTTATAATTATTAATAAATATAAACAAACATATAAATTCTTGCCTTTGAGTTGGATCTTGGATGAGTACAACTTCGATGAAGAACGCGGTTGAGCTTTCGTGCTGATAACGTGTTATAAACTCAAGAGAATTGAGAGAGAATAATATAGTAGAAAGAGACAATATGAGAGGAGAATATAATTGTTATGAATTGTTGTATATTCTTATTTCATTCATATGGCGAGACCCCTTTATATAGAATACAATCTAGGTTTTCTGACTTAGCCAACAAGTCATTCACTATAATATAATAATATTCATAACAGACTTCACATTTTTTTTTGTATTTTGTAAAATAAATGATGTATTTTGTGAAAGAAAGGTAACTATTAATCTTGAGGACATAGAAATATTTTTTAACTAAAATATCTTTTTATTTTAATTTGGTTAATTCTTTAAAATAAAAATATTAACAAAATCGACCGCTCTTATCCACAGCCTCTCAACTCTCAACTCTCAACCTTCACTCCCAATGTCTATTCATCCACTAAAATCTGGTTGAGGCATTTCGTCGAACAGGTTATGTCACTCCCAATGACGACAACATTTTCGCCCGCTTCGCACATTCGCTCGACCTGCTACGCGTCTAATCCGCCTAATGCCCGCCTATCACTCACAGGTCTCCCAGAATCTGCAAGTGTAATTTATTCCATTATCGTGCTTTAATTACAGTTATTCATATCAATGGCGGTTGGGTTTTCGCGCAGGTTTAAAAAACGCGAGTTCATGGAGTTCGTCCGCGAGTTACGTCAAGCTCCAGGTGGATGCCGCATCAGGGCTTTCTTCAAAGCCATTTGTAGTCACGCGGGCTTGGAGAAAAAGGCACGTTTAACTTCGCATAATCTTTTTATTATTGTTTTAATATTAATGGGTTTGTTGAAATCATCAGAATGGGAGTCTTGAGGTGTGCGACTATCGAGGAAATCGAAGCGGAGAAGTCGACAATCGAGAAAGCTGCTGTAAGAATCCATTCTTCCTAAACTATGTTATCTACCTGATTGTTTGATCGTATGAAATAAGCTACGTGGATTGGTTTTCAGAAAGAAAAGATGGAGAAGACTATTGAAAATGTGAGGTCGGCTTTCAACTCGATTAGAACCGGAAGAGCTAACCCGGCTATACTCGACAAAGTCGAGGTACGGTGTGTTACACTTTCCCCTTCCTCACGACTGCCTAGTTATAGAATACAGCGATGTTACATTTTGATAGAGTTTACAATGTAGTGTGGATTCTTAAGAATTAATCGATCATGTCGTCTTTCACACTCATCGGCATAATTATGCAATCATTAGTTGCCTATTTGAATATATAAAGACTTCTCCCTAACTAACATTACACGATTTTTTTTTTATTTTATTGTTGATGTTTTGAGTCATAGCGAAATTCTGACAGAAAAATTGTTAGAGGGTGTTTGGGAAGGTGCTTAAAAGTTGTTTTAGATCTGCTAAACTGTTGGGCCATATTTTAGAAATGAATATATGTTCGAGGTTATGAGTTTTTATATGTTCAAAAGAAAAGAGCTCAAACGATGTTAAAGGTTGGGTGAGTTATTTTTTAAGAGATTATAAGTTTTTTTTTGTTCAAGTTTTTAAAGTGGAACACATTTGAAGAAAAAATCGCTAGTTTAAAATAAAGGCCATCAAACACTTTTTCCGCTTTTAAGAAGTTTTTTCTATATCTTCTTCAGCACACAAATCAAAACCTTGTTATGTGTTGAGCAAATTACTTGCATGGGCGAAAAAGTGTTTCAGGATGATTTCCTTTTATTTTCATATTCAGTCACCTTGTCGGTTGATGATTACATATGCTTGTTTATTTTTTTTTCTCTTTTTTCTCT
This sequence comes from Euphrasia confusa, assembly GCA_954870475.1. NCBI lineage: Eukaryota > Viridiplantae > Streptophyta > Magnoliopsida > Lamiales > Orobanchaceae > Euphrasia > Euphrasia confusa. Next base: position 1,840,689 of record OX940949.1, read on the forward strand.
TAGGTGGAGTATTATGGAACACCAGTCATCCTGAAGAGTATAGCTCAGATCAGTACTCCTGATGCAAGTTCCCTTCTTGTGCAGCCTTACGACAAATCCAGGTGAATAACTTTTCCACGGGATAACTTTTCGCCCCTTTTACACTGTAGATTTCATACTTATTCTAGTATGTCACGTTTTCATTTTTTTTATTTCGCATTGACTCCAGCTTGAAAGTTATAGAGAAAGCAATTGTCGGCGCTGATCTTGGTTTGACTCCAAATAATGATGGAGATGTCATTAGATTGACCGTTCCACAACTGACATCTGATAGGAGAAAGGTATTCCGACGACATTTGTTGGATTTTTGATAACGTCTTAAATTTCATTGATTGATCCATTGAACACTTGTTCATCACAAGATGCTACAATTTTCATATCCACATATTCTTTAATATGATCATGAAAATTTGTTTATATATATATTTTTCCTTTTCTTAATTGCAGGAGTTGACAAAAGTTGTTGCCAAGCAGGCTGAAGAAGGCAAGGTAAACCCTTTTCAGCTTACGATTTGCGTAATGTTTTGAACATTCTTTAACGATCTACGATCTTTTTTATTTATTATTTTTTTAGTCGGGGATCCTCTTTCAGACAATCGGACCCCCAACCTAACCTTAAGTTGGTTTTAAATCTTATAGGTTGCTATAAGGAATATAAGAAGAGATGCGATCAAATCATATGAAAAGCTTGAGAAGGTCTGTAAAGTCTCCCTATATATATATATATATATATATATATATATATATATATATATATATATATATATATACTTTGTCTATAATATCATTAAACTTTCATGCAGGAGAAGAAGCTCTCTGAGGACAACGTGAAGAACCTATCAGCTGATTTGCAGGTAACAATTTCCCGTCTTGCTAAATTGGCTTATTCCAGTTAGCCACTTTTAAAATTTCTCTCTCGATGCTTCAAAATAGTTACTTATTTATTGAACTAACATCTCCTGAATTTAGTGGGGATGTAATTGTAAAAAAATCCAATTTCCTTCTTGACCGTTGGATTTGGATTTTATTTGCAGAAAGTGACAGACGAGTACATAAAGAAAATCGATACAATCTACAAACAGAAAGAGAAGGTACACACATACAAATCTCGCATTCACGCTACTATTACTCTATTAGCTCATAAATGTGATTAGGTTACTCTATTAGCGACGTAGCGGAAGCTCATAGATGTGATTAGGTTCGGAACCGAAAAATATCTCATCCCTTCATTCTGCTTTGGGGCCCAACGCACTTATCTTCTTCGTTTGGTCAAAGAGTTATCTTAACAAACAGCGAGTTTGAAAGACATCTTTTATATACTTGACAAATTTGAATTTGCTGACGATTTTTTTTATATAATTTGTCGGATCGACACATGCAGTGGACGTTTACTATTCTCTCTTATTGCAATAATCTTGTTAGCAAGACTTTTCTATATAGATGTTGCGACCCAAGCCGTAAATTCAACATCATTTAGCAATTAAGTTACTTAGTTAAGTGCTCTTACTCTATTATCTTTCAGGAGTTGCTGACGGTATGATAGACTATGACGAGATGATCGATTCTATACAAGTACTGGAAGTTTGGAGTGGTTATTTCCGTAATTTCTCCTATTGCTTTCACTGCTTAGTTGTACAACTCGTCGTTACATTTACATTATGTGGGAAAGACGCTGTTGAAAAATCTGTTTGGGGACTTGTTCTTATGATGGCCTTAGTTATTGAATTGTTCTTTTTTATTTATTATTATTATAGTAATTATTAAAAATGTTTAAAGCAAAGTTGTTTGAACTGTGTTTTATTTTACTGAGCTGTTGAAATTTGAAGTGTCACAATTATTTAGTTATTTGAATTTTCAATAATTTGACTCCAATTATTGAAATAATATTATCCGTGGGCGGCATTTTTCAACTTGGATTTAATAATTACTGTTTTTAGTCTTAATTTGATGGTGTTTATTAGTATATGTTTAGAATTATTCGTTGATTGTGTACTCTTTCACGCTACTGTCACCTCCACAATTAATTATTATTTGAATTATGTGATTCATTATTATGAAAACAACTTACGACTCAACCTATTGATTACGACGCTGCATGTAAAAGTAAAAATAAAATAAAAAATATATATATTTTCCTCGCTCACACACTAAAAATTCTTATCAGTATACTATCAAATATGTATAAGTTATCATAAAATATTCAAATTTAAATTATAATTTAAAAAAAATATATGAAATTCAAAAAATTGATTCATCGCTATGATTACGAAGAGAGAAGAATTTGATATTTGTAAGATATTTTATTTTGATTTTTTAATTGTGAATTGGTGTATGCATATATGATCGAAAAAGGTCAAATAAAAAAGATAATAGATACAAACGATTAATCTTAAACAGTTATAATGGAGTGTGTTTTATCCAATATCCTATGGTCAATCTCAGCATATGTCACTCAACTTCAAATCTGCCTAAAGCTTGAGGAATAAAGTAATATATAAATCGAATAATCCATGAAATCGCCTCCGCCTCCTTCTCCGACTCCATCTTTGTCCCTTCCATGTGTTGTAGTATACGATACCTAGCTAGTTGCATTTGAATATATTGTTTATTGTTATATCCTAGAATAGTACTATACGACCCGCCTTTTCAAAAATCCAAACACAAGATGCCTAGATGCATGTTGAAAATTATTATTCAAACAAAGATGCTAATTGATATGCTTTATAGAATATTTATATATTAATAATAATACCATATACATGCAAAATGCCAAAACCATGTACAAATTGTGTTTTCCTTAAATTCCACATAAATGAATAATTGGTAACAATGAGAATATTAATTAATTGATCAAATCGAGATCGCCGCATCGATCGATCTCTCGACTCGTATATATATGCACACACAATATCGAACCGAGGTGCATGGCTAGACCCGAAAGCGATACCTCACAGCATATATAGTTTGCAAGCTATATATAATATATGTACATGTTAGGTTAAGCTCGATCGGACAAAAACTGTTTGAAAGGAGAAGAGAACAAAACTAGAGAAAAGTCATGACAAAGGTTTAGTTAAAGATTAAGAGATCCTACGTACTATTCTTGATTACACACATGTATAATTATTCAAACAAAGGCAGCTAGCTTATACAATTAAAGCCCAAATTCCAAGCCCTATAAATTGAGGCATGCATTTGACATTCTCATATCATTACCAACTCATCATTTTCGTCAGCAATATTACACACAATGAGTTCTCATAACTTTGTCGTCGCGGTAATAGTATTCATCGTCTCGATCGTGTTACTACTCAACGAGCCATGCCACGCTCAGCTCTCTTCGACTTTCTACGACGGCACATGTCCCAATGCGCTGGCCACAATCCGAACCTCGATCAGGACTGCAGTGTCCCGCGAGAGGAGGATGGCCGCGTCCCTTATCCGCCTCCACTTCCACGATTGCTTCGTTCAGGTCGAATATAAATTTAATCACCCAAAATTAATCAGTACTCTTTCCGAATCACAAGAATTTACACACTTTTCTTTTTTGACTGCCTTTTAAAAGTTTGCACACCTATAAACGATTTTTTTTATTTTTTATATAATTTTATTATTTAAATACTTATCTATTTACATTAATATCATTAATTTTTCATCTATATATTCCAACTATTTATGCACTACGTACGTACAACATGCATGCATATACATATATATATTCTACATCTGTCTCAACTATATATATATATGAATCGTGATTGTAGGGATGTGATGCGTCGATCTTACTGAACGACACTCCCACCTTCACCGGAGAACAAACGGCATTGCAAAACAACAACTCCGTGAGAGGCTTCAACGTGATCGAGTCGGCAAAGCGAGACGTGGAAGGCATATGTCCCGGAGTCGTCTCGTGCGCCGACGTGCTGGCGGTGGCGGCTCGCGACGCGTCGGTGGCGGTGGGAGGGCCGTCGTGGACGGTGAATCTCGGAAGAAGAGATTCCACCACCGCCAGCCGAGATCTGGCCACTAACAGCCTCCCTAGGTTCACTGATCCGCTTGATATACTTATAGCCGATTTTGGAGACTTGGGACTCAGCCCAAGGGACTTGGTTGCTTTGTCAGGTATATATGTATATCCATTCACAAAAGAATGAATCAATTTGTGTCAACCTTACTCTTTTTAGTCTTATATCAACAGTTCAATTAATAAAAAATGTTAAATTTTGAAATTTTGACAAAAAGTTAGAAGGTAAAATTGTAAATTGAAAAAAATAAATTAGAATAATTACAGTATTATTTTTTGAAAAGTTAGACTATGATATTTTGAATTGAATTGATACGAACTCAACTTAATCTAGATAAATTGAATTTTTATATAATATTAATTAAATATTTTTAAAAATTATAACTCAAAATATATTGTATGTTTTAAGGCTATGTTCGTTTGGAAACTGAAATGAACTGAATCAATTTGAACTGAATCTGAAATGAATTTTTTTAATAAATAAAAATAAAATTAGTAATAATTTTTATAAATGGTTAAATATTTTTTAAAAAGATATTAATAATATTCTAACATTACATAAAATAATTTTAAATTCGATTATTTATTTATTTTGAAACGAATTTAATGGAGCTGACGATCCGAACTGAAATGAACTAATCAATATTAACAATATTTACACTTGTTCATCATTTTCTTTCCTATATATAGGCTCCCACACCATAGGCCAAGCTCGATGTGCGACGTTCCGGGCGAGAATATACAGCAACGGGAGCGACATCGACCCCGGCTTCGCCACCACCCGTCGCCGTCAGTGCCCGGCCGCCAACGGCAACGGAAACAACAACCTTGCCCCGCTGGACCTCGTCACTCCTAACTCGTTCGACAACAACTACTTCCGCAACTTGGCTCAGAGGCGGGGCCTACTCCAGTCCGACCAAGTCCTCTTCAGCGGGGGGTCCACAGACAGCATCGTCAACGACTACATCAACAATCCTCGGACCTTTGCGTCTGATTTCGCTGCTGCCATGGTCCGAATGGGCGATATCGGGCCGAGGACGGGACAGGACGGGATCATAAGGACCACTTGTGGGGCCCCTAATTAACTAGTCCAAGATTTGGCGCGAGGAAAAAAAAACGTACACATACGTTAAATGTGTGTGTGTGTGTGTTGAGTTTCAATTGCAATTGTATGTTGTTGTATGTGTTGTTGTTATACATGTCAAAGTGTAATAAAAGAGTGCAAATTAATGTGTTTCAATTAGTTTTTGTGATAGGTGCTCGATTCATTTGCAGTTCTATGCTTGATTACTATTGTGAAACGTTAATATAAAAAAATGTGACTATTATTTTGAGACGGAAATAATAAAATAAATAACAATGTGACTAAGAATCGAATTGAAGAAAAAAATGTAATTATAACTTTGATTGAAATTAACAAATTCTGAATTTAAACAGTATGAACTAAAATTTAAATCTTATTATGGGGTCTCCACTACACATGTAAGAAACCGTGATGATAAGGTATCATGGAAAAACAATGATGATGACTTTAGCTTAGATATAAAAAATTTAAAAATACATTGCATTGCTTTGCATTGATTATACTCACTCTTTAAGAGTTACGGGAGTATTTTTAAAAACATTAAAAGTAAAAATGTTTTTTAAAACTAAGAGAAGTTTATTTAGTTCTTTTGGGCGTGACAATATGCGTGGAGTATTACTCGTTCGCGAGTGTAAATTAAAGTTGACAAACGGTAGAATATTTTTGAAAAGGAAATTCAGAACAATTAAAAATATGTAAATTACTAATTTACCCTCCTCATATGTAAATCCAAAAAAAACCAACGGGTTTACCCTTTGCCCTAAATCCATAAATCTTTCTGCTGCGATTCGAGGTATATGTACTGTATTTTTTGATTCTTCGTATCTTCGTAATTTTATCCAGTTACCTTCTTCTTCTGTTCGAGATCATATGCATATGCATCGACGTGGAATCTGGCAATAAATGCAGGTGGGTTTAGGGTTTAGACCAATAAATCTTGCTGTAAACACTAGTCAGGATCTGTTCATGGTTTGCAGATTTGCATTTTCTCTTTAGAGAAAATAAAACAGTAGAGTACATTGTGTTTTAGTCTGATCTTTTTATTTTTCTTATTATTTATTTTTTAGTTAATTTTATTTGGCGTATGTTATGAACAATCATGCCAGATTCAGCTCGAATTTAGCTCAAGAGTATTTTTTGATTCATTTTTTTTGGGTGTTCGACTTGTACAGATCGAGGGCCGAGTCTAATAATTGTGAAGAAAGGAATATGATGGGAATGCTTTTATATTTTTGGTAAACCCAGTATGCTTAATCGGACCATGAATACCAGAAATATGAACCAAACATTAGTCGAAGATTCGCAGCGATGACTTAACTAATCCACCAAAGCAAGCACGTAGGTTATTAACATTTTCTCTATCATGGAGAATGCGTCGGCTGGTGGGCTTCGTTTCCGAAGGATCCCCCGCCATTCACTTTCTAATTGCTTTCAGATGGACCCACTGGTGAGTTTGGTTTATGGTTTGCATTGTTCTCTGCTTCTTTTGAGTCAGCTGGTATGTTAGTTTATTTGCATCTCTATTTTGTTGTAGCTTGACGAAAACTTGGAGCAGTGGCCACATCTAAATGAGCTCGTCCAGAGCTATGGGGCTGACTGGGTTAAAGACGAGCACAAGTATGGGCACTATGAAAGTGTTGGTCCCATCACATTTCACAATCAGATATTTGAGGGCCGGGATACTGATATGGAAACAGGTTAGTAGAGAAAGGCAATGCTATTTTAGGAAATATTCAAAGTAAAAATGGTTAAGGTTATATGTATTGCTCGTTGCCTGGGACGATGTTGGGATCTTTGTCAGCATATTGAAGTTTATTAGCATTTGTTCCACACAAATAAAAGACTTTATCTTGATTTCCATGATGTCCTTGTGATAAATTCCCTCCTTCCTATGATATGAGTGGGTGTTCCATCTGGACACAATCAGGAAATTCTCCTTTTATGGGAATACCCTTTGACTAAACGGTACTATGCAGAAATGGAGCTGGCAAATGCCAGAAGGAACAAGGTACACGATTCAACTGAAGAAGAAATCGCGTCTACAACTGGGGATCATTTTTCAGGATCAAACTTTTATGATCCATCTAGATCAGAGACTTCAAAGCACTGTGTATGTTACCCCACTTCTTTTTTACCCACAATCTTTCTCGGTAACATCCCTTTCATGTTTGGCTTGCAATCTTGCAGCATTTTGGAGAATCTCCTCTGCCCGCGTATGAACCTGTTTTCGATTGGGATAACGAGAGATCAACAATATTTGGTCATAGAATCCCTGCTGCTAACATATTTCAAAACACCAGGTATCACCAACTTAATGTGTGGGTGCCTGTATGAGTTTCACACTTTCACCCATTTATCTATTCCGCTGATTCTTATCTCCCTTCTTTTTCTTGTTTCGCTGTCGGACTTTTGATACATCAGTTTGTTGTTGTAGTGGTCTGAGGATTGCAGTGAAAGTGTTATCCTTGTCATTTCAAGCTGGGATTGTCGGTGAGTTTGTACTTTCCCAATTCTTAAGCTATTTTTTTGGACTTAGGGCTATTTGCACTTCCAGTTATTTCTGAAGCTGAATTACTTAAGTTTTCTTGTAGAGCCATTTTATGGCACAATTTGTTTATATAATAGGGAGAGAAGGGAAAAGCTTTCGGAAGATTTCATTTTCCGCATGTTACCATCGGAAATGCAAGATGTAAGCAAATTAATATCACTATCTCTATCCAATTGAATTACAACTTGTTTGATATTTTATTTTTGTTGTGTGTTCATTCCCAGTCAAGCGATTCTGCTGAGGCGCGTGGAATTTTCAGGGTTGATGTCCCATCCGCATCAGTGTGTTTGCTGATTCAGTTAGAAAAACCTGCTACTGAAGAAGGAGGAGTGACCTCATCTGTTTATTCACGAAAAGAGCCAGTGAGCACCGCCACATCAACTCACTATTGTCACTATTTAATAAGTTGATTCAAATAAAGAGAGCTCGAAGTAGTGATATTAATTGTGTTTCCCTTGTTATAATTGTTATATTTTTATTTGTCCAGAAGCATGTTAAATGAACACACAATGTTTTTTCATTCTTTCTGAACTCTCAATTTTCTCAATGGATAAACAGGTTTATCTTACGGAGAGAGAGAAACAAAAGCTGCAAGTCTGGTCCAGGATCATGCCTTATAGAGAGCCATTTGCCTGGGCAATCATCCCACTTTTTGATAGTGGCGTTACTTCTACTTCTGGAGGGTCTGCGTCCCCCAGCAGTCCACTTATTACTAGCATTTCAAGTTCAATTCATGAAGGTGCTGCTGAACCAGTTGCGAAGATCACAATGGATGGGAAGCTTGGGTATTCTGGCGGAAACTCTGTTGTAGTTGAAGTGTCAAATCTGAGCAAAGTTAAAGAAGGATATACTGAAGAGTCACTCCTGGTTAAGTCCAATTCACACTACTTTACCATGTCTTAATTGAAAATTCCATTTTTGTATTTTACCATCTCTTAATTTTTATTCAGAAAAAAATAACTGAGAAATCATATTATGCTGCATGAAATTAGTTTTTAGTCCAGAAAACCAACGTCCCACCTTCTTCCTTGATATTCCGATCATCTGATATTCCTGTATGTTTCTCATCAAATTTAATTTCTCTTATTATTAGGATCCTAAGCGAAAGATTCATAAACCCGTGAAGGGTATCTTAAGATTGGAGATCGAAAAGCTGCAATCTGGTGTAGTTGATTCTGATAAATCTTTTGACAACAGAAGTACAAACAGTGATTTGGCGGGCAATCATAATGGGTCTGAAACTACCTTCACTAAATGTCCTAGTTACAGAACCGATGGACGGCAGAACACTGATTTGGGTTCACTTTCCTCTGATAGAATAGAGCTGGATCGGAATGGATCAATAACTCGTGGCTTGGTGGATAGTGCCTCTACTGATGTAAGTATACGTACATTACCTTTTCATAGAGAACTACTGTGATTTGTGACACATTCATGTGAGTCGCTGCAAACCTCATGAACCGATCTAAGTATGGAGGATACTGCTCTTTTGTGGTTGTCGAGAGAAAGAAAATAAAAGTATTTGTACTTCAAATATCATATACAAATTTTGTTTTATATAATTTGTTCATTATCATTTTCTTTTATAGTTTGGCTTTCTGAGGTTGACCCTATATTTGTTTGAACAGTTCCAGGCCTTTGACTTTCGGATAACTTCGAGGAATGAGCCTTACTTGCAGCTTTTCCATTGCCTATATGTGTATCCGCTGAGTGTTAGCATGAGCAGAAAAAGAAATTTGTTTATACGTGTTGAACTGAGAAAGGATGATGGAGACATCCGCAGAGCCCCATTAGAGGTACATTTATACTACATGCTGGTGAAGCAGATTGATTGGTTACATATGATGTGTAATCTGTAATGGTTATTTCCCAGGCAATGCATCCAAGGGAACCAGGCTCTGCACCCCAGAAATTGGCTTATACTCAAGTTGCTGTTGGAGCAAGGGTTGCCTCCTACCATGATGAACTTAAAGTTTCATTGCCTGCCATTTGGACCCCGATGCACCACCTTTTATTCACTTTCTTTCATGTTGATCTCCAAACTAAAATTGAAGCTCCAAAACCTGTAAGTGTTATGAATTCCATTACGCTTCAGGAACCATACTTACCTCTCACCACTCTTCTATATTTTTAGAGTAACCCCAGCTGATCAAGTTATATTTTAATTATCTCCTGTTTCAGTATTTCGCTCCTTTGCTTTATCTCATCTCTTGGAAATAATTTGTGTTTAACTTACGTTGTCATGCTTTCTAATTCGAAGCTACTTTGGCCATTTATTGCAGGTCGTTGTGGGATATGCTTCACTTCCTTTATCCACTCATGCACAGTAAGTAATTGTCTATTTCCTGGTTCTCATTTATATCGTTTAACGAAGAGTGTATCTTTCGTGGTGCTAAAAATGCTGCTACTCTATTTTATATGGTAATAGATCGTTGTCATATAACTGATGTATAAGCACATGTGAGAACTTGATGCGAACTGGTGAACCTGAATAATTACAAACACTTGAATAAGTTTGTTTAGTCTGTACACACGATGAATGGATAACCTTATATTTCAATGTATATTGCAGGTTGAAATCAGAGATTACATTACCCCTAATGAAAGAGTTGGTTCCTCACTATCTTCAAGATAGCAGGGTATGCTGACAAAAAAACTTGAATATGTATACCCTTGTCAGTAATTGGTCTTATCCTATTCGTAGTGGTATGATTTCTCAGCATCTTTTATTTTCTTTGCAGGAGAGGGTGGAGTACTTGGAGGATGGAAAAAATGTATTTAGACTGCGATTACGATTGTGTTCATCATTGTACCCAATAAGTGAGCGGATTAGAGACTTCTTCCTTGAGTATGATAGGCACATTCTTCGAACAAGCCCTCCTTGGGGTTCTGAACTTCTTGAGGTTTAATGTGTGATTCTGATGCTCAATTTTCTCTTTGAAAAATGGCAACTTCATTTATTTTATTTTAAGTCAGATAGTGAGTTGACATGTTTTTCTACTATTACGACTCTAAACCCTTGATTAATATCCTTCATTACTATGACTCTTGAAATCTGCACCAATATACTCTAGCTAGTTATATTCTTTAGGGAACATTGACTAGCTGCATGAAACTATGTAAAATAACTTCTCTTCACATTCTTGTCCAGATCATCATGATATATCATAGAATCCTTTGTTCATAGTTTGTTGGATTTGTTTTATGTTATTTTAATATGTGAACTATTCCAACTTTTATTTTAGGCAATCAACAGTCTGAAGAATGTTGATTCGACAGCTTTGCTTCAGTTTCTTCAGCCAATCTTAAACATGCTTCTCCATCTCATTGGTAATGGCGGGGAGACTCTACAGGTGAATAGATTTAACATAAACTCTATCCTCCATTGTCTTTAGGCTTTACTCATTTCCTCGTTGTGTTTTCTTTTGGCCTCTCAAATTAATTTTGGTTGCATATTGTCGTATCATGTTCTTCCCCATTCAGGTTGCAGCTTTCAGAGCCATGGTTAATATTTTAACACGGTATGATAAATAATATACTTATAATATATAAATTGTTGAACCTTATTTTGAGTTTTTGGTGTTTTTCTTATGTCTACATAAATGGTCAGCTTATGAACCTATTGCATCGATCTATTAATTATGTACTGTCGTCTTTCAGCCTTTTGTTAATGTAGTGTTTTGTTCCATAGCGTGCAGCAAGAATCAGTTGATGATGGTGAAAGAAACATTTTCCTGGTGAACTATGTTGACTTTGCTTTTGATGATTTTGGGGGCCGTCAACCACCAGTGTACCCTGGTTTATCAACGGTTTGGGGAAGTTTGGCCCGCAGCAAGGTACTGGGATTCTTTTTGCGCTTGCTTCGCATAAAAATGTCTTTGAAATAAACTAGGTTGACGAAAGTAAAAATTTATGTTGGTAAGTCTATCCATATGAGAGATGTTCGACACGGCGATATCAAATGTTTATCCTGTATTACTCCCAGATATATATCTGTTATCAATTTGTGGTATGTGCATGCATCAATGGGGTATCTTTGATTGCTCATAAATCCTTAAAACATTACTCCCTCCTTCCTGAGGTAAGGGTTACGGAAAGTTGTTGGGGGAAAATTAAGGAATAATGTATTTTATTATGTAAAGTAGGTTTCTATGGTTGTAATTATTTGATGTAATTAATTGTGTGGTTGTAAATGATTTGTAACCCTTGGAGTGAGACGGATGGAGTGACATTTTACCTGCAACCGTGGGTGGGAATCCGGTCACCCGATATTTGAACCACTTACCAATAATTGATCCTTTTTTACGGGGTTTTCTGCCCGGTTGACATACATTGTCTTGGTTATAAAATCAATAACTTATGATATGTGATGGTTCTAATTGCTGTATTTTTTCGTCTCAATGATTTTGAATCATAGGCCAAAGGTTATCGTGTTGGGCCTGTTTACGATGATGTATTGGCGATGGCTTGGTTTTTCCTTGAACTCATTGTCAAATCCGTAGCATTGGAGCAGACTCGGTTATTCTATCACAGCCTGCCATCAGGTAAATGCTTTTCAGAAAGCAATGCGCCTTTCAATGTTTCTGTTTCTGTGACCTTTGAATTTTAATTATTCAGTTCCTTATTTTTCAAGAACAATGATCAGTAACCCGGTGGTCCCAACTTTTAGGTATTGATTTAAAAGGTGCTTTCAGAATATTGAAGATAGTTATTTGTGTAGTCTGAATCGCTGAATCCTTGTAGAAATATAATTTTTTGGTAGTATTCATAGGCAATGACAAGGTATAGGTCATTATGCAACTTTATTAAAGTGGCACTATGCTTTGTATTTATTTAGGGATGCCTCATCCCTAATTTTGTTGTAAAATTTATGTTTCTCATAAAAAAATGATGGAAGTGAAATTCACTTGAAAGGTTGTATATATTGAAGTAGCAACCAAAATCCAACTAATAGGGTCAAGATCATGATATGCAAAATTAATAGAGTATTTAGCAATGTCGGCTTATTGAGTATCCTTCAAAAGATGACTGTCATAATTCTTGCGTTAATTTTTACATTTCTTTTTCATTTTGTTTTGCAGGGGAAGATGTTCCTCCGATGCAGCTGAAAGAAGGTGTCTTTAGGTGTATTATGCAATTGTATGATTGTCTGTTAACAGAAGTTCACGAGCGTTGCAAAAAGGGTCTTGGCCTGGCCAAGTATTTAAACAGTAGTCTGGCCTTCTTTTGTTATGATCTTCTGTCTACAGTAGAGCCTCGGCAAGTCTTTGAACTGGTATGGTTACTAAAAGTTATTGTGGTGGTACTTTGATTTCCTTCGAGCAATTTAATCATATGTTATGCTTCTTATTAAGAATTCTTTTCATTTTCTGTTCTATTCGGTTTGGACGGGAATATATAAAAAACACAAGTTTCATTTCATATAACACTACTTTAAAAAACGCAGTTGCCTTTTGAGTTTGATAATTGATTTATGTTCTTTTCTTATGCCTGACAATAATTTTACCAGCATTTCAGGTTTATTATGTTTTTTTCCTATTAAATTAAAATTTTATATTAGTTTAATGTATCCATTTTGAGTTGAGCTTGGGCAATATTAAATATTTGAGGTGTGGGTTTACTATAATGTTCATGTTTCAAGATTTGTTATTTTAACTTGGCTTTTCGCTTTACTATTTAAGTTTTTTTTTTTTAAAATTAAATGGTTTTTGGTAATTAAAAAAACACCTTATCCAACTAGTTGCCAGGTCACCGACTTGACAACACCTAAAATTTTCCGAAACACTCCCTTTGTTGTTTTTTTACTGCTTTTAGGGTTATTGTATATCATAATTTATGTTGTTTTTCCCATTATTTGTTGTATGGGGCAACATGATTGATGAGCAAGAGGTGGGTGCAATGATTGTGCAAAAACTGTATTTTTCCTTTCTACATTGGTATGCATTGACAAAAAAAATCAATAAGCTTTGCTCTTTTGAGTAGTGTTAATATCTAATGCCCTCAAGAGAAGAGTCGTGATGTTATATTGCGATAGTAAAGCGATTGGTGCATTTAAGATTGTTTTATGTATTCAACTGTTTTATGTTGTTTTACAGGTGTCTTTGTACCTTGACAAGTTCTCTGGGGTGTGTCAGTCTGTCCTCCATGACTGCAAGCTTACATTCTTGCAAATTTTATGTGATCACGATCTATTTGTGGAAATGCCTGGGAGAGACCCATCTGATAGGTAAAATCTGAAAATTCAATTATATTGCTCTTGTGAGCGTGATTGCTCTTAAAAAGTGATACCTGATGGACTCACATCTCCACCATGATGGGATTTAGGGAACCTTTATAATATTCTGAACAACATAATGTGTCAATATTGTAAAATTTTCCTCCTGGATATGCAAGGAGTTGTTTCTAGAAGTTTTTCCTGGAATCATCTTCATACGGAGTACTATTTTTAGTTTGCATACAGACATACAAGATATAGACTACAGAGTAATTTGGTAGAAGAATTTTGAATATGTAAAACATTAAAAAAGGGGGAGTAAAATCAGAGAAAATAAAGTGGAAAGTAAAAAAAAAAATTCAGTCTCTTGACATGTGCGTCGATTAACAGTTTGATAATGCTCATTTTCTTGTGTATAGTCAAATGGTTTAAGTAATAATTCTTTTATTACAGAAACTATCTTTCATCTATTCTTATACAAGAGATTTTCCTCACATGGGACCACGAGGATCTATCAATGCGGGCGAAGGTGAGTGCAATTGCGAGACAAGTGTTCTAAAGTGATTTTTTTTATCACTGTAACTTTCTCCTTTTTAGTGGATCTCAAAGTTTGATATCTTCATTTAACTGACATGTAGGCAGCTAGAATTTTGGTGGTTCTATTGTGCAAGCATGAGTTTGATGTTCGTTACCAAAAGATGGAAGATAAACTTTATATAGCTCAATTATACTTCCCTCTCGTGGGCCAGGTGTGTAACTTATTTCTGCAGCTCTTGTTATGTATAATTTTGTTACAGGTTTATACTGTTGATATTTTTTTTCACGAAATTCAGCTCTGGAAATAGGACTTTTTTCGCTGCCAACATATGCTATAGTCTGCTTGAATCGCTTGATAATATGAAGCCATCTGCCAATATACCCATTGTCTGCCGACATGTCACACAAGATCATTGTTGATTGCATTTGCCGTCTGTTTGTTGCATTAATCGTTTTATATTTGCATTTTCTGCAGGTTCTAGATGAAATGCCCGTCTTCTACAATTTGAGTTCAAGCGAAAAGCGTGAGGTCCTGATTTGTATTTTGCAAATCATACGCAATTTGGACGATGCCTCTCTTATCAAAGCTTGGCAGCAAAGCATTGCTCGTACCAGATTATTTTTTAAACTCTTGGAGGAATCTCTCGTTCATTTTGAGGTATAGCTTAGTATTGTTTTTAATCTTTCGTTAATTTTTAGACTACATCTATAAAATAAGGATTCGAATTTCCAAGCTTGGTAAAGTTGACTTTAATCACTTCACTGCCACTCTAAATTTAGCGACTGTTAAATATGATGTTCCCTTATATGGGTAGTTTTTGGCTTTTTTTTACATATAATTATTATTCGACTGGTCAGTATATCTAATTCTATACTAATGGCATGTGGCATGGTGAGCAGCACGGGAAGCCTGATGATAGTGTGCTTATGGGTAGTAGTTCTCGAAGTCCTTTAGGTGATAAGCCTTTCTCCTCGAAGTATTCCGATAGATTGTCTCCTGCAATTAATCATTATCTTATGGAGGCCGCACGGCAAGAAGTTGGAGTATGTTATACAAAATAATTTTGGTCGTTTTTTGTGTTTACACTCGTAAAGTTAGTAATTATTTAAAGAGCTTAATTGATGCATACTCAGGGAACACCTGAGAATGGGTATCTGTGGCAAAGAGTCAATTCCCAGCTAAGCTCTCCTAGTCAGCCGTACTCATTGAGAGAGGCTCTTGCTCAGGCCCAATCTTCGAGAATTGGAGCTTCAGCCCAAGCATTAAGGGAATCTTTGCATCCAATATTGAGGCAAAAATTGGTATGGCCTTAGATAGCAGTACCTAGTGAATTGCAAATATTTATCATCTCTTTTTATTATCATGATTGCACAGAATAGTTTTCTTATTCCAATCAATCTAATATTGTTTTAGGAACTTTGGGAGGAAAACCTGAGTGCTGCTGTCAATCTTCAAGTTTTGGAAGTAACTGAGAAATTCTCTGGTGCTGTAGCATCCCACACCATAGCCTCGGATTATGGAAAACTTGATTGCATTACCTCTATATTGATGACATTCTTCTCGCACAGTCAACCTATGGCTTTCTGGAAAGTTCTCTTCCCAGTGTTTAATAGTGTCTTTGAGCTTCATGGAGCAACACTAATGGCAAGGGAGAATGATCGTTTTTTAAAGCAAATTACTTTCCATCTTCTTCGGCTTGCCGTTTTCAGAAATGAGAATATTCGGAAGAGGGCTGTTATTGGGCTTCAGATACTTGTTCGGGTAGGCTTGTCATTTTACCTAGCTCAATTATTGTCATCTTTTTATATCTTATTTCATGCACACAAATATTAACTATTTGCATTTTCTTTTACTCATAAAAAATATTTGCATTTTCCAGAGTTCTTTCTCATACTTTAGGCAGGCAGCAAGATTGCGAGTTGTCCTAACAATTACGTTGTCAGAGTTGATGTCCGAAGTGCAAGTTACACATATGAAATCTGATGGAACTCTGGAAGAAAGTGGCGAAGCACGTCGTCTCCGGAAGTCTTTGGAGGAAATGGCGGATGAATCTAAGAGCTTAACTATACTCAAAGAGTGTGGTCTTCCAGAAAAGACTTTTATCATCAGTAGTGAAAATTCGTCGGAGAACTGTTGCTCATGGCCACAAATTAAAGACCTTTCCGACAGTCTTATTTTAGCTCTTGATGCCAGTCTTGAACACGCACTTCTGGTATATCCTGACAACCCAAATCGTCACTACTTTTAATTATTCGGAAATAGGACTTCTTTTGAAAAATACTAGGGACACTTTTTTTCAGGCCTCTGTCATGACGCTGGATAGGTATGCAGCTGCCGAGAGCTTTTACAAACTTGCAATGGCATTCGCTCCAGTTCCAGATCTACACATAATGTGGTTACTGCATCTATGTGATGCGCATCAGGAGATGCAGTCTTGGGCGGAAGCAGCACAGTGTGCTGTTGCTGTTGCTGGTGTAGTGATGCAGGTAAGTTAACTTCTGCCCTTATATAAAACAAGTAGGAACAAAAGTCAAGGTACCTTCATCCACGTCTGACTTTTAGTTTAGTTTTAAAGTAATATAATTTGATCTCAGTCTCCATTTTCTGTTTGGGGCATAAATTACCCCTAAGAAATATTGATTGGATTTTACACTGAATCTTGAATGCAATTTCTTGTCTTCCATTTTTCAGGCTCTTGTTAATAGGAATGATGGAGTATGGAGTTCCGAGCATGTATGTGCATTGCGTAAAATATGCCCCATGGTCAGCGGTGAGATCACTTGTGAGGCCGAGGTAGAAGGATACGGTTCTTCAAAACTCACTGTGGACTCGGCTGTTAAATACCTTCAACTTGCAAACAAGCTTTTTTCCCAAGCCGAGCTCCACCATTTCTGTGCCAGTATCCTAGAACTAGTTATTCCAGTTTACAAGAGCAGACGAGCATACGGACAGCTGGCGAAGAGCCACACACTGCTGACCAATATCTACGAGTCCATCCTCGAGCAGGAATCAAGCCCCATACCTTTTGCAGATGCCACATATTACAGGGTGGGATTCTACGGTGAGAAATTCGGGAAGCTCGACAGGAAGGAGTATGTTTATAGAGAGGCTCGTGATGTGAGGTTGGGCGATATAATGGAGAAACTCAGTCATATATACGAGCCGGGAATAATGGACGGTATCGGTAGTACAACAACATTGCACGTCATCCCAGACTCCAGGCAGGTGAAAGATGACGAACTTCAACCAGACGTTTGCTACTTGCAGATAACAGCCGTCGATCCTGTTATGGAGGATGAGGATCTGGGAAGCAGACGAGAGAGAATATTCTCGCTTTCTACAGGGGGGAGTGTTCGTGCACGGGTCTTCGACAGATTCTTGTTCGATACCCCTTTCACGAAAAACGGCAAGAATCAGGGAGGGCTGGAAGACCAATGGAAGCGACGTACAGTAGTACAAACCGAGGGCTCGTTCCCAGCCCTCGTGAATCGACTCCTGGTGATCAAATCGGAATCGCTCGAGTTCTCCCCAGTGGAGAATGCAATCGGGATGATCGAGACTCGGACAGCAGCACTGAGGAACGAACTCGAAGAGCCTCGCAGCAGCTCGGAAGGCGATCAACTCCCACGTCTACAGAGCCTGCAGAGGATACTCCAAGGCTCCGTCGCTGTTCAAGTCAGTTAACAAACATCCTTTGATTTTGTTTATACTGTATGTGTTTATATGTTAATACACTAACTAATCTCTCTCTCTCGACTTTACAGGTGAACAGCGGAGTCCTGAGTGTTTGTACAGCATTCCTTTCCGGAGAACCAGCAACGAGGTTGAGGTCCCAGGAGTTGCAGCAACTGATTGCTGCATTGCTCGAGTTTATGGCTGTTTGTAAGCGTGCTATCCGTGTTCACTTCCGTTTGATCGTCGAGGAAGATCAGGAATTTCACACGCAGCTCGTTAATGGGTTTCAGTCACTGACTGCAGAGTTGTCTCATTACATCCCAGCTATTCTTTCAGAACTTTGACCCGTTATGATTCGTGTGTTTGTGTCTGTATGTGTGTGTTTGTAATTAGGAGAGGAGTAGCAGCATTGTTCGCTCTAATTTGTTTGTATCTTGTCTTCTAATGTTACAAGGAACGATTAAATTTTTTCCCACCGACTGTAATTGTATGTACCATGTGTGTTTTATGTAGCAGCATTTCCTAGTTTCGAATGTCATTTCGTTAGTGAAGACATAGTTTCTTGATGAAAATACTTTGTCATGGACAAGAGGAAATTGTAGTTAGTGTTGAACAGCTAAAAAGAGGTTGGTAACTCGAATAAAACATCTATGGTATGAAAAAATATGTGAAATTTCGAAAACAATAGTACAAAATAATTGTTTATAATTAAATACTTTAGAGTATTATCAAATTATAAGAAATGGTAGTATTTCGAAATTATTTTTTCTTATTACACGTTAGTATTAAAGTATTATAGTAATTTTTTTATAATTATAAAATTAGTAATATCTTGATTAATAAAAAATGTAAAAAAAAATTAATTTTAAAATATATTTTATGGAGTGTTAATTATATATTAATAAACCAAAATACTTTTTTTTCTTCAAAAAATAAATTGAAAAAATTATACTTATCCAATTATTTTACATTTTGTTTTAAATTTGATTTTAAATTAAGTAAATATATTTAATTTAAAAATATTATTTTAATCCTTTGCCAAAGTTCATTTTTTTAAGGTGGAGGGAAAAAATAAAAAGGTTCAAAATATTTGCAAGTACAATTGAAACTTGATCTTTCACTATGTAAGTGTACTATATTGGAAAAAAGAAATTAAAACCTGAAGTAATTGATGAACTATTTTAATTTGAACAAAATAAAACACAATTCTTATGACGTTTGTCGTCTTGTTTATCTGTGATCATTAATTAATATTTTGTTGTTTTGATTACGCTTATTAATTTGTCGATTTGTGATCATATATTAATATTTTTGTCATTTTTATTACGTTTATCGTTATGTTAATATGAAATTATATATATTAAAAAAACAATAATTAAAACTTAAAGCAATTAATGAACTATATTTGTTTGAACAAAATGAAATTGTCGTTTTATGATGCATGTCGCCTTGTTAACCTGTGATCATATATTCATGTTTTTGTCGTTTTCATTACGATTGTAGATTTATGGATATGTGATCATATATTAACATATTTGATGTTTTTATCACTTTTGTCGCTCTTTCGACGTGTGATTATAAATATATATATATATTGAAAAAATAAATTAAAACCCTATTCTTATTATTTTCTCGGTATCATAAAGAGCCATTACTGAATTTATTATTTTCTCGGTATCATAAAGAGCCATTACTGAACTATCTTCGTTTGAATAAAATGAAACGTTGTTTTTGTGATGTTGATCGCTTTGTGAATCTGTGATCATATATTAATATTTTTATTATTTTAATTACGTTTGTCGATTTGTTGATATTTGATCACATATTAATTTTTTTTTGTTTTTTTATTAAATTTGTCGCTATGTCAATATGTTATTAAATTCTAGTAATATTTTTTTTCGTTAATTCTCAATATATTGATATAATATATTTAAATAACTAAGTACGTAGTATGTTGTTGAATATTAATTAATATTTTGTTGTTTTTATTACGCTTGTTGATTTGTCGATTTGTGATCATATATTAATATTTTTGTCGTTTTTATTACGTTTATCGCTATGTTATATATTGGAAAAATAATAATTAAAACTTAAAGCAATTAATTAACTATCTTCGTTTGAACAAAATGAAACGTCGTTTTATGACGCATGTCGCCTTATTAACATGTGAATATTAATATTTTTGTCATTTTCATTACGCTTGTAGATTTGTCGATATGTGATTATATATTAACATATTTGATGTTTTTATTAATTTTATCGCTCTTTCGACGTGTGATTATATTTATATTGAAAAAATAAATTAAACTCTATTCTTATTATTTTCTCGGAATCACAAGGAGTCATTACTAAACTAGTATCTTTGTTTGAACAAAATGAAACGTCGTTTTTTGATGTTGGCCGCTTTGTTAACCTATGATCATATATTAATTATTTTTGTCGTTTTGATTATGCTTGTCGATTTGTCGATATTTGATCACATGCTAATTTTTTTTTATTAAATTTTTGCTATGTCAATATGTGATTAAATACTAGTAATATTTTTTTTTATTAACTTTCAATATACCTAGATAATATATTTAAATAACTAAGTAATTAATGTATGTTGTTGAATAGTAAGCACTAACAATCCTACTAAGAACTCAATGTGCTACATGCTAAAGTAATATATACTATATATATATATATATATATATATATATATATATATATATATATATATATATATATATATATATTATACTTGGAAATCACATTATTTCATAACAATTTAAAAAGGAAAATTAGAAATATTTGCTGTATAAGAATATTCCTCTATAAAAGAAAATTCATTCTCAATAACATCTCGAAACCTATAATGGTAAAAAACAACTGGTTTACAAAAAAACCATCTATTTAATTGTCCGAATGAATTTAAGAATTTATTAATTCAGTAATTAATTAATGTCGCCTACCAAAGTCCTCCTATTTATCCTAATTAGTTACCAATAAACAGACACGTGTCCCCGGAATTAAAACACACTTATCCCTACTATTAAATCCTACTAATTGCGAGGTTAGCAACATTTCACAGCTGTATCTTTTTATTACGTAATAATGACGTATGCAATCACTTTACAATTAAAATTAAATCCCATCTAATCTAATACGATTATTGAAATCATTAAAATAAAAATAAAAATAAAAATAATCATTATTATTCTTTAAATGGAAATGAATCAATTAGGTTTGCTATTTCAAAAATAAATAAATTTACGTGGATACAGGTGTGAAGATTGATAAAAACATGAATAATGCTAATTACCAATAAATTATTTCCAAATTATGAATTATGCACTGAATTATTATTTCAGCAATCTAAATATTACTATTAAAAAAATAAAAAAAATAAAAGGAAAATAAGCAATAAATGAGCTACGTGGCAGGTCGAGGCCCCATAACAGATTATTTTTATTCCGGAAAGTGACAGTTGTGCCATGTTGGCACCAGATAATCTCGGCCGTTGGATAAAGATCAGATCGTACGGCGGATGTGACGGTTCGAGTGCGAGAGAGGAATCAATGCCGTTCACCCCGGCTCTGCAGTAGGTTTCGCGTGAGAATAAGAAGCAACAGATTTATAGTATAAGAGAGAGAGTGTATAGAGAGAGAAAGTGGAGAGAGAGGGAGTGCGTGTAGAAAAAACCTTTCAGTGTGTGTGAATCTCGTTCGTTCATTTTCGCAGTCCCTTCAAATTCCATTCGGAAAAGCTTCCTTCACTGTGAAAATGGCGGAAATCCATTGAGTTACGGCGATGGATAAGAACATCGATTTGCGAAGAACAACAGCTATTTCAACCGTCAACGGATTGCCGAGAAGAAATCAGAGAGTCGCCTCTCTCAGAGATTCCGCCGGTGATTTTTCTGAATCCAGATTATTAATATTATTATTATTTTGATTACTGATTCCGATAGGCGATACAATCATTTCTGGCTGCGGTTAATCTCTGTAATCAATTGTTGTTGTTTTTGTTGCAGACGACGATAAGCAGATGGAATTGAAGGAGACGTTGAAGATAAGAGATCGAGAGCAGTTTAAGAAGAAGGACAGGGATCGGGATTTTCCAAAGAGGAGAAGAGTGGATTATAACAGGATTACGCACGCGAGCGATGAAGAGTACTTCGAAGAGGAAGAAGATGAGACGAGGACGAGTCAACCGCGTCAGGGATTCCGTACTCACCGGTCGTCTCCGGTGCTCAGAGACGCCGTCGACGAGGTGCTCGGCGTGCCTATACCCCGGCGAGCTCGCTCTGGTATGTAATGGCACTTTAGGAGTATTTTTCATCATATTGCTTTTGTTAATCGTCGTTGCTTCTCTTTTAGCGTCATCGAAGAAATTACACGAGTACCAGAATTCAGGCAGCGGTGACCAGAAATCTATTCCGTCACCAGATACCGGGAGTCCGATTGGTTCCGGCAGCGCGTCTCCGCTTAGCTCTGGTGCTTCAATGAAAAAGAAGATGGTTAGATTCAGATTAATTTTTCACTCTCCTTTTTTTCCGTTAACATGTGCTATACGATATTCTGACTGAATGGATTTGTGAATTGACAGAAACCCGTAGAGCCGGGAACACGTGTTTCGAGTTGTGCACTTAATTCAAAGCCGTCTTCACTGATTCAAAATGATATCGAGATCGAGGTCGCTGAAGCTCTGTTCGATCTGATGACCCAATCTCATTCACAATCCCAGCCTTCCAACAAAGAATCGATAATTTATAGGGATGGCACAAATACTGCCGATGAAGGTAAATTTAATTTACTAATGTTTTTTACTGGACAGTTGTTTGCAGAGCTAATTTAATTTGTAATTTAATATTGTGTGTTACAGAGTTGAAGAGGTTAAAAGCTGAGCGTGGTAAAGTTGAGAGCGACGCGTTTAAAGATCGGAATGAGGAATCAGTAAAAGCGAACTCTGAAACAATTTTGTTTGAATCGATGAATAATAATAAAGGAGGAGAGAAAGAGAAAGTTAGGGATGAGCCAGCTCAAGAATCAGTGAGGGGAGATGGGTTTGTGGATAGAGGGAAAGTGGGGTCTCTGAAAGAGAGTGAATCATCACCATGTGTTAAAAGGAATGCTTGTGATATTCAGGATCCGACATTGACAAAAGCGTGAGCATCCCCATTTTTTTATTTCCATGTTTATTACTCCATTAATTTGGAGCAATTTTTTCTCCCTTCTCTATTAGTAATATTTATGGTGGTGGTATCAGGAATTATGCAGCAAGTGTGGTTGAGCCTAATAAAAAGAAGGAATCCCGGGCACCGATTGATTTGATGGTGAGTACATCGTAAAACAGTTGTTACTTCATTTGGTTTACATTTACTTTCTTTTACCTAAAATGGATGTGTTGGCGACAGGAACTTCCATCTTTGCCATCATCCCCGGATAGAGATACATTGCCTGATCCAAAAGTTACGATTCGAGATGTACAAAAGGCATGATGATATTTTGAAAGAAATTATTTGTACTTTTTTTTGTTTTTTGCATTTGGATTGAATCTCTATTGCTAATTTATTCTGGTGCAGAAGAGTGAAATTACTCCTAAGATTGGAGTAAGTAGTGATTCTCAATTGCCAATCCTCAACTTGGATAAGAAGCGTAGGCACAATGGCATCTCAAGTGTCGGCGACAGTACTTTCCAACAACCGCAGGGTCGGAAAGAGCCCAATATTCAATGTAAAAGGCCCTCTCTAAAAACATGAAGTTGACCTTTGCCCATTGTTTTAGCTAATTCATATAACTTTCTGTTCTTTTACAGCTCCAGCTTCCTACTTGTCTTTCCCTATTGGTATGGGTGGCTGGCCCTGTGTTCTTCCTCATCCGGGGTGTGTATTGTAAAAAATCACTCTTCTTTTGTTTTATTCTGTTTATTTAATTGATGAATGCCCACTGCTAAAACAAGTTATATCTTATCAGATATATGTCGGCACTTGGTGGCAGATCTTCAATGACAATGCAGGTGTATATCCTTCTGTTTCTTCTTTTACATTGATTTGTTTCGGATTTTTTATTGATTTGTTTTTTCTTATTAACTTCCCAATGTACAGCCCCCTCAATTTAAATTTGTAAAACCTCGAACCAAGAGATGCACAACACATAGGCTCGTTGCCGACAACATTCATCGTCACCAACAACTCGTGACCAAGTCTCTATCATCGTCATCTGGGCCCACTACTAGTGCTGGTGTTGCTACTTTGTATGGGACCAAGCCATTGAGCTTAAAATCGACAGTACCAATACAGAGGCTCGCTACTGGAAAAGATAAAAGGTCGAATGTTGCTGCTGCTGCTGCTGCTGGTGCAGATGTTAATCCCACAACAGGTGGCAACTCCATGCTTCTTCAACAGGCTTCGAATCAAGCCCCGTCTCATAACTTTGTGGTAATTTTTCTGTGCCCTTCATCACAGTTACAACAGTAAATAATTGAATACTAAAAAAACACCCATTGGTATTGGCTAGTTTCGAAAATTTACTTTTTAAATTTAATTGATAAATGGGGGCTAATTTGTAATATTTAGAATAGTGACTTTTTTCTTCTAATTAGGCTAAACTTGGGGTACTTTTAGGTAAGTTTGTGTGCCTTCATATTTACAAAACTTCTCCCTGGGACACTGCCTAATTACAAAAAAGTTGAGTTCTCTCTTAAAATGAAAATCACCCCATTAAGATATCCTAATTTTGATTAACTAATTCAAAGGCTTATGAACATATTTCGTTTCTGTCGTAGCAGAACTCTGGTTTTACCTTGGCACTTGGTCAGCATAAACCGACAATGATGGCACCAGCTAATTCTTCGGGTGGTCAACCTCAGTCTAATTCATCAAGGAAAATTACCTCAAACTCCTTCCCCGAGGCACAGTTAACTCCAGTGACCTATAATCAGCAAGTTCCGCTTTTCCCTTCCAATGAAGCTGCTGCTTCATACATGGCTATGTTACAAAGCAGTGGCCACCCTATTCCCGTTCCGACAAATATGTCTCTGCCTTCCTTCAAAAGTGGGTCCTCCTTTCTGAACTCTTCCTATTATTCTCCACCAATGTTCAATATCGCCCAGATTCAACATCCACCTTCCCAAAAGAGTCAGCCATCCACTGGGGACAATAAACACTCCCCACAGCGTGAAAAAAATAGTATTAATAATGCCCATGCTTATTCCTATCATGTTGGCAGTAATAAACAGGGGGGATCTAAGAATAAAGCCGAGCTTGCTCCTCAACATTTTCCCTTGCCTTTCAATTCCAACTTGCCGTCCATGAATCAAAACTCGACTATCTTCCAGATGCTTCCGGAACTATCCTGGAATGGCAATAATAAGGCATCCGAAGGGAAGTCTCAAACAGATTCCAAATCCGACAATCCTTTTCTTGCTAGTTTCTATCATCACCAGCAACAAATGCAACAGCTGCTCCTTAAAGGCGGTGCTTCTTCTGCTGCTATCCAACCTGACTATTTGCCCTTTCTCCCGAAATGGGATAACTACCCCAGAGCCACCACAGCACAAGAGGGTTCGTCTCATCAGTCTCGTGGGAATGGTACTCAGCTCAAAAGTTTTCAAGGCAAGAATCATAATACGACTCTCGACAATACTCCATCAGCTCAGGGGCATCATCCCGTCGCCATCAACAGCCAGCCGATGGTATCTTCAATAATCGCTGGCCAAAGAAACAATGCCTCAGCAGTGCCGGGGTTAGCATCCCAAGAAACGGAGGGCTCTTCTCAGAATGGTGGATCAACCCCTGCTTGTAGAAGGGTCGTGCCATCAATTTTAAGCACATGCACTAACCAGCTCTCGGAGATCAAGTACGGATAGTTTTTTGTTAATTGATGTGAGATTTTAAAAAAAAGGGAGGGAATAACTGAAATGGATTCAAGGGGGATAAAAAAAGATATGAGTATTTTAAAATTTTGGTGAAGGTATATTTATGAGATGGATCCCAACATCCTCATATGGTTTTTATTTTTTCCTTTTTTTTTTTTTTTTTTGCAACTGATGTGTTTTGCATAAACTGATCTCTTATAATCATAGAAACCAATTCTTTTATTGTTACTTCAATGCTATATTTATCTTCTTTCATTGTTTTGTCTAATTTGTTTCTTGAAATTCTACAGTATTATTTTTGGTTACCTCTTTAAAGGTTTTATTTAGGAAAAGAAAGTTTTAAGGAACTTTTAAATCTTTTTTAAAGTAAAACTTTACCTCTTTAAAGTTTCAAAGATTAAATAAATAAATTTAGAGCTTCAGATTGTTTCACTACTTGTATTTGTCCCATCACTTCATGTGCTTTTATAAATCCAAAAATTCTAAACGTTACAAATCCAAATTGAGTTGATGGCGAATTTTTATTTTGGATACAAAAACATAGTAACTACATAAAAGAATAAATGTCATGTTTCTGAGTAGTGGAATCAGTCAATAAATGTTGGAAACTTGGAATGATGAATATTTTCCATTAAAAAAATAAAATAAAGATAAAGATTGAAAAGGTTGAAACATGGTGATGACCGCAACTACATTTCTCCTTGTTTTATTCTCTCTTATTCTTTTCAGTTCTCAGGGCAAACAAAGGAGAACATTTTTACAAATATTTTCACTTGTATAATAGATATACCTCCTTCTAAATGAAGTAATTCACCCACCAACTCGCACCCGTTAATCCAGAGATACCTACTTCCCAAGGAGAGCGGCCAAGTTCAGCTCGACATCTTCTTTGGCTTTCCGGTCAAATGGCTCGTTGCCGATGTATAAATCAAGGATCGACCGGCACAAGAGTTTGCTCTGTATGCTTCCCACCTCTTCACCATCAACTACAAAAGAAAATTTCATTATTATTTGATTAGTTTCAAGCATGATAACCTAAATAGATTCATAAAAATATAACACTGGATCCAACATTAGGGGTACTGTCCTTTTTGTAATTTTGTCAACCTGGTAATTAATGTAAATATCCCAAAATATTATCGAATGTGGAACACAAAAATGTGCATGAATGACGTTGCTCCTAATTATAGTACTAAAATTGAACATAATAGTTCGATTCAAAATTTTCTATAGCAATATGCTTTTGCGCCTGTCGAATACAGCCAAATCCTTTACTAAGTTGTACCACAAGCTAATGATTGGTAATTATCGATTTTTGAATTTTACAAATCCTGAACAAGTCACTAGAATTGTAATACAACATCAAGTTTTATTTTGGTAATTAACCTAAACATCAGTGGTAGATTTGTAAGAATTCCAATTAAGAAAGAATATCACTGTCTACAGACCGGCACTTAAAAGCTGTTAAAAGAAAATATCTCACTCATTGTGCGAAGAACATAGCCTTGCTCCTTGGACAGATCAATAATCGATCCCTTAGGTATTTTATATTCATCTCTGAATTGGGAAGTGAACCTGTAGATTAAAATCGAACTCGATCATTCCATAACTTCCACTCTTCTAAGTTATAACCACGTGCCATTTAAAAAAAATTACCTTTTAAGAAGTTCTTTGTTATCCGACCCGCCAAATTTCTGTAATCTGGTTCCTACAGACTCTTCAAAAGCACTTCTCACGGAACGGATATTCAGTCTCCCGTAAACTATCTGAAGCCTGATGGTCATGCCAACATCACAGTCCATGAGATCATTCTTCAATTCCTCGTTTTTGTTCAATTCTGAAACATTAAGATTTCCGTATTTCTCACTAAGAAAATTCCTTATGTCTGCATCATCAGCATATACACCTACATGAAAAAGGCCAAATCCAAGAAAATATCTTACAAATTAATTTGGACGAAAATTAGATGCAATTGAACAACAACAGTCTGTTACCGATTCATCAACCCAACAAACTTACTATATACAATTAGATGGGGTGATTATACTCAAATTCAATTTCGTGCATGAAATTCAGAATCTAATTATGCAATTTCCTAATTTCAAAATTAGGGTTTCAGGTAAAGGGCATTGTACCAAAAGCGTAAACGTCGATGTTTTTCAACCCTAGAACAGCTTTTCTCCGCAGTCCGACTCCGAGCAGCCGTTGAGAATCTCCGAGGGCAACGGGAAATGACATTCCTGTCCTCGACTCGGTGACCGGAGACGAATTCTCCGACAGAGAAAGCGACCCCCAAATCGGGGAACTCGCAGTACTTTTCGACACTAAGAAATTCAGGGCGTTTCGGAGAAATTGGCTGTCGGTGTTCTGGGAGATGGTGACGCCGGCGATCGAGAATGCGGCAGCTGATATTGACAGAGCGGCTGCGGATATGCGGCGGGGGGAGGCGTTGGCGGGTACAGGCGGCGTTGGGGACTGAGAAAACGAGAAGGGAAATCGGAAGGAAACCATTTTTTTGCTGTGATTTGTTTGCTCAACGCTTGGAGAATGGAGAGTAGAATCTTTCATACCGTTGGGCCCATTCAAACTTAATGGGCTTCTAACATGGACCATAATTTAATGGGCCTAGTAGTAGGCCCGGTTTGATGAAATTGTTTCGCTCGTAGGAGCAGGCAAGGCTCGATACTAAAATTGTTTCTTAAATTAATTGGTACTATATACCCTTTTTGAATTACTCCATCCAGTATAATTTAAATTTTAAACAATTAATAAAAAGTTGTACTACTACTTAGTATTAATAAAATATATAAGTATTTTGAAATATTATTTCAAATAAATAAATTAAAAATATATATATATACTTTAACGTTCAACACACTTTAATTTAAAATCACTCGTGAGCATCCAAAAACATTTTATTGAGTCACTCATTTAACTCCTAATTTGATTTGGTTTGATTGTACTACTTGTTTGAGGGTTATCTTTAAGTCGTTCTAAAAATATCATTCATTAAGTTTTCACATAATTATATACTCCATAATACTTTTTATTTTAAAATAGTTGTCATACTTTATTTTTAATTCATAAATAAAATATAACAACTATTTTAAAATAACTATTATAAAATGGAGAGAAATATAAACCTACGTACTTATGCTATTACGTCATCTTATAACTATAATCAAATAAATACGATTACATCATATCTTATAACTTAACAAATAAATATTAGAATTTGAACCTAAAAAAACAAAACACTTTTTTTTATTAAAGATATAGTCTCACATGGCTTTTATCGCAATCTTTCACATTTTGTTTTGTTGGGCCAAATTGTGAAATATGTGTCTCTTTTCGGTGATGCACTCCCAAAGGTCTTCCTTCCTTTAATTGAACCCTCCAAAAGTAAAATTTACGGCTACTTTTTGAATTTTTAGGGCTTTTTAAAGATTTTTTAAATCCAAATATTAATTGAATTATTATTTTTTTACTTTCACAAAATATTTTAAGTGATATAAGCCTAACTTCACTATGGTATTTAGGGGTGGAAATGGTACATATAATTTTCACTCTGAATCTGCGTCCATGTCCGTTTTTAAGGATATCTAGATATGGTATGCGATTATATGAATCCGTCGGATACGGATATTGCCTGTGCAGATATCCGACCGAAATGGTAGCGGATATAGTATTGCAATTATCCGGCGGATGCAAATTATCCGACGTTTTACGAGGATTATCCGATCTTCTTAATTCGGATTATCCAATTATAATTAGTCTAAATAGTCATTTTTAATTTTTCAAATAAATAATAATTTATTAAATAATTTTTCTTACTTCTCTAGAAGTAAATAATTTTTTTTTCTATTTTTTCTTTCTGCAACTATTTTTATTTCATTTTATTTTTTATTTTCAATTTTTTTACAATTTTTTTTACTTTTCCCTAAAAAGCCAACAATTATTAAAAAAAAAGGCATAAAACATGATTTTATATTTATACGGCTCATTCTTAATTTGTTTATAAAATTAGGATTTTTGATTTTTTTTTCTTGTACAATGGATGGTATAATGGATGCATGTTAACAATAATATTTTTCATATAAGAGAACTAGTGAAAACAAGTGAACTTTGTATTAAAAATAATTTAATTTAGTATTAATTAATTTAAATATTATTAGCATTTTTAAATTATGTCTCGTTGCGTGTAATTATCCGATAATATTTGTCCGTTTCCGGTCCGAATCCGCCCCGTTTCCGATCCGTATCCGTAGTCCGATATTATCCGCATTTGTATCTGCATCCGTTCATTATCCGCTTTGCTTCGAATCCGCCAAAAAAATATAATTAATGATATGGATAGAGCATTATCCGATCCGATCTGATCTGTTTACACCCCTAATGGTATTAGTGTTGGATACCCAAATTTGATCAATAAATTTTACAATTTGTCTAGAGATTTCAAATAAGTACACGAATAAAGTTGGTAAAATTGAACTTATTCGCACGAAACATGTTACTACTAATATTTATATATAACATATAATTATATATATATATAATTCAGTCTTTTTTATTAAATTTTCTGGCTTCGTCATATATGATGCACGTAATGACGAATAAGGCTATCATCCACTCTCTAGAAAAACATACATAAGCCGGGTTGTT
Organism: Euphrasia confusa; assembly: GCA_954870475.1. Classification (NCBI taxonomy): domain Eukaryota; kingdom Viridiplantae; phylum Streptophyta; class Magnoliopsida; order Lamiales; family Orobanchaceae; genus Euphrasia; species Euphrasia confusa. The sequence continues at coordinate 1,871,333 of OX940949.1, forward strand.
TTTGTATAGTCGACTATCCAATAACTCAACACATCGAATTTCAATAAAGTGAAATAATTTTGCTTATTTTGCAATGGCAAAATATTTTTGAAGATCATCATATCTCTTCCCCTCAGACTAAACAACACCCCAACATATCAAATCCCAATAAAGTATCATTTGCCCATTTTGCTTATAAGCTTTTCTTAAAAAAAAAAAAAAAATCAAATTTTAATCATTTTAATGTGGACGAATATCACCACCCCAATCTAATTAAAAAAAAAAAATGTCCACTTGATACGAGTTATAAGTTAGAGTTCACTTTGTATGAGAATTCAACAAGTACAAATATTATTCTTTATGTTTATAATTTTTATATACGACTCCTTTTAAAATTTTGGCTAAAAAGGAGATATTTTAATCGCAAGCTAGAATATTTTATTTTTTCACAATTTTTATGATCTTTACTGAATGATCAAGCATATGGATCATAACATGATTTGGTCCTTTTTCTAAATGACTACGATGTAAACTTGCATTATATCATGAATGAACTTATTTTTTTAAATAAAATTCATATTATATTTATTTTTTTATTTTTTTATGATGTAACTCGCAGTCTCTACTTATCGAGTGTGCTGTAGTTTAGACTCAACTAAACTCTAAATTCTCTCAAATTGAAATATAAATCACTATTATTAAAAACAACAACAACTGTATTTACATTGTTTCTAGATTTTTTTTCCTCTATGGACATGTACAATAACAACATCGGCGCAAGTTCATTTTCAAGTTCAAAGCACACGTACTCATTCCTTCTGCGAATAAGCGAATTGAACCCGACATATTTCCCAATTGTAGGCGCAAAGACACAATGAGAAATTCATGTAAAAGTAGTTAAGAAAAAATTACATGCTCTCCCATTCATTAATACAAGATACTTTAGATACTTCTTCGATCAAAGAATTAAATTACAATAAATTTATATTAATATAATTATATGCATCTCATACATTTATGTCAAGTTTTTTTTCAAATATATTTTATAGTCTAATGAATAAGTTAAATATGTAATTTTAATGCCATAATTTCTTACACAGATATTTATAGGGATGTCAATCTAGCTGATCCAATCAGTTTCAGTCCAGCTCATTCGGGTTATCGAGCCATTAGGTTCGTGTTGTTCAGGCTGAATTTTTTTCGGACTGTAAATTTGTAACTCTAACCTTAAAATTTTCGAACTAGCCTGTTGGGCTGGAAAAATTAATATATTACAATTTTTTAAATATCAAATTAAGTTTAATATTAATAAAATATTAATATTTAATAATTTTTATTATAATTCTAATGTTTAAATTACCCAAAATATCAAATATTTATTCAATAATATTTTAAATTATAATTTGAGTTGACATTTTTTTTATTTGAATATATTATTTTATTTATTTAAAATATTTGTATAAACACATAAAAAATAAATTCTAATATATTCAAATAAATTGGATTGTCGGACTAGCTCACGATTTGTCATGCTAACTCACTCGGTTTGTCAGGCTCCTTCGGTTCGAGTCAATTCGATTTCGATTTTTTCGGGCCGAAAATATTCGATCATAATTTTAAATGTTTTCGGGCGGGCTTCGAGTCAACCCACAAATTCTGATTGGACTGACATCTCTAAATATTTCATGTAATAATTTTTGAATCTATTTTAAATAAAAAAATTACGCACGGTGATTACAAAACACACCAAATATTATTTACAATTTTAACTTTTGAAAGGAAAAAAAAAGGTTATGGAACCGAAATTGCAATTTTAACTTTAGAATATGAAAATTAAAAAACAACACCATACTCCCATATCGAAATCGGTGCAAATTAAATTCTAACATAATGTATGATTTTAATTAATCAAATAATAATAATAATATTTTTTTTGGGTGTATATAAAGAACAGAGGAAAGGGGTGCCCTCATTTCCATGATCCCATGCACCCATCCGCAGGATTCTCATTGGAACTCGTTTCTGCCATCTTCTAAATTTTCTCTCTCTTCAATTGTTTTCTCTCTCTAACTCCAATCATGTCTTCCCTTGCTTCCCAACCGGCCGCCGCCCTCCATCTCCGACCACCGCTCCCCGCCCCTTGCGGCGGCCGTCCCTCGCTTCCCCCCACCACCGGTATAACTTTTTCCCTTTTTGGATGATGAGTTTTTCTTCTTGTTCTCTGTCCTTTACTCAATTTTGTTTTTTTTTCCAAAAAATTAAAATTCAGTTAGTAGCTGTCACTTTCGCTTGGTCTCAATCGTTTTAAAAAAAAAAAGAAAAACAAATTAAATTGGTTTTGATATTTTAATTTATTCGTTCAGGTGGTTTTCCGGTTTGGAAACCGGTAACAATCTCCTCCGGTTCCCCTTCCCTCCAATGCAACGCAGTTTCCAGATCTCCAACCGAAGGTAGTTAATTACTTATCTAATTTTTATTTAATTTATTTTAAAAAAACAAATAATAATATCAGAGTACTACATATATAGATGTGATTCACAACGGCTTGGAAGTGATAAAGTGGAAAGAGATCGTGGAGGGTGACGCGGAAAAAAAAGATACTCGTAAGGTGGGTACTCGTAGTCTCGTAGACATTCATTTCAATTTCAATTCCAATTTTTTTTTTTTTTTATTAAAATAAATAGTCACATCTGATTTAATTAATTGATTTTAAATAATTGAAATTAAGATTAAGAAGATTCCGGCGAGGGTGCGGCAGCTGGTGGAGTCGGCGGCGGCCATGCTCCGGTCAATGGGCGACGGGGAAATAAGCGTGTCTCCATACGACACCGCGTGGGTGGCTCTGGTGGATGACGTGGAAGGGGGCGGCGGCCCCCAGTTCCCGGAGAGCCTCGACTGGATTTCGAGCAACCAACTGCCCGACGGCTCGTGGGGAGACTCGACTATCTTCTCGATCTACGATCGAATACTCAACACGCTGGCCTGTGTAGTTGCTTTGAGGTCGTGGAATATACATCCCGACATGACCGATAAAGGTTCTTCCTTAAACTTAATTCATTGATTAATTAATTAATTACCTTTTTATAAAATTTAATTAATCTTATTTAATATAATTGTAATATTTAAAGAGATCTAATCATTTGTTGTTGTCTGGGGAATTAAAAGTAATGAATATATGCTTTCTTGACTTCAACGAGTGTATTATTAGTGTACTAATTTAGTGATTAAATTAAACAAAAAAAAAAAGCGCCACTTTTTGACTTTGTAATTTTATTTTATTTTTCGTTTAGGGGTTTTGTTCATTGAAGAGAATATTGAGAAGCTGGGGGATGAGAACGAGGAGCACATGCCGATCGGGTTCGAAGTGGCGTTGCCATCGCTCATACAAATAGCTAGAACGCTCGGGATTCATATTCCGGAGGATTCACCTGGATTGGAAGACATTTATGCAAAAAGAGATATAAAGCTTTCAAAGTACATAACATACATTAATTATTCAGACAACCTTATTATATATGACTGCCAAAACATAACATAAATATATATTTGATATGCAATATTAATTAATACTATAGGATACCAAGAGATGTTATGCACAAAATGCCGACAACATTACTCCACAGCATGGAAGGGATGGATGGGCTTATATGGGAAAAGCTTTTGAAGTTTCAAGCTGCTGATGGCTCTTTCCTCTTCTCTCCATCCTCCACCGCCTTTGCTCTCGACCAAACCAAAGACGACAAATGTCTCAAATACATACAGAACTGCGTCCGCAATTTCAACGGAGGAGGTTCTTCAATTTAATTAATTATTTGTTTCTCGATGTTTAACGTATAACTAACTAATCATCAATCAATTAATTATTAATTTACTATATTTGTAGTTCCGAATGTTTACCCGGTGGACTTGTTTGAACATATTTGGGCCGTAGACCGTCTCCAAAGGCTAGGGATATCTCGGTATTTTCAGACAGAGATCAAAGAATGCATCGAATACGTTCACAAGTATTGGACAAACAAAGGTATTTGCTGGGCGAGGAATTCCCAAGTCCAGGACATTGACGACACTGCAATGGGATTTCGGCTTATGAGGATGCATGGATACCACATTTCCGCAGGTAATTAAATCATACTACAAAAAAACTGCGCAAAAAACATTTGGTAATTACCGACTGTTTTTTTTTGTCAGTAGGTGTTTGCCAGTTTTTATAGCAGTTAACTGCACTAATACGTCTGACATTAATATATAATCAGACGTGTTTGAGAATTTCAAGAAGGGTGGAGATTTCTTCTGCTTTCCAGGGCAGTCGACTCAGGCGGTGACCGGAATGTACAACCTCTACAGAGCGTCTCAGGTGAAGTTTCCGGGGGAGAATATTCTATGCGACGCGGCTCATTACGCTGCCGACTTCTTGATCAAAAAGAGAGCTCAAAATCAGCTGCTGGATAAGTGGATTATTACCAAAGACCTTCCGGGCGAGGTTAGTAATTAATTAATTTGATTATCTTCATTAATTAAATAATGTATATATTTATTTTTACGTGGGTCCTATCCTATGTTTTAGCTGGTGTGTGCGTATGTGGAGGGTTCCTCTTCACTCACTTTTGTTCTTATCGATCTTCTATATAGTATTTTACTTTATTACTGTATAAATCATTTTATGATTAATTAATTAATTAAATAAATAAATATGTTTCATTTGTGACAAGATGTCCACGTCCCACAAAACTAAGGAAACTCATAATTAGACGACCGATCTCTTTAATTAATTGTTTTTTATATGAACCTTTTCAGCTTTAATTTAATTCAATTCAATTAAAAAAAAAGTTATCAAGCTTTTGAGTGTTATTTGTGAACTATATATAGTGACACATAATAAGTGTATAAGTTGTCGCATCAAAAAGTGATTTTTGGAAAAGGAAAATAAAGTGCTAGCTAAGCTTAGTAATGACCATGGGACATGTTGTATGATTATATCTACTTAGAAAAAAAAAGAGATTGTAATATATATAATTATATTTCCCTACACCATGCCTTAATGATTCATGTATATACATATATAAGAAAATTGAAGTGTGGCAATTCAATTCCAATTTGGTATGTCTATAGTCGACATGTTGATCATACTGCGTTATTCGATACGCGGAACATGTCGAACCATTCGTAATTTATCACGACAAGCAATGTGCCTTCTTCACATGAGTTTTTTTTTTTTATTTTTTTATTTTTTTATTTTGTCATTTTGCATTTGAAATTCTATCTGCCTGCAAACCAAATTGAGTAGGTATTTGTGGGTCAAAGTTTACAAATTGAGACAGGAAGAAAACAAACCGAATCATATATATTTGATTTTTTTTATATATATAAAACAAATCGATCACAGGTGGGGTATGCACTTGACGTGCCATGGTACTGTAGCCTTCCTCGACTCGAAGCTCGGTACTACTTGGAGCAATACGGTGGCGAGGACGATATTTGGATCGGGAAAACATTGTATAGGTATGTTATGTACTGATGTGTATAATATATTGAAGTTTTTCATAATTACAATATACTATATATGACTTAAGAAATTATGTTCATTTTCAGGATGCCTTATGTTAACAATAACACCTATCTTGAGCTGGCGAAATTAGACTACAACAATTGCCAGGCCATGCATCTAAAGGAGTGGAAAAACATCAAAAAGTACGATATTTCAATTTTTCATTATTTTATGTATTTATAGAGAGAAATATATAATGTATTTAATTTATATTACTTTTTCATGGGCAGATGGTACAGAAATAGCAATCTTGCCGAGTTTGGTATAAGCGAAAGAAGCGTTTTACAAGGATACTACATAGCTGCAGCTTCCGTGTTTGAGCCTGAAAAATGGGAAGCGAGAGTGGCATGGGCCAAAACCGCAATATTAGTCGAGACTATTGAACAACAACATTTATCTCAAGAGGAGAAGCGCGCGTTTGTGAAGGAGTTTGAACTTGCCAGCATTCTCAAGTATTCAAGCAGTTGGAGGTATGAAGAAAAATATACACTTATATTGTCGAGTTTGGTTATCTCTCTTCGTAGCATTTCTTTTGAAACTTAATTGAGTGTCTCGTTGCAGGTATAAATCGAGCAGTAATCTTGTCGGTAGTTTGGTCACAACTTTAAACCAACTCTCGTTGGATTTGTTGTTGGCAAACGGTGAAGACATTCTTCCACAATTGAATCTCGCTGTAAGCACAAACGTCGACTCTCCTCTTAAAACACGTTTATTTTTTACTAGTGTTAATTATTAGGTTATGATATATATTTCATATTTGTAGTGGCACAAATGGTTGAACAAATGGGAAGAAGGGAACTTACAAGGGGATGCAGAGCTTTTTGTGAGTATATTAAACTTGTGTGGGAAGGGAAAGAAGGAGAGTGCTCGTGCTCGATCTCATCCCAAGTATAAGCAACTCTTGAAAGCCACGACGAGTGTCTGCTATCAACTTCGACTACATGGACTCAAAAAGGTTAGATATATATAATTGATCGATCTTTGGTATTCAAAAGTGTGTGTTCTTTTCTCATGACCTAAACTCGTTTGAAGCAGATGGATGATATCGATAATTGCATAACGAATACGGGAGGCACGGAGATAGAATTAAGCATGCAAAACCTGGTTCAATTAGTGCTCACAAAGTCTTTGGAAGATTTGGATTATGATGTTAAGCAAAACTTTTTTACTGTTGCTAGGAGCTTCTATTATACATCTTATTTTAGTCTAGGAACTATCAACTCCCATATCAAGAAAGTACTATTTGAAAGAGTACTTTGAGGATGTAACATTCCAAAGAGGTGATAAGTACTGTAATATATTTCAGTAATAATCAAAGCATGGTTAATTACCTGATTAAGAAATCATGAGCAACGACCTCCGAAATAATTTCAACAATATCTCTAAGTTATTCCTAACTCTAACAAAAATAATAGTCGATAATATTACAAAATGTTCCAAGACTATGTATTGAAGCATTTTAAGAATGTTAAAAAAAACATCAACGGTTCATAATAAAAGTGAGAAGTTTTTTTTTTTTTTTAATATTATATTTAAAATTAATAATGATTATTAAAGTTAAAATTATCTTTAAAAATTTAATATAACAGTTGTTTTCCATGTACAAACAAAATCGTAAAGCGACAATTACTCAAAACAGCGACAATTACTCAGAACGCTCTGATCGACAAATTTAATACATTATATAATACAGTGTATCTTACATTCCCGAGAGAAAAAAATATCACTATAAAATTCTAATAATTCTAATGGTTTGTTTGAATTATATTTCCTTTCCGTTTGATTTATTATATTCTGAATTATATTTAATTATGAGCAAAATAGATCTTGTCCATTTAAATAGATGATAGATTAATAAACACAATATTTATAATTTGTTTTATTATTTAATTTATTCTTTAATAATTCAATAATTATATTTTTTTTCAATTCATTACATGCACTTTTCTTCAAAATTACAGAGAATTTTATTATAATTTTTAGGGCATTTTTAAAAGAACATTAAAAAAGTTAAAAAAGCAAATAGTTACCTATTTAGACTTTATTCTTTTAAATTTAATTTCAATTTATTTTAGTTCATTTTAAATCGTTTCAACTTCATTAATTTTGTTTCAAAATAAATTAAATAAAAAATATTTTTGAATCTATAATTTTAAGTACACAATCTAATTAATTTTAAAATATTATTAATATTTTTAAAAACATTTATATTTAAAACTTTATAAAAATTATAATTATTTTTATAAGAAAATACATTATGTTCAATTCAAATTCATTCAGTTCATTTCATTTCATTTCATATTTATTCAATTCAGTTCGTTCAAAAGACCAGACCCTTATTTATACAGTACTCCCTCTCGGTAACACTTGTCATATTTTTTTTATAATTTTACAAAGAAGTATGACAAGTGTTATTGGACGGAGTGGGTGGATATATGCGGAATTACGGTAATTAATTATTTACATAGTTACACACTAATAACTCGTTTTTTCAAACTGAGACACATATACATAGATAGCATACATCCTGATTTTTTTTCCCGTAATTTCGAAAACAAAATTGCTCATTAATGTTAAAGTTATTAACATAGAAGTATGATCAGTATTACTGTATTAGTAGGTAATATTCCTAACTAATTACCTATTGCTCTAACCAGCTGATTCTTGTCTTTATTACGCATAATGGGCTACGGCACACCCTATCATTTCGGCACCCCTATATCACTTAAACCTCGCCAAACAACCATTACTCGATATATCCTTAAACTCTATATATATAAGGAATTGAACAATATTGCCATGAACTATAGGATTAGATAATATATATAATTAGTTTGTCGATCATCTCTTCTGCTTCTATCCTCCTTTCCAAGCATGGCGTCATTCGTTTCGCAACTTCCCAGTCTATATCACCGATCACTATTCGCCACCACCACTCATCTTGGCGTTTGTTCGGTGAATTTGCGTAAGTCATTTTGGATTTAATTATTATTACAGGATATGATATGCTAGGTTAGCTGCATGAAGCTGTATTTGTACGTACGTTTAATTTACTGTTTAATTAATCCAGGTGGCGTTTTTCCACATCGGAAACTAGTAACTACCTCCGGTGCTTGTGCTTCCACCCTGCAATGCCATGCAATTTCCAGTTCCGGCAGTGAAGGTGTTAATTATAACTATATATATATATACACACCTTTTTTTTTTTTGAAACAAATTAATTTATTTTAGTTATCAGTTGTAAAGAGGAACGAGGAACATGTGGAGGATGATGAGAAAGATATTCATAAGGTGTGTAATTTTTGTTTACTTCATATTTTCTTTTAGCTACTTCATGATCAAATTAATTCGTATTTTAACATATCATGTACTATATTATTTTGATTATTTAATCAAAAGGAGACGATCAGGCCAGACGAAAGGGTAAGTGAGCTGGTGGAGTCGATCAAACACATGCTCCGATCCATGGACGATGGAGAAATAAGCGTCTCGCCTTACGACACCGCGTGGGTGGCTCTGGTGGATGACGTGGAAGGGGGTGGCGGCCCCCAGTTCCCGGAGAGCCTCGACTGGATTTCCAACAACCAACTGCCCGATGGCTCGTGGGGGGACTCGACTATCTTCTCGATCTACGACCGTATACTCAACACGCTCGCCTGCGTAGTCGCTTTGAGGTCATGGAATACACATTCCGACGTGGTCGATAAAGGTCTTCCTTAGTATTGATTATGTTGTGATTTTTAATTAATTACTAGTATATATTATTTGAGTTTGATTTGTTTTTTTTTTTTGTTTATTAGGGGTTTTGTTCATTGAAGAGAATATTGAGAAGCTGGGGGATGAGAACGAGGAGCACATGCCGATCGGGTTTGAAGTGGCGTTGCCGTCGCTCATACAAATAGCTCGAACGCTCGGGATTCATATTCCGGAGGATTCACCTGGATTGCAAGACATTTATGCAAAAAGAGATATAAAGCTTTCAAAGTACATAACATTAATTCAGACAACCTTATTATATATACTATATGACTAGTGTCAAAACATAACATAAATATATTTGATATGCAATATTAATTAATACTATAGGATACCAAGAGATGTTATGCACAAAATGCCGACAACATTACTCCACAGCATGGAAGGGATGGATGGGCTTATATGGGAAAAGCTTTTGAAGTTTCAAGCTGCTGATGGCTCTTTCCTCTTCTCTCCATCCTCCACCGCCTTTGCTCTCGACCAAACCAAAGACGAAAAGTGTCTCCAATACATACAGAATTGTGTCCGCAATTTCAACGGAGGAGGTTCAATATAATTAATTGCTTTTCGATCTTTAATGTATAACTAATCATCAATAAATTAATTAGTTTACTATATTTGTAGTTCCGAATGTTTACCCGGTGGACTTGTTTGAACATATTTGGGCCGTAGACCGTCTCCAAAGGCTAGGGATATCTCGGTATTTTCAGACAGAGATCAAAGAATGCATCGAATACGTTCACAAGTATTGGACAAACAAAGGTATTTGCTGGGCGAGGAATTCCCAAGTCCAGGACATTGACGACACTGCAATGGGATTTCGGCTTATGAGGATGCATGGATACCACATTTCCACAGGTAATTAATTAAATCACATATATATGGAAATAATAACTCATGTGACTGATACATCTAATAAACATTATATATATATAAATAGACGTGTTTGAGAATTTTAAGAATGCGGGTGGAGAGTTCTTTTGCTTCCAGGGGCAGTCGACCCAGGCCGTGACCGGAATTTACAACCTCTACAGAGCCTCTCAGCTGAAGTTCCCAGGGGAGAATATTCTTTGTGATGCGGCTGATTATGCTGCTAAGTTGTTGAAAGAAAAGAGAAAGAGTAACGAGCTGTTCGATAAGTGGATCATTACAAAAGACCTTCCAGGGGAGGTCGGGTATGCACTTGACGTGCCGTGGTACGCTAGCTTGCCTCGACTTGAAGCTCGATTCTACTTGGAACAATACGGTGGTGAGGACGATGTTTGGATTGGAAAAACTTTATATAGAATGTTTTATGTTAACAACAACACTTATCTTGAGCTGGCAAAATCGGACTACAATAACTGCCAGGACTTGCATCTCAACGAGTGGAAACACATCCAACGGTAATTAATTAATTACAATGAATTTGATACTTTTCGTTCGATCGACATGGTAATGATGTTTTCATGGTGCGTGCAGATGGTATAAAGATTGGAATCTCGTGGAGTTTGGTTTAAGCGAAAGGAGCGCTTTACAAGGGTATTACATAGCTGCAGCTTCCGTGTTTGAGCCTGAAAAACGGGAAGAGCGGCTGGCCTGGGCCAAAACTGCGATTTTAGTGGAGACTATTCTTTCGTATTCTCAACAGCAACAGCTTTCTCGAGAGCAGAAACATGGCTTTGTGAAGGAATTTGAAGATGCAAGCATCCTCAACTACTATTATGCAAATGGAGGGATATTGTGTAGACTAGTCGAGATTTTGTCGGAAACTCTAACTCAGCTGTCGTTGGATATATTGAAGGCACACGGTCAAGATATCCATCCACAGTTGAGCCTTGCTGTAAGTCCAAATTAAAATTAAACGCATCTCGATCATATATATATATATAACGTCCACTAATAATGGTATATATGTGATCGAAGTGGCACAAATGGCTGAAAAAATGGGAAGAAGAAGAAGAAGGAAACGCTGGAGATATAGCTGAGCTCTTTGTGCGCGTGCTAAATATGTGTGGAGGTGCACAGAGGAAGAGTAGTTCTCACTTGTTATTAATGTTCGAATATCCCAAATATCACCAACTTTCAGAGAGTCCTTTGATTATCCTCTTTCTCTTTCTTGTTGTTGGAAATAAAGAAATAATTGTACAATAATAATTTAATAAACTACACTAAAATATTTTTGCAATATATTAATATTTTAAGGTTGGTCCAATACAAATACTGTATACAATTTCACAAACAAAACACATATCGCCTATCGATGGCGAACAACTCCACCGCCAACCCTTCGCCGCCGCACCGCCCCTACCGCCTCAAGAAGGTCCTCACCAACCACACACGCGCCGTATCGATCGTTAAATTTTCCAACAACGGCACTCTATTCGCCTCCGCCTCCCTCGACAAAACCATAATCGTCTATTCCACCGAAACCCTAACCCAAATCTCCCGATTGACCGGCCACTCCGAGGGCGTATCCGACCTATCCTGGTCCTCCGACTCCACCTACATCTGCTCCGCCTCCGACGACCGGACGCTCCGGATATGGGACGCACGCGCCGCCGAATGCGTGAAGACGCTCAAGGGGCACACGGAGGTGGTCTTCTGCGTTAACTTCAACCCGCAATCCAACCTCATCGTCTCCGGGTCGTACGACGAGACGGTGCGGGTTTGGGATGTGAAGACGGGGAAGGCGGTGCACGTGATCCGCGCTCACACGATGCCGGTGACGTCAGTCAATTTCAACAGAGATGGGTCGTTGATCGTCTCCGGTAGCCACGACGGTTCGTGTAAGATCTGGGACACCGCCTCCGGGACCTTGCTGAAGACGTTGATTGACGATAAGACCCCTGCTGTCTCGTTTGCTAAGTTCTCTCCCAATGGCAAGTTCATCCTCGTTGCCACTCTCGACGATACTCTTGTGAGTCTCTGTTATATGGCTTCTGATTATTGTTTATTATTGGCTTGATTTTTGAGGCATTTTACTTCCATCCGTTTTAACCTATGTAGTACCACTCCCTCTCGAATATTAGTGGTAAGTCGAACAATGAACATTGAACAGTAAGGATAAAATGATGAAATTCATCTGCAATGGCATATACATGAGAAATTGTGTGTCTCGACTGAAGTGATCGTATACCCTAAAGAAAGAACGAACGAAAACCAAGCATAATAGTGGCAAGTTGAAATGTAAAAGTAGAATTGTAAGGATTGAGACATCGAGTTGGAAATCATTAGAGGATGGTGAAATATATCTGGAATTGACATTTAGCTAGAAGAAAGATTTTGAAGCTAAAACAAACGGAGGGGAGTCGTGGCTATGTGGGTTCTTGAATCGGTATACTATCGTTTAACAATATTATTGTGGCCTTATTTTAGTGATTAGAGAATTTGATTTCTTGGTAGCAAATGGGAATAGTTTGGCTGTTTGTTTTTCACTTGTGGTCAGAGTATGGAATAAGTGATTGATTTCGACTATAATGTGCTATCTTTTTGTGTCGATGATTGCAGAAGCTATGGAACTACTCGGCTGGGAAGTTCTTGAAGATATATAGTGGTCACGTGAACAGAGTATATTGCATAATGTCGACGTTCTCGGTCTCTGGCGAGAAGTTCATAGTCAGTGGGTCAGAGGACAAATGTGTATACCTATGGAATTTACAGAGCAAGAGTTTGGTTCAGAAACTGGAAGGGCACACAGACACAGTTGTGTCTGTGACATGTCATCCCACTGTCGACATGATTGTCTCTGCAGGGCTCGACAATGATCGGACCGTGAGGGTTTGGGTTCAAGATTAAGATCAAACGTCTGTGTTTGGAATGTGACTAATGATGTAAACTATATGAATGTATGATTTGTAGACTTTGAAAGACTTGTTTACTCTAGATGAATACTTGGATTTTTTTGTCGAACATACCAATTGCAACATTTTCCGTTCGGTATTAAAAGGTTGTTTGTCGTTTATTCCAGCTTAATTCGTTTTTTAGTATGAATTGCAATTGCTAACAAGTTGTAAATTTTAGTGTGTTCCAATTCTTAATATATTTCCTTATGGTGAAACAGAACTCTTCATATAACGATCAAATTTGTTTTTTTAGTATGAATTGCAATTGCTAACAACTTGTAAATTTTTAGTATGGTGAAACAGAACACTTCATAAAATGATCAAATGTAACAACTAAATCATATAATGATCAAATGTAACAACTAAATCATATAATGATCAAATGTAACATTGAATTTCTCGGTTCTCAGCAGCAGAATGAAACAGAGTACTTTGATTGATGACAAAGCCTACAGTGAATTGCTTTTACTTATTTACTCTTTGCTCCGATCTTCTTATTGGTCCACGTGGCCGAAAGGCCTCGACAATCCATGCACCACAATCCTCGTGTTATGCACCAGATCAAAGCTCTTGACCCTCACGAAATTGATCCTCGTAGGCGCCAGCGGCCCTCCGTCTCCGGCGCTCGTAACCACCAGATTCCGGCCACGAGCCATAGTCGGCAACACCGTGCCTCTCGGAAGCCCAATCAAGTCCGCCGCCATCAGAAGCCTGTTGGGAACGATGTGAAGACCTAGCTCCGCCACGTACGCACGGCCACCTCCCTCGCCGTCTGTGAAGATTGAATCGTCGTCGATTGCGAAAAGCGTCATGGATCTGAGATCCGAGAGCTCCGAAAACTGTACCCGCATCGTCAGCGCCACTAAGCCGTACCCGCCCAATCGGAGACTCGACATGGCGTCTTTTAGCATCAGGCGCATCGTGAAGAGCGCCGCCACCGGAGGCGCCTGCTGGGGGAAGGACAGAGACGACATCGTTTCGACGGCGCAGGATAGCGGGGACAAGTGCGAGACGAAGCCTCGGATCCCGTGGACTATGTAGACGCCGTTGTTGAAGAGGTCCGGCCTGCTGATTTCTACCCCGTTGACGAACACTTCCCTGGTGGCGTTGTCGCCGGCGGAGGCGGTGACGGTGAGGCAGCGTCCTGCCGCGAGGGACTCGATTTTCGTGCCGAATGCTAACGTGCGCAGGAAGCGGAGGGGGTACAGTCCCGGGATTGAGTGCTCCTGGAGGAGGAGAGGGGTGGAGCACGCGCGACACGTGAGGAGTGACGAGTCGGCGGGGGCGAAGATGGTTGTGGGGACGGCGGCGGGGAGAGTGGCGGCGGCGGCCTCCGCCAGGTCCTGGAAGCCAAGGGTGGAGAGGATGGCTGCGGCGAGGGATGTGTTCTGGAGATTGGGCGGAGGAGGCGATGATTGGGCGGCGGAGGCGACAGAGAGGATGGCGGCGATGAGGATGAGGATTCGCAGGGCGACGGTGGTTTCCATCGGAGAAATTGGTTACAGAGAGAGAGAGAGTGGGAACTGAAAAATGTGGTTGCAACTGAAATCCAGTATTAATTAATTCTGGATTTTATATACAAATTCGGAAGAGGATGAAATCCTATAAAATCTTCAATCTGCATATTCTCACTCTCAAATTCAAGTAAAAACATTCCCACAAATTCAAAAACTATTTTATAAAATCTCAATATATATATATATATAGACACACACACACACAAATTCCTACTCATTCTTCCAAGCACACAACACAAGTGAAAAACCATGACCTTGTTGTGAATGTGAATCCATCATCTTATCTTTGCTCATCTCCCATGCCGAGGGCTCGAACGTGGCCCGCTTACTCAACGACCGGCCCTTATCTCCTCCACATCGAAACAAGAAAACCGCACTACTCATAATGCTCCCGAAAAGCCAATTATAAACATCCCAATACACTTCCACCGAAATCCCATCGACCAAAATTGTTTCGTTCCCTCTAAACTTCCACATGAGTCGTGTTACTTGCAAAACCTCACTTCTATCTATGTATATCATTAAGCACTTACTCGGGTCGTATTCGATCCTCACATCGTGTAACTTGCCCTTGTCGGAAAAACGCGCCTTAGTAATGTACGATCTTTTCCCGAAAATGTGTTCCCTTTTGGAGACATGGTTTGCCTTCGGAACAACAGAGGGTAGATCGGTCTTTGTTAAGGCCTCGTTGGGCAAGTCCCCGAGAAGTAAGCATAGCTCTTGATTCAGTGCAATGGCTAGGTAAAACCCTTCTAGTGGTTCTGGGCTTGAGCCAAATTTAGCACAAGATAAGTCCCAATAAACGTCGACCTTTGTGGAGTTGGCCACTAGTAGATTTCGGGAGCCCTTTTTCTTCGAAAACAGCCACGGTTTGATGTCAACTTTGCAAAGAGATTCTTTGGTCGAGTTTTCTATTCCGACGCTGAGCCCTTGAGCCATGATGTGCTTGATCCATGTGACTGTGATGAAGCCAGAGAAGGTTTGGGAGTGATAGTGATAAACACATGTGACGAGGTTTTGACCGGATGTTTTGTTTGTGTTTGATGAAGAAGACGAGGATGAAGGGTGGAAAATTTGCACACCACTTTCACCAAAACAGGAAGGGAATTCTTTCATTGCAATGAGATTTTCTTGGTGGTGGTTCTTTTTTGTCAAGCGTTGAGGAATATAATCAAGAATTTGTGAGAGGAAATCAAAATTGTAGTGAGAGGAATGTTGAGGAAATAAATGTGAGCTGTATTTACAGACACTTTTGTAGTTTTGTAGTATATATATTAGCTATGTATTTAAAAAGTAGATAAATCAAATGATACCACTTTAAGATAACATAATAAAAAGACTTCAAAGACACATATAATACATGGTAGTGAATGATCACTACAATCTTTTACCACAAGTTCGATTGGTATCATCCGCTTGATTGGGTACACGATGCGTATGGAATTCTGAATTTAAGAGGCAAATTACGTATATATATACAAGATCGAGGTCATCCTATATTCGAATCACGTTGAGGAAAGAGTGAAATTCTTTGATCCTCCTTGAAAAATAATTGAAATGGTTATAATAATCTGATTTTCCAAGCTAAAACATCTTGATTTCCCCCCTTTTTTTTTTTTGTCAATGGATATGAAAAATACTTTTGTTTAAAATTTTTGCCTAGGAGCATCTCCAATGGTGTACCTAACTATAGGTACAATTTTATTGACACATAAACAAAAATTTATAGCTATTATCCCAACGATGTACTTAAATATAGGTACAATTTTATTGTACTTCATCATCTCAATGAGTTGAAGTACAATTTCTTTTTCTTTATGCTTGTGAGACTTACAAAATAAGACACAATCAAATTTGTAAATATTATCAAATATTGAATACTCTTTTTTGCTCTAATTAATGGTTCTTTCTTTAACCAAATTAAATTGGAAAATGATAATTCAATAAATGGACCCCATCCCCACCCAAAACAATACAAAAATTTGTTAATTTTAATATATTTAATTCTCATTATGCACTCACATTAATTATGAAGTATCAACTGTACCAAAGCAATTTGGCACCAATCCCTCTCTTCCAGCCTTTACAAAGTGTGGATATTTACACTACCAATGTGTGAAGTCTTTGTCAAAAATAAAATAAAAAATACTCACTGTAATATTGTAAATTAGAGATGTGCCCATATGTATGCTTAATTACAAGTGTGGCCCCTAAAGGGTAGAATGTTGAAATACCCAATTAAGTAGGGAAGTAAATGCAATATTTTTCAAATAAAAAGAGAGCATTATTTATGTTTTGCAGGCTTAATATACTTTTTGCCTTTTTGGCTCCACCTTCTCCACTTCAATTAATTGTATCCCCAACATCCTCTGCATAATCAATTTCCATAACTAAGTTTATTTGCATTGAAAGCCCTTCATTTCTAAGCATCCACCTTCACCTTTAGAAATTATATATGTTGCTACTTTAATTTCACACATGATCATGCAAGGAAATGTATGGCAATTGACAAGCTCACAAACAAGATTTCTTCAATGTTATGTTTCGAATTCGTTTCGCTAATAAGTAATAAAAAAAATAGAAGCCGAGTGCCGAGTGTCAAGTTGTCGAAATATTTGTCAACCACTTCAAAACAGAGAAGCCATTATTCCTAATGATAACGTTCAACAGCAACAATCATGAATCAAAGAAATTAGTTTGATTAATTAAATTTCAAAGATGGTGTTTATTGAAACCCAACCCACCACACACGACAAACTCATTTTGCCAAATCGACAATGCCCATGTGGTATTTATTTCTGTGTGGCCTCCTTGAAATATACTGATCATCATGTCACCCCAAGCTTCAATTTTCATTTTATATATGATTGGGGGTATACAGACTCACCACTAGTGCTGCAAACAAGTCGAGCAGCTCGATTTCATAAATGAATCGAGCAAAAGCACCGTAGTACTTGACTCTCAAGTTCGTCGAGCAATTTGACAAATTACTGTAAAGAATCAAGTCAAGCTCAGTCATGTTTAAATTGAAGTCAAAGTCAATCTTGCTCGATAAAGCTCAACAATCAACTCAGATCGTCTGCAACATATAGAATTTGTAGAGAAATGGACTCTACATGAAGCAGCAGCGACGACCTAGAAGGCTTAAAAGACCAATATCATGACAAGAATAAAACGAGAAAACTGAAGAGAAAGCAAACGTGAATACTTTCTGCACAAGGCAGAAAGGGATTTCAAAACAGAAATCATATAAACATTTGGTCCTCACACATTCATCACCAAACTTCTAACTTTAGATGAATATAAAGGATATAATGTACGTACTGAGTCCTTTCCGATACACTATCTATGGCCAATAATCACAATCTAACACACCCTGTAATTTGAGTGTTTCATGATGTTCAAACAACTTAAATCTCTCAAGAACTAAAAATCAAATAGCAATTGATAAAGATACTACAACCTAAATCGTCTTTCTCAGATGCAACGATGTTTTTTTTTTTCTAACTACTTCTCTAGCAACATGAATGCAAAAAAATAGGTGAAATGCAGGATTAAGATGTTCTCAAAATATAGGTCACATTACAACAAAAACATATTCAACTATATCACTGCTCGCAAACAAATTAAAAATCCCAAAGCAAAGACTCGAACCATCCAAGTCATACTATCACCCTTTAATTCAAGGCTTCCAACACAGAAAACATGCAATACTTATACATCACCAACTAGAAAGTCATATTATAATTCTGGATAAAATAAGACGAACCAAAAGATAAAAAAAAAGAACAAACCCGGATAACACCATGGATTATCAAATCATTCCTCATCACCGCCAGCCTCACCAGCCCTCCCACCAAACGGGTCGTGAGATGGCCCTGTATCCTGCCCGATATGCCGCTGCACCAACCGCTGCAAATCCGCCATGACCTTCTGTTCGCGCTTCGCCTTTTCTTCATAGTTAAACATGGCCAAAGCCCGTTTGTCCTCTGCACTATAAACCTGGTTCTCTTTTCTAATACGGATGGCATTCATCCTCTGGTGCCTACTGCCACTCATCACATACCCAAGAGTCTCAAACTTTGAAATTTCGTCAGCAGAAAGACCCACTTCACCTCTACGTGGGATACGCTTCCCCTGCTGAACGTACTGCGCAATGGCATCACCCTCCCCGGGCCTAAGGGCCCCACCATAGCTGATGTGTCCTTCTGCTCTCGGCAGGGGCATGGGACCCACCACAGGCTCTTCCTCCAAGGTGGTGGCTTTTTTGCGTTGCAGCTCGATCATTTCCTTGAACTTGAGCAGCTCTTCGTTCATATCATCATCATCATTGACAATGACCTCATCCACCTTTGGAATGATGACACCTTCCTTCGTCTCCGAATCGGGACCAGGTGACAGATCCAAATCCTCACCGTCGGAATCTCTCTTGATCTTGCTGCGTTTGGACAGCGAGGATGATCGGTGTTTTTGGTTTTTCAACTTCGAATGGTCATCATTAGTCGTGTCGGAATCAGAATCCTCGCTTTCGCTCTCACTTTTGGATTTCTTCTTGCTGCTTCTCTTTCCCCTGTTACTTTTCTTGCTACTCTTTCTGCTTCTACTCTTCTTCTTCCCACTCTTTCTCCTTCTACTCCTCCTATCTTCATCTGAATCATCATCGTCACTGGATTCGGATTCACTAGCAGAAACAGATTTAGATCTCCTACTCTTACGCCTGGAACGAGATTTTCTACCCTTCCTATACCTAGAATCATCTGATTCAGATGCAGAATCAGTCTCGGATTCAGTATCTGATGACTTTTTCGCATCCGGTTTCGAAACCCTATTCTGTTTTTCTTCTTCGACTTTCAAATCCTCCGCCTCAATCTCTTCATCCGATTTCTCATTCGGAACCCTAGGTGGGCTCGGCGTGCAATTCCAGATGCAATGCTTCAGAGATTTTCTCAGTTTCTGGCGCTTGAGCCTGCGATACTCTTCGTAAGATAGCCCTTTCAATTCCTCGTCGGATTCCGACTCGGCATATCGCCCGTTCTTATGATCTCGATCGAGGTAGGGTTTATTCCGATTATCAAACGTGGGTTTGTTTCTATCGACGGACCTTAGGGTTTCATCTGGATTAGGGTATGAGTAATCCGGAGAAGGACGACGGTACCTGTTGTGGCCGTTTGCTATAGGGCTTACGCTGCGGCTCCGACTCCGACTCCACCTGCGGATTGGGCTACGGCTGCGGCTACGATGGCGCCGATTGTAACTACGATTGTCGGGAGAGTAGCGTCCATTTCCGCGGTGGTGGACGTCGGCACGGCGTCGTTCGGGGATTTCTACGGCGGATGAGATTCTGGCCATTTGGGGATTTCAGAGGGATCCGAATAGTGATACTGAAATTGTATGATTTGGAATTATATGGACCTCGCGTCGTAATTAGGATTAGGCCCAATAAGAAATATAAGCCCATATATTTGCGGCCCAATTCAAACATTCTCCTACAAAACCCTAGTGGTAAATTCTCTTCCTCTCTCTAGCTGAAAAAACCCCCCACCGAGCTTCTCCACAGAACCACCACTCGGCGGCGGCGCACGGCGTGAATCAGCTTAAACGACACCGTAACTACCCGTTCCCCTCTTAATTCGAGTCCTCTCTTTTACTTAATTTCAGATTTAAATTGAATCGAAATCGGCAATTGTGTATTCTTCTTACAGGAAATGGCGGACAAAGCTGTCACAATCAGAACCAGGAAGTTCATGACCAACCGTCTCCTCTCCAGGAAACAATTCGTATGGCTTCTAATTTTATTTTATTTTTATTTTTTATTTTGTGCTGATTTTAACCATTTTCATCATTTTGCTGCTGTTCGTCTCTGCAGGTCATCGATGTCTTGCATCCGGGAAGAGCGAATGTTTCTAAGGTTCGATGTGACATTTAGCTTTCAGTAAATGTGTTAGTAATTAGTATTAGCTGTTATTTGAGATGAGGTGATTTGGTTGTGTTTGAGAGTTTGATAGTTCAACACTTTGTTATTTACATGTTGCTTGGCCGATTTTTTTAAAGGCTGAGCTGAAGGAGAAATTGGCGAGGATGTACGATGCCAAAGACCCGAACGCCATCTTTGTGTTCAAGTTCAGGACCCACTTCGGTGGAGGCAAATCTACTGGGTTTGGCTTGATCTACGATTCTGTTGAGAATGCCAAGAAATTTGAGCCTAAATATAGGCTTATCAGGGTAATTTGTTTATTTAAAATTTTCTATTTATGTGACATCTTCATTACTCCGTGTCTAGTTTAATACATTGTTAGTGCATTATTAATATATCGAATCGTTTGTTAGTGATGTTAGTGAACTGCCTCGTTGCCCAACAACTTGCATTTAGTAGTAATCCCCACTGATAGATAGTTGTTTAGAAATATTGTTTATTTGTTAGTTGTTACTCTTCTTGTCTAGTTTGTATGTCTTTATATATATTCAGTATTCACTATTGAATGTTCATGCTGAGATTTCGTTGTCCTATGGGTGTGTGAGATGCTATATGTTGCAAAACCCTTGAACATATCTTTACAACCGGAAAATTCATTCTTTTAGCTACTCTTATTTAAACATCTTTAGAATATTAATGTCTAAGACATTATCCGGGATTTCGGTACATGCAGAATGGTCTTGATAAAAAGATTGAGAAGTCAAGGAAGCAGATGAAGGAAAGGAAGAATAGGGCCAAGAAAATCCGTGGTGTTAAGAAGGTATAATCTCTCTTACCCTTGAGCCTTAAATGATTCAATTATATTTTCACGTGGATTTTCAACCCATCTTGGCTAAAAAAAATTAATGAAATTAAACTAGTTAAAACATTATACAAAAGAAGATCAGTTCAGCCTTAAAACTACCATCTATCTATTTGATAGATCCAATCAAAATAATTTCGTCCTTCAATCCCTTCCACAATCTTCATGATGCAAAAGCTTCATTTCCCATTGATCACTTAATAACACCTTTTTTTTTTTTTTTTTTATTTACAGACTAAGGCTGGAGATGCTGCCAAGGCTGGCAAGAAGAAATAAGCTTCTCCAGATTGTACTTTTTTTTTTTGTTTGGGATTGCAAACTGTTCTTATATGTTGGTTAATTTAGTTTTTCAATATTGAAAAAGCTGCACAATTTTGTGGATGTTTCTAAGGCTATTGAATTCTTGTTTTTATCCTCATGAGAACACTTTGTTGTTTCATCTTACTTCATTTATCTAAGGTTTCATTCGACTAAATCGGACCTTTTTGGGGGTCCAAATCTCTTTCCAAAAACTACAGTTTTGATGAATTCTTCAGTTAAATGTTGCAAGTTTGTGTTTCTAGCTCAAAAGGTCCAATTCTCTTTGCAAAAAATTACAGTTTTGATTAATTCTTCAGTT
Organism: Euphrasia confusa; assembly: GCA_954870475.1. Classification (NCBI taxonomy): domain Eukaryota; kingdom Viridiplantae; phylum Streptophyta; class Magnoliopsida; order Lamiales; family Orobanchaceae; genus Euphrasia; species Euphrasia confusa. Next base: position 1,893,349 of record OX940949.1, read on the forward strand.
AAATGTTGCATGTTTGTGTTTCTAGCTCAAGATAATTGCTAGTAATATATTGTAGTAGTAAAAATATTTACAACTTTTTTTCCCAAATAAAAGAATAAATAAAGATTATATCTCAATAAATATTTGAAATTAATCAATAAACAAAACATGATTTATTTATAAAAATAATTACTATTGTTACTACTATTTGAGTTTAGTTTTTTTGTAAGTGTGAATTTGTTTTGTAAAATAAAAATAAGAATAATAGATATCATTTTGTAGTATATTATTACAAAACATGATGTGTTTATAAAAATAATTACTATTATTACTAGTATTTGATTTTAGGTTTTTTTAATGTGAATTTGTTTTGTAAAATAAAAATAAGAATAATATAGATATCATTTTGTAGTATATTATTGAGATTAGAACAAACGAGTAAATGCCTAGGGGCAGAATTGTAATTTTCCCAACTCACGCGACTATATAATACATAAACTAGGGTTTCATTTCCCCCAAACCGACTAGAGCGCAGCGCCGTCGAACAACGCCCCAGAAACCCTAGCCATGGTATCTCCTAAGCTCTGAAACTGTGATTCGATCGTTTTTTAGTTACTTTGAATTTTTCAATTTCATTTGTTTTGATTTTGTTTTCGCTTCGCAGTCGCTCGTCGCGAATGAAGAGTTCCAGCACATTCTGCGTGTGCAGAACACCAACGTGGATGGCAAGCAGAAGATCATGTTCGCCATGACCTCCATCAAGGGTATCGGCCGCCGGTTCGCCAACATCGTCTGCAAAAAAGCCGACGTCGACATGAACAAGAGGTACCCCTCTTCTGTTTTCTATTTTTTCTTGTTTTTCTCCGCCGGTTCATACAATGAAATTTATCTAGAATTGTGATTTCTATTTCAGATTAATTAAATAAATGATAAGCAATAATCTTATTGTATCAGCACAAGTAGTATTTGTTTGTGTTTATGATTGATGTTGTTTTAATTGCTACACTTATTCAATTTGCCCCTTGATCGAAATGTTAATCGAATGAGGCCACGAAACAAATCAATAATCTGTAAATTTAATTCCAAAAGTTCTTGCTAATTAGTTAGTTTGAATATTAGCCGTGTTTCCCAGTGGCAAGATGTTTTTATTATATTTTGATTGATTTCTTGAATCGATATTGAAAATATGTGATCTGCAAAATAGAAAATTGATTTTGTAATTGTGCTTTCTTCTGGTTTTGCATAATACATTCAACCTTCATAGAATGGTACTATGTATTTGCATACATTTGTTCTGTTTTAGAATGTATGAGATTCTTATTTTAACTTCGAATGTTGTTTTATCACAGGGCTGGCGAACTCTCTGCTGCCGAGATCGACAGCTTGATGGTGATTGTGGCGAACCCCCGCCAGTTCAAAATCCCAGACTGGTTCTTGAACAGAAAGAAGGATTACAAGGATGGAAAATTTTCTCAGGTGACCTCCAATGCCCTCGACATGAAGCTCAGGGATGATCTCGAGCGTCTTAAGAAGATCAGGTTTGGATTTATAATTGCTTCACATGGTTTGATATTCCGATCGTTTAAAAAATTGCTGTTATATTTATTTTGACTTTTTTGCTTCTTTTTCACAGGAACCACCGTGGGCTCCGTCACTACTGGGGCCTTCGTGTGCGTGGACAGCATACCAAGACCACTGGTCGTAGGGGAAAGACTGTTGGTGTCTCGAAGAAGCGTTAGATGTTTTTATTTTGCTATTATAATGTCGGTCTTTATGAGTAATTTTATTTTGGTTTATGATATTCCTTATCCCTAAGATTATATTTACTCTATTCGGTTTTCCTTCGGGAGTTTCTGGTTTTTGGTACTCATTTTTTTAGTTGAAGAGAATCTCAGGTTTGTGTCAATGATTTATCACATACTTTTATACTTTTCTCGTATTTTTGAATTTATTATTTCTAGAAGTTAAGACCTAATACAAATTCAATTTTCTTGTTTTTAAGATTTAGAAGGATTTTTGTTATTGATCAAATTAGTTGTCCTCTAGTATGTACTTAGCTGAGTATGAGTGTTGTGCCACATCGATTACAGGTAAGAATGTAAGATGGTGATCTCGAGTGTAGGGTTTTACCATGTGACTTAGTATACCAAACTACAAATTATTTATAATCTGTGTGTATTTGTGTAAGTAACTCGTACACACAGGTTCACTTACATTTAGAACCATTTTACGCAAAAACAAATTCAAGATTCCCTGATTTTGTCTGTATACGGGTCCTACTACCTTCTGGGAAAACATGACAACAAATTCAACAATACGTATCTAGTGAGAATCTTTCAATGCACAGTTTTTTGTTTTGTCAGATTATCACATACAAAATACAGTAATTAAATTTAAAGTTATTAAAATAATTTTTTTTATATTTACTTACTTTTTAAAAAACTAACAAAATACAGTAATTAAATTTAAACTTATTAAAATAATTTTTCTTTTATATTTACTTGCTTTTTTAAAAACTAACAAACAAAAAAAATCCGAATTTTGGCTTGTTTTCACTGAAGAAAGATAGGGGAATGACTATAATTAAGCATAAATAGGGGATCAATTGTAACATCGTCATTCGTCACACATGGGTGTATGGCCCATATTGTGAAGGCATTTATTTAAAAAAAAATAGTAATATAAGAAAGTCACATTAAATAATTACTATAACGCTAACCCAAAATAAAATGATATGAAAGCGACTAACATAATTAATCTTATTCATTTATTTTCCAGTGGACCAACAAAACGGAGTTTTCATTTCTAGACGCACTGCGGCGAAACCTCGCCGGAGAACGGATTTTCCCGGCGACCCTCTGCCGCAAGGAGGCTGACGAGGAGATCTGAGAAAGCTCCGACGATAAACTTGTGCGTGCTTTTGGGGTTCAAGGAGAGGTAACACGTGAGAAGCTCGTGCAGATAACCCCAGCTCTCGCGCACGTCGTGGACCTCACGCGCCTCCACCATCTCCTGCATGGATCTCCGAAAGTCCACGAACGGGTCCGGCGAGTACGTCGGCACGGCCACACCCCCTCCGTTTTCCGGGTGGCCGCTCGGCGGCGAGGACGCGGGACACGCGGCGGCGGGGGGCGAGAGCGATGAGGAGTCGACGATCGAGTTGGACACACCTGGGGAGGAGAAAAAGAATCTCCGGGATGCGACGGCGGTGGCGAAATCCGGAACGGCGGTGCCGTCGCCGGATTCATCGCCGGATTCCGAAGTGGATAGAAGGTCTTGAGTGGTGGTGAAGTTTTCGTAGAGGGAGTTGAAGTTCTTGATTAGGAGGGAGGGTGCGGGGCCGGAGAATCGGCTGACACGACTTTCCGGCGACTTGATCGGCGTGAAGCATAAATGAAGATTTTTTGCCATGGTCTGATATTTCTGGTTAGGAAGGAGTGTTTATATATGTGCGTGGGGAAATGAATCTTGCTGTTTAGAAGTTTAATGATTTTTTTTTTAATTACAAATATTTTATTTGAAAAGAAGTTAATATTATCGGGCATGCAACAATTATAATGTTTCATTGGAAGATTTTATTTTAATTATTTACAATAATGTTTATGAATAAATATACGTTTGTGTAGACTCCACATGTTATGCACGTGTGCGTAGCAAGAAAGTGAGATTTGGCTGCAACTTTAATTAAATGAAAACGATTTAATATTGAGAAAGATCGTTCATTTAATCATTTTTTAATTTATATACTGCCTCTGTATACTTTATTATTTATTAATTTATATACTCCATCTATATACTTTTTTAACATGACAACTATCGAGAATATTTAATTTAAATGAATCAGGAAATAAAAATCAGGAAAATAAAATAAAATGATGGGTATTTATTTATTACTATAAATTTAAAAAGATCGAAACCAAGCATGTGTTGGATCTGTGGAGCAAGGTGGATGGGGTCATGTTCGATGGCATAGTTTTTGTAGACTAGTTATTTGTATTTCAGATACAAAGCCGACTTGACAACCTCAAGTCCATGCGTGGGGCCCTTTTGCAAGATAACACCTTCAAATATTCGTCGCTCGATTCTAATGATAGAACTGTGTCAACAAGCTCGGACAGCACGTACGGGTCGTCATATCCCCTTATAGTATGTACGTATTTGTCCAAACTAGACTCGGAGTGAGGTGATTAATCGATTCTCAGAACAATCAGTCACAAAATCACATGCACAAGAAGATCAATGTTTGACTCAGCTTGACTCATTTCTGTCATACTCACATGTAGGAAAATATCTATCAGACTAACAACAGACTATAGATACAATGAAATGAGAATGTACTTTAAAAGCAGTTCTTGGATCATTATAGGAATTGGGGTTTGTTGGACCTGTAAATGTCAAGTTGGGCCGCGGCCCAAAACGTGTCTCAATTTCCCAGTGTTTGATGACCAATCCAACATCTCTTAGATTGTTTGTTAGATTTGATGATGTGATATCAAAACAATGCACATTATCTCTTTCCCATTCGAAAAAAAGAAGGTTTCCGTCTCAAATTCATGATCGGATGTAAAAAAAATCACTATTAGCTCATATAGAAAGTAACAATCTCCATTGGAACATTTACCACCAACCACTTCCGATCATTGCCACTATCATCAAACCGAAGTACTAAGATTTTAGAGATGAAAAGATATCCAGTGTCACCCTAAATAACCTCGAAGTCAAAATTTCAACAAGTTATTGAGCTTGTAATCTTTTGCCCGGTGCACACTACAAAAAGAAATCTATGCTTATACCAATATCAAAGAAAATATAATGTCATTCCAGCTAAAACAAGAATGAATTACTATAAGAATAAGTAAAAGGGTAAAGGCATAAAAAAAGTGCCCATTATTATTCCCCATCCTCAACATCCTTTTCTCCCACTCACCGTTGCATTTCACAATGGCCACCCCCTCTTGAATGGTCACTATCACACCACGAAGGATAGTTTCCTTTAGACAAAGTCCGAATCAGTTGAGTTCCACAAACTATTACGAAGGAAGGGACCGAGAATCAAAAAAATCCCCCACTCCATTTCATCATAGTTTAAAGACCGATAAACACAGTCATGACAATGACAACGGAAAAAAGTTTGTTCCGCGAATATCAAATCACACCACAATCTTGCCCACAATTTCAACAATAATACATCGTTAGCAATAGGCTTACGTGCAAAAGGGGCAACCTAATCAAGATTGGTGTATGCTTTTTTCATTAGCAAAAGTTTTCCTTTTAATCGGGCAAACCATATCCCATAGGAGCATCTCTAGATTGCTAAAAGGGGTCAGAGGAAGAACAAAAATATTCATGAGTAAAAGCTTAAATACTAGCGGTGTAATTAGTTTTGTGTTCAAAGGCAACGTGTGAGAAGAAAATTGGCAATCCTAAAAGAAAAATGATAATAAAATAGATCAAGGCAGATCGAAATAGCAGACGAGATTCATGGATCATATACTACTCGCAGTGATCTTTAAGGTAGACTAGCATGAATACAAGCAGAACACGCGTATTGAAACAACGAATTAGAAGAAAGCTGACTAAGAATGATAGGACAAAGTAGAAAAAACAGCTTGTCCATACAATGCCACAGGCAATCGATTATCTTTTCGCACTCATTTTAGGGCAATCGTCCACAAACACTAAATTAACTAGAAAAAAACGACTGAAATTAAGATAGATTTTAGTAGGATGTTTAAAATATCTTTCACAATCGCAAGCATGATCCGGAGAATTTTCTAGACTAATTCAATAGATAATTGAATATTATAATTATGCACCATCATCATATTCATATATCCAAGGGTGGAAAAAAGCGCATCGAAATTGAGTTATTAAAACAGAAACACAAAGTAATTTTGGTTTTAGTGTACAAGGACGAACCTAGCCTCGCCACCGTCTTCCTCAGCGTCGCCTTCCTCCTCAGACGCCGTATCTTTCGGCACTGTCACCACCAGCTCTCCGTCTTCGTACGCCGCGGATGCGAGCTCCGGGAGCGTGGAATCCGGGAGGCGGAACCGCCACAGATCGAGCTCGAATTCGGTCCCCGGAGAATCGAGGACGCCGTCTCCCCTGACGACGACCTTGGTGACCCCCGGGTAGATCTCGACGGAGTCAGCCCTTACCTCGCCGCTGATGTCATCGGTGGCCGCCGTGAATCTGAGCGAGGTTTGGGTTTCTTCGATCGAGACGTCTGCCTCGGATGGGAAGGGAAGCTCGAGGACCTTGGCGAATATGTGCGGGAGACGGCGCAGCTTCTTCTGGCGGCAGCCGTTGGGCTGAGCGAGGACCGACGCGACGTCGTATCGGAGAGTGATGTTGACGCGTTTCCTGGGCACCGGATGAACCTTCATTTGTTGTGTCTTTAAATTCTCCCCCAAACAGATAAATAAATAAATTAGGAAACAAAATCGAAGCAGCATATAAAATAAAATTATGTGTTATTATTCGAGTAATATATTCCACTAACAAAAATATTTTTAACAAATTATGTGTTATTATTCGAGTAATATATTCCAGTAACAAAAATATTTTTAACTAAAATATATACTGTCAAATTCGCAAATACTTGGAAGTAAAATAATATAATATAATAATAATTACGATTTCTGTTCCAATTATTTATGCATCGTTTGACCCACTCGCAAGGTGTACTTGCTTTTTGATCAAAAATAAAATAATAAAGACAAAATATATATTTTTAAATTGAAAAATAAAAGTAATTGTGATTAAAGTTTAAAAATAATTTTAATTTGAAAAATAAAAGTAATTGTGATTAAAGTTTTAAAGTAATTGGAAAAAGTATGAATAAAATTGTATTTTGAATTGAAAAATAAATTTTTTAAAAATATTTATAATTAGTTGAGATATTTAACAAAAAATACATAATAGTTGAGATGGAACTAGTAATAATTTTGCTTTCAAAAAAATAAAAAATATATATAATTGATTGGAATGTAGTCCACACGTCTCTATTTGCCGAATATAACAAATAATGAGCACATGGTCTTTCATATGCTTTGGGATAAATTGTAACACTTTCAATTTATAAAATTACTATAGATATACATAAATCTTATTGTCTATATAGTGTTAAAATGAAAAGTTATTAAACGTTAACTACTTTAAATCATTTGAAAATTTACTAAAAATTGGGCAAAATGTTACTAGTGTATTCACTATTCATTTTGTGGGATTTGGAGTTTCTTGAGCTGCATATCAGTTAGGCCCTAGCCCTATCCGTCCACTACCTAGGCCCATTTCAAACTGGCCCATATAGCCTGTGACACGACCCACCAGATTCGGGTTGGGTTCAAGTTTAGCTTTTCTAACTCGTCATCCCGAGTCGTTCGGCCCATTCCATGCAAACCCCAGCCCAAAATCGAATTCAGCTAACAACCAAATCCAATTTTCAACCATTTTTTTATTTTATATAAAAATTTAAATTAAAAATAAAAAATAAAAAACCAATAGCTAAAATGACTTAAAGCACCCCTAATCATGCTGCTGATCTTTAGGAAAAGCAAAAGCAAAAAAACATTTCAGATGCAATTGATCTCTTTGTTTGGATGCATTATAATAATAGTAGAATAATACAATAATGTCAAATTATAATAAACTATTATTATTACTAATATTATGGATTTTAATTACAATAATTATAATTTGACCCGACCCGACCCAGATTCCAGGCGGGTCCTAAAACATTGCTACACGTAACAATACAAATACTGTATTATTTCTATTTTTGACCAAAGTGGTCCAAATTAAGGATAATGTTTTCGCAGGGTAGATATGTCATTTCCTATTTGACACGGCGCGTTCCATGTCGGTTTCGTAACGAGGCTGACTCAGAAATGGTAATTACCACTGAAGCGCAGGGGCCATTGGGTCATTTCGCCCACACCCACTCAGGCACTCACAGGCGCACGCCGTACCTACAACACGAAAAGTTAAATACAACTCTGAACTCCAATTCAGATCCGCGTATTTCCCCTCTTTTCCATCACCCAAAAATTCACCTAGAAAAAATTATCACTGCCGTCTTCGAGATCCGTACTGTCTTCCTAACTCATCACTCGGTGAATCAGGTCAGTTCTCAAAATCGCTCTTTTTTTTGGCAGTGTGTTTTAATTTGATGTTTTTGTGTGCGATTTCTATTGTAGATTTCAATTTTTTTTGTAGTAATATTTTCGTTTTCGTTTCTGTGCGATGTTTGTAGATCTGAAGAAAAACTGTACAGGTTGTGTGGTTTCGGGTTCAGTAAATCGTAGTTTAATCTGCTCAGAATCCGGTGGGTTGCGACGGAGGCAAACTGTAATTGATCTCAGATTAAGATTGATTGAGGTGTGAAAAGCTGTTAAATTTGTTGAATCATTTTATTCGTTGTTAGAAAAGTTAACTGATTAATCGAAAAGGGGGATTTAGTTGAGTTGATTGAGATGGAGACTCTAGTCGTTGCTCGTCATAGGAACCAGCATCAGTATAACAGTAGAAACCGTACCCGCGGTTTGTCGAAATTAGGGACCTTTGGCTATCCGCCTTCAAGGAATTTGAGGGGCTTTAATTGTCGGACCTTTCAGTACAGAGAAGGTTTGCTACCGACCCCATCCGAACCCCGCTTTACCAAAACACCAGTTGCTGGCAAGGCACTTTCTTCAAGATTTTCACCTGAAACCCCACCTCCATCCCTTAATGAAACCCGGAAAATCTCAAAAGGAACAGCAAAAGGTAGAACAATTGAGATTCCGATCAAGTTAAATATCCAAAATACTGAGGAGAGCTTCAGTTTTTCCGAGCGTTGGGCTGGGCCTGCTTATTCGAACTCACCTCCCCCAAGTTCTGTTCCCATCCCTAAATTTTCACTGAAGCCTAAAAGAACTGTGTCCCTTGATCTGCCTACTTTAGCCTCAGAATACCATATGCACCCCACTGCTAAATCTGCACCCACTACCCCGACTAGAGAGCGTAGCCTTTCACCTTCTAGTCCCTTTGACCTTTCTGATTACATTTCTCAAATGAGTCTTTCTCCTTGTGATTCCTTTGATACTTCTGATTCTGATACTGAGAAAAGTCTTTCGCCTTGTGAACCGTTTAGCATTTCTGTTTCTGCTACTATGACTCTTCGCCGCATTCTTAATCTCGACAGTACTGATTAATGCAGAACTGGTGGTGGTGGTGGTGGTTTATTGCATGGTAAATAAGGATAGTAATTGTGATGGTTAGTTGTAGGTTTGTGTATAAAATAAAGAAGGGTCGGTCTGTGGGATAACTTGTTTTTACGAGTTGACTTGGAAGTCCTGAAGTAGTTTGGCATTGCAGTGCAAGAGTTGTGATATCTGGTTGGTGGATGATCTTTTATATTTCTGGAAATTGAGAGATTCTATGGAAGGTCTATGATGGATGTTTGTTCATGTACTTTGCTGAATATTGTGTTGAAGACAGGCGGGGAAGGAAGTCAAGGAACAGTTAGTTAATTTGTAAAGAATGGAATTGACATGATTGTAGAATTATCCTGTGACTAATTCAGCTTGGGGAAAGTGGAAGCTGTTGGAAGTAGCAAAATAATTCTTCAAGTTTAGTTTCATCCAGAGTCCATTTATATTTATTTATTAGCATTTCGTCTTTCAGTTAGTTCTTTCTCATACTTCTTGTATATGCTCTAAAAACCCTGCTTGGTTTGCATTAGTCCCAATCTAGTAAATCAGCCCTGATATTCAGATTAGGTTTCCTTAATGCTACAGTTTCCTTAGTCAAGGTCCATCTGCATCGTCCTTTGTCAAATACCATCCGTATTTTCCTCCCTTAGTTCATAGTTCCTAGATGGGGTTGTCAACACTACCCTTCTTGCATCCTTATTTCTTGTTTTTAGTTTTCTTTCGAAGTAGTTACTGACTTCTATATCTTTAGTTCTCCCTTTGCCTAATTTTCTGGTTTTTGATAAAGAAAAATTGGCAGGGATATAGAGATAGATGATTTTAGTTTTCTTCCTCCCCCCTCTATTATTTCTTGGATTTGGTTTAGTTCCTGTTGTCCTTTCCTTGTAAGTTTTCCCTTTCTCTGTCTTCGGGTGTGTGGTTGATGATCTTTCGCTTCTAGCAGCGCTTAGCCTTGATATCCTTATGTTCTCTTCCGGTAGTGGGTTGTACCCCATTTTTCTTTCATGTGTCCAGTTGTCTCAGAGTTCCAGTTGATGTTGGAGATTGTTGATCATACCTAATTGTTTCAGGTAATCTTTTCCTATTTGTTTCTGGTTATTACTTCCTATATGAGATACTGATATATGTATCTACTTTTCCCCTTTTTTTTACAGTTCTTGTGATGGAAGCTGGTAGAAGAATGGTTATCCAAGGCTGATTACGTACCTTGTTTTTCTAAATTTCTGTTCTTTGTTTGGTTGCTTTGAAAACTAAGCTTTTGAATCTTTTGTTTCCTGGTAGTAAGGAACCATTTTATCTAGTTAGTAGTTGTGTGTCATTTTAATGTCATTTGAACTTGTGTAATATTCCCAATTGTTGGGGGAGTCTCCTTGATTCGTGTTTTATGGTTTCTTTTCAAGAATTTATATTATGTGGTTTTTCCTTCTTTTTTTTTTTTATCATTACACATTTCATTGAGTAGTAGTTATTAGTACATACCTTGAGTTGTGCACTAAGGTGTCCATGAAAAATGTATTACTGGTGATAGCTCTGTTATTTCTGTGATTGTGATTGTGATTGAAGTCCTTAGTTTTTTTTTTATATGCAGAGGCATCTGAATATTGACGTAGGTTTCTATTTGAGAACCATTGTTAATCTTGTATGAAACTCTCCTTGAGAAATCTCGTCTGTAGGATTATTTTCTTGAAAGGCAATTGATGATTGAGAGAAGGTTGAATTGAAGGTAATGATTCCGACCATCAAACACCATTTTTTTACGTTCTCTCACATCTAATGAAGATTTCCACCAAGAATGACCCAAAGAAGGTATCAAGAGAAACATCATAAAATTCAAAAACCCAAAGCAAAGGAAGAAAAATAAAGGTGAAATATTTCACATCGATGTTGGAAAACAAAATTATTCCCTATTGACAACATTCAGGGCAGTGGAATTTGATCTCTCAAAGGCAAAACCCTTTGTGAAAAAAAGATTCTAAATTCCTCTAAACACCACCATCATCGTCTTCATCATCATCATCATCATCATTCGTCCGACCTCGAGTTCTTCATTCCATCGTAGTAAATTTCTTCGGAACGGCATTCGTGGCTGCAGAAGGCTTTCTCACCCCTGAAAACCCAAAACAAACATATCAGTACCAATCAATAATTAAAATCACAAGGCTGGACCAGCCCTCAATTATTGCATAGTCCAACAAACTCACATTTAAGCAAAAACCCACTACACAATAAAGACTGTGTGAGTGTGTGTGAGGGATGATCAATCATTGAACACAAATCACAAACCTGTAAATGTAAATGTCTTTGCCTTGTCCCAAAACATCCTTACAAGTGTGGCAAAAGCTCATGAAATCTGATGTTGAAACACACTCTTCCATTTCCTTGTCATCCTCCTCACATCCCCCCTTGGGCTCATCACCATCCCCCAAGCAGCTCTCGACGATACAGTCGTCGAATATATGAGTCGTCTTAGGATTAGGCCCGTGAATAACGACGCGCGTGTAATCCTCCGAGAGCTCCATCTCCTTCAAGGAGAGCTGTCTGGTGAAGTAGCTCTCCTTCGAAGGCGTGCTCGAGACTTGCGAGCTCTTGGTCTTGATCCCGAAATCAGCAGGGGACTTCGGGGACTCCTCGTTCGGAGAAACTGGGCTCGCTGCTGCGATAGGGATTTGGACCTTGAGCTTGGAACCGAAAAGGGCTGTCCTGTTGATGGGCTTTGAGAATTTCCCCAAATTTTCAGCCTCGTCGTCGATGATCGAATCGATCAGGGCTAGCCCAATGGCTTTCGGGGATAAGGCATAGTTGTCACACCCAAATGGGTTCACAAAACTGTTGTTGGAGGTGTTGTTATTGTTGTTGTTGTTGTTGTTGTTCTTGGTGTCAAGAATTGAAGTTGGGCTCATGATCATCATCATAGTATTATTACTGTTGTGGTTGATGTTAGTTTCAAGAGTGTCTGAAAATTGATTCTTTTTCCAGAAGCCATTGAAGAATCTTGGAGAGTTCAAGAAAGAAGAGATTGGTGAGGTGGGTTTTGTGGGGGGAGAGAGTATCAGTGGGTTTGGGGGTTGATCAGCCATAAGGGCCTGTTTGGTTGACACTGCTCTAGATCTATTTCTCAGCATTAGTGAAAACAACAAGTAAATCAAGAAATCAGAAATCCCCCTTTTTTTTTTCTTATCAAACCTGCATAATTCCAAACAAGATATACATGAAATCAAAACAATAAAAATCTAACAAAAAAAATTGTGAGAAAAAACAAATAAAAAAGGGCAAACCTGGATTCTGGGAGTGATGGTGATGAAGTGAGCCAAGAAAAAACCATGACCAGAGAAACCCTGGTAAATCTCATCAGCCTCCATTTTTTTGTGAATTTGAAGAAGAAAAAAAAGATTATTTTTATTGGGCCATGAATGGGTTATTATTGATGATCAAGAATCAATGAGAAAGATGTGATTATTTTTTCAGAGAGAGAAATGAGGTTGAAGAGAAAGGGAAGGGGTAGTTTTGGTGCATATTTTAAAGGAGAAGCTCTCGGTTGTGTTTGGGAAAAGGATAAGAAGAAAATTAAAAATTGAAAATAATAATAAGAAGAAAGGGAAATACCAGTGAGATGTGGGGCCCAACAGTCGATAATTATTTTCTCATCTATTTTGGACTTTAGCACTACTCACACATTTCTTGCAATAATGAATCAAGATTAAAATAAATAAATTATTTTTTTATTTACTCTTCTCCATTGGCTCTCAATTTAGCTCTTTTAATTAATAAAATAGTTTGGTTAATATTATAATTTATCTATAAAAATTTGCAATTGACTTTTGAAACAATATTGAATCTATCCACCCTTCTAACCATTGGAATTTTATTTAGTCAAGAAAGAATGTTATTTACATTATATAATTGTTTGATGTACTTATTATAACTTGTGTACTAGGAGTACTATTTATTTGATACAAAATTACTATGCAAATATTGTGAAATTGACTTTTCTATAATTTTTAGTTGCATGATAAAATATGCCTATATGAACATATTTAAATTTATTAAAATGATTCATATAAGTTAATTATTCATTTAATCTTTTATGTTAATGTGAAATGGTATGCGATTTTCGCAATGCTTTCTTAATATCGTGTTAGATAATAATATACGCGAGATGTCGATTGTGATATACTTGAATGCTAAACGAGATACATCTGAAAATTGAAATCGTGTGGAAGATCAACAACGACTAATTTGCCGATTCAAATTACTCGGTGATAGTTCTTAGTTTCTTGACCGTGGGACCTTGATAATGATATCATTTAATTTGTTTCACTTTTCTTTATTTTTAACCCGTGTGCTTGATTTTAGTGGTTTACTATTTTCTTCAATTGAAAATTGTGAATAAAATAAAAAAGCGGTCAGACCGTGCGACGGTTAAATGCACGCACTCGTAGGACAAAAGTTGGCCAGACTCCGGGTGGGCCCCACTAGAAATTACTGATTTTTATCGCGTGGTATTCGTGTAATTTCGTTTATGGGCCGTACGCAGGTTGCGTGTCGCAATCCACACACTACTGTTCCTACACACGCCTATACCCCTATTGGGCCTATTCCATGTGGGCCCAACCCAAACCCTTCTCGGGCTCGTTTTGTTTCCTTTGTTCTGTATTTTCACTTTCTTAGTATAGTTGTAATTATTTGACGTAATTATTCGTTTCTTACCGTTGTTTCAATTTATTTTGTCAACATGCTTCTTGTTTTTAGTAGTAATTTTTTTCTGCTACATCACATTCGATTTGATTTGTCTCGTTCGTACTTCGTACGCTAGACTCGATTAGAGAATACGGGTGTTACGAAACGTATTACCAATTTACCACTAAGAAAATATGAATGAAGATTAACGAATATTAGAAAAAAAAACATCAATCAAGCAAAAGCAAGCATCCAAAGATGATCAGTCCTGTCCCTATCATAATTCATGTTCTTGTTTATATGTATATTTATTTAATTATTGCTCCTTTGTATATATATATACACACACAGTATCATCTAAAGGGAGTGCAGATTGATGGCCCACTATAAATTTGGGCCCATTTAACTTTTGGGCCCATGGGTAAGAAAGGAAAACCAACTTTACCCACCCCGGCTTTATTCATTCGGTACCCAGTACTGTGAGGTTAGTGGGTTTTCGCGCTAAACCCATGAAATGACCAAAAGGTCCCTTTTCACTTTTCACTTTTTTTTTTCTTTTGCCTTTTGTTCTGTTTTTTCACGCAAATTCTTATAATAATATTCCCAATATTACGAACATAAAATAATTATATTCAAATGCATTATTTTAGTATTTCTAATAATATTCGCAATATGCCATTTTTAAATACGAGACGGGCTCGAGCCTCCTGCTGTTTCGGTCTAGATCGTTGTCGCAATATTTGGCAAAGTCAAAGATAAACATAATTTCCTATAAGAATATACGTGCGTGACGACTTCAAATTATTATTATTATTATTATTATTACTTTATTAATAAAAACTTGATTGTGATTAAAAACAGTGAACATAGAATTAAATATTTTTATTTTATTTTTCATTTGAAGTAGCAAGCTCTAGCCCTACAAGACCATACCATGATACCAAATTGTTTGAACAAATGTGAAGGAATAAGGATGTCGAAATAAAAATTAACCAAATTAAATGAATTTAAAAGATATAAATTACTTCTCAATTCATGTTTCTTGTAGTTATATATTAACTCATGATATGTACTAAACTAAAATTGTTTGTGTGCATGCCTTTAGTTCCTCAACATCTAGTTATTGATTTGTGTTTTTCTCCAATGATTTTGATATTCACATTATACTCGAAGAAGTCATGTGCCTCGACGTTGCGATTCCAACATTAAAATAAATCGAATTTCACTACGAAAGAAAAAATATTTAATCATTCACGTCGTTTTCGAATATTTTCACGTGCGCGCAATATGAAACCTTATCTGAAAAGATGGACGAATGGACGAACATGTCAACACAATAATTCCATTTCCAAATCCCAAATCATATTACCAAATCCAAGTAATCATTCAAGATAAGCTCAAAATGATGCATTATGCAAATTAGGCACGTTAGTAGGAACTCATCTATAAATTGAATTATAGTATAATAGCTCTATCAAATAATTTTGTCACAACTCCTTTGGATCTTGACACTTGCTTGTTAGGAATGGTCAAATGCAATTTTTAATGTTTCCTTTAATTTATATAATAGTATAAGTAGAGTTTGATGATGTTGCAATATAGATAAAATATAATTAAAAAATATATTATTGTTTTCAAATTTTTAATTGATTGAATATAGAAAATTTGACAGCAAACTTCCTTCAATTTAATTTCAATGTTTGTTTGTGGGCTTATCTGATAAAAAAGCAAAATGTAAGGGCATGTCACTTTCTTACTAAATAATCATCAATTTTCTCAAACAAAAGTAGGTGCCATTTAATTTTAATAATTTAATTTTTTGTAATTTTCTCTTCCGTCTGACGTGGCGCGATCTTATTCACCATCAGGTGATGCTTGGTGGGACCAGCTAAGAGATGTCTTTGCCATAGTTTTCGTGAAGTGGTCCCCACACCATTTCTTATTCAATCACCCTCGATGTTTAATTGTCTATTGTCATCTCTTCTGTTTCTATGCTTGAATTATTGGTTCTCATTATTTTCAGAATTAAATTTAATTTAATTTAAATTAAATTAATACCGAGTATACTCTTTTTTTTCAAAACTTTATACCTTCCATATATAAATTAGTAATAAACTATTATTGTACTCCATCCAAATCAGAATAGTCACACTTTTTTTATATTTTGTAAAAGAAATGTGACTATTAGTTTGAAGGAGAGGAAATATAAATTTCTAATAAACTACTCCCTCCTCTTTTTTTATAAGACATTTAAGAATTTTAATTATTTTTATTTTATAAGACCGATTTAATTTTATTAAATAATGTAATAACATTAATTCATAATTTTTTCAATTTTTTATACACATGTTTTTTTCTCTCCACCAATCACATTTCATTATTTTTATCATTTTATTTTTTTCAATGAATAATAATTGAAATTAAATATATTTTTAATAGTTGTGTTAAAGCTTAAAACGTTTTATAAAAAAAATAGGAAGGAGTACTTCTTTCCACAAAACAGTTTGCACACTTTTAAAAGATTTTATTTATCACAATTTTAACTTTTAAATATTAATTTATTTACATTAATAACATTATTTTTTTCAACATTTCAATACTCATTTATTTATATTAATATTATTACTTTATTAACACAATTATTTTTTCATCCAACAATATATATTATATTCATACTTTATATTATTTAATAAATAAAAACATTTTTTAAATCAATACATTATATTTAATACATTTTTTTAATATACGTGAAAATTTCTCTAAGTAAAGTATTTTTAAGTAAGGTAGTAAAATTTTAATAGACCAAAAACAAAAATAAAAATTTTCAAGAGTATCAACTAACTTTCATAATGAAAAAATAATGACAAGATTTATAGAAAATCATATTAAAGGTTTTATAAAATCAAAGGCAAATAATGTTATATGAAAAATAATGTTACACTGCAAAAATCTGTCCAAATATAACTAAAAGTCTAAACTACAATACATGAAAAATGATTGTTCTTCCAAACAGACTTATTGTTTCTTTTGTTACAAAAAAATAATTATTTCTGGACTTACTATTACAACAATCAATCCGCTGTTAGATTCTTCTTGTCGTTTCTGCCTCTCTTTCTCAGCTCGCGTCTCTCGGACGAGTATTGCTTCTTGATCAACAAATTCCGCATAGCCGTTTTAACTGCTTCGGCAGCCAATGCAAATGCCTCTTCTCCTATCGACAATTTACCTTGCAGTGCTTCAAGCAGAGGCTCAGCTCCAGGAATCTCTTTATCATCCAAGGTGGAGGATTCCGATTGGTCGGGAGCAAAGCCCGACACAACCCTCACACGGGCTAGATGCGTGGAGTTATGGCCATTCGAGGTGGATGCGCCCATCACCATCCATAGCAACGGGAATGAGAGGGCTGATCCAATGCTCGTTGGAATGAATGCTTCGCCTTTGACATTAACCACCTAAAGTAGACGTATATAGCAAATAATAAAAAGGTTACAGATGAAGAGATATTTACAAAAGCCACAATGAGGGTAAACCGTACTCACTTTGGCCACCGAAAGGATCTTGGCCGAAAGGTCGCATTTTAACAGCAATATCCCCGACAAGCTTTAATAAAAATAAAATATGGATCGATATTAGCTATTTAGCGAAAGTGATCCGGGAGAAAAAGGCGGATATTGAATAAAAATTGTTTCGAGTGATAAAATAAATACCCCTGAATACCCACAGCAACGAGTGAACCATCAGAGGTTGCACAAAGATCGGTCACAGCTGGCACAATCTCCTCTTGTCCTTGATTATTAGAATTTAAAAGTTCTGCCTTTAAGAATACAGAATTAAAAAGAAAAGCCGAATTAGCTTATATCAATAGACAGCCATATACACATATGTGGTTGTGAGTATGTGTATAAAAGCAAATGACCTTCGGCCAAATAATCAATATGTAATATAAAGCTCGAGCACAAACTATAAGACGATCAGTGTCAGTTCAAAAACTTAAGTCAAGAAATTGAGTTAATACACCTTACCTTGGCTCCAACATCACATGTATCAAGCAAGGTACCAGAAGTATAGTCCCATAATCGAACCTTAAGCCAGTGAAAAAAGGTTAGTCCAGTGAACTATATTTCTATTTATTTTTGGGTCATTGATAAAAAAAATGTTCACTTACTGTCGAGTCGCCACTTCCAGAGACTAAAAGTCCTGGAACACAATATGTACTACTGACAAACGCAAGGGAGGAAACGAACCTGGTGATGGTTACATGAGGGTAAACTCGTAAGAAATAATCAGTAGACAACAGAAATATAAGAACAAAGCACCCAAATGACAAACAATGATGGGGAATACGGTAAGCATGCAATGATGATTATTCTCAGCAACCCAGAAGGCTTATTTGGCCATAAACATATCCCTTCATAAGCAAAGAAATAATTTGAAACCCCCTTAGTTTTATCACTGTATCAAATCTCATAGGTATTTTCTTTGTAAATTTCAAAGTCTATTAAGTGATTTTATTGTAATTAGATGAATTTTGAAATTATCTCATATATGAAAAAGATTTGACGAGCAAGCGATATAACTGAATAATCTCTGCTAGCTAATACTTACTCTGTATGACCAAGGCAAAAACTATGTATCTCATGAGCCCCATTCAAAGGCTCCTTTGGAAACACAGTGACCTGCATTAACAATATTAATCAAATAAATAAAAGAAAATTTTAAGGCAGTAGTACTAAGAAGCAAAAGTATGTTACCCGAATTTTGAAATCTCGATCAGCGGTTACAATGTACCGTCCATCCGGAGAAAATTCCTGCACGAAAATTCATATAATTATGCTCATGACATAAATTTACTCAAGAAGATTGATAACTAAGACTTCCATGCTTAAAACATTAAAACAAAATACCAGTCTTGTAATTATGCTACAATAGTGGGAAAGAATCGGAACAGGCTTCTTAATAATCAAAGCCGTGTTTTCGTAATCGTAATCACGTATATCAACAACATAGACGACACCGAACTTATCCGCGAAACAAACAAACATCTCATCTTTGCTTATTGCAATGGAAGTCACCCTCTTCTCTGAAACCCTATTAGGGTCATGATGAACTTACATTAATTGAAATTCTAAAAACATAAATTCAGAATTTAATTTTTTTTTAAAATTGCTTACACAGAACAAAAGCAACGCCAATTATTAGTATCCCAAAATTTCACAAGCTTGTCGTCTCCGGCCGATACGAAAAGCTTCCCGCTTCCGCTGTACCGAATGGCGCGAACCGAATCTTTGTGACCGCCATTGTCGTCCAGTAACTGAACTCCAGAACCATCTCTTTGGCATAATAAAATACAGATATTAATAATTACTAAGCATGTAACAGGGATTGCTCTCTGAAAAAAAAATCAGTTTGTTCTTACCGTAGATTGAAAACACGGAGATCCGACCCGACGGAAACAGATACGGAAATTTGGTTGGGGTGAACCGCAATCAGTGCCGGGGCAACCTCCATTTCCAATTTCTGATCGGTTTCTTCCATGTAATTTTCCTCCATCTTTCTCAATTTCGATTTGCAGAGCACTAGAGGTTTTTTTAGGGTTTAATTCAATTTGAGGCCGCTCAAAACCGCTCCGGCCCATGTATATTGGGCTTTTAACTTTTCTATTATTACGCTAATAATTTAAATTTTATTTTTAAAATAAATAAGCAAAAATAATTACTCTCTACACCTCATAAAAGTTCAATGTTTTTTTTTTTTTCCTTTTGCAATAATAGAATGAGAATCAAACAAATACAAGGTGCAATTACAGGAAAAATAAAACTCAAATAGGCCAATACATCTCTCAACTACAACATGATCATCAAAACGCCTGTATTCTCATATACTGGACAACAACAACAAAAAAACAGTATGCCCAACATCATCATAAATTCTAAACCCTAAATCCTCAACTCCGAACACCCATAAACCGTCCCACTGCACCTCGTCATTGGAGCCACCTGTCGCCACACAGACCTCTCATTACTCCCGAGCGCCAACACATCCACATTCGACGTCGGCTTAATGTCCGAGTTCAGTCTGTCAGGCTCGACCCCACCGATGATGTATATATCATCCCCCAGACCAATCATTGCGAACCCGATCCTCCTCCTAAACTCCGAAGCCGACGCAATCACCTTATTCGAATCCCACTCCTGCTTATATATCTGCCCGTGACTCATTATATACAGCTTACCCTTTACAACCGCCATCGGGCCCTGCAGCCAACTGCAGTCACGAACAGTCCATCCAAGCTCAACACTCTCCAAGATATGCACTGTCGACAATCCCTTGTGCAGAATATGAACCCTGCCCTCGATAACAATTCCCGTACACGCTGAGTCGTGCGGGTGGTGGAGGTCGGGTATCGGGGCCCACACGTCTCTTTCCGGGTCGTAGATCTCAGCCTTGGATATCGACTTCCTGGGTTCGGTTAGCCCGCCGGCGACTATGATTTTACCGTCCAGTACACAGCAGGCAAACATGGCACGAGGGACAATCATTGGCCGGCAGTGGGCCCACCGCCGGATAATAGGGTCGTATGACCAAACCTCATTGGTGGCAAAGCCTCCGTCCTGGTCGCCAGTCAGGGGGTCCACGTCATCACTACGGCCACCGAGGACAAAGAGCTTCCCCAAGGTGGAGACAACACCGAACTGTGACAGGTGGCGGATGGCAGAAGGGAGGACTGGGAGGGTTACCCAGAGGTTGAGCGGAGGGTCGTAAAGCTGCCAGAGGTTGTTGGGGTCGTATGAGCAGACACATATGAACTGCTCGGTGGCTTCGACTTCCTTGCGGGCCCGGAAGAGTTCGGTGCTGCGGAAGGCTTCCCTCCAGGATTGGGAGACGAGAGCGAGCTTGGGGTAGAGGTGAAAGGGGACTCGTGCGAGGCATCTTAGGGCGACGGCGTCGGGAAGGCCTTCAATGAGTCCGGACATAACTGTGATGGGATAAACTATTTTCTTTGATGGAAGATTTCGATTGATTGTTTGTGGGAGTTTCCTTCAGAATGCAGCATCTGAAAAGTTCAATGTGTATTAAACAAGAGTTTAGAAGAAAATGATGCAATTGGACAAGTTACCAAAGTAAGGACTAAGTTTGTGGATCACAGATAACATTACGAGGCAAGGTGAAACAAAATATCCATTGCTCTTAATAAGGATCTACGAGGCCAGTGGGCATAATAGGAGAAACTAGAGGAGGACAATTAGACTAACTAATAACCAGCCTAGCAAGGTATGAAGCACGACAAACAATTTGAGCAATTTGATGAAAACAGAAATTGTTGCCATTGAACTTCACACAACCAAGTTAGATTGCTGTTTCGAAACGACCACAAATTGTTCAACCTCACCATTGAAATATGGCACAATAAATACGGAAGTACCTATGATAAGATCACCTGATTTCCTATTCTTATTCTTTCTTCTGATATGAAAACAACACACACATTTTCACCGACATATCATTCTATCTAGCACATTTAATCAGTTCTCCTCCTAATCTATATCGCGATGAACGGATCTTCGAAGGCCCTACTACCGGAACAATAAAGCACAGTTCAAAATCGAAACAGTTGCACGAAATAAAAACAACCGGAGAAACCTCCCTCCCCTGTTAGAAGCACCGGAGCAATAAATATACGAATGCAGTTCAGATGCAACAATCGCAGAAACACACAATACAACACGCATATAACCCTAACCGAATCAACACAAACGTAATTTGACATAATCGAATCAAATGGAAAGCAGCGGAAACTCACTTTGAATGCGATTTCAAGCGAAACTTGAAAGAAAATCGAATACGGAAAACTGAAAAATCGCACGCTCGTACGAGAAAAAACAAAAAACGCACCTGAATTCCGATCAGATTAAATGCGATGTTCTCAACGGAATCGAGAAATTCGCGAAATGAAAAGAGAGGTTTCCGGTAGCTGCAGCGGTTTTGCGACGAGAGAGATGAAGTGAAAGGAGAAACCCGAAACGTGAAATACAGCTGTTGCAGGGATGAAATGCGAGATATACCTAAGAGTGATGCTATCAGAATTGCGTGTGAATTAATTAGGTAGTATATATATATTAATTTTTATTTTATTTATTTATTTTCATTGGGGAATTCTATTGGATGGGCGATAATTAATTTTACTAACTACTTTTATAATCTCCAAAATGTAAAAATAATGTTTTTTTTAACCGTTTTGAATTGATAGTCATATTTCTATTTTTGTTTCATTTCTCTCATCATAATTGGGCTTGTGGTTGGGCCCAATTGACAAACAAAACACACTCAAGAAAAGCAAACAATTACTAACAAAATCAAATGATAATAATACAAGAAAAATCAAGAATTACAACCAAGATCTTGGCCTAAAACACTATGAAAAAGTGCATCAAAGAATGAAGTATATAGGTATAGTTGAGTCGATTAACGATCAAAAACCGGCCCCACAAAGAGTCGACGACGAGGCAACCAAGAGAAGAACACTGAGGAAACTCAACGTTGCTCGTTTGTTGCCTCCTCCAAAAACCGATCCATCAAACTCGGGCATTGTTCTCGACGCATCTACATAAGAACAACGAGTATACGAGAGCCTTTAATTAGTGAGTAACATAACTAAGTCAAAATCAAACAACTTGCATCGTGTGTTATACGTACTGGTTGGGTTATCCGACGTGTTTGCATCTTTCGGACTTTCACCGGGTGACTCAACCACCGGCCCAGGCCCAGAAGTCGCCGGTGGCCCATTAACAGCAGCTGCAATTCATCAAATGATCAGATTAAAACTTACAGGATTTAAATATTGAAGAATATATTCGACCCATTATAAATGTCAAAAATACAGCATATTCTTCAATATTAAAGATTACATAAATGTTTAATTAGTCTGGTTTCTTACAATCACACTGCCTCACGGGTGGGGTCCGCACGCTGCACGCTCCTGGCAGAGCAAGCGCAAGCGTCTGATTCACGACGATTCCGAAGTTGGAGGCCCCGCTTTTGAGAAGCGCGCAAAGACACTGCGGATTAGACTGGACGATGCTCGAGAGACGAGAGCAGCATGAGGATGATGGGGACGACGAGTTGCCGGTGATGTAAGCGAGACATGGGGACAGGCCCACGAGAGCCGTCGTGCACCCTGATTGGGCCGTGGTTTTGTTACACAACACGAGTAAAACGAGCCAGAGCAGGGTGAATTTTAGAGACATTTTGATTTGAGAAGTTTGTACTAACATTTTGAGGTTTAAATATAAGATATTAAAAGTGGTTTTTTTTGTTGGCCTACTATGAAACTAGTGACCAAAAGTGGTTTGTTTTGTTTTTCTCTATCTATTTATTGTTTTTTGGCTTAAATTTTCTGAATTGAATTAAATGAATGAATGTAATTTTTTTTATAAATTGTTAATTTTTTTTAACATTATTTAGATTATATACTAAAATTATATATTTGAATTATCTTTTATTTATCTTATTTAATTTAATTTGAAACGAACTTAATGAAGTTTTAATTGAACTGAAACGATCTTAACTGAATTAAGATGGACACGATCTTAACTGAATTAAGATGGACTCGAATTAATTCCAAAAGATCAAAGCCTACTTTACTTATCTCAAAAATCGTAGTAGTCAAAATATTAGAGAACAAGAGATGGTAGTTAAAGTGGTTGAACTCCAAAAACCAACCTCAACCTAATAAAAAAATAAACTTAACAATTACAAGACAACATGTATAAATATACTTCTATGGCCTATTTCAAAAATATCCACAAGATCATCGAAAACTCGATGGCCGTTTTGTTTCCAAACACAATGCTCGTAGTTACTATTGTCCTCGCGTGTTGGATATTCCGGACACGAGCACAGATCAGCACGCCGTGCACGAGTTCGATGATGAGCACGTTCACCCCTTGCCTAAATTACGTCACCGGAAGTAGTGGGGCCGGCTCGTCGCCGACTCAAGACTGCTGCGATTCCTTGAAATCGCTGATGGGAGTAGGCATGGATTGCGCTTGCCTCATCGTCACCGGAAATGTTCCCGTCTCGTTGCCGCCGTTTGTTAACAGGAACTTGGCCATTTCTCTACCTAAGATGTGCCATAATTCTGTCCCGGTACAGTGCAAAGGTACACAATCAATTATCAATCATCGATCGATCTCTCGTGCATTGTCATATTCGTTCGCTCGATATTAATTTGATTCGATTTTATCGGTTTTTCGCAGCCACCGGTGATCCGTTGCCAGCTCCAGGTACGTAAAATTGTATTTTAACTGCTAAAAAAAAATATGCAAATTTAAGTAGGACATAATTGTTTATTATTAATTCCATTTTTTGTTTTAATTATTATTATTATGGTTGGTATAAATAATTGGGCAGGGCCTGCTTTGTTTGGGCCGAGTCAAGCTCCCGCGTCTAATGGGCCTGAGCCAGAAGTACCGCCGCCGACTCAAAGCTCGGACGGTCCGTCGGAGATACCGTTAAGTCCGACCGGTGCGAATCCCGGAATTAGACCGGTGGTCAACGGCCCTGCATCGGACTCAAATCATCAAGTTGTGATTTCATGGTCGTCGTATATTGTAGTACTCGTGTTTCTGCTGGGAATTATGTCATGATTCAATTTAATTATTATGTCAAATTATAAATTGTGTAAAGTTAAAGTTTAAAATCATTTTAATCGGTTCCAGATTTCAATTATGTTCATGATCAGTAATTACCTCGATTCGTCGTTTTTTAGATTAAATTTTGACAATAATGTTTTTGAAAATCGATGAAGTTCGGTTCTTGTGGGAAAATTGTAACTTTGACGGGTTACTGATTACTTGATTTGGGTCAAACGTACGTAACATTTTAGTTATTTTGAACAGTTGAAATCAAATTAATTATCGGTCAAATAAAAGGAAAAAATAAATTAATTAATTAACTTAACAAAATTCACATTTATCACTTTCCGTTGTAAAAGGAGAATTTGAATTGATCCAAGATGTCGACTCCTTGCTACTAATTGAGAAAAATAATTGTGAAAATACTAATTATTATAATTGATCATTATTTGATTTATTAATTGATTTGATGATCATTTGTTACTTAACAAAATAAGCACATGCAAAGACGCCTGACTCCAGTTCCGGGCAGGAAGCACTGGAAGGTCGTGTTGGGTCCATGTTTCTGCTTGCACCTGCGATCACAGTCAACAGTTCCGCCCGACCGCTTATAGTCGCACAGGACTTCGACTAATACATCGTTGTCGCACGCTTGTGCGTCGACTGGCTTCATCGTGATCGCCATCACTAATTAATAAGCAAAAAAAAAATGTAAGAGATGAAATAATTTGCCTAAATTAATTGTTAAAAATAATTAATTAGTAGTAACATTTTTGATTACCTGAGAAAAGAGCATAGAGTACAAACACCAATGTTGAAGACTTCACCATTTTAAAATTTTAAGAACAAAACTAATTTTGAGTTATATATGTACATTAAAAAAAATCAAGCAATTTATAGGCAACACAATTATCAAGTGATTTCTGGCATCTACAGATCTAGTAAATAGTCGTGGTCAATGAAAAAATTAATATACTAATATGGACAAAACATAATTAAAATTAATAATAATATGATATACTGTATATATATGTTAATTATATATATGGTAGATTTTCATTATATTATTGTTATTTTTTATATTTACTTTATATCATTCTAAAATTAATTTGTCAATTTAGAAACTTACAATATTTGAATTTTGTTATAATGAAATGAGTCTACCATATAAGTATATGATACTTTAGTATATTAAAAAAAAATGTTACTCCTACTATCTCTTAAAATATGACATACATACTTTTTTTTGTCCCCTTAAAATAGTTTACATTGTAATATATTTTACAATTTTATCATCTCAATACACATTTATTCAACTTACCACTATATTTTCAACTAACCACTTTATTACCTACACATCAAATATATATTATAGTCTTACTCTGTATTATTAAACACACACAAAATTATTTTTTCTTAATTTACGTGTAATTTTTCTATGTACAAGTAAAAATTCCGTACAGTTATATCGTTGGACCGGAAAAAAATATTACTATAGAGAGTTATTCTTATACAAAGTTTTACAAAATAAAAACAATTTTTTCTTATAAAAAATAATATAAATATAAAAATAATATACATACAATATTATACATCTTTAAATTCACAAAATCAATTTAATAGTCTTGAATAATAAAATTTGACCATATATGTGTAAAAATTGTGTTTAACATACAAATTAAATAAAAATATTAATGAATTTAAGTACTACAAATTTTGACCATATACTGTATGTATTGGTTTTGATAAATATTTCAAGTCATCTTGAACATGTTATTGATTTTAATAAATAAAAATATTATTAATAAATATTTTTATTATATATTAATCATTTATTCCTAGATGAGACTTAAAAAATGTACTATGACTTATGACAATTTGTAGTTTATTCTTATTTATAACTAGTCTCAAGTTGAAACTTAAATTTTTTATTAATATAGTAAGTTTATTCCTATATAGAATATTACTATATAAATTTTCCATTGTATTATTATCTTGATGGATAGAGGGGTAAAAATATATTTTATGTAAAAAAATTAAAGTAATAGTAGTTGTTAGTATAATTTGAAAAATAAGTGGAAAAAATAATAGTAAGAGTGAAAAAGTAAAATAATTATGTTTGTTTTAAACGTGTAGATAATTTGTTAGTAAGAGTACGTCCAAAAAAAAAGAAAGTGTTCATAAATATTTGGGATGCACGTTTTTTTAATATATATGCTTAAGGAGTTATAATAATATCCGTTATTGAAAAATAAAAGTACCAAAAGTACTTGGTAGTTATTAATTATATTCAAATGAAATGAAATGTGAAAAACACATTAATTCATCCTTTGAATTAATCTTTACAATCGTGACACATGCAAGAAGCTCTAGGTTGATTTGGCTTGAAGACACAGTCGAAGCCACTCTTAGGATATATAGGAATCACGCAAAGCTTTCTACATTGATCGGTTCCTCCGGGCCTATACGCGTTGCACGGCACATTCGGAAGGAAAAACACCTGGCAGGCTATGGCCTCCGTCGTCGTTATCCAACCACCCACTAATTCAATCCAAACAAATTAATTAATTAGTAATTAATAAACATTAATGTTAATCAAAATATATAGGAAAATCAAAATAAATACTACCTGATAAAAGAACATAGAACACAAACACTAATGATGTAGACTTCGCCATTCTCTTTGAATTTGTAATTTTATATTGTATTATCGACAAATATATATAGGTAGAGTAAGGTACAAACTTATAAATCACGGAATTAATTAATTAAAATAAAATATCACTAATTGTAAGTTTGCCATACCACCTGACAATTATGATTTGAATTCATTTTAAATTATGTACCACTTACCCTACGTGTCTATAATTTACTAACTACCTACAAAATTTACTATGTACAGTACTCCATGTATCAAAATAGTCAAATTCTCTTGAATCATTATGTACAATATTTATTCATACAATATAATATAATCATTTTAAGTGAAATAATTTCGATATGGAGTAGTAGACTATAAAAAAAAATTAATATTGTAGTATGATTTAAATTCAATAAAAAAATTGAGTTAAATTTCACATGTTTGATGTGGACTATGAGTCAAATACTACACATAGTAGCATAGTATTGATGAATTAACGTACGTATGTACTTTATGAAATATTATTACTGGTCAATTAATAAACAATTATTTTGTTAAATAAATTGAATAAATGAAATCAAATACTACATAAATTAATAACATTGTCGTGATTTTTGTATGAAAATTGATATATGAAACAACTCATCTGTATTTTCAAATAATTTAATAATTTATTTCATTTTTGTAATTTCTTACCGTACAATTGTAAGCGTACTTAAATTTGAGTGGTATGAAAAGAATTATTTACTGATATGGACAAAATATAATTAAAATATATAATACTCCGTAATATAATAATAAGTTAATTATATACATGGGAGATTTTCAATATTATATTATTGTTATGTGTATACTTATTTTATATCATTCTAAAATTAATTTATTAATTATTATAATTATTTCTTTTAATTTATTATTTAAATTAATTTTTTTATATATGAGGCACATTTTTATATTAATTTAACATCTTTTTAGATATTCTAGAGAGTTATAATAATATCACGAGAATTGAGAAATAAAAGTACCAAACTTATGTATTAATCAATGAAAATGAAATGTATGAAAAAACATTCATCCTTTGAATTGTAACAATATATAGTGACACATTCATCTCTTTTAATAACATAAGTGAGACGTGCAAGAAGCTTGAGGTTGATTTGGCTAAGACACAGTCGAAACCGCTCTTGGAAAAATATTTATTATCGTAGAAATTTTTTACATTGATTGGTCACGGCACTCCTGGAAGGAAAAAGGTGTTGCAAGTTTCGGCGTCGACCAACGGGATCGTCGTCATCCAAACCACCAACTAATTCAATCCAAACAAATTAATTAATTAATTAATATTTTCTTATTAATTAATCATGCATATATCCAAACAAATTAATTAATTAATTAATATTTTCTTATTAATTAACCATGCATATATAGTAGAATATAATAAAATAAAATACCTCATAAAAGAACATACAACACATAACACTAATGATGGAGACTTCACCATTCTTTATTTTTGTTATTGTATATATAGTTAGAATAAAGAAACATAATTAAAAATAATAATAATATGATATGTATGTTAATTATATATATCATATCAACAACATAGTCAAATTAGAAATCTACTGTATTTGAATTTTGTTATAATGAAATGAATCTACCATATTTACGATACTATCTTCTTTTTTCGGCCCAATTAAATATGCACTAATTGACATATAAATTAAGAAAAATATTATTTTTATTAAAAAATAATTGGTGGTTGACATATAAATTAAGAAAAATATTATTTTTATTAAAAAGTAATTGGTGCAAATGAATATTGTTGAAAAAAAATATATATATATTTATATATTTAACATATTATGTCAATTACGAGTAAGTACCCGATGGTTATTTGATTCGATAGTGGGGTGACTACGCGAGTTCAAACCCTATAAAACCTATTTTTTATTGCTCAAAATTCAGATTTTGAAGTTTGTAACTGCTGCAATTATTTTCCAAATCAAAACGTTTATTTTCATTATTGCAGCAATTAGTATTGAAAACGTTTTTTTCAAAACACCCCTATATCTAAGTGCTAAGTTCGATTGAGAGAGAGAGAGCTGTTTTATCCTAGGAACGACGCTGCTATCTTCTGCAAGCACAATTGAGCAGAGCCGCGAAAGGTCTTAAAGAAAGCGACCTAGTCCGCGACTCAACCTTGTTTCGATTTTATCGTGTTACTATTTTTTTTTTTTTTTTGCAGGTATTATTTCAACAATTATATTAAAAAATAGTAAAATAGTTATGAATAAAATTTGAAAAGAAATGTAAAAAAAAAAATATAGATAAGCCATTTTATTTTAAACAGAAATGAAACGAAAAGTGAAAAACAAATTAATTCATCCTTTAAATTAATCATTAGTCATGACAACCGTGACACATGCAAGAAGCTCTAGGTTGATTTGGCTTGAGGACACAGTCGAAGCCAGTGTTTGGATATGTTCCTAATTTAATAGTATCGCAAAGTTTTTTACAGTCATCCATTCCTCCGGGCCTATACGCATTGCACGCCACTCCCGGAAGGAAAAACACATGGCAGCTTATGGCCTCAGTCGTCGTCATCCAACCACCGACTAATTTAATCCAAACAAATTAATTACTAATTAATAAACAATAATTTTCTCTTATATATATATAGGAAAATCAAAATAAATATATATGTACCTGCTAAAAGAACATAGAACACAAACACTAATGATGTAGACTTCACCATTCTCTTTGAATTTGTAATTTTTTAGAGTATTATAGACAAATATATATAGCTAAAGTAAGATACAAAATTATATAAATCACGGAATTAATTAATTAAAATAAAATATTCCTAATATGCGATATCACATGACAATTATGATTTCAATTCATTTTAAGTTATTTACCACTTACCCTATGTGTCCATAATTTACTAATTAGCTACAAAATTTACTATGTATTTTTAAAAGACTCAAATCTCTTGAATTTTTCTGAATTAAAATTAATAATAATATTATAATATGTTAATTACTTAATCATATACTATATGAGAGATTTTCATTGTATTATTTTTATTTGTATAAAGTGACGGAGCCACACTAGGCCCAGGGGGTCACTGGGCCCCCCTGAGATTTTATTTTTTACTATTATACCCTTATATATATTGTATATACTAATGTGTGTTGTTTGTGTGTCTGAGAAGTGGGCAAGTGGGCTCCCCTAATTAAAAAAACAAACAAACTAAATGTGTACTTAATCCTATCCGGTTATACACCACTTACTTTAAGTACAAATTGTAATGCAAAATTTTACTATTAAATG
Source organism: Euphrasia confusa (assembly GCA_954870475.1). Lineage (NCBI taxonomy): Eukaryota > Viridiplantae > Streptophyta > Magnoliopsida > Lamiales > Orobanchaceae > Euphrasia > Euphrasia confusa. The sequence goes on from OX940949.1 coordinate 1,923,807, forward strand.
TGTGGTGTAACGGTGTTATTTAAATACAAAATTTACACTTACTTTATAAATTAAAAAATTATTTTTATATTCATTGAGGGTATAATTTAAAAATTATGATTGAAATTGTAATTTAAAAAGAAAATTAAGTAGCACTCCCTCCTATTTTTTTTATAGTTAAGACTTCCTAAGCTTTAACACACAAATTAAGAGAGTGTTTATATTCAATTAATATTTATTGGAAAAATTAAATTGTCAAAAACAATGAAAAGCGATTGGTGGAAATAAAAAACATTTGTATAGAAAATTGAAAAAATTATAAATTAATATTATTACATAATTTAATGAAGCCAAAAAGACTTATAATATGAAAATAAATAAAAAGCTAAAAAGACTTATAAAAAAAGAGGAGAGAGTATTTTTTAGAACATACGTACAAGTTGAAATGAAAAAAAATTAAAATGTACACATTAAATTCGGATATAGAGAATATTTTATTATATTGATGTTAAAAATAAATCTATTAGTTAATTGAATTTTCAATATATTTTTACTATAATAAAAAAAGGTAATATTAGGCTATGGGGCAGATTGCTTTTTAATATTATTTCGAACACCTATATTTTTTTCACCTCATTTTTAGGGGTAGTATATTTTTAATTTTTTTATTTATTAGGGAATTTGTATTTTTTAAATACTAAGTAGGGGCATTTTTTAAAATGTATAAAGTCGTAAATATCCCTACACCTTAACATATTAATTTATTTACTATATACATATATAAATATATTTGCGTAAGAATATAAATATATTTGCGCAAGAATCAGTAAATTATATATATAAATATATTTGTATAAAAATATTTTATATAAATATATTTGCGCGTAAAATATATTTGCGCAACATTATTTATATATATATATATATATATGAATAGATATCTATTATAGATTTACCACATACACTAATATCTATTATAGATATGCCATAAATATGTCATATGTATAGATATCTATCATAGATGTATACATATCTATCATAGATATAGATATGTCATATAAATAAATATGAGCAACCTTTTTAAATAGTCTAAATCCAAATTCAACTAAAATTTTCCCAAATTGATTAAAATGCAAAATGTGAAATAAAAAATCTAGAAATTTAACACACTTAATTCTAACAAATATGCAAATATGGACCTGTTAATATTTCATGTTTATATGGACCTGTTAATATTTCATGTTTAGATATGTATTTCATGTTTAGATATTTAACACACCTAATTCTAACAAATATGCAAATATGAACTTGTTAATATTTCATGTTTAGATATGTATTTCATGTTTAGATATGTTATAATACTAGGTGTCTAGCGTAGTTGTTTAAAAAAATATGCAAATATGGACTTGTTAATATTTCATGTTTAGATATGTATTTCATGTTTAAATATGTTATAATAGATATGTATTTCATGTTTAGATATGTTATAATACTAGGTGTCTAGCGTAGTTGTTTAAAATCTAAGCGGATGATATTAGATATGTAGTTATATTAATTACTAATATACTTGAAAAGATTAATAATGGAACAATGCCCCATATCAAAATTAGGAAAAAATATAGGTACTGATTATAATTCTACTCTTAGAGATGCCCCGGTCCATGATTCCCCCATAAAAAAATTTAAAAAAAAATTTAATTAAATTTTTTGATTTTTCTTCATAAATGAGCTATAATTTTTTTACCATAAATATATGCTCTCTCTTACCTCATTCATATATTTACTTATTATTTAAATTTTAATAGAGAGAATTTTAATTTTTTAATTTAAATATATAGAAAAATATTGTCGAAATTAGTTAAAAATGGGCCCCCTTAAACAAAATTTCTGTATCCGTGTGTATACCTACTTTATATCATTCCAAAATTATTTTAGAATTATTTCTTTTTATTTATTATTGAATTAATTTACTTTATTAATTTTTTTATATATGTGCATAATTATTTAATAGATGTCATATTTTTTCTGGTACAAAATTTAAGAAAAATATTAAATTTTTTATTTTTTATTAAAAAATAAAGAGTAAAAATATATTTTAAAGTGAAAAATGAAATAATTATGAAAAAAGTTTAAAAAAATACGTGGATAAAGTACATTGATATTAGTGATATTGTATTTTAAAATGAAAAAAATTAGAATAATTTTTTTTAGTGTGTTCTACATATTGTGAGACACTCCAAAAAATTGTATATCAAATATCTTGATACATTATATTTTTACCCATTATTTTATATATAAAAATCAAAATTTTATAATTTTTAATTTTTAGTATTAATTTTCGTGTCAACTGTGATGGGACATAGGTAAATATTATATTTTAAAATAGAAATCTCTTAATCGTTATGTATATTAATTTATTCATACAATAAAATTTATTTTAAGTAAAATCATTTCAATGGAATAACAGAATTTCATAAAAATTAAATAGTGTGATTTAAAGTCAATAAAAAAATGAGTTAAATTCAGCATGTTTGACTTATAGCTTATAGATCAATTAAATTTTGAATTATTATTTTGTTTAATTAGGATGCTAGCTCGAGTTATATTAAAAACACTTCTTATTGTTAATAATGTTAAACATTAATTAATAGATAAATGGAGAATCACATTAAGAGAAACATGTTGTTTGAACGAATTCGAGAACTAGTCGATTAATAAGCAATCATTTTTTTCAAATTGAATTATTGATGAAATTAAAATAATTTATATATTAATAATATTTATTTCATTATTAATATATATATTCCACCTGGTTCGCCCTTTTATTCGCTTGTACAAAATATGCACAAGCAAGCAAATTCACTACGTCCGAATCCAGGTTGAAAATTGGGTATTTGTACACACTGGAATTTGGAATTCGGCAAAAACTTTTCTCTGCAAGTGTTTTGACAGTGCTCCGTGCTTTCCGGCGAATCTACGTAGCAAGGCACTTCCGGCAGCAACACGAATGGGCAGTCGGCTCCGACCAACGACAACCATCCACCAACTAATTCAACCAAAAAATTTGAATATCATATAATTATAACCTAATTAAATTTAAATTAACATTGTAAAATATGTACCTGATAAGAGAGTGTATATCACAAACACGAACGATGGAAACTTAAGCATTTTTTGGGCAGCCAATTTAGTTTGATTTGTCAAAAATATAATTTAATTAATTATTATATTACCCATTGGCCAATTTATATACAATTATTTTTTTATATATATAGTAAATGTATATATATAATCATTGAAAGAGAATTAAAATTAAAGGAATCATATTACAAATTCATATTTTTTAACCAAATACGAGTATATAAATATAATTATATTAAAGTATTTAAATTTAAATTTTTTACTTTTTTTTTTCAATCAATTTATTTATAGGCAACAACACAATTATCAAGTGATTATGGATGGGTATCTACAGATCTCGTAAATAATAGTGGTCAATGATAAAATTTATTTACTCATGATACGGACAAAATATAACTTAAATAGTTAAATTAATATTAATATGATATGTTAATTATATATATATATATATATATATATATATATATGGGAGATTTTCATTATATTATTGTTATTTTTATGCCTACTTTGTATCATTCTATAAATAATTTATTAATTATTATATTTATTTTTAATTATATTTTTAAATCAATCTAATTAATTATTTATAATTAAAATTATATATACATTTTTAGATATTTCAAAAGAGTTACTAGTATGTAAAACTTAAATACTTTTATATGACATATATGTATTAATGTACGTGGTGGAACTCATTTGCATGGGCCCCTGATAATATTGATAATTGAGAAATAAAAAAGTAGCAAAGTTTTATGTATTAATTAAAATGAAATGTCTAAAAAAACATTCATCCTTTCAAGTGTAACAATAATGACACATGCAAGAAGCTTGAGGTTGATTTGGTTGGAAGACACAATCGAACCCGCTCTTAGAAAAATATTTAATCTCGCAGAGTTGTTTACATTGATCTGTTCCTCCGGGCTTATCCGCATCGCACGGCACTTTCGGGAAGAAAAAGGTCTTGCAGGTTTCGGCGCCGTCGACCGACGTTAATGTCATCCAACCACCGACTAATTCAATAAAAAAACAATTTAGCTAGTATTAAACATTTTTAAATTAAGTAATTAATAAAATAAAATACCTGATAAAAGAACATAGAACACGAACAGTACTAATGACGTAGACTTCGCCATTCTTCGAGTTTGTAATTTTATTGTATTATTATGGTTTATGGATGACTATATACGTATATATATAGTTAGAGTAAGATTCAAATTCCTAATGATAATTATGCAATGATATCGCCTGTTAATTATGTTTTTGAATTATATTCATTTTAAATATACGCACTTATTACGCCCATCTTTAATTAGAGATCCGATTAATATCAGTGGTCCAAAAACAACAAATCATTTACCGACTTACCTTATGTAATTTATTAATTACCTTAAAAAATTACTATTTCTCTAGAATAAAAAAATCTCTTGAATTGATATTTATTCATACAATATAACTAATTTATTTTAAGTGAAATCATTTTAATTGAATAAGTGAGTATCAAAAAATTTAATGTTTGATTTAAATTCAATAAAAAAACTGAGTTAAATACAACATGTTTTCATATTTACAGTAAAATTTCTATAAATTAATAATCGACATTTTAATAAAAAAAAATACTCGATAAATTAATAACTTTTATAAATTAATAAAATTTCACGATTTGGAATCTATTAATTTATAAAGGCTTTACTGTACTTGTTTATACAACGTACCGTAGACGAGCTTGTAATGTATTAAAAACACTTCATGTGAAGTACATGAATGTAGAATCACTTAAAAAAATGTTTGAACGAATCCGATAATTAGTCGATTAATAAACAATTATTTTGTGAAATTGAATTATTTATGAAAACATCAAACATTATTACAATAAATTCTAACAATTATATAAATTATATTACAAATTCGTATTTTTCACCAAATAGGAATAAATATTAGTACTTGCTACTATATAATTATGTGGAATACATAAATATATTATAGAGAGTTGCTAAAAATATTAAAAGCGCGTTTTGTAATATTTATTTATATTTTTTTTTATTAATTACGTGACCTATATATATATATATATCACACCCAACGCAATTCCTCACTCTCCCCCTTTTTGTTTTTGCTCCTCGATTTCGATCAGCACTGACGAAAAAGAGTGTTTCTAAAACCCTAGCTCTCTCGAGTCTCGATCGATTTCATTCAGAGATGCCGTTCAAACGTTACCGTACCGAAGGATCGTCGAGCTGCGTCAAGGCGCCGGTTCCAATCGACGCCGTCGGTTCGATGAAGGTTGGCCCCGCTTCCCAACCGTCGCCGCCGAATTCAATCACCGGCGAAGCAACGGCGATATCTGGGGGATCCGATGCGTCGAAAATTGGGGGATTTCTGGAACAGTGTCACTATTGCAGGAAGAGTATTGCTCAGGATTCTGAAGTCTTCATGTACGGGTAAGCCACAATCGATTTAATCGCTGGTGTATTGATTCTTCGATTTATTTTTTCGTGATTTTTATTCGTTCAGTAAATTTCGTCTCGTATCTGACTTAGAACTGATTCCCGATTCCTTACCGTATTTGATTCATTCGATTTTTTTTAATCTCCGCGATCTGAATTTGTGATTCACTCTGTTTTGCATGTATTCTGTTTGATCTGAATCTCTGATCGTGTATATTGATTTGTAATCTGTTTTTTTTTTGCTGTTTTTCTTTACTGTAATTCATGTAGTTCGATATGAACACTTTGAATTGTTGAATCTTATGTGGTTCATACGGTTGCATTCTTCAATTTTCTATTGTTCATATTTCTCAGGCACTGAGATTTCATATGGTTGTAATTTGATTTGTTGCTCCTCGTAAAACTAATTAAAGTTTTTCCGCGATCCACGCAGCGGCCTCTGCGCATTTTGCACTCCAGAGTGCCGTGCTTCTCAGATAATCCTTGACCAATCTGCGGCCAAGAGAAGGCCGTAAAATCTCAGACTAGCTAGCTACAAGATGGTTGAATAGCCTCTTTTCATTTTTTTGATTGAAGTGAAGTGCTATTCATATTCTAACTGTAGATGCGCTGCAGTGCTGTCGATTTTAGCGGACGGGCTCCCTCATCTGCATAGTTTAGGGTGATTTATCTACCTTTTTTTTTTTATATATATACTCTGCATGTTTAGTTGCTTTCTCTCTGCTATTTTGTTTTGGATCCAGATTTATTTTAATTTGATCTGGAGATTGGTATTGTATTAGAATCCTTCCTAATGGCCATGGGGGCTACTACCCCTCATTTTGTCTAGTAATGGCAATTTAGAATTCCCCTTCTGTTTATTGGTTTTTAGCTTTTGGCTTGAATTTCGCTCGTGAGTCGTGCCACCATTCGTCGTATGCATTTCGTACTTGATAGAAATGTGAGCTTGATGAACAATTTGACTCGTGTGAGTCGTGTACACAGAGAATCCCTTGTGTACTTGTGATTTACAATCTCTGGATTGTGAGAACAACGTACATGTTTTCATTTGTAATAGGAGTAGTATAATACTCTTCTTTTTTATGGAACAACACTTTCTTATTGATATTGTAACTCTACCTCTCTTTTTTTCTCTCTTAATTTTCACCCTAATTAAACAAAACGTTTTTATCTGTTTCAGTATGATAGTTTCTTTTTTACATAGGTTTAAACTAAAAAAAAAAACTAGAACTGCAATATTTAGTGTTATTTTATATATAAATTAACATATAATAAAACTCACAAATGTTAAAATAAAAATTTAATATTATGAGTTGTTCAAAAATGAAAAACATAATATTTACAATGAGAAGCAAATAGTACATGTACTTAATAGAATTACTAATATATTAACAATGTGTTATGACCCGACTAATGCCCCGATAGCTATTGTTGGACAGTTTTGGCAAACCTGTTTACTCCGTGCTTTGAACCCTACTACCGACGACCCTACGCCAATCAATTAAATTAACTTGCTGTCTCGTTTCGTTGATTTACGCTGTGCTGACTTGTACCACACGCGATCAGAGTACAATCGAAGCATGCATGCATGCATGCTTCCGTGTGGTCGACCCTACCCGATTATTATTATTAATCGAATGGATCACAGGAAAAAGATCATTTCTGAATTCTGATTTCTGACACTGCTTGTTAAACAAGCGAACACACGCTATTTAATTTTTTTAACCAATGATTTTACAACTATTACCTTCACGTGACGTCACCTCCACGTACGCCTTTTGCCATTTTGGTGAAGATCATTTGTTGCCGATTGAAGAGCTTTATCGAAACTTTATTGCGTGTTCACTTGAGAAAACGAATTAATATTACATGTTCCCACGGCAAATTTAAACATATTTTGCTGCAATTTTTTTCGTTTTTTTAAGTTGTTATTATTATTAATACATCTGTCACAACTATTTATTCACACTTTTTTTAAGATGTCTCAACTAATCTAAAAATAAATAAATTATCTTTTCACTATAAATACAATTTTAACTCTATTTTTTCACTTATTTTTCAAATTTTATTTACAACTATTTTATTTTTTAATTTAAAAATATATTTGTATCTCAGCTTTTTGGTCCACCGGTGTATATATAATTGAGACTAAGAGTAATTAAAAACATAGTGATTTCTTTGCCTTAGTTATGAATTTGATCGGACGAATATATTAAAAATATATGATTTTTGAAATTAATTTTGATTAAAAAGTAGGGAAAATATATTTTTAGGTTAAAAGTATAATAGTTGTGAGTAACAAACATTTAAAGGTACAATATGTGAATAAAATAAGTGTAAAATTGTATTTTAAAGTGAAAAGTAAAATATTATGATATATGAGTAATCTTTTATCAAATCAAAAAATTTATTGACGTTCATTCTCGTTTTTAAATTGCTCTGATATTATATATATTAAAATTGAATAAATAATTGATATATGAGTAATCTTTTATCAAATCAAAAAATTTATTGACGTCCATTATCGTTTTTAAATTGCTTTGATATTACTCCCTCCGTCATTACAAAGGAAGTATTACATCTTTTGCTGGTACGGAAGGAGTATGTATATTAAAATTGAATAAATAACACCCTTAAATTCTTCAAATAAATTAATGCATTTACAATTAATCATGTATACGAGTCATTTAATTACTTATGGAAAATTGTAAGATGATGTCAAATCCATTGGAAAATTGGAAGGTGACTTGTATTATTGTTTGCAGTCGTCACCCTGTTTTTCTTTTCTTCTTTAGACTTTAGCCAGAAATAGTCAATAGCTAAAAAGCATGGCGTCACGTGACCGAGTTAAGACCGCCTATCTTTGTACGTATGACGATACAGTGGGGAGCTCCTTCCAGTAGTAAATGGACACGTGGCGCCATCCGGTTGGCTTTCCTCGGACAGGACAGCTTCATTTACCTTCATTTAATTTACCTTCATAAAATTTGAAGTTAATTAATTAATTTTACTTTTTATTTTCTACGTTTCTATACAGTCTTGTTTAATTTTCCGTATAATCACACGAAATTATTACTATATCAAATACGAGTATTAAAATCAAAACAAATTATTTTTACGAGTTTTTTTTTTCAAACCAAAATCAAAATTTAAGTGTCACGTAAGAAAGTGACATTTCAAAAAATTTAAACAGAAAGAAAGGAAAAAAAAAATGTCCACAACTGTGAGTAAAGTACATTACAGTCTACAGATGTGCAGTCTCTCGGAGATATAACAGGCGCGGCGGGGCCACGGCGGGCCCGGGTGGCAGCCACCGCTCATGCCGCCACATGGCCTCCTAATAAATTGTATATCTACTAGTACTTTGTTTGTTCGTACTCAAAAATTTAAATAAAATAACAAATTCAACTAAAATTTCATAAAAAGTAAGTTAAAAAATGAAGTAAAATTATATTTTAAATCAAAAATAAAAATAGTTACATTACACGTCTATTTGAGAATGACAATTTTTTTTTTTTTATTTAATTTCAAGATCCATTATTCATGTCCATTAAGTTCATCTTAATATAACATATTTTCAGTTCAAATTCAAAAGAACAAATTCTAAGTATTATTATTATTATACTAAAACAGAAAAAAATATTAGTAGCTTTTTTCAGTAATTAATGAAAAAATTACAAGGTTAAAATAAAAAAAAAGGTTAATACAATCAGAAAAAAGCACTAAAAAATTCCTATTTTTATACATCTGCAAAATATATTCTGCAAGCTAAAAATGTAAGCTTTACAATACAATGGTAAACTACTAATTATTTGGTTAAATCTGACTACATGTCACTTTCAAATTCCTGATTATTCACAATCTTCACCCCCAAGAATCGATTATTTGCATCGACACCACATTCGTCTCATACCCGCTTCACAATAGACAGAGGCATTCTGCATAAACAAGGAAGAACAGGTTAATCATCGGTCATCGAAAAGGATATTTTCAGCAAACAGAGAATATTTTCTTCAAAGAAAGATAAATCGAAGAAAAATAGAATGCGGGTTCTCTTCAAAAACGAAAAAAATAGAAGAAAAAACGGACCTTTGTTCAGCAGCCGAGTTTTTTTCTCATTTCCTCACAAGAACCGAAAAACCGAGACCGTATTTCAAATGCGAATAATTCCTTTTCCCTAATCAGAAGAAGTTATTGGGTTGAGCATATCCATATGCATAAGGCGGTAGCAACTCTTCGACCTCAACCCTCGAGCTCGAATAGCTCGTGCTTTTCTTGATTCGGTTACGGTTAATAGATTCGACTTCCGCCAAAAATATACTGTACACGGGCCTATGATCTGAAAACCTAGACTCCCCTCGAACGTACGATAGTTGTTGGAGGCCTCTACCATACCATAATATACGATCACACCTATATCGATCCCAAAATCAAGATTGTATGATAATAATAACAATGATTAACGAAAATAATTATAAAAATAAAAAGTAATTACCATGCGGGAGTTCTTCGCTTTTCCTTCGGGTGCATGTTTTCTCCGGCGTATCTGTCGGAGTTATTCGAGTATTTGTACGTCGGAGGGAAATAAATTCTTCCTTCGTTCCATTCGGGGAAGACCCTCCCGTATCGCTGCTCGATACGAAGCTGCAAAATCGAGATAAGAAAAAAAAAAAAAAAGAATGTCAAACGGAATAATCGGAGGAAAAGTATACGATTTCAGTAAAGTTTTGGACTTGCCTGATCGTTTTCTAACAGAGCTCGCCAGTTGTGCATCTCGACTAGAGCCTTTGCACACCGGTACGAGAGGGCGATTCGGTAATTCAAATCCCCTAGCCATATGATTCGACTGTACAATCACACAAAACAAGATTTAATTTTGATAACGGTAAACATTAAACACACACACACACACTTACTCGTGGTCGAGAATCGTTTGAGGGGAATTCTCGAACCCCGTCCCATGCACACGAGGAAACCTCGTTTTCTTCAAAATCTCCATGACATCAGAATTCCGTCGAAGCTCGTCTCCATCCTTCTCGCCGGACGTCAGATGGCTACAGATGAAGCAGAAGCTCGTCTGGTGCAAGGACATGCTAATCGAAATCGAACCCTGCATAAAAAAAATTAAAACTTTATTCTTATATATATACATTAATTTGAATTTCGACGAGTCAAACAGAAAAAAGCTCGTACTTTGTTTCCGAGATAACCCATCAATCCTCTCCCCACGCACGAAACCTTCAAATTACGAACCTCGTCCCTTAAATCGCTCCTTATCCACACTGTAAGAAAAACACCAACCATCTGTTTGCTCGCCACCAAGCAATACCTCGACCGACACGAATGCTTCTCTCTATCCTCCATAGACAAATCACGTGAGTTGTAACGTGCGTAAGGCGAATCGCGGGTCGGGTTGTTTTCCTCGTCAGACGACCCATCTAACCTAACATTCGGTTCGTAATAATAATAGCATTCATTCGGCCTACTATGATGCCCATACATCACACGGTCACAGACGCTGAACCTGCGGTCGAGCCTGGGATGAGGGGCAGAAACGTCATTTTCAGTCATCCTCATGCTGCGACTCAGAGACTGGAGAGACCGGCGGTGGTGGAAAAAGGAGGAAGGTTCGCCTGCATTATATCCTTCGAAATCGTCATCGAGCTCGACTAACGGGTTGGGAACAGGGGAAGGTGTTCGACAATTCGAGCTGTTTTCGGGCAAGCTGTTTAGGGTTTTTCGGATGAGCGCCAGCCACTTTCGAGCTGGGCCATTATCTTCCGTTCCCAAGACGTTTCCGGCATTAAGAGGGACGATTTCTTGAAACCTTAATATTTTTTATTAAAATAAAAAAGCAATCTTTTTAACGATTGTTCTTGAAAAGAAAAAAAAAAACGATTTTTTTTTCGTATATAGGAGTATATTTTTGCTCACCCGAGGACATATATATCAGCAGGAGGCGAAGTGTGGAGCCATTCTTCGAGATTCAAGTGAGTAGGTGGGGATTTTCCGGCCACATTCCAGGTCGCTACGAAGATTCTAATCATATAAAAACTACGTAAAAACAATTTATACAAATAGTTTATGAAAAAAGATCGAAAACAAGGATATATATATATATATATATATATACCTATAGTTATACACATCTGTGATTTGGGAGGCGTCGAGGTCAATCTTACTTCTCCTCGCACGATCGGAGGTTCGCCTAGTCGTTTTTTCTGCGATTCGAAATTGGATCAAGAAAAAGATTCCCTGCATTTTTGTGATACTAGTAATAATAAGGTGGTCCAAAAAGAGAACTAAGGTGGTATGAATCAGAAGTACCTGTTCTGCTTTTCTTGATAGTGCTTGCACCTCTCTCTGTAAAATTGCTACTCCATTGTTCATCAACACCTGAAAAAGCTTATAGATTATTGAGTTTTATATAATTATATATTATCTGTGGTTATGAATTGTTGAAGTATATGACCCACATTACCACATTACAACCCAATTTTTTTGTTCTTTCTAACATGAAAATAATTTTTGGGGGGAATTTCTCAGATTTAATTAGAGATCTTAAAAAAAGAAAAAGGGGTGGGGGTGGGAGTGGGGTATAATTTCAACCTGAATCAAGAAACAATTATTAAATTCAAGAAACACTCCCCATTTACTTAGAACCCTAAATTAGATTTATTTTTTCCTTCACCAATTGCAGATGGGGATTAATTACTGCGTAGTAACTCGGTAAAAAAAGTGAAAATTACCTCCTCCGTCAGGGATGACGTCATCGGCATGGAAATCCTCAGTCTTGCTTCTGATGTTGAACCATTTTTTGACAAGCGTTTTGGGCCATGAAGATGACGACTTTCAAAAGTTAAAAAAAAAACACCCAAAAATAAAATCAGGAAAAAAAATTCTTGAAAATAACAACAATGCAGAGGAAAATTGAATTCACGGTTTCATTAATGCAAAAGACTGAATTTTTATTTATTTGATTAATTAATTAATGACCCCAAAATAAATGAAAAATCAAACCTTGGTTGTTTTCATTGTTTCACGAAACCAAAAACTAATTTCTATTTTTCTTTTTTCCTCAACGCTCTGAAATCACAGTAAAGATCGAAGCTTTATTTTCTTGAAGCGGTGAAATTGGAAATCCCCTGTTTCTTGGCATGCTTCGATTCGAGACTCTGTTTGTTTCCAGAATCCCAGACAGAAAAAAAAAATCCTTAAAAAAATGGTTGCGCTGTTCGACAACAACACAACGAAAAGGAAACAAAAGGGAAATCGAAGGAACAGTGAGAAGGTCAGAATCTGAATGTAGAAAAACAGGACACTAAGGAGAGAGATGGGTTTTTGTATTTATGGGGTTTTGGAGGGTGTGGGTTTGGGTGTGGGTGTGTTCCCTTCTCAAAACCTCGTTCTCAGAAGTATCGAATTTTTAAGGGAATAAAGTGCAGTGAGAGAGATGGGAAGAAATAAATTAAAAAACAAAAGTGGGCAAATAATTAAAAAAGAAAAGAAAAAAGACAGATAGATATATCATATATTGTGGGTAAAATAATGTATTTTCTCGAGGTGTTTATTAATTTAGATTCGAAACAAAAATAAGGCGGGTCGACCCGAGTGAAATCGGGTGGGCATAGCAATCTAACTACTGTACATTTCTTTACTTAAGGTGTTTATACTATCATTTGAACAAGAGTTCTTTTTTATGGCGTTTGTTGCTAGCAAGTGAATTGAGGTGTATGTGTTTCGATTATCGAGATTCTAGGTCAGGTGCACCGGTAGAAATTGTGCGAGGAGTTAATTTATATCACTCTGAGCTTGGTATTGTATTACTTTTTTTTCGTTTCAATTTTTGTTTTTGTTAAAAACACTGAGATGACATTTCTTCTAATTATCAAATTAGAGTTTGTATGTGCATTTTATAGATGAAGATAGTGTTGAATTGGCATTTCTCACATTGCTATATATGAATATATTTGGGGAATATTTTGTACATATAGATATCACTACTTTTTAAGCTTATAAATTATATTGAGTTTTGAGAAATCTTCCAATAGCTTTATTGGGTTTTGATAAGGTGGAATTGTTATATGCATGAGGTTATGTACCACATGAGAATATTTCCTATGTAAATTATGAGGTGGGGCTTATTAGACTCTATGTGTAGACGATAATTCTTAACATACAAAAATATCAGTAGATATATGCAAATATAGTACAATATATATATATATATATATATATATATATATATATATATTTATTTTTTTTATTTTTTTTTTGGTTTCGGCTTATGAACAAAATTTGTTCATTTAGCATGTCCCGTATATAAATGTGACAACAAATCAACAATTGACTTTGAGTTTTTTTTTTTTTTGGTCAAAGCACACTAAGCCTTGGAACACATATATGCACTTGCTTACATGTCATAAATTAGGGCTTGTGTTTGATAAGCTTATGCTTTATTCATGGGTAAAATGAACCTTCATTTGAGAAAATGTGATTTCCCATACCATATATATATATATATACTAATTATTAGATGAGTTCACTAATCAAGATTTATAGCCCTAAATCTCCTTGGGTTTAGGGTAAATTCCAAAGTTAAACTCACTAATCACAATTAACAAAGTAATCTTATTGGTTTAATTTAAGCTCTTTAATCTTGGAATTTCAATTGACTAATCTTAAAATCCCACATGCTACATGTGGGAGACCGAGTCTTGGTCCCAAATCAAGACATTGTTTTCACATATTCAATCCTCTCTTTTATACTCAACTTGTTAATTAACTTAAGTAATATTTGCTTATCTTAATACTACTGTTGTTTATTAATATTCCTTCTTAATTTTACTGCAAATTTTAATTTATTCGATAATTTATATTGTTTGTAGTAATACATTAATGCATATATCACTTGTGGGGTAAAAATTGTTTCACCAAAATTTCGATGTTCCTTGAGATCTTGTCAATGTCATTCTTGGCTTTGGATTTTTAGCCTTCACCACTCTCTTTTCACGCACTTTATGATTACTGCCCATCATCAAACACTCACTCACCTCTTTCCTCCCCCCCCCCCCCCCCCCCCCTTTTTTTTTTTTTTCCCTTTTTAATAATACTATACATTTTGTTTAAAATTATATTTACTTTTATATATATAGTCACATACAAATAGAGATATGCCTCTTTTTTTCTGAAAAAATAAACTTTATGTTGTAGCTATTTTCATTCATATTAGTTTGTGTGAGATTACGATTTGATCAGACATTGTCAAATTAATTTCCACAGTAAAAATAAAATTATTGTACATCATATTTTAATTCGTTGCTTTTAGTAAAATATGCAATAATGACTCGTGCCCATTACTAGTCATATGTTGCTTAAATTTGAACCAAATTTTGCAATTAGAAAAACAACATGGGCTAATAATAATCATAATTATAATAATAATTAGCACAACACGAGATCATCCTAAGGATATTTATTCACTTATGGCGGCATAGGTACATGTATATTGTAGGAGTATATTTGGTGGCTCTTACCATTTTTTATTACAAACAAGAAACATCAATTGTTTTTAATTGTGTATTTGGCATAAACTATTATTTACATGTGTATCATTTGAATTGTATACAAATATTTAATAGTACTATTGAGTTGAAATACAAGGAATATTTCAACATTTTGTATAATATTGACTAATCTAAATATCAATGTACATTAACATTTTCAATCATCGTACACGTATAATACGCACTATATTTATTTTTTTAAATAGCATGAATACAATAAAACTTCAAATTTTCATCATCCCCCAACTTATTATAACCTCTGAATAAAACCAAAAACTCACACACGAGCACGAGCACAAACACAAACACACACACGGCTAAATGACAAAACGAACCCCATCAAATAAAGCATGAAAAAGAAAACCCATTCATGCGGCTTTTGTTCTGTTTTAGGGGGCTAGCTACGAAAACCGGCTCCCACATTAACCCTATCATCCCTACGATTTGAAATTCCTTAAACACCAAATTAAGGATCATTAGTAGTAACCACTAAAATCCTTAATCATCAACCAAAACAAAAAGTCAAAAATCACAATTAGACCTCATAGCATCCAAATAGCTTCAACTATTTCAACCCATTACAACACCAACTAATCATTTATCATCACACAAAAGATTCAATTTTTCCTTTGCCAGCCGAACGCAATCCAGCCAGTGGAGGACCTGGGCGTTGGGGTCCACCTCGAGAGCCACGTCAGACACCGTGACCTGGACCGACCCACGGAATCCGGTGACCCTGCCCCGAACCCTCGCGACGGACCCCACCTCGATTTGAGAAGCGAACCTCGACGCCTCTCGGGCAATTGATCGAACACCTGACGGGCGTTGCCTGGAGAAGTAGGAGCAGGTCAGCTGGTTCAGCCAGAGGACGCACGGGATGCACCCGGTTCCGTCGTCGACTTCGAACCGGAGGAATTTCCCGGGTTTGAGGTCCCGGGTCACGATGACCCCGACCGTCTCTGCTCGAGATAATCGAACGCCTCTCCGGGAAAACGAGGAAGATGGGTCGGAGGGGTAAGGGGAGAGAGAGAGGAAGTCGAAAGCGAGAAGCTTGACGTGAGTGTTGCGAAGAGCTTCCGCCATTTGTTTGGGTTTTCTTTGCGATTGGAATTTCACACCCTGTTTTAGACAGAGCAACGGCGGGAAACTCATGGCGCCAATTTTTAATACATTAAATTTTACTCCATTTTTCTATTTTTTTTTAGATTGTGAATAGAGTTTAAAAAGTAAGTGAATAAAATAAATATAAAATAATATTTTAAAGTAAAAAATTAGATTTTTTTTAAGTATATAGACTATCAACTTTTGTGGCAGAGTAGTAAAATTTTATAGTATTATTTTGATATTTTAGGTTTAGAAAAAATATAACTGCAAAATTTGGGTTGATAATATATACGATTATCAACATCTTATATTTAAAACACGATTATCTACAAGCTAGAAATAATAGCAGATTTCACTGGTGGTGACCACCTTGCACACGACTCACGGTCCACAATCTATAACAACCTATCGGAAATTTTACAGAAGAGGAAAAATGGTAACAACCCTATATTATCTACAAGCTAGAAATAATAGTAAATTCCAGGACCACTTTGAATCTTCATTAAATTTAAGGAACAAGTTACTACTCGAGAATAAACGTCTGAACCGTAAATTCTACCATTGGAAAGCGCGAAACAAACCAAGAATATAGTACAGAGTAAAGTCGCACAAAAGCAAAGTAACAAATAGTGTTACAATCCAGGATTTCTTCCTCTTCGAAGAGATCAACCAATCATTGTGCGTTTCCTTCCTCGTTGCCGCACTGAAAATCGACATCACAGAAGAATTAACGATATAAATCAGAATAACGGGCAAGACAATTTTTTAGATTAGTACCTTGTGCTAGCTTGTTCATAGTCGAGGACCACTGCTTGGATGATTTTCTATATGCTTTTAGGATTTTGTCCATCTACAACAGTGTGGCAAATTTACGACATATTATTTCGTGTGAAAATGACCCAGAAACATATAATTACAAAGTATGGCAACTCACCACATTTCCGCACGAAGAGTGCATAGATAGCAATGCCCGTTCAAGAACATATAGGTCGACTGCTTTATCTTCAGGAAGCGTCGAAGTGAAACTCAGACCAAAATCAATCAGCACCTTTGAAAACACAAATTATTATTTCCAAAACTTGACACCAAAGATAATAATAATTTTAAAAATAAAAATATATACCAGCTGATTGGTATTGTTCCGGATCAACATGTTTGACGTAGTCATATCACCGTGGATAAGACCACCATCGTGTAATTTGGCAATGGCTTCACCGATCTGAATCGCGATATCATCCAGCCGTTCCTCGACAATCCCCCTCGACCCAAAATCGAGGAAGACGTCTTTCACTGCAGGACCCTCGATAAACTCGAAAGTCAAAGCATGGGTCAAAGTATCGACTGCGTAGAGCACTGGAGTTGGAACCCCAAGCTTTCTAGCTTTAGCCACGCACCTTGCTTCCTGGTACACAATGAACAAAATAAGTCGAAGCAGAAAAAAAAAACAAAAAAAAAACACAGCACTAAAAACTGCACTAACCGCATTTAGGCGTTTCAGAGTGAGTTTGGAGTCCAATGTTGGATGTCTGTATTTTTTCGAAAAGCGTTCCTTAACTACAGACCTTCTACCGACGAAAGTCGACTCGAACACTCTCTAAGAAACAGAAAACATTGAATTCAACGTTATATTACAGCAACCAGGCTCGATCGAGCGAGCTAAGGAAATTCAACTTACGGCTTCAGCGCCCTGCTTAATCAAAACCATGGAACCTTCTAGACCATCAATCTTGATTTCCATAGTGAAGAAAAATACCACAATAGTGATATCGACTCGTCGTCTACAGTACATATGTCGAAAATAAATCAATATAATATCTTCAAAAATCCTAAAAAAACCACGAAAAATCACCTACTGTATAGCAGTCAAATTTTTGCTCATGGCAACAAGTTTATCACTTGAGAATCTTAGGAATAAGATTAATTATTGTTCAAGAGTCCAAAATTTATTATTAAATTAAAAAAAAGGACTCTGCAACTTCCCTAATTTTGAACCCGTCCAAAAACATATAAATGTCCGAATCGAACCGAGACTACAAAATGATGATTGGTGAGGAAAATACCGTTCTTTCTAAGCTGAGGAAAATACAGTACGGGCAGCGGCGGGTGACGGTGGCCGCGAAACGGCGGCGTGTTGAAGATGGATTTGGAAATTTAGTTTTTTTTAGGGTTTATAAGTAAAGTCAAAAAACCGTTTTTTGTTGCCCCGTCTAAAGCCCGGCCCGGGTCATATAAACGGGTCAAAATTAGTCGTATCATGTAGAGAACGACGCCGTATCCTGAAGAACGGAGCCCTAGTTTTTCCGGATTTAGGAGGAAAATTCTGTAAATCATACTATACCATGAAATTATACAATTTTGATTTTTTTTATAATTTTATTTATTGATTGATTATAATGTAAATTCACTTTCGTTTTTTCCCTGATACAATTTTGAATCAACTGGTGAAGCCAGCAGAGGTACAGTTGCGTTTATTCAGGTTCTTATGATCTCAAGCCCATATGATGATTGATGAGATTATGGCTTCAAAAAAAAAAAGGTTAAGAAGTCAAAATCTTAATTAAATCACAAAAATAGTCCATCCAAACCAAACGAATTCTCGTTTTCTGAAAAGTCGTTCTCGTCGTATTCCATCCTTAAGATGAGTCGGTAGAAGACCTAGTGGGGAGGAGAGTTCTGTAAATTTCTCCGATGGTGTGGGGAGTAGTTCGGCAACAGCCTCCGACAAGAGATGCTCCTACTTCACACCACTTGTTTACGTACGAAACAAAGTCCTTGTCCGAAACCCCTGTATTTTGCTGCAACGAACGAGATTAGAGTAGAGTAATGTTAGGATAAAATGTCTGAATCCCAAATTAGGCAAATACATAAATGTTGTAGGAAAAAATAACTCACCACCCACTCCTTTCGATCAGCATCGTAGCTCTCGCCACTGTTTGGGTAAATGAGTATTGGCTTATTCGTCGTCTGAGGTCAAATAAATTCAAGAATCGATTTTCACATTCCTAGGTAAAACCTAAAGAGTAAAAAGAGACTTAATTACCTTCTTGATGGATAAAATCAGGTCCTTGATGAATCTGGGTGGAGTGCAATTAATCCCGACAGCTACAATTTTATCGGATGATTCAGCAACGGCAACACACTCAGATAAAGAATCACCGCTAACCACATTAACTCCATCCTTGGAATTGAAGGACAGCCACGCGGGAATATTAATTTCCCCTTCTTCCTCTAGAAGCTCAGCAAAAGCCTGGACGAGCACATAAAATTAACTCACGAGCTTCCACAATCAAATTATGCAAACAAGAAATCCGAACCTGAGCTTCAAGTTTGTTGGGTACAGTTTCAAACGCTATAATGTCAGGGCCAGAATCTGCAAGAACCTTGACCCTCCTCCGGTGAAAGTTTTTTAACAACTTGAGATCCATAGCATCTCCGTAATCACCACTGGAAATTAACAAAGTATTTAAACATGATTAAAACAAAAAAAATGCAAACGATTTTTTCAAGAAAATGCATCACAATCTGTGCTGAATAATAAAGTCGTACAACACAGTTATTATAAGGCAGAAATAGTGTATAAAAATGAACCTATATTCCGAGCCGTCGGCTAGGTAAGCTCCGTAACTCCCCACAGAGGCCGCAACCAATATCGTCCGTTGATTGAGGATGATCCTACCATCGGGATCTTGGTCAACGAGCGCCTCACGACACCTCCTGTAATACATTTCTCGTGCCTCGAGAGCGATTTCAACACTCTTTCTGAGCAAACTCTCGCTTTCTTCTAGAGAATATCCTTTGTTCTCAAACCCCTGTATGGTCGCCTGGTTCGATATCAAGAAAGCGGTTACACTTACATCCCAGTTTCCAAAATCAAACGACGATAAAGGAAGGAAAAAAGGGTTACCTGATAGGAAGCCGTGATTATTATGTCGGCACCGGCTTCAAGGTAATCAAGGTGTACCTGCTCTATACAGAAGAAAAAAAAAACAGACCATGAGCACTGTTCGATTCGGTGCAATTTCATGTATATAGAGTCGAACGAACGAATCAAGCGTCACGAGTTATTTCATCCGATTACTGATGGATAACATAGCCCACATTACTGATTATTACTATCTCCAAACAAGAAACACTTCAAAGTTTTCACTGCAAAAATCTGAACTGGCAAATTCACAAGATAACTCCCAAACATAAAAATAAAATAAAAAATCAAACTCCATTTATCATGATTACATAATGATATTAAATACAACACAAGATTTAACAAAACAAAAAAAAAAAGATTGATTTTTTTTTTCTGGAATAAAGAAATAACCCATGAAATGTAGTAGCCGGAGCAAGGGTAGAAGAGGGCTTACAGTACGGATAAGATGGGGGGATGTGAGGAGGCACTTGGCGCTCCAAAGAGGGTCGTGAAGATCGGCGCCGTGGCGTTCGAGCTCCGTCGCGAGGCCTCCGTCGATCACGGCGACGCCGCCGCATTGGCGGAGGAAATCGGACAGGGAGATCTCGACGCGACCCATTACTGTACCTAACTGTAATAATGAAAGAAATGAGGAGATGTGTTTTGGGGTCACGTTTTTAGGTTTGATAAGCTTTTCCTTTTCTATTTTGGTGAGGGAGACGATGAAATGAAGCGAACCTACCTCAGCTAACCTAACCAGTATTCATCAATGACTAAGGTTTCCAATTAAATTATTTAAAGAATAAAATATTAATATAATAGAAGAGTTAAAGATGAGATGACATTTTTCAATTATACCAAATATCTAACACATTAAAATAATTAATTATAATTAAGAAAGACATCAATTACCTTTTTTATCATTATGCATAAATTTGGTAGGTTTTTATAATACTTAAAACCAAAGTTATTTTTTTTTCTAAATTACGCTATAACTAACTATAACAAATGTCAAAAAATAATTAAAATATTATTATACTTATAAAAAATAAAAATTTAAGTGTTTTTGCTCATAAGTAGATTCTGCCCTTTTAGCCCCTCCCAAAAATTAAACCACCACAATGTATGTACGCAAATGAAAATTTTACGTATTTTTTCATACAGAGGCTTGAGATATGTTTCTTTTTAAAGTAACTTTCTCATTGTTGTCTCATACAGAGGCTTGAAATATATTTCTTTAAAGTAATTTTCCCATTTTTTAAGCACATTTTTCTGATATCTAAGAAAATACTTTTGAATATATGAAAATAGAATGTTTAAATCAAACGTAAAAGTTATTAATTTTTGTCTAATTTTTTTCATTTTTTTTATTTTTTTATTTTTTTATTTTTTTATTAATATGATATCTAAGAATATACTTATGAATATATGAAAGATTTCGCCTTCCATTTTCTCTTCACTTCAACCAACTTATTTTATTTGCACACATAAAATGATTTTCTTTATTTTGCTCCACATGATTATTATTTTAAATATTTTATGCTTCACACACTTATTTTATTTACATATTTACACTATTCATCATCTTCAATTAATTTTCACGAGTCTATAAAGTATATTTCCTAATCAATTTATAATAGGTTAAATATATTAGTCAAATATAATATACAACATTTTACAAATAGCATTTAATACCCTTGTAGAGGCAATCACCGTCTCTACAATCCATTGGAGAGCTGTGACTGCCTGATCGCCACAACATCCTCTTCTTCCCGGTTACGTGTTGTTGATTATATCTTAGGCGGGATCAACATTTCTACTTTAGCGGCTTCGGAGGCTTCTGCAACTACCAAGCCCAACAAGCAGCTAGAAATTCCAACAAGCAGCTAGAAATTGAAAATAGATTAATATGAAATGGATTAGCTAACACATTCAAATTAATTAACAAAATCACAATTATTTTATTTTATTTACATATTTAAAATTATTATTCTAAGTATTTTGTGCTCTACACACTTATTTTATTTTTGTTTCATTCTCTACAGTGCTTATCTCCTTTCTTAGCTCAATTTTTGATCTCTACAACCCTTATTTCCTTAGAATTAAACCTCAATCTCTCTTTTTTTTAATAATTTTTTGATGATCTGGATCTCGATCTCCTTTCTCAAATTATCTTGTGAGTTCGTGATCTCTGCAACAAGTGGTATCAAAGTATCACATTCATTCAGATTAATTAACAAAATCACAATTATTTTATTTTATTTACATATTTAAAATTATTATTTTAAGTATTTTGTGTGGAATATTATTTTAAGTATTTTGTGCTCCACACACTTATTTTATTTGTGTTTCATTCTCTACTGTGATTTTTTTAAAGCGATTTTTTTTAAGTAACTTTTTTTTATTGATTTCTTTTATAGAAAAAGGCATATCCTCGTGAATTCATGATAACTGAACACATTAATTTGATATCTAAGAAAAAATTCATGATAATTGAACACATTAATTTGATATCTAAGAAAAACGTTTATAGCATGTAGGAATTCGTGTCTTCGATATTACCAAGAATATCTTTCTCATTAATTTGATATGGAGGGTGTATTCATTCAAGATTTTATAGGATTTTAATGGACTTTTAAAGTCTAGGGGTATTCAATCAGGATTTTTAAAAGTCCATTAAAATCTTGAGGTATTCAATACGGATTTTAAAAAGTCTTTAAAAATCTACCGATATTCAAAAGTGGATTTTAAAAGTCTATGGATTTTTATGGATTTCATTTTCAAAATACAAAATAAAAGTCTTTGAAATAATTACGTGAGATTTCTATGGATTTCTATTTTAATTATTAATTTATTATTAAAAAAATAATAAAACATAAAAAAATATATAAATAAACATAATACAATTAAAAACATGAAAAAAAATAAAAAAAAAAATTTCAAAAAATAATATATTATTATATATTGAATATATAATAATAAATTATAATAATATTAAAAATTAATATGTTAGTATATGTTGATATATATAAAAATAATATTAAAATTATTGAATATATTAATAAATTTTTATTTGGTGAAAAATTATACTTGTATAATAATTGTAAAAATAAAAAAAAGTTATTTAACATTTTATTTTAAAAAAATAAATACTTTTTGTAATTTAAAATAAAATAATATATATATATATATATATATATATATATAATTTACATTTGAATTTATTATTTCAAAATTGAAATTTGGTCGAAAATTAAAATTTTAAGTTTTCTAAAAACGAACAAAAAAATTAAAATTAAACATTTTATTTTTAAGTAAAAATCGAATTTTGAATTTCAAAATTAAAAATATAAAATATAAAAATTAATATAAATCAATAAAAAAAGTCATTCAAACTCTATGAAAATCCATATAAAAGTCAGTCAAACTCTATATAGACTCTGTGGATTTTTTAAATCCACGAAAGTCAATAGACTTTTTAAAGTCCAAAAAAATCCAATGAAATCCTAATTGAATACACCCTCCTAAGAAAAAATTCATGATAATTGAACACATTAATTTGATATCTAAAAAAAACGTTTATACCATGTAGGAATTCGTGTCTTCGATATTACCAAGAATATCTTTCTCCATTGGCCAAGTCCATATCTATATTCGAAATCTCTGGAAAATTCACAATCTAACTATATAATTAAGATCAATATAGTATATATTTAATTTGTGTATAAAAATTCAAAAACTCACTTTATTTAATTAATTTGAATAGTGACATTATGTGGAATTATTAAAATTTTCAGAAGGGAACTCTAAATAGTTAAATTCAATATTAAAATCTTAATTTAATTGTTATCATGTAGTCTAAAATTTTCATTATTCAAAACTAAAAAAAAATTATACTAGTAGGTTTCAAAATTAAAATTCAGCATGAAACAAAGAAAATGGATATAAGGCCGTTGATGCACAAATCATATCACCAATTGTCTTCGTCGGTTCAAAAAATTAAAATTCAACATGAAACATATAAAATCGATACAAGACAGTCGATGCACAAATCATATCACGAATTGTCCCCATCAGCATCAGTACTTCTTTGATCAGCATCACTTTCATGATCATGATACCAAGTCGTTTTATAAGGATTCCCCAATGTTGGAAGAGAGATACAAAGCGATACGTAGCATGTGGTATGTATGATATGGTCTCTGAAAATGGTGCTACAATTCAAAACAATAAAATATCAAAATAAAAAATCGTGGGCATAAGAATCAAACAAAATCGACTTTGGCAAAGCAAAAGAAAAAACTCAATGAGCTTCGTACCCAATTATGTAATCATTCGGAACCTCGCCTTCCAGTTCACCCTATCAACTTCAATAAAAACAGTTAGGAAAACAAGCTTAAAAGTAAGTTTCAAATTGATAAAAGAAGTGTATGTTTCGCACATTACAATATAGAATAAGTAAAAAAAGTCCAACACTCCAATAAAAAAATAAACTAAGCAGATGCATATATCTATCGGGCACGTGCCATAACAAAGTCATTCATGTAATTATACTGTTATCCAATTCGAACAAGACTCCAAGCATGAGAAATCCAAGCATGTGTGCATGATTATTGTTGCACCATCACATTAACTGGATTCTCTAGATGCGTGAGAAAGTTCGAATTAAAATTTACCACCACCAATCTAAGTCGCTTTCCTCTTCCTTCC
Source organism: Euphrasia confusa (assembly GCA_954870475.1). Classification (NCBI taxonomy): domain Eukaryota; kingdom Viridiplantae; phylum Streptophyta; class Magnoliopsida; order Lamiales; family Orobanchaceae; genus Euphrasia; species Euphrasia confusa. Next base: position 1,948,655 of record OX940949.1, read on the forward strand.
AAGAACAGAAGCTATCTCGAATCTGGGCCCACCCATCCGCCACTTCTTAAACGCAGCTATTGAAGACTGACCAGCTTCATATACTTCAAAAACGAAATTTCCAAAGATATATATAGCCATCAGAAAAGGAAAAAACCCTTCGAATTGACAAATCGTAATTATGATGGGAATTCCCTACAGGTTTTATTATTCAGAAATTCAATGCACTCACGCTTGGTCTCTTCATTGGTTAGAAGCTTCAAGTAGTTTGGGGCTACTGCCATTGTTAATGTATGGGCCTTGATCAAGACTTCCCTGTATCTGATTCGGAAGGCCACAAGAAGAAACGGGCCTATGGTTTTGTCACCAATGCTGTTTCCATTATTAGATAAGAAGTCGAGCTCAGAGTTAGCTTACTGATATGACAAGTGAAAGTCATGAACAAAATACTAATTGTGACGTGAGGTATGTTCTTTCTGTATTTTTTTATTTTTTATTTATTTCCTTCCGCAAACATATCATATTTATTGGTGGGGATCGGGAAACAGTACAAGTGTAGGAAATCTGCTTTTTAAGAAAATAAAGAAAGGTCTAGGAGAAACTTACAGTAGAGCAATCTTATAGCCTAAATCATAAAAGTACGAACATCGGTTTCTTAGATCCACATGTGCAGCATCGGCCGCTATTTCTTCACGTGTTTTAGAACTGGTGCAGGGTAAAATAAAAATTAACTACATAAAACCAAAAAAGACTTGAGTAATAAATAATAATAGACAAAAATGAACCCCACAAGATATTACACGAATTAGCAACTATTGCATTACTTCATTTTTGTTGAATTAATCTCGGTTGCTAAAAAGAAAGACATTTGATCAATTTGGCATGCTCTATGCCTTCAAACACAAACATGATTTGATTTCTCAAAGGGAAGCACAAACACGAATTAGACTTTCTGTTTCAAAATTTCTTAAAAAGTATAACAGCACAAACTAGGATTAAGAAAACGATAAATTACTCCTTGTCAAAGCATGGAGGAACTCTGATAGATATAAGCTGTCGAAGATACAATTCGCGGACCAGCCAGAAGGGCAGTTCTACTCTGGAACCGGAATCCACCTGAAATTTCGACAAAAAAAGTAGTTCAAGTCAAACGAGATATCCTTACTCTCGACCGATAAAACACACAGGTTGCCAGCATTCAGCACCCTTAGGGTTAGTACCTTTTCAGTGTCGTCACTTGAGTCGAGAATCCCAACACCATTTGCACTATGTTGGAACACGGACGGAACAAGCTACGAAGAATTTGCAACCAGATGCAATCCAGAAACCACAAATCAGAGACACTACTTTTTTCAGTCGAGAAAAACCGATGCGAAATAGGGAATCGGAAGATTTACCTCTTCTTCGGCCAATATATCGTCGATGTCGTAGTAATTGGCCATGTGTTCTGATTCCGCTACGAAACCCACCTGAAATCTGCAGGAAAACCCAAATTACAGAAACAGAAATGAACCCCCTAATTCAAACTAAGTTAAAATTAGGGTAAGTGAAATTGTGAATTTACATGTCCGAATCGAACCGAGACTACAAAGCGATAATGATTGGTTGGGGAAATACCGTTCAATCGAAGCTGAGGAAAATACAGTACGGGCAGCGGCGGGTGACGGTGGCCGCGAAATGGCGGCGTGTTGAAGATGAATTTTGACCCGTCGAGAGCCCGGGCCGGGTCATATAAACGGTCAAAATTAGTCGTATCGTATTTGACCCGATGTACAGAACGACGTCGTATGGAGCCCTAATTTTTCCGGATTTAGGAAATCGAACTATACCCATGAAATTATACGATTTTGATAATTTTTTTTAATTTTATTTATTGATTGATTTTTTTAATGTAAATTCACTTTTTTTTCCTGATACAATTTTGAATCAACTGGTTTGAATCAACGAGGGCTGACACTGAGCTCGTAGTGAACGTCGAGACTCAGGCGAGAGACAAGAAATGAAATAAATAAAAACTTTATTTAATAAATAATAGAAATAAAAAATAATGGGGTATTTTCACTATTTTGAAACATAATTAGGGCTTTTTAGCAATTAGATAAAAATACATGTGTATTTTCGTAATTAACTCTAAATAGAAATGCATTTTTATTTTATTTTCTGCATACAACTGAAACCAGTGGGGAAAATTTTCTGTAGTGAGAAATGTGTTGTTCATGGACCTCGGTTACTTTCGAAACAAAAGCAAAAGCAACCCCGATTCTGGTCGTCGGGTATCATTCCCCCACCCTTGCTGGTATCGACTGCTTCAAGCAACTCGACGACCTCTTCCATCTCAGGACGGGCTTCAGGTTTCTGGGCCCAACACTTGCGCATGATGCTACCAAACGGGCTTGGGCAACATCTCGGGATATCCGGTCGCAAATTCTGGTGTAATAATAAGTGTATAAGGTAATAACGAGTATCGATCTTTATACGAATGTGTGATAACATCATAAATTCCACTTTAGTATTTCTATCAAACCTCAAGGGGTTTTCTTGCAATTTTGGAAATTTTACTGCTGTCTTTTTGTCAATGCCAAAACCCTCAGGGGTGGTTTTGTAATTTATTTGTAATTATTTTTGTTACATTTTACTGAATCTAGTAGCCATACAGTAACACGACGAACCTGTTGAACCACTTGATACGAAACCTCGGCAAAGCTCAAGTCGGAATAAGGCATATCGCAGCAGTATATTTCCCACAAGCATATGCCAAAACTGTAGACGTCGCACTTCCTATTGTACGGCTTTCCGTCAAGAACCTTCAAAAGTAGTGGATGCAATTTATTTGATTTACACATAATAATTAAGTAATTAAAAGAAAAAGAAAATGTTTGTTACCTCTGGTGCCATATAACCAAGAGTTCCGGTGTTTCCAGTCATGTCCCTCGGATTCTGAGCTTCGATTCTCGCCACACCAAAATCGGCGATTCTCAGAGTTCTATCGGTAAGCAGCAGCATGTTCTCCGTCTTCACATCACGATGTACGATTTTTTTCGAATGGAGGTAACTCAGCCTGTGAGAATTAAATTAAGGCAAACATCAAGGAGCTTAATGTAAATTTGGGGGATTTTTGTAATTTTTATTATGATGAAAAAAAAAATTGACTTTTGTTTTGAAACAAGCAAACAAAAAATAAAAATTGCTCACCCTCTAGCTAGATCCAAGGCAAGTTGAACGACGACCTTGAAGGCTAGTTTTTTCCGGCTATTCCTAATCAAGAACTTCTTTAGAGTCCCGCCGGGAATGTACTCGACCACAACACAACAAGCTCGAGAAGGAAGCGAATTGCAACAGTCACCCAAAGCTCCTTGAGATGGAATCTTAAGATTCGACGTTCCCATTGAGGCACCAACAAACTGTAAAAACAAACGAAAATAAATATATATTATATTGTTTTTTTTTGTTAATATCATTTAAAATCGAGCATTGAGTTCACCTTTGTGACATTTGGATGGTCAAGCTTGTGCCAAACGGCGACTTCTTGCTTGAAAGATACACGAAGGGATGCAGTGTCGGCGGCTGTCGCTATACCATCTTCTCCCCAGTCCATTACCTTCACTATAATTCCACACTAGTAAGAGTCGAAACCACGAGCACAATTGGGAATCTAGTACACACACACAAAAAAAAAAGGAGCTTACCAGCAACATCATGGCCATCATAAACACCTTTATACACTGTTCCATAAGTCCCATAAGCGATAACATTCTTGATGTCGAGCTTATCCATGTCGATGCCCCACACTTCGGGCTTAGGAAGGGCCTCGGTATCTCTAGACCAAGCCCGGCTCAAATGCTTCTCCATCTCCACATCCCAAGTCTTGAAATCGATCGTATCAGCCCTCAAGAACACACCACTACTGGTGCTCTCTGCATCAATATTATTACTACCCGAAAATTCCAAACCACCTTTTTCCATTCTTAAATAATCAGATCAGAGAGAAGGAAAAAAAGTGAATACAAGAAGAAAAGCTATGAACTCATTTGAATTTTTAAAGTGCTTTGATGGATGTAGTAAAAGAGTTGAGCTAGTAATAAATGTTGGGAGACAGAAGAAGTATAAATAGGAGAGAGAAAACACTGATGTGTTTCTTTCAGGCTAGGAGATTAAAAAATAATGTTATTTTATATGCATGTCAATTTTCGTGAAACCGAAAGATTTGAGTTGGATGGCCGGAGCAAGTGCTTAAGAAGATGACAGAGGAGATTAAAAAAACGTACAAAAAATGCACATGGACATGGTTACTTGGGTGATATCGACGGGACAAAAGAGAAAACAACTGGATGGATGATGGAGCCAGGAAGATACCTAGGCTGAGGATTGTTTTGATGCATAGTTTATCTGCTTATCAGTTCACTGTCTGCTGATGCTGACATGCATCTAACCACTTTTGAAAATAGTGACTTTGATGATCTGTTTAAAGTCTGAATATGCAATGACTTTGTTGACTCTAAATCGACAAAGTAGGGATGCGGTTTTTTTTTAGACAAACCGATTCACTCGTGTTTTAATGTGATGATAAGAAAAATGAAACAAGTAAATGACAATCATATACAAGAAACAAAATGTTATACATGTGGTCTTGTCTGAACAGAAAAATGTTATGGTAGTACAATTATTCACTATTTTTCGAAAAATATAAATACATTTTATAGATTATAAATGCTTTTTTTTTTTAACAAGTCTCCATCAATTTACCTGCACAAAAACCAGCATTGTCAGGAAATTTTGAAGGGATACTTGTGTATCAGATTTACCGACATGAAATGGAATAATAAAAATAGAAAAAACTCCAAAGAATTTCACAGCACATAATATCAATGTGAAAGGTGGCGCTCACCTGGATTTGACTATTGTCAGCAAAGAAATTGGTATATTAGTATCTCCAAAACAGATACATTCAAGTTTCAGCATGGCTCGCCAAGATTTAAGTTCTACGTTCACTTCTGGGACCACACATAGTGCCATGAGGCCCATGACCCCTTCCTTCCACAAGTATTTCACTTGTCATGTTCAAGAACAATCCTAATAAAAAACGAAACAGGAAATATGTATGATGATGAAAGTTCCATTTCCGAATATGTGGACTCCTAATGTTAGCTATAATCAGCGTGCTTTCAGAAACATCAAACAAATAGTTAATATACACGACTCACATTTACGTTGAAGAGAACATTGCCATCAGAAATAAGTTTCCCAGCTGTCACTGTAAGCCCACTAATTAAACGACCAATTGTCGACATCACAACATGCTGCGGTAAGAATAGAAAAAGCTTATGCAATATCGAAAACTGTTACCCCGACTTTCACCAAAACCGTAACGACTTAGCCAGACATAGGGGCCACAAGAGTCCCGGGTGGGTGTGAGGATGACACACAGCAGTGGATTAATGTTGGGTTTCATTGATGTCAGAAAGGTTGAGTCCCTTTTTTCTGTTTAAAGTGATAGTGGGATGACCCGCTCGGCGCTCGCTCTATCTAATCCTGCAATGGAGTACACTATACTGTGAATTAGTGGAAAAGGGAAAATATTACTAAAATCTTTAATTCTAGTTAGCACATGTGAAATTACACAATACTATCAAACTAACTAAATGTCGGAATTATTAAAAATGTAGGATCGAAATTTAAACCTAACTACTTAGAGGGAAAATCACTAAATGATTTCCCTTGCATATACACAAGTGGAATAAAATAGATGGTAAATAATTATCAAAAAATAAAATATTAATTTCAAAGTTTTGATTGGGTAAAAAAAATATGTTAAACAGATAAGCTGAGCATGCTTACACCACCATGTCTGACTCTAAAATCATGGTCCCTTACGTGCACTATTTTCAGCTTCAGATCAATTAAACAGCTTCCTCCCAAAAATTAAAAAAAAAAAAACATATAAACATACTAAACCCCCTAACAACTAAAATAACTGGAAAAAAAAAAGTAACAAGAAAATAACTAAATTGAAAAACACTAGAAAAAACTTAAAAATTACAAATCAGGAAAAAGAAATTAAAAAAAAAGTTATATAAACGATGAAAAGTAGTCCATCTGATAGAAATCTACCCGCCGGTCTGATAGAAGATGAACGGAGGACATACAGGGGGATAGATGGGAATTGCAAGATTATTTTGTTTATACATTCATTCTCTTTGTAGAAATTATAAAAAAGTGCTGGGTCAAAATGCTTATTAAATTTTTACTGAAACTCTTACTTTATTAAATAATATATTACGAGGAGCTAATAAAATGCACTCCACCACAAAGCACGGTGACTCTATCATAGTATTATGACTAGTTTACAAAAGGCGCAAATCAAAAGCATTTTTAAAGCTCAAAATTAAATCCATGAAATCTGCATTGCATGTCTACTGTGAACCCTCTGCCGGGTCATTTCGACTAGCTGCTTGTCACTAGTGTACAATTAATTGTCAAGATAAATGAGCTAGTTTTTCGACGTACTCATCCTACTGAAGCTCCTTGGCATTTACTATTCAATAAGCAACCGCGTAAAATATGAACTAACAAGAGAACTTTTAAACATCATTCACCTTCGCGAAATGCAGATGCCGGAGGTCCGAAACATGTGAAACCCTCGTCTTTCCTCAAAGTGCATCCCCACAAACAAACACTAAGCAATTTATTGATATCTATATATCATGAAACTGCACAAATGGTGCAAGCAATTATAACTCCTATTTATGGAATATAATAAGCATAAAAAAAAAAATCAAAACACCGTCGTACGTACTCAAATTCAAAGCTTCAAACAATAGCAAAGAGAATCGATTATTGTGTATAACCTGAGCGCCTGTTCTAGAAGCAGCCACAATAGCCGGAGGAGCGCTCAAGTAGCTGAGGCAAGCCGAGCCGATGCGGAAGGCTACATCATCCAGCTTGACGTGCGAGCTGATCTCATCGGCGTCGCTCGAATTCCTACGCTCTGTTAACGATAAACGCCGGCGGGGTAGATGAGAATTCTCTGAGCCGGATAGTCAGGGGTTTCGTTCGTCGAATCTGGGTCCAATGAAATATCTTGGGGCAATATATAAGGCCCAAACTGATTCAAATTGGGTTAATAAGTTCAACCAACCCATTCTAACAAATTGGCCCAATGATCGATCCTAAAAGACCCATATCTTTCAAAGCCCATGGAAAATTAATTAAATTGAAAATAAAAAATAAAATAATTATTCACTACAGGGTTATATTTTACTTTTCAATTTTAAAAAATATATTTATTATTTATATTTTCATCAAATAATAAAAAATAATCATTTTTAAAATTTTCGCACCCTAGAAATGCAGTATCGATTCTTTCCATACAAATGCACTATAATAATAATAATAATAATAATAATAATAATATAATCACTTGGCAGACTTATTTGGACTTTGGTAAGTTGTCAATTTTTTACCAAACTTAAATTAGTCAAAACGAAAAAAATCAAGAGTGGAGCTACAGTGATGTACTGGTGCCGTATAGATAACAAACTCTATGTGTTTTCGTTTATTTATTTTTGAACTTATTGGTAGGTAAAATGTCAGATGCTTTCCCTACCCCTTTCGAGAATGAGAATACAGTAACTGAGGGTACAAGTCAAGAAATTTATCCACATAATTATAAGTGAAGTGAAGCACATGTGTTATGTGTATCAATCATAATATAGGATTGATGTACAACCTTTTGTGCTCGATAAATGTAGTCATAAGCGCAAATTTGATAAGAAAAATATTATATTATTTCGTTTCAATTTAATATTAGTATAAGAAATTAATATTTTTAATTTTTTCATCAATTGGGAACCATATATACATACAATACGTCATTGGTCTAAATTGGGGTTGTTTAATTTATTTATATTTTAAATCTTAATTTTAAGTAATATCATGTTTAAAACGTGTAATTTTAAGTTTTATTGCCAAAATTAATTTTAATGTAACAATTTAATTTATAACGTGACATAATTTATGGAATTCAACAAAATTACAAGCCACAACACAACAATCATTTCACTAGAGATATAAAAGCTAAAATGAATTATGTTGTCGCGCGATTAATCACGTGGCCCACTTCGCCGTCAGCTGCCGCGGTTGGTGACGTCGGAACGGATGGACGGTATTCAACGGGCACCGTCCAACCCACCCCCTCCGGCCCGGCCAGGGCCCACCACTTTTCTTAAAGCCTGGCAGCGTCTCTACGTAACAGCAACGCATCGAACGACGAATTTACAACTATACCATCGCGTGCGAGAATACCTTCGCTAACCCCGAGGGCAGCAACGTCATTTAACTTTTATTAATTAGGTTCAGTTAAAAGTAATTACGGAGAGCGCGTAACCGTCGACAGAATAATTGTCGAAAAGGCTGCCTTGAATTTGTCATTTTCGTTAATTTTAATTAAATTAAATGAAAATATTAATTATTGAAAGCAAGCCAGATCCTCAACGACTCTCGCCGCGTCAGCAAAATCACAGCACAGCATATGCATACACAATACACACGAATCACAGCAGCGGCATAATTTATTTCTCTGAGAGTGTGAGAGAGACAAAGTAAAAGATCTGGAAAAAGCGAAAATGGGGTGAATAAAGCAGCTCCAAAGCATTTCTTTATTCGATCGAATTTATCCCTTTTTTTTACGAGTAAGTTTTTTCTTTTTTTCAGTTTTATTTTTTTGATGATTCCATCGTGAAAATTTCAGTTAGATGCGTGTTTTTATGAACTGTAATTCTGTGTTTTTTTAGTGAAATTAATTTTGTTCGAGGATCACGAGGTTTTGCTACGATTATCAAGAGTTTCAGTACTGTAGCTCCGATTAGAAATCAGATCTCGATTTTAGGGATTTTTTATTGAGTTGATATATGTTGATTTATGTTGTGATCTATAAAACACAGGGTAAATGATTTTATGTCTTTTTCTTTGGTCTTTTTTTGGTGTTTTTTTTTCTGATTCAGTTTTTAATGGCAGTAGGTGTAGAGAAACTCGAAGATTCTGAACTCAGTTCTGAATATTAGTATTGAATTGATTGTTCCGGAGTGTTGATTCTTCGCCTGGTGTTGGATCGAGTTCCAAGCCCAGCTGTTAGTTTGACGAAGCTACTACGAAAAGAAAAAAAAAGATGGCAAAATTATCGCATACGGATTCTAGACGGATGTATTCCTGGTGGTGGAACAGCCACATTAGCCCCAAAAACTCAAAATGGCTCCAGGAAAATCTCACAGGTATAAACAAATAAAACTTCTTGTCGGGTTCTTATAGCATCTTTACTTTCCGTTATGCGTGGATCAAATGATCATTATTACTATTTATGTTTGTTTTAATTTGGTTAATGTGTTTCTTGTCGTCACTTCTCATTAATGTCTGTAGTTATGTTTTTCCCATATAAGTCGTCACCAGATAATCTGTTAGCTCAAGACAATGAAAACGGTATCAACTTCAGTTGCGAAAATCTTATTTGTGCTCTTGCAGATATGGATGTCAAAGTTAAATCAATGATAAAACTTATCGAAGAAGACGCCGACTCTTTCGCGAGGAGGGCGGAGATGTATTATAAGAAAAGGCCCGAGCTCATGAAAATGGTCGAGGAATTTTATAGAGCATATCGTGCGTTGGCAGAAAGGTACGATAATGCGACCGGGGTGATCAGACAGGCCCACCATACTATGTCGGAAGCTTTTCCGAATCAAGTCCCGTCGATGCTCGGTGATGAATCGCCCGCGAGTTCTGTTTCTGGAACTGACCCTAGAACTCCCGACATGTTGACCCCAGTAAGTGTGTCTCTAAATTTTCTGCATTTAGACATTTATTGTAGCAGAAGCTAAATATAGTTTAAAATATGAAGTTGGTGTGTTTGCAAAAAAAAAAAAAAAACTGAATTTTAATTTGAGAGTGTTTGGTGAATAACTTACTCTTATGATATATATATAGGATTTATTTTGACTTACTTTCATGATGCCAACAGAACGGAGGATTTGCTGATGAGTCCAATTTTGCATCGAAAGAAAGACTCAAACAGACCAGTGATACACATGGGCAGGTCGAGAGAGTGAGAAGGGGTCTTAATTTTGACGAGCTGGATGAGAAAGAACAAGGCACACAAAACCATGCCAAGGATTCTGAACTGTCAAAACCCAGCCGAGAAAGTTATTCTGAGGATATTCTGGCGTTAAAAGAAACCCTTGCCAAACTGGAAGCTGAGAAAAATGCTGGCCTTGTTCAGTACCAACAAAGTTCTGATAAATTGTCCCAGCTCGAAATGGAGATTTCTAAAACCAGAGAGGATTTCAGAATGCTTACTGATCATGCAAATAAAGCTGAAAATGAAGTTTCCGTTCTTAAGGAAAAACTTGCTGCTTTTGAAGCTGAAAGGGAGTCTAGGCTTCAAGACTACCAAAAATCTGTTGAGAAACTTAATGAAAGAGCCAACACTTCTGAAATTGAAGCACAATCTTTGAAAGGCGAACTCGAAAAATTAGCTGTTGAAAAAGATGCAGCACTAGACCAGTATATGCATTGTCTGGAGATTATATCGACCCTTGAGAATAAATTACGACTTACTGAAGAAGATGCTTCTGGATTGAAAGAGAGAGCTGAAAAATCTGAAAGCGAAGTCGAAATTCTCAGACAAACCATTTCCAAATTGACTGAAGAAAAAGAAGCTGCTGCTCGGGAATACCAACAGTGCCTGGAGTTGATTTCTGGTCTCGAGCAAAAACTCTCGTCTGCCAATGAGAAGATAGATAATGGATTTACAAAGTTGAAAACTTCTGAAGAACAATGTATTGAGTTAGAAAGATCAAACCGGTCTCTTCACTCTGAGTTGGAATCCTTGATGTCAAAATTTGGAACCCAAACACAAGAGCTTACGGAGAAGCAGAAGGAGCTCGGAAAGTTATGGGTCTGCATACAAGAAGAAAGGTTGCGTTTTGTGGAGGCTGAAACCGCTTTTCAAACTCTGCAGCATTTACACGCACAGACTCAGGAAGAGCTGAGAGCTATGGCTTCCGAGCTTCAGAACAGGGCCCACCTTTTGCAAGTTGGTGAGACCCAAAACCGGAGTTTGCAGGATGAAGTCATGAAGGTTAAAGAGGAGAACAAACACCTTGTTGATCTCAATGTGTCATCGTCTTTGTCAATAAAAGACATGCAGAATGAGATTTCTAGCCTGATGGAGTCGAAAGGAAAACTCGAGGAGGAAGTCGAGCTTCGACTTGACCAGAGAAATGCACTACAGCAGGAAATATATTGTTTGAAGGAAGAACTGAATGATCTGAACAAGAAGCACGTTTCAATTCTGGACCAGGTGCATGAATTGGGCCTGGACCCAGAATCGTTGGGATCGTCAGTGAAGGAACTGCGGGACGAGAATTCTTGTCTGAAAGAAACTTGTCATAGGGAGAGCAGTGAAAAAGCTGCTCTTCTGGAGAAGATGGAAGTTCTTGAGCAGCTTCTCGTGAAGAACTCCCTACTGGAAATGTCACTCTCCGATTTGAATGCTGAGCTCGAAGCTGCTAGAGAGAAGATAGAAGCATTGGAAAAATCATGCCAATCGTTTTTTGAAGAGAAAGCGGCTCTTCTAGATGAGAAAGTCGTGTTTGCAACACAGTTACAGGAAACGAACAGGAATCTGAATGATCTGAACGAGAAGCATGTTTCGGTTTTGGATCAGGTGAATGAATTGGGCCTGTCCCCAGATTCGTTGGGATCGTCGGTGAAGGAACTGAGAGACGAGAATTCTCGCCTCAAAGAAACTTGTCAGAGGGGGAGCAGTGAAAAGGTGGCTCTTTTGGAGAAGCTGGGAGTTCTCGAGCAGCTTCTTGTGAAAAATTCCCTCCTGGAGACATCACTCTCCGATTTGAATGCCGAGCTCGAATCCGCTAGAGGGAAGATAGAAGCTTTGGAACAATCATGCCGATCATTTTTGGAAGAGAAATCAGCTCTTGAAGATGATAAAGACACGCTCGTGACACAATTACAGGAAACGAACAAGAATCTGGAGATCCTCTCAAAGAATAATACAGTTCTTGAGAAATTCCTTTCCAACTTGCACCATCAGCTTGAAGTTTTAAAGGCAAAATCAAAAATCTTGGAAGATTCATGCCAGCTGCTCGTAGATGAGAAGGCTGGACTGATGAGTGAGAAAGATGGTTTAGCTTCTCAGCTGGAGAACACACAGACCAGGCTCGAAGGTCTTGGAAGACTTTATGAAGAACTGAAAGGAAGATGTGTAAATCTGGAGGAAGAGAAACAATCAACTCTTCGGAAAGTTGATGAGTTGAATACATCTTTGGAAGCAGAAAGAAGGGAAAATGCCAGCTGTATTCAGATGAACGAAGCTAAGATGCGTCTCTTGCTAGATGAATGCCGGCAGAAAAAAGGAGATCTCGATCAAGTGCTGGATAGTGCCATAGCTAATGAATTAGAGATATTTTTACTACACACGACTTCCCGAGCACTGAATGAAAATAATTGCTCATTGCTCAAAATGAACCAGAAGCTCCTGGATGAATCAGAGAAGAAAAAATTGATGTGGGAGCAAATGAATTTTGAGCAAAAATCTGAACTTCGATCTATGAAAAAAATTCTCTCCAAGGCTGAGGAAGAAAATATGGAGTCATCTGTTGAATTATCTGTTCTTCTAACATGGGTTAGGCAATTAGTAATATACTCTCAAAATCTCGAGATGGTTAAAAACAATATAGAGCATGAGAGGGAAGCGCTGTTAACTCAAACTGAAGGTTTGAATTTGAAGCTAAAGGATATGAAAAGAGAGAAATCAGATATCTCAGAGGAGAAAAGATCCTTAATGGATAAGATCCGACTTTTGGAGGGAAAAACTAATGTCCTGGAAGAGGAAAATTATCTCCTGTGTAGTAAAGTGTTGGCTCTAGAGAACCTCTCCTTGATTTTCAGAATCTTTGTGGATGAGAAATTTACCGTGTTTAGAGAAATAGGGGATGATCGAAATAAACTTCATGATGTTAATGCCACTCTTATTGGAAAGTTGGAAGAATTGAAAAGTGAAAATGTTAATCTCAAGGAGAGGCTGCATAATACTGAGGATCAGTTGAGTGTTGAGATTGAAAGTGGAAAGAAATTATTGAATCAGATGACATTGCAACTTCAAGAAGCGGAAGAGAAGATAATTCAAACAGAAAAACAGAAACTAGAGTTAAATGAAATTGTGGAAAATCTGAGAAAGGATATGGAAAGAGAGAAATCAGTAATCTCAGAGGAGAAAAGATCCTTAATGGATAATATCCGACATTTGGAGGGTAAGACTACTGTCCTGGACGAGGAAAATTATGTTCTGTGTAGTGAAGTGTTGGCTCTAGAGAACCTCTCCTTGATTTTCAGAATCTTTGCGGATGAGAAATTAATGGTGTTCAGAGAAATCGGGGACGATCGAAATAAACTCCATGATACGAATTCTTGTCTTATTGGAAAGCTTGAAGAATCGAGAGTTGAAAATGTTAATCTCAAGGAGCGGTTGCATAGAACAGAGGATCAGTTGAGTGTCGAGGTTGAAAGTGGAAAGAAATTGTTGAATCAGATGGCACTGCAACTTCAAGAAGCAGAAGAGAAGATAAGTCGAGCAGAAAATGAGAAAGTAGCGCTAAATGAAAGTGTGGAAAATCTGACAACAGATTACAATATGGTCAAAACGGCTCAAGGTCACCAGGAAAATCATATACTCAAACTATCTACAGATAATGACAATTTGAGCAGGGAGAACAATTTCTTGCGTGAAGCAAGTGAGAAACTGGGAGCTGATCTGGAAAAATTGCGAAGTGAGCATGATGCGAAAAAAATCGAAGAAGAGAATTTGTATTTGGAGCTGCAAAAGAAGGTAAATGAGATCAATGAGCTGGAGATTCTAGGTACATCAATTTTCGGACAGTTAAACCATTCAGGGGTCAGTCAGCTTATTTATGAGCACAAGTTTCATGAGCTCAGTGATGTGCTTGACGGCTATATGGATCAAAATTTAGTTCTCAAAAGTCAAGTGGCTGCATATGGCCCTGAGATTGTATTGTTGAAGGAATGTATTTCTTCCCTTGAGAACCACACTGATATACACATCAAGTTTCCAAATCCTGAAAATGAGGATCTCCAGGTATTTCTCAACACTACGCTATAGTTAAACATGGTGTTTCAATGATAATTGAGGTATCCTCTTTAAGAATAATTGCCAAAGTTTGAAAGGGGTAATGGCCTATTTTTTTTTTTTTCTCTTGATGACAAATATCTTTTCATTTTACTAACTCAAGTTCTTTGTGCGGTGTTAGTTTCCTGTGGTTAACTAAATAAAATTTGTCCTTTTGATTAACTAGTTGCAGCCAGGATCATTCACAAGTATTGTTCTTAACTAATTCCATGTTCTTCTCCTGCACAATTTTCTCAGGATGCCCAAGTCACAAACACTCGACACGAAAACATTCCGAACGAAGACTGTAATAAATCCATGATCCCGAGTGGCGCAGCCGATTTACATAATCTGACTGCCAGGCTTCAGGCAATCGTAAAAGCAGCAGCCGAGCTCAAGGATCTAGTGATTCAAGAAAACACCAGCCTCCATTCTAAGCTGGATGACACAATCAAACAACTTGAATTTCTTCAATCCAATCAAAATGGACGTCAAAGGAGGAGCCGAAGACCCACGTCCGAAATCACATCCGAGGGCGAACATGTACTGTTAACGAAAGACATTGTCCTTGATCAGATATCCGATGGACCATCTTCTGGCATCAGCAAGAGACAACAGCAGCAACCCTTTGATGCCGATAATCAAATGGTCGAGCTTTGGGAAACATCCGATCCGGATGGCACTGTCGGTCTCACTGTGAGCAGGTCAAAGAAAATAACCGAAAACAATAACTTTCGGCGCCTTAAGTCATTGAAGAAACAAAAAAGTATGTTTTCAACCTCAGACGGGCTGAGTATGGAAAAATTAGAATTGTTGAAAGGGTCGAGCGAGTCATTTGGAGAAGGGAACAACAGGACCAAAGTATTGGAAAGGCTCGACTCGGATGTTCAGAAACTGGCGAATCTCCAAATCACAGTTCAAGATTTGAAGAGGAAACTCGAGGCAACGGAGAAGGGCAAAAGGGGGAAAGCTGTCATCGAGTGCGAGGCACTGAAAGGACAGCTGGAGGAAGCTGATGTAGCAGTTGTGAAGTTGTTTGAACTCAACGAGAGATTAGTGAAGAGCATTGATGACAGGTCTTTTTCTGACAAGTCATCTTTCGACTTGGAAAACGACGGGAGAGAGAGGAGGAGGAGAGTGTCGAAGCAAGCACAGAGGATGTCAGAGAAAATCGGGAGGTTGCAGTTGGAAGTGCAGAGGTTGCAATTTGTGCTGCTGAAAATGGACGAGGTCAAGGATGCAAAGAGTCGAACAATGTCGGAGAGCAGGAGAAGGGTTCTTCTGAGGGATTATCTGTACGGAGTTGGGCAGAGGCGTAAGAAGACGGCACAGTTTTGTGCGTGCGTGCAGCCTTCGACAGTTGAAGATTGAGAGGTTTTCAACGGTTGTTCGTTCGCTCGTTCGTTCGTTTTTATATGCATGCGGAGAGTTATGTTTAATTGAATTGATGTTGCCTAGCTTGTTTCTTTTTTCTGTGTATAAATGGTTGTGTTTAGGTATGAGGCATTCACTGTACATTCTGTTACTATTCTCACTCACTCTCCTTTGCTGAGAATTAGTTGTGAACTACCCCATATATTATGTTTAGATTTTCCCCTTGAATTTATGTGCTCATTATTGGCACGGAAGTACTTCACCTACTTTTCTTTTTTGTTTAGGTTAATTGAAATGTTTCGGATTTGAACCTTGAAACTTAACTTAAATTCAAGTACTCAACCAAATGAGTTAACAACTCTTATTTTTATTGTTAATCTATATATTAACGCAGCTAACAACCCTTAGACTCTACTTTTATTTTTAATCCATATCTTGACGTAATTAATATAATTGTATTTTTTTTAATATAATCGTATCTTTTTATTCTTTTTTGAATATTAATATTGTTCATTAATAATGTAGCGTGACTATTTAGGTTGAATTTGAGGATGATGGTAGGTAAAATTATGAAAAAAAAAAGGTTGAATAATTGATTTGTATAGAGAGACTAATTTTGTATTTTGGGGTTGAGGTACGTAGGTCTAAAAGTTGTACGCCACAACTAACGTGGAAAGCAATGATCAAATTTGAATTGTTGCTGTTATATGCATATATTCATTAACCTATATATATTATGAAGGTCACACTAATTACAGTACATTCGATCGAATTCATCGACGACTGACTTAGTTATACTAGTAAACAAGAAGAAGATCGATCTTAATTTATTGAAACGACTTTTGAAGCATGTCGGCATCATTCGTTCCGAGTTTCCTGCAGCACCGATCACCATTAATCTTCACCAGTACTCATCATCCGATGGCTTTTTCATCTAATACTGCAGGCCGGTTTGTGTACGTGTTTTTGGACTTGTATTGTATTTATATATTTGAAGAATATATAGAAGTTGTACGTAATTAATTAATTATTCAGGTGATCGCGGTTGCGTTTGGAAACTAGCTAGTAACTACCTCATCAGGCGGCCGTACTTCCACCCTACAATGCAATGCGATTTCCAGTACCGACAATACTGAAGGTACTAATTAACTACAGTACTACATGAATATATGACGCATGCATGCGTACAGATAATGACGCACTACACATACGTGATGACGCACCTCGTACATAATTATATTAGTGTAGTACAGTACTATATTCCTTCCTTAATAATATGAATACTCCCTCCTTCCCTTAAAACTGTTGTGTATTTTTTATATGTATAGGAGACAGAAATTGAAAAGCCTTGAGGCGTGTTGATCACTATCAGAAAAACAATATTTCTTAGAAATTTGTTTACAGGATACTTTTTATATGTATAGGAGACAGAAATTGAAAAGCCTTGAGGCTTGTTGATCACTATCAGAAAAACAATATTTCTTAGAAATTTGTTTACAGGATACAACAAGGCACAAAATTCATTTGAGAAACTTATTGGAGAGTACTTTTCTGTACTTGTCTTTGTCTGTGTTGTTCTCTGTATGTTACTTGTCTGTACTTTTCTTGTACGGTGTTTCTATTAGTTTCTCTTTATTTGTAAACATATATTTATATGCAGATCACAACACTTCAAAGGGACGCAATTTGTTTCAAGATTATACGCAACGTTTTAGATACAACGTTTCAGCTTACAAATGATACGCAACGTTAACAATTTTAAGCGTTAACAATTTTAAGCGTTACAGATTATACACAACGTTTAACAATTATAAGCAACGTTTTATACGCAACGTTTTAGCGTTAACATTATACGCAATATTTCAGATTGTAACATTAAGCGCAATTTGTTTTTCGCTGTAACTATTAACGTTATACACAACGTTTTATTAACGTTATACACAACGTTTTATTAATTAACTTTTCAGCGTTAATATTAAATGAAAATTAATTTATCTGTTTTATTATTTATTAATTTATATCTTTTGAACTGATATAATTAATAAACTATTATATCTATGTAAAACAGATATAATTTATTTTATTTACGTAAAATAACAGATACAAATTACTAACAATCCCCCACTAATTTGTATATTCTCCACTTTAAACATATTATGAATACAAGAAGGTATCTTTCGATTTGGACCTCCAATTAGTGTATATACTTTAAAGTTTAACGAAACTATAGATATCTTTAAGATTTGAACCTTAATCTTTTAAATGTTAAACCGAAAGTATAACACACATAATATATTTATTATTATATTTCTCAAAAGATTTTAACTAACCTTAGCACTATTATATATGGCCATGTGCTAATCCTGTCACTTTCGTAAACATTAGTAGAATACCACAAATTTTAATCAAAGCGTCACCACTTCTATGTTTACTTAGAGCATCTCCAACCGATCCCAAAAACCTATTTTGGAGTAGGATAGATGCTCCAACCGATACCAAAACATAAACCTATTATAGGTTTTATGGTGGGACCCACCAAAAAAATACTTAAATTTACGTCTACCGTAAAAACAAACCAAAAACTATTTATTATTTATAAAATGATCTTTTTTTATAAATTAATAAAAATGATTCATTAAACTTTTTTGTTTCTTATTTAATATTTTTTGTAACGTAATGTCATATCATTAATAATTAAAACAAATTATTTTATAAAAAAATAAATATCACAATATTAAATATAATTAAATATTAAATATTTAATTGATAATAAAAATAAAATAAAATAAAAATAAAAATAAAATACTTAAAATAAAATACTAAGAATTACAAAAATAAATAAACTATTAATCACAACAACAAAATTGATCGATAAGCAGGCAAATTGAAAATAATATTTATTAAATTTTTTTATGTCAAAAGTTATGTGGTTAAATAGTAAATTTATAAAGATTTTGGTTATTTATAAAAATAGTATAAATAATTGAATAAAAAGAATATTTAAAGAATATTCTTTTAAGTTTGAATATTGGTTTTTCGGTTGGAGTAAAATTACTGTAAACATAAACTTAAACTTATTTTAGGTTTAAGTTTTGGTTTCTCGGTTGGAGATGGCCTTAGACCATCTCCAATCGATACCAAAAACTTATTTTGGAGTAGAATAGATGCTCCAATCGATACCAAAACATAAACCTATTATAGGTTTTATGGTGGGACCTACCAAAAAAATAATTAAATTTACGTCTACCGTAAACACAAACCAAAAACTATTCATTATTTATAAAATGACCATTTTTTTATAAATTAATAAAAATGACTCATTAATCTTTTTTTGTTTCTTATTTAATATTTTTTGTAATGTAATGTTTTTAAATAATCATATCATTAATAATTAAAACAAATTATTTTATAAAAAAATAAATATCAAATTATGAAATATAATTAAATATTTAATATATAATTGATAATAAAAATAAAATAAAATACTTGAAATAAAATGCTACTGAATTACAAAAATAAATAAAATATGAATCACAACAACAAAATTGATCGATAAGCAAGTAAATTGAAAATAATATTTATTAAATTTTTTTGATGTCAAAAGTTATGTGGTTAAATAGTAAATTTATAAAGATGTTGGTTATTTATAAAAATAGTATAAATAATTGTATAAAAAGAATATTTAAAGAATATTCTTTTAAGTTTAAATATTGGTTTTTCGGTTGGAGTAAAATTACTGTAAACTTAAACTTAAATTTATTTTGTGTTTAAGTTTTGGTTTATCGGTTGGAGATGACCTTACAAAACTAAATATATATTCTTTACATTAAAAATATATTTTTATCTTTCAATTTTTATCAAAAATAAAAATAAAAATATATAATTTTTAATATATTAGGCATATATTGTTGGAATGAAACTCAAATTCCACGTACCTTTGAAGGCTGGGCTCGCGGACGTGACGTGTTGAATTCTATATATGAAAGTGAAATTAATTTTCTTAAGGTTGACTGTTAACATTCAAATGACTAAAACCTCTATAAATTAATACTCGATACATTAATAACCTCTCTAAATTAATAGAATCTTCCGATTCCGACTTGGTCTTTTAAATGAAAAAAATACCTCGATAAATTAATAACCTTTTTAAATTAATAAAATTTCACGATCCCAAGGCTATTAATTTATAGAGGTTTTACTGTATATGTTTTGACTTTTTATTGTTGTTGTTCAATACATATATACAGTAATTAAATAACAGTAAATACTGGAGTACTGATATGATCGTTTCGTAAGCAAAAACAAACAAACAAACAAAAAAAGGCATAATTATTCAAAATTAATAAATAGATAAAAGTATATATATATATAGCTAATTAATGCATGTGTTTGTAACTAGCTAGCTAGCATATATATGATCATGGAGTTGGAGCTAGATCAATATTCCGTTGAGCGGAACATGGTTTTCTGTTGCGGCCACCAGGAATCCATGTGCAGCCATTAGGCGATGGGCCCCACGGGGGAGTGCTGCCCCGTTGCAATGGTACCAAAAATAGGTCTTGCTCTTTGTTGATGATCTTCTTCATCCCTTGTATTTTTTGGATTCTACCATAAATTGGTGTTGTGCATGATACAAATATCAGTAGAGCAAAGATAACTACTTTTGGAGACATCACAACAATTAATTAATTAATTAATTAATTAAATAATAAGAAAAAGGAGATCGATGAATATATATGATGATCAGTGGAATGTAAGGGGTTGGGTGGGTGTATTTATACTGCATGAACAAGTTTGTTTATGCACGAGAATCTGACTATATTGATTCCATTTTTTTTATTAGGGAATATTAGATTTACTTACCAAATAAATTAAAGGTTTAATTGGTCTTTTTTTTTTAATTCACCTACCCTAAATTGATATTTAAAAATAAATTAATTAATATTTGCAAAAGTTTTAAATAAAAAATTGTAAGAAGCAAAAAATTTAAAACAAATTCAAATTCAAATAAAAATAGATTAAACATTAAAAATTCAAAAAAAAAAGAAAAAGAAAAAAAATAGTTATTTTTTTATAATTTTTATTTATTGTTTATCATATGTATTGGATGATCAAAAAATGTTAAGTTGACCGGGTATGACTGTTTCTTAAGTATATTAACAGGTCATTTTTATTTGAACATTCTTAAGTTTTTTTATAAATAATCATTAAACATTTTAATATAATTATAATTAATAGTGAAGTACTCTTTTAACATTTTTAATATAAATTTATTACAAATAATATACTATTTTAATTAATTAAAAAAATTATTAATGATAATTTTATTATAAGTGTAATTTATTGGTATAAATTATAAATTTAAAAGTTCTCCCTATTTTTATAATAACACTTAGTTAATAAAATAATATATGTAAAATTCTCGAAAGATAATATATAATTGGATAATTAATTTCAACAAGGACAGTAGTACAACGTCCAGTCTGTGACCGTAGCTTACAACCTCTACATAGCCTCTCAGGTGAAGTTTCCCGGGGAGAGTATACCGTACGTGCGACACGACGGCTCATTACGCTCTGGACTTCTTGATAATAATAATAATAATAATAATAATAATAATAATAATAATAATAATAATAAATACATTTATTTTTCCCTGTTTTATTGCGAATTTCGATATGCATGTATGTATAATGTTGGAATAAAACTCGAATTCCAGGTTAGAATGAGAGGAAAAGAAATAAGTCGTACGTAATAATATGTGCCACAGCGGCCGCTACCTGTGAAGGCGCCGCGTGTAGTATCTTTTGTGTAGGGGCGGTGTGTATCCATTTGAGGAAGATAGAAGAAATGAAAAATCGAATAAATCGAAGCTCATGTTCAACGCGATTTTCTTAAAACAAATTCGTCCTCTACTGGTACGATTGTTTCCCAAGATACAACGATTACTAAGCAAAATATTTGCTTACGACGAACTGAGATGTTGCCTAAGAAATATCACCGGAGGGTCAAAGAAAAGAGATAAACAAAAAAAAACGAGAGCGATTGCTCGGAAGTCTGTATATTCTCTTGTTCATCTTCGATTATTCTCGACGTTTCTCGTCGTATTTTCTCGTGTGTTTTTGTAGCCCACTCGACTGCTCTTATATAGAGATAGTTGAAGTCGCAGGTTTATTGAACTTGGACCGTTTGACCACAAAAAGTAACGTCAATTATACAATTCACTTAATAAGTATGAATTAATATAATTAATTCAATTTAAAATTCAAATTGTAACTTATCGCAACAATAATAATAATAATAATAATAATAATAATAATAATAATAATAATAATAATAATAATAATAATACAATATTATTATTATATTATTTTTTATCAAATAAAATAACAAAATGTGTATAATAGATTACTCTTCTATGTTTTCTACTACCATTTGTATTTTTCTTTTCACTTAGTACATAATTCTCTTTGTATTTTCTTTTCCAATTAGTTACAATTTTGAAAATTAATTTCTCATTCATACTACTTGAAATTGAGCGTATGAGATATCAAATCGAAGCTCTCTACGAGACGCTCATTTTCCAACACCGCGCTCGCGGACGTGACGTGTTGAATTCTATACATGAAAGTTAAATTAATTTTCTTATGGTTGACTCTTTAACATTCAAGTGACATATATGTTTGGGACTTTGTAACTTTTTTATTCTTGTTTTTCAATCATACCAATACAGTAAATAAATAACAGTAAATACTAGTAGTATCTTTTAGTAAGCAAAAACAAACAAAGTATAATTATTCAGAATTATTAAATAGATATATAAAAGTAGTGCTACATATAGCCAATGTGTTTGTAACAAAACCGCGCGAAGCGAACATATGATCGATCGATCATGGAGTTGGAGCTGTGGGGTTGGAGCGATGCGAAACTATAATATTCCGTTGAGCGGCACATTATTCGACGGGGGCCTCGAGGGAGTTCCCCGTTGCAAGGATTGCAGCAAAAATAGGTTTTGCTCATTGTTCATCATCCCTTGCCCTTGTAATTTTTGGATTCTAGCTTCATATGGTTTTGTGCATGATACAAAAATCAATACAGCCAAGATAACTACTTTTGGAGACAATATCATCATATCAGATGCAATTAATTAATAAGCTAGTAATTTGGAAAATATTGGAGATGAAGATGATGAGTGGAAGGGGGTGCATTGGGTGTATTTATACTGCATGAACAAGTTTGTGGGACTTGAAAATGTCCATGCAGCACAAGAATTTTACTATTGACTCAAAATTATTCTTATTAGCTAGGGAATATTAGATTTATTTAACAAAGGTTTGGTCTAATTTTGTACACTAATCTACTTAAATTGAAATTTAACAATAAATTAATTAATACTTGCAAAAGTTTAAAATAATTTGTTGAAATTTTGAAAACAATTAAAGAATAAAAATTAAATGACTTGATATTAACATATACATTATAGTAGTAGCTTACTGTAGTAGTATTTTTTATTTTTCAAAATCATTTTTTTTTTCTCAAATAGACTGAAAAGTAAGTCTTTAATTTGAAAATTTAGTACTGTATATTTTATTTTTTAAAATAATTATTTTTTTCTCAAATAGACTGAAAAGTAAGTCTTTAATTTGAAAAACATTTGTATGTTTCGAAAAATAGTGCAAACTTGTAATTAAAAAAAGTTTAGTTAATTACCACATTTCAGGCGGCAACTAAGCAAACTTTATGCATGCCTTTCATGGTAAAAAAATCCAATCAAAATGGCAAGTAAAGCCATGTTATTTATTTATTTATAGTTTTATTTCATTTCGATTTAATTTAATTCTATTAACCTCTATTCAATTATATATTCATTGATATCTTAAAATAAATGAAATTCATTGATTTATAGTAAAACCAAATAAAAATATATATATATTAACAATTTAAAAGCCAATGCAAATTGTTGGAAAATGAGGTCTGAGAGCTTATGAATAAGAAATTAATGAATACATATACTCCAATACAAAAGATACTACACAAATAACATACAATAAGTATTTATTACAACACACAAATACATATAAGTATTTTATACAAGTTATCATGATTAATTTTCACACAATATTATTGTTGCTGTATTTTCCGGACAGGTCGCGACACTGTCCAGTTTCGGGTTGCAGCTCATGTGCAGCCTGTAACTGCATGCTCCAACAGCATCTTCCACTGTCAAGAAGATCCATTCTTGCCCCATTCTTTCTAGAAACTTCTATTTCTTCAGCTTCTTCATAACTTTCGCTCCCGGATTCGCCAATCCTAGCTGCACTAATATATATTATTATTCAAACAATATTTATTTATATTAATTTCTTGATGATACTATATTATACATTAATTTACCTTGAGCCCTCTTCTATCCACTATCTTCACAACCTCATCAAGCATGCTAATCCCGCTCGTATCGATGTTTGCAACCGCTGGTAAACATAACGATCGATTATAAATTATAATTACACTAATCAATCGATCAGAGTCATGAGTCGTTTTTTGTAGTATACTAAGTTACTAACCACTCATGTCTAGTATAACATACTGCAATCCGGTTTCTCTCGATGTGTTTACTCTTTCTTCTTCCTCATCGATCCATCTTGAAATTCTGCACACCGATTAGTCAAACATTATTAATTTTTATATAATTTGATTTTTTTTTCAAAAAATAATTAACTATTAAAATTACCTTTCTCTCAAATAGTTTGAATTTGCAAAATAAATCAGCGCGTCGATTTCAAGAATGAAGATTCCGGGCACGCTTCTTGCATTCTGGTACTGATCCACGCTTCGGAAGACATTGGAATCCGGAAGATTCCCTAGCACCAATTAAAATTATTACTATATTATTTAATAATCAATTTTATTAATTATCAATAATAATAACAATAATAATGTTTGGATAATACTTACGGCCATGATTAGGCCGACTTCGATGCTGGCAAAGACAATGCCGATGTAGGCACTCATGCACAAGAGGAAGTCGAACTTGTCGACTTTCCAGAGGTGGATCATCACCGCCACCGCCATCACTATGTTCGATACCGCGGTTTTGCAACCGGCGTTGAAATTCACCGCGGACCGCGAGAACGGGCCTGCGGGTGCGTTAAATGTTTTTATTTGGGCCGGCCCATAAGAATAGGCCCATTAATGAATGAATGAATGAAAATTACCTGTGGTTAGGTAGCAAGAAGTGAAAGAGCCGACGATGTTCATCATTCCGAAAGCGAGCATTTCCTTGTTCCCGTCGATTTGGTAGTTCTTGAACATGGCAAAGCTCCGCCCCACCGCTATTCCTTCCTGTTTTTTTTTTTTTTAATTAATTTCATCGATTAAAAATATAAATATATAATTTATTTTATCGTATATAATATCATACTTACTTTTTTTGGATACACTTTTAAGCAGCTGCATCTCGGAAAATCTTACTAGTTGCGGCGAATTTGGCAACTCCTTTCTCCGTCATCTCTTTCCTGACGAGACTAACACCATCCAAGTTCCCGGAGAGCAGCACATAAGACGAAGAATTATGTGGGTCCATTTCGATAAGCTTTTCGGCTGCACGCTTCCCTCGTTTGTTGTCGCCGTGGAGTCTGCACGAGCTAAGATACGTCGCCCATATCATCGAATCAGGCTCGAAGCCCATGTTGTCTGATATCAATCTACGAAACATAGAAAAAGCTTTGTTTTCCTCTTCTTCCTGCACGTAACCAACAATGATTGCATTCCAAAAAACGTGATCTCGGTTTTTCATTTGCTCGAATAGTTTCCTCGCATTGAGTAGGGCTCCGCAGTTTGCATACATATCCACCAATGCATTTTGCACGTATAAGTTCACTCTGATCTCGTTCTTGACGATCGCCGAATGCAACTGTCGACCCACGTCCATATCTCCTAGACAAGCACAAACACTCAGCACGCTCGTGTATGTGTATTCATCAGGTTGGAATCCCGAGATCTTCATATTCACGAATAACTCCAAAACTTTGTGGTAACGTATTCCACAGTACATTGTTTTTCTCTCTCAAACCATCAAATATCGCCTTTGCAGCATCCGTATTCTGGCACTTGGCATACATGTTAACTAACGAACTCCCGGAGTACACATTAGAGTCGAGCCCCCGTTTTACAGCACAAGCATGCACCTGAGACCCATACTTATAATTACCCACAGAAGCAATCGCACTCAAAACACTTCCCAGTGTAGATCGTGTTGGTTCAATACCCTCTTCGACCATATTCTTGAAAAAGCCGATAGCTTCTCCCTCATAACCACCTTTCGCATGCCCTGAAATCATTACATTCCAGGCAACAACGTTCGGGTTAGGCATTTTGGAAAACAGATGACAGGCATAGTTTTTTCTACAACACAATGCACTTGCTTCCCAAACTCCATGTTTAACAACTTCGCACAAGCTGACAAAGCCATCGCAAAACTAAACCGATTCCCGACTACCCAACAACTCCTCATCGAGCGAAAAAACGCAACAACATCTCTAAACGACCCTTTAAGCGATGTCATGTTCATAATGGAATTCCAAGCCAGTTCATCCCTTCTCTGGAGCTGTAAGAACGCCTTTTCGGCATAATCAGTGTCGCCGCATTTGGCGTATAAATCCAAGACGGAGTTTGCCAATTCCCCATCTGTTGAAAGGCCACGTCTCAAGCTTTGGGCGTGAATCGATTTGGTTGATTTTTAAAGAAAGCTCGAATCTTTGCGGCATTTGGTCGAACAGGTGGCGGGCCTGCACTTTTTTGCATTCGTTCATTCATAATTGTATTAAGTGTTTGTGGAAATCAACAAATAATCAAAAAAACGAAACTAGAAAGAGGAAGGGGTTGACATACCTTGTCGTTGCCGCTGCTCGAAACCCGCTCCAAATCGCCGCTGCTCGCTCGCTCGAACTCACAGCTCCAAATCGCCGCCGCTCTGGTGACATGGCTCTCGGATGAGGACTCGCCGGTGCTTCGAAGGTGGATGGTCGCCGCTCAGGTGGAAGCTACGCTGGAGAAAAATAAAAGAGAACACGCGAAATGATACACATGATATTTACTACATTGTGTTCTTCTTTTGGTTTTTGGTACATTAGCTGAATGTGGTTATTGGGTTGAGATGTCAAATGTAATGGGCTTAATGGTTAAAATAATTTGGGCCGAAGGTTGCAAGAAGATTGGAGTGAAAACGTGATGGGCCCATCAATAATTTGTTACCCAAATTGAAAAGGATCGGAAACCTAATAGTAAGAAACTTCATTCTCATCTTTACTTACAGTGAAACAGCGAGAGAGGCTAAGACCCGTTTGAGGAAGGTGAATGGAAGGTTATTTTAAAATATATAATTACTTTTTAAAAACATTAAATATTTAATTTGGAAGTATATTTTATAGAGATTTAAATATAAATTAATAAATCAAACTAACCATTTTTTTAAATACTTCAAAAAATAAATAAATAAAAAGACGGATTATAATTTATGGTTGGAAATAATTAAAATAAACTATTATTTGCTGTAGATGATTTGACCTTATTCTTTTGAAATGGTTCTCTCATTACTTAAAAGAAGTGTTAACCACAAAATCAAAATTATAGTAAAACCAAAAAATATCAAAACAAAATATTATCAATTTATAAGGCGCGCTGCAAATAACATACAATTAGTATTTATTACAACACACACATATACACACATATATTACACACTCTTATAATATACTCGGCCTAGCTATAATACTAAGTATCATTAAGGAAGGGGTAATTGCCTTGATTACTAATCTCTCCGTGTGGTACAATTATTTTGATTAATTTTCACACAATATTATTGCTGCTATATTTTTCGGCCGAGACGCTGTTAAGTTTCGGGTTGCAGCTCATGTGCAGCATGTAACTGCACGCTCCAACAGCATCTTCCACCGTCAAGAAGATCCATTCTTGCCCCATTCTTTCTAGAAATTTCGATTTGTCCAGCTTCTTCATAACCTCCGCTCCCGGATTCGCCAATCCTAGCTGCACAAATTAATTAATATATATGCTAAGTAATATTAATAAATGTTTTAATAATTTACCTTGAGCCCTCTTCTATCTACAATCTTCACAACCTCATCAAGCATGCTAATCCCGCTCGTATCAATGTTTGCAACCGCTGACAAATCACACGACATAACAACGCTCGATTATAAATATAATTACACTAATCAATCGATCGATCAGACTCATGATCGAGTCATATTGTAGTATAGTACTAACCACTCATGTCTAGTATAACATACTGCAATCCGGTTTCTCCCGATGCCTTTACTCTTTCTTCTTCCTCGTCAATCCATCTTGAAATTCTAATATTCAAACAAAAACATTATTAATACTTATAACTAATTATTTTTATTTAAAAAAAAAATTAAAATTACCTTTCTCTCAAATAGTTTGAATTTGCAAAATAAATCGGCGCGTCGATTTCAAGAATGAAGATTCCGGGCACGCTTCTTGCATTCTGGTACTGATCCACGCTTCGGAAGACATTGGAATCCGGAAGATTCCCTAGCACCAACGTCCTCGGTCGGGCGACGAATAATAATACCCTCAAAACCGATAATCCAACCTGAAATTTTTATAAAAGAAAATTAAAATCATTACAATCAATTAATTATCAATAATAATAATAATTAATACTTACGGCCATGATTAGGCCGACTTCGATGCTAGCAAAGACGATGCCTAAGTACGCGCTCATGCAGACGAGAAAGTCGAACTTGTCGACTTTCCAGAGGTGGATGGCGGCATCGTAATCGATAAGGCCGAGCATGGCCGAGATTATGATCGCCGAGAGGACGACGATCGGAGTGTAGTGGAATAATGGCGTCAGCAGGAGGAGCGTGATCATCACCGCCACTGCCATTACTATGTTGGACACCGCGGTTTTGCAACCCGCGTTGAAGTTAACCGCGGACCGAGAGAACGGGCCTGCGGGTGGTTGGGCTCGTTAATTGTTTTTATTTGGGCCGGCCCATAAGAACAGGCCTATTAATGAATGGATGAATTAAATTAAATTACGTACCTGTGGTTAGGTAGCAAGAAGTGAAAGAGCCAACGATGTTCATCATTCCGAAAGCGATCATTTCCTTGTTGCCGTCGATTTGGTAGTTCTTGAACATGGCAAAGCTCCGCCCCACAGCTATTCCTTCCTGATTTTTTTTTTATTTTTTTTAATTTCATCGATTAAAAATATAATTATTTATTTATTTTATCTTATATAGTATTGAAATTGAAAATGAAATTACGTTACGTTACGTACTGCTAATGAAATGATGCCCGTTACAATGCCCGTCTTGATAGCTGTTGTAAGATATCTCGAATCGAAATTGAGGTGCATTATTGATGCTGGATTTATCCCTTTCTTCAAATGTCCTATCTGCCAAAAATAAAAAATAAAAATAATAAAAAGTAAGTTAATTATTCTTTTCAAATTAAAAAAATAAAAATAAAGAGTAATTGGCTTACGACTTGGACCCCATGTTTCTCAGCGTGGGTGAGATACACCAGAATACTGCCCAGTATGACAGATGTCAGCGGTGCCATGGCTGATATCCAAAAAAGATTTGGCTTCTTCTTGCTCTGTCATCACATAATAATAATAATTATAATAATAATTACAAAATTTTTTTTTGTTAAAAAAATGTGATTCGTATTAGTAGAGTAATTAATTTACTCACGAAGTATCTGGAGAGGAGGAGGTAGAAAAGAAATACAAATCCCAGCAAAGCACTTTCCCATCGCCACTACAAAATTCAATTTTATTAATAAAACAATTAATTAATTAATTGATTTAAAAATGGTCACAATATCAATTTATGTATTTTTAAATCTCACTTTTCCTATATAGAAATGATTGAAAAAAAATCTGAATTGAGACGTGTGCCTACATTTCCAAGTGAATGATTGAGGAGTGAGGACCACTTTTTTCCATTGGTAATTTTTGACTAAAATGGACATTTCCTCAGTCGGTGAGGGGCATAGTGGGTAATTCACTCTCGTAACCGATTCGCACTAATTGCGTGTTTGTGCTCTGTTGTTGTTTACATCGTATTTTTTGTTTTTTGTCTAAAGCTGAAGATAAGATTGACCATGGTCAGAAAATAAAATCTCACGAGTCAAAAAGGAAATATATACTATATCTGAGTTTATTTTTCTCAAAGAATGACAAATTAAAATTAATATACTATATGCATATTCAAGAATCATAATTAATATGATTTGTTTAATTAATTAATTAGTAGAATCGAAAACTAACAAGCACACACCTCGTGAGTTTGAGAAAAAACGGAGCGCATGACGGAGATTGCATCGGTCGAGTGAGTAAAATGGTTAAGACCGAGCACGCCCTTCAGCTGCTGGAGGCAAATGACCGTCGCTGCCCCTCCCATAAACCCTACTATAGTTGCATGCGATAAAAAATCAACTAAAAACCCTAACCTACAATAATTAACAAACATTATTAATTATTAATGATGAGAATCTATATATATATATATATATAAGCGCACTACGAAATACTGTATATCACTAATTAATTACCTTAAAACTCCCAAACCAAGCTCGAAAATCCCGGCAAAGAAAGTGGCCGTGAAAGCGAGATAAAGATATAGTGTGGGCTCCTCCACCGGACTAACCACGGCCCCCAACATCGACGCCGTCAGCAGCGATCCGACGGCCACCGTCCCCACCGCCAAGTCCCTCGAGCTCCCCATCACCGCGTAAATCAACGGCGGAACAAAGCTCGAATCTAATTAATTAATTAATTAATCAATCAATTCATTAAGGATAGTATGGTCATTTCATTTCAAATTGACACGTGGACTTACATAGTCCGAGGACCGGGGGCAAGTTCGCCAGCCTGGCGTAGCTGATCCCCTGCGGGATCGCCAGGCTGGCAATGGTGATGCCGGCGATCACGTCGGCCCGGAAGAACTGAAGACTGTACCGCGGGCCCCACTCGAGGATCGGGAAGAAGTACTGCAGCCCCAGGGCGACCCGCCTCGCCGGCGGCTGGTTCTTGAACTGCCGGAGGGGGTCGTCGGGGAAGAAGGTCTCCTTCAGGGTGTTCTTCAGGGAAGTCACGAAAGGCTTCGGCGGCGGTACGGCGGCGCGGTGGCCGGAGCCACCGTCGAAGCCGTAGTTAACCGTCGGGAGTGGGGCCGTGCTATCGTCGGCGCCGGCGTTACCCATTTATTTATAAGTAAAAAGTGATAAATGGTTGAAATTAATTTAGTTTTATCTCTGAAACGGGGATTTTAACTTAAAATGAAATGTTGTGACATGAGAATATATGGATGTGTGGTGAGTTTTTATAGGAAGAATATTAGTGGGGTGTGGGGTTGGAGTAGGCCAACACACACTAAAATGTATTTATTTTATTAATTAATTAAAAATGTGGAAGATTTTAATTAATTTAACTTCAAATTTATATATATATATATATTAATACATACTATACTTAATTAGAACTATAATGGAAATTTCTTGAGATGCTTCCTTTGGAAGAGAATTTTACAAAGTAAAAAAAGTTGGATAGGATTTGATCCGATGTGGATTGAAAATTAATCTAGTCAGAGTAACGACTACTTATACTGTACTAATGAGGAAAAGGCTACAGTTACACAAGGTGTACCGGACTTTCGGTACACCACCAATTAAAATGCGACATGTGTTATTATTAAATTAATTAATTAAACAAATAATATTTTAATTATTATTAAAATAAATTATTAATTAGGAAAATAAATCTTAAGAATCTTTAAAAAAATTTGAAAAATACAATAAAATAATATTTCCTAATGAATAGATATTGTGGCAAAATTAATATGGAAGTAAAATATTTTTGTAAAATTAATAAAATATATAATAATAGATAAGAAATAATTAATATATCAATTAAATAAAAATAATAATTAAATCAATCATTTATAAGAATTAAAGAATTAATTAAATTAAAATTTACGTAATTTAAAAAGTTTGTACTTATTAAGAAATTATTAATTAAATAAATTACATTAAACAATTAATAAATTTAAAAATTGTCACAGTAAAATTAATTTTATTAATTAATTAAAATAAACTGTATTAAAAATTGTCTAATTAAAAAAAATTGTTAAAATTTAACAAATTAAGAATAAAAATGTATTTTTTCCAATTCAATTCACATTGAATCTAATGTACAAAAAACTTTTGTTGTGTAAAATAAATATAATATCATGGTATTAGTACTACTTAATGATTTTATTTTATTTTGTTGTAATTTAAAAAAACATTAAAGTGATTTTTGTAGTTTATTCTTAAATTTTGATCATATATTTATAGATCTATTTAAAAAATTACATCTGTAGTAATTATATATAAATACATAAAATTAGTTTTACAAAATTAAATATGTAAATTATCTCTATTTTAATTAAAAAAAATGCATTTCTTGAGATATAGTTTGAAGCATAACTAAATTGTGATATTTTTTTTACATGTGTTCAATTTAAAAACTATAGTTAATTTTTAAACTTATAATATAAACAATAAACAATAATTTAAACAATACGTATAATATAAACAATAAACTTATAATATAAACAATAAACAATAATTTAAAAACTATAGTTAATTTTTTTTAATTTTGTGAAAAAAATAAACAATACGTATAACTATAAAAATAGAGTAAATATATAATTCACTATTGTGTAACGTTAATTTAAATGCATTAGTATTATGAATAATAAATAATTTGAATTTCATTTTTTTTTTAAATCTATGTTTTTTACATATAATTAAACACTTAAAAATTAAATTTGCTTGTTATAAAATATATAAGAAATGCAATAATTAATTAACTTAATCATAAAATATTTTTTTTAAATAATTTTAAAAAATTATAATAAAATAAAACGTTCGAACGACACATTATTTCATTCAAATTAAAATATAAGTTTTAAATCAAATATAAATAAATAAAATTAAAGCTAATCAACTATTGTTTTTATGTCCGGTTGTTAGCTTGGTTGAACACTTAAATTGAAGACTTCTAAGATTCAAACTCGGACATTGAAATTGACCTAAAAAAACTTATTTTTTATGTTCATTAAATATTTATTAAATTAATAAAAATATACTTATTGATTAGAAAAACATTTCTTAATATTATTATTCGTTTAATAAATTACGAATTATTATTATGCTTTTATTTTATATTTACGTTTATAATTTAACTGATCAAATTGATCATTTTAAAAAATATATTTTTTAGGTACAAATATATTATTCATTTATGTTCACAATTTTAATAATGGAATGAAAATGATTGGTTTAGACAATTTAGGTTTTTTTCTTTAAAAACTTGACATAATAAAATTATTTTCTTTTAATACATATTTTGAATATTTTATTTATTTATTTTAATTTATCTTGATTATTAGTTATTTAATATTTTTAAATTAATTTAAAAAATAATGAATTTTCATACTAATTTAATTAATTATTTTTTTAATTTACTTTTAATCTATTTTGATTATTGATTATATAATATTTTTAAATTAATAATAATTGTAAAATTTTACTAATCTAATTAATTATTTTTAATTTATTTTATATTCGTAATTTTTATAATTATGTATAAATTAATTTTTTTAGCAAAATATTTTTACAAAAGTAAAATATTTTCTTTTTATTTCTTACATTTTTTAATTTTTATTTATCTTTTTTTACGATTTAATATATATTTTATTTATTTATTTGTTATCTATATTTTAAGGAAAACAATCTAATAGATTTTGGAGAATATTCAATATTTGGTATGATTATATTGATTTTATTTACTTAACATTTTAGAAGATTTGGTAATATATTTTCCTAATTAATAATTAATTTTAATAATAATTAAAATAGTAATTATTTAATTAATTAATTTAAAAATGACACGTGTCGTATTTTGATTGATGGTGTACCGAAGGCCCGGTACACCTCGTGTAACTGTATCATCTTCCTACTAATGATTGATTGTGTTGACCAATTTTGACATTATGTGGAAAAAATCACTTACTATATTTATTAAATTTGAAACCTCATTACTTATATGGATCAACTTTTAATTGAAATTTTATATACTTGTAATATATTATTTTCAATTTACATTCATTTTCAAAGTCAATTTATAACGAGAAATACGTTACCGTTATATCTGTATACATGTTGCATTTTTATTTTTCAAACGCCGTGAGAGTATGGTGTCACTTTAAAGAAAAACGGCACAAGATTTCGATTGTGTACTTTCGATTTTGAATAGATATATTGAAAATGTGTATGTATAATGTATGTATATATTTATAATGTATGTAGTATATATTCGATTCCCCTAATGATAATTACCTCGTAGTATCAATATTGTATACGGATATGTTTAATAAATAAGGGATTCTTTTTCATTTATTAAAAAAAAGAGCACTTTAGTTAATGACACGCATTCGTTAATCAAAATCCAGGCCAATGAATGGCAAATTCCCTGAAATTCCAGCGTCCACTAATAACTCTAAATATGGAATCCGTCTAAGAGATTATCCAAATCATAATTAGTGCTAATAAGTAATTAATTCATATTTATATTATTAATCTCAAAATAGAAAAGGTAGATCACGTACACTCGCAATCTTTTAGTCGGCTTATTTGTCAACTGACGTGGCGAATACAAATTGGATTAGGAAAATAGTAATCCCTAACCGTTTTTTTTTTTTTTGAAGAGAGCTAGAAAAGGCCACGAACAAGACCTTAATGAGGAGATTAGTTGAGTAATAGTTGTAAACCTAACAGTGCCAAACAATGCACAAACAGAAATTTCAGTCTAACATTTAAACATTTTGTCATTTCGATTTGGATTTTTGGCATTCGTATGAAAGAGAGTTTTGTAATCGCATGATATCGTACATAAAAACATTGTTGGAGATCAACTTTTTGATCCTCAAAGATCAACCATGTATAGGATGCAAAGAATATGAAGTGACTTGGATCAAAATCATGGATAAGGTTCTGACTTTTTACCTTTGACTTCGACATTTTAAGCACAAAGTGGAATTATTTGATATTCAAAGTCCATCAAAAATCTTACTCCAAATGTCGGAGAAGAAAAAACCTATTCAAAGCAAAGTGGAATTAAAACTTGTCCAAATGCAGGTGCGATTTTTCTAATGAAGAAAATAAAATTAAGAAGCACGTTTTTAGTGGGGGTGGGAGTAAAAGTCGTTACATTTATTAATTCCATTAGTCCACGTGGCATTTTCAGGTAATAATAAGATGTGGACTTTGTGGTCAACTATTGAAAATGGTCGATTTGTAATCGGGTGTGTCAGCATATATATAATCGTGGCTCAATGCACCCCCCGCCAAAATTTACGTGCCCGATCTCAAAAGCGATTGCACTTGCAACGGATCTCCTGTTGCCACCTCACGATTCTACTGTGCACCCCACTCCACAAAATTGCTCCACGTGTCCACGTTGTGGTAGTAATTGCTTTGGTCCATGCAGGTTCCGGACTCGTCACCCGGGTCCCACCCGACCCGCCAAAGCTTATGATAATTAAGTTGTAGCAAACTTCATAATATATACGTACGTTGACGGTTGATATTCGATCATGTGTCTAAATTAAATGAATGGGGACCTATATGAATATTCAAAATTCAACAATCTCGATTCGAGAGTGTTGTATACGCGCAAAAACGTCAAAGTCTGATCGATAGCTTTTTTGTATTCTCAAATAGGTCGATGAAGAGGCCAGTTTAATTTGTAGCCTTCTTGACATGTAGTCATGTAAGGGTAAATTTGTCCATTCAGACGAGAACATGTCGAATTTTGCAACCACAACACGGTGTTACACTCAAATATTGATTGATCGGTCGGTTCGGAATTATTGGTGGGGGCAGTCGTACGTACATAAATTCAAAAAAAAAAATTGTGATACGTGGTTTGGTTTGTACGTAAAATTCGGCACTCCATTTAATCGAATCACGTGATCATTATTAAATCGATCGATCGAGTAATATACTATATATATACTGTAGTGGCTTCTGGATGTGCACGAATAATTCAGTGGATTATAAATAAATAAATCAATTAATTAATTCAATTTTAATTTTAATCTAATAATAATGTTCAATATTGCATGGAATTGGATACACAATTCCGATCCGCTAGTTCACTCCGTCCAATGTGTTAAATTCTCATTACCTTATAATTTTCCATAACTGCATTGTAACCGTTAACAATCGTTTGAGAGCGTGAATAAGATCCGACCATTATCTCTCTTCTCGTGGATGTAGATCAAATTTTCAATCTATTGACCAACACGTAAATTTTTTGTTCATTTCTGTAATTTTGATTGCATTGTGTTCATTTGAATTCAGATTTATGATACTTCCAAGACTAAGAGTACGTATTTGTTTGTTTGACTTTCAATTCATATTTTGTCATCGTTGAAGCTTAAAATTTGATTTTGTGTTTTTGAGCTCGCTGTAAAACTAATTAAATTAAATTAATTTTACCACAAAAACTTTAGTGTCGGGAGGAAAACACTAAACTTCAAATAGCTAGTGAAGTTCCTAGATGAAACCTACCTCAGATGCATGCATGAATTCATTCGTTAGTGGTAATTACTGCACAATTGGAGAACACAATTAAACCTCTATTTTTAATTAGTACTCCCTTTGGAATCATGATATATATACTTAATCATTTCGACTTTTTAAAATACAATTTTCCATAATTTTCGTGCTAAAAATTAAAAGCAACGTTTGTCAACAAAAAAGTATATAATTTTGCCTTTTGTGAAGCTTGGAGGAAGCCAATGGTTGTATGGATTTGTGGGTTTTGATGAAGTCCATTTCCATGGCCGTTGTGGGATGGTGTTGGTGGCTACAGAGAAATTATTCCGAGTAGGGATCGATTTGGTGGGATATGTTTCTAGCTCTCCTCTCGCTCTAATAATACAACATATTCTAATATAGTGGGACTTTTTTTTCTTTCTTTGGTGTGGCTAAATGTAGGTGTTGAATGTTGAAGATCAAGTTGGAATTACACGAAATTTCAAAGAATTTTATCGGTAATTAAACGCATTAATTGTTGTTGTGATTATATCGGGAAAGAATAACGACGTAGAAACATGAGTTTGACTTGACTCTTGATAGATGTTCGACTAATTTCGTGTACGTACCAAACTACGGACCGAGGAGTTAAAAAGTTTTTAACAAGACATGTGACGTGGGGCCGAAATGAGAGAGATGGGGTATTGTACTATAATTTCTGTTGCACAGATCATGGATTCTTCCACAACTTAATTATAAGTGGCCAATAACTTTTTTTTTTTTTAAATAATTTTTTTTAGAGATTCATATTCGGTTTGTTTGATGAGCCCACCATAAAAGTGGATGTTTGCTTTAGTTTGATTCACAAGGAGATGAATCGTGGGGGAAGAACCACTCAACTATAACATGTGGATAACATATATGGTGGTCCGAATTTAATTCCGTCCATAAAAATACGACACGAACTTTTAACACGAATCGTTTATACCTTATACGATGCTTACTTTAACGCAAAACGTTAGAGATTATCGATCATAGAATCCACATAATGAAAGACATGAAAGAAAGGGAGCAAAAAGAGGGGTGGTTGGTTTAATTAATTCAAATAATTAAAATTGGAATTGTGTGATTAATTAATATTCAAACCCTAAATCACTAAAGATGTATTTCTCTTGACTTATACGTGACTTGCAAACAATGTGTCTACATTTTTTCTTATAAAGTGTAATTAATTTGAAAATGAAGATGATAATA
The DNA here is from genome assembly GCA_954870475.1 of Euphrasia confusa. NCBI lineage: Eukaryota > Viridiplantae > Streptophyta > Magnoliopsida > Lamiales > Orobanchaceae > Euphrasia > Euphrasia confusa. The sequence goes on from OX940949.1 coordinate 1,986,093, forward strand.
TATATTGTACAAATTAAGTATTAATAGCATCTTCTAATGTTACTAAATATAAATATATACCCACTCATTCTTGATTATTCTAATGTTATATTCTTCCAAACTTTAATATTTGTATCTTATTAAGATATGATTTGGACTATTGAAAAATGGAAGTATCTCCCATATAACTTAAAATAACTTTAATGGCTAGGTATTTAAAATTAATGTATTTTGTGTTCTCATGCACTCCATTTCGTATCTTGTTACACTTTATATTTTTGTACGTTTAGTACTTATACTCGCTTTGAAATTGTCGATAGTAAAAATAACGAATTATTGAGTTTACTACACAATCAAGTTTTGACGGGATTTGAATTAACATAACATGTACATTTTCTTGGAGTACCTTTTCAGGTTTGTCAAATCTAATAATTTCAAAAAGGGTCAAGGTGGTTGAAATGTTGACTTGTGAGTTTGACTCGTTCACATGAAATCCGATATATAGATTTGGATCAAGATTAAAATAAACAGTAATTATTGACCAATGAAAAAAAAAATACAAGAAGAATGTCAAAAATAATAATTACCTAAAACAGATATTACCTAATACTCCACTAATGTATGATTTACACCACTTAACATTATGAACCAATTGTTCATGAGAATTTTTGAGGATATATATTGTGATTAATAGAGTTTGTAGTACAATTTATTATGGGCTTTTATTTGCAGCCCATGTTGTAACTATCAGCAAGGCCCACTTTGGGAAGCCCTTTTTGTCCACGATTGCATTGCTTGCAAAACAACGGGCCTAGCCCAATACACTAATGGGCCGGATCATGTATTGTTTATTAATTAGGCAGAGTGGGCCAATACACTATATGACATTTAACATCAAGTTTTTCAACATATTAAATGTCATATAGTAGATCTTTTAATACGAAATAAAAGATATTATGCAATTCAACTTTTGAATTGCACCACAAACATTGTGAAGGTACAACTTACACCTCCTTAGCTGGATATGAGATCGTGGGAGTCACGGATTTGTACGGATAGTGGCACATTGTTTTTTTTATTTTTGTTGGGTATGGGACTCAAATATTATTTTTCATCCATCCATAAATAATTTTGATGGTTAGTTATTGGTGTTGTTGCCATCTTTAATACATGCTCATGAAATTCCCGCCACCGTCTTTATTTTGGTATGGGTGCTATTAAATGATCCATGGATATAGTATGATAGTAGGAATGAGATTATTCGAATAGTCACAACAATTTAGTCATAATAAAATACATGTTATCCGATCAATATTGAAATTTAGAATTCGAATCATCGTAAAATCTGAGTGAAATTCGTCGATCTCTTTTGAGAAAAAAAATTTATGAATCGATGGTTGACATCTATTAAAAAAATATCCAAATTAAGATTATGAAGGGTGAAAAAGTCTATAACATTTACATTTTTCCATATAAATAAAGTTGAAATTTCATGCTAATTAAAAATTTCCATTTACAAAGTTTATACACAGTAAGTAGTAACATAAATTTCCGAAAAAAGATAATAAAATAAATATTAATATTCGGTCAATAATACTACTAATAAAGATTAAAAACCCAAAGCCCATAAAATCTTCGTCACCAACCTTCAAGACTTTGGCAGATCACGATTCACAAATTTTCATCCATTTTTATTTGCAGAAATCTGAGTGCCCCACCACCAACTTTTTCAAGCTAAAATCTGGTTTCAATTTTCGTAGACTGTATGTAGGTCTCATGTCGTTATCCAAGATTCTCAAGAACCAATTTTTTTTCACCATTTTCTCTGTTTGACTACACACAATTATTATTATTTTAATATTTATAAAAAAAATAAAAATAAAAAAAAGATAACCCCACACACCAACACACAGTCACACACACCAGTCACTGACAAATTCTCTCTTTGATAAAAGGAGTGGGTGACATTTCCTTTTCTTTTCTTCTTTATTTTTTCACAGATTTTGAAGTTCGAAAACCCATTTTTTCCTTTTGGGGTTTTGGGAATTATTTTTATTTTCCACTGCACATGCTACTGAGCTTACTACTTCTTCATACTGGGAGTGAAGGGGATCTGCATTTTATGTCGGCATCTTCGTATTCGAGGTACGAAACTTTGGTTTTTCGCATTTCGATTTGGGATTATTTTCTTGAGTTTTGCCCTAAATTTTCAATTCGAAACCCTCGGGGTTTTCACTGATTTTGAGTTGATCTTGGAACGTGAGTTGATTTCTGGCAATGTGGGTTGTCGTTTGTTTGTCGGTGATTTTTATGTTTTTGTAAATTGTTTTTGTTTGTTTCTTGAATCAAAATTAGTGTTCGACTGATCTTTTAGTAATGAATAGATCTGTAATGCTCATAAGAAATCAGGATGCGAAACACTCGTAAATTCAAGTTTCGGCACTAGGTCGTCTTTTCGTATTTGCTGAGAGTTGAAATAGTTGCAGGTGGTAGCTGAGTTTGTACGAAATGGAGAACTATGACGTGCTCGAGCAGATTGGGAAAGGTTCTTTCGGTTCCGCAATGCTTGTTAGGCATAGACAAGAGAAGAAGAAGTAAGCAAACACGTTTTTCATGTATTGCATTGACGTGTAAATGTCGCCTGGAACAAATCGTACGTTTTTCTGATTATTTGTTTATTCTAAAACTTATATGAAGGTATGTTATGAAGAAAATTCGACTTGCCCGACAGACTGATAGAACCCGCAGATCCGCACACCAAGAGGTGATTTTCCAACTTGGAAAATCTCGAATATGTTGACATTACTATATATCCGCCCGATTAATGAAACTTGATTTATTACTTTTTCACATTTACTTGATGGATGCAGTCGAGATCTGTATCAGAAACTCCAGCCTCTGTTATGTAAATTAGGAACAAATGTGGGGTTGACATTTTTTTAATCATTTTCTTGTTCACAGATGGAGCTTATTTCTAAAGTTCAGAATCCGTACATTGTGGACTACAAAGACTCCTGGGTGGAAAGGGTATGTGCACGTTTCGTGTGAAACGACATTTCATGAAAAATTACTACTTCTGGAAACTCGTCAATTGCTATTATATAAAATGACTAAATGAGCGTGTATATACATTCATTTTGGTCCATGATTGTGCGTAGACGTGTGATACAAGTCTTTTGGAAAGTTTTATTACTCGGTATTTCATTTCTAACATTTTATTTCTGCAGGGTTGTTACGTGTGCATTGTGATTGGGTACTGCGAAGGAGGAGACATGTAAATTACAAATATTAGCCAAACCTTATTTAGAACAACACCGAGCATTAAATATGTTGATAATTATTTTTCTGGAATCTTATCTCGACTCTTTCCTCATATATACAGGGCTGAAGCCATTAAAAAGGCAAATGGTATTCATTTCACGGAGGAGGTTGTACTATAATCGTCTTTAATACTCATTTTGGTCGTTTTATTTTTTTATTTTTTCAGTTTCTTAACTAAAGTACTAAACTTATTATGAAAATCTGTTATTTGTACAGAAAATATGCACATGGTTAGTTCAACTGTTGATGGCGCTCGATTACTTACATGCCAACCACATACTTCACCGTGATGTCAAGGTATTTATTGCAACAGCTTTTTAACCGATTAAACGTAAACAGGCACATATTTCAGATTCTAATCATTTCTTTGTTTCAGTGCTCTAATATATTTCTGACAAAAGATCAGGAGATTCGTTTAGGTAACAATGTTGTTTTCTTAAATATTGAATTCACATTTAATTCGATTCGAGCTGTCTTTCTAAATTATACTCCGTATCTAAAAAATCATCCTCTCGCATTAAAATTTCCAGGAGATTTTGGTCTTGCTAAAGTATTGACTTCTGACGATCTAGCTTCCTCTGTGAGTATAACAACTTCTACAACGCGGAAATTGTCGGGATTTCGCTCGATTCTTCATAATTCATTTTAATTTGTTAATTTTTGATATGTGATTGCAGGTCGTGGGCACACCGAGTTACATGTGCCCTGAGCTTCTTGCCGATATACCTTATGGTTCCAAATCAGACATCTGGTCTTTGGGTAAATTTCTTAAAGATTCGAAAACTATATAAATCTTGCTAAAATTTGTTTAAATGATTTTCCAAACATTAAAATGTCTTATTCAGGATGCTGCATTTACGAAATGGCTGCTCACAAACCCGCTTTCAAGGCATTTGTACGTGAAAAGCTTTGGTTTGCGTTTTTGCTCGGATCGTTTTTATTTTCTTTTTCGAATTTTCATTTGCTTCGTGAACAGGATATACAAGGTCTGATCAACAAAATAAATAAATCCATAGTCGCTCCACTCCCAACTATGTACTCCGCTCCCCTGTAAGTCTGTTAGTCGAGTCGAGCCATTTTTAATCAATTCAGCAATTTATGTTGTGGTAATTGAACGTGGACAACTCTTTCTACTTTTTGTTTTCAGCCGCGGACTCATCAAGAGTATGCTCCGAAAAAACCCAGAGATTCGACCAAGTGTATGTTCGATTTCTCCGTTTTAGAAATTTATTGTTTTTTTTATTACTATAATTTTAGTAATAAATTAATAATTATTGTTCTTGTTTCAGGCTGGAGACTTACTCAGACACCCTCATCTTCGCCCCTACATACTCAACATTCATCTGAAGGCCAACAACCCCAGACGACACACTTTCCCTTCTCTATCAGAACCCAATTTCGTCAAGAAAACGAGATTCCAAGAATCCAAATCTGCTACTAAAACCGAGAAAAGACTATCGTTCGGCAACAACCGGGCGTTGAATCCCAGCATTTCCGGAAACGAAGCAAACACTCCTTGCTCTTCACGGAGAGTCTACAAGTCTTTGAGCCACTCGAACGAGAAACACTCTGAATTATTATCCGCTGGCAGTGTGGTTGAAGATATAAGCGTGAAAAAGGTGGCGGCGAAAACCCCTAGAATGAATACGAATCCTAGAAGACAGTCGATGACTCCATCGAAAATATCGAACCCAGGATCCACTCGCGAATTGGTTTGTTTCTTTCTCAAAAATCTATATCTGGAACGTCGAGGGTAATTTGGTCAATTCGCTAACTTATTATTATTATACACGCAGCTTCCGGTTTCTCACACCCTCGTTCGAAAGCCCGCCCAACTGGCGCGAAGAGCATCCCTTCCCCTCTCGGCCCGAGGCCCGCCTTCGTTCTCCCCTTACAAGCCCACAACGGGCCCGCTGGGAAGCGTCAACTCCCCCGACGTCTCGGTCAACGCCCCGCGCATGGACAAGATGGTTGACTTTCCCCTGGAGTCCTCCGACGATCCCAACCGTCGAACTTCCTCCATCTCGGCCCAATGCTCATCGACTCGTTCGATCACCAAGGACAAGTGCACGGTCCAAACTCACTACAGCGGGAGCAATAGTTCTGGGCCCGGCCCAATGAGCGGAGACGGGTCGACCCGTTCGTCTTCGGATTCGAGGCAGCGAAAGTTCAACACCAAGTCGTATCAGCAACGGGCTGAGGCTCTGGAGGGCCTTCTCGAGTTCAGTGCTCAGCTGCTGCAGCAGGAGAGGTTCGACGAGCTTCAGGTCTTGCTGAAGCCGTTCGGGCCTGAGAAGGTCTCGCCGAGAGAAACTGCCATATGGCTGACCAAGAGCTTCAAGGAGCACGTCGTTTGATTTTACGATTTTACCCCTCCTCCCGTGTAGATTTTAACTGCTGACGGATTTCATGGAATTTGTAGTAGACTCTTATTTTCTCTCTGTATTAAGTAGATGAATTTACCGATTTACCCCTCCCTTGTTTTTAAATAATCAAAAACCCACGGCGTCAAATACTCAAATTTATCGATGGAGGAAATTCTCGAACTCTACGAGCTTCAGTATTCCGATCTTGTGGCGCTGTCGTCCGACCGAACTCCGGCGACAGTGGAAGAAACTGAACGTCTCGTGTTAATTTCCGAATCGATAATGCAAAACCTCGGGCGGAACGGGCCGGGCCTACTGTCCGTTAACGGCGTTCCGAAAGCTCGAACTCTCGCCCAAACTCTCCTCCCGTTGGCCCGAAAACTCGCCCTTCTGAATAACGATGACAGGAAAAGGGTTCTCCAGGTGCGGATCGTATCTCACAATACGAATGCGATTGATTATCGATTGAAAAAATTGATTATTAATTTTATTTTTTATTTTTTTAATTAGAAACATAATTTAGGAAGCGACGTGTCGATGAAGAATCTGGATAGAATCGTGTCGTCTTTCGCGATGCAAATGAATTACGATCACGATCCAGAGTTTAATTTCAAAACTAAGGTTGAAGAAGATGGTAGTGAATTCAACGATCTAGGGTTCGCATTTCGCGAATTAGGGTTTATCATGATGGAATTGGGGATTTCCCTCGCTCGAGTTTGTGATAAATCGATCGGCGGCCGAGAGCTCGAACAGAGCTTATTACAGCGCGGCACGGCCAAAGGCCGGCTGATCCATTACCACTCAGTTGCTGATAACATCGCAATTAAAGCAGCTGCCTCTCGGAAAAATCGCTCCGATCTTAAACTAGAAAATTCCGACGAGTCGAATTTGTGGCAGCAGTGGCATTACGATTACGGGATATTTACGGTTCTGACATCGCCCGTTTTCATGTTTTCTGACGGGAATAAAAACGAGTGCGAGTCGAACACGTTTCTGCAGGTATTTCACCCGGAGACGAAGCGTGTGCTTAAGGTGAGAGCCTCTGAAGGGAGTTTTATAGTTCAGGTTGGAGAGTCGGGAGATGTTTTGTCTAAGGGTAGGCTTCGGGCGACACTTCACAGCGTTTTCCGGCCAGTGGTTGATGATGATGACTTGAGCAGGGAGACATTCGTTGTGTTCTTGCAGCCGGCTTGGAATAAGGTTTTCTCGCTTTCGGACTACCCCGATGATTTGATGTCGGTTGGTCGGGAGAAGGAGGAGTGTAACGAGGATGGATTGAGCGGAAAGATTGGTGAAGTTGTGCCTCCTCTGTTCTCGAGGTTACGGGATGGAATGACTTTTGCGGAGTTTTCGAGAAAGACTACGAAGAAGTATTATGGCGGCAGTGGTTTGCAATCGAACCGATAGGATTTAAGGTAATTATTTCTTCAGTTTTATTTTCCTTTTCAATAGCGATTTAGAATTTTAGATTACACGTAAGCCGTAAGAATCTTTGTTTATTTTGGTATTATCTTGTTAAGTTCCAATGGTTACATAAAATATGAGCCCAGAAGTAAAAGGACTTATCTTGTTCTTGTTGGAAACTTTTTAACTACAAACTGTAAACTAATTAAATGATAAAAAATTAATAAATAAAAAAGGATAGAGAAGGTGATTGATTATATGAGGCAGTGAGGCAAAGGGAATATAATACAGGGATTCTTTATAATATATGGACCCTTATGTCAGAGGCTTTAAACATGGATGTTTTTCAGAAGATACATATATTCAAAGAAACAGAGTTTTTTTTTTTTTTGAAGAAGATGATGAATGATGATATCAGAAAAAGATCATTGTGCCTTTCAGGCACGCCTTGTTTACATAGATTTTTCACAGTGTTTTAGTTTGAAGGTTTTGGATCTGTGGTTGGCCTTTGATGTTGCCAATACATAAGACACCCAAAGGGAGACAGCCCTTGCACATATATCAGCATCGTCCTTTTGTCTTCTTCTCTTAACATTATACTCTCTGTCTCCAAACAATAGTGATAAAATCGCAAATCTCGTCTTGTTCTTGAGTGCTTAGTCCATTAGTAAGCACTAATAAAATGTTTTGAAAATTTAAAACATTTTTTTTTTAAATCTTTTAAGATTTTCTTCATTACTAAAACTACTACACTTGTAGTAGTAGGGAGAGAGTTGATCAAAATCATTTACAGTCAGAAAAGGGTTAGGGTGGCGACTGGATCATTAAGGATGAAAAGATGATGACAAGATTGAAAAGATGCAAAAATTGTTGATTGGGATCCCAATGGGAAAAAGAAAAAGAAAGATGGTAATAGTTGTCATAAAAACCATTTTTTTTTTCTCGATAACAAAACCCAAAAAGAAAAAGAGGGCACTACGGGTAAAGGAAAGGGTTTGTACATCTTTTATTACCTTTCCTTCCTTTTACAATCAAAATGTGTTTAGGTGCAGTTGGTGCAGTTGAGTGTGTTTGCAAATTTAATTTTGCCAAAAGGTCAAATAATTGATAAATTCCAAAATTTTTGTAGTAGTGAAAATATAGAGCAAATGTTTTCATATATTTTAAAATGAAAAAAATTAAGTTGGTTCTGTTATTATAGTACATTGTTTGATCCCAAAGTAATGAAGTTATTTGAATATTGATATTATTGAGTTGGTTGAAATGTTTATTGAATTATTATTTGTATTATTTTTAAAATCAATTGTTAGTATATGATTATTGTGTTCAAAGCATTTTTTCCCCTAGCTTCATTAAACGTACTGACACTATCAAAGCTGGAACCGGAGGAAATTGTAGGGAAGCCTAACCGCACACAAACCCGCACCTTTGGTAAAAGAAACACTGCCAGTACATTAAAGTTCAGACAAGGTGAGGCCCCATTGACTGCACCACCAAAATCTATTGACCAAGTGGGCCGGGCTGTGGGGCCCGTTCACTCTTTGGGCCCTAATAATTCTCCCTATTCAAAATTTCCCCACCCCATCTATAAATCCCAAATCCTCTCACACGCAACGTAACCCATTTTATAAACTCACAAATATAAATGCAAAGCAACAACAGCCGAATGGACCTGATGTGGGCCGAGAAAAGCCCGAACGGTGAAATCCAGCTGCCGGAAAGCCCGAGAGGCCCAATGGAGTTTCTGTCGAGATCGTGGAGCGCCTCTGCCCTCCAAGTCTCCAAGGCACTAACCCCGACAACTCTACCAAAGCCCACCGCCGCCACTATACCGGAAAATGCTGCCGGCGAAGAAGAAGAGACGGCCAAGCTCTCCGGTAACACATTCTCTTTTGCTTCGTCGGCGACCTCCCAGCTCATCCTCGAGCGCATCATGTCTCAGTCCGTAAGTTCATCATGGGATTTTATTTTATTGTAATTGAAAATATTAATAATGGGAATAACATAAAACCGTAGGAAATATCACCGTTGACATCAGGAAGGCTGTCTCATAGCAGCGGGCCATTAAACGGTTGTCTGACCGAAGAGACAGAAAGCCCTCCGATTTCACCTTCTGACGAGTACGAAGATGTTGTTAAGGTAACATTCATAACTTGATGCATACATATATTTTGTTATTTTATCAGCGAAATGTTTTACGATCGAAGCAAAATTAAACGTTATTTTAGAATTATTTGGTATGCTTACTAGAACTACGTACTTCATGAGCGGTCCGATATTAAACCGTTATATTTCGATACAAAAATATTTACAGATCAAATTGATGATTAGTGAATGATGGGGTTCTTAAGAAAGACAATTATTTCACAAAAGTGAAAGAACAAAGGTTTTTGCTTTTGTGATTTTCGATAGTTTTAACTTTAGTTTTTTCTCCTACTACAAGAAGAATTGCTTCTTTTGACTTATAGGTTTCACATGCAAATATGTGACACTTTATTACACTAAAGCTAATTATATGCAACGGATTTTAATATTTTTTTAAGAAATACTGTATACTGTAATTTTTATGAAAGTCCCTTTCATATATAAGCATACGTCACCAATTACGTTACATGATCATGGTAATTTTCGACCTTACTCTTTACTCCTGTGTTTCACCATTTTTCATCTTACTTCGATATTCTAAATTATTTACTACACACAACTACCACCGTAACTTTTTTTCCCACATTTGTTACCTTTATTTCTTGAAACTTGTATCAGTATCTTTATTAGTAAATGAATAATAAAAAATAATTTTGTATTTAATATTTACAATTAATTAATTTTGAATCCCACGTTTCAGTATTTGCGTGCAAACAACACTCTCCAACCACTTTTCACCGGCACCCCACGCGCCGGCTTCAACGGAGGCGGCGCCATCACGCCGGGAGGCAAGACGGTGGGGAGATGGCTCAAAGAGCGCAGGGAGAAGAAGAAAGAGGAGACCAGAACCCAAACCGCGCAGCTACACGCGGCGGTGTCCGTCGCCGGCGTGGCCGCCGCCATTGCCGCCATAGCGGCCGCGACGGCGTCGGCGTCCTCGAAGGGAAACGACGATCAAATGGCGAAGACCAACATGGCGGTGGCCTCTGCCGCCACTCTGGTCGCGGCGCAGTGCGTCGAGGCGGCGGAGACGATGGGCGCCGATCGCGACCACCTCATGTCCGCCATCAGCTCGGCCGTCAGCGTCCGATCTCACGGCGATATATCCACTCTCACCGCCGCCGCCGCAACAGGTTTTCCCTAATTTTCCAGATATATCGTGAAAAAAAAAATCCGATCTTTTCCAATTGCAGAAACCCTAATTTAATTTAATTGAATTATTTTTTTCTTATATAGCACTGCGGGGAGTGGCGACGCTGAAAGCGAGAGCTCTGAAGGAGGTGTGGAATGTGGCGGCGGCGATTCCGATCGAAAGAGGGCTGAATTTAGGCGGCGGCGGCGCCGGAAATAACAACTCGAGCAGCCATAGCTCCGGCGGTTACTGTGAAGAATTAGTTCCTGAAGAGAATTTCTTGGCTGCTTGTAATCAGGAAATGCTCGCTCGAGGCACTGAGCTTCTCAAGAGAACTAGAAAAGGTATCTACTTTATTCTTTGAAAGATAATTGGGGTTTCTTTGTAATTTTCAATAAATTTGGGGTGGTTTTCGTGATTATCCGTGAAATTTACATTTTGATGCAGGTGATCTTCACTGGAAGGTCGTCTCTGTATACATTCATCGAAGTGGAAATGTGAGTTTAGCCGACGTTTACCTACTGTTTTCGTTGATGTGGAAATTTGATTTTATGTTTTTTCGGGTTTTCAGGTGATGCTGAAGATGAAGAGCAAACATGTAGCAAGTACAATCACCAAGAAGAAGAAAAGTAAATTATTAGTAACATATAAACCCTCAAATTCACAAAAAACACCCTTAAGTTCAATTCACATCTTATACTAAATGTTTCAATGTGTTTTTTTCATGTGCAGATGTTGTTTTGGATGTTTACAAAGACATGGCAGCATGGCCGGGAAGACACTTGTTCGAGGATGGCGAACAGAGGAAATATTTCGGGCTAAAAACAGAAGTTCGTGGAGTGGTGGAATTCGAGTGCAGGAGTGCAAGAGAGTACGAGATGTGGACACAGGGCGTCTCGAGACTTCTATCCATTGTTGCCGAAAAGAAGAAGAAGAGGCATCATTACAAATAGCCGTTTTTTTTTGTTTTTTTTTTTTTTCAATTTTGTGTGCAAGTTATGCTGGGATTATGGCTTCTATCTTGTTTATTGTCCACTCGGTTTGCAGGTGTTGCTGGATTTAATCTGGATATAAGTTTGTTTGTATTGATTGTCCATGTATGTTAGGCTTAATTTAATCTGCGAGACCACATGAAGCAGTAAAATTTTAGTGTATCGTTTATAAAAGAACGGGTTATTAAGTAATTAAAACACAACTGTTTTTTAACACAATGTACAATCACAAAATCAAATCATTTTAATCTCACACTAAACAGGTTGTAAATTGAAGAAGAAAATAAAATTATATAGTGTAATTAAGCAAATTGCACCTGATTCACTAATTTTATTAAAATTAATGTGATTCATTAAATTATAATAAAATAAATAATATAATTTTTTCCTACGATTTTTGAAGTGGACGAGGAAATACCTTTGTGATGTTTGCCAAATGACCTTTTAAATTGTTTTTAGGGCTAAATTGGTAGGTATACCACTAACCAATATATAATTGGTATAAAAATTGTAATTTATACCAACCAATTATGTTGGTATACTAATTAATCGGTAGTTGATACTCGATAGGTACGATTGATACTACGATTGATACGAAATTTCTATCAACATATTTTGCATTTTAACGATTTTTTTTCTCTTTTCTTTTCTTCGTATCATCGCCAATTTTGATAAAAATACTTATATTATGTTACTTAGTTCTAGTTTTGTAAAGTATCATCGTCAATTTTAATAAAAATATAAATATTTAGAATTTATGTGTATTAGTTTTTTTACTTTTCTTTTTTTTCATGTAAAAAAAAATATACAATTTTATTATTATGATATATATATAATTATGATAGTATAAAAATAATATGTCAACAATATGACCAATATGTCATTTATAATATATAAAATTTCACTATTTTTTTTTATATTTTAAGATATTAATGTATTATTAATTTGTTTGGTATAAATTGGTAAAAATCATGTACCATGGTACATGAAAATTTTGTACCGTGCCACATTTTAATATTGGTACGGTATACTGTACAGCGTATACTTATACCATTAAAATTAGTTTGAGTAGGTATATGAATAGATTGAAATGAAATTATGTACCATTGACACCATTAATTTTTTTCTCAAAATTTTACTTTTTTAACTTACAATTAAAAAATTCTTAATTTTTTTATTTTTTCTCAAAATTCTTAAATTGATGTTTTACTTTTTTAACTTAAAATTTTATTTTTATTTTACTTTTTCATAAAAAGTATCTTCATAATTTTTGTAACTGTTTGATAAAAAAACTAAAAAAATCATTAAATCATATTCATTAAATTATAGTTCTCTTTTTCTCTTAAACTAATAGTCACAATTTTTTTTCATTAAATTATACTCCTTTTCTCTTAAACTAATAGTCACAATTTTTTTACAAAATAAAAAAAGTGTGATTGTTAGTCTGGTTGAGAGAGTAATAAATTACACGTTCGTAATTCATTAAATTATAGTATGATCGCGATTCATTGAAAATATTACCGAATGTTATGATCAATGTGATTGGGAAATTAAGCTAAAGAAATACGACGACTTTATTACTTTGACATTTCCTCTCAAAATATATTTGGTAGGATGGCTTTACTTTATAGCAAGAATAACAAAATTTTGATAATTAAGAAATTATAGTTGGAAGATATTTTACAAAAAACCAAAATTTAATCTTACACGAACTTGAATTTGTTGTAGTCGTATGGTTCCCCAAAGAGAGGGGAGTAGGTGCGACGGGGTGTGCTACTTCGGCTCCCAGTGCAGTGCAGTAATCATTATAATCATAACAAGTCTAGCTCAGAGAAAACAAATAACAAGAAATTACAAAATAATTATTCATATTTTTTCATTTTAAAAGACATACTACATATATTTTTACATTTCATTTACATTTTTAAACATAACTTTAAACTACTTAATTTAAAAATGTATGTTAATCATAGTAGAAATGATTCTTATATACTATATATATTTTAATTGATAGGTTTATTAGAGCATGTACAACGACAACTTTGACCGAAGGATGAATGTTGATTATGGTGACATGGCAATGTTGTGATCAAGCCACAATGAATTATGACTCTCCGAATGAAGAATACTTCCTTTTTTCGAATCCGACAACGGAGAGAAATTGTGGGGTCAAACAAAATTGAAGTGCGTGCCTATTTGTATTATACTATTATCTTTTAAAATAATTTCAATAAAAATGTATTAATAATATAATTTTTATTAAAATATGTATTAATATTTTATAAAATAATATGGGATCGATAATAATTAGTCCATAAATAATTTATTATTATTCAATAATGTAATTGTTTTTATGAAATAATATAATTAAGTGTTTTTATTTAATTAAAATTATGTGTAATTTTATTTTTCAAATATTATAATTAAATGTTATTGAATATATATTTTTATATAGTAGTATTAATTAAATTTTATTATTTTTAAGTTGAATATTTTTTTAATATTTTAATGTCTAATTTAAAATTAATTAAATATTATTTTAAAATTTTATTAAATGATTTAAAATTAATTAAATATTATTTAATTTTATTTAAATAATTTAAAATTAATTAAATAATTTTATTAAATATTATTTTTTGATAATTTAAAATTAAATAAATATTATTTTAAATTTTGATTTCTAAGAAAGAGATAAAATATTAAAATATGAAATAAATAAATAAATAAATAGAATGAGTCCATCCTAGTTGTTTGTAATTTTTTTAGATAAATGATGAAAAAGTGATATAAGATGTGGAGGAGAGATAAAGATGACGTGGAGGAGAGAGTTAAATAAAAAAGAAGGATGAAAGACCCATTGATGTACATGGTCTTAAGGTCACTTTGTTTTATTTAGGCCTAAATTTAGACGCATTAATTATCAGAGCATGCTGCAACAATCTTATTATTTATTAGTCGCTCTAGGAATACATAGTAAACTCTGCTACTAATCATGTCTCAAACAATTTGCCTTATTCACACATTAAATTTTAATGTGATTTATTAAATTATAAATAAATGAATAAAATTTATTAAATTATAATAAAATGCATGTGATTTATAAAATTACAATACTAAAATAAATTAAAATGCATGTGATTTATAAAATTATAATACTAAAATAAATTGAACGTAATTTATTAAATTAAAATAAAATTCATGTAAATTAAACGTAATTTATTATATTAAAATAAAATTCACGTAAATTGGACGTATTTTATTAATTAAAATAAAATGCACATAAATTGCACATGATTTATTATATTTAAAAAATATAATTTTATTAATTAAAGATTAATTAGTGTGTATATATTTTATATAATATATAATGTATGTGTGGGAAGTGTTGTTGGGTATGCATGTATAATTATACATATCGATTGTGCATGTGCAATTTTATATTACGTGAGACATGAATTTTTTATTAATTGATAATTATTGTGAAACGTGAATTTTTTATTAATTGATAATTATTTTTAAGTGATGGAGCAGTGATGTAACCAAAAAAATTAGTGAAAGGATGCAAATTTTAAAAAATAATAATAATTTGAAAGCTCAATGTTTAAGTGATAAGTTAATCTTCATTTCATTTCATTTGTTTAGTTTGTTGTTTTTCCATAATGCTCCAAATGTTTAAGTCATGCTCCACATGTTTATTAATTAATTTTTTATTTCACTTGTGTAATTTATTGTTTTAATTAATTAATCATGAAATAATTAATTTAAGGGTTTCTTATTTTTCTATGATGCTCATGTGAGCTCCACATACAACAATATCTCAATTAAATCTAATTATTTTTAAATAAATTATAATTAATTATCTTAATATATAAAAATTAGAGTATAAACTAAACCAGATTCAAACACTCCCAACTTATAAAGAAATCAGATTCAAAAAAACTAAACCAAAACCCCGCCACTTCCATCAATTTATAAATTAAAAATGACATCTCGATCCCGGGTGAATTAACCCACTAGAAAATATATCAAACAACCTAAATCTGTAAAATCTACAAAGAAATCAGATTCAAAAAATCCTCGATCTCGGGTGAATTAACCACCGGAAAATTTAAACAACCTAAATCTGAAGATCATGAAATACTTACCGTCTTTCATCATCCCGCTGACTAGTAAAGAAAGAATAAGATCAGAAGGGTCTCCCTCTATGGATACGATTTCTCTACACCGTACTGGGAAATCTTCTATTGAAGAATTGCAACTTCACAGCCGGCTACTTAGATTCGCTCATTTTCTTTCTCTTCTTCTCTTTAAAAGCCCACGACTTCTTTCTCAGGAGGCCAAAGGGGTGAAAGCGGTAATTTCATAAGAGAAGAAAGGTCCACAGAAGCTGGTTTGAGTGTTCACCTCCTGCACCTTCTTTAATTTTTCCTTTTTCTGTGATAATTTTAGATCTGCAAAACGGGGGAGAGGAAAATTTCGGGGAGAAGAAAATTTGATGTTATTAAGACGAAGTTAAGGAGATAAATTGGGGGTGAAAATTTTACGTTTATAGTAACATTCAGACATGCACACAGTAGTAGTATTCGTACTGAAAGAAGAAAGAAAGAACGTGGCTGGGAGTTGCCTTCATTTTAAAATAACAAAGGTCTATTTTATGTATATATACATACAACCCAACACTTTTAAATGAAAGTGTAAGTGGCTTACTTGGTAAACCCATTATTCATCCTTCTAGGAGATCCAAGGTTCCAGTCTGCTTTATTTACTTTTAATATTTTGTATTAGGTTTTGGAAGTCAAAAGTTAACTCTATCTTAATTTTTTTTTGTTTTAAGTTAACTAGTATCACTGCCCGTGCGATTCACGTGATTTATTTGTTTGAAATAATCTAAAATTTTATTTAATCTCCAACTATTTCGGCCAAAAATTTATTAATGGACTAACAAATTATTTTATTTAATAATCGTTTTGGAAGTCAAAAGTTAACTCTATCTTAATTTTTTTTTTGTTTTAAGTTAACTAGTATCACTGCCCGTGCGATTCACGTGATTTATTTGTTTGAAATAATCTAAAATTTTATTTAATCTCCAACTATTTCGGCAAAAAATTTATTAATGGACTAACAAATTATTTTATTACTAACAAATTTATTAGCAAACTAAACCAAAAGCCTAAATCTGCGATCATAAAATACTTACCGGTCATCCCGGTGGTGCTGCCTGAAGCTCTCCACTCCGATCTCGGAAGGACTAGGCAAGACATAAGAGCTGCTAAAGGCATCGGGCTCAGCCCTAGGAGCACTAGAATAGAATAGGTAGCACGGGTCACAGCAAGACTTCAATCTCTCGATCCAGCAATGAGGAATGAAAAGAAGAATTTCGATCAGGCTATCCAGCTATACTATTACTATTTAGTTAGTCGAGAAGGGAAAGGAAATGTTCTCTTTCTCCTTTTTCTGTGATAATTTTAGATTTGCAAACGGGGGAGAGGAAAATTTCGGGGGAGAAGAAAATTTAAAGTTATAAAGAGGAAGTTAAGGAGATAAATTGGGGGTGAAAAATTTACGTTTATAGTAACATTCAGACATGCACACAGACAATAAAGAGTAAAGAGTAGTAGTATTCGTACAGAAAGAAGAAAGAAAGAACCGGGCGCGGGGAGTTGCCTTCTATTTTATGTATATATAGATACAACCCAACACTTTTAAATCAAAGTATAAGTGGCTTACTTGGTAAACCCATTATTCATCCTTCTAGGAGATTCAGTGTTCGAGTCTGCTTTATTTAATTTTAATATTTTGTATTAACTTTTGAAAGTCAAAAGTTAATTACTCTATCTTAATTTTTTTTTGTTTTAAGTTAATTCGTTCTTAATTTAAATATTATTAATATTATTAAATTACTAGTTTAACTTTAATTAATTTAAATAAAATGTATTCCTTAAGCTTAATTTTTTTTTTGTTTTAAGTTAATTCGTTCTTAATTTAAATATTATTAATACTATTAAATTACTAGTTTAACTTCAATTAATTTAAATAAAATGTATTCCTTAAGTTAATTCGTTCTTAATTTAAATATTATTAATACTATTAAATTACTAGTTTAACTTCAATTAAGTTAAATAAAATGTATTCCACGCACTATGTGAATTAATTCAAATTAATTTTTGTCTTGTTTATATACACTGAAAATAATAACAGGGGTAATTAAGTAAATAAAACACAAGGGTAATTAAGTAAATAAAACACAACTATTTTTTAACACAATGTAGAATCACAAAATCAATCATTTTAATCTTACACTAAACAGGTTGTAACATGAAGAAGAAAATAAAATTATCTAGTTTTTTATTTTATTTTATTTCTCAATGTGTTTCTCTCCTAAAGCTCGCGGTGAGTCGAACCCACGTCCTCGTTTCTAACCGGAGAAACTATGATTTCACTCTTAACTTCATGATGACTCGAACCCATGTCCCCGTTTCTAACTGGAGAAACTATGATTTCACTCTTAACTTCATGGTGACTCGAATCCATGGGAACGCTTCTAGCTGGGAAAGCTATGATTTCACTTTTAACTTCATGTTGACTCGAACCCATGGGCTCGCTTCTAGGTGGTAAAGCTATGATTTCACTTTGAACTTCATGGTGATTCGAATCCATGGCTTCGTTGCTAGCTGGAAAAGCTATAGTTTCACTCTTAACCTCACGGTGACTCGAATCTTTAGCCTCGCTTATAGCACTGTAAATCTTCAGCAGTTCCAAAAACAATTGGATAATATCTAAATATAGCGAAATAGAAGCCCATATGTATTCGTCGTACGCATGCTGCTTGATCAGAGCAGCCGTGTCGAATATGATGAACACACAGCATAATACTACAAAAATACAGCTGCATATCATTTGTGCGATTCCCCCCATAGGAAAGAAAATCTGAAATTCAAGAAGAGTTTAGATGCCTACAGTACTGAATAAGAAAGAATACGAATAAATGTATGTATATTATCAGTCGCTAACCTGAAATGTTGTATATGTCAAGAATATAGGAAGAATGCATGCCAAGAACGGAGCTAGGAAACCAAAATCTTGGCCTCTCTTTGCTGCCCAGAATGTGTATGTTGTGAGACTTATAACCATCACTGCTGTCGCGATTACCGTCTCGATAACTATTTTACCTGTCGGGAGCGATTTCAATCCGAAAGTTTAAAAACTCTGAACGGGCTTATAATTTCGAAAGATAAACTAAATCACTCACCACTGATGAACGAACAAAGCACGCCAAAAGCTAGACCGTAAAACATTGTAAATATCCCAAGCAGAATGAAATTCAAGGGATGCTTTTTTCGGAAAAAGTAGAGCACGAGTACAACTGTAAACACAAATAAATGATGAGAACCAAATAGAGGGGTAGAATTCAGAACATTCATTCCCTTACCAATAATAGGAAGTATTAGGATGACAGTGTAAACAACTGGCCCAGCCCGAGTTTCGCAAAAGAAATTAGCTATGGGACGAACACTCGCAACAATAGACGCAAAAGCAATAGTTGCAAGAAGCTGAAGGATAAGAATTGAGTACACTTTCCTTATGAAAGCCCATCTCAGCTCCGGGCTTTCCTGCATTAACGGAGATAGCAGGTTGCTTTGGGCCTCCACATCATCCTCCTGGCTCGACATTCTTGACAACGTTTGGTTTCACAATCAGCAAGAAAATATTGGTATTTATATAGCTAAATGGGAATGACATTGCTTGAAAGGTGAGATCAAGAGAGGCTGCTAATGCAAACCTAACACGATTTGTGATAAGTGGAAGAATAAAGAATTAGAACTTGATAGTGGAAATAGTAAGAGAGTGTGTACCTGTATTTTGTTATTACAGTAAGAAGGCCGATGGGTATTTCTTCTTCAACTTGTAAATATAAATAACATAGCCGCCTGTGTGAATGAGACCTGTATACATATATATATATATTTCAGAGAAAAATAAAACTATGAAGTCATATTTGTCAATAATTAATTTTATTGACAAATGTTTTTTTTTCAATTTTTTTTCTTCAAGCAAACAGCCAAACTTTCCAAGGCACAAAATAAGAAAATAGATTATAATTCAAAAGATGTTACAGCTCTGGACATGGACAGTGAACAGCAAATCCATGTTCCATAGCAAAGCCAAATTACAAAATTCCTCAACTGTCGAACCGAAAATTCCCTTCAAATGAAACTTATAGATTTCTTACGAATTCTAACTTGACAAAGTTCATATTGGAAAATAATCATCTATTACAGAAACTTGATTCTGGCAGGAAGACTATCACACTAAGCCACTTTCTCTTCTGCTCCATCTTTCCCACTTTCCAACTGTTGGTTTCTTGTTTCATCAGTATCTGCAGCTTCTACTTCCATAGAATTATTATTATCTTCGTCCAGGACACCTGCAGTAGGCCCATTAGTTCCAACATCGGACTGATCAACAGCAGCTTCAACCTCGACCTGTACTGGGGCATTATTGTCCTTTCCTGCAACTTCCTCCATCTGAGCATCATCTTTGTCAAGGGCACCTACAGAAGGCCCACTAGTTCCAACATCACACTGATCAACAGCAGCCTCAACTTCAACCGGTACAGGGGCATTATCGTCCTTTACTGTAATTTCCTCCATTGAAATATCGCCATTTGTCTTCGCAGCAGCTATTTCCTCTTCTTTTTGTGCTTGCAAACTGTATGCATGCTGTAGCCTATCTAGTTCCGACACCAGATCACCATATCTCTTCTGCAAAACGTTCTCAAGCTCCTTCTGTTTCTGTGCCTCTTCCCATAGGTTACTAATTCTGTGTGTGGCTGATAACTTCTCTTGCCTCTGCAAGGCCAGGAAGCACTCTAGCTCCGTGCTGCCGGTGCTTGTCTGCTTGAAGCCTGCTTCCATTTGGGTCCACAGCTTCCCGGCCCGCATCTGGTAGCCATTCGTGAGGACTTTTATCTTCTGCTCTTGCCGTTGGGCCTTCTTTGTCTCGTCGTCCATTTTTTTCTTGACGTTTTCAAATTCGGTCTGAAGGGCTGCAAGCTTCTCTGTGTTGTTGGCGACGCTTGAGAGCCCATAGCCGTGACGGCTGGGGAAGTACATGATGTCATCTAGGCATGTCTTGTGGGCTTCCATGTAGCCGTCGAGGGGTTCATTCTCGTGGCCCATTGCCACACAGAGGAATTGGGCCTCACCCTTTATTAATTCGTCGGCCTGTGTGATAAGAGTTGTTAGTATACGGCCCATTGCTGCCACATCCCTTTACATTCTAAGTGAAACCACAATTAAAAAATTCGTCACGTTATAATGTTTAACTAGTCAGGAGCACTATGGACTGAGCATATGGGAAGATAGGTCAATTTGGAACTACATATTTTATTCAACAATCTCACGCATATGAATTGAAAAATGAAAAAGAAACTGTGCAGTGCAAGCAAGCTGGAGTTAGGGCATGTGCAAAAATGAACTTCCAAATCATGAATAGAGCAATGCTTAAATATTTATACAAAAAGCCATGGCGTCAGCTACAAGCAAACAACGCTAAGATAAATACACATACACATTCGAGTATCATAGTAGAAATATTGACGTGTAAGTTAGCGATGTAAAAAATTGAATCGCATTGCATACCTCTTTCAGCTCATCTTCTTCAAAATCATCAATGGATGGCACAGTCACAGATTTCTCATTTGCACCACGTTTTCCGCCTTTCTTCTTCTCCTTGGTATAATTTCCATCCAAAGGGTATTTCACATTATCATGCTCCAACAACGACAGAAGCTCCTTCCTCACTAATTCATCAGCCTGCTCGACTAACGTTGGGGGCACGAATGAGCTCTTGTCCTCATCAGCCCTCATCAAGGAGCTCCTAATAAGGTCCAACGAGGCAGGAGGAGGTCTTGGCAGTTCCCTCTGCAGCACTTTGGATCTCTTCTTAAGCAGTGCCTGTTTCCTTGCTTCTTCCTCAGCCTTCTCTCTAGCGACCCTGTCCGACATATCTTCCTCAATTTGTTCCTCTGGTTCTTCATCTTCTTCCGGAAACGGCTGGACAACTATCTGATACTCATTCTTGGGCTGCGGGAGATTCTTCAGCCCAGAAATAAGTTCTTTCCTCAAATCCGAATGCCTCGATTTCCCGCCATCGTGCATATCCATGTCCTCATTAATGCGAAGCTCATCCCTCATTGGGGTACCTTTTGGAGTCATCCCAAGGGCATATCCGTCTCGTGAAGGCGTGCCCATGCCAATTCTAGGGGTGAGACCAGGAGTTGCTGATCCTAACGACGGAGTCAAGAGAGGGTTTGGAGTCGCAATCTCCTTCCTCCTCGGAGTGACACCCGAAAAATCTGAAGGGTGCAGCATCGGATTATCCCCACCAAGTAAGGGGGTCTGCGACTGATTCAGCCTCCGCTGGTTCTCAGCTTCCATCATGATAGCATCCTGCTTGCCAGCGGGAGTTCTCTGTGGGGTCCTCATCGGCGTCATAATACCCTGTCTTGGTGTCTGGGCATAGTTTGCAAGAAGAGCACGTGTTGCGGCATTCCCTTCTGTTAGCTCTTCGTTTCCAACAAAGTCACTAGCGATGCCTATCTTGGCAATCGCCTCCAATTCGTGGTCAGGAATCTGTGGTGCCGGGAGATTCAGTTTGGACCTTTTCCGAACAGCTTCGGGGTCGTTAAGCTTGTTAGCCTGCAATACTGCGGATGGGACATCCTGCCTCTGTGCTATTTTATTCCTCGCAATGTCCTGATCTCTCAGTCGTGCCTCTTTATCTACTCTCCTCTCACCTTCGAGTTCTTGGATAGTGGTGGGAAAGTTGACTAGCTCTGCAGGCCGGTCTTCTTCGGCTATGTCGTAAAACCCTGGAGGAGGCTTCTTCTCGAACGGGATCTCAGCGTTATAATCAATTCCTCTCCTCTTTCTCTTCCTCTGCCGGATGTTGATCCCAGCGGCTTTTAGTTCTCGCCTTTTCTGCAACGAGGCAAGCCTACGGGCTTCTTCAAGCTGCTTCTCTCGGGCTTTTCTTTTTGCCTTCTTTCCTCTTGTGTTGGCTAATCGGGCCCGGGCTTCAGAGAGCATCTCCTTCTCGTCCTCGTCCATGTCCGCAGGATCGGGGCGCGCGGGTTTGGACTCTGGATTCGGGTCGATCTCTCCTGGGCGCAACTTCCGCGGGTCGTCTCCAGGTTCATAGTTATCGTCCTTGGCACAAGCAGCATCTAGAAGCTTCTCGTACCTTTCAAGGCACTGAGACGGAGTACGGCCAACGATTGGGGCTATGGTTCTCCATTGTGTGGGCATAAGTTTGGCAAGATGCAATAGTTTCTCATCTTCTTCTCGAGTCCATTCCGTCTGCGATTCAAGACATGTTCACGGTTATCAAGCACGTAAAAGGAATCTATAATTATGTTCAACTATGTGAGGCAGCAAAGAACCAACATAAACATGCAAAGAAAATGTTCACTAGATATATGATGTGATCAGCATCACTAGAATATTCAACTTTCACAAGAAACAAAGAAACTAAGGCACAGAAATTTTATTGAAGGCAAATTTTTTTTTTTCAGAATCAGCTGGTTAATTAAAATGTAATCACTCTAATACAAAACCATTCACTTCAATAGGTGAAATATTTATAAAAAATTCCAGAACAATCCTTAGCTAAGTGATTCTCTTTTATTAAAGGTGGATTTTTTAAGCATCTGAAAATCGAATCGGAGCGAAATACCTTTTTGATGGATGGATCGAGCCACTCGTACCAGCGCGCCTTGCATTGCTTCGCCGACTTTCGAACCAGCAGCGAAGAAATCCTGGCCCACTGATTCTTCCCATACTTCATGACCGCCGCTTTCAAGATCTCGTCCTCCGTGTTCTTCCATACTCCTCCCTTGATCATAGTCCTCATGGCACCGGCGGTTTAATTCGACAACACAATCCGCTCAATTGAAGAAGAAGAAAAATCGCGATGGATTAGGGTTCTTTTAGTTTTAGGGGTTTCTAGCTGCTGTTTCCCCTATCTGGCTATCTCCCTCCCTCGCCGAACCCGATTCAGTATTTTTAAATGGATTAATAAAACCCGGTTAAGCGGGCAAGAATCCAAACCCGGCAATATAAAAACCCGTTTAACTCGGTATTTTCATCGTATTTTTTTTTTAATTATTAAAAATAATCGTATCAAATACTTTTGATATATTTTGAACAATATATAAAGTCTTAACTATTGAAGAAAAAATGGCTAAAATATGAAATAAACTACGACAATAAAATCCATCATTAACCACTTTAAATTTCATTTAATTGCTTCCTCGGCTGTATGAAGAATCTGATCAGTAAACTAAAAACATACAATTAGCTGAATTAGCATTCCCAGAATATCACACGATGTATATTTATGCTACATGCAACAATTCCGTAAGTTCTATGTAGTATATATATTTCAACTATCAGCAGCCCTGAAGATGGTCATCAGAGAGAGAAAGAGGTTGATCACATCTAAATACAGTGCCACCGCAGCCCATATGTACTCGTCGTACGTATACCGTTTGATCAGATTATCTGTGTCGTATACAATGTAGCCGCAGAAGACTATCGAAGCAAGGCAACCGTAGATCATCACACTGAGCTTACCCAGGGGGAAGAAAATCTGCAAACATAATAGATTTCAACTTTCAATATCAAAATAGTTTAGGGGCTATTTATTTAATAGAGCATTAAATGTAAAAACGCGCCACCTGAATTAGGGAAAACAACATGAGAACTATAACTGCTCCGAACAAGAAAGGTCCGAGGAAGTTGAAATCGTGGCCTCTCCGTGCAGCCCAGAATGTGTATAGAGTCAGGCTCACAACCACGACTGCTGTTAAGATAACAGACTCCAGAATCACTTTACCTGTAAAATTGTTCAAAATTTAAGCCTAGTTTCCAAACCAATCTCATTAAATTAATTCCTCAATATATAACGAACTCGACCATTTGCATAAAAAACAAGAATGCTAATCACATTCCTCTGTTTCCTTCATCAATCACATACCATGCTAGGCAAAGATTGTGTGTTCACACTGTGTGGACAAGTATATTTTTCATTGATTAGCAAGAATCCATATACATTTACATATCCACAAAGCCATAAAAATCGCTATCAAATTGAATAAGCATTGGACGATCGACGAATATACAAGAAGCAACAACACAGGTGCATGATATAGTAATAAATTACACAAATCAGAACAAATTCATACTCTCAAGGAAGGAGATGAACACTCACCACTGGTGAAAGCACATGTCAACCCCACTGAAAACGCAAGCGACAGAGTGAAAATCCCTAGGAGGAAATAATTCCAGGGGTGCCTCTGGTAATAATAGTACAACGGACACAATACTGAAAAAAACAAAATTCAGAATAAGTGAACAGCCCCAAATATCGCAAAAATCAAAACCCTAATTCTACCAAAAACCACACAAAATAAACAGGGGCGAGGGTTTACCTATGAAAGGGGTAATTATTAGAACAATGTAAAGCGCCAATCCAGCACCGGTAGTGGCGAAGAATCGCGAAATCGGATGTACGGTGACGACGACGGACCCGACCGCGATCGTCAGGAGCAACTGTATACTGACAATCGAGTATATTTTCCGGATAAACGACCAGCGGAGTTCGGGGCTCTCCAGCATCATAGGGTACAGCGGCCGGGTGCCGGCTTCCACGTCATCTTTCCGGTAAGCCTGGTTCCACATACTTTTCCGACTCGATCTAAACGCACTCTGAGAGGGAATCAAATTTAACTTGCTGGTTTTTGATTTCTCGAATAACTTACGGAGATGGTAAATGTATGCAACTGCCATATATACACAAATGCATTGAGTAGAAGAAATCGGAAACTTCCTGATGTACCGCGTGGTTTACACGTGTCCTCGCCGAACAAATTCGAGAGGTTTCGCGATTAAGTTAAATCAATAAATATTTGCCTAAAGTAAATAAATTGTTTTCTTCAAAATCAATTTACTGTAACACGTATTTTACTATAAAAATAAAATAAATATACCAGTTACGTGGTATAAATAAATAAATAATAGTGATCGTATTATTAACGTACTACGTATAATGTTACTAATGTGTCGTACAC
This sequence comes from Euphrasia confusa, assembly GCA_954870475.1. Taxonomy (NCBI): domain Eukaryota; kingdom Viridiplantae; phylum Streptophyta; class Magnoliopsida; order Lamiales; family Orobanchaceae; genus Euphrasia; species Euphrasia confusa. The sequence continues at coordinate 2,011,563 of OX940949.1, forward strand.
TGATAATTTGCTTAGCTCAAAAGGCACTCATCTTATAGTGAGAAAATATGTCTTCGAGGGACAGCAGCGTAAATTCGAAAGAGTAATGGGGCAAGAACGTAATTATACCGAAGATAATCACGTGGCGCTCTGGGGTTGCAGTCCAGCCCCGCAAGTTCCCCCTATTCACATATGCAGTCCCAAAACAAACAAAAGAAAAAAAAAACGAAAAAGGGGGAAAGAAAAATTAAATTAAATACATACATAAATAAATAAAAGATCCCCGCACGACGACAAGCTACGGCGGCGCAACCACCACACTCTCACTCCTTACTGGCCTCGAATTCAGGGCTGAATTACCAAAATAACCCCCGAAATCAACCGAATTCTCAGCCGCAAGCCCCGATCTGATGTCTCTCATTCGCCTGGAGGTTTAATTTCACAGCTCAGGCGAAGTTGATGCTGGAATCTCACGCCATGACGCCGGAGGTGTCCGCCGGCAAGTCGATGCTCGATAATCCAACGGAGGAGTCCGCCGGCAAGTCGATACTGGACAGGCCGCTTCACCAGCTCACCGAAGATGACGTTGCTCAGCTCACTCGAGAAGACTGCCGCCGCTATCTCAAGGAGAAAGGTTAGGCAAACGAGATGGAGAGTGAAATTGAGCGCCAGTTATTTTTTCTGTTAATATTAAATTATTAATTTCTGGTTGCAGGAATGAGGAGACCTTCGTGGAACAAATCGCAGGCGATTCAGCAAGTGATAATGTTGAAGAAGCTTCTGGAAGTCGATTCCGAAGCCGGTCGCCCTAACACAGCTACTCTGAGTGTGAGTAATTTCTCTGTTCGAATTTAGTGCTGATTAGGTTTCTGATTTAATCTCTAATTAATTAAATGCAGGTTCCTAAAAGGGCAAGCAGGGATGAAGAAAACTCTGTATCCCTAGAGGAAGCGATTCCTCGTCATCGAATAAATGACCTCAACAAACCCGATCCCTCCGGTGATTTTTCGGGTCATTTCGTCTCTGCTGAAGATGAATCTACCCAGCCTAGGTTATTTACTTGTTTTTGTTCTAGGAGTTTCACTTGCCCATTTAAGCATTATCGATTTTTTTTTCCGTGTATGACCAATGCAATTATTTCCATTGTTTTTGCTCATAGCTTTCAAGCGCACACGACATCATTGAAAGAAGGTTGCATTCTGATGAACGTTTTTTTTTTTTTTTCTTTCAGAACTGCGGGTACAACAAATATTGCTGGTGGGCAAATGACAATATTCTATCGTGGCAAAGTGAATGTGTATGATGAAATGCCACCGGAAAAGGTATCGAAGTGATTATTATTCTATCTACTAGTACTATTTTTGTTCATCTAAAATTTAATTTAAATTCCATTGTTTATTGTGCTGAGTGAAATCTCGTGTTTCTTAGGCACGAGCAATAATGCACCTAGCTGCGATTCCACTAGAGTCCCAAGAGGAAGAACTTAATGATTCTACAATACAGAAACCTTTGCCCTGCCCCTCTAGACCTGTCACCAAAATGCATCGGGATTCTGCTGATGTCATCTTGCCGACTATCCAAATAGGTGGCGCGGACTTTTAACTCCATATTACGGCTTAACAGTCTTTTTTAACCATTATATGTTGTTTTCGTAAAAAATGTAATGCTAACTTTTATTTTTAAAATTATTATACAGCTAGCATGAGAGACAACTATCTGGTGCATACGGAAGATAATATCATACTCCGTGAGGAGACACCTGGTTAGCAAACAATGCACTATTTGAATTCTTTAGTGAATATTTTGGAGAAGAAAATATCGTGCATATAGTCATTAATTCTTATTTCTTTTATACTGATGTTGTGGTGTTTGGCTAAGCGTATAAGTTGCTAATAAACATCTTAGGAGATGTTTAAAAGCTTTCTAAAGATGATTGGTAATTTAAAATATAAATACCTTATAAGATGGTAGGAGCTTATAAGCTGTTTTTAGAAGTAGGGGAATCTCAAAATTATTTTAAATATAAGAGCTTATTTTTAGCAACCTTTTTTAACTTTGACCATTTTAATTACACTTGTCATTACTAGCATATTACTCCGTATTAGTTATTCCATCTATTTTTATCCGAACAGTTTAGCAACTTGTATTTAAAATCGTTAAAGATATGAAAAATAGCATATTAGATATTTTAAATAAGCTTTAACACCCTTGGGAATCTAACTTCAGAAGGACCTTGTTTACATGCAAACGATGTGCTTTGTCTTGTAGAATACTTTCTTATATATATTTATTTACATTTCCATGTAGCGGAAGGGTCGTCTACAGGAAAGCAACTTGTATTTAAAATCGTTAAAGATATGAAAAATAGCATATAAGAAATTTTAAATAAGCTTAACACCCTTGGGAATCTAACTTCAGAAGGACCTTGTTTACATGCAAACGATGTGCTTTGTCTTGTAAAATACTTTCTTATATATATTTATTTACATTTCCAAAGTAGTGGAAGGGTCGTCTACCAGGAAAGCATCAGTACAAAGATATCTTGAGAAGAGAAAAGACAGGTATCTCTTTTGTGGGTTTTTACTTAATAAAAAGATAAGAAAGCGGAAAGTGCTTCCAGTACTCGTTTAGTTCCTTACGTCTCTGTTAGGTGAAGGTTTAAGAGCAAGAGAAAGGCAGGAACGACCTCGTGTTCAAGCTTGGATGTGTATTTTAACCATCAAATGGGTAGTCAGATATTGAGAGTTGACACATGCTCCCCAACCCAAATCAGGCAACCCTCTACGCATGCACGGTGCAGTTCAGTTGATAATGATCCGGTAAAGAATGTTTGTGCTTCTACTGGTCTGATTAACAAAGGTAAGATCTTTATCTTTTTTTTTTTTACTGGCCAGTTTTGTTAGTTTTACTTTCTTAGACATCTCTTTTTCTAGCTTCCATGGTTCTTATCTATAATTTCTAACATGATACATTCTCAAGATCATTTGCATTGGAAATTAATATTATAAAGCTAAAAAAGGAAATAATCTTTGAAAACTTTTAATGAATATTGCTCATAAATGCATACCTTCCTGCCATGCTCGAAAGATGTTCTTTAATATACTGAGAACAAATCTACAAGAACATGAAAATGACGATTTTTTGTTTGTTTTTTCACAGGTTTACAGGTGGACTCGACTTAAAAAGTACTGAACACTATATAGTTCAGATCTCCTTTTAAAGAAGCTACGAGCTTGTTAATCAATAATCAATACCCTCGGACGTGTGTTGCACTTGTATTGTACTTATTTGCTTAGTTAGATTATTAAAAACGCTATTTAACTAATTGTTTGTAACGACTGTATTCGTTCACTTCTTGTGTTTCGGCGAAAGCTTGGGCTTACAGTTCCGAAATAAGGGTTGCAACACTTGGAAATTGAACTGTCATCTAGACCATAATTACGGCTGGATTAGGATATGACCATTTCCATATTTAGATTGCAAAAAAGAAAAATCAGTACAATTTCACTTAAGATTCAGTCTTTTCTCTGTTAATCACATCATCCCCTATCTGTACAATTAATTGTGAAGACTAGAAACCACGATAGCTGACAGGTTATCTGTGCTGCCTGTCCTAAGCGCATGACGAATTATACGCTCAGGTAATGAGGATGCTGTAGCTTGTTTGGAAGAGGACTCGAAAACCTTATCGTGCACGATCTCACACACATCCCCAGGAGTCAATGTCTCAAATACACCGTCTGATGCTATTATCAAATGGCTGTTCTCGGGAGTAAAAGGCCTCCAACCGGTGAGTTCAGGTTCAGGTGTAACACCGTATCTAAAAAAATAAAAAGAATTAATAGTATAACATGTTCTTGTTCAACGGATATTTGTAATTTTGAAAGATAGCCACGTGAAATTGAAGGTCTTGAGAAAGAAGCAAGATTACCTTTTTAAATACACATCGCCAATAGCTCTGGACACAGCCAAAATGCCATTGACACGTGGAACGCTCGATCTAGTGGATTTAGTGACGAAGCCGCCAGCTGCTACGATTCTGGTCTTTTCGTCCTCTCTATCCGGATGATGATCTCTTGTTAGTTCCTCGGCATAAATTTCTTCCAACAAAGCACCTACACATAAGCCAACATATACGGCTATAAGATTCTAGAGGGATAACATAGGTCACATAATGTAAGACGAAAACTAAAACAATGTTTTCCGATAGAATCATATTCAATTCTCTACCCATATGCCAATGAAATTATATTTCCAAAAAAATTACCAAAAGTTCACACTATTTTTACACAAGGTGATTACAAAGACTCTGATTGTGAAAAATTCATTGAATCTTGATGTTTGACCAACTGTGCAGAACTTGTTGAATATCGTCAAATATATACAATTGCATCCCTCAACTCCACAAAATATTAAAAACATCCCCAGCTTTTCTTATTGTTATTTGAACTATTTAGGAAAACTGAAAGGACATAAGTTTGGGGTTACTTGAAACATTTTGAAGAGTTGAGTGATGAAAATTTGTACTAAGCGAAATGTAAGACAGATCTAACCATGGCGATTTTTGTGATTCCAATTTTATTTTATTTTCTTAAATTTGGCCAAACCTCAAGGGACTGAACATTTAGACCTTTAGCATCGTGTTGGGAGAGAGTTTTTCGAGAGCACAAAAGTGCCTTTGAGTCACCAACGTTAGCAACCAGAAATTCATTATCGACCACAAGAAGAATGGTGGCAGTTGACCCTGAAATGTAGCCTTCCTCCAAAGCTTCCTAAAGACGAGAAACTAAACATGAATAATAGCTCTAGAACATTTTACATTTGTGTGTGTTTATATTACCTCGGAAAACTCTGAATCAATATCTTGAATTGTTCTCAACAATGCTTCCTCTAGAATTGGACCAAGTGAACTGCACGCATTAATCATAGATTATTCTCGATTTGGAAATTTCAAGGAATTTCAGCTTTAAACATGTAAAGGGTAAAAGACAAAGTGCTTATTCCCCCAAAACCTCTTAATCGAATGTATCTCGTGATTCTCTTTGTTGTTGCTTGGAAGGGCTCGATTGTATGCAGTGAAAACAGCATGCAAGAAAAAGTAATCGGACAATTTTGTTGAAGCCATCTCACTAGCTTCCTTGCCTCCATGGCCGTCAAATATTGCTGCAATACCAACAGTAGTTTCCCCAGGCACACCTTCGCCTGAATTTAGACGAGTTTCCTGAGATTCCAATTATGCTTCTCCAAATGCAACCAAGAACGGAAAGGCGCTTTTTGAATAAGAGCGAACTCACAGATTTATGATGATTACCTGAAAATGGTAGTTTCATGTGAAGATCGCACACGATACGGTCTTCTTGATACTCTCTGTGCCCTTGAAGTGTGGCAAAGTCGCAATTCTTCGTCAAGTTTTTTCTAGCAGGTTTGGCGGAAACGGCCCATTGAGGACACTCCGGTGAGCTAAAAACACCTAGTGCTCCACCTTCTTCATATGCCATCATACACGACACCGAAACCTCCTGGGCAGCGTATACGTTGCGGCATAACAGAAATCCTACAAAAACTACGACTGCAAAACTTTTCATAACAAAGGAGTTCATCATCATTCTGAGCTCCTGAGGAAAACAAAGTAAACGTTATCGCTAAATAAATAGAAAAAAAAAACAGAACAAGAAACAGGACATAATTAATTTTTTTTCTCACAGACATTTATACAAACAGGTATGGTGCACAAAATTCAGCAGCATAACTTTCTCAGAAAATTACATTTTCACAACACGGAACTTCGCAATAACATTAAATTTGCGAAAACTCATTTCACAATCTCTCAAAATATACAGCATAAATAAAATGATCGTTCTTATGGATATAAAAAAATCTCTATGTTTTCACATACGAAGAACCTAAATGATCGTTCTTATGGATATAAAAAAATCTCTATGTTTTCACATACGAAGAACCTGTCAAAGAATGGGGATCCCAAAAATAATCTCTGTATTTTATTTTTATATACTCCAAACAAATTGTTTTAAATTAATAATGTGTTTTTTAATCAAGAATTGAACTTCAAAGTTAAAACCTTTGGTGTGGAACTTGCTTAATAAATTTATATGGGTCTAATTGCAAAATCAAGATTTAGCTTTCACTTTTTTTTTTTTTTTTATTTAAGTTAGTAGCTTTCACTCCTCAGAAATTTTTCTAAGCAATATCTTTGACAAAAACTAAGTAAAAACAAAATCAGAAAAAAGAGATGATACAATGTTCTTTTGCTAGCCATAATAATGAAGCAAGTATACATTTTTAAAGCTACACAAGCTAATGGATTTTTATTTTTTTTTAATTTTCTCACACCATAAACATCTATCTAAACCAAGTCAAGGTTCATGCGTGTTGACTCGGCTATGGAGTTCCAACATCTCTTGATGATTCGGGTCGACCGAAAGCGCAGCTCGACAGTCCCTGAGAGCCCCCATGACATCCCCAATGTGCTCGTGGAACGCAGCTCGAAGGTGAAGAAGGTGAAGATCTGCTTTGAATGCAATAGCCCTCGAGAGCTCGGCAATGGCTTCTTTCTCCTTGTGGTTATCCATCAAAACTATCACACACACACACACACAAACGAAAAAATCAAACGATGAATTCAATGAATCGTTAAATCAAACGATTGCAAGACAAAAAACTGACCTGCAGCTCGATATCTATACGGGTAAACCCGAAGGGGATCGAGTCGAGTCACCATCTCAAGATCCGCCTTTGTTAAATCGCGCTCGCAATATTCAGACCGCTTTTCGTAAGCTGACGCATTGTTCCTCGCCTTCTCAATCAGCTTCGTCATCTCGGCATAGGCAGCATTTTTATCGTGTCTCAGATAGTGGACCCGGGCCAGGCCTTGGTGGGCCCGCGTGTGCCGGATTTTGAGGGCATTGATGTAGCAATCAGCAGCTGCTTCCAGTTTATCACAGTCCACGTAGACGCTTCCAAGATTGTTCAATGCCTAGGGAGAAATATATAGAAAAAATAATTATATTAAAACCACTTCAAATAGGTCGTGAGTGAGTTTTATCTTCTTCAAGATTTTCCGATTACCTGACCTTTGCGGAGTCTATCGGAAGGGCACTTCAAAGCTTCTTCGAGAAGCGATACAACAGTGGAAGAACACGACGGATCCTGACTAGAGTCGGCTAAAGCATAGGCTTTCAAGAAAAAAGCTTCAAATGATCTTTGGAGATTAATCGACTCCTCTGCTTTCTGAAGCCCTTCTTCGCAATGACCTGTATCGTATAAGATCCATCCCTCGTAAACTAATCTCTCGGGTTCACTCGACGCGTGCTGACGAGCCAGCTGTAAACTCCTCATAGCAGCTTCGGGGCAATTGAGTCTGCCTCACAATTAAAATAACATTAGAAAGAGAAAAAACAGAAAACAAGATTACTAACAGCAAAAACAAAACACCTGAGCAGAAGCAAAGACTGTCGAAAGTACAGAACACCTTTCGCAGCATCCGACTCCAGCATCTGATATATCACAGAGAGCGACCCGATATCATCCACTAACGACCATCGATCATATAGCTGCAGCCAACAATCGGCCGAGGTCCAATTCTCCACGTGCTCTCGCACAAGAACTCGAAGCTGCGAAGCTGACACCTTCCCATCCAACATCCTATAATCCGGACAGAGTGTAAGAATCGCCTGAACATCACATATAGCCAACTGGTAATCCTCGAGAGCAAGGAAGAAGCAAAACCGAAGCTCCAGGCACTCCAAAGCTAGTTTGAACCCGAGAACCCGGTTGATTTCGTTAAGGGCTGACTGTGCGTCCTGTTTTCTCATCAAAGATGCGGCTCGGTACATGTAAGGGTAGGTCAACGTGGGGTCCACCTCGGTCGCCCGGTCGAGATCTTCCCACTTTTTATTGTCATCTTCGCAGTATAATGACCTCTCTTGGTACATCCACCCTAGAGGAGTGTGCGAGGAAATTAAAGATGTGATTTTTTCGTAACACGGATCTTTATTTTCCCCTTTGATTCGACTTAATCTGGCTAGGCCAATAGCAGAATAGACGTGACCTTCGCTCAAAGCAGCCTCAAATAGCTTCTCTGCTTTATCGTATTCTTTTCGTAAAAAATGAACACAGCCCAACTGATGGAACGCGACCATTCTCTGCCGGCGGGTCAAAGCAGAGTCAACCAACTGTTTCAGAAAAAGAATCAAAGTGTCCGAGGTCGGGTCGGAATCTGCAGCGACCTCCGAGAGCAGAGAGTAGAGAGAGAACGACGCGGGCCCCGCCATTATCGACCTCTTCTCCCCATCCAAAGTAGTCAGAAGCTCGACCATGTGTTTATCTTGAATCGAATCGGGAAGCTCGTGGAGAAACACCTGTAAGCAAGAAGCAGCCAGCACGGGCGAGTTCTCGTCGAGTGCGAATTCCATGAGCTCGACAGCGTCTTGCGTGGAGGAAACGTGAGACGCGAGTCTCTTATCGCACGCATCCTTCAAACCCTCACAGCAAAACCTGTTTGCGAATACCAATATCTCCAGTAAAAGACTGTGGGGTATCGATCCACTAAGACTGCCCGTTTTGCTAAAATCGATTATCGCCCTCATTCCAGAAATAGAAATGCTGTTTTCTGAAAGGTCCACGACTTCACTATACGATTCAGCAAAGCACCCATTGAGCATGGTGTGGAAAGGAGCCGATAAACGAGCCACCGTGCGCCGGTCGCACGTTATTCTCTCCTCCCCAATCCGGAAGGACACGAGACGAGGAACGAAACCGCCATTCAAAGTGTCGGGGGTTTTGTTTCGAGGGAATTCGGAGGCAATGTCTATGGGTAAAAACTCGTTGGTGGGTTTATTTCCGCAAGAAGTGAGCAAGTCTGATATGATGTCTTCCCCTTGTTTTTCATATTTTAACCAGGAGCCAAAGACGAGCTTTTCGTGTACAGTGCTTGCTTTCATCCAAGCCGAACGGAGGCTTCTACGCATTAATTTGAATTCCCGGAGACCTTTGAAGACGTGGTACTGTAAGAGGTAAAGGTTCGATCTTTCTGTGTCGAGGCACGACTCGAGCTCTTCGTGGATTTCAGCCAATACTTTGACATAGTCAACTGGCTTGTAGTGTGGAAGTATAGGAGGGTCAGGGACCCTGATGAGAGACTCTCTAGGAAACACAATGTGAAATTTTGTTCAGAAGTTCAGTTGCATCAAACATAAGCAAATATACAGATAGAGAGACTACCACATACATCGATGATGGAGACGGGGGTGCGAGTTTCCTGAGCTTGCCTCGTTCGACCTGGAGCCACGACTGAGGAATGACCGAGTTTGGCAGAGTCTCCTTACAAGATTCTGAATGAAGACGAGCCCTCATGGGACAAAACAAATGAAGAAGATCCCAGATCTCCACAATAGCAAAGATAGGTTTTTTTTTTCTCAGAAACAAAAAACAAGCTTTACCCAACAACAACAAATCCCTAAATCTGAAAAGGGCTCAATCAAAATACAATCTTTTTCAACACCACTCAAATTAGGGTTCTTCACCAGCTCAAACAAACACTGAAATTAAATTAAATGGCGGATAAATGAACCCTTTTAATGCCTGGAAAATAAATAGCAAGAACCTTCAGAGTTGAAACAACTACAAATGCCTAAAATCCGCAGAGATTACGTCATATCTTTACCAAATATGTTAACTCATCCCGCATTTAAGCCAACAAATCTCTTAATAATGAAAAATAAATAAACAACCCACCCAAAAAAAACCTAAAAAATAAAATAAAAATCGAGTCTTTACTCTTTAGTTCTTGATTTCACTACCAATGAAAATGAAATAATCGAAATCAGAAACCAAAGAATCGAGGGCTGAGCTGGAGCGAGTGAACCGAAGCGATGGAGTGTGGGGAAATTCACAACAGTAAATCACTTTTTCGTTTCGGTAAAATAAAAGTTCACTTTTTCCCTCTCTCAACTCTTTTTTTTTTTCAAAAAAAAATTATTGGGTTTGAAATTTCGATTTATTTTCTGTGAATATATCCGTTTGACAAAAGGTGAAAACTTGCTGAAAAAATGGCTAATTGCGAGCTTGTATATTTGGAAACAGTGATGTGGTTCGGAGTGACGTCGTTTTATATGGGGGAAATTCCATACGGCGTCGTTTGAGGATGTGATGTGCATACAGCTATATGCTGGTAAAAAATGAAAAGTTTTTTATTCTTCCTTTTTCAAATTGTACAAAATTTCTAGTAATAAAATCTCATAGTTAAGATTCATTTTCTTTTTTGTTTGTTTGTTTCATGCAGCAAAACGTTGACCAAGACTAAATTAGTTGACAAGTGTGTCCTCTTCTTCAAAGTGGAAATATTAAGTTTTTTTTGGTAAGTTTTATTACAATCAAAACGTTGACCAAGACTAAATTGGTTGACATTTGTGTTCTCTTGTCCAAATTTTGATCATTTGTAGCATTGCAAGTCAATTGTGACATCCATTACTAAAAGACAAGCACACCCTTTGCTGAAACAAATACTATCAAGTATCAACTTCTACAACATAGTACATTGGTTTTCCTAATGAATTTGATCTAGTATCACAATTGAAGTATAGTTTTCGATCAATGTTATTGAAATCTCGCAACGCTATACTGATTATACAAATACATTACAATCAAATCAATTTCGAAACATTTGAGTCATATTCATTACCTAGTATGAAGTATCATTTGTAAAATTGGATCAAGTTGAGTTTTCCATTAAGCACAGCGGAATAAATAGTACAAAATGATAAAGAATCCCTCAACCTACGAAAGAGATTGATACATAATAAAACTAGAAAATAAAATTATCTTATGCAAGAATGTAAATGGAATGGATTTTATTTTCTTCACTCCCCCTCAAGATGGAGCATGGAGATCGCGAATGCCCAGCTTGCCTAGAAGGAACCGAAGACGTTCCGATCCAAGTGGTTTAGTGAACATATCTGCAATTTGATTCTGAGTAGTTATCATGCATGGTAGAATTTCCTTGGATTCAACCCTCTCTTTCACAAAATAGCAATCCATCTCTACATGTTTAGTCCTTTCATGAAAAACCGGATTATTAGCTATCTGTCGTGCAGCTTGATTGTCGCAATACAGCTTGGTGGGTTCATGTTGTGGGGCCTCAATATCTTGCAACAACCATCGTAACCACAAAATCTCACTTACGGTTGTAGCCATGGCCCTATATTCGGCTTCCGCCGAGGACCTCGAGACGACCGATTGTTTCTTCGTTCGCCAAGAGATTGGAGCACCTCCAAATGTAATTAAGTATCCTGTTCTTGAACGTCGAGTAAGGGCACAACCACCCCAGTCAGCGTCACAAAAGGCCGAAAGACTCAAATCACCACTGGACAATAATAATATTCCTTGCCCTGGAATTGATTTCAAATATCGCAATACTCTTATGGCAGCATCCATGTGCGGTTGGCGTGGCTGGGATAAGAATTGACTTAGCATATTTACGGCAAACATAATATCTGGACGAGTGACTTGCAAGTATAGTAACCTCCCAACTAAACGCCTATACTGTGAAGCGTCAACACGTGGTTTATCAATCGCCTCGTCTAGATGTATGTTCTGTTCCATTGGAAATGAACTTGGGCGACACCCCATTAATCCACTTTCTGCTAGTATGTCTAATGTATACTTGCGTTGGCTAAGAACAATTCCATAAGGTGTACGTGCCACCTCAATTCCCAAAAAGTATTTTAATGGCCCCAAGTCTTTAACACTAAACTGCTCATCGAGGTACTGTTTCACTTCATTAATCTTTGGATTTGAGTTTCCCGTAATAATGACGTCGTCCACATAAATGAGTGCTGAAATGTAGACTATACCTCTTTTATAAATGAAAAGAGAATGATCTGCATGTGATTGTCGAAAACCAATATTTAAGAGTGCTTTGGTGAATTTTTGGTACCAATTTCGGGAGGCTTGTCGCAAGCCGTAGAGAGATTTTCTCAATCGACATACCCTGGAGTCTCCCTCCTTTGCAAATCCTTGTGGAATTTTCATATATACTTCTTCGCTCAGCTCGCCATGGAGAAATGCATTGTTTACGTCCAATTGATGAATAATCCATTTTTTCTTGGCAGCAATAGCAAGTAAGCTGCGAACTGTCACCAATTTTGCTACGGGAGCAAAGGTTTCGTGAAAGTCGATTCATCAACTTGAGTAAAACCCTTCGCCACTAGGCGAGCTTTATAACGCTCAATTTCTCCTGTAGGTTTGTACTTTATTTTGTACACCCACTTCGAATCAATTGCGCGTTTACCCAGTGGTAAGGCCTCAAGTGTCCAAGTTCCATTTTGCTCAAGGGCTTTTATCTCATTTTGCATGGCTTCACGCCATTTCAAATTCTTGACCGCTTGGTGGTAGTATTTAGGCTCATCATGTGATGAGATGGCGGACAAATAAGCTTTATGAGATGGAGAAAAAATTTCATAAGAGACAAAATGGGTTAAAGGGTGTACCGTCGAGGATCTCGAATTGGACGTGGATTCCGGATGGTCTAGAGAAGGTGGTAAATCTATCTCATAACCTTGTAGTGTTTTAGACAAACTTCTGGCCCGCTCACTTTTTCTACCGACATTAATTTGTGTTACCTCACACTCACTTTGACCACTTTGATGAGGTTGAGTTGTGTTGGTTTCATTCTGACCCAAGTTCATTTCAACCTCTCTCATGCCACTGTTGGTCTCTTCATGGCCTGGTCTAATCTCATATATTGGATTAAAATGCTCCTGGTCCACAAAGGTTCCATTAGAAGTATTAAAGTCATCCATTTTAAGTTTGTTTTCTGTAAGATCGTCCAACTCGACTGTTTTGAATGGAAACTGATTTTCAATGAATTTGACATCTCGTGTTGTGACGATCTTCTTTTCTTTCAAGTCATAAACTCTATACCCCTTCTGCCCGTTGGGATATCCAATAAAAATACAAGGTCTCCCCCTCGCCTCCAATTTATCTCCACTTGTTACATTATTCCGAGAGTAGACCAAACAACCAAAAACACGAAGATGGTCATATGAAGGCGCTTTACCGAATATAATTTCGAATGGAGATTTATTTCCAATTACCTTTGATGGAAGTCTATTTATGATGTATGTGACTGTCATTACGCACTCTCCCCAAAAGCCAACAGGTAAGTTTGCCTGAAACCTTAGAGCTCTAGCGATTTCTAATATGTGTCGGTGTTTTCTTTCAACGACTCCGTTTTGTTGTGGAGTATAAGGACAAGACGTCTCAAGTAAAATTCCCTTTTCATCATAAAAAGCCAACAAAGAATTAGACGTGAATTCACCTCCATTGTCACTTCTAATTCTTTTAACCTTCCTGTCAAATTGTGTGTGTATCATATTGACAAAAGTCATTAAACAAGCACTTGCGTCAGATTTAAACTTGATCAAATAAATCCAAACCGCTCGGCTAAAATCATCCACAATGGTTAAAAAATATCGAGCCCCGCAAAGTGAAGGCACTCGATAACCACCCCAAATATCGCAATGTAATAAATCAAAACAATGAGACGTTTTTATTGTACTGTCATAAAATGGCAAGCGAGTCTGTTTGGCTTTCACACATGGATCACAAGGCTTATTCTTTAAATCAACAATAAGTTTTCCCAAAAAATCAATGTGTCGAAGCTTATCATTTGAGGCGTTACCCAATCTTCTATGCCAAGTTTCTGTATCTACCGAAACCGTTAAAGCTGCTCCTTTATTCAATATCGGCTCCATGTAGTACAGACCATCACGATTCCTACCCATGCCAATCAAATTCCTCGAGTGTGAGTCCTGTATTATGCAAAGATTTGACGAAAAAGTTAACGTACAATCAATATCCTTGATTAATTTACTCACAGACACTAAGTTGCACTTGAATCCAGGTATGTGCAAGACATCATTTAGTTTCAAACCATTTGGCAGTGAACAATTACCAATTCCCTTCACTGGAACCATGTCTCCATTGGGAATGGTTACTGGTACTCCATTTTCATATTTTCTCAAATCAAAGAGTAACTTACTATCATGAGTTATGTGTTCACTTGCTCCAGAATCTATTATCCAAGGCATATTAAGAGAATTATTACCAGCCATGTTCACGGTAGGTGCTGTGGGTTGAGGACTAGGATTATCACTTTCTGAGTAATGTTTGACAAGTCGCGCGTACTGATCGGGAGTAAGTCCGGGGATAGGGCTCGTACCAACATTCACATGTGCAATGCGCTGATTAGTCCCTTTATTTACCTTTATTTTCTTACCAGGCCACCATTCTGGAGTACCGATAATTTTAAAGCATCCCTCTATCGTGTGCCCGGTCTTTTTGCAATGTTGACAACAGACCACTTCTTCTGCCCTAGTTGTTTGTTTGTTTTCCAGGAACTTGTTTCGCGATTGTGTGTGCAGCGCTGCTGCCTCATGAGATGGAGTCGTCGACTTTGGTTGTGCTTGGAAAGCGGCGACGTCAGAGGAGTTCCTCCTCCCAGCAGATATCGACCTTTGTCGCTCGTCTTCTGAAACAATATGATACGCAGTCCCCAAAGTAGGTGTAGGATTCATCATCAAGATCTGAGTTTTGACAGTACCATAACTATCATCGAGTCCCATTAAAAATTCATACTACCTCTGTCCCGTGACAATAGTCACATTTTCGATTTTCTGTCGTCCCACAACAATAGTCACACCCCCTCAATGAAAATTATTTATACCTTAAATACCATTTTATTAACTACAAATTTCCAAAATGCCACTACAATCAAATATTTATTTTAATTACATATTTCCTAATTAAATCTCCTAATTATATTCTCCACAACAAAACATAAAATTAAACCACATTCGTATCCATCTCCCCTCAATTAATGTGCTGAAACTCTAAATCTAACATGGCCGCACTCCCTTCCTATCCTCATTCTTACTTTCGCCATTACTATCTTCGAGCTCTCATCTTCTCTGTATATCAAAACCATTTTCTGCAACTACACTACCCAATTCTCCTGCTTCTCCATGACGTTCTCCTGGCCCGAGCCTTATTTTTCCAATTCTCCAAACATCGGAACTCCTCTACCCCCGAATCAGATCTCGAACTTTCCTTCCCCTCTGTACAAATGATGCAAGGATTTGTGTCGGAAACTTATACGGAGTCACAGATCTATGATGTTGTGGTCTGATTCACAAATCTCCTACGATCTTAGCCCGGCCTGTGACTACTCTGTTTATCACGCCCGCTGAAAAAATTAGCCCAACCACTACTCCTTTTACTGTTACTGGTTTTTTGGTTTTTTATTTGCAAATGTCCAAGTTTGGGAAGAACATTTGGATCTGTAATTTTAAGAAATATGTAATATGTAATTTGTATTTTATTTTTTATTCGGATGAAGGTTTGAGAAGAACATTTGGATCTGTAACTTCAAGAAATCTGTAATTTGTATTTTGTTTTTTTATTCGGATGATTAGTAATTACATTTGTTTATTGTTTTTGCTTTATTTAATCATAGTTTTCCAATGACTATTATACCCTCGAAATTTTGGTTAAAAAAGTCAGCAAATTCTCATTTCTTGGTATCTGTGCACACTCACCTCTGCCCATTGCCATGGGACAGAGGGAGTATAATTGTTCTCTTTCCTTAGACTCTATCAATTTCTTTCCGATCCCACACTTGCAGTTTCCACACGTACATTTTGGCAGAGGTGAGACGGAGTTGATTTCGTCCCACAATCCTCTCAACTTGGTGTAATATGCCGATACCGAAACTCTTTCTTGGCGAATCAAAGTTAACTCACGCTTCAATTCATAGGCCCGGGGAGCATTTTCTTTCCCAAATCGCTCCTCAAGATCATCCCATATTTCCTTAGCCGTCTCCAATGTTTTAAATTACGCGACTCGTATTTGAGGCGTTTTTCTCTTGAGGCGTGAAGCGTACGCCTCGAGGCAGACGAGGCGTAACCTCAAAAAATTAATTTTTTTAAAATAAAAAATCAATAATATTTTAATAAATTATAAATAAATCAAATAATTCTTAAAATAAAATTTATTTGTTCAAAAACTCATTAAAAATTGTAATTAGTCTATTCTCGGTTGATCCCTTCACCATTTTCAATATTTTTTTTATATAATAGTGTTTTAAAGTGCATCCATTATATGAGGAAAAAAAATTAAATATCATAATTTCATAAACATATAAGAACGAACCTTATAATATATAATTATTTTTTATGCATTTTTTTTCATAATTGTTGGCTTGTTGCATTTAAGTTAGAGCATCTCCAACCGATACCAAAAACCTATTTTGGAGTAGGAGAGATGTTCCAAGCGATACCAAAACATAAACGTATTATAGGTATTTAGGTGGGACCCACAAAAAAAATACTTAAATTTACGTTTACCTTAAACTCAAACCAAAAACTTTATTATTTATAAAATGATCCTTTTTATATAAATTAATAAAAATAATCTATCAATATTTTTTTAGTTTCTTATTTAATATTTTTTATAATATAATTTTTTTTAATAATCATATCATTAATAATTAAAATAAATTTTAATAAAAATATTTAAAATAATGAAATAAAAATAAAAATGATAATACAAAATATAATTAAATATTAAATTATTTAATTAACGTTAAAAATAAAATAATAATATGAGATATCACAATATTTTTTTTTAAATATTAAATTATTTAATTAACGTTAAAAATAAAATAATAATATGAGATATCACAATATTTTTTTTATTATGTTTGAAATTTTAAATTAAAAATAATGATTATTAAATTTTTTAATTTCAAAAGTTATGAGGTTAAATTGTAAATTTGTAAAGATATTGGTTATTTATATAAAATTGTATTAGAAGAATATTTTGAGAATATTCTTTTAAGTTTTAGTATTGGAATCTCGGTTGGAGTGAAATTACTTTAAACTTAAAATAAAACTTATTTTTGAGTTTACGTTTTTGTGTTCGGTTGGAGATGGTCTTAAAAAATGGGGATTTAAAACATTTCAAAATAAAAATATAAAAATAGGTGTACAAGCAAGATAAAAGAAGAGAAAACATAATAATATGTACTGAAGTTCAAAAAAATTTGTGAAAGATTATGATTTTTTGAGTTGCCGAACAAGAATGGAGACGATAAAAATTGTATGGTTACACAAAAATGGAACAATATATGATTAAAGAACAATACAAAATAATAAATTAATAAATTACTCTATCATTTATATAAAAAATACAAAAATTTGATGAGGCGGCCGCCTCAGACGCCTCGACTCGTACCGCCTCGACTCGTACGCCTCACGTATAAAGGCGTATAAAAACTAAAACGACTTTGACTCGTACGCCTCATCACACGAAAACCCTGAGGCGGTACGAGGCGCACCTCGAGGCGTACGCCTCGACCGTTTTTTAAAACATTGGCCGTCTCTGCATATTTCACACTATTTCTAATGTCCTTTTCCATTGCGGTTGCCAACCATCCTTTGATCATGGCATCACAACGCATCCATAGATCTTGTTGTGTTCCGCTTTCTTTCGGCATCTCCATGTTTCCATTGACGAAGCCCATCTTGTTTTTGGAAAATAAGAAATTTCGCATCTCTTTCGACCAGTCTCCATAATTGCAATCGTTCAAAGTTTCATTCACATGCAAGGTTCTTGGATAATCTGATCCATGGAGATAATAGGGAGAATTTGGATCTATCGATGGTGTTGAAGAACCAACACCTTCGTTTGATTTTGTCATTTTTTTTTTTTTTTTTTTTAAGGATCGCTCATAATTGAACCTGCTCTGATACCATGTAAAATTGGATCAAGTTGAGTTTTCCATTACGCACAGCGGAATAAATAGTACAAAATGATAAAGAATCCCTCGACCTACTAAAGAGATTGATACATAATAAAACTAGAAAATAAAATTATCTTATGCAAGTAAATGGAATGGATTTTATTTCCTTCATCGTTTCCCCTTCTTGATCCATAACATTGCACCACAACCACCCACTCCAAAATCTTATCCCAAATTTTTTTAAGAAAAAAAAAATTAAATAAATTTTTAGAAGGTGCCCTCCATAGTTTATAGGACTAGAGAACATTCCGCAATAAATATCTTCTTCCTCATTTTACTTGAAAAATAAAATAAAATCAGCCCACACAAAAGCTCCAAACAACCCAATCCCTAAAATCAGCCTTCCAAAATTGAAAACCCTAAAAAAATCTAATCTTTTTCGAAAATTTATCCCCAAATACGGAAATTCATGCACCTTTTCAATACAAGTAAAGATGGAAGAACTGTTTGCGGTGAAAGAAGAGTACGGATCTTCGTCACGGCGGGCGAGTGACGATCACTCGCCTCGGCCGATGGAGGGTCTGCGCGAGACGATCCCGCCGCCGTTCTTGACCAAAACATTCGACATGGTGGATGATTCCAGCACAGACGGTGTCGTTTCTTGGAGCAGGGGAGGGCAGAGCTTCGTCGTGTGGGACCCGCACGCTTTCTCCGCGAGCGTCTTGCCCAGATATTTCAAGCACAGTAATTTCTCAAGCTTTGTGAGGCAACTCAATACTTATGTAAGTATATATATATATATACATATATATGTAATAATTTCATATCTTTGTTTTTTGATTCTATCTTTTTTTTTATCTATAGTGGAATATTTTCTTGGACTGGGTTTTTCATGTAGTGAATTAGTAATGTATGCTCTTAGTCAAAACATAAATTCGATAAGGATTAATGGATGGGTATACCATATATCTATATCGTATGCATGTTCAGTGCGCACGATTGTGTAAATTCGAACTAATTATATGGTAGTTTCATCTGAGTGTTTATTAGATAAAACCTGAAATGAGTCGAGGAGTAGGTTTTGAATGGATTTGGAAAAATGAAATAATGGATGAGTAGTTGTTGGATCTCCACTTTCGTTTTTTTTTTTTTTTAAATGTTCATGGTTCTTGTTTCAAGCCAATTCGAACTAATGTATGATTGATTGTGGTAATCTTATTACTTGGTATAGCATTCAATTCTTACTAAAATGCAGTTGATGGATATAAAGGGCAAAATTGTCATAAAAAATGAGCAATGAGTGATCTAGATGATGAAATTGTATATGTCTATATATATGAAATAATATGTGAAATTGCTCTGTTAGTCCTTATACACATACTTTCTTCGTGTCTCCGTAAAGGTTCTGTTGAATGTGGAAAAGAATCTTCATGCGGATTATACTACACTACTACTCAAGATGAAGCCCAATCAGAATTAATCCAATCATCGTTTCATCGTCACCATCATGACTTTTCTCAGAAGGTACGCCCCCTTCAATTTTTTCTTGCAGGGTTTTCGGAAAATTGACCCGGACAAATGGGAATTCGCGAACGAGTCCTTTCTCAGGGGCCAAAAGCAAAATCTTAATAATATTGGGAGGAGAAAATCGACATTCACCAATTCTCATCGCCAATCATCCGTCGAGATCGGACTAGAAGCGGAGATCGAGCACTTGAGGCGCGACAGGCACACTCTGTTGATGGAGATTGTCAAGCTCAGGCAGCATCAACAGAAGACGAGATCCTATCTTCACCAGATGGAATCGAGATTGCTTGCGACAGAGGAAAAGCAGCAGCAAATGATGAGCTTTCTGGCCAGGGTAATGCGAAATCCCGATTTTATCCTTCAATTGGTTCGGCAGAAGGAGATGAGAGGAGATATGTCAGGGGCGGCGATTCGGAAGAGAGGAAGTCCGTTAGAGTCCGGCGAGGCCGTGCCTGGGTCGAGCAATCCAGTTAAAGATGAGCCGTTGGATGTTCGTTTTCAGGTCTCTGAGCTCGAGACCCTTGCGCTGGAAATGCAAGGGATTGGCCGGAAAAGAGAGTTTGGAGAATTGGGAGGGCTAGGAAATTACCAAAAAGACCTTCATGAGGGGTTATGGGAAGAACTACGAACTGAATGAAAATGTTAATGTGGTTGCCTCTGATAAATTAGGAATTTTAAGTTCGAGTCCCATTTAATTAGTTTTATTTTTTCTTATATCCTTTCTATTTTATTTTATTTACAAACATATATTAAAAAAATATAGAAAAAAATTGAAAATGGACAATTACAATTTTAACTAGTATCAATGTTTAAAAGGTTAATTGCATTAAAAATATCAATTTTTATCTTGTGGTTGCAAAAAAATCAAATTTTTTTAAGTTTGCAATAAAAGACATGACTTTTAATACTTTTTCTTAATTAAATAACGTATTAAAATTTGACACGTCATTTAATTAAGAGAAAATATTAAGTCATTTGTTTTTTGTTTTCTTTTACATGTTTGAACACTCATAAATAAAAAAATCATAAATTTATCCTTTCAATGAGGAGAACCCTTTATATAGGATACAAAGTAGATTGTTTTTTGTTTTCTTTTACATGTTTGAACACTCATAAATAAAAAAATCATAAATTTATCCTTTCAATACTCATTTAATTACATTAATATCTTTAATTTTTTTATCTAAGAGAATTGAGAGAATAATATATTATAGTAAGAGAGAATATGAAGAGAGAATAGAATTGTTGTCTTCATTCATACGAGGAGACCCCTTTATATAGGATACAAAGTAGAGTTTCTGCCTTGTTCACCAAGAAAAGGTAAACTAGTCATTCACTTATTAATAATATTCATAACATTTTTCTTATTTTATGAAATTTTCTCTAGGCAAAGTCTTTCCAAACAGAGTTTATAGTTTATTTTGGACTGTTCATACTTTTTTTATTTTTTTAAAGTTAGTACGCTTTGAATTCCAAATACAGAGTATTTGGAGAAGAAAAAAGGTAGTACGGAGTATTACCTAAATAAACATAAATATTAGCTAGATTTGAGAAGAAAAAAAAAGGTAAGGTACTTTTTATTGATATATATCGTGAAATTAAAAACTGGTAATTAATAATGATACTCATATCAGTATCGATCGATCTCTCGAATGACATTACATATGTTTTACGAACGTAGTGATCACTTGTGGAATTGAAAAACAACAACGCGAACAACCGGATAATGGATGGCCGGAGAATAAAAAAGGAAAGTAGTTAGTTATCAAGTACACTATGATAAGGGATGGATCGGTCAGTCCACATTCTTCATGATATATATCTTTCGTCGTTTCATGCTTAGCTATATAATTGTGCAGTGTATAAACATGATATATATCGTTTCATGATATATAAATACGTTGATGTGGAGGTTGGGATCGGTGACGACTGACGAGGCAGAAGTCTCGATCTTAATTCTTCCCGTGGATGTAGAAATTGAGGTGACGGTGAGGGTTTGCAAGTGTGCAATCGATCTCATTAAACGTATTTAGGGTTGTCGAGATATTATTATTATTATTATTATTATTATTATTATAAGGGTAAATTTTGTATTTGTAGGATGGTGTAATTATCAAAGTGATAAATAAAATAAAGTGAATTAATAGTAAGGTGAATTTAGTAAAGTGCACCTCTTCTTTTACTTGGGTCTTGACCCAGTCCATTACTTACATCCCAATCTAGAAGACGAGTGGAGTGAGCAACAAAGTATGAGTGCCTAGTCATTTTTTTACCATCCCTTCCCCAACACATCAATAAAAATAAATAAAGATCTTTTCTTTTCTTTTTTGGGATTTAAATTCCCTTTCAATTCAGTTCAATTCGGTTCAGATTGTTTCAATTCACTTCAATTCAGTTATGTTCAGATAATTTATTTAAGTTTCATTGAATTCTTTCAAAATAAAATAAAATAAAATAAAATAAAAAATTACTCAATTTTATAATTTCAGTTGTACATTAGTTAATACTATAATATTATTAATATTTTATAAAAATTATTATAATTTTTTAATAAAAAAATCAATTTAGGCCAGATTCATTCATTTCAATTTTAATTAGCTTAGTTCATTTCAATTTAATTAATTCCAAATAGTATATATTTACAATTCTCAGAAATAAATAACAAGAATATTAGGTAGCTAGCTAGGTTTATGAGATAAAAAGGTAGGGTACTTTTTATTGATATCATGAAATTAAAGACTGGTAATTAATATTGATACTCATACCCGAGAGAAGAGACGTCTCTTTGGAGTTGGCCGCCATTTCAATAAGATCTTCTTCTTCTTCTTTTAATTTGAGATAAATTTATGTTGTGCATGTGTGATTATGTTTTTAGAGATCCAGTTCCCTTTTATAGCTAAACTAATATATATATATACAATATACGTAGTAACATGCTTTGTTGATATATGTACATGTAGAATATTTTTTTGTCAAACGTAAAACACGAAATTTTGAAGAAAAAAAAAAAAAGTAAAAATTGATCATCTAGATGTGAGACTTGATAGTCAGATGCTTCTAATGGGCTTCTTATTCAATTACACAACTTGATACGTTATTGGGCTTGAACACGGTCCATTACTTAAGGCCCAATTAATGAGAGAATCTGGCAACACAAGACACGTGAACAACAAAGTATATATATATATGGCCCAATAACCTTTTGATTGTTCCTTCTTCGGAGTTCTTCCCGCATAATAATAAGTACTCCAGTACAGTATTTTGGTGAAGAGTTTCTTTATACATTTTAATTTATTTTCTAAGACGCGCGAGTGTTTAATTAATTTATTAGTTAGTTAATTATTTAAATGGCCATTTGATCATTAATTTAGTTTAAATCCACATAGTTTATATAATTAGTTAGTTTACTTACCAAGCAAAATATGAGATAATATATAGCTAGTATAATACACTACTTTGACTTTAGTCTTTTGAAGCTTTTTAAGCTTCCGTGAATTTGTCATTAACCATGCATGTTTTTCCTCCTTTTAATAAAAATTATTATTCCATATTCATTATAAATTTTATATATATGAACTCGCTTTTTAGGATTTGGGTGTTTTGTAACAGGGACCAAAAGAAAACACAGAAAGTTCCTATATATGTCGATCAGTTTCAAAGTTCTATTCATTTTAATAAGTACTACTGTATTAGCTAGTACATACATTGATTTTTGTTGATCCAATTGATTTCTATATATATATATATATATATATATATATATATATATATATATATATATATATATATATATATATATATTTCTATATATATTCAAATTTCTCTCTCTCTATATATATACTTGTATATTTTATCCAAAAAACAAAACAAATTAAATTTGGCGTGTTTGTAGAAATCAGAGTGTGTGAATGCGATCTCACGGCGTTCATCTTAAAATCGATCAATTCAAGGAAAATGTATTTATTTTTGTGATTGAAATGAATTCATGAAAGAATCCTATAGATTAATTTTGCATTTTTTTTAATCTACGTACATAATTCATCAAGCTCTCATATTACGACTAACTTAACCGTTATCACAACTTTTAGAGC
Source organism: Euphrasia confusa (assembly GCA_954870475.1). Taxonomy (NCBI): domain Eukaryota; kingdom Viridiplantae; phylum Streptophyta; class Magnoliopsida; order Lamiales; family Orobanchaceae; genus Euphrasia; species Euphrasia confusa. The sequence goes on from OX940949.1 coordinate 2,034,978, forward strand.
TCTTCGATAATTCTGTATTATCTTAACTAGCTACTAATTATATATATAACATTTTCCACACAAATAAACAAAAAATAAAAATAATAAATTAAAGAAAACTCACACAAGATATACTTTAATTACTTTGCCCTATTCTTGCTTTTTTTTGTTTTTTTTTTGTGCCTTTAATATATTTTATTATTATTATTATTATTATTATTATATATATATATATGGGGGTGGCCACCCCTTCTTCTCTCCCCCTTGTTCTTAAGTCTGCCATTGTAATGATCAGTTTATTTCTCTACACACTGCAGTACTATACATACATACATACATACATACATATATATTGATAGGTACTAAAGCAAAGGGAGTGATTTGTTTCATACTTACAATCATCCATAAGTACATGTTAATATCAAGTCATTTAATTTTTATTTTAAATTAATTCTCTCCATTTTTTAATTGTTTTCAAAATTTAAGCAAATTATTTTAAACTTTTGCAAATATTAATTAATTTATTGTTAAATATCAATTTAGTTAGATGAGTGTAAAAAAGACCAAATGTTTGGTAAATAGATCTAATAATAATAATAATAATAATATTATTATTATTATTATTATTATTATTATTATTATTATTATGAGTCAATATATAGTCAAATTCTTGTGCATAGACATTTTCAAAAAAGAGTTTTAAAATGGGGTTTAACATCAGTTCTAGCTCTTTAACTTTCAAAAAATCTTTTATGCAACTTTTAAAATATTTTCCAAATAAAAAGTAATTGAAATGTTCTAGCTAATTTTTTATTTCAATCTTTAAGGATCTGTTTATCTTAATTTCAGTTAATTTCAGTTTAACATAGTCTCATTAAGTTCATTTCAAATTAAATAAAAAATAACTGGACTCAATAATTAATATTAGTACTACAGTATTATTTTGTAAAAATATTGTAAAATATATAAAAATTATTATTATTTTTATAAAAAAATAATTTAGTTCACTTTAATTAGTTCAAATTTATAACATTCAATTTATCTAGTTTTAGTCTTAAAAAGAACCTGTCCTAAATCTGACAAATTGAGAACACATACATATTCAAATTTCAAATTCAAAATTGTGTTTCATTTTTTTGTCAGAGAGACGGATCAGATCCGTTTCAAACTATAAATGGAAGACGATCGAATCGAGGGTATATTATAACACACAAATTAAAGCAAGAACATACATAAAATCACGATTTATTGATGATGATTTGAAATGAAAACTAGTGGTATAGAAGATAGAGAAACACAGGAATTAAAGCATGTAGAGTAGCAAACATGAATATTAGCTTAGATTTGACAAAAAAAAAAAAAGGTACGGTACGTTACTTTTTATTCTTGATATCATGATGAAATTAAAGACTACTGGTAATTAATATTGATATAACCACGGCGAAATCGAGCGATCGAAACCATGCAGTACTGGATGGCCGGAGAATAAAAGGAAAGTCGACATTCTTGTTTCTTGATCATGATTTATATATCTTTCAATTCTTTATTCGTTTCATGGTAGCTATATGGTTGTGCAGCAAGCGCAAACAAAAGTCAATGTCACGTTATCAAGCGTGTCAAAGTAATTACACTTTGTAAAACTAGACGCCTTCGGAACAGTGTTTGGATGTTTGCTTTTGCAGTGAGTTACACATCCAGCATTATCACCTTCGGAGCAAGTATAGGGTACTGGGTAATCAATTGCCCAGTGCCCACATTTCTGCTGCGCAGCACTACTCATCTCCAATTCTGACCGTACAATTTAATTTAATTAAACAAAATAATATAATTAATACTCCTTAATTATAGTAATAATTTGTGAATGTATATACGTACCCGAGAGAAGAGTTGTTGCACCAACGAAAACGAAAACAAAAACGATTGAGACTACTTTGGAGTTGGCCGCCATTAATTTCAATAAAGTCTTCTTCTTCTTCTTTTGATGAGAGGATAAATATATGTTGTGCGGTTGTGATTGTTAGTGTGTAGTTCTTCCTAGTTCAACATAGAACCATGTTGTTCTTGTTTGAACTACGTTGAACTATACACTACTGTTTTGTAGTAACTTCATGTGTATTGTTTGTGTGTTTAATTGTTTAAATTCATACAAGTCTGCTAGGTGTGAGTAGAGCTAACTGGGTGATACAAGTGGATCTTCCTGGAGCCACGATATGCCAAGCGTACTCAGTGTTGGACTAGCGGACTTGATGGTACAAACAACATGGAGTTCTCCCTGTGCATGATTATGAATAAGCCACGTGGTTCTATGCACACCAGTGTGGGTCACAAATTCATCATTGCACCACCAACAAGAGAGTTCAAGTTCTACCGTATGAAGAACTTGAATCAGTGCTAACACATTGATGGACACGGAGCAAGCACAGATAGACATGGGGCTGGGGGAATGACTGCTAAGGAATAAATCCAGCCACGGGTGCGACTAGAGGACTTCGCTAGAAGAATCCTAGTCCGAGAAGAAAAACACAAGTATACTAGCTGTGCATGCAACAAGCTCGAAGCGCGAACACATGCTAGTGTGGGAGCGGGTAGAGCTGCGTTTCATCAAATACGGATCAATGGAATATTCGTTGAAGATGCCTTGGGGTCGTACATTCCATTGGGCCGTCATGGGCTTGGCCCATTAAGCGTGAATTCCGGAAACCCTAATTTACGATGCCTATAAATAGAGGGTTGTTGGAATTCATTGATTACACTTTTGATTTGACATATTCTAGAGAGAGAAATATTGTAGACCGAGAGACTTCGCTAGAAAGCTCCGGTCATACCCTCTGTTTAGTCTTGGTAGTACTCTTCGCTAGATTAGTTCTACCTAGGCTTAGTTTTTGGTCGTGTGACCTTTCTACAAGATTCGCTAGAATTTTGTAGATGTTTTTGTAAAGTGATTCCACCCTTTATAAGATCAATACAAGTTTACTTTATAGAATCTCTAAATCGTGTTAAGTAATTGTACTCTACCTTACACCACTTCTCTGTAGGTAGACCTAAGTACAATATACACAATTTCAATTGGTATCAGAGCGAGTTCACCACCTTCGGTGTGATCCTAGGAAGAGATTCTAAAATGGAGTCATTTACCGTCCTCAAACCCGTCATCCTTAACTCTTCAAATTACTCCTATTGGAAGAGCAAAACTCGGTTGAAGCTGAAGAATGTAGACTCACGGGTGTGGGCTGCTGTTCTACACGGTTGGAGTCCCCCTACCTACACTGATGCAGACAATGATGTGCGTGTCAAAGAAGAATCTACGTGGACTAACGCCGAACATGAAGCAGCCACGTTCAATTCCAAAGCTATCCACATTATCACTGATCTCATAGACGTTCACATGTTCCAAATCGTGAAACATCTCACGTCTGCTAAGCATGTGTGGGACACCTTGGAGAGAATGTGTGAAGGAAGTGAGAGTATCAAGAAGTCCAAGTTAAGAGGACTCACTACTACGTTCCACAAGCTTGAAATGAGGGAAGATGAGGATCTCGATTCTTTCTTTAACAAAATTATGGCTATTGTGAGCGAATGCCAAGAACTCGGAGACCCCATACCCCCACCACTTATTTGCACTAAGGTGCTTCGAGGTGTAACAGAGAAGTTCTCCGTCAAAGTGACGACTATAGAGGATACTAAGCTAGGTCTCTCTGGGGACTACAACGAGATCATGAGTCACTTGAAGAATTACGAGTTGAATCAAAAATTGAAGGACAAGTCCTACTCCATGACCCCTTTTGAAAATTCTATGAAGGCACTTGCAATCACTCAGAGTGGCTCCAGCTCCACCTCTAACAACGAAGGAGTAACACATCTTCCTCAGTCCACTGATCAGAGTGCTTTTCTTGCTGAAGACTCCGATGATGAGAGTGAAGCTCTTTCTCTTCTCAACTCTCCCAATCCCGATAAGTTTGCTGCCCTCCAAGATTCGGTAAGCTACTTGGTTCGCCAAGACATCAAGAGGAAGAAGAGGTTCAAACAATTTCGTAACCAAAGGAGCCCTGGAAATTCCTACTCTACTCCACCTGCTGCTGGCCCTAAAGGGTATAGCCCCAACCGTAGGTTTGTTGCCAGCACCCCCGGCAAGGACATGTCTAAGATCAAGTGCTTTAAGTGCAAAGGGATGGGGCATGTGAAGAATGAGTGCCCAAATCTACACCGGAAAAACAATATGGATGTTAGCTATTTGGTGTTTGATGGAGATGACTCTTTGTATTCATCTGAGGAAGAGCAGGGAAAGATGGTGGAGCCAAATAATGTCAATGCACTCTTAAGTGCTATTGACAGTGAGAGTGATGAAGAGTATGAGGTAGACCAAGCTGACTTGGCCACTCACGAAAATATTTTTTGCTATACCTCTGTGACTGCAGGTATGACTGGGAAGGATGCCATCTCTACCCCCTCTGCTGAGAAGGTGAATAAGAAGGATTTTGATGTTGTGATGCTGGAGCTGGAGAGGGCGTTGAAGAAAGTAAAGGAGCTGGAGGCGATTGTCAACAAGGAAGACTCCGAGAAGGACTTTCTCAGAGACTCTCTGGCCAAGATGGAGGAAGGCTATGCTATGCGCACCAAGGAGCTTTATCAAGCAAAGGACAAATTGGATGTTGCAAATTGTCTGTTTAAAAAGCTTAACACTGGCACTTCTAAGCTTGACTCTATGTTGAACTGTGTGAACACCAAGCATTTTGGTCTTGGCTTTAAGGAAACTTTTGATTCCGTTTACTCCGATTCTCTTAATGCTTGTCCTAAATTTGTGCATGGTAATGACAAAACTATCATTGAATCTAATATGGCTAAGCCGGAGGATGCTCGAACATCCAAAGGAAACTCGGCCTCTACCTCGAATGTGAAAATTCTCAAACGCATTACCACAAATTCTCAAACCCAAAATGCTTCTATGTCCATGTTGACACCTACAACTAGCTCAGGGTCTACCTACAACAAGAAAAATTTCACACGTAATGTATCGAATCGGTCCAAAACTTCGAATTCTATCTCTACTTCTTCCAATAATGCTGGATTGCCCGGTTCCACCTCTGCTCCTAAACCTGATGTGAGCATAATCACTCAAAGTAAGAAAATTGCCCCTGCCCACTATAAGAAAGTCTACGTGTGTGACTATTGTGGGAAGAAGGGACATATCAAACCTTTTTGCTACAAGCGCATTGATGACTTGAACATGCACGGTGTGAGGTTAAGACAAGTTTGGAGATTCATTTTAAAACCTATCCAAAGTCAAGCTAAACAAGTATGGAAGGTCAAAGCAGCTCTTCCCACACCTGTGATAATGAAGAATAAACAAGTTTGGAGAAGGAAGGACGAAGAAGTAAGATGCAATGTTGCATTCACTGTGGCTAAGGGCACTACAAAAGAGACTTGGTATTTTGATAGTGGGTGCTCCCGGCACATGACCGGCACCAAAGACTCTCTTATTGATTTTGTCCCACACTCTGGTGGTCCCGTTACTTATGGAGGGGGAGCAAAGGGAAGTATAGTGGGTAGTGGTACCCTAAATGTCAAAGGTCTACCCGCATTAAAGAACGTTTTACTTGTTGATGGTCTTTGTGCTAACCTTATCAGCATAAGCCAATTGTGTGATGATGAACTAAATGTGAAGTTCAACAAGGAAAGTTGTGAAGTGTACAACACAAAGGGGGAGTGTATTCTCACAGCTGCCCGTGCAAAGAACAATTGCTACGCCATTAGTGAATCTTGCCTAAGTACTTCTACCCCTGATGAGATAGATATTTGGCACCAACGACTTGGTCATACCAGCCTTCGAAATCTTGAGAAGTTAGTTCAAATAAAGGCTGTCAGAGGTATAGATAGCATACCCAAGATTGACAAGAGAGTTTGTGGAGATTGTCAGATGGGCAAACAAACTCGATCCCCCCATCCAGCTATCTCTACCCACAACAGAACTACTGAGTGTTTTGAACTACTCCACATGGATCTAATGGGACCCATGGAAGTACAAAGTTTGGGAAACAAGTGGTACACTCTTGTTATTGTGGATGATTTTTCAAGGTATACCTGGGTGAATTTCCTTGGAACGAAGGATGAAGCTTTTGAAACCTTTCGATCCTTAGCTCGTAGGATCCGCACCACCTACGCCAAAAGAGTCCAAAGAATCCGTAGTGACCATGGTGGTGAATTTCAAAATAGGGTGTTTGTTGAATATTGCACTCGTAAAGGGATTCATCATGAATTCTCGGCGCCCAAGACGCCACAACAAAATGGAATTGTGGAGAGGAAGAACAGGACTCTACAAGAAATGGCAAGAGTTATGTTAGTGGCTGCAGGTATGGCAAAGGGTTTTTGGGCAGAAGCACTGAGTGCAGCTTGCTATGTGGTGAACCGGATTAGTATTCGTGCCGGAACTCAATGTACGGCATATGAGCTCCTAACGTCCAAGAAGCCGAACGTCGCACATCTTCGTGTTTATGGGTGTCTTTGCTACATCTTAAATGATAGAGATCCGTTGAAGAAATTTGATCCTAAGTCTGACAAGGCTATCTTTGTTGGGTATGCCCTTAACAGTCATGCTTATCGAGTGTTCAACCTCCGGACTAAGACGGTACAAGAGTCCACAAATATTAAATTTGATGAGTATCATTTTCACGAGAATCCGTCTAAGTCTACTATGCTCCGTGATGATTCTCATCTTGTTCCACCCACAACGGAAGTATTGGTTGAGGGGGAGGTCGATCAAGGAAATGGACCTTGCATCCCACTCGGTGAAAATTCCACATCTCACAACTCTGGTGACTCTACCCCCTCAGAGAATGATGATGATAGTCTAAATCAGGGTAACTCTAATCCTGATATGGGCAACACGGGAGAGTCTACCTCTACCGGAGTTCCGAACTCTGGTCCACCTGCTTATATACGAAAGAGACATCCAAATCAACAAATGATTGGAGATCTCAATCAACGGATCACTCGCTCTACCCGCTCTACCGTCACTCTACCTGCCAATTACCCCAATACACTCTCTAACTTGGCCTTTCTATCACCTGATGTGGGCATACTGAGCTTTGTCTCCGAAATTGAGCCAAGGAATATCAAGGAAGCCATTCATGATGAGTTTTGGATTGCGGCAATGCAGGAAGAGCTACATGAGTTTGAACGGAACAAGGTATGGTCATTGGTCCCAAGACCAAAGAATGTTAATGTCATTGGCACCAAGTGGATTTACAAGAACAAAACCAATGAATTTAATCAAATTGTGCGGAACAAGGCACGACTGGTTGCTCAAGGGTACACCCAAGTGGAAGGAATCGACTTTGAAGAAACTTTTGCCCCGGTGGCACGTATAGAGTCTATTCGATTACTTATTGCGGTGGCCTGTTACAAAAATATTCCGTTGAGGCAAATGGATGTGAAGGCGGCTTTCCTCAATGGAGTGTTGGATGAAGAAGCCTATGTTGAACAACCTAAAGGTTTTGTGGATCCTCACAAACCTGACCATGTCTACCTTCTTCATAAGGCTCTCTATGGGTTGAAGCAAGCACCTCGTGCTTGGTATAGTTGTCTTACAGATTTTCTCTTGAATTTTGGTTTTACTCGTGGTAATGCCGACACTACTCTCTTCATAAAACTTGTCAAGAATGAAATGCTTATTGCCCAAATCTATGTTGATGATATTGTATTCGGTGCCACCCATGAACGCTTGATAAAAGAATTCACTGAAGCCATGGCTTCCTCTTTCCAAATGAGCTTAGAGGGGGAGCTAAGTCACTTTCTTGGTCTTCAAATCTCGCAACGCCAAAATGGAATCTTTGTTTCACAGACTAAGTACGCCATCAACATGCTTAAGAAATTTGATATGGCGGATGCTAAGCCCATGAAAACTCCTATGGCCACCACTGATAAATTGAGCAAGGCAGAGAAGAGCAAGGACATTGATATCTCTACCTATAGATCTCTTATCGGAAGCCTGCTCTACCTCACTGCCACACGGCCTGATATTATGTTTAGTGTGTGTCTCTGTGCGCGCTACCAAGCAAAGCCTAAGGAAGAACACCTTGCTGCTGTGAAGCGTATCCTTCGATATGTTGCCGGGTCTACCGACCTTGGTCTATGGTACACTAAAGATACTTCTTCTTATCTTGTTGGTTTTGCAGATGCTGATTGGGCCGGTGATGCGGATGAAAGAAAAAGTACCAGTGGTGGGTGTTGTTTCTTAGGAAACAATCTTGTCTCATGGCATAGCAAGAAGCAAAATTGCATTGCTCTCTCTACTGCGGAATCGGAGTATGTGGCTGCTGGGAGTTGTTGCACCCAGCTACTGTGGCTACAACAAATGCTTGCGGATTATCAAATTACAAGCACACCACTAACCCTGTTCTGCGACAACGAAAGTGCTATAAAGATAAGTCAGAATCCAGTACAACATTCAAAGACCAAGCATATTGACATTCGACATCACTTCATTCGAGACTTGGTTGAACGGGGTAAGGTTGTAATGGAACATGTTCCTACCGAGAAACAACTCTCAGATTTCTTCACAAAACCTCTTGCTTCGGAAAGATTTTTGACTTTACGGAGTTCACTCTGCATGTGTGCGCTTTGAAGGGTAATAGACCGCAAATGGCTGCCTCCACCCACAACCGTTTATTTTCTCAATGGAACCATCAGGTAGAGTAAGGTGAGGTTTGTTGTTGACGGTGCAAAGTGACGTAGTATTTGGACATACTGTTCTATAAATATTTATATAAGCAATTCGTTGGAGTGGACCTTGTCTATTCTACGTCTAGCAGGAAAAGTCGGCCAAAATGAGTTCCTCGATGGATTGGGTCTTGGTTGACCTGGTCTTCGGGCAATTGTAAAAGACATGGTCTTATACATATAATGATGAAAAAAAATATTAATAATAATAATAATAACATCATCTTATAACACCTATCACTGATTGGGTCCTAATCGGCCTGATCTACGCCCTGACAGCAAGTGAAATGGTCGTGATTACACGTTGAACTGGCCAAAATAGCAATACCGTCCATAAAGCACTGTCACTCTACCTCCAATAACTCTCCTCCATGTTCTTTCCAGCGATTTTGATTCACTGTGTGGTGGTACGCATGTCTATGTTGTGTGCGCTTGTTATGCCTTAACCTGTTTCCTGTTTTATTTTAAATTTTTGCAGAACACTCCTGGTCTACGAAGCATGCTTGTCCTACCTTGAAGTGCTTCTTTAGGCTTCGTTGGTCACGACACCTTTTTCCTTGTGAATTTTGAACTCTGGGTAATTCTGTGTAGATCTGTGTGTAATTACTCCTGCTCTACGTGTCATACTTTGAGTTCTCATGAATACCTGTCTGTCTCACGTGCTATTCTTTGTATTTTGTACTATTTGCTGATTTAGCACTAAGTTTTCTTGTCCTACCCTCAAGGTGTCGTGGTGTGCGTGTTCCTGTTTGTTACTCTTGCCTGTGTGGACGTGCTGGTTTCGCTTTGTGCACTGTTCCTGTTGAACGCCCTGCCGTACCTTCAACAATACCTCCTCCACGCCTGTCTATTCACTCTACCGTGAATCCCACTCCTTGGGTTCCTTTATCTATATATATTCTTTTAAGTATGCTTACTTCACCCTCACCTAGCCTGTCATACGTGCTTCACTTTGGTTTCTGAATTTCAGGTGTTTGGAGAGTTGCATCCTTATGTTTCTTGTTGTTAGCTTGATCTACGGGCGCCTGTCTGGTTCGCTGTTATTTATCAAACGCCCAACCGGACTATGCACACGTGGATAGATCTGGGCCGTAGAAGTTGAACCGCTACAGTCTCCCTATAAATACCCCCACGAGTCAAACACACAGTACACCTTTCACTACGTGTTTTTGAGAGCAAAACCCTATCTTCAAGCTGTTCTTATCCTCTACGCAGAGATTCATCTTGTCTACCCTGATTTTTTACTCTTCTAACAACGCCCCTCCCTCTCATCTCACGCATCACTAATTATGTCTACCTATGAAACTCCTGAATTTTACGCTGCTCAAATTGTTGATCTCAACGCCCAACTGGTCGTACTGGAAAAACAATTCGACGAAGAAGAGGACTTCTCCAAGGCAGAACCAATTGGGGTTCAAATCTCTGATCTGCGCAAAGTGATCACTGAACACAAAAGGAATAAGTTCATGGCTGAAAAAGAGATTGCACGTTTAGCAAAGGAGAAAAAGGATGAGGAAGATAGACTTGAGGCTCTACGTCTAGAAAAACTGAGACAGGAAGAGGAGGAACGTAGAGCAAAGGAAGAACAAAGAAAGAAGGATGAAGAAGAGAGAATCAGACAAGACCAATTAGAGGCTGAACGTATAGCCGAGGAAGAACGGAAGAGGAAAGACCGAGAGGAGGCTGACCGTATTGCCAATGAGATACAGCAAAAGGCAGAGGAGGAGGCTCAACGCATACGTGTCGATAAAGAAAAATCTGATAAGGCAGCGGCTGACCATAGAGCCCGTATGGCACAGAAACGGCTCGATGAAGCCAACGCTCTTATAGCTCACACTCTTTCACCGCAGACTCAGGTGATTGAACATCCTGCTGCCCGCACACCCACTCCTGATGATCCTATTATTACTGTCTCTCCCACCGTGTCCCCCGTTCACCAAACCACTGATACTACTGTGGCTGTACGTGATTCCACGCCGCCATTCGTGGAGGAGGAACGCAAAGTTGCCTCTAATTTAATTGTAAGAGCCTCGCCAACACGGGTTGTTGGGCCTGGATACTCTGATAATTTCCACACAGAGCTGGCGGCCATTCGTTATGACTTTTTGCAGGCACAGGATGTAAACTCTGAGCGCTATTATGGGCAGAGTAAGTGGGTAAAACGTGGCCTAGAGGCCTTCATGCGTGAGATGCATTTGGCTGACTCCATAAATTTCGACGTGGACTACAGTCTGTTTGTCCACAGAGTATTTTTCGCCCACGTCGATCGGGCGTTTGGAACTCCTGGCTCTGGGTCCTACGGGAAGGTGGTTCTCCGTGGAACAGAATATGATTTTAGCCCCCGCACGATCAACAAACTGTTTCGTCGCTCGCGGATCCAAGCCACATGGGAGGAGCCCTCTACGAACCACCCCGATAGTATGCTGATGGGATTCATTCTCACCGGTGGTCTTGTCACTACGGACCAGCCACCCATTTCAAAACTTACTCATTTTTTCTCTCACATCAACCGTGTGGTTGCTAACAATTGGATCCCTACGTCCAACACCGGTGTGCTACATGCAGATGCCCTTCACCTAATGTATAAACTGAGCCGTGGCATTCAGGTGGACCTTGGACAGGTTGTGTTCAATAAAATCAAGTCATACGGTGAAATGACTGATACCCAAATTCAAAGTGCCAAGCTGCCGTGCCCCCACTTAATCAGTACTATTTTACAAAGTCAGGGATTCAGGTACAGGAACACTGATGCTCCGTTAACCAAAATCATTGGTTTTCGCTTTGACTCTGCGTATGAACACAAAAGCAAGGTGAAAGATCTACCTTGGCGTAGACTCGGAAATGTTGAAGCAGATCGTGTTTTGTTCAACGCTGGTCCGGCTGTCCCTTTACTCCCACAACAAAGCCAACCCCGTGGTCACTCCAAGTCCGCCCGGTGTACGCAGCGTCTTTTACAGAAAGAAGTTGACTCTTCGTCGGATGAGGCTGATTCTTCGTAGGACGAGCTCTATTTGTGTCAGCCAAGCACGCTTCTACGTGACTTTGAAAGGTTGAATTACATTATTGATATGAGTTCGGGGCTGTGCGGTCACATGCACAACAAAGCACGTAGAGCGGCTCGTCTAGGGGGAGATGGGTCGTCCTACGAAGATCTAGGACCACTGAAAGTGTTACGTGCACGTCTGGCCGCTGTGAATGACCTGATTGAGGAACAGATGGAAGCCTCAAGGAATGCCGCTGACCGTCCAGCCAGCAAGAATGAAAAGAAGATTCTTAAAAGAAAAGTTGAAGTGGTGGACGTTGTTCAAGATGATGATGAACCGATGACTGAGGAAGAGGTGCTACGGGCAGAGCGTAAGAGAAGGAGGACTGACGCTGCCCATGGGCACAGTGACTTGGTAAAAGAGGATGATGGGACGGTGAGAGGGGTTGATGAAGTGAAAAAAAGGGAAAAGGCAAAGGGCGCTGGGTCTTCGGGTTCTGGAGCAGCTGCTAAGGAGAAACTGAGTGGGTCTACGGGGATCCTCAGAGCTGGTACTGGAAAACCTAAGGTGTCGGGCTCTACGGGCCCCAGGGTCAAATTTGTTAATTCTGGTGATCCCAGTAGAGTAATGAAGCGTGGACCTGGAGCTGGCAAATCTTCACTTGCACTTGATAATGCGAACTACGACAAAGAGATGCAAGAGTATTGTAATCAGCCTCTACGGCTCTCGCCACTCAGGAAAAAGGGGACAGGTCAACGCAGAAAACAAATAGCTACCAAGACGCCGGCCAAAACCAGGAGGCAGATTGTTGATGAGCCAACGGACGATGAGGGAGATCAGGAGTACGAAGAGGAAGAGTTCTCTGATCCTGACGATACCCGTGATCTACGTCAACACACACCCACGTTGGACTCAGACGAGGATGGTGCAAATGAAGATTAAATTCTTCATATCAAGTGTTTTCTATCCCTGCTCTACCTTTGAACAATGTTTTATTTTCTGTTGTTTTTCATATCTCTGATCTACCTTGTTTTGATACTCTTGCTATTCTGTTTTACTCAGTTTGAGTTATTTTATTTTGCTATCTCTGCCTCTTATTCGCATGAATGGTTACTTTCCTTGTTTTGCTGCTCGCATGATTAATTATATGCTTGTTGTCGAACGTTTACTTTTTGAGTATGATACTAGCTTGAGGGGGAGTTGCTCTACGAATCTCCACTTATGAAGTTGACTCAAAAAGGGGGAGATTGTTAGTGTGTAGTTCTTCCTAGTTCAACATAGAACCATGTTGTTCTTGTTTGAACTACGTTGAACTATACACTACTGTTTTGTAGTAACTTCATGTGTATTGTTTGTGTGTTTAATTGTTTAAATTCATACAAGTCTGCTAGGTGTGAGTAGAGCTAACTGGGTGATACAAGTGGATCTTCCTGGAGCCACGATATGCCAAGCGTACTCAGTGTTGGACTAGCGGACTTGATGGTACAAACAACATGGAGTTCTCCCTGTGCATGATTATGAATAAGCCACGTGGTTCTATGCACACCAGTGTGGGTCACGAATTCATCATTGCACCACCAACAAGAGAGTTCAAGTTCTACCGTATGAAGAACTTGAATCAGTGCTAACACATTGATGGACACGGAGCAAGCACAGATAGACATGGGGCTGGGGGAATGACTGCTAAGGAATAAATCCAGCCACGGGTGCGACTAGAGGACTTCGCTAGAAGAATCCTAGTCCGAGAAGAAAAACACAAGTATACTAGCTGTGCATGCAACAAGCTCGAAGCGCGAACACATGCTAGTGTGGGAGCGGGTAGAGCTGCGTTTCATCAAATACGGATCAATGGAATATTCGTTGAAGATGCCTTGGGGTCGTACATTCCATTGGGCCGTCATGGGCTTGGCCCATTAAGCGTGAATTCCGGAAACCCTAATTTACGATGCCTATAAATAGAGGGTTGTTGGAATTCATTGATTACACTTTTGATTTGACATATTCTAGAGAGAGAAATATTGTAGACCGAGAGACTTCGCTAGAAAGCTCCGGTCATACCCTCTGTTTAGTCTTGGTAGTACTCTTCGCTAGATTAGTTCTACCTAGGCTTAGTTTTTGGTCGTGTGACCTTTCTACAAGATTCGCTAGAATTTTGTAGATGTTTTTGTAAAGTGATTCCACCCTTTATAAGATCAATACAAGTTTACTTTATAGAATCTCTAAATCGTGTTAAGTAATTGTACTCTACCTTACACCACTTCTCTGTAGGTAGACCTAAGTACAATATACACAATTTCAATTGGTATCAGAGCGAGTTCACCACCTTCGGTGTGATCCTAGGAAGAGATTCTAAAATGGAGTCATTTACCGTCCTCAAACCCGTCATCCTTAACTCTTCAAATTACTCCTATTGGAAGAGCAAAACTCGGTTGAAGCTGAAGAATGTAGACTCACGGGTGTGGGCTGCTGTTCTACACGGTTGGAGTCCCCCTACCTACACTGATGCAGACAATGATGTGCGTGTCAAAGAAGAATCTACGTGGACTAACGCCGAACATGAAGCAGCCACGTTCAATTCCAAAGCTATCCACATTATCACTGATCTCATAGACGTTCACATGTTCCAAATCGTGAAACATCTCACGTCTGCTAAGCATGTGTGGGACACCTTGGAGAGAATGTGTGAAGGAAGTGAGAGTATCAAGAAGTCCAAGTTAAGAGGACTCACTACTACGTTCCACAAGCTTGAAATGAGGGAAGATGAGGATCTCGATTCTTTCTTTAACAAAATTATGGCTATTGTGAGCGAATGCCAAGAACTCGGAGACCCCATACCCCCACCACTTATTTGCACTAAGGTGCTTCGAGGTGTAACAGAGAAGTTCTCCGTCAAAGTGACGACTATAGAGGATACTAAGCTAGGTCTCTCTGGGGACTACAACGAGATCATGAGTCACTTGAAGAATTACGAGTTGAATCAAAAATTGAAGGACAAGTCCTACTCCATGACCCCTTTTGAAAATTCTATGAAGGCACTTGCAATCACTCAGAGTGGCTCCAGCTCCACCTCTAACAACGAAGGAGTAACACATCTTCCTCAGTCCACTGATCAGAGTGCTTTTCTTGCTGAAGACTCCGATGATGAGAGTGAAGCTCTTTCTCTTCTCAACTCTCCCAATCCCGATAAGTTTGCTGCCCTCCAAGATTCGGTAAGCTACTTGGTTCGCCAAGACATCAAGAGGAAGAAGAGGTTCAAACAATTTCGTAACCAAAGGAGCCCTGGAAATTCCTACTCTACTCCACCTGCTGCTGGCCCTAAAGGGTATAGCCCCAACCGTAGGTTTGTTGCCAGCACCCCCGGCAAGGACATGTCTAAGATCAAGTGCTTTAAGTGCAAAGGGATGGGGCATGTGAAGAATGAGTGCCCAAATCTACACCGGAAAAACAATATGGATGTTAGCTATTTGGTGTTTGATGGAGATGACTCTTTGTATTCATCTGAGGAAGAGCAGGGAAAGATGGTGGAGCCAAATAATGTCAATGCACTCTTAAGTGCTATTGACAGTGAGAGTGATGAAGAGTATGAGGTAGACCAAGCTGACTTGGCCACTCACGAAAATATTTTTTGCTATACCTCTGTGACTGCAGGTATGACTGGGAAGGATGCCATCTCTACCCCCTCTGCTGAGAAGGTGAATAAGAAGGATTTTGATGTTGTGATGCTGGAGCTGGAGAGGGCGTTGAAGAAAGTAAAGGAGCTGGAGGCGATTGTCAACAAGGAAGACTCCGAGAAGGACTTTCTCAGAGACTCTCTGGCCAAGATGGAGGAAGGCTATGCTATGCGCACCAAGGAGCTTTATCAAGCAAAGGACAAATTGGATGTTGCAAATTGTCTGTTTAAAAAGCTTAACACTGGCACTTCTAAGCTTGACTCTATGTTGAACTGTGTGAACACCAAGCATTTTGGTCTTGGCTTTAAGGAAACTTTTGATTCCGTTTACTCCGATTCTCTTAATGCTTGTCCTAAATTTGTGCATGGTAATGACAAAACTATCATTGAATCTAATATGGCTAAGCCGGAGGATGCTCGAACATCCAAAGGAAACTCGGCCTCTACCTCGAATGTGAAAATTCTCAAACGCATTACCACAAATTCTCAAACCCAAAATGCTTCTATGTCCATGTTGACACCTACAACTAGCTCAGGGTCTACCTACAACAAGAAAAATTTCACACGTAATGTATCGAATCGGTCCAAAACTTCGAATTCTATCTCTACTTCTTCCAATAATGCTGGATTGCCCGGTTCCACCTCTGCTCCTAAACCTGATGTGAGCATAATCACTCAAAGTAAGAAAATTGCCCCTGCCCACTATAAGAAAGTCTACGTGTGTGACTATTGTGGGAAGAAGGGACATATCAAACCTTTTTGCTACAAGCGCATTGATGACTTGAACATGCACGGTGTGAGGTTAAGACAAGTTTGGAGATTCATTTTAAAACCTATCCAAAGTCAAGCTAAACAAGTATGGAAGGTCAAAGCAGCTCTTCCCACACCTGTGATAATGAAGAATAAACAAGTTTGGAGAAGGAAGGACGAAGAAGTAAGATGCAATGTTGCATTCACTGTGGCTAAGGGCACTACAAAAGAGACTTGGTATTTTGATAGTGGGTGCTCCCGGCACATGACCGGCACCAAAGACTCTCTTATTGATTTTGTCCCACACTCTGGTGGTCCCGTTACTTATGGAGGGGGAGCAAAGGGAAGTATAGTGGGTAGTGGTACCCTAAATGTCAAAGGTCTACCCGCATTAAAGAACGTTTTACTTGTTGATGGTCTTTGTGCTAACCTTATCAGCATAAGCCAATTGTGTGATGATGAACTAAATGTGAAGTTCAACAAGGAAAGTTGTGAAGTGTACAACACAAAGGGGGAGTGTATTCTCACAGCTGCCCGTGCAAAGAACAATTGCTACGCCATTAGTGAATCTTGCCTAAGTACTTCTACCCCTGATGAGATAGATATTTGGCACCAACGACTTGGTCATACCAGCCTTCGAAATCTTGAGAAGTTAGTTCAAATAAAGGCTGTCAGAGGTATAGATAGCATACCCAAGATTGACAAGAGAGTTTGTGGAGATTGTCAGATGGGCAAACAAACTCGATCCCCCCATCCAGCTATCTCTACCCACAACAGAACTACTGAGTGTTTTGAACTACTCCACATGGATCTAATGGGACCCATGGAAGTACAAAGTTTGGGAAACAAGTGGTACACTCTTGTTATTGTGGATGATTTTTCAAGGTATACCTGGGTGAATTTCCTTGGAACGAAGGATGAAGCTTTTGAAACCTTTCGATCCTTAGCTCGTAGGATCCGCACCACCTACGCCAAAAGAGTCCAAAGAATCCGTAGTGACCATGGTGGTGAATTTCAAAATAGGGTGTTTGTTGAATATTGCACTCGTAAAGGGATTCATCATGAATTCTCGGCGCCCAAGACGCCACAACAAAATGGAATTGTGGAGAGGAAGAACAGGACTCTACAAGAAATGGCAAGAGTTATGTTAGTGGCTGCAGGTATGGCAAAGGGTTTTTGGGCAGAAGCACTGAGTGCAGCTTGCTATGTGGTGAACCGGATTAGTATTCGTGCCGGAACTCAATGTACGGCATATGAGCTCCTAACGTCCAAGAAGCCGAACGTCGCACATCTTCGTGTTTATGGGTGTCTTTGCTACATCTTAAATGATAGAGATCCGTTGAAGAAATTTGATCCTAAGTCTGACAAGGCTATCTTTGTTGGGTATGCCCTTAACAGTCATGCTTATCGAGTGTTCAACCTCCGGACTAAGACGGTACAAGAGTCCACAAATATTAAATTTGATGAGTATCATTTTCACGAGAATCCGTCTAAGTCTACTATGCTCCGTGATGATTCTCATCTTGTTCCACCCACAACGGAAGTATTGGTTGAGGGGGAGGTCGATCAAGGAAATGGACCTTGCATCCCACTCGGTGAAAATTCCACATCTCACAACTCTGGTGACTCTACCCCCTCAGAGAATGATGATGATAGTCTAAATCAGGGTAACTCTAATCCTGATATGGGCAACACGGGAGAGTCTACCTCTACCGGAGTTCCGAACTCTGGTCCACCTGCTTATATACGAAAGAGACATCCAAATCAACAAATGATTGGAGATCTCAATCAACGGATCACTCGCTCTACCCGCTCTACCGTCACTCTACCTGCCAATTACCCCAATACACTCTCTAACTTGGCCTTTCTATCACCTGATGTGGGCATACTGAGCTTTGTCTCCGAAATTGAGCCAAGGAATATCAAGGAAGCCATTCATGATGAGTTTTGGATTGCGGCAATGCAGGAAGAGCTACATGAGTTTGAACGGAACAAGGTATGGTCATTGGTCCCAAGACCAAAGAATGTTAATGTCATTGGCACCAAGTGGATTTACAAGAACAAAACCAATGAATTTAATCAAATTGTGCGGAACAAGGCACGACTGGTTGCTCAAGGGTACACCCAAGTGGAAGGAATCGACTTTGAAGAAACTTTTGCCCCGGTGGCACGTATAGAGTCTATTCGATTACTTATTGCGGTGGCCTGTTACAAAAATATTCCGTTGAGGCAAATGGATGTGAAGGCGGCTTTCCTCAATGGAGTGTTGGATGAAGAAGCCTATGTTGAACAACCTAAAGGTTTTGTGGATCCTCACAAACCTGACCATGTCTACCTTCTTCATAAGGCTCTCTATGGGTTGAAGCAAGCACCTCGTGCTTGGTATAGTTGTCTTACAGATTTTCTCTTGAATTTTGGTTTTACTCGTGGTAATGCCGACACTACTCTCTTCATAAAACTTGTCAAGAATGAAATGCTTATTGCCCAAATCTATGTTGATGATATTGTATTCGGTGCCACCCATGAACGCTTGATAAAAGAATTCACTGAAGCCATGGCTTCCTCTTTCCAAATGAGCTTAGAGGGGGAGCTAAGTCACTTTCTTGGTCTTCAAATCTCGCAACGCCAAAATGGAATCTTTGTTTCACAGACTAAGTACGCCATCAACATGCTTAAGAAATTTGATATGGCGGATGCTAAGCCCATGAAAACTCCTATGGCCACCACTGATAAATTGAGCAAGGCAGAGAAGAGCAAGGACATTGATATCTCTACCTATAGATCTCTTATCGGAAGCCTGCTCTACCTCACTGCCACACGGCCTGATATTATGTTTAGTGTGTGTCTCTGTGCGCGCTACCAAGCAAAGCCTAAGGAAGAACACCTTGCTGCTGTGAAGCGTATCCTTCGATATGTTGCCGGGTCTACCGACCTTGGTCTATGGTACACTAAAGATACTTCTTCTTATCTTGTTGGTTTTGCAGATGCTGATTGGGCCGGTGATGCGGATGAAAGAAAAAGTACCAGTGGTGGGTGTTGTTTCTTAGGAAACAATCTTGTCTCATGGCATAGCAAGAAGCAAAATTGCATTGCTCTCTCTACTGCGGAATCGGAGTATGTGGCTGCTGGGAGTTGTTGCACCCAGCTACTGTGGCTACAACAAATGCTTGCGGATTATCAAATTACAAGCACACCACTAACCCTGTTCTGCGACAACGAAAGTGCTATAAAGATAAGTCAGAATCCAGTACAACATTCAAAGACCAAGCATATTGACATTCGACATCACTTCATTCGAGACTTGGTTGAACGGGGTAAGGTTGTAATGGAACATGTTCCTACCGAGAAACAACTCTCAGATTTCTTCACAAAACCTCTTGCTTCGGAAAGATTTTTGACTTTACGGAGTTCACTCTGCATGTGTGCGCTTTGAAGGGTAATAGACCGCAAATGGCTGCCTCCACCCACAACCGTTTATTTTCTCAATGGAACCATCAGGTAGAGTAAGGTGAGGTTTGTTGTTGACGGTGCAAAGTGACGTAGTATTTGGACATACTGTTCTATAAATATTTATATAAGCAATTCGTTGGAGTGGACCTTGTCTATTCTACGTCTTGCATATCAATCACAAACACGAGTGATTATATGCTAAAACAGAAATGCACAAAATCGATGAACACATCCTGGCCATCGAGTCGTAACAACCTCGCAAATCTCAACCGTGCGATGATGTGCGACAATTCCATGTGCGTTTTCAAGATGAGCTGGCAAAGATCATGTAGCTTTAAGAATCATCCATTTTGGTGAAGAATCCGCTGAGAAATCGATCGACCTAGACCATGCACCCGCTGCCCAAATCAGCATCAAAACGACGCTGTTTTGATTTCCGCGAAATTTGAATTCTGGCAAAATTACCAATTTGCCTCCGCGATACATTTTATCAATTTTGCGTCCAGAGATGATTTTTCATGTACATTTTAATAATATGGACATAAAATTAAGTTTAATTGTACGTCTACAAGATAAACATATTTAAGTAAAAATATTGAAAATGGAGTACGTATAGGTGGATGACTATTGTGTCTTTTACCTTTAAAAAATCACGCGAGAGGTGCGGTGTCCTTTTTAGTATTTATAGCGCGCTTAACTCCGGTTAATTTCAAATTACATACGTATGTAAAAAGATGTCACAAATTTACTTTAAGATACAATTTTATTTTTATTTTATTCAAATATATAGTGTACCTTTTAAATTTTATTTGTCATTACACTTTAACTTTTTCAACATAAAATTACATACAATTACTTTTACATTAATGATTCTCAAATAAATATCATGAATATTAGCTAGATTTGAAAAAAATAAAATATAGTATGGGTACATTTTATGGCAGATTATACTGTACACATAAGGTGTACGATAAATTACCGAATTGTCAATGTCAATTATAACAATGATTTTAGAATTAATGAATGGATATTTTTTTTAATTTTTTTTAATGAAAATACTCTCAATGTCAATTATAATGATGATTTTAGTGTCAATTAATAAATAATTTTTTTAATGTATTTTTAATGATGATTTATTTGTTATATAACAATAATTTTAGTGTTCACAAATGAAGAATTATTTTATGTGTGATTTTATAAGTTATAACATGTGTTTATCAAAAAAAATTCCAATAATATTATTGTATATTTATAATGAAGATTCAATAATTAGATTTTTTATATATATTTAATTGAATAATGTGTACAGTAGATCATACACCTAAGTGTATGATATATTTAGGTATTGTATTTATATTAATTAATCATGATAAATATCATGAACTTAAAAACTAGCTGGTAATTAATATTGATATATATATATATATATATATAATCATGGCAAAACCAAGCGATCGACATGATCATCAGTATCGAACTCTGAAATGACATTACATATGTTTTACGTATGTATTGGCTTGCGGAATTGAAATACAACCACCACCAGGTAACGGAGATGGTCGGAGAATAAAAGGAAAGAATAAAAGGAAAGTAGTTATAATTTCATGATAATACTGTAGTATATCTTTCTTTCTTCGTTTCATATGTAGCTAGCTATATGGTTTTGCAGCAGCTGCAAACATAATGGTCTATCCCGTTCTTAAACGTGTCAAAGTAAATACACTCTTTGTAAGTTTGGAGGCATTATGATCAGTTTTTGAATATCTTTTTTGGCAGTCATTGATAATCGAGCCGGCCCATTAGGGTCGGACTTCGACCTCTCAACGGGTCGGGGCATTACAAATAAAATAACAAACTACCTACACATTACACTATGGACACCAAATTACGTGATCCAACATGACGTCACTAATTTTATTGTAGCTACACCATGGACACCAAATTACGTGATCCAACATGACGTCACTAATTTTATTGTAGCGTGTGTATGCTAAACGTCACCAGTTGAAGAATTATATACGCAATAACTAATACGAATTAATTAATTAAATAATAATTATTAAAAATACAATAAATGACGACGGAAAATCTAAAAGCTCCATTTGTGTTTTCAAGTTTCAACGCGTTTA
Source organism: Euphrasia confusa (assembly GCA_954870475.1). Taxonomy (NCBI): domain Eukaryota; kingdom Viridiplantae; phylum Streptophyta; class Magnoliopsida; order Lamiales; family Orobanchaceae; genus Euphrasia; species Euphrasia confusa. The sequence continues at coordinate 2,056,655 of OX940949.1, forward strand.
CTCGATTGAGTCGGTCGTCTCTCAGGAATACATTTTCAACAAAAATAATAAAAATACTCTATAATATTTTTATTATATTGGTAAAATAAATAAAATTATTTTTTTTTCTCAAAAATATATTTTCAACAAAAAACTAAAAAGAGATGACAACTTAAGGGCTTTAGAACGGTCCAATAACCTTTTAATTGTTCTTTTTTCTCACATAATACACTAAAACATCTATAAATTAACTTGATCTTTTTGAATTTAAAAAATACTTGATAAATTAATAATCTTTTTTAAATAATAAAATCTTTCAGTTTCAAGATTATTAATTTATATAGGTTTGATACTTGATAAATTAATAATCTTTTTTAAATAATAAAATCTTTCAGTTTCAAGATTATTAATTTATATAGGTTTGATGTAACTTAATAATTATTTTTGGTGAATATTTTCTTTATACATTAAGTTTATTTTCTAAGATGCGGGAGTACTGTTTAATTAATTACTTAAATGACCATTTGATCATTAGTTTAGTTTAAATCCACGTAATTAACAATTAGTTAGTTACCAAGCAAACTAACTAAACTAGTAACTACTGCCCGTGCGATGCACGGAACAAAACTATGTCTTTTTTAGCAAATTACAAATAAAATTTAATTTTTTTTTTTTACTTTTAGCGATTGCAAGATTGACACAAAGATTGACATTGATTTTAATTAGTGGCTAGAATTGACGACGTGAATTTTTGAATCAAATGGACTAAAAATCTGTTCTTTTAGACAAAATGAACTAAATTGCTCTGAATTGAAATAAACTGAAATTAATTTCAATAGAATTAAATTTTAAAATAATAAAATATTTCAATATTTATTGTAATTTAAATACTTTTATAAAAAAATGAATGTTTATGTAATAATAATAATAATAATAATAATAATAATAATAAAACTAAACTCAATTAGTTTGAATGAAGAAATATTTAAGAAAAAGGGTAGTTTGGTTTATTAATTTACATTTCAAATCTTATAAATTATACTTTCGAATTAAGGATAGTTTGTTTTTATTTTTCTTATTATTTAGGGTAATGTAAATTTTATAATTATAAAAAAGAGTAAAATAATTACTAAAATACCCCTGACAGTTATTAAATAACTACCCTCCCATGTTATAATAAAAAGAGTAATTTTGGAATAGTACTTATATTTATAATTAGGAAAAACTAATTCCTTGATTTATAAACAATTATTAAAAATTACATTTTTTAAAAAATTACCCTTGAATTAAACCTTACTGAATGAGTATAAACTGAATTGAACTGAAAATAATTTCAAAATAACAGATCCTAAGCGTCGTTCTTAAAGAAAAACTATCTTTTGAGCATATTTTTCGCCTAAGACTTTAGTTTTAATAAATTTATTTACAAATTGAGTCTCGTTACATAAATCGACCGTGTGATCGAAATATTAAAGTGTTTTTCAATAATATGTTTTAGCATTTACAGTAGTTATTGAATCATATAATTAATAAAAATAAATTATTGAATAATTATTTTGTTTGTTTTTATTTTTCTTCTCATTTCTTTTGTTAATGTACTTCTATTATATTTATGATAAATAAAAAAAACTGTCTTGAAATTGTTTTCCAAAAATAATTATCATGGTTTTCAATGATATTTTGTAATATTTTTGTAACATATAACCCCGTGTAAATTATAAACTGTGAATAGTTGTGTAGCTTATAAAATTAAATTGTTAATTATCATCGTTTTCATTTATCTTTTGTAAAATATAACCCGTGTAAATTATAAAATGTGAATGGTTGTATAGCTTATAAAATAAAATTGTTATATAACTTTTTTGTCTATTATTTCTCTTTTCAATATTTTTATTAATTTAATTTTTTATGATATTTATGATTAAAAAAATTCAAAGTGTTTTTCAAATATAATTATCATCGATTTCATTGATCTTTTTTGTAATATATAATCCAGTGCAAATTATAAAAATTGAATTGTGGTAAAGTTAATAAAACTAAATTATTGAGTAATTGTTTTATTTGAGTTTCAATTATATATTTTTTCAATTTTTTATTATTTAATTGATCATTAATATAAAGAAAATAAAATATTAATTGAGTATTTTTCAAAAATAATTATCATCGTTTTTATTAATCTCTTCTAACATATAACTTACGTAGTATAAAAGTTGAATTATTGTATAGCTAACAAAATTAGTGTTCAATAATTTATTTTATAATTAGAAAAAATGAGTTATTTAATTTTAAACAAATATTAAAAATTATCTTTTTCCCTAAACCACCCTTATTTGTATTACTGTACTTACTTTAATGATATTTATGATAAAAAAAAACTGTTTTGAAATTGTTTTCTAAAAATAAGTACAAATATTATCGTTTTTATTGATCTATTGTAACATTTAACCCGTGTAAATTATAAAATGTGAATGATTGTATAACTTAATTAAATTGTTGAATTATTTTTTTGTGTTAATTATCTCTGTTCTCAATTTTTATTATTATTTATTGGATCACTATGATAAAGAAAATACGTTAAATGTATTTTTTAAAAATAATTATCATTGTTTTCATTGATCTATTATAACATATATCACGTGTTAATTATAAAAGTTGCATTGTTGTATAACTAACAAAATTAATATTAACAATGATTTATTTTATTTCAAATATCTCATTTTAAATAGTAATGTTATATTAATTAATTTGTATGTATAATGATATAGATAATTTAAAAAAAGATGTCTTGATGTGTTTTCAATAATAATTTTGACGTTTTATTGACTATTAAAAATATATAGCATGTGCAAATAATAAATAGTGAATAATTATATAATTAATATAATTATTAATTTTAAATAATTGATTTGTTGTTTCAATTATCTTGTTAATATTAAGATTTTCATATCTAAATTGTTAATTAAGATGTTTTTGCTTGATTTGATTTAATTTAATTTTTTAAATTATATAAATTGAGTGCAATCTATTAATTGACTATTAATATGTGATTTGGAAAATTACTATAACATAATATCAATTATATATGGGAATGTGAATAATTTCTTATAATTAATTTATTGGACTTCTCTTTTCTCATCAGTAAATATTTATAATATTAATATATTTATTGTAAATTATTTATTTATTAATATTTTTTCAGAGTGAAATATATTTATGTTAAATTAGATTTTTTAACACGAATGGTTCCTTTTCTTTTATTTGAGTTAAATAAAAAAAAATTAAAAATAAACATAATTAAATTAATATAAATAGAAAATATATCATATTTATTGGTATACCATATATACCATATTAATTACAAAATAAGTAATTTTATTTAATGGTGATTGAATATATATATTATATATTATTATACAATTTATTATATAACCTTTTTTTTCTTAATTATAGTAGAAATAATAATAAAATTATGTTAATTATTAGTAACTAATGGTGATTGAAGTTATTTAAATAAACACTTAATATCAGTAACTATTTAATATCAGTGATTTTAATAATTAAAAAATATAATATTATACATCAATTATCATTATATGCAAATTTAAATAATAAAAATAAAATTTGAAACGTAGTAAAAAAATTTGATTTGTTTATTCATTTACAGTGATAAAAAAAAAACATTATGTATACAAATCCTCTTCTTCCATCTTCACATCTTCATCTCCAACTCTCAAAATTCTAATTTATTCAAAAATGATAAAAATAAGTAAAAATCTAAATTTATTCAGAAAAAAAAAAAAAGTAAATTCTCACAAATATATGATGATTTAACATTTATTGATTAAATCAGGAAAAAAGATTAAATCATATTTATAAACAATGGATGATGATTTAATTATTAATCTACATAACAACCAAATATTAAACCATAAATCATATTAAAAGATGAATCCAAGTAAAAATATAATAAACCCTTACATGTATCCTGAAAATAAAAACAAATTATTTATAATTTAGTAGATAACACTAAGTAATACCAAAAGATGAATTGAAATAAAAATATAAAAATAAATAAATACTTATGTGTAATGAAAAACAAATTAAGAATAATTTAGTAAAATTGTTTAACAAATAAAGATTAAACAGTAACATAAATCAATGAACACTTACGTATGAATCTGCAAAAAGAAAAATTAAATAATAAAAATACAAATAATAAAAGATAATTTAATTATTAATCAAAATAAAAATAAATACAAAAAATAAATAATTACCTTTTGTCCTGAAAAAAAATCATTGAAACAATATTTATATAACAAATAAAAAAACATAACTCATGAATCCATATAAAGAGATAAAGAGAAATAAAGAAAATTAAATTATACATTTACAAATTTATCGAAAAAAAAAGTTTTTCGAAAAATAACAACCCAAACACCCCTAACCAAACTTGATGATAATTGTGATATATATAGAGATGGAGAGTACACCGTCAAATTTGAATTTGAAATTTGAATAATGATTATAATGATAGAATTTATGTAAGGATAGAAGAATAATTACGTCAAATAATTTTGGAAAAGATAAAAAATTATGGAAAAGATAAATTATTTATTGTTTAATAACAAAGAGATTTGGTAAATCATATTATTTCAAAAATTTCCAAGTTTATTAGAAGTATTAATCATTAATAGTAGAATAATAAATATAATTAATATAAGTTTTATTAAATCATTTACTAATATTTTTTTAATTTAATGCGTAAAATTTAAATTTACTTTTTCATTCCATTCTAATTCATTTAATTTAAATCGAAAAACAATTTACTACTATTATTATTATTATTATTATTCAAAATGTATTAATAGAATTCTATTAGTATTAGACTTTAATGATTAATTATTATGAATATATATTTAAAATATTATTATTTGATCTGGATCATTATTAATATTCTAGTTAAATTGGAAAATTATTGACATAAAATCAACATTATTCAAATTGGAGAATTGTAAAAAATAAAATTAGAGAATTGTTAAGAAATAAAATTTTCAAACAGATTGAAATCGATTACTTAATATAATTGTTTTAACATTAAAATTAATATCATAATAATTAAAAAAAATCATTCGAATTTATACATACATATATATATATATATATATATATATATATATATATATATATATATATTGAAACAATTGAATACTATCACACGAATATAAGCTTAAATTAAAAATTTATAATTTGATTGGAATTTGAATTACTATACATAATATAATAATATTTATAGTTGTATTTTGAAAATTAAAAATTACCATATTTATATTATTTATCATATGGAATGGTAAGATTAGAAGTAAATAAATTAAGCAAATTAATGAGACACAATTTTAAGAAGACTAAAAACCATTTAAGGAAGACTGAAAATTATTATTATGTAATTTATATAATTATTTGTTAATTAAAATTGATTTATAAAATTATTATTATGTAATTTATATAATTATTTGTTAATTAAAATTGATTTATAAAAGCCACGTAGTGTGAACATGTATAGATGTTCTCCTAATTATTACATTAAATTAATTTCAATTCCTTAATTTACTCTAAATCTTTACATTCCATATAAAAAATTATATTTATGGTATTTCTATTGATTAAACATGATTAATATATTTATTTATAGCTATTACTCCCTTCATTCACTAATAATAGTCACGTTGACTTTTTTCGACTGTCAATTACATATGATAAATAATATACAAAAATTATGAAAAAAATATTAAAATAAAATTTAACTATTAAATTTTATTTTAGTATTTTTTTCATAATTTTTGTATATTATTTATCATATGTAATTGACAGTCGAAAAAACTAACCCTGGAGGGAGTATTATATATATAATAATATAATATTAATATATAAACGATAATATTTATTTATGATTATCATTAAAAGATTTTCAAAAAACTCTATAAACTCGGAGGTTTAAAAACTCGTAGATTATCAATTTATTATCCAAATGCAAATTTAAGAAAATAAAATAATAAAAAATGAACATACAAAAGAAAAAAAACAGAAAATTTAATAAGAAAACAACATATTGAATTTATGTAACAATAAAAAGTAGAATAATTAAACTAATCTTTAAGCCTGCAAAAACCAAAAATGTAAACAACATACCCGAACAATCTAAAAAAACATATTTAAAAAACAATATAAAACAAAACAAAAATGAAAAAGAAAAACCCAAAAATAAAAAATCTACAAAGAGATATTAAAATTAAGAATAAAAACTAAGTACTGTATAAGAATTAAAATCCAGTACCCTAAAAATCTACAAAAGAGATATTAAAATTAAGAATAAAAACTACTGTATAAGAATTAAAATTCAGTGCCCAACATTGTATCAGTACCGTACCTCATGATCACGCCGCACCATGTCAGTAGCCACTCACCATAATACCTGCCATCTGCAAATGTGATGGTCAGAAACATGTTGATGGATAATACTTGAAGATTAGGAAATATAAGAATTTTGCAATAACATTCTTCTAATGTCAACTTTAGATAACATAAGTTATGTGCAACTGAGCGGAAATAAGGTCATAGAATCTCAAGCACAAACAAAGGGACAGTTGCAACATACTAACCTTGAATTTGAAGCAGGTTTCTAGCACGGGAAAATGAATGACCTGCAAAAGAAATATAAATAGGAAAAAAGAATAAGTTTTATCAAACAAAAAACTCATGCTTAATGTACTAAACAATACAAAAAATCTGAATACTTAAACTAATCTTGGACTGCAAAACAAAAAAAGTGAAGAGACATTACATGAATATTAGGAAAAAAATACAAAAATGTTTAGATTAAGAATAAATTTAATTTAACAAAGAAAGCGCAAAAATATAATGCAATAATGAGCTATAAACTTACAACGATATATACCTGCAAAACAAAAAATAAATAATTTCATACAAAAATTTGAATGAGAAAAATCAAAATAAAACAAAAATAAAACACTAAATAAAAAATAATATAAAGCGGAAGAACAAAACATTAATATACAAATTTAAAACAAAAATCAAAAGACAAAATCAATAATCATACATAGTTAACTTACGTGATTGCTGCAAAATAAATAATAGTATAAGACATAGTAACTCAATCTTAATAAGAAAATCCTAAAACTGAACAAATAAGAAAAAGAAAAAAGAAAAAAGTTCCGTGGACATTGTTGAAGAGGGGAAGAAATCTATGCGAATGAATTGTTGGAATGACTCGTAAAATTATTTTGGTTATTTAAATAGAAAAGAATATTTTTAGGACAAAATTATAATAACAATAATAATAAAGATTTGAATATCAACTTAGAAATTGTCATATTTAAGATATTTAGTCAATAATATAATTAGTATTATTTAAGGAACGAATAAATCTTGAACCATTTCCAAAAAAAAAAAAAGACTTTGATTTTTTTAAATCATATAATAGTAATACGGAATCTTAAGAAACAATATACTTCCTTTATAATTTCTATATATATGCATAGAAAATTGAAATATTAAAAATTAAAATGAAAATAATAAAGAGTATATATTTAATGTTCCATTAAGAGTCCTAATTAATTTATTAGTATCGTAAGAAATCCCGGAAAATGAACCGATTGGAAGGAAATAAATAAATCGAAATTAATGAGTCACTATTTTAAGAAGGCTGAAAATGATTATTATATATGCAAATTATATAATTATTTGTTAATTAAAATTGATTCATGGAAGGAAATAAATAAACCAAATTAATGAGTCACTATTTTAAGAAGGTTGAAAATGATTATTATGTAAATTATATAATTATTTGTTAATTAAAATTGATTTATAAATGCCACGTAGTGTGAACATGCTCATTTTTTTCAGCAATTCTATTGGTACACCTGGATGAAAAAAGCCTGGATTTATATATTGATAGATAAATATACAAACATATGATCATAATACACTACTTTGGCTTTAGTTTCTTTTGAAGCTTTTTAAGCTTCGGCCGGTTAATTTGTCGTTAACCATGTTTTTTCTCCTTTTCATAAAAATCATTATTCTATGGATCGAGTATTTACTAATTTTATATGAACACACTTTTTAGGATTTGGGTGTTTTGTAATAGGGACCAAAAGAAAACACATAAACTTCCTAGAGCTAGAGGGATTAATCGGAGACTAGGCGAGGATTAATCGTTTTACGTTTTTATATTTAATTAATTAATACTAGTACCACTGCCCGTGCGATGCACGTGATTTATTTGTTTGAAATAATTTAAAATTTTATTTAATCTACAACGTATCTCACAAAAAAAATATTAATAGACTAAGAAATTTTTATTAATAATCGAACTTTTGTTTTAAATAATTTAAAATTTTATTTAATCTACAACGTATCTCACAAAAAAAATTATTAATAGACTAAGAATTTTTTATTTAATAATCGAACTCTCACTTAATTCGTATTAATCTCATTATTAATTAACCGTTATCTCAATTATGAAATTTTTATTATATTTAAAGATTACGCTTGTTTGATGTAATTTATAGTATGTAAACTTCTTGGGCATAACCGAGTGGTAAAGTATGTGGTGATGTTGGTGTAATTCTTCAGTAGAGTTCGAATCTCGGATATGACAAATTTTCATTTAAATATTATAAAGACATATTCGCTCTCTTTCACATTTTACTCGAGCACATCCCTAAATTTACATCATATCCGATTGAGGAGTGTCTGATCTGGTGGGAGAGGAATTTCTCGTCTCTGCAATTCTCGAGTGTCAAACGCATCAGCATATATTTAAAACCGGTGGAGAAAAAATAAAAATTAATTGAAAATAAAAAAAAAAAAAATTATAAAGTTAGAAAATAAATAAAATTTGAATTTACTTTGTGAACATTAAGGGGATGAGATGACACAAATGAAATTATATTAATATAACGTACTTTAATCTGCAAAACAAATTTTACAAAACTGAATTAGGGATAAATTAAAAATTTTAAAAAAATCTAGTCAAACATAATTAATATCTCGATAATTTAATTCTGAAATCTGCGAAAAAAAATTATAATTAATAAATAAAATTAAAAAAATCGAGAAAAATAAATGAATGAATAGAAGTATACGTGGTCCAATAACCTTTTATATCTACTAGAGTCCAGAAAATTCATCCAAACCTTTTCGCACGATTAATCAAGTCGTAGAAGAATAGGCGAAGCAAATTAAGCTTGTTTCTTGAGGCATAACATTATTATTAGTAATTATTTCTACTATCTTTTGTTGTTTATTTGTTCTATTATTTTGGTGGATGATCATATTTTAAAGTAAGTGTTAAAAAATGTTATTCTTTTTAATTTGTTGTCAATATGCACCAGGTAGTATATATCACTTTCACAAATCAGATGCAATTCATACACGAAGCAAAACTCATTTTCTAGGCAAACGGGGATGAGAGCAAGTTCTTCACCTGGGAGGTGGAAAAGATGGAGGAGTTCGTGAGTGAATGTCATGGGGAGATATTGGGATGAAGGATGTGGCGGAGACATGTATTAAAGAGGGCAATTTAGATATTCTACAGTTTTATAATAATAATATAAAAAAAAGAAAAAAAAAAGAGGGTGTGTAAAGTGTAAATATAAATGCAAATAAGATTTTATTGATGATTAATTGGTAATGAAAACAACAACATAGTGATCGATCATATATATAAATACTCCACTGTATAATATATATAGAGGATCGTTGAAACTAGTAAAAGATGATCGATATGATTGAGAAACTGATCGATCTAGCAATATAATGGATGTAGCTAGGCGGTGCAGCAAGCGCAAACAGCATCTCTGCCCGAATTCTCGCTGCATATAGCAAATTTTTTTAACCTGGGAGTGGGACAGGAAGAATAGCAATCACCATTACTTGAGCATTTAATTGTTGATAGGTGAAAGTGGTTACAACCAGCCTGGGCAACTCCAATGTGTACTGCACATGATACAATTAATTAATTCACACAAAATAATTAATTAATACTAATAGTAATTATATTAATTGTAGTTACGGTTTTACCAAAATTAATAAGACTGATTAATTTGTACCTGAGAAAAAAGTTGTTGCAATGACGAAAACTAAAGCGATGGATACTACTTTGGAGTTGGCCATTTCAATGAGCTAGAGATCGATCTTCTTCTAATTGTTTGTGTGAGAGAATTTACTCGAATAAATATATATATTGTGTGTTGGTGTTTTAGAGATATATCGAGCGATGTCCTTTTATAACTAAAATAACTTACGTAGTGTACGATGGTAACGAATTAAAATATTGACAGCAAATTTCAACCATATATATATATATATTACAATATTACATGCTTTGTTGATATATGTACATGTAGTGGAGTATTTTTTTGTCAAACATAAAACACGAAAATTTGACAAATTACTATCTAAGTATCTATTATGTGACTATGTGATGTCCATTTAATTACAGTAGTTTTTTAAATTTGTACAAATTAATTTTGATTATACATATCCATTTCAATATTATCTCAGAAAGCGTACGTTAAGGATTTTCCGTATTTTTTAACAATAGTATATTGCTAAAAAAGATAAAATTAATTTTTATTTTTGTTTTAGGATGTGAAAATAAATGTAGAATAATTTAAAAAAAAAAAGTAAAAATAGATGTGAGACGAGCAGAACCCTCAAATGCTTCTAATGGGCTTATTGTTCAATTATATAACTTAATATTTTTATTGGGCTTTCACACGGTCCATTACTTAAGGCCCAATGAATGAGAGAATCTGGCAACAGAAGACACAACGTATATATGGCCCAATAACCTTTTGATGGTTCCTTATTAATAAGTGGCTAAGACTATCTCCAGTCGTAAGTTTAAATTTTGGGTGATGAATAGACACGTGTGTGCCAACTCATTTTTCTTTAACTTCTACCTAAAAAAACTTTTAACCCATCCAACAATTCTACCCAAAAATAAATTTTATAGGTCCCACCACTTACTTATTTTATATTTTATATTTATTATTATATTTAAATAATAATAATAATAATAATAAATGTAAAAAAAAATGATTTTTGGATGAAATAAAATAAATATTTAATCATTTCAAAATTCTTATTTATAATTAATTTTTATATAAATATAAAATAAATCCGTTAACTTAAAATTTTAACTATTTCAAAAATTTTAATTTTAATTAATTTTTATATAAAATAAATTCGCTTACTGTTAAAATTTTAACTATTTCAAAAATTTTAATTTTAATTAATTTTTATATAAAAAAAACTATTTTTTAATTAATTTTTATATAAAATAAAAATACAAATAATTTAACGTTAAAATTTTAATTATTTCAAAAATTTTAATTTTAATTAATTTTTGTATAAAATAAAAATACAAATAATCCGATTTAAAATTTTAATTAGTTCAAAATTTTTATTTTTTATTAATTTTTATATAAAATACAAAATAACGTTAAAATATAAAATAATTATTTAACGCTGAAATAATAATAATAATAATAATAATAATAAAATAATATTATTTTTTATCTCTACACGGGTAGAAGTTCTTCTATACAGAACTTTTAGGAGCTTCTAATCTTAACACGTCAGCGTAGCTCTAATAATTTTTACTTCGTTTTTGAGTTAGAGGTAGAAGTACAGATAAACTTCTACTTCACCATTGAAGATGCTTTAAATGCAATATTTTGGTGAAGAATTTATTTATACATTAAATTTATTTGGGGGAGGCGCAATGGGTGCCAGGGTTCATTATATGCTAACTCATATGTACTACCCTAGCTAACACCATAACACAAAGACATATATCTTAAATGTTTTGTGATATAATAGTAAAAGTAATATAAACCGTTCTTTTTTAAAAGATAAATATACCCCTACTTTCCACAATAAAAAATAATAAAATAAAGGGAACGGAAGATTGCGTCTTCTTCTCGTTTTTTGCGTATATTCTCGGCGTCTTCTTCTTGTTTTTTGCGTATATTCTCGATTGATACAGGCGTCGTTTTAATCATGTAGAAAAACTTCTTGTTTTTTGTGTAAAATTTCTCGTTTTCTGTGTATATTCTCGATTGATACATGAAACATGTAGAAAAACATCAAGCTGAGAGAACATTCGATTTAATTAATTAATTAATTAATTAATTAAATGGCCATTTGATTTAGTTTAGTTTAAATCCACTGAATAATTTTTTAGATCACTATTTTTTTTTTTTTGAATGATTATATTTATATTGTACAGTGAAGAATACAAACACATATTTTTTATACTTTACAAAACAAATGTCTCTAATATTATTTGTCTTGCATATATACTCTGTATTTATTAATTCATCTCAGATGTCGATCGAAATTTAATTAACAAAAAGTTGTTGTCGAATCGAAGAACATTGTATGTCATTCAAACACACACCCAATATATATAAGATCATATATACATAATAATACTTTGGCTTTGGTCTTTTGAAGCTTTTTAAGCTTCGGTGAATTTGTCGTTAACCATGTTTTTCCTCCTTTTAATAAAAATCATTATTCCATAAATGAACACACTTTTTAGGATTTGGGTGTTTTGTAACAGGGACCAAATGAAAACACAGAAAGTTCCAATGTCAGTTTCAAAGTTATATTCATTTTTGATATTAGCTTGTACTATATACATATTGATTTTTCTAGACCCAATTGATTTCTCTATATATATGTATGTGTATTTTTTATATAAAAAAACAAATTTGGTGTCTTTGTAGAAATGGAGTGAGTGAATGCGGTTTCACGGCGTTCAGCAAAAACGGAGACGAGACCGAAATTATCGAGTGACTTTTTCATCTCAAGGAAATGTATTTTTTTCTTTCTGATTGAAATGAATTGAAAGAAACCTATATATCGATTTATTTTTGCATTTTTTTTTCAATCTACGAGCTGCGTACATAATTCATCGAGCTCTCATGCTTATTTACAGCTAACTTAACCGTTATCACTACGTTTAGAGCTCGATCGATAATTCTGTATTATTTAACTAGACATTTTCCATACAAATAAACAAAAAAGAAAAATAAGAAATTAAAGAAAACTCTCACACACGATGTACTACGTACTTTAATTACTTTGCCCTATTATTGGTTTTTTCTGTTTTATTTTGTGCCCCTTTAATATATTTTATTTTATTATATATATATATATATATATATGGGGTGGCCACCCCTTCTTCTCTCCGCCTTGTTCTTCTTAAGTCTGCCATTGTAATCATCAGTTTATTTCTGTACACACTGCAGTATACATACATATATATATGAGTGATAGGTACTAAAGCAAAGAGAGAGATTTGTTTTATATGGTTTCTGATTATTGCATGCTGGTTCTTTCTTCAAACTCATTTCTTCATCATAACCTACATCTATACCATTTCACTATCGTCATCATTTCCATCTTTCTCTTCATATTTAATTATTACATCATCAAATTAAATAATTAATAAATAAAAGCTTTATATCATAAATTTATTGGTTTGATCAATTGAAGTGTCTAGCTACCTTCAATTCTATATACAAATATCAATTAGGGTTTGTGTGTGTGTGAAGTCCCAACAGCTAGTCATAATGTTTCCTGCAGTGATCTCCGATTCAAACCATCTCTCCGAAAGTCAAATGCCTTCTTCCATTAGCCCTAGGCTTCGAGATTTCGTCGCACTCAACTCGATTCTCATCAGTAATAATCAGCCTCAACTGCACCCTCAAAAGTCCAAGAAGAAAAGAAACCTCCCGGGAAATCCAGGTATATATGCAACACAATTAATCGATCTATTCATCAAATTTTGAAAAAAAAAAAAATCGCGAAAAGTTGGTTAATATTATCGATCGAATGGATTTTATCGACACTTACTATACAGATCCGGATGCGGAAGTGATTGCATTGTCGCCAAAGACCCTTTTAGCGACAAACAGGTTCGTTTGCGAGATTTGCAACAAGGGTTTTCAGAGAGACCAGAACCTCCAGCTCCATCGAAGAGGCCACAACCTTCCGTGGAAGCTGAAGCAAAGGAGCAGCAAAGAGATGAAGAAGAGAGCATACGTGTGCCCGGAGGCCTCGTGCCTCCACCACCACCCGTCGAGGGCTCTCGGCGATCTCACCGGGATCAAAAAGCACTACTGCAGGAAGCACGGGGAGAAAAAATGGAAGTGCGATAAATGCTCCAAGATTTACGCTGTGCAGTCCGACTGGAAGGCTCACGGTAAGACGTGTGGGACGAGGGAGTATCGATGCGACTGCGGAACCCTTTTTTCGAGGTAGTTATAACTAATTATTATTAATTTTTTGAAAATTAATAGTAATAATAATTAATAATGAATGTATATCGTTCAAATTTAAGGTTTGAAAAATTGGTTTGGGTAATCATGCGAATCCCTTCTTAGATTTTGAATTGATGGGGGGCCCTATTTACTGTGGGGGTACACTACACACTGTAATATTTCAGTAAGTAATTATATGAGTTTGCACATGCAAAAACACAGACATGCAACAATGTTTGTCTGTGTGTGTGTGTGTTTTCCTGTAATCAGTTTTGTAATCAATCGGTCGTACGTATTTTCTGTGCTGGTTTTTGGGCATGCAAATACGTTGCTTTCATCTCTCTCTCACATACACGTAGGGGTTGGTGCTGAAAATTTATTACCAACATTTAGTGTACAAAATAATTATGTGTTGATCAATTGTTGTTATTTGGTAACTGCAGGAAGGATAGCTTCATCACCCACAGAGCGTTTTGCGACGCATTAGCCGAAGAAAGCGCTCGTCTTTCCGCCACAAGCTCTAATTTCCTCGCGCAGAACCCGAACGACGCCGCCGGTTTTCATTTCAACCACCAACCTCCTCCGCCACTGCCGCCTCTCCACCTCCCTTTCTCCGGCCAAAACCCTAACCCTCTCGTTTTCGACAATGGCCACGATATGATCAAGCACGAACCCCTCCATTACCAGCAGGACCATATGATCATGTCGTCCAACATGATGATGCCGCCTCTCTCGGCCACCACGCTCCTCCAGAGGGCGGCGGCCGTGGCGGGGAGCTCCGGCGTGGGGTCCACCATGGCCCACCTGGACATGCACGTGGGATCCGCGTGGAGGGATTATGGTAAGAACATCCATGATCGTGATGACGATATAAGGTTCACAAGGGATTTTCTGGGGCTGACTGGGGACCAGGGTAGTGGAGTGGGAGATCAGATGCTAACGTTCACCGGTGGTGTGAAGTTCCAAGGGTACGATGGTAATTATGGATTTACCGGTGATCAGACATGCGAAGGTTGGGGCAACTGCTGATCGAATTTGACAACGTTCCAAGTTTTTATTATTTATTTATTTATTATTTAGTAGTGTAATAAAATTGAAATAAGATTAAATATTTATTGAATTGCTCTCTAAATTTGTGAAATGAAGAATGAACATTAATGGAATATAGCTATTCAATGACAGTGGTGTAACACAGAACAGGTCAAATGTATTCCGAGAATACAGTATGTTGAAGTTGTGGAGACCACCACTGTCAATTTCCAAATATACCCTTCTTTGATAAGATAAGATTACTTTTGCAGATGAAACTAGCTACAAGTAAGGATCATCTGTACTAAACCCTTCATTTGAACAAACAATGTGAGACAAACACCATAATCCAAAGACCAAGACATGAAATTCAAACTTCAAACTTGACTTAAAACTCATTTCGAGGAAAAAAAATTCAAAGTTATGGTGTGATTTTCGTAAAAACACAAAGTAGATGGGCCAAAAATTAAAAGTAAAACATGTTTGGAAGCGTGATCGGAAAGTTGGTGAACTGTGTTTTTATGCTGCACGGCTTAGTGTTGTTGTTGTTGGTGGTCCGGGAATCAGTGTGTGGTACTAACTGTTAAAGAACCCCAAAGAAACAAATAACAATACATATTAAGTAAATAAAAAATGAGAATGAGAAAGAGAAAAATGTCAACGGTTTTATATGCAAAACACTACACTCAGAAATCCCAAAGGGGCAAAAAAAATAATTATATCTTTCAAAAGGGTACCTGCCTGTAATTTTTCAAAAAATGTTTTTCAAAATTTGAAAGAAACCCAAGGGTATTTCTGTAACTGAGAAATTATCAAGAACTGAAGCTCATGTCACAACTCACATGCAGCTGTGGCCAAAGAAACCATAAAGAATCACATTCTGGGCAAAGGATAAGGACAGTAGCTTTAAGAGGTATATTCATGGGTCCGAAAAGACGATGATTTAAGCGAAAATCCAGAGGCATGAGCGCTTTAAAGGAGGTGCCCGAATATTCAACAAAGACGGAAACCTTAAGCATATGGACCAAAGAATATAACAAGAAAAGAAGAATACTACTAAGCCCACTTTGGTATATCCTAAACTTTTAGAAAGTAAACACGTACGTAATAATAGTAATTTGCAGATTAAGGTACCAAGACATACCATTTGCCTCTGCGGAGAAGAAAAAGAAACCTTCTTTCAACCTCGCTCTCGAGCACAACCAGACAAACCAAAAGCTTCTACTCTCTCTTCAAAAGACTTTCCATGTGTCATAAGGGAATCTCATCTCTCTCCACAGACCTATGTACCTTTTATTTCTTTTTTTCTTCTAAAGCAAAATTATTACCAAACCTTTCTTTCCAATGCTTTTTTTCTTCCTTTCTCTTTTTCCACCTTCCAACTGCAAATCCCCATGCAAGAAATACAGTAGTACATCACTCCAGTCCACAAAACCCTTGAGTGTCACCAAGGAAATGAATAAAGACCAACGCAAATTTTATTAGATCTTGTACTCATATTCGGCTCCACTTAGAAGAAAAGGATTGCTTCGAGAGAAATTGTATATTTTCTCTTAGCTTTTAGGATTTCGTTAGAAAAATGAGTTATGGGGTTTAACAATTCGAAAGATAAGGTTGGTTCTTTTTTAATTATGTAAACCTCAAGGGTAGTAATTTAACCTATATAGAATGAACAGTCGCTCTCAACAAGATAACACTACTCCCCAAAATATATGTATGCATGTGTGTGTGTGCGCGCATGCGAAATTTAAAAACTAATAGATCATTAGTTGCAATCTCACATACAATTGTTAGATTACATTATAAGCTGAGAATGTAAGAACGCGCACTTGTCAACCTGCAATTTCACAATAATTAACAAAACATATGGGAACAAGTAACATCCCTTCTTTGTCAAAGATTAAATTAAAGTATGGGATCAAAGTTGAAATCAATCCAGTTTACTAATGCCACGCCTTTTTGTTTTCAAATCCATATAGAGACAGGCATCACAATTTTTGGGAAATAAACTGCAGGATGTACAGGTTGTCTACTCTCTCGAAATTAATGACGTTCAATGACTATTGATAAAACTTTTTAATCTGTCTTTTAAAAAATATATATAATTTCATTACTTAAAAGTTTACAGGAATGTCATTTGCTAGGCATCAAATGCTTCAAAAAATAAAGTGAGGAGCAAAAGAAAGGACATTGCATGTGTGAAGTAAATGTAAATGATTATATATACTGTTTGTTATATAGTACAAATCAGTGTCATGCTTAAATACTTTGTGCAGTGCTGTATAAGTGTCGCGCAATGACTTACATGAACAAATTGAAACCAAGAAAGAAAACCCTTCAATTTGATGTGATTTGCAAGCGAAGATTTTAATTAGTCAGTGATTCCTATTCCCTTGATGGTTTGGACCCGTCAAGATTGGTACCCAAGTACTGGGCCAGCACATTATTGAATGCCTGTGTAGCAACAAAGAACCCTTGTAAGAAACTTTTATGGTGATGCCACTGATGGCAGTGTATATCAACCTTTTTTTTTTTTTGCTGTGAGGTTTGGCACAATTAATAAGATGAGAGACAGTTCAGAATTCATCAATTGATTAGGTACCGAGGAGTGTGGGTTTGGGAGTAGAAATTGGAGTATTGGACAATAAGATACCTGGCGTGCAAATGACTCCTTTCCATTCAAAAGATTATCCATGGCGGAGAACTGGTTATCGAACACGCTATAAAATTTCTGGTAAAATTGACCCCTGACAAAATTAATCAAAAAAAGGAAAACAAAAGATTAAGGCCTGATAAAATATCCAGGTCTACATGAACAAAAAGAGCCACCATAAAAGCAAAACTAATAGGCACCGGTCAACTTCAGCAGTAACTTGATCCATCTGCTCAAATTTTCTGGTGAGGACTTCTGCACCCACGGGTGAGAGAGCATGCATTATAAGAGCCTCCAACGACCTTGGAAAATTATGCTGAAAAATACAGTCAGTGATTATATAAGGGAAAGATGGGGGCACAGAAAACAGACAAACCAGTCCTAATCTGCAAAACACAATGTTCAAAGTTGGGCAGCATTATTTCGGAAGAAAAAACAACAGGTTAAGCACCACACACGAAAAAGCAGCCTACACAAATACCTCTCATAAATACAGCAGGATCTGAACAAGAAAACAAAAAATGTTTCTGGGCCTAAAAGTAAGAATAACAAATACAGAACAGAAGAAACAAAAGAGCAAACCCCTATAATTTTGTCTGACGTTCGGTCCAACATTCCAGAAAGCTGAAGATTTTAATTGAATCAGGTGAAAACGGTTTAATCTCATTAATAGATAATAAGAGCCTAGCCAACAGAAAAAATAATCTTGATCATTGTTTGTGAAGCTATTAGGTAAATCATCACCAGTTCCCATGACTCGTCCAATATCAGGATCTAATATAACCAGTACAAAAAATAAAATTTCAGGAAGCCAACTAAGAATCCTTTTTCAATAGTTAACCCATGTATTCCAATTCCTAGGGATTTGCACTTCACATTCACTCTAAAACAATAAACGTGTCTCCATTTGGAACAAAATAAGCTGTTAACATAGCTAAGTGTTTAGATTGTAGAAGAATGTGGGAAACAAAAAAAGAAACAAGACAAATATAATCAAGTTCAAGTAAATCACATATAGCAAAGTATATTTATTTCATTTTTCATTTTTGGTACATCTGTCATAGAAAAGGAGAACCTATATTTGAAAGGGAACGTGAACTTACTGCTATAGTGAGAAAGACGCTCCGAAAGGCAGACGGCTCAAGATTCCAAACAATATTGGAAATTGGATCATCTTCCAAGTTAAATATATTTGTTTTAATTATTTTTCCGACTTCATCTTCCTCGCCCGAGCCGCTAACAGATTGATCAACTGAAATATTGCTAATAGATTGGTTCTGGTTGATATGGTTATGGACTAATGAAAGAAGATCATGGAGAGATTTAAGAGTGTGTGGTTCCAGATTGTGCAATGAATAATCTTGCTCGTTTTCATTTACAAAAGATGTCCCTTGGTTCAGTTCTGAAACTTGGTTGCACTGACCTGACATGTTCACATTGTGTTCCCAAAACAAACTACCATTATGAATAAGGTCAATAAAACTCAACATGAAATGAAAGGGATCTATCCAATTGAAAGGAATGAGAAGAATTATAATCACGGCCTTCATTACCATTACTAGACTGACCACTTGCAGTGACCTCCTTTTTATCCACAGTTTGTGAAGGCTTACGAAGCATTCGATCCTATCCTGGTCACAGGGCAAGTTAGAGTGCTTTTCACAAACCTAATTGATTGCACCAGAAAGGTACAAATAATTGAAATTTGAGCAAAAAAATAGATGTGGTGCTATTGGAAAATGGCATAGAACATAACGTTTGGGTCCTTTATGGATGGCTAAAATTTGATGTCTGAAGTTTTGATATCATGTTGAGATACTGATTTTTTCAGAAATTCTAATTAAGCACATAAAAATCTATGAGATTCGACAGCTGAGAACCATGATAGATGTTTAATTGATGACCATGGTGTTAAACTTCTAATGACAAGGTGATGCATCTCACTAGATCCAAAGGAAAGAGTGTCAATATAAATATATCAAAAGAATTTTCTCAATCAAGTGGACATCACGTTGACCTAGAAACACATTAACAATATATTGCTACCAGTTCCATAAAATGATTTTTTTTTGTTAATATTCACCATGCCAATTTTTTATTTTTTGCTGCACCGACATTTCAAACAAAGCATATCTGACTCATCAAGTGTAATGCTCTTAACAAGTTTGTACGGTCAGATGTGTGCCTTTCACCACGTAAACATTCACACATTTTAATGTGTTTCACCACAGAAACACATTAACAATATATTGCTACCAGTTCCATAAAATGATTTTTTTTTGTTAATATTCACCATGCCAATTTTTTATTTTTTGCTGCACCGACATTTCAAACAAAGCATATCTGACTTATCAAGTGTAATGCTCTTAACAAGTTTGTACGGTCAGATGTGTGCCTTTCACCACATAAACATTCACACATTTTATAAAGTATTTTACGAAATACTTTCTGTTTTATAAAATCACAATGATATTTCTGTTTGCACAAATCTGGTCAACCTCCAAAAATAGTCCACAGATATTTTCTAAATATTTAATACTAGATGATAAACATGTTACATAAATGGTTGCTTACCATTTCCTTGTCAGTCAACCTTGGAGTTTATATTGAACGGCAAACAAGGGGAGCAGGAAAAAAGGTTAGCGTGCTCCTGAATTGACGAAAGCCTAACCAAGGAACTATGGTGAATAGTTAGAACATACCTTTTCAATATTCTACGTAAATAGTATGCATCCATGTGTTCTGACATGCTAGACATCATGTCAGACTGCCACCAGAAATTAACAGCTATAGTCAAATCTTCACTGTCCACTTGGTGGAACCTGGAAACGTATTAGAACATACGGGGCTACCAAAAATTCAAGATATCTATAAATGATCTGTTGACCACCCATTGTGTCACATAACTAATAACTGAATATGTGCATTACATGGTACTCCATACACGACCCACGGTCTATAGAAACTGTTTCAAGCAGTTAGCTAGCGGTAGTTAATGTAAAGTGCTAACAAATTACGGTGTTCCAACTAAATTCAGCTTCCGAAACCATCTGTTCCCTCTTCACATATAAACATAATGGTGTGTAGATACGGATGACAGAAAAGGAAAATCTTGATAGCGTGGTTATTTCTACATTCAGCATTACTGGTTAGCATTGAGTTCAAGAATTTTAGTCAGTGAAGTTATTCTTTATTAATCAATTTTTAACTTTCGTGTTAAATTATAAATTATATACTCTAGTTAATTTTACTTTGAAATTAAAGTAACAAACTATACTAATTTCCCAGTTTTAAAATGAACAAAATTATATTAGTACATCTATTTTAATTTAACATTCTCGTCTCCATTTGCAAAATTATTACTAGTACAAACTCAATAAAATTAAAGTTGTAATAGAATTTGCTCAGTTCAAGTTTCATCAAAAAGGCACAAGTAACCTTACCATCCTTCAGGAATAAAAACAGCATCGCCCGCGTGAAGTATAACCTTTTGGGAGTACGCATTCATTGCCTTTGCCCGCGGATAGAGACTTAAATTGGTGTTTTCTAATGGAATAGCGCTGGCAAAGAGACAAAATTCAATGACCATTGAATTGCATTTGATAAAAAATGGAAGTACGATTGTTGCTCCACTATAAAGGTTAATAGATAAACAGTGAATACCTGTGGTTCGATGCTTCTCCGTATAAGGGCAATGGATATAAGAAGGGACAAGCCGAAGGAGGCCATAAAACAACTGATAAACAAATGATTTTAGTATAAAGGGTCACACATACACATATCGTAGAGTCAGAAAATAACTAATGTTTTTAGGTTCTGCTGAAGAATTATATAATTCCAGAAAGGACATAGTTGGTATTTCTTCCTACTCAGTGGCAGTAAGGTGTCGAAGAAAACAATAGTTTCTGATGATATACAAGTGACACTTCAATAAACAATACATTTACAAGCATTGACCTTGAGGATTAATAAAAGATTTCAAACCCAGACTAATTATTTTTTGAAACAGACACAAGAGAAAGAGGCGAGATAAGTTATATGGATCCATGGAGGAGACCATCAAGCAGAATCTTCAACCTAATTCAAACCAATATAATTTTCTCTAATTCTAATCTAAGCTAGTACAACATGTTATATTAATATTAACATCCAAATTTGTGTTTGAAATAACATACCTTGTTTACATCCTGAAATTATGCATAAGAGATTGTGGTGTGGATCATAGTGAGTACTGGATCTAGCCTTAGCATTGTTCATCCACAAATTGATAGCAGCCAGTACTTTGCCCTCCAGAAATGTAGGCTGTGAACCAAAACCAGATATATTTAAGATCCAATACAGCACGGGTAGTAAAAGTGAACAAAGAAGTGCAGAAACATGAAATACGTACAGTTTCAATGTCTCCTCTTAAGCATTCCAACTGAGCCTTCTCCTCATTCTCAACAGTCATAATTGGTACCTGAATCATACAACAGATTGTGTGGGGAAGGAATCATCAATCAAAATTTATAACTTGGCTTTAGGTGAACCAAATGTGCGGGACTGAACTTGATACATAACACACTTTTAGCTAGATAGTAAATTTATCAAAAGCATAAGAAGTGAGCTCCAAACCAAAATTGACCTTTTCAACAAGAAATATATAAATTCATTGATTGTATCCCATAAGTTTATTATGCGCCATCATACGACTTGTTGAAGTCTTCAGTGAATATTAACGTTGAGCACTAAAATAATCTACAGAGGTCAGATAATTTAGGACCCAGTCTTAATTTACACTTCACAGCTGATTTGATTTATCATGCCATGGTTTGTATTGAGAGTTTCAAAACCCAAAAAAAACAAACTAATAATAATGTAAAAACCATTCAAATTTAAGTTCAGAAGAAGGAAAAAAAATAAGTTTCAACTATAAGGATAAACATTATTTTCTATTTTCACACGAGTGTCCAATCTAAAACAGCCCAATTTGACTCATGACTGACAACCTGCGCAAGATAGATTTGCTGGGGAGATTCTTCTCCTGTAACATGATCACTTTGTTGGGACGAAACGGTATCTCGGGTACCATCTCCACATTGTAAAAGATCCTTGCAGTATCCAATGAAAGTAGAAAATGGCAATGGAACCTAAGAAAATCACAACAGCAGTTGTCAAAGAGAACCAATAAACTCCAGCTTAACGTTACATTCTTGCAAATAAAGAACATAATATTCACCCTTTCATGACTTCTTATATCTCCATAAAATACAGGTGCAGAAGTAGATAGCATAGCCCCCACAACTGACGAGCCCACCGATTCCTGTTGTTTTCTCAGATACAACATAAAAACTTGATCATAAAAAGTAAAATGCACGTTGTTTCGCGTATCTTCAAGCAAAAAGGTATCATTCATGTTATCAATATCAATTAGCTCCATTCCTATCAACATTCAACGAAAAATAAACTACCCGTTCGGCTGGAATCTGCTAAACAAGTATGGTTTTACGAATCATTGAGTTACGAAAACACGATTTAGATACTCCATCGGTTAATAATAGGATCTCTAAAACATTTTATCCTTTCTTCACCTATCATAGCTTGAATTCCATCCCGTTTCTTATGAATTTCATCTCGTGTTTCGCCCCCGAAAACAAGCAAATTACCTGCAAGTAGTCGAGACCGCCATTCGACACATTCCATCTAGAAAATGCTTTCCAGTCCTTTACGCACCCACTGAACACCTGTGATAATATATGTATAAAACGAAAACAAAAATACTTAAATAACTCTCTCTCTCTCACACACACATACTGAGTTATGAAGGAAGAAGAAGTAGTTACCGCTGGAACGTTATTCGATTCAATCTGAGAAGCGAAATTTTGAGCCGTTGGAATCTCGTGAAATCGGCGAATTTGCGGGGACTCTTCCATTGCTATTGCTGTGTTTTTTTAGTGACGTTCTCCAGATAGCTGAAGAGAGTAGTGAATAGCCCAGGCCCCAGGTCAACAAGCCGAGTCGAGTCCGCCCGCGCCGCTCGACCCGGTCAGAGTACGGATCGGGCTCGAATGTTTTTTAGCCATTTAGTCCGGCCCGGGACCGCTTGCCAGTCCATGCAAAACACAAGCCCAAGTCTCCCCAGCCCACTACCCACATCCACACTCCCAGCCCAATACTCAAGCCTACCCCCATACCCTCGAAGCCCAAGTCCTCCCAGCCCACTACCTAGCCCTCAGCCCATTGACCATTTGGTTTCCTCAATTGAAAATTGAAAATTGAAAATATTATAAAAATATTTTAAATTGCTAAAATACACTTTGAAAAATTTAAAAAGTATTTAAAATACATTTGAATACTCTTTAAAATGTTCTTATAAAATAATTGTAAAACATTTCAAAATAATTTAAGACTAGCTTATAACGGTTGAAAATATATTTCAAATCATTTAAAATATTTTAAAATTTATAATAAATAATTTATAAAATATTTAACGCCACTTTAAAATATTGTTAGTTGATTTCAAATTAATTATTTTACAAAATGATGAATTTTATTAAATTAAATTATATTTTTTTTAGCATACATTTAAAGGTATATTTCAAGTGACCAAAATATTAATAACTACATACTGTATATAGTAACTTCAAGTGTATAACCCAAATTATTGAGGTCCAACTTCCATATATATTACTAATAACATAGAGTATTTAAATTAATGACAAATTTGTTTAATAGTAAGTTTACTATTAATTAATCAAACAAACAACAAGGTTGATTATATTTTTGCAATTTGTTTAATAAAAAATGTCGTTAAAATAATACGTATGTGTTTTAAATTGACGTGATCCACTTCACTTCAACCTACATGGCTACATCCATGAGTTTTTTTATTTCCAATTTCAATAATCCATTTTAATATTATTATTAAACAATTGGATTAGGTTAGATGTGGTGGTGGTGTGTACTCATTGGATCTCAATTTGACTTTACAATCTGCGTTAGATTCTTACATGCACAATGGATGATATGTAATTATTTTGTTCAAGAAAAATTTCATCTTAAATGGAGTATGTAAAATATATATAAATGAAATGTTGCAGATGTCACAACATATTTTATATTTAAAATAGTAATAGAATAATTTTTTAAATATTTAATATTTTATATTCATATTCACGTATTTTTTAAACTTAATTTAAATCGATCAAAAATAATAAAAATAAAAAATTAACTCGAGAGAACGAGACAAAAGCAAAAGCCACAGGGCCTCACGTTGCCGGCTTCCATCCCTCGCGAGCCACGTGGACGATGATTAGGCGTGGATCCCACGCTGGCATATTTCCAATATTAGGAACAAGGGTTTAAGGGAATTAAAAATAAATTAAATATACAGTATTAGTATAGAGCGAGAAACAAGGCGCGGAGAAGAGGCTCTGACGAAAACCAGAGAGAGAAAACATTTGGCATTTCTTCAAATCTTCTTCAGAGAAAATAAAAAAATATTTTCTGTTTTTTCAATCCACACGCCCAATTTCTAGGGCACAATAAATCAAAAATTAAAAAAAAATCGAAGACACCTCGATAATCTTCAACGGAAATACTGCAATGTTTGACTGACATTTTTCGACGGCAGCCGAAAATTAATAACCAAATGTACAGAGATTCCAGATAATTCATGGAATCAGCAGAACCCGATTGACGAATTTGGATCCCTAATTTCGTCCCGATTGATCACCATTTTGTTTTTTGTTTTTTCTGTAAAATTACTCGGGGATGAGCTGGGAAAAATCCTTCTGGAGATAATCTAGAAGGGTTTGGATTTTGGATCTGTTTTCGCTGGGCTCTCGGATGAGAGAGTCGGGTTGTTTATCGTTTAAATTTTTATTTATTGTTTAATTTTTGTTGGGGAGTTTTTTGGCTGATATATGTTTGGAAAACCGAGTGGGAAAAAAAGGATGAAATGGGCCGCATTGCTTAAAGACCTGAAGGAAAAAGTTGGTCTTTCACAGTCTCCGGCGTCGGCCTCGTCTAATCCATCTCCGACGCCCTTCAAAGAAAGCAGCAGCAGCAGCAATGCGAACGATCCGTCGTCATCATCACCGGAGTTTTGGCCGTCGCCTTCGAGGTTGGATTTTTCCCTTTTCCAACTTTTTTTTTAAAAGCATAAATTCTTTTATGTGCATTTAGGATAATAGAGGCCTTTAGGCAGTGCATTAAATTGCATGTGCTATCTAGATGAGCAAGCACAACTATTTGGCGAGTATAGGCACTAGTAAACTGATTATAAGTGATATCAATTTGACGAGTATCGGAGAAAAGGCTTGCACGCAATGAGTGCGAGGTTGATCGAGTTACGATTGTGGTTTATCGTTACACTGTATCCATAAGATTATTAGAATTTAATTTCTGTCTGGATTTATGTTTCACTGATCGCAATTTACATTGCCTAAACCCATTTTTATTCATTGGGTACAAAACTGTCATATTGTGTTTCTATTGCACTCAACTTTTCTTCATTGGGTACGCATCATGGTATTGTAATAGTGTTTCCCAAGCCTTTGATGAGTACCTTCGTTTCAATTTTCCCATTTGTACTTTTTATCTTTCTCAGAAGAGACAAACATGAACTGGAATTGGATTTCAAAAGATATTGGGAAGAATTCCGATCTTCTAGTTCTGAAAAGGTATGGTGAGAAGTCGTACAAGGTTGTTAGAGCTAACTTTTTTTTTCACTAATGCATCTGCTTTGAAACCTAATTATTGGGACATGCTTTCACCGCTTCTATGAATTCTTCATCACATTTTCTATGTCTGCAGGAGAAGGAGAAGGCTTTGAATTGGGCTGTAGAAGTCTTTTGTAGATTAGAGAAGCTACAGACAAATGTTGCTCAATTAATTTCCTTGTAAGATGTCAATTTAACCTCTCAATCTCATATTCACTTTGTACGTGACTACTTGTTTGAAAATACATTAAATGGATGCTCATTTTAAAACGTTTATGAAAGGGTATTCATTTGGTTTTGTAGTGCCACTTTCGAAAAAAGGTTAAAATAAAGCTAATCACTTTTCTGAAAACCCATAATAGTGTAGCACTGTAGCGCAACCGATGTCTCAAGTATACAACTCATAAATATTTGATTTGGAATTTTGGTTATCATCAAATTATCCCTTTGAGGAACTAGATCATACTTTTCATGATCTGCTCATGGTTCACTCTAGATATGTACTGTATTATAAGACTTAAAATAATACAACCTCTTTAATTCGTATGAAGTACACCACTCTATGTATACTTTTTATTTCCTATTTTTTGTGGTGACAATAATATTACAAACTGACATCTAAACTGCAACTAATTCAGGTTGATAGAGACGCACATTTTTTCTTTTGTTGTGGGAAGGGCATTTGTAACAGATATAGAAAAACTGAAGCTTAGCAGTAAAACCAGATCTTTGGACGCTGCGAAAGTTTTGGTTTTTTTCTCAGAAGCTACAAAGGTAATCCCAGATGCCTGATCTCGATAAACTATTCTTCCTTCACTTTAAATTCCTTCAATTATGTATTTTCATGTGATTTATAGTCATGCTTTTTCTGTAGGATGGCTTTAAACTTGGTGCAAATATTTTACATGCAGTGGAAATCCTTGTATCTGCGGTTTGTGCACCATCCACCTAAAACCTCCAATATAATAGTAGAACATTTAGCTTTCTGGATTATGCTCTATTTCTATCGATTCCGTGGACTGATGCAGTTTGTTGATATTTAAGTTAACAGATAGCTTTGAGTTATTTGATCAATTTTTAGTTTTTGCTTACTTATGCAAGATATTTGTGTCTGCAGCCGATTGATAAACAATCATTCATCGATTCTGGGATCCTATGCTGCCTCATTCATGTCTTCATTGCCCTTCTTGCCCCTGATGGGGGCATTCATTCAAAAAATACAAATAACAATGATGATTATCTAACAGTGGACAAAACTAATAATGCTGAATCCAGGCCGGTTCGCCAGCTTGAGGTGTTTTTTTTATTTAAATATTATTTCCTCGGAACTATTTTTTCATTTGGAAGGCACTTTTATCTATATCAATTTTCCGGTGATAATTTAATCACTATTTAATGCACTCGAAATTCCTATAGTCTAGCTCCTTTATATCTTTAGTTTTTAAGTATTGCTTTATTTTCATAAATACTAGTATATAGTTATCTCTTCTTATATTGCTAAGTGCTGTGTTGTTTATTTGTGTACTCCTATAAGAAATTACTA
Organism: Euphrasia confusa; assembly: GCA_954870475.1. Classification (NCBI taxonomy): domain Eukaryota; kingdom Viridiplantae; phylum Streptophyta; class Magnoliopsida; order Lamiales; family Orobanchaceae; genus Euphrasia; species Euphrasia confusa. The sequence continues at coordinate 2,084,918 of OX940949.1, forward strand.
TGGCATGCTCGCCACGATTCTATGCATTTTTAACAAGCAGTCTCTGCAATAGAGGGCGTGTCATACTGCTCGTAAAATTATTCGTTCCATTATTAATTATCCGATTGATCCTTTCCTAAAAAAATCTGATCACTCTGTGTTTCAGGTTGAGGGTAGTGTTGTGCATATTATGAAAGCATTGGCCAGTCATCCATCAGCTGCTCAAAGTCTGATAGAAGATAATTCACTTCAGTTACTGTTTGAAACGGTTTCCAATGGTTCCTTAGTGGTGTTCTCTCAATACAAGGATGGCCTTGTTCCTTTCCGTACCATTCAGCTTCACAGACATGCCATGCAGGTGAAGGATTTTTTTCCACCTGTCATTAAAATTAAAACGAGTTGTTTCTAACGATAAGCTTGGTTAACTGATTATCTGTTGTTCTATTCTTATTCTAGATTCTTGGTCTTCTTTTGGGCAATGACAATGGCTGCACTGCCAATTATATACACAAGCATCAACTGGTACTTTAATATGTACACACACATCTGTGTGCTCAAGGCCTATCATATATTTTCTGTTAATCGAATGAGTTTATTCTGAATGAATTTTCAATAATAATGGACATTCTAGGATGTATGTAATATCTGTTTTTCTCTTCTTTAATTTTATGTTTTCTGGGTAACCAAATGCAAATGACTGACTGACTGGAATTTTAATATAGTGTTTGTCCTTTCCCCTTCATTCGGGTAGTTCTTTGACCCCGTCGGGGTTTGAGAATTTAGCTTTCTTAGATGGTTCTTATTCTTTATTGTGTCAGATAAAAACGCTTCTGATGGCTGTCAAAGATTTTGATCCTGATTGCGGAGATCCTGCCTACACCATGAGCATTGTGGATTTGCTTCTTGAATGTGTTCAACTGTCTTATAGATCGGGTAAGATAGTATACTCGCTTTTATTTAACTGAACCGAATCTTGTAGGTTGATTACATTTGTTCTTTTAAGAGAAAATGTTATATTTTTCTATTATTTATACAAAATGTGCAACTGAACTTGCTTCCTTTTAACTGTCAAATTTTGATGTAAATGTCTCTTAAAATCAATATATTGTGTCGCTGTATATTCTCACACATTATAAGGATTGCCCATTAGATTAAATGTTGATGTTCTGCATTTTTTGCATGTAGAGGCTGGCGGTACTAAACTTAGGGAGGATATACATAATGCTCATGGATATCACTTCTTTGTCCAGTTTGCTTTGACTCTGTCAAAGAATAATAGAGGCAGCCAGACTTATTCCAAAGCTTCTGATGATTACGGTTCAGAAAGTTTACATGAAGCTGAGGTGAAAGACCAAAAGAGTTTTAGTGAAAATGAAGGAAATACGTCACCAATGAATCTCTTCCCAACACTTAGTAGACTTCTTGATGTCATTATTAGTTTTGCCCAAGCAGGTCCCTCAGATGCTTCAAAGCTCGGTGGGCATGGCAGAAGCCGCACATCATCCTCTGACCAAATAGCTGATGATATATGGGAGAAGGATAATGACAAAGTAAAAGATTTAGAAGCTGTGCAAATGTTGCAGGATATTTTAATTAAAGCAGAAAGTACGGAACTGCAGGGAGAAGTACTAAATAGATTGTTTAAGATGTTTTCTAGTCATCTTGACAACTACAAATTATGTCAGCAACTGAGAACTGTTCCTCTCTTGATCCTCAATATGTCTGGTTTCCCTGAGAGTCTCCAAGAGATAATTCTGAAAATTCTTGAATATGCTGTAACTGTTGTGAATATCATCCCTGACCAAGAGTTGCTCTCACTTTGCTGCCTACTGCAGCAACCAATAGCCTCTGAATTAAAGCATACCATTCTTTCCTTTTTCATAAAACTTCTATCATTTGACCAACAGTACAAGAGAGTCCTAAGAGAAGTAGGTGTGCTGGAGGTTCTGTTTGATGATCTGAAGAAGCACAAATTTCTGATGGCCCCCGAGAAGCTTACTGGTGACGAGAGTCAATTGGAGAGAAAAACTATCTCTACCAACTTTCAGAAGCACTTGGATGATAGCGATGCAATTCTCACTTCTCCGAAACTATTAGAATCCGGTTCTGGGGACCCACTTTTTGAAGCGGAGGGGACAATCTCTGTTGCCTGGGATTGTTTAGTCTCATTATTGAAGAAAGCAGAAACTAATCAAGCATCATTTCGTTCTGTTAATGGTGTGACTATTGCACTTCCTTTTTTGGCCTCTGATACCCACCGTCATGGTGTCCTTCGAGTACTGTCATGTTTGATTATTGAGGATGTCAAACAGGTATGCAAGGCTTCTTCTGGCATTTTCTTTTTGTGTTTCGTTTTATGTTAAAATAATAAAATATTAATACTTATGTGTTGTACTGTTCTACTTTAGACCTCCATGGCGAGTATTATAGAGTAGTAGCCCTTCTTTCAAATGTCAACTTTGGAAATTACCACAGATAACTTGTAGTGTGAAATTATTCATCAAATATTTGAGAGTTAATCATCAATAGATTCAATACCTGAAATAGTGCCTGGATATTGTTGTGTTCTCTTGTGGATATGTGTAACATGGTTATTTTGAGACACGGCTTTGGTTTATTGGATTTATTTATCTCAAGGAACAGATGTTCTGTTTCGTGATTATATCTCCTAATTTTTAAGTTGCTACCGTTTCTATTTATTACCAGGTTCATCCTGATGAATTGGGTGCTCTGATTGAAATTTTAAAAAGTGGGATGGTTACCAGTGCTTTAGGATCCCAGTACAGACTGCAAGATGATGCAAAATGCGATGCTTTCGGAGCCTTGTGGCGCATATTAGGACTTAATGGCTCTGCTCAAAGGGTATTTGGTGAAGCAACTGGTTTTTCTCTTTTATTAACCACACTTCATTCATTTCAAAGTGACGGAGAACAAGAAAACCAACCATCTATATCCTCATGGGTCAAGGTGTTCACATACATGATGCGTGTAATGACTGCGGGGGTTTCAGATAATGTTGTTAACCGAACAAAGCTGCACATTATACTATCTTCACATACCTTCTCTGATCTTATCACAGAGTCTGGGTTAATTTGTGTAGAATGTGAGCGCCAAGTCATACAATTGTTTCTAGAACTTGCTCTTGAAGTAGTTGTTCCACCATTTCTAACATCAGAATCTGCATCAGTATCTGATGATGTTGTAAATGAATCGGCTAGTTTTCTTTTGATTACACCATCAGGTTCTTTTGTCCCTGACAAGCAACGGGTGTACAACGCTGCTGCTATTAGACTGCTAATACGTGCTCTGCTACTCTTCACTCCAAAGGTGCAACTAGAGTTGCTAAATCTTATTGATAAGCTTGCTTGTGCTAGCTCCTTCAATAAGGAAAATCTGACCTCTATAGGTGCGAACTTTTCAAAATAAGTTTATTTTTGTTTTGCTAATTCTGATAAGCATGTATTAATTTTGTTTGACTGCTTCAAGGTTGTGTGCAACTTCTTTTGGAGACTATATACCCCTTCATGGCGAGTTCATCACTATTGGTTTCTAATGCCTTGAAGATTGTAGAAGTTCTTGGTGCCTATAGGTAATAGCAATTATTCATGTAGCCATTCGTATCATGCATAGATTTTTTTTTGGGGCGCATTTTTTTAATAATTTCCTTGACCTGAAGATGAACTATTGTTGGTTTACAGGCTATCAGTATCAGAACTCAGAATTCTTGTGAGGTATATTTTTCAAACAAGGCATGCAAGTTCTAACCGTTGTCTTGTTGAGATGATGGAAAGATTAATTCTTTTGGAGGATATGGGTTCAGAAGATGTTTCTCTTGCACCCTTTGTGGAGTTTGACAGGAGCAGGATAGGACATGCTTCCATTCAAGTTCCATTAGGGGAAAGGTCGTGGCCACCTGCTGCAGGTTATTCTTTTGTTTGTTGGTTTCAGTTCCGAAATATTCTAAAATCATCAGCAAGGGAGACTGAAGCTCCTAAAACTGGAGGTCCCAGAAGGCTTAGCCCAAGTGGACAACAAAATGGAGCCCAGGTTCTCCGATTATTCTCTGTTGGGGCTGTGGATCATGACAACACTTTCTATGCAGAACTTCATATTCAGGATGATGGGCTTCTCATCCTTGCAACAAGCAATTCTTCCTCCTTGACTTTTGCTGGCCTAGAAATGGATGAAGGTAGGTGGCATCACCTTGCGGTTGTGCACAGCAAACCGAATGCTTTGGCTGGACTATTTCAAGCTAGTGTTGCCTATGTGTATCTTAATGGAAAGTTAAGACACACAGGGAAACTTGGATATTCTCCATCCCCTGCAGGGAAGTCCCTACAGGTCACTATTGGGACCCCAGTTGCTTGTTCGAAGGTTAGTGATTTGTCATGGAAACTCAGATCCTGCTATCTTTTTGAGGAGGTACTCTCTCCAGGTTCCATATGTTTCATGTACATTCTTGGAAGAGGATATAGAGGGCTTTTCCAGGACAACGATCTGTTGCAATTCGTTCCAAATCAGGCATGTAGCGGGGGCAGTATGGCTATTTTAGATTCTTTAGACACGGACTTGCCTTTGACTTCTAACTCGCAAAAGTCAGAGATTGCTGGTAAACAAGGGATCTTAAAGGTGGATCATAGTGGAATTGTTTGGGATTCTGAAAAGTTAGGACTCCTCTCATTGCAATTGTGGGGCAAGAAACTAATATTTGCATTTGATGGAACTAGTACAGAAATGTTCCGATCATCTGGGAATTTATCAATGCTCAACCTAATTGATCCTCTGTCGGCTGCTGCTTCTCCAATTGGCGGTGAGTGAATCCAAATTGCTTTGATTAATACAGTTTATAACTAATTGTTTTGTTTATATTTCTTTAATGAACCTTCTTCTAGGGATACCACGTTTTGGTCGACTGGTAGGAGATATTTATATCTGTAAGCAATGCGTCATTGGTGACACAATCCGCCCTGTTGGTGGCATGTCTGTTGTTCTTGCTCTCGTTGAAGCTGCTGAAACTAGGGACATGCTTCACATGTCATTGACTTTACTGGCATGTGCACTAAATCAGAATCCTCAGAATGTGAGAGACATGCAGAAGTACCGGGGATACCACTTGCTAGCTCTTTTTCTTCAACGCAGAATGTCATTGTTTGACCTGCAATCACTTGAGATATTTTTCCAAATTGCTGCATGTGAGGCTTCGTTTTCTGAACCGAGAAGAACTGAACCAGTGCAAAACGTGATGTCACCTGCTGCTGCCATGAATGAGACCGTCTTTGAGGATCTTACTTCATCAAAGTTCCAAGACGAATTCTCATCAGTTGGATCACATGGGGATATGGATGATTTCTCCACACCAAAAGATACACTTAGTCATTACGCAGAGCTGGAAAATACAGATGTGACCACAGAGACATCTAATTGTGTTGTTCTGTCTAATGCTGACATGGTTGAGCACGTGTTGTTGGATTGGACCATTTGGGTAGCAGCTCCAGTCCCAATTCAGATTTCACTACTCGGTTTTCTCGAGCATCTAGTATCCATGCATTGGTATAGGAATCACAACCTGACAATTCTCCGCAGAATTAATCTTGTTCAACATTTACTTGTGACCCTGCAGAGAGGTGATGTCGAAGTACCTGTACTGGAAAAACTAGCAGTGTTACTAGGTGTGATTTTGGAGGACGGTTTTCTTCCTTCCGAATTGGAACTTGTTGTAAGGTTTGTGATTATGACATTTGATCCTCCTGAGCTGGCATCACGTATTCATATAACACGAGAACCTATGGGGAAACATGTGATTGTGAGGAATATGTTACTTGAGATGCTAATTGATCTCCAGGTGACAATTCAATCAGAGGAGCTACTTGAGCATTGGCATAAGATTGTTTCATCAAAATTAATAACTTACTTCCTTGATGAGGCTGTGCATCCAACCAGTATGAGATGGGTCATGACTCTTCTAGGCGTGTGCCTTGCATCTTCGCCTACATTTGCACTTAAATTTCGTTCAAGTGGTGGTTATCAAGGTTTGGTCCGGGTGCTTCCAAGTTTCTATGATTCTCCTGATATATATTACATTTTATTTTGTCTGATGTTTGGGAAGCCTGTATATCCAAGATTACCAGAAGTCCGCATGCTTGACTTTCATGCGCTCATGCCAAGTGATGTTAGTTATGGAGAGTTGAGATTTGTAGAGCTTATTGAATCTGTTATTGCTATGGCAAAATCAACATTTGATAGATTATGCATGCAGTTAATGCTTGCGCATCAAACTGGCAATCTTTCTCAGATTGGTGCAAGCCTTGTGGCAGAGCTTGTTGATGTTAATGTAGACATGGATGGAGATCTCCAAGGTGAAGCTTTGATTCATAAAACTTACGCTGCTCGCTTGATGGGTGGAGAGGCATCAGCACCTGCCGCTGCCACTTCAGTTCTGAGATTTATGGTTGATCTTGCAAAAATGTGCCCGCCCTTTTCAGCCATATGTAGGCGTGCCGAATTTCTCGAAAGCTGTATCGACCTCTATTTTTCCTGTGTCAGGTTGCTTACGCGATTAGATTCCTAGCCATTAAGATTCTTAATATCTGTCAGATATATTATTATGTTTGAAGCATGTTGCATTTACGCTAATCAATTTATGTTGGCTGTGGCTGCTTTATTTGGTTATATAAGTGTTTCTCTTTGTAATTCAGGGCTTCGAATGCTGTGAGGATTGCAAAAGAACTCTCAGTAAAAACTGAAGAGAAGAATTTGAATGATGGTGATGATAACAGTAGCTCCCATAATACTTTTTCTAGCTTGCCTCAAGAACATGAGCAGTCCGCAAAGACCTCTATCAGCACAGGGAGCTTCGTCCAGGGGAATGTTAGTGCTAGTTCTGAAGATTCGCCTATTTTCCCGAATAACTTGGCAAGTGAGAAACCAGAGATTGTTATTTCATCAACACAACCAGAATTAGACAAATCGGTGAAGGAAGATGCTCCAGCTGGGGGGAGTATTGACAGAGAAGTCTTTGACCAGTTGTCCCACACTACGTCTGGAAGTAATGAATCTAGTTTTAGTGATATGAAAACCAAAGCAGAAGATTATTCTCATCAAAATGACCCCCAGAATTCTTTTTCCACAATGACTGGATCTCCAATTTCATCCGAGAGATCCCATTCCAGTATCCCACCGACTACATCTACTTCCCCAGTTTTAGCTTTGACATCTTGGCTAGGGGGTAGTGCCAGTAGCAATGATTCGAAAGCCCAATCAGCTTCAACTCCATCCTTGGAGTCTTTGAATAATACTGTAACCTCTTCAGACTCGAAGTTGGCGTCACAGACTCAATCTGACTCAAACATTTTATTTGAGATCAGTCCAAAGCTTCTTCTTGAAGTAGATGAATGTGGCTATGGAGGTGGACCATGTTCTGCTTGTGCTGCTACAATTCTGGATTTAGTGGCAGAAGTTCTATCCGAATTTGTAACTGAGCAGATGAAAGCTGCGCCAGTTGTTGAGACTATGTTGGAATGTGTACCTCTGTCTGCCGATGCTGAATCTGTTTTAGTCTTTCAGGGATTATGCCTTACCAGATTGATGAACTTCCTTGAGAGGCGTCTCTTACTGGAAGATGAGGAAGACGAGAAGAAATTAGATAAAAACAGGTGGTCCTTGAACTTAGATGCACTGTCTTGGATTATAGTTGATCGTGTGTATATGGGAGCTTTTCCTCAGCCTGCTGCTGTTTTGAAGACTCTGGAGTTCTTGTTATCCATGTTGCAGTTGGCTAATAAAGAAGGCCGGATTGAAGAAGCAGTTCCTGGCAAAGGACTCCTTTCTATTGGAAGAGGAAACAAACAGCTTGATACTTATATACATGCTCTTTTTAAGAATATGAATCGTATGATATTATACTGTTTCCTTCCATCATTCTTGTATACCATAGGGGAAGATGACCTTGTTTCGCGATTGGGCTTGCTTAATGAACCTAGAAAAATATCGTTTCTTCAGTCTTCTCCAGAGGAAGATGGCATTGATATATTCACAGTTTTACAGTTACTGGTTGCGCACAGGCGAATAATATTTTGCCCTAGTAATCCCGAAACAGATCTTAATTGCTGTCTTTGCATAAATTTGATATCTCTTCTCCATGACGGCAGAAAACATGTTCAGAATGCAGCTGTTGATATAATCAAGTATCTTCTAGTTCATCGCAAGGCCGCACTTGAAGAGTTTTTTATCTCTAAGGCAAACCAAGGTCCTTCGCTGAATATTTTACATGGTGGTTTTGATCAGCTTCTGACTGGAAATTTATCTGGCTTTTTTGGGTGGCTTCATATTTCTGAGTCGATTGTCAAGAAAGTGTTGGACAAGTCTGTTGCCATTATGTGGGTGCAGTATATCGCGGGATCAACAAAGTTTCCTGGAGTGAGGATAAAAGGCATGGATAGTCGCCGTAAAAGAGAAAAATCGAAAAAGTCAAAGGACATCTCAAAACTGGACCAAAGACATTGGGAGCAGGTGAATGAACGTAGAATCGCACTCGAATTGGTTCGTGATTCCATGGCCACTGAATTACGTGTTATCCGTCAGGATAAGTATGGATGGGTGCTACACGCTGAAAGTGAGTGGCAAACTCATCTCCAACAACTTATACACGAGCGGGGAATACTTCCAATTACTAGATCTTCAATGAATGTAGAGGAACTTGAGTGGCATCTTTGCCCCATCGAAGGTCCGTACAGGATGCGCAAAAAGATTGAAAGGTGTAAACTAAAGATAGATACCATCCAGAGTGTTCTGGACGGACATTTTCTATTAGGGGAAGGAGAACTGTCAAAGGAGAAAACTGGAAATGAAGACCATGACTCTAATACTGAACCAGATTCATTCTTCAATCTTTTAGTTGGTAAGCCAAAGAATGGAACCTTGAGTGCTGAAATGTACGATGAATCTACCTTCAGAGAATCAGATGATGCTCGGGATATAGCTTTTTCTGGGGTTGGGTGGAATGATGATAAGGAGAGTAGTATAAATGAAGCAAGCCTACAATCAGCTACTGAATTTGGAGTTAAGGCCAGTTCCGCATCCACTCATAGAGCGGAAAGCATACATGGAAATTCTGATTTAGGGTCCCTAAGAATTGATGAAGTTAGAATCTCAGAAGACAAATCTGATAAAGAGCTAAATGACAATGGTGAATATTTGATTAGACCTTATTTGGAACCACTTGAAAGGATCAAGTATAAGTACAACTGTGAAAGAGTCGTGGGCCTTGACAAGCATGATGGTATATTTCTGATTGGAGAACTTTCTCTGTATGTGATTGAGAACTTTTACATCGATGAATCTGGCTGTATATGTGAAAAGGAGAGTGAAGATGAACTATCCATCATTGATCAGGCTTTGGGCGTGAAGAAGGATTTCTCTTCTAGCATTGATTCCCATTCCAAGTCGAACTTATCATGGGGTGCTACAGAAAAGGCGTGTGCCGGGGCCCGGGCATGGGCATACAATGGTGGAGCCTGGGGTAAGGAAAAAGTGGGCGGTAGTGGTAATGTGCCTCATCTGTGTGTTATGTGGAAGCTTGATAGTGTCCATGAACTTCTGAAGCGTGACTATCAGCTTCGTCCGGTTGCTATTGAGATTTTCAGTATGGATGGTTGCAACGACCTTCTAGTTTTCCACAAAAAAGAGAGAGAGGAAGTTTTCAAAAATTTGGTGGCCATGAATCTTCCTAGAAATAGCATGTAAGTTCCTACAGACTCTGAATTGTTCCTTTTTTATCTGGTTATTCATAGGTTTTTCATTTTTGTACCAAAATATCTCATGTTTTCTCTTACAATGTATGCAGTTTAGATGCAACGATATCCGGGTCAACCAAACAAGAAAGCAATGAAGGCAGCCGTATTTTCAAGGTTATGGCTAAATCCTTTTCCAAGAGGTGGCAAAATGGAGAAATTAGCAATTTCCAGTATATCATGCACCTCAACACTCTGGCCGGTCGTGGATACAGTGATCTGACACAGTACCCTGTGTTTCCTTGGGTCCTCGCAGACTATGAAAGTGAGAGTCTCGATTTGTCAGATCCAAAAACGTTTCGGAAGCTTGACAAACCAATGGGCTGCCAAACATCAGAAGGAGAAGAGGAGTTCAGGAAGAGGTTGGCACCTTTTGTACACATACCAATAATTTTTGTTCAAAAGTATTAATATTTTCACGTCTCTCTCAGATATGAGAGTTGGGATGATCCAGAAGTTCCCAAATTCCATTACGGTTCTCATTATTCTAGTGCCGGGATCGTTCTCTTCTACCTCTTGCGATTGCCTCCCTTTAGTGCCGAGAACCAAAAGCTACAGGGTGGGCAGTTTGACCATGCTGACCGCCTTTTCAACGGCGTGCGGGACACCTGGTTGAGTGCTGCCGGGAGAGGCAACACATCGGATGTGAAGGAGTTAATTCCGGAGTTCTTCTATATGCCAGAATTCCTGCAAAACCGGTTCAATCTCGACTTGGGTGAGAAACAGTCGGGAGAGAAGGTTTGTCCTATCTATCTATCTATCTATCTATCTATCTATCTATCTCCTTTATTCTTGTTTCGGATTCATGTTTTGCTCACAGCAGGTGACTTTTCTGTCAGGTTGGTGATGTTGTTTTGCCGCCATGGGCCAACGGAAGTGCAAGGGAGTTCATTAAGAAGCATCGAGAAGCATTGGAGTCTGATTACGTTTCAGAGAATCTGCATCACTGGATAGACCTCATTTTCGGATATAAACAGAGAGGAAAGGCAGCTGAGGCAGCAGTAAACGTCTTCTACCACTACACGTACGAGGGCAGCGTCGACATCGACTCAGTCACAGACCCCGCCATGAAAGCTTCGATCCTCGCACAAATCAACCACTTCGGACAGACTCCGAAACAACTCTTCCAGAAAGCCCACGTCAAGAGACGAACCGACCGAAAGACCCATCCCCACCCTCTCAAAAACTCCCCCCTCCTCGTCCACCACGAAATCCGAAAGACCTCGTCCCCCATCTCCCAAATCATCACCTCAAGCGACAAAATCCTAATCGCCGGCCCAAACAGCTTCCTAAAACCGAGGACCTACTCCAAATACGTCGCCTGGGGCTTCCCAGATCGCAGCCTCCGCTTCGTCACCTACGACCAGGACCGCCTTTTATCGACTCACGAGAACCTCCACGGTGGAGCCCAGATCCAGTGCGCAGGTGGGACCCACGACGGAAAAGTCCTCGTCACCGGCGCCGACGACGGGCTCGTCTGCATCTGGCGAATTTCGATAGACGGGCCCCGCGGGGGGGCCCTCCAGCACCTCCAGCTAGGGAAGGCCCTTTCCGGGCACACCAGTAAAATCACTTGCCTCCACGTCAGCCAGCCCTACATGATGATCGTAAGTGGGTCAGATGACTGTACTGTAATAATATGGGATCTGAGCTCTTTAGTCTTCGTGAGACAACTGCCCGAGTTCCCTTCGCCAGTTTCAGCGATTTACGTGAACGACTTGACCGGAGAAATCGTGACGGCTGCTGGGGTTATGCTGGCTGTCTGGAGCATCAACGGAGACTGTCTGGCGGTGGTCAACACATCGCAGCTGCCGTCCGATTTTATCTTGTCGATTACGGGCTGTACTTTTTCGGATTGGCTCGACGCGAACTGGTACGTCTCGGGCCACCAGAGTGGGGCGGTGAAGGTGTGGAAGATGGTGCACTCGTCGAGCGAGGAAGGTTCGTCGGGCCTGTCGAAGGAGGAAGAAAGCCCGACGGCAGGGTTAGGGCTCGGGGGAAAAGTGCCTGAGTACAGGCTTATTATGCATAGGGTGTTGAAAATGCACAAGTTTCCGGTCACTGCAATCCACCTGTCGAGCGACCTGAAACAGCTGTTGACTGGAGATGCGGGCGGGCATCTGTTTTCGTGGACGTTGCTAGACGAGAGCTTGAGGCATTCCATTTGAATGTAGTTAGTCTTAACAGACACTCGTGCTGTGAAAACTCGACCGAAGTGCCATGGATGTAGTTAGGTTAAACAAAGGTGTACACTATGGTTTGTATAGAAGAAGAGAAGTTTTTATTCATAAAGGAAATGTGAAGCTTTTTTTTGTAGTTGTGAGAAGGGTACAAGAAAGGTTTGGGGCTTTTGTGTATATTCCTGAACTTGAGGGGGCTAAGAACAATTTATCCCCCTTGTTTTCCACAGCTTTCTGATATACAGATTCCATGTTAATTTTAAAATCATCGGTCTTTCTTTTTTGTATGTCATGTATTTCCTTTCCATTTAATTAAACTTAATTGTTCTAGAAAAAAATATATTATAATTTTGTAAAAAGAATTTCCGATGCCGGGAATCGAACCCGGGTCCCCTGGGTGAAAGCCAGATATCCTAACCGCTGGACGACATCGGAATTGTTGAAAAAGAATACATTCATAATTTATTAATACTAAGTTAATATCAGTTTCATCATTATATCGACACCGATCTCGTCCAGATAAGCAGGGCTACGATGTCGACTTTAATCCAACACATGAACTTCGTCTCTGCACTGAAACCCCAGATAAACCCACCTCTCAAATTCTCACAAAAACCCACCATCTCACAATCACCCCTTTTCTCATTCGAAAACAAATTAGTTTTCACCACCCCAAACACGCCTTTAGATGAAGCTTACGGCGCCGTCCTTGACCACTGCGCCAGCCGAAGCTCTCCGTCACTTGGCAAGCAAATCCACACCCACATAGTGAAGGGAAGTAATGCCCGCGACTTGGTGTTCCTGAGCACTAAGCTTGTTTTCATGTACGGGAAGTGCGGATCCTTGCTGGAAGCCCAACAGCTGTTCGATCAAATGCCCGAGAGAACTATTTTCACTTATAACGCCATGATCGCTGCATACGTCTCGAATGGGGATCCTAGGAAATCAATTGAGCTGTATGCCGACATGCGGTTCTCGGATATTCCCCCGGATGCGCATACTTGCAGTTCTGTGCTGAAGGCATGTTCTGGGGTTGAAGATGACATGTGTGTAGGAAAAGAGATTCATGGGTATGCGGTGAAGTCCGGGTTTTTGAGTAATGACGTGGTTTTGAATTCGCTCGCGGCTTTATATGCCCGGTGCAAGGATATAAATTCAGTTGAGTTGTTGTTCGGTATGACTGCAAAAGGAGATGTTGTGTCGTGGAACTTGATGATTTCTGGTTACGCTGAAAATCGGATGAGCAGTGAAGCATGGAGGGTGTTTGTGGAAATGCACGATAGAGGTGTCACAGCCAGCACGTATACCTTTGTTGCTGCTCTTCAGGCCTGCGAGGACCTATCGTCCGGGATGCAAATTCACGCGGTTGCGTTAAAATCAGGTCTTTGTTTTGATAGATATGTCGGGAATAATCTAGTGCTCATGTACTCCAGATTCGATGCAATAGATGAAGCCGAGAGTGTTTTTATCGACATTGATGATAGGGACAATGTTTCTTGGAACTCAATGCTAGCTGCTTACGTGGAAAATGGTCTTTATGACAAATCCCTCGACTTTTTCCGTGAGTTAACAAGATCCGGTCAACAAACTGACCAAGTTTCGGTTATTAGTATTCTCTCAGCATGTGGCCGATCAGGAAACCTACTGAAAGGAATGGAAGTTCACGCCTTTGCTTTGAAAAACGGGATGGAATTAGATCTTCAAGTGGGAAACACAATCATGGACATGTATGCAAAGTGCTGCAAGACGAGTTACATGGACTCTGTTTTCCGAAGAATTACACGGAAAGATTATATTTCCTGGACGACTATAATATCTGCTTATGTTCAGAACCATCAGTACTCGAAGGCAATAGAGTCATTAAGAGAAGTGGTGGTCGAAGGAATTGATATCGACAAAATGATGGTTGAAAGTGTCCTCTTAGCTTGTCATGGGCTGAAATGCATTTTGCTAGCGAAAGAAATCCATGGTTACATTGTGAGACGAGAACTATCGGATATAGTCATGCAGAATACTATCGTGGATGTATACGGGCAGTGTGGAGAAGTGGGCTACGCGAGAAATTCATTTGAACTAATTAAGATAAAAAACATTGTATCCTGGACGATCATGATTGCTTGTTATGTTCATAACAAGTTTCCAAATGAGGCTCTTGAACTTTCTTCCCATATGGTTAAATCCGGAGTTGATCTTGATTCGATTGCACTTCTGAGTGTGCTCTCAGCTGCTGCTAATTTATCGGCATTGGGGAAAGGTAAAGAGATTCACGGGTTTTTGGTTAGGAGGTGCCTGCATAAATCAAAATCCATCCCGAGCTCACTTCTAGATATGTATGCCAGCTGCGGCTCTGTAGCCGACTCGTATAAGGTTTTCGCTTCTGTCGAGGATAAAGATTTAGTTTTATGGACGGCCATGATCAATGCGTGTGGAATGCACGGACAAGGTACGATGGCGATTAAATTATTTAAGGAAATGGAAGTCGAAAATATACGCCCGGACCACGTTGCTTTCTTGGCACTTCTCTATGCATGCAGCCACTCTTCCTTAGTCGACGAGGGAAAATACTTTTTCCGCACAATGCAGAGTAAATACAGCTTGGAACCATGGCCCGAACACTATGCTTGTCTAGTCGACCTTCTCGGACGTGCCAACTGTTTACAGGAAGCTTTCGAAGTTGTAAAGAGCATGAAAGTGGACCCCACTCCTCCCGTGTGGTGCGGTCTTCTAGGCGCATGTAGAACGCATTCCAATATTAAAATAGGAGAGATAGCCGCGGAGAAGCTTCTCGAAATTGACCCGGAAAATTCCGGAAATTACGTGCTCGTATCGAACATGTACGCTTCGGCCGGGAGATGGGACGATGTCGAGAGAGTGAGAGCGAGAATGAAAGCAATGGGTGTAAAGAAGGATCCAGGTTGTAGTTGGATCGAGGTTAAGAACAAGGTTCACGCGTTTACAACGAGAGACGGGTCCCATCCGAGGTGTGACGAGATTTACGAGAAACTTGCTGATGTCACCGAGAGGTTGGAGAGGGAAGTTGGTTACAGAGCCGATACTAGTCGCGTTTTGCGTGATGTGGAGGAGGGAGAAAAGGCGGAGATGCTTTATAGTCACAGTGAAAGGCTTGCTATAGCTTATGGTTTGCTTAGCACTAGCCAGGGGTTTCCGATAAGGGTTATGAAGAATTTACGAGTGTGCGGTGATTGTCATGCGTTTACGAAGCTCGTCTCTAGGGTTTTCGATCGAGAGATAATCGTAAGGGATGCTAATAGGTTTCACCATTTCAGAGATGGTGCTTGCTCGTGTGGAGATTTCTGGTGATTTTGATGTCATTCTTTTGTATAGTTTGTGACCCGAACTTTTGGATGTGGGCTCTGAAAAAGGAGGCCCAAGTTCACCTTGGGCCCAATTGGCCCAAATCAGCCCGGAGCTTTGCCCTTGTAGGGTTCGGCCTTATCTGAATCCGGATGTGGTCGGGCCGGGCCTCAATCAATTGGGGATGTATGTTTGTTATTATTACTTGTTAGCATACCGAGACAAGAACGAGGACCACCCTATCACTGTCTGTACTCTAGGTTTAATAGATTATATTTCTTTGTCTTGACTCTTGAATAGTAATTTTTGCATTCATGTTTTCTTGGTATTTATGATTTGTAATGAGAATACATAAATTGTTGTTTTTTCATGAAATAAGGGCATGTGGCATTGGTACAAAATTATTTGGGTTCAAACCCATTTAATTGAACTATGACCATTGCAAAAGGAGTGAGTTCAATTTAATTTACTCATATGACTCATTTTACTGCAAATTTTGAAATGAACCGAGTTCAAAAGTATGAACTCAACTTTTTTATTTTTTATTTTACAAACATTGACACATGTTTTTAGTTAATTGGTATGCCACAAAAAAGTAATAGGGCCATAAAATGAGTTCAAACCGAAAAATCAATGTGAATGATAAATATTTTAGTTCAGTTATTGATTTAAACTGATTTTAAAAATTTTAAAAAATAATCAACTGGTATGAACTAAGTAACGAATGTACATGCCCTGATGCCCTTAGGTGTTACTTTTCTCAAAAAAATTCATTTTTCTCAATAGTTTGACTAAAATGTTGACCAAAATTATAAGCAGTCCACATCTTTACCGTTAATATAACTGAAGCATGTTTTGTTCAATTCTTTGACGATGTAAGTTTAATTCTCGGATGTGATAATTATATTATTGAAATATTATAAGAAATGCACATTTTAAGCAATGCACATTTTCATCGTTAATATAATTCGTTAATATAATTGATGCATATGTTGTGCAATTTTTGACGACGTAGGTTTGATTTTCGGATGTGACAAATTTAGAGAGTAACAATGGAATGGAAGTGGAGTTTCAAAAAATTATGCAGACTTTATTTGTAAATTACTAACTAAGTGCATAATTTCTTGGAATTTTTTGTCCAAAAAAAAGGTTTTTGTGCACATCTGGATAATGAATGTGTGTAGCTATAGCTGCCTCCTAAGTCTATATAAGCTATGGATACAGAGACCTACCTACCTACGCACAAAAAAGAAGAGCTTTTTAGCTGTAATTGTTTTTCATCATCTCTTCAGCAGCAGCTGCAGCTGTTGCTGCTGCTGCCCACATGACTATTGACTAAGCTTTGAAATGTGAGCTTGTTTTTGTTCTCTTCAACTTTGACCTACCATACCTACACTTATTTAATTTCTTGAAAATCACACTATAAATAAAGACTAGTAACTAACACACATCCAATATTTTGTTTTCATTCGCTTCATCACTACCCTTTCCTTTCTTCTCTCATTCAAATATCAGTATTATTTCATCATGTCTACAATGGGAACAAGTGAAGCTGCCAGCATGATCTATCTGGGCTTAGTTTTTATCCATCATTCAAGGGGTATTTTTGGAAAATGAAAAATTAAGCTTGGCTAGGTCATGCTCTGACAGCATCACTCCTTCCTCTTCGGTGACACAATTACATCAATGCAGATGCAGATTCAGATTCAGATTCTTGGTGAGTATAGAATACTAGTAGTTTCTCTTTTACTGTCTGTCTTTCGGTTTTTGATAATTGCAATTTGGCCCTTCATTTGTTATGAATTTATTATAATATGCCACAGCAACACACAGATCCAAAACCCTAGGAAACAAAAAGTGTCCATCCAATGAGGAAAGAACATAAATTCCTCCAAAGAATATTATACTCTGACAACTTTGGTATTTTTCAATATATAGGTAGAAGATTATCAGTGACAATTTTTTATTTTATATTTTATTATATTAAATTTTGAATTTTCAAAATTATCAATTTGAAAAAAGTTAAAAAACAAAAAAAAATGAAGTGTTCATAATCAATATACCTGAGCAGCGCCATATTGGACCTTTGACTTTTGAGACGAAAGGATCGATTTCACCGCTCGATCAACCGTCAAACTTCTATATTAAAATAATTTTAAAACTATTTATTAATTAAAGCCAAAGCTAGTATTTGTGTGACTTATTTGTACTTGGTTTAGCGGTGAAAATAACTTTTTAAATTTCACAACGTCAAGGTTTCGAATCCAGTGCCGTTATTTGTTCCTCCAATTTTATTATCTTTTAATAAAATAGTATATACTTTGGCTACACAATAACTAACTACGACTTGAACCCAAGACATCTGAAGTAACTCAGAAACGGCCTAGCTTCACCAGCCATCCGATCGGCCACGTCACCGATGAAGTAACTCAGAAACGGCCTAGCTTCACCAGCCATCCGATCGGCCACGTCACCGCCACGATCGCAACGCACACCCAACTTTCATGCTCGACTCGTCCACTCGATTTCAAGAGATGTGTGAGCTCTTTTCAAAATGGCTGTTTGAGTCTCTTCTACTTGATTTCCACTGATTGTTTTTGTGGATATAGTTTGACTAGAGAAACAAGTTTCTTTCAATCACCATTGTTTATGGGGGAGTTCTTATAGAAGAAGGGGTATAACTAATTTGAAAGTTTATTGAAATAAAAAAAAAAGATATAAATTAAATATACATACATCTAATATACGCCAAGTTTTTTATACCTAATTACTTTGGGTTATAATAAGTAAGAATAGTAAATCACTTGTGTGGATTGCATAAATTAATATTTTGATAATGTACTACAATGTCATTTTCAATATAATTAATTTATTTAGGTAAACTAACAATTAAAAGTACTTAACACGTAAAGGCATATTAAACAAATTAATTTTAATCAACAATTTGTATTACAACTATTATCCATTCAAACACAACTAATTCTGATTATTGAACACTGATTTCTTATTTCAAATTTGACTTTAAATTGGCCTCCTAACTTCAAGGACAAGGATCTCTCTAGTAGGTGTCTTAACTAAGAGTAGATGTGAATATGATAGATGGTGTAGCTTAACTACTAGCTAGGTTAAAACAAAATTTGGTGTTTCCGAGTATTGAACATGTAAGATTCAGCGTAATCGGGTATTGAATTCTATTGTATTCGGTAGCAGAATACGTAGAAAGAGAGGGTTTTCGTTTTTCTACGTACAAACAAACTTAAATCACATAGACAAGTTGACCCCAGACATGTTTAAAAAGAGAGATAAGAAAGTGCAAGGGAATTTCCTGCAACAAACAACACATTATATTACATCATTGAACTCTGCAAGTCAGTCATACTTGGGCAACTTCGACTACTTTTCACCTCCATGTTATTTTCATGAATATGTCAAAAGAAATGGCATGTAAAGTACGTTAACATGAGGAAGAAAATGGAAAGCATCAAGTGGAAAACAATATCTTACTCGAAAAAACAGAATTGATGGAGATTAGTCTTCGTCCTACCCAATTTTCATCCTTTCCGTCCACCCTTTTCAGCCTCCAAAGAATCAAGAACTTTAGAGTGGACCGAAAACAGATGCTTACTTCAAAAACAATTCTCCCGCATGTGTCAAGGGAAGTCGGTGAGGGGCTTTAAGAAATTACCCATGATTTTCAGCCGAATTACAAAACAAGAAACTCCAACTTGCAACAACAATGAATTGAGAGAATTTTCAGTTTATAAAATTGCACAAATTAACTAACACTACGAGTCTATAACATCCATATGACCACATCAGCAAAATTTTGTTAGATAAATTGATATGCAAAAAATAATTGGAACTGTATTTAGCCTTTTAGGAGAGATTGGAAAAATCAAAAGATTGAGATTAAATAGTAAAAGTAACAAAAGGCAGAGTGTTTTTCTATATATAACCTGAAAATGAATCATTGAATATTTCTTTTATAAAACATTGAAAAATATACGGAGAGGAAGGGCCCCCAGGCCCCAACCAAGTCGACTAAATAAACCAGACCAGTGAAAGCCTAAAACTGAAGTGTACCTGATACCAGATTTCTCCACTGTCTGTCACTGTCTTTGCCTTCCAATCAACTAATGGGAAAAATTGATTTGTCGTAAAAATTATCAGCAGGAAAGATGTGAACAGCTAGCTTTTGAGTTGCAAGTGCAGAATATTTATTCTGGTATTATTTCTTCGACTTTACCTGCGTTAAAAAGAATATATAAAATATATATATTTAGTCGATACAGCACACCAATAATACCATAAACCATGAAAATAAATGTATTAGTATTTGTTAAAAGGGCCACATATGTTTCTTCTTATGATGTGACGGATGGCTTGAATTTCTTTGTTATTCAACTATTTGATTGAAATCAATCGTGCTGGCTAAATTCTTCACTACCCCTTCATTACCTCTTTCCAGTTTTCCTGCATTATTCCTTCCGATTATAAATAGTAAAGAAATATGAACTCACCTCCTGATGGTTCTGCAGTATCGGAATCATTCTGGCATGCATCAACCCAAGGTTGAAATCTCATCATGTCTCAAGCAATCAACATAGAAACAAATCATGGCAAGGTAATATAATTATTTTATTGGCACCAAGAAATGAGATCTCTAGTTACACACAATGATAACTAACAACAAACCAATATCACATAACTGCACGATGAAGTGAAGCTCCTCGATAATGTCGAGACAATATCGAAATTATATATAATCAAAGGAGCGTGCACCTAGAAACACACATAAAAATGATAAAGTATGCATTTCATGAGAATATTTTCATATAATCCAGCAATAGAATGGAAAACAAAAACAGAAGAAATATACACATTCACATTTTGAGTTGCATGAAGACTCAAAATCCAAATGTCAGCAAAATAATCTTTGAAATCATACAATAATCAACAAAATTCAAGTTTAGCTCAAATACTTTTCTATGTTAGCCTCATCGGATCTCAACAAATCCCTTCCTCTGACATTAGTAACCTCAATTTTTTTTCTAAACTCGCCCCAAGATTCATCCACTCCCCCAAAGCCAACCCTGCATCGTTTCTCATTCGCAAAAAACATCCCAGATATCAACTTAGAAACATTCTTACAGTCCACCAACTCCAAATCCAAACCACTCACTTTTACCCTCGCGTCCCTAAATGCGGGCATACACTTCTCCTTGGCGAATTCACAGCATCTACCCTTCGCTGCTGCAAAGCAAGCTTCCATTTCTCTCTCTTCGCATTTCTCTCTCTCGCTGAAATCCTGTTTGGAGTATGCACCCAATATGGTTTTCCACCATGGAGGTTTGCACTTGCTGGAAGCCGAGATGGAGCATCCAATTCGAGCACCCGATTCGCATTGGGTGATGATTTGGATCTCGCAAGCCTTGTAGGCGTTGGCCCAGGAACGTGGGTTTTTGAATGCAAGGAGGTACGGGCCGGAAGATGGATCGTCCGATGGGCCGGCCTTGATCGGGCCTCGTAAGAGGGGAAGTGGGTGGGGGAAGGGAACGATGGTAGCGGCGGGGGAGTAGTCCTCGAGGTTTTCCAGGGACGGAGACGGTAGCGAGCTGCTCATCCGGTTTTTTAACAGTTCCGGCCCGATAAATTATTATGCTCTAGATTCCTAATTAAAAATTGGGATTTAACAAATCAGGGTTATATGCAGTTAACCATTTCAGAGGATATGCAAGTGGAAGCAGTGAGTACCTGGATACGTGTACGGAACTCGACAGGTAGATAGAAGACGATCGTCGCCGGCGTTGAGGAGTGTACTGTATAATAGTATTATCTGATTATGTAGTTTCAGATTTATTTTCATTTTTCTCTTCGTTTAGACTTGCTATTGTTTCTGATTTTCGCCTCTTTCGGATTTGGGCTTTCAATACAAATATATTGGGCCTGAGGTAGTCATGTATTGGGCCTCGAGGACGGGTCAATGTGTGCTCCAATTTTCCAAGTTACCAAAAGACAAATTAAGTCTTGTACTTAAACTGAATTGAATTGTAAAGGAGTACTCCTTATTTGAATTGAACTGAAATTTTAATTTAATTTAATTTTAAAATATTAAAAAAATAAAAATTAAATAATTAAATATAACTAAATTTAATAAGCGTGAACTAAACTGAACAAATAATACGAATAAACAGAAAATAAATTATAAAAAAAACGTCTTTAATGATCAAACTTATATAAATACATTATGAAGCCAAAAAAAAAAAGTTAACTTTGTTTTTTTTTTAACAAATATAAATAATACTATGAGAGCTTAATAACGTCACAAATCATTGAAAATATATAAGTATTCTACAAATAAATAATTATACTAATGGGATGATGGTTGAGACGACGAAGCCACCATGATCCTCACAAATTCCTCGTAGCTAACAAGTCCATCCCCATCTAAGTCGACTTCTCTGATCATTTGTTCGGCTTCTTCTCCGCTCAGTTTTTCTCCTAAATTCATCATCACGTTCCTCAGCTGCAAATCAAATCAAATTAATCGACACTTCAAGATATGTAATCAACACGAACACAATAATTTACGATAAATAAATACAGATTGACCACCTCAATGGACGATATGAATCCATCTTGATCCCGATCAAACACTTTGAACGCTTCTCTGAGTTCTTCCGTTCCGTTTTCTTTAGTCTTTGTTACCATTACACTCAAAAAGTCTTGAAAATCGATTGCACCATCTCCATCAGTGTCGGCCTCGTTCAACATTGCTTGAATTTCTAGCTTCGTCGGATGCTCGTTTAGAGATTGGATCACTGATGTTAGTTCTTCCACAGTTATCAAACCTTCAATAAATTAATTAATATTAGTTTATAAATAATTTCAATTCTTTAATAACAAAATTTAATTATATATATATAAAAAAAAAAAAACATACCATCTGAATCTTTATCAATCAGACAAAAAGCTTCATGGAACTCAGCAATCTGTTCTTCTTTTAGTGCATACGCCATTTTAAATATTTATTTATCGTACAAATTATAGAATTATATATATAGCCACAATTTTCTTCACTCGACGTAAATGATACACTTCAAAGTCAAACGCACACGGAGAAAAAGTCAAGAGTAAATAACTGAAAAATTCAATTTTAATAAAAGGTAGTGTACTTTTCAACGGTTGAATTAAATGGCAGATGTGATACACAACAAAATAATTAACTGATTCAATAAATAAGTAGTACGGAGTAAATAAAATAATAGGTATAGAATCTTGAGAGATTTTTCTTTGAATTTTTCTACATCCACACTTGATTTTTTATGAAATTTATTCACACTTTCCTGTTTGAGACAATAGTTCTGGTGATACTGATTCCGGATGATAACAAAAAAGACTACAGAAAAAGTCGTTTCTTCGGATTGAAAACACAAGCCTTTTACAGGTTAACAACAAATACGATGCAACGAATTCGAAGTGAACAGCTGAGATCGATTCTCAACGAAAACATTCGCTTTCGCCATCTTCCTAAATAGGCTGACCTTTCGGCACAACTTGATCCTTGAGCCACATGTAAATCGGAACCAACACGTAGTAAGTCGCTGCCATGACACCAAGAAGGAATCGACCAAGAAACACAAAAGGATTTACTGGTTCCGATACATCCTCTACCTTAGGACCAAGCTGCAAAAACGAATACAAATGTGTTGACATCAAACGAGACGGAAATACTATACTGATACTCTAGTCAAATTACCTGCAAAGGCGAGTCCCCGGAAGCGGGCTTTACACCCGTGACTGAGCAGCCCATGATCAGCCCATGTCGGCGGACCCCACGATACCACTTTGGGCCAATCCGTTTAAGCTGGACATCTTTGAATCCCGCCTTTGTAAACCACTCGATGTACTCTTCCTCCTTTGGGAAGAGCATCCACACATCTGCAAAGAAACGTGATAGCCAAAACTCTGGATAAACAGGACCTATCAAGCATGCTTTTCCCCCGAGTCTCAGAACCCTGTAAGCTTCCCTAATCCCACGCTGTGGATCGGGCCAGTACTCGATACTGAAAAAAGATTCATTAAACAACTCATCAAGTTTCCATCATATTTAAAAAAGAACAAAATCTACCCACAATCTCAATTGCCAGTTTATTGTGAATGAGCCTTAAATAATACAAGCAATCCACATTATCTAGAGCATATCAAGATTATGAGCAACCAATCAACCACACTAAACACAGCATTCAAGTATTCAACAATACACACAGAGTGACTCGTATATATACCTCCCTGCTGAAACATATCTGTCGACGGAATCGGTCGGAAACGGGAGATCCTCGGCATCCCCTTCGATTATCTTGCACTTCTTCAGCGGCTCCTTCTGCTTAGCCTTGGCGAGCTGATGCGGGGACTGGTCCAGAATAGTCACGTTCCTGGCATTCACGTGCTTCACGATCCCCAGAGTCGTGAATCCGGTGCCGCCGCCGACATCCACCACCGTCAGATCCTTGTGGTTCAATTCCGCCGGCTCCAGGGCCTCGTCGCGCATGTCCTCCGTCCAGTGACCGGGGTTTATCACGTGGTCGTACACGATCGAGAGGAATCGGTAGAACCAGAACGCCTCCTTCTTGTGCTGTATGAATCTCGGCTGCGAGGCCGGCCGTGGGGCCGAGACGCTGCATTTGGGGATTAGGGTTTTGCTCCTCCCGGCCCTAATTGAAATCTGGCCGCGAAAATCCGGGCCCAGAAAACCTAAGCCTTTTGGGGGCGGCGAAATTCTCCGAATCAGGGAGAGGCTTTCGGCTCCGTTGAGCATCGAAGATGCCATGGATGATGAATTGCAGAGGAAAAAAAGAGAGATTTATTTGAGGTAACGAAGATTAGTTCGATTCGATAGAGTCGAAGCTAGGAGTGAAGAACCGCAAGTGACAGGTGTCACGAGTGTGACTGCTGGTTGTAATCTAGCCACATCATTGGTTTATTTATTACTTCATCCCTTTAAAATTAAGAAAAAATAATGAATAATTCCATTTTTACTAAAAATAAATGATAAAAATATACTTTTAAATTAATAAAATAAACTAGTTTAATAGAAAATTTTAAAAAATATATGTGAAAATATAAAATATAAATTATATTTTAAAATAAAATATAAATATTCTCTAATTTCGAAGCACACTTTTTCTTACAATTAAATTAAAAAAATGAATTATTTATTTTTTGATCAAATTATTTATCGGGCGTTTCTGCTATTATAACATGCTCAAATAAGAAAAGTGTTTTGATTTAATAGAATAAATGAAGTATTTTCTTAGCATGTTATTATTAGTATGAGATTAATGAAAATGAAAAATATGACAGGAGTAAATATTTAAATAAAAATAAAATTGATAAATATAATTGATTTATATTTTGAAAAATAAATTGCACAACTAAATATGTTAACTTTTCTTAAGAGACACGCTTGGGCCTAGAATAAGCAATGGGCTTTAAAAGTAACCGTCTAACCGATATACTCCAGTTTTGAGTTCAAAGTATTTAGCCCAGTATAATCTTCTTAATGGACCGAGCACTCGGCTGACGGGCTTTTTCTTGAAAGCTGCAAACTACAAGGGGACGAAATACATACTGGAGTATTCAATAAACAAATATGTTGTCAGAAATTTGACTGTCAACTCTGCCCCAAAAATCCTGGATAATTGCAATAAAGTCCTATAATTAAATTTTATCATATTTTTTTTCCTTGTGAAGTTGTACACTTTGTCTTTGAAGCAAAACAAATTATTGGAAATCTTCAAATTTGCTACTTGACAATATCTTAATTGCATATTGACCGTGTAATTATTTTATCAAAAATATAAATATTATCCCAATATTAATTCTCGTCATTCACAAGATTTTTACCTAAACAAGGTTTTGCTTAAACCTCACTTCTTGGATGTGTGTTCATAAGAGTTTGAGCATTGATAAATGATAACCTTAAACAAATACTCCAAGAGACAATAGGACCATTTAAAATTAAATTGATGTAAATCTCGATCAAACTATTATATATAGTCACAAGTCAACTTCAACAAAACACATCGATCATCTTTTAGTTCGATTTTGATCCAAATTAAAGAGAAATTGAACTAATTAAGCGTGACTCAGTAAACCTGTTAAACCTAATGTTGAAATGTTCAATTGTGAGTTATCAAACATTCAATTTATATGAAAAGAGATATATCATCTTAATTTTTCAACTGTATATATATGCATGAAACAACAGTCTGATATATACTTCCGATTTCTACCAAACCAATTTAACCTAATTAGATGCATGAACAAATCCTTCAAGTTCATGATCCATTAGTAAAGGAGGGCACGTGAAGATGAATAAGTGAGAGTGGGCATATCATGTGTATATATTGGTTTGTGGCAGCATATTACGATTCCCAAGTATAGTGGAGAAACCTCATTCCTCGAATAAAACTATGAGGACCGTTACAGCACCGTCTAACGTTTCCTTTTATATTTATATATATTCTTACCTTTTTATTTATATGTAATTATTTATTATTAATTTGTCCACTTTTGGCGGATGTTATAAAAAAGCTGAAAGTGTCATGTTAATCCTTTGTTCTAGGAGAATGTAGCATACCATTATAAATTTAAAAATAGTAAATATTCAAACTTATTTTATTATTTTAAGTATCAAAATGCTGTATTTTGTTGGGAGTATATTGAATCCAGTCAGTATAAATTAAATGATTTTATTTGTTATTGAATTATTGTTTGTTTTATCTTATGTATCTTACTTGCATGCTTTTGTAGATGATCGAAAGGAGGAAGACACAAATGATCAGTTAATAATAGGTGTGAGTAAATTACATTTACTAAATAACTTTAGTATTATTTAAATTATATATATATAGTACGTAATGCCATTTTTATGATGTGGATATTATTTAAATTGTGAAAAAAAAAAGTACGAATAGTACGTAATGCCATTTTTATGCATATATTGTATTGTTTAGTATATGTATTTTTTAGTCAAAATTCTTAATCTATTTGGAATGTACAATGAATCTTAAGATTAAGTCACGTGAAGACACTCCTATATATTAGAGTCTTAATTTGATTAATAATTTACCTATAGCTACATACTACTCCGTAATATTATTTATTAAAAAAAAAAATGATATATACGTGTATTTAATTTAATATAATTTTTTATATATGATATGTGTTCGATATTTAATCCAACATTAAGTAAAATGTCTCAAGGTTATTCAATTTTCTACGAGATGGAAAAATTAGAAAGAAAAAAAAAAATGAACCAAATTAAAGACTAAAGTACATTTTTTAACTGAAATTCGCTGAACTTAATTGAACTTAAGCAATCTGAACTGAATTAAATTGATTTTTTTATAAAAATAATAATATTTTTTATAAATTATTAAATATTTTTAAAAAAATATTAATAATATTATGACATTAACTAAATTGTATGTTTAAAATTATAAAATGAAATAATTTTTTATTTATTTTATTTTAATTTATTTTGAAATAAATTTAATCGAACTAAATTAAAGTAATCTGAACTGAACTGAACGAAGTATATTGATTTTTTTTATAAAAATAATAATAATTTTTATAAATTATTAATTTTTTTTAAATATTAATAATATTATAACAGTAATTAAATTGTATATTTAAAATTATAGATTGAAATTATTTTTTATTTATTTTATTTTAATTTATTTTTTAAATAAACTTAATTTAGCTGAATTGAAGCTATTGATTTTTTTATAAAAATAATAATAATTTTTATAAATTATTAATTTTTTTTTAAATATTAATAATATTATAACAGTAATTAAATTGTATATTTAAAATTATAGATTGAAATTATTTTTTATTTATTTTATTTTAATTTATTTTTTAAATGAACTTAATTTAATTGAATTGAAGCGATCTAAACTGAACTGAAGCAATCTCAACTGAACTGAATCGAATCGAAATTAAGTTCGAAAGTTAAAACATAATTTATTTATTTTACAACTTTTAGTATTTCACTAATATGACAAAGACAAGAGTATCAAGGCCCAAGCACTGTGATTAATATCGTAGTTTAATTTTCCTATTTGTAAATTAAACACATGTTCATATATTTTTCTTACTTGTGTGAATCATTTAATCGAAGATAAAAATATATATATTGTATATATATGCATATGCAATTATGCATCGATAAAAGCAAAGTTTTGTTTTATATTTGTCTTTCTTTACGATGCTTACCTCATGCGGATAGGACAGATTAAATAAGAGAAAATCAGTGATCAAGTCTATATAATTTGTGCTTCAATTTTATTTTATTTTATATATTAAAGTCACACCGAGTTGAATGTAATCATACTTTAAAAATATATATAATTGAGATACATATAATTAAAATTATATTTGTGTTATTTTTCTCACAATCACGACCATTTAGAAAATTATATCAATTGATCAGAAACACGTATTCCTCATCTTATGCTGCTTTCATTACATTTGAAAATGTTGTTACTGACTCAATTCCTTAGAAAATTGATCGATAATTCGACTATAAGGACAAGATTCGAGTAAATGTATATATACTATGATCACATGTGTGATGTATAAACCCCAAACATTTAAATATGTTGATAAAGATAGCGATGAAGACTGAGCTCGAATACTCTGCATCAATCCGTGTTGATGATTGATTCAGCATTCCCAGAACCAGTTATATAAACCAAATCACCAAATTTCTGTTATAAAATACAAATTTTGCAGAAAAGGATTCCTATCGGCATGTGGGATGGGATGGGGCTTGATGCGTTTATTTGAATCAAGATGATCGATGAGATTCTGGAGCACGTACGATTATTTATATATAAGTACACGTGACCGATCGAGTTCCGGTTGGAGCTAATTTATCTTATCCTCAAGTACAAGTTCATGGTTAGTTAATTATGTTTTTAAGTATTAATAATATGAGTATAGGAAACGAGTATGAATGATTGATTATATACTCCGTATTTACCAACACCCTCAATATTCTAATTTTATTGTATAAATATTAGTTTTTTTTCAATACATTTTTATCATCATTCGTGTGTGACACTTTCCAGTCTTTTTCAACTCATTTTATCAGGGTTACGTACCAAATTGAAAAGGCATGCTTGCTTATTTTTTGAAATAATAATAAAATGAAATGTTAAGAAAAACAAAATTTAG
Source organism: Euphrasia confusa (assembly GCA_954870475.1). Taxonomy (NCBI): domain Eukaryota; kingdom Viridiplantae; phylum Streptophyta; class Magnoliopsida; order Lamiales; family Orobanchaceae; genus Euphrasia; species Euphrasia confusa. The sequence goes on from OX940949.1 coordinate 2,113,425, forward strand.
CATAATTTCCTTGTCTCAAATCAATTTTTTTTAGTTTTTTTCAAATAACAAAAAAATATGATTATTATTACGAGACAGAGTGACTATAAATTTTATAAATTATAAATATGATTTAATATTTGATACATACTTCTTTCATAATAACATGATCACTTTTTTAAAACGGATATATATATATTTTTAAAGAAAATAAATAATTTTATTTTTAAATACTTTACTTTTAAACTTAAAAATATATTTATATTCTTAAAATTTTAAACTTAAAAAAATAATATATTTATTAATATACATTTTTTGTCCTTTTTACCTTGAGGCAGAAGGTTGTGGTGTGTGGATGGTAAGCTTGAATTATGAAATGAAAGGGGCCGGGTGGCATGCGTGAAATTAATTGGATCGTCATGGTACAAAAATGGTGCCACAAAATTTCAAAGGCCGCAGGTCTTACTGTCAGAGCTGCTACGTACCATTACAAATACCATGTCTCATAAATGTGTGTGTGGACTTTCGCATTTATTCCGAAATACTAGCTACTAATATAGCAAAATAAAAAATAAAATAAAATCATAGCTATATTATTTTTTTAGAGTTTTTTTTTTTTAATTCAGTAGTTGATGATTTATGTTGGACGGAGATTATACGGTCGATTATTTATAATTCCCCCGATTTGGTTTTAATAGCGGGCGGAATGAGTAAATCGATGTAAGTATAGTAGTAGCATTAAAATGACGGTTTCATTCCGGGCAAACGTGATCTCAGAAAAATCAAATGAAACAATTAATAAATGCATGACTATTCCTATACACGTCTTACTCATCTTTCATCTCATCCATTTAATTCTCCTACACCTAGCTAACTTGTAAATATACGTACTATGATTTAAGAGTTTTTCTTTTATTGAATTCGTGTGAACTCATTTGAACGCTCGACTTGTTTTTTATTTTATAATTCCTTCATTCTTTATTAATGGTCAAAATTTCCATTTTAGATTGTCTCAAATCAATGTTCACATTTTATTTTAACAACATTATTTTTTATCTCGTATTTTACTTTTAGCAACCCAATTTTTTTTATGTTCAATCACCCGGGATCATTGTTAAATAGATTGACAAATGTAATTATCTAAAAATTTCTATCAAATTGGGCATAAAATTGGTTAAATATTTTTTGGTATTTATGCGAGGACATATTTTATCAAGTAAATCGGGGTTATCGAATCATTATTTTTTTTCCCTTTTAGTATTTGTTTCTTGTGTGAGTTTGGGAATTTTGCACGAAATGGTGAGTAACAGCTGGGGGTCATAATTGTCATTTAAGACAGACTCGTTTCACAGCTTTTACATCAAAAGGAAAGGAAAGGAAGGAAGGAGGCAGTAAACATACACAAAGTTACTAACATCACCCGCGCGTAAGTTTAGCAAAACCCTACTCCACTCCATTTTTTCCTTTAAAACACCACAAAGCGGGAGTTGCACCCAAACGCTAAATCTCTCCAAAAATGTGAAATCATTTTTTTTTGTGTGAAGAAGCATGACGTCAGAACACCGGAATATGACGACGGAGCAGAATCTCGACAAGCGGATGCAGAAACAAATCGGATGCATGACCGGTTTTCTACACATCTTCGTTCGCCACCAGATTATCAGCGGCAGGCGCCACTACTCCGCCAAGCGCCTCCCCCCTTCGTCACCAGTAAGAACATTTCACACGCCCTAATTTATTTATTTTCCTTTATAGAATTAATTAATTAATTTCCCAATTCATGATAATCTGTAACCGTCCCTAATTTTAGGCGACTGATACGACGACGTCGGACTCGGAGAAATCATCACCTCCATCGCCTGCGCATTCGGAGTTAACGAAACCGCCTCCGCCGCTGAAATCTCCGCTCCGCCTCCCGGTTCTCGAATTGAAAGAAGGCTCGAGGTCGCCGTGGAAATTCGGCAAGGAAACACCGAGGCTGTCGCTGGACAGCAGGGCGACGACCGATGCGAAAGGAGGCCTCCACCCGAAGGAAATCCGCACCGCCGCCGCGTCGACTCTCTCCACCCCCAGCGAAGCCACCACCGACGAGAGCCAGCAACACCAGCGGTCTCCCAGCGTCATCGCGAGGCTCATGGGGCTCGAGCCATTGCAGCCGGACTCGCCGCTCTCCGAACCTGAAAATAAGCCTCAGCTTCGGAGATCCGCATCCGAGTCACGTGTCACTCGAGATCTGTTTCACTCTCGTTTCGTAGCTGACAAGCCAACTCAACCGCCTCAATCCCCACTCCTCAACAACACCAATGGCGCGAAGGACAACACGAGGATGGACGCGTTCTACGCGGATCCGAGAAATTACTCGCTGAAAATCGCTCACAAGGCCGAACCGGCTAAGGGATTGCCGTGGAGATTTCCTCCGCACCACCGTAAGAGCTTCTTCGATTCTGGAGATTTCTTCCCGGAGCCGAAACAGACGGCGTCAATGTACGGCGAGATCGAGCACAGACTGAGAATCAGAGGAATCGACGAGACGTCGAAGGATCTGGAGACCTTAAAACAAATCCTCGAAGCTCTGCAGCTCAAAGGCCTCCTCCACTCCGGAAAATTGCCGGAGCGAAATCAGGTCAGGCACCGGAACTTCGTGTACGACGAGTCTCCGGTCGCCGTGGCAAAACCTTGGAGACCGTCAAATTCATCTCCAATCAATAGTAGAAACCAAGTCCGCGGCGGCGTCCACCGTAACTCCGGCGAAAATTCTCCACCGGCGAGCCCCCGGCGCGAACGGAATGTACGGAGTCCGAATCGGTTGGAACGAAGCCCGAGCCCGACTTCATCTGCCCAGAGGAGAGAAGGCAATTCTAATGGAAGACGGCCCAATTCAGTGGCGAAGCCCAAACCGCTAAGCGTTGATACGCAGAGGAAAAAAATCGAGTCAACAGAGAACCGAAGAGTCTCGCCGGTTCATTCGCCAAAGCTTAACCAGAGACGAACCGTGCAAGATCAAACGGCCAGTTCTCGGAAGAAATCAACGGCGGAGATTCAGCGGAGAGAGAAGACCGGAGCAGAGGATGAATCCTCATCAATTTCCGGAAGCAGCACAATAACTACATCCACTGATACCGAGGTCAACTAAATTAATTAATTGATTAGCGTTAATTACTTCGATCTTAATTACTCTTTATTAACGGCAATGAATGTAATGTGTTTGTTGAATTCAGAGGTCCAAGACCGAAGAACAGAAAGATGGGAGACATTTATTGGATAGGTGCGATAAGCTGCTTCACAGCATTGCCGAGATAACTTCTGCAACTGATATGCAGCCTAGCCCTGTGTCGGTTCTTGATTCGTCCTTCTACAAGGACGAATCGTTCACACCTTCGCCCGTTACTACCAGACGAAATATTGATTTCAAAGGTAAAAAAAATTAGATAATTAAATAAAGCATGCTTGTGTTTAGGCTATTCACTTATTTTGGTTGGACCGTCGATCACATGGGAGGAAGTGGTTGTGATCGATTTTTATGTCATCTTAGAACGAATGTTTGCCATTAAAAATCGAGTTTAGTACACTGTAAATGTGGAACCAACATCTGATCTGAACTTGCAATGGAGTGACCACAAGCTTCTTTTAATTCAATGTGGTCTTTTTGTTTTACTGTTGTTTTCAAGAAAAAACCCATATGATTATAAATGCTAGTGGGGATGTGTTTAATTTGTATCTTGTGGTTTATGATGGTATCTGTATAAACCTTGTTTCCTTTATCAAACTGCAAAAAAAAAGGGTCAGTTTCAGTGGTGTGTTTGTTCAGACATCTTACATGTATAGTCAATTTGATACTGAATTATGTAAACAACAACAGGTCAATCGGGCGAAACGGAAGCATACGAAGCCTGGAGCCCACCTGCGTTTTCCCTGGACGGCTCAGATTTCGCTTACGTCTCGGACATTCTAAGAGCGTCCCGTTACTTTCAAGAGGGAGAGGAATCGAACGACGTCTTTCGTTTTCTCGAAAAGCAACAACAGCTCCAGGGAGGGTACGACAATACTACATCCAAAGTCTCCAGTCTTCGGAGGAAGCTAGTTTTCGACACAGTCAACGAAATTCTCGACAGGGACAGGCGTCTGCCTCCGTGGAAAGTCGCCTCGTTGAACAATCGAGACTTTGCTCTCGACAGGGTTTGGAGCGAATTCGAAAGGATTCGGAAGTGTGATGACCCCACGGAAGATTTGTTCGACACTGTATGTGGAGTCTTGAAGAAAGACCTAGCTGAGGATGTGGTGCACGGGTGGGGGGACTGCCCGACGGAGATGTCGGAGGCGGTTCTGGACATCGAACGGCTGGTATTCAAGGATCTGATCGGAGAGACGATTCGAGAACTTGCTACATTGGCAACGAGAAGCGCGATGATGATGATGCCTAGGAGGAAGTTGGTCTTTTGAGTGTGTGAGTTTAAGCACTATATGAACCTTCTTTTTTTCTGTTGGTTTTTTGCTTATCTGTTTTGTGACATTTCTGAAGTAAATTAATGGTAATTATTTGGGGAACATTTGTAACGGTCACTTTTTATTTTTCAGATTGCAAGCTGTAAAAAAAAAGAAGGTAAGGACTGAATGAGAACTTTTATTTATTTTTGCCTGTCAAGTGCATGTGTGATATTTGGCCCGCGGACATCATGGGTGTCATGTGATTACTTTTTGGGTATAGTAACTTTATTTTTAGGACATGGTTCTAAATTAGAAGTTGAAACAATACTCTTTCTTCAACTTAATTTTATTTCTGATCAGTACTCTCTCCAAGTCTCCATCCCTTAACATGGTGATAGAAAAAGTTGCACGTGATTAAAAAAAATGTTTTTTATATGTATTTTACAATATTACCTCATTTCAAATTATATATGAATTGTTGGTCAACGGTCTTTTTTGTTTGACCGTGATTAATTATAATAAAAAAATATATATAAATTATAAAAAAAATATATTTTTTAAAGTATTTTTTTTATAATTTTTATATATTATCATAAGTAATCACAGTTAAACAAGAGAGCAATTGACTAACAATAAATATATTACAGTATATAATTGAGACAAAGATAGTATGTGAGCAGTTGACTAACCGCGCATATATTATATAGTTGAGAGAAAGATAGTTTAAAATAAAGGTATAATATGTATTGATGTTTAAGTAATAAAGTAGTTAGTTTAAAAAATATTGGTATAAAGTTATGAAAAACCATTTTATTTATGAAATTTGCACTGTTTTAAGTGATGAACTAAAAAAAATATGCATTATTTTAAGGGATATATGGAATATTAATTATATTGTAAAATTAAATAATTATTATAATAAAATATACTGTATTATTTTTTGTCATTTTAATTAGAAAAATCAATGTTTTTTCATTTAATTTCAATATGGATCTCGGGTGGGGCGGACAAAAATTTCAATTAATTACTGTATATTTATAAATTAATCTCTTTATTTTTTAAAAATTACAGTAATTTTCATATCAAAATATCCAACCATAGTTATACATACACCTTATAAAAAATACAATAATTTACAATTATTAACTATAACTTTTTATTTTAAAAGAAAAAATAATGACTTACTGTTTATAATAAGCATAGATGCTCTGAGTGGCTCTGAAAATAAGAAACAGTGGAATTGAATTTTTTCGCTGACCGTTGACTGCAATCATCAAATTTCGTAACTTTGGTTGATATCCTGACGAATGATTAAACTTTGCAGACTCGCAGAATCTGACCTCATTTAACCACGTCACTCAATACCCACACAACAATTTTATTTTAATTTTTATATATCTATGCATCCGCTGCAATTCTTCATTTAATTAATTGATTTATTTATTTATTTTGTTTACTTCAGTTCATTCGATTTGATCCAACGACTGAGATTTGTGCTATCACATATCAATTTCGTTAGTTCATTCGATTTTTTCGATCCATCTCCGTATGCTTACCCGATTACGATTTCTCAGTTTCGTTTCAATTATAAAGTTTTTTTTTTTTAAACTTAAGTAACTAACAAGGCCAGGCATCGGGCCCCTGTCATCCAAACAGGGCACAAAGCTTATCTATGAGTGCTACTCTTTTCTGGCAACACCCACATGCCTATGCCAGATTTTTCCAATGTTCATTTCATTAAATTGGCCTTACTATTTTTCGGTAGATATTTTTAACTTAATAGTCTAGGGTAAAAACGTATTTTGAATCGTTATTTTTCTCGACCTTTCTACTAGAAAGTGAAACATTTCTTGTGTTTGTCATTGAGAGACAAGCACTAAAATGACATGAGTTGTGACAAGGTAAATTTTTGTTACACAGAAATGGAAATCTTGATTTCAATATAAGGGTAAAAGAAATGTAACACGGGGTAGCTTATAAATGGACTGTGAGGGAATCTATTTTTCCTTTTGTTTTTCACTGTCCAAAACTAGATGAAAACAACAATTGATTTATATGTATTTTTCCTTTTGTTTTTGTGATTTTTTCCCGGAAAAGGCTACAGTTACACAAGGTGTACCGAACTTTCGGTACACCGTCTATCAAAATATGACATTTGTTATTATTAAATTAATTAATTAAATAAATATTATTTTTTTATTATTACATTGAATTGTTAATCAGGAAAATAAATCATAAGAATCTTCTAAAAAGTTCAAAAAATAAAATTAATATAATCTTTTCAAATATTAAATATACTACAAAATCTGTGAGATTTTTTCCCTTATAATATAATAGTAACTAACAAATAAAATAAAATAAAATAATATATATACTAATTTTTTTTTAAAAAAAAGTACAAAAAATTAAAAAAAAATACGTATATTTTTTTAAATATTTATATTTCATTTTTTAAATTAAATTAATTTATATCTTATTAAATTTTATATACACTAATTTAATTATTTAATTTATAAATAAAAATATTAAAAAATATAAATAATATATGTGTACCCTGATAATTATTGTTTTAAAATGACTGATTTATTTAATAAAATAGATTATATATGTAATATGAAATAAAAATGAATTTATAATTAGTAATTTATATATTAAACAAATAATACATAATAATATTTATTTTAGTATTTAATTTTTTTAAGAACTATAAAAATTTGAATTAAATCTCGGATTGAGTCAAATAATTCTATTAATTTTTTATTTTATCGTTATTTATTTATAAATATCAATGATTAATTTTATTTTTTAGGAGCTATCCATGAAAAACTATTTTGCATATAAGCATGTTAAAATATTTTAATATTATTATTAACATGTGATAATATGTTTCTTATTTATTTAAAATATAAATAATATAATTTAAATAAAAATAATGTTTTGATTTAAATATTACATGGATAGCTCAATTTTCAATATTATCTCACTTTTATATATATATTTCAATAAAATAAGAATGTCATAGTATTTAATTCGAATATTATTAAGTTCGATTTTAAAATATTGTCGCAATTGAGATCAACGCGACAACTTATTTATATATTTTATCTTGTATGACTATGCATCAATGTTAAGTAAATACAGTATGGTTTTATAAGTTTATTTCGTTTCAAACAAAAATAACATTATATAACGAACTGACATTCAATTTATTCATTTTTGTTAAATAACTCTATTCATTTTTGTTAGCAATAACTCACTTGATTTGTAATCACCCAAGATTAAATTAAACAACATAGTAAAATGTCGTTTAATTTTCAAATATATATTATCAACTTGTGAAATTAAATAAATATATATTAAATAAAATAAATATTGATTTTTCACAAAATTAAAAAATTCATGATATATTCATATTAAGTTTAGAAAACTACATATATTATTATAATTTTTAATACCTAATTATAAAATCAAAAACACTAAAAATTAATTTCCTTATAAAAAAAATATAAATTTTCTATGTAATGTAGATAGTAAAAAATAAAATAAAATATAACTATTTTAATTCAATGAATAAATTTTTTGTTTTTAATTTTAAAATTAGGTGTTAGAGGAAAATTACATGTAATTTTCAAATATTACAACATTTTTTTAAGAAAATTAAACTCAATTAATGAATGAATTTGACATTTTCTAAAGATATATAATACAAAAATAAACTTATAAAAATCATTTTTACTTAACGTTGATGAATAATCATAAAAGATAAAATGATAAAGATAACTTGCGCGTAGATCTCTATTACGATAATATTTTAAAATTGTATATAGTATTTGAAATTGAATATTATTATTATTTTTAAATAATAAATAATAATTTAAATAAAAATCGCATAGTATTTGATTTAAATTCAATTATATATATATATTATTATTATTATTATTATTATTATTATTATTATTATTATTGTTAAGTATATATAATTTTTAAAAAATAAAATATATTTTATTAAATTTAGTGTGAAGTATAATTTTAATATAAAATTAAAAAATTAATTATGTTATATCATTTTATTTTTAAAAAATGAAATATTTTTTAATATTTTTTAATGTTTTTTTACTACGCTATTTTTTTTTCAATTTAATATATATATATAATATACTAATTTATTTTATTTTGTTAGTAATAATATAATAGGAAAAAATCTTATAGATTTTGTACTATATTTAATATTTGGAAATATAATATTGATTTTATTTTTGACTATTTTAGAAGATTTTGAAGATTTATTTTCCTAATTAATAATTCAATTTAATAATAATTAAAATATTAATTATTTAATTAATTAATGTTATAATTTCACGTGGCGTATTTTGATTGGCGGTGTACCGGGCTTTCGGTACACCTTGTGTAACTGTATCATCTTCCTTTTTTCCCCTTTATCTGTTTTTTTTGGTAGTTTCCTATTTTAGTTATGCTGATACATATGTACACATGATAGCTTTTGGGGTTTCCAATCAATCATTTTGGATGTGAAATATAATAAATAATAATACATATTTAATTATTTATCAAAAAAATCAATTTTTCTTCTTATTTATTTGAAATATGTTATGTTGAGTCTTATATTTTCGGACTCAAAACAAAATGTTACGTTCACTAAAAGAATTGAATTAAACACAATCTCAAAAATGATAAAATTTTCTGTTTTTTTTTTGCCAAAATGATCATTTTTATTTGATCTTTTGTTTTGCAATAAGTGGTGGGAAACACATCGTGAATGCCCCACTTCCTGCTTGTAGTCCTGAAACCCTACATCCCAATCAATTATGCGGGCCTATTGGGCTGCACTCCAATTGGGCTTCCCAACAACTTATTATCAGTCCAGTCCATGTCCAAATTTGTCCACAAAAATGTTGCAATAATAATATATTGAAATAATTATCCAAAAAATACACCAACTCATTCAAATCGAATGAGCACCAAATTGACTTTGTTTTTTATGATGTTATCACATCTTAATTCGGGCTAGCTACAAGAATTGCAACTGCATTTCAGCCCGGTAACATTTTCCTAGTCCTCGTTGTCGGTCGAGAAGTCTTTCAATTTCAAACATGAGCCGAAAACCAGGCTCGACTATTCGCAGCTAGTTCATTTCCATCAGACAGTGCATTTCTCTGTGTGACTTTTGATAGCCTTGCCTGCAAATATAATTATACAAGAATAAGTTAAAATCAATTAAAAAAAACTGAATTCAAATCAATTATGTAAAAAGTCATGAAAAAGCTGAGGAATTATAGTTCTTACATTGCTTGTAACATGGTTGTTTGAACACTGGATCCAACGATCGTGGTGGAGGCTCCTCGCCGAATCTCATTTCACAACTCATATCATCAAAATCTGCCATAATAATAATAATAATAATAATAAATATTTCATATGTATCAAGAACATGACTTGTAATTTATAAAGAAAAAGTTAGTCATCTTTTACGAGACAGAAAGACTAATAAATAAGGTTAGAGCTTACTAGGGACCATGTTGATTGGGACTCCAAGGCTCTTCTTGATGAACTCTTGAGAAGGCATCTTGCAAAGGTTGGTGCACATTCCTACACAATTCGACTCCTCCAAAAACCTATATATACACAAAACCATCACACGGGTACTCGATCAGAAATCTCAATCACAATCTACCTAAACAGTTATATATATAGATCGATCACCTGCATTTCGGAATGTGCACGACATTCATCTCCTTTTCTCCTACGTATTCCGACTCTCTCACCTATTAACGAGACAACAACGTGTTACATACTATGTATTTCTTTAGGGTTGGCAAATAGTCAATAGGTACATAACATAACATAACATACCTCACATGGACCAATAAGCCAAGTAAAGAAAAGCGTCGTCATGACAGCAAACTGCTCTCTTGTGCGCTTAGACGGGGGCATCAATTTCCTCATCTGCGTATCGATAATGTGTAATTATACGGGGGCATTTTCGTAATATTTGTATTACAATAAACTATATGCACATATATAACTTGCCAGGTTAAGCACAGGCTTAGGAGCTGCAACGTCGAGAGTTTTAAGGATAAGATCCATTTGTTGGTTTGGACTAAAGTGACGATGAACGTTGAATGCTGCTTCCACCAGCCCATCGAACCCGCTCTCATTGCTCTTATGCCCTATCATTATTATTATTATTATTATTATTATTATTATTATTATTATTATTATTATTATTATTATTATTATTATTATTATTATTATTATTATTAATCAATACTAAACACACACACACACATCAAATCGTGTGTGTGTGTGGGCACACATATCAATGAATTCAGAATATATATGAGATATGGAACACAGGTTTATTATAGATATTTTAGAACCTGATGACGCTTGTAGGCTATGGGAGAGGTGGTTGATGGCGAGACGATGAAAGAAGCCGTCTTTGTAAACAGTCTTGGATTCATTATTAGTCGCCGGAGATTTATTCGAATCCTTATTGAGCACGGCCGACAGAGTGAAAGAACGTTGTTTCCGGTGGATTTCTAGCGGCCGGAAGAGGGCCCTGGCCGGATGAGTAACGAGGATCGTATCCATGCTGTGGTGGCTCCAGAGCAACAGAGAAAGAAACAGAGGAAATATGTAAGAGTTTAAGCATAAAAGCATAGAGTATAGTATATTTGAAGTAGAAGGGGGTTTGGTGAGAGGTAAGTTTGAATTTATTTTTCATAGCTGTTAATTTGTTAATTAATGTATTTACTTGTTTTATCCTTTTCAATTTATTTATTTTCCTTTTTTGTGACAAATTTTGGCCAACATAAATGTTTGTTACCAAACAATAATCAGCACTTGTTCCCATCTGTTGGTTTTCGAATTTTATTTTAATCTTTCGTCTCTGTATTTTTATTTTTATTTCAAATAAAATTCAACAAAAAGAGAACCCTAATCAATGAAATTATTAGGAATAATGAGAAGCATACAACTCCCCTTGCCTATCTGCGGAAACACCTACACAAGCCAATTGGACAACAAAGTAACACCTAAAAGTCACATACAGCATAACATAATCAATCAACTCCAGAAATATAGTACTTAAAACGAAGCATTAGTCATAAACAACCCAACGGCAAAAAGATACTAATACAGAGTCGACCCTTGAGATTAAGAACAAATGTATCACCACACTTAACGACAGTGAAAAAAACAGGAAACCGATGGTAATAGTCGAACAAACAGTCACCAGCTAAGACAGTCTTCCATTCTAATCCCTAGCAAAGAAACCTAAAGAAATAGCCAAACACATAGACAGACTATTACGAAATCCATACATGATAAAAAGAGCAAATTTGATTCACTCCTTGGTGGTTTTGTTGATGAGGGATTTGTGAATGTGAGGGATGACACCACCACCAGCAATGGTTCCTTTGATGAGGGTGTCGAGCTCCTCGTCTCCACGGATGGCTAGCTGGAGATGCCTTGGTGTTATCCTCTTCACTTTCAAATCCTTGCTGGCATTCCCAGCTAGCTCCAGCACCTCGGCCGTCAGGTACTCGAGGATAGCGGCAGAGTAAACTGCTGCTGTGGCTCCTACTCTGCCATGGGCATTGGTTCTGGATTTGAGGTGGCGGTGAATTCTTCCCACCGGAAACTAACAACAAATAAAAGAAATAATTAGAAGAAAAAACACTAAGAAAACTCTTGAGATATAGGAGTTTAGCAAAAAACAGGATATGTATACAAGGAAAAACCTTCAAACTTTATAGGCTTGTAATTGGTGTTACACCAGATATTCAAAGATTGTTTATTTGTTGATGGACGGAGCTCATTAGAGTTGATGTCGTAAGTGAATGTTATTAAAATAATGATGTTTAATGTTGGGCTAAAGAAATGCTTACAGTACACATAGTTTTTTATAGATACAATCAGCAAATACTAGAATTCTTGCAACTAAATAAATCCTTAAGCTGGACTACAACTCTCAAACATAAAAAGAGACTTGGGCAACGCCAAAAAGGTTAAAACTCTTGTCAATTGGAAGACGTTGGACAAACGCACCATGACAGTAAGTGGGTAAACAAAAGACTGAACCCATAATTTTAGTGCGGGTGGCAAGAGTAAAAGTGCAGGAGGTAGAGGCCCCAAAATATTTATAACTAAGAGGATTGAAAGATACGATTTTAATGGTTCTCAAAAACATTTCAAATTAATTTTATGTTTGTTACATATTACTCACAACATACATTAAATTAGTAAATTTAGCAACTTATAAAATGTCTTGAATGCTGGATGTATAAAACATGATTGGGGGGACTTAGATTTTTTCAAAAGTTTGTTATTAGGCCAAAGAAAACAATGCGGGGAGGACAAGCACATACAAATGGGTGTCCTTGGACAAACATTAAACCTAATGAATGTTTATAACAAACAACATCTAGAATCAAATAATTTAGATGGGAAAATAGATCCATTCTGATTATAGGGCATTTAATTTTATTTGTTTGGTCCAATGGTCAATTTAACTACTTGTCCACGAGTTATTGACCAATTCTCTATCAGGATTTCACAAGTTGTAATGAAACAAGTGGTGGATTATGCTAAATACAAACAGTGATACATCAAAACATTCATCACCATGATCTAAAACTGAAACGACAAGGGCTAGATGCCCCTAAATTAAATGAGATTCAAAAGGCAGAAAAGAAAGAGTGAGAATTAATCCCAATGTGGCTTTCATACCTGAAGACCAGCACGAGCCGACCGAGAGATGGGCTGCTTCTTGCTCTTGTCCTTGTTAGCTGCTGCAGCAGCTGCCATTGTCTTCCCTGCAACGAGACCCTTTCCACCTTTTCCAGCCATTTTTTCCTACTTCACACTACTGTATCTAAAAACAAGAAATACAGCTAGTTAACGCTCTAAAACTTTGATAAAATTCGCAATTCATAATTTTTACTAAATATTTTAATTTCAGTCTTGAACATAATTTTTACACGCATACAAAGAATATAAATGTTCATATCAATTAATTTCTTTGTCTTCGATTCACCAGAATTCTCGAAAATTGACCACACACACATACACACGAAACCCTAGCTTTCCGTTTAATTCAACAACAGATCTGACAGAATCAGAGCATATAAACACTGATCCGAGCCGAAACGATGAAATTAACGATTCTCCTAAACCTAATAAACAGAATGAAACAACAAAAAACAGAAAGAAATTTCAGTCAAATAAAAGAAAACAAAAGTTACCTCGGAGATAAGACAGCACAGGAGGTACGCGAACCGTAGAGGAGACGAATCGGCAAGATGAGATCTTCGTTGTTCGGATATGTAATTTATTATTGCCCTTTCACTGAAAGTTTTTGAATCTGACGATGGATTTTGGCGGTTGCTTTAGGGTGGGAAAAAAGCTACTCGGAGGAGGCGTGAAAATTTTTCGCCAGGTTCGGATATGACTAAAATGCCCTTGACGTTGCGTTAAAAAGGTCACACCACGAAATTAATCATCGTGGTCTGAATTGTCTTTATCCATACTGAGTCATATTTGTGTATTGAGATTTCTTTAATTTGTAAAAAAAAAAGTGGAATAGTACATTTTTAGGAATTGTGTGATTGTAAATCCAAAATATAAACTTTTTAAAAAACGAAATTACTCAAACGTTTTTTCATGTGTAATTATATCAATCTTATATCTAACAAATAATTATTGCAATGTCAAATTCAATATTGCAATATTTTGAATTAGTCTTTTTACATATTAGCCAAGTTTAAATTTGTGCATTTAGATTTTTTATAATTTGTTAAAAAATTATTTCATATGTTTCACAAAAGTCTACCCACTTCATTTGTATATAAATAAAAAATGACAAATTTTTTTAAAATGAAAAAAGTATGAACTTTACAAATTTATAATCATAAATTAAGTATCACGTTTTCGTAATTTTTTAAATTTAAAATAATTTAAATCAAAATTTTATTTATTTTCAACGAAATCTAAGTAACTTATAAGAATTTTCAAAAATAATTTATCATGTTTATTTTCAAATTACATTCAAATAGTTTAACATTTCAATGTTATTTTTTTTATTTTAAATCAATTATTGAAGTCTAAAACATAAAGTTTTTAAAATTTCTAATATTTATGTATGAGATTAGAATAAGATGTGTTTAAATTAGGATTATATAGAAAAATATATATTATATAAATTTACTTACAATTGACTAGTACTAGTATATATATCCAAGATTCCAAGTACGGTAAATACAACATAAAGTCATTGAGACTGAAGCCCATATAACGTTGTTGGGCCGTGCAAAGAAAGATCCAAAACAATATGCAGGCCCATTAACAATCACAAAACATTTTAGTTTTTAAATAGTAGTATGACGTTAATAAAATTTATGGAGACTATGATTACGATTGTCATCGATTGCAGATAATATACTGTAACTATGAGAAAAAACGAAAAAAATCGTGTATGCATTAATATTCTCTGTCATCTAGGAAAGATAATATAATCATATCCATCGGATATGATCGGAACCCGATGATCGACCCGTTTCAGTTTGATGTGATTGTGTGATTGACGCGAAACGATATACTGTAATAATTATTGTCGGCATTCCGAAAATAGCCTTGCTCCTGCTGTTGATATACACACCATAAATGGATAGGCAAGAATTACCGGATAAGATCAACCCAGTTTACTCACTGGGGACTGTTTCGTACTTTCGCACGTCACTGAGGGCCCACCCTTTCCGGGTAAAATACAGAAATCTGGAAAGTCTAGACTCACACCAAATCCATGACAAATACTCCATACATTCTATAAAATTCAGCTGCATATTGCATAATGTAGTTGTTCACCTTCTAAATTATTCATAAATGATAAGAAAATTATGATTATACCCGAAAAATTAAAAATAAATAAATTACTCATTATTTGTTATTTAATGAGGTGTGATTTTGGGTGTGTAGAATTTAATTGTTGGAAACAGAAGTGAAGTGTTGCAATACTAATTTTTATTTATTTCATAAAATGTCACACTTAAATGTCTCTCATTAAATGTTACTTTCTCCATTACGCACTAATGGTAACCGGACACATAGTGTTATTGAATTTTTGAACAAATAAATAAATATAAAAATATATTTTAAATTAATAAAATAAATAGGTGTGAATAATATTTAAAAAAATAAATACATATACGTTTTTTTTAATAAAAAAAAATTAAAATAATTGTTTTTAAATGAGTTTTGGTCATTCATATTAGACAAATCAAAAAGCAAAGATTGACAAATATATAGAACAGGAATACATTTTTAAAATAACCAAAAATAATATCAGTTCACTTCGATCTAATAACATGATATATGTTTTTTAAAATAATAACATAAATACAGTATCAAGTCACTTCATTTTATTTATATTAAAAAGTAGATTATCCCTACCTTAGTAAAGTTAAAGAGCAAATTTCAAATTGTAACTTATTAATTTTTCTTTTTCAAATATATAGTCACATTTTTTTTATAAAATACTAAAAAAAAATTCGTAGTCATAAAATAAAATAAAATAAGTAATGATAGTGAATGTCCGTCCTGAATAGTCAACACCTACCTTATCCTATACAGAAATCAACCTACGCTGCTGCATCTGAGTCAGATAGTACACGCTAGATCACCAACTCAAACAAACTAACTACACTCCATTATTTTTTGTCAATAAAATAAAATAGAGTAACGTATCAGACAATATTACCCTTGGTAATTTTTCGATGACCAAAATAAACCGCAAATTAATTATGAAAAGAAAATTAGAGTATACTACCATAATTCAAAAATGGTACTAGTAAATTTTTATTTGGGTTGAACATCCAACTTACAAAAAGTTGAAAATTAAGTGACATTAATTAATTGAAAATGTGCATAGTGTTATTACTTGGTGCCTAAGTTCAGAACTTGATTCCTAGAGCGTACGTTGTAGTACTAACTTTTGGAGCTGCCTTAAGTCGATGTGACCATTCATAATGACCCATCCCACCAACGTAACGCTCCACATAGCCATACTAATTTCAACGTTACGCTGTGCACAAACATATTGTTTTTTTTTTCTCGTTCCCTTTGAGGAGAGATTCAATTTTTTTTTTAAAATATGATTTTTCTATTTTTTTAATTAATTTTAAATAAAAGTTAGATAAATTAAATTAAATCAATTAAATTCATGAATCACATAGAACTATATTTGGGTGAAGCATCACAATGTAATTCATGTATAGTGTAGTGTTCTTGTTGTAATAGTTTTTTTTTTTGATTTTAGATATAATCTTATCTTTAATTTTATCCACTCAAATTATAAATTTTTAGTATGAATTACTCTATTTTTTATTTATATATTAATATTTTTGATTTTGCTCAATATAAAATTGACTCCGTAAAGTAAAAGTTACATTTATTTAAGTTAATTGAGTACTTAAATTTTGGACATTTTCGAACCCAAAAAAGACATTACAATTCAAATAAAAAAAGAAGAAGATAGAAATCACCATATTATTTAATACTATTGAATTATGGTA
This sequence comes from Euphrasia confusa, assembly GCA_954870475.1. Classification (NCBI taxonomy): domain Eukaryota; kingdom Viridiplantae; phylum Streptophyta; class Magnoliopsida; order Lamiales; family Orobanchaceae; genus Euphrasia; species Euphrasia confusa. The sequence continues at coordinate 2,130,419 of OX940949.1, forward strand.
TTATTTTTTACTTAAATTAATATTTTAATTTTCTGCTAAAATTATGTACGATATTGATATTTATGATATAATATTCAATAAAATATTCTAATTTTTGTCAGTTGAACTGATGAAATATTCAAGTAGCCGATTTCGTCATTTCCTGGATTATTTATCTCCATATTTCAATTTTTTCAATTTTTGTTTCTACCCAAGACGTGAGGCGGTTGCAAAGACTTCAAAGGGTACTTTCGGGATACCGGAAAAAATCCCAAAACGCGTCAAAATAGATTAGACGTGGCGACGTGCGGCTGCGATCGCGAGCTCAACCCAGCTAATCTCCCGACACGTAACCACATTCTCCATTGGCTCGACCTTTCCACGTCGGATGACAGCGTGTCGTTATCCATCCCAGTCAGCAACCCGATCCCCTTTTTTTTTTAAAATGACCCTCAACTCCCCTGATCATCTCTCTTTTAAGCATTCACATTTCACACCACACTGCACTTAAACCATCACGCAAAAAAGAAGGCACTCCCCATCCCCTCTCTCTCTCTCTCTTTCTCTCTCTATCTCTCTCACACACACAGTTTCGTTTGTTTATCGATCTTCGTCTCGGTGTTTTTTTTTGTTACTGGTCCGATCGGATGCTGGTTATTGATCTGGTCGCCGGAGAACTGACGTCATGTTAACAAACTTCGTTTTCTGATTTTCCTTTCCGGTGGTGAGGTTTTTCCGTAATCGAAAACCCTAAGCACAAGCGAAGTTTTTGTTTATTTTTTTAATATTTTTTTATTTACCGTACTTTCGAAGTCATTCCATGCTTTGTGTGGAAAATAGGAAAGCGATATCGTTAATCCACGGGGTGATAATACCTGACTGAGTTTTGAAGTTTCTACGGATCAGATTTTATTTTTGATCCTTTGTGCTTTTTGGTTTCCGCGTCGATTGAATTTGTTTTGGGATTTTCCTTTTTTTCCTTTTAATTTCATCCGTTTATTAATAGATTTTGCTGGGTAGAAATTAAATGAGGAGGTGATTTTGAGTTCTGGTGCCCAGAAACTTCTCGGAAAATACCTAATTAGAGTGTGCTTTGGGAGTTGAAGCTTTCAGCGTTGACTGAATTTACAAAATCTGTTGAAAAAAAAAATGGAGGCGAATTAAAATTGACTGAGAAATATCTGCGGTTAATTGATTTGAAAATTTCCACCATCGCAATCGGAGAATACGCCTTGCTACCTCATGAAGATTCAACCGGTTGATTTCAATTCGCCACCGGAGCCCCAGCCGAAGCCTGAGGCGGCTGCGAAGCCAGTGTTCAAGCTGAGGTTCAAACGCCTCTTCGAGCGACCTTTTTCCGGCGCACTGAGGACGTCGTCGTCCGAGAAGCTAACCGCCGCGGCCGATCCCCCACCGAACTGCTCCAGGGATGCCGGGGAGGAGTTCGGGCCGAGCTCTGTTTGCTTGGCGAAAATGGTTCAGAACTTCATCGAGGAAAACAACGAGAAACAGTCGCTGAGGTGCGGAAGGAGAAAGTGTAATTGCTTCCACCGTTACTGCGCGGAGGTCACCGATGAAGAGCCGTTCGATTCATCTTCCGGCCACGCGATCGATGTTCTCAAGGTCTGTACAACAGGCTTTATTCCCAATTTATGTTTTGTTTTGGTTACTATTTTATAGTTACTTTATTTCTATATGAGTATGTTATATGAAAATGTATTTCAATTTGATTTTGAGCAGAGCTTGGTCCCCTGCTCTAGTTCTTTTGAAAGAAATCTGCTAGCCGACATTGCAAAAATCGTCGAAAAAAACAAGACAAGTAGGCGTAAAGACGATATTTCCAGAAAAATTGTGGCAGATGGACTTATCTCTCTTGGGTACAAAGCTTCAATCTGCAAATCAAAATGGGAAAAAACTTCCTCTTTCCTAGCTGGTAATTTTTATTTTTCGATTTTCTATACTGGGCACAACCATGCTTTATTGGTGTGACTTAAGTGAGAATTGTGTTTGGTTTAATCTTTCAGGAGAATACGAGTATGTTGATGTGATGATTAAAGGTGAGAGGCTGATAATCGACATCGATTTCCGCTCAGAGTTCGAAATCGCTAGGTCAACTAAGGCGTACGAACTCATCCTCCAGACCCTCCCTAACATATTCGTCGGTAAAGCTGCTCGTCTCGAGAAAATCATCAGCATTGTATCGGATGCGGCCAAGCAGAGCTTGAAGAAGAAAGGAATGCATATCCCTCCATGGCGCAAAGCCGATTACGTGAAGGCTAAGTGGCTTTCCCCCTACACCCGGCTCGGCTCAACCAATTCGGACTGTGATCGTGTGTTGGCTTTCTCTAACAGTAACCTGGTTCGTCCGAACGATCTGATTCCATCGTTGAAGAATTGGGAGCCGTTTGAGATTAGGCCTAGGAACGTGAAGAAAGGGGTGAAGCTTGTGACTGGTTTGGCTTCTATCATGGAAGATAAACCTTAAAGTTTTGGTGTTCGTTTTTAACTGTTTTAATTTCTGGTATCAGAATGTGGGGAACCTTGAACCTTTTTGACAGGGGGAAATCACCAGTTTCTGGTAATCTTTTGTAATCCCCCTTCGTGTTTTTATGTAAGGGTGTTGCGGATAGAGTACTAATTAACATCGTGAAATAAATGACATAATATATCTTTGTGTTTGTAGTAATCACTGGGATTCTTTTGCTTTTGTGTATCAAGAAAGATGGCTCGTAATTGTTCAAGTAACGAGTCGAGTTCTTACATGTTCGAGTCTGAGTCAACTCGTAACGAGTCGAGTTCTGCTGTGATCACTTTTTGGTAGAATAGTTGTTGCCGAAAGAGTAAGTTATCCGATTTTGCCAAGGTAGCGGTGGTCAAGTATATTTGGGGACTTGAAAGCTTTTTCCATAATTCAATATGCTTTGCTTTCCGTGTAGTTTTTGTCACATTATAATCATTACGTTTCCTAACTTTTTTTTTTTTTTTCATTTTATTATTTTTATTAAAGAAAATAAAAAAGAGAAAACACACAAAATTTCCGTGAGATTACGGGTATGGTCAAAACGAAGATTACGTTTAATAGAATAAATATAGTGTGTACACCATTTTTTTTGTTAGATAAATAAGGTCAATCTTACAAGAATCTCTTTCTTTCTTAAGTATTCAAAATTAGTTGTGTTATTTTTTCCTACAGTATACTGTATCTTTTTTTATTAGTGCTTGAAAGCACATATTTTCAAATGGAGTTTGTGTACTAAGTCATGATCATTGAATGCCTATTGTTGTAAAAGTGTGAAAAATGTGGCTTTCCGAAACCTACTTCCGTTATTTATTCGGAGGTTATGTTAATTTTTTTTTGTTTTCTTAAAACATCAAATAAAAATAATTTATTTCACGTGCATTGATCATATTATTATATTTTTGAATGTCAACCATTCGCATTTTATATATTTTTTTCATTTTTTATTTATATTTATTGAACCAGTATGCTTGTTAAAATTTTCAATTACGGTCGATGAATTTGATGAACTCTAAAAACCTGTTTTTTTTTTACTTAATTTCAAGATAAATAAATAAATTAAAATAAAATAAATAAAAAATAATTTTAATCTATAATTTTAAATATATACAATCTAGTTACTTTTATTATATTATTAGTATTTTTAAAAAAAATATTTAATAATTTATAAAAAATATTTTTTTTATAAAAGAAATCAATCCAGTTCAGTTAGTCCAAAAGAACAGGTCATAAATCTCTAATGTTGAGTTCAATAATTCAGTTCACTTCAGTCGATTTCAGTCGAAAAGAACATGTTATAAGTCTATAATGTTGAGTTCAATGGCCTAAAAATAAATGGTATGTTTATCGAAGGGATTTACATACATGCACTTTACAAAGTGAAGAGTCTATATTCAAAATTCAACCCTATGATTTCATCGTGTCCTCACGCATGCACTTGTATTAGATGTGAGTTATTGTTTTTTTTGTACTTTTTTATTTTATGATTTTTTTTTTACAAAACACGTGTGATTATCTTTAAATAAAACTTCTCGTTAACGCACTTAAATAATTATGTTATTATGGTCTGATAATAATTAATTGATTATTAAAAAAAAAACAATACTCTGGACTCTAGTGTGTTAAAATGTTACTAGTATTTAGTAAATATTCAATTATCTAGTTTCGATTAATTATTCCAAGTGCTCCTACATCAAAATTAAGATAAGATAATTTTTTGATTTTTTATTGAAAAAGTGAAAGTAAATACAGTGTATACTGATAAAGTACCCCACCTATCTTGAAAATATTTATAATTGCACTTATTCACATTTTCAACTTCACAATCATTTACGTTTTTCACGATGATCTCTCTTTAATAAAATATGAGTGGTATATAGAATTAAGTAAAAATAATATTTTATCTTTTAAACTAAAATTGTGTCGTTATAACTTATATCTATTTGTGTAATTATAATTTATAAATAAAATATAAATATTTTTAAGAAAAGAAAAAAAAATGTGTAACAATGGCTTGGAATGAAAATAGTAATCCTTTAATATATAATAACAAAATCATTTTTTTCAAATGGATGTTTCACAATAAAGGATATTCAAAAAGAAAAAATAATTTCTTTTATTTTTTTACATTAAAATATAATAAATTTAAGTCTATTTTATATATTTACTTACTCACATATTTATTTTACTTTTTAAACTTAAAAAATATGGTTTCAAAAAGTATATATATATATATATATATATATATATATATATATATATATATATATATATATATATTTTTTAATTTTTGCGTTTGTGAAGTGATTTTATACTTTATTTTTCTCATATTAATTGACGTGGCATTTTTTTCATATAAATTATAAAGAAAATACGAGGGAGAGAGTATTTAAGAAATGGACAGAGAAAATCAAATCTTAACCAAGTCAATTTCCTAATGATTTGTCAAGGGTTGTTAGCTCAGTTGGTTGAGCACTTGAATTAGGGGTTTGAGGTCCTTTCTTCGAATCCCAAGACACTGCAATTGACATAGACCAAAAAAAAAAAAAATCCTAATGATTTTATTGGTAAAGTGAACAATAATAATGCCACGGTTGTAAAATTCTTCATTTACTTTTTGACTACTCCTACAGTTTATTCAAATACTAGTAGTTTTTTTAATTTAATGAAATAATGATAAACCAAATATTGGGGTAGTGAGTCTAGTGACCAGCGAGTGTTATTTTTGCAGTCTTCTTAGTAGAAAATAGTACTACGTATTTATTAATTTGTCGTCAGACTATATTTGCAAATCTCGAACGATCCAAATCTTATTGGTAACTCTAGTCAACAGAGCTAGCTGTGCCTGTGGATTGAATTATTAATTTGAAATTAAAATTATTATTAATTTCATATATAATATTTGTTTCTATAATAGTTTGAACTCTGAACTTACAAAATTTAGCTAATAGAAGTATTTTTTTTTCATTTTTTTACTTCTATTTAATTGATTTTTAACTAATGAGTCTGTGGGAGTAATTAAGGAGGAAGAGTATAGAGAGGTTTTGAAATCATCTAATGATTTTAGAGATGTGTTTTACGCATATAAATAACATTTTACAAATACATTAAAATTCCATTACTTAAAAATGATATTAATCAAAATAATATTTTTTAATCATCGTGACAAAAACATCATATATTTATTGGTTTTAAACAAATTATAATAGTACACGAGACTACATCTATTAACAAATTATCATACTCAAGATTGGTATGCGAAGTTGCAATTTTTTCCCCCTTTATTTCAAGATTTCAAACTTATGTTTTCTCTTGTTTTCTTCTCAGTTATAATGACCTTTTTAAGAAATATCGAACTTTGACTTTAGAAACTTCGCATGTGTTGTTCGTTTTTATAAAGATTTTTCTTCCAAGTCAAACAAAATCATGAAAAGATGATGTTTTTATTGGTTATTACATGTGTTATTGTGAGAAAAAACTTGCAAACGTTAGATTGAATCGCAGTGGAAACGCGAATTAGAGTTCCATAACATTTCGACCATTGTTGACGAAACGAAAACTTCATGTTCAACAAAGATCGAAGCATGTGCAGGCACAATTCGATCAACAACCAAACGAATGCACTACGTTTGGCCGGACATATAGTCACATACAATCTAGCTAGGACGTGAACGGCCAATCATCGTAGTGTAAAAATTGAATAGGTTCCATCTACTTAAATTTACAAGGACTTTATAAGAAGTCTATATATTATAAAATATACCCTATGAAACTTTGTTCTCACGCGTGTAAGTTGTAACTACTTAGATTGGTAGTTATTTTATTTTTATGATTTTTACCAAACGCGTGTAATTAACTTTTTAAAAAACGCACTCGAATAATCATGTTCTTTAGTGTTTTATGGTTAGATAATAAGTACTCGCTCTTTTATAAAAAAAATCAAGTCCTTTTTATGGCTGAGCTAGTGTGTTGAAATATGTTACCTATTAATTTTATTTCCGGTTAATTATTTATTTTTTTTACCAAAAATAAAAGTTCAAATGCATATTGAATTAATTGACACACTGAATATAAAAGTGCAATGGTACACAATTGAACATTTCACACAACGCAATTAAAATCATATAGATGCATCGCGAGGTCAAATTTCATAAGATTTTATAACTGGCAATGTACTAGAATAAGAATACATTAGAGTAATGAAAGTGCAAACTTACAAACTTGTACACATTTATGTCACGTTTGTAAAATCAATTCGACTGTGACACTTTTGCTTTTTGACAAAAAAAAAAAAAAAATCGAATATTTTTCATTGAGATGAACAAAAACCAAATATTGGGTGGGTGATATTTTCGCAGATCTTCTCTGTAAAAAAATATTTATAAATCTCGATCCGTCCAAATCTTATTGGTTACTCCGGTCAAGAGTGGATTGAATTATTGTTTTGGATATAAAGTAATATTATTAATTAGATAAAAATATATGTATTTATTTTAATAATATTTTAATTTTTACCTATAGTTGATATTGATGGCTTCGAAAATTATTGTAATCTTTCAGATATTGGACTTCACATTTTTTTCTTCTCTTTGACCAATAATTTTATTTTAGTCGAGTAGGCATTAAATAAGAGTGTTAAGTTTAAATATACATATATTTAGACGTCCGTGCATTCGAATGCAAAAGATGTCATTTTTGTTATTCTAAAATATACCTTCTCTTTTTTGAATTATAGGATCACTTATTCGGACAAAAAGATTAAAAAAAATATAATTTTTGATTTTTTGGCAAAAAAAAAAAATTTATTTTTTAATTTAAAAAATAAGTAATTGTAAGTGAAAATTTAAAAATAATGAAAAAAGTAAAGCAAAATTATAAAAGATAAAATAATTTTATGTTTATTTCAAATAATAATTAGTTGTGAGTAAAATTTTAGAAAGTAATGAAAAAAGTAAAATTATATTTTAAAGTATAAAGATAAAATAATTATATTATTTTTAAAATTTTATATAATGGAATGAGATATATAAAAAAAATATACATAATTTATCAACTAATAAAATAAAATGAAACAAATTTCAAACTAAAGTATTCTTAAAATAGGAGTAATAATTTTTATAATTCTATTTGATAATTTATGCCGGGCATGACTCAATTGAAAATTGGGCCTGATCTTAAGACGGAGAATAATAACTTCACAAAACAAACAACTTAACTGGGCCTAATGAGATTTTGAATGGTCCACCTAAATGCAACAAATTTACGTTGATGGACAGGTAAATATTCGGCCTAAATATTTACAAAAAATGGGCCGGATTTCTGTACGGGCTGGGCCAATATTCCCTTTCCATATTTAAACAGAAAAAGTCGCTCTTGTCCATATGCGACTACAAAGGAGAATTAAAGTCGGTGTTTTTATTAAACTTCCCAAGTAGGGTAAGAATCCTCTACTTCGCGGCCCGTTGGAGCTTTCCCCCAAATCCCACAGGCCAAGATAACCCGTGTCTCCTCCCTCCCTCCTTCCCCAATTTCAAGATCCAAATTGCAGCTGTAATTTTATTTTTATTTTTTACAATAAAACTCGGAATAATAATAATAAAGGAAAACTGTAATTTCCATTTTATCTCCTCGAATTTCACAGGCAAACAATGGCTTCCTGAGATCTCCCATTCCATCCGTTTGTTTTCCCGTTCGCCACATTAAAAATCTCGACCCCGTAACTTTTTTTCTTCAAATGATTTCTCCGTTGTACGACATCGTTCGTTTAACTTGACCGCATTATCAAGATAGATAGATAACTTCAGGTGGATCGGGGATGCGGATCCTCAGCCCGCTCGTCGCTTTGTTGATCGGTCTTTCCTTTTTCGCGCCCGGGTCTTGCTCTATAGAAAACTTTCGTCAAGCGTGAGTCTTTTTTTTTATAGTTTTTTTTTAAAATTTAAAATTTAATTAGAATTCAATTTATATTTGATGTGGGTTCGTCTCGCGATTCTCTGGGTTGCATTGTATTCTGTTTTGATTAATTACTCAATGTGAAAATTTTGGTTTTTGTTATTTGTTTGTATAATTAGTTTGGCATCGAATTCAATTCAGTTGCAATACCAATATACCATCACATTATATTGCAGCTGTATTATTTAGTGTGGGGGGCAAGTGTAGGAACTTCTTGGTTTTCTGGTAATTATCAAAGGAGGTTTTTTTTGGAATTGAAGGGGCATTTATTGCTTGTAGATATTGCACGAGTTTTTTTGTTCTTTTGGAACTTACTGGTTTTTGTTTATTGTGGTGACATTATCATTGCCTGCAAGTTTGTATTAACTTCAGTGATAATTTAAAAGTATCGTGTGTTATCATATCTGTGGTTTTATTTAAAATGCTCGATTTTGGTCTTTTCTCCTTTTGATGTATGGCAAGTGGTGTATTCATTGTTTCTTTCAAGAATGCACCTTCTATCTCTATATCTATTGGTAATTTTGTATTTCTCTTATGTTAGGTTTCCTATTATAGAACCGGCTCCGGGTCACACAAAACTCCAACTCTCAAGAGAAGGCTTGGAGGCAATTGAAAAAATAACCAACCCTATAGCAGCTGTTGCAGTAAGCTCATGGATTAATTGCTTCTAAAATGCCAACATGCAATACATTGTTAAATCTTACTATAAATTATGCGTGGCCAGCCGGGCCTTAAGGCCATGTCTCTTATTGACACCATTTACGGCTATGTTTCCAGGTTATTGGTCCATATCGTTCGGGAAAATCGTTTCTTCTTAATCAGCTTCTTTCTCTGTCATGTTATGAGGGTACACATAGTCTTAGTATCTTTTTCATATAATGTATTGCTGATTTTTGTCCTCTTGCACATTTTATATTAGTGTTGATTTTGAGGTCTAACCTTGCAGGTTTTGGTGTTGGGCACTTGCGTGACACTAAGACTAAAGGTTTATGCTACTTTTTTTTTTTTCATTTTCTTGACACTTGAAAGCTATTTGAATGTCTAATTTCTTAAATTCATTTCCCTAGGAATATGGGTGTGGGGAACTCCAATCGAGCTGGATATTGATGGTGTGAAAACATCAGTGTTCTATCTTGATACAGAGGGGTTTGAAAGTGTTGGGAAGTCAAACGTATACGATGACCGGTGAATCTCCAAAATGCTTTTATTCATATTTCACTAATAGTAGTAAATTATTATAGAAAAGCTAGGTAATTGACATGTTTTTGATTACATCTTTTACAGGATTTTTGCACTGGCAACTGTTATGAGTTCTGTGCTTTTATACAATCTTCCTGAGACGGTTTGTTACTTGGCCTGTAACTATCATCACTATTTGTTATGCATAACACAGTTTATTTATGCAAATAATAGGATTTTCTGTGATCAAATTGTATGCAATATGCAGTTCCTTCCGAGTGATTATATTAAAATGAATTTCGGAAATATTTTCATCTGTATAATCATGATTATAAACCAATCTCCCTTAAACTCATTTTCACATGGGTTTGATTTTGCAGTTTTATTGCCCATTCTCCAATTTGAAATCAGATTTACCCTTTTGATGATAATATTCATTATTGCTTTGTTCTTAGATTCGTGAAGCAGATATATCTCGATTATCATTCGCAGTGGAGCTTGCTGAAGAATTTTACGGAAGGTTCGTAATAACATGTTAATTGACAGTTGCTGGTTCTACATGTTATTTATTTTTTAATTTAACCTGGCATCACCGTTTTTCTTCTAACACCCTCTTTTTATGGTTTATGTTTCTTGGTCACACGTGAGGAACAGAGTTAAGGTATTATAATGAATTGATTGAATTCCATAAATGTTTTTCCCCTTTTCATTCTATGATCAATTTTTGCGTCTTTTTTTTTTTTTTGAAGTTTTAACAACCTTTGATTTTGCCTTCAGGGGCAAGACGTGGCTTTCGAACCTGCTAAGTTATTATGGCTAATTCAGCGGGACTTTCTACGTAAGTACCATCAATAATAATTCATAAAAAGCTTTAGTCCCTTAATATAGTTGACATAGTTTGGCTTTATATACTTCTCACGTTGACGTTATTTTATATATTTGTAAATCTGCCACTTTCACTTGTTTTGACTATCGATTTGTGCAAAATTTGATTTGATGTTCATTGTTGGAAACTCCAGAAGGAAAGTCTGTGCAGGAAATGATTGATGAATCACTGCGAAGAGTCCCTAACTCCAATGGTCATCTCTAAACCCGCATAATACCATCTTTGAAAACTATATCTCGCTTTTATTTTTAAAATTACTAACTTAATTACTGACCCTTATTTTGGGCAGGGGACAAGAATATAGATCAGGTACACTATTCAATCCTTGTATATTTCCTAAGTGGTCATTAGTATGTTATGCTACAAGCGTGCATCTCATGATATTGATCACATTGCTTTCAGGTTAATCAGATTCGTGATTCTTTGGCTATCATGGGTGACAATAGCACTGCCTTTAGCTTACCTCAGGTTTGTGTTTATTGTTTTCCCATTTTTGTTAGTTTTTGTTCATTTTTTTATAATCAAATTTCTTTAGCATTTCATGTCATGTCAATTGCTCTGGAGTTGGACGATGTTTTGGATTATTGTATTTATTTTAAAGTTCCCGGTTAAAAGTATGATAGTAGGCCTTTTGTTTTGTAGTATAAATACTATACAGTCCAGCCAATTTTTTATTTATTGTAAATAGTCCAAATCATTGATATAAGTAAGATTTTTTTTAATGGTTTTAAGTATAATCAGGCAAGGAAGATGATTATTTAGCATTTTTTTTGTTGGAATTTGAGGCTGGTAATCTTGTGACTAGCAATTTTCCTTCATTCCCCCTTCTCTTTATTTCTCTTTTTTAGAAGTACTCGTAGACTCGTAGTACATAATAATAACATACGAAAGTCATTGTTATTCCAGTGCTGTTAAAAAGATATAACTGTCTAGAGAAGGCTTTTGTTGACTCTAAAACTGCACATTGATATGCTGTACAGCCCCATCTTCTACGTACAAAGCTTTGTGACATGAAAGATGACGAGTTGGATCCTTTATATGTTAAGAAGCGGGACCAGTTAAAAGCACTTGTTTCTTCTATCATCCGTCCAAAGATTGTCCAGGGTAAATCTCTCAATGGAAAGGAATTCGTATCTTTCTTGGAGCAGGTGCAGTTTTCTAAATCTGTTTTAGTTGTGTAATGTAGAATTATGAATAATTAATCAGCTTCCTAGTTGTATTATTTTTCGTTCTTGGTGTTTTAATTTTTACAATGGAAACAACTTTATAAAAAATGGTGATGTTAAAGTACCCCTCGAGGTTTGACCTAACAAAAAATAATACTGTAATACTACTATTTAGTTTCACAAAAATACCCCTGAGGTTTGATTCAGTGTTAAATTTAAGGGCCTAGCTGCAGTAATTTTCCAAATGTGAATTTAGGGTTTTGACTTGTTTAACAAATAAAATCTTAATGATGTGTTTTGTAAGAGTAATATTTTTTTTGTAAGATAATTTTAGATACTTGTTTTCATAAGACTGGAAAAAAATTAAGTAGTAGGGTAGATTTTGATACTTGGTAAAACTGGGTGAAGATGCTGGCAATTACTCTGTGACCAAGAAAGGCATCGAATACATTTAATTTTTTTTTCAGATTCTAGAGGCCTTAAACAAAGGAGAGATTCCATCTACGGGCTCCCTTGTGGAGGTCTTCAATAAGGGTATTCTTGATCGATGTTTGAAACTATACAATGATCGTATGGTCAATTTGGGTCTGCCAAGGTCGGAGGAGTCCCTTCAACAAGCCCATGAAGGTTCCAAAGAAGCAGTAATGTTAGCTTTTGACGAGCAACATTTTGGCCGTCACCATGCAAAGAAATCAGCTGAGAAATTGATTGAAGAAGTTGAGAAGGTAAGGTTTCAAAATTTTAATTCTAAGTATTGTATAATAAAGATTTGTAGTTTTTTTTCTCTCGTAATAATAGCAAAATAAGATATTAGGTGGACAAATGTACATTAAAATTATAGAATTGTAACAGGTTGTAAGCAAACAAGATAGTATCATTTTACAAACAGTTAGAAAATTGAAATAGGCACTTGGAAAGGGAAACAAATGTGGCGTATTAATCCGAGTTGGGGCAGTTAGAATTCATTGAATTATATATGTGGGCCCTGGTCTATCGCAGGTATACAAGAACTTTGTACTGGCTAACGAGTATCAATCGTCAAAGCTGTGTGAGGGTCTTTACACGAGTTGTGAGGAGAAAATGGACCAACTTCAAGTCCTCAGACTCCCTTCTATGGCGAAATTTAATGCCGGGTTCCTTTTATGCAACCATAGTTTTGAAAGGCAGTGTGTTGGACCCTCCAAAGGCAATTACGAGTCACGGATGATGAAGGTTGGTCCGTATTTCTTTTTATTTGATTAGGAAAAGCCCCTCCCCTCGAGGGTTTAATTGATTAAAAAATTATGGCAGATTTCAAAATCACAAAAATATATCTGATATATTATTTCCGTCAACACACATTTCACTTGAGCTTTTATAGCATGGAACCATATGAGCTTTGAAATCAAATATATGAGAAATTATATTTGATAACATTCATTATATGATGCAGATGTTGGGGAAATCGAAATCCCTGTTCATTAAAGAATACAACCACAGGCTCTTCAATTGGTTGGTGGGCTTTTCTCTTGTGATGGTGGTTGTGGGCCGATTTGTCATCAAGTTTTTCTTGGTTGAGATAGGAGCATGGATATTATTTATATTCTTGGAGACGTACACACGGATGTTTTGGTCATCAGAATCTCTCTATTACAACCCTGTGTGGCATGCTATTGTCGGGACTTGGGAGGCTGTGGTGTACAGCCCCGTTCTTGATTTAGACAGGTTGGAAAACCAAAATATATATATATATATATATATATATATATATATATATATATATATATCCTTTAGTCTCACCCCTAAGCTTCAATGTTAGTTTTTTTAAAAAAGATACATAAAAAAATCTGATATTTTCTTCTTACATTACTTAATCCCTTCATAAGCATTTCAAAAACCCAATTCACATTTATAAAAAATATTTCAGATAATCATGTCCTACTGTAATTGTAATTCTGTAAGGGGCACCTTTAGTAATTCTATAAGTTAGCTGGGTCTTGGTGTAATTAGGTCAATTTCAAAAGGTACTTTTAGTAACTATACCTTTTTTTTAATAACAGATGGGCTATCCCTCTTGGTGTAATAGCTGCCATTTTATTGCTTTACTGGCGGTGTTATGGGAGGAGGAAGCACGGCCCCCGTTGGGTTTTACCTCTCCACAACAGTCCAAAAGATGATCGGAGAACAGAATGAAAGAAATATTATTTTGTTCTTGGTTCCGTACAAAGCATAATCAAGTCGTTCATGAACGTTGATATTTATATACAACAGTACATTTACGGTTAATGTTTATTCTTGGTTCTCATATTTATACACACACTCATAACCTCGAGTTGTGGAGAGAGACTTTATGCTGCTCTTGTTGTTGTAGAATTTTTACACAGGAATGCGTTTGTTCAATAGAACGGGCAGAATTAAGGAATTATGCTTTAGTCGCGATGTCTGTTTTGTAGCTTAGGTGCTTGATATTTTGTCTGAAACCATGGATAATTTTTTTGTTCAGCATGTAAAGATATTAGTATTTCTATTTTGCTTTGATATTAGAAAATTGAAACGACGATTTATGATCTAGTTATATTACTTTTTTTTTTAAACTCAATATTTTTTTATTAAAATTAAATTAATTTTTTATTTTAATTTAGAAGTTAAAGATATTAGTTTTATTAAATTGCCTATAATTTTTTATTGACATAATAAGAAAAAAACAAAAACAGATTACATTAATTACCTATAATTTTTAAATACAGTTAATACTAGTATGAAATACTGTGATAGAACCAGACCCCTCAGTTTCTATAATTTCGAAACTTCTATGGGCCTTTTTCGTATTTAGCTCAAACTTCAGGGGTAGTTATGCAATTATCCATCCATCTCTCCGTAATTTTGCAATTTTCGATTTGTTGATGTTAATTCTGCTCTCATATTATTGCTGTTCAACCGCGTTCTCAAATCTCAACCCTCACTAAAATTCGACGTGAGATTCTTACTATGTCGATCGTTCTCTTCGTAATTATTTCTAGAAAATTCGATTGATTATAGATTCGCTTCCTTTTGATTATCGTATGATTTTGCAGGTAAGTAATTATTGATCGGAGCTTACTGTATCAACAATGGCGAACAAACCCCAGATCCGCACGAACAACTCAGCGCTCATAGCTATGATCGCCGACGAGGTTTTGATTGACCTGTCTCCTTATTTATTAATTATTTATTCAAGTGATTGATAGGAGGATTTTAGGTATGTGTTTGATTATAGATTCTCAGATGCTTAGTGAGAGACTATATTTTTGTCAAATTTTATTTTTTCAAAAGATGCAGAAATTTCTCATTTTGACAAATATTGAAATTACTCTGATTAGTTAATGGAAAATATGGTGTGTATCTTTGAGCATTTTTTTCCAGGTATACTTCACACTAATGATAATAATTCCCTTGTTGTTCATGTAGGACACTATCACCGGGTTTTTGCTAGCTGGAGTTGGCAATGTTGATTTGAGGAGGAAAACGAATTACCTCATCGTGGACTCGAGTATGATTTGTCCCTGTTTAATCTTCTAATTTTTTTTATCACCAGTATTAACTGTGTTTGAAGGTATCTTTCGACACTTGTTTTCTTGAGACAATCTCTTCGTTTTAAAAGATCAGAACATAAAATGAAATTGAGTTAGTCAAAGTGATTGTTGTTGGGACTTGTTTATAATCATTTCTTTTGGTTTGTAGAAACAACTGTAAAACAGATTGAAGAGTCCTTCAAGGAATTCACCACGAGAGAAGACGTTGCAGTAGTGCTAATCAGTCAGTTTGTAAGTTTTAGCTTCCTTTAATCCTGTAATTATTTCAAGGGACTATTTGTAATATTAAGGGTTGATTGCAAATAAATAATTAAATAAAGAATAGTCAACTTTCAAAATCACAAAACCACCCCAAAATTTTATCCAATATACCATTGTTCACAAATCACAATGGGCCAAATGCAATGTTTTCTTATGGAAGAATTAGTATTTTAGTACTCTTCTGCAAAACTATTAGCCTCAAAACTTCAACAAATATAATTTTCTTTGTAAATAGTAATATTTTTTTCTAGCTGATTATACTTCAACTCTAATAATATTTTTTTCTAGCTGATTATACTTCAACTCTAATTTATGAAAAATAATAATTTTATTGATTATATTGAAATCTCATTTAATTTGCTTAATCCTCACCTGATCATGTAAGTGCAACAATGTCCATTGGTTATTTGACCTTCCTTTCCTAGGTCTATTAGTCAAACAAAATACTATAAAAATTGGGGAAAAAACCCTAGTTTTATAAATGTGAAGTGGTTTCTTGATTTTTTTTATTTGCGTGTGAGTTGAAAGATATAGAGTGAGTTTTGACTCTTTGTATTATCTATTAATCCTAATTCCTGTACACCCCGTAAGATCTTTGCTAGCGACATTGATGGCTAACACTTAATATTGTTCTTTCAATTCAAGGTTGCAAATATGATTCGCTTTTTGGTAGACAGTTACAACAAACCAATCCCAGCAATCTTGGAGATCCCTTCCAAGGACCACCCGTATGACCCTGCTCATGACTCTGTTCTTTCAAGAGTGAAGTACCTCTTCAATACCGAGTCTGTGGCTTCCGGAAGGCGTTGAAAGATGCTAAAACAATATGTGTGCTTACATATCTTTTTTATCTGAAGTTACTTTCATCTGACTCTGATTTTTTGGCATTTATAACAAGAAAAGAAAGCTTTGGTGATATGTTTGTATCTTCAATAAGCAATGCTGTAATAAATTAATAACGACCTTGTTTGCTTATATTTCATTTGAGATTCGAGGCAGAGATCATGGAATACTATTGGATGCTCTTTATATTTATAGAACGTGAATAAGCATACACTATAAGCTTTCTTGTTTTGAGTTTGATGCTGCTCATAAATAAAATGCCTGATTTTTTATCCAATACGAAGTGTGCAAGTATCTCCAGTGAAATTAGTTTGTAAACAAAGGCTTTCTTAACAAAAACAATCCCAACATTTATTACAAGGATCATCAAGACATTAAAACCTTTTTGGCCAACTCAAGTTGCTGTAAGCCCTGTAATCAATTGTCTAGAGTTTGATATTCAAAATTAAAAACAAAATCAGAACAAAAATCAAGAACGAGTTCAGAATACAGTACAAAAATCGGAACAAAACCGATTAAAAAAATCAAATTAGCTCAGATTTTAAGCTTTTAGTGAACTTCTCTAGTTCCTTTAAGCCTTCCTCAGGTGATTTTGCTTCACCAATAATTTTCACTATTGCACTTCCAACAATCACACCGTCCGCCCCCCAACCAGCCACCTGTAACAAGTCGTGCCCAAATAATTTAGCTATCAACATTTAAATTGGAAATAATATATATATATATATATATATATATATATATATATATATATATATATATATATATATATATATATATATATATATATATATATATATATATATACCTGTTTCACTTGCTCAGGTTTTGATATTCCGAAACCAACAGCTACCGGCTTGCTCGATGCCTTGAAAAAGAGAGGTAAGTTGATTTTCACAAACTAAACTTGCTAGAGTAAAGCTACTAAAGATGGATAATTATCATATTTACTTGCCTCTTTAATTTCCTGCAGAAGAGATTGGACCTTATTACTGACAGATGCTCGTGCTCCAGTGACTCCCACCGTGCTCACCTGTACGTAGAATAATGTAAGAAAAATTAAATAAAAAATCAACAGATGTTCTTTTCAAATTTAAGAACTTGTTTCTTTGCACTCATTCGGTGGGACCTTTCCCCAGGCCATTTTCCTACTCATGTTTGAACCATTATATACGCATGTCTATAATGAGAAAACAAAAGGATTCCATGAGGAAGAAGGGGGCTTACAAGGTAGACAAATCCTTCCGAAGCTTCAACAATTTCATTCATTCGTGCTGCAGGCGTAGTGGGTGTAGTAAGCAATACCTGAAATAACATAATAACGCTTCGATTTTTTAATATCAAAATTGATGGTATTTTGACTAATATATGTAGTTACCAGATTAATCCCAAGTTCATGAAGAAACTACAGTTAAAAACCCCAAACACTGTTCTAGCATATAAAAATTTCCATTTTTTCCTCTCAAGAGCAGTATAGGAATTACGATTTCAAAGGTGAGTAAAACATGAAAAAAACAAACTAAATTTTCTTTCCCGACCCAAAATGCGAAATATTAAATGCGAAGTAGGAATCAAGTTTTTATTGGGAAAACCAACCAGTTCTATATTATTTTTACTAGCTTCCTTTCTCAATATCTCGGTCTCCTCTAGAGGCACATCCGGCACCACAAGTCCTGAAAAAGAATGAAGCCAATAAAATTAGAGGACAGAAGCAGTGCTATATTTCTTCCTGAAACGTTATTTGCTTTTTCAATTGAAAAAATGTAATTAAAAATTAGTAGTATATGAGAAAAAGATGACGAGATATAGAAATATATATAGGAATGTAGAGGGATATATAGTGGCACTGGTTCATATATGAATGGGAATTGCCCAATTACCATGTACTCCAGTATCTTTCAAAGTCTTCATGAAATTCTCCACCCCACGTTTGAGTATCGGGTTATAATATGTGAACAATGCTACTGGGCAAGATAGTTGAGGTACCACCTTTGAAAAATGGAAAAAACACGCATTTAAAACTTAACATAAGAATTACGCTAAAAACACGCACTTAAATACTAGAATGCAATCAATCTCATTTTCACATTTTCGAATGTAACAAATCTCGTGAAGTAAAAAACTGTAAGCTGACAATCACTTACCTCCTTCAACATTGCAATGACATTTTCGAAGTTGGTTCCTCTGGCTAACGAACGTGTTGCGGCAGCCTGAGAAAGGAAAACAAAAATAATAAAGAACTTGGCATCGACGAATAAAAACAAATAAAACTTTTCTTAGATCATTTCAAACGATATTTTTTGTACCCTTAAACCACACATTAATTCAGACCTGGATAACAGGACCATCAGCCAGAGGGTCCGAATAAGGCATTCCCAATTCAATAATATCAGAGCCGCACGAGTCGAGCACTTTCAGCGCTTCTGCGGTGGTCGATAGGTCAGGGTCACCGGCTGTGATATACGGAATAAGGGCTACCTTTTTTACACCAAGAAAAAACACGGATAAACATGTATTCACAAGCATTCACATTATTTTTTCACTCAAAATGCAGCTGCGGCCATGAATTCTCGAAATATTATTCACCAATTTTTTCATCATTTAAGAGCTCAACCAATGCGCAAAACAAGGAATAAAATAAAGATGAAATTGATTTCAATTTCGCACGATTAAATCGCAAATGAGAAATTAACCAAAATCTAAAACTCATCCTTACTTTTCCTTGTCGTTTCAATCTGGAAAAAGTTTCCGAAAGTCCGACTGTCGGTGTCGCCGTGAGAGCTGCCGCCACGGCGGGCTTACATTTGAACGATCTGTTCGTTGAAAAGCTGAGAGACGAAGGGCGTTCTCGTAAATTGAAGCTCGCCTTCAATTGGAGAAGGGAAGTTGCCTTGAGAAGAGCTGCCATTAATGAAATCCTTGTTCGTTTTGTTCTTCGCTGTGCACTTTAAATTTGCAGAGCCTAAGAGACATCTGAGTGTATATATATTATGTATAGTTCCAACCTTCAAAAGCCCGCGCATAGGCCCGACCCGAACTTCAGTAAGAAATCCCACCCACCTTCTATATAATAAAATTATGATTTTTCTAAAAAAGAGACTATGATTTACGAAATTAGTATAATTTTTTACTTTATAAAATACAGGTTGCTACAATACTCCATATAATTTAAAGTTAAAATTTTATATTATTTTTATTATTTAAAATCTCCCATGTGGCCATAATATTACTGGATTAATTGTATAAGCCCGAATTGAAACAAACGGGCCATTTAATTTGAGCCCATCGTATAAGCCCAAATTGAAGGCCGAATGTGCGAAGCTGCCGAAGCATAACACTCTCCAGAAAATCAATCGGCAATTAAGTTCGCGGGATAAGCATGCTCGGGATTTCGTACGGAGAACTTTTCCTCCTTATCGGAGCTACGGCTGCTCTTATCGGTACTCACTCTCTCTACATCTCCCCCAAATTTATCTGTATATATATATATATTCACCTTGTGAACGCATTTTTTTACGGAATTGTAAAATAAATTAGGGCCGAAGGATCTTCCGGTTATAACCAGAACAGCCGGAAGGTTATCCGGTCGTGTAATCGGAAATGTTCAAGTTGCTCGTGCCCAATTCGAAAGCGTTATGCAGCAATTCCAAGCGCGCCAGTTTTTTTTTTTCATTTTTCTTTTTTAGATTATTTTCCTGATACACATATTTCCCTGATCCGATTGTTCATGTTGCAATTGAATTCCTTCAGTTGAAATTGGTGTTATTATTTACTGGTAATTAGAGAAAACTGCACTGCATTTGTGTTGTCTATTATTTACTGAATTTTTGTTTCTATATATTTTTGGGTGGAAATATGAAAATATGGGGGGAAATTCGACAGGTTCATAAGGAATTGCAAGATACAGTGGCCCAGTTAGAATCCATAATCCGTGAAATCCGGTCCATTTCGATTTTTCCATAATGTCAAAACTGTATTTAGGTTTAGTGTGAGATTGTATTTTTAGAACCATTTAGTAACAACATGAAAATGGAAGACTTGTTGATTTTTCTGCTAATGTATTAGGAGGTTTCAGAAATCAAAACTATACAATGCATGTGTCTTACAGAAATACAGTTTTACAGTAGAGGGCAAAATGAGAGTCAAGACAGCCAATACAAAACAATCTCTCTCCTAATCATGCCGGAATCTGATGAGCTCCTCCTCCTCGACCGTACCGTGCTCGAATAAAAACATATGCGACTACCTGCCCAAGTCCTATGAAGAACCCAATCGCATTGGGATACTTCAAAGTTATAAATTAAACACAAAAGGTTATAAAATTAATACACAAATTGATATTTCTAAATCAATTTAATTAACTTACCAGAATGAATGCGTCGGGAGCGATCACTCCGTACATACTCCACATGAGCTGAGCTATGGCAACTGCACATGTCAACGCCAATGGCATGTGCTCAACATCATGGTCTCGAATAGCTCGGACCATGGGTGCCAGAAGTGCACCTGATATCAGTAAGCTAAATGTGGCAGCAATACACTCCACAGCCACGATCCTAAGAGCACCGTGGATGGGATATGTAGCTCCTACAATAGTAGCATAACCAACTAATGCAAAAATAGTCCTGCTACCGACAATGATCTGTATATGCATGTTTAAATATGAATATCATTACACATTTATCAATAAAAATAAAATAAAAAAATAGCATATAATTAACATACTACTATTTAGGAGGAGTATCAATCTATTTAAATTTATTATAATTAACATCCTATTTACAATTGATTTTTTCAAATATTAACATAATTACAATATACATTTTCTAGAATTAGATATCTACACTTGATTTACACAATCCAATTGTAAATAGTATGTTAATTGTAATAATCAATTAGATATTTAACTCATAAATAATTAATCATACCCGAGCAGGCCATGCAGAATAGCAAAGGTAGAGGATGATGTACACTATCTGAAAGGCCACCCCAGAACCATTGTTGATGAGGATGAACGTCGTGTCCTCCACACGGCTCTCCAGAATCCCATAATATGTCCACATCAGACAGCATACTAGAGTGACGACATGAGGAGTCATGTCGTATCCTGCTGTAATCCTAGTCCGTCTCATCCGCCAAAAAGAGGGACTGAAGAAATAATTCAAAATGATAAAAGTTGGTGAGTTTTAATTAAAAAAAACAACAACATATACGACTTTATAACAAATGTAGTATAATGTGTAATTGACTTACCTAGGACTCAAATAGATAAATATGGAGGCTATGTTGGCCAACACCACGACCACCTTGACACTATGATCGTGCCTCGTAGCTGCAAAAGATAAAAGGGTTATTTATATATGAATTACGTTCACTAAACATAACGAAACTCTAAATTTGGATCAAACACGCATACCTGAAGTCCCCGCAGGAGTCGAAGACACTGGAGAAACCACTCCAAGCCTGAGCGGCTGAGAACGAGTGAGACTCAATCTAGAAATGAGATTAACATATTTTGTTAGGAAGATAAAGCAAAAACACAATTCGAATGTCAGCTCAAATGTCAATTAATTCAATTATAATTAAGGAGAGTTTGAAGCTATTTGTGTGAGGTTTTGGCAGTACGTGCTTAATTATATTGTAGATAAATTTTTTGATTGTGTCAAAAACAAATAGACGAGCTGGTTGATTTTTATAATTGGTGCAATGAAATTAAAGCAAACAACACAAACAAATTAAAATGGTGCGCAGGAGAGGGAAAGCCTCGGCCCGCCCGACCCGGCCCGTGTGCAAGAACCAAATTCAAAGAAATAAATTCCGCAAATTAAGGGGCGATTCTGTTAATGTATATTGAAGGTTGGGACTGAATGGGTTAATTTATTTCATGAACTAGAGCCTTTAAATAGGCAATACAAATTAAAGCAACTGATAGATAAACTAATTAGCAAAAAATCAGCAACTATCTGTATATCCAATCATACCTAGTCTCAACCTTCAATATACATTAACAGATTCTTTTGAATTTGAGCACAATTCACCTGGAGGCTCGGAGTGCGACAGCGGGGGACTCCACCGGAGGCGGGCCGACTCGGCTCGAGGTTGCTCCGCCGTCGGCGGCGAGATCTGCGGTGGAGGCTCGGAGGCGGGCCGACTCGGCTCGAGGTTGTTCCGGCGTCGGCGGCGGCGAGATCTGCCGTGGGGAGGGCTGAGATGAGCAACACGAATATTCCAAAGAGCACGACGGGAAAATTGAAAGACATGGTGGTGAATTGAAGAGGAAGGAGGGGGTTCGGGCGCACAGGCAGAGGGCAAAGGGGAGGATATATATATATATATATATATATATATACTAGTGGCGATCGTCTTGCCATGCAAGACGAAAGCCCATATGACTTTGTAAAATGACGATTTCAGCTAAATATATAACACAAGTTATTTCATTTGGCAGCAAAGATTGCACCGCTCCAACCTTGGCAACAAATAAGAAATGGTACCTTGGCAACAAATAAGAAATGGTGCATCACTCCCAATCATGTAATTTTACAAAACAATAAATATGAATGCAGTGGAGACAAATATAGTCGCAAATTTGTGACTATATGGACATTTATATTGAAGGAAATAAGAATAGCAAATTTCTGTTCTGCCTCAATGTCTACACCAACGGATGATGGGCTTGATAGTGCAGAATAGATGACAAAGCCAAACACTCTGACCAGTTTCAGAAGCATATCCAGTGCAATATCCTTATGTCTAAAGAAAAAAAAAAGTGTTCATCAGATTTGAAATGACCATCAGATTTGTAGTTCATCAAATTTACAAACACTTGGGGAAAAAATGACAAGAGAATCACTCGCAAAGTTCCTTTATATAGTGAGTATAGTTCTTGTACTCAACAAGAGGTTATTGGGCAATAACAGATTAAGGTTGGTGAAGTACCAAAGAATAAGAGATATACCTATCCATATTACTTTCAACAAGTCCCGTCAGGAGCGGTAGAAGACATGAACAAATATCTAATGTGAACATATCAGTTTTGCCTGCCAAAAGGGTCATCACATCAGCAAGCACATGCATTGCATATGTGAGTAAAAAAGGAATATCAATATCAAATTAATAGCATTGGAAATGTCAAGTTGAGACTACAAATAATAATATGCAATTTTGCACCACTATCGAAAAAAAAGAAGCATGCCCTTTTATCCACATTCTGGGAACTATAAAGGTAAAATACTCGCACTATGATCACCCATTTTGATTATTGCACCAAGGGCCCTTTTCATATCATGTATGTGCCATATCATGTATGTGCCAGTAACTCGGGACTACCTGCAAAAGGAAAAATGAATGATAGGAATAATAGTATTATTGACTATTGATAAATAGAGATTATATTGCAACGGTCCCTTTTTGTAAACAAAAAATATCTCAGTACAGCAATATCATCCCCAACCAACACTGTTAAAATAGAAACAATGAATAATATGAAGACAAATCGATGAAATAAATTTAGCAAACTTCAAGTCCAGATGATCCAATTAGCTCAAAAAGTGTCAAATTCCCAAAACATAACAGTTCTGTCAGCTTCATCAGCTTCAGCTGAACCTGCCATGACCAATTGTAAATAACAATTATTAAAACAACCTTGATAGCAGCTCAGGAATCTTTCACCACAGTGCATAAAAGATGAAGTTCAATTCAAATGGTTCTGTTATTTTAAAGCCAGAAAAGCTAAAATTCTCAATGTGCAAGCACACAAGATTACATGTGCAATAATACTTGAGAAAGTAACACAATAAACAAATAAATAAAAACAGTAAGTCTGTGCATAAAAAGAAATAAAATAATGGTCTGTAAAATAAAATTTGATCATGAATAGAAATCACAGCAAGCGAACAGATGTAACAATATAAAAGCAGAGATACAAAGATGTAACAATATAAAAGCAGAGATACAATGGAAATATGATTCCTAAGTGATTATATGCAGGAAATTTATGAAGGAAGTGTCTTTCCACATGTTCTGCTACTTCCATCGTAGAATATAACAACACAACACAAGACTTGGACAAAACTAATAACCCCATATATGCCGAACTAACAATACACAAATAGTTTTTTCACCTGTTGCCAGCAAGAATTCATAGAGGGTGAAAATCAACGCACTGAATTTTGGCTTTGCCCTCCTCTTCCTCTAGGAGGAGCTCCTCGATCTTGAACTCCTTCCGTCACTATTGAAATTAAACCCTAAATTAAAAATCAAAATTGAATCAACAAATCATGAATCAAATTTCACTTCAATCATCATAATAGCAAAAAAAAAAAAAAACAGCAAAAATACCCATGAATCAAAAAATAATTGAAAACGAAAAAAATCATATCCCAAAATCGAGAGAAAGGGAAGAAGATCACGACCTTCGGAGTTGTTACGAACCAGTCCAAACTCCCTAAATTTCGAATCAAATTCATAGAGGGCTTTCAAACCGAACAAGGCAAATTGAACAGCAATTGATTCTGAGAAATAAAAAATAATTACACTAAGAATGTGATTGAAGAAGAAGAGGTCACTACCTAGGTGAGGAAGCCGAAAATATGAGTTTACAGCCACTCCGTTGAAGTTAAAGATCCAGAAGCGCAAAGATCCGCCGGCGCAGCGAGAGACGAAGAAGAACAGTGAAAATTTTATTTTACGGGCTTAAAAGATAAGGCTATGCGGTAATTAATTAATCAATCTCAAATATTATCATGAGGTGGAGTAACACGTGCCTTCATCTAAGTGATTTTAGTACACATATTACCTATATTCTTTTTAACATTAATTAATTAAGCTCATTTAGATACAAAATACATACATATTAGATACATTTTGATTAGGTATAAGGTTGAAACGTGGCACCTAAATCCTTCTCTTTATATATATAGTGATATATATATATATATATATATATATATATATATATATATATATGTATATACATATACATGGTGGGGTTTAATTCTTTCATAGCATGCATGTTTATAGTAAAATATACTATTTTTAATAAAAAAGATTAAGACATGCACGATATCCCGAGCTTACTCGGATCGGAAATTAAGTCCTACTACTACATTTTTTACGCCCAAACAAGCCTCAATAAATTAGTCTACTACTACATTTTTTACGCCCAAACAAGCCTCAATAAATTAGTAACTACGGTAAAACCTCTAGTAAAGTTTTATTAATTTAGAGAGGTTAATAATTTGTTCGAGTATTTTTTTTTTCATTTAAAAGATCAAAATTGAGACCGGAATTTTTTATTAATTAAGAGAAGTTATTAAGTATTAATTTATAAAGGTTTTTATACTTTTTACATTTTTTCTTACATTTTTTTAAATATCAATCTCTACTATTTACTTTATTAATTTAAAATTATTTTTTTACCTTCAATCTTTTGGGCAATAAGTTAACAACACATGACAATTGTCGAATTAAATAAGAAAAGATTTTGTGGTTTATTTTTATTTATTTTTCGAAAATGATGAAAAATATTTTATTTTAAAATTTAATAATTTAAAATAAATGAAAGGTCTCATACATTGTAGGCTAGGTACATGTTTATTCCTTTAAGACAAACAAATAATTGAATAAAATCTACAAATAAATGGAGACCCAGTTTATGAGATAAAATCTTGATAAATTTGCATTTCCCTCAATCTTGAAAAATTGAATTTGATCGAACATCTTTCATGCACTTGAGATCACAAAATACTAAACAACAAGAAGGCTAACAAATGATGGTTTTATGATTTAACTTAATAAAATCTACTAATGATGGTTAACAAATGATGGTTTTATGATTCTAACTCCAATGTTTTATTATTATCAAGATTGCGATCTTCCTGTGAAGGGCCAGTGGCATGGATTGCATTTTGATTTTCTTCCAATTCACATTTCTGACCACCAGACGGTCAGCAATAGCCCTGTGTTTAGAGGTACAACTCGGATGGCTCCAGAGATAAACTACAGGTGGATCCACGTTCCAGTCCTCAATTTGTGTATCATATACACCGACAGATCCTGGCAGATAAAATGACTGGAAAAAAAGTACATCAAAAACCATTCGCAAACCACAATAGTGACTAGTGAGAATTATGACTAATGCATAAATACAAATGGAATCATCAGAAGAATATCAACATACCTTTGCCAGCACACATCTGACCATCCTCCCAAACAAGATCATATCGACATTCCTTTTTGTCTAACCTGATCAGTAGAAAGCTAATAAAAGTTCAGCCCTTTCTACAATGATTTTTATACTTTCATCTTTTCTACATGTTTTCAAAAGTAAAAAATGAAGCCGAGAAGAAAATATACCGTTCCGTCTCCCTTGGAACAATGAGAATCAGAAATTTCGGTTTGAACTCGAGAGCTTTATTTATAAATTTGTTGGCAAGGGAAGCGTGAAGTCCAAAGGGAGGGTTCAGCCCAATAATCTATTCCAAATAAAGCAAATCCTTAGTAAAGAGAGCAGGCAGATCAGAAATTAATGTGATAATAAAAATATTCTCACCAACTGTGATCCATCTGGCAATTCATCAAGTGTTACATCATACTAATTTTTTAGTTCAAAATTAAAATCAATATCAATATCTATAAAAAAATGTAATAAAGAAGTGAAATCTTAGCAGGTGAGGAATGCGAACATTAATGAAAACAAGAGAACATATCCAGAAATGGTAGCTGTTTGAGCTATTAAATATTATTAAAGTGTGAACAATGTATAGTATGAACTAGATCGACTCATTTCAATCAAGAGCTATTAAATGTGATTTATTTGTGTATTATTTAGAGCTAGCATGTTTGCTCTGTTGGGCAGTAAAGGTTTCCCTAATGCACATTGGTTGTACTCTACTATTTGTATTAAATATGATCGATAGGTATACAAAAAAAGTGTTCATGTTAAATAAATAATTTATAGGACTACCAACTTTTATTCAGTCGCCGGAGAAAAAGGTAACGAGAATATTAACACGTACAGCGTGCATGTAAGTTACATCTGATGCAAGTAAAATACTAATAAAACCCTAATTTTAAATATTCTACAAACAAATTGTGTTTGAGAGCCAAATTGCATGTAAGATCTAAATATTCTACAAACGTATTGAGTTTGAGAGCCAAATTGTAAAAGATGACCAAGGCTTAAATTTTACAAGAAGACTAAAAGAGAGAGGTTGAAAGATCGAGCAGAAATTTCAAAGATACTTAGCAGTCATCAACAATTTACATTTAGAAGACAATGAAAATGCA
Source organism: Euphrasia confusa (assembly GCA_954870475.1). Lineage (NCBI taxonomy): Eukaryota > Viridiplantae > Streptophyta > Magnoliopsida > Lamiales > Orobanchaceae > Euphrasia > Euphrasia confusa. The sequence continues at coordinate 2,158,043 of OX940949.1, forward strand.
ACCATTGCAATGTAAAAAATAGATAAAAAGCAGTTATTTCATACTTACAAAATACCAGTTCCGAAGCAACCTAAAATCATGTCTAAGAGTCAAAGACAGTTAGAATCAGTTCTAGAAACAACACAATAATTCTCTCCAAGAGACGAGTACATTTTGCATCCATGGATTACTTAATTTTCATTTAATTTAGTCCTTTTGAATATTAATAATACTGCTATGAAATGGTTTTCACCTTTGCTTGTACGAGGTCATAGTTTTTGAATGAGCACTTCTTCCTCATCTCGTCAAATTTCGTTTTCATAAGGCAGCTGAAGTCATTTGAACCGCAACAAAAATCAACTAGCTGATCAAATAAACAGGATATATTAGAGGCTACAAAGATTCATAAAAGCAGATTTCTAGAAACTGTGAGATCAGAACTCACAAAAAAAAAAGAAAATTTTAAATTTTAAATTATAAATGAGGTCTCACACACTACTATCATTATAATTTTGAAATATATAGAACACCGACTAATTTTGACATATACAACGTCAAAGACTAATGAAAAAATTGCCAGAGAACATGTGAAACACATAGACCAACCCTTATACATGAATATGATAAACAAAAAGAGAATGATTGAAATAGAGAGAACATCTTTTTCATGAAAAATTTTGAAAACTGAATTACCATGTCACCATCTTCCATATACCAATGGAGAATATCAACTACCTGCATAGAGAATCACAAATGCAGAGACTATTAAAGAAGTTGATTCAAATTATCACAAGACATCCATAAAATAGAGGATCCTTGAAGAAGGTAATGGATATAGGCTACAACAGAGACACGCAGGATTGTGTTGGTATAACAAGTCATTGTTTTTATCATAAGCAAACTTTACATATAGAAAATTTTCCCCACAATTTTTCTAGTACTTTACTTTTACTGAAACCAATTTGTTCATGTTTCACCAAAAAATATCAACTGTATTACATGACTGCCCTCCATTATAAAAGACTGAATTGTTTCCAACTTAACATAAGCATAGTATGCAAGGAAAAAGAAGTTGCATCCATGAATAATAGACACAAAGAGAAACAAGATGACAAACTAAGTCTACAAAGTACAACCCTACATGGCTGGGTACCAGGTCAGAAATTCACCATTTTGAGGCAGAAACTATAATCGGGATAGTTCTTTAATCACATATTTACCTATTTATGATTAAAAAAGCGTTAAAAATGGCCAGAGACATCAAGAGAGTGACTAACCCCTTGCAATCTATCCAATTTTGTGAATGACGGCCAAAAGATGTATAGCGCGTTCCATGCAAAAATGGGGCAAGATACAATTTCATCTTATCCAGCAGAAACAAAAAAGCAACATTGTAACAAACTAACAATGTCACAAAAATAAAGAAAATTTATTGTCTAGAATACACGAGGAACACTCAGAAAAATGTTATTATTTCAACTGCTACTATGATGAAACCCTCAGCTCATATAAAAAAATCTGAGAATTTTAATCGTCATAACACAAACGGAATATCACATTATAATACCATATAGGAAAAATATCTACCAATGCATGTACTAACTTAACTAGGTTCACTTGTTACAAGGTGCAAAGTAAACAAATTAAAAGTTGCATGTCGTCTTACTTTCTCACGTGGAGTTCAGGTAACTATGATTCTTTTATAGCCAAATAAAACTGTAGAGCAATGTGCCCAAAAGATGTCATACACCCCATATGTGTTAATTTTTCAGCTACAAGATTGAAGTACAAATCCCATACCTCTATTGATATTTTAAAAGTATCTTTACACCATATTAGCATTTTCTTGTAGTTAAAGAGGGATTAAAGGATTTCAACCCTACCCCCACAGTGATCGAACCCAGGACCTATATGGCTATATCGACCACTAGGTCAGCCCACTTTGTCCACTGTATTAATACCACTATAGTTACTTAAAAATTTCGAAGCTTGGTATAACCCTTTACATCCAAAGGCGGGTGATAAAATAATGGAATAGGAAGCGCACATTTACATTTACACTTTGACATTCAAATCACATCATTAAAATTTTATACAGTATTATTTTTACATGCCTAATACTTTTTATCAGATTTTTTTGGTATTTTCACACACAACATTTTCCATCAGACTTCCATTCTATTTTCTCCCTGGGAAATTATAAGTTAAATCCATGTCATCAACAGAAGCCTCCACAGCCACTCTACACAAGCAAGCAATTATAGTTTTTACACCTTCAGCAACTTCCCACATTCAGCCAAGATCACCAACTTACACTATCGTATGCATGCAAGTAGGTCAGCTATTTAGTGACTATCCCTCAATAAGTTGGTCCTCTTCAAGCAATAGAATCATGTTTCTAATGGGGATGTTCTCAACAGAGTTCCTCTATTTGAAGTGAACATACAAAAACATTACAGATTTCCTGAGGGTGATTTATTTTTCAGAAATCCTAATGAAAAGTCCAATCTATAGAAGTGTTAAAGAAGAGTTCTATATTACAGGAAAATGGAACACTAATCCTGTAATCCATTGATTATAAACATAGAAATGTGAAATAATGGATAGTTCAGTACTGCAGTTGAATCGTGAATACTTACCCTCCATCTCAATATCTGTTTGAGAAGATCATTCCCGCAAACCATTTTTGCATCTTGAGTACTGCCTCCTTCCATTTTTTTCAATGCAGCCCGTAATGACTGAAGTAAACAGCGTCTCAATTATTAATTTCCACTATGATTACGATTATCAATATTTTCTGAAGAAATAACCGCATACATGAACCGTTCCACTCTTCCCAGTGTAATATTGTCAGCAGAAAATTTTGAATTCTGGGTATGCTTTGGGTTATATCCTTCTTTAACATGGTCAAGTGTCAATGATGATGAAGCATATTTCATCAATTCACTTATTCTGCAGGAACAGAACAGTGAGATAGAATTAACAAAAATCATCTTTTAGCAATTCACCGGACTAAAGCTAGTGAAGAGAAGATAAAACTAGAATAATAAATATATTGGACAAGTATTTCTAGGCAGTAATAATAAGGAAGGGGTGGGGGTGGAAGGTGTGTGTGTGTGTGTGTGTATGTGTGTGTGTGTGTGTGTATGTGTGTGTGTGTGTGTGTGTAAACAAATTGAAAAGTGCACAACCTTTTTTTGGTATCAGCATCAAGATTAAAAGAAGCACTTATTCTCTTTGCAGCAGGCTTAACCCTCTGAATTTTCTCGTCACAAGAAACACTAACCCCTTCATTAGATTTCACCGGTACGGAATCCTTATCAAAAAAGGCAGTATACAACTTATTTCCTAATGACTCCTTTTCATCAGTAGAATGTTCTTTCAACTTCCCAGGATAATTCCTATTTGTTGGTCTTTGTATTTTTGCTGCAGACGATTCCTCCACTCTTCTTCTAGAAAGATCACTTTGCTTTGGATAAGAAGCCACATTGTTAAACCTTTTTAGTGGTTTTGTAGAGACCATTTTCCCTGCTGCACCATACGAAGCAGAACCCTTGTCGTTCAACTGATTCTTCTTCTTAATATTTTCTAATGGTACCTTGTTCTTTTCCACTCGCTGTGAACCTGGGAATTCTATAAGGTTTCTGACAGGCGTAGAAATATCTGGATCGATATCGTGATCTACTGATCTCTGATGACAAAGATAAAACTATGTGAAAATTGGGAAAACATTATTTCTACCAATAAATAAGCTAGGGAGGATCACGAGACTCACATGCAGTATACGCTTAGGAAGAAAACCTTCCCACGCTCTTTGTTCAAGGTCATCATCCTCTACCAATGCAATTTCTCTATCAACAAATCTTAAGTTATGAACTAAAATAGACATTGAAACAAACCCAAAAATAAACTAGCAAAAAGAATCTATAGCACCTTGGCAAACACTTTCTATGGTAGACACGTGGACAACGACGACACAAGGCAAATTGCAACTCATGAGTTGACCTTACTTCTAGTTCTTCACAGACATTACATCTGTGAGCTGGACAAGCAAACTTTTCCCCAGCAGCAATCTTTTGTCTGTGTTCTTCTGCTGTGGCGCCATCCCCGTGATGGAGAAGTTTTGCAATACATTGAGGATGATAAAAGAACCCACAAGCTCCATTAGCACAGCAAAAGACCTGCAGATTAATTACATACAAGATATTGAAACACCTTACACCTCCAAGGAGCAGGGTCAATGGGATATACTACGTATAATTTAAAAAGTGAGAAGAATTACAAAAATGAAGATAAAGATATAAAAGGTAAATGTTACTAAATATTATATGAGAAACATAAGGCACAATTCTCTTTAAACAAGTCCTTTGTTACTGAAGTTATGCTTTATACTGATAAGGCAAATCATACAAACACCTAGTATGTAATGACTTTTGTAAACATAAATAAATAAAAGAAATGGAATAACTCGTATCAGATGAGTTGCATGTTTTACATAAGATGTATCTTCATACATACACAAAATGACAAAATATGTCCCGGACTCCCGATGGATGAAAAATAGACAAAAAAAAAGAGCACCTAAAAACCCACTTTGTTGCTCAATGCCTCTTAGAGAAGGGTAACACAAAGAAAATCAAGGAGAACTTGTGGTCAGTGGTCACAAAGTATGAACAGTCGAATACCTCAGGACCAGATGACTCATCAGAAGATCCCAATTTCCCACAAGCAAAGCACTGGTGCCGTTTATATTTACAATTCTTACAAATAAAGGAGATGTCTTTCATCATCTGAGATTAAGAACACAAACACCATTAGAACTCAATGACATTGAAGCAAACGCCACAAGGGAGTAACTTACAAACTGTTTGGAGGTAAGATAACAGAGATATGAAACATACTTCTAGTTGTTCTTCAGTATAGCCCAGAGATTCACATTGAGAATCTTCACCATCTTCAACAATTGCATGGAAATCCCTCATGCACTTGCCATCACATCTAATTGATATCACCCAACACATTTCCAAACGCAAGTTAAATCACATGCGCTCGTAAAGAAATATAGTACCAGACAGAATTCGATACATACAACTCAATATAACAAGATGCCCGAGGCCAAGGGTGCGTCATCATCTAGATAAGTTACTTAAGACGGAAGGGAGCATGTGCGAAATTATGTTGCAAAATAATAATGCAAAATATTTCAATGATAGACTGATAGGTTAATCACTTTCCAGAAATCTACCATAATCAACTTCGTCATAGAGGTAAAAGCCTGAAGCATTATAGTCTAACTGAAAAGAACTTATCACTAACAAGTTTTCATTTCTCAATGCTCATAAAAATGAAATGTAGATGTTCAGGGAAGATTTAATGTTGTCCCCATTATGTCTTGTTTCAAAACAAGATCATCGTTTACCTAGGGAAGTAGACACTAGACACTTTATGCATTAAGGAAGAAAATGGAAATTGGAGTGGAAAGTCAAATGAACTAATAGTAGTGATCTATCTAAACATACACTGCACACAAGGGATGTCAGTTTGAAAGGTACTGAAAAATTCTTGGAAAGAAGTTATCATAAATGTAAAAAATTCATGTGCAAAAATAAGCAATAAACAACAATGTGTTCTGTAAACCAAGATGACCGAGTGAAAGGGTAGTATTTTGACCTTGTCTCTAAAATAATTAAAATCTTAGACTTTGATTGTGCAACAGTGAGACTGCAAACAGTAATACTACTTATGAATTTATCGAGCACAAGATAAGATGATTTTTATTTTTGCCAGTGCTCTTTCATTTTCAATCTCCATTAAAACTCTATTTGTACTTCGTGTGTACTGCTTTATAAAATGTGCAGCACTAATCTTACAATATGAATAATAAATCTGAAATCCATAAGGTCAAGCCAGCATAAACATAATGTTGGTAGAAATCTATGGTGATTCATATGACTAGACTAACTCTAAACTATGCTTAAAACATACAAAGTAAAATCAGAGCCAAGATAAACATACATATATAGATTGCCGCCATTATCACAAATTGCACAAACAGAATCAAAGCAATCATCCTCATCAGGGTCGACATCCCCGTCTTGATCAATATTGTCCAATCCATCCTCCTGATTATCATTTTCATCGACATCATCAACTATAAATGGTAGCTTTTCAACCTAGCAAACAGCACGTTTGTGAACAATAACAATCTAAGAGACGTGTTAATATTATACTGCAAATGTGAAATTGTACGTGTTGCAGTTTCAGAGAACGGAGAGGTGTGGGAGAGTTAGAAAGGAACCTCCTTTAAAGCTTTTTCTTCATAGGCTCCTCAAGAAAAGTAGTCAAGAGCTGTTCAAGGGAAACAAAATGTTATTATAGATAAATTTATTTCATTCATGCCAATTGTTGAGAAAACTAGTCTGTCTTGAAGATTAAAGTTCGACTCATAATAATCATCCATCACAAAATAAACAATCAACAATTGCAATCTTTGTTTACATACTCCAGTCCATAGAAAACTAAAAACCATTCTGCAAGTAGAGAAAACCGGGGTGTCATGTTAAAGAGGCGAGCCTCTACGCCACCTAAAACGGCATACCGTCAGAGCAGATCCCACCTCAATGTTCTTTTTCACAACAGATCCCACCTCAATGTTCTTTTCACAAAATAAAATTTAAATGAAAAAAAATTATACAGTAAATATTATCCCAAACCACTTAATAAAATTAAAGAAACATTGACTCAGATATGCTGTCAAAAATTTATAGATCAAACTTCCAAGCGATAACCTGCTTATAGATTTTTATAAGCCCAGTATCAGTTTTCCCAGACACGAAGTGCTGCCCCTCCTTTGTGTCGTGCCTCTCGCCTTTGTTTCACTCCACGGGTAACGTGGCAAATGATATCAGCTCGTTGCCACCAGATATGAATACGTAATCAGATACATTGGTCGGAACCATTTCACCTTCGTCATCGGAAGATGCCAAATGTTCCTGTATAAAATCATCAAAAAAATCATCAAAAAATCAAAATTGACGGTGCTTTCAGTATTATTATGGGTTCTCCCAAAAAAACTAGGTATGGCTTTTACACCATGAAATTGCCAGGCGCACAGATATGAATCCATAAAAAAGAAAAAGAAAATAAAATTTATATCAATTCATATGAATAAATTAAGAGAATTTTAGAGAAAAAAATAGTTTAGGTATTGATACTATAATAAAATACTATAGTTTGGAATAATGGTAAGTAACGTATATTATATTACTCTTTACCTCAATTTAAGTGACTTTAAAGATTAATAATTATAATTTAAGTATCCTTTTCAAATTCAAAATGTCCCAAATAGCCTTTATGTATTGTTAATTATGTCTAATTTAATATACCAATAAAACCGTTTATAATCTCATCTATTTTTTCTAAAAATCTTTCGGTAAGAATTGTCTTTTTAATTTCTGATTTCTTCCGTCCGGTTCAAATGAAGCATTGTGATTTGATTTCAACAATTTCTTTTCTGATTTCTATTATTCTACACGATCCGTTTTCGGAAAATAAGAACTAAGAAACTAGTCGTTCTCTTTACCGATTTCAACCAAGGATTCCATCCTTCACATATGGAGCCCGCATTTAAAGATTTGAAACCATGGTACCAGGTTCAGAGGCAAACTAAAGTACTGATTGTAATGAAACAGAAAGTCGTTTCCAGTAAATATCTCCCCCATATGATTGCGTCCGGAAAGGTAGTCCATCTCGGTCAGTGTCGGAAATCAAGATCCAGTAGTAATGATAATAATAATTACAACCACCCGTGGTGTGGGACCCTTGTTCTAGTAACTACCCCGTTTGGAACAAATGTTGTTGACATGGCAACAGCGGGCCAGTTCAGCTCTGATGAGGCTATTACGTGTTGCCATGATTGTTTATCTGCTTTGTCCGCTAGTGCTTCGGTTGGGATACGACACGGGGATATCAGGTCGGAGAATATTATCCGCGTGGAATGAAGTATGGGTTGTGGGTCTTACTATGGGTTTATTGGGTGGGGCCATGCAATTTTAGAGGAGAGGGACCATCCGACGATGAATCTTCTTTTCTCACCAACTTCTGCCATTCAAGAGGGGAAATTGTCCTATGCTTCGGTTGTTGAGAGTTTGATATACACACTATATTTCTCGTTTGGTGGTGATTTGCCAGTTTTGGACTCGGTTGAAGGGGCCCTGCAATGGAGGGAGACCTCGTGGCCGAGGAGGTTGATACAGCAGAGGCTTGGGGATATCTCGGTTGTGCTGAAGGCGTTTGCGGATTATGTTGACAACTTATGTGGCACGCCGTATCTGATCGACTATGATATTTGGATAAGAAGGTTGAGAAGGCATATTTGGGTAGAGGATGGCGGGAAGAAAGTTGACACGTCTTCTTAATTTTATTTTACTTTATTCGTTTGTTGGAAATCGATGTGAGTTCTTGATCGGGTCGGTTTCACAGGAGGTAATAGTATGAAAATCGATTTTGCACAAGGTAATGGGATGAAAATCGATCTCGGGTTTTGATTTTGTAAAGAGTTGTCATTTGTTGATTCTTGTATAAATAAGCTAAAATGGTTTGAAATTTGTGGCAAGTGTTTTTGTGTATTTCATTCATTAGATACCTATTGTTCATTTACACTTAAATGAAATGTTTTTTCATTTGTTCTAATGTTTTGTTAATTGTTATAGCAAAATTATAACTTGCGGTTCATGTAACAAAAAATTGACATCACTCACAAGCAGCACATATGGAGGGGTTTAAAAACATCTAAATATTCATTTAACATAGACTGATTCAATAGCAAAGTCAAAGCAGGATTGAGCCATATATTGTAAGGAAAAATCTGAATAAATCATAATGCATTCTTATCAAGTTACCCGAAAAGCAAACTGCACGCCGACAAGGCCAGTTTAGAGGGGAAAAATGTTACACGGGAAGGAAATAAATACGACAATAAAGTTGAGCAGAGTATCTCAGCCATTAATCTGCATCCATTTCTTCTAGTGCAGCGATAGCCGCTGACTTAGCTTCCTCTAAAAGATTGTCCAGGACCTGGTACATAAGAAAATAGGGATACCAAGACAAATGTGCGATCAGGTTTCTATGTATATACTTGGTTGGGGGGTTAAATTCCATTCATGAATGAAAATTTGGAAGTCATTAAAATCACCTTTTGCTGCTGACGGTTGGACTCGTCACATACCCAGCTCATGTCCAATTCAAATGCCTTGTCCTTGGCCTCATCATGTACACCATAAATATTGTTTATCACAATGGACCAACAGTTCAACACACAGTTAATCACTAACAGATCATAAGGTAGCAAGCACATTACAAGAAAGAAGTTAATGTTGCCAAAAAAGTCTACGTTAACTGACTTCTCATGTTAATTTATTAGACCAGCTTCCCATTAAAGAATCATGTAATAGATCCAATTATGCAATTAGGTAAAACACTATAACCTGGTTGACGACAATATCGGGTTTATAAAATCGTCAATTAATTTCACGCATAGAAGCAATACTAACTACGAAGCTAATCACATTAACAACTAAAATCAATAAATACTCATTAATTGAAACCATCATATAAACACCAATATCAACACAAAATAAATATTGCAATATCATCCACCTCCCCACATTTACATATATTCAAAAGTTTTTTTTAATTGCTATAACAGGAACTGTAGATGTCTCATTTAGAACTTGTTTAGAAACTAAATTCATTTCAGAATCTACTTTTGAAAATATACGCATACAAATACAAGTTTCAAACTAAAATTTACAACTAGATACCAATATCTATACAAAACTAAAATTTTTGGTTAATAGTTTGTAAATACATATTTGTACATAGATAAAATTCTCAAAAACAGTTTTAAATCAGTATAAAAACATTAATGACATGCCATTTGCACTAGAACTGTTTTAGGAACTATATATACCTCGCAGTCCCTTCATTATTTAAACGTCATTAATCAAAACTCAGTGGTATGAATCCTACAAAAAAAAAATTGAACTACCAAAAATATACAATACAGAGAACTACTACACATTAATATTAGTTTGGATTACTGTTTTCAAGAATCATACTTGTAACTCAATATACAACAAAAAAAAGTTAATGAAACAATATATTAATAGTGACACAGAAACTGTTTTGGGAACTATGTACCTAAACGTAAACCTAGACAGTTATTGGAACTACAGAATTGTGTATACATCTCATAAACTACAATTTAATCTTCCCTAAAACATGCACTGGAACTAACATCTAAAACATGCACTGGAACTACAACATAATGAAACTTGTCATGTGTGTATTAAATTATGAAGGGTATATACATCATAAGAATATGCCTTTCTACTAGACAAACTATGAAGGGTAGCCAAAAGTGCAGATATTATATTTCTATGAAATCATCTAATTCTCGTACTGCTCCCTTAGCCTTCGGATGGTGCTCTTCACAGTCACATCACTAGTGGTGCTGCAAATAGACAAACACGACTACACGAGCCAATTAAAGCATACTATTTGTAAAACCAACAAAAACTATAAACACTCTTACTTCAATCTGAAGTCCTTTCCTGCTTTATCCCAAAAAAATTCACACGAGGACGAGGATTAACCACGCTTCTCACCCGGTGATTGCCTCCGCAAACGGGTCGTCACCGCTTCCGGCGGTGGTGCTGGAGAAATAGGAATCCGTCAAAGGTGTTCCCGAGTTCAACGACTAATCCGTCACGATGTCGGAGTCGGTGCTGCTTTAATCGGCAAGCAGGTGGATCCCGCCGCCGTCCATCGATTTTGAGGTGTTCTTTTGGAATCGCTGCCTCGAATTGGGTCAGCATAACCCTAATCGCTTCCTCGAGTTTCATCAGCTCCGCCATCACTTCATACCGCAGACAGAGAATAGAGGGAGAAAATCGAACTATCGATTCACTGTAGAAACTAAGATCGGATGTGAGAAACAATTTTGAGATCGAATGTGAGAAATAAATTTGTATTGTCGAATTATAAGTATATTAAGAATTTTAAAATTGTTAAAAAAACAAAAAGAAAAGAAAAGGATAGTTTCGGAAGTTTTTACTATTTTACAATTATACTAAAGATTAGTATTTATATATATTAAAATACTTAAGACTTACTCTGATTATGAATCCCCCATAAATTAACCCTAAATACAGTATCACGGAAAGAAATTCAATTAAATTCAAAATCCAATAAAAATTCGCTACTTAAAAACTAGTTGCAATTGCTCACCTTGGAATCCATTTAGTAAAATATTTCAGTATGTTTTATCATTATTTTATTTATTCACTTTTAAAACTTTACACAATTACTTTACTAGTACTCCAGTATTATGTGACAACAATCTATACTTAAACATTAGTAGTACTTGATAGAGTTACAATTTATGAGAGGGAAAAAGAATTTCAAATTTTATATTCTAGTATTGATTTGTGTCTATTTTGTGCATAATACATATATAAAATTGAATAATTGTACATCTAACCATTATAGTGTTAATATACAAATGATGTGATTTGTCAAATAATATGTTACTAAATTGTATTTATGTTTATGTATATCATTGGTAATATTTTAATATTTATTTTTATTTCGCGGTGCCACATATTGTATATCTATTTCATTTGTGTCAAAAAATATGACTCAGTTCATTTATAAGTAAAATTTAAAAAACTCAATAAATAGTGTAAAAGTAAAATTATTATTTTATTTTTGTAATAAATATTTTTTCTCTTTCTTTTTTAGAGAATTTGACATTCTTAATTTTTAATTTACATTGTAAGTGTGTCATTATGAAAAAAGACATTATTAAATTGAGACAAATAAAATAATCCAATATTTATTTATGTTTGTCCATTATTTTTTATTTTTAGAATCCAAAATTCAAATAATATCTTTGAATTTGCCTGCTATATTAGGTGGGCCGGGCTTATGAGAGGGGCGGTTTACATCGCCTTGTCGCTCAAAATGCTTAGTTGTGCCCGGGGAAAATCTTCGATGATCACTCTCATCGTTTCGCTAATTTTTGTTCGCTAATTTTTGTGTATGAAGGAATCGAAAATCTTAGATTGAATTTGAAGTGTATTTCATCCGAATTTAACATTAATTTATTCATTAAACCCTTGTTCCATGAGCCTGTGCATATTGAGTTTACACTAGGAAAGATGACAATCAAGTGTTTATAGAGAACATATATATGCTCAGGTTTGCTTCTTTAAAGACGTGCCTGATTATTTGATCCATCGCATAATTTATTCGCATCATAAGCGAAAGGGGTACGCACGTCTTTGTTGTCTTGTATGTGTGTTGATAACACATTAATTTGTGCTTTCTTTTAATTCGTAAAATTGTCGGGAACTGAAACTTCGAAACAGACAGGTGAATTTGTGTTCTTAATTATAAATTGAATTCATGCCACAATTAGAATCCGCCGTGGGCGAATTTCTGAGCACAGTTTTTTACGAACTTCCGACAGTTTTCCCCTCTAGCTAGAGGGAGGAAGTTATGATCATGATCCAATTCCAATCATGCTGTATCCTCTGCCAAAACAAAATGTGGTTTCCAGACTGTTTGATGGTTTTATCTGAGAAAAAAGTGAAAATCTCATGGAAATGTTTTTTTAAGGATAATCGTCTTGTACAAAAGATACCCCTTAATCATACTGTATTCTCACCTTATTATACTCAACTAGTCAACTCCCATATCCTTATTTCTCTTCAATCTGATTAGGCTAATATTGCAAGGGTAGCTCTAAATTTTACTGTACTATCTTTTATTTGAGCAAATTAAACACATAAAGATCTTAATTATAATACCAAATGACGCCATGTTAGTTGTTAATTTGCGAAACAATCCTATATAACACAAAACAGGGGAACAAACAATACATCTTTCAAATGATTCTAGGGCCTTTTCAACTCATTTAACTTCAAATTAATCCCTGTCACCCAATGTAACTCTCATTTAATTGTTGCGCAACAACATTAAACTTCATAATAACGTCTTTTCCTTTGTATCCGCAACATAAGCCTTATGACGTGCTTTGAAGTTCCACTTGTTCGGGTATTGTTTTTAGCAGTGGGGAGCCGGCTGAGGACCAGGGTGGACCAAGGCCCACCCTGAAATTTTTTTTGACCTATATATATTACGTAACTTACTAACGTATAAATGTGTTTGCCGTGAAGTTATATTTGTTTCATTTTTTTTAGCGTGGGTCCCTTTCAAATTAAACCATTGCACATATTTAATTACTTTTTTATACAATAAATTTGTCTTTTATTTTTACTTTTTAACATTTTGTTTTTCATTAATTATTTTATACACACTAGGACATAGTAAATTTTAGTAAAAACAAAATCATAAATAAATACATTTTTACAACAATTTGTGATTTTAAAGTAATTTTTAATTTCTTATGAAAATTAATCATTTTCTTAATATTTTACACTATATTTACATGTTTTTAATTTTTTAATACTACTATAATATTGACAAGTTAATTTTTTATATTATATTTATTATTATATATATATATATATATTCAATTATGAGTATATTTATTTTGATGACTAATTAATAAAAAATGCATTTTTTTTCTTTCTAAATATCATATAATTTTAATATACATTCTTAGATAAAATTATTTTATTATAATATATTTATTTTTTATTTTTATTTAATATTATTTTTTTGAAACGTTTCATTATAATTTTTTTAATATTTATATTTTACCCTCTACAAAATAATTTATTTTATAACTTCAAAATATATTATAAAATAAAATTAATATTTTTTTAATTTAATATATTTCATATATATAAATAATATTTCGAAAAGATAATATTTTGTAAATATGGCCCACCCTCGTCTCTAATCCTAGCTCGGCCCCTGGTTTTTAGTAAGAACCTAACCAATCAAGGCCAACCGATAACAGCAAGCCGATTTCAAGCTCTGTCGAGTCTTTGAATGTAACTCATGTGGTCTTGGACTGCCCAGGCTCTCTGCAAACATATAAAATACGCACAAATCAAATTATTAAAAATATTCAGAATTGAAGAAAAACAAACGGTGAACAACGTGCAGGCTCTCACATGTCGATCGATCTCAACGTGTTCGATTTCACCAGAAAAAGGGAATAACTCTTGGAAGCAAAACAACAACATTACAATGGATAGGATGCACAAAAACTTACCATGAGTGATCAACAATGGCAGCTCATATTTCTTGGGTACGCTCCAATCAAATTCAAATCTATAAACACGAAAAAAAATGTTATTTTTTATGCTTTCCTACCAGCAGCAATGCAGCATAACCTGAAAATGCACACCCAATGAAAAATTAATAATCAAAACAAAACACACAACCGGCAGTCAAAATGGGAAGCAATAATAACAATTTCACAAGTACTAGTAAAAATTGAAGGAACAAAAAAAAAAAGCAAAAAAGTGAAAGGTTGAAAGTACGGTTTAAATCTTGTAGGGTTCTAAGTTTCGAAAAGAAATTGGGCTCGATCACAAAATTAAATTTCTCGATCAGTCAAGAACCTGTAAATTCTTCAAATTCCCAAAACTTGAAGGAATTTCACCGCGCGGAACTGAGAAGTAGATCGGCAATGAGATCTATCGTCGATTGTGTACTGTAATTGCTCGTGGATCCGGTTATTATTGAAATTTATGTTTTCAACAAATTCCCAATTACATGCGTGAGGAGTTGGGAGATGCCGCTGTAAAATGGTTTTGTACAAAAGAATTTAGTTTGTCACACATAATTTTTTCTAAAAAAAATGGAGTATAATTTTAGATAAAATTTAGTTTGTCACATATAATTTTTTCTCAAAAGATGGAGTATAACACGTAATTTTTTTTAAAAAAAATGGAGTATAATTTTAGATAAAATTTAGTTTGTCACATATAAATTTTTCTCAAAAGATGGAGTATAATTTTAGTGTATTGATAGTAAATAGAAGATCGTGAACAGTTGGTATCCGTTGTGTATGATAATTATACAGAGGATTTTTTTTACCTTATAGTTTAATTTCATGTTTTGTTTTTCTCATATAGTCTACAGAAATGAAAATTAGTTTTAAAAGAGAAAACTTCATTTTTGTTCAAATTATTGATGATCTGGCTTATCTCGGGTCGGGTCGGGTCGGGTCGGGTACAGATAAAACAAATTCAATCTAAACGGATACGTAGCGATATTGATCCCCTCCACACCCGTTCCATTTACAAGTCTAATTGATAGTAAAGATATATTTCTTTATCAACCCGTTTTAATATAAATACTACCAATACTTTATACAGTATAACAAATTAAATCAAAATCACAATTTTTTTATTAGATAATAAAAGATGGAGTAACAAATATGAAATTCAATTCCATGACCGGTAAAAATAAACATTATTGGGGTTGGAGTCTTTGGAGTGGTATATCCCATCACTTCTAGCCTCCCAATAGCATTTATAGTTTCTGCAGAGTGATGGATCAGCTTGCTCACTGTAAACGTCGAGACTCAAACTTTTTCCATTCCAATTTAAAGTACAGTAGTATAATGTTTTAAAATTAATGCAAATATCAAAGGTAAACTGTTGACCGACTTTGAGTGGGGCGGTTCCTTCATCTTCATCTTTTGATGCACAATGTATAATCAATTGAGCAGAATTTGCCGGTTGTATGTTATTGACGACTTTAACCGATCCACTCTTAACAGGGCACCGTTCTATTGATGATGCTCGAAGAAACAACATGAATATGATCGATAATTGCAATGCGTACCTAGTCATTGTACAACTCTATACGTACTTGCTCGATCTTTTTCAAATTTATTTGAACTTGAATTCATTCTTTTTTACTATATATACTATAAGAATCTGGTCACTATAAATATTTATTTACTATTTAAATACTTAGTTACTATTTATTAATAATACATGTGAATTTTTTTGTCTAATCTAAATAGTAAGTGGACTGAGATCTTCCCTAATCAAAAAATTTCTAATAATTCTTAATGACATTTTTTTTCCATTTTAAATGGATGGTCAATTTTTTTTTTTTAATTTATGACTACAAAGTTTTAAACTTTTAATTTTTTTGTAAAAGTTGCGGTTACCTCAAATCTTTAATAAAAATTTAATTTCTATTTAAATACTTAGTTACTATTTATTAATAATATATGTGAATTTTTTTGTCTAATCTAAATAGTAAGTGGACTGAGATCTTCACTAATAAAAAATTTCCTAATAATTCTTAATGACAATTTTTTTGTTCATTTTAAATAAAAAAATTCCTAATAATTCTTAATGACATTTTTTTTTTCATTTTAAATGGATGGTCAATTAATAGTATTACTAGTATGTGACATTTTTTGTCTAATCTAAATAGTAAGTGGACTGAGATCTTCACCTAATAAAAAAATTCCTAATAATTCTTAATGACAATTTTTTTTCCATTTCAAATCAAAAATTTCTTAATATTTCTTAATGACAATCTTTTTTTTTTTTTTTTCATTTAATTATTAGATTATTTTCCTGATACACATATTTCCCTGATCCGACCAGTGGCGGAGCCACGTTATAGGCTGTGGGGGCTTAAGCCCCCACTGGAATTTTTTTTTTACTTAATTTTCTTATAAAAAAATGATAAAATACAATTTTAATTAGGTTTAGCCCCCCCTAATCTTTATATATATACATATATAATTCTATAAATAATGATTCAGCCCCCCTATTAAAAATTTCTGGCTCCGCCCCTGGATCCGACTGTTCATGTTGCAATTGAATCCCTTCAGTTGAGATTGGTGTTATAATTTACTGGCAATTAGAGAGCTGCACTGCATTTGTGTTGCCTATTATTTACTGAATTTTTGGTTCTATATTTTTTGGGGGGAATATGAAAATATGGGGGGAAATTCGACAGGTTCATAAGGAATTGAAAGATACAGTGGCCCAGTTAGAATCCATAAGCCGTGAAATCCGGTCCATTTCGTTCATGAATCCCGGCTGCTTGACGACAAGGCTAGGTAGGCGTTACAATCTCAATGTGGTAGATTTACTTCCCATCAATCTAGTTGCAGGAGTGATTGGGATATTACTTTCAGATACCGAATCGTGTTGATCTTCAAATAGTTAATTTGCAAGTGCAAGTGCAAGTGCATAACTTCTGCCCTCCCTTTGTCACTCTTAAGTATTTTGATTACTAGCACTCGTCAGTAGTTCCCTACTTATCGAGTTTAGCTGTGCAGCTTCCAAACTTTGAACTTCTTGCTGAATATTTACAACTTTTGTTCATATCAAGTTGGCAATTATTCTTCTCCCGCTTTCATCAATCAAAGCGGAAAAATACAATACTAGATTTTTTTTTTTATCTTATCTCATGACTTGATGGCCCTTGTCCAGCTAAGTTGGTACCGTTGCATAACAATCAGGACATGAACTTAAAGTTGCTTTTATTTACAAGTACCAACCAAAAGCTGATGCATGCTACTTTTTTTCCATAAAGAAATTTCTGGACATGTGATAATAAACTAGAGTTTATGGCATCAGATTTGTCTATCCTAATTCTTGTAGGAATTGTCAAATTCCAAATGGGGGTGCTCACGTGCGGTCCCACGCCTAGCGCACACAAACGAGAGCGAGAGCCCGAATATGCACTAGAAAGTCTCTTTCTAACTTAAAACCATATGGTACTAAGAGCCCGTTTGGACGAGCTTATTTAAAAGAGCTTATAAAATGTTACGTCTTATAAGTTGTTTTAAGAGCTGATAAGTTGTTATGTCTTATTTAATAAATAAGTTGTTAAACCGTTTGGATAATATAGATATATAAACTTATAAGATGTTAATTTGTTTGGCAATTTAAGATCTTATATTTATAAAATTACTCAAAATAAATTGTTATATATGAAAAAAATTATTAAAAATAATTACATTAACTAAATAATGAATTTGAAATTTTTGTATATATATAAAAGGTAATATTTTTAAGGGTATTTTGGTCTTTTATTGTTTAAGTTACAAGAGCTTATAAGTTGTTTAAAAAAAGTACCTCCCCCCTTACTTTTTTTTAAACAGCTTATAAGCTGTTAAACAGCTTATTTTTTAAAATTTTAAGATCTTTTCCAAAAGTTTTACCAAACAAGTTTTACCAAACAAATTCTATGAGCTTATAAGCTGTTTTAAGGAGCTTATAAGCTCAGCCAAACAGGCTCTAAGTAGGAGAACTCCCTAGGATTATATCATAGACTCTCCTCTCACAATTATTCGATGTGGGATAACTCACAAGTAGACTTCAACAGGAATCACATTCCACTTCTTTTGTCTTGGCATTCATTTTTTTTTTCAATATGATTTCTGACCAGTTGCTTTATTTTGGATATTGCATATGATTCTATTTTATATATTAGCACATTACATGTGACGTTTAAGTGTGACCGAGGAAGAGTGGCATTAAAAAATAGAGAATAATATTCAAATAAGTCTCCACAATTTGTAATTGAAATGCATAAATAAATGAAAAAATGAATTAAATGCAGACTTATTTAGATATTATTATTATTTTTAATTACTTTATTCCAATCAAAGTTTGCCACGTGGATTAATGTATTAATTTTTCTCGTTATATTCCTTCAAATTGACTGTCATGTCTTCATCGGTCAACTGATTTCCAGGTAATTTTGATTTTTTGATTGAAAATGAACTAAATAGACCTCGTTTTGAGTTTTACGTGACTAAATTGAGAAAGTGAAATAAAATGAGATCAAATTAAAAAAACAACTTATTTATAGGACTAAAGAATTTTTATCTAGTTTCCCACCATATGTGTTTTGGTAAAAGACTTTTTTTTTTCCTTGGTGGTTGCACAAAAATTAAACTCGTACTCGTAATCATTTTTACTCATAAATTTTGGGACGGATGTGCAAAACTTAATTAATTAATTAAATCTCTTTCCCTAAAAAAAATGACCAACATTTATTTTTTTTCGGTCACTTACTTTCTTGAAACATTACTCTTAATTACTTAATTCATTAATTAAAAAATACAGTATATTTTAACATTCAACTTTTTGAGCAATAAAAGTCAAAAAAACAATATTTTACTTAAAATAAATGAATGGTCTCATAGGCTAGGCACATGTTTATTCCTTAAAGACAAATAAATAATTGAATAAAATCTACAAGTAAATGGAGACCCAGTTTATGAGATAAATTGCATACCACAATCTTGATATATTTGCATTTCCCTCAATCTTGAAAAATTGAATTTGATAGAAGAGGTTTAGGGATAGAACCATCGACATAATCTTATCAACATTGGATCGAACATCTTTCATGCACTTGAGATCGAGATCATAAAATACTACTCATACAATACGAAGGCTAACAAATGATGGTTTTATGTGATTTAACTTAATAAAATCTACTAGTAAGAAAATTGAACAATATCAAATACTACATAATGTACAGTGAACTGAAAAACATAGAAAGGGAAACCAACAAAATTACATATCATGCCAGCTGCCCAGAACTACTCATTAAGCTATCCAAAAGTGTTGTGCTGTGTGAGTAGGGGCGGTACGGGCCCAGAGCAAACTCTAAAGGGCTAGAAGATTGAGACGATGAAGGCTGTGGATTACGACCATGATTCATTCCAGAAGCATCATGCATGTTAGGAAATTTCTCACATTTTTTCCTTAAATTTCCGTCTCTGTCATTGAGTACGTCAATCCCCAAACAATTTTATAAATTTACATGACGATTATTAATTATTAGTACATCCGTACGCTAGTATGGGCACGGAGTTTGGAAAATAATAATATTATATATTATTAGTTAAAGTTAGAGGGGATATTGTGATCTAATAACTTTTGTTGGGTAAAAGTGATTGTATTTTATAAATATTATGTTGTTTTAAAAGTATATAGTGTAATAATAGTTTTTTTTATGAGGTGTGACAAAAAGGAAAATACGATGATATTAAAATTTTGTGAATATTAAATTATAAACTAAATTTTGTGAAAGGTAAGTTATAAACCATATTGCAATTTTTACTTAAAACTTCTTTAAAAAACTAGAACTCTATTTTAGTAAAATCACTTGAAATTTTCCTATAAATTTCAAAATCTCCTATAAAATTACTAGATTAAAATCGTATAAGCCAAACAAACAGGCCATTTAATTTGAGCCCATCGTATCAGCCTAAATTGTAGGCCCAATATGCGAAATATAACACTCTAGTCTCCAGAAAATCAACAGGCAAATAAGTTCGCGGGATAAGCATGCTCGGGATTTCGTACGGAGAACTTTTCCTCCTTATCGGAGCTACGGCTGCTCTTATCGGTACTCACTCTCTCTACATATCCCCAAAATTTATCTGTATATATTTATATTCACCTTGTGATCGCATTATTATTTTTGCGGAATCGTAATAAATTAGGGCCGAAGGATCTTCCGATTATAACCAGAACCGCCGGAAGGTTATCTGGGCGTGTAATCGGAAATGTTCAAGTTGCTCGTGCCCAATTCGAAAGCGTTATGCAGCAATCCCAAGCGCGCCAGGTTTTTTTTTTCTTTTTTATTTTTTAGATTATTTTCCTGACACACATATTTCCCTGATTCGATTGTTCATGTTGCAATTGAATTCCTTCAGTTGAAATTGGTGTTATAATTTACTGGTAATTAGAGAGCTGCACTACATTTGTGTTGCCTATTATTTACTGAATTTTTGTTTCTATATTTTTTTGGGGAAACTCCACAGGTTCATAAGGAATTGCAAGACACAATGGCCCAGCTAGAATCCATACGCCGTGAAATCCGGTCCATTTCGTTCATGAATCCCGGCCGCTTGACGACAAGGCTAGGTAGGTGTTAATATCGGTATTCGATTTTTCCATAATGTCAGGATTGTATTCGATTATACCGTTGTTTCTGTTGTTTCTTGACTTGTTAGTTTCGTTATTGGATTGCAGTGGACGATGAAGCTTTAAAGCATCATCAAGATAGCACAGTGAAGGTTGAGGGAATGGAGACCAGTAGCTCGACCAAGGTAATAGATACTGCAAGTACTCTTTATGACTGTTAATGTTATAGTGAGTTTTATAGTATATTTTTATTTAATAAAGAACTTGCTTCTAAGGGCCACAGCTCACCAACCTCACCACAGTCCGATATTCACAGCCAAGAAACTGCTTATGAAAAGTTAGCCGAGTCACATTTGACTGGAAAATCAATGGATGAGGTTCTTAATGAGTTAAAGGATGAATCTGGAAAGTTTGTTATTCTTCCTATTTCAGCTGAGACTGCTAAATTGTTGCCCAGTAAAAAAGGTAACACCCCAGGAACAATTCACGCCCGCCACTGTGTATTACAAAAACTAAATGTTCTTCCTGAACCCTTTTTGTATATTGCTATATTCCTAATTTTGTAGTACTAAAGTAGCAACTAATTTTCAAGTGAGTTTTGTTTCAGAGAACTCGAGGGGATCCGACATATTGTTGGAGGCAGTACTTGAGGAAGACGTGGCAGGGAATGCAAAGGGTTTTTTCTCTCAGGCTCGAACCCAAATAAAAAAAAAATGAATAAATAGAGGTACTGTTATTATTTCTGTTCATATTTTTATCGCTGTCTCAAGGGTCATTTCTGGAATTCATAGAAACAATCTCAATGTGGTAGATTTACTTCCCATCAATCTAGTTGCAGGAGTGATTGGGATATTACTTTCAGATACCGAATCGTTTGATCTTCAAATAGTTAATTTGCAAGTGCAAGTGCATAACTTCTGCCCTCTCTTTGTCACTCTTAAGTATTTTGATTACTCGTCAGTAGTTCCTTACTTATCGAGTTTAACTGTGCAGCTTCCTAACTTTGAACTTCTTGCTGAATATTTATAACTTTTGTTCATATCAAATGAAAATAACATAATATCTTCCCAAGGCAAGTTGGCAATTATTCTTCTCCCGCTTTCATCAATCAAAGCGGAAAAATACAATAGTAGATTTTTTTATTTTTTTTTTATCTTACCTCATGACTTGATGGTTGTAGGGATCGGGCCCTTGTCCAGCTAAGTTGGTAACGTTGCATAACAATCAGGACATGAACTTAAAGTTGCTTTTATTTACAAGTACCAACCAAAAGCTGATGCATGCTACTTTCTTCCATAAAGAAATTTCTGGACATGTGATAATAAACTAGAATCTATGGCATCAGATTTGTCTATTCTAATTCTTGTAGGAATCACATTCCACTTCTTTTGTCTTGGCCTTCATTTTTTTTTTCAATATGATTTCTGACCAGTTGCTTTATTTTGGATATTGCATATGATTCTATTTTATATATTAGCACATACCATGTGACGTTTGGCATAATGTGTGACCGATGAACAGTGTCTGAACGAAATCGGAACTGAAACTGTAGTCCCGAACGATTCTGGAGTCCCACTACTATGGATCGGGCGACGACTCGTATGTTTATATTAAGTCTACACTTGTGAGTGTTTTCCATTTCCCCTGCTCTTTTCCAATAGGATTTGTGTGATGTGAAGTTGGACCTTGAGAAAACAACTACTAGTACTGTATATAGTGGAATTGGGAATGTTGACGTGAAATCGGACCTTGAGTCTCAGTTATAGATATGCTTCTTTATTAACATTCATAACAATAACATAATTATTGATTCTGTAATGAAAATATTTTTTATTAGAAAAAGCTAAATAAAATTTATCTATTGCGACACTCCCTCTTAAAATATTCAAATAAATGCGCACTAATATTTGAATTAATTATATTAATTTTTCATTACTAGTACTACTACTGTGTTTCTCATGACTCACATTCATATTTATTTTTAAGAGTATTTTTTTTACTTTTATACGTATTATTTAATTTAATTTTTAAAATTTATGATTTTATTCCCATAATAATTTTTTAAAAATCAAATTACTCTTTTTCATAATTAATTTTTAATGGTAAAACGAGTTTCTGACGAGTGACGTTACATGTTTCAAATATATTAATCATAAAATGAACCAATTTGATAAAAATATCTTTCATTAAATTGATTTTAATTTACTTTATTTTCTTCCCCTTTTCAAGGGGATAGATAGATAGATAAAAGGGACACCCGCTTTTCCGCACTCGCTTTCTTCTTCGCTCTCAATACTCTGTTGAAAAACAAAAATAAAATTGCTACTGTACATCTTTCTCTCTCTATATATACATTACTATATATATATATACGCGCCATATCTACTTGTTCCGAAGTGCACGTTGAATGCAGTTGTGGATTTCTACCCGCCAACTCGAACTTACCCAGCTATCCGAGTTCAGATCGAGTCCTCCGCCCCTACCATGGCGAACAATCACGGCGAGACCCCGGCCGACGACTTCCTCGAGATACTAGGGTTTCCCGGCTACGCATCCGGAGGAGCCGATGCTAATTTGGCGGGGAACGATAATGCGATGATGATGCAGCTCGGCTCGGGCGACGGCTCGGCTCACCTCGGCGGCCTCGGCATCGGCATGGGCGGCGCGTTCGGAGGTCCGCCGGGATATCCGTTGGGCTTGAGCTTGGAGCAAGGGAAACCGCCGGGGGGGTTCGGAGATGCCTCGGGGAGCGGCGGGAAGGGGTACGGCCGCGACGAAATTATTGGTTCCCGCGCTTCCTCTTCTCTCAAATCGGTAGGGTTTTTTTGGGGGGAATTCAATTGTGTGTTTCAGAATTAGCTATTTGGGGAAACCCTAAATTAGAAATTGGGAGTGAAACGATTTTAGTGTTCTTGTGTGTGTGATTTGATCTGTATATATTCCCCTGTTACTTTCTGCAGGGTTATCATGGGCAGCCAATGACGAATACAGCCGCACCGCATCCTCCTGCCGTTCGCCCGAGAGTACGAGCTAGACGAGGACAAGCAACGGACCCACACAGCATTGCTGAGAGGGTATTATATGCTCATTACATATTCTAATTGTCGAGAAATATCTTGTCGTTGCATATATAAGAAGATTGTGTAATCAGATATTTATTTCTTCTTGTTACAGCTTCGGAGGGAAAGAATTGCTGAAAGGATGAGAGCCTTGCAAGAATTGGTTCCTAGTGTCAACAAGGTCAGCTAGACTTTTTTGTTTTCGACAATATATGCGAGGCTCATTTTTGCTTACAACGATTCTGATTTTACGCAGACTGATAGAGCAGCTATGCTCGATGAAATTGTGGATTATGTGAAGTTCTTGAGACTCCAAGTGAAGGTATATGTATGTAGTATTAACATAAATCATCCAGGATTATGTGATACTAAGAATCTCTTGCATGTATCTTCACAACCTTGTCAGGTGTTGAGCATGAGTAGATTGGGAGGAGCTGGTGCTGTGGCTCCACTCGTCACCGACATTCCAATTTCGTCCCTAGCGGTACCAAACCATAAAACAGAAAACTAACTTTGCTATGATAGTGTTCAGTTGTAGTATACGCATTTTTCTTATATCATTTTCAATGGTGTTTACTTGAGAAGGAAGAAGGAGGTGATGGTGGGAGATCGCAGCCGGCTTGGGAGAAATGGTCGAACGATGGAACGGAAAGGCAAGTGGCTAAGCTCATGGAAGAAAACGTTGGGGCCGCAATGCAATTTCTTCAATCCAAGGCACTTTGCATCATGCCGGTTTCCCTCGCCTCGGCCATCTACAACACACAACCATCACCGGAAACTTCCGGGCTCGTCAAACCCGAGTGCGATCCCCCGTCGTAATTCGGGTATGATCCCACTCACTCAATCCAAACTTCCTCCTTAATCAAAGGCTCTGGGTTGACAATAATGGTAACGTACCTCTTTGTGTCCTTTTGGGTCCCAAAAATTAGTAGAGAAAAGGTCAATCTTTTTTTTTTCTACCAGTGGTGGGGACAAGGATGAAACTGGTGGTTGGTGATGAAAGGAGTTTGGTAGTGGAGGTACTAATTGTGGGGCCCTTTGATTTTTTGAAAGGGATGATACTGTGTGTGTGCTTGTTGTACTGTAATTTTGTGTGTTGTTTTCAGTGTAAGTGGAAATGTATGGTGTAGACTTTGGTGTCGGAAAGTAGGATGTGTTTGTAGTCCAAGGGAAAATCAATTGTTTTGACTATTATTGGGTTTTGGTATTGAAACACAATTTGACTTCTTTCTCCTCCTTTTTGTTTTTTCTTCTCCTTCATTATTGTGTTGACAAAATTATTTAAAAGAGTTTCATGAGAGTAAGCAAAGGGGAGAGGGGTGAAGAATTAAGCATTATTGTGTTGACAAAATTATTGAAAAGAGTTTCATGAGAGTAAGCAAAGGGGAAAGGGGTGAAGAATTAAGCATTATTGTGTTGACAAAATTATTGAAATGAGTTTCATGAGAGTAAGCAAAGGGGAAAGGGGTGAAGAATTAAGCAGTAGGTAAATACTACTACTAGTAGTTCTCAGTGTTATATACGACCTTTTATGTGCTAAACGAAATTAGGATGTGAGATGGATCTTACAAGGGGCTGAGGTCATACTGATGTAGCAAGTTAAGAGTTTCATGAAAAAAATAAGTTTATTAATGTATTAATTATTATAGGCTAAAAATAAATTAAAATAAAGTTTACAAATTTAAAAATCTGTTTGAAATTTTAGTTTTTTTTTTAATTTTTTTATATTGTTTATCATATGTATACAAAAAAATCAACCTCAATTAACTTTGCCTATTTTTTAGTGGATAAAAGGAGTATTATTTTTAGTTGAACAAGAAAATACATTATGAAGGTAATAAAAATGGTAATAAATCACCTTTACAATAATTAAAAATATAAAGATAATTGAACTATATATTATGAAAAAAGTATTGCAAACTTTTTCGAGAAGAAAAATAATTAATAGTTGATGCCTTGATTTTAAAATTAATCATATTTAAGGTTCTAAAAATTGTACTATGGTATAGTTAAAAGATGAGTGTTTATTTTATCACAACTTCTTCCTGGTAAAACAGGAACTTCTCAAGGCTAAATCTCAGGTTATGAAAGAGATGATATCTAAATATGAGTGCATTCAAAACTACCACACTTATGTAGTTAGATTGCATTGACATTATGTCCTGACGTAAAAATGAACGACCCAGCTCAAAAGTCCACCCATCTCAAGAAGAGCTGAAAGACATGGCAAAATGAATCTGAAAATAATTTGGGAAATAAACAGCTTACAACGTGCAGAAGCTCGAGGCTTCAAACAAGTTTTCGTCTTCATTATTATTAGGAACAATGATTCTGTGTTGCGTTCAGCAGGCATCAAGATCCCGGCATGGAGGAGCCTTAGGCTCATTTAACAACGTAGTGTTCCCACCTTCAGGACTACAGTTCATGCGCTTTGGATTTTGTGTACCATGCTGGGAAAAAAAGGATAAGGTTAAATGATTAGAAAATAGAATGTAGTACTTAATTGAAAAGATCAACAATAGGAGAGTATAGTGTCTTACTGGTGGTTTCTCCCCTTTTCTCAAAGCTTCAACAATTTCAACAACTCGTTTTGGAGTCACATCTTCCTGAAATAATTAATGAGGCTCTTTGCTATTCAATGGAACAGCATTACAATAAAAATTATCGTATTAGGACGGATGGTACTCACATAATAATTATAGGTATATCCCTCAGAACCATTCGAGTAGTCAGCAACTGTAATCATCGGAGCATTTACGCAGCATCCCTGGAGAAACCAACAATGGCTCACAATCAAATCAATACTAAAAGCAGTGGCAGTTAGGGATAAAAATCTACCGCTTATGCGTTTTACTATTTGTTTTAATAACAAAAAACAATTTGAAAAAATTTCCCGATGGAATGGAGTTTGCTGACACCATTGTATTTTACAGCTACGCCTACCTCAACTTTTCGAAATTATAAGTAGGCACATATTCTCTAGCAATTTGTGAATTGTAATGCTATGAAAAAACAAAGGATGTAATTGTCGAAAATGTAAGAACCAAAATTGAGTTATTTGTAATGTTTACAAAGTTGAGGGACGCAATTGTAAAAAAATGGGATACTGTCAACAACTTCCATGAGCTCCACAAACAATAAGTGCAAAATGTAAGATGGATGCAACCTCGATGTTGGTTTTGCAATTTTCAAAGTTAGATGTTTTTTTTTATTTACTTTGCCCAAACCTCAAGGGTAATTTTGTTACTATCCCCAACATATATGCAGTGTTCTTTGGTGTACAAGACTTTGGCAAGTTGAAGCGCATGTGAGCTTAACACGGATAAAAAATTAAAGCACGAATCCTAACGCATATAGAAGTCATAGAACTCATGGTTAAACACAGTAGTAATAGGCAGAGTACTATGCAGGAGAAGAATCTCGTCAAGAAAAAGGACAGCGTTATTCTATGATATGTGACTTGGATCTCAGTTTTATAATATATATTCTCTTACACTTGTTCTCCACCACAGAGCACAGGGGTGAAGAAATTCTAATACCACAAGTTGTCTCCTTGAATTAAAGCAAATTCCTTACTATCCATACCCACCTCAATCAGCAGAGGATCAGATTATGACAGAACATTAACAAAATCGACTCTTATAGGAAGATAATCTCATAGAATAACTCACCATACACTCCATTTCTCCAACAGAAAACAAGCCATCCTTAGTTACTTCTGCAATCGGGAACCAAATATACTGAGTTCAGATTACATATATAAGAGGTTAATTAAGATTTCACATTGCAAACGCACGCAAGTCCTAGATGATATATAACTTAGAACACAAAAAATGCCAAACAGAAGTTTACCATTGCGCTTTACCCCTAAGTGGCTCAGCAATGATGCTTCAATGTCTCTAGAACCCCGTATCATGCAAGGTGTTGTGCCACATACCAAAAGGTGGTATCTACCAACCTTTGATTGCCAGCATAAAACATAAAATAAAATAAATTAAAATAAATATAGTGCCTCATGCATTTAATTTCAGGCAGAATAAGTGAATAACTAACCTTTGTACGATTGAACATCGAATAAAAGGTTGCCACCTCGTACACGCGAATTGGGGCAACCTCAATGACTTTGGCAACCTTTAATGATCAGAAAATTTATACGATTTTTTATAAAAACATCAGATAACTTATTATAATAATA
The DNA here is from genome assembly GCA_954870475.1 of Euphrasia confusa. Lineage (NCBI taxonomy): Eukaryota > Viridiplantae > Streptophyta > Magnoliopsida > Lamiales > Orobanchaceae > Euphrasia > Euphrasia confusa. Next base: position 2,186,185 of record OX940949.1, read on the forward strand.
TTATATTAAACAAAATCGTAAGGAAGCATCAAAGTGGAAACAAATTATCAATAATAAATCTCTAAGTATGCAACCTGAATAAGACTTGGTGCATTAATAAGCAATTTCAACTCAATAAACTGCTTAAAGAAAATCTTAACATACATGATTCATTGCTGAAACCGGAAGCCAACCTCCATTTTGTTGTTGGGCAAGATCAAGCAAGGGAATGACAGCAGATTGCTTGTAGTTGGATGGATAGTGGGATATTATCTCCTTGGCCTGTGCACAAGGAAATACTCATATTCTTTATTACTCAGGAATTGAAGGTTCTCAGGTTGGTTCAGCAAAAAACAATATTCTTTCAACTTTCCAGAAAACACAGAAAGCCCATGAAATGACAGGTAACTCGGTGTGTATCAATCACAAGATCGTAAAATTAACCAAGCTATAACTACAAAAGGTACTCTTGAGGTTTGATCTAATTACAAAAAAAATGGTTAGTTTTGAAATTACAAAAAATATACCTGGGACTTTATTTGTTTTATTAATATCTTCATAACCAAACATCATTTCGAAAACCCCCTCACATTTATAGAATTACTACAGTAAGTCCCGTAATTTCCTACACATGCGCTTCAACTTGTAAAATGACATTCCTACACAGCACTTTCCTTTGTATGCCCCATTGATATGAACAATTACAACATTAGTCTCAAGGAAATAATAGACTTTAAAATGAGCATAAAATTGGGGGTTCACTAGCAACTAAAGGCTCGAGGAACATCACACACTTAGACACTTGGGACATGCATGGAAAATAAAATTGGCATCTATCCATGATTTTACAAACAAATTAGGGAAAGTGTGCCTGTTGCGCATAAATCAATGAAAAAAATCCTCACCATAGTTTATATTAACGTAAGTTTCCTCGAATAACACACGTTTTCGCCAACCCCGAGTGAGTCAGTTACAACAGACCAAGTAGATAATGTCATAATACTATCTAGGTATATTCATTACAATAATTCCCATTACATTATGTTCGGAGTGGCAGATTGTTGAAATGTGAATCGAATCCGAGGGCGAAACAAGGAAAAAATCGAGATATAAAATCAAAGTCTATGTTACTCCAATTAATTGATTCTAAGTATTCCTTTGTCACTAGCAGTGGTTGGAAACAAGCAAATTATTAATAAAATAAATAAATAGAACAATTCCCCCTCCTTTGTGATTGAAATGTCAAATCACCGTAACAAAAACTGGAAAAAAATGGAAAGACGATAATCCCTAACCTTTTCTTTGTTCGCAGCAGTAAATTCCCATGGAAGGTCTGGTTTATTATCCGGACCATCAATATGCTGCATTTCATATAATTATTTTTTATTAAAAAATTAACAATTAAATCAAATTAAATTAAATAGAAATCGGCAACTCACATAGTTCAGCGCGGTCGAGAACGATCGAGATGCCTGCGTGAATAAAACAGCATCCGGTCTGAAAATCTACAAATGAAAATTGAAAAACTGAAATCGGAAAATGGAGAAACAAAAAACCTGGGGAAGGTGACGGAAAGCTTGACGGATCTCGAGGAGGCGCTGCGAAGCGAGGCGGCCCAGCATTTTCCGTTGGTGGATTTAACGGTTTTGAGCTCAATCCGTTTGAAGACTGAAAAATGAAAGGGAGATTTCCTGGGTGTGAAGGATAAAGAAATCGAGACTCCGGTTCTGTCTCCGAGGCTCTAACATAAACGGGGTGCGTACGACGCCACGGTCTAAGCCTTTGTTAATGGACGTGTGGTGTACACGAGGCCACAATTTATTTCGGCCCACTTCGGTGTTTGGGCTTTCCAAGGTGAATGGCCCAGAGGGCCAGAGCTTGAGTGTAGGACAACTGACCAATTGCTTGATGTTTTAGTTTAGAACATCTGCAGTGGTGGTGGTTATAAGTTTTGAGCACTGTTCAAAAAATCCTCGCTAGCTCCAATTAATCCCGTCCAGGCTCTAAGATGTACTCGACTTCCTCGATTTTAGGCTCTAAGCCTCTAACCCGTCTAAGCGCCGCCTAAACTCGCCCAGACCCGCCTAAACCCGCTTTGGACCGCCTAAGTTCAATTAATTTCGTCTTTACTTAGACAGTTTTCGAGCAGATTTAACTTAACAATCAAATTATATTCAAATTTTAATAAATCAAATAAAATAGATAATATTATGATAAATTTTGAGTTACAAAACCAAAATTCAAAAAAAAAAAACATATTAAATATATAATAAAAATGATCTAAAATTTTAAATTTATAAACTATTTTGATTATTTTACTATGTTAAACTTGTGATTAATACTATTTTAGATTATTTATTGAGTATTTTGTTCAAAATATTGATTTATTATGCATAGAAATATTTTTAAAATATAATATTAATTAATTAAATATAAAAATGTAAAACGATTAATCTTCTTCTAGTCCCGGATTAATCCCTCTAGGCGCTAACCCTCTAGTCACACTTAGCCTCTTGTAAAACCTTAGTTTTGAGTGATAAGTAGGCCACGTTAACTCATATTTTATCTATTTATACCTAAAAAAACTTCTAACTCATTCAACTATTCTACTCAAAAAAATAAATTTTATAAGTTCCACCACTTACTTATTTAATATTTTTTATTTATTATTTATATTTAGATAATAATAATAATAGTAGTAAAAGTTAAAAAAATGATTTTTAGATTAAATAAAATAATTAATTAATTTTTATATAAAATAAAAATATAAGTAACTAAAAATTTAATTATTTCAAATGTCTTATTTTTAATTAATTTTTCATAAAATTCAAAATAATTCTCGTTAAAATTTTAACTAAATCAAACATTTTAATTTTAATTAATTTTTATATAAAATAAAAATATAAATAATTCGTAATGTTATTTTTATTTTTAATTAATTTTTATATAAAATAGAATAATTAACTAATGATTAAAATTTTAAATATTTCAAAAAAAATTAATTTTAATTAATTTTTATATAAAATAATAATAAATTAATTTTAATTAATTTTTATATAAAATAAAAAGGGTGAATTTTGATTAAGGAAAATTATTAATGTTTGTTTATAATTAAATAAACTAGTTTTTCTTAATTATAAGTTAGGAAATAACGGACACAATTACCCTTTATAGTTTTAAAAACAATTTTTATCATTGGTTAAATAAAAGGTATATAAAACATTTAAATTTTCAAATGATTTTCTAATATATAATTATTAATATATAATTACCCTAAATAATTAATATATAATTACCCTAAATACAAATAATCCAAATTTTAACTATTTCAAAACTTTTAGTTTTAATTAATTTTTATATAAAATAAAAATACAAATAATTCATTAAAATTTTATCTAGTTCAAAATTCTTACTTTTTATTAATTTTTATATATACAAATAATCCAAATTTTAACTATTTCAAAACTTTTAGTTTTAATTAATTTTTATATAAAATAAAAATACAAATAATTCATTAAAATTTTATCTAGTTTAAAATTCTTATTTCTTATTAATTTTTATATAAAATATAGAATAATCTTAAAATATAAAATAAATCTTAACGTTAAAATTTTAACTATTTTCAAAATTACAACGTAAATATTGATTTTGTTAATTAATAATAGTAAATAATAATAATAAAATAATAATATTTTTTATTTCTAATCGCGTAAAAGTTCTTCTACTCACAACTTTTAAGAATACCTTCAATGTTTTTTATCTCATTTTTAAGAAGTTTTGTACTTTTTATTAATGAATATCAACCACAATAACCAACTATAAAAAAACATGAAGATGAATAAAAAAAGGATCAAGCAAATTAAAATATAACATGCAAATTAAATTGTAACTAAGGGATCGATTCAAAGCAAATTAAAATATAACATGCAAATTAAATTGTAACTACTTGTCCACAGTACTTATATTGAAAGTTTACATAGAATGTTGCCCTTCTTTCTTTAACCTCCTTGGGCCTATTTCCTTTCTTCGATAGTCGTTTTTCTTATTTTTCCTTCGTACGTTGTTTGGCGACTCTGAGTTCACTTTCAATTTCACTCACATCCTCGATAACTTTCGTCTTGTTCCGTAAGTTAAACCGATTCAGCTCGGTTTATTGTTTATATACGAGCTCATGATCCTCCATGTGCCTAAGGAACAAAGTCGATAAGTTCATCCAATATTTCACCAAACGTCCTTTCCAAGCTTGTTCGATCACGACTTCGACTTCAGTTTCGTCTTCTTCTACTTAGTCTTCATCTTCTTCTTAGTCTTTGGTGAAATAACTTTCTTCCACATATTGATCATAGTCGTTCGCTTTTCAATTGTCAATGACATCTGAAGAATAGAGTTGAAACGAGCTGCTTATGTGTAGAGGAATACTATGGTAGGACATGCTTCTGAGATTGCTTTCGAAATCTCGAATAAATAACGAGTGTTTGTCGATTGTTGACAATGTTCTAACTGCGTTCTTGAGCTTGGAAAGTCTAACTTCAATTCTGATTTTCATTTTGAGCTTTTCAACATGAAAGCATATTAATGGAAATGACCATCTCCAAGTCTAAATCAATTTCAACCTTGTTTTCTACTTCAAATAAATATAAATCTTGTATTTTGAATTTAGCAAATATACACTTCAAAACTCATTGGAATGTTTTGATCAAAATGTATATATACATTATTTTTATTAAATTGTATAGAAATTTAATTAAGTATTTTGAATTTAGCAAATATACACTTAAAAACTCATAGGAATGTTTTGATCAAAAATATATATTATTTTTATTAAAATGTATAAGAATTTAATTAAGTTAAAAAAACATGTTAACGGATGTGTGGAGCGAGTGTCTAGCTCCACACTCTCAGTTCACATGTTTTTTTTTGTACTTTATTAAATTCTTATACATTTTAATAAAAATAATATAATATTATATATATGCGTTGTATGCACTATTTTTTTTATATGTTATTGATTTTTACAAAAAAAAAAAGTTTTTTATTCTTTATTAACTATTAAAGTATATTTAAAAAAGAATTCTTACTTTTTGAATTTAAAATATAACGTATATTTAATTTTTAATTAATATTATTATTATTATATTAATTACTTTAACATTTCAAGACTTTTTTTATTATTCTTAATTAAAAAATAAAATTTAATAATTTTTATAATTTTTACTTACCAAATAAGTTATGAATTTTCACATTTTTTTTTCTCTTGTTATATTAATTTTTCATCATTTGCAATTCTTGCAATTATAATTTTTTTATGAAATCATACATATCATCATGTAAATCATCATTTTGTCATGTTTGCACAATATAAAAATTACATAATCTAAATAAATAGTAATTGATTAATCTACATATTTTTCACTAAATATTCTGTATTGTGTATCTTGTACTACGCGTACAGTGTACTCCTGTAAATACATAACAATTTCTCAAAACTCTTGAGAAATTAACCGATTCAAAAATAAAAGTTTGAAAAAAATAAAAATTATAAAATCAAAGTTCTCTCACATCTGTACACACGATGTCCGAACTCCGAACCTTTTCTTTGTTTTGTTTCGCGCCCACAACCCTAAAATCTAAAAAAAGGCCCAAACAAAGCCCAACCGTCCAAGCCCATCCCGAATGGGCTTTTTCTAGTAAAGACAGCCCAATCCTTTAGCCTCGGAGCCTCTCATGATCCTCAGCCTCTTGCAAGATGTAATGAACATATCCCACGGCACATCTCCGACCAGCATCCAATCGCCGTCCTTGTCCTCGTACGTCGGCGCGTGTTCACACCCGCTGTTCCCAATGGTGCACTTGAACATGTTCTCCAATGCCTTGAGCAGGTCAAAGTAGTTGTTGTAGAACTTGAGATCGATTTTCCTCAAGTACGGAGCTCCGTCCATGCTCACCTTCACGAAAAACCCGGACCCGTTTTCCGGATCAGACTTTTTCAATACGTTTTTCCGGAAAGATCGAACCGGCGGCCATCCAACGACTTGTGCCCTGAAAATATTTGCAATAACAAGATTATTAGATTTGTGTAACTTTATAGTATATAGTATTTATATACTTTTAATTAGCTAGATGTACATATCATAATTAAACTTACTTAGGAGCTGGGGCATGTTCTTGTTTGTCGACCTCGTTGTCGATTTCGGAACAAGATCTCTTGTTGCTCTTCGAAGAATGCGATTGTTCGGGTTCGTCGGAGCCGGGCAATCCGAGTCTGAGCTCGGTTGCCTTGAGATTCAAATCGTTGTCGAAAATTGTTGTTGTCCTTTCCATTTCTTCGCAAAGTTTTCGATAAAAAAAAAGGTCAATTTTTCGGTGAGTTTTGTGGGTTGGATTAATTCTTGAAATGCCCTTGTAGTTGTGGAGAGAAGAAGAAGGTGTTACAGGTTGTGAATGAGGATTTGTGACAAATGAGGTGAGTTTTATAAGAGGGGGATACATAGGTAAAAGACAACAAATTTGGGCAGCTTCTGACCCGTGTGCATGAATTTCATCGCGAATCAGTCCGTGGGCCCACGTGTTTCTTACCCGGAATGAGTGGTTGGAACATGGTAAAAGAATCGAGTAATTCCCGGTCTAATACTCTCTTTCTCTATCTTTGACTACTATGTGTCTACAAACTTTCGATGTAAATTATACCTAGAAAAAAATATAGTAGTAATTAATACTTAAAAGACAGGAAGTACTACAATTTTACTGTAATAACTTGTTTGATTATAGTGATATTCTCAAATTGAAATTGCAATTTGTAAATTCGAGTTATTAAAAATTTTCTTGTATCTATTACTAATACTTGAACTTTGCTGTTGAACAAACAAGATAGCTAAGCTAGCCTAAAACAATTCATCTTGTCATGATTACTATATTCAATTCAATTGTGTCAATATTAAAAAAAAAATTAAAATCTTTTTAATTTATAATTTTTATTACTAGCACGTTTTGTAGTCGAGTCAAAATGTCAAAAGTATGAAATAGTATAGGGGTTCATAATTAAAGAAAGGTGGCGACGAACGAACGTGTGGGGAAGGAAGGCATTGAAAGGGGTTTTAGAAGCGTGTGACAAGGATGGTCAATTATCGATTGTGGGACACGGATTTCTGAATCAAGATACATCTGTCGGCTCACGCGCCGGCAAAAGTCTGTAATGAATTCCGATGATGCCAACGACCGGGCGAGGAGGGACCACGCCAACTGCCGTTATTGAAGGCTGCGGGACCCACGCCCGATCAATCCGATTCATATCATCAACTTTTATTTATTTATTTATTTATTTAGTCAAATTAATTAGATACTGCACTCTATGTAAGATCGATACTGTATATCGGAGGTGTATATATTTTTTCCTGGATCTTGGATCTCGGATTTGATACTCATCAAATCTGGGGTTGTTAAATATGTACTCGTTCGTCGAATTCATTATACGTAATCATTTGGCGTGAATTTGTATATTTTGTTGTTGGTTGTGTTGTTGATTTACCTGTTCGATCTTCAAATTGAAATCAAAATAAAATGCGACTGGATTGATTGATGAATTTACGTGTGGTTTTTAGTCAAAATTAATTGGATTCTCTCACTTTTGTAGTGTGAATGTATTGTTTGTTCAGCATCTATGTAAACACAGAAAGAGTATATTACTCTGTCTTAAACATTGTGTTATTTACAAGTAATAAAAGTAATTGAGTTAAATTATTTTTTTTGTTCAATTTTTGATAATATATTTTAAAAAAATATATAGAGTATATTACAAAGGGTGTATTATATTTAAGTTTAAAATATATTTAAATATAATTATATTTTTAAAGGGGTATATTGTTTTGAGACGTTTAAAACAAAATACGAATGCTATCAAGTAAAATATCTTTTAAACTTTTCATATCTTTAATTAATTTGTTAGTAAAAATAAACTCAGATATCAGTAACCAAAAATCCAAATGACGGTTGAAATTGAATTGCTAAATCAGGAAAATAAGAGTTGGCAAATAGATTATTCTACTTTTAATAGAAATAAATACTAGTAGTGTGGTATTATTAGAGGGAATAAATTGGATGAGCAGACCATGTGAGGTGGGCCCAAGGTTGTCGGGAAACGAGTTTAGGCATGGGCATGTGGGTTTCGATCAGTAGGGCCCAATTTGGGAAATCTGGGCCCCGTTGTACGATATGTGTCAAGAGACGGACATTGCCATGTGGGATGGCATGCCCAACTTCAATTATGAATTCTAATTTTCAATTAAATTTACTTCGTTAATAAAAAACATTTAAGAAAAAATTATTATTATCTCCATTACAATTATATAAATGTCAATTAATAAAAAATATATAAAAATATTAAAAAAAATATTAAAACGTTCCAATTATATAAATTTCAATTGATATAAATTATATAAACTCACTTGTAAATACTATTATTATAGTATTTTTTATAATTTTTATATATTTTTTATTATAAGTAATATGGCCAAACAAGAGAAATAGTTCACCAATTTTACATATATATTTGGGACAGAGTTAGTACTTTATCAACAAAATAAATTAAAATTTATTTTTATTAATTAATAAACTAAGTAATTACAAGTTAAAAATAAAAAAAATCATGGTTAGTTTAGTTGACATTTTTTATTGGAAAATATATAATAACAATAAAAAGATACTACAATTAGTTAAATAATTAAATAAATTATAGGCAATAAAGAATTAGAGAAGACAATGTCTCGCAACATAAGCCGATTTTGTCGGAACATCTTTATTAATTGCAATTTTCAATTTTCATTGTTTAACTATTTAATTTTTCTAATTTTATAGACGGTATACATACTACTATGCTTTTGTTCTGTTAAATTACATGTTACCGTTATAAAGTTGTTTCCTGTTTAGTACTTCAATTACATATATATTTCTAAGAACATTCTTTTGTTAACTCTATTACTACAATTTTGCAACTATACGATTAATTGCCCATTACTTTTTAGTTATTATGCTATTTTTCATATGAAAAAATAGATTATATATTTTACCTATATTCTCTCACTTGTATTTTACCTATATTTTCACAAATTTTTAAAAATAGATTATTATATAATTATCAAAACAAATTGGCCTTTTTTTTTTTTTTTTTGTGAAAAATTCCATGTGAGAATCGAACATAGGATTCAGAAACATGAGTGGCACGAATAATGGGTGGCTATTGTTTTTTCACGGGCCACGCTATAAGATATAAGAATGTCAAAGTCATAAAACCTATGGTATGTTGTATTAATTACAATTATGCTCGATTAATGATCAGCATGTGTAATTATGCTTATGAATGTGTATTTACTATTAATGCAACTAATTAGTTCATTGAATTTGTGAGTAACGACGACCATGTCTTCACTATTACATCGACTAAACAACAGTATTGTAATCCGTATAAAAAAAATAAATCAGCACGTTGTAGTTTTTAAACAACGTGGGGTAATAAAAACTACTCCATATATATAAAGTCTAATAAGTACATATATCAACGTTATTATTCAACATCAAGTATATTATACTCCGTAGATATATGTAATGACAATTATTTCTAGATATTTATACTTCTAATCGTAAATTTGTGTATTCTTGCAAAATCATACAAAATTAATTTTCGATAATTTAAATGGTTAAAAAAAATTAAAACAAATTAACATTTTTACTAGTGATACGAATATAGTCTTCAGTAGTCACATATGTACCATCTAATTTTGCATTCATCAACCCAAATCTAAGTATTCTACGTTTGCTAGTGACGAGTACCAAACGTCAGGCCTGTGTCACATTTCATATTTTCAAAGTTACGTCATTTGAATACATTGTTGATAAACACACGAAAAAAACTAGCTCAATGCCGCAAATCTCTAAAAATGCATTTATGATTTATATTTCAAACTATTTATTTGATGACTTCAGAATCTAGCATTTGTATTAAAAGTAAGTAGTAGGAGTAATACTATAGGTTATAGATAAAATTGATATTTCACCATTTATAAATAAATAAATTAAAGTCCCAAAAACCGACAAAGCGTGCATGCTCGACTCTAAAATGCAAGTATCAAATGCCCCGACTTTTAAAAAAGTTGGTTTGAACAAATTCTATTTATTTCGTTAATCAATTATTAAAAAGATTTTAAATATTTTTAATAAGAAAACATATATGTATATATACGATCTGCAAAAGATTCTTATGAAAATATTTGGAAAATATCTTAATCAGATCTTAAGGTTGAAACATTATGGAAATGAAATTCAACTTCTGGAACCTACATTTTCTCCCTATTATCCGTATTTTAACATTTGGATTTACCGATTTATCACTATTCACTATACTCAAATCTACTTTTAGTTGTACGGCACAAAAGAAATGTGAGTGAGTGTGAAAAGAAAAGATTCGTTGTTTTTACTCGTACTTGTTCTCCAAAATTTACCATTGTTTTAGTTGAATTGTGGGTTGATCATGTCCGAGGCATGTATACATGATATTTTGTGTGATACGTATTTTCAGTAAAGTCAATGTCTTAGGTGAATAATTCGACAAGTGTTATTCGTTATTTAAAATTAAGCGTCGAATCAATTGGGTGGGTCGTTGAATGGGCCAAACGGAAATTGTAGGCCCAACTTGGCAAGCAATGGCCCATGACACCCAATTCCGGATAAGAACAATATTTTGTTCTTCGTTATCGATTCATTTATTTTCATTCTAAATAATGTTTGTAGTGTCACACTTCAATTGTTTATTAACTTTATTTTATTGTAACAATGTTTTTCCAAAGCTTTATTTATATTTAACTCTTTCACATCACTTGTTTTAAACACTACTCCCTTAGAATATTAAATCTTAAACTCACTTATCTTCTTTCAACACTTTTCAATGTAAGATAGAATTTATTTATTTTTACAAACAAATATTTGTGAAATTAAAATATCACGATGAATGGAAGATCTAAAATTGTGGTGTGAATTGCTGAAGAATTGAGAACCCTATATGCTTGTATATGTAACGTAACAGCTGTCATTATTATTAATAAATTCGTAAAGTCATATTGATGTGTGTGTTTGGGACATACTCTCATTCAAATTTCAAAATGAAATACAAACATTTTGTTGGTGACACTTCAACAAGTGTGTTAATTTGTATGAGACGAAAAAAAAAAAGTTGAAATCGAAAGTATGCGAGTGAGTTTCAACGTCTAAGTACATATGTGTTTATAATTTGTATGAGACGAAAAAAAAAATGTTGAAATCGAAAGTATGCGAGTGAGGTTCAACGTCTAGTACATAAATACCGGAAAATAGAGATTTGAAACTAAGGATGTTTTATCTTAAAATCAATTGATAAATTAAGTGTAGTAACTCTCGAGAAAGGGAGACCCAAGAATAAGGAGGTTCAATCCTAAAATTAAATGATACTAGGTGGACTAACTCCATTTACTTATAAAATGATATCAAAACTAAACAATTTTAATTAGAGAATACAAAATATTGAAAAAACACAAAAAATATTACTTCGATTAATTACTGATCAAGTCATTACTATGTCTATATGTAAAATATAAACAAATAGATTCTTAATTTAATTTATCTAATATAATTCCGTATTATTTATGCAATATATTTAAAATATAAAAAACAAAAATAATTAAATTTAATTAAATATGTATAATTATTTGTACGTCTAACAATATGAATATAAAATTATATTATAAATTTACATAGATACTATTTATTCAATATAATATTACCAATCATAATATAATTATCACTTTTACTACTTATTTAGATTTATAATTTTTAATTAAATATATTAAATAAATGAATAATTAAATATTATTACATTAAAAAATTGATTGGTTATTTCTTCTCATTTTAATATGTTGTTATGGATATAGTAGATTTCTCTCTCCAACATTCAAATATATATTTTTGTGTTTTCAAAATTCCATTATACATGCCAAATTCCAACATTAAATTAAACGAATTTTAGTTGGGAATACATATATGGGCCGCATGAGCGTCGTCTTTTTAAGCAAAATGCACTGGCAGAACATTCACTGACCCAAACCCAACTCATATTTGCAGATACATTTGAGGCCCACAAACAAATAAGGGCCCACTTATTAAATTCATTGCATCAAGATTTCGAACGTCTTTTTTCCCCCTCTCGGCCTTTGTCCATGCATGGAATTTTCACTCCTACCCTACCAACATACGTGGGTCTCCATACACAGCAAAACTCAATAATTTTGCACGAGTTGGTTTATGAACTTCGTGTTGTACCATCCAATATCCGAATAATTGTGTCGAAAATTCAACTCGGACGAATCGACCTCTCACTGACTTGAGTCTCGTATTATCGACTGCTAAGAGTATAACGTGTTGAAGTTTGATTGTTGGTCTGATCCAGAATCGATAATCGAGGGATCATATCCTAGGTTCAAGGAATAGAAGCATTGCATTTGCATTGAATCATAGTATTATGAATGGATCAGCTCAGACGTCACACGTGCGAGGAGTTATTAAATGCTGAAGGCGATATGTGGGCCGGGCCGTACGTGGATTTATGTTTGGAATTTGACTTTTGGGCTTAGCTATGGCCCAACTACCCGACACAGAGAGGCCCTACTCACTCTCCCCTTTGTTTCCAGTTTCATGCTTTTGGTTCTTAAAGCCTCAACGTGGGCTATTCTCACACCATTTATCATGCTATCCTTCGATCAATCGATCGAGGTTTATGCAAAATATTCGACAGCCGATGGATATGGTATGCATAATGTACTTTTAAATTTACTGGATATATAACCTGGCGACGAATACAAAATTATCAACGATTTTCTTCGTTCTTATAATAAAAGCTTGTTTTAAATTTTTGTTAGGCCCAAACTATCTGCATAGTTGGGCCTCTATCTATGGAGAAATATAAGGTTGAACACTTTAGTTTCCACTTTGGTGTATTTTTTTTTCATGTAATTAATTAATTTGTAATGATTTTTATAATAATTATTTCAGTTATAAATATTGTGATTAGAGTACCGTGGAGGAGATTGAATAGGCCAAAAAGGTTGTTCAAAATTCGGCTTCAGTTTCTATCACATGATTGTTAGTTAGTTTTTTGTTTTAATATTGATAATATTGTTACATAGTCACTTAATTGTTATATAATTATATGTTTATTCAGTATTAATAATATTGTTATATAGTTCACTAGAAAAATGATAAACAATCGATTTAGATAATTATTTTTTAAATATAAAAGATGATACACCTATTTTGTAAGATTTTTCTTAGATAAATGTAGTAGTACTGTAATATTATAAATGTTATGGGAGAGATAAAGAATAAGAAAAACTACGAGGGACTAAATTGCAAAAAAAAGATTACTACGACGGTTGGCGATGAAGTGGGATGATGGCCTGCAGCGGCGCACATGGAAATGGGTTTGACTCGAAGGTAACATACGGCCAACAAATTCACATGCTTTGCGTTTGCGTGGGGCCCGCTCCGCCCCCTGTGAATCTCGGCACATGAATTGTGGGTCCCACTCCGACACTGTTTTTTCAAAGTTCATTTTTTTTTGGCCTACAACAAATCGAAATCGAAATTCGGGAATTTTTAGTCAACGTTTTTTCGAGAACAAAAAATAACCGAATTACGGTCACCATGCAAAAATGTTAAATTTAATTTACATTTTTTTACGTGGATTTATTACTTATTAGCAACCCTATTAGGTTGAATTTAATTAATCATATACTCATAAGATTATTTGAATTAAATTAATATACAAACTTGGTTAACACAATGTTAAAAACTCTTTTCAAAGTTGTTGAAAGATACAAACTATTTTACCACACTAAATAAACCAAATGAAATGTCTATTAAAAAACATAAATTCTTTGTAGACTTGTGAAACTTTTTCTTTTACCATTTTTCTTATACTCACACTGACGGGCGTCGAGACCAAACAATTGAAAATCAAAGTTTGTAGAAAAAAACGAATCCTAATATAATTCAAAATTTTCATAAATCTAACAATAAAATTGTTATGATTGCAGTTCATTTTAAATGTTCACAATAATAGGACCTTGTCATTTTTATATCGTGAAGGAAATAGTTCTATGTTATTAAACAAAGAAAATAATAATTTTATGTTCTTGTTTTAAAAAAGATAACTAATTAAAAAAAATCAAATGTATTTATTGAAACGGACCTAGAGAAATTTTTTGGTAAAACGAATAATTTTTTTTGGTGATGTTAGTGTAATTTCTCGGTGAAGCAAGGTTCGAACCTCGAGTAAGACAAATTTTCATTGAAATATTACGAAAGTTTGTCTGGGGTGATACTTGTTGGCTCTCTCCCACATGTGTCTGCTACAGGGACACATCCTTCAATTTACATTTTACCGGATCGAGACCTCCGATTAAGTAAATAGAAAAAAAGTTTCTAGTCTCTCCTCTTAGAGCATGTACAATGGTAACAATTTTTTTGAGTTTGAACTCATTAAAGTGAACTCGTACCATTGGGAGTTTCAGTTCATTATACCCACCCTACTTATCCCACCCCACCAAATTGAACTCGGTTCAAAGGTATGAACTGAGTTTTTTTTTTTTTTTTTTTATGTCAGAGTACACAATTATTCCCAAATAAATGGTCAGAAATGCTGCGTGGAAGACACACCCCAGATGCGCAATTAAGCTATAATCATAGTTTTTAATTTTAATTACGTTAAATTAAAATTATTAAATTAAAATTATTTAAGTTAAACTATAATCATAATTGTTAATTTTAATTGTGTTAAATTAAAATTATTTGCGTAAAACTCTATTTGCACAAATAATTTTAGTTTTTTTTGCTGTTTTTTAATTTATGAAAACTTAAATAATTTAAATTATTTGTTAATTAAATTAAAATTTAATTATTTTTTTAATTTAAATTATTTTACACATAATTTTAAATTATTAACAAAATTAAATACAATTTATTATTTTTATACATAATAATGAATAATAAATATTTGTAATTCAAGTGTATATTTTATTTAATAAAAATATATATAATTAAAAAAGTAAAAGTTTGTATGACCCACCCAATTCGGTTCAAACCAAAAAACCAATGCAAGTATAGATTATGTAGTTCACTTAATAAGAAAAGTGATTGAAAATAAATTAATAAATTACTAATTTGTGGTGGGTTGGTATGAACTGAACCCACCATAGTACATGCTCTTAAAACAAACTTAATCTATTTTTACACAAATATAAATAAAATAAAGAAATAAAAATCTTAAAATATGGAGTGAAGCAATAATGGGAGAGTAGGCAAAGCCCACCATGTGAATACCAATTCCGGCAAGATTAGATATCCCAGCTCATTGATTGGTCCACGTGTCACCTCGCTCCATTAATCAACAATCCGTATATTAATATTCCCTTTACGCCCAAGCACTCTCTTCCTCCCTCATTTTCTACTTTCTGCAAATATTCACAATATCATATTTCACATTTTCGTTCTTCATTTTACTTTTTTATTTACTTGAAAAAAATATATCAAAGCGAACCTGAAAAGCTCGAATCGGAAATGGTGGACAGCATGCCGAGTTACGCCGACGGAACGTGCGAGAAATTAGGGTTCGACGAGACTGAGCTGAGGCTGGGGATAGGGTTTTCCGGCGTCGGAGATCAGAAAAGTAACGCTAATTACGGGAAGCGAGGCTTTTCGGAGACCGTCGATTTGAAGCTCAATCTCTCCACCAAGGAGGTTGATGGTGATAACCTGGATCGGATCGATGTGGAGAAGAAGCTGGATTCGAACAAGGGGGAGAAGAATCTCGATTCTGTTAAGCCTCCTGCCAAGTAAGTTCAAACCCTAATTTCACCCCTATTTTTCATCTCTAAAAACCTGTAATCATCTCGAATTTGTTTTTTCCTTCATTAATTTACAGTTTCTGGTTCGTATTTTGAAAGCGTCGTGTGCAAATAAATTTATGCAGGGCTCAGGTGGTGGGGTGGCCGCCGGTCCGGTCGTTCCGGAAAAACGTGATGGCGGTTCAGAAGAAGAGCGACTCGGAGGAGTCGGAGAAGGGGACCACCGCCGCCTTCGTGAAGGTGAGCATGGACGGCGCTCCTTACCTCCGGAAAGTTGACTTGAAGATGTACAAGACGTACCAGGAGCTTTATGATGCCTTGGGCAAAATGTTCGGCTCCTTCACTATAGGTTAGTGGTCCTAAAGTTTATCCGTTTCTGTTTTTCAAAATCTCGCCTGGATTGTGCTTTTGTCTCGGTAACTTTAAGTCGATCAATCCCTCTCAATTTGATGCACCCCCGAAATTGTAATTGCATATAATAAGTTAAATATGTATTTACGTCGTTGATTGAAATTTGAAACAGGTAAATGCGACTCGCAAGGAATGATGGACTTCATGAATGAGAGCAAGCTCATGGACCTTCTCAATGGCTCTGATTATGTGCCAACTTATGAAGACAAGGATGGGGATTGGATGCTTGTAGGTGATGTTCCTTGGGGGTAAGCCTTAGCCGACTCAGGATAATTCATAATTTACCGTGTACTCCTAAATTCATCTCATTATCATCACCGACAACTTGTGTGTTTATTTGTTCATTTCGTGCGTGTCTTCTAGGATGTTTGTTGGATCATGCAAGCGTCTCCGCATAATGAAAGGAACAGAGGCGAAGGGGCTTGGTTAGTATTTCCTAACTCGATTCTGCCTCATGATTTTTAGCTAATATTACAAAATTGCAAAAGAAACATGCCCAATTAATTGTGCGTGTAGCTTACTCACCCGCCTTGTGATTCATGTCCCATGTTGTCTTCACATACATTGCACATGCTGAGTATTAAATTTGCACCGAATTATTTGAAGGGCCCATTTAATCAACGTTTTTTTATGTGTTGTCCAGCACCACGAGCCATGGAGAAATGCAAAGGCAGAAGCTAAAGCATTGAAGTCAAATCCAAACACAGCCTGCTCTTTTGATCTTAGTGTGGTTGGTCGAATGCACACACCAAATGAACGACTAGGGCACGAGATGGATCGAGCAGGATATGCTGGTTTGTGTTTGTACTTTGTACTACTGTCATTTATTGTAATATTATTATTACTTAAAAAAGTATTTTTTTAGTTACCAATTTATTACTACTCTGTTACTATTGTGCTGCGAGACCTTTGGTACTCATGTAGTTTGTTTCAGTCTCTTTAATAATGTGTCTCGGCTGTTTCATTATCAGATACCTATTGGACTTGTATATTTTCAAGTATTTGTGTGCGTGTATTATTCACTGCTGAAACTTGCTTATTACTTGTGTTTATTATTATTGCTGAATTTAAAATGCAACTAAGAAGTGCATGTATCGAGCAGAGATAATTCGTTCATCCAGTTAATATATAAACAAATCAAATTCAACATTTTCCCATTCAAATCATTTTGTTAAATACACTAGTGATATCCGAGTAACAAATCTACAAAATCATGTCGGCCTAGTCCTTTTTATTTTATTGTATTAAAGGCCTTTTTATTTTATTGTATTAAAGAATCACATTGTAACTACCGCATAATAATCACTTATCCACCAGATAGACAGCATGTTATCTAATGTCATGACTCGTGAGATTGTGTTTATTTCATAAGCAACGTTAGAAGATATGCGGGTTACAAATCAACCCTAATAAACTGAAAACAGAATTAACTTACAGATGGAAGCAAAGCAACGGCACTCGGGCATCGTTGGATTTTCGTTATTTGCAGACGAGGATTTGAGCTGACAACATGAATATATTCTACTTTATTCATGTGTAGTTCACCTGGAGTCGTCTACTGACTTGATAATCAAATCTGCATTTTTACTTGACTTGATTATCAGCTCTGCATTAGGCCGGTCATTGTAATCTATCTGCAAAACAAATTAGCGGAGAGGGGGAAAAACTCTGGTCAAACACTCAAGAAATTAGTTTCGTTAACCTCGATCGATTACAGAGATAACAATAAATAACAACTTTTTACCCGCCATTTAGCAACATCACGAGGCTTTCCTTCAACATCAAACGAGAATCAGAATTAATCAGATTTTTGATATACTTTTACAGTTTCCTTCTTTATATAAATTGTAGGTACAAAGGCTTTAATGTGCATGCACCTGTCGATACATGTCTTCTTAAGACACGTTGCATTGATTCCTCGATGTCGACATCAATGAACCTGGAAATGAATAATAACAATAGACAGTAAACAAGCCATTTACGTCGACATTTAATCTTTTATAAGCCCCACCTTAACCAATAAATGAATCTTAAACCAGGTAGATTTTTACCTCATTCAATCAAATACACAAATGTATATAGTATCAAACAACACAGTACAGAATACAGTGCAACAATACACCCAAATAGACGGATCCCCATAATTAATTTTCTCAATGTTTTTTTACTAATGATCAATATTAAAATAATGCAAACTTAAGAACCTGTATGGAAAAGAAATAACCAGTTTACAAATTTTTGAGGACTAGTTTAAATACTTTTCAGGACAATTAAGCAATCAAAAGTATACATTACCACTTTTCATCAAATATAGATGAGATATCCTTCCACACGTTCTCGTCCAAAAGCAAGTAGTTACCTTCAACTATCACTACTTTGTGCCTGCAATACGAGAATAAAGTGTAACAAACTATCAGTATTACGGCTTTTAGCACAACTACTTTGTGTCCCCGTGTGTGTGTGTGTGTGGTTGTGTTTCGGTGTGAGTTGTAGGTCAATCAATTTAGAAAGTAAAAATGCAACAGCTTACAATTACTGAGCATATGCATTAGCACGAAAATAAATCGTAACCATTTATTCAATGGATATGTATTGTATAACTTACTGAAGGCTCACAAAGATATCATCTTCAATAGGATCCCCAACGCCATGGTCAAATGATGGGACATACACTGATCCCTGTCGGAGAAAAAATGAATAAGCAGAAGCTCAATGCTGTGTCACTTGATTTTACTATCAAATATCAACTACTCGTTTAGAAAAATCCACCTCGTTTCTCAGATTTGTGAGACATCTCAACATCCGTTCAGAGTTAAATGTCCAAGGAGCTGAATCACCATTATAGAGATCAATACTTTCAAACATATAAGTTCAAGATAACCTGAGTAGGGAAAAGGCCTCACATCCTCTTCTTGCGTGAGCTTCTTCTGGATCCTAATAATTAATGGAACCAAAATAAAATTAAAAATCAGAATGGCCATCAAATAGTAATATAAGAATTAGTAGTACCTTTGAATCTTTCAAGGGAGTAAGGATAAGAAAATATGATTAATAGCTAGAAGAAAAAAAAATGTATATTGAAAAATATAAAAATAATTACGAGCCGAGACAAGGTATCTGTACTATAATTTAACCTTCATCGCGTCCAGTTGATGACGATAAAGATGGAAGCCATCCATGGGAAACACAATTGCAACTTCTGGAGACTCCACTTGAGAATCAAAGCAAGAAGATTTCTGGGCCCATAACTCATTGACACGGGTAGCTACACTAGATGCAAGAGTGCTCTTTCCAGAACCAGGGGGCCCACAAAGACCAACAATATACCTGCAAGTTAAGTTTGTATTAGTCTCTATATAGTTGAGGTAGTTGTCTGTTCAAATATAAGGCATGGGATAATTTTTCAAATACAACATCTCTTAAATATTTCACGAAGAAAAGGTGAAGGAAATAGCTCAGGATGAATTTGTGAGAAGGATTACATAACTCACTTAAAATTAGGATTTGACTCAGCTGCTGCAACGGGTACAAGACGTTTTGCCAAGATATCGTATATATCATCCATGCACCTGAGAGAGATTTAAAACACACAAAAATAAGAAATATCACAACAAGCCATAAAGAAAATGTAAATCCAGAACGAGGGCAAATCACGTATGAACTATGTAAACTATAAGGAACCTGATAGGCTCCAACGTAAACATCAATTTAAGAAGCAAATAGCGATGGTTACTCAAGTTTTACAGAACCTCTATAAATACTCTCGAGTATGCTTCATTAACAATTTAACATACATTCTGTTCCCAAAGTAGACAAGCAAAATTAGATTCTATTTCATTTCCTCGTAAAGGAAGGGGAAAGATAAAAGAAAAAGATAATATATCAAAATAACTATCAACAAGGTGTTAGATCTTATACAAAATCAGTCTCCAAAAGTCACACTCACATCACTGTTCACTGAATGTCATTATAAATTTATTAAGAGGTGATAAAACCCCCAAATGCAAATGTATCATGTATGAACTAAAGGAAACGATTTAATGAATTTAGTTATAATAATCACATAACAAATGTCACACTGAAAATCCAATCAAAACAAGGTATATTCAATATTGAAAGTTCAAATCCATCTCTTGACAAACAAAAAGGACTCATCTCAGCATTGAGCTAAATGGTTATTAAATAGCATACCCTGCTTCAATGACCGGCACTTCATTCGATCGACGACAGTTTAAAACCTGATTAAGATAAAAGAAAAAAAAAACATTTATGCTACAGAGATTAGTAGAAATGTATCCAGGAAATCGAAACGCGACCTGCAAGCCGTTTCGTTTCAGAGTTAAAGCTCTACTCTGACCCACAAAAGACCTCCTCAAGGCTCTATCTGGAATCGACTGAACCTGATTCCATTTCGGAAACCATGCCTTTTGCAGCAGCGATTCCTCTACACTCAGTACCCGTAAAATGGATGAGAAATACGATGATGCTTATAGCACCGGATGAAAACAGAAGTAACCAAGATAACCAAAATACAAATTACGGATAATAAGGTAGAATGATCGTAAACCTAATCGGAAATGAATTATTATTATTATTATTATTTTCGCTAAAAATCCGATGAACACCGGTGAATAGAGATACCGTAAGAGGACAGCAGGGGCGGCACCTGAGGGAGAGTGTCGAACGATTCTGAACCTGGTTGATAACGATGAAACCTCCATAACCGAGCTCATGATTCGGGGGCGATTGATGCTTACAGTTACGGGTGTGCGATTGCGGAGACCAGATTGAGTTTTCGATAGTATCAACACAAAATAGAAAAAAATACTATATTTATTGATTTTTATTTGTCTGAATTTATTCATAAATACTCATGTAAATAAATTATAATATTACAATAACAATAATATAATGAAAGAATATATGGGCAATTTCTACTTCAACCATGTTTAATGCTTAAAAATTTAAAATTTATTTATAAAAAGAAAAAAAAAACTCCAAGAAAATATTATTTTACAGCATTTGTTTATTTTTTATTAATCATATTTAATCAGTCTTCTTTGATGACTGTCAAGGAATAAAATTACAGTACAAATTAATCCTATAATAATTGAACAACAAATACAGTACATACTTTTGGAGCAGAAACTCTACTAAGTATTATTTTAAGAGCCCATAATCAACTACACATTGTCTCTTGGCAGGCCTTCTCCATTTCTTCTCATCCTCAGGTGGCTGAAATAAAGAAAAAAAAAAAGATTTTGTGATGAAAAAGATTTTGATTTAGATATATTTGATTGGCTTCTAATGTTAGGCTGAAATTTGTACCTGGGGGCCGCAAAAATACGGAATCCGGACTCGTTTGGATCCATCGGGTAGCCGTTTGGAAGGAAAGTGATTTTCAGCAGCTCCAAAGTCACCGTGGACCTGCGCAAGAATAAAAGATGAATCTTAGTATTAAAGTAATGGCTTCACATAAAACGGTTGGATTATTTTTTTCGTGTAGCTAGCGGCTAACCTGAGTCTCAATGGTTTTGACCAGCATTTCTTCACAATCAGATGCATGTACATTTTCTAAATTGGTGCACTGGAGTAGAAGTCTCTCTGGTGTCAAAATAAGACAGACATTTTTAAGTACAAAGAGGTCAAATTTGTTATTTCAAATCGCTGATAAAGAAAATAAACAAATCAAGGTACCTGGATGCAAATTTCTACAAGAGTTGAGGTTCAATTCCGTTAGACGAGGACAATTTAGATACAATGCCTGCATTGAAAGAAAAATTACATTCAGACCAACAAAAAAAATTAGGAAGGCGAATAAGGAATCAAGAAGTATATTTATATGTATATATAGCTTACATCCAAGCCCGAACAACCCCATAAGCTTAGCTTCTTCAAGCGGCTATGTTTGATGATTAACTTCTGGTATATAAGGTGCAACTTGCTGTTAGATGTTTTAAGTAATTCAGAGTCATTATCCTCTTCGTCTGTGAATTTTTCTGAATTGGGATCACATATGGTCATTCCACAGTCCATAAGTTCCAGGCGAGGAAGCTGGGCAGCAGCAAATTGAATGCCACCTAACAAACAAAAAGAGCGTATAAAATCTCCAGACAGAT
The DNA here is from genome assembly GCA_954870475.1 of Euphrasia confusa. NCBI lineage: Eukaryota > Viridiplantae > Streptophyta > Magnoliopsida > Lamiales > Orobanchaceae > Euphrasia > Euphrasia confusa. The sequence goes on from OX940949.1 coordinate 2,208,614, forward strand.
GGAAAGAATCCAGGGTCTTAATATATTAATACAGGAACGATAATTACTTGAAGTAATGTTGGGACAAAGAGCAAGTAGAAGTTTCGATAATGTCTCGGGAAAGACATTGCAGATCATTCCAATGCCACCGTCACTGATGCTAGACCTACAATATAAAATGTAACAGATAGAACATTATTCACTAATAAACCGAGTGGTTGTAATGAAATATATACTATCCGTCTATCCGAATTTGCAGGGATAATTATATGAATCGTTTCCTTAGGTTTTTCCCAATTTAAAATTATACTATGTGTTAAATAAGAAAACATAAATCCCTAAAATAGAAGTTACAGGGTTACTCGTAGTCAATAGCACATTACCGAAACAAGTTGTCCTAGAAACAGCACTCTACAAGAATTCATCAATACGTACCCACTAAGATCAAGCAATTCCAACTTTGGGAAACTCGAAGCAATAGCTGCAACCGACGCATCAGTAATCTCCAATCCAAGAACAAGAGAAAGCATCCGCAGTCCCCTAAATTACACGGACATATATATAATTTTCAGCCAACCAATACAAAAGCATTTCCAAACCAAAAAAAAGGAGGGAAAAAAGCAATCACCAACCTTAAATTGGCAGCTGAGAGAGCTAACACTGCATCGTGTGAGAGAGACACGGAAGCAATATGGATGTTCTGAAGCTTAGTGCAGCTTCTTCCCAGCGAATCCATTGCAGTGGCAAGATCAGTGCTATCATTTTCTTGGCGAGAAAAGTCCAAAGATATCTCCTTCAAATTAGGGCAGTTAAAAATCTGCAAGTAACAATGTATAGCCAATCAAACAGATGGTACTTATAGTGGATATGGAGAACAACAGCACTGAAGTTGATGTGTAATTACCATTTTAGAAACAGAGTGGAGATCCGAAAGCCACAGCGTAGAGAGGCTAGTTGAAGAGAATGCAAAACCACCGAGGTTAGAGCAGCCTTCCATTTTGAGATTGGTTAGCCATCTTTTTTCAGCAATAAAACGGCCCAATTAGTCCCTGAATGAGTTGATAAACATGAATTAAATTAACTCCTAGAATAAAGGTAAAGGAATATCAGGCATAGAGTTCGGAGAGTTCAACATTAAGAGAGCGCGCACACACACACACATATTAGTTGCTTAGTAAACCGTTAAATTACCCTAAGAAATTAAGCCACTTAAGCTATCATGAATTTCACAGATTTACCACAGTGCCAAGTTACTAATACTCAATATAAGAAATTGTAGATCTATGTTGAAGAGTTAAAGTTTCTACCCAGATATCCGATTGATAGAGGAATCAGATGTAAAGATCTCCAGAGACTGTAAATTAGGGCATGAGAAGGCAATGCAGGCCAGCATCGTTGCATCCACATGACTGCAAAAATCAAGAGAAATCACACATATAATCAGATCAAGTAACAAAAACTCCGAGCAGTCATTAAGTTAATCGATCTACGGCGAAACCAAGATTTCAGTATCAGTCATCTAATCATCAAATCCTTAGATTTATAATCAAATATTTATTCAAGAGTCGATCTTTTGAAAAATTATAGGTAATTAAATTAGAATAAATGAATCATTTTTTTCTTAATCAAACAGTGATATGGATCCCCTCCACAAAACCTTAGATCCGCCACAAATTCTCGAAACCCTAACCTTTCGATTCTGAGAGATAATCTCAATAGGCCAGGGCATTTCTGCAACACGGATCCAACGAATCCGATCTGAGCCTTCGCCGGAACCCTAAGCCGAAGCTCCTCCGCCGCACGCCAGAGCTTCCTGGTCGTCTCCCTCCACCCACTACACACCATCGCCGCCGAAAGGATCCCAGCAGGAGGCAGCCTCCGCAAAACCTCCCACAAACAGCTCACCGGCAACCCACCCGACCCATCGAGATCCGGATCCTCCTGCAGATCAACCTGCTCCTCGTCGAGCTCATCGATCGACTCAGCCACAGTCAGATCGTCGAACGAGAGAGCTCTCCTCCGCCTCTGCGCCGTCGCAGGTCGCACTACCGACGGCGGGGACGCCACCGAGCTGAGCGCGGTCACGACGGACGATTCGGCGGCGGCGGCGGCGGCGGGTGTGGACACTGGAGTGGTGGTGGTGGACGCGTTGTCGTCTTCTTGAGGGAGGGGGCACACGTGGCCCTTCTTCGGCATGCCGCATCGGCCGCAATTGTAGCTCCCCCGCCTCTTGCCGCGCTTGATCAGGAAGGCGGCGTCTGACATGGGGGTGGCGGGGTGGGGTTGGTGGCCCTGCATCTGGTGTTGGTGGAACCCGCAGCAGTCGAAGCTCACAGTGGAAAAAGATGGAGACCGAAAGAGGGATTTGGGAAATGGCGGATTTGGGGAGGAAATAAAGGGAGGGAAAAGGCGCGGGAGATGGGGCAAACTTGGCGCCCCGGTTTTTCAAGTAATTGTTTTTATTTTTTGTTCTTTTTTCAGGAGGAGCCAATTTTTGGGAGGGAGATGAAATTATTTCTAATACTGGCACGTGCCGATCGTTGACCTAATAAGTGAAAAAATCTTACAGATTTTTTTTCATTGTGGATTAATTACACATTAACTATCCGATTTAATGAATTATTCCTTTTTTAAGCTCTTTTTTCCTTTTTACATTTCTCCTTGAATTGGATAGTTGTGATTATTTATTTGTTTAAAAATTTTAAAAATCAGTAAAAACAAAGGACTAATTTATTTATTTTAAATAAAGAAATATTCACCCACCCGTTGTTTTTGTCATTTAAAAAAACAAAATTCATTTAAAAAACTAATGATGCAAAATAAAATAAGAAGTCTTCATTTTCAACTTAAATTAAACTCTTAGAGATGAAGATAAAATAAGTGGGGAATTACCTAGAAAAGTTGGTGAAATAAATTGAGAATCTTTTTGACCTACTTGATTATTTAAAAGTTTAAATTGTAACATTACCTAGGGCTAGGATAATGTAAAATAAATACTTATTTGAATGAAAAAATAGTACAATTAAATATTAAAATAATGTATACTCTCATAGTCTCAGTCTCATAGCCCGAGTGTTTTTCCTAAAATGAAAATCAGAAGTATATATCATATCCAAAATTATATAATAAATGGAATATATATATTCAATATTTAATCCAAAACTGAAGCCCCCACCCTATCCCATGGGTTGCATCCACAGCAAGGCCTTCATAACCTCATCTCAAGACTCAAGAGTCAAGACAACCAAACCATATCATCTAACCTGAAATCCGTCAAAAAATATAGTACTATGTGTGAATCAAGCCAAGTCGACTGCTTCGTCCCTGACATTAACCAGTAGGAGCAGCTTTGGTATCAAAATCAGGTTTCACCTGAATGATATAGTAGCAATTTTCAAATACGAGTCATGATTCGCCAATAATAAGTAAATAAGTGAGACGATAAGATTATAAGAACGTAGATGCGATTGCAATGATTTGTTAAAGCCGACCCCTTTCACAAGGACAGATTGCTTACTAGTAAGAATTGGAATATTGCAAGTCTCGTCTCACCTCAGATGGTGGTGAACTACGTCGGAGTTTCCGTGTAGGTGTCCTCATGGTGACGAGCTCCTCAGACGCAGTTGGGTGGATACCCACCGTGGTATCGAAGTCGGCCTTGGTCAGCCCAGCTTTTACAGCAACTGCAAATCCCTGAAATGCCGATACATGTTAAAATGGAAATTGACCCCCAAAAAAAAAGTTGACATCTAAGCAGAGGAGGAGAACCTGGACAATTTCTGGCGAGTCATCTCCGCACACATGTAGACCGAGAACTTTGTCTGTTCTTGCGCACACGATAAGTTTCATGAAAACCCTATCAGGTAGGCCAGAGAGATTAGCTTTCAGAGGCCTGAAGTTTGACGTATAAACATCGATATCACCGTAGTCGTCAATTGCCTGCGAGAATCAAGCATGCTAGGGAATTGAGATTGACGAAACATTTGGCAGGTGCAATTTTTTTTTTTTTTTTTTGATATTCTCACCTGCTCTTCAGTAAGACCAACTTGACCGATAGGTGGCTGGGAAAATACTGCTGATGGCACAGCACTGCATAAGACAGATGCGCGTTGTTTAGGTAAAGAACGAAATGAACAAGTTAATTACAAACTGAAACCGTACAGGGAACCCTTACGGTTTTAACTAATGGAAAATAAATTTAGCAGGAAAATGCAAGGCGTACCCTTAGCAGGAAAAAGCTATTTTGATTAAGAATGAGTAAATGTATGAGTGTAAACTAATGTGGCTTCTTAGGGATAGTTATTAAAATTTTGAACATCGCATCTTTTTCTAATTATGTTAAACCTCAAGGTTACAGTTTGTAGTTAACCGGACAAAAAGAAGATTAAAGATTCCGAATAAAAAAATCTGTAATTCCAGCATATAACCTGGTTTTGTAGATTGACTGTAGATTGAACACAATAGAAACAACACCTGTAATCTGGTTTTGTAGGTTCATTCGCAAACAGAGTTTTTGCCAATGCCCCTCCTTCCATTAAGGCAACGGGCGTCAAATTGATTCTATCGGTAACGTCACCAACTGCCCATATCGATGGAACAGAAGTCCGAGAGTATTCGTCAACCTGAGTGAACATACATAAATAACAACATTATTTGTTAAGATTAGAAGCTTAATGCCCTGGGGAATTCGAAGACCGTACCTCTATTGCTCCACTTCTCGATAATTTCACTCCAACAGCCTCTAAACCTAAATCCTGTTGCAAAATAAATACACATTAGATAACCTGAAAATAGCCAGAGAAATTAATTAGCTGATCACAGCACTGTGCTGTGGCTTTCAACATTGCAAAGCCGCTCCTCTGAACTAGTAAGCGTGAATAAGAATGAAATTAAATTGAGAAACCAAGCATAATATTAAGGTGGACACAAAATGTTTGACAACATAGGGAAATTATTCAATATTCACCTTCGTATTTGGTCTGCGGCCTGTTGCAAACATGACATGAGAAAAGCCATCAATTGTTTCCTTATTAGTTTTCAAAGACAGCAATCCATCTGAGGACTTGGTAATAGCCTGAGGCGTCTCCTCAGTGTGAAACTCAATTCCCTTTAATGCCATTTGTTCTCCAACAAAGTCTCTGACCTGCACAGTACGAGCGAAATCACTTGCATTGTTTATTCAAAGTGAATACCCCCTTATATTTGTTTTTAGTTTTTTTTTACATATTACAACCTAAATAGGTTGATATGTGATTCTCTTTTTATATTATAATTGGATAAGATTTCAAAGTAAAAACCTCTTCATCAAAACCTCTCAACACTTTCTTCTGCCTTATAAATACATGGACATCACTCATCAAACCGTTGAAGATGCCAGCAAACTCAACCGCGATGTATCCACCCCCAACTATAGCGATTTTCTCAGGTTTCGAAGTCAAGTCAAGTGCAGCATCAGAGTCTATCGCGTATTCACTTCCAGGGATATCGGGAATAAAAGGACGGCCGCCGACCGAAATAAGAATGTTCTTTGCCGTGTAAATCTTTCCATTTACGTCCACTGTGTGTGGATCCACAACCTACCCAATTAGGATAAAAAAAGCACACAAGTACACAACAATTACAAGCCTGAAAATAAAGGTCCTTAGTTAGAACAAAAAAAAAGAGTATAGAACTTCACCCAACCTTGCCACGTCCTTCGATTAATTCGACATTCGCATTTTTCAGAATGTTTTTGTAAATTCCTGTAAGGCGGTGCAACTCAGCATTCTTATTAGCAATCAAGGTGCTCCAATCGTGTTTAGGTTCTGCTTCATAATTCCATCCGAAACCGGCACTCTCCTCGAATTCATGAGAGAACTTGGATGCGTAAACAAGAAGCTTTTTCGGCACACACCCACGGAGAACACACCTTCACATGATTCACAGGAATTATTAAATATCTTAAGACTTGAACATGGCCGGAAGCAAATTGCACTCATATACAGAAGAAACACGAATTTTATATTCAATGAGAATATACAGAAAACCTATACAGATGACGGTGTTGTGGGCACGAACACCTATACAGAAAAAGCTATACAGCATTTTATATTCGATGAGAATAAAAAAACGAAATCAAACGAGGAACTTACGTGCCCCCAACTCCGCCAGTGGATTCGGAGGAAATCGTATCGAAAGGCAGCTCGCAGACGGCAACTTTAGCCCCAAAATTGGCGGCGAAGCGAGAGGCTCTAACGCCTCCGCTGCCGGCGCCGACCGTGAATAGGTCGTAGTCGTACTTCCTAGGCCGCTCGGAGCTGTTGGTGGACTCGGCACGAATCGCGGTGGTTAGGCGTCGGCGGTGACGGCTAGGTGAAGAGGCGGAATGGAAAGTGAATGTTCCTGAGGTTCTAGATTTGGAGTAGGGAGAGAAAGAGAGAAACGTAGTCGGAAATTTGTAGCTGCGGAGGGTTTGAAACGCCGGTGAAGTGAGCGACGAGCCAAGCCTCGGCGTGCTCAAAGATGTCGCCGCCATTGGTAATTTGGTATAACTTCGCTTCACTCCCGTTGTCTACTTTATCTCCGTATCACGTAAAATTAATTTCATCTTTTGCAAACATATTACTACTCCTATAATTTTTCAATGTTAATTTTGATAAGTAAAATTAATTTTATCTTTTTTTAAATAATCATATTAATTTTTTACTTTAAAATAATCATAATTGTAACTCTATAGTTTATTTAGCTAAAATTTAAAATTTAACTCGTAATGTAACATTTTTTTTATCTGCCAATATATATTAATAATGTAATTATATTGAATTAATATAATGCCTGAATTTTGATCACAATTACTACACTACACATAATGTAATTTGATTTACTCGTAAAATAGATTCAAAGAGACAATCCTGAGTCCTCATCCTCTTCAAGGTTGGAAACGTAGACGAAGTAAAGAGTCCAGATAAGCCCAAATACACCGAAAATGATCCAGCCCAATAAGTTGTTGCTCAGCCCAAATGGCAGCCCAGTTCCCTCTGTGCTCATTCTCTCATCCACAAGCGCCATTGCGGCTGGGCTCGACACTGCCGCCGCCGCGCAAGCCGCCAGCAACGGTGCCCCAATGCTCACCTTCGCGTTGCTCTCTTCGGCCTTTGCTTCCATGGAGCATCTCACTTTCCCCGTGGTATTTCGCAGACATGGCAAACCTTTTGTTTTTTAATTCAATCGCAAAATCCACGAGAAAAAAATCATTATCCAAACACCGGTTGTTGCGAAATGAAACAGATCGATCGTTCGGTGTTCGGTTCTTACCAAGAACAGCGGAGGTGCGGACGGCGGATGATTTCCGAACGACGGCGGCGAGTGCAACCGACGAGGTTGAAGTGGCAGAGATGGTGGCCATGGAGTGGCGCGTGCAACCGCAAGTTTCTAACTACGGAGAAATGGGTTGAACCTGGATTTTACAATCGTCGACTCTAATATCTGTATATCGGATTAGGTAACGTAGCTTCTCATATAACCCAAACAAATCTCGCCACGTGGCTCATCATCCCATGGCAACCACGAGTTAGAAGATTTTGAGTCCCACCGGCAATTGAGATTTTCGAATATTGATTTTTAGTAATAAAGCTAAACTTCGTGGGTAGTTTTGTAATTAACCAAAACATTTTGTATTCCTATTTCATGCAACAACAAATAATGGTGATTTTTTTTATAAAGAAATGGTTGAAATATACATGTAAGACAGAATGGTGGGGTAAATATGAGAAAGAATGAAGTGTTTTTCGTATCATATATTGTGTGATTGTCCGACTTGAAGCTTGTGTCGTTGCCCCCATTTAACTCTACTACTCCTGAACATTGCATTGTTGCAGGTAGGGATGGTCATATTTCACATGTTTCCTCCAATAGTGCCTGTATCTCTCAAACCCAATGTCTAACCATGGTTTACGAATCCCGTCAAAATGCAAGACAAATGCCTGATCAATGTCCTCTTGCCTAACTCCAGAGTCGTGCCCTAACCCAAGGGCATGCCAGTGATTATGTAAAGCTACCGTTTGTTTGTAAAACGTTAGCCACCCAATAGGCAAGCTTCCTTCTTTCAAGATCGGCCTGTTGTTCGCCTGAAGAGAGACAAACGTATTGTTGATTAAATAAACAAAATATATATGCAACTATCACATACTAGGTGTATTGCAAACCAAATAACTAGAAAACTCGCTCACCAAATGAAGGTATTTGTGATAGACCCCAGTTAAATTTTTACGTCTCCATTCACCCAGATCAAATATATTCATCCCAAAAGCCCATGTGCAAGATTTGGCATCAAACTCACTTCCTATCGCTGGGTCAGTGAAATTGACAAACATATCCATACGCCGGAATGAAGGTTCCCCTTCCTTACAAGTCTGCACTGCACCATTTACTTTGCCCCTCATATTAATGCTCCAAAGTCTTGATAAATCATTTTGCACCACCACATCATGATCAAGAAAAACAATCTTATTCAGATCTGGAAAAACGTCCGGCAAATAAAATCGCAGGTGGTTCAGTTCGGAAATATATCGCAAATCAGCTGAGACTTCCCTCTGTAGTGTAACGTTATATTTGGTGGTTAACCAATGAAAATTCTCCATGCTCTCCACATGGACTGTAGCTTTACCGGGAGGATTTAATAAGAACCACATTGACAGTGCTGGATGGTTAAGGGAATCGGTCACTACATGAAATACAATTCTGTCTGGTTCCTGTAAAGTAAAGTAAATTAAACAATAGGTTTAGTGTTTTGTTTCACGTTACTTCAAAAAACAACAATCTCTTGGTTAATAATGAGCTAGTGAAGGCAACACTGTGAGAGGGCTCGAGCACACACCAAATAAATAAAAAGACTGTATGACTACGAAGTTAAATAGGGATAATTACAAAATTACTCTTGCTATTTAGATAAGTACAACTCAAGGGATGTTTTTGTAATCATTCAGGTTTTATTAAAAAGCTTTCTGCAAATGGAAACATGTCCTAAGAATAGATCTAACAGAAATGTATCCCCGTTTTCAAGTTGTCTTCCTAATAAGAACCTCCCAAAAACTTGTCATTTAATTTGGGCACTTGAAATTACACACACTCAACACCCATGAAAAGAAGGGAATCATCAGCAACATACCCTGGCAGTTGAGACAGTTGAGTTCACAACAACTGAACAAGCCAATACGTTGTCAGAGAAAATAGCAAAATGATAAAGACGAGGATTCCGTAGTTTGCGTTTGTAGTGGAAAACCCGTTTCTCTGGCTCCAGGGAAAAATACTCAGCAGTCAGTCTCATAGAGAGGCAGTGTAGGCCTTTTGGGATGGTTCTTCCACCGAGCTCTCTAAGAAAAGATTCTTGAATTATCTGTGAACTGACTTGCTCTTCTGCACTATGAGTCATAGCACGAAGTTTTCGTATCATTGCATTACAATCAGGGTAAATGCGACTAGCTTTTGACAAGGTAGCTTCCATTGCTTTCATCTTCTGCAGAGAACTGAGGAACTAGAGTTTAGTAGTTCCTGATATAACGTCCAATTTGACTATTCACCCAGATTAAGTATTGGATATAAAAAAAAAAATGAATACAGTATAATATTTTCTCCATTTGCCGTTATTCAGCGAAGTGTGTTAGTTACAAATGCCGATTAAATAGGGTTATAAATGCAAAATAATGAAAAAGAATACTATTAAAGGCAAGAAATACTAAATATGCTTGTAAGTGATTAGTATAGCAGTCGTATGTTTATCGAGCTTTGGAAGATCAGAAATAACTAATGAATAATTGATTGTACCTGAAATGTCAGACTAAGAATGATTTATCGAACAAAGTAGGAGTATAATTCATATGATTGTTGAGATGTAAACAATAATAACTAGTTAAAACCCTAACCAGTAAAAGTGAGAAAAAACTATGAGATGCAGAAAGAAAATAAATGAGACAATCCTATTGCTACTACAGCACAAATCTGATTTTTTTAACTCAATGTCACAATGAAAGCATCAAATTATGTTTTAGCCTAATGCTTAAATCTTATCATAATTGAGATTTGAAAAGCGCAAGAGATGAATAGTTAGGATCAATTACCAACTTATTCATCAGAATCGAAACCATCACACCTAACACACTCACACAGAGGGAGAAGTTTAGGGAACCAATAGTGTTCTAACAGAAAAACATAATATATGATCTTTCAAAGACAAAAAAAAAAAAAAGGACAGATAAAAAACTATGGGAAAATTGTGTACCTCTTGGATATATGAGAATTTTTGGTGGATTGACTTGTTGCTCGTTCAACTTCTTTGACTCGAAGTTTCAACTCTTTCACAATATGAGAACTATTATTTGATGGAGTGAAATTTAAGTATGTTTTGGCTCTGATCACTTGATCTTTCATCTCTTTTATCTTTTCATCCACAGTCCTTGACTTACTGTGTACAACCCGGTTAGGCCGTACCTTGTCTTTGTGCAGCTCTTCCTTTGGTGAACAAAGGGAAATCAATTAAAGGGAATAGAAGGTAGCAAGAAAAGGAAACAGAAAAGAAGAAAAAAAAAATGAAAGAAAAAGAAAGAACAGATTTGATATCATCCTCAAACCCTGCGCTTGTGCACATGGCAGATACAATTATATATCTCATGCATCAGAGAACAACAAATGCTTAGTTCTCATACCAGTAATGAAAATAGTACTTAGTATAATATCTAACAATGTACATCCAACTAAACTTCCACTTTTATTGACTTCAACTCAAATCCTACAATCCCAAACAATATTAATCGTCACATTACAAATCAAAATGGTTCACACAGATTAACTCAATGCACAGATTCATTGAAGTGTAGCATACATCAGGCAATTCTCATTTCAAACTACAGATAATTTGAATTGTTATTCAAGCTTGCATAGTTGTATGTGATAATATTACATTAAATTTGAGAAATACAGTAAAAATTTGATAAATACACAACTGAAAGAAAAAAAGTCATTATATGCCTCTATTCCCTATAAACTCAGAGAGCAGCCTAATATTTTAGAGCTAATGATCATAAAATATCCGAATAACAATTAAAGATACACACACACACAAACTCTCCTCTCCAACCAAAAAAAAAATATATAGAAATAAGACAACTCATTTTGAAATTATAACATACCCTTGCCCGGCCAGTCACAGCCAACTCTTCTTGACGTCTTCGTTGGCCACTTCCATTCGTATCATGTTTAGTTGCTGAATTTTTTGAAAAGAGAACAGAGGAAAAAGTAAATTATCAAAAAAAACACAAGTTACAAGTTTTTTTAGAAAAATAATTCAACAGGTAAATACTAACCATTATTTTTGGTCGATGCAGCATCATTTGCTGCCTTTCTAACTTCATCGACATTTTTTATCCCAATAGAACTATTTTTAACTACAGAAACGGTGGTCTCGTCTTTGTACAACAGCAGTGGAGGTCCTTTCACATCTTCACCTTCCTTATAATCCATGAAAATATAGTATATTCAGGAACACAACAAAAAGCAAAAAAAAAAATATATATATATATATATATATATATATATATATATATATATATATATATATATATATATATATATATACATGTTTATCAAATTACCTGCTCTAATGCACTGAGAGCTTGGACCTCAGTTCTGTGTTTCTACACAACAACAAAAAAATGTAACTATTCGAACCCGATCAAATAAAGCAAGTAACAAATCTATTGAATTCAAAAAATCTACATTGATACAGAAAAAAGGAACGGGAAAGATCACTGCACTGACAACTAGAGAATCTATTTTTCGCATAACGTTCGCACGACATATTTGGAATTTGGATACCAAAAATTAGAGGGTGAACTCTAAGTAGTAAGTAAACGCAAATGTTCGATCAACACCATCAATCACATAAAACACACAACAAAAAAGTGAAACGCCGCATTCATTATCGAACCCTAAACTACCAAATCAGTAATCAAGTAAAGAAACAGAATCATACAATGATAGATAAATCTTCAAAGAAGTCTTCCGATGCTGCAGAAGAAGAAAGAAAAAAATCACGAATCAGATGGAACTGGAAAAAGGGGATAACTGTATGTAACTGGTCGGGCGAACAGAATCACTCACCATCAGAATTATTCAGTCTGAGTCTGTACGACAGTAGAAAAACAGGAACAACAACAGAGACGCAGAGTAAACAGAGGATCAAAATCCTCGATCGACTGCGAAATGCCCTCATCAAATTTCACTACTCAATCGAGCCGAACAGCGATTCCCCGCATCGGAAAACTTCCTCCCCCAAAAAAAAAACACGCGGTTTCAAAAATCTCAAAAATCTCCGAAGAAGAAAAAATGAGGTGGTGGGAGAGTTTAGGGTTTAACCGTATCCGGTGAACGACGATGAGATCTCGGGGGAGTCATTCGCGTAAAGGTATAGTGAAAATCTCAGGGAGCGGAGATGGCGGGGAGGGGATGCGGTGGCGCACGTTCATGTGGACTGTGATTCGGTGCGTGAGAATTAAAATGTGGGAATAACGAGGTAATGATGGGGTTGCGATCGGTGGTGGCCGGTGGGACATGTGGGGGCGGTGTTTGTGGGGGTATAATGGTAATTAACAGTAGGTTGTGTTTCCGTGTCGACTTTGTTTCGATTCAAATCATTCAATAATTAGGCGTTGACCACTGACCAATTAAAGTTTTGGGTAATTTGGTACAATGAGAGTTTTCCATTAATTTACCCATTAAAATTACTCTTGATACGATTGAGGATTTGATTAGAGGCATTTTTTTCAAAAATATGCTAAAATGGGTTGAGAATTGAGATAATATAATTATTTAATTAATAGTCATTCTGATTGAAACAATTTCATTTTTGAAATGTTTTACATTAATTGATGCATCTTAAAAAAAATTAATATTTTTATATTTTTATTTTAAAATAAAAAAATCTCTTAATTTATTTAATTTTTTAAATTTTAATTTTAATTATTTTATTTTTCAATTTAATAATTTATAATTTTAATTTGTCTAAAAAAATATCACTAAAAATATATCATAACTTTTTTTTTTTGAAATAGAGAGGGTAGTAGTTGACTAGTTATCTAAAAAAATATTTTATTTTTTTTATTTTTTTCCAAAAAAAATAGCCAAATTATATTTTAATTTTATTTTTTACTAAAGACATAGTCATTGTCTTCGCACTTCCTTTGTAAATTACAAATAAGTGAAGACCATTAGTATGAATCATATATATAACACACTCTTCTTGACTATTGTCGAAAAAAAAGTTCTTAATTTTTCATTACAAAAAACACATAATTTTACATTGACTTCATTTAAATTTTAAAAAACTAAGCTCTTACACACATATTTAAAAAAAATATATGTATCCTTCATTAATTGATTTGAAATTATAATTTTTTTGAAGGTAATTAATTAAGGAGTATATAAATTATCTTGAAAAACGGTAAAATAATTTTTAAATTACAAATAATATGAAAGGCCAGAACGACATAGTTATATTGTGAATGAAAGAGATCACATTTTAACTAGATTGTACTTTTTCAAATTCTTTTATATATAGTACTTCTTAATTCTTGTGACTTTGACCTTTTTCATGTACATGATATATTGTTCATTTTTCAACTCTAAATCAAATTTGTGATAATGTCAGCAATTGAAGTCGTGGTACCCATGATTTTCATATCACCACTTTGTTTTGGTCTGACATTAACGTACCCAACTGGAGTTGAGTTGGACTTGTTACACTTTTTCAACTCTTTGATAATGTGGTAATATTATTAATTTTATCAAAAAAATAAAATATATAACTAATTGAAGTTCGGTTTAGTAACACAGTACTTGAGTTATACTAAAAGATTATATATTAATAATTTCATTTATCAATTCTTATACGTTTATAACCAATCACCCAATAAATGTAGACAATTTATATTGTCGGACTTATCATAAATCTATGTAAACGTACCCAAAATTTCAATAGAGAAGACTCAACATGGCAACGTGTCAAGGGACCATTCGTTCACCAAATTTCATGCGTATGTCCGGTTAATTGAGTTATATCGAATAAAAATCGTTATACTAGTATATAATTAAACTAAAAGTTGTTAACCCATCTTAAAATTAAGTACGGCTCAGTTTGAGTTTGTTAAAAAACTTAAAAATACAGTTAAATCTTTTACCTAAAATGATCATAAAGTAACAAGTAGTAAAGTACTGCAGTTCATGAAGAAAAAAAACACGCTTTGCGAATTGTCAAGTCAAAGTCAACTATATATTGTTGTTTTAGAAAAGAAAAACAAAAGCATCTTTGACTCTAATCAATAAATTGAGCGTCTTGGGCTTCGGTAGTGGGCTATTAGTAAAAGTAGCACGATTCATCTTGATGGAATTGGGCCGAAGGCCCAGCTATATTCAATAAAGGCCGAGCTATGTCATTTAGAACCCTACAACCTAACCAATCGCAAAGGCTTAGACTATTTACACCTCCATCTTTACTTTACCCACCCCGCTTATTTTTTTATCTTTTTAATAATATGATTAAATGACTGTATTACCCTATATATAAAACATATAAAAAATAAATATTTATCTTCACATCGTCTTCTTCTTCAACATCATTAACAACAATAATCTAATTTCTATAATCTATAATCATTGACCTTTACAAAAAAAAAAAAACAATAATCTAATTTCTTATGAAATCGCATACAATTCCTTCATCTTCCCGTACATACAGATCGAGAAAACAAATTCTATTTAATCCACAAATAATTATGCTTTAATTAAAAAAAAAACCAATCTTGTTTATTTTTCTTAAAGTCGACAGTAATTTTTAGAGGTAAATTAAGGTCAAGTGGAGGACAACCTCCCGCCGCCAAGCGACGGCGAAGCTCCTGCACTCAACGAGCATCGAGAAGGTGCGTCTCTACGTGGTCGATCCGTCGACGATCATCAAGGCGCTGGAAAACACCAGCCTAGCCCTAGGGATAGTAATTGACGCCTGCAATGGCGACAATCCGGCGCTCGCATCCGACTCGACCTTTGCGGGTCGAACATGTTTTTTTCTTCTGGGTTTTGAATTTTTTTTCATATTTTTATAATTTAAAGAAAAAAAACTTGCGGAAATGAATTAGTAAAAGAGGAGGGGGTGAGGGTGTTGTTAATAAATAGTTTTTTTGTGCATAGAGAGGGTAGTATAGGTATTAACTAAGGGGTGTGTTAATCATATAGTTATATTTAGGGGTAAATAAATCATAGAGGTGTGTAAAGTAACGACGGAAGTGTAAATAGTCTAGGCCAATCGCAAATGGTTGCACAAAATTAACATTATCAATTAGATTGTTGTGTATAAAAACAAATAAAAAAATACACTCACACAAAGAAATAACATGTGTATTAATTTTTATAATATGATTAAAGACATGTTCTTTTGGACTTAATTTCAGTCAAGTTCAGTTCATATAGCTTCAAATCAGTTCAGTTCAGTTCATCGCTTCAGTTTAGTTTAGTTCAATTCAGTTCGTTTCAAAATAAATTAAAATAAAATAAACGAAAAATAATTTCAATTTATAATTTTAAATATAAAATCTAGTAATTTTCATAATATTATAAATATTTTTAAAAAATATTTAATAATTTATAAACATTATTATTATTATTTTTATAAAAAAAATCAATTCAGTTCAGGTCACTTAAGTTAAGTTCAGTCCCGTTCAAATCGCGTAAGTTCACTTAAGTTAAGTTCAGTCCCGTTCAAATCGCGTAAGTTCAGTTCAGCCGATTTCAGTCCAAAAAAACTGGTCCTAAACTTTGATATTTAAGTATCTAGCTATTTAAATCCGTGAAATAAAATAAAAAAAATTATCAAGATCATGTTTGTTTTGTTCACTTTTATTCAATTACAGATAATTAGGACAATAAATGAAATTATTCACTTGTTTAATATTCAATAGTCACGTAAATAATATAACAAATCTAGAATTAAAAGTAATTACATTTTTTCAAAATCGGGGTCGCGTCTTTGTCCATTTTCTAAAGAAAAAAATTTGGTGGTATATTATATTTTCTCATTTCAATAACACTTGTTATACTTCTTTGTAATTTTACAAAGAAATATAACAAGTGTTATTGAACAAGTAGTATTTGTAGTATGCAATTTTTATTTTTTTTGTTATTAAGACGTAATGTAAGCCTATCATTGTACAGAATTGAGTGATTGACCAATACAAATATTAAGGGGTGTATTCAACTGGGATTTTGATGGATTTTTTTTAACTTTTAAAAGTCCGTAGATTTTTATAGATTTTCTAAATCCAGAGTCTACGTAGAGTTTGACGATTTTTTCCCATTTTGATGGATTTTCATAAACTTCACATAATTGTAATATAATTTTTTTAATTGCTATACTTGAATTTCTATAAACTTTTATATATAAAAAAATCTTAATTATTTAAAAAAATCCAAATTGTTTAAAAATAAATAAATATTATTATTTATCAAAATATGCATTTGTTCAAAAATAAATAAATATTATTATTTATCATTATTATTTCATCTTCATTTATATTATCGTAATGCATGAGCCTCATTTCCCACATAGCATTAGCAATACAAACTCTTCAATCTCCATGAATTAGGAGAGTATATTCGATTAGGATTTTATAGATTTTTTTTTAATTTTGAAAATTTATAGATTTTATGGAGAAATTGACTGATTTTATATTGATTTTCATAGATTTTAAAGAATTGTAAATTTATATAAACTACTTTTTTATTAAAAAAAAAATCATTTAAAAAAAACAAAAAAACAAAAAAACAAATTATTATTCTAATTATTATAATTTTTTTTTATCACAAAATAATTTATTATTAATATCATGTATAAATAATTATTTTTAACGAAAATATAATAATATAAATTTTCTCAAATAAAAATGTTAATAGAGTGATTAGTGTAACTAACTACCAATTGTTTTATTTTTATTTTTAGTATTTGAGTTTTTGTATTATAAAGAAGTAAATTGAAATCTCTCATGAGAGATTTCAAAAAGTCAAATTTAATTATATTTTGTAAAGAGAATCAATCAAAATTTATAAATTTTTAAAATCCATTATAATCCATAGACTTTTGAATACCTACCGATTTTTAAAGACTTTGTAGAATCCTTATTGAATACCTCCAGATTTTAATGGACTTTTAAAAATCCGAATTGAATACACCTGAACTTTAAAAATCCATTAAAATTCTATAGACTCTTAATTGAATACAACACAACATTAATAGTTCTAGATGGTAGGATGCTAACATGCGCCCAACTCACTGTGTAAAACGAACCCTCCCTGGCCGAGTCCCCGTCACGAAGCGCTGATGACTGCTAAAGTGCACAGGGTGCGTATGATCTGTCCCCGACCCCACACACGCCGAATTATTACTTAGAACTATCTATTACATTTATGCCCATTCACTTTTATAAATTATGGAGTGGAAATATATAAATAAAATTCTAGTACAAACAGAGTAAACGCATGTTTTGCGCAAAAACTAGCACATGCTCAACTTTATAGTATTTCAAAACAGCCCTTCGTTTTATTTGTTATATTTTAATATTTTTTTTTCAAGTATGTCATAATACTCCACACTTAAAAATAAATAAATTAATTTTTAATTATAAATAAAAATTTATCCATTTTTTTATAATTTTAAAATTTACTTACAAATACTTAATTTTTTAATTTAAAATTATTTTTATTTTAAAAGGTTAAAAATTAACATAATTTTTAATCTTTGTTTTCAAATTCATAGTATCTTGAAGTGAAATGTAATATTTCATTGCATCAAAGAGGATTGGGTAAATTGAATCAAAGTCTCCCATGTTTTATTTTTGAAATGATGAGCTCAAAGAAAATACATGGAATAATGATTATAACTTATCTATATATGTATACACATCTGACTTCGTTTAATAAAAAAAATTATTGTTGTAAAATCAAATTTAATATTTGAATCAATCCTTAGCTAATATACTTGTAATTTCTAAACTTTTGAATTGACTTGACAATTCACTTTACGTTATACTAGTTCACGATCACGTGATAACAAGACGCTCTCATCAATTCAAAATCACACAATATTTAATTAGATAAAAATAAAATATGACATCATTTAAGCAATTGAAAATACTTAAGTAAAATTTGAAAATTCAAAGCACATAAAATTTAAAATGTATATTAGCTTTATAATAAATTATAAACTTGCATTTACGTTCATATTGAGACGAGAACACCTGATACTCTTTAAGGGGGTGTAAATGTAAATAACTATCATTCTCATTGTAAGATGTGGAATTAAACAATTATAAGGGGTGTAAATGTAAATAACTCAAAGATTACTTTTCCCCATCGATTTATATTACCAACCAATTTATTGTATTATATCTGAATTAATAAAATTATAATAAAAAAGAAAACAATCGTAATTTCTTCATGCTAATTGTAATAGCAGAGCTCTCTCTCTCTCCTCTCCCATCTCTCTCGAGTTCGATTAACAAATCCACACACACAGATACGCACAGAAACACACAGATCAATCAGCAATAAAACACACACCCAGAAAGCTTAAGCCGACCGTCTCCTTTTCCCCAAATCAGTATTTTCTCCTCAGATTTACTTACAGGTCCGTTTCTAACCAGAATCCCTTTCGCATCTCGCGTTGTCATTTTTTATTTTGATCGATTGTTTATTTGATTTTTATTTTTATCGCCGGCGGTCGTGCCTGAATCACGAATGCTGTTTTACGATGTCGATTTTTGGTGGGTTTTGGATTACGGTTTTTCAATGCACACAAGTAGGATGAGAATGGACGTAAATCGTAATTCTCGTTCACGCTCCGGCGGGCGCATGCACCCGCATGAGGTGCGCGCGTGGGGGATTCATAGCTGAAGGTTTTGTTTCGTTGATTCAGGTGCGAATTGGGCGGATACGATGTCGCATCAGGTGGTGAGGGTGAAGAGGGAGGCCCTGGCGCCATGCATGACTTGCCCCCTCTGCCACAAGCTATTCCGGGAGGCCACCACTATTATCGAGTGCCTCCACACGTGTGAGTGATTAGCGTATTGATTATGATCTTTTGATTTCGTCGGATTTGTTCGATTTTTGAATTGCTTTCAAAGTGTTTGTTGTTTGGAGATCTGGGTATTGTTTAGCATCCGGGTTGTCGTTGTGCGAATTGGGTGTGAGTGATCCGGGGGACGGGTTTATGAGTGTGTCCTATTGATCTGTGTTTTGTGTGTTACAGTTTATTTGATTAAGAGATTGTACAGTTGTTGATTGTTTGAGAGGCTAAAAGATGTCCCATTTGTGTTTGGTGATTTTTTTTTTGGGGGAACAAAAGCAGCTTCCAAAAACAATAATATGTTAGGTTTTAATAGGCTTCTTCATAAAAGGTAAGGATTTTTCATTTTTCTTTGTTGCATTGATCATATTTATTATGAAAGTTTTGTCTCACTTCACATCTTAAGAGCTCATGATCTTATTTTAGTCAAACATTTCCAGAACTCGTTATTATTTTTACTTTTTTGTATAAAATAAATAAATAAATATTTATAAAGTTCTTAAATGAGTTTAGCCATACTCCCTTTATGGGGAGACACTTGTTTCATTTGTTCATATGTTCACCAAATATGGGTCTTTGGTTTAAAGGCACTCACCCACCCCACCTATGGCACTTATGTTTGGAACCGTTGGACAGAGTTGCATGGCAAAGCTTAGTTTTGTTAGAGGTAGGTGAATTTTCATTGCAGATCTTTTACATAGCTGGGGATTTTTATTGGTGGTGAAGTCTTCATCTAGTTGTGATGTCATATTTGGTGAAAACATATTGTCTAAAAGCTGAGTCTGCTTGAATATTCTCCCATTCAGAAATTTTGATTCATGAGAAACAATTTTATTTTAAAAAAAATAATGTGGAGGGTGCTATAGTTTGCAGGAAATGTATATACAAGAAGCTCTCAGATGAAGAAATGGAATGCTGCCCAATGTGCAACATTGATTTGGGTTGCGTTCCTCTGGAAAAGTTGAGGTGAAATATTCAACTACTTACTGTATTTTTTTAGCTCGTCAACTTTTGGCCATTTCTATTTTTCTATCTGACAGAGGAACTTACACACACATAGATACTACCGCATTAGAGCACACAGCACATATTATTTGTTGTGTAGTTCTTTTTTTTACACAGTGCTTTTGGTGATCATAGGAGCACTATACTGGAAATGCTTATGTTCAAAGTCTGTTTCATGCCCAACTCAGGAAAAATAGGATTGGAGGATTGAAATCAAAACTGATTGCATATCATATGGAGCGATTTTGATCCCACAAGTTTCAGTTTTTGTGTGATTTTGGTCACGTACTTTTGAGATTACCTTCAATTTGGGTATCATAGGTTCTACTTTTGTGGAAATTGGTCCTGGAACTTCAATTCTTTATCATTTATGCACTAGAATTGCACAAAACTGGAACTTACATGTGGAACCATTTTTTGCGCAAAACAATTAAAACTTAAGGGGATCAAATTAAAATGCTACCCTATTTCCGTGGTGAAAGATATCCACACTAAGAGCAAAACACGATGCAAACCAAATCCAGATTTTGTGATTTCATCCACATTTAAACCTTTTTTTTTTGCTTACATAGGACACACATTAAGAAACATCACTAAATGTGAAATGTAGCCCAATTTGTATCTGCACCTAATTTGCTTGGCTTCGTTCTTCTCTGTGCATTGCTGCTCATATATACAATCCCTTCACTATTATTTTGTCTATCAGGCCGGATCATAATTTACAAGATGTGAGGGCAAAAATATTCCCTTACAAGAGAACAAAAGTAAAAGCACCAGAAGTAGTGCCTCCAATTACACTGCCTGCGAAGAGAAAGGAAAGATCTCTCTCGTCGTTGGTGGTCAGCACGCCCCGCGTATCAACACAGAGTGGTCCGACCGGAAGAAGGTCGAAATCAACTGCAAGAAAAGCATCAAGAGGTTCAAGTTTTAAAATAGAGAGACCTGGCCGGAGAGACGACTCCATGGACGAGCAACCCGAGAGCTCTAGCTCACCAGACACTCTGGAAAAGTGTACTCAAAATATCCGTCAGGTAGGCAGTTCACAGCCGTATTTTGTTTTTGAGCATGATCAATAAATTTATTTAATAAAAATTTAAGATCTACATTTATAAAATTTAAAATTATTTGATATATTAACTTATTGAGGAAAGACTGAATAACTTTATTATTGCAATAATATTGGCCCCTAATATTTAGTGGGGGTTTTGATTTTATAATTAAAAGAAAAAAAAAAGTATGTTGCAAATGCATCATTTTGTGCTTTATTTGTACAGAATTCTTCTGCCGGCGAACCATCTAATCTCTGTAGTCTAGATATGAAAAGAGAGGATCAGCCTGAGGCTTGGGAAGAAGGGAAACTTGATCTTTGGAAACCTTTAAATTGTTTAGTGGAGGCGGCAAATAGGACCAAGTCTTCAAAGCTTAACACTCAAGGGCCTGGTGGTAAATCAGAAGCTCGTGACTATGAGGGACTTCTCAGTAAACCCAAAATCAGGGATAGCAGGCAGAAATCAAAAGCTCAAGAAGAGAAGAGCTGCAATGATCATACTCCTCTTGAATCCGAAAGGCCTAAGAGGATGCGGAGAGTTCGTCAAAAGAAAGCACCAAATCTTGGAGAGTTTAAGGTCCCACACCAAGTCATGCTCGATGCTGCCAGTGCTAAATCTGAGCGTAAAACATATCCGGTTTGGTTTTCACTGGTCTCGGACAAAGGGTAATTTTATAAATGATTATCAATCTTTAGAAAATGACTGCACCTATGGATTGCATGATATTTATGGGATCTGTTTTCAGGGAAGGAGTTGCACAACCCTTGCCTCAGATTGCTTCAAGTTACTTGAGAATAAAGTAAGTTGTGACTAAGTAATTTTGGTCTTTATTTTTCTTATTATATCTCCACGAATCAGAATTGATTAAATTAATCCTGTACCTTGATTTGATACGGATGCCATTGTCTGCTTATGAATTTGCTTGGACTATTTTTCTTTGTGGATGTGGTCAAGAAGTTCTTACGGGGGTTCATGCATTTTGTAATGAAATTTAGTAGCAAAAGATTTATTGGTCGGTCAATCTTTCCTAATAGCTTATAACTGGATGATGACTTTGTGTGTTTGTTTTCCCATTTTCAAAAGTTACTTTTCATCATTTTCTGTATTCTTTCAAAAGTTTGAATTGTATTTGTTTGACCTACTTTTGGTGAAAATCGTCCATTCCTCTCATTATCGTTAAGAATGATATTTTAAAACCTACACTTCCAATTTAAAATTTGAGTGTCTTATACGTAGAAAAAATAAGTATACTTTTTATTTCATTTACTCTTATGTTTGTCATCATTGCCGAAACTATTGTTAATTTCCTGAGCCTTTAAGTATCATTGATTTTGTCTGATTAAATGATTTATGGTGTTCATGGTTTTTCCCATGTTATAGTCACTATTCCTAGTTCACCATGGTAAGTAAATTCTACTAGGGGGTTGAAGATAATTGATGGTATATAGAAATTTGTATGCATCCTTACTTATTCACATGTAATAAAAAAGAAAAAGTTCTTCGAATAATATTATATGGCAAGGATTTTTTATTTCGTGTTGATATCCTTTGCTTTCTTGACAGGGATGGGAGCATGCCAGTTTCATTCATTCTGAAGTACCTCAAGATGAAGTTAAATCTCACAAGTGAAGATGATGTAACCTTTCACCTCCCTGGTTCATAATTACCACTGCACAAAGCTATATGCAATTATTGTGCATAACTAATTGTTTGTCAATCTTATTGACTTAGCAAAAAGAACTTATACGTGTGGCTTTGCAGCAGTGGGCTTATGCGATTTTTTTTTGGTTGAATGATTTTATAGGTGGAAATCAAGTGCATGGGGCAGAATGTGATCCCTACATTGACCCTGAATGGTGTAGTTGATCTGTGGCTCCAATCCGCGTCAACCGATAAAGTGTCGGCCAAGATTGGGTCATCGGCAAAGGATTTTGTGATGGTATTGGGCTATGCACGTAAACCTCCTGATTCTTGAAATTGCCCTCCCCCTTTTTTTCAAGAGTCTTCAATAATCTGTTTTTTATAAAGTTTAGTAGAAGTTGCCTTTGCCATTAATGGCATTGGATGTTGTATGTTGTGAGAAAGTGTTTCAGATGTTTTGATTTTCTTACTAGGCATCGGATCACCACTTCATAATCTGGCGAACTAGACTCGTCTAATAAGAGAATACTCTACAGCTAGCTTGTTTTAGTGTTGAATGATTTTTATAGTAGCAAGTAGTAACATATTTTTATTTTTCTCTCTTTCATTGCATCAATTGTCAGTGTGGAATTGTGTTTTTTGTTCATTTTTATTGAACATTATTAATACAACAAATCAACAAATCAAAAGATAAAAAACAGATAGAAAAGAGAATACTGTATTATAATGATTGTAGTAATAGTTGCTGCTAAAAAAATCTGCAACTTTTATGAACAAACACTACATTCCTTTCAGTTTTTTTTTTCCAAATTCTTCCTTTTTTTCAAAAAGAGAAAAAAAAATCAAAACCTAGCTCCGACGACAGACTGCAATCCGCTGTCGGCAATCTCATCTTCATCCAAGAACAAATCCTCGGCAACCCTAAACGCCGCGTGCAGGCCAACCGCCGCCGCCCCGATCGAGACGGACACGAGAACGTTCAGCCACACGCGCGTGAGGACCAAGCTCACAACCGTCACGATTCCGAGCACGAGCAGTACCAGGCGGTCGTCCACCGAGCGATTGAACACCACGATCGGCTCGTGGCGGTGGAAATAGAGGGTGTACCAGAAGAGGGAGGCCACCACGAACACGATGATCGAAGCCGGGTGGTACAGCAGGCTGAGGAAGAGAACCAGGAGCACGACCATGGCGTAGTTGGCGCGGAAGTGAGCGAGGTTGCGGTTGAAGCGAGCGGCGAAATCGCGGAGGCCGTGGGGTATCGAGTAGGAGGAAGGACGAGCCACGAGCTCGCGCCATGGGCGGAGGACAGCGAATTGAGGTGGCTGGGTGCGCGAATCGGCGCGGCCGTACGTCGGAAGACTACTGTAACCGGCGGCCAACGACGACATTTTTTTTTTTTTGTTGTTGTTGTTGAGATTGGGGGTGAAAACCCTAAAAGAAAGAGCGGGCGAAATGATAAGTAGAATCGAGTCTCAATACGGTGTCGTTTGAGAGATAAGGTCTTGATTAAAATTATTGTACGTAAAAACTAAAATTCGCGACAAAGAGGAATGTTTGATTTGGAACTGCAAATTTTTTATTGTGAACTATTAAAGAAAATTGGTATTTTGATTTATTAATTAATTTAAATTTAAACCTCATCAATTATAATTTCAAATTAAAAGATAGTTTGTTTTTATTTTATTTTTATTAATTAAAGTATTATTAATTATATAATTATAAAAAAAATTAAAATAATTACTAAAAAAGTTATATTTGAAATTTTACTTAAAATTATAATTAAAAAAATTAATTTATTTAATTATAATCAATTATTTAAATAAACTCTTTTTCAAAAATTATGTTTTTATTTTTATACGTATAACACAAAAATTAGTTTTTAATGAAAAAAAAAACGTGTGAAAATATATATTCATCCACATTATCAAAAAATCACTTTAATTTTTGTTCCTTTTTATTTTAATGTGTTTTTTTGGGATGTTTCAACTAATTATATACACACTCTTAAAAAAAATTACTTTTTAACTTAAAAATATATTTTTACTTTTTATACTTTGGTCAACGAGTCAATAAATAATATTTTTCTTAATCTACGTGTCGATCAATGAGTGCATATATAATTGAGACGAAAGTAGTAATATTTTAAATAAGCATAAACTGATTTGAAACACTCGTAAACATATTATCAATCATGCAAGTAAATGCAAGTAAATAAGACAAAAAATAGAGACTCGAAACATTGGTTGAAATACAATTATTGTCTCGGATATCTTTGTTCGTTCACCCTTATCAAATCTCGAAAGATACAAAGACGACAATAAAAAAGTTTTAGCATGAAATTTAAACAATGCTATAAACATAAACGATATGCTATTAGGATCGATCAAACGATGTGCAATGCGACTCATAGTGAATTGAGAATCTCCGACCTATCTATGAACTTTTTAAGAGTATCCATTGTCGGCAAAGGCTCTCGATCAGCGAAGTCCCTGAGATACATGTAAGAAGCCTCGCTGTAAGAAACATTCTCTTGCAAAAGAGCAATCGCATGAGGTAGATCAAACGAGTATACTTCAAACCAAACCTAATTAACATAAAATAAATAACATTTATTATGAATAAAATATAGGATCATCTATTCTTCTCCTTGATGGCTATTACATTAGCAAGGCTACATGCTTGTAGAAAGCTTAAAATACCTACAAGCTTTGTCAAAGTTTTTTACTAATAAAAAAATAATTATTATTGTAATTATTTACTAATAAAAAAATAATTATTATTGTAATTAGCTAATAAAAAAAATAAAAAAATTGATGTACACTTCAGAAACATAGCTTAATTACTCGAAGTAGTACACAAACTTTAATAATCCGGCCTAAGCCATATTCAGTTAATGCACTTTTCGGCATGCCAGTCGAATCCACACAAGTGCTCTGATAATAGAATACTTCATGGCGATTATCTGATTGAAAAATGATAGCATTGAGAAATCAATCTCAAACAAGTCAATCTCAAATTATAGCATTGCTCCACATTTTTCCTTTGAGAGAATGTGGTGGAACGCTCCACATTTTTCGTTAAAACATTTTTTTTAATATAATTTAATTAGACCACATAATAATAAATACAATTATATTTTTTAATTTAATATTTTCATAATTAAATTAAAATTAATAATTATTTTATATTCAATTAAAACAAAATTATATTTTTATATTGAATTAAATATAATACTGTACTCTCTCCTCTTTTTTTATAAGGCGTTCTACAAATTTTTTTATTTGCTTAATATTAATCGTTTTGATATGTATTAATTATTAATGCATTTATTAATTATCTTATCATTTATAATAAACAATCAATTTTATTATTATAATAATAATCTTAACGAAAGATTAGAGAAGTTTAGGAGTTTTATATAAAAAAATGTATTTAAAAAATTATTTAACATTAATTTACAGCTTTGAGTGAGGTATAAGTATTGATAAATAAGATATAATTATGTTTTCTTAATTTGTGTGTATGGAGTATATTTTTTAACTCACCAATCAAAATTTTACGGAGTATATTTTTAAGTCATCAATAATTGCAAACAATAAAAAAATTTCTTATTTTTTTGATTTATTTTTTCGATAGTATACAACGAATGTGCTTTTTTACTTTCTACCATTACTCTATATCTTTTCTTAATTCAATACGACCGTATTCTCTATTCTCTGTCCTTATGTTATTCACTAATCAAGATTAGTAAGCATAATTTGAAGGAACAAATACCTTATTTTATCTAACCTTGTTAATGGCTTACGCGCTAATCAAGATTATTAAGCATAATTTGAAGTAACAAATACCTTATTTTATCTAATCTTTGTAATGGCTTACACGCTCGTTACAAATGAATTCTTGTTCTTCTTTTCAAATCAAATCGTTCACATCTTAATAATTAAAGCCTTATTTTTTCCTTTACATGATCTAATCTTTGTAATGGCTTATAATGTTATGCTAATGAATTCTTGTTGTTCTTTGAAAAATCATTCACATCTACGTATGTTAATAATTCAAGCGCTTAGACACATGAATTCTTGTTCTTCTTTGAAAAGTTTTCACATCTACATATGTTAATAATTTAAGTGCAATAACTTCCCCATAGTTTGAATTTCAAATATTTAAAATAGTTTTAGAAAAAAAAATAGATTACATTATGAAATTATTAATAAATACTAAAGATTTGCCGGATTACATAATTAGTTAATTATGTTTCATTTTATTGTATTTTAAGATTGTAATATATTTTTTAATTATATTTTAAGACACATTCTACAAATTAAAAAGTCTAATATACCCTTTTAATGCAATCACACTTCCAAATCACACAAAATTATACTTCCGCCTCCCCTGTTAAACCTAGCAAGCCGCACATGTCGGTAAAAGGCGACGGGCCTGCGATCGGAATCGACTTGGGAACGACTTATGCGTGCGTCGGCGTGTGGCAACAGGATTGCGTCGAGATCATAGCAAACGATCAGGGAAACCGCACGACGCTGCCCTATGTGGCTTTCACCGATACCGAGCATCTCCTTGGAGATGCCGCTAAGAACCAGGTCGCCATGAAATCTACCAACACCGTTTTCAGTGAGTTTTTTTTTTCTCCTTATTATTTATATTTTCAATTTATTGATTTCTGTCTATGATCTCTGTGATTATATCTGAAATTGTTAATATTGTTTCGTTGCAATTGGAGACAATTATATTCATTTTTAATTGATTGATTTGTGTGTTGCTATGATTTTTGGGTTGTGCTTGGAGATTGGGAATTCTATTTCTGATGGAGGGGTTTAAGTTTTGTGTTGCTATGATTAGTGTGTTGTGACTTGTGACTGGAGATTGAGAATTCTAACAGGTGACTTTGTTCTTTGTAATGCAGATGCGAAGCGGTTGATCGGCATAAGCGGTTGATCGGCAGAAGGTTCAACGACGCGTCTTCCAGAGCGACATGAAGTTGTGGCCTTTTAAGGTGATTCCAGGGCCTGCTGAGAAGCCCATGATTGTCGTCAACTACAAGAGAGAGGACAAACAGTTTTCCGCCGAGTAGATATATTTCATGGTCCTCTTAAAGATGAGAGAAATTGCCGAGGCATACCTTGGTTCGTCTATAAAAATTTTGTCGTGACTGTGACTGCTTACTTCAACGACTCCCAGCGTCAGGCCACAAATGATGCTGGAGTGATTGTTGGTCTGAATGTTTTGCGAATCATCAATGAACCAAAGTTTATGTTAGGATACATGGCGTCAAAGGTGATACGCGATGAAGGTTTTATTTTTATCTAAACATGTCGACCATTCTAGTGGCAAGAACTTGAAAACATGATCTTTATCTACTTTGACGTACGCGATGAAGGTTTGATTTTTATCTAAAGATGTCGACCATTCGAGTGGCAAGAGCTTGAAAACATGATCTTGATACAATAGTTTTTGAGTAATACAATTATCATCAATTTTATTTTTTAGTTTTGTGTAATACAATTATCATCAATTTTTTTTAATTTTTTTTGTGTAATACAATAATTGGTTTCGTTTTAGTTGCGTAATACACTTAAGAGTTTCTTTTCTAGTTCGCTCCTAATTTTGCATACTGCAATTATCAGTTTCATTCCTAGTTTGCTAGTTTTGTGTAATACAAGTGTAATACTAGTTTTCTAGTTTTGTGTAATACAAGTGTAATACAATCCACAGTTTTCTCTCCTAATTTTGCGTAATACAATTATCAATTTCATTCGTAGTTATGTGTAATACAAGTGTGTACAATTATTAGTATCATTCTTAGTTTTGTGTAATATAATTATTAATTTTTGCTAGTTTCATTCTTAATTTTGTGTAATATTATTATTAGTTTTTACTAGTTTCGTTCATAATTTTGTGTAATACATTTTTTTTTTGTTTTATAATTTTGTTTCTAGTTTTGTAAAAGCGCGAAGCTACCATTCATTTGACATTTTACAGTCTCACAATAAAGATCTACTGTGCAAACTAGAATCAAACATATAGTGCTAATCAAGTTCTTGGAGAGCCACAAACGCGAGATGAAACTTGTGGTTACACCCCGGAAAGTTCATGACCTCTTGTTCAGCCCCAATCTCTTCCAAACAGATCGCACAATCCGCGTCGAGGACCAAATTCTTACCTGTGACTCTCAACATCTTCTCATTGAAACATTTAAGAACTTAATTTCACATTGAAACAATAAGCCAATGGTCAAACAAATAGGTCTACCACACATATCTGTTTTCATTTCAAAACTATTAAGCAAGCCCATGTTTTAGGAGAATGGTATATAATACTTGATCTGCAGATGACATGATTTCACCAAATCTGCTGAACAACAATTGAAGGACATAAGATAGTATAACAGTTAGCCCATGAAGTGATCTGCTAAACAACAATTGAAGGAACAAGATTTCACCAAAGCTAGAGTTAACAAGATTTTAGCTACCAATTTATTTACATAAACCACGCTGATTTTCATAGTAAAATGATTAAACAACTTCACAATACAAAGGTGTACAAATAGTTGTGTAAGGATTAGGTCTTAGAAATACTACTGTGAAAACAAATGTTTCACAAATGGTAAATTCACAACAAACTCACTCTTTCAAACACACATTAACTTGCATGCAAACTACTTTTGAAATTAGTATAAAATTAAATATTTACCAAAGGGTGAGGAGTGAGGACTTTATTACACATTTACATTTCATCTGAATTCCACGAGATGTGGGTATAATTTGGTTCAAATTATAAAAGAATGCACATAGACCAAGAACCGGGTCTGAAACTATCATCTCTACGAAGCCTACTTAAACAATACTTGAAACTATCAAGCACATCCAACTTGCAAAAATCGACAACAACTAAAAATGGGTATGAAACAGGTCTAGAACTATCAACCCTACAAAACTTTTCATGCCTTAAAAATCAAACTAGAATTTACTGATACAAATTAAATGACAAAAAACCAAAATTTGTCATACAATTAACATTTATTCAACCAAATATGGGGATATTGTGGTTCAAACTCATAAATAAAAAACATAGATCCAAAATTGGGGCTGGAACTATCATCTGTATACAAATTTTCATACTTTCAAAATCAGTTAACAAAGAAGAGTGGGTATGAACACTAACTAAACAATATCCGGTTCTATTAAACTTACTTATTTCAAATTGGAAAAAAATTGGCTAATTCCCAAAATTTTAAAAATCATGGCTTGCAATGAAATTATTGCATGTCTAAAATTCTTCCAATTAAGTCACATAGATAGAATTCTGAGCACACGGAGTTTGGGAAAAACTAGTTCGTCGCTGGGGATCTGTATCTTCGCCACCGGGGATCTGTTTTTGTTTGCAAGCTGAAGAAGCCGTATGTAAGCATATGAAAAATAAAAACGACATTGAAAAGAAAAACTAGACCAAAAACTCTCAAAACACCATATCTCTACAGTGAAAAATAAAATCGAGTAAACCCTAAATCCGAAAACGACGCCGAAATTCTCTTGCGCATCCCGTTACCTTTTTCGCCGGCAGATATCAGACAATCTAGACAGGCAGACAGCAGGATCTTCGTGCTCAAAATTCAGCTTTCCTTTCCACCGTGAGGATTGCGTTTCGAGCGTAGGGTATAGCAGAGGGTTTCTTCATCGTAATGGACGATTTTTATGGAATGAATGGCTTGTAATAGTGATGCTGTAGTTTGTTTAGATTTTCATAGAATGAAGGGTAGTTACGGAAGTGGTGACTCTTTTACAATTAGGCTAAAGATTAGTACTTAAATATAATAAAACACTAGATACTTACTCTTTTCGTGAAATCCCCTTTTTTTAATTGTCATTTGTTGTTCAGCCCAAACTATTATTAATTGTTTGGATGTCAGATATGTTAATAACAGATTTTGTTATGCAATTTTATTAGTTTGTTCATAAATTCTTGGTTGACCCTACACTTTTGTAATAAATTTTTTTTAAATTACAATGCGTTTTTTAATTAGGAGAAACGATAAATTTCAGGCAAATTTTATAATAGGAGTATTTCTCTTACTCGATAATCAAACTTGCGTTGACTAAATTTCACTCACATCACCGTATATTTTACAACTCCAAATTTAAACCTTAATACTATTTTTGTGCTTTTACTAAGGTTTACTTTTTAACATGGTTCTAAAAATCCACGCCTACCTCCGATTAATCCCCGCCTAGGCTCTAGGCTGTACTCGATCGCCTCGATTTTAGGCTTTAGGCCCCTAACCCGCCTAAGCGCCGCCTAAACCCG
The DNA here is from genome assembly GCA_954870475.1 of Euphrasia confusa. Lineage (NCBI taxonomy): Eukaryota > Viridiplantae > Streptophyta > Magnoliopsida > Lamiales > Orobanchaceae > Euphrasia > Euphrasia confusa. The sequence goes on from OX940949.1 coordinate 2,239,748, forward strand.
CCCAGACTCGCCTAAACCCGATTTGGACCGCCTAAGTTCAATTAATTTCGTCTTTACTTAGAAAGTTCTCGAGCAGATTTAACTGAACAATTAAATTAGATGCAAATCTTGATAAATCAAATAAAATAGATGATGTTATGATAAATTTTGAGATACGACATTAAAATTTGAAAAAAAATATTAAATATATAATGAAAATAATTTAAAATTTAAAATTTACAAACTATTTTGATTATTTTACTATATTAAACTTGTGATTGATACTATGTTTAGATTATTTATTGATTATTTTGTTCAAGATATTGATTTATTATGCATAAAAATATTTTAAAAATATTATATTAATTAATTAATTAAAAAAAGTAAAACGATTAATCCCCGCCTAGTCCCCGATTAATCTCTCTAGGCGCTAGGCCCCTAGTCACCGCCCGACTAGCGCCTAGCGTCTTTTAGAACCTTGCTTTTTAAACCTTACAATTATTTTACTTATAACTTTAACAGTTCATAGATTAAGTTATGTTAAGGAAGAGTACTTTTTTAGTTACTTTTTGTTTTTATTAAAACTCACTTTTATTCTTATAAAGTAAATTTTTTTATTTTTAAATTAATAAATAAATTTAAAATTAATTATATTAATTAATTAAATAAAACATGAGTAAAAGTATATTTTAAAATAAAAAAGTAAAGTAATTTTTAACTTTAGAAAATATAAAAAATAAAATAAAAAATAAACTGAAGTAACATGAAACGGGCACTCGATTTATGAAAGCGACGAATCCATTGGCGGGACGTGATCATCGTGACTTTGTTCACGAGGATCAAGCCCTCTTATGGTCTGATCAAGAGTATGGTAAGTTTGTTCATGATGATCAAACACACAAATGGTCAACGAGTGCTTATACAAAAATTTGTATAGTTACCAAACACAAACAAAATCCTAATTAATATCAACCAATTCCGTATATACTATATGAGAGTTCACATATCATGAAACAACTTATATGTCTTAATATCAAGTAGGATAAATCTGATGGCTCCCACACAACCCAACACAGCAACTACAGAAAACCATATAGCAATACCAGAGTTGAAGATGATCAACGCGAGGCGATGTTTCTTGTGCCTAGGCAGTTTCCCGGCTTTCATATAAGCTAAAACCGGAAACACGAAATCCAACGGAGTAAATCCAACAGCTCCGCATATAGAAACAAAATCTCCGAAGAAGGGCATTGCCGAGGCAACCAGTGTTACAAGACCAACGTACATTGCCGTGTAGAAGAGACGGTAGATAATAATAATAATATTGTTGTTCGACATCCTCGCTTCAAAATATGCATAAGTTGGTCGGCAGTAAATCTAGAGGATGAAAAAATAAAATTCATTTTTTTTTTTTTTTTTTTGATAAATGTCAATCACATAGAAAACAAAAAATACTAACGTAGTTACCTGAAAGCATCCACATATTTGAATTACTGCGAATAGATTAGCCATGACGATTGTCCACCTAGGCGTCGAAAGAGAGGCGACGATGTAAGGCTCGACTTCCGAACCAAACGCCCAATAACCCAAAAACGCCAATTGCCAGTAACTTAAAACTATGATAGAGTAAGCTGCTGATACACCTTTGTACATGTTCGTTTTAGCAGGCCTACTCAACATGCTCTAGAAAAGATAGAATTATAATCGCATCAGCTAAATGTATAAAGAATGAAGAAATACTTACGAAAACGAGAAGATGATTGTTTACTTGAATTTCAGGGAGCATAGCATCTCCAAACGAGAAAGCAATTGCACCTAAAGCATTGAATCCTCTAAATACTTTGGCCGACGAACTGCCTTTCAATTCGTAAGAAATTGATTCCCGATCCGCCCTCTTCCCTACAATCGGTTCTTATAACATCTTAACTAGTTTTCTCCTAAATGAAAATAGATCGAAAAAAATCTATACCGTGATATATGGTTACCCCGATGGTTGTACTGGTGAATCCAATCGTGCTTAGAGTGCATAAAGCATTTACCCATCTCAGTGAATGTATGTCCGGAAACTGAGATAGAAGAAGCTCAAACACCCCGAAAAATACGATGAAATGCTGCAGGGTCAAGCTAGTTTCAGGATGATAGTGTTTGTAAACCGACTGCGGGTTAAGAAAATAGAAAAAAAATCGAACTTGCTCTTCATTTCTCGTTGAAGTAAATATATAAGTAAATAAAAATGTAAGATCGATTGATTACTCGTCAACCTTAAGGCTACTTCCTGCAGCAATTTGGATTGCAATATTATTTCCTAAAGATGCCACCTGCTGAAAAAATGCAATAGACCAGTAACCCCATGATCCTTCATTATCAAAGCCCAACCAAAAACAAAAAAATATAAATCAAGTCCCTTTATTTTAGTTTATTGCATTTTATATCATGAACAAATTGAAAATAAAAACAAATACCATAAATACTCTTTGCGAGATGTCGATAAGTGGTGTGTGTTTTTCCATCCCATCTCCACAAAGAAGCTATCAACAGACTGGAATACCATGTTGCAAAAGTCCCTGCAATTAAGCTAGTCGCCCCTGTGTATCACAAAATAACTAATCGTTTATTTACCGAAAATACCCAATATTTTTGCTATATTTGAATTTTACTTTATTTGCAATCCGTATGAATCAAAATGTTGGGCCTAAATTTGCAATTTATTAAAATATTGTGTCTAAATATGCAAATACCAAAAAAAAAACTGAAAAACAAAATTTAATTTAAAATCTCATATTAAATTTGATTACCGAGTGTCCAACCGAGCGAGGCGACGGCGAAAGGGAGGGGAGCATAGGCGGCGGGGGTGGCGATGGTGGTGGCCACGTGGAAAGCGGCGTGTTTCCAAGTGCCTCTGCCTTCTTCTCCGTGCCCGGGATCGGTTGAAATTACTGCTTCCGTGGATTCTTCTGCCGGTCGATCGGCGGTCTCACTGTTGTTCCAGTTCTCCGACGGCGCCGCCATTGGAGACCGATTTGTGGTCTTTGAAAGTGGAGGGGTTGCTCGAGGAAGTAATTTAGCGGGCGTAATAAGTCAAATATTTTGATTACAGGGATGACACGTGGAGCAAGTAAGTCAAATATTTTGATTTATTAAAATTAATTTAGCGGAATACCCTAATTGCCCTCGCTATTTACTGTATAATTACAATTGTTAACACAGCATATCGACCTCCCCAACGACGCCGTATATCCCCCAAAACCTAGTCGACCCGATTCAGTCTCTTTCCCTACGCGCAGAGGAAATCGAATTTGGGATCATGGTCTACCTCGCCTCGTGGGATGATTTTCTGGAAAAATCCGTCCAACTATTTCGCGCCGATCCCGAAAAGGTATTGAATTTTAATTAATTCCTGTTTTTTTCCGTCCCTGATTTTCGTTTTGATGTTGCGATACTAATCGGCTATCGTTTTCGCAGACTCGCTACTCCATGAAATACAGGCATTGCGAGGGTAAATTGGTTCTGAAAGTCACCGACGATAAAGAGGTAAAAATTGGTTCCTCTGTTTTTGGAGATCTTTTACTGCGCAGTAAGATGCTAGTCTGATTATTTAACTGCCCTGTAAATTCGAAATGAAATGCACAGAAGTATATTAGATTGTCCTGCATTTTTGGGCGATTAGATTTATGTTCTTGCTTGCTAAGGTGAGGGATAATAAGCTTCTAGCAGTGCTATTGGGTTGTTCCTAATGTAGGTTGTCATGGTTTATAATATTTAGAAAGCTATCCCGAAGTCCTACTTACCCTTTGAACTGTGTACATTGGGAAGGCCGAATGCCGAATTTATCTCCACTTTTGCAGAACTTATATATACGTATGTAATGGAGTTTTTCAACATTAGCATAATAAGAGCTGCTTGCTATTTGTTTTTTCGTTTTTGTGGTTTAGTTATGTGAACCATTTACGTATGTAATGGAGTTTTTCAACATTAGCATAATAAGAGCTGCTTGCTATTTGTTTTTTCGTTTTTGTGGTTTAGTTATGTGAACCATTTACATATACATATGTTGCTGTTTGTATTGTGCACATCTTGTGTTTCATAGATTGTAGTTTATATTTTGTAATGTCTTGGGGTTGTGAACTGTCTTTCTTATCAGTGTATCAAATTTAAGACGGACCAAGCTCAGGATGCGAAGAAGATGGAGAAGCTCAATAATATTTTCTTTACTCTGATGGCTCGTGGGCCCGAAGGTATTGTTGATCATTTTTGGTTTTGGATATGAAATGTGGTAGGTGTTTGTTTTCTTCACCTTTTGTTATAGTCCACTGTCCTGTATACAAATAAATTGGGAATGTAAGCAATGAAATTCAAAGTTCACCATTATATTATTCTCGCAAAGTTCTTATTATTTAAGGAGAAGGGAACGACAAGATTGTGATTTTGCACTTTACCAAAACCAAACAGTTTGATGTCAGTAAGACATTAGTAATTTGATTACATGATAAATATCATGCTTAAGGAGAAGGGAACGACAAGATTGTGATTTTGCACCTTATCAAAATCAAACAGTTTGATGTCAGTAAGACATTAGTAATTTGATTACATGATAAATATCATGCTTATGCCTCCTGATCAGCTTTCACATCGTTAGTACTCTCTAATCCATGGCCCGGGTGCTTTTTCCAATCCCGAATGATAATTTGCCCTTCATTCAGAATGTGAAATGCATTGTTTTTCGTTCGCTTGTTTGACGAAGTTTCTACATCGATATAATAATATATACTGTAACTAATTAAAATGGACAATCCTAATCCAAGTTTTTTTATTCTTATTTGTGTGCATATTATACTAACGAGGAAATTGTATCGATTTTTCTGCAGCGGATATATCTGAAGTTGGTGGGAAGGAAGAAGCACAGCCAGCCAAGAAAGGTAGGGGAAGGAAGCAATAGTGTGTTCATTTCTTCATCAATCATTCGGATAGTTTTCGAGCAAACATAAGAAATAGTAGTTGTGAGAACAGTTTAATGGAAAACTGTTTTGTTTTAATCAGTTGATTTTTGGTTACAACAGAATTTTGATTGGCTCTGTTTTTGTAGTGAATGACTATGCAAAAATTTCTTAATGCTGAACTCTTCTGCTGGTATTTCAATGGCCAAAAAAACTTATACCGTCACTGTTATTTTATTTTTAGTAATCAATTGTTTAGGTCAATTGGTTCAGTTGATAAATGTTTTTTTTATATTGTTAGTAATAATTTTAATTAATACTGGAGTATTTGGTAAATTGCTAAAAGTTCTGGTGTTGATAATTCATATCAAACAAATTAATGTAACTAATCTTAAACTTTAATGTATACAAAATTTACACTTTAAATTTATTTTAATTTTCTTCTGACAAGTCATGTTGAACAAACAAAATAGGAGTATAAAGTTACTAATAGGAATAAATTTCCAGTTATAAATGGAACAAACAACTCATACGTTTTTCAAGTTCGGTCTTAATGATTTATATTTCTATATAAAAATAAATAATTAATATATTATAAAAAAATATTTATTAATAATATTTTTATTTATCAAAATCAATAACATATTTAAATAACTCAAAATTTATACACATGGAGTAAATGATCTAAGTTTACACTTTTTAAATTCATAATTATTTTATTCAATTTATATGTTATGCACAATTTTTTTACACGTATACGATAAAATATGACAAAGTTTCTTAATCAAAACTATTAACTTAGTTACATGAAGTTAAAGATATACAATATACAATATATATGATATTTTTATATTTGTATTTTTTTATACGAAAAATTATTTTTATTTTATAAAACTCTACAAAAGAATAACTTAATATTTTCTACTCCTATATACTAATATTTTTTCCTTATACCAACAATATGATACAATACTTATATTATACACCCGGGAGCACAATATAAATAGTGCTCCCACCATTTAAAATATAAAAATTATCATTTAATAATTAAGAAATCTTCATTTCAAAAAACAATTATTATAAACATTAATTAGCATAGCAATGAATATTTTAGCAAACCTAATGAATATTTATCACAAAATACGTGAAGATATAACATGAGTGCACAATTAAAATCATACTCCTAGGAACACGGTATAAATTGTCCAATATGATGTATGAGTTTTTACCGTAGTAGTAGTATTCTACTAGTATTATTAAATAAATACTTCGAGTGTTTTTTATTATTTAGGATACTTAATAACGTCTCTAAATTAATAAAATTTCATAGTCTAATTTATAGAAATTTTACATATTAAAGTAACATTTGAAAATTCAAATATCTTATTTATCCTTTATTTACCTCATATAAAAGGTAAGTGTGTCATTGACCTTCTAATTATACCTCCTATATAAGGTAAGTGTGTCATTTACCTCCTAATTTATAATTAGGAAAAATTATGTCATTTAATTATAAACAGATACTAATTATTTTTTCCTAATCCAAATTGACCCTTTAAAAATTAAAATAAACCTAAATTATGAATATATACCAATTAATTATACTATTGACAAAATAGACGAACAAATAAATTAGTAATTTGTGTTTTAATAACTAGAACTGTAAATTTTCAATCTATGATATCATTAACTACACAATATGATCATTATCTCACTAACCAGAAAAAAAAATATAATTAACAACTTTATTTTTCACTAATTAAAAAAATTATCATTTGTCCAAATAAAATACTCCTATTACTCCATTGATTTGTTTTATATTAGTAATACACTGGTAGAAAAAAAAAAGTACAAGTAATTAAATATAAGTGATATCCTACTAAGTGAATTGTAAGGAGAAAATGTGATTATGTGAGTAACGTTTTGTTTCTACTGGTATATTTATCTAATACAGTAATAATTATAAATAGGACAAGCAACCTTGAATCTTGTTATGTCAATCATTTCGAAAATACAATAATAAACTAAATCGGTAATGTATGATCTCGACATTCATATTCACATCGAACGACTTTGCAATTGGTTTCACCAAGTCTACAATGGCACCTTTAGTGAAATTAATCGATTTTTGCAAGTTATTCAAGAATCAATCCCCTCATTCGAAGTCATTCCTTACAATCTAGTGTGCTTAGTGACGGATTAATACAAATGGAGGAGAAAGAAAGAATATGTTTTGGAATTGAAAGTGTCTAGAAAGTACAAGAGGAAATTAAAATTATATCTTCACACAGTTTTATTTTATTGTAAGATTAAAAAAAATATGATGCTTGCAATTTTCACCCAAGTATTAAGCAAACGATATCGCAACATATAGTTAAATTTAAGGCGAAGATGTGGCCCGATCAAATTAGATGCATTCTGTTTTGGATGAATAACAACACAGGTATGTAAATTGAGTCGACTAGAGAACATTTTATGAAAGTATTGAAGTGAAATAAGCATATACCGGATATTTTACTTTTTACTGCACGCGTAAACTATATGTCATAAACATACTGATGCAATTCTCTTAGATTATTAGGACGTAAACAACTCTACACCAGTTTCAACAAGTTGTATAAGTGTGGTGTTGATTGGAGTATGTTTCAATCGATTAAAAGTGTACACATTATGTTTGATTTGACTATATATTAGCAACTTAATGAGAGTTGACTAATGAAAATTCAGAGTACTTATGTTAACCATTGTTTGTTTTTAAATAATTAAGGAGTACAATATTTTAAAGATAATGACTACTTCAAATTAATATGCTGTCTTAGTGAAAAATTAGAACGTACTGTAGTTGTTTGTGTTAAGTGTTAATCAAGTTTGTTTTATGTTAGGACGTATTTGTAAGTTGAATATGATTTGCAAATTATATTACCATACGTACGTAATTGAATTCGTCGAAAGATATGTAGGCTGTAATTTTAAAAAAATAAAACTATAATTGTATTTTAGCACATGTATTCAAATTTTGATTTAAGAAGTAATGTTCGTTTGGTTCAAAGTTATTCATTCACCACTTATTTGTATATGTACAATTTATTATAAATGTTTACGACGAGAGCAAGATTATCTATTTTGAGTTACTTAAATATCGTCGAGAGAAGATAACACGTGTAAAAAAACGATCACGTAACGTAAGATTCCGTTTAATCAATGCGGGAAAACACGTACCGATGCTCGCCAGTAAAGTAAATTAAATGTATTTTGTCGTTTCTTTCATTGAACATACAATGCACGAACTTCATTGATTGCCGTACTAATCGACAAAGAGCTATGTATATCAACGATAAAAACACGTACGCGACATTCATTTTTTCCCAAAAACTTGAATTACAATGCTATATTATTGTAGTCAAAGTAAATTATGAACGTGTGCATCTTCAGCGTACTTCGAACACGCATTTACCCAACCAAATTTAATCGGATCTTGCCGATTCTTGATTCTATGGACTCACACATTCCCCTAGTTTAATTTCAAGCCTCTAAATTGCAATGTAGTCCCGACCATTTCCACTCAACGAGCCAAAATAGCAACACACTACCCAAAAGCCTTTGTATTGACCACTTCATATTCCGGCGGCATTATCTCACAAACCGTAAAATTTCACGACACAAACAAATAACCTTCCGAAAGCTTACAAAATTTCCTACGCAATGACGAAAGAATCACCTCAATCTAAAAACCCTAGCTCAAGTTATTCCCAAATCAGTCAACCATGAAAACACACCCTTAGGTTAAAACCACCCAACTTTTGCCATCTAAATGCCAAATTCATCCTACTCACCAAAACAGCTAGCCGTAGATTAAACCTAATCGCACGGCCCATATTCAAAATTTCACCAAAGGCTCGATCCTCGTCAATCAACTCTCCACCAATCAGATTTCGTCTTCTGGGATATGAGCCCTGAGCACTCCCATATTTAAATCCGCCCATTCCTCACTTCTGATTCTCACACCATCAACTTACAATTTCCCTAGAATTCCCAATTCCAAACCCTAATACACCATGGCCACCATCGCCGAAGAGCCGATTATCGCCGTCGTGACCGAGGCCGATCCGCCGTGCTCCGAGGAGCCTGCCAAGGAAGAAAACCCTACCCCGAAACCCGCCGCCAAAGCCGCCAAGGAGAAGAAAGTCCCCGCCCCGAGGAAGCGCAGCACCTCGACTCACCCACCGTACTTCGAGGTATAAATCGTTCTCATTTCTGTTCCGTTTAATTGAAAATGGCGATTGGTATTTATTTGTTCTCTCTCTCTCTCGTTGATGCAGATGATCCAGGACGCGATCGTGACTTTGAAGGAGAGGACCGGATCGAGCCAGTACGCGATCACGAAATTCATCGAGGAGAAACAGAAGCACCTGCCGCCGAATTTTAAGAAGCTTTTGCTCGTCCAGTTGAGGAAGCTGGTGGCCAATGACAAGCTAACCAAGGTGAAGAACTCCTACAAGCTGCCGTCAACTCGTCCTTCCAGATCTGCTCCATCTTCTCCGGCGAAGAAGAAGGCTGCTCCTGCCGCCAAGCCGAAGCCGAAGCCGAAGGCCGTTGCTGCCAAGGCAAAGAAGGTGGTCGTCGCGAAAGCCAAGCCGAAAGCTAAAGCCGTGGCTGCCAAACCTAAGGCCGCCGTCGCGAAACCTAAACCAGCTGCGAAGGCGAAGCCAGCTGCCAAAGCTAAGCCGGTCGCAAAGGCAAAGGCCGCGACTCCTGTCAAGGCGAAGGCCGCTGTGAAGAGGAAGGCTCCGGAGAAGTCAAAGGTTGAGAAGAAGCAGCCTGCTAAGGCCTCGAGGACATCGACGAGGTCAACTCCTGGGAGAAAGGTGGCTGCTCCGGCGCCTGTGAAGAAATCTCCGCCTCCGAAGAAGGCTGTGGCTACAAAGAAAGCTCCGGCCAAGGCTAAAACGGTGAAGAAGTCTCCGGGGAAGAAGGCTGCTGCGAAGAAGGGGAGAAAGTAGGGATCAGAGGGTAGTTTGGACTTTGATTTTTGTTTGTAGGGATATTGTTGTAAATGAATCAAAGGTCCTTGGACGGGTGATTTTGCTGTAGTTCCTATATTTTTCTTTTATGCCTTGAGTATAATATAATGGGATAATTTGTCCTTTTTATCTTCTTCTTCCACCTCCTTTCATTTTCTTTCCTTCAAAATTTCCCCAATGTTCAATTCTAGGGATTTGAAACAGTACCTGTTTTTGTATGTGTTCAAAACTATTCTGAAAGATATGATTTTTTTATTTATTTAAATTAAGATAAGTAGTTTCTTAGCTTTATCGAATTCGACATTTTTGTTCAAGTGAACTGATGAATTGTTTGTGGTTTTGTTCCTCGAGTATGATTGCAGGAGGCATCATCTTCAAGCCAATAGCACGAGGTGGTTGCGTGAATGGTCAAAGATTGGTATGGATTGATAACAAGAAAGTTTGGTACAAAAAACAGAGGCTTATATTGTGTAAACTCTAAACATCTTCAGTTGAACTATAGCACTGCATAGCTTCTTTTGAATGTGTATTGATTTTATTTGTCCATGGTAGTAGATAGTAAAAAAAATACTTGAAATGCTTGCATAAATAAACAATGATGGGTGCTATCAAGTGTTGCACGCCCTTAAGAGCTGAATAATCTATCATGAGTATATATAGTTAATGTGGTTAGTAAGACGAGTTAAAGGAAGTAAGGTAAACATGCACATTTATGTTGGAGACACGAGAGAAACGTGTCCATACAATAAATTGGAGTAGAAAATGGGCGTATTATTTTTTTTCTGCATATGGGTAACTTTAAATCTTTAATGGATATCAGGAGTTGCTTCTTTAGTTATATCGGTTTTATCGTACTAATACTGCCACTTTTTAATGAAGAACCATGTAACTTGTACCTCCTTTTCTTGTTTCTTATTCACTAGTGTCATGCTTTGGTGTTATATGTTACAATTGTAATCTACTTGATGTGGGGGCACACATAATCAAATGCTATTTAAACCGATATGTTGAATTCTATGATATGCTCTAAAAGGAATCCGATATTGTGAGCCTCCCATCTATGAAATCAAATTTGGAATCTACTTAGATGTGAAAAAGTTAAAGCTCTTGTAAAGACACGTGAGAATTGAGGAATTAGGAGACTGCGGGAAGAAATATTATTATGTCATTACCTAGCGAGTACTATACGTGACTTGCAACAAATGAAAAACATTTATTATTTTAAATTTTAATCCTTAACTAATTTTCACTGGCACGCATATTGTCTGATTTGGAAAACATGAGATGCTACATACTAGTATATATTTTACCCGAGCATAGCCTTGAGTTATTGCTTTAATTGTTTTGTTTGAATGATCTTGATCAACTGGAAGATTCTGTAAAAGGAACTTGCGTACAAAACTGAAGGAAGAAGCTTGTAGCAGAGGTAAGGCCACTTCCTAACTATATAAGTAGAAATAGGATTGCATTTACGTAACGGTCTGAAGATATGATGCTTGGGTTGTAAATGTAAGATAACACAAGCAATCTCGAGGAATTTTTATTTCTTATTGCTCATTTGGGAATTGTGTGTTACATGTCTTTCCTCCTTGTGTCTGCACTTAGGTAGTGCTTGTTGATTTAATTTTACATGACCTCATATTTGTCAATCATATTTGTTAGATTCTAGATAGCAACAAATTGTATTGGACTTAAAGAATGTCATCCTTAGTCCGCAGAATATTGACATCAATTCCACCAAATGATGACTCGGATAAATACAAATTCATTCTGGCATTAAATGAGAAGTCCGCCAATATCTTTTTCACCTCCTGTAGGATAGATGCTTGCATGAAATGACACGTTTCTATTATACGTGGATCAACTGAATTTATATCTTAGTGAAAGTTCAGTTGACGAAAAGATGCTCAGTTGGTTGGTTAGCATTGCCAAGTCAACCCCTAAATCTCTCAACTCTCTGAATGGAAAACTTGAGCTCTTTCTGGATATCCACCCTCGAAGGCGACATAACTATGTCATTCCAAACAGACCCCAACTGAAAAGCTGGATTTGGTCTCTTGTAAAGCTCCAAAATTGAACCCGCCTCTTCATTCAACCTGCATACCATGTCCAGGCACTTAATCTCGTCCGGGTCAACCAACAGGTTCTTCTCTTTGTCTTTCCATCCTATCAACTTCACAACCACACCATATTAGTTAGTCTCACTATGTATAAAGTGTTTCATGGTGCTTAGGAAGGTTGGCTTTACCTTAGGGGCACCTTCCAGTGCATTGGTGCTGTAGAGTCGAGCATTGTCTACTAAACTGCAGTACTTTTTAAATGCATCAGCAAATCTCTTGTGTGATTTTAGCTGCGAGTGCACCCTAACTGCTCTTCTACATATTATAGCTCTCCTGTTAGCAGAACAAATAAAAAAATGTCAGCTTCTTATCACAGAGATCTTGAAGTATGTACTTGCTTCTTTGCACATGTGAAAAGAAAAAAGAGAAATACCATCATTAATTTCATATTTCTAATTTTCCATTTGGATAATCTCATGAAATTTTAAGCTTTAAACTAAATACACGGCCGTGGTCGCAGAATATGTGTTTTTATCAAAAAAAAAAAAATCTAAATTAAACGTCCTCTTGAAAACTCGAGACATAATTTATAACACGAGCATATTGGTCATTTGTAAGGTTTGTTAGCTTGTGTGACATGTACCTTATTCCTCTGATAACTGCTAGATAGGCATCACAAACTACACCGACCAACTCTATCCTGTACGGTCTCCTCTTTTTATTCCCATCAATTTGTTCTTGGTCCTCATCAATCTGTTCCCAGTAGTTTTCAGTCACGACTCCATCATCGTCCACTTTGTAACCAGTCCCCATGCGGTATCTGCGCCGGTGAACATTCCTTGCCATGGTTATAGTCTGTACGACAAATGGGATCCAAGAAAGGGTTCCATCCATGATTACATCTCGTCCTTCGTTGAGTGCTGTTACTAGGAGGGATGACGCCGCATCTGTAGATGATTGGTGCACCTAGATTTGTTTTGCAAGTAGCCTGGTTTTTGTTTCTTTCAAGTATACAGTTGCAGTGGAATATATGTGTGTGTGTGTGTGTGTGTATATATATATATATATATATTCAAAAATGAATAGAAAGGAATAAGCAGAAATTGTAGAAAATATATACTACATGTCTGTCTGGAGCTGTGAAAATTGATTGTATATGCATTTTCTTTTTCAAAGCAATCCTGTGAGATTCATTTTCATTATCGTTGCAGGAATTTTATGTGCATCAGTTGTATGCCAAAATGCATATTTGAATGCAATCAAATTGGTTTATGCATATTCTTAGTTGAATGCAATGGGATTGGTTGGCTTATGCATGTTTAGTACTCTTTTGTAATGTTTTTTCAACGATCTTAAATCAAGTAAACTGATTTGGCGTGTTTTGCAGAAATCAAATATATACCAGCTCAGCAGTTTGAAGCATGTCATGGTGTCCCCTGGAGCTAAGTGCTCTATAAATGACATCCGACTCCTTAAATGCATCAGCCTCTATCACGACAGCATTCGCACAGGCTCCAGCCCAGAATGGCCTGTGTTCCGAGCATAGTTACAAAAAAAATACATTAGCTTTCAAACACTAGCAGAAATAAAATGATCAGGTTCCTTTGTGTTCATACTATATTTTTTGTCTTACTCTTTGAGGATGTCCTTGAGGACTGTACTCTTGCCAGCTCCCATACCACCGCCCATGAAGAGGAGCACGGGGCTCCTGTCTTTATGAGCCATCGGGACCATCACATTTGTGCACTGTGAATCGTCCAAGCTTACGAGTCCAATCGCTTTCATCTCCTCCACTAATGTGGTAAAAACTCTAGCAACCTTCAGATTCTTTGTCACCCTTTCGAATCTCTGCTCTCTGTAATCAGACAAAAGCAGGATAATGCTCTTTGTAATCAAGGATTCAAATACAAAAACTATCTGATGTTTCATTTCACTTTTGGACTTGATGAGAAGAAAATATAGTACCTAGTAGCTGCCATGACAATGTGTTTAAGCTTCTTCTTTGGCTCGATTTCAGCGCCCAACACCTGAAATCAACAATCTCACGGATGAAGCATGGTAAGAGAAATCAAGTAAAGAGAGCATTTTATACTCGTGTAGAAAAGGGATTAAAATTGTTGCCTGACTGAGCATGTATGAAGCATGTCTCCAATGGAATGCAAAGTAGCTCAGAATACATCTCTCAAACTCCTCCACCAGTTTGATGAACTGGGAGTCGGCATCTGGTTCGCTCGCGAAAAATGCGTACATTTCTTCTTCACAGCCCTCTACTTTTCTGATGTAATCGGAAGCCAACTTGCACAGGTTTGGGCATTCTCTTACATTTCTAAACCCAATCTGTCTAGCTGCTCAACACACATAAAGAAAAAACAGCCATTTTCCAGTTTTTTTTTTTTTTTACTAGTATATAACATTTTTTCAGCCCGAGTATGAAGGATCTGAGGCAGATGATTTTTACCTACCTACATAGTGAGAGAATCTCTCGATGTCCAGCACCTGCCCGGCATCAGAAACCTTGATCCGAGGCACAATCCTCCGATCTCGTGTTTTTTTGATACAGTAATGCACCCCAGCTACTACGATCAGCCCGATGGATGAGGCCACAAGGATATCTGTTTTCGTACTGAGATTCCCATATTCTGTTTTTCAAGAAAAGAGAGAATAAAAATTACTTGGTTATTCGTTACAATCTGACTATCATGATCAAACAATAATAATAAATAAAAAAAAAAAAAAACCTTTGGGCATGCGTAAGAAACAGAAATAGGATTTTGTTGTTATTTCCGACATTTGGTCGTGTATGCTTTGCTGGGAATTTGGAGATTTGCATGCATGTATCAAATCTTGCTAGTCATTCCATGCGTTCATAAATATGATTTTCGGGCACAGAAGAAAATAGTAATTATCTCATTATCTGAATCAAAATTGAATTAATCTTAACAAATACGAGCGGATCGAGCTCTGGAGTTTACTTTGGAAAAGCTCGAGTTTGAGTCGAGTTGCTCACGAGCTACCCGGTTCGTTGTGATCCTACCTCAAATATAGAACTCCATTTACGTTTTGTTCCTAAAATAAAGTAAATTTTCTATTTTTTTTTCCTGGCAAAAAATGAAAATAAGAAACATCATGACAGCCCAGCCCATTCCCAACAGGCCCAGCCCAACGAAGAAAAGCCTATTATAAAGTGAAAGCCCATACAATACATTGCCCACAGTGCTTCTCTCGCAGTCGCTCTTCTCTTCAAACGATCTCTGTTCGTGCCTTGTTCTCTCTCACACGCTCACACTAAAACGTTAAACGCGCGCGTGCTGTATTCGTATTTCATTTTTGAAACTTGATCAGTACACAAGCCATGGTTTCTGGAACAATTGCTCTCGAAGCAGTTTCTGCTGCGAAAAGTCGCGTTGTCAGACCTTCGAACAGAGGCGAACTTTCAGCGATAATGGTGTACCCACGCAACTCCACCGCCCCTCCAGGCTCTGATACCCGACCACCAATTCCGCTTGGGAAATCTCCGAAAGCGGGCCCGCAGATCAACGCAAGTCATGCCCTGAAGATGTTCGACGAAATGCTCATGTCGCAAACCCAACTACGAGTATCATCATTCAATCCGCTACTAGGGGCCGTCGCCAAGTCCAAGAAGTATCACGATTTGATTTCGATGTTCGATCGAATGGCGGAAGTCGATTTGTTGCCTGATTACATCGGTATGAATATTCTGCTCAACTGTTACTGTGACTTGAAAAGGGTCGGCCTTGGTTTCGCTGTTATGGGAGGGCTTTTGAAGAGGGGTTTCAACCCGAACCTTATTACGTACACCGCACTGATAAAAGGGTTGTGCTTGGATGACAAAATAGGCGATGCGGTTGGGTTGTTGAAGAAAATAATTGCCATGGGTTTACATCCTAATGTGAAAACATGGGGGACTTTGGTCAATGGCTTATGTAGGACTGGAAATGCAGAGATGGCTTTAAGGTTGCACGAGGAAATGAGGAATGGGAACATGGGATCTGATCTTAGGTTCCACCCTAATTTGATTTATTACAGTTGTCTTATCGATGGTCTTTGTAAAGAGGGATTTGTTGAGAAGGGTAAAGAAATATTCTCGGAAATGGAAGGGAGAGGCATTTTGCCGGATGTGGTTGCATATGGCACATTAATTCATGGCTTATGCAATAACGGTGATTGTCAGATGGGAAAGGAGTTTTTTATAAAAATGATTGACCGAGGCATCCGCCCCAATGTTGTGACGTTTACTATATTGATGGGTGCACTTTGCAAGGAGGGTAAAACCGATGAAGCAAGTGGGATGTTGGAGTTGATGATCAGAAGGGGTGAAAGTCCCGACTCTATTACCTTCAACACTTTGATGGACGGGTACTGTCTAGAGGGTAGAGTTGACGATGCAAGAGAGTTATTTGTCTCGATGGCTGCTAAGGGCCACGAAAGAGACGTTGAGAGCTACAACATATTGATTAATGGGTATTGCATGTGCCGCAAGTTGAAAGAGGCTTTGGGCCTCTTCAGAGAAATGATTTCCAAGGAATACTATCCGACGGTAATTACTTTCAACATCTTATTGAAGGCTCTATTTCTAGGAGGTAAAATCGAGGATGCACGAGAACTTTATTCAACGATGAAGAAAGGTCATGGGTTGAAACCTGAACCCTCTACCTACACTATATTGCTGGATGGTTTTTGCAAAAATGATTGCCTTGCAGAGGCAATCGAGTTGTTCCAAACCCTCGAGAAGTCTGGGTATAAGCCTAGCATTGTAAATTGTAACTGCCTACTAGATGGGTTGTGCAAGGGAGGGAAGCTTGATCTTGCTAGTGAGCTGCTTGGGAGGTTTCCGGAGTTGGGCTTGGACCCAACGCATTTTACTTACTCGATCATGATCAATGGGTTCTGCAAGAACGGAAAGTTAGAGAAGGCGACTGATCTGTTTCTAGAGATGGAGAAGAGAGGCTGCTCTCCTGACGTGTCTGCTTTCAATACACTAATGCGAGGGTTTTGCGATAATAATGATGCGCCAAAAGTGATTGAGCTTTTACAGAAAATGGTGGGCAGCAATTTTTTACCAGATTCGTATACAGCTGCTATAGTTGTTGACTTGCTGTCAAAAGATGAAAGTTACTCAAAATATCTTAATTTGATCCCGAGCTTTTCTGACAAGGCCTAAGGAGTAGGTGATACGATGAATATGGAGCATTGACTTGAGGTTCTCACTGATTTACTTTTCTTTAATATGCTAAATCGAAAACGAGTACATGTATTGCACTCAGGGGACAGGTTGAATGGTTTGTAAGATAAGATAACAGAGTTTGTTGCCTTCCAAATGTTAGTTTCGTTTCTCTGGAGGCACGATTGGTTAGGACTCTCACGTAGAGGTTCCTATGTACAGGTATTTACTCCTGAATTTTATAACTAATTATCATTAATCTAATTTGGAATTCATTTTTTTTTTTACTACAAATTTAGATTTTTTTAACCTTATTTTTACAATACAAGTTTGAACGTCTTTTGGTTTTGACTACAGATAACTAGTTAAAAATAGGAAATGCGAAGGTTCTTCCTTTGTAGATTTTGATATTCACCAAGACTTGCCTTTACTTGACATAATTACAGCTAAGAATTCTATGTATGTGTGCAGTGTGCACTTCAATGCTCAGCCTTTCATTTTTCGTCACTTCACTGGAGTATTGCATCATAATTTAATTTTCCATTATACACACATAACACATAAATTTCCTGATCTCTTAACTTATTGACGCTGATTGACAAATATGATCTACTGTTGTGAGTTGTGACTTCTCTTGTGACTTTGCAGATCTATAAGAGTTGATTTGTCGGAAACCAATTGTTTGGTGTTACAATCTGTTCCATTTTCTTCTCACTTCCCTTTTGCTTAAAGATCACCTGAGAATCTTGTACTGGAATATATACGACCAACAAGGTTAGTATTATTGACTTAGGCTTGTGACTTATTACAATATTACCTACACCCTAATGCACTGTTTTTTGGCTATAAGTTTTTAGGCTACCCAACTGGGTTGACGCCTTACTCCCTCCATATGTTGACATTTGTCCTTTTTTAGATAAGCAAGTTTGTACCAGTAACATGTCTATTGGTGGGTGTTTGGTCAATTTCAAATTATCAAAGAAATCTTTGAAGGAATAAAAATTTATGTATAAATAATAATAATAAAAAAAATGTCTTCCTAGTTCCTACCCCATGATTAATGCTGAGAATATATCGTCTTTTGAACAAATCTTTGCACAGACAACACGTTTATAAATATAGCACTGTACCAAAGTGAAGAATTTATATTCATTTTTCACCTTGTGCATCTGTTGTAGTAGTATATGTTTTCCATAACAGTATAAAGCATCTGCGACTTCCTCCCACACGACAAGTTACTGACATGTGGTAAGCGATCCAGATTTGGAATGACTGATTATTTCGAGGTTGAGGGGGATGAAGCCTGGTCCGAAATCGTCCATCTGCCTTCGGTAAGAACTTAAAGATACAAATGATTTCGCGCCAGACGACATTCCCCTCAACACCTTCACATATGCATGAATGGGAAAATATTGAAACTAAAACAAAAATATGGTGGTTTGGATTTTGGAGGAAGGAAGAAGATGATGGGCCCTTTTATACATGCATAGATTCTCCTCTGGCTCACATGACAAAGAATCCACTTTTTTTGAATTCAATCTTTCAAACACTAAAAAAAAGTGATTATCAACTTTTATCTGTATGGGTGACATTTGAAGAACCATGCTTTTATGCAAAGCTTAAATGAGAAGCTCTCTCATAATACTAATTATAAAAATGATATATGTATATAATATTTAAAAAAAAACACCAAAAAATATTATTTCTGAAAAATTGTGATGGGCAACTGCATGCATCTATTTAGCTAATAAGATCAAAAGAAATTTGAACTTTTAACCGTTTATTTGCAGATGTCACTTGGGTCAGGCCCACCAGAAGCTTTATAGCCTGGGCCGAATGGTTACCTTCAATTTATGCTCAAAAGCCCAATAAGTGTAAGAGTATTGTTTCCGTGAATTAAAAGTCGAAGAAGCCCAATCAGGTATAGAGTCGAATATTTATTTATTTCTTGAATATATATAAAATAAAGTTAATAGTGATAAAATAATAACCGTCGTATGTATTGAAATACATGGTCAAATAATCAATAGTGAGCATCAACTAATTCAATTCATCGTGTGTTTTTCCTAAACGATTTTCAAAGTTAGTTGTATTTTTTACCAAAAAAATAAAATACTAAAAAAGTAGTAGCGTGTAATGAACCTAATCTTTGGGAAGCATATATTAGATTTTTGCTTAGACGCGAAACACAATTATTTAATTAGTTAATTAAGATAGTTAGAAGTTTAAACTCCCGTCTATATTCATGAACAAAAATAAAATAATTTAAACGTCCCTATCAAAACGATTAATTATGTGTAATTGTTTACGTAATCAATCCCTATTATATGGTTTGGACTTTGAAGTTTTGCCTCCTCTTCAAACTACATCTTATTTTAAATAAATCATTATATGCCGAAATGAGAAAATTTTAGTTTTTAACAACTCTCAAAAAATGAAGCTCCCTAATCATGTCTCTTAATAAATTACAAAAAAATAAATAATACTACTATATTTATAATTACATCTTTTATATCTATCTTACTTTTCGTCTAAACTTTTTAAATTGCGACATTTTTCACACAAATGTTCATAAAATATGGCATGTAAAACGAGCTTGTCGAAGTTGGAGTTGTTCATATACTAGCATTCAAAGAATGCTATAAACGAGCACTGCACAAATCAAAATAGAAAACAATTAGATTGCGTTTGGGAACCAACAATTCATTTCAAATACTTGATTTAGAATTAAGATTTTGAAATTAAAATGAAGAAAACTCAAATCCGTATTACAAATCCAAAATTAATGTTTGGAAATAATTATGAATTGGTGAGTTGGGTAAGTGGGTGTGGGTGGGCTGTGGATTTACAAATGAGGGTGTAAATGGTGGGATTCTAAATGGGCTCTTTTTAGTAAGGTGGGAATTTCCTGGGATTTGGGCCAAATACCAAATCCAAATCCGTGTATTTGCCAAACAACTAATTTAACTCTAATCCGAATTGTCAAATGAAATTGCGCCATCCAAACAGACCATTATATTCTTTCCGTTTCAAGTTAATTTACTCTCATTTTCTTTGATATTTACTTCGTAATAAAATGTGTATAATTAAATGGGACATATGCAACGTTATTTTTCTTGTTAAGTTGAAAATACACAGACCTAATACTAATATACTCTGTATTTAGTAAACAAAATTTCCAAGAAAAACCAAATGTATCTGTAGATACATTTGCAAAATCACACACACGTGCGCCGGCCCCACGTGCAAAGCCTGTCTCCTTGACCGGTCTCAGATGACCGTATATGTACGCAATACTTTCCAACATTCTTATTCAACCAAACATGACCTTCTCCAATAAAACTATTCCCATTATTATTATTGTTATTATTATTATTATTATTATATATCAAAAAAAAAAAAAAAAATTCTATATTCCCATTATTCTTAGTATTATTATGGTTGTTATTATTATTATTATATATTCAAAAAAATAAAAAATTCTTTGTAGACCAATGTCACGGTCCAGATTCTGTATATTTTTCTTATGTATGTACAAACAATATTTGGCGTGCCCAAAAAACTATTGACTAGCTTTGATTGTCCAATGGAATATTATATTGGCACAACTAATACTTTAAACTAATCCAATTTGAAAGAATATCCTTCTCTTGTATTGAAAATTATGGCTATATGCTAAAAAAATCTATTATTCACTCCTTTTATCGATAGGTTTGATATACAATACGTACAATTGACTGACCGCTAAAACGTAAAATAACACTGACGTTTGTACAAATTCGAATTCCACGATGTGTAAAATAAAATTTATTAGTGCAAAACCCATCAATTACTTAATAATCGTAAAGAAGTTCATCATGATTAACTCGGATTCCTTGCTGGAATATGTTTTGTAAAAGTGTGATAATTAGTTTAAATGTATTTTATAATTAATTTGCATAATTCAAATTATATACTATTATCATCACTGTACGGGGCAAGAACATGGCAGCACTAATTAACCCTAAAAGCTATTTGCCTCAGGTGGTTTCAGTGGGGTTGGTTGATATAGATTAATAGTTTTTAATGTATCAACTTTATAATTATAATTAATTAATTATATATCTCATTATTACTATATAATGTATATTAATGTTGATGATACAAAGTTTATTTCATTTTAGCAACTTTTATTCATTTAATAATTATGGAGACGAGTTAATTTGAGTTATTTGAACTTTATGTTTGGAAAAAATTGATCAATTGTTACGCTAGCGAATCGAGTTCAGATAAATTTTACTGACTTCCAAAGAATTCGCTTCTCGATCGAATTATATCATTTTATTTGAAGTGTATTGGCCAGCTATAAATATTGTTCCTTGTGAATTGTGATGGACAATGTTCATAAAATACAAATTAAGTTGATCAGAAGTCAATATTTAATTAGAAATTCAAAGACAAAATGTGGTGTTTAATAGCTAGATAAGTGCAATTAACTTTTGAAAGAAGATAATTAAGTTTGTATAATTGTTTGTTTGAAGTGGCCAACAAGTACACATGACTCAAAAGTCATTCCTTAAAAATATTGCTCTCTTGCACCTATATAGAGATTAAAATTTGTCTAATAAGAATAATACTATATAACAACTTAATTATAAAATAAAAATGTCAAAAGTCTTTTTAAATGAAGCACAAAAAATAATGAGGCGATCGCCTCATACGAGTCGGATTGCCCCCTCCTCGACTCGTTCGTCACACATTCAAAGCTCGAATTGCCCCCTCCTCGACTCGTTCGTCACACATTCAAAGCGTATAAAAATTGAAATGATCATATACGTACGTTTCGGTCGTTTTTTAAAATTTAACATTGGTGGGAGTTGTATAGTATGAGTTTGGGTCCTACATGTAATGCACGTATTTGGGCTGGGCAATTAAGGTCTACATGGATTGAAAGTATTAATGATAGTAATCATAATATATTAACATCAAATTATGTTTAATATTTAGTGCAATTGCTCGACAAGCTGTGACCTTTATGATTAATTAAATAAAATAAATTAAACAATACAATTCATTGCTTTACTTTTCAATCTCCATGTTATGTGTCACTCTCTCTCTTTTGTTTTCATTCTAATTTGGAATATATGCTATGTTTATTTAATTAATATATCTAATTAATTAATTAATATTTAATGTAATTAAGTTGGTCTAATTTGTATGTTTGTAATTGAAGACTGAAGTGCCCCCTCAATCCTCATAAGTAAAATTGGAATAAGCTTAACAAGTCCTAATTAAGTTGAGTCCAGTTAATTAGCGAAAGAGCTGAGGATTGCGCAACGATTAATATTATTCTTTAATTTTTTGTATTATCAATAACTATGACGAAACAAAATTAATAGAGTCCTAGAAAATGAACCAGAATTAATTAATACTAATATAATTGATCGATCACGACTACTTTAATTAAACTTACACAATTAATTAATTAAACACCAGTCAAACTTTTATATTTACGACTATATAACTTAAATGATTCATTTGATTGTAATTAATTAATTAAGCATATATAGCTGGATTGAGCCCATAATCTATTGAAAGCTAAATCAAGTGTTATTAATTGATTTTTGTTCACCACACCGTCACCTATACACATTAATATTAATTAAGCCTATTCGGATCCAGCTAAAGTCTTGATGCTACTCGACTAGCTACTCCTTAGACTCTTTCAATTTCAATACATGATAATTCGACCAAGGGTTTGAGTCGATTTTCGCAATTTACACGACTAGTCACTTTTATCGTACACTTCTCGTTGAATGTAAAATCACACTACATATGCATTTGTGCTGCGATTCATACTGATCATTTTTAATTAATACTGGATTAAAGAAAATAATACTATAAAATTAACGTCGCGTGTGATGAAATAGTCACAGCAGTACATTTTTTTTTTTCTGACAACATATATACGAATTAATAATTAACAATGGGTTCGGTTTATGCTACCTTCCTTTAAGTCCTTTTTTTTTTTATATATATAATTAAATAAATAATGAAACGGAATCTTAAAACCAGATTACACAATTTTGGAGCGACGCACAAAAGATGTAGTTACAAATAATTTTCTCACAAAAAAATAAAATAATTATTAATGTAGCATAAGAAGGGAACCACGTGTAATAAAATAATGATTAAATCACAGTCCATCTGTCACCCCCTCCTCTCCTTATATAACACCCTTGGAATGTTTAGCACTAATCCTCAAACAGATTACATTAATTACAAAAATAATTATTCACTTAAAAAAAAAAAAAAAAAATGACCGGCTCAAGCTCCCCTTGCGGCGCGTGTAAATTCTTGAGGAGAAAATGCGTTAGGGGTTGTGTGTTTGCTCCTTACTTCTGCTACGAGCAAGGCGCGTCTCACTTCTCGGCCATCCACAAGGTTTTTGGAGCTAGCAACGTCTCGAAACTCCTGGCCGCACTTCCCGTCTCCGACCGCAGCGAGGCGGCCGTCACCATCTCGTACGAAGCTCAGGCCAGGCTCCAAGACCCCATCTACGGCTGCGTCTCTCATATTTTCGCCCTCCAACAACAGGTAAAAATAGACACAGTTGGTCAACGTTGACTTTTTTTATACGTCCAATACATATGATAAAAAAATTATAAAAAAATAACTAAAATAAAATTTAATATTTAATCGATGATCAGGTTGTGAATTTACAAGCCCAATTGGCGTCGCTCAAAGAACAAGTCATCAACGTGACCCCGAACATTGCCGACCAAGGCGATAATCAGACGAGATTGATGCCGCAATTATTCGATGGAAATATTAATAATAATAGTTACAACTTCGACGGAGGTTGCCAGCTGGCGAGCAACATGCCCTACTGCGGGATGAGCAATAATAATAATAATAATAATAATAATATGGATTACGAGGAGGCAATGAACACTTCCGTGAAGTACGAGCACAAGTACTCATCGTGCGGCTTCCCGGAAGAGAACGCCTCGTTCGGAAGCATGGAGTCGATCGAAATGCACTACTCCAACGACAGCGCCACGTGGCGCGACGACGAGCTCCAGTCCGTGGCATTGAGATACATTAATAATAATATTCACCATTGATCGATATCGAAAAAGGAATTATTCATCAATTAGTAATTTAATTTTATATATACATAATATCTCGTACGAGTGAAGGAAAAAAAAAATAGAATTTCGGTGGATTTTGTAATGAGCTGGAAACCCTACCTGGATCAGGTGTCAGAAATTAAGATGTTTAATTAATAATTACAATTAATTATCTATCACCCCTGTATATATAAAATTATATAATCTAAGTTTCATTTTTTTGGTATGTGCTATGAAATTATGTAGAATTTTCTAGAAAAGTTTGCATAATTTTGTGATAAAAATAGTAATATATTTAAAATTTTGATTTTATATCTCTAGAGTGATATATAAAATGTCTTTCTCGACGAACAAACATAGTTGATTTAGAATCGATTTTAACCCAACTATAGTGGTACAAAAGTGCCATTCTCGGCTAACTTAGATTGAAGTCGATTTTTCAGTAAATATATATACTGAATCAATCAACTTCAATTCATAAAGCGTCATTTTTGGATATACAAACAAGCACAAACAAGTACTATATTAACAATCAACTTATATATAAATGGACTATTTTGCCCCGTCAAACCATCTTATCAGAAATAGTTCGATTAATTACCTTGGAAAGCTTAATTAATTAAATAATTACTGATTTAATAAAGACATTATTATATAATTTGGTTGATTTAATCTTCAAACAGGAAGTGGGCTGGATTTTAAAAGAAAGCCCATTTAATTTGATTAGCTTTAATTTACTTTAAAAGTCACTTTTTTTTTTTATTTAAGGAATTGATTAAAAAAAGGTGATGATATCTGCTAATAAATCCTGTTTGAATTCAACCCTACAATAACAAATTTTAAAAACAAATATAGTACTGTACTACGTAATATGCTTCAAAAACTAAACAAGTTTCTTTTGAAAATTAAACTACTTTTGTTGTCTTTCTCACAATATATATTTTCTATATATATAAATACACGCCGAAAATGAAGTTTGAAAGTAGTCACATGCATCTTGACTATGCACCCAAGCTAATTAGAACTTAATAATGCAATAATTAATCTCTAAATTAAATCACCAACTATATATATTATATATATATATGCCACCATAAATATGAATCTCGTATTTTCAATTCTTTGAATTTGACCACTGGACTTGCGTTAATTTTAACTCTCAGACATACAAGTCTTTTTTGTCCAGTTGTACGAGACTCTTTAAAATAACAATCTTCTAATTAACTACACAAATTAAATAAAACAATCTAGGTGCATGACATGTAATTACAGTGTATATTTATAGTACCTAATCATAGGTACGAAGTTAGGATTTGAAACTATTTAGATTAATGACAGCTATTAGTGATCATGTGATTAATTTAAAAATTAGCAATTAGTATGTGGTAGCAAATCAATTTATAAAATATTGTGTAGTGCTTAGATTTGTACAATAGATTTGACTTATAGTCAAGGCTTGGATAATTATATGAATACTTGAATATTAACATTTGTAATTAAACCTTATCTACTAAGATTAGGTGAACTTAGCCACTAATTAATCATAGAACATTGAACTCACATTCACTCACACCATCAATATTATACTAAATCTCAAACTTGTACACCTATATGGTTCGAGTAGTTCATCCTTATGATCCTACACGAGTTTTAATTTACTCACTCGAAGCTCTTTTTCTTGATTTTTCTTACTAATGTAATTAATAAAAACCCTTGTACTGTAAATTAATTTATTTTTCTCTCAAAAAAAAAGTGCATAATTCGACGGGACATAAAGTAACATAAGTTAAAGTTTGCAAAGAGTTGAATTACTACTACTATAATAGAGTCGTGTGCGTGGGGTTTGATCTTGAACAACAAAAGGTAAACAATTATCTTTTGACAAAGTACTTTTGTTTTTATCTTTCTCGGATTAATGCAAATGCACATTGTCTTTACTCTTTATACACTATAGGTTAACGCCGAAAATGATGTTTGAAAGTAGTCACACGCCGCTTGACTAAAACTAAAAAGTGATATCATTCTTTTTCATTTTCTTGTGACATACTATTACAACTATTATTATATATCATCCGTGTGTTCTTTAATTCCTAACTTTATACTCCATATACGATTATTTTTATGCACGTAAAACGAAGAAGGTGCATAAACTAAACGAATGGTTGTACTGCGGTAGAAAACTAATTAACTTGACTGATATATATCAAAATACGAGATTTAACATTTTTTTAAAATCGTACACAGATCGATCTCAAACTCAAAATTATCATATTAAAAACAATGAGAAGTAGATGAACTTTCCAAAATTAAGTCACTCAAGCTCATGTCATATAGAATGTATATAGTAGTATAATGTATTCAATCAAGGGAACATTTACATATATCTAGGTAGTAGGATTAGGTGATCAACAATATAGGCCAAAAATGAAGCATAGACAATTGAGCCCACAATCACAATGATACCTTTTAAGCATACGTTCCAATCCCAAAGTCACACATTAGTCAAGCACCACACAAAATATAATTAATAAAATAAGTTATCATACAATTAAATATTATTAATTAAATGTGTAATCTAACTTTTGATTTGATTTGATTTGTTTTTATTTTTTAGATTTAAATATGTAATCTATTATAATTAATTATATTCAAAATGTATATTGAGGGATGGCCTAAATGATTTTTAATATTGAGATTTCAATTCATTCCCATTATACATGATACAATTTCGTCTCCAAAATGCAATTTAAGAGTTCAAATAAAACTAGTACACGAAAACGCGACATTTTTTCTTACTTTGTAAGACCAATAGACCTCTTGACCTATTTTGCAACGAAGAAAGTCAAAACGACCAACTTAATTTTGGCTCTTCATCATTCTGAGAGCTAATTCTTGGAGCTCACTCAATTGAGTGTGCGATGGTCTCTGATTTTCAGCACTCACATCACCATCATCGACGTCGATCCGATTTCTTGTCAGCTCAGCTTTCATTTGCATCACTTGGCCTTGCAAATACTCCACCTATATATAAAAACCACACAAAAATTTAAATAACTAAAGTAGTAGTACAGTTCGATAAGGTATTCGGGTAACCAAACTCGTTAACATCGAATAAAATGTAGGAAAAAAATCACTTTTAAACATATTGACTATTCGAGAACCCTAAGTATTCCGAAATACACGATTGAATTGTTGAGCACATATTCTTTTAGTGATAATATTGTTTTCTTTATTAATTCATATTAAACAAAAAACAATTATGCAAGCAAATATGGTATAAAAAGAATTACTTTTAATTTGATAGTAGGCTAAAAAATTAAAATATAAAAATATGAATATAAGTATGTTGTGTAAACTTAATATCGAAAGATGATATCCGATTTATAAAAGAAAGTCGGGGTTTAAGATGATAAATCGGGTACAAGTAGAGATGTTAATTCACTAATTCAGTTTAACTAAATCAAATCGAACCGAAAATTCGGTTAACCGAACCATTTAACCTATATTTTTTATAAACTAAAAATCAAACTGTTTTATAAATGATTTGGTTCGATTTTAATCGAATTATTTCGATTTGATTTTGTTCAGTTTTAACCAAATATTAATTAAAATTTTAAAAAATTAAATTTAAAATAACAATTATTACTTTTAATTAAAAAATAAATATAAAAATAAAATTCAAAGTATAAAAAAATAAAAAAATAAACTCATAAAAATTAATAATTATTAGTATATTATTTTATTTAAAAATAATTATATATGTTTATGCATATAATTATTTATTATTATTTTTTTATTCGGGTTGGTTCGGTTTTTATCGGTGTATCGGTTAAAAAAACAAACCAAATCGAAAACCGAAAAGTTAAAAAAATCCAAATCGAAAACCAAATCGAATTAATTTGGTTCGATTTGGTTTAACCGAATAACGTCGGTTCGGTTTAGTTAGGTTAGGCGGTTTAACCAAAATTTTGGTACGCCCTATTGTACCAGTACTAAATTTTTTGTGCGGGTGCCGGGTACCCGAATCGGGTCACCCTTAAGTACAGTGCAAAAGTTGGAGCCCACCGGGCCACTCTGAAAAATTTGGATCACTTCGTGTTGATTTTCCTTTTTCATGTGGGCCTAAATAATATGGCCCAGGCCCATTCGGTAATATTATTAAGGGGTTCGTTTGCAATTAGATTAAACTTCAGGGGACAGTTTTTGAGGAATGAAAAATACTCGCCGGCGTAGCGTACCTGTTGTTGGAGGGCGAGCACATGAGAAACGACGCCGTAAACGGGATCTTTGATCCTGGACTGAGCTTCGAATGCGACGGTGGTGATGGCGTCCCGGCGAGCAGGGAGAGGCACGTGCGACAGCAGCTTCGAAACGTTGCTCGCGCCGAATACTCTGTGAATGGCAGCGAAACTCGCGGGGCCTTGCTCCGAGCAGAAATAAGGCGCGAATATGCAGTCCGACGCACATTTGCGACGGAGAAACCTGCACGCGCCGCACGGCTGCGACGCTGTTGCCGCCATGCGAAAAAACAGAGTGAATAGGAATTTCAACATTTGGGCGATTTTAAAGATATTTTTTTCATTTATTTTAATTTTAATTTTATTTTTGGGTAATTTTTGATGAGAAAGTCAAAAAGAAAATAAACAAATTACAATAAGTTACGGCGATGATTGGTTTTATTTGTTTATTTTGGAAATTAATAATTTTCAGTGAAAAATAATTTAAAAAATATCAGTATTTTTATTTAAAATAAAAATAAAATGTATTGGGTTTATTTTGTAAAACAAAACTTGATGAGGGTCTTTTATACGATACTATGGATTTAATGGGGCTTAAGTGTGAAACTAAAAAGTTCGAGAAAAAAAGCACGGATAGCGAATCGACCAACCCCATTCGGATTTCTCCTCCTCCTGCACGCCACCGGCGACCACCCTGCTCCTCCACCAATCCACGGCGAGGACCCACTGATGTTCGAGGGTCACACTGAAAAAACAAACAAGTCGGCCACGTCTTGCAGGCGCAGTCAACCTCCGGCACCACGATCAAGAGAAGCAGAAGGGTAGGTAATATTTTTACTTTAATCAATTGAATTTCGACAATTATTTTGTTGATCCGGGGAATATTCGGATCGGGAATTGTTTTGATTGATTAAGGGATTATTTGGACGGCTAATTAGTTGTTTAGCTATTTCAATTTGGGCGGACATCTGATGATTTAGGGATTGTTTCGGTTATTGATTATTCCTGTAAATTATTTCGGTGAAAATTTAAACAATAGGGACAGTGAAGATACTAGTTCTCGAGCTGAAGCAAAATTTCCGGCCTAGCAATCATGTACAAACTAGCTCTTTTCATCCCAAAGTTAACGAGCTTTCTCGGCAATAAACACTGATAACATTGCGCCCCACGGAACCAAACGAGAGATGTTTCAGATGGATTTTTGAATGATTCCCTAATGTTGCTTAAATCTCGATTATTCGTGTTTTAAAAGAATCTCTTCTCATTGAGTTTTTTGTCCATACAAAATCAAACTATGATTGTTCATAGATCGTTTGTAGTTTTCACCTTTTAATATTTTAGTGATTCATATTCAGATGGTTTTGCAGACTGTATTAGCATTCTGTGATGGGTTTTAGCAAAACAGAAGTGAATTTGAGAAGGTTACTTGCAGCAGCTCCTCAACAACATAATCAAGCAAAGCTCGTTCACGTATGCATTTGTTAGATCAGAGAATCTATCATAAAACTTTTACACTCTCATGTTATTCTTTGCCAGCTTTGTGCGATTTTCTTTAATCCATGTGACTTGGTGTCTGTATGTTTTCCCTGCTTCTCGGAAATTGAGCATATTATTATTGTCTCTTTACAGTATGTAGCGACTCTACGAGAGCAACTGGAGCAACTGGCTGAAGAGAGGAGTTCCGAAGGCCTGCCAAGGTTTGGGTCCTTTTAAGATTATTATATATGATAAAATTTGATGTGCACTAACTACTACTCTACTAATTACTCCTTTTTTATTATTATTGAAATCTAGTATCAGTTTTCATTAATTGGTGATTCAAAATTTGTCCCATATTACTGTTGATTTTAGAGTAATTATATTTGATTGACACTGAAAAACTGTTTTTTTTTACATATCTCAATCTGAAAAATGTCGCGGTTGTGTCTGTTGAATTTTCTTTTATACATTAAACTTAGAATGTGTAATTGGATGGATGTCTGGAATCTGATAAATATTATGTTCAATTTTAACTCTGCTTAAGTAATACTTTCTACAGGATTTCAAAAGTTCAGTTAAATGAATATTCAGAGAAAATTGAAGCTTTGGCGGCCAAATTAGTCGTCACGGAGGTGAGTTTTTTTTTTTTTTTTTTCTATCACACACACACACACACACACACACACACACACACACACACACACACACACACACACACACACACACACACACACACATATATATATATGGACATCTTAATTTACTATGATCGTGTTTATTGAGTTTAAAAATACTCTACATTATTGTAATCCTCTCTAACCCCACTTTTCTTGAAACCTCCCAGCCTAGTACTCCGTTTTCAGAGGAGCCCTCTCTTAAGACTAAGATCTCGGTGTCTCCTTCGGTATCAGAAGAAGAAATTGGCTCTCCCAGAGGACTGAGGAGGCGATTAGTGTATGTGAAATGACAGTGATTGTAAATTTGTAATGCCTTATTTTTCATTTTATTATATTAAATCGCTTCTGACATTGACTGTCGTGTTGACACAGACCCCCGTCAAAGGAGAGACCCCTCAATACGGAGAAGGATATTGCTGATACTTCAAAGGCTGTTAAATTGGATGCTGCAGCACATGCTCATATTGAGAAACACAGGTTTTTTTTTAGTTTCCTTAAATTTTATAGTTGCTACAAATTTCTGGTTACATTTGAAAAATATCACTTTAGAAGTAATGAGAGACATAGATAAAGGGCAAAAACTACTTCTCAAGTTTTGGATTAAAAAAGAAAAGAAAAAGGGATATTGTTTAGAATTAGAAGAAATGCTATTGTGTCTTTAACAGTTTGCCCCAAACCATTAGTTGTTTTGAAGGGCTTGTTATTATATGTTGTTTTCAACAGAAAGCTACAAGAAGATTTGACGGACGAAATGGTTGGTTTGGCACGGCAACTCAAAGAGAGTAGTCTTATGATGAATCAATCCATCAAAAACACCGAGAAGGCGAGTAGCATTTTTCCCCCCTCATATTTATCCCATTAGTATATACTTTGGGAGAGAGATGATTCACTCTGCCCCAATTTTCCTCCTCTTATTTGGCAATAAATATTTATCTTTCTATTTCACTTTAGATCCTTGACTCTACTGAGAAAGCAGTGGAACACAGCCTGGCGAGCACCGGACATGCCAACACCAAGGCGGTGGAGGTTTACTCTCAGAGCATGAAAACATCATGCTTCCAATGGCTGTTGATCTTTGCCATGATGTGCGTATTCGTAATGGTCGTACTACTTATACGTGTTACTTAACATACTTTCCGTTTGTTTTTGGACTAGGCGCAGAATAGTATCGTTCTTGTATGTACTTTGAATCATAGTAACCCGAGAACTAAAAAATCATGTTCACTGATTATATCAACTTCTGAGCTTAAATAATTTTTTGTTTCTTTAAAAAATTAACTTCTAAATTATTACTATTATATTCATTCCTTCTAATTAAATATGTCCACGAATAAAAAAAATTGCATCAGCCGGGAATCGAACCCGGGTCTGTACCGTGGCAGGGTACTATTCTACCACTAGACCACTGATGCTTGGTTGAAAATCTGCAAATCTTTAGTAAGTAATTATTTCTGTTACAACTCCTCACACAAACAAAGATGCACAACACAAATACACTATGTGTAGCTTGATGTGAAACAATCAAAAGGAATCTATATTACAAAATAATTCTAGCTAGCTACAAATCATCATAGCCGAGTCGAAGCTCCAAGTCCAATTCCTTCTCCTCCCGATTCATTTCAGTCGGTGGGCATTCCGATCCCGAGCTCGCACTCCAATCTCCCGGATGCATGTGACCATTGTTGTAGTTACTTGGTGATGAAGATGAGGCAGGCGGCACGATTATCATCTTACGGTACAATCTAGGGCTTGTGGTGTTATTGTAATTTCTGCTAGGTTTATCTTTTGCTTTATCCTTCCTGTGGATATTCATGTGCCCACCCAAGGCTTGTGCCGTGTCGAACCCCATCTTGCAAAACACGCAGTCGTAAGATCGTCCCATGCCAAGAGAGACCGCGACGTGGTCGACTTGGTGGGGCGAGTGGTCGAAAACTTCTTCATTCGAACCCGTCGATTCTCGATCGCGGTGGTAGTTATTGGATTCGGTTAGAAAATGATTAGTGATCTTTTTAGACATAATATCGTTCTTGGTTTAGGTGTGGGTGTGTGTATGTGTATGTGTGGTATTTACGCAGTGTGATATATCTCACGAGGGTAGAAACGTCATTTTTCTATATATTTCACATTATTACAAAAAAAAATATCAATTTTTATTCCCTTTCAATGAGATTGTGTAGTTATTCATTGTCAAATTTTTATATTCGATTTTAATTAATAATCTGGATTGTCGTCACAATCACCATCAAATAAATATGATTAAAACGGTGTCGTTTAATATAGTATTTAAGTTACTATAATCGCGGGAAAATCTTTAATTAAAAAAGGTGGAATCCAGAGTATGATAAATTAATGGAAATCATATCCCAACGATTTATCTTTGTCGCCTGTTAGGTTCAAGAGAAACTGTTGATGGAAAACCCCGTTTCACCTAATACCGTACGTATGCAATAATGTTCAACGGCGTTACGGTTCCGTTAATTACTATTTAATTGTCTAATTTATTTATGGATTATATATACAACAATTTAAACTTAATTGTAACTAAATATATACGTACTACTATAATATTGTTTTCGACTATATATATGATAAAAAAAGTTGGCAATTTATATATTTCATGCCTTCTAAAGTTCCAATTGTATGTATATAGTTCGATTTGATATATCAATAACTTGTACACATTAATTCATGATCATCATTCATCAAATAAAGCGACTTTCCAATCGAGTGTTTTTTGTTCGCTTCTTAATTTGATCGATTATAAATATTGAGAATTTGAAATTTGCGGAGAGAAAGTAAAAGAAAAGGACGTGTGGGTTTTGAAAACTAGGGAGGGGGTGTGAAGTGTGATGAGGTATGGCTGCAGAAGCGATAATTAAGATTGATGGGGTGCAAATGGAATTTAGTGAAATGAAAGGGACTAATATGTAAACATTAATATTTTATTTATTCATACGAGGGGGTGACGTAGGCTCATTTTGGCCCTATACTGTGTGTAAAGTAGTGTGTGTACGTTTATCCCATAAACACATGAAATGAATTGTCTCATATATTTTCTCTTTCACTAAAACTGCACTCACTGCCACTCCATGTTTTTTTCCTCATCTCCCCCAAAAACTACCACTTCTTCTCTTCCCATTTTCACCTGTCGTACGTGGGCTCCGATTTGTTTTTCATCGATCATCAAGCTAATTCAAACCGTTTGATATAAATCAATCGATAATATGTACGTACATTTATACGTCGCTCGTATTCGCTTAATTAACCGCGCATCGATCGATGAGAGTGAGTGAGTGAGTGAGTGAGTAGGTTATTAGGTATGTGCAGTTAATAATGATGTACATGTGTGTATATTAAGGAAAGAAGTTATGCTTAGTGTGTGTATGAAGAGATGAAGAATGTGTTACTAAAAATAGAAAGGCCATCATGCAACTGACAACCAGCAAATTTATTTTGTTGGGAACATGCACAACCCTCACCCACACCACATGAATTATAGTAGATCATCAAATACATAAACCTTGGAAAAATGCAATATACTGTACCCCTTATGCCCTCCTCCCTCATCACAAAAAATACTTCAAACCATTATTTCTTATTTTTTAAATGCAATGTCACATGACTCTGAACAGTACATTTGAAGAATAATTCAATTTTAACTAAGAAAATCGTTCTCAATAGAAGTAGATTTTAGTCACGATTATGTAAAAATGAAGTTTCTGAAGAGAGAAAATCACAGAACGAACATAAAACATTGTGTTTTAGTTAATTTGGTGTTCGATTTGGGCAAGAAAATAAATTAAGTAAAATTGTGTGCGTTTTCAAAATTTCCGATTTATATTCCACACTGATATTTAGTTTACCAATAAATTATAAAGCTACATCTGGTACTGGTACTCTTGTCCTGCATTGTGCCTGTTTTGCTGATAGGAATTTATTGAGTTTTTAGAGACACACCACTTTGTAATATTAATATAGCAGCTACTCCATGAAATTAATGCTCACAAATAATCAAATAAATTTAATTAATTTTTTTTAATACAATTTAATTTAATTTAACTATACCACGCTGAATTACTGAACATGATGAGGGGCTAAAATATATTATATTAATTAAATGAAACTCAAAAAAAAAAAAACTGAAAATTAATTAATTAATTATATTAACACACTAAACATTATTAATGACATAATTAATTAATTAATTAGAATAGCCAAGCCTAAGCTCCAAATCCAAATCATGATCTTGAACCAACCCCAAATTCAAATTCAAATCCAACCTAATGACCTCATTTGGTTTCCAAACCCTACCCACCTTGTTCTTCTTGCTCTCTCCGACCACCGCATGACCCGAAGAATCCCCGCCGCCCCGGAACGAGTTGCAAGGCACCAAGAACATAGGCTTCAAGGAGAAGCTAGGGTTTGTTGTTCCGGCCGGAATAGGGTTAGGGTTTTGCTCGGGGGGCGGCGGTGGTGGAGATGAGAGGCGGAGGCGAGCCCTGTCCCGGCGGTGCACGTTCATGTGGCCGCCGAGGGCTTGAGCCGACTTGAACTCCTTCTTGCAGAAGCTGCACCTGTAGTTGCGCTGTGGCCACGAGAAGCCATGGGCTCTGTCCCTCTCGAAGCTCTGGTCGCAACTACCCCACTTCAGCTTCTCCATATTTTTTTTTATTTTTTTTACTTTAGGGGCCCACCTAAAGGTTGATCAAAGCAATGGTGGATCAGAGAAGAAAGGATAAAGAAGAAGGGTTTTTCTGTGTCTTCTTTAACTCGAAAAAAAAGTGAGTGAGTGAATGAGTGAGAGAGAGAAGGTTAATTATATATATATATATATATAAAAGTGTGAGTGTGAGTGTGAGTTTGAGTTTGAGTTTGAGTTTGAGAGAGAGATTAATGCATTTGAGAGTGTATGTAGAGAGAAGTTCATCTTTTGCTAAAAATGGAGGTTGCTTAAACAAATAGTGGAGAGAGGTTTAGGGTTAGGGTGTGGGTACTTTTTTGCCATATATAGAAACTAAATCTAAGTATTTATCAATTTAATAAACACAATTTCTCTTGTTCATATATGTGTGTGTGAATTTACATGTGCTTTTGCACTCACTTTCTCAAAGAATATACTCCATATATATTAAAGGGTTTTATGATTTTTGACTTTATAATACTTGAAGACAACATGCGCTCATCTTTAGCTCGTTGGGAAAGAAACGATGTAAAAAGTTAAAAACAAATGACCAATATGAGTTCAATTCAGTTCATTTATGATTCGATCGACTCAGCTA
Source organism: Euphrasia confusa (assembly GCA_954870475.1). Taxonomy (NCBI): domain Eukaryota; kingdom Viridiplantae; phylum Streptophyta; class Magnoliopsida; order Lamiales; family Orobanchaceae; genus Euphrasia; species Euphrasia confusa. The sequence continues at coordinate 2,275,709 of OX940949.1, forward strand.
ATATTGATTAAATCTATTATAGTTATTATTGTGAGCGATAATCGACTCGGATAATTGAGTACCAAAATTACGAAAGATTCAATATTTTACACTTTGGAATACACTGGTAAACGTGCAAATCAATGCTCAAACCTGTCCTAAATGATGTAGTAACATTTTTTGTTTTTGTTTTTGTGTAGGTAAATAAAAAAACTGGGGGCCCATTGATCATATTTTTGTTAGCATCGATTTGCAATAAGAAATCAGTGTTGGAATAAATGTGAATTTCCAATTTGTAACACATATATACATACACTTTGACTGCAACTCGAATATATTCATAATTGTACCCTCTCATTACTGACAAACACTGTTTACACACTCTTACCAATCATTACTATCACTTTTCTTTAGAATTTCGTTTATATTTATACAATGATTAATTATAATTAGGGTCTTCCTGGACAAATTCTGAAAAGACAAAATTCTCTTAAAAAATATATTTTAAATATATTATGATATTTTAATTATTATTTTTACATTTATTATAATTAGATATAATATATAAAACATATATTGTGCAACAAAAATAAAAAAATAATTTTTTAAATGGAAAATAATGCATATTTTTATATTTTTACTTATTTATATTAAAAAAAATTTAAATAGAAAAAATATATTTTAATATATAATAATGAAATATAAAAATTGAATTTTAAGATATTTATTCAATTAGTTGTATTTAACATTATATAAAAACAAAAAATAAAAAATTAAACTAAATTTGGGCATTCTGCCCATGGGCAGAATCTGCCCATATACAATTACCGTTATAATTATAATTAAATAGTTTTACTTCATTTATTCTATAATAAAAATTACTTCTACTTCACACTTATAATTAAAAATAATTTTTTCATTGGTTTATTGATGCAATAATTAAGTGAATAGGGTCTTTATTTCTTAAGGTAAATAAATAAAATTAAAAAAAATAGTGAAAAAAATGGTGTGGTATTATTATTATTTATAACCCCAACAATTTCAGGGGCCCTGCATATGGCCCCCTTCAGTTTCACATTTTAAGGTAAAGAATAACCTCAAGTTAATTTTGTTTCACCCAAACAAAAATATTTATATAATATATATTCCTCCTTTTATGTAAGTGTACAATACATCACCAAACAATAAGTACATTACAAGTAGAAAATATTAAACATGGAGGTCAAATTCCTTTTTCAAAAAAAAAAAAAAAAAAAAAAAAAAACTGCAAAGTGGCGGTGGCTCAATGTCCTCAATCCCAAAGTATTTCAAATCACAAAATATATATTTTAAAACATTTTAAAAATATTTTAAACCATTTAAAATTAGTTTTAAATCTTTAAACTTTTTTTTTCAAAAACATTAAAATGTTTTAAAGTACTAAAAACACCTAAAATAATTCAAAAACACTTTTAAAATTTAAAAATAATTTTAAAACACTATAAAAAGGTTAAAAAATGTTTAAAATACAATTTTAATTATTTTAAAGGTTCAAAAATTATTTCAAATCGTTTTAAAATTATTTCAAAATACTTTAAAATATTTAAATAATATTTTTATTAATTTAAAATTATTTAATGATAGATACTTCAATTTTTTTTAAATTTTTTTTATTTAATTTTTAAAAAATACATTTTTTTATTTTTATTAAAAAAATTATTTACAGACAATTTAAAATATTTTAAAGCAAAATAATTAACATTTTTTATTCCTGTTAATATAAAACTAATCAATTATCAATTATTTGAAATCAGGGGAGGGAGTGATATTTAATTATTTTGTAAAATAATAAATTATTTGTGTACACCGTAGTTAAATATTAATATAATTAAGCTAAATAAATATTTCTCATATTATAATTTTCTCCCTCTTTCCCTCCATGACCATTGACCATTTCAATTTTCTAAATATATTTAATTTACCTAATTAACAATGACAATAATAATAAAAATAATTTTGAGTCAATAGTCAAATATATTCTTGTGCGTAGACATTTTCAAGTCCCACAAATTTGTTGAATCCATGCAGTATAAATACACCCACCCCCTTGGCTTCCACTCATCATCTTCATCTCATTTTCCAAATTAATTGATTAAACAATTAATTAATGATGCTTCCAAAAGTAGTTATCTAATTCTTGGCTATACTGATTTTTCTATCATGCACAAATTAAACCATATGAAGCCACGGCCGCTAGAATCCAAAAATTACAACCGGTGATGAACAAGGGCCATAATCTATTTATTGTTGCTACCATATATATATCCTTGCAACGAGGCACTCACTCCCACGGGCCGCCCGTCGCCCGATGGCTGCACATGGGTTCCAGGTGGCAACGGGAAGCCATGATTATTAAATATATTATTTTTCCTTCTTTCATAATTGAGTTTACTAAAATGTAAAACAATATGCCTGTACAAGTATATATATTGACTGTTGATGAAAACGAATTTGAATGAGTATATATACTGTTTTTGTTTATAAGAAAAGATATTAATTGCTTTTATTTCTTAATTATGTATTGAAAAACAAGAATAAAAAGTACTCCATATGGCATTTTGAATAAAAACAAGAATAAAAAGTACTCCATATGGCATTTTGAATGCAAAGAGTCAACCAAACCAAAGAAAAATTTAATTTCAGGACTTTCATATATAGAATTCTACACGTGCTGTCACGTCCGCTAGCGCGGCCTTCAAACGTAGCGGCCGCTATGTCACCATGTACATATCCAAATTCACAATTAAAAACAGGGAAAATAAAAATTTATTTATTTGATATTAATATTACAATATTATTGAAGACATGACTTAAAACATGGCCCTAACTCACAAACAACTAGAAAGTGAAAGAACAACAAATATGAAGAAAAGGAGAGAGATGCCAAGGCCGAGTCAGATTGGAGTTCGAATGCGCGTGGGTGGGTCGAGTCGAGGATATCAAAGGACTCTCTGAAAGAGAACTTTGTCGATGTGGGAACTTATAGTCATTGGGTTAAAATAAGATGCATAGTAGAAGCTCTTAGCAACAGTAAGAAAGTTTTGCTTAATATGATCAGATTCCAAATCTTTTTCCGGGGTCGACTTTGTGAGCACTAACTTTGCGAGCTCTTGCATGTTTGATTCTATCTCCTCCTCCACCAATATTGTGTTTGTGTTTGTGTTTGGTTCAAGCAGTAGCCGCCGTCGAAGCTGATGACAAACTGTTTTTGTAGTTTTCAAAAGTTGGTTATACAATAACACCTGATCCTCCGATAGCATGTGAGCACTACTCTTCCTCTGCGTACCTCCGCACATATTTAGCACGAGCACAAAGAGCTGTGCAATATCCCCTGCAGCTTCTCCAGCTGCTGATTCTTCCCATTTCTTCAGCCACTTGTGCCACTACGTACACATAATATATTAATTAGATGTTAATTAGTCGATGAAATCAGTTGTTTAATTTTAATTTGGACTTACAGCAAGGCTCAACTCTGGATGGATGTCTTGACCGTGTGCCTTCAATATATCCAACGACACTTGATTTAAAGTTGCCGACAAAATCTCGACAAGCCTGCTACATCGCCCTGTTTTATACCTCCTTCTTATCCCTCCATTTGCATAATAGTACTTGAGGATGCTGTCATGTTCGAATTCCTTCACAAAGACATGCTTCTGCTCTCGAGAATGCTGTTGAGAATATGAGATAATAGTCTCCACTAAAATCGAGGTTTTGGCCCAGGCAAGCCGCTGTTCCCGTTTTTCAGGCTCAAAGACGGAAGCTGCAGCTATGTAGTACCCTTGTAAAGCGCTTCTTTCGCTTACACCAAACTCCTCCTCAAGATTGGAATCTTTATACCATCTACATGCACCATGAAAAATATATTATACCGAGTTATATACTGACGATGATGATCGAAGAATCGTATCAAATGGAAAAAAAATATAAAGAAAATTGTTGTTACTGTTGGATGTGTTCCCATTCCCTGAGATGCAAGTCCTGGCAATAATTGTAGTCCAATTTCGCCATCTCAAGATACGTGTTGTTGTTAACATACAACATTCTATACAAGGTCTTCCCAATCCAAACATCGTCATCACCACCGTATTGTTCCAAGTAGAATCGAGCTTCGAGTCGAGGCAAGCTAGCGTACCACGGCACGTCAAGTGCGTACCCGACCTCTCCAGGGAGGTCTTTGGTAATTATCCACTTATCGAACAGCTCGTTACTCGCTCTCTTTTCTTTCAAGAACTTAGCAGCATAATCAGCCGCATGACAAAGAATATTCTCCCCCGGAAACTTCACCTGAGACGCTCTGTAGAGGTTGTACATTCCGGTCACAGCCTGAGTCGACTGCCCCGGAAAGCAGAAGAAATCTCCACCCTTCTCGAAATTCTCAAACACGTCTATTTATATATATTCATTTTTAATGTTAGATGTATCAGTCACATGGAGTTATTATTTACATATGTGATTTAATTAATTACCTGCGGAAATGTGGTATCCATGCATCCTCATAAGTCGAAATCCCATTGCAGTGTCGTCAATGTCCTCAACTTGGGAATTCCTCGCCCAGCAAATACCTTTGTTTGTCCAATACTTGTGAACGTATTCCATGCATTCTTTGATCTCTGTCTGAAAATACCGAGATATCCCTAGCCTTTGGAGACGGTCTACGGCCCAAATATGCTCAAACAAGTCCACCGGATAAACATTCGGAACTACAAATATAGTAAATTAATTAATAATTAATTGATTGATGATTAGTTAGTTATATGTTAAAGATCGAGAAGCAAATAATTAATTAAATTGAAGAACCTCCTCCGTTGAAATTGCGGACGCAGTTCTGTATGTATTTGAGACACTTTTCGTCTTTAGTTTGGTCGAGAGCAAAGGCTGTGGAGGATGGAGAGAAGAGGAAAGAGCCATCAGCAGCTTGAAACTTCAAAAGCTTTTCCCATATAAGCCCATCCATCCCTTCCATGCTGTGGAGTAATGTTGTCGGCATTTTGTGCATAACATCTCTTGGTATCCTATAGTATTATTATTGCATATCAAATATATATTTATGTTATGTTTTGGCAGTCATATATAATAAGGTTGTCTGAATAATTAATGTATGTTATGTACTTTGAAAGCTTTATATCTCTTTTTGCATAAATGTCTTGCAATCCAGGTGAATCCTCCGGGATGTGAATCCCGAGCGTTCGAGCTATTTGTATGAGCGACGGCAACGCCACTTCAAACCCGATCGGCATGTGCTCCTCGTTCTCATCCCCCAGCTTCTCAATATACTCTTCAATGAACAAAACCCCTAATAAACAAAAATAAAAACAAATCAAACTCAAATAATATATACTAGTAATTAATTAAAAATCACAACATAATCAATACTAAGGAAGACCTTTATCGACCACGTCGGAATGTGTATTCCATGACCTCAAAGCGACTACGCAGGCGAGCGTGTTGAGTATACGGTCGTAGATCGAGAAGATAGTCGAGTCGCCCCACGAGCCATCGGGCAGTTGGTTGTTGGAAATCCAGTCGAGGCTCTCATGGAACTGGGGGCCGCCACCCCCTTCCACGTCATCCACCAGAGCCACCCACGCAGTGTCGTAAGGCGAGACGCTTATTTCCCCATCGCCCATGGATCGGAGCATGTGTTTGATCGACTCCACCAGCTCATCCCTTATTACCCTTTCTAGCCTTATCGTCTCCTTTTAATTAAATAATAAAAATAATATACGAATTTGATCATGAAGTAGCTAAAAGAATATGAAGTAAACAAATTACACACCTTATGATGAATATCTTTCTCATCATCCTCCACATGTTCCTCGTTCCTCTTTGCAACTGATAATTAAATATTATTCTTTAATTAATAAATTAATTAATTTGTTTCAAAAAAAATGTGTGTATATATAATATAGTTATAATTAACACCTTCACTGCCGGTACTGGAAATTGCATGGCATTGCAGGGTGGAAGCACCGGAGGTAGTTACTAGTTTCCGATGTGGAAAAACGCCACCTGGATTAATTAATTAATTAGTTAATTAAATGACGCGATGTATTATTAATTATTACACTACTTACATAAAAGAAAGTGTGACAACTGGTACGAGAGTACCTTCCGCAGTGGAAATTGCATTGCATTGCAGGGTGAAAGTACCACCGGAGGAGTTAGTAGTTACTAGTTTCCAAACGAGCCGGCCACCTGAATATATATAAATATATTTGTACATATATTGTTACATGAACTTCAATATGCATCGATCGTAATTCGTACATAAATATATTATAAGTCCGAGTCCGAAAAACATGGGCGCGAATTAACCTTCACTAGTTACCGCGGTACTGGTGGCAGGGAATGGTACTGCTGATCGGTGCTGGAAAGTGGGGGCCAGTCGCGAAACGAACGAGTACGCCATGCTTCCAAAGAATATTCGAATGATGAATTTGTGTTTGATCGAGCAAAGTATATCTTTTCCCTTTTTATAGGTGAATGATGAATACACTACTTTAATTCCATTCTTTAATTCATCCTCTAGAACGGAAGTGTACGTCTAGTGGGCAATTTCTACCGTGCACCGTAGTAGTGTACAATAGAATGATAATTTTAAAAATGATAATTTTTAATTGTTTAATAATGATTATTCATTTTTTAAATAAATATCTTTTATATTTAACTTAATTTTGGTATACATACACATAAGTGTACAATAAACGGATTGCGTCTAGTGGCTAATTTTTATGTTCCATTTTCTAGAAGCCCACCTACCTCCGTTGTAAAATCATATCGATTACTTTTGAAATCAAGAAAACTATCCCGCCGGGTATTAAGAAATTAGAATGGAATATAATGTTGAGAAATTCTATTAATTTTCTATTATATTTAATTGTCTTTTGTTATTTATGGACATTATTTAAAAAAACATTAAAAGTAAAATAATCATGATGTAAAAATCCAAAAGTGCGTTAATTGATGATTTGCCTTACTAGATATGAGTAACTTCACAATACATTGATTATTGTCATAAGTACACTTAAATTTAATCAGTCATCCTATATATTTTCTTCATAAGAGATTAATTCAATGTTAAGTAGTTCCATGATTTTTGATAATCTGAGTACGATTTTGATTTTTTAGGATTTATAAATTTTAGAAAATATACGAATATATATATATATTCCAACGAACAATTCAAATTTCAAAGTCAGAAAGTATATGAAGCTTCCTTTTATGAATTGTTTGATTTTGTATAGATCTTAGTATCATAGTAAATTCTAAGTACTTGAAAAAATTCACAAAAAACTAAAATATAACCATTTTTTCAATACTCTACATTTACAAATAAGGTAGGTATAACTATATTTTCAAAATGTTTAGTGTTACATGTTTTTTTTTGTTGGTTGTAGAGCTAGTATGTTAGCTCGGTGATGCGTTGGGCTTTCATCCCTATGCGCAGTACTGTATTCTACACTTTTTTCTTTCTATGTGATTCACCTTTACAAAAAAAAAAAAACTATATTTTCAAAATGTATAAAAATTATTATTATTATTATTATAATTTTTTTTAATATTATTTCTTTATTTATTTTATTTATTATTTTTAGCATTTTCCATTATTATTACTAGAGGTGTTCATAAATAGGACCAGACTCGAAACCGGATCGGTTGGTCCGATTCGGTCTGGACCGGTAAAATTCCGGTCCGATTTCAACTCCACATAAAAAAAATTTGTGTTTTTTATTTTAAAATTGTTCTATTTATCGAATATAATTTTGTTATTAACTAAAATTTCACTATATATTAAATTATTGATATGTAATTTAATTAAAATATAACAAAATAATCTAAAATTAATAAAATTATATATTTTTTTAATTTATCAAATATTTTACTTACTTAAAAATAATAATATTTCATATTTATTGAATAAATTTAAAATTTATAAATATAAAAATTAAATTAAATTATTATTTTATATTTAATTTATTTAAATTTTAAATTTTATTTCGGTTTTATCCGGTCCAAAACCGGACCGGTATTATTCCGGTCCGATTTCCGGGTCATGCTTTTTCATGATTTCGGTTTCGATCTCATCCGGTTCCGGTCCGGTTCGGTCCGGTTTTGGACCGATGAACACCTCTAATTATTACTTCCTTTGTTCAAGAGGTATAAGCATTATTATTACTAAAATAAAATTTTATTTTTTTATAATTTTTTTATATTGTTTATTATATGTATTGAACAGTCAAAACAAATTAACATGTCTAATAGCTATGGGACAGATGAAGTATTATTTTATTATTATATAAATATTATATATTTTTTTTAAAAATATTTGATTAATATTTTAAAATTTAATTTAATTGAACTTAATTTTAATTTAATTTAATTTTAGTCCAAAAGTGGCATTACTGTCTTTTAATAGATTGTTGTGGAAAAAAGCTAGCTTTCTATTTTAAAAAACTACTATAAATTCTAAGTTCTTGAAAAAATCACAAAAAATCCTGCGCAATATTATTTCTTTTCTTTGTTTCATTTCAAAAGATTGAAAAAAGGTAGAGACTTCTCTAATGAATTTGAGTAAAGAAAATGTACGTTGACTTAAAATTTAATCATTTTTTGATACTCCACATTTAGAAATTTAGAAATAAGGTTAAAGTATAACTAGCAGTTAACGAGTTAACGTACATATATAAGTCAAGGTTGTTAGCTCAGTTGGTTGAGCACTTGAATTGAGGACTTGATGTTCTTGGTTCGAATCTTAAGACATTGCAATTGAAATAGACAAAAAAAAAGCTCAGTTGATTGAGAACTTCATGTTAAAAACGTACATATATAAGTGAATATATAAATAAATATATATATATATATATATATATATATATATATATATATATATATATATATATATATACATACACGTGTTATATATAGTAGTTCATTTTTTCCATTTTTTTAATTTCAATTTAAGAGAATTTTCAAGCCGGGCGTGTTTTTAATAATAAAAATTCTTTGTAAATCTTTGAAAAATATTTTTAGATATATATATATATATATATATATATATAAAGTCAGTTTCTCTTACGGACAAGTTGCGTAAGCTTCTCTAAAAAAATATTATAATAATTTTATTTGACATTATATTCTTCTTAAATCCACTAGCATCAGCTCTATCTTCAAGGGAAGCTGATACGGTTACACACGGTGTATTGACTTTTCAATACACTTCCAATTAATTTTTGACACTTAGAATTCATTTGTTTAGTTATTTATCATTTTTGGTTTTTTATTTTTTCACACGTGTTCAAAGGTAATAGAGAGCAGTTAGAGATCTAGTCCTTTTCTTGTGCGGAAAGAGTTTTAAATTTGGAAAAAAAATTGTTTTTAAATAATTTAATTAAATATATATAAATATAATCTTAAAAACTTATTATTATTATTTTTTGCGGAAAGAGTAATTTTTTATTTTGAAAATATTTATTTTTAACTAATTTATTTAAATATATAGAGTAAATATAAATTTTTTTGCGTAAAAAATTTATTATTTTAAAAAAAAATTGTTTTTAAATAATTTATATTTTGTAAAGAGTTTATTATTTTAAAAAAAAATTGTTTTTAAATAATTTAAATAAATATATAGAGTATATATAATTTTAAAAACTTTATTTTTTTGCGTAATTCTTTTTTTATTTTAAAAAATATATATTTTTAAATAATTTAATTAAATATATTTAGTAAATATATAATCTTAAAAATTGTATTTTTTTTTTGCGAAAAGAATACATTTTTTATTTTGAAAACATTTATTTTTAAATAGAGTAAATCTAATTTTTTTTTGCGTAAAATGTTTATTATTTTAAAAAAAAATTGTTTTTAAATAATTTAAATAAATATATATAGTGTATATAATTTTAAAAACTTTATTTTTTCTGTAACTTTTTAAAACAAAATTGTTTTTAAATAATTTAATTAAATATATATAGTGAATATAATCTTAAGAACTGTATTTTTTTGCTGGGAATAGTTTTTTATTTTGAAATTTTTTGTTTTAAAATAATTTAATTAAATATATATCTTAAATATAATTTTTTTTAGAAAAAATAATGAAATTGTTAATTTGAAATTGTGACATCTTTACAAATTAAAATATTTTTATACTTCGGTTACAAATTTTAAAAATTAAAATAATTTATTTAGTAAAAAATAAAAAAAATAATAATTGATTTTTTTAAATAAAATTACATGAAATAATATCAATTAAAATATACATGGTCTATATTTCATTATTATTTATTTAAAAAAATATAAATGCATTTATTTTTCAAAAAAATAAATCTATTTTTGTATTTAGGTCAATTGTACAAATTTAAATACTCACACATTGCGATCTTCAATTCAAGCGAGCTAACAACCTTTGACAAAGAGATAAATTTTTTAAAAATATTATATGCATGGCATGTGCGTCTTTTAATTTAGTTTACAAGAAAGTATTTTAAAATTTGAAATAAACAGTTAATTTTTTTTTTCATTTGTGATTTCATTTTTCTATATCTATAAATTAGATTTTAATCAACTAATTACTATAATTTAATTTATTATTATTCAATTAAAAAATATGAATGTATTTATTTTTCAAATAGATTAATCATTTGAAAACTTCACATATTTTGCATGTGTATATATTAGATAAGTGTATTGTTCACATATTTTGCATGTGTATATATTAGATAAGTGTATTGGATTATGATTTCATAAGATTTTTTTTCGTATGTGTATTTGTTAGATGGTCACATATTTCACATGTATGTCTATTAGAGGTGTGCATTGAATTATGATTTCATAAGATTTTTTCATCTATTAGAGTGGTGTGTTAGATTATGATTTCAAAAAATAGTTTTTGAAACTTTAAAAAGTTCTTGAATTTAAAAAGTCTATAGACTCTGTGCGAATTTTGACTGATTTTTTAATTTATTTGTATATATGAATTTTTATTAATTTGAGAGAAATCTAAACAAAAAATATTAATTTAAGTGAACTTCTTATTGATTCAAATTAATATAAGTATATAAAAAAATCATATTATTTAGAAAATACAAAAAATATTATTATTTATTATTATTATTCTCATTTTTATTATTTTATACTTGACTTCATTTTTTAAATACATTAATTTTTCATGTTTCACCTTTGTTATTTGTTAAATTACAATTTTTTCTCTTTTTTATCAAGAATTTTTAATTTTTTTCTACTAAATATTAAACAATACACAATTTGCAAATAAATAGTTATAAATAATTTTTTAATTAAATTAAATATTAATACTAATAATATTAATTTATAATATTTTGATTTATAATATTAAACAAGTCTTTATATTAATAAACACAAAAATAATTTATTATAAATATCATCTATAAATAATTACTTTAAAATATATATATAATTAGTCTAATTTTTTTAAAATAAAATTTTGGTTATTTGTCCAAAAATTATTTCAATACTGTGCAATGTAATTTTTTGCAATAATTATGGAGAATTACGTTAAAAGAAAAAAAGAATTAAAAAAAGAAATCGAATGAAATTAGATATTAAAATAAAAATAAGTATTATTACAAAGTAACACATGTAATGAAATATGTATCTAAAAAATTTCTTATAAATAATATTATTACAACATGCCAAGTGTCATGTTTTAATTTGAAGTGTATTGACTTTTTGTTACATTTTATATATATATAGCCTTCATCTTCAAGTGTTAACTAACTCTTGAACTCTTGTAATAAAAAAAATATTATAATAATTTTATTTGACATTATATTCTTCTTAAATCCACTATCATCAGCTCGATCTTCTAGTGTTAACCAACTCTTGAACTCTTGTAATCAAAATTGTCGCGCACAATGAAGTGAATTTATTTACACCTCTAACAATACTAAATTCATCTTTCTAAATTGTTGTGATTTTTAATAACACTGTAAATAACTATAATACCCTATGTTATGAATTTTTAAAATAATAATAATAATAATAAAACCAACAATTATATAGATTTTTTAAAAAAAAAAAAAAATCTATAGATTTTTTAAAATCTAAAAAAAATTAATGAAATTTCAATAGAGAATACACCCTCCTAAAATATACTACCCTCAATATTTATAATTAATACAATGGTTAATGACAAGTAAATTATACAAAACTAGTAATACCTGCCCGCGCAGATGCGCGGGATATATAAATTGTAAAAAAAAATATAAAATCATTTGCATAACAATCTCAATTAATTATTTATTAAGATTTTTAGATTGAATTCAGAAATCGTGGTTAAATGGTTAAAATTATAATATAAGAATTTTTATTATTTGTGTGATCGATATATAAATTCTAAGAAAAAAAATATAATATCATTTGTATAACAATCTTAATTAATTATTTATTAAGATTTTTTAGATTGAATTCATAAATCGTGGTTATATGGTTAAGATTATAATATAAGAATTTTTATTATTTGTGTGATCGATATATAAATTCTAAGAAAAAAAATATAACATCATTTGTATAACAATCTTAATTAATTATTTATTTAGATTTTTTAGATTGAATTCATAAATCGTGGTTATATGGTTAAGATTATAATATAAGAATTTTTATTATTTGTGTGATCATATTTTGTAACATTATTATTACCACAAGATATATACTACCTCTATCCCAAGGCAATGGTCACACTTCTTTCACAAATAACAAAGAAAGTGTAACTATAAAAATGAGACGATGTAGTAATTTTTTTATTACTTATTAAAGACTATTAAAGACATGTTCTTTAAGACTCAAAATTGCCAATAAGCTGAACTTAATGCGTCTGGAATAAAGAGAATTGACTGAATTAAACTGAATTGAAATAAACTTAATAAATTTGAACTAACAAAACAAAAACTAAGTTTAATATAAATTAATTTTAAAATATTAAAATGATAATAAGAAAAATAATAAAATAATACAAAATTAAAAATTAAATGAATAAACTGAACTTAATGGATCTAAAATGGATTAATTTAATTTATATAAACTGAACTGAACTTAATGAGTTGAAGTAAACTGAGAATAAGTCCAAAATAACTTTACTTATCAATTAAGAACATGTAAATTGAACTGAAATGAGAATAGCTCTAAAAGAACCAGTACTAAGTTAATTTCCATTCATCTACATTAAGTTCAGTTCTATTTAATTTTGTTTTTATTTATTATTATTATTTAAATATTTTAAAATTAAATTAGATTGAACTTAATTTTATTTCATTTCGATTCAATTCAGTTCAGTTTGATTCAATTCAATTCAGTTCATTAAAGACCTATTAATTTCAGATCATATCATTTCGGTTCAGATCTATGAAGTTTAGTTCACTTCAGTTGAGATTTTTTAAATTCAGTTTAATTAATTTTTTGAATCATATAATCGTTTAAATTATGAATTGTGAATAGTTGAATAGTTAATCATTCATCTTTTGATTCATATAACTTGTGTAAATTATGAATGGTAAATATAGTTGAATAGTTTAAAAAATAAATTGTTAAATAATAATTTTGTTTATATTTTATTTAAATTCTAAATTTAGAAGTTTATGTACTATTCCAAAAAAAATTGATAAATAATAATTTTTTTTTTGTGTTTGTAACTTTATTTAATTCTTAATGAAAATACGTTCTAAACATATAATTTTTTTATTAATTAAAGACATGTTATTTAAGAATCAAAATGGCTGAAATGAAATAAATTGACCTTAATGTGTCTGAAATAAAGCGAATTGTAAATTAGTCTAAAAGAACATGTTCTAAATCATTATCAACCTGCTTTTTTAAACTGAAATTGGCTGAAGTGAATTAAACTTAACTGAAATGAACTTAATAAATCTGAACTAACTAAACTAAAATTAAGTTTAATATAATATAATTTTAAAATATTAAAATGATAATAAGAAAAATAATGAAATAAAAAAATAAAAAATTAAATGAATAAACTAAACTTAATTGATCATAAATCTGAACTGAAATGAACTTAATAAATCTGAACTAACTAAACTAAAATTAAGTTTAATATAATATAATTTTAAAATATTAAAAGGATAATAAGAAAAATAATGAAATAAAATTATACAATTTCAAACTAAAATTGAATTTGTAAAATAAAAGGCAATTAATTAGATTATAAAAAAATAAGAATAATGTGTGCCCTGAAAAAAATTAAACAATTTCGAACTAAAATTGAATTTGTAAAATAAAAAGCAATTAATTAGATTATAAAAAAAAATGCGTAATACAATATAAAAAAAATAAGTATATGAAAATAATTGTTATGGAAATAATTGGTATAAGAAAGTCCACGTAAGATTTTATGGAAATATAACTAATTAAATATTTATTTATAGAATAGATAAAATTTATATTATTATAATTTCCATAAAATTTATATTATTATAATTTCCATAACATATATATAAATATTATAATTTAACATATTTATTATATTCATTATCATTATTTGTATTTAATTTGAAAATTATCATAGCAATACGTATTTATTATAATCATTATCATTATTCGTTTTTAATTTGATATTTACAATAATAATACGTATATAATATGAAAATAAAAATACCCATAGATAATTAAGAATCCCTAAATTATGGGGCAATATATAATTTGATTCAAATCTTAAATGTTACATTTATTGAAATTTTGAGATTTGAAGGATAATTAAGGAAGATAAAATTATGGAAAATCAAAATTAGTTGACTATATTGTGTGTAAAAAGCTTTATACTACAATATTTGGGTTAATAAAAATATATATGACTAAATTATAAAGTTCTTATCAAATAAGATTATTATTATTTACAAAAATAAATGTAAATTAGCGTAGCTAATTAATATGTAACGATATATATTAAGTAAATTTTGAATTTATATATTAAATAGATAAGTGAAATTTAAAACATAAATTTATATTAAGTAAATTTTATTTTTTTATTTTACTTTATGATGGATGTGGAGAAATTAAGTTAGTGATAAAAAATATTTATTTTTGTACTGTAAGTGAAAAAATAAACGATACCATCTTTTAACTTATTATTTATATATTATTAATTTATAACCGATTAATTAATTAAAAGTAAAAATAATTGTAATAAAATGTAATAAGTCATATTTTTTTATAATATTATTATTATTGATAATATGATTATTGATATTATTATATAAGTATGTTTAGAAAAATAAATAAATAAAAAACTTATTATTAATCAAATGAGATAAATAAATTTCTATCTTGTAATTCAAAATATACTTTATTTAAAAATAAAATGAACTACAAATTGAAATCATAAAGGCCTTTTGAAAAAAAAATTAAACAATTTCAAACTTAAATTGAATTTGTAAAATAAAAAAATTAATTAGATTATAAAAAATGAATAAGAATAATAATAAAATTAAATAAGTTATAATCAGCTACAAATATTAAAATAAAAAATATAAATAAATAACCAAATCATTTACTTATTAAGATAAAAATATGATATTTTTTTAAACAATGAATCTACAAACAAATTTGTGATTTTAATTAAAATAAAATGAGATAATTATAATATAAATATAAAATTAAAAATTATAATAAGAATTAGAAATTGTAAAAAAAAATATGACACTAATTAGAAAATAAATATAAAAACAATATAATTACCTTCGAATATGCAAAGAATAATAAAATCAATAAAAATTATTAGAACAAATATATGACTTACAAAAATACAAACAATAGATGATTATTTAATAAAGGATAAAACAAAATATTTAAACACAATCAATAAATTAATGTTTACCATGTGTCCTGAAAAAAAATAGCACATTAAGAATAATTATTTATTATTATAAAATAAAATTAGTAGAAAAACGAAATGAAAATACTTTACTGCAAAAAATTAAAACAATAATTATTATATAATAAAATATACAATAAGAGAAAAACACAATAAAAATACTTACTGACAATTCCTACAAAAAAAATATATAGAATATAGTAAACATACTAATTGAAAAAAAATGCAATAAATAAAAGAAAGAAAATTACTTCACATAGAGTTCCTACAAAAAAATATTGTGAGAATCATTAGTACATTGTTAGAATCATTAGTGAATATATTAATATTTATACAATAATATGTAAAAAAAAAAAAAAACTAAAATGAGAGAAATGAAAAATGAGAGGTAAAGAATGAGTGAAGAAGAAGACCAATTTATAGCATTAGATTTGAATTAGAATCCATTAATTATTGTTATTATTATTTAAAAGGAAAAGAATATTTATGGACAAATTATAATGACAATATTAATGAAAGATTTAAATATGAGGAGAGATTTTGTCATAATTAAGTTTTTTAGGAGGTATAAGCATTACTTATATAGTGAAACAATAAATATTGATTTATTTCCAAAAAAAGATTTTTTTATTTAAAATAATAGTAATATGTAATATGAATAAAAAAATATGCTCTTATATAAATATTATATATGCATAAAATTGAAATAAAAATAATAAAGAGTGGATAGAATACTCCTTCTTAAAATAAATTAATTAAATTAATATCAAGAAATTACTTATTATTTTATAATATTAGTTGTAAAAAAAATCAATAATTAATTGACCGTTATATTAATATTTGCTAATTAATTTTGTAGAGATTATAGGAATTGATTAATTTTTTCTATATTGTTATTTTAATATATATGGTAGGAGATGTAATAGAATAGATGAATTAAGTAAGAAATCAATTAGATAAATTATTTATAGTAAATGGTCAATTAATATAATTGAGAAAATTAAGGAATTGATTAGTAAAAACAATTAGATTAATATTGATTTAAGGAATTGACGTAAATTGATTAGTATTTATGGAAATTGTAAAATATAATGAATATGAAATTATTATGTAATTAATTGAATTAAAAGCCACACCATAATTAAATAATAAAGACACATAAGAATTATAAAGCCACATAAGAATGTCTTGGCCAATCAAAACATTGTTTCTGCCACGTAGTGTGAACATGCTCATTTTTTTAGTGTAATCTTTTGTGTTCACACTGCCACGTGTGATCATCAAAGTCTGGATTTATCTATTTAATATATAAATCCAGACTTTGCTTATCCCAGTGGCCAATGTGAACACAAAAAATTACACTACAAAAAATGAGCATGTTCACACTACGTGGTATTAGTGGTATTACGTGGCATAATTAATATTTATAAAACCGATTTTTCCATTCCTTAATTATTCGCGTCTTCATAATTAATATTTATAAAATCGATTTTTGCATTCCTTAAATATTGGTCAATTAACTGTCCATAATTATAATGAAAGAATATGTATTATAACATCATGCGTCCATAATTATAGTAGCCTCCATAATTATAGTAAATAAATCGCATTATAATGTATTCATCCAATTATTATATTATTAAAATGGGTTCACAATAATCAATTCCTTAATTTAAGTCAATGAATCAAATTGATATTATTTATTCTATAATTATGTAAAATTTTAAATTAATTACCTTATTTTAGTGTTGACTAAATAATTTATAAGTATCTACGGGATTCTTTAAATATTTATTTAAAATATAAAAAACCCTATTTCAAATCTCCAATATAAAAAGATCTTCATCCTCATTTATTTCCTCTCATTTTGATTCATTTTTTTTTATTTGCGGTTTAAAATATATTTTGTTCCATGATTATTATACTGATTTTTTATGTTTTTTTAGGATACAAGGTAAGTATTAATTTGTTGTTCTTATTTATATTCGTGATTAAATCATTAATACGTGTTTTGTATTTTTTGAAGCTCTCACTGTAAGTTTTTTTTTAAAGTTTTATGAGTATATATTGATTTAAATTGTTCATTGTTTATTTTTAATCGATTTGTTGTTCGTATGATTTTTTAAGTAAGTTTATCAATTGTTTGCTTTTTTTATGTTTCTCTTTTTTCAGGTGTTTGTTTGAATCGGTGATTACCAAAAAGTGAGGCTCCTTTTTCTATGAACTTGGTTTTGATTTTGCTTTTGCGAGGTGAATATCAGAAAATGAAGAGGTAATTTTTGTGTTCATTTCTTTCAATTATTCTAAGCATGTAAATGTACGAGAGAGACATGCTAAAGGGATTTCAATAGGGACTTTGCTTGCAAATTTGTGAGGATCAGACTACCCCACTATATGGATCGTTGCAAAGATGCTAAAAGGCGAGTGGACTCCAGAGCTATCAAAGTCGAACCTACTCAAGGAGCTAATGACTCTCAGGCGCTCGAGCAGTGCACCATCAACAATATAATCAAGTATATTGTTTCTTTTTATAAAGATGTTTATAATTTACTTTATTTTTTAAATAGTAGTAATGCATATCTTTTTTAATTAAATCTTAGTGTTTATTCTGAATTTAGAGATTCTTATGTAGTATTGAGTTTTTTTAATAGACTAGATTTGGCTCAAGCTAAATTCATGTAAACACTTTTTTTTTTCGGCAGGATCTGGCTGCAACGCTTCGACTGGAGGAGGGCTTCGTGCTTGCTTTTGGGTGATTTGGTCGGTGGTGGCTGACATGAGGAGTAGGCCCAGGTACGAGGATGAGGGATCGAAATCGACATTCGACGGTTCAAACATCTCGACAGCAACATCGGCGACGATGGTGAAAGAGGAGCAAGCATGACTCATTTTTTTTTGGTAGGAAATTCTCATTGAGCTCATTTGGACTTGCTGATGAGGATGGTCGATGAAGTCATCTTCAAATATTAAAGATTAATTTAAGGACATAAGATATTACGGTGGCCGTGTTTGGTTAGAGACTTAGAGGAGATCATCAGTTTAGTAGTGTTGAGTGTTTTTTCTATTTTTTTTTAACTCTCATGTTTTTTTTCATTATATTTCTCATTTTTTAATGTATTTTTATCTATAATGGTAAACTAAATATTTGTAAAGATAAAGTGATTTTTTTAATAAATTGTAAAAAACTGGGTAGATTATTTTTTCTGACTATTGTTTATATATTTTTTATATTGAAACATTGGTAATTAACCGTATCTAAGTATTTGTTTTAACATATTAGTAACTTATTTATTTTTTAATTATAGTTGGTGATCATAAATATGAATAATTTTTCAAATTTGAATTTAAAAATATATAGTTCATGATTTTGATTTCAACCATGAATTAAATCAATAATTCTACTTATGATTTACAAAATATATCTAAAAGACAAGTTTAATTGAATGTTATGAAATAATATATTACAACGAGGTTTCTATATATTTACTTATTTTTATATATAAATTGTAAGATTAAATTTTAAATAAGAATAATGAATTAAATAAATATAGGCAATTCAAATTAATGAATATAATTAATATATGACGATAATATTATATTAAATTTTTATATAATTTTTAGATTCATAGGGTGTTTATTAATGTATATTTTTTTGAGATTAACAAACATAAATATGAATATTGCAATTATATGCGATTATACTCACCATCAATATAATTACTATATACTCCCTCGGTCTTTTAACAAACGTCACATTTTACTTTTTATTTTTAAGTTAATGGTCACACCCTCCATCTCTCCATCTCTCACTTTTAATTTAACTTAAAAAAAAAAATTGTGTTTTCTTAAAAACCGTTCAACCTCATGCCCATGCTATGCTCATTAAATTTGGTTGGAGAAAGTATATCCTAACAAAAAATAGAATAAATCATCAACATTTATTAGAGCATCTCCGCGGTAGTTTCAACTTTAAGGTGAGGAGTAGGCCACCCAACTCATATTTTTTCTACTTCTACCTAAAAAAACTTCTAAATCATCCAACCGTTCTACCCACAAAATCAATTTATAATTTTATAATTATTTTTCAATATTTTAAAATTTAATCAAATTAAACTTAATTTCAATTCAAATATATTAAATTCAGTTTAGTTCAATTTAGTTCAACTGAACTGAAGTAAAGCAAATTTAGACTTAGTAAAGGTATTTTAGACTTATTATTAGTCCGCTTCAGATTAAATCATTTCAGACTAATTATGTTCAGTTCAATTAAGATAAATTTTGTTAAAATCCATTTAAACCAGTTCCAGTTCAAAAGAACAGGTCTGTAATGTAGATAATGATTTATAACATGTTCTTTTAAACTTATTTTCATTTCGCTTTATTTTGACGCATTAAGTTAAGTTCAGTTCATTTCAATTGAGACCTATTAAGTTTAGTTTAGTTCAGTTAGTTTTTTTTTATTCTTACCGAACATGTCTTTAATAAGTAATAAATATTTTATATATTTAGAGCGTATTTTCGTTGAGTTTGAGATATAGTTTAAAACACAAAAAAATAATTATTTATCAATTTAATTTTCTTAGAATAGTTTATAAAGTTCTAAAATTTGAATTAAAAAAAATTGTATAAAGTGATAGTTAAAATACAAACAAAATAATTATTTTATTTTTTTTTAACTATTCAACTATTCATCATTTCATAGTTTACACGGGTTATATAATTAAAAATATGAATGAACAATTATTCAAGTATTCGTCATTCATAATTTACAAAAGTTATATGATTCAAAAGGAGAATGAAAACATTATAAAATATTTTTAATTTTTTTTTTTGTGTATAATACTAAATAAAATTGATCAAGTAAGAAGATTGTTAAAATATAAAGAACAGAATTATTTTAACAATATAAATTTATTAAATTCAATTTAGTTTAAATCTATTAATTTTAGTACACTTTCATTTTAAACATCTATTAAATTAAATATAGGTTTTTTATACTTAATTATTCTCATTTCAATTCAGTTTAGACACATTCACTTCAGTTTTAACCAATTAAATTCAATTCATAACTATTAAGTTTACATCAATTCAATCATTTGATTTAATATTTTTTTATTATTTCAATATTTTAAAATGAAATTAAATTGTAATAATTTCAGTTCAATTCGGTCCAAACTTATATATTCAGTTTAGTTCATACATTTTCAGTCCAATATAACATGTCCTTAATGAACTGAAGTAAATCTATTTTGAACTTATTCTCAGTTCTCTTCATTTTAGTCATTCAGTTCAGTTAAGATAAATTAAGTTCAGACCTATTAAGTTCAGTTTATTCATTTAATTTTTATTTTTTTTATTATTTCATTATTTTATTATTGTCATTTCAATATTTTAAAATTAAATTAAATTGGAATTAATTTCAATTTAGTTCAGTTAAGATTTATTAAGATCAATTCAGTCCAGTTTAATTTAATTCAATCGTTCAAAAGAGTAGACTTAGGGGGGTGTATTGGTTTAGGAGTCTATTGGATTTTAATGGACTTTTAAAATTTAGAGGTATTCAATTCGGATTTTTAAAAGTCCATTAAAATCCGGAGGTATTCAATTAGGATTTCAAAAAGTCTTAAAAAATCCATATGTATTGAACTCCATGGATTTTAATAGTTTGTAGATTTTGATGGATTCTCTTTAAAAATTATAACTAGATTTGACTTTTCAAAATCTCTCATAACTAGGAGAGATTTTGACAGACTTCTTCAAAACACGAAAAAAAAAAAAAACAATTGTCATTTAACAAGAGTATTACACAAATCTATATAAAATAATTAAAATTATATTTGAGAAAATTCATTTTATAATGTTTTCATTAAAAATAATTATTTATATATTATATTAATAATAAATTATTTTGTATTTATTTTGTATTTATTATTTATATATATTATATCATGATTAAAACAGATTAATCATTAATTTATTTATTTTAATTATCATGCAGAGTTGACTTAAGCAAAAAAGATATTAAAAATTTATGTGTGCAACAAATTGAAGATCTTTTGCATAAACAAGTAAAATCTCTACGAGATTATAATACATTGCATTTCCCGATCATATTGATTTAACTTACATTGGAAATCAACTTATTGCGATGGAATTAGATTACAGTCGAGTAGCGCTGAAGGAAGATCATATGAAGTATGTTTCAATGTTGAACGATCAACAAAGAATTGCTTACGATTCAATAATGGAATCATTAAACAATGGTAGAGGACATGTATTTTTTCTGTACGGTTATGGAGGAACATAAAAAACTTTTATCTCTATCAGTGGCGGTTCGATCGCGCAGAGAAGTTGTCTTGAATGTTGCTTCAAGTGGTATAGCGTCGTTGCTCTTACTTAGTGGGATGACAGCTCATTCTAAATTTTCAACACCATTAAACTTGACGGATTCTTTCACGCGCAACATTGCTCAAAGGAGTGACACAGTCGGTATGATTTTAAAGGCAAAACTTATTATATGGGATGAAGATCCAATGACGCACATTTAAGATTGCTCTTAATTTTTAAATATTATATATTATATATATCCATATTTCTAAATAAATGTATCAAGTTCCCTGATTGTTATTTTATCAAAATTTTGAATTAGCAAAAACTAATTTTTGCACTTCATTTTGTACGGTTACTATATATTATTTTTTTTTTAATATTATTTGAATTTTTGGAACATGTTTTTTTTATATTATTCATTATCAATGTTATTAGTTATCCCTCCAAATAAAATTTTAACCAATGTGCTCTATTTAAGTGGGTAATTTATATACGTATATAATTCATTATTTTTTTAAAAAAACTTTTCCATATATTTATTATCTTTTTATTTATAGTTAATTAATTACACGTTTAAATAGAGAATACATGTACATATATAATTAGTTTTATATATATTACCAATGATATATTATTAATAATTTCATTTGGTATAATTATTTATATTTAAATATAAATAGAGAATAATAATTATTCGAACTAAATATTTTTGTTTCTTTATATTCTTTAAATAAGTTGTATATATTAATACTTTGTTTCTTTTAATCATATAGAAATTGTTTTGAAGCTTTTGATCTAACAATTCGGGATATTATGAGGGTAAAAAATCTTGATGCTGATAGTATTTCATTGGGAGGCAAAGTTATAGTATTCGGTGGGGATTTCCGTCAGGTTCTGCCGGTGATACCCAAAGGAACGAGGCCATAAATTGTTCATGCAACTATCAACTAATCTAAGATTTGGCAGGATTGCCAAATTTTGAGATTAACGAAAAATATGCGATTGGAAAATAATGTTGACGGATCAGATTTGAATGAGTTGAGAAATTTATCAAATTGAATGCAATCAATTGGAGACGGTTCAATTGGTGAAGATAATGATGGAGAAATAGTAGTTGAAATCCCCTTGATCTTATCATAGATAAGAGTGATGACTACATAAAATCCATTGTAGAAGCAATTTTTCCATCTTTCGCCGATCATATTGGAGACGTCGATTATTTGCAAGGACGTGCAATCCTGGCGCCAACGTTGGAAGAGATAGAGGCAATTAATGATTATATGGTATCTATGCATTCATAAAAAAAATGATTTATCTCAGCGCCAATTTTATTGAAACAACTTAAAAGGGAGCAAACATGTTTGATCAAATGCATTATGTTGAATTCTTAGACATTATAAAGTGTTCAGGAATGCCTAACCATCAATTGAAGCTAAATGATAGTGATATTAAATCTTAAAAAATTATAATTTTTTTTTTATCTTTTTTAAAGTATTATATTAAATACGTATTCAATAATTATGTATATATTTGTAAAAAAAATTATACCTTCTAATTTCTTTTGTAAGGTTGGAGTGCCGTTAATGCTTTTGCGAAATATCGATCACGCTGCCAATTTGTGTTACAGAACTCGAATGGTTGTGTTGAAGCTTGGAATTGGAACTTACGTAATAATAGCTAAAGTCTGAGGAGGAAAAAACACGAATGACATAGTATATATTCCAGTACTGACTCTCAATCCTTCAGATGTAAGAATTCCATTTTGATTCCAACGTCGTCAAATTCCTCTTAATGGTATGTTACGCTATGACCATTAACAAGAGCCACTCTCAATCTTTGTCCCACTTTGTTGGAATATATTTTAAGAAATCGGTGTTTACATGGACAGTTGTATATTGCACTTTCAATGGTCACAAATAGAGCCGGATTGAAGTTGTTATGTTGCGATGAGAATGAAGAACTCACAAATAAAAGTAGTTTACAAAGAAGTTTTTAAAAATTTATAAAATAATTATGTCATATCATTTTTTATTTTATTTTTTATTTGTGTGTTTCATATAAATATTTTACATTATAACCTAACCTTAAATTAATAGTTACTTCAATCTTTAAAATTCAAAAAAATCTATTTTTAAAAATAGTAAATCACATTTATTTTTAAAAAAATAAAATATTGAAGCATGAAAATTAATTCATTTTAAGTATAGTAGAACTTAATAGATAATTGTTAAATTTTTTTCTAAAACTACACTAATTAAATTTATTTGATTTTTTAATTTAATTAGTATCAAATTTATTATTTTTATTAAAATACTTATTATTAAATATTTGTATTTTATTTAGTATTAAATAAGTTACATTAAAAATTACCGGGCATCGCACGGGCAGGTTTTACTAGTATATTAAATAGATGACTATTTGATAAAAAAAGTAGGGTATAAAAATGTATTGTCAAAATTCTAAGTACTTAAAACATTCACAAGAAATCCGGTGGAATATTATCTTTTTCTCTAATTTTCAAAAGATTGAAAAAAGGTAGAGACTTCTATAATGAATTTAAGTAAAAAAATGTGATGTTGACTAAAATTTAACCATTTTTTGATACTCTACTCTCTACATTTAAAAATAATTTCACATTCATATATAGAATTCGACACGCCACGTCCGCGCGAGCTCTATGTGACCTTGTGGCAGATTTTTTTGCTTTTCCTCGTTTTGACGGACCTCAGGTTCAAGTTACATTAATTAACCAACAACATACTAGAATATACATATCGAAATTGACAACAAAACATGGAAAATAAATGTATTTATTTGTTCTTATTAATATTATTATTATTATTGAAGATACTTACCCTAACTCAAGGGGCCAAACAACAAGAAGTTAAAGAACAACAAATTAAGAGAAAAAGAGAGAGACCATATAATTAAACATGACGCCACCCACGGCCGAGTCAGATTGAAGTTCGGATGCGCGTTGGTGGGTCGAGTTGAGGATATCAAAGGAGTTTTTGAAAGAGAACTTTGTCGATGTGGGAGCTTATAGTCATGGGGCTAAAATAAGATGCATAGTAGAAGCTCTTAGCAATAGTAAGGAAGTTTTGCTTAATATGATCAGATTCCAAATCTTCTTCTGGGGTCGACTTTGTGAGCACTAACTTCGTGAGCTCTTGCATGTTTGATTCTATCTCCTCCTCGATTGTGTTTGTTGCCCAACCATTATAACTATCTCCAAGCAGTCGAAGCTGATGACAAACTGTTTTTGTTGTTTCCAAAAGTTGGTGATATTTAGGATGGGACAATAACAACTCCTCCGATCTCAAATTTAGCACGCGCACAAAGAGCTGTGCAATATCCCCCCCAGATTCTCCAGCTGCTGATTCTTCCCATTTCTTCAGCCACTCGTGCCACTACGTACACATAATATATATTAATTATTCGATAAAATTAATTAGTTGTTTCATTTAATTTAATTTGGACTTACAGCAAGGCTCAACTGTGGATGAATGTCTTGACCGTGTGCCTTCAATATATCCGACGACACTTGATTTAGAGTTGCCGACAAAATACCCACAAGCCTACATCCTCCCTTTCCATAGTAGTTGAGGATGCTGTCATGATCTTCGAATTCCTTCACAAAGACACTCTTCTCCTCTCGAGAAAGCTGTTGTTTCTGTCGAGAATACGAAAGAATAGTCTCCACTAAAATCGAGGTTTTGGCCCAAGCCAGCCGCTCTTCCTGTTTTTCAGGCTCAAACACGGAAGCTGCAGCTATGTAATACCCTTGTAAAGCGCTTCTTTCGCTTATGCCAAACTCCTCGAGATTCCAATCTTTATACCATCTGCACGCACCATGAAACATCATTACCATGTCGATCGAACGAAAAGTATCAAATTCTTCAAGAAATTTCATTCATTCTAATTAATTAATTACCGTTGGATGTGTTCCCATTCCCTGAGATGCAAGTCCTGGCAGTTATTGTAGTCCGATTTCGCCAGCTCAAGATACACGTTGTTGTTAACATACAACATTCTATATAACGTTTTCCCAATCCAAACATCATCCTCACCACCGTATTGTTCCAAGTAGAATCGAGCTTCGAGTCGAGGCAAGCTAGCGTACCACGGCACGTCAAGTGCATACCCGACCTCCCCTGGAAGGTCTTTTGTAATGATCCACTTATCGAACAGCTCGTTACTTGCTCTCTTTTCTTTCAAGAACTTAGCAGAATAATCAGCCGCATCACAAAGAATATTTTCCCCCGGAAACTTCACCTGAGACGCTCTGTAGAGGTTGTACATTCCGGTCACGGCCTGAGTCGACTGCCCCGGAAAACAGAAGAACTCTCCACCCTTCTCGAAATTCTCAAACACGTCTGATTTATAATATTGTACGTGTTAATTAAATTCAGGTATATATGTATGCATCCATACTCAGTCGTCATTTTATATATATAATATATATACCTGCGGATATATCGTCGTACCCGAGCAACCTCATCAACCTAAATCCCATGGCCGTATCGTCAACATCCTTGATTTTTTGAGAAGTACTTGCGGCAAAAATCCCTTTATCTGTCCAATACCTGCGCGCAGCAGCTCATGATCATTTTAATTGTCTATGATCGATCAATCGAGAGTGTTTAATTTACAGTACGTACTTGTGGACAAAGTCGATACAATCCTCGATTTCCGGCTGAAAATACCGAGATATTCCTAACCTTTGCAGCCTGTCTACTGCCCACATGTGCTCGAACATGTCCACCGGGTAAGAATTCGGAACTACATATATATATATGATAATTAATTAGCAATTATCCAAATATTGAAATACTAGTACAAAGTAAGTGTAGTATATATATACCTCCTCCGTTGAATTTACGAACACAGTTTTGGATATATTTGAGACACTTATCGTCTTTGGTGTGGTCGAGGGCGTACGCGGTTGAGGCTGGAGAGAAAAGAAAGGAGCCATCCTGTTCTTGAAATTTCATTAGTTTATCCCACATCAAATCATTCATCCCTTCCAAGCTGAAAAGTAACGAAGTCGGCACTTTGTGCATCACCTCCTTTGGAATCCTATACCATCAGATCATCAGTGTGACTATTATTTTGGGACGAAAAAGAAATAATTATATAATGCACCACGCTAGCTACATACTTGTTGAGCTTTAAGTCCCTTTGGGCGTAAATTTCTTGCATAAATCCGACCGAAGAATAATCGATGTCGATTACTTGTAGTTTTTTGGCCCTTTCTAGCAGAGATGGAAACACGACTTCGAACCCAATTGGCATGTGATCAACATTTTCATGCTCTAGTCTTTGGATATTCTCTTTAATGAACAAAATTCCTTTGTGAATTTGGTGCTCGTGATCATGATCATTCATATTAATGTTCCAATATTTCAAAGCAACAACACATGCTAGTGTGTTGAGTAATCGGTCATACACCAAGAAAATAGAGCTGTCGCCCCACGACCCATCGGGCAGTTGGTTGTTCGAAATCCAGTCGAGGCTCTCCGGAAATTGGGGGCCGCCACCCCCTTCGACATCCTTCACCAACGCCACCCACGCGGTGTCGTAAGGCGAGACGCTTATTTCTCCGTCGCCCATGGACCATAACATATTGTGTTTGATCAACTCCACCAGCTCTTCCCTTCTTACCATTTCTGGCCTTATCGTCTCCTTTTAATTCAATAATAAAAATAATATACATATGTTAAAATAGGAATTTGATCATGAAGTAGCTTAAAAAATATGAAGTAAACACATTACACACCTTATGAATATCTTTCTCATCATCCTCCACATGTTCCTCGTTCCTCTTTGCAACTATAATTAATTATATTCTATTTTAATTAATAAATTAATTTGTTTCAAAAAAAAAAAAAGTGTGTATATATATAGTTATAATTATCACCTTCACTGCCGGAACTGGAAATTGCATGGCATTGCAGGGCGGAAGCACCGTAGGTAGTTACTAGTTTCCGATGTGAAAAAACCCCACCTGCAGGATTAATTCAACAAAACGATTGATCGAACAATTCATACGTTGTTTATATATATTTAATTAATCTTTAAGTCGATCAAAAAGAACATGCATGTACCTGCAGTGGTGGAGAGAGAAAGTCGACTGAGAGGGCTCGCTGCCGGATGAGTATATGGCGATCGCGGCTGGAGGCTGGCCAGTCGCGAAACCAATAACTCCATGCTTCAAACACGAATAATTCGAATGAAATAATTAGTGTTTGAGCATGTATCGTTTTATCATTAGTGTCCTTAATTTTATAGCTCCACTTTTCATTAATGTTTAATTTATCAATAGTCGTATTTAGAGAGTAAGTATATTTTATATATAGTATATATATATTAACAGTGACTATATATATATGATCCCCCAATGGAATATATAATTACTATAAATTTAATATTATTATATTAAATGCAAATTTAAAATGTGAGCTGGATCAAAATTATATATAGTACTATATATTAACGGTGACTATCTATATGTATACATGGTCTCCAACGGAATATATAATTACAAGAAATATTTAATTTAATATTATTATTTTTTTCACTTGATCACGCATTACTCACTTAAAAAATAAATATATCTCTACTTTTTTTATATTATTCAACACATTACAAATTAGTTTTTCTTGAAATTTATTTCATTTCTTAATATTATTTTTTCCTAATTTTGTTAATTGAAATAACAAACATGTTTAAACACCACTTATGTCTAATAAGACATCTATCTGACTATCTGGAGTAAATTTAATTGAACTATAAATTGACTTCATTGAAATTAAATAAATTAAATAAATTAAAATATTAATATATTATACATCATTTAATTTATTTTAAAAATTATGAATAATAGTTTACCATAAACTACTACGTTTTATTTACTTGAAAGTACGTAGTCATTGTTTTATTTTATTTAAATGAATTTAACTGAAACCAACAAAAAGACAAAATTGATCTTATAACTTATTATTTTAAACTCAAATTGGTTGAATTGAACGAAATTAGAATTGATATGCACAAAGTTGCACCAAATACATATACAAAATACACATACATATATATATATATATATATATATATATATATATATATATATATATATATATATATATATATATATATATATATATATATATATATGTTTATATATATTATAAATGTATAAAATTGAAAATAAAAAAGATGTAAGATATTAAACAAATGAAAATTTTAAGACACATTATTATTTTATAGTCCTGAGATTTATCTTTTATTTTTTAATATATATTTCTTAATCTAATGCCATATTAAATCAAGAAAACTGTAATATAATTTTTTAATTTTCAATTAATATAAACAAAAAAGATAATATAGAAATAAATCATTTACAAATTAAATAATAATAATAATAATTTCAATTTAACAAAATTATGTAAATTGGATTGAACTAAACTAAAACGATTTAAATTAAATTGAAATTAAGTAAAAAAGAACATGACTTTTAATTGTAAATTGTACAATGACTAATCAAAAATTGAGAGAGATCAACAATAGTGAATGTTAAATTATCTTTCTCAAGTTAATGATAGAAGCTTACCTTTTTATTGGTATGATTTTATAAAATCATATGGATGGATAACTTTTGAAATCAAGAAAACGCGACAATCCCCGTCGGAAATTTAGAAATTAATATTGACGAGATATTTTGTGTACTGTATCTATATAAAATCAAGCTAAGGCAAAAAAAATATAGGCAGCTCCCTTTTATGAAGAATCATATCATAAATTCTAAATATATACTTGAAAAAATTCACAAAATATTATTGTCTTTTCTTTTATTTCAAAACAAAACAAAAAAGGTAGACTTTTATAATTAATTTGAATTGTTGAAATATCATTGCTTTATCTTTTATTTCAAAACAAAACAAAAAAAAAGGTAGAGTTTTATGATTAATTTGAATTGTTGAAATATTATTGCCTTTTCTTTTATTTCAAAAAAAAAACAAAAAAAAGGTAGTCTTTTATGATTAATTTGAATTGTTGATTGAAATTTAACCATTTTTGGATTCAAAAGTTATTTAAATTTGTATTCACAACCTTTAAGAAATAAAGGTGAAGTATTCGTATTATTTGCAAACAAATCGAAGCGAATATTTGATTATTCGATTCGTATTCGTATTAATAATAATATTTAAGTATTTATATTCGTATTCATATTTATTCGAATATTAAATTTCAATTTATATTCGTATTTGTTGAATATTTAAATATTTATTCGAATATATGTTAAAAAAATACAAAATAAAATATAAAATGAATAATATATATTGTTTAATTTTATCACATAAACGGTCAATTAATGTTTGTTAGCTAGCTTAGATGGTTGAGCAAAATTCAAGGTTTGAATGTCTTACTATCAAATTTTTTTAAAAAGCTAGACAAAAAAAAAAAAAAAACTGAATTAATTTTACTAATCTAATAAATTATAATTATAAAATTAAAAAAAAAAAAAAACAATTGAATCCCTAGGTAGGCTACATCAACACAAGTCTTCCGGCAGTCGTGGTCTTCGTCTATCATCTCCTTCCAAACTCCATTTTCCGCAACTCGTGTAGCTGCTGAGCTATCTCCTGCACTAACTCCAACCCTTCCTTCCCATTCCGCAGCACGTCGCAAGCGTGCTTCACGAATTCCCGATCAGCCTCCAGCTTCTCCAACCTCTCCTCAAGCCTCCCGATTTCCTTTCCCAACCCATCCTCCCGATTTTCCACAATCGACCCATCAATCCTTCCTACAATCTCCCTCTCCAGCTTCTCCAAACACCTGGCGATGTACGCTTTCTCCTCCTCAAACGAGCTGCTGCTGCAGCAGCTACTCCTCTTGGGCTCGTTCTCGTTCTCGCTCTGCAAGTTGTGCACGATGGAGGCGTCGAGGAAGTTGTTCCTGTAGAACTCGAGCTCGATTTCCAGGTCCTGCACTTCCTTCTCCTTCTCCGCGAGTATCTCGTTGGCTCTCCCCAGAGCTTCCATGTCGTACTCAGCCTGCTCCTCCATCATCCTCAGGTACTGCAGGGCTTCCATGTGGAGGGCCGCTTTCTCCTCCTGGAGCCTCGTGATCATCGACATCGCCTGGTTCGTCGCCACAGCCGAAGCGCTTCTTTCCTCATCCAATTCCCTGCACAGATTAGTCAGCAGAGTCTTGTCGTGCTCGGCTTCCCGTATCAGCCGCTCCACTATGTTGTCGCATTCCGCTTCGCTCAGGGCGTGCCAATCCATCGATTCATCGTGTGCTGTTGGGATGGTATTATTATTATTATTTGTTTCTTCTTCGGAATGATTGGAATCGGGTGAGGGATTCGGAGCATGCTTCTGTGATGATTCCCCTGTTTCGTCGGTTTGGTTGAGAGTGGTTAAAGGCGAACGAGCGTCGTCTTCTGACGAGGTTTCTAAGGCGGCTTCCATGTCGTCGTCGCCTCCTTCGTTTTCTTCGCTCGTTCCTGCAATATCGACTGTCGCAAACGAGTTAAAACAAGTCGGAGCAATCTTAAAACCGAAACACCACTAGCTTATGGTATGTTGTTTTGGACTCAAACTAACTGAACTGAACTTATTGGACCTGGTTTTTTCAAATAATTTAAAACCAAAATAGCTAGCTTATTATGCTTTGTTCTTTTGGACTAAAACTAACCAAAACAATACTAGCTTAAGTTCTGTTCTTTTGGGTTGAAATTAACTTAACTGAACTGAACTTATTGGACCTGAACTGATTTTTTCAAATAATTCTAAAAAATTACTATAGTTTGAACTGAATTAGTCTGAACTTAAAAACTGAGTGCGGTGATAATGATAAAAGTAATCGAAAACTGAGAGAAATTAATATGAACTGAAATTAAGTTCAAAAGAACGAAAGCTGAAATAAATGAATCTGAAATGAAGTTAAGTAAAAAAAAACAGAGTCTTACTCTTCATTGCCACTTCGCCGGCAACGGGCGAGGGAGGAACATTACACAAGGAGAGGAACTCGGACAACACAGACAAGGCTTGCATGTGCGGCAGAAGCACGCTCGAATCCCCATCAAAATCGAACAGCCGCTGATCATCGCCCATCGACATCATCTCCCTCTCGCAAGGCTCCCTCAAGTCGAACACAACATCCACCGACAAAGCCTCGCTCAATTCCGTCACCTCCGGCTGCTGCTTGTTGTTGTTATCGTCGCCGTCTTCGTCGTCAGAAAACGGGAACTCCGACTCAGTGTCGGACGAGATCTTCAGCTCTGTGTAGCCGACGTGAGTCATCATGTCGAGACTCGCAGCCACGGGCGGCGGCTGGTTGTTATTATTATTATTATTAGTCAGCTTGCGGGTGAACTTATCCCTCAGCCGCTTCAAGCTGTCCCGGCGGCTGAAGCGGCTGCGGGGGAGGGGGGGCCTCGCGGCCCCCCTAGACGAGGCCTCGTTGATCTCGATGCTGGATTTGGAGCTCCAGGTTTTGGCGCAGCAGGAGCAGGAGTGGTCGGGGGAGCCGAGGCGGACGTGCTTGTTCAGGACGAGGCTCTGGAGGACTGACCGGTCAACGTCCAGCCATGACTTTCCGACCAGGAGGCGGTACGAGTCCGAGGTTGACTTGTTGTGGTTGACTATGGGGGAGAGGCACTCGTCGCACATGCTGTGGACGTCGGCGAATTTGTGGTGGACGGAGCAGGAGACAAGGCGGGAGATCTCCTGCCGGTGGTTGTGGCAGAGGAGGTTCCAGTAGCGGCGGGGGTGCTGACGGTCGAGGCGGGAGCAGAGGATGCAGGGGAGTTCGAGGCGGCAGTAACCGGCGAAGCGGGAGAGGAGGTGGGAGAGGGAGGCGTGGAGGAAGAGGAGGGCGATGAGGAACCACTCGCACGCGGCGGAGGAAAGGAGGCACATCAGCCCTAAGCTGTTTTGATCCGCCGCGATTGGTGGGTTCTCGGCGGCCATTCTCCGATGGACGATCTTTTAAGAACCCTAATTTAATCTGGGCAGTAAAAATGCTATCTTTTTCGAATTGGGATGAAACGTGAACAAGAAAATTAGGGCATTGTGAAATCTTGGATTTGAAATTTACGAAATTCTATTTTTGAGTCCGACAAGATCGGATTTTGATCGGAGCGACAGAAGCTTGTTGAAGAATCCAAATATCTCTGAAATGGGCGTTCGCCGGAAATTGAGGAAACGGCAATCTCTGAAAATTGAGGGTTTGGATGGATGCGAGAGGAGGGTGAAAAGGGGGCATTCCTGTTTGGGAATCCGACGTTGTCGGAGGCGGTTGCTGAATCCTTCTTCGGACATGGGCGTGTGCGGTAACGGCGGGGAGGATAGAGCCTGAACTAATTTGGGAACGTTTATTTTTCATTGCGCAGGATCATGGACGGATGATAAATTAAGGGGAATATTTAGGAAAAAGGGGTGAAGTGATTTTAGTAATTACAAATAATTTTTCATTAATATTTTTTTTTTTCTTAAAAAAAAGGATTAACCATGTTATAAAAAGATTATTCTTGTTAAAAAATAACTATAGAATGAATCAAAAAGTTAAAATAGATACACTTTATTTTTAGAACTATTTAGCGAAAAAAGTATTATAATTTATAGGGCGTTTCTACAATACATTCAATGTACAGTACATTTCATTCCATTTCAACTTTTAAATTTAATTATTTAATATGGACGGTTAGATTTATAAAAGAACATTATATCAAGGTGGGCATTCAAACACTCAATTATTGTCCTATAAAGTCTTAACTTAACAATCCGTAAATACAATATAGTAAATACAATATATTTTTTGCGCTGAATTATTTGTTTAAAAAAAAAATTGTGCGTTAAGTTTTTTGTTTTTTTACAAATTTGTGAATAATTTTAAATAAGATAAAAATATTTGAATGTTTGAGAAAAAAAGAAAAATCATTGCTTGTTTTTTATACTCAAATAAAATGAAAATATTTGAATGTTTTTGTTTTTTTACAAATTTGTTAATAATTTTAAATAAAATGAAAATATTTGAATGTTTGAGAAAAAAAGAAAAATCATTGCTTGTTTTTTATACGCAAATTTCAAAAAAATTTGTGTTTTTTTTTACAAATTTGAGAAAAAAAAAATCTTTGTTGTTTGAAAAAAAAAAAAAAATCATTACTACACGAATTATTTTTTTAAAAATAAAAAGAAAAAAAATTAGCTCTAATTATTTTTATAAAAATAAGTAAGAAAAAACTTTGCAATTATTTTTATACAAATAAAAAAAAGACTTTGCTTTTTTTTTTTTACAAATTTGCGATTTGTTTTTTAAATAATTATTATTTAGATTTTTCAAAGTTTTCTAAGTAATTTTACAAACTAATAAAAAAATTATAAAATTAAAACTAATATTTTACTTTAAAAAAATTTAAACTGACGCTCTCTAAATATAAAATAATACACTTATTAGTTTAACAATTTAACATGTCAAATCAATAAACATGTTTAACATTTTTAAATTTATTAATTTAAATATTATTTTCACTTAATTAAATATAATTTTTTAACTTAATTAATATTTTGATTTTGCAGGTTAAGCAATTTTATAAACTAAGAGAAAATAAAAAAATGTTAATAATTTATTTGAAAAAATAAAATATAAAAAAAATATTTTATCCCTATTAAAAATGTATATAATCTAGATAATTACAAATAAAAAATATAAAAAATATTTTTAACTAAGAGAAAATAAAAAAATGTTAATAATTTATTTGAAAAAATAAAATATAAAAAAATATTTTATCCTTATTAAAAATGTATATAATCTAGATAATTACAAATAAAAAATATAAAAAATATTTTTATTAAAACAAAAAAATCACATAATATTGCGTAAAAAATATTTTTGCTTTAAATAGTTTAATTTAATTTAATTATATAAAAAAATAAAAAAATTATATTATATTAATAAAACCTGCTTCACCCTATTTTCATTGAATAAAAAACTAATTTAAATTATAATACTATGTAGTAAGGTGCATGATAATTAATTGAAGTATCGTTTATTTATTGGCTAACCTATAAATGTACGGTAAATTTAAATATAAGAAATGTACCCTAGTATTCTCCATAATTTATAATATTTTAAGTTTTACCGCATAAATTATCTCTTACAATTTAATGTTTTATTTGTTTAGATTTTTTATCAATAAAAGTACTTTAAGATTATAATTATAAAATAGTGTTATAACTGTCTACCTAATATAATAAATATTAATTAATAAACGTCGTGTAAATTAATAAAATTCAAATAAAATTATATAATCTGCTTATATGAATAATTAGGAAAAATTGAGTTCTTTATCCAAAATCTCTCTTATTTTTATAATTAAGAAAGACTGATTTATTTAATTAAAAACAAACTTAAATAGTTAACCATGTAAATAAAGTTAAAATAAATACATAATTTATTTTTATAATACAAAAAAACTAATTTATTTAATTATAAACAAATTTAAATAGTTACCAAATATAAATGACTAAAATTCACAAAAATTATTAAAATATTATTTTTATGGACTTTTTAATCAAAATATGAAGAGCAAAAAATGTGTGTTTTTAATTAATAAATAAAAATTTAAAAATTGGTGAAAAATTTAAGATAATTTTTTTTGGAAGAAAAGCAAGTATAACATTTCATTTGCGAGAGATCAATAGTCATGTCATGAAACATTAAAATGAAAAAAAAAATATTGTTGTTATTGACTCAACTAATATGGTCACACCTCTTTTTTCTTTGTTTTTGAAAAAAATGTAACCATTAATTTACAACATAAGTAATACTAATATTAATTAAAGTTACAATTTGTTTTTATTGTACATTGTTTTTTCTTGGTGAGAGCTCAAAAACTTCAAAAATCGTGACCTGGTATTTCTACCCTTTGTGTATTACTTCCTTACCAAGAACATTTGAGTATCACACAAAAGTCAAATCAAGAATATTCAACCATTCAAAAGTATTAGCTTGGACTAATTAAACGTAACATTGAAATATTTTAACCCATTCTCTTGGATTCATTTGGTATATCATCCGAATAATAAATCCCTATTCTTTTATCTGTATAATTCATTTTACGTGCCCAAATCGAACATCATATTTATGCAGAACATTTGATCGAGCTCCAAACCCAATTTTTTTTGTAATGATTTTACTTGAATCATAATCGTTTTATTAACAAAGATGTTACTTAAGTAGTATAATTTAACGTTTGTTTTTGTACGTTGACAACTTTCAATTTATTTATTAAAATATCATGAGTTTAGTTGAATCATAACAAACTTTTACCATATTGTCAATACGTTAAAAGGTCGTTAATAACTTAGTAATTTATTAATTAAGTCAAACCAAACTATTCAACCTTTTTACCCTCCAGTTCAACAAAACCATTTCAATTTCCTTGTTCCCCACAAAATTAATCTGTTTTCCAGTCAACAGTCAAATTCCTATGCCTTGGACAATTTCAAGTTCGCACACACGCACATGCTTTATATATATACAACACATTATAAACCTTCAAAACACAAATAAATTTTTTCAATTTTTCTACAATTGCAAATCCAAATTCATTTCATTTGTCTTATATAATGAGGTCTGCAAAAGTGGTTACCTCTATTATTTTTGCCATCTTATTTCTTCTATCAATCGTTAAACCATACGAAGCCGCTAGAATCCTAGACGAGGAAAAAGAACAATGGAAGACGACGAAGGGCAAAATAGTCTTATTGCTCCCATCCTTGCAACGGGGCAGTTCCGGTGGGCCCCCGTCGTCTAATGGCTGCACGTGGGTCCCTGGAACTGGCGGGAAGCCATGTGCTGCCGCCACCATCGGCCAACGAAACTTTGCTGCAACAGGTTATAATCATCCGACGCCCACCCCATCGACCACCACCGAAGGTCAGATTACCGGTGTTGCTGATGGAACAAAATGATCAGATGCCCATTTTGCTTATTAATTTTTTAGATAGAAATATAATTAAATTTGCAAAGAAAGTGTGATTATCATAGTATAATTTATTTATTTATTTATTTTATTAATTTTAGTTATTTTACAATATATACGTGTATATATACACTGCCTGTATAACAATAATGTTTTCTGGTAAAAATAAATAAAATTAAATTCTTCCCCGATAAATTTGTCAGTAAATCGATCTCTAATTAATTGCTTACAAACCAAAAGTGATCAATTTTTTAAATGGCATTAATTTGTCGACAGTAGATAATTTGGTCCGTAATCTACTAATCTACCATATTTTTGTACTTTTTTAAAATTACCGAACAAAGAAATTAAACCAAAAAGAATTGTGTTACTGACCTAAAAGAGTTAGCAATAATGTATTTTTAAATGAATAAAATAAGTAATTAATAAAAAAATAAGTATAAAGGTAAGAGCTAAGTATATACTCTGTCTCTCTTGCCCATATACTTCATTTGTAATTTACAAACGAAATATAATTATAAGTACACAAGATATGTGTAAATCTTTTTAAATTAAAAAAAAATATATATATTATTATTTAAAATAAAAGTGACTATTAATATGAGACAATCATTAATAACAAAGTATCTCTCTATCCATATATCTTATCATCGTTTATCTAATAAAACTGATCGTGATTAATTTGAACTTGTGATTTTAATAACTTGAGGGAAAAAAACTTGAATTAGTTATATACTGTATAATTATTTGTCTTAATAAAGAAGAGTACAGTAAATTTAATTTCTGAAGAACATAAAATAAAATAATTGTTAGTACCGTAGTACAATCTTTCTTTTCAACTTTTGCCTTTTCAATTGAGATAGTACCGTCTGTTGAGTACAAACCAAGTCCCACATCGGAAAATGAAGAGAAGTTTGCCTAGTTGATAAAGAGACCCACCACTCCATTAGTATGAGGCCTTTTGGGAAGGAGTCCCAAAGTGAAAACCGTGAGGGCTTTGCCCGAAGCGGACAATATCATACTAATGCGACGGAGTGGTGGTGGCGGGCAAACCCAACATTGGTATCAGAGCCTAGTTCGTCTGGGTTCGATGTGGATGGACGTCCTCAGTGTGACCTCGATTGTGACTCGTGGGTGCCTTGTGTCGAAAGTCTTCTTGAAAATATGGTGTTCAAGCAGCGAGTCCCGTTGGTCGACGGTGCAAGATGAACGAATCTTATCGAGAGGAGGATAACTATTGGTCGGCGGTGCAAGATGAACGAATCTTATCGAGAGGAGGATAATTATGTGGTCCTCGGTTTGAGGGGAGGATTGTTGAGTACAAACCAAGTCCCACATCGGAAAATGAAGAGAAGTTTGCCTAGTTGATAAAGAGACCCACCACTCCATTAGTGTCGGCGGTGCAAGATGAACGAATCTTATCGAGAGGAGGATAACTATTGGTCGGCGGTGCAAGATGAACGAATCTTATCGAGAGGAGGATAACTATGTGGTCCTCGGTTTGAGGGGAGGATTGTTGAGTACAAACCAAGTCCCACATCGGAAAATGAAGAGAAGTTTGCCTAGTTGATAAAGAGACCCACCACTCCATTAGTATGAGGCCTTTTGGGAAGGAGTCCCAAAGTGAAAACCGTGAGGGCTTTGCCCGAAGCGGACAATATCATACTAATGCGACGGAGTGGTGGTGGCGAGCAAACCCAACATTGGTATCAGAGCCTAGTTCGTCTGGGTTCGATGTGGATGGACGTCCTCAGTGTGACCTCGATTGTGACTCGTGGGTGCCTTGTGTCGAAAGTCTTCTTGAAAATATGGTGTTCAAGCAGCGAGTCCCGTTGGTCGGCGGTGCAAGATGAACGAATCTTATCGAGAGGAGGATAACTATTGGTCGGCGGTGCAAGATGAACGAATCTTATCGAGAGGAGGATAACTATGTGGTCCTCGGTTTGAGGGGAGGATTGTTGAGTACAAACCAAGTCCCACATCGGAAAATGAAGAGAAGTTTGCCTAGTTGATAAAGAGACCCACCACTCCATTAGTATGAGGCCTTTTGGGAAGGAGTCCCAAAGTGAAAACCGTGAGGGCTTTGCCCGAAGCGGACAATATCATACTAATGCGACGGAGTGGTGGTGGCGGGCAAACCCAACACCGTCTCATCGATTTCGATTTGGTTTTGATTGTTTAGGCACTCACAGGCTCACAGTCACATCTGTGTAACACGCTTAATTAGTTATCTCGAGATATATATACACGGAGTATATATAAAAGATACTTGTAGAAACATAAAATTTTGGTAAAAAAAATATTATATATTTCACGAACACAAACTATTAGTTTCAGTAACGCAGATTTTTTATTCTGTCTCAAGTAATTATGTCAATTTATTCATTTTTCGCCTGAAAATTCAATTTTGAGATCAACTGACAATTGATCGATCAAAATTGAATATTCCGAAAAAAAACTAAATTAATTAACTCAATTTTTGAATAAATTGAGGCTAAATAAAAAACGTATTATATTATTTATGAAAAACAAAAGATAAAATAATTGACTACAATCTTTCATTAACTTTTGTCTTTTCAATTCAAATCAAATACCGTATCCATATCCATTTCCTTTTGATTGTTTAACTAAATTTTAACTTTCAATTATTCAATTTAACGATGCAAAAAGGTAATTCAATGATCCTCCAGATTGTTAAGGGGAGGCATTAAGATATACCTTTAGTCCTATAAGAATGATCACACTTTTTTATAAATTAAAAAGAAACTTTAACCATTTTTATAAAAGAGATAGTATAAATTATTAAAATAAATAAATAAATAACAAATATGAAAATCGCTTTCTAAAGATAGTTACTTCTTTTCTCATGCATTGTACCATATGTACGATCCTCATGCTTCTAAAATAAATCTAATATAAATTATAAATATCAAGTTGACTCTAATATAAATTCATTAATATAAATTATAAATGTCAATTTGTCATACTTCTATTAAATCGTTCGTCCAATAATTTTCAACTAATATAAATTTACTAATATAAATATCAAATTGTAATACTTCTAACAAATCATTCGTCCAATAATTTTCAACTAATATAAATGTCAAATTATCAAACTTTTATCTATGTTATTTTGTTTATTTCTTCGAAATCTATAGTAATATAATATCTCTCGATGGATCTTATCATAATATATTGAATAAAATTAAATCGTGATTATTTGAACTTATAATTCTAATAACTTGAGAAAGAAAACACTTGAATATATATATATATATATATATATTTTAATTTAGTATATATTGTTCTTAATAAAAAAGAATACAGAAAATTTTATTTCTGAAGAACATAAAATAAAATATTTGTTACAATCTTTCCTTCAACTTTTGTCTTTTCAATTGAAGTGCCATCGATTTCGATTTCGTTTTGATTGTTTAGGCACTCACCGATTGTAACACGCTTATGTTGATAAACTACGTACTATATAGATAGAAAATTATATTACTATATATTATATATTTTACTAACAAAAACAAATTAAAATATACAAACTTATTTATTCAACATCGATCACAAGATTGTTCTATATATATGTATAACAACAACCAGAATTTTATTACTGTAAACTTATTTAAAAAAATATTTTTTTAAGTTTGAGAATTAATTTATTGGTTTGATTCAAATTATTATTAATTTAAAAATTAATTTATTTTGATTTTAAATTTTGATTTTTCGGTTGAAATAAAATGAGAAGAAACATAAAATCTTTTTAGGTATACCAAAAAAAAATATTACCCTAAGTATATAAATAGAAAATCATATATATTATATATTCCACGAACACAAACAAAGTATACAAACTTATTTATTCAACATCGATCACAATTGTTCTATATATATAGAGAGAGCAACAACCAGAATTTTATTACAACATGCGATTGAATTTATTCGTACACACACACACATATATATATATATATATATATATATATATATATATCCAAATAATTATATAAGTTTTAACCTATATTAGTAGTACGGCTGACGAAACCACGAGTGTTAACCCAAACCCGGACACGATCGCACCTACCGTCTGCGGTGACGACCGATCCATCTATGACGATGATTGCATTCACGTTGGGATTTTCCCTCTCCACCACATCGGCGGCGGCATCTCCGTTTCTCCCCACCAGCTCCGGCCACGAACTCTTGCCTGCAGGACAAGACATGGTTATAAATAAATATGATTCTATATATATATGTAGGTACAAATTAAGATTGATTGATTGATAAGATGAAGCTGCATCATGCATACCTATTTATAGAGATCGATCTGCCGATTTTCTTGAATATACATACGTATATGTATATGTATATTCACACGTACTGTATGTACGTATCTATGTATACTGATTTCACATTAATTCGTCACATACTCACATGTGATTAATATGTGAATTGTGAATAGAATGGTCAAATATGTAACACGAAAAGTCAAAACCATTGCTCTATTAAGATAATTAACTTAAAATAAAATTTACGTGTTCGGAAATCAAGTTGCCTGCTGCAGTCCTATTCTATTAATTTTTGTTATATTTTGCATGTTACTTGTTTTGAATAATATATTTTATTCTCAATAATACAATCTTACAAACCAACTTAACGCACCTCTTTGATTTATTTCTCAAATGTGTAGTATTTATCAATTTGTTTGACTTTGATTAATGGGAAAATAATGTATAGTCATTTTTATTTTTAATACTTGATACTTTTACAAAATTGGAACTATGGAGTATATATCAAAAAAGTAAATGATAATAATTTATTTTAAAATTAAAAATTAAAGTAATTTTGAGTAAAATTTTAAAAATAAATAAATAAAATAAAAATAAAATTATATTTAAAAGTAAAAATATTAAATAATATATATATATATATATACATATATATATATATATATTAATTTTATCTTTAAATTATAAAAATTATTAATTAGACTAATTAATTAAAGAAATATAATAAATAATTAAATTTAATTGTTTAAAAAATAATTAAATTTAATTAAAGTTACTAAAATAATTTTAAATAATAATTTAATATGTTTTTTATACTAAAAATAATATTTATATAGCAAAAATAAATATTGTAATTCTAAATTTTATATTCAAAAAAATATACAAAAATATTTAGTTTGAATATTAATAATAATTAAAACTTAAAATAAAAAAATATATTTAATTGATGACTCGATCCAAAAATAATGTCAAGCTCGGCCCAACCTCATCGGTCATTTGGTTGGGGCAAAAAAGGGGCCGACTTATTTTGAGCCTCAATATTTGAGGCCCAGCTTAGCCTTATGTTCGGTACATTAAATTTTATTTTAAGAATTTTTTTTGTTTAGTCTCGTAGATAATTTTTGATTTAGTTTCATTAATACACATTTTCAATTTTGTTTCAAGTAGTTCAAAAATTATGTTAATTTATTCATTTTTTGTCGGAAAATTCAACTTTGACTGATTAAATGTTTACGCAATTGATCGGTCAAAAACGAATATTAAAAAAAAACTAAATTAACGTAAATTTTGAATAAATTAAGACTAAATTGAAATTGTATTATATCTATCTATGTCGAGAATGGCGATAATCTTAATAGGACTAAACAAATTAAAATTTATTTTATTTATGAAAAACAATAAATAAAATAATTGTTGCTATAATCTTTCATTAATTAACTTTTGCCTTTTCAAAGTCCATATCGAGTTCCATTTCGTTTTGATTGTTTAGCTAGGTTTTAACTTCAATATCCAATTCAACGATGCAAAAAGGCAATCCGAATATCTGATGATCCTCCTTTATGATAATCACAATTTTTTTGTAAATTAAAAAAAAAAAAAAAATTGACCATTATTATAAAACAGAACTAGTAAAAATTATAAAAAAAAATATATAATAAAATGAAAATCGCTTCTTAAAGATCGAAACTTCTTTTCTCGATCGTGCAAATTTCAAAGTTGAATCTAATATAAATTTCCTAATATAAAATATAAATATCAAGTTGTCAAACTTCTAATTATAAATTGTTCTTCAATAATTTCTAACTAATATAAATCTACTAATATAAATATAAACTTTTCAAACTTCTAACAAATCGTTAATCCAATAATTTTTAACTAATATAAATGTTATGTTTTCAAACTTCTATCACTACAAGAAATTTTTCAAAGGATCTGTCGCAATTGGGGTCTATTGTGACAGATGAGATCGGTCGAAAATGCCCTCGTCGTAAGTTAACTTTGCGACAAGGTCGAAAATGCCCTCGTCGTAAGTTAACTTTGCTGTCGCAAGTACCATTTTCGGTCGCTAGCAAATAATGGGTCCCACAATTCTTATTTTTTTGAATTCATTACCTTACGACAGAATAAAAAAAGTAAGAGCGGTCGTAAATTTGGATTTGAACCCAGAATTAGTTCATAAAATTTGGGTTTTTTTTTACTCTCCAGATTTTTCTTTTATTCTCCACAGAATTTAAATATCATTTCAAAACTCACAAACACAATCTTACAAAAAATGGAGTACTGAAATTTTTTCAAGAAAATCTATATATCTACATAATCTAAAAATATTACAAAAATAAATGTCCAAAGATAATATATTACATTACAATTTCTATAAAAAATCTTCTCATCTTCGTTCTTCACTGGGAATTATTAATCAAACTTTTAGCGCCTCATATACCGGATCGATATTATGAATCGGGTAGGGTACAAGTCCTGAAGCAATAATGTAAAAATTAAAAATCATTAAACATACATTTCCGATATCGATTTTTAGACCATTGAAGGATAATCAAAAGTCAAAAATCCATAAATATTAGAACAAAAAACTAAAACAAATTATAGATCTAATAATTTAATAAACGAAGATAAACTTGCCTGAGTTTTAGATATGAAAACATTCATCGTTTGTCGGCTGTCTTGGATTCGCCACTACCGCTGCCGTCTGTCATCGGTCGCTGCCCTTCGAAGATCAGTAAATTTTTAGAGGAGGTATGAAAGGGTTTGAGAGGAGAAAGATGTGTAAATGTGTGAAAGAAAAACAGCGACCGCCCCTTTTTATTTTACCCTAGCAAAGATGTGTTTTGTTTTAGGCGGCCAATTGACCTAGCACAAAATTTGCATCTCCCGCTTTTAATTTCAGCTCCCGCTCATATTAAATAAATAGTCAGCAAACAATAATAATAAAATAATTCATTTGCGACCTATTGTGAAAGTCATTCCGTCAAAAGGTTACTTTAGTCCTACAAAGCGACGAATTCTCGTTTTATCAGTCGTAAAATACCTCTTAAATTACCTTGTGACCGAATGATTTTTAAAATCTGTCCCAATAGCTCATTTTTCTTGTAGTGTATCTATGATACTTTATCTATTTCTTCAAAATCTGTAATAATATATATAATATCTCTCTATCGATCTTATAATCATATATCGATGAATAAAATTAAATCGATAGTGATTATTTGAACTTATAATTTTAATAACTTGAGAAAAAAGCACCCCAATAAATTATACAGACTAGTATATAATATAACTTGTGATTTTAATTTACTGATCTTAATAAAAAAGAG
The DNA here is from genome assembly GCA_954870475.1 of Euphrasia confusa. NCBI lineage: Eukaryota > Viridiplantae > Streptophyta > Magnoliopsida > Lamiales > Orobanchaceae > Euphrasia > Euphrasia confusa. The sequence goes on from OX940949.1 coordinate 2,320,532, forward strand.
TAGAGTAAATTTTATTTCTGAAAAACATAAGATAAAATATTTTTTACAATCTTTCCTTCCAACTTTTGTCTTTTCAATTGAAGTACCATCGATTTCGTTTTGATTGTTTAGGAACTCACCGATTCGTAACACGCTTATGCATGCCGATAAACTACTATATAGATAAAAAAAAATACTATATATTATTATATATATACTTCACGAACACAAACAAATTAAAGTAAACAAACTTCTTTATTCAACACCGATCATAAGATTGTTCTATGTATATACATAGCAACAACCAGAATTTTATCACAACATGCGATCGAATTTATTCGTACACACACATATATATTCAATTAATTATATAAAAGTTTTAACCTATGAAAGGAGTACGGGTGACGAAACCACGAGTGTTAACCCAAACCCAGACACGATCGCACCTAAAGTCTCCGGTAACGCTCGATCCCTCTCTCACGACGATTGCATCGACGTTGGAATTTTCCCTCTCCACCACAGTGGCCGCAGTATTTCCGTTACTCCCCACCAACTCCGGCCACCTACTCTTGCCTTGACAATCTGACATGATTATAAATACAGTATATATATGATTCTACTAAGTAGGTACGTACAAGATTGATTGATTATTGATTGATAAAAGCTAGCTTCATGAATACCTATTTATAGAGATCGATCGGCCGATTTTCTTGAATGCTAGCTGACCAATATATGCATGTATATTCACACTGTACATGATCTATATATACCGATTTCACATTAATCCGTCACATGTGAATAGAATGGTCAAATAAACGTAACACCAAAAGTCGAAACCATTGCTCTATGCCTCTATCATCTCCGACTTGTAAAATTATATTGTCCAAATTAAAAAAAAAAAAAAATCAAAACTTATTAAGATAATCATTTACTTGTTCGGAAATCAATTAAGTTGCCTGCTGCAGTCCTTTTCGATTAATTTTTGTTATATTTTGCATCGTATAGTATTTTTGAATTTATGATCGATGATTAAAAAATATCTTTATCTAAAAGACTATTCTTGGGTTCATGAAATTAAATAAAAATAATAGTATATTTTATTGTCAATAATACAATCTTACAAACCAACCAACGTACCTGCTGATTTATTTATTTCTCAAATGTGTAGTACTCCTTCCCGACTTTAGAAATAGTCAAACTTCTTTTGTATTTTGTGAAGAAAGTGTAACTATTCGTTTGGATATAGGGTGTATTAATCAATTTGTTTGACTTTGGTTAATGTGAAAAGACTAGTAGTACAATTTTTATTTGTTAATACTTGAGACTTTACAAAAATTGGAATATATATATATATATATATATATATATATATATATATATATATATATATATATTTTAATGTAAAAAATTAAAGTAATTTTGACTAAAATTAAAAAAAAAATAGAAATAAAATTATATTTAAACGTGAACATATTAAATAAAAAATACAGTATATTAATTTTATTTTTAAATTATAAAAATTATAAATTAGACTAATTAATTAAATAAATATTAATAAATATGAAATTTAATTGTTTAAAAAAATAATAAAATTAAATTAAAATCACTAAAATAATTTTAAATAATAATTTAATATTCTTTTATAGTAAAAATAATATTTATATAGCAAAAATAAATATTGTAATTCTAAATTTTATATTCAAAATAATATACAAAATATTTAATTTTAACATTAATAATAATTATAATTATAATTCTAAATAAAAAATAAATTAAATAAAGATAAAAATATATATTTGGTTGGGTCGATCCAAAAATCAGACCCATTGAGTCAGTCGGGTCAAGTCAAAAAAGGCCGACTCTTTTTGGACCTCAGTATTTGAGGCTCAACTCAGCCTTAATTATGTTCGTGTTGGCCGGGTCGGCCCAACAGACCGGACCTCGTTTGATAGCTCTAATCTCTAAGTATTGACAGGCTACAGGCTATTATCATAATATGGGTATATACTATCTCTGTTTTATTTTTATAGTCACACTTTCCTTTTTAGTTATGAAGAAAGCGTGATTATTGTTTTGAGACAAATGTAGTATAACATTAAAAAAAATCTTTGACCGATCGATCGATCGATAATTCGGTCGGTAACTACGAAATTTTTTCAACTTGTAATTTTAATTATTTGCGAAAAAAACACTTAAATTATATATATTATAAAATTTTCGATTTTAATATATTGATCTTATTAAAAAAAACAGTACATTAAATTTTATTTTAAGAAAAAAATTGTTTAGTCTCATAAACGTTTCTCGATTTAGTTTTTTTAGTACACATTTTCAAATTTTTCTCAAGTAATTCAAAATTTACAACAATTTATTCATTTTTTTTTCAAAAAAATTCAACTTTGACCAATCAATTGTTTACACAATTGACTGGTCTAAATTGAAATGTAATATATATATGGGATAATTGTATTTTAGTACCTGAACTTAGGTCACTTTTGTACTATCGTTACTGAACTTTTTTTTTTAACATTTTAGTGACTCAACTATTGAAAAAGTGTAGTTTGATGTTAATTTGAACGGAACACGGCCACAAGTAACAATCAGGTGACTTAAAATTTTCATTTTCGCGGTGATAAAGGGCAAATTTGACTTTTCTCAAAAAAATAAATGTAAACATTAATAATTAAAAAAAATCTCTAACAACTCTTTTATATATGCATAATTTCATCAATTAATAAATAAAACAATAATAATATTCATATTTTACTCATCTAAACATAGGGTTTGATGAACGCATCCGAGAGCGAGTCGACGATCGTGAACAAGAAACTAGGCTCCAGCAGGCCGAGAGAGAGAACAATGTGGAGGTTAGAAAAACAAGGATCGCCCAAGCAGATGTTAGCAGGACGAGGAACAATCCGGTGGTCCAGATCGAATTGAAATTCTCGAAATGGTAGAGGCGGTGCGATTTCAGGGAGGTAGAAGATAAAGGAGAGGAAGAACGATGATTAGGTAGAGTGTGTATAGATCGAAGCTGCCTTGAGGACGAGTGGGGGGACGGGGAACATGGCTAGAGTGACCAGATCTGTTTTTTTTTCTTCTTCAATTTACATAATTCTTGAAATTCCTGCCTTTCTTTTTCCAAATCTCCATCTCCGAGTGATTGATTCGGGCTTTGTACGCTTCGTAAAGAGAAGGAGGGCCTTTTTTTGTTTGATTTTATGCTCTCTGATTTATTAGTACTGCCTCTCTGTTTTATTAGTACTATTGCCGTTATCATTATTTTCCTGTGCGGTGGCGTTTGGTGTGAAGTGTGAAAGACAATGGCAGAAATGTGGCGGCGGAAGCTGTCTTCGACGTTGCTGGTGAACATAAATCATGATACTGATTTTTATTTCTGGGAACTGAAATCTGATTTTGTATTTTGATTAAGATTTTTCATAATACTTTGGTCAATCTTGTAAATTTTAGTTTTTGTTGCTATTAAATTTTGAGAGATTTTTTTAATTTTTTTTTCACAACTGATTTTTTTATAATTATGTTAATCATATAAATATATAGTTCATTGAAATTACAGAACTAGAAGAGAGATGAGTATTAAAAATGGATAAATGCTTTTGGGGACAAAAATGTAATTTTCCTTTTCAAGCCAATGAAATTGTGACAAGTGGAATTGAAAGTCACGTGACTTTCACGTGTTACCGGATTCTGGCCAACTAGATACTTAACTACAATTTCACTTAAAGTCAGTCACTAAAATGTAACAAAAACAAGTTCGGTAACCATAGTACAAAAGAGCCCTAAGTTCAGGTACTAAAATACAATTATCCCTATATATATTTATCTGAAACTATATCGAGAAAGGCGATCATCTTAATATGACTAACCAAAATTTTCTTTTATTTGTAAAAAACAAAAGGTAAAATAATTGTTATTAAATCTTTCATTAAATTTTGCCTTTTCCAATTGAAATACATCCGTATTGACTTCCATTTCGTTTTGATTGTTTAGCTAGCTAGGTTTTAACTTTCAACTATTAATGTCTGATGATCCTCCTTTCCCATAAATTCTTAAGGAGGAGGCATTAATATGTCTTTGTGTTCTATAAAAATGATCATACTTTTTTTTTTAAATTACAAAAAAAGTCTGATCATTTTTATGAAAAAAATATTATGAAAATCTTACATATATATAAGAATGATACGAGGCTAGCTGCTGATTCTTTTTCCATGTTTCTTGGACTATAGTATATAACTAGCTAGGAGATCGATCTATCGCTTCCAAAATCGAAACTTCTTTTCTCATGCATGTACCGTATGGCGTATGTACGATCCTCATGTTTCTAATCGGCACTCACAGCAGTGATCACAACTCTAGCTGTGCTCGATCGATTATATTAAAAAAACTAGTACGGATTAATTGTAGAAACATTACAAGATAGAAACATAAAATCTTGGTGAGTATACAAAAAAACAAACTATATATATAGATAGACATACATATTATATATTTCACATGCAAACACAAACAAATTAAAGTACACGAACTTATTTATTCAACATCGATCATAAGATTGTTCTATATATATATATATAGCAACAACCAGAATTTTATTACAATATGCGATCGTATTTATTCTTACACACACACACACACACACACACATATATATATATATATATATATATATATATATATATATATATATATATATATATATATATATATATATATATATGGAGTAAGTTTTAAGTTATAATAGGAGTACGGGTGACCATTCCACGAGCGTTAATCCAAACCCTGACACGATCGCACCTAAAGTCTCCGGTGACGGCAGTTCCTTCTCTGACGATGATTGCATTCACGTTGGGATTTTCCCTCTCCACCACAGCAGCAGCGGCATCTCCAAGACTCCCCACCAACTCCGGCCACGAACTCTTGCCTCGACAACTTGACATGATTAATATATATTGAATATTGATTATTAAATTGTTTGATAAAATAAAGCTGCATCATGCATACCTATTTATAGAGATCGATATGCCGATTTTCTTGAATATACATACGTATATGTATATGTTATTCACACTGTACGTATCTATATATACTGACTTCACATTAATTCGTCGCATGTTAATAGAATGGTCAAATAAACGTAACACCAAACGATTGCTCTATCACATCTTAAGTCTTAACATATTACTACCTATAAGAAAAAAACACTCCAACTTATTAAAATAATCATTAATTTACGTGTTCGGAAAATCGAGTTGTCAGTCGTTTTCTATTTCTAGTTTTTGTCATATTTTGCACCGTCCCGCATAATATTTTTGAATTTATATATGATGATAAAAAAAATATCTTGCCAACGCGAATGGCATTGGACGTACGTACTATTCTTCGGTTCACGAAATTAATTATAAAAATATATTCCCTCATGCCATTAATATATGTCATACTTTCTTGGACACGAGTTTAAGAAAATTGTTATTTTTTAATTTTTTAATTAAAGAGTAAAGAGTAAAAATATATTTTAAAAGTGAAAAGTAAAGTAATTGTGAGTAAAAGTTAAAAAGTAAATGAGGTAAAGTAGAATAAAATTATATATTAAAATGAAAAAGTTAAAATAATTATTTTCTTTTTTGAGGTGTGTCAACTATTGTTGGATACACTTAAAAGGAAAGTATGTCAAGTGTCTTTGGAACGAGGGAGTATTTTATTTTCAATAGTACAATTACAAACCAACCAATTAACGAGCATTAATGATCATCTATTTCTCAAATGTGAAAAATGATCTATTATTAATCAATTTGTTGGACTTTGACTAATGAGAAAATACTAAGTAATACTCCATATACTCATTTCTATATATTCTTTTTAATACTTGATGTTTTGATTTTTCAATTTTTTTTTTCAATTTAGAAATCGTTTCATGGTTTTCAATGTAAATTTTAATACTATTATCATTTTAAATACTAGAATTACTTAATGTTTGATATAGATTTTCAAAAATATTTATAATTGGATACACACAACATTAATATAGTGAAATAGTGTATTTTTGTTAGAAAAATTGAATTATTTTGTTGGTTAAAGAGATTTAAAAAATGTTAAGGGGTATTTTTTATCTAAAAATAAAATGTACAAATATAGTTTTAAGTTGAAAAATAAATTAATTATGAGTGAAATTTAAAAAATAAATAGATAAATATAAAATTATATTTTAAAATTATATTATATATAAAAAAAATATTTCTTGAGATATAGTAAATGTGAAAGCTAAAAAAAAGTGTAAGCCGACTATTCCGTAAATAAAACTAAATCTTAGGGACCCTTTTGTAATTATACCAAAACTCGCTCGTTCCGGTTCCGTCGCTCTTGAATTGGGGATGATTTTTTCCCCAATTCAAAATTAACCTAACATTCAAAATCGGAATCCATGAAAATATCATTATGAGGAATTCTTCCCTAAATTGATCTCATCAAAATCGATGAATAAATTTTGCAGGTCCATGTATTCAAAGCTCGGAGGTTTCAGGGGTTTCGCCGTGCAGAGTGGAAATGGGGCCCACCGTGTTCAAAATCTGAAGATCGAAGGGGTCAAAGACATTATAGCTGTTGCTTCAGGCAAAGGCGGCGTCGGCAAGTCCACCACAGCTGGTAATTTTTGATCTTTAAGAAAAATGTTTTTTGTTTTTGTTTGATTGATTGTGAAGTGTGTAGATGAAGTGGTTTTTTTTTTGGGGTAATATATGTGTTGTTGAATCGAGTTTTTTCTCGACGTATGTGTTGCGCATTTGAAGTTAATTTGGCGGTTTCGTTTGCGAATAAGTGCGGGCTCAAAGTCGGGCTGCTCGATGCCGATGTTTACGGGCCGTCAATTCCGATGATGATGAAACTCCATGGAAAGCCTGAAGTGAGTGAAGGTGGTGCTTTAGTTAACTTTATATATGTTGATAGTTAGATTATCTTGGTTTCCTTTTTTTTTTTTTTTTTTTCTTTCTCATTTTTGTTTTTTCTTCACTTGCATTTTTAGATAAAAGAATGATCCCGATCGAAAACTATGGTGTTAAATGCATGTCGATCGGATCACTTGTGGCAGAAGGGGATGCACTCGTCTGGAGAGGTCCTATGGCAAGTATTGATTTTTTTTTTGCCTCACCTTATTCACCTGCTTACGTTTGTCATTGGGTTTTAGTTTTAGTAAGAATCGAGCTCTTTTTCAACGATGAGTTAATTTTTGAAAAGCGTTGTCTTAATGATCAGATACTCGTTATCGTTACTTCAGGTCATGAAAGCACTTGAACAGATGACAAGAGGGGTTCGTTGGGGAGCCCTGGATATTCTTGTCGTGGACATGCCACCTGGCACCGGCGATGCTCAGATTTCCATTTCACAGAGGTTGCAGTTGTCAGGTTGTTAGGACTTCCATCATCATTATTATTATTCTCTTTTAAAAGAAGAATTTACTCGTATTTCCTAAAGGGAGTATCGGGATTATGTTCGTTCTCTACTATATGAAAATAATAACTGATTTATTACATCTTTTTTTGGCTTGTGGGCAGGAGCACTAATTGTGTCAACTCCTCAGGATGTTGCATTATCGGATGCAAGAAGAGGGGTTAAAATGTTCTCACAAGTCAACGTACCGGTAAGTCCCTAGGTATAATTTGTCTGAATATTTTCTTGCGAAAAGCATGATAAATCCCGTTTCAAAGAAAGGGCAGTGCTTGTCTTTTACTTTCTACGTGAGTCGCCATCGTAATTGTTCGTCTCACAGATTTTAGGAATCCTGGAGAACATGAGCTACTTTAAGTGCCCTAATTGCTGTGAGCCTCACTACATTTTTGGGAAGGGTGGAGCTCAAAAGATTGCTGATGAAATGGGGATGTCGTTTCTTGGAGAGGTAATGCATTGCCGCCAATTTTATTTGTTTAAATCTTTGATTCACTAATTTGTATATTTAAAGTTTAAAATTATCTCAGCTAATTAATGGAAACTGCTGGTGTCAAGTGTCAACAATGATTTTTTCATAATTACACTCGGCCTTTTCTAAATATTACAAATAACATCAGATCACGAAACAGTAGAAGTTCTTGTGATAGTAATTGCCAATGTTATCTTATGTCTGAATCGATTGATCATTCCAGGTACCATTGGAGACGGGCATCAGAAGTGGTTCGGACGAAGGTGTACCGATTGTGATATCCAATCCCGATTCGTTTGTGTCCCTGGCTTACGCTGACGTGGCACGGAACATCGTCAGCAGACTCGAGCTAACCAATCTGCAATACTCCCCACCGGAAATAAACTTATAATGCATAAAACGTAGCGAGATCGACTCGGTTCGATCTTCGTGTTTTTACTAAAAGCTCTTTTCGTTTTTTGGCCCAATGTATTTGGTGTTGAGCATTTGGAAACTCTTGTGAAAGGAAAAGTGATTCTCAGCTTGTCAAATTTCACGGTATAATAAATCTTAATCTAATTGCAAATTTGGGAACAAGGCAACCAGTAGGATATATTCCAAACCGATGTGGGATATTAATAATTTATTCATTAATTAACTTAAGTAAATATTTAATCTTCATCTTCTTCTTGCGTATCCGATAGATTTTGACGAGTATCCCATATTTCAAAATTTCAATAAAAAATCTAACGAGAAACTGATTGAATTTTCTTGCTGAATCAAAAACTCATTTTTCTGAATGCATAATCAGGCCGCCTTATCCATAAAACCTAATCATGCCCTCTCTTCTTCGTGCCCAACAAAAACCCTCCTGAAGAACCCTAGATTATTATCTCCGAGAAGGAATCTCAGTTATTACAATTATTCGGTTTTCAAATGCGGAGGAATCGAGATTCCGGCTCCCAAACAGAGCCTTCATTCTCTGAGCTTCGACAACGGCTCGGTCGAAGATGAGAGGGCTCGATCCGCCGCCGTTGTTAAGGATATCGACGTGGTTACAATCGGAAATCTCTGTGTCGATATTGTGCTCAACGTTCCCGAATTGCCACCGAAGCCCTTGGACGAACGCCGAGCTTTCATGGAAGAATTAGCCAAGTCGCCCCCAGATAAGGTTGTCTTTTTTTGTTGGTGTGAAAGTTAGATTTTTTTTTTATGCGCAGTTTAATTTGAGATTCTTGATTAGTGTGTTTACTGTCTATGAATGTGAGTTACTACCCATATCGTTTTATACGGGCAGCCGGCATTGCCATGTTTTGTGAGTTGCGACTCGTGTTGTATGATTTTGATTTGGGCTGTCATGATTTGTTGGTACCAAAATATAGAAGCATTAGCCGAATACGAAATGGACCTATCAAGTCGTATGCTTATTTTTGTTGGAAGAGGTTGTCACTTGTCAGTTTTTTCAATAGGGACCGAACGATATTGGACTTTACTATTGTTCGGAGGACTGATTTTTGACACATGTTGAAGAAACTACATGTTTATTGATAATTTTATATTTTATTTATAGAGATACTGGGAGGCTGGCGGGAATTGCAATATGGCGATAGCCGCAGCTAGATTGGGGCTACGTGTCTCTACAGTCGGCCATGTTGGTCCTGAGATCTATGGCAATTTCCTCTTAGACGTGCTTCGTGATGAAGGGATTAGTATGGTTGAAATGAAGGAACAAAATGATGCCATTGAAACACTATCCACAGCTTACGAGACACTTCTGTGCTGGGTTCTAGTGGACCCCCTGCAAAGGCATGAATTTTGTAGGTATTATTACAACCAGTTCGATGAATGTTCAATCTTTCGTTTTTGGTCCTTCTGACAATTTTATTAGAAATATGGTAGGGTTTTTATATGTGCTGTATTTGTTTTCTACATCAGCCGTTGGGATTTCATTGAGAGGCCAGCGTTTAGTTGGATGAGTGCACTATCTGTCAAAGCCAAGATGGCTATAAGAAGGTCGAAGATTGTTTTCTGCAACGGGTATGGGTTTGACGAGCTCTCGCCACATCTGCTGATGTCGGCTTTGGATTATGCCGTCGAGGTGGGAGCATCGGTGTTTTTTGACCCTGGCCCACGGGGGAAGTCTCTTGCTACTGGAACACCTGAAGAAAGGAAAGCGCTTGACAAGTACCTGACGATGAGTGATGTTCTTCTGTTAACTTCTGAAGAGGTTCGGATTATATTTGGTTTTTTCAGCATTCTTGAGTTGTGCTTTAATATATCCCTTCCCAAAAAAAAAAAAAAAAATTAAAAAATTGGGCGTGGTGCCTTGATTGGGATTGTGAGAGCTTATGTGCATATTGCAGGCTGAGTCTTTGACTGGTACAGATAATCCAATATTAGCGGGACGAGAGTTGCTCCGGAAAGGGATCCGCACAAAGTGGGTCGTCATTAAAATGGGTCCAAAAGGTTCTGTTGTGATCACCCATCCGAGAATATCTTGCGCCCCTTCTTTTAAGGTATTTTTTTTTGTATGTTTTAAAATTGTCGTTTTTTACTAAAAAATAATAATAGTAATAATTTGTGATCTGCTTGTTATCCAAACAGGTGGATGTGGTCGACACTGTTGGATGTGGGGACAGCTTCGTGGCAGCTATTGCGTTTGGATTCATTCACAAAATGCCTCTGGTCTACACACTAACCATTGCAAATGCGGTGGGAGCCGCAACTGCTATGGGTTGTGGGGCCGGAAGGAATGTTGCTAAGCTGAACCATGTCACAGACCTTCTGAAAGGATCAAATCTCAACGAAGAAGACGAGAGCTTTTGGGAGGAATTGCTAAAAGAACATCCGAAAGACGAGACAACCCTACTCACGAAAAATGTCGTAAAAAATGGATACAGTAATAGATTTCTCGAAAGGGCCTCCTTGCAGAAAGTGGTTTCTGAACTGCTTCTGAAGCTCGAGTGTGAAGAGACAACAAAACCGATTGGGGCACGTTGATTTAGTAAAACAGGGTAAGAAGTTTTGAGTTGTGATTTGATGAGTTTGGTATTTTTTTGTCCTTGAGTTGGTTTCATAGGATTTGGAGGTATTTGGGTCATTACATAACATTATTGTACTGAATCATCTTGTATTTCTTGATAATAAATCTTTTTTTTCCTGGCATGTTCATGTTCTACAATTACTAAAAAAAAATGGAAAATTTAACTCAACTGAAAGCTTCATTTCAAGATTACTAATATTACATGCCCAAATATTGTAATGTTACAAATAACAAACAAAGCCAAATTGAGATAACACAACCAAAATAATCACACTTGAACTAAATATTCGGAAAAATACAGTACACTCCAGTCACAATTGAAGACACTCATATACACACACACACAAACTCGAACGGCTTGGCGTCTTGGATGGTCGTCTGATTCATAAAATCGTCACTTGGGATCAATCATGTGTAGGTAAGGTAAAACCTCAGGGATCAATTAGATAATTTAGGTTGTAAAAGCTGCATAAGCGACCATAACACATCCATCCGGTGCATGCTTCGGTTATTTTGTCCCTACACAAAACCAACAGTATATTAGAAATGTGCACCCTTAAAAAAAGAAGTTTGATGTATTTACTAAGAAGGACAAAAGTTTTTGAAAATTACACAAAGGAACCACCGAGGTTCGACTCAGGGCATTTTTATTTTTTTTTCAATTATCCTTGGATAATATGTAGACATGAATAAAGAAAATTATAGCCCAATTTATTTTTATCCGAATGATATCTCAATCATCGGTTAGGTGTGTACCTCGACTACAAAGCACATCCACGTCTGGTTTCCAAAGGCCTCTGACACGCCTTTCAATATAGTTAAACCCAAGCTTCTGATGGTTTCAGCTATTTCAAGAAACTGGTGGCACTCTTTGCTCAACATCTAAATCAAGCAAGCAAAGATGATTATGGAGATTTGGAAGAGAAGATATTAGTTTTACAGGATACGATGAAATTATTTATCAAATTACCTCTACCAACATTTGCCCATTCATATTTATATTTTCCACTATTATCGGACACATTTTTTGAGTACTCCCCACTTCCACAGCCCAGCTCGAACCCTGCTCACGACAGGAAAATCTACGAATACCCGTGTCCTTGTCAAGCAACTGAAGGAAACAAAAAACGATAAATTAAACCTTAGCATAAACAATACTGAAATTGTCATCTTCTTAATTAAGGATTTCTTCCTTTTTTTCCCATCTAGTTCCAAATTTACCTTTGATGCGGAGCATTTTTGCAGCTTCTCCGCATGCTTAGTAACACTTTGCAAATATATCATGTGCTTAATAGTCCGCTCGAGAAGTGAATCAATACTGCACTGTGTGTTTCAGAAAATCTCAGCAAAAATAATTAAAAAAATTAAGGAAAAAAAAAAACATCATGAAGCCAATACAGAAGTCGACATCACCTTCGATCCATTGGGCACGAGCTCTCTTAATTCTTTTATCCGATCTTGGATCAATTGCCTGTCCCTCGGCCTCGGCCTAGAGCTCTCACCAGGCCTAGCTCTCTTTTTATTCATTTTAATCCCCCCTTGGCCCCTCTCCAAATGTTCACTTCCTCTACTTGAACTGGGAGACTGGAACCCATTTAGATATCCGACCCCACACGTCACTGAGTTAAAGCTACTCGACGTATCTCGGTCGAAAGAGCTAATAGTGCCTATACTATTGCAGGGTGTTTTCTCAGCAGTCAAGAGGGATTCACAAGTTTCGCGGCACGATTTTTCGCTTTCCGAGCCGTACCCTTTACTGCGTCCACCGACTTTCGCCACCACTGCTTCTAAAAGATGCATATCTGAGTTGTTATTATTATCCATCAGCAAATTGCAACTGCCTATTCCCTCGGAAATTTCCACAGCCATGTCGGGACCAGTTTTTCCCGAATCCCAAGCGGAGGTATTATTCTGCTTCCGGAAAGAAGGTCCTAATGCTTCATACAGTTCATATCCAGCCCCAAAACTGAAAGGAGAAATATCAGGACTTTCTGAAGGAAGGCCAGATGCGACCATTTGAGAACTATGTAAACTCGAATTGTCAGTCCCGACATTTTTAACATTTTTTCCTAAATCCCTAAAGTCGTTTTTTTCTCCGCATTTTATCATGTTAAGAGGTTCCGACTCCTCTTGCTGTGGTTGCCTAATGCGAATGTTATCAGGACTCGAGGGGAGTGAAGTTTCTTTTCCAGGAACCGAGCACTCAGCTCTCTCGTGCGTGTTTATTTTAAGATTTTTAGTTGAAAATCCCTTGATTGATTCCTCAAGATGAGGGAATAACCGAGACCGTAAATTCGCCTCATTTTCGTGAAGAGGCCCTTTTAATTTGGCAATGGAGTCGTGAACGGCTGAGTCTGAAGCTTCTGTGCATGTGCCTGACTGAGAATGTAAACACAAGATTTTTAGTTGAAAAGCACTTTTTAATTTACTTATTATACCAGTTTGTGTGAGAGAGAGAGAGAGATTTACCAGACAAGAACTATCTGCGTTACTTTTAACTGAACTGGGAAAACGACCAGCAAACGAGTCTTGCAGCTCGGAGAAAAAGTTTCTGATAAGGTCAACCAGCTTCAAATCCTCAGGAATCTGATCCACTCAAACACGAAAGAATAAGTGCAAGTCAACTAACTCTTTATATCAACACAAAGAAATGAAGATGTGTAATGAAGTGATTGGCCAACGTACTTTATGCAGAGATCCAAGTTGTACGACTCCGTGTGGAATAACGGCAACAACTGCAATGGTCTGAAAGAAGACAAAAAAGTTATATACATCGTTTGATAGGTTTTTCTCGTACGCTAAGTGGTAAATTAAAGGTATAAAAAAGGGCTGGAATTCACCTTAATGCCAGCATGAAACTGAGCTTGCCACCCACCATTATACTGGATAACACAAACTTACTCAATTAGAACAAATGGGTAATTGATAATCAAAGCACTCGACGTAAAGAAAGAAAGAAAAAACTTTGGGCACATCTGTATCAAACAACTACGAAGAAAAAACGGCAATGATATATGTACCTCAGATGAGGAAGAAGAATCAAAAACATGCTCCTCATCCAAAAATGTCCATGAATGCTTCCCAGAAACTGCTACCTTTCCAACAACCCTATTGGGACAAAAATAGGGAAACGAACTATTACACATGAAAGTAAAAAAATGCATGCTTAGTTTATACTCTATGATGGTTAGTATATTCATACCCTTCCCCAAGAGAATATACTTGATAAGACATCTTTGCCACAGCTAATCCCAAAGGATCATGTGAATAAGAACCTTCAGGGTATCGGTTCCCGTCATAATAAGCATCCTCCCAAGTAAACATCCTGCGTCAAATTCATACTGATGAAAAACAGGAAGAACAATTTTCCACTACAAAGCTTTACCGGTTTCACACAGGGAAATCAAGTTCCACATTGCATCAAACGTAAAAATAAAGTGACTCACATCCTTGTCCGTTGCTTGAGCTTCCAAAAAACTGCATATTTCCAACACGTGTTGAGGCAAAGGCTCCTCAGCACTTGCTGCAACTGACTTCCCATCGTTCGATCTCCAAGCGAGCAAAGTCCTAAAAAAAACCCAACAACCAACCCTAATTTGGAAATTAACCCAACAAAACCCCTAAATCAAACCCCCTTTTTCTTCTTTAAATTAATCGGAATCCTAACTCCCTCTGTAAGATCCTCTTCCAGCTTGTTTCCTTCTCAATTTTCTCTTTATGGGAGGTCCCACCGTCGGCAGCAACATCCGATCATCTATCCCCATTTCTTTGATACACCCACTAAATTAAAAACCCTAATTCCCAAATCAAACTACAAATTAAATTCCTCAAATTAACTCACTAAATCGCAAGAATAAAGAGCAAACAGAGTCTCGAACATACAACCACCCTTCAAGCAATTCTTGAGATTCACCATTACTATAGTATCTTCAACTGTGAAATAACGGTAACGGAAACCGTTAACTACCGTATATCGAACGATATCGAGGACTCCATTTTCGAAGCTCCTATGGGCGGTTGTGTATACGGCTTTTCGCTGAAAATTGAAAAAACGCAGAAATCGAAAAGAAAAAAAAAATAGAGGAAAACGAGATGATTCAGGGTTTTGATTTCTGCTAACAGTAAACTGTTTCAGAAGAGTATCTTCTTCGCTCGGTGAAAAAACGCTGTACAACAATTGAGTTTGCTGCCATTAGCGGGTTTTTCGAAAATCTGAAACCAGTAAATCGAGATTGAAGGGTAAAAAGTTAACAGTAAAAAAAGGGCAGCGCGATAGAGAAAATGGGTCTCTGTCAGATAGAGATTTGGGAATTGAGATTCAGTGTTGAAGGTTCAGCTCACTGGTTTTTCTCCATTTTCTTCCAGCTCTCAAAAAGGCTGCCTTTTTATATACAAGAAAAGGACATCCTTTACGATGCCGTTTTATAACTTGCGACAGGTGCGCGATGCGCACCATTCTCCTTTTGCGCCGCATAAAGTAAAATGTCGTATATACCCCTAAATGGAGTAATGACTTGTATGAATATTTTTTTTATGTATATATTTTTTACTTTATTTCCTTGGATCCTTTGTTCAAGAGTAATTTATAAAATTTTGCTAATATTTAAAATGAGTAAGTACGTAGTAGTATTTTTTTATTTAAATGGCAAGTTTAAGTAAGTGCAAATCACGCTTTATTCATCAGAAAAAAAAATCAAAACAAAAAATAAATTCAAAGGATGGATATATGAAATATGCATGAAACCAACATAAAAAAGTATTATCATGTTGCTGGATATTGTAATTCAGATACAATGCATACTACATCTATATAGTATATACTATAATTATATTAGATAATTATATTAGGCATTAAAATTAAGTCAAAAAGATACAAGTATTTCCTAATTTTCAACATGTACGTAAGTTCATTTAAAAAATATGTAGAATTTCATTCCAAGATACACTCAACGAAAAAAAATACTTAAAAGTATTAAAAAAAATTATCATTTTCAAAATAATTCATCATGAGCACTTAATATACTTTCAATTGAATAAAAACATTTCAATTGAATTCCATGCAACTTACTGAAAATGATGGTTGCAGAAATTGCAAAGTCAAGCTTAATTGTAAGTCAATTGTAAAATGTTAATAGTAATAACTAAATTGCAACAATACACCACAAAAACAATTCTTATGGCTCACACTCACAATTTATTTTGAGATCAATCATCTTTTTAGTATGCGTTTTAAGCTCAATTTACTCTATACGACTCAATTCATTTTAATTTTTTTTTTATCTTTATGTTAATAAAAAGTTGAATTCAATTTATTTAAAAAATGTTCATGAAATTTGCTTGAGGTCATGACTATTTGTGAAGTCAATTTAAATAGTTGTTAATAGTGACTAATTTGCCAAAAATAAATACTACTCCATAAAACAATCTCTCATCATTTATTTTTCAAATATTGAGACAAGAGGGGGGTGAATAAAATCAAATCACATTTTGTCACCCCCATGATTAAAATAAAGGAGAAATAAATCAAGGGTATTTATGACTTTTACAAGTCTACTTATATGGCGAACAATATCATGCCCATTGGAAGAAAATGCTTCTTATCTTCCCATAACCTTTTTTTTTTTCAAGCCATGAACCTCCAAAACCTCTTTTCAATAAATCATTTTTACTGCTAAAAGTTGTCACACCCTCACAATTGCTAATTGATAAGTGCCAAAATTGTGCGTTTTTTCCCATTTTGCCCTCCGCTTTTGTGTGGTTTCCAAGTGGGTTTTTTCATTTTGCATCATCACTTATACCCAACCAAATTTTGTTGTGGTGCTATAGTCCATATCTCTATCACATATCTCCTTTAATTTTGAACTCTGAATGTAGTTTGTTATTGTGATATTTGAAAATAACATTCAAACCTTATCAATCTTAAAACATGTAAATTATTCTAAACATCTTTTTATAAACATCATTAAAATTTTCAAAATTTTCGTATTTTTTCTTTAATTTTCACCAATTTTTTTAATCGAATAACAGTCCAACTCTAATCTCTGGCTATATGAGGGCAAGCTCAGGCATTCTAATATCTATGTGTTGAACATCTTTAATTTAGTAGATATATATATCATAAAAAATAATCATTGATGTTTGCAACATGGCATAATTAAAAATTAGTGCCCATTCAAATAATAACAATAAAAATGTAATCTATTGATTGCACCTATTGATTTTATGTTTTATGTAATATATACATAATTAAATATAAAGAATATATATACTCCAAAACATAAGTGATATACTATATCATGAATATAAAGAAACGTACAATGATTCATGAAAACCCTTTCCCACTTTACAAATGTTAGGAAAAAAAGTAGTAGCATCTTCAAGTGGGCATTGAGTAAATTCATTATTATGTATTCACAATATCATTATCATATACGAGTATGAGGCAACACACACACACATACATTGTGTATAATGTTTAATGTGCATATATTGTTGAATCAAATGCATATAATTATATATTAAATAGAATTTATAATATTTAATTTTTATATATTTAATTATTATTGAATTTGTATACATGTAATTATAAATATTTTTATATATTTATATTAAAATTCTTTTAAAATATTTAAAAGAGGATCATCTTTCATAATTTGAATTAGTACCATCCTACCCCTCTAAAAAGATTGTGGGACACAAAATCATATGTAAAATAAAAATATTAATCTTTACTCTTTAGTAGTAATAAAATAGGAATAAATTACTTCAAGCAAGATGTCAAAATTTTCTCTTTCCAAAATCATTTAATATTATTTTATTCTGAGAAAAGTAGGATTTTGCTGTTTGTATTTATTTAATATATATTTTAAATTATACATAACACCAATCACACATCCACACATTCAACACCCACTAAACCCTAATTTTGAGATGAATCAACAATCAATATCCTATGTAGATCTTAGTAGATAGCATGAGTAGACCTATATTGCACTAGAATTATAGTAAACCTATAATAGCAAACACAAACACAACAACACAATTTGGAGATCAATCAATTATAATCACATAGATCTCTTAATTTAGCTTTTTACTAGCATGTGTATCAAGGTCCAAATGATATGTGGTGGCTAAACTACAAATTGTATTACTTAAAAAAGCAAGATGACACAGTTTAAAATCACAAAATGTTTGTTAATTAAGTTTGAAAAGTTCGACTTCATTTCCTACATTTATTCGTTGTTTAAATTAATAATTGTTTGCGTTCGATTCAATATGTAATCATATATACAAAAACACAAAAAACTTATTTCTCGATCGTAAACTTGTATAACATCGGCACACACATACCCCCGATTAAAAGATCAAACCATAATCATCCCAAGTAGATATCTTAGTTTAGCTTTTCACTAGCATGTTATGATCAAGAATGGTGGCTTGTTAGTCTACATTGTTATTGAGTAATAGTTGGATATGTTCATATATATATATATATATATATATGTGTGTGTGTGTGTGCCCCCTCCCAAGTCAATTATTTGGGCAGGCGTAATAATTGATGTCCACTTTTTTTTTTTTTTTTCAAATTGAGAACATGGTCAACATTTAGAGCACATTATTTGACTATTTTTTTCCTCTTATTTTAAAGGCAAGAATATGGCTAAGAGTATAGTAAAAGACTAACATGTTTTCTTGACCTTAATGGTTCATAATTATTTGAAGCAATCTCATCATGAAGGATCCAAAAAGTTTTAGCCTCGGGTTCCTTTTCATTTACATGGATTATGAGCTAAACTATAGTACCATGTAATAGTTAATTTAATTAGCATAATCACTTTGATTTATGATATGTGGGGTTCACTTATAACACCTTTAACTTATTACCTAATTCAAACACAAAATTTGCAATTGACCTCACAAAATGAAAGCAGTATACATTAGTCAATAGAGAGATTTAGTTTTGAACGACTTAAAAATCATTACATGTTTTTTTCGAAATTCAAGTTCAATTTTTGTTGTACTCAAATTACGCAATGTGATATTGTGATCATGTTGTGTTTTAGTGTGTTCACAAAACACATGAATAAATGTATAACTTCATAATAAATAATACTATTACTAGATTATAGGCCAAAAATATTAACAAAAGTAAAAAAATTGCATAATATCTACATAAATTGCCTAATATACAACACATATGGGCCTACTTTTAAAACCCGGTACGAGTAACAAATTAGCCCAATATCTACTTAAATGGGTCCTTGAAAGAGTTGTAACGGCCCATTAAATCTATAATATCCGGCCCAATATCTACTTAAATGGACCCTTGAAAGAGTTGTAACGGCCCATTAAATCTATACCATATCCGGCCCACCTCCAACTCTCATGCATAGAGGGTGTGGGAAACATTGAAAACCCTAAACCCTAACGTCATAACTTCAAAAAAAAATCCCCAAAATTACAGTTGAATTAGGCGAAAAAATGGAAGTAGAAACAGCTATGGAGGAAGAAAGAGAGATGAACAACCGCGTCGTATGCCAGTTGGCGGACTCCGAAGGCACTCATCTCGGACCCCCGATTTTCCTACCGGAAAGCGCCGGACCTAAAGACCTTCAGCAAATGGTCAATACGCTTCTCAATAACGTAAGTTCTCTATGGCATAAGCTGAACTTCATTTTCTTTGTTTTAATACTGTTGCCAATATCGTAATTTTTCTGATTTTTTTTTATTTGAGTTCATTTCATTTTGTTTATATGTGAATTAAAATAGTGTTGTAAGTGATATAGAGAAATGATGATGAACCCGATTGAATTTTACGATGGACCCGATTTATTTCAGGAGGAAAAATTGCCTTATGCATTTTATGTATCAGACCAAGAACTTGTGGTGCAGCTTGGATTGTACCTTCAGAAGAATAAAAGTGAGGCTTCCTTCTAAATGCCAATTTCTGTTTTTTGTCAAATGACGTAGCATCATCTACCAAATAAAGTTAAAATTCTCAATAAATATTTATGCAGTGTCGGTGGAGAAGGTCATCACAATAGTTTACCAGCCACAAGCAGTATTTAGAATACGTCCAGTAACTCGATGTTCTTCAACCATTTCTGGTATGAAAACTTTACTTTTCTTTCAAGTGTTCGTATAATTAGCATGATATGCAAACCATTAATGTATAAAAACTTTTGTTAGATCATCTGATGGATGTACTTTCCATTAGAAAAACTTACTTTTTCCTCGAATAGAGCTCATATTTGTTTATTTTTAATTTTAGTTTCTAAACTTTCTCTAGTTTCTTTTTCTTCCATGTTTTTTGTATTTTCAGTATTTTAATTTTATTTTTTAGGATTATACCTTTTCAAAAAATAAACTTTCTCGTACTGTATGTATTTAGATTTTTTTTTACTTTACGAGTTTTCTAGTTTTTGATAGTTTCTTTAATTCAGTTTAGTGAATTTTATCTAGCTGTCAAACCAGTATGAAAATTGATGACAGAGTTACTAAAGCCCAAATACATTAAGAGGCAAACTCTTGTCTTTTATACTGGTTGGCTGCTAGATCAAATTCATTAAACCATATTCTTCCTTACCTTTTGTTGCTATATGGTTTACTAAAGATTTTTTATTTATATTATATTAAGCTATGCCGTATATTGTTTATGTATTTGGCTCTATACATCTATAAACATAACGTTGGATATGACAATGGAGTTTCTTGTCACTTGTCAGTACTTTCTTTAACCATATATGGTTCTGTAATTGCAGGTCATAATGAAGCTGTGCTTTCAGTAGCATTTAGTCCAGATGGACGTCATTTGGCTAGCGGATCGGGTGACACCACTGTACGGCTATGGGATTTAAGTACGCAGACTCCATTGTTTACTTGTAAAGGTTAGAATCAAGTATTTGATGATTTTTTTCCCATTGTAGAGTAGACTGTTATTTTTGTAACCAAGTTCGTTAGAGCTGTTTAAATTTATCATGCACGACATCAGAAGGCTTTTCGATTGTGTATTGAATCGTATATGCATATGTTCATATATAAGTGGAGATAAAAAAAAATTTGGTCCCATAAATGTAGCCTTTTTTCGATTTAGTCCCACATACATTCGCTTTTTCAATTTAGCCCCAAATATGTCGAATTTGGTTTCAATTTAGTCCTTTTTGTACGAGACTTTCAATTTTCGTCGAAATGTGTCTATAGATGCAGACTCAGCGCCACGTGTCAACATCCCATTGGACAACGACTTTTTTCTTTTCTTTTTTAAAAAAATCGTTGACCAATGGGATGCTGACACGTAGCGCTGAGTCAGCATTCATGGACACTTCGTACAAAAAGGACTAAATTGAAACCAAATTCGACATATTTGGGGCTAAATTGAAAAAGCGAATGTACGTGGGACTAAATCGAAAAAAGGCTACATTTATGGGACTAAAAAGTTTTTTATCTCTATATAAGTGTGTGTAAATTGTATAAATAGAATCTGATGGAAGCAGTTCGTCCTTGTAGCCACACTCGGTACCTTTAATTTTTATTTATTTTTAATCACGCAAGATTTGCTATGGTATGATAGTGATAGTGCCTTCTAGTGGTAACACAAATTTTCTTATTTTCCAGGACACAGAAACTGGGTACTTTGTATTGCATGGTCACCAGATGGTAAACATCTTGCTAGTGGAAGCAAGGCTGGGGAACTGATATGCTGGGACCCACTGACTGGCAAGCAATCAGGAAACCCACTCAATGTATGGTCAAAATACTAATTGCTTAACATGGATATACAAGATTCAGTTTTAATTAGAGAAAAGTCGAAGTAGAAGTGCTAGTTAGTTATTGACTCTTGAATTTAAATTTTATAATTATATTTTCAAGAAATGTATTTTCTTTATGTATGAAAACTTACACGTTCTCTTAAATTTCGTGTTTTCTCCATATACATGTATCTCTCCCATTATCTTTTATTTATTTGATTATTTTAGTTTCTCAAGGCCGCCAATAGTTACGAGTTGACATATAATTTTTCATTTTATCTTCCATTTCTGTAACTGATGATTATCCCATCTTCTTGGAATCTGATTTGCATCAAGAAAAAATTAAAGCCAAAAACTCTGTTATTTATCCATGTACACATCTCTTAAAAATAACAGCATGGATTTTTTATGACACGGTTTATTTCTCAGGGTCACAAGAAATGGATAACTGGAATTTCATGGGAGCCGGTGCATCTTAGTGCCCCCTGCCGACGATTTGTGAGCTCAAGTAAAGATGGTGATGCAAGAATATGGGATGTCACTTTGAAACAATGTGTTATAGTTCTTACTGGACACACCCTTGCCATAACTTGTGTGAAATGGGGTGGAGATGGAGTGATATATACTGGGTATTCTTTTAATTTTTCCTTTTAAGATAAATATTAAGTTTTGGCCCATAACCCTACAGTTATATATGAAAAGAAACTTCTGGAAAGTTTTGCTTAGGGAATGACTCTAATCTGGGGCATGTATATGAGGAAATTTATGTCTTGTCCGTTTTTCTTGAAATTAGAGTGTTATAGGGGTGAATTGTATATTTCATGGGAAATTAAATTAATATACCCTCTTGTTTTTTCTTGCAGATCTCAGGATTGTACAATTAAAATGTGGGAAACTACACAAGGGAAGCTAATACGCCAACTTACGGTATTCTTCTGAATGATTCAACCTTTATATTTTGTCTCTGCTCCCTCTCTGTTTCCCATCCTTATTTTGCTCTGTAATTTATGTTATGTTAATAAATGGGCTCAGGTGTTTGGTATACTTTATTGTTGCTTTAGTTTTATCTTCCTCATACTCTGAAAACCTTATGTTTTCTGTCACTAACTTTTTGATTTTGTCTTATGATGCAGGGCCATGGGCATTGGGTCAATTCTTTGGCACTGAGTACCGAGTATGTCCTCCGAACTGGTGCATATGATCACACTAGTAAACAATATTCATCTCCGGAAGAAATGAAAAAGGTGATTTATCGATCTTCAGCATTTTATGCGGCAATGAAGTGATGCAATTATTTATACTATTTTCTCATTAAATTTTGCACATGAATTTCATCGAGTGCTACTGCTTTAAGTGAAGACAAACTATTCAGAATGGAAGTAATTAAAATTATATTTACATTGTTTTACTGGGTTCTAATTCATTACCAGGTAGCATTAGAAAGGTACAATAAGATGAAGGGCAGTGCCCCGGAAAGGTTGGTTTCGGGATCGGACGATTTTACTATGTTCCTGTGGGAGCCATCTGTCAGCAAGCAACCCAAAACCCGTATGACTGGTCACCAACAGGTACGTGGTATTCTATTTCCATAGATCACTTTTTTTTTTCCTTCTGTGATGATGCTATTCCCATGAACAAGAACTCGTCCATTTTTGGATCTCTCTAATTTCAGAATGTGTTCCACTGTAGCTTGTGAATCACGTCTACTTTTCCCCTGACGGGCTATGGATCGCGAGTGCCTCCTTCGACAAATCTGTTAAATTGTGGAATGGGATAACTGGGAAATTTGTGGCTGCATTCCGTGGTCATGTGGGACCTGTCTACCAAATAAGGTTTGAATAAAATTCTATATGTATACATCTATCCATATGGGAGGCTATTATATATATCTAATTACCATATTTTGCTACTACTGCTACAGCTGGTCGGCAGACAGTAGGCTGCTTTTGAGTGGAAGCAAAGACTCAACATTAAAGGTATTTTTTTTTTCCGAAATAATAATAATCTGATATGGTCATAAATCATTGTTTTCTCGAACAATTAATTGACGTGAGTCTTTGAACAGGTGTGGGATATTCGAACGCAGAAGTTGAAACAAGATCTTCCAGGACATGCAGATGAAGTAAGCCTTGCTACTCTGGTTTTCGGGTTCATCTTGACCCATTTCCGCATATTTTCATTTTTCATTCTGATATTTCGTGTTTTCTGGGTCTTTAGGTATTTGCGGTTGATTGGAGTCCAGACGGTGAGAAAGTAGCATCTGGTGGAAAGGATCAAGTTTTGAAGTTATGGATGGGATAGAATCTATGGACACTTTTGATCCTTGTGCAACTTACACAAGACCCCCTTTAGCTAATGCAAACAAGCAGGGGTACTTGAGTAATTTACAGCCCAATTTTGTAGTTTTTTTTTTTGTTTGTTTGTTTTCAGCAAGAGAGGCTAATATGAGCTCCACACAGTATTTATTATTGACAGCCCTTGTAATATTGAATACTTCTTTATATGATTTTATAATATCTTTTCTCATCCAGAAAATAAAGTGAAATATTAGAGAAATAGGAAATGATTTTCCATTTCTCATCATTTTAAAAATTAATTACATTTCTGCAATATAATTTTATTTCTTTTAATTTTTGGAAGAAATAATAAAATAAACATTAAAAACTAGATAAATAATAAGACTAGGTCAGTCATCACATACAGTTTTCTTCAATGAATCCCCATTCCCCAGCCCCCTGAAAAAAACATGAAAGCGCAAAATCTGCAATAAAATTATATTGTGAATGGCGGGAAAAATCCTAGCAGCTGCTAGCATGTTAAATCTATCTCGTTAATACTGAAAAATATATGCGGAGCACAAGTTCAGTAAAATCGCTCCCCTGCAATTCCAGGTGATACAGAGCATCATGCCCTCAGCCATATTCTAAAACGTCGTAACCGATAACAAAAACGAATAATATCAGATAACATTGCCTGCAAAACTAATGTATCTTTCACCCAAGCAATAATTTACACTATACAAACATATATAAACTCGAAAGGAATCGATTTAAGGAAGGGGTCTTTTTCATCTAAATCTCAAGTCTCAATGATTTCATTCAAAGTGGTAATGAGGAACACTCCGTGACCCTCAATCTCAGTTTTTTTTTTCAGTAGCACAAAAACTGATCCCTAAATTAGAGTGACAAGTGAATTAGCGAGCAGGCACGGGTTGAAAAATATAGCGAATAAAACAGGAGAAATGCTGACTATTCTGAATAGCCCAGAATCATCAACATGAGAAAAACAAGCTCAAATCGAACTACTGAAAGAATACAGGAAATCGCTATTCCAACGAACAAACAAAATACGATATTTCTGTACAAAAATGATGAAATCTTCGAATGAAACATCATTCGTACTCACCGAGAACGCGGCGGCGTCGGCGGCGGCGCGGGGAAAGAGGGGTTGATGCGGCGGGGCGAAGTGAACGGTTTTTTTATTAAAAAAATCAATTGACCCTTTAGTATTTCATTTCAGTCACAAGACTCACAAGCACAAATCACAAGGGTGAAAAGAAAACTAAAGTAAAGATGCCCCTAAATTTTTTTATTTTCTTTTTACAGAAACTAATTTAATTAAAATTTAAAATTTACTACTGAATATTTTAAAAAATTAATACACTATATTTTATCTTATGTACAAACAAATTATTATTTAAAAAAATCATGAATTTTACTAATAATTTTTAATTAAGAAAAGTTAACATCTATTAATATAGTATTTTGTTAATATAATGAATAATGAATTAGTGTGATTATAATTGTTAAATATAATAGTTAATTGATAATTATTTAAATAAACAAAATAATGAAGAACTAATTCAAAAGGATACAAAAACATTATAGGTAAAATTAATTTAAGTAAGAAGGATATTATAAAATTAATTTTTGTCAGAAGAAAATGATTAAATTAAAACTCAAAAAAATTGATTACATCATTTGAGCTCCTGAACTAACAGCCCAGTTATGTTACTACTATTAAGTTAATTAACAAAAACAGTATATAATCCGATTATCACCCTCCCATCTCACTCCACCTCAGACATCTTCACACCTATGGTCACTCCGTCTCAAGATAGCCCGGAGACTCGGAGGTGTGAATGCTTTCTCACACGGCCTCGGACAACCTAGTGCGAATAACCTCAGGGCTCGAAATCTTGTTAACACTGAAAAAAGGTATATACATTATTATGATGTCTAGAGGAAAGGTGTTAGTAGTAATGGAATTCAAAAAAACCAAGACTTACCATACTAAAAGATCCCCACTCAACATCGTCTTCTCATAAATCCACTCGGGTGCAAGTTCTTGCAGCAATCTCAGTTGTTCTTCAATTTCCACTGTTGTAAATGAAAATCAAGCTTAATATCGACAATAAAAAAGGAAAACTCAATTTGTGTTATTAAGGACCAAGGCTTACTCTTGTCAGTGACTTTCAGATCCCCACTAATCAATTTCTGTATCAGCTCCTCTTTGGTCACGACCGAGCGTCTGATCGACTGAAAGAAGTAATAGATCATGTCAAATCTCTTGGGCAAGCTCGCTATCATTTTCTTCCGCCATTTTGCTAAAGAGATCAATGGGTCCCTCTCCATTTCTGCTACCCTCTCCTTTTCTTGTATCTGTCAAAAGGAACCACAAACTTTTGAGAACTGTTTTACATGACAAAATTAATCGACACAACCAAGAGATATATAGTATAGTAGAAATCAGTAAAATTTAAATACCGATTGCACAAGGGATTCAGGCAGAATATCCAAAATGTCATCAAGGCTCGAGGTGTTTTGACCCTTGACAGGGGTGTCAAATTTCAAAGGCCTCTTAGGAGGCGGCCGTCTGACTAATTTGTTCGGAGATTTATATGTATCATCACCATCTGGGCTCATGAGACATCTCTTGGGCGGACGGAGAGAAGGTGTGGATGATGCAGGGTCCCCCGGAGTACTCAGTGCGGAAACAGTCGCAAGAGGGCTTTGGTTAATACGTTTCACCGGTGTTTCAAATGGAGTCAAAAGTACAGTTACTGCAGGAGGGTCATTTGATAATTTGGAACTGGATTTGGCAGCAATTTTAGAAATGGTTTCTTTTTCAGAGGGGCTTTCAGGAGATTTTTCTTTTAAATCAAACGATTGATCTTGCTTTGAGTTTTCTAAGAGATGGCCGTGACCCTTTTTCGTGAAGAATGATCTGAAGGACGGAGATGTGTGTGATAATGTGACTGGTTTTCTCCCGAGTGATGTTGAATGTAGTGTCTCACTAGTTGAAGATGAAGTTGAGGGCTGTACAGATTTCACGCTTGCATTTTCTTTCAGTCCATTGAAAGGTTCTGGTAGTGCCTCTGCTGGTACTTCATCACCCTGTGGTATAGGATACAAAATTTTCAGCAAATTAATTTTTTTAACAGAACATAAACCAATAAAAAATAGAACAATTATCAAAATAAAAAACGACTAAACTAGTACATGAATCAGAGCACCAAAAAGAACAAAAATAATAGATGTACCTCCGGGTGAGTTTTGAAGAATTCCAAAAGCCGGCTACGGAAGACTTTCCTCAGCTGCTGATTTGGGCCAATAGATTTAGACGTGCATTCGCTTTCAATTGCTTCAGCGTCCAATGTGATCCGGATATCGGGCTTCATGCAGCCAGTGCGCTCATCGTGCCGTAGGACTTTCTCCAACACAATGGCCTCCGGCATGATGAATTTCAATTGGGCTAAATGATTGTGTGTGAACCTCCTGATTATTCCAACCGGATAACAAAACAATAAAAAGCCCAAAACTAATGTCAGAACTCATCATCTGCAAATATGTAAAGTGATCCATTGATCTGAGAAGATAATTCTTTCATACCTGTCTGTTAGAGTTTCTATCTGAGGGCTAATTTTTGTAAACAACGGAGCGTATTTTTTCATTTGGAGCAACCTGATTGAGCTATCCAAGCTGTTGAAGAATTTATCCAACAACTCATACCTGAAGAACAAATATTAGGCATTAGGTTATATGTGAATGAATACAAATGGAAAATTAATCAGCGTTTTCTCAAACACCTTGAATGCCAATAACACGCCGAGTTATAGATCTTTTTAAGAAATACAAAATGCAATTGGTACTTTTCTCCAACTCCTCCAATACAAGGAACACTGAGATCAAATTTTAAACCCAGATTTTCATCATGTTTCGAAAGCCGATTTCTAATAAAAAAGATCATTCGTCAAACGATTCATATTCAAATCAAATGAAAAACATAGGAGTATATAATTATGCAGGCGTTGCTGATAGAGATTTGAGCATTCAAAATTCATCCAAAAAAAACATGAATTCGTTCAGAACTTACAGATCTAATAATCAACACACAATTGGAATTTCAGATATCACATAACCTTAAAAAATACACTTACTTTTCGGGAAGCTTGATCTCGGCAGCAGATTTCTTCGGCTTAGATGCGTGCCCAACCTCGGGTTCAACGACCGGATCGATTTGGGCAGGCGGGTCGGATCTACTTTGCCGGATCCTCATCGCCGCCTCCCTGACTTCCTTAATCGACAGAGCCGCGCCGCGATTTCGGAGCCTCCGTGGTGGATCCGCCGGCTTCCCCGGGGTTTTCACGCTCCATGGATTCTGCTCCGGGTCGGGAACCTTCCGAGCCTTCTCGTCCGACGGGCCGGGCGAATGGAGATGGAGCTGCTTCTTAGACTTGAATGAAGAGAACGGTGACGATTTGGTGGTGTCCATGGATTCTCGGAACACGCAGTGGGTGTGAGACTGTGCGAAATCGAGATGGCGACTGGTGGTGTTCAGGTGGGAGCGAGGGCTTTTTTGTAGACCGGCTAGGTTTTTTGGCGGGGGAATCCTATGTGGCAGGGGATTCGCGCCAAAGTTTGCCCGCGGGAGTCACGAAGGGTATTTCTGTAATCTCTGAATGGTCGTGTTTTACACCAATTTGATATTTTCGAACATTATTAGAATAATAGTCAAATTTTATATTAACAAAAAATAGCATTTGACCGTTGAATTTGTGCCGTTGCAATGTTTCAAAATCCAATGAATTTATTGAATATTTTCCTCATTTTAAAAAGTAAATTAAGATCTTATCACATAACAATAAAATGCAAGTTTAATTAATTGCTGCAAGATATTGCATTAATAAGGAGATATGATGAACATAATAGTAATTTAATTATACATTTAAATAGGCAATCCGTGCATATTTAGAAAGTTTAACAAACATTTTGAACTTTCAGTCACACAACAAAAAAACGGCTAGTTATGAATAATGTACAATGAACTTATATCTAAATTGGAATTTTAGAGAAATCAAATATTTTCAATTGTTTTTTAGTAAAGGATTGTGTAAATTAACCTTTTTAAAAAAATCATAATTTTAGAAAAAGTTGGATATGACCGTTGGAAGATGTATGATTGGAAAATGGAGTGAAATGAGAATATTGACCTCGATTTGCAAAAAAAAAAAAAAAAAAGATTAAATTTGCACTAATTCTACTAGAAAATAATTTTTATCTTAAGGTAATTACAATTTCATCACTTTGTTTATTCATTCCATTGCAATTTACTTTATTGATTAATTTTTAATTATAGTATATATTTACACAAATTTAATTCAATAAATCTACAATATCAATCAACAATAGATATTCGATTTTGGATGAGTATTTGTTTCATTGGACCGTAGTGTTATTTTTAATTATTTTGTTTTTGATTTTTTCACCACAAATATTTCTGTGTTGATCCGTGTTTTTGTTAATTTTACCCTGCATTGTTTGAAGAAGAACACAACTCCATGGAGCTATCTTGTTATAAGTTATAACCTCCATTATGATTCCTATTATAAGTTATAACCTCGATTAGGATTTGAACCTTTGTGAACACTAATAAAGAAATTGCGCCACGACATTAGCAATAGCATTTTCCTCCCCCGGTTGTTTGCTAAAAAGATCCAGCAAGCTCCGTTTCGTATACTGTCTCTTTCTCCTGTATCAGTAATAACCAACATTTCAAATAATTTTTTTTTTTTTTTTTTGTTAAAAGTTCAAATAAATCTGACTCATTTCTACTTGCATTTTCCTTTCAATCGATTTTTTCATGAATGGAAATTTCAGTAATTTCACAATTGTTTTAAAAATATATATCAAATAAATTAAAATTAATCGATACAACAAAACCCTAATTTACAAAAAAAACGCACTATATTGTACCTCCGAATCTAGAAGCCGACCATAGAACCCTAATTCGAAGAAGATCGAAGGAAGCGGGATTCGGAATTTGGTTGATTTGGGGTAATTAATTTAGCCCTAATTCATAAACGTGTAATTGTGAATTTAGTAAAGGAAAACCCGTTTGCCCGGATCCGGAATAATCGGGTCTTGGAGTTGGATTGGAGCTCGCTTTGGACTGGATTTTGGACCTTTAGTCAGCGTAGCGGGTAAGATGAGTGAAAAGGCCCATTAACAATAAAGTCGTTGACTTCAACAAGGTTTTAGTGGCGTGGAAAAATATTATAATATAAGATATATTCTAAATAATTTATTTTCTTAAAGTTAATTTTTCATGAAAACGTAATTGAGTTGCAAAATTTCTAGAAAATGTGAATGATTTTTGCAATAAATGTAACTTGATATTCAAATTATCAAAGTTGGCTTGTTTCGAATAAATGTAATTCAAATTCGGATTCGGATTCGGATCTAGCCTCTAGATTGATTAATCAAATAATATGACGATTAAGTTTCACACACACACACACATATATATATATATATAATTATTTAATATTATAAGTTTAAGAACTCGCATCATTTTTTGTTTTATGTGTTTTTGGTATGATATCGTTATTGATCTTAGATTATAGTTCATCCGATTCATTAAATTTTGCAATAAATTCGAGCTGTTTGCTTCTATGCTTAAGTGAACTTAGACGAAACAAGTGAGCTCACTCGGTACTTAGACAACTAAGAGTTAAAATATACTAAAATTTAAGTGGTGAAAAAAATTAGAAGAATGATTTTAGGTTACATAAATCTGCTTTACCTAAATATTTGGAATTAACAAAATATTATTTAATACAATACTCAATAAATAATACAGTATAATTTAAGACGTAGCCATAAGTGAAGAGGTTACCTTGTAGCAAGAGAATGACCTATATCATCACGTCTCCTTTTCAATTGAAATACGGAGTAATAATTAATAAATAAATAAATATAAATATATACATATATAACGAATATAATATAGAGAATAAATAAAAGTAAGATGAGGAAACACAAATAAAATAGGAAAAGAGAAAGAATGAGCTTTTGGAAACGTGAACCCAAATAAATTCACAGCAAAAATAATTCCACGCAGTCATATAAGATATAACCCTTTCATCTTCAATCGATTTCTCTTCCAAGCCATCGTCTTTCTCGAAAGAAATAAATTATATTACCAAGAATTTATTGATTTCATCCTCTGTTTGTCTGATCCTATTTGTTTGTTTTTCGTTGCGAATTTAGCCAAAAAATTGAACTTAAAAAAACTTTGGATATTAATTCAGTTGAGGCGGCGGACTTTGGCTGCATCGATCCTCAATTTATTGTTTGTACTGAGGTAAATGTTTTTATTTTTTATTTTTCTGGGTTTTGTTAGTGCTTTGTATTATTGGTGTACTTCGTGAATTTTGGGTTCTATGATTGAATTTGTGGGTTTAAAATTCTGGGCTTTTTATTTTATGTTTTATTTTAGATGAATTTTAGCTTAGGTTTTGACAGAACAATCTGAAATTTAACTGATTAGGTGCTATTGTGAACTAAAGATACAATTTTTATGATCGGTGATAATTGTAAATGGCAGCTCAGGGGTAAAAAGATTCTGTTTTTTTTCTTCTTGTTTTCGAAATGTTATCGCGAAATTCACTAAAAAAAGGTTCGTTGTGATTTAATACGATATTTGATATAGCTAAACGGATCCTTACCTCATCTGCTGTCGATAGAGTTTTTTTTACCACTTTCGATGCTTTTAATCTCATAAACTAGCTATGAGCCTATGAGTGTATATCAAGATTAACTGATTTGGTGCTGTTGTATACTAAAGATATGATTTTTATGACCCTGATAATTGTAATGCCAGCTCAGGGGTAAAAAAAAATTGTTCTTTTTGTTCTTTGAAATGTTATCTGCGAATTTACTGTATAATGGGTTCGTTGTGATATAATATGATATATGATATAACTAACACGGATCTTTACTTCATCTGCTGTTGATAAAGAGGTCTTTTTTTGCTTTTGAAGATTTTAATCTCATAATTTAGCAACGAGGTGTATCAAGATTAACTGATTTGGTGCTTTTGTGAACTAAAGATATGATTTTTATGATCCTGATAATTATAATGCCAGCTCAGGGGTTAAAAAAATCAGTTCTTTTTATTGTTTGAAATGTTATCTGTGACTTTACTAGATAAAGGGTTCGTTATGGTATATGATATAGCTAACGTGGATCCTTACTTTATCTGCTGTCGATAAAGAGAATTCACTTTCTATGATTTTATTCTCATAAGTAGCAATGAGTGTGTATCATGATTAAACGATCGTCTTATCTACCTTTTTTTTTGTTTCAATAATGATGCTCTGATCAAGGCCCAGTGTGGAATGGACTGGCTGCCTTTGCCTGCTGTCTGTATATATGAGTGATGTTCAGTAGGCAAAAAGGCGTTCATCCTCTCAACCTGTTCAAGTGGAAACGGCGTAGCTCGTCTTCTCTGACAACTGGGCTTCTCGATGAAGTGCCCCACGAGATAGAACTTTCTGATTACAAAAAAGCCCCGAGCCACAGCAGCGAAAGCCCGTCTGGGCTTCTGGACGACGAGTTCCTAAATGCTGAGCCCATTGGTGACCTGGATCTCTTCTTCGAGAGGATTTACAGCTACTACTGTGAGAAAGGCCTCTGGTGCATTATCATCAAGTGGTTGTTCGAGCTTCTGACCTTGGCTTTCACGATCTGTTTCTCTGTGTTCTTCTTGCTTTACATCGACTGGAATGGGCTCCGGAATGCCAAGTGCGGGATGGATGCGGTGGAGTCGGGGATCAAGCCTTGTGACCTATCGAAGGAGGCTTTGCACGAGCATCCTTTGAGTCCTTTTACTATTTCCAAGGCTATAATTGTGGGATATTTGGGGATATTTTCCGTCTACTGGATCTTTTGCTTTATGAGATTCTTTGCTCAGTTGAAGGAGACTCTCAAGATCCGTTGGTTTTACTACAACAGGTATCTCAAATCCTATAATTTATAAAAACAAATGCTTGGTAAATGTATTTGGCGTGGTAATATTTTTCGATGCTCTAACCAAAAGTATATTTATGTAGTCTCAACGTGACAGACAATGAAATACAGACGATGCCATGGTCTTCGGTTCTTGAAAAAGTCGTTCAAGTGCAAAATTCGCAGCAGCTATGCGTGGTGAAAGATCTCTCTATTCACGACGTGGTGATGAGGCTGATGAGAAAAGAGAACTACTTGATTGGGATGCTCAACAAAGGGGTGCTCGCCTTCCCTATGTCTTGGTGGGTCCCGGGTGCAGGCACAATCGCCAATGTCGGTCCAAACGGTGTCCAGCATCGTCTTGTTCTTCCAAAGACCCTCGAGTGGACCTTGAATTGGTGCATTCTTCAGAACATGTTTGACAGGTTCGTCAACAACCTTAATGTGGAATATTCTAAAAAAGAGATTTTTATATTATTCAATTTTTGTTTTTCAACAGAAACTTTCGCATAAGAAGGGATTTTGTTAACGATCCTAGTACCTTAAAGAAAAGGCTTATGATTGTTGGATTTGCTCTGCTACTTCTCTCGCCATTCCTTGTTATTTTCATGCTCGTGTATCTCTTCTTGAGGCATGCCGAGCAATTCTATAATCGTCCCAGTACAGCGTTTTCTCGTAGATGGTCAAATCTATCTAAATGGATGGTCAGGGAATTTAACGAGGTACATTTCCAAACTTTATTCTGATTATGTGTACGATTTTTATTTTATTTTGGCCTTCTTCATGATTGTGATAGTGACACTCCCCAGGTCGATCATTTGTTCAAGCACCGGATGAACAACAGTATAGATCACGCGTCTGATTATTTAAAGCAGTTCCCTTCGCCCATTTTATCCATTGTTGCAAAGTTCATCTCGTTTGTTTCCGGTGGCTTTGCAGCCGTGCTTATAATAATAGCATTTCTCGAGGAATCTCTTCTGGAAGGCCATGTATATTTCTTTAAGACTCGTTCGTAACAATTTTAATTATTATTTGCTTCTCGCAATTCTCTAATTTCCCTTTTTTTTTGCACTGCAGATATTTGGTCGGAATTTATTGTGGTATGCAGCAGTTTTCGGGACTATAACAGCTATAAGCCGTGCTTTAGTAATGGGTGAGCTTCTCGTCTTTGACCCGAAGGGGGCCATGTCCCTGGTTGTCCAACACACGCATCATATGCCGAAAAGGTGGCGAGGAAAAGAGAATACCGAGACTGTACGGTTGGAGTTTGGAACTCTTTTTCAGGTATTTGTGCCTTAAGTGTTAATTAATTAGCAAACAACTCGTGTTAATAATGTGCTTGTCATTTACGAGTGTACTTCTTCTGGTGCAGTATACTGGGATGATGCTTTTGGAGGAGATGGCATCTATTTTTCTCACTCCGTACCTACTTGTATTTGCCGTCCCTAAGGTTCGTAATTCAATTTATTCTCTCTCGTTCAATTCACGTTCTGAAATAACGTTCGTTGGATGTTTGCAGAGAGTCGACGATATCTTGCAGTTTGTCGTCGACTTCACTGAGGATGTTGAAGGTGTAGGCGATATTTGCAGTTTTAGTCTCTTCGATTTCAGAAAACATGGCAACGTGAAATATGGTTCGGCGTTCGATTCACGTCGCGAGCGGAGAAGCTCCCAGGGGAAGATGGAGAAGTCGTTCTTGAGGTATAACCGCACTCGTGTACTCTATAGAACAACTTTTAATTTCGAATCATGAACACATCGTTAAATTATATGTATGTGCAGCTTTCAGATTGCCTATCCTTCTTGGGAACCTAACGCCGAAGGGAAACAATTCCTCGAGTCGCTAAAATTATTCCGCGACCAAAAGTTGCAAGGTCATGAAATGCCAACCTTCCATCACTACAATACAGACAGGTTCTTATTCCCGAGGGATGTCACAATCGGTTTTCAGTCGTTCGACTCGATGTGGTTGTTAGACGGCGAGCACAGTAACTTCCCTTACATTTTAGACTGGTATTACACCTCGACAAATCACGACAGAGACGAACCTCCGAGAAACTACCAGCACGACCTGGAGAACCCTAATGATCTGTGGACCCCGCCTAACCCGACTAGAAGCAACGTTGCGAAATTCGACGACACCTGGAACGACGACATGTTTCAGGACCGACTGAGGAGTCCTCTAGAAGCTTCCACATCGGCCCCTCTCTTCCAAGAGAGCGTTTTGCGACATCACGACTCGAGCGAAGCCGGGCGCCCTGCCAAGAGCCAGTGGTGGGCTCGGACTGGGCCTCGAAGCTCGGGCCCACAGACGAGTTTTCTCGAGCCTCCCAATTTCTTCCACCGGGGACCGCAAACGAGCTTTCTCGAGCCTCCGAACTTCTTACACCAAGAATTTCAGGCTCGAGTAACGGGCCCACAGGCGAGCTTCCTCGAGCCTCTGAATTTATTCCGAGAAGAGGATGAACATGATTGTTCCCAGATGGCGCACTCTCGAGGCCCGAGCCCGCGGTCGAGATATCTCGAGCCTCCGAATTTCTTCCGAGAAGGGGCGGCTTGTTATGAGAACACTTCGGATAGAAGCGAGGAGGAACATCATCTGGACTTCCAGAGCTCGAGAGGGCTGTCTCGGACTTTCTTCATGGACGAACTGAACGGAGGCGATTTCAACCTGCCGTTCGACGATATTTATGGGACTCCGGCGGGAAGTGTAGCAGCGGAAGATCTGTCCGGTTTCGACAATCTCGTGTGATTTCTTAGTCTCCATCTTCACCACCGCAAGTGTTCCTTTGTAACTGAATCCTTTCTTCTTTTGTTCTTGAAAACAAAAATTCAAACTTTAATTCTTTGTTGTAAATATTCTGTACATAATTGAATTCTAAAACTCTTTTGTCGATTTTTTTTAATCTTAATTTTATTTCAAATCAATTTAGATTTATTAGATAGATTACATTTCATAGTTAAAAAATACCAATATTAGTAGTATAAAAGTAATTATTTTTATTTTTGCTAAATAATAAAATCTTGGGTTTTTTTTAAGGGTTTAACAGTTCAAAGTTCTGAAATTTACGAATCAATCGAAGTGCTTCGCGAAAATCCAGTCTCAAATCGTTCACCATGAGAAGAGCTTCACTCAAGCTTCTCTCCCGCCTCCAGAAACCTCGCACTTCTGAAACCCTAATTTCTCTCCTCACCAGAGACCTCTGCGGCTCCCTCCCGTCCCCAAAATCACAACCTTTCCCCTTTTCGAATCTCGATTCCCATGGAATCCGGGCTGGCCCGAACCGGAATCTCTCCACCCTCGCCGACCCAGTTCCCCAAATCGATCCACAGTTGCCGTCGCGGCAGAGGAAGATCAAGGAGAAATCGAACCTCGAGGAGGCGTTCGAGTCCGCGGAGTCCGTCGACGAGATGCTCGAGGCCTTCAAATCCATGGAAGAATGCTTCGAGGAGAAAGACCTCGGAATGGCCTGCCTGAAAATAGGGCTCAAGCTCGACCGACAAGGAGAGGATCCTGAACAAGCTCTGTCTTTCGCTCAAAGGGCTTTGAAAATCTTAGATGGTAACGACGAGGGCAATTCCGGTAATAGACTTTCTCTCCCTATCGCCATGACATTGCAGTTGTTGGGTTCTTCCAGTTTTAGCCTCAAGAGGTTCAATGATAGTTTGGGTTATTTAAACAGAGCCAATAGGGTTTTGACTAAGTTAGAGGGGGATAGCTCGTGTAGTTACGATCAAATCGGACCTATTTTGCACGCTGTCCAGTTTGAGCTTTTCAACGTGAAGACGGCCATGGGCCGACGAGAGGAAGCTATTTCTCACCTCAGAAAGTCCTTAGAAATCAAGGAGCAAACTTTCGACGAGGGCAGTAAAGAGCTCGGAAAAGCGAATCGAGACGTGGCTGAAGCTTACATCGCTGTCTTGAATTTCAAAGAGGCACTCCCGTTTTGTCTGAAGGCGCTGGACATACACAAGGCCCACTTGGGTCACAACTCGGTCGAGGTTGCTCACGACAGGAGGATCCTCGGGGTGATTTACACCGGGCTGGAAGATTACGAGAAAGCCCTCGAGCAGAACCAACTATCCCGTCGGGTTCTGAAAAACTGGGGCCGTGATTCTGATTTACTCCGCGCGGAAATCGACGCTGCCAACATGCAGATCGCTTTGGGCAGACACGAAGAGGCCATCAACACTCTGAAAAATGTGGTCCAGCAGACTGACAAAGAAAGCGAGGATCGTGCCATGGTTTTCACTTTCATGGCGAAAGCTCTGTGTAGTCTTGAAAAATTCCCGGACGCGAAGAGGTGTCTGGAAATCGCCTGTAAAATATTAGAGAAGAAAGAAAGAAGTTCCCCTCAGGCTGTGGCGGAAGCTTATACAGAGATCTCCATGCAATTCGAGACGATGAACGAATTCGAAACCGCGATATTGTTACTGAAGAAGACACTAGTGATGCTGGAGAAGCTTCCGGAAGAGCAGCATTCGGTGGGAAGCGTTTCGGCTAGGGTCGGCTGGCTGCTTCTCTTGACGGCAAAAGTGGAGCAGGCGATCCCGTTTCTAGAAGATGCCGCTGAGAGGTTGAAGGAGAGTTTTGGGTCGAAGCATTATGGGGTGGGTTATGTTTATAATAATCTGGGGGCCGCGTATTTGGAGCTGGAGAGACCACAGTCTGCTGCACAGGTTTTTGCGTATGCGAAGGATATCATGGATGTTGCGCTTGGTCCGCATCATATGGACTCGATTGAGGCGTGTCAGAATCTGTCGAAGGCCTATGCTGCTATGGAGAGGTAACAACATTTCGATAAATAGCTGAAATTGATTTTTTTCCCTCTTATAATGCCTTTTTGTAATGACTTGCTGAGATTCATTTGGCATTCGATTTTGTTGGATATTCGATCAATAATCTTCGTAAATTACTTTTTGTTCTTGTATATGATCGTCTTTGAGAGATTCAGAGTCTTGGCTTGTTAAAGATTTGATTTTTATATTACCAAGATTCACTCAGACCTTTCTTTTTAAATTTGGCAGCTATCCATTAGCGATCAACTTTCAAGAGAAGGTGGTCGAAAGCTTGGAGGGCCACGGGCTGAGCGCTAAAGATGAGCTGGACGAAGCAGTTAGAGTATTGGAGCAACTAAAGGATAAATGCAGTGCTCAAGTTTCGGAAACCCTTCTGAAAGCCTTCCCTTTACCCGAAAATGATGAGGATTTCTCGGAAAAGAATCTGCCATCTGGGGGGAGCTCAGCTATGGGAAGGTATACACCGTAAAGCAACACTTACTTTATGAACCAGAGAACAAGTCATAATGCTGTATACAGAATAATATTTAATCGAGTCGTTGTACGAGATTCTGTATACCGAATGCTGATCCTTTTATCGGTTTCTTGATCGGATAACAATCATAATGTGCTGAATTTTTGTCTGAAGTCTTGCATTTATCCCTCTGGCTATTGAACACAAACCTGAAGTGTAGCATCTGTATACTATTACCAGTTGCATATAAAAAAAATACTACTAAGATTTAGTTTTGGGAATGTGAAATACTATGTTTTCACATCACTGTGATTTTGACCAATTGTGTGTGAAGCATTTAATGAGCACGTGGCATATTTTATTTTAATGGTTTAGACCAGGTTTTGTTTGGTGAAATATTTACTGCTAACCCTATCTTTTTATTTTATTTATTTTTATATTGTGTCACAGCATCATTCCAGGGACGCATGTGCAAATATTTTGAATTGCTTCGAGAGATTTTGTGTACTTTGTTTACAAGTTTTGAATCATAATTTTCAGGTCGCGTTTCGGTTACTTGATCCGAAACACGACTCTGGATCAAACGAAGAAATGTTGTCTTCATTCATGATATCAATTCACTACATTTCAGCGTTTGACAATACAAAATGTTATTCCTAAAAACCGCTAAACCGGAAGAATCGCGTTTCTCGATCCTCTCCCGAACGAAAAAATCGACCTCATGCTTCTGCTGCCTTCAGCAGTGTTCCTCTGCTGAGCAATCTCTTGAACCGACTGATAAACCCTCCGATCATCCGCCGAGTCCATCGAGAAAGACCGTCTGATCGGCTGCAAGCTAATTATCCCGTCGCCCGAAACCCGACAAGACTCCCCTGGTTTACTACTCCCCAAGAACCTTCTAGAATCTCCGTTTGATCCGACAGCAGCCGTCGGATCCGAATCCTGCGGCGAGGAATTCGGGGCCAGGATCATCTCGGGCAGGAACCTGTTCCTGCCCGAGAGAACCGACCGGCAAATCGGGCAGTTTGAGTTGCTGATGAGCCACACGTCGATGCAGTCCAGGTGGAAGGCGTGGGCGCACTTGGGTAGGACCCGCAGCATCTCCCCGTCTTCAAACTCGCTCAAGCAGACGACGCATTTGGCGAATATTTCCCGGTGGTCCTTGGTGTATTGGACCGTGGGGATGTCGCGGATCAGCAGCTCGTTGAGCCCACGGGCCTGCCACGTCGTGGGGGAGTGGGCCGCGTGGGGGCCCACGTTGGGGTGGGACCCGGCCCGGATGGAGAATCGGCCCAACGGGTCGATTAGCTGCCAGCGGGAGCAGCAGTTGGTGACGAAGATGTAGTAGCTGACTAGCAAGAATGCGGTGGCGGTTATGCCTATGACCGCGACGGCTAGCATTGGGAAGCCGCCGCCGGAGACGGGCGGCGGCGGCGGCGGTTGGTCGGAGAATGGTGGAGTGTGTAATGTGGACATGAGGGAGAGAGGAGTTGAGAAAGTGCATGCAAGTGATACTTATTTTACTTGGACATGGGTGAGGAGTGGTTTTGATGGCTTAGTTTATGGAGCAACTTTAAATTAAAAGTCAATACTATTTAATTAAGGTGCTAATTAATTAATTTAACAATATTTTGGTTGAGTGGAGTAATTAATTAGTGCCATGTGCATCTTCAAGATGCTTGCTCATACAATTAAACTTAAACATGGAATTTGTGTCAAATCTCAGTTTGACATTAGTATTGATGTGTCTCTATCTCAAAAAATTAATTACATGTAAAATTAACTTTTAAAGAACAATAAAATTGTGAAGTATTGTGTAGGGGTCAAAACTAAATATGAAAAGTGTTGCAAATTTATTGAGACGAAAGGAATATAAAAATAAATAATGAATAACTTTAAAATAGTCAATCCATATTTATTTTCGTTAATCAGAACACCAAAATATATATATTAAACGTGGTAGAGAGTTAGTTAGTACAAAGACTTGTTCATTAACACAATGTATGATTATTTATTTTTATTTGATTTTTTTCTTGAAATAGGTTGTTGATTAGGTTTTTTTTTAAATCGAAAAAATAAAAAATGGGCCGTGGACCTAAAGACTAAGAGCATAAGGCCCAATACTAATTATTTTTTAAAAGAATCGGCCTACCTTACGGCCCTGTGGGCTGTGATGCTACTACCATAAGAAGGTACTACTGTATCCACCAGAAAATATAATGTGTACAGTAAATTATACTGCACTATAACATTTTTTTAATAAATTATATATTTATCCTAGAATGAAAGTCTTATAAATTACAAAGAAATGTGACTGTTATAACAAAGTTAAATTTGCCATTAGAGTTATCACATGCCTTTTCATTAAATACTCCACGTGGCACGTACTAATTGTTTTATTCATTGTTTTTTTAGTCATTTTAAACATGATTTTTCTGGGTATAAAAGCAATTTTTTTTATAAATAAAGTATTTGATTAGGTCATATTAATTATTAATTAATTAATTAACTGTTACTTACTATAAGAGATTATTAAGATTTTCACCAAGTAAAAAAATCAATTGCGTATAATTTCATAGATTTAATTTACCAACTGCAACTCCAATTTGACACTAATTAATTCTAATTTCATAGTATAATTTTTAATAGACCTTTTTGTAGTCTATAAATTAAAATATATTTCTTCAAAGATAACGTGTTGGACATGTATTCATTGAACCTAATCTACCACAAGCATGTTTTGATAGTGACATCCTCCAAAAACTCAAAATTAAATAAGTAGGATACTAGTAGTACTATATAGTATCAACATCAACCACATTATTATATTTTCATCTGACATATCTATAAAATGATTGCCTTATTATTGATCACGGACAATTTTTTTGATTTCATGACTTTTCTTAATTGACACGAGACAGGAGATTTAACGTTTGAATTGAAGTAGCCTGAGATTCAAAAATGAATGATTTTCACAATGTTTTAAGTGAATTTAGTTATATATATGGAGATATCTTCTTCAAAGAGTAAGCATGCATATTGTTTTTCTCAAAATTACTAATCAAAAGTAAAAAGAAATAAAAAATTATTAGGAGGGTATTCTAGGATATTAGGGGATTGCAGTTAATTAATACTTTTGAGACGGTAAAATTTTATTAATTTAGATATGTTATTAATTTATGGAGTATTAATTTATAAAAGTTCTAATGTATATATTTTCTCAATTTTTGTCGTAAATATTGCAAATAAATCATTTATATGGGGTTATTCTTGTAACTAATATTATACAGTGTATATATATACCATATATTTTTTAAAAGATTTTGTGAAAATCTTAATTGTTTCAAGAATCTTGTTATTTACATTCAAATATATATACAAGGTAAGATAATGATATATAGTATATTAAACAGTACTAGTATTTATATAGTGGTTTGGTAGGTCAATCATGTTAATTAATAATATATAGTACTCCATAAATAAGGGTGGGTAGAGAAATAGCAATATATATATAAGAAATATATTAATCAAATCCCCATATATATAGTTTGTCCAAAATTACCTTTTGACATTAACAATGGAGAATCATGACCAAGTAGTTTCAAGGTGGTTCAATGTCCAAACAGTGCCAGAGAGCCATGTTTTCCCCATAGAAGATAGGCCTGGAAATGAACACATGATCCCTACATGCAAAAATATCCCAATCATTGATCTTGGAACTACTCAACATCATCAATCCACAATCCAACAGATCATCAAAGCTAGCCAAGAATTTGGTTTTTTTCAGGTAATTACATAAGTATGCTCATGATGATTAAATCTTGATTGTTTATCGATTCTCGGTCGAGTGGGGTGAATTTCAACGGTTATATATATAATATATATTTCAGGTGACCAATCACGGTGTGCCTGAAGAAGCTATGAAAGAGGCCGTGAAGGTCCTGGAGGAGATATTCGACTCTCCGGCGGTTGAAATCTCGAAGGAGGCTAACGAAGGTGGTTGGGTCTACATGGGCAGCAAAAGCTTCGCGACGAGAGGTGCACATTTGTGGAGAGACAACCTTAAACATCCATGCCACCCTTTGGAGGAATCCATGCAGAATTGGCCTCAAAGGCCCGAACGTTATAGGTATGTATGTACATATATATACGTATTCGTTTATTTGAATGCGTACGTACGTATTTCGTTTTGATCTTCATATATTCATGTAGAGATGTTATGGGAGCATACATAGTGGAAATAAGGAGATTGAGCTTGAGAATCTTGGAGATGATTTCCCTAGGGTTAGGGCTTGAGAAGGGATACCTCGGAGGGATAAGCCGAG
Source organism: Euphrasia confusa (assembly GCA_954870475.1). Classification (NCBI taxonomy): domain Eukaryota; kingdom Viridiplantae; phylum Streptophyta; class Magnoliopsida; order Lamiales; family Orobanchaceae; genus Euphrasia; species Euphrasia confusa. The sequence goes on from OX940949.1 coordinate 2,363,078, forward strand.
TGCAATTCATGACGGCGAGTAACTACCCGGCTTGCCCCGACCCGAGTTTGACCCTAGGTTTGCTAAAGCATTTGGACCACAGCCTCATAACAATCTTGTACCAAGGCCATGGTGAAGGGCTTCAAGTGATGAAAGGTGGGAAGTGGATTGGTGTTGAGGTTGTCCCAAATGCATTTGTTGTCAATATTGGCACACAACTTGAGGTACATATATACACACATATATAAAATAATGGAGTATATTTTATCTGAATTTTTTGAAATAATTATTTGTATAAATTAATGATATAATATTACAGATAATTAGTAATGGGAAAGTAAGAAGTGCAGAACATAGGGTGGTGACAAACAAAGAGGTAGGAAGAACAAGTGTGACAAGCTTCATTAATCCTTGTGGAGATTGCATAATTGAACCATCTAAGGTTTTGTTGGATGAAGAGAATCCACCCATGTATCCATCTCTTTCGTTCAAACAATTTGTTAATGTTTCCAAACCTTTTGGACCTTATACACATGTTCTAGCCACTTCTAAATAATATATATCCCGTTGACATTTGAAATGGAAAATTTTAATGTTATTGTAAGAGGGAATGTTATCTTGTGACTTTTGACTATGTATAATATACTCCATATTTGGTGGATGATTTACGTTTTAATTTTTATATTTATATAGGTGTAATTATTTGATTTTGTTTTATTTATGATCACATGTTGACCGCTCTTCTCGATTTATTAAAGGAAATTTTGCAAATTGTTATTATTTTTATCTAGGTCAATTGCAATATCTCGAGTTTAAAATTTAGAACTTAAAATTTTTAATTCAAGTTTTCAACCAACTGACTAACAACCTTTGCGCAAATTATTAGATTAATTATTTAATCGCAGTTTATTTTTCTTCAATTCACAAAACCATATGCAGACATGGCTAGCTTCAAAACATAGAAATCGAACCAAACAAAATGCTAGCTACTACAATATTAATTTGAAAAAAATAAATAAAATTCAATTCAATTTTTGACCTAGAGCTAGCTAGTTGACATGCATGCATATTAATGTACAAATTAAATGATCATTAATTAATCGTCGACCGTAGAATTGCGTCCAAGGAGATCCTCGAGCAGCTGGTTGTCAAAGTACTCGAACTCGATGACTTCCCCAATATCGTCGGGCCCCGACGATGGAGATGCAGTAGTAGTAGCCCTAGCCGCCTGATCCGGCTGATCAATATTAATATTGTTTTTTTTGTAGTGGCCGTCGTTGGGAAAGTTGAGAATGGCGGAGTGGCCTCTCAATGCATAAGCGGCCCGGTCGTAGGCCCGCGCCGCCAGCTCAGCCGTCTCGAACGTCCCAAGCCAAAGCCGGGCCCCGTTTCTATTCGGGTCTCGTATTTCCGCCGCAAACTTCCCCCATGGCCGTCTTCGGATGCCTCTGTACTTGAGCTGCTTTTGCCCTACTTTACCACCACCTGAATTCATGTTTACATATATATATGATCATATATACTAGTAATCCATATATATATATATATATAAATTTAGGTCAGAGGTGACGGTTCTGATTTGGAATTGAATTTGAGTATATATGTCCAGCGGGAATGAATTCGTGGACATGTTATATATTTAATTTGAATATATGTATTATTGGTTTGAGTTTTGATGATTTTTATTATTTATTTATTAGTAAAAAAACAGTAATAAATTTAATGTTAGTAGTGTTTTTGTTTGTATTATGTAATGGCAGGCGTGGCACGGCGGCAGTCAGAGAGGCCGCCGCCCCTGTGGTCGTAAAGTCATCCGCTTAATTTAGAAAGGAAATTAATTCATTTTGACTAAGATGTTGTTGGTGGTCTGATTAATTATTTTAATTTATATATAATTATATATATAAAAAAATGTGAATAAATAGTTGAGAATAAGTAACATTTAAACAAACTATCCAAAGTTTAATTTTAGTTTGTAGGTTTTTTTTTTTTTTTTTTGTGTTACGTGATGATATTAAATGAAGGTATATTGTGAAAACATATAAAAATATATAGTGTTCCTCTGCTAGTCGCTAATTTTGATAATCGAAAGCAACTTCTAATTTTGATAATCGAAAGCAACTTCTCAAAACTTTAAAACAGAATGAAGAAAACCTTGTATCCTGAAAAAAGAGAAGAAATTAATTGAAACGGTAAAAAAACAAATCTTACAATATTTATGGAGTATTTAAAAACAATATGTTAAAAGTGCAACATTGTTACAGGTAACAATTTAAACATTATAAACTTACTACGTAGCCCATTAACAACAAATATTAAACATATAATACATGGGCCTTCTTAGTTATTGGGCCAATAATTTTAAAACGAGTTTAGACTTATGTAGTAAAATATTAAGAAATAAATAATATAAAAGGATAATGATATTTAATAATTACTCTTTGAAGGATAATGAAATTAATATTAATATTTTATACATTTAAAATTATCAATATTATCATTTTTTAAAATTCACTAATTTATCGTATTTTCATCGTAATTAATCGTCAAGACAAAATTTGAAAATCATCACTTAAATTCGTCACATTAAGGCAAATCGCAATAGAGTGATCTATCTTCTTTCTCATGAGATAAAAACTCATTATTGATATTTCCATTATTTTGCGTATTATTTGCAACAAAAAATAAAATTGACAGCCTTCGATTTTCTGCCAATGTTTTAGTGTACTTACAGATTCGTCTTTTTAAGAAGACCATAAATTTCATGATTTTTTCACTAGATGTAATTTGACTAATTACCTATCATATTAAAATTATCGCATTTTTTTGTATTTCACGATTATATTTTGTCCTATGTTCTTATAATTACATTAATATAAGTATTTGATTGGAATATAATTACAATTAATGTTTAAAATTGAATTGCTGTAAATTAATCTTGTCTTAAAAAATCATCAATGGTTGACACAGTGACACTAATAGTCCTTTCAGTTTGAAAATTAAACAAATTTATGAAAAAATTATATATACGATAAATGATATTTGTATGAATGATTTTAAATAATTAATTAAAACTGAAAATATTATAACTAATGTCATCATAGTAAAAAAAAACACTTTTTGCTTGTTTCTAACATGTGTATGCATTATGATATATTGATGTATTATAGGTTTGTTATTTCAAAGGAACAATTTATTAATTCAACACATATTGAATCGTATTAATGTTTCATTTCTTTTAATTGATTAAATTGAGTTTTTTTAACACTATTAATTACTATTTTCTTAGAAGAATGTCACATAATTAAATTTGTGGTTATTTTTGTTTTATATATATAGATAATGCATTGTTATTAATTAGCAAGTGAAGACTTTTTGTTGTTAGTAGATGAACTCTAATTTGATTTTTCCACTGTCACTATCTATTTATCTATCTATGTAAAAATGGAGTCTCTTGATTCCATATATGTCAAGAAAGTAAACATTCCACGTCGGATGGTCAAACTTGGCAGTCCTATATTAATTATAAGTTCATGCAGCTTCAAGGAAATAACTAAAATTAATTGATTTTATAAATGACCATTTGAATTACTATAACTGTTTATACTTTAAGTATGTTATAGTGTGTACTTCATCGGTTTTATTTATATTTAATTTAAACATTTTTTTAACAAGTCAAACAAAGTATATACAAGCCCGTCCCTCAAGTTTTAGATAGGTAATTGGCAAAATATAAAAATAGGCTTATCAGATTTGAATATTTGATTATATCATTTCAGTCTACCTACTTTTTTAATAATAAATTTATCAAAAATATTTTTAATTTTATTAATTTTTAATATATAACTAAATATACACACTTAATAAATAATTATTATACTATATTAAAATGCACGTAAATTGCACGAAATAAAATATGCACGTAACAATTAAAATAGACGTAAATCTAAAAATAAGTAATCTTGTATATAATTATATACAAAATTACTTATTTTTAAATCTACATGTTTTTTATTTTTTTGCTCAACTAACTGAGTTAACAATTTGACTACGTGCTTTTTATTGCTTACATGTATTTTTAAATTGTGTTAATTCTCATGTATCTATTAATACGAGACAAAAATTATTATTATTATTATTATTATTATTGAATATACGTTGAGGCTTAGGTCGTTAGATAAGATAAAGATGTAAATGCAGCAATACTTGATTTCATTTCTTTAATTAATGTTGTTATTAACTTATTATTATATACACTAGTACTAATTATCAAATTAATTAGTTTTAAATCCACGATTAATGTCACGCTTTTCAAAGCAATGATTGTCGTTATAGGCCAATCGACCTATAAACTTTAATATATCACTTGTTTATACCAACAAGATTAAGGTTTGGGTCCACTAGTAATTATACCCTTGACAAAAGTGTTTAATTTTATGTTAAAGATTCATGCACCCATCCCCTTTCAAACTACTCAAGCGTACTCGCCGAATTGAAGTGAAACTTTTTTTACTATCAAATCATCATTTTGTAATACTCCTTATACGATTTGAAATGTTTATAAATAATTTTAAAAAGTTTTATTTCTCATTTCTCTACACTTTTTACGATCATTCATTTTAATACCGTTAAATTTTACGTTGCGGTTCGATCTAAGAATCGATCGTCGTAATTATATGCCTGACAAGGTTGAAATGATTGTGCAACTTTTCTGTTTTTCACTCGATTTATATAACTAGCAACAACTAATAATGAAATTAAATTATATGTTTAAATTATTTGGTAACAAATTTTTTAATGTTGTAATATGATGCAAATCTGAAGTTGTATTTGAGAAATTTATATATTTGTAATTGGTGTTTTCTCTATTTTGATTTTTCATGCATATTTTGTGTTATTTGGATTACTTTTTTTTATGCGTTGTCGCTAGATTGAAAATTCCAAAGGGGCCATTGATTTATTAAATAATGCGCATGGTGGTGTGACATATATAGGGCCACGTACGATGAACCCAAACTAAATTAATAAACATAGGATGAAGATAATCATAATATATAGGAGTTTACACTATATACATTTTTTTTGGTCAACGGAAAAATGACTGATGTACATGGCTTCCAGATTTCTATTGACAAAAATATGGAACCCACAAGACCAAAACTGTTCTAACTAACCTCGTTGCATTTACATTTGAGCAATATTTTTCATTTTGATCGGCTTGTTTAAGTAAAAATATAATAATATTGATGATAGGGAAGATGATTTTAGTTATAATTATATAAAAAAAAAAACTGGTATATATTAAATTTTTATTCGAACTAATATTTTTATTATATCAGAATTTCATTTATAAATATAAAGACAGTTATAAATTATTTATTAAACTTTAATTAATTTGATTGTTTCATATAACTGGTCTTGTAATTTTTTATTTTTATTTTCAGAACCTTTAATCAGTTAATAGTGATTAATATTAATTTACTAAAAATACTAAAGTAAGAGACATGAAGAAGCGTGTTCCCAAATTTGCATGCCTATTCGGAGAATGACATTTAAAGATTTAAAAAATTAAATGGATTATAACACTGCACTATTATACTCCTAATTATTAGTATTAACCTAACCATGAGTGTGTGGGTCCCTTTGGAGTCTCTGCCAAGGCAGATGATCCCAAATAAACATATTAATGCGATGTTACATGTTGTATAATATATTATTATTATTATTATTATTATTATTATTATTATTATACTACCTCTGTCTCAAAGCAATAGTCACATTTTCTTCATAAATAACAAAATAAATGTGACTATAATTATGGTACAGAGATAGTATCAATAATCACATTTTTTACATTTTTTTTCTTGTCACAATTGGATAGGCACACACATAAAATAAAATAATTATATCGGATTATCTTGCTATACTCCCTTTGTGTCAAATTAATAAACATTTTTTTTCTTGTCACAATTGGATAGTCAGTTAGTCACACACATAAAATAAAATAATTATTAGGATTATCTTGTTATACTCCTTTTGTGTCAAATTAATAAACATTTGTCAAGGATTGTTAGCTCAATTGATTGAGCACTTAAATTGAAAACTCGAGGTTCTTGATTCGAATTTCAAGACATTGCATTTGGCATAGACCAAAAAAATATTAATAAACATTTTTCTTTTCTATTTTACATAAAATGCATGTTTATGAAGTTGAAACAAATAGAGTATTTATTAAATATTTGTTGTATTATTTGCGCATTAAATAATAAGCATGAAATAAGAGCACGAGCGGAGCGGGCCATGAAGGACACAAGTAATTGCTTATGTTGCAACTTGACCATTATTAGAATTGCTATTTTGTGACCCTCCAATAAAGACCAATTTCCTATTATTTTATTCATATTTTTTAACTAAAGAAGATTCGACTTTTGATTTATTAATTTATTTTGCACATGAATGACATTATATATATATATATATATATATATATATATATATATATATATATATTTGAATTATAAATAATTCTCTCTTCTTTTTAAAATTTTGTTTGGTATTTTTTCACAAGTAGGTCGTTCTTATGTTTGACCAGCACTAAAGGTGGATTACTTCTACTTTTAAAAAATATTTTTTTACTTTTTTATTTTAAAATATCAAGTACATAAAATACATCAATAAATATTTTTTTAATAATTTCGTGCTGAAAAAACAACAATATCATCACGAGAGAGTATTTTAATCTATATTTTTAACTTGCAATATTACTAAAAGTTTAATAAAATAAATACATAAAATTATAAAAATAAAAGCAATTTCAATAATAACACTGAGTAATTTAAATAATAATAATAATAATATAATATGGTGGCCCCTTAGTCATACTTTCTTGTTTGACACCACGTGCTTATTGTTTTTTTAAGCAACCAAATTTACCGAAATTAATACTCCCTATCACATAGGAGTATTTTATAATATTTCGTAAGAATGTTTAAATTAATGAAAATTTAAATTAAATTAAATTAAATTAATCAATTACATAATAAAATTTTAAAATTAATGTATTAGATATGATACAACATAACACTCAGATATTATGCGGATCAAAATAGGATCCTTGTATACTACTGATCAAGATACTTTATTTTCATGTACGATAGAAAAATAGTTACATTTTATAAAAAAAAATCATAAAAAAGACACTATTTCTATAAAACACACTTAATAGTCATGTTATTTTCAATACAATCTATAATTGTTTTAGTTTTAAACACAATACGCTTAATTTTGAAGTTTTTGTACTTCGTATAATATAAATACCTATATTTAACTCAATCCAAAATAAACAATTACATTATTCCCTTCCCCTCAAACGTGGCTATATGCGAGTGTATATATATAAAGCCCCCAAAGTTCAAAAACAACAACACTGAGCTACAATCCCCACAGAAGAGAAAAAAGAGGGGAAAAAATTACACTAGAAAAATATGGGCGATTCATCTTTCTTCCAATTCCAAAACCAACAGCAATACGACGACGTTTCTCTCCCGTTCAACTTCAACGACTCGCAGGAAATGCTTCTCTACGGAGTTCTCGCCCAATCCGAGCCCTGTTCCAACATCGATTTCACGTGCAAGGCCGAATCTGACCTAGAGGCGAGCTCGTGCGCCACCGCCGAGAGGAAGGCGGACAGAGCCTACAGAGGCGTGCGGCGGCGGCCCTGGGGGAAATTCGCGGCGGAGATCAGGGATTCCACTCGCAACGGCGTCCGCGTCTGGCTGGGGACCTTCGACAGCGCGGAGGAGGCCGCCCTTGCGTACGATCAGGCGGCGTTCTCGATGCGGGGGTGCGCGGCGGTCCTGAATTTCCCGGCGGACCGCGTGAGGGAGTCTCTGCGGGAGATGAGGGGCGGGATCGAGCAGCCGGAGGAGGAGGAGGGGTGCTCCCCTGTGATTGCGCTCAAGAGGAGGCATTCGATGCGGAGGAGGAAGTCCGCCGGGGGTGGGAAAAGTAATATCGGAAATTTAGAGGGGCGCGAATGCAATAAAGTGGAAAATGTGGTGGTGTTTGAGGATTTGGGCGTGGAGTATTTAGAAGAGCTTTTGAGCTGTTCATCGTCTTCGTCAACGTCATCATCGCGCAATTGAGTTGACTTAGAATTTTGTTATTTATTTTATCATTGTACATGTATATATATGTGTATATTTTGGATCATCATTTTGGTAGTGTAATTGTTGGTGTATCATGTAGTTATTGTGTTGTTAAATGACTTGAATTATACAAACTCGTCTAGCGTTAGCTTCTTTCTCTGATAGGTAATCGATCAAGATTCTGTCGCTTGATGATCAAAACTACAAATTCCAGATTTTTCATTGTGGAATGAGAACACGCCCATACTAAAAAGTGGAAGTTACAATTTGAATAAAATGTTTGTCAATTTCCAATTCACTTTATTGGTTGGTGGATGATGATATAATAATTTCAACAAATCCATAATTCATCTAGAACATTTTGATACCAAGTCAATTGTTTGACACAAAGGTCCCTACCGAACCAAACCTTTCCTTGGATTCACACATGAAATATATAACAATAAATTTAACAGAACCGTAGTGTTTTCTCCGAACCAAACCTAATGGCACTTCTCACCGTCGAGCCACTTCAATTCTGGCATCAACTTTAGTAGAAATGCTTTGAACCGGCCGTCAACAACCGTATTCTCCACGATCTCCAATTGCATCAAATTCAAGTCCTTGAAAAGTAGATAAGCATCCCAGTAGCCCTTCAGGTTGACATTTGCTTCGGCGAGTTCCTGAAAATGCCAGTCGATTCCAACTGCATGAGTGAGAGGGGACGAACACAAATATCTCCTTGTGTCAATAGAGTGGGCCCCAATCTCATTATGTGATACGTCTAATGCTTTTAGACACTTGAGCAGTTTCAAGGGCTCTAGAGCTGTGAAACTGCAAAGCCTGTTGTGACTAAGTTTCAAGCAGGATAGCAGCTGCAGACTCTCCAACCCTGTCCAGAAATTTGAGTTGAGATTAAAAGAAGATTCACACCTTTTGATACTTTCCCTTTTTTTTTTTTTTTTTAATATCATAAATGAAAATAAAAAAATTGAACAAGAGAAAAAAATGCATTTACATAGAACAGTTTCAAAAAGTAACTGGATGATGGTGGAAGCAGTAAGAACACATAAATAAAATAAGATGCCATAGGTTTGTATATCAAGTTATCAACTACCTTCAATCGAATGGATCTTGTTGTGGCTAAGATCTAACATTTGAACCCACAATAAGTGCTCCATACTGCCGATTCTTGATAATGAGAGATCATTTAGTCGTACACACAAATGAGTATTTATACTTGGTGAAAGGGGCTCTTGATAATGATAGCAATGCTTCAACAAAGAGACTTTATTTGACATCAGCTGCAAAATAATAATTCCAAGTAATTCCAAGTTAGAAAGAGAGGTGATTCAGGCACAAGGTGAAAGAAATGCATGGATGAAAGTAATTAAACTATTGACTCGAAAGCACATGCAACCCCAACAGATCCTCTCTCTCCAAACCAAATCACAAATATAACATCAATTTTTAAATCAAGAAACATATATTTATTACTCCCCCTCCATCTCAAAATAGTAGTCACTCTTTCTTTAAATGGACTTAACGGTTACCACAATAGAAGTCACAACTCAAAAAAAAATCTTACTATTTCTAGTTAAAATACAATTTCACCATACCTTTTGATTCAGTTTATCACCTTTCTCCCAATTACTTTACATTTTAAACTTAAAAAGACACTTTATCTTACTTTTTAACCAAAAAGCAACATTCAAGAAATTTCTCATTTCCGTGCCAAGAGAAGTACTACTTCTTTTGGACGGAGGGAGTATATTTTAAAATTGTGAACTGGAATGTCTTACAAAGGTAACAAAACCAAAAGGAAATTACAATGAACTATTTCAACTCAAGCACATATAACATATAATAAATTGTTTGGAGTAAATCATCCTTTACAGTCATAGATATCTCACATAAGTTTTGTTTATCTAAATTATCATTGGAGTCCTTCCAAGCATTGGGACTGTAAAGCAAATAAATTATATCTACATCCATGTTCTAGGAGTAACCTAATTCTGCTGTCCCTAGTTGAACTATTCAAGTATCTGTAAATACTCAATTATCACTATCTCAGAGTCAAGAATGTCCGCTGAGAAACACACCAATTTCAGAACCTATGCTAGTGAGACTCCATTAACATCCTTAATAATTAACAAGGGTACAAGAAATTTTTTAGGACTTTCTTATCCTGCCTACTCCAAGGTTGTAATCATGTATGTGCCCTTTCCATGTTTTTTTAGGCCATTATAATGTTTTTTTCATGTTACTTTTCCAATTGTGTTCATGGTTTCCGAATTTAAATCCCAAAATTTAAAAACCAAGTATCAAAATATAGAAAGTGTCAGTGCCTTTAGATCCCTAGCAATAAGGAGGACCGTTGAGTGTACTGAGATTGAATAGAAAAAAGTCTACCAAACAGCAAATTTTCAAGCAACATAATTCTAAAAGGTCATAAAATTCTGAGAAAACATAAAATGTGGGGTAAAGTCACTCATTTACCTGGGCCATCAGAACTAAACTGTACTCATCCTCATAGTAACAAATATGTGCAGGATCCATCTTCATTAAATCTTGATATAGTGCGAGAATATCTTCATAACAAGCCTTGGTTCCATCATTCAGGTTGTCGTACGACATTATCGTGTTACGGGCCGTCAAGAGTCTAGCAAGAGTAAGTTTTCCAATTTTACTACAATAAGAAGAAACAAATAAGGACAAAAAGAAACTTGCCTAAATTAACTTCCATAATATTTATCATAATATGCCTGCAGGAATATAGATTACCAGTTATCTGTTGACAATAGTTCCTGACAGTGGGCTATTTCATTGGATATAGTCTCCGTACTCCACTTAAGGGCGGTAGTTTCATTCTGCTTAGTGATTTCCAGTTTTGAAAGAAAGTGAGGCAAGTTTACTTCAGATTCTGCAGCAAGGGCTCTAAAGTCTTCCTCTTCCCACGATATTATTTTATCCGTGTTTTTCACTTCTCGATCATTAGAAGGTACACAGACAGAGAAAGATAAATGACAAGACTGAGTACAGGGCATGCCACTTGAGGAAGTGATGCCCTGACCACATGCAATAGTAACCTTCACAGGGAAAGCCTCTACAGAGTGTATTTCATCAGGGTACTTAAGATGTGTCAACCATGCTCGAGAAAAACCGAAATTATTCACCAAAAGTGGTCTCCAAATAAGATTTCCCGCATCTTGATATTCAACAGTTACAGTAGAAGAGCTCACACCTTCAACCGGGTCACTAAAATATAAAATGAGAGGAAATGTTCTTGCATTAGAATGGAACTCTAGGCTAGAGGCGTGGGAAGGCCAGGAAGAAAGAAATACAGGGTCTCGCTTTAATGTTTGATCCAGAAGCCATAGATGGTAAAACCAACCACTTTGGTCAGAGGGCACCATGTATAGGGCATCGCGTACAAACTCGTACTCCTTCCCCAACACATTTCCTTTGTTATCATATCCTTTTCCTCCTTTTTCCAGTAAATTAGACAAAAGAATGCTGCAAGTAAATTTGGGAAATAAAATGTCTGTAATTAAATTACAGTTGACAGGTGCATAAAAATTAGCTGGAGCAATCTATGGAAAAAGAAATTCTCACATCAACAATGGGCAATTAGACAAGTACAAAGTTAATTTCTGGCACATGATTTATTTGTATCACAAGTTTCTGTTTTGGAATATCACAAGTTTCTGTTTCAATGAATGGCACTAAATTAGGTGCAAGAGCTTTGGTCATATTCCCATACTTGGGGAATGCCATATTTAAACTGGTATACGTTTACAAAACCAACTCGTTAAAGAAGAATACCAATATTTCATGCCCAAAATACCACCTCCCGTGGTTCATCCATTAAGTTTCTAATTCAATTTCCAACAATGTGTGCTTCTTTGCTTGAACAAGAGCATGTTAATAAAATAATTATAATCACTTTATTCAGAAAAAAATAAGTATTCTACAAGGACTACACGTCTGCATCTAGAGAATGTATAATCCACCACCATTATACATGGAATATCAGTGCAACTGAAGATACAAACGAACAACAAACCTTCGATTGTGCCAGGCTGAATAATTACTAAAATTATCACCTATCATATCAGTAGTGTACTGAAGCTCCTCTTCGTCTGGTATCTTCTTTAGTGCAGCTATGAATCTGCAAAGTGCGTAACCCAAACATACCATATTAACCAGAAAAGAAAAATCCATTACATTCGACAGTAGAAATAAGTCAATTCACCTCCGGTAATTCCAAGCGTGGAAATTGCGGACGTCCCGCTTCTGGAATTGTCCCAGAAGGCTTAGCTCCATGTCCGTGGACGAGTGACCTTTGCTCAAGACCCATTTTCGGTGATGCCAAGCCCCGTAAGACTTAAAGTTCCTCTTCAATGCATTCGTCACCTAAATGAAAAATCACACTCTTAACCACTCCAAAAGTACTATAATCAATTCAAATGCCCTAAAAACTATGATCAACATCAATGTGTAAGAATGCAAGTAAAACGTACAACACTCAATTCTTCATCAAAAATCGACTGGGTCGACGACTCCGAATCAACTTCGGCCTCAGCCCGATGATCTAGACGGTGCTGCACGGCTAGTTTCCGGTAATTCCACCCGGTATAGTGCTCTGGATTTGATTCCAATAGCTTCGCGCTGATTTTAATGGCTTCTTCTGTGTATCTGCAACAAATAAAAAAACTCGAGCGAATTAAACCACCCGAAAAGAAGTAGCGATCAATGAGACGATAACGACTCTATCTGGATCAGAATAATAATCAATTAATCGAAATACAAATTAAAAATACAGACATTTTGTTGTGGTGGAAGTGAAGGACTTGAGATTGGAGATCGCGGAGTTTGGAAGCTTTACTAGAATAAGCTCTTTGCTCTACCTCGGTCGGAGCTTTTCTCGGTACCCCGTGCATCTTATCGGTCGGCCGGAGTCCGCAATTTCGCCGGTCGAGGTTTTGGATCTTCAACCCTCAGTGAGCACGTTGAAGTTGAGTCACGTTTACGATCACGACTGAGTTTGGGCTTAACAACGTATTGGGCTGATTTCAAGTCCCAGTTACCATTGGGCCAGGGCTTGATATAACTTATAAGCGTGGGCTGAACAGATTGTATAGTTTTAATTATTATAAATTATTTAATTCCAAAACAAAAAAAATATATATATATATATATATATATATATATATATATACAGTATATATATATATATATATATATTAAATTACTGTTATTTTTTATCGAGTTTGCCGTGCATTGTAAAAATCCGAAAGAATCTAAGTATTATTTATTTATTTGGTCGTACAATATATAAAATTGAATAAAACATTCTAATTTTTTTATTAGTAATTTAATTATTGTAAAATATAAAGGGGTATGTAAAAATATTTATAAAATATAATTGTTGACTGAATAATTTTTAGTAAAATATTTATTAGTAAAAACTCAATAAATTAGAGAAATAATTAATTTATTAATTAACTGAATATTCCACAAAATATTCCGTTTCATTATAATTGGTAGCAAAGTTTAGAACAGAAAAAACATAAATTAGTCAACTGTAACAATTTTTGTTTGCCACTGTGAAAATGTGTAAATTTTGAGTATATTTATGTAATATTCATTTAAATATAAAATTACGGTTATTTTTTATCGAGTTTACCGTGCATTGTAAAAATCCAAAAGAATCTAGGTATTATTTATTTTTTTATTTGGTCGTACAAAATATAAAATTGAATAAAACATTCTACTATTAAAGCATTAAATTTTTTTAAATGCATACTTTAATTAAAAAATGAACGCGTTAATTATATAGTTGAGGAAAAAAAGGAAATTTGAACGGTGCAACAGCAGGCGAATGACTAGGGCATAAACCAGCGAATATTCGAAACGTGTAAATATAAAAACATAATCCTCCACGTTTTTATTTTCCACCACTGTTATATCTCTCTCTTTAATTTACCCTTACTGAACACACAATCAGAGGTACGTATTTATACACATTTATAATTTCTATATATATTCTTCGACACACTGATCGATCCCTTTTTATATATTTGTGCAGTGCGGCCAGTCGCGGCGTGTTTTCTATAAAAAAAAAAAATGTCGTCCGAAAGCAGTAATCTGAAAGTGCTGAACGCGCTCGACGTGGCGAAGACGCAATGGTACCATTTCACGGCGATCATCGTCGCCGGAATGGGTTTCTTCACCGACGCTTACGACCTCTTCTGCATATCCCTCGTCACGAAAATGCTCGGCCGGATCTACTACCACGTCCCGGGCTCCCCGAAGCCCGGCTCCCTCCCGCCGAACGTCTCCGCCACGGTCAACGGCGTCGCCCTGATCGGAACCCTCGGCGGCCAGCTCTTCTTCGGCTGGCTCGGCGACAAGATGGGCCGGAAGAAAGTCTACGGCCTCACCCTAATGCTCATGTGCGTCTGCTCCCTCGCCTCCGGCCTCTCCTTCGGCCGCGAGCCGAAGACCGTCATGGCCACCCTCTGCTTCTTCCGCTTCTGGCTCGGCGTCGGCGTCGGCGGCGACTACCCTCTCTCCGCCACCATCATGTCGGAATACGCCAACAAAAAAACCCGCGGCGCCTTCATCGCCGCCGTCTTCGCCATGCAGGGTTTCGGGATTCTCGCCGGCGGGATCTTCGGGATGGCGATGTCCGCCATCTTCGAGTCCAGATTCAAGTCGCCCGCCTACTCGGTCGACCCAGTCGCCTCCACGCCCCCTGAAGCCGACTTCCTCTGGCGAATCATTCTCATGGCCGGCGCCCTCCCCGCCATGATGACGTTCTACTCGCGATCCAAAATGCCAGAAACCGCCCGATACACCGCCCTAGTCGCCAACAACATGAAGCAAGCAACAGCCGACATGTCCAAAGTGTTGAAAATGGACATCGAGGCCGAACAGCCCCCGCCGATCGAAACGACGAAAGAAAAAAAATACGGGCTTTTCTCGAGAGAGTTTTTGAGTCGACACGGGATGCATTTACTCGGGACGACGAGCACGTGGTTCCTTCTCGACATCGCTTTCTACTCCCAAAACCTTTTCCAGAAGGACATATTCAGCGCGATCGGCTGGATTCCAAAGGCGAGCTCGATGAGCGCGATACAAGAAGTCTTCACGATCGCTCGAGCTCAAACCCTAATCGCACTTTGCAGTACTGTTCCCGGGTACTGGTTCACGGTTGCTCTGATCGACGTGATCGGGCGGTTCGCGATTCAGCTGATGGGATTTTTCTTCATGACTGTTTTCATGTTCGCGCTCGCTTTCCCTTACAACCACTGGACGAAGCCCGAGAATCGGATAGGGTTCGTGGTGATATATTCGTTGACTTTTTTCTTTGCTAATTTCGGGCCGAACGCGACGACTTTTGTTGTCCCGGCGGAGATATTTCCGGCGAGGCTGAGGTCGACTTGCCACGGGATATCGGCGGCCGCCGGGAAGATGGGGGCGATAGTCGGGGCGTTTGGGTTTTTGTACTTGGCGCAGAATAAGGATCCGGCGAAGGCGGATGCGGGTTATCCGGCGGGGATTGGGGTGAAAAATGCGTTGATATTGTTGGGTGTGATTAATCTGTTGGGATTGTTGTGTACGTTTTTGGTGCCGGAATCAAAGGGGAAGTCGCTGGAGGAGATGTCGGGCGAGAACGAGCACGAGAACGAAAACGAGGGAACAAGCTAGTTGTAGAGTAGAGTAGAAATGTAGGAGAAGGAGCATGTTGATGTTATAGTATATCTTTAAGCATTTGAATTTTTGTTCCGAACTATTATTATTAATAAATGTCGCGTGCTACTGTTTTTATTTGGTGTGGAAAACGTGTTTTGAATTCCGTGTATTTCGATCTTTGTATATTACTCATCGACACGAAATTAAAAAAAAATTAATTAAAATTCCACGAGGAGATCACGTTGGAAATAGTAATTTAATTAATGATAATAAATTATCATAATAATTTCAACGTTATTTGATCAGTGTCTCGAGTAATATTTAAGTAGATATTATTTGAAATACTGTATTAAGTTATATACTCCTATGAATTATGATTGATTTTTTCTTTCACAGTTAAAGATTCTTTATTCTATAAAATATTAGTTATATTTTTTAAAAAATGATATTTTGATTTATGTATTTAGATTTTATACTTCATAAAATATATTTTGTAATTAAATATTTGAGTACTTTACTTTATCTAGTTTTTCAATTAGTAACTTGGTAGTAACTTTCGTGTAATTATAATCTAAGTACATTATTTAATATTTTCCTGTAGTTTTAATTCATGATAATAAATGTAATTTAATTTATTGGAGATTATTTTAATCATTATAATTTAAAAGTTATTTTATAATATATAAATTTCGAACCCACTTTACTCGTAGACCAATAAATTTTTTTAATTTTGCTATCAATCAAAATTTCAATTTAACTCTCAAATTTGTCACCTCAACCACTCATCTCAATTGTACTTGTTCACCCCTCAATTTTTTATGCCTCATATTTATTTAATTAAAACAACTTGAATTACATAAAGTAAAATCTCTGTAAAATAATAATGGATAAATTAATAATTTTTCTAAAATAACTCGAACCTTTATAAAAAATAATCATATTAATTCGACAAGATAATATTATCATATTTTGTTAGAAAAATCTTTTATATGTATTAGGTCCCAACAAAACTATGAATTAATAATTTGTAAATATTACAATAAAAAATATTATTGTAATTTTATAAATATGAATATAATATTACTTGATTTTTCTTTATATTTAAATATAATATAATTGAATTTTAATTTTTTTAATTAACATCAAAAATTCTGATGTGAGGTTTTTTTAGGTCCGGAGCCCTTTGTTTAAGTGGGTCCATTTAAAAAAAATAGTACTACTATATAAAATGAAAATAAATAATTTTGAACAAATTAAAAAATGCACGTAGCAATAAAAAGCACATAAATTTAAAAATAAATGATTTTGTATATAATTATTATATTTTATTATAATTCACGAAAATTGTACAAATAAATTTATCATATATATATATATATATATATATATATAAAAGTTTTTATTTTGTGC
This sequence comes from Euphrasia confusa, assembly GCA_954870475.1. NCBI lineage: Eukaryota > Viridiplantae > Streptophyta > Magnoliopsida > Lamiales > Orobanchaceae > Euphrasia > Euphrasia confusa. Next base: position 2,380,294 of record OX940949.1, read on the forward strand.
AATTTATGTGCATTTTAATTGTTACATGCATATTTCTTTTGAGCAATTTACGTGTATTTTAATATAGCATAATAATTGTACATTAAGTGTGTTAACCTTTATCCTTCACTGGAATGCTCTCTTCGTATAGTCCTAAACAACCTCCTACGCGAATGTAAATTAAAAAGAAAAATATAGGCACGTAACACGGTAATGGTAAAAATATATTGCAACTATTATATAATTTAGAGAGTACATTTAATATTAAAAACCTCAACTATAAATAATTTTTAAACATTTTTTGTATTAAATACGAAGTTTGTGAATTTACGTACTACTAAAAATAACGTTTCAATAAAAAATCTTGAAAGTCTATTTTGGAGGATCTAAAATCCTGTTTTTTTAACTTGAAAGTAAAACTCTTAAACTAGCTAAGATAATCAAAGTAAATTTACTCTAATAAATAGTAAATATTTAATTACATATAATTCAACCCACGTAATATATTATATAATATAATATATTATATTAAAATGCACGTAACTTGCACAAATTAATAAAAAATGCACATAAATTATTTCAATATCTTGAAAAATTATATATTCAAAAAGAAAATTAATTACTTACGGCGGTGAGAATGCTAATAAGATAGTTAGTGCAAGACCTGATTCAATATTTAAAAAAATAAAACAACATATAATAAAATGATATATATATATATATATATATAATTATTACAAAATACATACTTACCAATCACATTGCAAATCATGATGACAAGATCATGATCATTATTAGGGAATGGAGGTAAAGGAAGAAACTGAAAATGAGCAGGAGCAGGAGATTGAGGTAAAGGAAGAAGATGAGCCAAATCCATAGTCCTGAAAAGAAATGAAAATGTGTTAGTACAATATTTTAAATGTTTATTTAGCTCATTTCATTTTCAAAGTCTGGAACTTGAGAGACATAATGGTTAACACATTTGACCCGAAAAACTTAACTAAGTATCATGATCAAAATCGAATTAGATCCCACACGACCCCAACACCAACCGCATAGTCACCCCAAAAAATTGTATTTTTTATCTTGTGCAAGTTACATGGATTTTAATATAGAAGTAAGTAGGAAAATGAGGATTCTAGTTTATTAATTTATATTTAAAATTCTATAAAATATATTTTCAAATTAAAATAATTTTTTTTACTTTTTACTTAATTAAGGTATTATTAATTTTATAATTATAAAAAGAGTAAAAAAATTACAAAATACCCTTTACGGTTATTACATAACCTCCTCTCATCCCATGTATATTAATAAGAAAGAGTATTTTTGACAAGTTACTCAAATGTATAATTAAAAAAAAAATTAATACATTTAATTATAAACAATTATTTAAATTTACACTTTTTTCAAAATCTCTCTTTAATTAATATTTGTAATTTTAAATTTTCTATGAAATTTGTTCGAATAATATAATTTATTACTTCCTCCCATTTTATTAATTAGATAACATTATTTACATATATTATTTTAAAAAATAATTTATTATAATTAATATACATTGAAAATTAAAACACATAGAATAACAATAAAAAATGATTATTTGGAAAAAAATAAACATTTACATAGAAGATTAAATTTTTACAAAATTTTTGAAAAGTCAAAATATCATCTAAATAAAATGAGAGGGAATATTACTCTAAATTTTATAAGATTATTTTTTAAAAAAAATTCGGAAAAGTCAAAATATCATCTAAATAAAATGAGATGGAGTAGTCCTCTAATTTTTTTTTGAAATAAAAAAAGTAAGATTTAAAATAAAAAAAGGAAAATTTTTATTATCTTTTTAGAGGTTTTCATAATTAATTCATACATTTAGTTGAATTAAATATAAATTTTTTTTTTGTTTTCAATTGGGATTTGAGACCAACCAAAACGTCGTCGTTCCAGATACCCTCTTTGTCAGTTCTGATTGATCGCCAACGAGAGAAATAGGTGCCCACAGCCCTCTTCGACCTTAAATCTTGTTTCTATAACATGGATTCCGAAGGTATACCTTCACCTCCATATGATCCAATTTTTTTTTTTAATTTGTTATATAATTTTTTTAAATAAAAAATTTCACAAATCAAATTAGGGCAACGAACTTCTTCGAACCCGGCTGCAATGCTCGCTGCGATCTTATGCAAAAGGACCAAGCTTCACGAAGAACTCCGAAATATAGAAAAACAGGTTATATATTTTTTAATTTACTGTTTAATTTTTATATGGAGTATATATTTGTCAAGATTAAATTTTTATGTTTTTTTTGTTGTTGAAATTAGGTGTATGATATGGAAACAAGTTATTTACAGGATCCAAGTCAATGCGGCAATGTCTTGAAAGGTTTTGAAGGGTTTTTGTCTTCCTCCAAGAACACTACACTGTAAATGCCCCGCCCCATTTTTTCTTCTTAACGAAAGACCCGAGTTTTCGTTGCAAGAAACGATGTTACAAATCCATTATTCAACAACCGTTAAAAATTTTAATCACGTCGTTAATATGTCCCCTTGCAGATTGAAACGGTCCCGGAAGTTCCAACCCGAAGACCGGCTCTTTTCGTTATCCTCTGTCACGTCACCCGCTGTATGAGTTCATATACTTACATTGCACATTTTTTCGTTATGTCATGTGTTCAACTGTTGTTACTAGCTCTCAATGTTGTTATCTTTCCTATATTTCGATTAGAGCTGTGTGAAGTTTCCTCTAAGAACTACGGACATCAAACTAAATATGATCATTCAAAACTAAACATCGTTGGATTTCGAGAATGATATTCTTTTTTCATTACTTTCTTGTCTTTCGTATTATGATATTAACTTCCCTTCTTCGATTAGTTTGAGTTGTCTATATTACATTACAGGGAAGTTAATAATTCAAACATGGATTTATTTATTTTGGATGATATATGATTTTAGTTATTGTATGGATCAGGCTGAAGAAGTTGCAAGAGATGGCGGTGTATCAGCAAACGGACCGTAAGTTTTTTAAATATATTTATTCTCACTATTAAGCTTGCGCTGCATCATCTCTCATGGTCAATTTTATGATTCAGCATTATTTGTTGATTATAATTTTACAAAAAGGTACCCCTTAAGGGCAGTATTTATAATTAAGGATGATTACAAAAGCTAGCCCTGGTTTAGTGTGATTACAAAAACAAAAAATCTGATCTAGTAATCTCGATGATGTAAGAGCAAGGCAAAAACAAATGTTGGGGGGTATTTGTAATTTTAAAAGATGATAACTAGGTGCCTGTATTATATATGGTCAACTTCTTGCAGTGGAAAACCCAAAAAAGGCAGGGTGCCGAGAGAGGCAAAGAGAAGGCAATCCAGTGAAGTTGATCTCGACTATGAGGAGGATCCCGATTTGATGTAGTCGTAATTTTCCTTATGAGTTTTTGCTTACTCGAGTTTCTGCGATCGGCTATAGAGATTTTTGTACTCACTGCATATTTTTTTAAGAAGTGTATGTGGTCATATAAATATGGTCAGATGATCACTCAGTTGTACCTGTTTCTTGGCTTGATATGGTAATCTCTTCAGCTTGCTTGCTCTTGTTATTATATTATGCAGGCTTTCTTTTTTATAAAGAATAATTAATTTTTCATAAGTGTAAATTCTTAATACAGTAAAACCTTTATAAATTAATACTCGATACATTAATAAATTTTCTAAATTAATAGAATTTTCGGGTTTTGACTCATTCTTTTAAATAAAAAAAATATTTTGATAAATTAATAACCTTTTTAAATTAATAAAATTTCACAGTTTCGAGGACTATTAATTTATTGACGTTTGACCGTAGATTATTTATGTTTATTGACGTTTGCCCTTAGATTACTAACATAAATAATTATGACTTTTTTTAATTGAACGTGAATGAGATTTAATATTCATGATTTAGATTGTTTACATTTAAATCATTCACCAATCACCATTATTATTTTTTATTTTAATTATTCAAAATTTTGAATTAAATAATTAATCTTTATTTTACATTTTTATTTAAAATTTTGATCATTCACCAATCACCATTATTATTTTTTATTTTAATTATTCAAAATTTTGAATTAAATAATTAATCTTTATTTTACATATTTATTTAAAATTTTGAGAATATTGGATGATGTATACTGGGCCTAAGAAATGAATTCAAAAGCCCATTAACCCAAGGGCCTAATCGACTGAAGTATTTTAAAGGGTGGTTTCGTATGTCTCCGCTGCCACTGCCAAATCCCGACGCTGCCGGCGGACACCTTTTCAACTCTTATCCATGAATTTCTTGGTCTCTTTCTCTCTGAATAATTTCCATTTTTCTTTCATGCTTTGTAAGCTCTACTTTGAATGCCGTATCTCTTAATCAACTATTACAGGAAATGCTTAAGATGTCGAAGAAGGAACCGAGCGACCCGCCGCCGTTGCCGGTGCACTGGTTCGAAACATCCAACTCCGTGTCTCACCGCTTCCAGTTCGAGCCCGATGGTCAACTATTCGTAAGCCTACTTTTCACAATCAATCATTTTCATTCGGGCATTTCTTCAAACACCTGTCGTGCACACATGAGCTTGGGTTTATTTGTTCGTAATTTATGGGTTTTGGTATATTTTCTTATGCTGTGTATTATATTGAGGAAAATTTAACCGAAAAATGTAAAGAGTAAATTGTGGGTTGCTTAAAAAAATCCCGATTTACGATCGAGCTGTCTAAACGAGTAATTCCATTTCCTTATATATATAGTGTTCCTTGTTAAATTCTATAACAAATGTACAGTAATGTTTATTCTGATAGATTCTGCTTGGTGTTGATTCTACAATATAATTGGTTTAGGTGAGGGTAGTTGATGATGCAAGACCCGCCTCGCGTAGAGTAGTCGAGTCCTTTCTGAACAAGTTCTTTCCATCAGGCTATCCATATAGGTAAAGTTTCTGGTATACTTCGACAAAACAAGAAAATTCGGTCCCAAAAATCGGAATATTTGTAACCGTTTGAGTTTCGCGCCTTACGTCTATGCAGTGTGAATGAGGGATATCTTAGATACACGCAGTTCCGCGCCTTGCAACACTTCTCCAGTGCCACATTATCCGTATTATCTACGCAGGTCTTTTTTTTCTGGGATTAAATGTTGGTTTAAAAAAAATAAAATCGTTTCTATCAAACACTATTCAATCCTCTTAATAAAATGCACTACTATGACAGGAGTGTATTTTGAGTTACTTATTCCCTCCCAGTCACTTCTCTTTGCTGCAGGATTGCGACCCACACCGGCACAGGCTACGGCTGTTAGTTGGGTAATTACGAGTTATTGTTCGATATATTTATCGAATCGGATGTGAGGTTCTTTACTGTTACGGACCCAGTCATATTGTGTGAAATCAAGTGCAGATATTGAAAGATGGCATGCAGCATGTTGGGAAGCTCATATGTAGCAATTTGGGCGCAAGAATGGACTCGGAACCTAAAAGTTGGAGGGTTTTAGGTATGTGATTTTGTATCTCACCCTGTAGTAATTAGGGTTAATTACATTAAGTGCCCAGAGGTTTGACCTAATTACAAAAACTACCACTGGATTTTATCTTTTCATACATGTACCCTTTCATGAGCACACTTTTTTTAAAGGAAGTGTTCACATTGATAAAAAAAATTACAGGTAGACCCTTGTTGAATATAACACCGATACGAACCTATTTTTGTAATTTCTCAAGTTTTGCTGCTTTTTCGTGATCAGATCAAACCTCTAAGGTATATTGCAATTATCCCTATTACTTATTTAATTGGATAAATTTTGTGTTGTCTTTACGCCATCTTGATATATATTTTTATCTTTTCCTTACTTGCAGCGGATGTTCTTTACGACTTTGGTACTGGTTTGGAAATTATATCCCCTTTATGTCCACACTTATTTCTTGAAATGGCTGGTCTTGGAAATTTTGCTAAGGTGGGACGATTACTAAGAGGCACACAACCATTTTTTTCGGATGCTACCTGCTCTGTGATAACTCTTTTACGTTTGTTGCAGGGAATGGCAGTTGTTGCAGCAAGAGCTACAAGGCTTCCCATATATTCTTCGTTTGCCAAAGAGGGAAACCTGAGTGACCTTTTTGCAAAAGGCGAAGCAATTTCTACTCTGTTTAATGTTCTTGGAATTGGGGCCGGAATTCAGTTAGCATCCACTGTTTGTTCATCTACTCAAGGGAAGGTACACATCTCGCAATATCCAGAGACCTTTGTAAATTTTGAATACATCAACTATAAAATGTTAGATTTAGAATTCATAGATTTCATTTAATTTGCTTGTATTTGTTCTTTTCACACTATATAAATGAAATAGGATGATATTGATATGCTTGGCAGACTCATGTTTACATAATAATAGTATAATGCATAGTAGTATGCAATATGTTTTTGATTTTTACTGAGGATTCAAATATTTTTCTAGTCAATATACTGTATCTGTAATCTGCGTGCGGTTGCTGAATTATGTTAATGGTAATCATTGTACAGTTGGTAGTTGGACCTTTGCTATCTTTGGTGCATGTTTATTGCGTCAGAGAAGAGATGCGCGCAACTCCAGTCAACACTCTGAATCCACAAAGAACCGCTCTGATAGTCGCAGAGTTTTTGAAGGTTAGTACCCGAGAAGCAAGTCTGAGATATTTTGTCGAGGCTGAACCTGATTGCAAGAAAAATTCATCTTTCAAAATCGCTAAAATCAACCCTTTATTTTATTAATATTTCCAGTAACTAAAATCTTATATTTAAACCAGAGTGGTCGAGTATCTAGTCCTGCCGATCTAAGAGACCAAGAAGATCTCCTATTCCCTGGACGACTAATAGAGGAAGCTGGAAGCGTAAAAGTGGGAAGACCCTTGCACAAGGTCCTCAGGCCTTCAGAGCTACAAAAAGTCAAAGAACAAATTTCAGAGGAGAGATTCATTTTAAACCGCGGAAGAAAATGGACGGACATGATTCTCGAACGAAATGCAACCGGCGAAGATGCTCTGAGGGGATGGCTAGTTGCTGCTTATGCTTCCAGGATCGACGAGCCGTTTGAAAAGGAGGGGGAGAAAGCCATCGAAGTAGCTTATGAGAGGATGAATAACGTTTTTTCTCCTTTTATTTCCGAGCTACGGGCGAAAGGTTGGCACACAGATCGGTTTCTTGATGGGACCGGTTGTCGGTTTGCTTTGTAGTCATAGGAAATTAAAGCTCGTTTACGTGTAGTTTTCAGGCATTGTTACGCTCCAACTCGTTTTCATAATGAAGGAATGACTTTCATAAGTAAAGAACATACACTCTACAATCTACATACAAAATGCAAAAAAGTTGAGTTGTACCTCAGGCTTCTCAACTTGTACTTCACCAGCATAAAATGTCCCCATGTGAAGATGTATGATCATCACCCTCCGAATCACCACGTATACTCTTGCTCTTGTGATCAACAGGCAACAACACTCCCCATGCAAATACAGACGAATTCTTTCTCCCTATAAAACCCCTCCCCTCCCAATACTCTCAACTCACCCCTCAACTTTCAAGTAATCTCAAAAATGGCCCATAAGTTTTTCCTAGCTCTATCCCTAACCCTCCTGGTCTCAGCTGCAATGGCGGCAGCTCCTCCACGGCTGAGCCAAGAGCAGCAGTGCCGCTTCCAGCGTCTGGCGGCGGTTCAGCCTTCCCGGAGAATCGAGTCGGAGGGCGGCCTCACCGAGCTCTGGGACGAAAACGAGAACCAGTTCCAATGTGCCGGAGTCGTTGCAACGAGGAACACCATCAAGCCCAACGGCCTCTCGTTGCCTAATTACCACTCTACCCCCCGCCTCGTCTACATCGAGAGAGGTACGAAAAATCCATTATTATACAACTGCCCCTGTACTTCTGCTTAATTGCAATTACACCACATATCCATTTTTCTTTTCCAGGCCAGGGCTTCATAGGGATAACCATCCCCGGCTGCCCCGAAACTTACAACGCCTACGCGACTCAAAGAACCCGCGAGACAACCGAGGAATGGGAGCGAAAACAACAAGGAACTGTTCGCGATTCTCACCAGAAGGTCCACAGAATTCGCCAAGGAGATATTGTCGCCATCCCAGCTGGCGTGGCCCACTGGAGCTACAACGACGGGAACGAGGAGCTTGTCGCTGTCTCGATCAACGACCTCAACCACGTCTCCAACCAGCTCGACCAAAAATTCAGAGTAACTAATCAAAAAAAAAAAAAAAACTCGAAAGATTCGATTTTTATACGAAAGTTTTAACTAATTATATATATATATACACAGGCATTTTACTTAGCTGGTGAAGTGCCACAAGGCAAGCAACAAGAGCAGAGCTTCCAGAACATCATCAAGGCTTTCGACAGGAACCTAATAGCCGAGGCTTTCAACATATCTCCCGATGTCGTGCAGCGCCTCCAGAAGCAGGAGGAGAAGAGAGGGCTCATTGTCATAGCCCGCGAACGAATGAGCTTCATCAGGCCCGAAGAGGAAAGGCGAGAGGAACGATCGGATAACAACGGGATTGAAGAAACCATGTGCACGATGAATATCCGAGCAAGCATCGAGAATCGAAGAGACGCCGACATCTACTCCAGGCAGGCCGGTAAAATCAACATCATCGACAGGAGCAAGCTTCCGATTCTCAAGCACTTGGATCTGAGCGCCGAGAGAGGCAATCTTTTCCCGGTAAATGCAAACTGTTTTTTTTTTACTTTCACATCGAATTAATCTCATACGAAAAAACTTACTGTTTTTACCGATATCTGCAGGGGGCGATGATTAGCCCGAACTGGGAATCGCAAGGCCACAGGATAGTGTACGTGACGAGAGGCGAAGCCCAGGTGGAAATCGTGAGCCAAGCTGGTGAAGCTCTGATGAAGGACAGGGTAAGACAGGGAGATATGTTCGTTGTGCCTCAGTATTTTGCATCCACAGCTCGAGCTGGAAACGATGGGTTCGAGTGGGTTGCCTTCAAGACAACTGGGGCCCCCATGCGAAACCCGTTGGCTGGATACACCTCGATCATCAAAGCCATGCCACTCCAGGTTCTCACGAACGCTTACCAGATCTCGCCCAACCAAGCTCAGGGGCTGAAGACGAATCGTGGTGGGCAGAGCTTCTTGCTATCTCCAGGGGGGAGGCAATCTTAGATCATGTTTTTTTTTTTTAATGTTTGGGTTTGAATGAATAAAGCTTGTACGCAGTGTACTGCGTTTGATGTTTCCAAGTTATAAAGAGTTGCTACTATTTTGATCAAACTGTGCTCAAAATAAATCTATATATCTGATCATACTTTTTGTCTCTTACATTATCCTTTGCAAAACCCCAAAGTAACCTACCACTAAAAAAAAGGGAAAAAGAAGAAAAAAAAAGGGTATTTCCAAGTAAGACTAGCAAATTCAAGAATGGTTTTTTTTTTTTTTTTGGGTTTTGGGGTCATTGAAGGTTTTTCTGTTGCTTACTGGACATGTACATAGGGACAGTGGGTCTGGTCTTAAATCTGTAGAAAGCTTTTTTCTTTGTGAATGAGCCGTTCACGATAGTCATCACAATCTTCCCCGGTTCTCTGATGTGAAATGAGTTCCTGACATTTTCTACCATTTTCTTCTCCTGGATCAAGATTTTGTACGAGCAGTCATCGTCCGGTATGAATTCTTCTTTGTAAGAAACCTCATATCCAACCACGGTTACATCCCAAGTCACAGTAACCCCAGCCTGCACCAATTCAAAATATGGATATTGTTGATTAGTTTACATTGAGTTGAAGATACTAAACTGAGGGGGTGTTGTAATTAGGCTACACATGAAGGTTAGTTTCGTAACTGTGACCATTACGAAAAATCCAAAGGTTTATGAAAAATCAAAAAATACCACAATTACCCCCCTTGAGGCCCTGGAATTCAAGAAATATCCATACCTCAAGGGCTTTTTGCTAAATACACCTTGCCCAAACCTAGTTTTTTTTTTCCAATTTTTCCATAAAAGTTATACTTATAACAATAGAGCAAGACCAAGTATGTTACAAAATATAAGAAAATTTGTTCATAATAAGATAAAAGTTCAAGCAACATAAAGGATCAACATGCCTCGTTGATAGGAATCTGAATTTGATCCGTCGAACTTGCCCTGATATTCATCTCAAGAACTTTGTCATCCGTCGAGAATTCAGTGTCATTTTCTCTCCTCAGGCCACCATATTGAACCAATATGTTTTCCGGAGCGGCATACCTACACTTTCGAATAATCATTATATAGCATAGTTTTTTTTTTGTGTGTGAAGACATAAAAGATCTAATGTATGCTTACTTGAGAAGTGTTTCTGTGACTTTGGATGGCTTCACAAAGATAAATTTGTTCCTGCTCTTTTGTGTGATGAGCCGCAGGTTTAAAGCGTTGAGGGTGATAAACCATGATGGGGCGTTTATGATTAACTGCATCGACAATATATACATAAACACAAATATATCAGCAACAAAATATGCTCAGAATTAAAAAAAAAAATCTGATATTTGTAACTCACATTCTTGTAAACAAGGCCTGGATAATAGTTGTGAAGCAGGCTTATCATCTTCGTGTAGATCATTTTCGCCTCCTTCTTCGCGGGTTTCACCGAGTTCTCCAAATCGACAACCTGAATAATCGAGTTGACCCCACCAGGCCTAAAGTTGAGGTTCCGAATCCCCTTCTCAACACAAAGAACCCTCCACCTCAGATACTGCTGGCAATATTTCTCATCGCCAATGGCGGCCAAGATCCTCTTCTGCGATTCCTTTCCCCAGAGATTGTAACACATCGGGCGGCCCTCCCTGTCTCTCCCGCTGGCGAACCAAAGCCGATTGCCCTCGGGCAGCAAGAACAGCTTGTCCTCTTTCGGGCTGATCTCGCCGGCCCGAAACTCGGCCCGCCATCTCAGGGCCCTCCGGAGCGACGCCAATGCCTCGTGCACCCTGTAGTGATTCGCCTTGAGGAATTTGGCGAGGACGATGTCCGTACCCGGGTGCCCTACGCTCGGGAAAAGAGGGACGCCCCACAGCTCGTTCTTCGGGTTGAAATCTCGTTGAGGACTTCTCGCAAACAGGTAGTCTCCAACAATGGCTTCCTCGACCTTGAACCGGAACTCGAGCAGGGCCCTCGCCCTCGATCGTTTCGTTTCGGCCGGATCTGATTCTGGGCCTTCCTCTTCGTCCTCCACGACGTCGTATTGATGCTCGTCTTCGTTGTCCGAGCCGCTCACACCGTCTTCTTCGGTGTGATTTTCCTCCTCCTCCTCCTCCTCCACCGGCATGTCGATTGATCCGGGTTTCGAGCTCCGGGTGTCGGAGCTCCGAAATTTATGGGCTTTGCGGTCAACTTCCGTTTTTCGCGCATGAAAAGGAAAAAAGCAAAGAAGGGTGAGCCTAGGAATAGATGGTCTCTTCAGGCGCCGCCATTTTGGGGGATGTTCAGCGCTCTGAATTCATGGTGTTTTCTCTCTCTCTCTCTCTGAAATTGAAATTGTGAATTGTTACGGAGAAAGAGAAAGGTAAAGAGGGTCAATGGTAATTTGGAAGAGGTAATGGTGTGATTAAGAAGATGAACACATTCTTCAATAAAAATAAATAAATATAATTAAGAAAAATCAATAAATCAATAAATAAATGATAGTGGTGAGAGATAGTGGTGTTTTTTTAATACAAAAAGTAATACCTTTTGAATATAAATAAAAAATTACTTTTCGGTCAAAAATAATTATTAAAGCATGAAAGGTTTAAAATATTACTAATGGTTTAATCAAAAGAGTTTTTTAATCTCACGAGAAAACTTACCAAAATAAAATAAATAAATATATCAACTTGTTGAAATATTGATTTCTAATTTGTAAAAGGCACATGTAGAAATTAGAAGAAAAAAAAAAAACTCCAAATTAGAAATTTGACCTTAATCTTTTAACACGTTTTGTAAATCTTTACATCATTATTTGATCAAATTATATATTAACCTGTAGTATATAGTTTGAATTGTATTAAAATAAAACCTACTTACAAATTTCATGTTTAAGCTAAATTAACCACACGAAAGATCTTGCCAACATACCGTTCTAATTTACATACAACATTTCATTTAACACATTATGCGCTTCGATCATTCTTATTAGGTGTTTTATATCGGAACTCTCTTGATGAGACTTGGTCTATTGGGTCTAGTGTCTGGAAACAACGAGTCGAAGCTCGTCGTGAAGATTTAGTGCTTCAAAAAGCATAGCTTCATCATCGGAAGTACTTTCTATGATTCTCTGAACAGCAGGTAGAGATTCCTTGCATTTCTCTAACAAACTTGTTGTCAGCTCATCCTGAAAAATAATAATTTAGAGTGTGTTTGGAATTGAACGAGGCATATAGGAAAAAAAATATAATTACAAGAAGTACCCTTGATGTTTGATTTAATTACAAATATGCCCACGGAGCATTCAAAATTACAAAAAGTAACCCCTGAAGTTTGATTTGGTGTTGAAATTCAGGGTCTAACTCTGATTTTTTGCAATATATTTTTTGAATGAAAGGGGTAAAGAGAACAATAAACCCCAAATTATTTACCTAACAAAAACACCGATGCATTTTGTAATTATGAAAGATAATTGGGCTCTTTCTGTAATTCAACTAAACCTCGGGGATGCATTTTGTAATAAACATTGAAATAACAAAGGAGAGTAAAAGAGAAACAACCTCGACCGGTTTTGGTTCGGTATCAGAATCTAATATGCTGGAGAGGACATCAAGACTATTCCGAACCACAACAAGGAACTCCCTTTTCTCCTCAATAGACTGTAAACTGTAGCCAAATAGAGCGGCATTTTCTTCGTTTTTAACACGAGTTGTGTCGGGAAAGGGGTGTCTCTCGGGGGATGGTTCGTGCTGTTGAGCGAGATAAGACTCCAGGTTGTACAGTGTGGGAGGGTAATCTTCTTCTTCTGCAGCTTGAGGAATTTCTTTCGACCTCAGATGCTGTAGAAAATTCGACGGGGACAAGATATAAGCATCTCTTTCAGTCTTTCCTCATTACAACTATAAAAGAAACTTTATTTATCGACGTATGAAATAACATTGAATGAATTGACAAGAAATATGAATCGATTCATAATGTTTATTAGTACTGAAAAGCAAATTCTGCAATTTTTTTGATCTCTCAGTTAATTATTTAATTCTTACTATGTCCAAAATTCGGCCTCCTTTGCTAATCCGAGAAAACATATATACCTATATAGAAAACTAGTAACACAACAAATCTATGTGAAGTTGGGGCTACAAATAAGTGTCGAGCTGAGCGTCTAAATGTCTGACCTCCGCTTGAGCTTTTTCGGAGGTACAGACGTACAGTAGGGCTGCAAATGAGTCGAGTTGGGCTGAGCCGGCTTTCTAAAAAACCAGCAACTTAAAACTGAACTTAAATTGTGCAGGCTCAAGCTCGAGCTCATTACTTTCCTAGGGTCGTTTTAGCCTAGACAAAGCTCGAGTAAGTGAAGCTAAGGGAGACTACAAGTTATCTAAATTGTTTGGAAGGTTAAACGACCTCATTTTCGGGCCTAACAACGGGCCTATTCATGAGTCTCTTAACAAACTTTAGATCATATATGCTCAGCTCGTTTCCATAACCGAGCTCTATATTAAGCTCAGCTCAACTCGACTCATTTACTCAACCATCTCAAGTAGATAAATGAGTATATGTACAGAGAGAGAAAGAGAGATGGGTAACCATGTAAGTCTGATTAAAGACCGGCAAGTATTCGAGCTCCTCCGATTCGCCCCAAGCCCTGATCAGCTGCATCGCCTTCACCCTAATCCCCTGCTCCGTCTTCGAGTCCTCAATCAGCTTCACCATATCCTCCAGAACCCTCTCCGACGCCACCGCTGAGAACACCTTATCGCAATTCGCACCGCAAGCCTCCAGCAAATCGAGGCTCAAACCCTGCTCCGCCGAATTCCTGCCGGGGACCAGCTTCCTTTTGATGGACCTGACGATCTCGACGACGTCGTATTCGCCGCGGCTGATCATGCCGCAGATGCGTAGGTTGAGAGGCCAATTGGGGCCGGCCATGGACTCGCCGGTGGCCTCGTCCACGATTCTCGACTCGGGTGTTGGGGTTTGCAGAATTTCCTTAATTTTCGAGGAGATGGCGCGGCTCATATGCGAGCCGCTCGTCTTTATGAGTTCGCCTAGTGACGACGACGCGAGCTTCAGCTTAGATAAATCCAGTTTCTCCATTGATTTTCCGTTTTTGCCTTTGATTTTTTTGTTTTGGGTGTGTAAATTATGGGGAATATTTATGAAATTGATTGAATCGAGAAGATGACGACGGGTGGATTTAGGTGGAATGGACCCGACCCGACTGACTTTTGGTGTTGGCCCACGGATTTATTGGCCCAAACATACCGACCCTGAAATTTTATTAATTTATTTATCGAGGTATTTTTTTATTTAAAAGACCCATTCAGGACCGGAAAATTCTATTAATTTAGAGAAGTTATTAATTCTATTAATTTAGAGAAGTTATTAATCTATCGAGTATTAATTTATAGAGGTTGTACTGTAGTTGGTTAATCAGAGCATCTCCAATGGTGTACTAAACATAAGTACAATTCATGTGACACATCACAAAAATTTGTACTTTTATCAATTTGTACCTCACAATACCAATGGTGTGAGGTACAATTATTCACTTTTATCCATGTGGGACCCACCAAATAAGACAATTCCATGTCATGTTGGAATGGTACCTACCATTGAGGATGCTCTCAAGATATTCAATTTCATGCCATGTAAGAATTGTACCTACCATTGGGATGCTCTCAAGATATCGCCGATCCTATAAGTCAAATGTTAACATTATAATCATGAAAGCGCATGATAAACGGGATGAATTGGGTTTTTTCAAAGTTTATGTCTTGAAGCAAATGTTTTAATAAACGGGTCGGGATGAATCGGGTTTTTTCAAATTTTATGTCTTGAAACGTGAAGCACGCCAATCACCTTTAGGACTCAGCCTCAAGGAAAAAACGGCTCAAACCCCTAATACCTTGCTTACGACAATAGTTCGAGATCTAAGAAATATAATCTCCTGTTAGTATTTCAAAACCTCGTGCACATTTACAACTAATACAAGCATGCTTTCGACAGTTAAAGCTTTTAGAGGGAAATATAGAGAGAGACTGCCTTAGTTTATACCCTGGATCATGTCTTCTTCCACTTCAGATGCTCCTGCTCACGCCTGTTGAATCTGCATGACAATTATAATATATACCCCCATCAGTCGGATCACTATGGAATTTTATTTCTTTTTCTAATAGAAAATAGTCATGGAAAAATCTTTGAAAATAAACTTTTAAAAAAAATTAAGCACCACATGGCAACGACGCCATACTCATCGAAAAATCCTACTGGCTTTTCTAAAATTGGGCGCATCAAGTGAGCTTAAGAGGTTCAACACACTGCCAAGTGCCATTTAAAAACAATGATATGTGACATGTTTTATGTACACAAATGGCACTGAAGTAGTGTGTATGGAAATAATATATCCTTGATTACGATTAGCATATGCTCCAATTAAAACACTAGGATAATCTTGGTATGCTCTCTACAAATAAAAGTGTTGACCTCTACCAAAATATGATGATCTCAAACCTGAAAATGGACGTAATATTATGATAAGCAGGTTTTAATTTAACATATGAAAGATAACTACCTGTAAGGCTGTCCTCGAAACCGAAAATACGGAGCGACAGAGGCATTTTTCTAAGTTGATCAACGATCTTCAGAAAACCTAAGATCTGATTCTTGTCAAAACAGGAAGCTAGATTATAAGCTGCCAACAGATGTAAGAACCCCAGAACCTCCAATGGATCCTCGCCACCTGCTCTCATCTTCGACTTCCATGATCTCGCGAGCTCAATCGCTTCTTTCCTGACGCAGGGTTTGATTTTGTTCGTCGTTTTAATTAACTGCTCCAACAAAATAATGCAAGTCCTCCTAACATCAACCTCCACATCACCTTCCCTCAAATGAGGAGGGTAGAACCCTACCATCGCATCTAAAACCAACTTTGGTGGATCCGAAGATAAATGAAGAACTTGAAAAATCTCATCACCCAGACCATCCAAGTCCTTTTTAGGGTCATTTAGGAACGTCTGCAGAGTCTTACCATTCATTCTCAAGATAAACTTCAAGTCCACGGACTCGTTGAGACCGAGATCCCTTGCGCGTTTCTGAACCAAATCTTTTTCCACAAGAAGTTGTTTCTTCATAGCAATATGCTCCTTAAAGCAATCACTAGTAAATTTTTTCACCGAATTCAGACTCTTCTCTTTCCGGTCAAGCTCCTCCAACCGCCTCTCGTTTAATTCTTTCACCGAATCAACTTCTCCACGTTTGAACTTGAGTTTCTTTTCCCAAGACCTGAGATTCTTTTTCTTCGACCTGAGTTCCGTTTGAAAGGACTGGAGAGTTTTTTCCTTCGAATCGAGGTCTGTTTGCCAGGATTGGAGATTTTCTTCCTTCAATTCGAGTTCTTTTAGCCTCTTTTCAAGTGATATTTTCTCAGAAATCAAATTTTCCTCTTTGGCTAAAAGGCTCTCCTCCTTTCTCTCCAGCTCTACACCTTTAGAGTCTACCTCCACCATTTTCCTCTCAACCCAATCCCCAATCGATTTAACCTCAATTTCTTTCAAATCAACCTCTTTAAACTTGTCACAAACAGTATTTTTCAAATGCACAACATTGTCGTGTGCCAATTTTAACCTTTCTAAAAGCTGATTCCCCAACTCCAGTCGTTTGGTTAACTGTTCCTCCCTTAACTCAGCACCCTCAATGTGCACTTCAATCATCTCCTTCAATCCCTGCTCTTTCGAAGCAATTTCTGTCAGTCCCATTTCAAACTCTTGGGAGTTAAGAATTTTTCCTTTCATCTGCTCCAACTCCTCCAGCTCTTTCTCCATTGATTCCACAATTAAATCAGCTCGTTTCACCTTCTCTGCGACTGATTCACAAACTGCACTCCCCTGTGCCTCAATCTCCTTGAAATTCTCGTCGATCACAGCCCACATAATATCGAGCTTACTTTCAGCCATTTCCAGCCTCTCCATTAACTTCTCCTTCTCCATAAACCTCTCATCTGCTAACTTAACCTCCTTGAGAAACACCTGCCACTTCAGACTCAATTCCTCCTCTTTCAACCCTATTTCTCTCATTTTTCTTTCGACGCACAAATTGAACTCATTCTCCCTCTCCTCCAACAAACGTACCTGTCCATACATTGTTCTAACGATTCCGTCGACTTTCCTCTCCCTCTGGGCCAACGAGTCCCAGGCGGAATCCAATCTCACTTCCTGAGTCTCCATTTCCCTCAGCTTCACTCCGACCCGCAGGTGCATGTTTTTTTGACCATCCTCTAGCCGGTCGATTTTCTCACGAAAACCCGACAACTGCTCTTCCATTTTCTCCTCCCTCACCCTGACATCATTCAGAAGCTCCTCCCTCCTCACACTCAGCTCATCATATCCCGAATCCAGTTTCCTCTTTTTCCCCTCTTTGAACGCGCAGAAACCCCTCTCCTTCTCCTCCAGATCTTTCAACCCTTTCTCGTACAATTCTCTGAGGGTCTCGATCTCCATCATCCTCTCCACCACCGACTCCCTCGCCAAGTCCACATTCCGCTGCCGGTGCTCGATTTCCGAAAAGCTCCGCCGCAGAAATTTCACCACATTCGACGCCACCTCAGTCCGCTCGCTCAAATCGTCGATGAGTTTCTCCATTTTTACTTTCTGTTTCTCCTTCGTTCGAAAATGCCCTAAATAGAAATACCAGAGTACACGATGTTCATGCAGCCAAAAAAGGGGGAAAACGTCGATCAGCACAACGCGACACTAGAAACTGAAATAGTGCGCGTGGACGCTATTTATTGACCTCGGAATCACATAAATGTGTGTAATTGTGTGTGAAATTAGGGTTTTTTTGTGTGTGTGGCGGTGAAGAAGAGAGTGGGGAAGTACAAACCGGCGTGGTACAGTGGAGACGATGGAACTGCCGCCGAGACACCAGGGATTTTCCTCTTTCTGAAATCACAATTACAAGCTGTATACGTGCATATTGTGGCAATATTAAATTAAAAAATGTTACAATAATCACTTATTTAATCTAATGAGTAGTGTTCATATCCTAAAAATCACACTTGAGCCATTTTCTAATCTATGTATATATATGTATTACGAAACTTTACGTTTTGTATTTAACATTTCCGTCTAATCAAATTACTCTATCTGTCCAACTTTATTTTCGTCCCCAAAAAGTTAAAAGAGTAAAAGGGTAAATTTTTTGACTTTGACTTTTTTTATTAAAAATTATTTTTAAATTAAAAAATAAAATAATTATTAATAATATTTAAAAAATAGCAAGTTGATAATTAAAGTAAAAAAAATAATATTTTAAAGTGAAAAAAATATAATTTATCTGTGAATATTTTCATACTTTTATCGAACACTTTAATTAAGAAAAATATTACAATATTTATACTAGTTTGGTAAAATATGAGTTTTATTTATGTTATGTTCGGTGCACTATATCATGCATCTAATAACTTTAATTTAAATTTATTATTTATATACTAGTTTGGTAAAATATGAGTTTTATCTATGTTATGTTCGGTGCACTACATCATGCATCTAATAACTTTAAATTTATTATTTATATAAGTACACACAATTATACATACTTACGTGTATGTTGTACGTATTTATGGTTAATATGCAAACTATAGTACTTTAGCATTCAAAGTGAATGTAAATATAATTGTGTATAAAAGTAGAAAATTAGGTGAAAAGTTAGACGCAAAATATGTAAGAATACTTTAGTATTCAAAGTGAATGTAAATGTAATTGTGTATAAAAATAGAAAATTATGTGAAAATTAAAATTAAAATTGTATTTAAAAGTGTATAAATAAATTGGTAACTTGATACTTACGAGTATGTGGAATTGTGGAAAGTTAAATGCATAGTTGCGTGCAATATATAGATTGTACTAGTATTTATGTAAGTATAATTATACAAAAATGTGTCTATTCGTAGTATATAAAAGAAACTTTATGGTATATATATGATGGAAAACCTGATGAGGTGAACTTGAAATTTAAAAAATGGGGGCGCCTAACTGTAATTTCTCACAAACGTAGAAGTAAATTTTATTACGAAGAGAAATAAACAGTAAGACATTTGGAGATCCGATAATGATTTTCCCTGCAAATAATTATTCCAAACCTCAAGGGTCGTTTTTGCAATTATCCCTAAATTCTCAAATACAGATTACTAGCTAGCAATATTTGAAATGATATTAGTTAGGGTTATTTAAAATTCACATATAATTTTATGTAGATATATAATTATAACCCTCGATCAACATCCTCCGAATCATGTGACGTGGACGAGCCCTTTTCGCGAGGCTATCTAGTATAATCTGTTCGTGCGCTGGAAATGAAGGTTGATCTCCATGTCATATCGATCACAGTTGCAAAAAGAGTAGTGGCATTTGTAGACATTGTATCATGGTTTGGTACCTCTTACAGGGAATTGTCATCAAAAGAATTACAGTACTACTTTTTTTTTCTCCCTTTTCCTATTCCTATTTCCACCCTAACCAATCATCAGAGTTATATTATGCTCAAATATTTCGGACAACATAATGAATTTGCATAAATGTTAATTTAAGATCTGGATATATACGTGTAATATAATTATTATAATATATATGAACGAACTAGCACGTTATATCATTCAACTGCGTGACTACAATCGATTGACATACATCCATCTGATCGACGAGAAAAATTCTTTTTTTATTTATCTTATATTTGACTTAATTGTACACGCTTTGAACACGGCGTGCATAATTAACCGCAAACACGAACACGACTGCGACGTATATCGACAAAATTGAAACATATAGTTCGGCGAAATTAAAAAGTGATTTTCATACATATATATATATATATGAACATGGTACATTTAATCTATTATTCGCAAACAGAAACCCGTATGGATGAGTCAATCGAGCACAGGTAGCTAGCTTTGGTATATTACAAATTGGTTCGACATGTTTCACGTTGCAATTGGATTAATACTCTTCTTAGAAATCCAAACTGTTCTAAAGTCTCCCAACTTATTTCCCTGCAGTGTTTAATTTCGTTACCACATAATCCATCTGACGTGTATGAATCTCAGCCTGACACGTAGCAACAATTATTTCATTAATTAATTGGCTGCTGCACACGTACGTACTATAATTAATTAATTAATTAATTAAAGCAATAAATCATAATTAGACGATCGAGCTTGTACGAATAAGTACGGACAACGATATAAACAATTTTATTTCAATTTTCAATCCTTGTTACTACGTACGCACGTAAGGAATTGCTGAGTCGAGTCGAGTCGAGTCCAAAGTTAAACACCGATCCCTTGTAATTACGATCGACTAACTTCTTCAGTGCTCCATCTCAACCTGCAGTAGAAAAAAAACAGTACCTAGCTCGAAACAGAGAATTCATTTGACTATTCCTCTTTTTAATTTATTATTTATTTCTATTTAAAAAAAAAAGAGCAATCAATCAAATCCATCAATCCATGGAACGTTCAGTCTCATCGTCACTATCTATTTATAACATCTCCAACCCCTTTCTTTTTACGATGATGCAAATCTCACGACACATCAATCACCAAAACGACACCGTTCCATCACTTAAATTTGGTGTGCATGATAATACTGTATATATATAATATAATCAGTACGTACCAAATAATTAATTAAGTCGCTCTCATAATTATATATTATTATTATTATTATTATTGTCTCTATATATAATTCCATCACACCATTCATCTTTTTTCTATAAGCCCTAGCTACAACAATTAATATTCATGGATTCGTCTTCTTCCTTTCCCGACGGGGAGAGCTCGAACTCCGCCGGAGTCGTCAGCGCGGCGGGCGGCTCCTCCTCTTCCGGAGGAGGCGCGACTCTGAGCCGGTACGAGAACCAGAAGCGGCGCGACTGGAACTCGTTCGGGCAGTACCTGAAGAACCACCGGCCGCCGCTGTCGCTCAGCCGCTGCAGCGGCGCGCACGTGCTCGAGTTCCTCCGCTACCTCGACCAGTTCGGGAAGACCAAGGTCCACGCGCCGGTCTGCCCCTTCTACGGCCACCCCAACCCGCCCGCGCCGTGCCCCTGCCCGCTCCGGCAGGCCTGGGGCAGCCTCGACGCGCTCATCGGGAGGCTACGCGCCGCCTACGAGGAGAACGGCGGGAAGCCGGAGACCAACCCGTTCGGGGCGAGGGCCGTCCGCCTCTACCTCCGCGACGTCCGCGACCTGCAGTCGAAGGCGCGCGGGATCAGCTACGAGAAGAAGAAGCGGAAGCGGGCGGCGACGGAGGCTCCGGCGGCGGGGGGTCCGCCGCCGGCGTGTGAAGGCTGATTGAAATGTTTTCCCGTGGTCTTGCGAAATCGGGATCGATGCTTTGTCTTCCACATCAGTTATTAGGGTTACTCCGGAAAAGACAAAAAATTAAATAATAATAATAATTAATGATGATGTGGCAGGGTAGAAAGCAAGTATTATCAGTTTCAGAGCAGTGATGAAAGCTGTAATTAAGATATAATTAGCAAACTGATTTGTTTTTTTAATTTGAGTATTGATTATGTATTTTGGGTGTTAAATGAACAAAAATTGTTTTACTTTCTTGATAGTACAACAATTTCATTTCAATCCCTTGTTTAAATTAGTTATATTATATGGTTTTCTTTTAATATATTTATATTATTTGTTTGTTATTAATTAAGTGAAAGAAATTTGTTACTTTCTCGATACAAGTTTAGCGTAAAATTATGTCTTGAAAAAAGATGAAGAAATATATTAATCTGATTCATTAGATATATATTTATATTATTTTTTGTTATTTACTAAGTTAAATATAATTTAATATTTAAAATAAAAAATATATATAATTACATGTTCAAATAAATTTAATTATTAGTAGTACATTAGATGATTATATGAATCAAGAAATTAGCTCACACTAGATGATTATATGAATCAAGAATTTAAACTTAGTTTTAGACTCGTTCAATTCGATTAGATATGTGACCGTTGAACCCAAACCTTTTTTGGTAGTTCGAACGGAGCAGCGGCGGCATCGACGCATCCTAGAAAATTGGCCTGCAAATTGCAAATGGGTTGGTTCGGTTGGAGCAAATCGACGACTGGGATTTACTAACCAAATTAATCAAAAGCAGCATTAATTCATTGAGAGAAATTAAAACAGGTGTGATGATTTACAAAAAATGAAACTTAATTTATGATTAAATATAAAAAAATTGTAAATTAATGATGGCAAAAGAGATGTCCCGCAGTCCGATCATTGTCCGCATACGGGGTACAACGCATGGACGCAGACAAATGAATGACGTACGTACGTCCTCATATCATAAACCTTTTTTGTAATAAAAACAATTACCTAATTTTATGATTTTTCTTGACAAATAAATATGTTAGTTTATAATTTATGAAAGAAATGTTATTACTACCTATCAATTGTTTTTTATATTTAAGAATGTGAAGTTTAAAAATCCCGATAATGATACAATGTGTAAATACATAATGTATACACTACAAATGATGATTTTTATTTTTATTTTGAAGTTCTTCAAATTTGTGTAGGATTATTTTGAGTGAGCGAGCAGCACATATTTCTAGTTATGTCACACTACACATAAAAACTGTTTTATACTGTATTTTTTCGCCACAAATGGAAAAGGGTCAAACAGTTTTTTTCTATCAAACAAACAACACCCTATTTTTGTTTCATGACATATAAAATCAATGAATATCTGAAAAATATATTATTAGTAGTACTGTACTAGTAATATATTTTTTTTAGGGCAGGAGTTAAAAAAAATGGTAAATCCAGAGACCAACGTGCAAAAAAATGTAACTAGAGAAATCTTTTTATAGATGGAGCTCAACATGCAGGCACAAAAGAAATCAAGGAAAGACAACCTCAAATGGAAATCCTATTTTTATAGCTTCTATTGGAAATTTAAGGAACATCAAAAACCTCGGGGCCCTTTTTTATTTATTAAATATTTATATTAATAATAATAAATATAATAATAAATAATTTGATCACATTAGACATTATGTTGATGTTGTATTTATAAATAGACTGAAATTTGCCATTATTTATTTATCTGTTTGTAAATGAATTAAATATGTAACTCTTGCAACAAGACAAGATGAGATATTTTGTAAATCTACACAATTAAAATCTTCTTTCAATTGCTATTCTAATCGTGATTCAATATTTTTTTGTTCAAAAGAACGGATTGATCAAATGAAAATTGAAGACATGGATAAATCTATTCTTCCCCTTCAAAAAATCACACACCAAACAAAGACGTACGAGAATCCTGCAAGTCTTCGGTCAAACCTACTGACCAGACGTGGCTGGGTTCGGGTGGGTCCAATGCACACCCCGCCACGTGCAGCCCTGTCATTTGTGTCGGCTGCAGCCCTCTTTCACACCCGCCCGCCCGAATTTAAAAATAAATAGTAAATATAAATAAATAGATAACCCTAATTGCGCACGCACAACTAATTATAAAATTAATTAAATGCGCAATTTATTACTAGTAGTTAGTCTTTAGTCTTTACCCAGCAATTCATAAAAATACATTCAACATTTGGAGGGTAAATATGTAATTTTAAATGATATTTCATAAATGGTCGGCAACCAGCGATCAGGTCTGAATAGTACTAAATGTTAATTAATTGGGGGAGTGAAAATTAAATAAGTGTAAATTGAGGGGCCTGGGCTTCAAAACATGGAACAACCCTGTCTGAGGAGACCGTTGGCAAGCTGATTAATACGGCTGGACTCATTTGCAAATTACTCTGTCAATCACACACAAATAATTGTACTTTTGGTCTCATAATTTGCAGTTTTTGTTTAAAGCGCCCCAAAAGAAAATCTGAGTCACACGTACACCACCGCCGGATACTATCATTACTGCTCGGACAATTAGACTCGTCGATCTTACATCTACCCATGCCTGCCGTTCATCTTTCTCGAATTAAGATTCCTCAAATCTAGAAAATTCTACATGAAAAATGTAGGATATTCACAACTTTTTTCTCAAACTTTAAAATTCAACACAATAATTCATTTCACTATTCGGAAAATTATTCAAATACACAGATTTACAGTCATATAAAACATGAAAAAAACGAAAAAAAAAAACAAAACAGAAATTAAGACTGATTTCTGACAGTCTTCTTCATTGTGGTTCCACCAACAATAAAGACAAGTAAGCAATCTCAGGGTGGGGGATCAACACAATTATCCTAGAGTAAATTATTACCTATCCACACTATATTGCATCAATCCTATTCTGTATCCTATTAAACATAAATAGGGTAAAAAACTTATCTTTCATCCTCATCATCACTAAGGACAATGACATCATTTTGAACTGGGCCTGGATCGAGTTGGGGTACAGCACTGTCCGGTTGGGCCTTACCCTTCGCCCAGCTGTGGATTGCTTTCTGGTTTCCTTCCAGGGCCTCCACAAGGAGGCCCAACTCAGTCATTCCGTATCGAAAGTAAAACTGTTTGGAGCTCCAAGGACAAGGACAGAGCTGCTTCGCGTGAGGAAGACATGAATATTTATTCGAGGAACACAAACAACTTACTGATGAGAGGTATAAGTCGTATGAGCATATGCTGCACTCCAGTTTAGTGGTCACGTCAAAACCAACCGATGGGCTCGACAGGGCCGAATGGCATAGGTGTTTCCTCCTTATGCCTTCGTCGCTAACACGTGACTGACCAAAAAAAAAAAAAAACGCACGAGGTTCAGCCCAATTACACCAAAAAAAAAGAGTTTATTATAAGCCCCCTCGATGAACCTCCTATTTATTGATGGTTCAAGTTGTAAAATAGAAACAAAAATCGAGGGGAGTTCGGACTTTCCAAAACTAGCTGTTTTGCTAGGTAATTTGATGAAAGATACATTTGAAGTATACGGGTTTAAAATAGGGCAAAAACCTAATATAATAATTTAACCCCACAAAACAATAAAACAAGATAGATAAAATAAAAACCATTGTTGAATAGAAGGCATTACCTTAAGTGCTCTTGTTAAGAACCCATCTTTCCCGCACGCACTTATCCACAGCTGATTATTGAGTGAATTATTTTTCAATGCAACAGATTCCCATTGTGCCCTCGCGGCTTCCACAGCTGCCCCTAACAACAGCTTGTCATGAGAGATCGAAGTCCTCAAACAATGTTGGGCATACAGTTCTACAGTGTTCTGGCCATGAGGTAACCAATCGAAAGGTGCAAAACAAACTGACTCGACACAACTAAAGCCACAACAAAAATCCGTATGGTAAGCTCCAGGGAATGTAACAATAAACTCCATTGGATTCTGCACACAACGGTACACAGGTATCCCCTCGGAAACCAGCACGGATGGTGATATTTGAGGGATCTACACCAATCATATGAAAAATGTGAAAAATAATGTTTACAGGAGACGACCATTTTAATGCAATTTCATGTAAATGTCCTATAAATTACCTATCTAGACTAACGATTCAGTAAATATACACCACATGTACCAATGTATACCGGTAAGAAAAATGGTAGAGACATGAAACGGAAATAAGAAAATATGGAAGCTAAAAAAGCATTTATTTTGGTGCTAAGTTTTTGGAATATTGACCATTTGATGATTTTTAGTGTTATTTATTTCTTATAATGTGTACATGTAAATTGTACTACTCTGGTATATAATATATCCATATAGGTCCTAAATGCAAGTCATATATGTCACTCACAAGCACATGAAGCAACTTGGGATGTTTTGAAAACTGCGGGTAAAGCTTTTTCACGACTTCCAGAAACTTGAAGCAGTATCTTCCCGGGACTCCGTAACATACTTTGGAGTCACCCAAGTGCAAATAGGATAGCGAATACAAGTGGTGATCCTCAGTTCTCTGAATATCCAACAATTATAATTCAGAGTTAAATCAATCGATCTTTACAGAGGGAAATGTTAAAATGTGAAAGTTTCCACATGTTCTTAAATCTCACCCAACACTGTGATGTAAAGCACATTCCGATGGATAATTGAGGAACTGAAATAATGGAAGAACTGTTGTAACATCCAAATGGTAGAAGAGAGCCCGAGAGCTTCGGAATACTATTCAAGTTCCACCCAGATTCCCCATATTTAGCCATACCATTTTCGGAATTGGCTAAATTAGGAGATCCACTTCCCAAATTAGCACCACAAAGCACCTAAAGAAACAAACTCAAAAATCACAATTAGGCAAAGTAACGACATATTTATTTTATCAAGTGTTAAAAATGATAGTTACACTTCTACCTTTACTTCTGCACTTGGTTTCTCAATGATTCGCCAATATTCACCCTCGATTGTCGGTAGCGTAGCCCTCTGTTCTTGTTCTGTTACACCGACATTCTCACAGAAGTACTGAGCCTTGAAATCATCAGCACATTTTTTAAAGCTTTTGAGGGTGAACTGAGGCCCGTTTTCAAATTCCTCAGAGTCCACCACGGTTTCATCACAAGAGTCGAGTTTCACGTTTCCAGCGACTCTGGGCATTTTGACTTCACGCAATCTGGATAGCTTCCTATTCGGGTAAAAATCTTGAAGGCCATCAATATTTTGAAGGCGAGAGGTGAATTTTGAATCCTTCTTGTGTTTGGGAAAGCATGGAGGTATCCAGGACGAAGGAGGAATAATGCGGCATATTCCATAATTTTCAGCCGTCGGGCGTATCTTGGCTATGTATTTCAGAGTGTCCTTGAACTCCTGCCACAAGATTTGAGCTCATCGAGATAGCCAAATATCTACCAGAAAAGGCATTTCCCTTTGAACAGAATGTGCAGGGTAGATGGTAATAATGGGGAAGGGAAAATGGTAAGGTAAAAGAATATTCACCTCTTCAGTGGGTTTGAATACGGGAGCATCGTCGAATGCAGGTAACCTTGGCTCTTTCGTGGGATGCCACCTAGCGGTAACCTATGTATTGGAAAAATAAATATATAAACAATAACAATAACACAAACAAACAAACAATAAAAAAGAAAAGAAAAACACCTTCACACAGTCGGGGCACTTCGCACAACCCCATATCACTCCTTTGGGAAGGGAGGCTCTAACTGGATCTTTCTGGGGAAGGGAACTTGATAATCAGCCATTAGAAAGGACACGATCTAAAAGAGACCCTAGCATTTTCAATCCAACCAAAAACAAAAAGTAACTATGAAAAGATGCACAATTAGCTCAGAAATTTCTAGAAACTATGTCTTCTAGATAAGATTAATGATCAGTTATCCAGGACACAATAAGCCTATAGCACCTAAGAAAGACGAGGCCAACCGTGTGACTTTCAGTTGGCTCAGAGTCGCATTTTTTAGGGACACAGCCAGACCGGTTGTAACATATCCACGGTTTCTGCGTGAACGAAGACTTGAACTTTTCAATGTCGACATTGCTAAGAGGAGAGCAAACTGACCCGCGCTTCGAATCCCCATCGACATCCATTGGATCGGAAGCCACCTCCCGGCCAGTCGGGTTTTTTCTCCTCAATGTGAAGGAGGTCAGACACTCGAATCCAGGCGGAACCGAGGGATGGTTATCTTCGGTGTTGTGGGTAACACGTTTTATCGGTCTCTTCGTCACCATCGCTGATAATTAATAACAGAGCAAATGCATCGAGTCACATCGATTTCTGCAGAAAAGGGAATCACATGCAAGAATTTCGTAACCGGATTCGCCTCAGTAATCAAAACAATACGCTAATAAATCCTACAGAGAGAACCGATTGGGGAAACAGAATCAGTAATTAATGAACTCAGTTAAAACCGAAGATTAAAAAAATCTCAAAATAAATAAAATTAAAGAGGAAAAAATCACACTGAAATTACTGGGAAAGAAATTAATACAGATCCGATAGCGGAAACAGGAATCCGAGGAAAAGGAGAGGTGTATTACAGTATTAGGGTTATGGTTCAATCGATTTTGTCGAGGGGAAAAATTACTCTTTAAAAAAAATTGAGAGGTGCACGTTCCTCTCGACTGTATTTCCTGCATTTTGGACCGAGGTTGAAGGCCATGGGTCGGGTGATTGGGTTTCGTTAGAACAGGGCTGGGTGATTGGGGCTTCGTTAGAACTGGGCCGAGATATTGGGCTTCTGTAAATATGGGCTACCCGGCCGTGAATGTATTGAAGCCCATCATTTTTATTTTTTTATATTTCGTCTCAATTTATTAATTGTTTTTCTATACACACAAATTAGATGTAAGAAGATTAAACTCTTGAAATTTGATCTAATTCGTTTATACGTAATAGGTCTTGATGCTCATCCCCACACTTAAAAAGGGGATCAAACGATCGGGTTTGATCGACCGAAGGATGGCCGTTCGTTTGATGAAGCATGAGGCCTCGTCGGCGATTTGCACCACCTCTTTCTCCGGCAACAATAGGTGGCAAAATTTTGGCGAGAGGATTCTATAAACTTTTAAACATTCATCACACTTTATTTTAAAATTTAAAAATACTGTATATTTTGACATTTTATTTTTTGATTAAATAAATTATTATTGTAACATTGGTTAATATTGCTCCAACACGTACAGCGAACTAGAACATATTTGAAATTCGCAAATCCCTGGTGTCTCGGCGGCGGTTCCATCGTCTCCACTCTCCACTGTACGACGCCGTTTAGTACTTCCCCACTTTCTTCTTGACCGCCCAAAAAACAAACCCTAATTTCACACTCAGTTACACACATTATGTGATTCGGAGGTCAATAAATAGCAACTATTTCAGTTTCTAGTGTCGCGTTGATGCTGATCGACGTTTCCCCCCTTTTAAATTTGGGGCATGAACATCGCGTACTCTGGTATTTGTATCTAGGGCATTTTCGGACGAAGGAGAAGAGGAACGTAAAAATGGAGAAACTCATCGACGATTCGAGCGAGCGGACTGAGGTGGCGTCGAATGTGGTGAAATTTCTTCGGCGAAGCTTTTCGGAAATCGAGCGGCGGCAGCGGAATGTGGACTTGGCGACAGAGTCGGTGGTGGAGAGGTTGATGGAGATCTAGTCCCTCAGAGAATCTTACGAGAAAGGATTGAAAGATCTGGAGGAGAAAATGGAAGAGTAGTTGTCGGGTTTGCGTGAGAAAATCGACCGGCTGCAGGATGGTCAAAAAAACATGCACCTGCGGGTCGGGGAGAAGCCGAGGGAAATGGAGACTCGGGAAGTGAGATTGGATACGGCCTGGGGCTCGTTGTCCCAGAGGGAGAGGAAAGTCGACAGAGTCGTTAGAACAATGTATGGACGGGCACGTTTGTTGGAGGAGAGGGAGAATGAGTTCAATTTAAGTGTCAGAAAGAAATGAGAGAAATAGTGTTGAAAGAAGAGGAATTGAGCCTGAAGTGGCAAGTGTTTCTCAAGGACGTTAAGTTAGCAGATGAGAGGTTTATGTAGAATGAGAAGCTAAAGGAGAGGCTGAAAATGGTTGAAAGTAAGCTCGACATTATGTGGGCAGTGATCGACGAGAGTTTCGAGGAGATTGAGGCACATGGGAGTGCGGTTTGTGAATCAGTCGCGGAGAAGGCGAAACGAGCTGATTTAATTGTGGAATCAATGGAGAAAGAGCTGGAGGAATTGGAGAAGATGAAAGGAAAAATTCTTAACTCCCAAGAGTTTCAAATGGGAATGGCAGAACTTGCTTCGAAAGAGCAGGGATTGAAGGAGATGATTGGAGTGCACATTGAGGGTGCTGAGTCAAGGGAGGAACAGTTAACCAAACGACCGGAGTTGGGGAATCAGCTTTTGGAAAGGTTAAAATTGGCACACGAAAATGTTGTGCATTTGAAAGAAACTGTTTGTGACAAGTTTAAAGAGATTGATTTGAAAGAAATTGAAGTTAAATCGATTGGGGATTGGGTTGATAGGAAAATGGTGGAGGTAGACTCTAAAGGTGTAGAGCTGGAGACAAAGGAGGAGAGCCATTTAGCCAAAGAGGAACCTTTAATTTCTATGAAAAGAGGTCAAGGTCAAACGAGAGGCGGTTGGAGAGATTAATTAATTAATTAATTAATTAATTAATTAAGAGCTAGGACTATTATATACTCCTATATATGAGATTCTGTTTTCAATTTACTGATTGATTTGGAGAGATTTTTGAGTAGCTCACTCGCCTAATTAAGCTTTGTCGTACCCACTCGTACGAACTTCGAACCGGCCAGCAGCTAGCTGATTCATGACTTGAACCGTTTATCAACACGTACTTGGAAAGGGCGATAGATCAATGATACCATTAATGGTGCATTGATTTATTAATACATAAAATCTTTTGTTTATTAGCTCGAGATCGATGACCGAATTAAGCTTCCAAGTAGTGTTATTGTTGGAATTATTATTAATTTGTATTTAATAATTCATGTATTTTGTCCAAAGTTTGTAATTTTTAATGGCTATTAAATGTATTCGATTTCGAGTTTAATCGTTACTATAATTATCAACGTGTTACGAGGTAATTATGAGTTTTTATTTCGTCAAAATCCGTTAATCGGTGAGTGAGAAATAAATGTGTAAAGATTGCCATACATACTACTTTGGTAAATGGAAGCAATTATTATTTTATTGGAAAATATGCTATCCCACATAGAAAGAATACCAAAAGTCATTTCTCTTTAAAAGTGATAAGAGAGTATGAGTGTTCAACAAGTTGACTAAGTCCATGCACCCCTAGCGGTACATGGCAAGGGCCACACGCGCCCCGACCCGGCCCGGGCCGGGTCGGGCCGGGCTTGGGCTTGGTCCTGGCTCCTTGGTGATTTGGTCAATTGGACTCTGGGCTGGACCTGGGCTTCCCGGGGCCCACAGGGCCACTTGGAACACTTGGGTTGGGCTGTACCTATCTTTTTGGACACGGTCCGAATGATTGTTTGGGCTCGTTTATTCGGCCCAAGTTGAACACATTAATTTTGGCATTGGGCTCGGCCCAGTTGATAAGACTTTTGGATATTAATTGATTTACGACCGGGCTTGGGCTTGGGCTTGGACGTGGGCTTGGTCCTGGCTCCTTGGTGATTTGGACTCTGGGCTGAACCTGGGCTTCCCGGGGCCCACAGGGCCACTTGGAACACTTGGGTTGGGCTGTACCTATCTTTTTGGACACGGTCCGAATGATTGTTTGGGCTCGTTTATTCGGCCCAAGTTAAACACATTAATTTTGGCATTGGGCTCGGCCCAGTTGATAAGACTTTTGGATATTAATTGATTTACGAAATTAATTAATCATTTAATAATTGCTGAACATGGTGCAGCAGTTGGAGGGAGAGTGGTTCCCTCCACTCGTCCGGAACTGCCCATGCACTAACCACTCACGAAAGTGGTGTAACTCCCTCTGAGTGATGTCTATATATAGAGTCGAGCATGCATCATTTCACGCACGAAAAAATCTAGTCTCATATCATCATTCACAGTGTGCTCTGTTCTAACTTTTTCCATTCAAACCGAGGGTTCGATTCAGTGTGCAAAAGTTCGAGCCCCGCTAGCCGTTGTATCTTTGGGGTCAGGAAGCCTGTAAACCGTAGCATACACGGGGCTTTACTGATTTGCGGAAAGTGCAAACGCCTCGGCAGCAACTTCGTCTTCACTTTTCGTTTTCTGTTCTTTTGTTTTTCCGGTTTTAGACTAATCCCGTTTACATTTTTTCTAACAGTTATTGCTTTACGGAACATATATACGGAGTATATATATATATATATATATATATATATATATATATATATATATATATATATATATATATATATATATATATATATATATATATATATATATATATGGCCTAGTGTTGGCCTAACAATATGCATGGCCTGCCTGCCTAGCTCATTTGAACAACGTCGTCGTCGGCAAAAAGCGAGGCAGTCGGGTTTCACATTAATCGTCTCACCACTTGCTATAGTGTTCAAACTTATTCTTGATGTTTCCAGATCATTGGACTTGGTTTCTGAGAGTCAAAATGGCAACTTAAATTGTTCAATTTCAACATGTGACATCCAAGTAATTAATATGTGACGTACGGATTTTCTTTGGATCTAAAGGAATGAAGAAATACAGGGTGTGATCACTACGTCAGGGCCGGGCATATGAACCACTCATTATATTTATTATTCATTCTAAAATATTATTCATATTTGTTTTAAGAAATATTAAATTCAGTCTAGTACATTCACCATGATTCAGTTCGATCAAAAATAACATAGCCTAATATTAC
This sequence comes from Euphrasia confusa, assembly GCA_954870475.1. Lineage (NCBI taxonomy): Eukaryota > Viridiplantae > Streptophyta > Magnoliopsida > Lamiales > Orobanchaceae > Euphrasia > Euphrasia confusa. Next base: position 2,412,715 of record OX940949.1, read on the forward strand.
ATCTATATTTGAGAAAAAATATTAAAGAAAAGTACTACTCAAATATAGATGTAATTAGGCTATGTGGATTGAGGGGGGCGTGCAGTGCATTTTTACACTGCACCATAAACAGTGCAATCTTTGGCTTTTCAATATCACACCACAAAATCTAACGGTTATTATACTGCTCAAATAAATATAAGCGTTTATTTAACATGTGCCTGTTTATTTATTATTTGTGTTCAATTAACTCTTAAAAAATTACCACTATTATTCATTACTATTAATATTACTTTCATAATTAATTCATAATTATATATTAAGGTTATTATATTTTTAATAACTTTTATATCATAAATTTTTTAATAACTTTTATATCACAAAATCTTAACGCGATTATAATTTTAATAACTTTTTATTTTAAAATTATTATATTTCTAATAACTTTAATATCACAAAATTTTAATGTTATTATATTTTTAACAATATTTATATCACAAAATCTTAACAAAATTATATTTTATTAACTTTAATATCACAATTTTAATATAATTTATATCACAAAATCTTAAAATCTTAACGCAATTATATTTTAATAACTTTAATATCACAAAATTTTAACGCTATTATATTTTTAATAATTTTTATATCACAAAATCTTAACTCAATTATATTTTAATAACTTTTTTTAGAGTAATTATTAATAATTTATTGTTTTTCTTCTATTAATTATTTTATTTATTTTTTATATATTTTAAAATTGAATTATATAATTAATATGAATATTATATAGTTTATCAGTTATTAATAATAATATTTTAAAATTTTAAATATATAAATATAAGAAATTTATATTTAATTTTAAAATACTAATAATTATATAAAATAATTAAATATTATTATATTTTTAAAATAATACTATATTCCTATACTCCGTATAATATTTTATATTTTTATTTTGGGTGATTTAATTTTTATATATGAAGAAAAATAAATTATTAATAATAATAAAAAAAATTTAGAAAAAAAAATGATAAACACCGGGCAGATCAAATATATTGTTATTTATTTAAATATATTGTTATTTATTTAAATATTAGATTTTAGTTTGATATTATTTAATGGCGTAAGTGCATTAGATTTTAGTTTGATATTATTTAATGGCGTAAGATTGCACTGCTTGTGGTGCAGTGTAAAAACGCACCGCACGCCCCTCAATCCTATGTAACATAGCCTAATTATGATTTATTTTTTTTTGTTAACGGTCAATATCATATAAAGAAAAAGTAAAAGAGTTTGGGTCAATATCATATAAAGAAAAAGTAAAAGAGTTTGGAGATACAGCGCATGGAAAAAAATTCTACCGCATCAGCGAGCTAACAAGCTAGCTCTCAGAATCTCCAAAAATAAAAACACACCATCAACAACAATCACCCTACCACGCGATGTGCCACACTCGCCTCAAAGCCCGCGCCTGAAGTGAGTCTGGTAGCCGTAGCGAAGTGATCCGATCCTTCATAATGGATATAGCCCTAATAGCCACCCCCTTTGCCGATTCCGAACGCGCTTCCTGGATACGAGTATTCCTCTCCTGCCATATAAAATAAATTAGGGCAGCGAGAAGACCACGATAGGTACAAGAAATCCAATGCTTCCCACGCCACCGTCTAGCAGCACGGAGGACAGCACACTCCCAACTGCCACGTGGCCATATGAAACCAGTAACCTCCCTCCCAACTCTCATCAAGCAATCCTGCGAAAAAGTGCACTCAAAGAATAGATGGGAATGCGTCTCTCTACCCTCTCCTCCACACAGAACACACGAATCATCCCCCCGACCAATCCACGACTTATCACGCGTCGGCAACCGACCACGGATAGCAAGCCAAAGAATGAAGCAATACCTCGGTATACGCCCCGGTCCAGCAAAGAGACCTGCCTACGGAACCCTAACTCCCTCAGGGTGGAACAGTGAGTAGGCTGAGGAAGAAGTGTAACTCCCAGACCTATGCAGTCTCCATCGTATGATATCCCTCCCCTGACCTATATCCGGAAGCTCCTCCATAATACCAACGAACTCCTCAGCAAAGTCAACAGGCCACTGCCACACCCCACCAACAATGACGGAGCTGAGAGGCGAGGCTATATGCAGTCTAGTCAACTCTGGCCCCATTGGACACAGCTCCTCCAACCGACCCAAGGTGTGCCAAGGGTCCCTCCACAAATATAACTGCGACCCATCCCCAATATGGAACTGGATATATAGCCGGAAGAACATCAGGCCTAAGCTTTAGGAGTTGTCGCCAACTCCAAGAGCAGGCCCTAGGACTCTTCGCGCTCCAAAAAGAATGTCTCCTCAGTCGATTCGACTGAATCCAACTGACCCAAACAGACTCCGGATCTCGGCTCAGTATTGCCCAAATGTGTCTGGTCATAAGGGCTCGATTCTGCGCAGTAAGGTCCCGGATCCCTAGTCCTCCCTCTCTGGCAGGTCGGCATACATCTTTCTACCGAACTTTCGCATACCCCTTAGTACCCGTTCCATACCAGAGAAATCCGTAATTATGATTTATGTTTAGCTCCCTCCTGCATTTCCTACACACGGCTTATATATATTACTGTATAAAATTGTAATTTATTCTTTTTTTTTTTTTTATTATTTATAATAAAATATATAACCTGCCAAAAGGTCTTCTTTGATTAATTACACATAGCTTATATATAAATTACATAATAACTGTAATATTATTACCGACTAATTACTAAATTTTGTTGGTAATTTCAGAACGAGGTCCTTACCTGGTCTCTGCAACAAGTTTGTGGAACTTGTGGTTGTGGAGATACTGGTATGTTATTTATGATCGAAATTGATACCGTACTATTCTGGGTATTGAGTTTTGTGCATGTACATTAGAAAATTTCTTTGAAGCTGCAGAAATATACTGATCCGTCTAAATAGAGCTACTTGAAAATTACTATTCTGGGTATTGATCAGTTATATGCATATATATATACATTAGAAAATTTCTTTGAAGCTGCAGAAATATACTGATCCGTCTAAATAGAGCTATATGTTGGAAGTAGTTACCGCTGACATGATGGTGAAGACCAGCTAATCATGAAGTATTTATAGGTCAATTAATATTTATTCTATAAAGATAATTTCCCTTTTTTTTTTGGATATTCAGTTATTCTGGGAATCCTTATGAACTTGGACAAAAAATCAAAGATTCTGGGAAGCAACTTTTTGCCTTAACAATCTAACTGAAAGTGCCTACAAACCTTGAAGCGCCAGTTTTCTTGTGCAGGTGCCTATAAATATATATATATACTAGAATTTTCTCCGCCTTGCGATGCAAGACGGGGCCCGTCCATTTTATAATTGTAGAGAAGAAGAGAACGAAAACGAATCATTTTTTTGCTTTTAAATCTACAAGATACCTATGAGTATTGAACACAAGATGTTGAACCTGTGCATATATCGACCATAACATCACAATCACAAGTATTCCGATGCAATGATAACAATTTCAGCTATAACTAATTCCACAATGTACAGAAAAGAGGATAAAATAGAAATATAAAATGAAGATTTATTCATGTTGATCCCAAACAATTTGAAAAATGTCTTTTGCTAATGGCACACCATATAGATCTATTAATGACTCCTAAAATATGTCTTACAAAACCATAATGTTACATCAAAGTTGATAAAAATTGACACAATCCACCACATTTGGGATATGAGCAAAGTGAAGGCACAAAAACACCTCAGATATTCAAACTTACTCTGCCAGTTCCTTGTGCCGAAAAATCAAAACGTAAAAATATTAAACATATCTGTAAGAAGATTATTAAACTCAGAAGTTGGAGAAGCATAACCAAGAACCTAGAAAAGCAGGTAAATAGGAAGTGGGATGGGGATGAACATGTTAACAAGGGAAAAGAAACATTTATTTTGAATTTAGGAGGTGGATTTTTTTTGTGTCGAAATAATTTCTCATAAAAGAAATATAAACACAATTTAAGCCAATATTGTGCACTAAAATGTAGATAAATTTGTTAACAGATTCTTAAACAAGCATTTCAATAAAATTAAGAAATACTCTTAATACATTGGTAAAAAATTATAGATCTAAAGTATTGAAAAAGGCTAAAGATTTCCTATGCAATACAATTACCAAAGTAATGCACCCAAAAACATACAGATGGTTCAGAAGATAATTGCATGTACTTGATTGCAGTATAAACTAAATGTCCTTGTTTCATTTTTAAGTTAACATATGTTCCATTCAAGAATGTACAAATATATCGAAAAGAAAGAAAAGTAAGGGAGTACCTCGTCAAAGGGATCATCAAGAGTTCCTTGTAAAATCCAGAAATCAAGGTTCTCAATATACAACACCAAACTTCCCACAAGTATATAAAGTAGCATACAGTACGCATCCTCCCAATACCATCATGTTATATGATTAAATCTCAATACTTAATAAAAGTATCAAATGAGTATTGAATCCCATTTTGAACAACTATTTAACAACATCTCCCCCTTGTACAAGACAAACTTCATTGACCTTCACGTAAAGATGATTCAGAATATGGACAACAATATCTGCAGCTGGGACATAGCCATCAACCTCGATATATAATGGATGAACAACTCCATGTACTATTTGAAACAAATATTGAGTTCCTGCACAAAGGGTATACATATAAGTAAAACATAGAAATCAATAGGCTGGTCCTAAATAATTAAGACAGATATATTTCTTAGTATAAAATACAAGGATTATAATCATCCAATACCAAAGAAATGCTGAATCGTGCAACACTTATAAATCTGGGTTACAAGTATAATAACATGATAAAAAATGAGATATAGCAACAATCATATTCTAAAAAATGAAACAATAAAATAAAATACTAATAATACTTAAACTGATATGCGAATCAGTCAAATGAACATAATTCAACAGTAACATAAACAACTATAGTGACAAGCATAATCACCTTGACAACGAACTCGACAACCCCAAGACAGACACTGCAGCGCAACCATTTTTGGGCTATTCACTTTTACCTCTTCTTTTAGGGCAACATTTCCTATCCTCTAAAGAAAAGAAAACAAAAATTTTAAAAAATGTATAATAAAGGCCTAAAAACAGAATCTTAAATCTACGGTACCAATGACACATACTCTAAGCCATGTGCTAACGGAGCAAGCAAATGCTCTTAAAGTTGGAGGAGTCGAACTCTTTGATTTATCTGTTTTGTTGACCAACATGTCGACCAATTGTAAGCACGTTGCAGCGTACGAAAACTGATCAAGGATGCGATGCAAACTCGTCGGCAAAAGATGAGTCACGTAAATTCCACTTTTGAATTGAGAACACTGCTCGGGTCAACACCTGTTCACCGGGATTTTTCAAATGGATTAGATAGGGTTAACAAATCAATAAAACAAAACATCTAGTGTTTTAATTACTCAGGTATCAGATCAAATTTAAAGAATAAAGAGATGAAAGTTCTGAAAATGGACTCAAGAAATACTGAAAAGGTAAAACAAGAAAAGAAAGAAAAGCATATAACACAACAGAGAACCCAAACTGCCCTTCTGGATTTGGATTTCTGAGACTTTTCTCCACAACGTACATACTCTTTTACACACTTTCCCTATATACAACACTCCAAATAATAATATAGATGATAATCATCCAAATAACAAAAATGCGGATGAGGGTCAAATCTGTGAAATCAACCAGTCTCAAAGTTCCGAAACCATTTATAAACACTAACAATGTTTATAATTCACCTCTATTTAGTAAGATCTCCATAATTACTAAATTGCAACTGCTTGCAGCAGATTGGAGTGGAGGCCAGCCTTCTTCATCAGAATCATTTACAACTGATGGGATTTCCACAACCTAATCCATCCACAAAATTAAAATAAATACAAAAACAAAAGCAAGTTAAAACATATTCACAAACAAACTACAAAAGACACATATTTTAGAAAATCTCTGATGCAGCGCATGATAATTATTCATATGGCAGAGAAAAATATGGACAACAAATAAATTAAAATTTGTGCTTACACTTGGGGAAAAAAACACCATAGAAATCGGGAAGGGGGATTAAGAGGAATCAGAGAAATGAAAACTCAAAATCAACACCCATATCCAAAGAAAATTTGGAAAAATCAAACTTTACATTCAGAGAAACCGAAAAGGAAGAATCGCACCAGACAAAAACTCTAAATTCACCCGACAAAAAAGTCTCCGGGAAATCCGTAAAGAGGAATCGCACCAGACAAAACCCTAAATTCACCGTGAATCAACTGAGCTACAGAAGGAGTTTGAGTACCTAATTCTTAATCTGATTTGCGCTTTACCTGAGGGAGAGAAAGAAACCCTAAACTCTGGGAATCACGTTAGGAGCAAAAGTGAGTGAAAAAAAAATGTAGAAGCTATAATCAGGAAATCAAGAAAACATGTAACTCAAAAATAGTCAACACATTAATAAGTACAACAACTGACTTTTTACGACATTACCTTCGGAGCGGGCCTCGCAAATGCTCTAATCTAAAAGAATACTGCTCTCTGCTCCTTTCCAAAAGAGGGATTATCTCATCAACAAGATCCAAAACAGCTGAATCCACATCCTTATGATGATCGATCACGACTGCTCTAAGGGACCGACAATCAATCTGGAGCCGAAAAAATTGGTGATCAATTTATGAAATTGAAAAAGAAAGAAAAAAGGGTGTAGCGAGATGTGTAATTACCAGCGGGAAAAGTTCAAGCAGTGACTGGTAAACTTCGTCGAATCCCATCGGCGGACGGCGATTCCTGCAATAGGGTCGGATTCAAAATCAACCAAAATATAGAAAAGCGAAAACCTTTTTGGAATCATACTCGAATTTACAGGATTATCGCAATACAAGATTTTTTGAAAAAAAGAGAGAATCGCCGAAAGGGGAATTTCGATTTAATGGATAATTACCGAGTTATGAAGAGACGGTGAAAGCTCAAAGTTACCACAAAATCTTCAACAGGATATTGTTAGCCTTTGTACTGTACGTCATATAGGATATATGCCAACAAAAATTGCTCCACCCAACAACTCAGAAATCTTTTCTTTACACGAAACCCACAAACTTACAAAACAAAGGGAGAGAAACTTACAAAAGGGTTGCTGAGAAGAAGAAGATTTAATACACCGGCAATTGCAGATAAAGAAGTAAAAGGTCGATTGTAGATCTGTGTTTGTTTTTTCTCTTTGAAAGAGATAATGCTTAATTAACTAAATTCTCTTAAAATACATAATTAGTATATAGGTACAACAAACACATACATAAGTTGTACGTAGTTTGTAAGCCTATTTGGGGAGACGTGGCTCATTTCAGGCAAAAATTACATCTTTCTATATAAGTAATATATATATATATATATATATATATATATATATATATATATATAACATTATGAGGCTTCTTTTTGCACACGCTGCTGCTGACGACTATCATTCTTGAATAAATCAAGCCCTTGAAATGGAAAACAAAGACAGTGTATCTATTTTATGTTGTTTCGTTAAAAACACTCATTTAATAGAAGCACTGATAATGTATGTTGCATTAGACTATTTACAATGGTTTCAACATTCAACACCCTACTTTATTACTCTACATCATCTTCTCTCTCTTCCACCTAATAATTCAACACACATTCAACTTTTATACTCTACAATAGTTTTGTTTAATAAAATTCAACACCCTATCCCACTACTTTTATTTTATCTTTTTATTTTCTTTTATAATTTTATTTTTATTATAATTCAATAAACAAATATAAATATCAATTAATAATAAAATAAAAATTATATTTTTTTAATTTTGATTTTTTTTAAATTAAAATAGTTTATTTTCCAAATTGAAATAATTATATATTTATTTGTCCAAATTTAATATCCCTATAAACTTTTACTTAGTATTTATTCATCCAATAATTTGTTGACAATTGGCAGCGGGTCCCACCCCATTGTCTTTCACGCATGTTGAAATTATTCAACATGGTAACATTCACATGGTTTCAACAAATATTTTCAACTCCCATTGCACTTATTCAAAGTTTGATTTTTTTTTTCAACTACCCCATTGTGGGTAGTCTTATAATTAGTGGAAGCTTCTTGCTAAACTGTAAACTGCTCAAACTGGCCGTTTGCAAAGCTCAATATGTTTCGAGATTCTAAGTATAACAGAGATTCTAAAACTACTAATGTCACGCCCCGACTCCAAAATAACAGACAAAACAGGTTTAAAACACTAAACACAATTAAACTACTAAGTTAATAATAAACATTTAATCAAAATTTAACATATAACTCGGGACATGAACTACTAATAATATTCATTGTCAATATACATATCCGAGTATTCAAAATATAAACATATAGCATCACTGTATATAAAGTATACACATATACTGGTACAACTCTACAAAAATCCCCAGGACCCCAGAGACTGACTAACGGGCGGGACACGACGATGACAACGATCATCCTTGAAGCCTGCAAAACTCAAAAACCTGTGTGGGGGTGAGTACGCCACATCGACTCACCACTTTACAATTTCAAATAAACAACAAAACTCGTTTAATACTAATATATATATCCTATCACATTATCACATCACGTGTCATCAATATCACAACGCAAATAATATCACAAAACTTAATATCACAAATCAAAGCATCAAACATAATCATCATCCAAAATCGTCATACAATACAACTTCAAACACTAATAATACACATATGCAATGCAACAAGTAATGCAAGCTACTGTGCAACTCATACATGCCATGACTCACACACCCGGGCCCCAAAAATATACTTCAGAATTGTGCTGAAGTTTAGGCCATCTCAGCCTCTGGACCATCTCAGTCCCTGTGCATATGCCATGTCATAATAATGAATGCTATGCATGATTCACACAAACACAATATACCCATCTCGGGTCCACACAAATCATACCTGTCATGACATATCACATGATAAAACAAGCCACACGATAACATAACAACACATAATACACCATAAGAAGATATCATATACACTCAATTCACATATTCATATCATTAAACAAATAATTTAGGTTACACTTTTACCCACCTGTGTACGTCGCTGACACGACCTCTACAATCTATCCCTCGACTCTGTCCTGTGCCTCGTGTACTCCACTCGACGATGGATCACGTCCTAAATATAAGATACTCTTAATTATTCTCAACCAAGACAAATTCAAACTCATTAGAGAGCTAGTTTATTCAAAAATCCTAAAATCTCATTTCATTTTATGTTTAGTTACAACTCGACTAATTCTCGGACATACCGTATGCCTAGACTATTCTTCATTTAAAATTTGTTCTAACATAACATTTGTAGTTCATTCAGTTATCTAATATTTCATCCAAACGGACTTCAATTTCGATACAAGTTTCAGGAGTTATGATCAAATTAACAAAACTACACATGCTTCGCAATAAGTTTATTTATACAGAATTTCAGTCTACTTCAAAGGCTTTGAGAGGACAAAATATTTCAAATTAGTCTTCTGTTGCAACTATAAAGATTAAGATAATTGAGTTAGCTTCTGACTCCAACAAATAAAACAATGTTTCGATCAGCCGTCTAAGAGATATAACAATATTCCTAAACCTGCCCGTACAACCATACTTTCAGCCCACTAATCAACTACCTAGGCTCACCAAGGTCACTCCATTCACAACTGGACATAGGATCCTACATAAAACTTGTAGCTTAAGAAGTTTATTAACATTTACAACAAACTAAACATGAATCGGATCAACAAGTTTCAAGTTGAGTGTGTTTTCGTAAGATTGCTCAAAGCTGTAAATCATACCACGGCTGAAACAACAATTTTCCAAAATAAACTCATAATTTTTCGACTCAATAAATAACTATGAAAATCTGCAAGAAACTCAAAGACTTCATTTTACAAACCTTCATATTTTTAATAAGCTTTTACCTTTACCGATAAGGGTCCGAAATAGTTCAAACACAAATATCACATTTCCCCCTTTTTCACAAATCAGCACACCGCTCTAGTTTTTGTCATACCAAAAGACTTATTTAAAACATTTTACAAGTTCCAAATCAGTCAATACAGAAAGCCCTATCACTGTAGATTTCAAAACATTAAACCAACTTCAATTTGGGTGAAAGGGTCATCAATTATGATCTTAACAACACACCTTGTCCAACATAATCAGTAAATTTCCAGAACTGCTACAGCTTAGTAGAAAAATCATAATTAATTCAATATGTGTCCAAAAACTATCAAATTTTACAAATAGATACTGGACAAAACAAGGTTTTCCCAGAAATTTATAGTCGAAATTTTGGACAAGTAAAACTATCCCAATTAATCGCACAAACTGACTGCCCGATTCACAATTTCACATCAACATATCTCAAATCACTTATTTACCCCCTTACGACTCCTAAAATTTAATCAAATCGAAAAACTCAAAAATTCAAAGTAGAAGCTTACCTTGGTATGAACAAGTTTTGTATTTGATAAAATCAGACTTGAAACTTTAAGGATTTACTGCAAATTTTTATATCTTGCCCTACTTCTCTTTCCTCCTCAAATTGGCGTGTGGGTGCGTGTGTTGTTTTTGTGATAATCCAAAAATATCTCTTTTTATTAATACTGTGATCACTTATCCAATTAGCCGACCTTGCTTGTGGCAGTTTAATTATTATTATTATTATTATTATTATTATTATTATTATTATTATTATTATTATTATTATTATTATTATTATTATTGTTTGATATCCATTAATCTTCTACTATTTATTAACAACTTATTAATAGACATTTAAAATTTTACGGGTCTCACAACTCTCCCCCCCTTAAAAAAATTTCGTCCCGAAATTTACGTACCGCTGTCAAAGAGTTCGGGATATTGCTTCTTCATACTTTCTTCTGTTTCCCAAGTCATTTCCTCGATTGTCTGACTACGCCACAACACCTTGACCATCGGAATGATTTTATTTCTCAATTGCCTCTCCTTGCGATCAAGTATAGCAACAGGTTTCTCTTCTAATGACAAGTTCTCGTCTAACTCTACTGGGATCGTTTCTAATACATGAGACGCGTCTGCAACATATTTCCTCAACATCGACACATGAAATACATCATGTAGTCGTGCTAGCTCTTCTGGCAATCTCAACCGATATGCTGATATACCGACTCTCTCGGTAATCTCAAATGGCCCAATGAATCTCGGAGCCAACTTCCCTCGCTTTCCAAATCTCAATACTCCTTTCCACGGAGATACTTTCAAAAACACTCGATCCCCTACTTCAAACTCTAACTCACGACGTCGCTTATCAGCATAAGATTTTTGACGGCTTTGCGACGTTTTCAATTTCTCCCGAATAAAATCAACCTTAGTCGATGTTTCCTTGATAATCTCAGGACCAAAAACTTGACTCTCCACCTTCTTTTCTCCAGTCTCATTCCAGCAAATAGGTGTTCGACACTTTCGACCGTATAATGCTTCAAATGGAGCCATTCCGATGCTACTATGAAAGCTATTATTATATGCAAACTCAATCAACGGTAGGTGCTTTTCCCAACCTCCCGTAAACTCCATCACACAAGATCGTAACATATCCTCGAGCGTCTGTATCGTTCGTTCTGATTGCCCATCCGTCTGTGGATAAAACGCAGTACTGAAACTAAGCTTCGTACCCAACGCCGTGTGCAATTGTCTCCAGAAACGAGATGTGAAATTCGGATCTCGATCTGATATAATCGATACGGGTATCCCGTGCAACCTCACGATTTCTGACACATAAATCTGAGCATACTGCTCGAGAGTTGTCGTTGACTTCACCGGTAAGAAATGTGCTGATTTAGTTAACCTGTCCACAATCACCCAAATCGAATCCTTACCTCGTTGAGATATCGGTAAACCTCGTACAAAATCCATCGTCACGTGTTCCCACTTCCATTCTGGAATTGGTAGAGGTTGTAACAATCCTCCTGGCCTCTGGTGCTCGGCTTTTATTTGCTGACACACTAAACATCGTGCCACGTACTCTGCTACTTCTCGTTTCATAGCAGGCCACCAATAGTGCGGTTTAATTGTATGATACATCTTGGTGCTTCCCGGATGCATTGCATACGCCGAACTATGCGCTTCTTCTAATATATCTTTTCTCAAATCGACATCTCTTGGCACACACAATCGATCTCCGAAACATAACAAACCATCTTCTTGGATTCGAAAATCTGATATTTTTCCCTCAGTTACCTGAGACCGAATACTTTCCAACCTGGAGTCACTCCTTTGTAATTCTCGTATTCTGTCGACCAACACTGGTCGCACATGAAACGTAGCTACAATACCTTCGGTACCCGATGGGATTAACTCAATCCTCAATGATTTCATTTCTCGTATGAAGTCAACCCCTGTGCACTGCAAACATGCCACTAATCCCATCGACTTTCGACTTAACGCACCAGCTACTACATTCGCCTTACCAGGATGATAATGAATTTCGCAGTCGTAGTCTTTTATCAATTCCAGCCACCGCCTCTGTCGCAAGTTTAACTCTCGCTGAGAAAACAAATATTTCAAACTTTTATGGTCAGTGAATATCTCACATTTTACCACATACAAATAATGTCTCCACAACTTCAAGGCAAACACAACTGCCGCCAATTCCAGGTCGTGTATAGGATAATTGCGTTCATGTGGTTTCAACTGTCGAGAGGCATATGCCACCACTCGACCATTTTGCATCAAAACACATCCCAAACCTTGTTGTGAGGCGTCTGTATAAACATCAAAATCATTTCCACTCACCGGAATAGTCAACACTGGTGCTTGTGTTAATCGACTTTTTAGCTCTTGAAACGCCCTTTCACAATCATCTCCCCATTCGTACTTCACTCCTTTTCTGGTCAATTTCGTCATTGGCAAAGCTATAGTCGAGAAGTTTTGAATGAATCGACGATAATACCCTGCTAATCCCAAGAAACTTCGAATTTCTGTTACACTGACTGGCGTCGGCCAATTCAACACTGCCTCTACTTTTCTCGGATCCACTTGAATTCCCTCTTTTGAAATCACATGCCCGAGAAACTCTACTTTATCCAACCAAAATTCACATTTGGAAAACTTCGCATATAATTTTTCGTCTCTTAACTTCTGCAACACTTGTCGTAGGTGTTGCTCATGCTCTTCCACACTCCGTGAGTACACTAGTATGTCATCAATGAATACAATCACGAAGTCATCTAAAAACGGTTTGAACACCCGATTCATAAGGTCCATGAATACCGCTGGTGCATTTGTTAATCCAAACGGCATGACCAAAAACTCAAAATGTCCATACCGTACTCTAAATGCAGTTTTCTCCACGTCACAATCCCGGATCTTTAACTGATAGTATCCAGAACGTAAATCAATCTTTGAGAATACCCGAGCCCCTTGGAGTTGATCAAATAAGTCATCCACCCTTGGAATCGGATATTTGTTTCTGATCGTCGCCTTGTTCAACTGACGGTAATCAATGCACAAACGCCATGTACCGTCTTTCTTTTTCACAAATAAAACAGGGGCTGCCCAAGGCGATACACTCGGCTGAATAAATCCCTTCTCCAACAGATCATCTAACTGCACTTTCAATTCTTTCAATTCCGCCGGTGCCATACGATACGGCGGCATCGATATAGGTGTTGTCCCCGGCACTAACTCAATCGCAAATTCAACTTCTCTTTGAGGTACTGCTCCCGGTAATTCATCTGGAAAAACATCTTCAAATTCATTCACCACCCGTATATCTTCCATTCGTGGTCCCTCCTTGGTTACGTCGATCGCATAAGCTAACACTGCATCACACCCCTCGCTCAATAACTTTCTCGCTTCAATTGCTGATATTATACTTGTCGGCACAATTCTCCGTTAACCTTTGTACACCAGTTTAGGTTCATCAGGTATTTCAAAGGCAATCTCTTTCAAGTAGCAATCAATACTAGCTCGATATGTCGATAGCCAATCCATACCAAGGATAATATCAAAATCTTCCAATTCCAATGGCATCAACATCGCTATCATCGGTTTTCCTTCTATCTTAATAGGAACATTTTCAAATATTTCATCTATTACAATTTTACTCCCCATAGGTGTGGACACCAACACTCTATCTTTTAATTCACTCTTACATATTCCCAGCACTTCAACACATTTTCGCGAAATAAACGAGTGACTAGAGCCTGAATCAAATAATATTCGAGCTATGTGATTATAGATAGGAACTGTACCAGTCACCACATGTGGTGCAGCTGCAGCATCTCGCTGAGTCATAGCAAAAACTCGAGCATGTCCACCCGAAGATGTCCCCGTCGCACCTCCCCTTGCCTGTCCTCGACCTTGTCCTCGCACTCGACCAACCATGGGTGTTGGAGATGAAGCCACAGATGGTGCAGTTGTATTCACATTCTGAGGACAATCTCGAGCTATATGTCCTTCTCTTCCACATTTGTAACATAGTCGAATATTGGCAGCAACTGAACAATCCATAGCATAATGCCCCGGAGCTCCGCATCGATAACACACCACAGCTCCTACGGAACGACTCCTGTCAAACGATGGTCGTATACCCCCACTCTGTGGGCTGCCCATACCACGAGACATAGTTACCCCACGACGGCCAACTGGCTCTCCTCGTCTCTGTCCAAAACCACCCAAAGTCCTAGGACGCGGTCCTCCTCTACTCGAACCCTCTGAACGACTCCTCTTCCTCTCTTCTCTAAATCCGGATGCCTCTCTAACATCTTTCTCTATCAGAAGAGCTCTCTCAACCAACTCTGGATAATTATTTAAGTTGAGCGCTGTTAGCCTCGACCTGATCACAAATTGTAGCCCATTCTGAAATTTCCGACACCTCTCATGTTCGTTTACTACCATCGATCTCGCAAATTGAGACAAGTTAGTAAACCTCGCCTCATACTCGGCTACTGACATATCTCGTCTCTGAATCAACTCATAGAACTCTCTCCTCATCTCATCAGCGAATGACTCAGGAAAGTACCTCTCGTGGAAGACCCGATCGAACATCTCCCACGTGACCGCTCTCGGCTCTGCTTGATCCCCCGCTGGAGTCCTCAACATAGCCTTTGTATTCGTCCACCAGTCACGCGCCTGATCAGTAAGACGATACGCAGCTAAATTGACCCTCTGATCAGTCGTCAATCCCATCATCTCAAAGATCTCTTCTATCTTTTTAAACCACGAGTCTGCTGCAAGCGAAGGCCTACTCTCCCCAAAACTCGGTGGTTGAAGTTTCAGAAACTGGTCCATAACTCTACTCGTATCCTCCTCCCTGGACCTAACTCGACTCGATCCTGCCACCTGTTCAATCTTCGACTCAATGTACCGAGTCATGGCCTCAAACATTTGTGTCTGAGGAAGCTCTTCCCCACCTGTATCTCTCGAGCGATTAGTGCCCGACTCGTCACCCCTGACACTATCACTTTCACTCATCCTATCACTCCTGATATACACATTCAGGAACTCACATATCAAATATATATCAAGTGCATTCAACACTAATATCACATAATAAAGCATATAATAAAAATCAATATATCACTCAATTTAACACAACTCAATTTATCGCACACAAGAGGATATAATTTAAATAAACATCATAATTCCACACACAAATCGTCATCGCATGACTCGACCCTATCAGTCTCTGGTCCCAAACCTAAGGCTCTGATACCAAGCTGTCACGCCCCGACTCCAAAATAACAGACAAAACAGGTTTAAAACACTAAACACAATTAAACTACTAAGTTAATAATAAACATTTAATCAAAATTTAACATATAACTCGGGACATGAACTACTAATAATATTCATTGTCAATATACATATCCGAGTATTCAAAATATAAACATATAGCATCACTGTATATAAAGTATACACATATACTGGTACAACTCTACAAAAATCCCCAGGACCCCAGAGACTGACTAACGGGCGGGACACGACGATGACAACGATCATCCTTGAAGCCTGCAAAACTCAAAAACCTGTGTGGGGGTGAGTACGCCACATCGACTCACCACTTTACAATTTCAAATAAACAACAAAACTCGTTTAATACTAATATATATATCCTATCACATTATCACATCACGTGTCATCAATATCACAACGCAAATAATATCACAAAACTTAATATCACAAATCAAAGCATCAAACATAATCATCATCCAAAATCGTCATACAATACAACTTCAAACACTAATAATACACATATGCAATGCAACAAGTAATGCAAGCTACTGTGCAACTCATACATGCCATGACTCACACACCCGGGCCCCAAAAATATACTTCAGAATTGTGCTGAAGTTTAGGCCATCTCAGCCTCTGGACCATCTCAGTCCCTTGACCATCTCAGTCCCTATGCATATGCCATGCCATAATAATGAATGCTATGCATGATTCACACAAACACAATATACCCATCTCGGGTCCACACAAATCATACCTGTCATGACATATCACATGATAAAACAAGCCACACGATAACATAACAACACATAATACACCATAAGAAGATATCATATACACTCAATTCACATATTCATATCATTAAACAAATAATTTAGGTTACACTTTTACCCACCTGTGTACGTCGCTGACACGACCTCTACAATCTATCCCTCGACTCTGTCCTGTGCCTCGTGTACTCCACTCGACGATGGATCACGTCCTAAATATAAGATACTCTTAATTATTCTCAACCAAGACAAATTCAAACTCATTAGAGAGCTAGTTTATTCAAAAATCCTAAAATCTCATTTCATTTTATGTTTAGTTACAACTCGACTAATTCTCGGACATACCGTATGCCTAGACTATTCTTCATTTAAAATTTGTTCTAACATAACATTTGTAGTTCATTCAGTTATCTAATATTTCATCCAAACGGACTTCAATTTCGATACAAGTTTCAGGAGTTATGATCAAATTAACAAAACTACACATGCTTCGCAATAAGTTTATTTATACAGAATTTCAGTCTACTTCAAAGGCTTTGAGAGGACAAAATATTTCAAATTAGTCTTCTGTTGCAACTATAAAGATTAAGATAATTGAGTTAGCTTCTGACTCCAACAAATAAAACAATGTTTCGATCAGCCGTCTAAGAGATATAACAATATTCCTAAACCTGCCCGTACAACCATACTTTCAGCCCACTAATCAACTACCTAGGCTCACCAAGGTCACTCCATTCACAACTGGACATAGGATCCTACATAAAACTTGTAGCTTAAGAAGTTTATTAACATTTACAACAAACTAAACATGAATCGGATCAACAAGTTTCAAGTTGAGTGTGTTTTCGTAAGATTGCTCAAAGCTGTAAATCATACCACGGCTGAAACAACAATTTTCCAAAATAAACTCATAATTTTTCGACTCAATAAATAACTATGAAAATCTGCAAGAAACTCAAAGACTTCATTTTACAAACCTTTATATTTTTAATAAGCTTTTACCTTTACCGATAAGGGTCCGAAATAGTTCAAACACAAATATCACATTTCCCCCTTTTTCACAAATCAGCACACCGCTCTAGTTTTTGTCATACCAAAAGACTTATTTAAAACATTTTACAAGTTCCAAATCAGTCAATACAGAAAGCCCTATCACTGTAGATTTCAAAACATTAAACCAACTTCAATTTGGGTGAAAGGGTCATCAATTATGATCTTAACAACACACCTTGTCCAACATAATCAGTAAATTTCCAGAACTGCTACAGCTTAGTAGAAAAATCATAATTAATTCAATATGTGTCCAAAAACTATCAAATTTTACAAATAGATACTGGACAAAACAAGGTTTTCCCAGAAATTTATAGTCGAAATTTTGGACAAGTAAAACTATCCCAATTAATCGCACAAACTGACTGCCCGATTCACAATTTCACATCAACATATCTCAAATCACTTATTTACCCCCTTACGACTCCTAAAATTTAATCAAATCGAAAAACTCAAAAATTCAAAGTAGAAGCTTACCTTGGTATGAACAAGTTTTGTATTTGATAAAATCAGACTTGAAACTTTAAGGATTTACTGCAAATTTTTATATCTTGCCCTACTTCTCTTTCCTCCTCAAATTGGCGTGTGGGTGCGTGTGTTGTTTTTGTGATAATCCAAAAATATCTCTTTTTATTAATACTGTGATCACTTATCCAATTAGCCGACCTTGCTTGTAGCAGTTTAATTATTATTATTATTATTATTATTATTATGGTTTGATATCCATTAATCTTCTACTATTTATTAACAACTTATTAATAGACATTTAAAATTTTACGGGTCTCACAACTAACCCAAAACTCACAAAAACAATTAAATAGACATTGGAAGCAAAACACAATTTCAAAATTGAAAATTACTAAAAACAACTTCTATAGCTAAGGGAAAATAAATTAGCTAACTCGGTCCCATGGCAGAGAAATCGAGTCTTCAGGCGGACACACCGGGCACGTTTCGTTCTTCATCAACCATCGAACAATACAATGGTTATGAAAAACGTGTTGGCAATAAGCAAGAGTGGTTATCTGAGTCCCATAAGTGGGAGGCTGCAAGCAAATCGGGCACACCTCCATTCCAGACTCGGCAACATCTTCCACTCTCACCTTAGCCAAACTAATCAAATACATCCGCAAGCGAAAACCCATCCCCAAAGTCTCCTCCGAAAGCTGAAACGAACACCCTTGCCTGTTCTTCTCCGCCAGCACTATACTCATCCCCCACACTGAAAAGGGGATCAACCGATCCGGCTTGATCGATCGAAGGACGACCTCGTCGAGCAATTCCCCTGGCAACTGAACCGTGCAAACATCAACGCACACAACAACAGGGATCACGTGGAGGGAATCGTGCCGAGGATCGGCCGCCGTTCGTTTCACGAAGCACGAGGCCTCGTCGGCGATTCGCGCCACCCCTTTCTCAGGCAACCAGTACTCTCTCAGCCTGTAACTTAGGCTTGCCCGATAGGTCTGTCGACTGATTTTATCAACCAGATCTATATCACCGAAATCGTCCGGAAAAACATTGTGCTCACGGAAACCTAAATTGCCGAAATCGACCGGGAAAATTTTACCGAACCTTTCCGAATCTATGATGTTTTCGTCGCCGGAGGTTGTTTTCAGTATGAAATTTGTGCGTACCTCGAGGATAACTTGCCTTCTGCGACTAGTGATTGATACTATTTTGTTGTGTTTTTCGTGTTCTAATTGTGTGTGAGTCGGGTCGTTTTGAGTCATTTGTTTGTTTCTTTCTCTTGGTTTGTGGTAGGTTTGATGTCGTCTTGAGTGTGCAGGCTTGTAGACTTTATTGGAATGAAAGTAGCAAAAAAAACGAGTTGGAACGAGTCAAGACGGAGTAGAGGACCAAAGCTGTTACCTAGCACCCTGTCACGGACTTTTCCCCTTGAAGAGTCTCGTGCGGCACTCGACTAGTCAAACACCCCGTGTGTTGATCGAGTTCAGCCTTCAACCTTGAATCCCGACGAGGCTAAGGAAATGGAAAAGCTTAGCAAATCAAGAGAACAACGAAAGACAAGGACAATGGAAGAAAAGCTTATATTGCTTAGTAAAAGGCTAATGTTTTCTGAGTGAGTTACAAATGAGGGGAAGACCCCTTTATATACTACTCTATGTACACTAATGGGCCAAGCCCATGTTCCAGAATATTCCTAGTAATGAGCCAAGCCCAATATCTAGAATATTCCATACTCTTCTTGTAAACCCTGGAAGATGGGCTTACTCTTGTTGGACTTGGGTCGCCTATCTTGTGGACTAGTGCGGCCCAATGGACTGGATAATGATGTAGCCAATAAATGTGGGCCCAAATGCTCTCCAAGAAGATTATTAACCTCCATCACGTGACCCACAATGCAGCCCAAATGACGGGGCGTGACATCCTCCCCCACCTGTTTCGGCGACGACCCCGTCGCCTCCCAATTTCGGAGTTGGTCTCGGAATTGCCACAAGTCATCTTCATACTCCCATGATGCCTCAGAAACGGGCAAGTCCTTCCACCGGATAAGGAATTGCTTCCTTCTTGGTACGCCCCGACGTCTCTCAATCTTCGAGTCGAGCACCTCGCCAATCTCTCGATCATAAGACTTGGTCACTACTGGTGGTGCTCGGCTAGACTCTCCTCGAACAGGGTCTTCCATGTCCTCGTGATATGGCCTCAGCATACTCACATGGAAGACCGGGTGAATTTTCAGTGTCGACGGTAAAGTGACTCGGTAAGATACTTTGCCAACTTTACCCTCAATAGGGAAGGGCCCCTCAAAACGCCTCAATAGACCCTTGTGTAGACTCCTAAAGACCTTGAACTGTTGGGGTAACAGTTTTATAAGGACTCGGTCGCCCACGGCAAACTCCTGCGGTCTCCTCCGTGAATCAGCCCACTTTTTCATTCGCTTTTGCGCCTTCTCAAGGCAAGCGTGGGCAAGATCCGCATGCTCCCTCCAAGCTTTGGCCATGTTAGTGGCCCCTGGACTCCTCGCGGGTTCTGAAGTGGCTAAGGTATGTGGGGTAGCTGGTTGTTGCCCTGTCGCCAGTTCAAAAGCACTCCGACCCGTTGACTCGCTCCGCTGCAAGTTATACGAGAATTGGGCAATGTCAAGAAGCTTAGCCCAATCCCGCTGGTTGGCACTAACAAAGTGCCGAAGGTAGCACTCCAATAAGGCGTTCACTCGCTCCGTCTGTCCATCGGTCTGCGGGTGAAAACTAGTGGAGAAGTTCAATTGCGTCCCCAGCAACTTGAAAAGCTCCGTCCACAATCGTCCCGTGAATCGTGGGTCCCTATCACTCACGATGCTCCTCGGAAGTCCCCAATACTTCACAACGCCTTTGAAAAACGCTCGTGCTGCCTCCTCTGCCGTGCAGTCCTTAGTACAAGGAATGAAGGTCCCGTACTTCGAGAATCGGTCCACCACGACCAAAATCGACCCAAACCCCTCGGACTTCGGTAATGCACTGATGAAATCCATTGAGATCGACTCCCACGGTCTCGATGGTATAGGTAATGGCTCCAAAAGCCCCGCCGGAAGTACATTGAGTCCCTTGTCTTGTTGGCACACAAGACAAGTCTTGACATAAGACTCAACATCACCACGCATCCCCGGCCAGAAACATGATCTTTCGAGAAGTGCTAGAGTTCGTCTCTGTCCCGGATGGCCCGCCCACCTGGTATCGTGGCACTCTCGAATGAAGTCACGCCTCAAATCATCTCCCTTAGGCACGTATAGTCGGTGCCTCTTGGTGTAGAGCAGCCCGTTCTCTATCCAAAATCGCCTTGTCTTGCCCTCTGCGACAAGCTGCATCAGCGTCTTTGCTAAATGATCATCTCCAAGCCCTTCTTTGATGCGCTCCATCAAAGTCCCCTTTGCTTGGCTAATAGCTGCAAGTTCGGCCTTGCGACTTAGTGCGTCCGCCACCACATTCGTACGTCCGGGTTTATACTCCAAAGTATAATCGAACTCTGCTAGAAAATCCTGCCATCGGGCCTGCTTTGGAGATAGTTTCTTCTGCGTCTGAAAGTAACTTGTCGCGACATTGTCGGTCTGAATTCTGAAATGCGCCCCCAAAAGATAGTGTCTCCAAACTCGAAGACAATGGACCACCGCGGTCATTTCTTTTTCTTGCACCGTGTAACGCCTCTCCGTTTCATTAAGCTTGCGACTTTCGAATGCAATGGGATGACGCCCTTGCATCAAAACTCCTCCAATGGCAAAGTCGGAAGCATCAGTATGCACCTCAAATGGCTGCGTAAAATCTGGTAGTGCAAGAACAGGCTCTCGGGTAATTGCGGCCTTTAGCCCCTCAAAGGCCTCATTACACCTCTCAGACCATTCCCACGCATGGCCCTTCTTCAGCAGGTCCGTCAATGGTGCGGCAATCGCTGAATATCCTTCTACAAAACGCCGATAGTAGTTAACCAAACCAAGGAAAGAACGTAATTCGGTTACCTTGGTCGGAGGCTCCCAGTTTTGGATCGCTTCTATCTTGGCCCCATCCATCTTGATTCTTCCATGCCCAATCACATGCCCCAAAAAGTTCACCTCCTCCCGAGCGAACTCGCACTTGGACTCTTTCACGAACAACTCGTGCTCTCGGAGAACTCCGAATATGATACGTAAGTGCTCCACGTGTTCCTCCATGGAACTACTATAGATAACGATGTCGTCTAAGTACACGACCACGAACTTGTCCAAGTAAGGCTGGAAGATCCGGTTCATCAGGGTACAAAATGTTGCCGGTGCGTTGGTCAATCCAAAGGGCATGACCAACCACTCAAAAGATCCATAACGGGTGATGCACGTTGTCTTCGGCTCGTCCCCTTCAGCAACTCGAACTTGGTAATAGCCTTTTTGAAGATCCATCTTCGTATAGACTCTCGCCCCACCAATTCGATCAAAAAGGTCAGCAATCAAAGGAATAGGATAACGGTTTTTGATTGTTACCTTGTTAAGAGCCCGATAGTCAACGCACATCCTCAAAGAACCATCATGCTTCTTCTGAAATAGAACTGGTGCGCCATATGGTGCTTTAGATGGCCGGATTCTCCCCGTGTCCAACAATTCCCCCAATTGCTTCTTGAGCTCCTCGAGCTCTGGCGGAGACATCCTATATGGTGCCATCGATGGTGGTCTGGCTCCCGGTTCTAATTCAATTTGGTGATCCACCTCCCTTCTCGGTGGAAGCTCCTTCGGTAACTCGGGTGGCATAACGTCCTTATTCTCCTCAAGGACAACTCGAATGCATTCCGGGATTTCTTGTGTCGGTCCAGTCTCTCCATTCTCCTTCAATACTGCAAGGTAAGTCGGCTCGCCTTTCTTCGCCCCCTTGGATACTTGCATGGCTGAGAGTTTCTTTCCCTTGGCCCCAACATCAGCCCCTTCGATGCCTGGAACCATGCACGGAGACCCCTTCTCCAAGATGCAAACAGTATTGAAAGTTGGCATAGGAATAGTTGTTACCTGACGTAAGAAATCCATGCCAAGGACAACCTTGAAGTCGTCCATAGGTGCCACCGAAAAGTTTACTTGGCCCGTCCAAGTACCCAATCGCAAAGCTACGCCTCGGGCCACGCCACTCAGCTGTTGTGCCTTGCTATTCACCGTTTTAAGCATACCCCCTCCTCGGGTCCAGGAGAGCCCCAGTCTCCTGCCTTCATCTTCAGTGATGAAGTTATGCGTCGCCCCGGTATCGACCATTGCTCGTGTTGTACTACCATTCACAACTGCCTCCACATATAAGAGTCCTTTACTCGGTGAAGCTGGAATGGGATTCGACTTAAGAGCATTGAAGAGCTGCAACGACCCCACGTTTTGCTCTTCCTCGGTCTCGTCCTTCTCCTGGGCGAGTATGGCTGCAAGCTTCCCAAACTTCGGGCAATCCTTCATCCAATGAGGACCTTTGCACAAATGACAACCACCTTGCGGCGCGTTGGTACTCTTCTTGTTCTCGTACGAAGAACGTCCCGAGCTTTTGTTGTTGTCCCGCACTGGTGTCTTTCCTTTGTCGCGGTTTCCCTGCTTCTCTCCCCCACTCTTATTAGTTGCTTGTTGCTTCTTCTTGGCAGCATCCCCTGAAGGTTGAGTTTGGAAATCGGTGAGTGCCTCAGCCGCGGCAATAGCCTCGTCAACAGTCTTGACCCCTTGACGCCTTAACTCCAATTGAGCCCAACGTTGCAACCCATCCACGAAGTGGAAAAGCATGCTAGACTCGGTCAGGTCGGGAAGTTGGAGTGTCAGATTGGTGAAGTCCCGAACATAGTCCCGAACAGCCCCTGTCTGCCTCAACTCCCTGAACTTCTTTTGCGCCTCGAACACCACGTTCTCGGGATAGAACTGTCTCTTGAGGTCCCTCACAAACTCCTCGTAATAATCGAGTCGGTAGGTGCCCCGCTCGATCTCAGCACACTTCCTTCGCCACCACAACATAGCATTATCAGTAAGGTAATCAGAAGCAGTGCGTACCTTAGTTTCTTCATCCGTGATGTGCATCCCATCGAAGTATCGCTTCATTCGCCATAGAAAGTTGTCGAGTTCTTTGGCATCCCGCACGCCCTTGAACTCCATTGGCCTCGGACAATCAACCCTCGGCTTGGCTGAAGGCGTGTTAGTCTCCCCGCTAGCAACGGCCTTCTTGCAGATGGCGATATCCTCGCGCATCGTGTTTAAGATCTCCTCGATCATGTCTAGGCGATCATTGACTTTGCCTTGACTCTCCCAACAGCCTTTGACGTCCTCCTTGACATCCTCGACCTCGCCGAGTACATGTTCTTCCAAAGTCTTGAATGAGAGTTCGACCCGCTCGAACCGCTCGGAGAATTCCGCCACAACAAGGTCCATATTCGGCCCCTTGCTACTGTCGCATTTCTTCTTCGTTGCAGGATTGGCAAATGGCTCCCGACCGCGTTCACCATCCTCCGGTGGAATAATCTCGCTTCCACTTGTCTTCACCATTGTAGCAACGTCTTAAACTTCGGCTCTGATACCACTTGTCACGGACTTTTCCCCTTGAAGAGTCTCGTGCGGCACTCGACTAGTCAAACACCCCGTGTGTTGATCGAGTTCAGCCTTCAACCTTGAATCCCGACGAGGCTAAGGAAATGGAAAAGCTTAGCAAATCAAGAGAACAACGAAAGACAAGGACAATGGAAGAAAAGCTTATATTGCTTAGTAAAAGGCTAATGTTTTCTGAGTGAGTTACAAATGAGGGGAAGACCCCTTTATATACTACTCTATGTACACTAATGGGCCAAGCCCATGTTCCAGAATATTCCTAGTAATGAGCCAAGCCCAATATCTAGAATATTCCATACTCTTCTTGTAAACCCTGGAAGATGGGCTTACTCTTGTTGGACTTGGGTCGCCTATCTTGTGGACTAGTGCGGCCCAATGGACTGGATAATGATGTAGCCAATAAATGTGGGCCCAAATGCTCTCCAAGAAGATTATTAACCTCCATCACGTGACCCACAATGCAGCCCAAATGACGGGGCGTGACAACCCGCTAGGTTTGACTTCCAGCAAGTTTGTTCCTTCATCATCTAGCACCCGCTGCATCACCTAGCACCCGCTAGGTTCGACTTCCAGCAAGTCTGTCCCATCAGCACCTAGCACCCGCTACAGTCCTAGCACCCGCTAGGCGCGTTTTAAGAAAACAGTTGACCTTGTTTGACCGACGAAAATTTGGGAATTATTTATAGGGTTTCGAACCTAGCTTCTACATACACATTCTCTACGTACGGTTTTTTGGAGAGTTCTTTCTCCTTAGACTTAGTTTTCATATTGTTTTGATTTGGCTACGAAGAATTGGATCGACTACTTGCAATCTTGAATCTTTATTTATTGTTTTCAATAATCTAGTAAGTTTATTTTTTTTCATTCTTGTGTCTTAATTATTTTTGCTTTAATATTTTAATTTGATTATGAATATGAATTCTTTCATCTCTATATGTCTCTTGCTCATCAATATGTGTAGCTAAATTTCATACTAGGGTCAGGGTTCATCGATTTTTGAAAGTAGGGATTGAGTTTTGGTTTGCACACAAAGTGTTCGATAAAATGCTAACTTGATTTTAAACTTACGTTTGAGGGTGTTAGGCAATCTCGTGATTTAGATTATCGAACCACGTTAATACCAACCGGAGACGGACGTATTAATATAATTTTTTCAAACTATGATTTAACTCTAAAATTGAATATTGGTGAACCCGATCCCTAGTCCCTTTTTTTATCATTTGAAACTTATTCATTGCTTGTCTTTAATTTACTTGTTCTTATTTTGTTAGTTTAGAATTTAGATTATTAAAAAAAAACCAAAACAACCATGCATTATGCTATAAATTCGTTTTCCTTTTCTCTTTCTTTTGCAACCATTTGAATACATATACTAGTACCGATAGTAGTGTTCCTCTCGAGACCGACTCGGGCGAGTTGCTTCGGCAATTAGTTCGATATAAATTTTTATTTGATTTTTGACGCACTACAACGTCTTGTCAAATTGGCGCCGTTGCCGGGGAACACTTTAGGCACTAGTATTAGTGTTTGAATGTTTGCAATTTTTTTTTTTTTTATGACTATTATTTCTCCCACCGGTGCGTTTAATGTTTTTGTCAAGTGTTTTTGTTAACAGTGATGAATACATATAATAGCTATACGTGGGAGAACACAAGGCCTCAGACGAGCACTTACTACGAGCCTTCCCAATATGACACGACAACACATTTTGGCTCTCAGTCTCAAGCATACAAACCGGAGTGGTATTCTTATCAGAGTTATTATGTTGATCCGCCTCAACAACAATGGGTTCCTCAGAACATGGTGTACCCTCCACAATATTCAATGCAACCAGAGCCGCCATACAAGCCCTCATTGGATGACGTTTTTCAGGATTTCATGAAGACGACCAACCAGATAATGAAATCAAATGAAGCGGCGATGAGAGCGAATGAAGTGGCGATGGCCAGAAATGTTGAAGAAAATTTGGCCTACCCCCCACCATATTCGATTCAACCGGAGCCGCCGTGCAATCCATCTTTTGATGAAATTTTTCACAATTTCATGCAATCGACCGAACAGATAATGAGAGCAAATGAAGAGGCAATGGCAAAAAGGGAAGAAGCAGAGGAAATGTCAATCGTTTTCGATGATGAGATATGTATGTTATCCACCCCAATGCGCGAGTGTGAACAAGATGAAGAAAATCATACGCACCTACTGACGGAAGTTCAGGCCCTCGCAATTCTCCAAGATGACTACGAAGATGATGAAGTAGAACCGAATGAGGTCGAGTCCAAAAAGGAGCATGTGTACTTCGATGAACTACATTTGGAGGAAAATGACGAAGAAGAGGCGATAGAGAGTAAGGTGCTAGAGGAGATTACACCGAACGTGTCGCATAGAGACGAAGACTCATACAAATCGTCAATTCCACCTAGGCAACTAGACGAAGAGACATTGAACCTAAACATAGTGGAAGACAATCAGGAGGGGGAGCATTTACAAGAAGCGGGTCTATCGATGCTAGATACTCATCTTGGGTACGAAAGCACTTATATTTATGCCATGAGCAACGAGGATGAGGAGGTTGAGGATATTTTTCCTAAGCAGGCATGTATAATCCAATCACCATCTCCTTATCTGAGTGGTTTGGGGGATAACAAACCAGAGCTTCCTCGTTCTTCTCTTGACATGATCGATCTTATGATTGCTGAGGAATCAAATGTGATACGTGCTCATCACCCACTCAAGCCACATGATCCAGGTATTTTAAAATTTAATCGTGCTTTGGGTTCGAATGTAAGAAGAGCAAATGAGATGGTTTGTGAGGTAGATATTAATGATTTTGCTGAGTGTGCTATAAATTATTTTTACCCCTATGCTATTGATCTCTTGGTCGAGATGATGTTTTTGCAGGAAAGTAACTCGATATTTTTATATCCCATCGTTGAAGACATGCACGTAAAACAAAGTGTGGGGGTACTCAAGAGCGATGAAGAAAAAGAACCACCTCCACCGAAATTAGAGCTGAAAGGGTTGCCTAAACAGTGGAAATATGTTTATATAGAAGAGATGACACTTGGGAAGATGACCCTCATTGAGGCTCCTTATTGATGAAAGATTGGTCAAGCTTGAGACGTTAAACAAGCGTCGCGTGGAGGCTAATCCACGAGCCGTAATGCTCACTCGGTTCCCAAAATGAGCGCCACATGGGGGCCTTCCCATGACTTCATACGGGCTGGATCGAGAAGACTGAAGGAGTCGACATCACTGTTTGCATCTTCTTACCCTTCCTCTTTTTATGCTTGCTATGTGTATATGTTTCTTTAGGTAGTTCTTTTTTTTAGTTTGGACATGTTTTGTTTCTCCTTTGCCTGAGAATTGCTTGATTATGTGTTTTACATTGAGGACAATGTGTCTTTCAAGTGTGGGGGAGGTAGCTTTGCATGTTCTTAGAGAACCCGTTGTTTCGCGAGGTTTGTTGGGGTTATAGTAGTCTTCAAACGTCGCTTATGTTATGCCTGTTGGTTTGTCTTGTAGTGTCGATCACCCCTCCCCATTTGAGATATGATTATGATGAGAGCGTGTAGTTGATGTGGTTTCCCCATGCATGCTAGTTGCTTTATTTCGTTTCTTGAGGTGCGATAGATTTTTGGTGCTAGAGGTCGGTATATGTGAATAACTTTTGACTTCGTGTTTAGATGCCGTGAAGTGATCTTGAGATAATTGCATGTCACCGTTTCACTTTCCAAATAACCTTGTGAGAATTTGAGCCATTTTAGCTTTCTTCTTGTGTGATACATCTCGTTGTTGCTTCTCGAGCTTCTTATTTTCTTCGTTCTACATCAAATGCGCCCGTATGGACTAGAGATAGCTAAATCATGCTTAAGTTGTTACTTGAGGCTTGTACGTCATAAATTAGTTGATTTTGAAAATGATTGGGTATTGATCGATTAGGATAGCCTTTTTAGCCGTTTTTTGATTTTGTCTGACCCCGAGCCCGTCGTGGGACACCCTAGTAGCCCCGTTGAGCCTACATTTAGCCTTTTTCTTTTTTGTCCTATATTTCGTGGAGGAGAGAAGGAGGGGTTTTGTGCTTGGGGATATAAGGTGTTACTTACGATGTTTGCCACTTTTGTAATAATTTGAGACGCGTTATAAGTCTCCAAAAAAAAAAAAAAAAAGAACATAGAGAAAAACAAAAATGAGACGTGTTATAAGTCTCCAAAAAAAATGAGAAAAGAGTCGAAACATGTTATAAGCCTAAAAAAAAAAAAAAAAAAAAAAAAACAAAAACAAAAGAGTCGAATAAAGTTATTTGAATGCTCGGATGGTTTATGTGGCTTTGATGAGTCATTTGTAGTGTTTGGAGTGTAAGGGATTGTCGTGATTTAAAAGGATGTTTGGTTGTGTTGGAGATGTTTGCTTGTACGAGTTTAGTCCACTTTTACCCAAATATTCCCGAATACCATTAGCCGAGACCCGTTACACCCGAAATATCGATCGCCCATGATTCTTAAAATGGTAGACTTTGATTAGTGGAGAGTGCAATTTGAGTATGTGTTTAGTTGATGTCCTTAGGTGCATTTGATGTTATTTGAAGCTTATCGTTGTAACTTACGTGCTTTCCTTTCTTTAATACACAAGTTAATCCTTGATTTTGATCTTTCGCTTGTGTATACTTATGAGTGACCATTTCTCGAGAGTTAAAGAAGAAAGAGTGATTCCTAGTGAGGGAATTTGGAGTGGTGGTATGTAATGATTCTTGGGTGACTTTTGTTGCTCCTAATTCATTGTGGTTCGAAAGTTTATTCATGTTACTTTTTCCGTACGCACCGAGAGTTTATTTGTAGTTTTGAGGAATGGAGTAGGTGTTTGGCATGTGTGTTTAATGCATTCTTTACTTTCATGATCGTTTGCTTGAGGACAAGCAAAAAGCTAAGTGTGGGGGAGTTGATTGATACTATTTTGTTGTGTTTTTCGTGTTCTAATTGTGTGTGAGTCGGGTCGTTTTGAGTCATTTGTTTGTTTCTTTCTCTTGGTTTGTGGTAGGTTTGATGTCGTCTTGAGTGTGCAGGCTTGTAGACTTTATTGGAATGAAAGTAGCAAAAAAAACGAGTTGGAACGAGTCAAGACGGAGTAGAGGACCAAAGCTGTTATCTAGCACCCGCTGCAGTACCTAGCACCCGCTAGGTTTGACTTCCAGCAAGTTTGTTCCTTCATCATCTAGCACCCGCTGCATCACCTAGCACCCGCTAGGTTCGACTTCCAGCAAGTCTGTCCCATCAGCACCTAGCACCCGCTACAGTCCTAGCACCCGCTAGGCGCGTTTTAAGAAAACAGTTGACCTTGTTTGACCGACGAAAATTTGGGAATTATTTATAGGGTTTCGAACCTAGCTTCTACATACACATTCTCTACGTACGGTTTTTTGGAGAGTTCTTTCTCCTTAGACTTAGTTTTCATATTGTTTTGATTTGGCTACGAAGAATTGGATCGACTACTTGCAATCTTGAATCTTTATTTATTGTTTTCAATAATCTAGTAAGTTTATTTTTTTTCATTCTTGTGTCTTAATTATTTTTGCTTTAATATTTTAATTTGATTATGAATATGAATTCTTTCATCTCTATATGTCTCTTGCTCATCAATATGTGTAGCTAAATTTCATACTAGGGTCAGGGTTCATCGATTTTTGAAAGTAGGGATTGAGTTTTGGTTTGCACACAAAGTGTTCGATAAAATGCTAACTTGATTTTAAACTTACGTTTGAGGGTGTTAGGCAATCTCGTGATTTAGATTATCGAACCACGTTAATACCAACCGGAAACGGACGTATTAATATAATTTTTTCAAACTATGATTTAACTCTAAAATTGAATATTGGTGAACCCGATCCCTAGTCCCTTTTTTTATCATTTGAAACTTATTCATTGCTTGTCTTTAATTTACTTGTTCTTATTTTGTTAGTTTAGAATTTAGATTATTAAAAAAAAACCAAAACAACCATGCATTATGCTATAAATTCGTTTTCCTTTTCTCTTTCTTTTGCAACCATTTGAATACATATACTAGTACCGATAGTAGTGTTCCTCTCGAGACCGACTCGGGCGAGTTGCTTCGGCAATTAGTTCGATATAAATTTTTATTTGATTTTTGACGCACTACAACGTCTTGTCAACTAGAACGCAAAACATGTAAATTTTCTCGATACGATGAGATTAACTCATCGTCGATCCCGATCCCGTACCGACATTCATATCCCGATCTGCTGAATATTATTTCCGACTCCATCGGATCTTAGAAATTAATTATTTAGGGTTTGTGTGTTTATACTTGATTTTAGGATTTGTGGTATTGCGATAGGATTCGACTACTGCAATTTGGACCGGAGGTGGAAGGCCACGCGGAACGGGTAATTGGGCTTTATCAGAATTGAGCCTTGGGCCCTGAAGGCATTCATCAAACCCAACCTTTTTTTTAATGTTTTTTTCCGGGAAAATATGGTTTTGGACCGGGGGGAGGCATGTGGGCCGGGTGATTAGGCATTGTTGGAACTGGGCCGTTGGGCCGCGAAGGCATTGAAACCCATCTAATTTTTTATTTTATTTTTCTGAAAATATATTTCATCCCCTTAATTTATTTAGTATTAAAATTGTTTTTCTATATATGATTACAAAAGCTTACACCTACCACCCACTAATTTGGGTGCAAAAAGATTAAACTTATGAATTTGATCTAATTGGATTCCGATGTGATAGACCCTATTCTCGTAAATAAAATTGAATTATTTCAATAAATATATTTCAAAAATCGAAATTCTTGATCAAGAGACAATTTCGACCACAGCTCGTGTAAACATTAAGAATATCAACAGTTACTAAAGCCTTTGCGTGTGTATATATATAGATAACACGATAATTACAAATTAAATAGTCATGAACGTACCCTACAAATACCCTACAGAAATTCTTACTTCCTAATTAATAAATTGTTCAAATCAAACACATATGTATATATAATGTATTTTTCTTCAATCTTAATTAAATTCACACACTAATTACTATAACTATATACATGCAATAAATATATATATATATATATATATATATAAATATATACACCACCAATAATTGATACCACATTTTCATTTTTCAGTTGATGGAGAAAACGTCGACGGTGGAGTTGTCATCATCAATTAATCCCATATTATTCGAGCCGTCGAGGTCGAGCAAGTACCGGAAATCGTCCTCGCTGCACCTTGTAGCCAGCTGGTCAACAACGTTGTTAGTCGCCTTGTTTTGATAGTTGTTGTAGTTGGACAAGCTCGGCATCATGACGTGGTGATGATGACGTGGCTCGATCATATGGTCCAGATCACGCGATGATGCCTGGACGGGGCCCGCCTCGAGGGAGGAGGCGCTAGGGTTTGGGCTGTGGTAGAAAGAAGTCATGATGATATTATTATTATTGTTTCGATGGCCACATGAAGGCACGCCACACGATGAGGAGTGATCGTATCGATTGTACGGGCTCATCGACATCATCATCTTGTTGCTGCTCATGTTTTGATCGCTTCTCGATTTGTGAAACACTCGGCATAGCACCCAATCCTCCTGTCGAAATCGATGTTAAATTAATTATAATTAATTGAAAATGAGTAGCTAGTTACTAACCCTAGGAGGCAAGTCCGGATTTTCGAGGCGAAACTCATGCATGATCCATCCGGTCTTGATCCCATTCGGGGCTCGATTCTTGTAGAAGACCAAAGTCTTTCTCATCCCGACGACGGACCGGGTCGTCGGGTCAAGTACGACCCGGTCTTTCCCGGTGGCCTTCCAGTAACCGGCTGCAGTGGCTCTGTTGGCTCTGAAGCCGGTTGCGTATTTGCGGTCGCGAAAGCTGAAGAAGTACCACTCGTTCGAGTTCAGTTTAGCCAGATCTGAAAAAAAAAAAAATTTACTACGAAATATTAGTAAATATTACGACACGTGTCTCGCGAGCGAGCGATCGATGATGATCTCTCGATTCGGTTCGGGTGACGAGTGATTGTAGGTAAAGTGACAAAAGAGTTGGTTACAAGTCACAAGGAATAGAATCTCTTGAAGGCATGTTTTGTGCATTCACAAAGGGAATTTGGAGGGGAAATAGTTTTGTCAGCCTTTTGTACATAGATGGGAATTGAGGGTTACTTCTATGGTAGGAAGTCTGTCACACTTTCTTGTCTTCTTCACCTATTATACACATATATATGAAATTATTAAGTGCAATTAAATTTCAAGTATGATGATGATGATAATAATTATCATCCAAGCACACATTTCATTTTTATCTATAAAAATTAAATTAAATTTCCCTCAAATTTTAGTAATTATAAGATGATCACATTTACACGCATCGTTCGATTAATAATAACCGTATGGCCGGGATCGAATATATATAATACACAAAAGTGGAATCGATCATGAACGGATCATCCAAAGTTTGTTCCATATTCCATCTGTTTTCATATGATGTGTCATGTGATCATGTCACATGTGATGATATATAGTACTACATATATAAAAAAGAAGAATTGAAGCATATATAATGATGGGCAGAAAGCCTTACACCAAAATACACATAAAGACAGATACATACCAGGAAGTTGCCATGGCTCACAGACATGAAGATCCACATCTACCAAAGTAGCTCTGACAACATCATCATCTTCTTCATGAGTCACCTTCTTGTACAAATAGTGACAGATCAGCTCATCATCACTTGGGTAGAATCTGAACCCTGCTGGCAACCTCTCTCCAATGTCTCTTAAACCCATTTTTCCTTTTCCTCTCTCTTTTTTCTTTAATTATATTGATTATTAATTAATTAATTAATTTTCTCTTTCTCTCTCTTTAGAACAATATGTGTGTTTGTGTGTGTAATATATATATATAGGGAGAGATATCATGATTGAAAAGTACCTTGTCCAAATAGAATTATCTTTATTCTTGATCAAGCTTGTGAAGTTAGTTATGGTTATGTGTATATATGATGTATGTATATGTATATGTATGTATTATTGTATGTATGTACGAAAAACCAAAGCCACAAGAAATGTTAAGCTAGCTAGTTTGCAAGAAAAGGAGTAAAATACAAAACCCCACAACAATTAAAACCTCCAAAATACTACTTTTAAATACTCAGCTCCATATATATTATACATATATAAAAAGTGGGAATATGACTTTTCATGCACAATTTTAACAAACATGAGAATTTTAGCCACTCCCATAACAACATGAGTATTTTACACAAACTTCATACGAAATCTCTTAAATACCCTTACTTTTTATTTTACTTCAAAAATTCAATTAAAAACTCAAAACAAATCTAAAAAAATAAATAAAAAATCGTGGGGCTCATGTATTACCATAATCGGAATTTGGGTTGTTGAAGATGTAAATTCATGCATTAAATCATGCATACAAACCCTAAAACCATCTCACCCAATAATTTTTTTCAAAACACAAAAACCCACCCAATCTCTCTAAAATTCTCTCACAAAAACAACTCTAAAAAAAGGCTCCGTCCGAATCTACGTGGGAAGAGCTGAGTTCGCCGGCCGAAATGTACGTCGAAAATCGCCGTATATTTTTTTTTTTCGATTTTCTGTTCGAGTTCATAGCTACACGGTGGCTACACGGTGGGCAGCTTCTACCGTGTAGCCACCGTGTAGCTATGAAGATTATCCGGTCACTGTCCGGTAACACGGAGCAGGGCACTACACGGTTATCCGGTCACCGTGTTCCGGTAAGTGTCTCGGTAACACGGTGACACACTACACGGTCAGGTGACCGTGTAGTGACCGTGTACAGTGACCAGTTTTTTGATTTTTTTTTTTAAATTTCGAATTATGGATTGTTTTGCACGTTTGGATGGATATTTTGGGTTCCCTAACTTAATTCAATCGTGTTTATTTATCGTAGATGTCGGATCGACGAATCACGGTACGTTACGGCGGCTGTTGGGATCGAGCGGGCACCGTGTATTTTAAATTAAATTAAAAAATAAGAAAAAAATTGTATTTTAAATTAAAAAAATAGGAGATTTTTTTTAAGAGTACTATTATTGTTAAATCGTCCATTTAAAGAAAGTGGTCATATTATTATAGAATAAAGAGATTTTTTTTAAAAATTGTCACAAAACTAGAATTTTTTTTATGGCTAATCAAAATTATTTATAATTTTAATTATAAAAAATAGATTTTAAAATATATTATTGTAAAAAATATTAAAAATTCAATACTTAGAGTACATAATTTAAAAAATATATATTGAGTATAAAATTATAAAATTTTAGTGCATCTAGTTAATACATAAATATCATTGTTAATCATTTAATAAAACAAAAAAATAAAGTTAAATTAAAATATAAATATACTGTGGGTTGATGTGTCGAGACTGGTGAGCCCCCTTTGAAAAATCGCATTGAAAGCAACAGGTCAGGGGCTCAAATCTTAGGAGACTCATTTTTTTTTTACCCGGTTAACCGTGTTACCGGTATAAGTCGTGTTACCGAGTAATTTTTTTTAATATAGGAGCCCCATTTTTTTTTTACCCGGTAACACGGCTAATACCCGGTTAACCGTGTTACCGGTATAAGCCGTGTTACCGAGTAATTTTTTTTCAATAAACCGAGCTTGCCTTCTACCGTGTAGCACCTTCAACCGTGTAGCCTACCGTGTAGCCCACCGTGTAGCTTAGAAAATATTTGGTTTTTTATGAATTTGAAGCATTTATCGAGCATTTTTGTTGTTACGTTAAGCATGAAACATCATTTTAAACACTAGATACATCTAATAAACACAGAAGTGCTCTCCTCCCCGATGCGGGATTTTTCAATAGTCCCGATTGTACACGTGGACATCCACGTGGCTACTCTCTCTCCTCTCTTTTCTCAAATACAATTTATTTTTTAATTTTTTTGTTTTCTTTTTAATAATTAAATCATCGATCACTAATTAGTAAATTTGTATAATAATTTCAATTAATCTTCTCCTTGATCGAAACCAAAAACCAGAGGGAGAGATATTTGACGGCAGCCGGAGCCGGAGATTCTGAAGGTAGTTTCGGCGTGCTCGGTGGCCGGTCTTGGCATAGGAGTGGTCGACGGCGACAGAAGGTGGTTGCGCTCCGACAAATCGACTGAAGATGTGCTTCGTTTTCAACGGGGACTGGCGATAATTCTATTGAAACGAAGAGGTGGATCGGGCTGCTCTAGAGGTGGCGAAAACTCCGGGGATGAGGGGCGGCAAACTAAGCTTTGACGGCGGCCGGAAAGAGAGGGGTTTTCAAGCGGGTTTCTAACGACATTGACGACAGGCGTTAGGATGATAAACGTCTCAGAGAAATGGCATCGGGAAGCTGTCCAGGGGCTAACGGAATTTTCAACGGCGTTAGGATGATGATGATGGGCGGTGATGGTGATATTGGTTTTCAGTTGCAACTTTATAAAAAATAATTAAAAAAAAAAGAACGAATTAGAAAGGCTTGAGAGAAGACGAAGTATTAATTGCATCAAACGTGGAGGATGTCCACGT
Source organism: Euphrasia confusa (assembly GCA_954870475.1). NCBI lineage: Eukaryota > Viridiplantae > Streptophyta > Magnoliopsida > Lamiales > Orobanchaceae > Euphrasia > Euphrasia confusa. The sequence continues at coordinate 2,448,936 of OX940949.1, forward strand.
GTACAATCGGGACTATTGAAAAATCCCGCATCGGGGAGGAGAGCACTTCTGCTAATAAACATCATAAAACAACAAATATAGGACTACGAATAGGAAATGCCTTCTACCGTGTTGGACCTTCTACCGTGTAGCCCACCGTGTAGCCTACCGTGTAGCTTAGAAAATATTTGATTTTTTATGAATTTGAAGCATTTCTCGAGCATTTTTGTTGTTACGTTAAGCATGAAACATCGTTTTAAACACTAGATACATCTAATAAACATCATAAAACAACAAATATAGGACTATAAATAGGAAATGCCTTCTACCGTGTTGGACCTTCTACCGTGTAGACCACCGTGTAGCCTACCGTGTAGCTTAGAAAATATTTGATTTTTTTATGAATTTGAAGCATTTCTCGAGCATTTTTGTTGTTTCGTTAAGCATGAAACATCATTTTAAACAAAAGATACATCCAATAAACATCATAAAACAACCAATATAGGACTACAAAGATGAGATGCTTGGAATGTTGATATTTTTCGAACTTTCTACTAATATTTTCACAATCTTATCTACATAGGTAATAAATTGTTCATGCGTAATCACTTAATTCATCAAATTCAATAGTTGATCATGTTTTTTGAATCATTTTGATTATTAAAATGATGTTTTATACTACAAAAACAAGTTAACAATCGAAAAATGCCTTAAAATCAATGAAAAATCAAATTTTGTTCTAAACTACACGATCACAACCGTGTAGGCCACCGTGTAACCGGGTAACACCGTGTTACCGAGTAATTGCCCAGAAAATTGACCGGACAGTTCTTGACTACACGGTCAGTCTTACAGTGACCATGTTACAGGTTCACATGACCGTGTTACCGGTACCACCGTGTAGCAGAGGGCAGAACCCGTTTTTTTACCTGTTTTTCACCAAAATCAATCAAAACTTACACCTATTAACCACTCTTCACCAAAATCAATCAAAACACGCCTAAATCAATTCAAATAGAAACCAAATCAATCCGAAAAACTCCAAAATCATTCAAAATACAAATCAAATGTCCCTACTACTAAGATATTTGCGTTAAATGTTTGCGCTATGTACTGTTAATGTTTGCGCTAAGTGATGAGATTTTTAATTGATAAAGAAAAATTAATTGTGATTAATTTAAATTTAAATTAAATTCAAATTGATTGAAATTAAATAATATGATTATCTTAATTGTCAACGCAAATTAATTATGTGCGCATGTTAATTATGTGCGCATGTTTACGTAATTAATTGTTTAGTGTAATATATTAATATGATTAATATAATTGCGTAATTAATTTATATGATAAATATAATTGCGCTAAAAGTAATTAATTTATTTGATAAATTTAATTGCGCTAAATTTAATTTACTAGTATGAGATAATGAATTAAATATTTAATTTTTGATAATTATGAGTTGCATATCCATGTTTATTTTTCTCCACTCGAAGCCCTCCTGCAAAAATGAAGTTAAATAAAAATAAATATGACATTCAATTAAATAACAAAACTCAAAATTCAAAAAAAAAAAAAAAAAATTATTCTGTAACACGGTCGCCGTGTTACCGGTAACACGGTCACCGTGTAACCGGATAACCGATAACACGGTGACCGAGAAATCTGACCATGTTACCGAGAAAATCTCGGTCGCTGCTCGGTAACACGGTGGTCTCGCTACACGGTCAGCTCTATAAACGCTACCGTGTAGCGCTACCGTGTAGCCATAAACACCGACCAAAAACCAGAAATTTCAGGCGATTCAAAGACCAATTTAACACAGAATTTCAATTCTAAATCAACTAAAACGCAATAAGGAACTTAAATACACTCAATGGCTAGCAATTAACACATCCAATTCAACACATTATCGTAAAAAATTCAAATTTTCGAAATAAAAAAAGTAGGGTTTCGGCACTTACCGGGGCTTGAATCGGCCATTGTTGCTCGCCATGTTGTTCATTGTTGTCAGCCATTGTGAGTCGCCGGAATTGTTGGCCGGATTTCTTCTTCCTTGATTCTCGATTTCGGCCGCGGGTATGGTGTTTGGGGGGACCGTCGAGAGAAAAAAAAAGAGGAGTGGGGACCGATTTTTTTAATACTCTTTTTGTCTTTTTCTTGTGTTTTAATTCTTTTGTTTTGTTTATTTAAAAGTTGAGGGTAAGTTAGACATTTCAAGTAGAAATTGTATGAAATACTTATGTTTTTTTGAGGTGTGTTAAAATTCTCATCTTTCTTATATTTGTTCCCAAATATCCACAGCTCTCATATAAAAAAGTGAGGGAAATAATTAAAAACGCTAGCTAGGAGACAATTAAGTTACAAAAATTCACATGCGTACATACACAATTAACTTATTCAATGTATATGGTCTTTTACTGTCCATTATATATATATATATATATATATATATATATATATATATATATATATATATATATATATATATATGCACTTCTTAAAATTTGAAGACTACATATATGCTAGAGAGAATTAAAGAAAGCTAGAAGATCTATTAATGTGTATCAAACATTTCTTAATTATTTGTGCCTTGTCGACTTTATGACAATGTACACTTCAAAGAGTGATTCTGGCGCATAGATTGCTTTATGTTCGTTTAAACTTAATACGACTTTTTACTGATCATTGATAATTTCTTAATGTCGCGTCTCTAGTTGGTCAGTATTGAATTGAAGAACAAAGAGTTGATTTTTTTTTGTACGTATTTAAGTTGGGTTCAATAATCGAATTTTCTAATTTTGATTGAGATAGACAAAACTAAGCTAGCTAGCTATAGTGTAAACTGGTTAAAATGTCAAGGACGAATGACTTGTTTATTGAAATTCACCTTAATTATAATTAGACGTGAATTATATTATACGCGTATCCTTGATGGTGGTTAATTTTTAGTTACCTCATGGGCAGTGCTCTAACTCATGGATGTAGCCATTTGTCCCATTTTTGTGTAGAATAAAAAATCAAAAACTGTTAATAAAAAAATATTGAACACATGGCTAGCTAAATTCTCATGGGTTAGGACAATACCTATGGGTAGCTAAGAATTAACCCTTAATGATTTAATTAATTATAGGGATAATAATTAGGAAACCAGTAATTTTAGTTGTTAAAAATTATAAAAAAAATGACATAATAAAATTATCATTTTAATTAACTATATATAAGTGTATTGATCAAGTATATATATATATATATATATATATATATATATATATATATATATATATATATATATATATTAGTGCTATACTATAATTATATATCAAGCTTTCACGATTCATAATCAGGATTCGCGGGTGCATTATCTTATAATCAATATCTTACTTAATTGAGAGAAAGAATATGCATGTCATGGGTTATAATTACGTACTAATTACTCAAATGAAAGAATTTTTAATAATCCTTCAACCAAAAAAAAGAATTTTTAATTTTTTTCATTTATGAAGTAATTGATTAATTAGTGATCAGCGTTATACATATGATTTTAAATTTAAATTAAGATTGTATACATACATAATTATGTACACTAATATATGTAATAGACAAGATTATGTGTGTATACACACATAATTATTAACACTAATACACATGATTATTGCAAAGAGATTATTTGCTGTACATGTTTCTGCAATATGGATTGTAGGTCACCAGCACCAAATAATTAAGGACAAACCAAACCATGCATATTCCATCTCATCAATTTAATTAATTAAGTATTATATATAAAAATCATTGAGTGGAGGCCGAGAATGGTAAATTCTCAATTAAAAGAGCATACTAGATTCCCGAATATATCATAGACTAATTATGATGATATGGAGTACATAATTTTGAAATAAAAAAAACATTTTAGTTAAAAAAAGAAAGTTGCGTGTATATTAATTAATTAATTTTAAAAGGTTAGCTGCATCAATATTAATTAATATTCTTGTCTATATATGCTTTGTCTTGAAGATACATAACCATATCTTTAAAATAAGTTAATTTGTAGAATACTAATTAAAAATATATTCAAAAGGTAGAGATTTCATTACGATTATATGTGCACCAATTAATAATACAAATAGAACTATTTGTCTGTCCTCAATTTGTTTGGGAGAACTGGGCAATATTTTAGGTAGGTGAGAATATATTTAATTTCACCCGTACATGCATATAAATTAAAATTATATTGGTTTGACTAAAATATAATCTTCAAAATTAAAAATCAACATTAATTATATCAAAATGAAGTCATGAATATATATATATATATATATATATATATATATATATATATATATATATATATATATATAAATTTCGATATCATCAAAGTACCACCAAGAAACATTAGAAAACATTTTTTTTAACAAAAATATAAATATAATCAAAACGAGTACCAAAAGTACTCAAAAGAACAAGAATCCACCTAAGCCAGACACAATCTAAGATTACACCACCGATCGTGAAACGTAAAATTACAGTTAATGCAATTTTTTAAGGAAAGTTGACTCCAGAACTTAGCTCTTGCTTCTTCAGATATTTTTTCGGAAGTTGTTTCGACTTTCGAGGCCTTCAAAAAGACAAAGATTTCTTGCTTTTCAAATGAACCAAGCACACTAGACCAAATACACACAAAAAATTTCAATATTGAAAACATATTGAAATTAATTACTTCACAAACCAATCATCTTTAAATATAATATATCGTGCGCGGGACGGGAATTATGTCGACAATCCTTCAAGTCAATCTGAAGAGCAAAACAGAAATTGACCCCTACTTTCAAACATTAACGGAAAAAGGAGATGCGGATCAATCCCTAAATTAAGAAAATGCATTGTATATATATTAGTAATATTTTAGTTGAAGTTTAGTGGATTCCGATTAGGGTTCAATGAATGACTACTTGTACTTCCAAACAAAACAAGACATGGACACACAACCGAATTTTAATATCTAAAAGACTAAAAATAGATAACTTTTAGTCACACTGGCCAATCGGACGAAAATATCTCTCTTTTACGGTCGAAATTTTATTTACATTGATCATGATATGGAAAACCTTAGTCATTATATATATGACGATCGATGAAGAATTAATAATGTAGTAATTGTTTCTAGGGTTAGGGTTTTTGATACTACAAGAAGTGTGAATATTGTAGTCATTTTTCAACGGTTAGGTGTGTGTATGTAGTATTATATTGGTGAAAGAGTGACGGCTTCATATTCTTATTATTAATTACTAATTTTCAATTAATATTTCTGATTATATATAATATATGTATAAATTCTCTCATATATTCCCCTCCACGTACGTTCGTTATCGAAGTGTCGATTCAGATTATTCACTTCCATAAGTCATGGTGTGGGGCCCACTCACATGTGTCATTCTCATCATCCTATTCGTCATTTTCTACGTACACGTACGTGCCCAATCACTACATATAAGTATGTACAGAATTCATATCTCATCATAATACAGTATATATTAGTATATAAAATCACTATATATGATTGCAAATTATATATAATTGAGATCGAAAATTATCCTTTGAAAGATTACTTAAAAATTAAACTATTGTGATATTGTTTCGACTTTCGGCAAACAGATAAGTGGAGATTAAATAGGTAAAAATTTAAATAGTTGACACCAATAATTTACTGAATAAGTAAAAGAGACGTACGTATATAAACAAATTTACCGATTTCAAGTAGGACAACATATATAATAAACTCTGTCAAGTGTGCGCGCGTGTGTATATATGACTTGAAATCATGTAGTAGTAAAAACAAAACATACAATATGTTGCAATTATATCACGTTACATCTTTTAATTCGTTAAATCACTGTCCTATTATTCTTCAACGAGGCTACAGAAAAGCCAATTAATTGTACAGCCTTTAGATGTGACCGATTGAAATCGAGAAATTGGGTCATACGTGTATACAAGCAGGGGCGGAGTCAAAAAAACGATTAGGAGTTGAGATTATTTTATATATAATATGTATATATACATATATTTTTAGGGAGAGCTAAACTTAAGAAAAATATATTTTTTCAAAAAAAAATATAAAAAATACAAAGGAATTTTTACAGAGGTTAAGCCCCCATTGCTTACAAGTGGATCCCCAAAACACGCGCCAATATACAGAATTCCAAAATCAATCTCAAACATTCAAAAGTAATTTTGACCCGAAATTTAATTATATACAGTAACTATTTTACAAAAGTACACATATATCAAGAACTCTTCATTAAAGTTAACAGTGAGTTCAGATATTCAAAGAAAGTGTTTAATTATCTTGAAACATATAGAGTAATGTAACTAAGAATTAATTATTTTTTAACATTAATATATACTACTAGTATAGTATATGCCTACCATTTTATAATTGAAAAGGTTCCAAAATTGATGAAAATGTGTTGGCAAGGATGTATTATCGTATTGGAGGGTTATAGGACACGTGGACATGTGTTTGGAACACTTGATGGGATAACAAGTGTCCAATAATTTCCACTAGTTTGGCTGCAACACGCGTTTCCACATCCTAGGGATAAAGCGTGTGTCTAAAGGGTTTAAGGAAGGCCCCTGTACAAGGATATATCATGTCATTTTCATACAACTCAACTCGACTCAACTCAACTCGACTCGACTCACGTTGATTTAATTAACAAACGAGGTTAATTTACGAAGCGAAAATCATCACATTTCATTCATACGATGAAAACACATGGTTTATGCTCGAAATAATCGCTTAAGCCCGAAACACGACCACGCTCATTTTTGTTTTTGTCGATCGAACTATTGAAACAATTTATTTAGGGAAGAATAGGTTTTTATTTCATTTAGAAGATCTTATAATCTCGTCGGCTTAATTAAGTGACCCAAAGGCCCGTGGTTGTTGGTGTCATGTGACAGTGTTTCGTATTCAATTTCTCAGGGCCAATCAAATGTGTACGCGTGGAATAGACACGTGGCATATCTGGAAGCGTGAATACGGCTTGGTAACCCATTCCTAATTTTGCAATGCAAGCAAATGACAATCATTGATGGCATATCATATTGAAGGACTTTTTTTAAGTAGTAAATGATTTGTAATTAATTTTTTAAAAATATACTCCGAATATTTTTATGTAATTTCTTGAATTTTTTCACACATTTTTTTTTATTTAACTCTTACTATCATTTTGAGAAAAGATATACATATTTATATCTAAAATATGTATATTAATGGGAACAAATACTTAATTATATAACAATAATTAAACTTTAATTTGCGTACAAAATACTATCATACAAATTTAGAAGTGGAGAATATTTCAAATGCTCATATCAAACCAATTTAAGTTTATATTTAGAAAATAATTTGTCACATTGTTCGATTTATTAATACAAGGTACTCATTGTTTTAAGGGCATTGGCACTGTATTAGTTTAATAAGCAAATTTACAAAGAAAACACACTAATTTTTATTATCTTATACTCCCTCTTTTCCGTAGAAAAGAGACATTTTTTTTTGTGTATTTTGTGAAAACAACGATCTTGTTTATCTAAGTTAAAAGTACTACTTGTAGTAGTATATATAAAAGGGGGACCTCTACCCGAATCCTTGGGTAACTTTTCGAAATCCTACCCAGACCCAGTATATCACCATAACATCAACACAAAGTAGAATCAAGCAAAACATAAATCGACAAAGAACCAGGACTTTAATTTAAATATCCTCTTTTTTTCGATACATAAACGTCCAACAAAAAGGTCTGCCACTTAACAGTGAAGATCAAATAAAATTTAACCAATTTACCTGCTATGTGGCCATCTTTCCTGTCATCGTGGTTTGGCTGGTGCGCATATAGCTAAGCCCTCTATGCCTAAGACTCTCCTCGACAGCGGGTAAATGATTGATGTAAAATTTCAAAATTCCTCGACAAGAAATTTCCGATGCGATTACATAGTATGGCAGTGAACTGTCCTTGAACAAAGATTTGAGTAGTGAAAGTGTTTGTTTCCTACGGACTAAACTCTCAGAAAACGTTATATGAATTTTCAGGAAGACTTCAACTTGGCAGAAGTGGATGCAATATGGGATAGTGTCTTGTGCCCAACAACCATCAAGAACATTCCCAACAAACCGAGTGCCTTCAATGTTGTGAATAGATCCAACTGCAGAGTAGAAAACGCAAAAAAAATGACGTCACGTGGACCAACAATGACAGATGACAGAAATACTACTATAAGTCTATACCTTGAAATATTCATGTGAGAGTCGGATGCAGACAGTTACAAAAAAAGAAAATGAACCAGAACAAAATTTGTTGACACATGCTATTTGGAATTTCAATGAATTTCTTGGCTAGATTTTAATGAAATGCTTTGACAGGTCACAAATAGGTCCATACCCGAGTGCCAAAGGATTTTTTTATGTTTTTTTTTATCGTGGAAAAAAAAAACTTTGGCCCAGCCCTATCTATGTAAAAACAATTGGAAAGACCAAACTCAAAATAATCTATCCAACTAATATATTTAAGAAATAAAATTTTCAATAATTGTATACAGTATACTTAAAGAACAATGCAGAGCCAAAGAATTAATTAAATGAAAACAAAACAGAAAATGCTATAACTCAAACTAGAGAAAACATGTAGAGACATACTTTGAACCAGAATAGTGCATAGAGCGTGAGAACTGCAGCAATGCCCAGATGGAAGAGAATGGCAAAAGTCGCAGGTACAGTAGACTTGGGCAAATTCTTGAGGTTAGCACGAAGGTAAACAAGCTGCAGGGAAAACAAATTAAGCATACAGAATTTATATCCTCATCTCATAAGATAGTGGCTAGATAACAAGTTCCAATTATGAGGAAATCAAGTAAAAACTGTACCCCAGCCAAGAAACCAAAAAATGGCAAGAGAACCAGACCCAAGAATGCAAGAGAAAGCCCTCTAAAGGGTCGTTTTTCTGGAACCCTAAAAATGTGAGCAATCTCTGCCTTGGGCCCATATCTAGAGTATTGGTCAACAGGCTGTTTGGGAGGTCGGGCTGCCTTTTCAGGAGCATCCGGAAGATCCAATTCAATGTGGCCCAGAGGTTGCAAGAAAGAGTTTTCCTAAATAGACAAAAGGAACTCGGATAAATAAAAATAAAATATGGTGGCATAAGCAGCACTTTTTATGCAAGTGAATCTAGTATGCTTTTTGCTTCATAAAAGAATTCACCATGACAGAGTCTCCGACTGTAAGTTCAATATCGTATTTCCCGGATAGATAGAAAAACTTCTCAACCAGGCCCAGAAAATCCTGCAAGACATATGCAGTTAATATACAAACACAAGTTAATATAATTCAGTGTTGGAAGGAGGAGAAGTAATAGCACTTACTAGTATTATCTCAAACTTCTTTCCTGAATTTCCCAGTAGGAAGATGTGTTCAACTCCACTTTCATGTCTAAGCTTGATAAATGCCTGAATAGTACTCCATAACATAATAATACTATCAACACATGATTAAGAAAAAAGAATATATTTACACATGTAAGGAACTAGCATGATAACCTGGTGAGGCCTGAAAGCCTTTCCAAAGGGACTGGTCAAGCTAAAGGATAACTTCAACTTCTGGAGGTGATTAGCTGATAAAGCAACAGCATTCTCTCCTGGTAGATTTAACCTGGATATAAAAAAAGTATAACATTTTTTAAAGTCCTTTCATGCAACACGTGTTACTTGATGAGCTGCAAGAAAACTAGATTAAAGGAAATGTAGAAGTGAGAAATTTAATTATTTTGGGAAGAAAACTCCTAAAATAACAATACAGAAACTAAACTAAAATGTAAGAGATGCATAAAAATCATAAGAAGTTCCATCACAAAAACCAATCAAGGAGAAATATACAAATCCTGTAATATGAATATATAAGTTGAGAATGTACTTTTTCTGAGTTTCCACGTTCCCATGATCACTGTCAAGTACTGCAATCTCTGCATTGTCAATCTTAATGGCTCCAGTCACATGAATTGGTACTTTAGTCCTCCCTCCAGTCGCATAGATTTTCTTATGCTCTGGGACTTCAAATACAATCTACCAAACGTACATTAGTGATGTCAGAACAAGGTAGAAAATAAGATATTGGCTTTACCTCAAAAAAGGGTGGTCAAAAAGGGGAAATGCAGGTACCTCAAATGAAAAAATGTAGTTTCCAACATCAACATTAGTTGGCAATGTTTCCAAGACGTGCACTCCATTCTCAGGGTCAAAGTTGAGCTTCTGCATCATGGAAATCCATAAACCATTAAACCTTGTAAGTTTAAGCCTTAAGGTGTATTTAAACAGTAAGATGAATATAATCATATGCTAAATTCTCAATTCTTACGCAGACATCTACAAAGATAAAAGTGTGTGTGTGTGTGTGTGTGTGTGTGGGGGGGGGGGGGGGGGGGGGGGGTTAGAGCACCTGATCAATGATAGAAGCATCCTTAGAACCAGAGGCAACTATCTGCTTGAGTTTGACTGACAGAGGAGGTGAAGATGAACCCAATACACTACTGACCCTAACCTGAAAAACAGTGTCATGAGCTAGAACACAGCATGAAAGTTTTGGTCCCGTAATATACAGAAGCAAGTTAAATGAACTGTATATTTTAAACTAGACTAATTAAAATCACAGAACCTCAACAGGAATTTGAGGGAAATATGATGAAAATATGTTAGGTGATATATGCGATAAATAAAATGAATGTGAGGGCACAAAACTATCAAAATGTCAGACCTTAAGTTTATCTTTCTTGGTAACCGAAAGGACAGTAGCTGGAAGTGATATAATCAGAGGAGATGATCCCCTGGAGCAAAATGAGGAACGTGTTATCGTTTTGAGAACAGTAACAGAGTAAGAATTAACAGGAGCAGTAACATTAGAAAAAACGTGTGCATTCAGAAATTATCTTAATATAACAGAATAACGAAGAGGCAGCCTAATTATGGAAAAAAAAGGATTTGCAAACAAAGAGTTGGAAGGAATACTAAAATAATACTTGCCTAATGTTTTCCAAGCAAGCCAATGCATCGATTTGGTAATACAAGTCTTTAGCACTTCCAGGAATTCCAATGCCAAGGAAAAACTTGGCCAAACCCAATATTTTCTCCCCTGGAAGCTGCAATTATCAAACCACTGGTTACAGAAGGTCTCTCAATTAAGAAAAATGTTTAAGATAAAGCAACCATGCTTATGTATAAACGAACATTTAATTTTTCATCGGTGACTTCTGCAAAAGCAGTGATTCCACGGACTACAGATGCGGAAGCTGAAAGAGGACCCTGATGTCCATGTGCATCAACAAGTTTCTCATCAAAGTAACATGTCCCGTCATCTAGACAAAATAATAAAATCAGAACAATTCTAAAAAACAAAATGAAAATAATCTCAATCATTGCTTACAAATTTAGATCTATTAAATAACAATGACTAGTCTGCTAATTTAGTTGTTGGGTTCAGCATATAAAATAAAATGTTAAAGTTAAATAGATCCAAATCCAGAAACCCAAATAAATTTCAAATCAATTTTGTGACATCAGAATCAATTAACAGTTTACACTAACCACATTTTGAGTATGCTGAACTAGTGAATTCCTATCACAAAATTAGCCTTCCTTCTAGGAGAATATACTCCAACAAGGGGAGGGGAAGATACTAAAGAAAAAAAAATATAGGTTCTAGGGCACAACATAGTAGAGTACAAACTTTACTAGATAGCGTGTAAGAAAAGCCTTCATCTTTCCAAATATCTACAGCTACATCTAACAATTTGCTGAGAGCCTTTTATCTCATTATAGAATCAAGGAGCACAAATTGCTACTGTTAAGTTTCCACTACCTAAATGAGAGTGAAATATTGAATATCAGAAATATAGGCAAGAAAAAAAAAATTGTGTTATAGAGAAAATATAAGAATTTATAATTATTTTAACACTTGCCAGGTAGTTTATATGGTTGAATTTAAACCGTGTCCATATTATGTCATTACTTTTAACAACTTTGGAAAGATAAAAGGATAGTGTCATGTCAACAGTAGTTCAATATTATGCTACTGATAATAGGCTTTCTTCCCCGAAATAATCACTATAAGGTATCACTGAAAATCATCATGGCCACGTGCCAACAAGTTGAAAAACAGAAAGATAGAGATGTACCATATCTTTCAACACCATCCAAAAGCTTCACTATGTCATTTTTTAGAGTAGCAATCTGGCATAGGAAGCAGACTCGTATCAGTATGCTAGAAATTTGACTTCTAGAAATTGAAAAATGGAGGACAGAAATATCCAGGATACAAAGTTACTATGGAACAGAATCACAAAGAAGAAGAAAAAACATACAAACCATAATGGTTCATAAAATCATATATTCACATATTTATTATTGATGGTATCAGATACTCCCAATGATACATTTGGGGATAAATGCATACAATAAGATTTCAGGATATTAAGAACATGCTTCAGTATAATAGTGAACAGTCAAATACGGGTAAAAATGATAATACAAATCAATAACTTCATAAAAACAATAAAATCAGTATTGGAACCACCGTAAATAACACTCACCAGGGAATTATCAATCTCAGAAGATGCCAAAGAAATAACTCCAGCCAGGGCTTCAAGCGCAAGCCCTTCATAAGCAAATCACACGTTCAATAACAATTAAGAGATAACTAACCACGATAAATTAAAGCTTATACCTATCAAGTTGCAATATAAGAAACCAACATAAGATGAAACAATGTCCAGTTAGCATGTGTAACATAAGTATAGTGATGCGATATTTACCAGCAGCGGCATTACTAGACTCTGGTTTGTTGGAACTAAGGCGCCACCTCCCATCACTCTGACTGAGAGACTGTTGTTGAGAATGGGAAACATATTAGGCATTCAAAAATATTATTTAGCTGTTACAGATAGCATATCGTCATCCTATATGGAACATATTCAGGGTTTCACCTTAATGGAGCGAAAAATCTTATCAGCGTCACTGAGATGAACATCCACTTCAGAAGTCCTATCCTGCTTCCCAAATCATCAAGATAATAAGCTCAAACTCAACAGAGCATAAAAATTGCTCGTGAAAAAAGATTAATACTAAAACTAAAAAAGAAGTTAAAATGGTGAATTGGTGATAGGAACTGAATGGTTCACCTTATATCTAAGAAATCATATCAATCTAGTTGAATATGAACTATTACACTAATGGGAATCATTAGCAATTATAATATACCTCTTTGCCATAAATCAATTTATTACAAATCTCGTCGAACTTTTGAATGAGATTGGGCTTAAAAAGTTTAAAGAGGGAAACAATGTTACCTTCAGAAGGACTAGACCTCCAATGGAATAGTAATAATCAAGAAGTGAATTGGCGTCGTTTAGAGAATCTTTAAATCTAGATTCAACTCCCTGAAGAAAAAGAAAGATACATGAGCAAAAGACATTTTCATATTAAATCAAATAAAGCAAAAAAGGGAAACATATTTTAATACCGTTAAAGCCTCGTTCTTGAGCTCACACTTCAGTATGCTATCAACTTTCAATGCATGGAATAAATCCTTCACAGCTGAAGAGGCAGACAATAGAGCACTCGCAACAGATGCACAATAAGAAGTTATGACATCGGGTTTTGTTTCAACCCCAACAATCTCAAATGTTTTTAATGCCTCGTAGGTCTCCTCCAGACTGTAAATAGTTACGACCAAGTAAGAAGACCGACAAACTTGGCAAAAATATCAAATTTTATAGTTCATATTGGAAAAAAAAATGCAACAAAGAAAAAAAGATTTCTAAGCTGCACCGATAAAATAAAAATGAATAAAAAAACAATGTTGTCATTTTTTATGATAAACCAAATTAGAACAGCGTCATATCCAGTAAGCAGTTACTTCAAGACAACGGGGAAAGAAAACACAGAAGGATGCAGGATAACTAGTGCAATGAAAACGCATCCCATAACCAATATTACAGATTAACCATTCATTCTTAATAGAAGCAAGAACTTCAACACATGTTTTCATATGGAGTGGCGGCATTACCCAATTGATCAAGTTTCATTCCATATCTTACTTAGAACAACAGATCTATCTAGTCATCAATACGTAATAAGAAGCATAAAAATGCAACAAGCTCAAATCTTTCCCTTTCCCCGCCTGCTTCCACGACTGAAATCACATGTTTTTCTCCAGATCATAAAATCAAAACCTCAACAAGTGAAACATTTCAAACTGAAACAAAATTCAAATATGACCAAACAGGCACGAGCCTAAGAAAGAGATGTTTATAAAAGGTTTAACAATTGACCTTCCAAAAGATCCATCGGCGGTAGCAAACAGCTCCGATGCGGCGGATCGATGAGAGTCGGAGATCGGGTTGAAGATAGCCGATTCACATTTCCACGACAATACCAAAATCGCCACAGCTAGAAATCCTAAACCTCGAGCCATCCCTGAGGAAATTATCTCCCAAAACAGCGACGGTCAATCCACTGGAAAACCTCAAAGTGCGTGTTTGTGTATGTGTGTACGAGAGAGATAGAGAGCTTACTGTATAGAAGAATTTTGAGTCGTCGTTCGAGTGCGACTGAATGCACAGTTTGGGGGAAGAGAGTGTCGTATTTTAGACTGTGGTCTACCAAAAATGACGCATTGTGAATTTCCAATTCTGCCCCACTCGGGTTTCTTTTGTTTGGGCCGGCCCAGGCCCAAGCCCGTCAACGTAACATTCGTATCGAAGTCAACTCAGCCATTCCGAAAGAAGGTGATTAGGTAAATTCGTATCAAGAGGAGTGATCAGTAAAGTTGAATCAATACTAGTACAAATTGTAATATGTTTATAATATAATCTTAATTAGTACTTAGTAGTTCTAAAAAAGCAGATAACTTAAACTCTATCAATTTTAGGGTTTTATCTATGCTACTCCGGGTGGAGTACACCATATACATCTTAACCGTAGATTTAATATTATTATATTAAATACACACACAATCACCCACACTCGACGTGTATGGTGTATGAATCTACGGTTAAGATCCCACCAATAGTAATGCTCCCGGTGTAGCATCTCATAGACCCAATTTTAGTTAGATTTATGGTTTTGATTGAAAAATATAACTGACTAATAATCACATTACAAATTATTGAGCATATAACTAAATGATTTAATAAAAAAAAAAGTTACATATTGATCCTAAGGACCTGTTCTTTTGGACTGAAATCGGCTGAACTGAACTGAACTTAAGCGATCCGAACTGAACTGAACTGATTTTTTATAAAAATAATAATAATTTGTATAAATTATTAAATATTTTTTTAAAAATATTAATAATATTATGATGGTAACTTAGATATTATATTTAAAATTATAGATTTAAATTTTTTTTTTTTTAAATTTATTTTGAACCGAACTGAACTGAACTTAAGCGATCTGATCTGAACTGAACTGAATTGAAGCAATCTGAACTGAAATGAACTGAAGCAAACTGAACTGAACTGACTGGACTAAAATTAAGTCTAAAAGAACAGGTCCTAAATCATCTCTCACATGATTTTTCCTATAAGCAACGGATATAAATAAATGATTTAATAAAAAATAAAAAAAGTTGCATATCCTAAAAATCATCTCTCACATGATTTTTCCCATAAGCAACGGACAAAAGATCATAATCTTGGAATTTTATTATGATTTTGTTTTGACTTCTTAATTTTAGGGCATGAGGGAACTTTTATCTTTGGTCAAGAAACTCCATAATAATTATAAAACACTATTCCACAAATGAATAATTTATTGTACAAAAAATTAAATTGTTTGACCAAAAATTTGTATTGTATACTTGAAAGTGGGTTTATTTTATTTTATCTTGAATTTTATTTGAAAATTAAAATCTTAAGTTATTGTACTAAATTTTTATCTGAGTTGGCATTATTTCAAACATTGGATTATTTTCATTTTTGGAATTAATTTATTGTACCGATTATATGGAGTATCAATCTCAATAATTGTCCCATCCACTATCATATCATCTTCTTCTTCTCAAGAGCTACGTGCGTATATATATATTGGACAAGGTGATACCTAACCTTAATATAAATGTTGAAGTTTCAGGCAACATCGTTGTACACTAAGGATTTTGTATATAATATTAATTTAAACCAATAACTATACAAATGTTTACTTCAAAACTCAATAAACATAGTACATTTGATGAAAATTATTTACTGTATAAATTCAGTCATGATTAGGATCAGAAAAAAATATTACTACATAGAGTTATTTTTATATAGAGATTTACAAAATAAAAAAAATATTTTTTTATAAAAACTATTATTAATATAAAAATAATATATATTGAATATTATTTATCTTTAAATATACATAATCAATTTAATAATTTTGAATAATGAAATTTGACCATGTGTAAAAATTGTGATTCACGTACAAATTGAATAAAATATTAATAAATCTAAAAACTATAAATTTTGAACATATACTATGTGTTTGTGTTGTTGATTTTGCTAAATATTTTAAGTCATCTTAAACATGTTATTGATTTTGATAAATAAATTATTATTAATAAATATTTTTATTATATATTAATCATTTATTTTTATATAGAAATATAAATCTTTAATAGACTTAAAAAATGTATAACTTATAATAATATGGAGTTTATTTTTATTTATAACTATACACGGTTGAGACTTAAATTTTTTATTACTACAATATATGGAGTTTATTACTGTTACTCTGTTAGTATATAGAGTTTCTATTGTATATTAATACTCCCTTCATTCTATAATAATAATCACACGTTTTCTGTAATTTACAAAGAATATATAATCATACGTCTTTTATAATTTACAAATAATATGTAATCATAGTATTTTTTTTATTATATCACTAAAATATATATATGTGTATATATATTATTTTAAAAAATAAATTAATTGTAAATACGATTTTAACAATAAATAACGATTTACATTTTGAATACAAAGATTGAAATTTTGTACTAATTACTCCCTCCGGCCATTAATAGATGTCATACTTTTTTTGGACACGGAGTTTAAGAAATTTGTTATTTTTTTATTTTTTAATTGAAAAGTAAAGATTAAAATATATTTTAAAAGTGAAAAGTAAAGTAGTTATGAGTAAAGTTTAAAAAATAAGTGGGGTAAAGTAGAATAAAATTGTATATTAAAATGAAAATGTTAGAATAGATTATTTCTTTTTTTGGGGTGTGTCAATTATTGTTGGACACATCAAAAAGGAAAATATGACAACTGTCTTTGGACCGAGGGAGTACTTCTTTGGAGCAGTTTCCTAATTCGTCCCTACATATTTTAGTTTGACCGATGGAAATAGGAGGTTTGACTATTTTATCGTAAATGTAGATTTTATTAATTAATATCGAGAATTAAATATTGTCGAACGTTGAAAAACAAAGTAAGTACAAAGTAGAGGAGGAGCTGACCTTTATTCCACACCTGCGAAACTGGCGGATTATTATTTTTTTATTCCATATATATTCATTTTATTATTATTATTATTATTATTATTATTATTATTATTCAGAATTGAATTAATCAAGCTTCGGTTTATATATTTATTGATCAGTCGATTTACGCGCGCGGCTGTATTTCGCCGATCGGTTTCATCGTCTCCCGTACCCGGCGGTAAGCCTTTTGCTCTGCATTTATTTTCTAATTAGTTGCAGAATATATCCTCCGCGATTTCGTGTTGCATGTGTAATTTTTGAATAATGTTTTTTTTCCACGGTTTTCCGAGTTAAATAATAATAATAATAATAATAATAATAATAATAATAATAATTTGATTTTTTTGGGGGTTATTTTCTTCGTGAGAATTTGTGTTGAATCGTTTCAGATTGATGTCATTGAACCCAGGTGTTTCTGCATTTGATCAGTATGAGATTCGCCTTTTTTTCCCTCTGTTCGATTGAAAATTATTTTGAAATTGGTATGTTTTTACACATTCAATATACTATATATATATATATTTTGATTGTTGTTGTTTTTAGGCTTTGTATTTTGGGGATGAGGTGAATAATGCGGTGAGGTTACAATGAGAGAGATAGTGGGAAAGCCGTGTTCGAGTCACCTCGTAAACTGAGGAAAATAAGTCAAATGGATTCAGCAAAGAGTTGGTTGCACAAATTCCAGCAACGAGAGAGGACGTCTGCGAAAAAGAACGATTCAATGGGCAGCGAAAGAGAAGAACCGGAAGAAGAAGAAATTTCGTCCGATGAGGCATCAAACATCACTAAACAGAGGGTTGCTGCTGCAAAGCAGTATATCGAGAATCATTACAAGGAGCAGATGAGAAATCTTCAGGAGAGGAGAGAGAGGTATGTTACACAATGCCTACATTTTCTCCAAGTTTTTAACATTGTGATTTAAATTGTTTCGGTCGACCAAGAACACTTTCTTAACTAAGAAGGGGTTATCTAGGAAGTGGCCACATGGAAAGATATAGCTTGGTTACGAACACTCAAAAGACCAATTATGTTTGAAAATTACAATTACCTCCTTGACATTTGTTTCTCTTTTACATTATTTGTAAGGTAAATAGTAAATGCATACCTTGTGGGAGTGTTTGTTACCACATTAATGGATTATTTGTAATAATGAAAGATAATGTATTATTTTCAGGGTAAGAAATGACATTTCGGCCACCTTACAGCACTATTGTGATTAGTAACTACAGTAGCATTTTCACTTTTGTGTTGACAGGAGAAATTTGCTTGAGAAGAAGCTAGCTGATGCTGATGTGTCAGAGGAAGATCAGAATAATCTATTAAAGTTCTTAGAGAAGAAGGAAACTGAATATATGCGCCTCAAGCGGCACAAAATGGGTGCTGATGATTTTGAGTTATTGACAATGATTGGAAAGGGTGCGTTTGGGGAGGTAATGATTATTAATAATAATGTATTATTTGGTGATTCTAGTCTCCACTTGCCCTGCCAAGTGATCATCAATAGGCTGCATTATGTCACGGTCCTATCCTTCAAGTTCAAGATAGGACCGTGAGGCACTTAACCTCTTCGGCTCGGTCAATTACTAAACTTATGTTTTTATATCCTGATACGCACTACACATTTACATCATAATGTAGAATGGATGGTTGTCGGTTCTTTGGGTGAAACCATCAATTACTTTATACCCCACTCAGTTATCAAATGAAGCATTTTGCTAATAATTTAATTTATTTAATATGTTTTCCATATGTATCTGAAACTGATATATGTGGATCTTATGTATGGTATTTGACTTTAGGGATTGTGTTACTATACAAAATACCTTCTTCGAACCAAATCTGTTAACTTGTAATAGTTGTAATGGGTTTGATGAATCAGATGGCCCGTGTTATCTGAATTTCTTTTAATGATAAGTGAAACAAAAAAGAAAGCCTTACGAGTGGTTATTTTTCTGGACAGGTTAGAGTCTGTAGAGAAAAGACAACAGGTTCTGTGTATGCAATGAAAAAACTTAAGAAATCAGAAATGCTTCGCCGAGGACAGGTACCTTTTTTTTTTTTTTTATAAGTGTGTCCAGCTAACTTTGTTTTTATAAGTCAATCCATGTACTTGATCATTATTAATATAATATGTTCAAATAATTAAATTCCTATTTTTTTTTTTGGAATCTTAATTATATCTAAAAATGATAGTAATACATACAGTTGATTCTGACATTTATGTTTGTATGCTATCACCAGATTTATTTCTCTATTTATTGTACTTTATTTTTCTCTTTTAAATCAAGGTTGAACATGTGAAAGCTGAAAGAAATCTCCTAACGGAAGTTGACAGTAATTGCATTGTCAAACTATATTGCTCGTTCCAAGATGATGAATTTTTGTATCTTGTCATGGAATATCTTCCGGGTGGAGATGTGATGACTTTATTAATGAGAAAAGACACATTGACTGAAGACGAAGCCAAATTTTACATTGCAGAGACAGTTTTGGCTATCGAATCTATCCATAAACATAATTATATACATAGGTCTGTATGTCGTTGGCTTGAATACATATTCAAGTTCAACATGGCTTCTTTATGCATTCCAAACAAGTATCTCCTTATTTCTGACCTTCTTTTTCATTCATTTGTTACAGGGACATTAAACCTGATAACTTACTACTTGATAGACATGGTCATTTAAGATTATCAGATTTTGGTCTGTGCAAGCCTCTAGATTGTAGTACTATAGAAGAAGACTTATCAGTCGGAGAAAGCTCTAGTGGAACTCCAAAAAGTGAAGAGGGCTCGGCTCCAAAACGTACACAACAAGAGCAATTGGAGCATTGGCAGAAAAATAGGAGAACACTCGTAAGTTTTGGACAAAGGTCATTGTGATTTGTAATGCTACCTATAGTAAGAAGTTGGTGTCTGGTAAGGAAAGTCATCCTCCCCACACGCAGCCCTTATTTCATATTTGGTGGGTGCAGGCTTATTCAACAGTTGGTACTCCTGATTATATTGCCCCGGAAGTTCTGCTAAAGAAGGGTTATGGCATGGAGTGCGATTGGTTAGTTCGTAAATTACCCTTAAGAGTTTCTGGGAAGATTAGCTTTCTTAATAGGATCATTTACGTTTTCATACAGTACTATCTTCTTGTTAGTGGTTTCTTCCACTTCGACTATCCTTCTTTTGTGATATGCTATTTATTGCTCCCCCACATGAAAAAGAAGAGGAAATTGGGGCAAGGGGTGGGATTTTTTTTTCCAAAAATTGAGTTAACCTATTTGTGCAGGTGGTCACTTGGTGCTATCATGTTTGAGATGCTTGTCGGTTATCCACCCTTCTATTCTGATGATCCTATGTCAACGTGTAGGAAGGTAAGACAAGAAGATAATTATTTCAACCTTGCAAAAATAATTATTATTGACACTACAATTGTAAGATTGCTCAAGGAAAAGACCCCCTCTTAAATATTTGAGATTTATTTTTTTAGATTTCTTAATTTCGTACACAGATAGTGAACTGGAAATCACATTTAAAATTTCCCGAGGAAGCTAAACTCTCTTTAGAAGCGAAAGACTTGATAAGCAAACTACTCTGCAGTGTCAACCAGAGGCTTGGCTCAAAAGGGGCGAATGAAATAAAGGTGTTTTACAGTGTTTTTCTAATGCTCGTTTATTTTATCACTTAATTGAGTTATATTGAAAAATTAGGTAAAAAATCTGCTTGTTTAGGCCCATTGCTGGTTTAATGGGATTGACTGGGACAATATATACCATATGGAAGCTGCGTTTATTCCTGAAGTTAAAGATGAGCTGGACACCCAAAATTTTGAGAAGTTTGATGAGGTATTTTTTTTAAATAATTATTTTGTTGAGGACTTGTGAATAGGATGTAGCTAATGACAACTGGTTCATGTGCTATATGCAGTCTGAACACCACCACAATCAAACTTCATCGAAATCTGGTCCCTGGAGAAAGGTACTCTTGCTGGTTCAACTTGGTACATGCATTTTTGTACTTGTGGTGTTATATTTTTCTTTTCATTCTAAATCTCCGATTTCCAGATGCTTTCATCCAAGGACATCAACTTTGTTGGTTATACATACAAGAACTTCGAGATTGTGAATGACTACCAAGTTCCTGGAATGGGTCTCTCTCTCTCTCTCTCTCTCTCTCTCTCTATATATATATATATATATATATATATATATATATATATATATATATATATATATATATATATATATATATATATAGTATAATTCTCATGGTGAATATGTTCGGTTTTATGATCGATTTTTCTCACAGCTGAACTAAAGAAGAAGAATACCAAGTCAAAGAGGCCAACAGTTAAAGCACTCTTTGGTAATGTGTACTATCTGTAATATTTCTTAGTTCATTGAAAGCATATCCTTTGATTTACAGTTATGTATATAAACTGAGGATATCGGCAAATTGATCTGATCTTGAATTCTATCAATCATCGTACATTTTTTTTTCTTTAACAGAGGAGGAATCCGAAACATCTGAGACTACCAGTCAATAGATGTGGGGTTTTAGTTGCTTCATTCAAAGAATACGGAAATTTTTCGATACAGAGACTCCAGAGTGGCTGGTCGAAAGTCGACTAAATATTGATATAATTTTCTTTCTAACCATTACTGAGAGGTGTTTATTTGACAAACTTATTTGTTGTTAGTATTTTTAGTTTATTTTAGCATTTGTCTTCAAAATACATAATAGTAGTAGTGTTTTATACATGCACATACTTTGTATTTCACTTACTGACATATCATAGCGTTTCTCAAACAAGGTTATGGAATTAACCAATTAGGTTTTTTCATTTGAAAATTATTTAATTATACTTTACAATATTTAAAATGTATTAAAAATAATTTATTTATTTTAATTCTTTTAACAAATTTTAAAATGTTGAAATATCTTGTTCACTCAATCCCAAAAATAATTCATTTTAATCCAAATCAATCTCACCAATCACAAAAATCGTTCAATTTAATTCAAACAATAGTCTGTATTAAGAAAAAGTTACTCGAGTAAAATTATTAAATTTTAATTTTATCACTTACATAAATTTACAAAAAACAAACATTTTTAAAACACGATCGAGCTAGAACAAATGAACCATCCATTCCCACATTCATCTTCTCCAGAGCATTATCTATATATGTAGAACAAATGAACGATGTATAATATGCAACGCTAGCTAGTACGTTAGCAGAAAACCGAGCTCGTCCGAAAATGTCACATATCCAAAAAGAATTTTAAAACACAAACACTGTGCAAATCAAACATGTACACACACAACACCGAGTCCTGTTAAAACCATATCATATCGCTATTTTTCGCAGTATCTCAACGAACTATTTTGCCTTGAAGCTCAGGGATTCCTAAGGGCAGCCAATCTCTCCTCGAGATCTTCAATCCCAGAACTGGAGCCAAACGAAATATATACGATTCAGAAAACACAACACGTTTTTTCGTAAGCATCGAGTTGGAAATAATTAAGCACGTGATATACCTGCCAGCACTCTCGGTGTTTTTCCCAGCAATTTTTCCTTTCGGAGCAGCTGACAGCTGTTTTCATAATTCGAGTTTCAGAACAATATATAACTCGCATATTACTTGTTTTCAGAACAAGTAAGATGTTCGAAAAAATAAAACACGTTACCTGCGAGGCAACATCTACTCCAATCTCGTCCAGCACCTGAAAACATTTATTTAGAAAATAGTAAACGTCACAAAAGTGCTTGATGAGAAAGACTCGTAAACGAACTCTAAACACGGATCATTAGATACACACCTGGTTTGTGAGATCTTCAGTTTCATCCTCAGCCTCGTCATTATCCAAAGCATCGTCAATTGCGTCTGACATCATTTCAGTCTACACATCGTAACAGTACATAGATAAGAAACCACAAAAAAAAAAAACTACACACACGAGTGTCGTGTACAAGGACTTACGGTCATATCCATTTGGGCCGATTGCTTTTGGAATTCCATAATGACCTTAGCTTGCTTAGCCGGGGCCATTTGCTGTAAACGAGGTTTTGAAATGTTTAATTTTTCTTAACGAAAATTCTCCGTAAATTGGACTAAACCCGCAATGGTATTTTATTTAATCTCGAACCTTATTCATTGCCTCCATAGCTTTACTAGCGCCTTTCATACCCATAGCTACAGACGTTTGGGCAGATATTGCCTGCAAAATTAAGTACATACGATGTTAAGTTAGTTACGTAATTCGATTCGTTACAGAGTATATTTTCATATTTTTCACGACTAAAGAATCACAAAAATATTGTGCCTAAAAATTATGTACCTGAGTGTGAGTGGCTACACCTCTCATCTGAGCTCGACTACCTTGTAAGTTGGCTATTTGTTGCCTTAACCTGATCAACTGGCGTGCGAGGATTTTAGTTGCCGCCTGAAAGAAGCAGAGAGAATTGAACAAAAGTAATATAATTAAATGTCCAATATTTTACGCACCTCGTTCCCCGTTTTAGCGGTTCTCTTGATCTCAGCAACAAGCTTCTTTTCCTGCATAAAAAACGGAAGTCTTATTTTTTGTATCAAGAAAAATACACAAAAAAACACGATGTAGATAGTATTCGACATGCTTTGAGAATCGTAACGTACCTCAAGTTGCAGCGAATTGATTTCCCTTTCTATACCTAAAGTCACAAACAAAGACCAATACATCAACATATATATATCTCAAATATGAAATAATAAATCTATACATTTTCAGACAATATATGAATCAAAATCCTTATTGAATCTAGAAGAAAAACATTTAATCCAACTCTGTTCCAACAGTGTGATTCATAAGTTCCCTTTCGATCGAACTCTTTCTATTGTAATCAAACATTAACAATCCAAATAAATTCTCCTCTAACACATCTCTTTGTGTTCTAGGTTTTCTACAAAATGAGGGTAATACAGTCATTTCACAAGTGATCTATCTATCATTCTATCTACATGAAAAACTTCATCACGAAAGGGACGGTGGAAGGAATTACCTCTAGTAGCGTTGGCCATTTCTCGCTTACTCGCCCGAACAGCCTCTGCAAAAATCAAAAACCAACACCGAATTAATTAAGATCGAGACTGAATTTGTTCGGACAGCGTCTGTAAGTCAACCCGCTGACAATTCGGACAGGAATTCACTAACGCAGCGCACCAGGTACAATTCAATCGGATAAAAAATAATACGAAAACAAAATTCCCCCAAAAATAAATCAAACCTTTGGCCGTAGGTTTTTTGGAGAAGATGTTCATGATCGCTTTCCGATCAAACATGCGGCGTAATCAAATGAATTATCGTGCTCGGCTTCAAGACGGTGTAATAATCAATCAAGTCCTGAATACGCTGAGATTGAACTTTCGACTGCGTCGAATGTAGGTTTATGCCAACTACCGCAGAATTTGCAGAGTTTCTTCTCTGTTTTTTTTTCTAATCTTAAAATGGTCGACCGGTTATGGTTATTCTTTGTTTTTATTTTTGGGTATCGAGGTTTGGTCTAATTACAGTGACCTCCCAAAACTTTAGTCTAATTACAGTGACCTCCCAAAATCTTTAGAACGGACAGTATAAATTTTAGTCTAATTACAGTGACCTCCCAAAAACTTTAGTATAATTATATCACGCAAGTTGTAATTTGTTAATCCAAATGTGTAAGTCTCTTACTATAAATTAGATATTTGTTAATTTTGATTTGTTTTGAGACTGAGCTCGAATTCAGTTAGAAACTTAAAACTACGTTTTCCTCAGCAACAAATTCCAAACAATGTTCATGTCAATTCGAGATAATAATTGACAAAATCTAAAAACAGTTGTGTAAACAAAATTCTGGGAAATAGATTAGGTAAATTCGATGGTCTAACTTCAACAATGGATTTAAAACAAAATAAACTCGCTGAATAAAACTGTTACAACTTCAAAAACCCTAAGCCCAAAGGAGATTAAGCTCTTTTCAGGTTGAACTCTCTTTCTTGAGTTTCGCAAGCTCCTGTCGAACAACACCTGCTTTCTGCAAATTCCAAAAATGAAGAAAAAAATATTAGTCAATTAAAGAAACTTCAATTACAAAATTTGAAGACAAGGATTTTTCCAAGTGGTTCTAAAGATAAGGTTAAAAGAAAGCCTCAACAACAATAGGATTTTACTCTCAAAGCAATTGATAATAGCAGGGAAGTAGTAGTATATATATATATATATATATATATATATATATATATATATATATATATATATATATATATATATATATATATATATATATATATCATGTAGTGCCCATTTGAAGAACCATTTCATTGTCAATCAATGTCATGCTAGAATTATCAGTGCTCGGGGTTCGTCAATAAAATTATACAAAGCTTGTTAATTTCTTAAAAAAAGACATGAACAATCTTTTGGGGTGAGTTTAATTTATAACTCCCAATGAGCACATACATGTAATTGTAATTTCTTAGTTTGAGGCATTTTCAAAAATGACAATCTTTTGGGGGTGAGTATAATTTATATAAATTACTATCGACCCACCTTGATTTTCGCAAGCATGAGCTTGAACCTGTCGAAGTCGTTGAGAGAAGCTCTTCTCTTCTGAACAATAAGCTTCCTTCCCCATGAGCTCTTTTCCCATTTGCCCTTGACATCTACAAAAAACAACGGTAAATTTCAACTTTCGATAAAATGAATACAAGACACATCTACGTCTTTTCATAACTGAAATACACACCAGCAGCTTCCATGGCAGCTATAAGAGTCTTCTTCTTCGGGACTCTCTTGATGTCGATCTTAATATCAGTAAGAGAGAGTCTCTTGAAGTTTATCTGGCTTCGTATCATGTCGGGGGAATCCACAAGAGCCTGCCATATGGCAAAGGAATTTAATCACAAAAACTAAAAACCTAAAAATAACTGAAGCCCAGCTCATATTCATTTGCAGGGTTAGATAATCAAAGATAATTGGGGAAATCCCTAAACCTAACCCTAACCAGCTAAATGAAACATTCAATTATCGGAATTATAAACAAAAAATGCTGCAAATTATACTAAGCATGTGGAAGCAGAATGAATCGATGCGAATAAAGAGCCGGAGAAGGGCATACCCGGTTCTGGTCGATGACGTCGACGATGACGACAAGCTTTCCATAGTCCTCGCCGTAGTTGACGAGAGCCACCCTCCCGGTCTCCACGTACCTCTTGAACGGCTACATACAGAGAAGAAACATCAAGATACATTAATCGCCATTGCACACACACGTTTCAACATAGTAGAAAGACAGAGGAATTTGTTTGTTTTCTAAGTGTCTCACCATGTTCGGCGGCGATCTGCAAATGCCTCTGTCTGTGCTGGAATACTATGAGCTGAGTGGATGAAGGTGAAGGTTTTGTTAATGGGGATGTAGGGCTAGGGTTTTGCTCGGTGATTGGGCTTTATCAATGGCCCACTATAGATTCGAATGTTCAATAAAAGTACAAGCCCATTAATATGGGCCCTGCCCATATTTTAAACGAATACGCTCACAAACAAAACATTTCATTTTTCGTGTAGTGTATATTTTCATTTTCGGTATTTGTTCATTTCGGTATTTATTCGTCAAATCACACGTCATCGTAAGTGGTATATAACCACACTGAGAGCAGCGTTGGTCTAAAGCTATAGCAGAAAACACACAACACCAACTTCAAACTCTATTTTCCCGATTCACTTTCTCGCTCGATAATCTTCGTAAGTAATCTTTATTTCTCCGCAATTTCATTCAAATAATCATGCAATTCGTTGATGAAACTTACTGTTTTATCTCGTGCGTTTTATGTTCGTAATTTTCTTTATGCGCAATTATTTGATTCAGTATCGCGATTCTCTCTGATTTTCATGATCATATTCATCTTTTTTTTGCTCTAATTTTTTCTGGATAAATCGAGGCAATTGTGTGAACAATGGAGTTGATCGAATCTCCCGAGTGTTTGTGATCGAGCTAAATCTTCAGTAGTAAATTAGATTCAGGAGATCTGATCTAACATCCATTTTATGAGCTTCTACTTAAATTGCATTATTTTGTCTAATTATTACTTTATTTAATTTAATTATTTTTTTTCTGGTAAAGTAATTATAATTCGATTCACATAGAGTTGAGCTCGATATGGAAGGGACAGTGTTTGCCCCTGCTTTAGAAGGAATGAAGCATGTTAGATCAGGAGATGGAGTTATGCTCACTAAGCCCTTCCTCGATGTGTGCAAGCTCATTTTGCCTGTTATAGGTACTTACGGAGGAATCCATTTTTGCATCGATTAACCATACGTCGTTTCTTCATTTTTTTACGAGGAGTGCAATGCGTTGTTAATTTTAAACATTAAGTAGAGTGTTACTTATTAGTAGTATGTTGAATTAAGGTCCACTTTTATGATATATCTGATGAGTCGCAGAATAAATCTTTGTAATTCTCAATTAAACAATGTATTTTACTGAAATGTCCTCGTAGAAATGTACGTATCTATGCACTTCTGTTTTAGTCAAATATTTGGAAGGAATTAACGAGTGAGATTTAATTTACTATACCTGTTTGCAGATAAATTTGGAACTGCTATGGCACTTGTGAAATCTGATATAGGAGGCAATGTAACGGTGAGATTTATGTTTTTTGCCTCCCCGTGTAATATACTTGTCCAGTATAATGAATTCCTTACCTTTTTCTTCAAATTGTAGAGGCTAGAGAACAAGTACTTGTCAAACCCGACAAAATACAACCATTTATACAGCATGGTACAAGAAGAAGTTGATGCTAAGACTGCTACAGGATCGTCCAGTTGCACCAATGGACTTCTTTGGTTGACAAGGTAGAACTGGACTTTCTCGATGCTTTAATCTAAATATTTATCGCACATAAACAGCCCTGCCCTGACTTAACTGTATGACTTGTAGGGCAATGGATTTCTTGGTGGCGTTATTTAGGAATCTAATCCAGCATCAAGACTGGGCCATGTCTGAAGCTTGTACCGACTCCTATAACAAGACTCTCAAACAGTGGCATGGTTGGCTAGCCAGTTCAAGCTTTACGGTAAAAACTGATAAAAGTGATTTATACAAATGGTTGTATTTTGTCGTTTTCAAACACTTACTGTGGGAAGTAATTGTTACAGATTGCTATGAAGCTTGCTCCTGATAGGAAAAAGTTCTTAGAAGTGGTGGCTGGAGGTGGTGACATCAACAGTGATATCGAGAAATTCTGCACTACTTTCTCACCATTTCTCGCAGAAAACCATAAGTTCTTGGTAAGTTCTTGATTTAAGCGAATTTGGAGTATCTGACTATTTTCTCGTTTTTTAGGGTACGAGTGAAACACCAAAGTAGAGAAATAATATATTCTTCTTAACTCTTGATAGGCTAGTGTTGGCTTGGATGGTCTCACGGCATCCTAAATGATAGTCGAATATGGAGTTCACATCATGGAACAATATCTGGCCTTGCTAATAAAAGGTATCTTGTGCTTTGCTATATATAATACACTATGTAATTAATCAATCAACGTAATAAACAATAAAAATCAATTTCATTTTACCAACATTAACAAGTTTCTTTTCCATCAAGCTTTCAACTTTTATTTTGGCAGAGACCAAGTAGTGTGGGTAGAATTTGGACGCGGAAGGATTGATTATTCTCCATCATGATTAAAACAACTCTTAATTGGTTTCAAACTACTTTTTTAATTGTATCAGTTTCTGTTCTTTTATTTTATAAATAAAAACTATTATAATAACTCGTGTCTGCGATACGATGGAGGCAGTATCACTGTCCGAATTCCCGTCCCACTATACTGTCTGACAAATATTGTTATGTTTGTGATGTTTATTTCCGAAGGATCATACCGACTTTATGAAAAATATTTTTTGTAAAAAATACTGGTTCTGGCTGTGCTATATGTTGGAGGTTCAACGGAATCTATTGTTGGAACACATTTTGACAACAAAGGATAGAGAGTATTCCAAAGGTTGATCCGACTGATGTACAACAACGTTGTGTTATATCTGTCGGAATCGATCAGTGGGAAAAACAACAAAAATCTTGTAGTGATTGAAAGCCTCATCTGCCTCGAGCAAGTTAACTAATACAGTAATATTGGTCGATTTTAAATCTGAATACCTACTTATTTTCTGTGAAAGAAAACAAAACGTATTGGATTATACAGCTTAGTAGTATTATTCCTATGATTTGACTTTCTTGGAGCTGTCATGGATTTTTTTTGTTAAATACAACATATTTTTTATTTAAACATATAACAAATCAGTGGTCTTATTTATTTCTTATATAATATCAAATCATTTCTGAAAAAAACAATCTTGTAATGGATCTGAAATAAATTAGGTCAATACTTTGGCTTATTATTTTTCTTAACTAATTGTCTCCGACCATCAAATAATACAGTATGAGTTTAACTGACTTCATAGATAGAGTTTTATCTATATTGAGACTTCTGAATATATTATATAGGTTGTCCATTATATATATGCCTAATTTTTCTAAGGTTGACTGGCTTTGTCTCAAGGGTGATTAGTAGCCAACAATTCATTGCCTCTGAAAATGAAAGGTTACTGTTGCCCATCAACGATTCTGATTTCTTGATTTTCGGCCTATTTTCTAACATTCTTAAGACAGAAAAATAAAAGGAAAAGATAGAAAAATCAGTTATTTTACTGTTCCCCTTCACCTTCATTAGAGTCTCTCTTTTAATCTCCAAATATCCATATATCAAAAATAATATATATAATAATAAATAATAAAAATCAGCCAAATTACTTTTACATTTGCATGGATCAGTTATAAGTCCATGTGAGGAAACTAAATTTCCTTCAAAAAGGGTTGGTTTTTCTCTCATGGTCTTCTTCACAACCTTCAAAAAATCCATGCATATTCATTGAATCACAGAGACATAAAAGAGATACATACACACACACACACACACAAACATGACAACCAAGAACATGAAGGGCCTTTTCAAAGGGCTCAGATACATTGGCCAGATCTTCGGTTCGTTTTTTCCTTCTTCGTGTTCCTCGCATTTTTCAAGGAATCAGCTTTTATTACTAATAATCTTTATTTTATATATATATGCGCAGATGAAGAGAACAAAGATGATGAAATTCAGATTGGTTTACCCACAGATGTGAAGCATGTGGCTCATATTGGATGGGATGGACCATCACAAGCTGCGGCTGATGCCAACCCCAGCTGGGTAAAGTAATCAATCTCTCTTTACGTCGATGTTTCACGAGCTTTCGCGATGTTTTGTTAAACTTGACAATCGAGGGGGGACCTACATGGTCCCGAGAGGGGTGCATCCATAGATGATAGATCGATAATTTTGTTTTTGCACCCCTTTCGGATTGCAATCAATCAGCATCAATCGATGAATTCGTACGACAAAGGCCTCGGGATTTCTAGAGATGGTCCTCGGAGATAGATTTTGTTTTTATTTTTGTGGTTAAATTGTTGTGCAGATGAAAGAGTTTAAAGCCAACCCCAACCCTGGATTCCAATCAGGGCCTTTAGATTCCAGTGGAAACAACGCAGAGAACCCTGAAATCAAATGGGTTTCTGAAGGTTGTTGAACTCTAATTCAATTTAATCATTTCATAAAAATAATAATCAATGAACCCTGTTTTAATTTATTTATTTATTTATTACTCCATCCTTTTATAGATTCCAAAAAGGTCAAAAGAGCAAAAGATGTCCCTGCCAAGGATCAACCTGAACTCCCGAGATCCTCCAGGCGCCGCAACTCATCAGACACTACTAACAGTAACACAGGTAGCGAGTCTCCAAAGAAAAAAGACCCAACAAAACCGAGGCAATCGAGGAGGCACAACTCCAAGGACGCGTCTGAAGGCAGCGTAAAGTCGAGTCGCCAGCCCAATGAGTCGGGCCAGCCTGGCTCTCCATCCCGTGGCCACCCAGATGGCGAGAAAAAAACACGCCGAAAGAAGTCAAAAGACACGGAAGGTGGTGGTGGTGGATCGACCCGATCAAAGTCAAAGGATGTGGAAGGCGGTGGGTCCACAAAATCGCGATCCAAGCCCGCCTCTAGTGGCAATGTACCCGATCCTGGGGCTGACACTCCAAGCTCATGATGAAGCCAAGGAGAGATCAGAGAAGGGTAATTTCTTGAGAATGCTGTATTTTTTTGTATGTTGTTTTTTCTTTCTTTAATTTTTTTTTTTTTTTTGATAATTTTTTGCCTTAAGTCTTTGTTTGTGCCTAGATTTAGCTAGAGAGTTCATCCCTAATCATTAATTGTGTGTTTATTATTATTTTTATTTTTTTTACATTTTGGAAACTCTGTTATTGACAGAGTTGAGAACATGCCATTTGGTATATACTCCTATATATAGT
Organism: Euphrasia confusa; assembly: GCA_954870475.1. NCBI lineage: Eukaryota > Viridiplantae > Streptophyta > Magnoliopsida > Lamiales > Orobanchaceae > Euphrasia > Euphrasia confusa. The sequence continues at coordinate 2,480,887 of OX940949.1, forward strand.
AGTAATTTGATTATTATTTTTCTTTGAAAATCAGTGTTTGTGAATATTTATAATGTATGTAATGTCTCTCTTATTTTCTGAAAACAATGTGTACTACAACAATTTCATTCTTGTTTGTCAATGACAATAATTCAATAAATGCCGACTTGATTTTGAAGGGCCTCAAATGAGTCGACAGTAGAACGGCTCATCATTTAGAATTTTTCAAGTATCTCGAGTTTTTGATTCAACACTATCTAATGTCAAGTAATTATATACACATTCCTTTATCGACTCGAGCACATGAAACAATTTTATTAGCTTATAGAGCTCGAACATTGCTGGAATAAGTCGATTTGATCATCTCTGCATAGTCATCATTGGGTTCAAACTTGTTCCTACCAACATGCTTCATTCAATTAACCGTTGCAGTGTGCATATCAACCACATGAAGTAAAACAGCATCAAGCACACAAAATAATCAATGCAATTCCTACATTAATAATAAGAACTTAAAAAGAGATACTCTACTTTACAATGATTGCCTCTTTTCTTCCTACTCAAAGTAGCTTAAAACCAAACAAAATAAAAAAGGTTCTCTATCCACAATTTTCAAAAAAAGCCATTTGCCTTTTCCCCCCTCTTCCTATAGTAAAAGCTTTCTCACTTTGAGCCCACACATTCACCAGTCAACTTCATGCAAAAACCAAACCCTAAAAAGGCAAAATAAAAAGAATTACCCAATACACATAAATGCCAAAGAACCACTTGTGAGGTGTTGAGGCAGATGAACTCTCATAGGAAAGGGCATTTTGGGGAATAAGTGGTTTCCTGCACACCTTCAGCTGCCCCAAGTTCACACTGACCTTTGCAGACTTCAAACCTTCGTCGATGCAAAGGTCCAAATTGCCCTCCATCTTCAACTTAATCCCAATCTTGGATACGAACCCCTCGGAGAACGGCACCCTCCCACTCAGCCTGTTGTTCTCCAAATTCAGCTCACTCAGATACTCCAAATCCCCAAATTCCAAAGGTACAACCCCTTCAAGCGAGTTATTATCGAGCCCTAGGTAGCAGAGGTTTCTCAATTTTGCCCCCATCGATCGAGGAATATTCCCAACGAGTCCCATCCCGGAGAGCCCGATCGCCACAACGCCCCTCAGGTCGCCCCATGTATCCGGAATTCGCCCTCCGAGCGAATTCCCACTCAGGTAGATTTCCTTCAGGCCGGGCAGCTCGGGCAGGAACAGCGGCAGCCCGAATTCGCCGAGGTTGTTGCGGCTCAAATCCAAGAACTCCAGGCTCTTCAGGGTCCTCAGCGCTTCGGGTATCCTCCCGGAAAACCCGTTTGAGCTCAGGTCGATCTTGAGGAGCCCGGTCGAGTTTCCGACCGACTCCGGGATAGCTCCGGCGAACCCGTTGTGGCTGAGATCGAGTATCCTCAGCTTTGTCATGTTTCGGAAAAGATTCGCCGGGATCTCGCCGGAGAGCCCGTTCCTCGAGAGCGTGAGCTCCTCGAGGTCGGTTAAACCGGCGAACCCATCGGAGATACCGCCGGAAAATACGTTCCCGGTCAGAACCAGCCTCCTCAGCTTCCTCAGGCGCCCGATTTTCGCGCCGTCGAGGAACCCGATTAGGGCCGGGTTCTCGATGAGAGTCAGCTCCTCCAGGCGGGTCAGCGGCGAGAGGTCCGGGAGAGGGGTTTTCGCCCCCGTGAAGCATTTGTAGAAGAAGAGCCTCCTCAGGCGAGGCAGCGGCGAGAGCAGGGTCGGGTCGAGGGCGGCTCCGGAGTCGCACGGCGGGTTCGGGGAATAGTCGGAGACGTACCCGAAGCTGAGCTCCGTCACGTGGGGGGCTTCGGCGGGGTCGGAGGAGTAATCGCAGACGACGCCGTGCGGGGCGGAGGCGCAGAGGTCGTCGGGGAAGAGGGCCCGCCACGCGACGCCAGGGCTGACCGACTCGAGGAGAAGGTAGACCGATTCTTGCTCCGCCGGGTCGAGCGGCGGCTGCGAAACGACGGGAACGGACATGGAGGCGGCGAGGAGGAGGACGGAGAGGAGGAAGTGTAGCAACTGTGTCATTGGGAAAAAAAATGTGTGAAATAATTCTCTCTATTTTTTTTTTCTTATGAGAGTGGGAGAGAGAGGTTGAATTTATATTGGAGATGGTGAGGGGTATAAAGGGAATGTTTGTTTTTGTGTCGAAAGGTGAAAATGGTAATTTTGTACATTGTGAATGGTGGTGGTCGATGGGGAAAATATCGAAAGGACGATGGTGGTGTTGCAGGGATTTGCTTGACTGTTTTCCTGCAACTTTCTGTGCGAATTTACAATTTTGTCCTTACTATTTGATTTTTTTTGTAAGCAAGGGTGGTATGGGTTTTAATTGCATGAAAGTGACTTAGCTAGTGTGAGATGCATCACTTTTATTCCCATGACTCCTTTTTTGTTTCTTACATTCAATGGGAGGAGGTAGGTGTTTATGGAGCTTGTTTTTAGTTCTTTTTTTGTTATGGTGTTGTTGATTTTAATATGTTTTTTAAATCGATCAAGACTCTGATCGGGACATCCAGATAAGTATATGATTATATGATGCTAGACTGATATTGTAGTTTGATTGAAATTTTAAAATTAGTATATATTCCGTATTTTACAATCATTTGAAAATTTTCATATATGATTAGAATTTAAAATTTCTGACATGTGTTGGTTTACTACAAAACTTTGTAGTATTATAAATGTCGCAAGCAAGATTCTTGAACTATATAGTACAGTAGTTTTTTTTACATTTTCAATCAAATTGATGTGATTATTTATGTGATTACAAAGTTGCTTAAATTTGGATATAACCAAAAATTAATTATTTTTTTGTTCATGGTGGTGAGATAAATTTTTTATTGAAAAATTGTGAGTCCTTAACATTTTTTCCTTTATATTTTTTATTATTTTTTTGAAAAAATGGTTTTATTTTATATTTAGCATTTTTTTTTAAAATATGTGTGTATATACATATAATAATATAATATACTCTTTATGTCTCGAATTAATGGTCTTAATTTCTTTGTAAAATATACTAATAAAGGACTTAGGACAATTAGTATGAGATAAAGATAGTATAAAATAATCTTAGTTCTTCTATTCGTTTTTTCTAGCTTCGCTCCTTTTTTTACATGCGTATGTCTACTCGAACACATCTTTCAATTCACATTTCACTAAATCGGGTAGGAGTTGAATTTTTCGCCGATCCATCTTACCAGAAAAAATCAAAAAATTAAATCATATATTATGGGGAGGTGGTACCAACTATCGATTGAGATTTGAGAGGAGTGACCATTTATTCCCAAACTCAGTTTAAGAGTTATAAATATTTTACCTTTTGAATTTTTAAATAAATTAGAGGGGCAAAGTAGTCATTGTGTAGGTATGTGGTTTGCATGGGGAAGGGAGCCAATGAGCAACAATGTTAAGTCCATCACAATTACTTCTTTCACCTTGTTAATCACAATACCACCAAATGTCCGACGGCTACGATTAATTCCGCGATCACTTTGTATAACTATCGTGCAATTACTTTCACGCAGAATTTTCTTTTGTAATGTAAAAGTAAAATTAAATAGAGAATATATAGCCTGCAATCCTACCACACAGGCTGCACTAAAAAACGTGATTATGCTTTGGGAAAGGGCCTAAAACAAGCAAACAAATGTAAAGCCTAAATTTCATAAAATATAATGTTTTTTTTAAATTTCATGTTAATTTTATATCCAGAAAAGATGAGTACTCTGCCCATGAAAATAATTTAAATTTCATGTTAATTTTTTTTATACAACTAAAAATATGATTTACTTAATATATATGTAAAAATTATATTTTTATTTATTATTTTTATATATTAAAAAATATATTTTTATTTAACTGTATTTTTTTTAATTAAAATATCAAAATATTTAATATTTGTATTTAAAATTTAATTTCTTTTAGATTAATAATAGTATAATTCATATTAATACATATCTAAATATAAATAAACTATATTTTTTAAATTAATAAAACATATTTTCTAAGGGTTTGTGCACAATGCCCATTTAGCATGATCCATAAATTATTAGAAGTAAATAATGGAAAAAATAATTTAAACACTACCTCTATTTACCTTCACATGTATATCTCATTTAAAAAAGATGTAAAATGTATCTTATATTAAATTGAAAGTGAGATATTTACATATCAAAAATAGAAAGTGAGATATTTAAAAATTACAAAAGTAAAACATATCTTCAAGCAATAGACACTGAATAATTGGATCGATTATATCACTCATGGAGTACTTATTATCTAAGATACTACAGTACATTGTTACTTTTTTTAGTCCTTTCCCATGTTTAACTTATTTTATAGATGGAAGATTAAAATATTATGTTCCCATCTTTAACTTCTTTTACAGTAGGTGGAAGATTAAAATTTTATATATGTACTATTTTATGTGTAAAATAAATATGTACAGTATAGTTTATTTTTTAAATAATTATTTAATAAAAATAAAATAAAACGAAGGCTTTTCAAAGAAACGCTAAAGAAAGTGAATCAATTTTAGAAATAAGTTTTATATTACAAAAGCAAATATTTTCATTTCAGCAAAAATATGTACCATATTGACGAAAGTACATTTATTTATATGTAAAAAAAAGATGCTGTACTAATCCAAATTCCAAACTACCGTAGTAACTAGTAAGTAGTAACAGCTAGCAGAAGACAAAAATGCAACGGCGGAGCCGACAGCGCCAAGGAAGCAGCCGCCGGCGTGTCCTTTTGTCGCTTCTCCAATGAGAAAGCGACGCCTAACTAAACAGAGCATCTTCTCCACGTGTCCTCTCCCCATTCGCTATTTCAAAAAGGTGTACGGACGACCCTCCACCGGGCGTAGTAGCATGCGAAATCCATTTCCGGGTCTTTTATTCCCCGTATCCCTCACTGACCAGTGGGACCCACAGTACCCGTTCTGACGTTTTTACCCCTATTCACCATTTTGATTTTTTACCCTCGTCGCTTGCCTAGTTCAAATTTTGTCTTGCATATAGTATGACAGTAAATTATTTTCATTAAAATAGAAACTGATGTTGGGGATAAAAAAAATTCAACTAGGTTAAAAGCATAAAATTGACCATGATTAATTTGGTATTTTTCGTGCGATTTTGGTGTCACGTCCACGAAAGTCGGATGATTATTGTACAAGTTTCCGCACCGTCAAAAATAATATTTTGAAATCTCTAAAGCAAATTAAATCATATTGCTAATAATAAGAAGATTTAATAAGAATGGATGGGCATATTTGTACTTTTTTTTTTTAACGGTAACATCTTGTAAAAAGAAAAAGAAAAATTGTGGAAATACCGCATTAATGAGCTTACAAATTATAGCTCTAAAAAATCCCAACAAGTAATAAATCAATACATATCTGTACGTTGTGTATGGTAAAATTGTGTATATTTCATGAAATCTTTGTTCGAAATGAACAATATTATAATAATATAATGTAGGGAATGACGTCAAACTCTACATTATTTAGAGTGGCAAACCCTGAAATATAGTACTAATACTGTACCTATTTAGATCGAAACCAACGGCGATAATACAAACAAATATAAACTAATCGAATAGCCGAGCATCAAACAATCGAGTATTCCTTAATAATAAAAGACTAAAATATATTGATTAATTCTTCCACTCCGGGTTAATTTTTTGTTGGGTAAATTTACTTCATTGTAAAAGTCCCTCTTTTTATGTATGAGCATATCCAATGGAGATATATATTTTTAGTGTATTTCAGTATTTCTAGCTCTCATAAAAAAATAGGTAGAATTCATTGTGAATTGAATATATGGTATGAGTTAGTGTGTTGGGGTAGAATTGTAGAAGTATATCTACTCGGGTAAAAATGAGTTAACAATTTTGTACGTTTGCACATATATGTACTACTTCTACCTCAAAACATTTCCAATTACATGGATGCCCTAAATTTGCAAAATAAGATGCCACGTCATTATTTTTAGTTTTATTTTCAATGTCATCCATCCAACAAATTAATACGCCATGTCATTATTTGCTATGAAAAAAACGAGCAATACTTTTCAACTGGGCCAATTATATGAGGCCCACATATAAGTGGGCTTAAAATGAATTGTCAGTGAGTTGGGTTATAGCGTCATTGAAGCCCAACTAACTAAAAAAAAAAAAGTAAGTTCGGTTTTATAATGAATCATAGTCATTGAAATTTTGAATTTTCTTTTGAACAGAAAATATAAAATTTATACAGTATGAGGCAAGTGAAAGATGATGAAAAGTATAAGATGTACTGTACAAAATTTGCCGTAGACGAATATGGGATAGTTGTTTTTGAATTTTTATTCAATAATAATAAATGACGTTAATATTATTTGGGATAGAAACTAATTTGCAATTTAAATTTTATAATTTTTAATGTTATTCAATATAATCAAAAGAAGTCGACATTAAAATAAACAAATTTTGAACACACGTTTAAGCGTACGATTTTTTAAGAAATTTTCAACTCACCAACTCACCGTGACACGGTTTTCTGGGAGATTCGTTGGGGGTTTTATGATATATATACGTGTGGTTAATTCTTAACGGAAAAAAAGGCAACAGTATTATTTCCCAACATTCACTAAATGCTTTTATCTTGAAATCTAAGTAGCTTAATTGAAGAATTCTGCAGCCTAAGAAGACACTTAAATCTGATAAAAACACAAAATATAATTTCAATTTTAAAGAGAAAATCGTGGAATAATTAAATTTTTTTCCGGCATGGCACAAGATTTTGTTACAATAATATTTTCTCTTCATTTCATCTCTTAATCTTGTGAAAAAATGGTACTACATCTAACATAATACAATAGTCACATTTTCTTTATAAATTACGTATAAAAAAAGTATTACTATTGTGTTGATGTACTGTTATTTATCTGAACACACAATAATCACATTTTCTTTATAAATTACATATAAAAGAAGTATTACTATTGTGTTGATGTACTATTGTTTATCCAACACACAATAATCACATTTTTTTTATAAATTACATATAAAAGAAGTATTAATATTGTGTTGATGTACTATTGTTTATTGAACACATGAAGTACACGTTATTAATGTGAGGACGATTTTAATTTTCTATCATATTATTTTATTTTTGTGTTCATACAATCTCTACATAATTTTTCCTATTTAAAATAGATTCATTTTCAATGCTAATTAATGATAATTTGTCTTGGGCACTCAAAATAATTAAATTTTACCTAAATAATAATTATTTGAAAATAATTAATAAAATAAAAAGTTAATATATGCCTTTTAACAAAAAGAATATTAATAGTAATTAATTAATTAATTAACAGTACACATCCCATTAAATGCTCATAGAACATGGAACCATGTAGAAAAGTTGGGGTCATTTAAACAAATATCTATATATGAAAGGAAAGGATAACTCACTGAAAATGATACATACATAAATACATACACACATACATACAGGCATACATTATGAAGGAAGAAGAAGGGCCACATCCATTGTTGAAGGGAGGTAGAAGAAAGAGGAGGGAAAGCTCGAGCTACAGACATGGCCTTTCTCCCCCACAGATCCAATCACTCAGTGCCATCTGTCACACCCTCATTCCTCCCCTCCACCCTGAAGATGATGATGATAATGATAATCAAGAATTTTACAATTCTTCAGGCCCCGATGAGGTACCAACAACAAAACAACAAACTCCGATTTCAGGGTTTTACTTCTGTATTATATTTTTTACTTAATAGTTTAATTTCTTGTGTAATGGAGTATTACCTTATGATTGATACCCATTTCTAGTAATTAATTAATTGATTAATTAGTTGTTTAAAACCACCCACCTTAATTTCTCAAGTGTTTATCTTTCTTAGACTATTGATTCTGATATCTCGCGTGTGTATTGTTAGAATGTTATATTTGATTCTGAAAACTGGGTTCTAGAATCACTAGGGCCCAAATCGACACTCCGGGCCTTCCCGATTTCTTTCTCTTCATATTGTATAGCTTTGGTTCTTTGGCTTTGTGACTTATATAATGTATATAGGTGGCAGAGATAATAGTGAAGAGGAGTGTACCGGAGGCACTGTTCATTGTGAGCTTAGTTTTGAAATTCCTGTCGAGTAGATTGGGAACGCTTTTGCTTTGCGGGCGTATTTGTTTGGACTGGGAATGGCCGTTTGTTCACACTTTCTCCGAGCTGTCGTTGAGGAAAAGAGAAGCAATCCTTCAGAAATGGTCAAAAGAGACGTTTCTGCTGCCTCTGAGAATATCATTCTTCTTGATCAAGGCCATGTGTTTCTTCATTTTTTTCGGATGGGTAAGCGTTCTTTCTCGTCATAATCAGAAGCAGAAGTTTTATTTTGCATACTAAGACCATTTTCTTGTTTTTTTTTTCATCCAAAAGGCCGATGAAAATTCAAATAACCCGGCATGGGAAGCAATGGGGTACCGAGTGGGCGCTACAGAAAGACACACAAAGCACAAAAAAGAACGGCCACTCGAAAAGGGCATGGTCGAGATTATGAACAAAGACGAGCTGTCACTAAAAGAATCCCTAACCCAAAAGGGCATACACATCACAGATGATCCAAAGGAGGAAAATGTATATAAAATCAAATGTGATGTTGTGATCGTCGGATCTGGTTCTGGCGGAGGAGTCGCGGCAGCGGTTCTTGCGAAAGCGGGCCAAAAAGTACTCATCCTAGAAAAAGGAAACTACTTTGTAGCCCAAGATTACTCCGGTCTAGAAGGACCCTCCGTGTCTGAATTATACGAATCGGGCGGGATGCTTTCAACTCAAGACGGGAAGATAATGGTTATGTCTGGATCAACGGTGGGCGGAGGCTCGTCAGTGAATTGGTCTGCGTGCATAAGAACACCAGAATATATCCTCAAGGAATGGTCGACGCAAAACAAAATCTCCTTCTTTGGTACCCAAGAGTATCAATCAGCCATGGACTGTGTTTGTGAAAGGATTGGTGTAACGGAAAAATGCGAACAAGAGGGGTTTCAAAATCAAGTGCTCAGAAGAGGTTGCGAAAATATTGGCCTCAAAGTCGAGCCTGTTCCAAGGAACTCATCGGCAAATCATTACTGCGGCTCTTGTTGTTATGGGTGTCATAAGGGAGATAAGAAAGGAACCGACTTGACTTGGCTAGTCGACGCCGTTCAAAACGGTGCAGTCATTTTAGCCGGATGTAAAGCCGATGAAGTTATCCTCGAGAGTGATGGTAATGAAAAAGCTCGAAAGAGATGCCTCGGAGTTATCGCAAGCACCGAAAACAAGAGCATTAGAAAGAAGCTTTACATCGAAGCCAAAGTGACGATTGCAGCTTGTGGGTCCCTTTCAACACCTCCGCTGTTGATATCTAGCGGATTGAAGAACAAAAACATTGGCGAGAATTTGCACTTGCATCCGGTTTCGTTTGTGTGGGGGTACTTCCCGGAGTCTTTAGAAGAGTTTAAAGGTAAGAGCTTCGAAGGTGGGATTATAACTTCTTTTCATAAGGTATTCAAAGACCAAGAACCCAACACCCAAGCTATAGTCGAAGCCGCGGCACTCGGGCCGGGTTCATATGCTTCACTGTCCCCATGGCTCTCGAGACAAGAACTGAACAAAAGCATGAGGAGATATTCAAGGACAGCCGTTTTATTCGCATTGCCAAGAGACCAAGGCTCGGGGGAAGTGAAAAAATATGGGCGTATAAAGTACAGGCTAAGCGGGCTCGACAAAGAAAATCTTAAAGCGGGCTTGAGACGGGCTTTGAGGATTCTGATTGCAGCTGGAGCTGAAGAAGTTGGTACGTTTAGGAGTGATGGGCAGAGGATTAGGTGTGAAGGGACTAAGCAAGAGGAGTTAGATGAGTTTATAGACACGGTTAGTGCGGTTGGTGGGCCGAGGTCAAAATCTGAGCTTTGGACAGTTTACTGCTCGGCCCATCAAATGGGGAGCTGCAGGATGGGTGCGGATGAGGAAGATGGGGCTGTGGATGAGAATGGGGAGTGTTGGGAGGCGAAGGGATTGTTTGTGTGTGACGGGAGTGTTCTTCCCTCGGCTATTGGTGTTAATCCGATGGTCACGATTCAATCTACGGCTTATTGCATCGCAAAGAGGTTAGTTAGCAGACTCCAGGGGGACAGCCGGAAAGGGTAGCTCATCTGGTATTGTGAATTTGTGATGACTTTTACATAGTTGTCAAATCATTATGTTATTCATGAGATGTATTGAAATCAATGTGTGGTGATTTATTAAATTAAGAGTTGCAAATTGTATGCTTTTTTAAACACTAAATAAATATTCTTATCCATTTAAAATGTCTGATTATGTATGTTTAAACTTAATTTGTGTTCGATTCAATTATTTATTGTAAAATTCATTCTCAGTTAAATTTCAAATCCAACTGAACAATAGTAGTAATAATAATATAAAACAAACAATAAATAATTATTTAACCAAGCAGTCAAGCACAGCTTGGTGATATGAAATAGTGAAATCAACATTGGATTATGGTTAGAAAATTCATGGAGGTCTCTCTTTATATGAAATCAAGAATGATCGAAAACCTTCTCCACATACAAATGGAGATCGAGCAAGTGTTGAAGCTAATCTGTTGTGCTTCTCAAATAACCCGGTATTATATATTTTAAAAAATGCCCCAAAAAAGGAAACATGAAAAAAGAGGCAATTTTAAACGGGGAAAGGAAAAAAGAGACGTGATTTGTTCAGCGTGCAATGGCTTTGACTGCCTTCTCAGCTGCATCGTCCAAATCTTCAGCAGTAATCAAGGTCATGCCACTTTCCTGGGACCAATGCAAATCAGAAGAAAGGTCAGCTAAGATATGCAACAAGTTGATTTTGTGTTAATAAAATAAGGGATTCCAGATTCACCTTGAGAATTCTCTTGCCTTGGTCGACATTGGTGCCTTCAAGGCGAACAATCACAGGTACCTTCAGTTGAACCTAAGACCAATATTTATCAGAATGTGAGATGTCATTTAGCAAGAACAGTTCAAAATTCAAAGACTAGTCGCAATACTAAAATAAAAGCAACTCAGGAAAAAAAATCCAATTCGTTTTATATATTTTTACATGTTTCGCAGCATTCACAATTCCACTGGCTATTACGTCACACTTCATGATTCCTCCAAAAATGTTGACGAGAATAGCCTTCACTTTCTCGTCCGAAGTCAAGATTTTAAATGCTTCGACAACCTGATCAATAAATACATCATATTCAACTAAATCAATCAAAATCATGACATAAATCCAGAGTAGGAAATGATAGAGGTAGTTATTCCATCAAACTACATTTGTTTTTTCAACCCCCAATTTCTCATAATAGAAAGAGAAGTAAAAAAGAGTATCAATTACCTGGTTTTCTGAAGCATTTCCCCCAACATCAAGAAAATTGGCGGGAGTACCTCCATGTAATTTGATTATGTCCATAGTAGCCATAGCCAATCCAGCACCATTAACCATGCAACCAATTTCTCCGTCTAAACCAATGTAATTCAAGTCGGCTTTTGCTGCAGCAACCTAAAATTAAAACGAAATGTCACTGTGAAAAAACATCCATTATAGAAAGATTTATTAGCCTCATACATAATGTCGAGTGTGGGGTTAATACCTCACGAGGATCTTCTTGTGTTGGGTCCCGAAGAGCAAAAACCTCTTTCTGACGGAAAGCAGCATTATCATCAAAGTTCAGTTTTGCATCAGCAGCCACTAGCTGATTATCAGAAGTTTCAGCAAGGGGATTGATCTGTTATAAGAATAGAGCTTCAACGTTAAAAATAATTGAATTAATGCAACCTGGTTCAAATCATAAACCTAGTGATCGGTAAATTCATTATAAACCTTATACTGATTTAGGGCCCAAAAGATAAAACTCTCAATAAGACAAATAAATCATAACTATAATTTAGAAAATATATTTATATATTTAGAAAGTGCAAGATGCAAAACATGGCTTAGATTTATGGATCTTTAATTGATTTTTTTATCTCAGTTTTTTCAGCTTTCTGGACCTAAATAGATAAAGGATCATGATTTTATTATAACAGTAAGAAAAAGCATATCTAACAGAAAGTAAATTGAGTTTTTCACCTCCAACATAGTGCAATCGCATTTGCAGAAAAGCTCGTACAACTTCTTGACTTGTTCAATTGAGGCATCTCTGTCAGCCCCCTTGGGAGATAAACCATCCACAACCTTGGCAGCATCTTCGTCAGTAATTCCTGTGAAAACATCAATAGGCACCTAGCAAAAAAAAAAGAGATAATAAATAAAAACACCGATTAGTAAAAAAATACATCCAACTTGGAAATTTCTACAACACGGACGTAACAAAAGGGAATCTAACCTTTACAATCAGTTCTGGATGTTCCTCTGCAAGATCTTCAATACTCGTTCCTCCCTTTTTACAGGCAATGATAAGCTGCAATATATAGAAGAGAACTCATGGGTCAGAAACAGACATCTTTGCTATGACTGACGCACATTAACCAACAAAGAACAAAAGAAAAAAACGGATTACAATTAATTTATAGCAATGTGTCATTTCAAATTGCACAGTATTCACTTTTTTTTTTTTTGGATTGTTGATAAGAAATTAATAATAAATGAAAACTTGATTGCCAACAGATAAACATAACCAAAAATAGAGTCTCAATGTTTAGGAACTTACAGGACCAGCAGATTTACGATCAAGAGTGATGGCAAAGTACATCTCATTGACAAGGGTTAACTTCTCAGCCAAATACAACTGAAGCAAAGAAAATAAAAGTAGGATCACCTTATGAACATTGAACACACAACACTAGGATGAAATTTGATACAAAAATATATAGCAGCAAAGGTGTACTAGGGAAAGTAAGGTACTAGATATAACCTCAACATTTGATAAATTGTTTTTCAATATTTAATTCGAATAAGAACATGCAGTTTGATTTTGCAATGGAAGTATTCATGCAACTCTATTTCTAGCTGGAAAATATGGGCAACCATAAATATTTTAAGGGGGTAAACAAAGTAAAGATAAACAATCCATGCAGATGCTTTACCAAAGTATTATAACTTTTAAAATGAAAAAACTAAAGTGAAAGGACATCAAATCAAGAAAGTTCGATAGTCAAATATTTATGAAGTAAGACATTACCTGATAATCTATCTTCTGTGTACTTAATATGATATAAATTTTAAGACCGATTAATGTTAATAGCCTTTCTAATTAATAGAGTGAATTTAGAAAGCAACCAATAATCCTTCATAAGGATCATAACACATCCTAAGCTTTCTGATAATACAACTAATTATAACAAAATAAAGCCCCAGTGTGGGATTTACAATTTAAGCTCAGAAAATATGAAACAACACAAGCTATGCTGAAGCCAGAATGTTTATGAATTTCAGCCACGACAGTAAGCATGCAAATAAGATTTTTCATAATAAAGTACATAATCAATGTCAAACCTTGCTGACGACTTTTCCTTGAGGTCCGGTTTGCTTAGTAACAAGTATCTGTCCAAGCATTTTCCCTGAAATAACGCAGCTTCACATTATAATAGTTCATAGGATACAATTGTGTGAGAAAAAGATCCCTAACTCATGCAAAATTTCCTTTTGAATTGTGAGATGTGAGCTAAACAGGTTCCTGTTAAAATAGGAAGGCACTAGTGTCCTGTCAGGTTAATTAATCCTGAACTGTTAAACATGCAATCATTCTAGTTCGTCTCCAACAAAATCTCTATCAGAACTCAGAAGTGGAAAGGGAAAAAGTCGGGGGGTAATGGCCAATAATGGAGAACCTGAGATCCAGAGCTACCTAAACTAAATGAAATATTTATACAAATCATGAAGGGGAAGAAGGGGAGAGGATTAAAGGAGGTGCGATCATTCCAAGTAGATGCACACACATTTAAATCCATAATGTACACACAGGCAATGTCTATCTTACCAGCTATATCCTCAACCTGGTCAGCCTTTACAATATGAACTCCTCCCTGAAGACCACTCTTGAATTTTCCCAGCCCACGGCCACCAGCAAGGATTTGCGACTTCACAACCACCTGCATCACAAAAAATAGACTAAGTTATTAACGTTTAAATATTGAATGCCACCAAATCCCAATATAATTCCAGGCAAGACTCCACCAAAAACATTCCAATAATCAATAAAAAAGATAGTACAGTATAATGCTTGCACTACCTCACTCTGGTTAACAAACGATTCTTTCAAAGCCTTCCTAACTTCATCAATAGAACCAACAGCCACACCTTTTGGGACGTTGACTCCATGTTTGCTCATCAACTCCGCTCCCTGACATCAATATTGAACAAACCAGAAAATGATCATTTCTTACCGTAACGATGACCTAGAAAAAGTCCAAGGGTTCAATTTATTTTCCTCAATAGCCCATTCACATATCAAGCATTCAATACTACCCAAAACTTGCAATTAAAATTAATTTTCCTAATCCATGTAAAAAAGCAAGCAGATCACGATTAAAACATCAATATAAGAGCTTGTGATTGGGTGCAAAAGAAAACGATTGATACCTGATACTCGTGAATGTTGAGACGGCGGAGCTGTTGCTGCTGCCATTTTCCGGCGACGGAGAGAGATCGACTGGCGATTTTCCCTAATAATCCTCTCACCATTTCTTACGATGTATTATTTTGTTTCCTTCTTCGAGATCCTGGACGGAAGATCGAACTGGAAATATAAGAATTCTGGAATAATATTTTTATTTTACTTTTGCCGCAGAAGCCCTAACTAGAAACCGGTAGAGGCGGCGGAAGATAAAATAGACTTACCTTCTCGCCGGCGAGAAATGTGCTTTAGACGCAAAGGCGTTGTGTGAAATTTTGACCTTTATTTTCTGCTTTCAAACCTTTTAATATTAGTACTACTCATTTCCGTATATTTAATTGCTAATTTAGATAATTGATTAGCTAAAAAATAAATACAGCACTAATATATATGTATAGGTTTTTATTTCTCCTTTTTTTCTTAATGATATTTTTTATTAATATTTTTTCATTGAATTTATTATATTTTCCATGAATAATCACAAAAATTATACAGTACTTTCTTAATTTCTTTCATCATTAAATATATTATTTATTTTTTAAATTAAAAAATATTTTTAATCTTTATTTTTTTAATCAAAATTTCAAAAAATAATAGTACTAAATTATTCTTTAATCCACATGTGTCAAACAAGTGTGCATATATCTTTGAGAAGAGAGCAAAAAAATCGTACTTTACATAACTTAAAAGTTTGATACAACCATTTAAGTAATTAGGGTTCCTAGCTACATGCACACGCATCGTCTCATTGGCTGCGGATTTTACATGTGCAAAATTCTTCTTCTTCATCTTTGTTGCATGTTCATGGACACATTCTGAGTATTTATCACCTGCAATATTCAGTCAATGTTTTGAATGTGTTTACACCCAAAAGAAGAACATGCTACGAAGCAAAAGAAAAATGTAAATTACCTTCGTTGACACGGCTTAAGGGATAGCTTCGTCCCTAATGCATGAAGGCTTCTTCGCATTATAATAAAAATGCGCAATCATCTGTACCAACTCATCGGCTGATCTAAACTCTGGAAATCAAACGGAACATTGATTAAATATGTATTCATAGTATAAACATTTCGGAGATAAAAAGAGAAGGGCTTACCGTTCTCCCTATACAATATCTTGTTTCCGCGTAAGAACAAAATAAGGGGGCATTCGTTGACTTTAAGTGCATATGCTAAGTCCTTCTCGATGTTTATATCTATCTTCACTGTCTGCTCGACCAAGTGAAATAAAAAAATCAGGTTCAGACAGTTGAAATAGAAGCTGCCGGCAAATATGGATTGAAAAAAGAGAAGAATGAACTTAAACCCGAGGAGGCAATCGATCTTTTGCTTTCCAGTAAACATCTGCTGCTTTTTCCAGCTCTTTTAAAACCTTCCAGTTATCACTTGCCCTGAAAGCGATCAATGATTACTCATACAACGTCAGGGATTTCATTGTGAATAAGTTCCAATATTTTAGCCAACTCGCTAAAATCAATTATTTTCGAAGCAAACAGTCCAAGTGCATGATTAAAAAAGCAGGTAACATGGAAATATAACAAAGAGAATTAGAGGAAACTTCACGAGCAGTTCACTTGCCTGTTGTATCTTTCGAAAACAAGAACAATTAGCGGGCTAGGATGAAAAGCAAAGCTCTCCCACTCGAGACAATTGATCTCCTTCACCAACCCATATTCAATCTCTCCCTCCCAGTCGATCTCGGTCCCATCTTCCCCCACCACATTCTTTATAGAATGCTTATCAAAGTACTCGGAGGCTCTAATCCCCCACCCGATTTCGGCATCAACAGGCCAATCCGGATCATCTTCCTCGATCATCATCTCCTTCACATCTTCATCATCTTCATCACTGTCACTTTCATCCGACGAGTCCTCGTCATAATTACTATCAGCCTTTTTTTCCTTCATGATATTTTCCATATTTTTCAGAATTTCTGGATTTTCTTTCCCGATGGTCTCTAGAGTCCGTTGCAGCGAGTCACGGACATAATCCTCAACAGCTGCTGACTCACTCCTCCGGCCCCGCCTCGGCTTTTTAGGGATTATAGCAGGAAATGTCCTCTTTGACTTTTCACTCGCACTTCCAGGATCTTTGGAGGTATGGGGTTTCGGTTTGGGATCAAGGTTAGAGTTAGAATCAGGATTCGGGTCAGCTTTTCTTGATTTGGCAGCAAAGCACAAAAGGGGTTTTACAGAGCAATCGGGTTTTACTGGAACTCGTGAAGGGAAATTGGAAAATGAAACAGGACAAGGAAACGAGCAGAATATAGAGGCTCTTGTAGGAGAAAGCAACGAAAAAGAAGGTTGGACAGAAGAACTCATATTCAAAGTCGAAATCAACATCTGCTTAATCAACAGAGCAGCTGAAAATTAAAAATTAAAAACAAATGTCAGCACAGAGAGCAAAAGACCCAAGCATCAACCAGCCAAACAAAGGCCATATATACATCATGCATTCATATGCACATGTCGAAGCAAACGAAACGTAAGTAAGATCGTGCATGGGAAAACATTCATATCACATTTTCAAAACAGAGATCAACGTACGAAGGCATGCATAGGCTCCAACAACTAAAACCCAATCTGGAAAGTCAACAAATCCACGTTCTTGACGATTCATACAGAATAGTTCAAGATGAAACTAAAAAGATCAACATATAATCAAAAGAATGGATAAGATTAAAAAAAGAAGTTTGATTCTATCACTAAAACCCAGTTAGGAAAATCATCAAATCCATTCAGACATGCGAAAGCTGACAAGAAAATCAGGAATTCCTCGACCAGGCAAAACGTCGAACACCTGGCGCGCATCTAGCGGATGGTACGAAAACGATAAAAAAAACTTTTTAACTCATAAATTAGGGGAACTATCGCCTATCCGCCATTTGTTCACCGTGTGCATGTGTGAGAAAGATAAAGATAACGAAAAAGATTAGAGAGAAAGAGATTACGAGACGGCGTCGCAAGGCGGCGTCGCTACAGGTGGATAACCTCCTGGAATTTGCTCGAGGCCCGCTTTATCAATTTGTACGACGTATGTATAGTACTACACTCGACTAAGATTATAAAGTCAAAGCCTTTTATTTACTAAATGGGGTTTTCTATTTTTTTTTACTAAAATATTAGTATTACTCTAATAATATTACATAAAAATGTTGAATGGTTTTTTTTTTTTTTTTTTTTTAATTTCGAAGTACAGTACACAAAATTTTGTTTTATCAAATACAAAAAAGTACAATTTTTTTTTTCAGAACATAATAAATTTATCTAATAATCATTTTATTAGTTCTTACATATTTAGTTATTCCAACCAATCTATTTTCATTTAATGTTCTAGCCTTAATTAATAAAGCAATATATGCATTTAACCATCCCCACTTGATCTATTACTATTTCCTTTTTTGTAACAAAACATGAAGTTGCTAAAAAATCCAGATTCAATTTATTTATTTTTCGAAATAAAAAAAAAATTAATTAAAGCTTGCATCCAAATCGTGAAAAGGCAAAAACAATGTACGTAAAAAAGATTCCATGACAATAAAAGACAATTCTACCCTCCTGAAATAGTAATACATTGTCCCGCCCGCGTCCATCTTAATCTCACCCATGAGTAGCGCGCAGCACGCAAAAATCCATGAAAACAAAAATCGCGCAAACAATAGTACAAAGCTGAACCCCTACATAAATATCCATACAAAATAAAAATTATTTTTAGTTTTACACTTCACATCAGAGATTTCAAAGACCTTGCCTTGATCGGCTTTCTCACTCTCTTCTTCCCCATGTTACCCCGATTCCATTCCTCCTCGTCCTCCTCCTCATACTCATCCGAATCCGAGCTGTTTCTAGAAGCCATCGCCACCACCCGCTCAATCTCGTAATCCTCAGGCTGCTGCTCGACAATCTTTTTCATGCTACCATCGTTGTTGTTGTTATTGTTATCGTTACTGTTCTCCCCTCTCTTCTTTCCCCACCGTGGCCCGAACCCGGAATAATAGTAGAACTCGTACGGGTTGGATGTTGTCTTTGCCTTTGCCGAAGCCTTCTTGGCCTGGGCCCGTCGGGCCGCCACCTTCCCGGGCTTCTTCAGGGCCCGGTGCGAGGTGTGGTGCTCGCACATCAAACTGCCTATCGCCACCTCCTTTCTGCACCTCCAGTTTTTCCCGTCTGTCTTGCAGCAGAGAGTTTTATCGACCTTAGTATCGTTTTTTGGAATTTCGTCGGATTCGTATTCAAGCTGTTGATCCTCGTCCCTATCGGGAAATAGTTACGTGTGCGCGGGCGCGTGAGACAGTGGGTAAATAATAAGCGGAACCGATATTTATTTTTTATCAGGAAAATGAAAAGGGATAAAAATTATGCGACGGGCGCAAACCCTAAAATGGTAAATAATGAGAAAATAGAAAAGGCAATAGGAGCGTAAATAATTAGGGGGTGGCGAGAGGATTTACCTCTCGGGAGTCGAACCGCGGCGGCCGGAGCTGCCGTTATCGTCGGAAACGCCGTCTCCGTCGACCTGCGCAGAAATTATCCGATTCCGAAATAAATAGAGGCATTCGAGCTACAATCGAAGGAGGAAAAGAGAGACGACGAAAAATTCGACGGGTCGAGCGAGAATCAGCCGCGAATCATGCGGATTAATTAGGATTTCCGAAGAACCCTAACGGCGGGGGCGGGGAAAACCCTAGAGAACGAAGGGATATAATACGAACGGGCAGAAAAATGCAGAGGGGATGTGACGGAATAGGCGGCGGGAG
The DNA here is from genome assembly GCA_954870475.1 of Euphrasia confusa. Taxonomy (NCBI): domain Eukaryota; kingdom Viridiplantae; phylum Streptophyta; class Magnoliopsida; order Lamiales; family Orobanchaceae; genus Euphrasia; species Euphrasia confusa. The sequence goes on from OX940949.1 coordinate 2,500,302, forward strand.
ATTACAGATCTGCGACATAGGGGGGAAATAGGAGTCGGTTAGCGGGAGGAGTAGGCGTACCTGGTGCGGCGGCGTCGGAGGCGGAGGAGTTGGCGGCGGCGAGAACTTCATGGCGTCCCACGGGGACTGATTGAGCTGGCAGACATGGGTCTGGAGGAGGGCGCAGGGATTCAGAGGCGGCGACGCGTAGAGCAACGGTGAAATTTTAGCGTGCTTGCGTATTCTCATGGCGGCAAAAGAGTGAAGGTTTTTTTTAGGGGGTGGGGGTGGGGGAATGGGGGCCGTTGAGCACGATGAAATGGAGTAGATCCAAAAAATGCTTTTGTTTTTGTTATTATTGATTTTCCCTCTCTATATATATATATGTGTGTGGTTTGTATGTATAGGCGTATTTATTTAGTTGTATTACTTGTATATTAATAGTAATTAATATAATATTTTAAATAATGGAGAGTACCATATATATATATATACATATTTCGATGAAGTTACTGTATAAATATTTTATTTTTATTATAAGTTGGCTGAGTGTGTGCAGTGAGTGATAGCAATGGTCCACACTACATTTCTTTTACATCTGTATATTCTATTTTTATTTATAATTTTTTTATTCTTTCTTACTTAACGAGGAAAAAAATAAATGTTATAATAATAATGATAATAAAAAAAATTGAAAAACAACAATTTTTATTTAATTTTAAGTATCCCTTCTAATTTTTCATTAATATAAATTTCAATTATCAAATTATCCTTCTCTACAAAAATCTTAATTCATTTGTCTCGATCTACGATTTGTTCAATACATTACATTCATCCCTCAAAACAAGGTACAATTCATTTGTAAAATTGAGGGCTACGAAATTTATAATTGCAAAATGTTTTAAATTTAATACTCAAATTTATATATTAATATAGGCTCTACATTTACTTGTGATGGGCCTTCAGGATGGGCTATTACTATATTTACCTGGGCTACGTTAGAAATTTCTGGGTTGAGAAAATACATTTTTTTTAATTACAAAAAGACCGTTATTTACACCTTCGCAATTCATTTTCACATCTCTCTTTTTAATTAAATTTTAAAAGTTAAAAAATTGCTAAGGACACCCCTCTCAAAATACCTTCAATACCCTTGATTCACACCCCTCGTATGTACATTCATAATTAAAAGTTTAAAACACATAATACTATTAATTAGTACTTTTTTCCTCCCGAACTTATAATTATACTGTTTTTGTTTGTAAATCACAAAAGAAGTGTAATTATATATTTGAAACAAAAGAAGTATACTTTTTTTTAATCTACATATTCATAAGAAATATTTCATTTTAAAGGGCAAAAGGAAAGGAGTAATACTTTATTCTATGTAACAACCAAATTTACATTTTTCAATATTTGACGAGAACTATTGCGCTTTGTAAGATGACATTTTTACTTTTAGAAAAAAATTACTTATTTAATTATCTTTATTTAAACTACTAAACGGTATTAGGTGAGATTTAGCATGACTACGACACTAATCCTTATTAGGGACAGATGAGATACAAAAGAATAAATAAATTAGGAAAGTCAAATGTTGTAATTACATTAAAGTAGTCAAATTAATTTTTGTCTAGTAAATAAATAAAAATAATACCAATGCATAAGACTTCCATATACTCTTCACTCACACACGGTAAAATACTACTGTATGTAAACTTAGAATGACAATAGTTATCATGAAAGTAGAATATACTTTTGATTTTCAATAGTAACAAAGTTGTTTAATGTAGTAGTTGGTTCAAAAAATTTCTCAACTTTTGTGTTTTAGACTTGAAATTGCGCTTCCATATATTCAATTTCAACACATTTCTACTTGTTAAAAACAAGATTCATATGTTTCATAAGAACATTCCATCGTTTTTCTTCAATCCGTTACATTATAACAAATTTATCACACAGTAGTTGGTTCAAATTTTTCTCAATTTTTGTGTTTTAGACTTGAAATTGCGCTTCCATGTATAATGTATTCAATTTCAACACATCTCTACTTGTTAAAAACAAGGTTCATATGTTTCATAAAAACATTCCATCGTTTTTCTTCAATCCGTTACATTACAACAAATCTATCACACACCGACTAAAATCACCGACTTAAGGGTATTTAGTTGTTGGGAAATTCGCGTCCGAATTCCCTTCCTGAAAAGCAATACGAACAAACAAGAATGAAAAGCAAGAAATAAAAGACACAAGAAATTTATAGTGGTTCACCCGTTAACGAGGGCTACGTCCACTTTCTCCGGCTGCAATGATTTATTAGAACAATTAGAGCATCTCCAACCGATACCAAAAACCTATTTTGGAGTAGGGGAGATGCTCCAAGCGATACCAAAACATAAACCTATTATAGGTTTTAAGGTGGGACCCACAGAAAAAATACTTAAATTTACGTTTACCTTAAACTCAAACCAAAAACTTTATTATTTATAAAATGATCCTTTTTATATAAATTAATAAAAATAATCTATCTACATTTTTTTAGTTTCTTATTTAATATTTTTTATAATGTAATTTTTTTTAATAAACATATAATTAACAATTAAAATAAATTTTAATAAAAATAAAATAACCGTATGGGATATCACAATATTTTTTTATTATGTTTAAAATTTTAAATTAAAAATAATAACTATTAAATTTTTTTAATATCAAAAGTTACGAGGTTAAATTACAAATTTGTAAAGATTTTGGTTATTTATAAAAAAATTGTATAAGAAGAATATTTTGAGAATATTCTTTTAAGTTTAAGTATTGGAATCTCGGTTGGAGTCAAATTACTGTAAACTTAAAATAAAACTTATATTTGAGTTTAAGTTTTTGTGTTCGGTTGGAGATGGCCTTATAGATCCCCGTTACAAGCTTGTAAACTCTATAATATCAATTCTAATAGCTGTAGGTGTTAACCCTAATTAATAAATCGCATAGGGTATAAATAGGGGAGGGAAACTTGGAGGACAAGATAAAAATCCCGCTGGCAGAAAATAGGGGGGTAGCGACCGCTACCCCCGGGGTAGCGACCGCTACCCCAGCGCTACCCCAAGCGCTAGAGGCCCGCTCATCGATCGTCGATTTCTGCTGTTCCCGATTCTGGACAAGGGCAGCGCTCGCTGCCCTGGGGGTAGCGACCGCTACCCCTCTTCTTTGACCGACTTCCCCGATCGTCTTCTCCGATCGTCTTCTTCGTCCTCTCCGGCGTGAATTTGGTCTTCACAACCAACAATCTCCCACTTGAAGATAATTCACGACCCCCTATCGTCTCTTCCCATTGCAGCCGCCTCCCCGGTCCTCATCCCAGAAGACCAACTGAAGTCGAACACAACTTCAGTTTATCACACGGTACCACCTTCGTAAACATGTCGGCTGGATTCTTACTCCCAAGAATCTTCTCCAACACCAAGACGCCTTCCTCCAAGGCTGATCGAATGAAGTGATATCTCAGCTGGATATGCTTCGTTCGAGCATGGTACACCGGATTCTTCGCCAAGTGAATGGCGCTCTGACTGTCAGAATACAAGATACTCCCCGAGTGATCTTGCCTCAGCTCTAGCAGGAATGCCTGTAGCCACATCATCTCCTTCGCGGCTTCCGTCACAGCAACGTACTCCGCCTCACAACTCGATAGTGCTACTATCTTCTGCAACCTCGACACCCAGCTAATCGCGGTACCCCCGAAAGTGTACACGTACCCAGTAGTGCTCTTCCTACTATCCACATCACCTCCGTTATCCGCGTCCACGAACCCGAGTAACCCCATATCTGATTTTCGGAACCTCAAAGCAAAACTGGAAGTCCCTCTCAAGTATCGAAAGATCCACTTGACGGCTTCCCAGTGTTGCTTCCCCGGATTACTCATAAATCGACTGACAACTCCCACTGCATGGGCAATGTCAGGCCTCGTGCACACCATGGCATACATAAGGCTCCCAATCGCAGAGGCGTAAGGGACCTTATCCATATGCTCCATCTCCTTCTCGCTCGTCGGCGAGTCCTCCTTTGACAACCGGAAGTGTCTAGCCAAAGGAGTGCCAACCGGTTTAGCATCCTCCATGTTAAACCTTGCCAGTACCTTCTTCAAGTACTCCTCTTGAGACAACTCAAGACCCTCTTTACTCCTCGTGATTCTCATCCCCAGGATTTGTTTGGCAGCACCCAAATCCTTCATAGAGAACTCCCTCGATAGACTCTTCTTGAGTTTGTCGATCTCCGCCAAACTCGCCCCGACTATCAGCATGTCATCTACATAAAGGAGCAAAATTATGTAGTTACCTTTTCCAAGACTCTTGAAATAGCAGCAGTGGTCCGCCTCGCACCGCGTAAACTCGACTCGCTTCATGAACATGTCGAACTTCTTGTACCACTGCCTAGGAGCTTGCTTCAACCCATACAAACTCTTTTGAAGCTTACACACCAGCTTCTCCTTGCCTCGGACTTCAAAACCCTCCGGTTGCTTCATATAAATTTCTTCATCTAGATCTCCGTGAAGAAATGCGGTCTTTACATCCATTTGCTGAAGATGTAAGTTCTCTTGTGACACCAAGCTAAGCACCACCCGGATGGTTACCATCTTGACTACCGGAGCGAAGATCTCCGTGTAGTCTATCCCTTCCTTCTGCTGGAATCCTTTCACCACTAATCTCGCCTTGTACCGAACGCTTCCATCGTGTTCTTCCTTTGCCCGGAAGACCCATTTATTGTGCAAGGCCTTCTTCTCCCTCGGAAGCTCGGCTAGTTCCCAAGTCTGATTCGACATTAATGAGCTCATCTCCTCTTCCATGGCAGACTCCCACTAAATCAATATATTTATCAAGCATCGTACATCATCTTTGAGTCCGTGTGTGACCCTGTAGGTATGATTTATTGATCAATATTATATTGTTCCCAACAATTTAATATTATCAAATAATCATTTAACATCCATAGACGACCTTATGACTTTATCGATTGCACACGTAGGATCGAAGGACATATCCCAACAATCTCCCACTTGGCCTTCAGAGCCAGTGTGCTGCCAACTTCCTTTTGTCACTTTATGTCTAAGTTTGAACTTGAGGCAAGACTCGAGTCATCCTCAATCGGTTCAAACCTTTCTTGGACTTTGAGACAGACTGTAAAACCAGATTTATCACTATGATACGAATCTAGACGTGGCCACGTATTTTCCACAGTCTCGACTCTCCAAGTGGCCGGTAAGACATGTATCCCATTATAAAAAATGGAGGACAATCCCATCTTGTCAATCCAAGCTCTCCCACTTGCTTCCTGATATACCCAATAACAAGTTTTATAACCTCCTTTTACGAAAGGCGTTTACTTGTATCAAAGTACACCATTTCACAATGGAATTACTCTGGACTACTCAGGTCAGAGGAAATTGCTCGACAGTCAATGAAATAGTATTATGACTCGAAATCTTAAATACTATTCCAGTCGGGTCTGTTCGATCATTAGCTCCCAGCTAATATCTATGTAATTGTACTCGATGTCCCACATCACTAGCCCATGAAGCGGCGCTATAGTACACATTACAAACTAGTTCATTGTATTATCGGTTTGTCCGTACTCGATTATACGAACCAGGAACAACTATATGATTTAAGTATATCAGTTCAACCATTGGGACTTCATTATGCGGTAAGTCGACCTCATAACCCAATTGATATCACTTAATCATTTGGACAATTCATATAAATTAAACCATATTTATATGAAGAAACATGTATTATACATATGAGTGAATGTTTACCAAATCTCCAAAAGTATCTAATACAGTAATAGAAATCACAACCCATCTCTAAGATGTTTGATCTCTATTGCAGTCGTGAAAGCCTCAAGCTTAAACTGCTGGAGAGGTTTAGAACGCGGGTTTGCAACCTTACCAAAAGTTGCAACTTTATTATCTCGATGTCTCCAGAAAACTATCTCCCAGATAATGTGGAACTTCCTGAGCACCAGTTTTAGACTTGTGGTGCTTCCTAGCTCATTGGCTTGCGCGATAACTCTACTATAAATAGAGAACTATCGGATGGGCTGAGCTAGTTACGCCACCTAGTTCATTCAAGAACTTTCAAATCTTAACTGCCAACATTACTGCATCCAATGCAATACTGTGCTCAGCTTCTGTAGTTTAATCAGCTATATTGCATTGCATGGAACTATTCCAGCAAATTTCACCTCTAACTAGACAAAAGATATAACCAGATTAAAATCGGAAATTATCTTAGTCTGTTTTGAAGTTAGCATTCAAACAGCTTGTTAATATCAACTCTTTTTGTCTTCCAAAGACAACAAAATATTCTTTAGTCCATCTAAGGTACATAAGAATACTCTTGGCCGCAGTCTAATGCGTCTCACCTGGGTTTCCTTGAAACCGAATCGTCATGCTCAAAGCATACAATACGTCCAGTCGTGTACATATCATGGCGTACATTATAGACCCTATTGCCGAAGCATAAGGAATGTTTTACATCCTCTTTTGCTCATCAAGTACCGTAGGGCCTTGCATCTTGCTAAGTGATGTGCCATGACTCATTGGAATGAGACCCTTTCTGGCGTCTTTCATTCTGAACTTATCAAGCACCTTATCAATATAGGTCGCTTTACTAAGTCCAAACATCATTTTCGATCTGTTCCGACAGATCTTGATGCCCAATATGTACTGTGCTTCTCCAAGATCCTTTATTGAAAACCATCTTCCAAGCCATTCTTTAAAAGAATTAAGCATAGGAATATTGTTTCCAATAAGGAGTATGTTATCGACATACAACACAATGAATACAACGTAACTCCCACTGATCTTCTTGTAAAACAAGACTCTTCCGAGTTCCTCTGAAATCCAAAACCCAGTATGGATTCATTGAACTGAAGATTGCTACTCTGATATGCATTCTTTATTCCATAAATAGAACTATAAGCTTGCATAATTTCTCAGCCTTATTATGATCGATAAAACTCTTTGGCTGTGTTAAAACACAGCCTCTTCTAGAATCCAATTCAAGAAGTTAGTTTTAACATCCAATATTACCATAACTCATTATCAAGATGAGTAGTAATGGCTAAGATAATCTGAATGATCTAATCAAAGGAATTGGTGAAAGTTTTTCCATAATCCACCTCGTGAATAAAACTTTTACCATCAACCTTGCTTTGAAAACCCTAGGTTTTCCATCTGTCTGTTTAGATCTTAAAGATCTATTAACATTCATTGGGTCTAACCCCGTGATGCAAATATATCAAGTTCCAAACTTGATTATCAGTTATTGATATCATCTCAGATTTCATGGCACCATGCCAATTTTAAGTAGCTGGACTCGTCATAGCTTGAATATAGGTCGAACATCGCTTTCCAAAAGCATGAATTCATATCTCTCATTGATCACAATATCTAAGTATTTGAATAATAGAGATCTATGAATTTCTGGACCTACGAGGGCTGGTATGGTTTCCAAAACCATAAGAATACTCTCAACCCAGTCTTGAAATTCATCATTAGTTGTTCCACTTGAACCTCGTTCAAGACAACCGAGCTCCCACTGACTTTCTAGGAAAGATAACTCTTTTCAAGAAAATCACTATCTCGAGCAACAAAATATTGTTCTCAGATAGATCGTAGAAGTTGTACCCTCGAGTTTCTTATGAATACCATAAAGAAACTTTTATCCCATTTGAGTTCAAACTCTATAGAGATAAATCTCGTCAGAGAAGCTTTTAGAACCTCAAATTTTGATGAAAACAATTTAGGGACCCTCCCTTTCCATACCTAGTATGGTGTCTTATCAACAGCTTTTGACAGCGTCCTATTCAGTGTATAAGTTGAAGTCAAGAATTGTGTGTTCCCAAAAGAGACCAGTAGTTCATTTAGACCTCTCATCGAATGGTCGAACTATATCTAATATAGTTTGTTTTCTCTTTTCCGAAACATAACCTTCATGTGCTTGTGAACTAATAGGTTCCACATACATCAGCATGTATCATCCCTAATTACTCACATGTTCTCCTTTCTCCAAGAAAGATGACATTGTTATCTTCTCAATCACACATCATTCACATGTATCAAATGACTCCAAGTCAAATGATTCTAAAATTCCTTCTTAAAGAAGCTTCGTTACATGTTTAGATTTTGATTTGATCTAATCAACAATGTTTCATTTATGTCTCATTGATATTTATTCGATTTGGCCTTTGGTCTTAATGATATATATGATTTGTCAAGTTTAAAGTATACATAAACAGTATAATAATCGTACCAAAACAAAGAATAATTCACAATTAAAATAGTTACCAAACTATTTAATAGTGAAAAACTAATCCATCAGTATCTAATACTGAACCAATATTCATTGTTTATTGAAGGTACGAAATTACATAGTTATAATACTAAAACAGGGCCCTAAGGCAAAACAACATCATATGATCATACGGCTAATGCAGCGACCTTCGCTCCATTTCTTGCCCGTAGATCGACATCTCTATTCACCAAACTTATACTTCTATGTAGTTCCTCCACATAAAATGTGAGAACCACATTTGGCATCCAATACCCAAGAAGTATAATTTGTGAATTTTAATGTCTATATCATTAATTTGTGAATTTTAATGTCTTCTCCGGCGAAAACGAGAAGAAACGAAGCAAAACAAAGCAAAACGGGCAAACCGGGGCTGCTGGAGCCAAACGGCGGATGCCAAATGATATAGACATTAAAATTCACAAATTCTACTTCTTGGGTATTGGATGCCAAATGTGGTTCTCACAATTTTATGTGGAGGAACTACATAGAAGTATAAGTTTGGTGAATAGAGATGTCGATCTACGGGCAAGAAATGGAGCGAAGGTCGCTGCATTAGCCGTATGATCATATGATGTTGTTTTGCCTTAGGGCCTTGTTTTAGTATTATAACTATGTAATTTCGTACCTTCAATAAACAATGAATATTGGTTCAGTATTAGATACTGATGGATTAGTTTTTTCACTATTAAATAGTTTGATAACTATTTTAATTGTGAATTATTCTTTGTTTTGGTACGATTATTATATTGGTTATGTATACTTTAAACTTGACAAATCATATATATCATTAAGACCAAAGGCCAAATCGAATAAGTATCGATGAGACATAACTGAAACATTGTTGATTAGATCAAATCAAAATCTAAACATGTAACGAAGCTTCTTTTAGAAAGAATTTTAGAATCATTTGACTTGGAGTCATTTGATACATGTGAATGATGTGTGATTGAAAAGATAACAATGTCATCATTCTTGGAGAAAGGAGAACATGTGAGTAATTAGGGATGATCCATAATGATGTATGTGGAACCTATTAGTTCACAAGCACATGAAGGTTATGTTTCGGAAAAGAGAAAACAAACTATATTAGATATAGTTCGACCATTCGATGAGAGGTCTAAATGAACTACTGGTCTCTTTTGGGAACACACAATTCTAGACTTCAACTTATACACTGAATAGGAAGCTGTCAAAAGCTGTTGATAAGACACCATACTAGGTATGGAAAGGGAGGGTCCCTAAATTGTTTTCATCAAAATTTGAGGTTCTAAAAGCTTCTCTGACGAGATTTATCTCTACAGAGCTTGAACTCAAATGGGATAAAAGTTTCTTTATGGTATCCATAAGAAACTCGAGGGTACAACTTCTACGATCTATCTAAGAACAATATTTTGTTGCTCGAGATAGTGATTTTCTTGAAAAGAGTTATCTTTCCTAGAAATTCAGTGGGAGCTCGGTTGTCTTGAACGAGGTTCAAGTGAAACAACTAACGATGAATACTCAAGACTGGGTTGAGAGTATTCTTATGGTTTTGGAAGCCAGACCAGCCCTCGTAGGTCCGAAAGGCATAAATCAATCTCTATTATTCAAATACTTAGATATTGTGACCAATGAGAGATATGAATTCATGCTTTTGGAAAGCGGTGAACCTTCGACCTAATTCCAAGCTATGACGAGTTCAGCTACTGAAAATTGGCATGGTGCCATGAAATCTGAGATGATATCAATATCTGATAATCAAGTTTGGAACTTGATATATTTGCATCACAGGGTTAGACCCAATGAATGCTAATAGATCTTTAAGATCTAAACAGACAGATGGAAAACCTAGGGTTTTCAAAGCAAGGTTGATGGTAAAAGTTTTATTCATGAGGTGGATTATGGAAAAACTTTCACCAATTGCTTTGATTAAATCATTCAGATTATCTTAGCTATTACTACTCATCTTGATAATGAGTTATGGTAATATTGGATGTTAAAACTAACTTCTTGAATTGGATTCTAGAAGAGGCTGTGTTTTAACACAGCCAAAGAGTTTTATCGATCTTAATAAGGCTGAGAAATTATGCAAGCTTATAGTTCTATTTATGGAATAAAGAATGCATATCGGAGTAGCAATCTTCTGTTCAATGGATCCATACTGGGATTTGGATTTCAGAGGAACTCGGAAGAGTCTTGTTTTACAAGAAGATCAGTGGGAGTTACGTTGTATTAATTGTGTTGTATGTCGGTGACATACTCCTCATAGGAAACAATGTTTCTATGCTTAATTCTATTAAAGAATGGCTTGGGAATTGTTTTTCAATGAAGGATCTTGGAGAAGCACAGTACATATTGAGCATCAAGATCTGTCGGAACAGATCGAAAAGGATGTTTGGACTTAGTAAAGCAACTATTTTGAAAAGGTGCTTGATAAGTTCAGAATGAAAGACGCCAAAAAGGGTCTCATTCCAATTACTCATGGCACATCTCTTAGCAAGATTCAAGGCCCTTCGGGACTTGATGAGCAAAAGAGGATGAAAAACATTCCTTATGCTTCGGCAATAGGGTCTATAATGTACGCCATGATATGTACACGACTGGACGTATCGTATGCTTTGAATGTGACGATTCGGTTTCAAGGAAACCCAGGTGAGGCGCATTAGACTGCGGCTAATAATATTCTTATGTACCTTAGATGGACTAAAGAATATTTTGTTATCTTTGGAAGACAAAAAGAGTTGATATTAACAAGCTGTTTGAATGCTAACTTCAAAACAGACTAAGATAATTTCCGATTTTAATCTGGTTATATCTTTTGTCTGGTTAGAGGTGATATTTGCTGGAATAGTTCTATGCAATGCAATATAGCTGATTAAACTACAAAAGCTGAGCACAGTATTGCATTGGATGCAGTAATGTTGGCAGTTAGGATTTGAAAGTTCTTGGATGAACTAGGTGGCGTAACTAGCTCAGCCCATCCGATAGTTCTCTATTTATAGTAGAGTTATCGCGCAAGCCAATGAGCTAGGAAGCACCACAAGTCTAAAACTGGTGCTTAGGAAGCACCACAAGTCTAAAACTGGTGCTCAGGAAGTTCCACATTATCTGGGAGATAGTTTTGTGGAGACATCGAGATAATAAAGTTGCAACTTTTGGTAAGGTTGCAAACCCGCTTTCAAAACCTCTCCAGCAGTTTAAGCTTGAGGCTTTCACGACTGCAATAGAGATCAAACATCTTAGAGATGGGTTGTGATTTCTATTACTGTATTAGATACTTTGGAGATTTGGTAAACATTCACTCATATGTATAATACATATTTCTTCATATAAATATGGTTTAATTTATATGAATTGTCCAAATGATTAAGTAATATCGATTGGGTTATGAGGTCGACTTACCGCATAATGAAGTCCCAATGGTTGAACTGATATACTTGAATCATATGCTTGTTCCTAGTTCGTATAATCGAGTACGGACAAACCGATAATACAAAGAACTAGATTGTAATGTGTACTATAGCGCCGCTTCATGGGCTAGTAATGTGGGACATCAAGTACAATTACATAGATATTAGCTGGGAGCTAATGATCGAACAGACCCGACTGGAATAGTATTTAAGATTTCGAGTCATAGTACTATTTCATTGACTGTCGAGCAATTTCCTCTGACCTGAGTAGTCCAGAGTGATTCCATTGTGAAATGGTGTACTTTGATACAAGTAAACGCCTTTCGTAAAAGGAGGTTATAAAACTTGTTATTAGGTATATCAGGAAGCAAGTGGGAGAGCTTGGATTGACAAGATGGGATTGTCCTCCATTTTAATGGGATATATGTCTTACCGGCCACTTGGAGAGTCGAGACTGTGGAAAATACGTGGCCACGTCCAGATTCGTATCATAGTGATAAATCTGGTTTTACAGTCTGTCTCAAAGTCCAAGAAAGGTTTGAACCGATTGAGGATGACTCGAGTCTTGCCTCAAGTTCAAACTTAGACATAAAAGTGACAACAGGAAATTGGCAGCACACTGGCTCTGAAGGCCAAGTGGGAGATTGTTGGGATATGTCCTTCGATCCTACGTGTGCAATCGATAAAGTCATAAGGTCGTCTATGGATGTTAAATGATTATTTGATAATATTAATTGTTGGGAACAATATAATATTGATCAATTAAATCATACCTACAGGGTCACACACGAGCTCGATATTGATATACATTGCTTGATAAATATATTGATTTAGAATCAATATTTACGTGGATTTAATACACATGCATGGGATGCATGGCTTGCATGGATGCATGTCACATAGTGTGACATGGCATGCCACACAAGCAAGTGGGACCACATACAATGCATAGTGGCATGTGTATGTGGCATGACCTTTCACCTCCTTTGTAACCCCTTTTGCATGTTAATGGTGCATTATGATGCCCATTATGTTGTAGGTTACAAAGGGGAGTAATGTGGTGAATAATGAGGTTATAATATGGATGAAAATCAGATTTTCATCACACATTACCTTAACCCACGAAATTCACACCAAAGAGAGAGAGAGGAGAAAGTGTTCTTGGAGAACCGACTCGATCAAGCAAAGTGTTCATCATCCGGGTTCGTGTGCAACACGTAGAGGCCGGGCCATTTGTGCGGATTCAACATCCGGGCGATCCAAAGGCGTGACGGGGTCATTCCAAAGGTGTACAATTCGTGGCTGATCCATTAAGGTGGTTCAATCGACTCAACACCACCTTAATCAACATCAACGAATCCATTCATTATCAAATGTAAGAACTCGTTGAACCTTATATATATATATATTGGATGTGTATATATATATATGTGTCTATACATATATTGTGTGCACTAAGATCATGGCATAGATCTATTGCTTTACACGCTTCCGCACACACGGTATATCGATCGGATCGGTATACCGGTACCTACACCGTGTGTACTAGTTCCAGCTTCCCCGCCTTGGGCTCCCTTCCATCTTTGGAAAAACTCACTCGTTTCTGCTTTCCAAGAATGCAGCTCTCGCACACGTGAGACTCAATCGCCTTGAGTTCGGGCAGCAGCCCGTTCTTTGCCATGATCTTCATCCCCTTCTCACTCATGTGCCCCAGCCTGCAATGCCACAATTCGGTCTTTTTGGTGTTATCAACAACACCAGCCGAGTCCCTCACGCTCGTCGTCATGTAAAGTGTGCCCGTCTTATGACCTCGAGCTATGGTCATGGCGTTCCTCGAAACTTTCCACGACCCATCTCCAAATGACACCCGGTGACCATCACTATCAAGTTGGCCCACCGAAATTAGGTTCCTCTTCAACCCCGGCACATGTCTGACCTTGGAAATCTTCCAGGTTTGCCCATTTGACATCTTCAGGTTGATATCTCCCATCCCGACTACATCGAGTGGCTCGTCATCTGCAAGAAAAACCTTTCCATAATCACCCGAGACGTAATTCAGCATTACCTCTCGCTGTGCAGTAGTATGGAAAGAAGCCCCTGAGTCCAGCACCCAGGAATCGATCGGTGAGTCGACCGAACAGAGAAGGACGTCCCCATCGTCGTCATCCTCTTGTGTTACCGCATTGGCGGTTCCCTTCTTCTTGTTGTCACTCTTCCCCCGAGAACGACAATCCCTCTTGAAGTGCCCCGTCTTACCACAACTCCAGCACTCATTATCCTCGGACCTCGAGCTATCTCTTCCACTCCTAGACTTGGATCTCCCTCTGTTCCTGTTAGCATTCCTACCCGAGTTTCTCCCCCGGTTCTCCACACTCAAGGCCGAACTAGAAGACTTTCCCTTGAAATCCTTTCTCCGGATTTCCTCGGCTAGGATCTTATCTCTAACTTCGGAGAACTGCAGATTCTCCTTCCCCATAGAGTTGCTAACAGCTGCCCGCATGGGCTCCCAACTATCCGGCAAAGACGCAAGTAGGATCAAAGCGTAAATTTCATCATCGAAATTCACCCCGACTCCTTTCAATTTATCCAAGATGGAATTCAGCTCGTTGATGTGGTTGGCTGCGTTTGCATTGTCCGACATCTTCAGGTTGAACAACTGCTTCATGAGATACACCTTGTTGTTCGCTGAAGGTTGCTCGTACATGTTTGATAGGGCAGCCATCAAATCCTTGGTTGTGGTAATTGAGCGCACGTTGAATGACACGTTTGAAGCCAAGGACAAACGTATCAATCCCAACACCTGCCTGTCGAGGCTTTCCCATTCCTCGTCATCCTTGATCTTCTCCGGTCTACCCTTCAAAGGAATTCCGAGCTTTTTCCCATAAAGGTAGTCCTCGATCTGCATCTTCCAGTGTCCATAGTTGTTTCCGTCGAACTTCGTAACCCCGAACGAAGTGGTGGTGTCCGTCATCGCTTTTCCCCGATCGCTATAACCCTAGCGCTCTGATACCAGTTGTTGGGAAATTCGCGTCCGAATTCCCTTCCCGAAAAGCAATACGAACAAACAAGAATGAAAAGCAAGAAATAAAAGACACAAGAAATTTATAGTGGTTCACCCGTTAACGAGGGCTACGTCCACTTTCTCCGGCTGCAATGATTTATTAGAACAATTATAGATCCCCGTTACAAGCTTGTAAACTCTATAATATCAATTCTAATAGCTGTAGGTGTTAACCCTAATTAATAAATCGCATAGGGTATAAATAGGGGAGGGAAACTTGGAGGACAAGATAAAAATCCCGCTGGCAGAAAATAGGGGGGTAGCGACCGCTACCCCCGGGGTAGCGACCGCTACCCCAGCGCTACCCCAAGCGCTAGAGGCCCGCTCATCGATCGTCGATTTCTGCTGTTCCCGATTCTGGACAAGGGCAGCGCTCGCTGCCCTGGGGGTAGCGACCGCTACCCCTCTTCTTTGACCGACTTCCCCGATCGTCTTCTCCGATCGTCTTCTTCGTCCTCTCCGGCGTGAATTTGGTCTTCACAACCAACATTAGTATCTACCCACTTAATAATAAAGAACTTTATTTACCTTAAATCAAATTAAAGCATTTTTGAGGGTGCATAAAGCAAATAACTTTGAAATTAGGCAGAAACGGCTTTTCACGCCAACTGATTATTATCTTTACTTAGTCAACACAAAATTATACATTATGCAAGTTGAAAAGCACACAAGATTTCTGTAAATTACAAAACTGCCCACACACTAACTAAAATTACGCCACACATATATATAAATTAAATTAAATACTGTATTTTCTTTTATTCCCTAATCCATTTTCTTCTCGCACGCGCTTCGCATTCTGAATTCACTCCTGCTTTTCAGTTTCTTCCCCAGGAAATTTGTCCGTAAAATCTGCAGATGCACGAATCGTGAAGAGAGTAAAAAACAAAGGGGATTCGGAAGGGATAGAAGACCGTAGAAGCTTTTATTGAGTCGTTAATTGATCGTCGTTTTTATTACTGAATTCATTAACTGTGAGATGTGGAGTGGGGTTGATGCGCTGCGCGTGTCTGACGTCATCCGTATGCGTTGTACTCTCGACAGCCGAAGGTGAGAGTCATCACATATCTACCTGTTCGTTTTATTTTATTTTTAATTTAATTCAATGTAATTTAATTTTGTGGTTGTCGCTTGTATTTAATTTAATTTAGTTTATGTTTATGTTTTGAATGTTTTCTATCTGAAAGTTCTTCTGTGTATGTCCTTACTTTAGTTTTATTGATGAATTATTGAGAGTGTTTTTGGATTTTTTTTGTAGATTCTGTTTTTTTTGTGAAGAAACATTGATTTCATACATCTGAGTTCTGACAGTAGGATTTGCAGCTAAATGTGGAAACAACGCATATCATTAATGTGTGTTTTGGGTTGTTTATAGAACTGTATAATACGATTCTCAGATTTATTTTTTGTTTTTGTTTCTTCAAGAATTTTAAGGGTGTTGAGACACTATGAAATATGAAGGTCGGATTAGAGAAGGAAGGAGGGATCGTGTGCGTGTAAAGTTGGGGAATATAATGCAGTGCTTGTGTTCGGGAGAACATTCACGAAGAGGTGAAATGCTTCCTTCTTCTGAATCTCCTGTAGCAAAGTATTATACGGCTAGTGTTGATTCGTCCCAACATGGAGAAATTGAAAGGAAGCTTGACACTGGCAACATCGAAGAAGCTGAAACATCACTACGTGAAAGCAGTTGTTTGAATTATGAGGTCGCTTTCTAATACACTTGTGGGATATTTTTTTCTTCTGCGCTTTTTTCCCGAGGCTGAAGTTCAATTAACCTGATAGTGTTTGAACATTTTCCAAAACAATGCTCTGATTTATTTTATACCAATACTTCTGAGGCCATTAGTGTGCTGCGTTAAAGTATTTAATTTACTTGCAACTTGATTATATATTTTTAATTTTTTAATACGTTTCTGAGCTGAAGCTTACATAATCTGGTATGGTCCAAAATTTTCAGGAAGCAAGGGCATTGTTAGGGAGATATGAGTACCAAAAAGGGAACATAGAAGCAGCATTGCACGTGTTTGAAGGAATCGATATAGCTGCTATGACTCCAAAGATGAAGATCACACTTTCTAGAATAGGAGAATCTCGTAAGAGAAGGTCTCATAATTATGTGGCCCCACCAATGTCAGTACATGCTGTTAGTTTGCTCTTTGAAGCAATCTTTCTAAAAGCAAAATCATTACAAGGGCTTGGGAGTTTTAAAGGTAATCATGCTTGCTGATTGATTCATTTGCGGATTGTAACATGTTACAACTCTTCAATTTTTGGACCCATCCATTAGTTTCTAATGTTGACCAAATTTATGTAATATTCTCTTGTTTCTGATTGTAATGTTTGGAATTATTGAATTTATTGTTGACTTGTATATTTCGTCTTGTGTTTATTTATTCTAAGTGGTGAGTTTATGACCCATTCCTGCTTTTGGATTCATTGTTAATAAAATTACTCCATATTTCTTAGGCATTTGTCCGGAGTCTCCTGGCTCACTGTAAATAATGGTCTGAGTTTTTTTTTCAATCATCTTTGCAGAAGCTGCTCAATCTTGCTCAGTTATTCTCGACATTGTAGAGTCTTCCTTACCAGCAGGTATGCCTGAAAATCTTACTGCCGACTCTAAATTGCAGGAGACTCTAAGCAAGGTCGTCGAGTTACTTCCGGAACTATGGAAACTTTCTAATTCCCCCCGCGAAGCAATCTTATCCTACCGCCGGGCCCTACTCCACCCATGGAACCTAGATGCACACACCACAGCCAAAATCCAAAAAGAATTTGCCGTCTTTCTTTTATACAGCGGGACTGAAATTGTTCCACCCGCCTTGAGATCCCAGATGGACACTGCATTTGTACCTAAGAACAATATTGAGGAAGCCATTCTTCTTTTGATAATTCTCTTGAGAAAAGTCCTCATCAAGAGAATTGAGTGGGATCCATCTATTTTAGACCACCTTTCTTATTCATTATCAATGTCCGGAGGACTCGGGGCTTTAGCCAATCAAGTAGAGGAGCTTCTTCCCGGAATTATTGATCGGAAGGAAAGGTACCATACATTAGCTCTCTGTTATCACGGAGAAGGTTTCGACTCTGAAGCTTGGAATTTGTGGAAGAAAATGTTGAACAAGCACGAGAACCCAATGTATTTACCAGCTTTATTATTTGTTTCTAAGATATGCAGTGTGAATTCGGAATATATCGATGAGGGGATTACTTTTTCGCAAAGAGCAGTCGATATTTCTAAAGACGGTTATTGTGATCGATTGATGGGCATTGCACGTTGCATGTTAGGTGTCTCACTATCGGCAAAAAGTAAGTCTGATGTGACTGACAGCGAGAGGGTTGAAAGGCAGTTTCGGGCACTCGAGTCCCTTGAAATTGCTGGTAAAATGACAGAAATGGACGACCCTGTTATTATTTACCATTTATGTTTGGAAAATGCAGAGCAGAGAAAATTGGATGTAGCACTGAGTCTTGCGAGAAGATTGATAATATTGGAAGGCAGGTCTAATATCAAAGGGTGGGTGTTGTTGGCTCGGATATTATCTGCCAAGAAGTGTTTTTCAGAAGCTGAGACTGTTATAAATGTGGGTTTGGATCAGATGGGAGTATGGGACCAGGGAGAATTGTTGAGGACTAAAGGTAAGCTTCAAATTGAGCAGGGTCTTGTGAAGGAGGCTATAGAGAGTTATTCTCGACTTCTTGCTGTGCTTCAGGTTCGGCGTAAGAGCTTTGGTTCGGGAAAAGAGTTTAAGGTGTGTTGTGATACTAACTTTGTTTGATTTGCATGTTACGTGCTTTAAGGTTCATTTAAGTATATTGTGTTTAGTCTGACTAATGCTTGGGTGGTGTGCTTATTTAAGGTTAAATAAATAACCTAAAGGCGATATTACTTTGTCTAAACAACTTAAAGGTGATATTTGAAACTCTTTTTATCGGACTTATTTGTGAATTTTACCATACAAGAATACATAGCTTTACTTGCAGCACTTTTGCAATTTCACGCTCTCAGCTTGGCTAACCTTGTTTGATGTAGATTTGGATATTTTTATTTTCCTTAAATTAAGCTTAGGCCTTTAAAAGCAAAAAACTAATGGCTTGTCTACGGATTACAATGGTATGTATGAACATTAGGAGAACCCTTTGTTGTCTACTGGGTTGGAGCCGAGGGTTAAGGGACGCATATTCAAACTTTGTTCATGAGGTTGCATTTTGACTACTAGTATAGGACAGTCCTATGGGTCAAAATTTATTGGATATGTTAATAGTCACACCAATATGGTTCCTCACCAAACCCACTTTAACCGTAGTCAGACTTATCCCAATTCCCAAGTCAAGTTAGGCTTACAGTTATTTCGTTTTTAGATGGTTTATTCAAAAAAATTATCCCAAGTCAAATTTTGACTACTAGTTTATTCAATTATTTCGTTTTTAGATGGTTTATTCAAAAAAATTCTTGACAGGACAACAGGAATTATATCAGTAACTTAGAGCTGGAAACATGGCATGACTTGGCTTCCATCTACATCAAATTGTCTAGGTGGCATGATGCTGAGATTTGTATTTCCAAATCTGCAACCATCAGTGCCTTTTCTGCCCTTAGATGGCATGCTACTGGTATTTAATGCTTCGTTTTTATTATTATTTTCCTAATGCATTTTCACCCACAAGTTCTTTCACATTGCCTGATCTTGTCTTTGTGAGGACTCTATAGCTTTAGTACTAAGTTCATGTTTTACAGGATATAACATTTTAATGACATTGTACGAAAGTATGAGAAAATTGTCAGTTTTGTAATTAAAATGGTGAAACCCGAGGAACTTGTTAAAAATAACTAGTAGCTAGCTTAGGGTCTTGCCAATAACATTATTTTGAATTTTATACCTCCTCTCATCGAAAGAATACGTATATTGAATAGTCAAAAAAATTATGAAGGATTGCTCTGTGATTAAGATACAGTATATCTGTTGACAGAGGTCCTATCAAGTAATTATGGATAATTACAAATAATATCCTTGAGCCGTTGAGGTGTTGTCTACCTAGTTGATATAACTGTTGACAGAGGTCCTATCATGTAGTTATATAACTGTTTATTACGAGTATGAACTAAATTAAGTGTTAATTACAAAATGTACCCTAGGGTTTGACTTTGACATAATCACAAAATATCATCAACTTTTAAACAATAACAAAATGCCCACCCTGAGATTTTGTTGTGTCTTACATTTACACCCTTCATAAGCAAAAAGCATTTCCAAACCCATCGTCACATTTAAAAAAAATATTGCAATTAGCTCCTTACCATTTGATCACACAAGTGCGATATTTTTGTAATTTTGAAAGTTTTACCTGGGATGATGATTTTACTATTGCTTGCATTGAATCTTTTTTGCGGTTAACAATGTAGGTTTGCTTCAAGAAGCTAGGGGCAACCTAAATGAAGCAATAAAAGCATATACTCTTGCTCTGGAAGTGGACCCCATGCATGTCCCGAGTCTCGTCTCCAAGGCCACTGTTTTAAGGCGGATGGGTTGCGGCCAGACCTTGCCTATCGCTCGAAGCTTTCTGAGAGAAGCTTTACGGCTCGACAGAATGAAGGCTTCGGGTTGGCATAATCTGGGCCTACTTTATAAGGAAGGAGGTAATTATGTAGAAGCTGCTGAATGTTTTCAAGCTGCTACTTTTCTTGAAGAGACTGAACCAATAGAGCCCTTCAGTTGATAGATTACACTCTGTTTTTTTTATTATGATTATAATAATTATTTATTGTCAATGAATTTGTACTGCTGAGCAATATTAATAGTACTAATATATACTGCATTCGAATGTTACAGAACTAAACAACGAAATCATTTTGAATTGATGAGGTAATTGAGTAAGGATGTGAGATGTCAATCAGGTGCCATCTCCTTCGTTTCTAAATCATATGGCATGTTTATGTGTTAAAAAATAAATAAATAATGTAGTAGTCCGTAATTTTCACTAGTTTTAATTCTTATGACTCACATCTCAAAAATTATTATTATTATTATTATTATTATTATTATTATTATTATTATTATTATTAAAAAGTTACGAATAATATTTGTTTAGAATATATTAAAATATAATTAATGTATTTATTTAGAATGAAAAATGAAATCATGAAATGGATAAATGAAGACCTCCGATAGACTTGATTGAAAATACTCATCGTATTGGGTATCTGATACTACATATTATCTGTGGTTTTTTGTATTATATTTTCTGTAAGAAAGTGCCCAAGAAAAAGTGGAAAAAACATTAACCAAATTCTGTACTCAGGTTATCAGTGCTCATATTGTGATATAAAAAATCACACAAGTAGTACATGAGATGCTGCAAAAATTGGCTAAAGCTACTGGCCCGCATGTGAGTATAAGTTGATCCACAGTTTCTTAAGACTATTTCTTTGGTGCTCCACAGGTTTAAAACAGAGAAGTCCTCGACATAGTTCAGCCTTTTCAAGTGTGACATCGTTTCTACACTGTAGAGTGAAAGAGAGAGCTCTGCCTCAGCATATATATTATCAACTTAGCCTTTCCAAAATTAATTATTTTTCATAATTAAGGCCAAATGATGTAGTTTTTGTAAATGATCTTTTATACAAAGGGAAAGAGCAAACTTACTAAAATGTGCATCATGCAGAAAAAAGAGCTAAACCGTTATCAGCTTAGTATTCCACATGGCACAACTGGAAAATAAAAAAGGAAACAAATGATAGTGAAGGATCGAAGTGAATGTGTATACCGCACGAGCGATCAGCTGAAGTTTATTATGATATTTTTATTCGAATCTGATGTGTTTATATTTCGGTCAACTTTCCAACAATTGTTACATTCTTATATATCCTTCTAGCAACTCTTAATTCTTAAAACAAACTCACCTTGAGAAACATATGCTGTGGTAGTTTACACATAATGCAACAACAGGTCAGCCGATGAATTCTTTACCCTGCAGCTCTGTCCTAGATGAACATCTCCAAAGAGATATCTGCATGATCATTGCCATAGTGCAATCAGGAGTGATGTACAGGGGCACCCATTCAGAAAGAAAGTAGTTTCTTCTTAACATTTAATGAGAACACATAACTGCTAAACGACCCGTGGTTAGGAGTATTTACCAAAACCTGAGATTTGATTCCAGGGTCATTTTTTAAGGGGTACTGTATTATTTCTATAAATGTAATGGGGGTGGGGTGTGTGTGTGTGTGGGGGGGGGGGGGGGGGGGGGGGGGCGGCGTAAAACATTTTTCTTACGAGTGGGAAAATTGTAAGCCATGAAATATAAACTTCTTATTTTAGAACCACCATATACCTTAGGCTAGATTTTTGTAATCATCCCTAGAGAGAAATATAATTTTCCAAGAGTTGAACCTGTATTCACAATGCTCAGCCCATGCACATCGAGCTTTTCCATAATCCCAATAGCAGTCCTCATCCCTCAGAGGTCCACGAGTAGCTATGCTTGGATATAAATAACAATAATAATAAGATGATGGTAACGAGTCTAATGACTGGTTATCACACATAAATGAATATCAATAAAAATAAAATTGTATTAACCTTTTGTAACAAATTTGGATTTTTTGTCAGGGTGAATATCATGCCACATCTCAAGCCACAGCTCTCGCATTAATACTGAAGATCTAACAATGTTCCTGTGATTTGCTGCGAACGAGATAAACCGATTAACTGGCGATGATATGGGAAATTGATGGACGACACAGTTAAGGCCTGAGTTCAAATTGAGGACCGCCTTCTATTTATCTATCTAAAATTCAACCTATTATACCTGTATAATAAGTGGAGTAATTTTTCCGTCATAAAGAAAGAAAGAGAAGTCAGAGAAATGGATTACCTTTATCAAGCTCCCATACAGCTGTTCTCTTTCCTGGAAGACTTTCAGAGTCTTCATAATAGGTTATATACTTGACTCTAGGAGCTCTTGTCATATTGGGGACTACGTCCATTTCAGGTTGATGGTCAACATCAAATTGCACCTGGACATCTGAGCCATCATGTTCTGACTGCAATTTGTCAATAGATTCCTCTCCTCAGTAATAAACCAAGTACAATACATATTCTTAATAAGATGCAATAGAGAAAGTAATTAAAAGATATAAAATCAATTTGATATATAGATGCAGAGAGTATAATCTCATTTATTAAGACCTGAGGAGCCCTTGTAATGTTTATTTTTGATCCTAGCCAGTTCTTGCACCAAGAGAGTGAATGGTATGGTACCTACGAGCCAGATGCCAATCATTTAGCTAAACAGAAGCAAGAAATAATAACATTATAAGATATTTAGTCAAAACCACCATATATAACACAATATCTCACTGCTTCATGTTAATATAATTCATACCGTCTCATCCCCACTTGCAGCACCAGGGTTTCCTTCAACTTGGTTCCCTGACCTAAATGAATGATATACAAGAAAATTATATACCATTATATAGGTCAATTTCTATAAAACTACAAGACAATGCAATACTAAATTGCAGTGTTGTAACTACAGTTCTCACTAATTTAACTTTGAAACTCCCAGAGCCCAAATTAAAGAAATACATTATAAGTAATCAAATTCACGTATAAATAAATATGGCCAACTCATAATCAAGGACGTTCAAGATTTTGGGCCTGCAAGTCAGAGAATTAAAATTTACATTTTCTTACTCCAGTCTTTGTTTCCTACTATGATAGAAAAAACAAAAATATTTCCAATACATCCAAATAACTGATCATCTCATTTGTGTTATAGACTTTTAGCATTATGTTACCTCATTGATCAATTCAAAGTTTAGGATTATTATAATGTCTACTTAAAGAAAAAGGTTTCTGTAATATTTACTGCATGTTGTTGAAATGAATATTAGTCACCTGGAATATAAAGATCCCTCTACCTCATAAATCACATCAGTTACTATCCAGTTATCAGGGTAAGGTTTTCCACTTGGCGCAAAATAGTAACCAACCTGTTTGTTCACATGTCAACAAAACACATCATCTATCTATACAAAGTTAGTCTAATTATAGAAATAAAATGCAGAAATCTGCACAATCCCTGAGAAGAAACAACAGTACCTCCGTTTTTGAATCTATTCCATATATGCAAAAAATGTTCTTCAGAGGTGGTCTATCCCACGGTGTCAAAGGATTTAGAACAGGATCACCATGATATGACCTGAAATAGAAATAGAATAGAGGATGCAGAATACTTTTGTAACACGGCCGTACTATATGTCTATATGAACTGTTGAAAAGGGTTAAATCTATTTTTTCTTTCTTTCTTCACTGTTTTTTCAAGAGTCGAGGGAAATGAATTTTTATAAATAACACTGTTTAAGGCAGAAGGAGATCAAAAAAGATCATAATCGAATATCTTAAGAAATCGGATATTAAAGCATATAATCTTCGCAATAGTGGCAAGAGACAACTTACTCTTCTAATTGGTGCAGGACTCTTCGACTATCAGGGTCATAATCAGCTATAGTTCTGAAAAAGGTTCCATCAGAGACTTCACGGGCAGAGAAGGATAACTGAGTTGGAAACCCATATTCCATGTCAGATACATTGACCTGTGCTGCTTCGATGAATGAAGGATAAGCTTCATCTCCTGCTAAGGCAGTAAATGGAACATGAAAGCATCATCCAGCATGTATTTCAAGCAGCATTTAGTATATATCATTGAAACTTAATAGTGCCTGCAAGACTGCATTTCGTACCTCGAACTGTTGGAATTTCAATATTGACTATGTTGGTTGGCCATCCAGAATAGTTTGCTTGAAACTCACGGTCATCGCAGATGTAAGGAAGATTCCCTTTTTTGCTACTACCAGAAAAATGTTTTTTGTATGCATTCTCTACTCTACAATGTTTTGAAAATGGTGTCATCCATAATGATGATCCAAAAGAATTGAACATCAATCGAGCTGTTCCCTGATGACTTGGCAAACATTTTTAAAAACTGGAGTTAATGCAGATACACAAATTAAAACGGGTCAAAATCATGGCATTTACCTCCTATCCTTACAAGTTACAATACAATACACTCAATCTATTTTGGAGAATAACAACAGTCTAAATTTTATAACATCTTTTTTAGTAATCCGGAGAAAGGACAGCCAAGAGGAAAAACTGCTCAAATCTATTCAATATCAGAAAGTAACCCCACAAGAGCTTTAACTGTGTTCACAAACAACTGATATTTTTTAAAATTGTTACATCCATGATTAAATAGACGATGAAGTTATGAAACATGTTATGCAAATTCAATCCCTCCCTAAATCCTGGAGATGCTAATAGGAACATACAGCAGTGATAAAACGGGGAACA
This sequence comes from Euphrasia confusa, assembly GCA_954870475.1. Taxonomy (NCBI): domain Eukaryota; kingdom Viridiplantae; phylum Streptophyta; class Magnoliopsida; order Lamiales; family Orobanchaceae; genus Euphrasia; species Euphrasia confusa. The sequence continues at coordinate 2,525,434 of OX940949.1, forward strand.
GATGTGGGCTTACAATGCCTTAAAGTCATAGATAAAACACAAATCACATATGTTAGCATAAAATAGAGTTATTTGCACATGAAGTAATTTGGGTTCATGGAGAACTTATAATACCTCAGAAACAGGGAGACCAAATGTAAATCCTGATAATGTTGCTTTAACAGTCTCAATTGATCCAAGAAGGGGAGCTCCTGAATCCAATCGAAAGGAAATCCACAAAAGAGTAAGACATAGAGTGACATACGGTAACTTTCCAGTTAAGCAAAGTTCACAAGCATACCAACTGCAAAGTATGCATGAATGTGTTCGTCCAGCCACTTGATATACATTTTAGGGGCAATTTCTAATTTTAACCACTCCAAGAAGTATCGAAAGACGTTGTTTCCCATAGAGTGAGCAAAAACTATTGATGACCCACCACGAAGCTTCAGAGCAGTTTCAAAAGTAAGCCTGCAAAGAAGATTCAATTTAGATAAACTAAAGCTGAGAGACAATTTCAATGTACACACACATGACGAGAAAGTACACTGAAAATCTAACCATACCTAGAGTAACCCCTATAACTGTTTTGTGACGCAGAATACATTAAATTGGAAGAAGATAACAATTACAAGCAATTCCAAATATATTAAACATGTAAGCTGAGGGATGATTTGCACATGTTGACTCCCATATATTTAGTCAGAAGTTGTAATTGAAATACTTAGAATAAGATGATGTGCTTCAAAAAAGGTATATTTAAAATAAGAATCAAGAGTTTAACGAATACTTTAGTTTATGAAAATAAAGGTCCCGCTCCTCAAGTTTGGCAGGTGACAGTCTCCAGTCATATGGAACAGCAATTATAGCATTAGCCTCAATTCCAAACTCAATGCACCACTTAACCCAATCTTTCCACACTGACGAAAGCGGACCTGCAGTTTAATGGTATGATTTAATAATGCCAGTCAGCAGTTTAACATTTTCTTCAGAAGGTGAAAATTTTCTTACGACAACTTCAGGAAACTTAAGGATATACTTTAAAAAAAGGCCAACGAAGAAAAGCAACCGAACTATGGTTCTTGAGAAAGTACTTTCATAAATTACTAATAACCATGCCAGGAGAAGTAGAGACGCTGCATGCATATTCGTTAAGTTCATACCAGTAATGTAGCCTGGATCGAGCTCCGTAATAGCAGAAAGACCACTATCAGGGCGCGACTTGCACTCGGAATGATCTGTTTGGTTGTATGGATCTAGCAACATACACTTTAGCCAGCAATTTGTTGCAGAGAGAAGCTGAAAGATGCACAAAACACATAATTATACATACACCATATCTGAATTCATCCTTACTACATCCGCACGTCCAAATCCTCTATTTAATCAAATGCTTTCTTCGTATATCTTGCACATTTACGAGAATTCCAAAACTTAATTATTCGAATCCTCAGCTAATAAAATTGATCACGTGCACTATAACAAATCACGTAATACAAAGCTCAAAAACTATTGAACATAAAGCGAACAAAAAAACGCCATCGCCGATAAACTCAATCCCCAATCTGAATGATAATTTAGCGAAGAAACGATTACGAACTTTTGTAGAGTCGAGCCAGACTAAATCGAGGGGATTGAAATCAAGCGGAGAGTACGGGCAGTCCAAAATTGACCACGCTCTCAGCTGAGTTGAAGCGAAGCCTGGAATTATAATCCCCGAGAGTTTTCCCAGTCCATCGGTGTACTCTCTGCCGCCGGTTTCGCCGTCACCGCCTTGAGCCGCCGGAGTCAGGAGGAGGAGAATGGAAACAGCGAGTAGAGTGACGTGTCGCCCTCTCATTGCTTGAGGTCAAAAAAATGCTGCCTGTGTTTGGAGATGTGGATGGGGAGTGTTTCGGTTGGAAGCTTGTGGTATAAGAATGGTATTTTTGATCCATCTGAAAATACGAAAGTAGCCTTTTGAAGGAAAGTTGTTTTTCTACCTTCTTCCTTTTTTTGGAAGATGGCGTGGCTTGATATAAGTGGATATATGGGTCAGGCTCCAGATTCGGAGGAAATTTGGTCAGAGGAAATATTAATATTTACATTTATATCCCTGTAGTTACCAATAATTGCTCAAACATCCATTATTTATTTTTATTTCTCCGTTCGGTCCTGATTCGAAGAATAATTGAAAAAGTCATATAACTCATAAATGGTGGATACAAAAAATAAGAATAATGTTATTGTCATGTTGATGAGAAAAGTAAATATAAAATAATTTTTGAATTTAAAAAGTAAAACTAATTTTGAATAAAAAGATGATGGTGAAATATACTACTCTCTCTTTTTCTTGGAAGATAATTCACTTAATTTATAATTTACATAGTAAAGTGGTGAATCATTTTTAATGAGACATAAGAAATGGGAAACATAATTTCAGTTCTGATTATTTAAGTTCAACTCCATAAAATTCATTTCTAATTTGAATCAATAATTTTAAGTATACAATCTAGTTAGTAATAAAATATTATTAATATTTTTTCTAAAAACAATTTACAAAAATTATTATTATTTTTATAGTCTATTTCAGTCCAAATGAACATGTGTAAAATTGTTTAAATAAATTTGTGTGGATAATTATGGTCATTGCTGAAACAATTCCAATTATAATAACCCTATATATACGGGTGACGGGTCATAGATGAAGAAATTTCATCATATAATAATGTTGTTTGTTTTCTGGCCTCACGGTTAAAATATTAATGTAATTATTCCAAATGCAGAAACTAAGTTCCATTCCAAATAAACAAGGCAACACCAAATTCATTACTCAGAAAAACAAGTCTTCAGTTCCTTTTTTCAGCAAAACCAAACCATCAAACATCAGTTTATTTGGCCCATTACAATCAAGAAAGTGTCTGGATAAGACATAAAAAGGGTTTCACCGTAAATCTTACACGCTACCATAGTACCTCTAGATAGTTTCAGTGATCACTGTTCACCGCATATTGTTTTCACGACGCCTGACATAACGGGTCCGGTCATTGTATTTTGGTCTGTCTTGAGCTCTCTGTGGCACAGGCTCCACTCTCCTTTGTCTCTCCGGAGATCGTTGAACAATCACCCCATCAACAAACAGCTCAGCTGCCAAAACCATGAAATGCACACATATAAGGATAGGTAATAAATAAGCACAACTTAAAATACATGTTCTCATATTCTGTTGTGTATAAAAATTTCATTATAGAGTCACGAGTGTATTAATTTCCATCTTCCCCTGTACATTATGCGATAAAATTTAAACTGGTTTCGGTTTTTACAGACCTCCGTAGTCTTTGTTTTCAGCATCGACATATGAGTCAGGGAGAACAAACAGAACACCAGGCAAACCTGCATTAAAAAAGAAAGATCGGTAGAAAATGAAAATCAAACGAAATCCAATTCCATAAAGCTCGCAACGCAAAGAAACGAGAAATCTTGTTAGGAAAAGAGTTGTATCACCAACCTTCAAGCTTGTTAGAAGTCTCCTCGTCAATCTCACACCCAAACCCAAAATACCTCTCACACGACACATTGTATATCTTCTTCTTGGCTTCCTCTTCGCTATAAACAACAAAATAAACAAAGTACAAGCATATCATATTCTTACATTCTTTATACTATGGGACGACGGAAGACCTATCTATATATTAATAACAATTAATACACACAATATGATTGTAAAAGTTATTTGATGATTATTGATTACATATACAAAATCATAGTACTAATTTGATGAAATTCTCAGGTTCATATTTGATATTTCAGTTTTATATATCTGAAAAATCCTATTCCTAAGTCACTAGTGAGGATAAATAACAGCAACAAAAAGAAAAAAAAAATAGAAAAAAAAAGAAAAGAAAAAGCACAATATCCACCTTCCAAGAACTTTAGCTAGGGTTTGAATGTAGCAATCGATCATTTGCTGCTTTGTGGCCCCTTCACCACCGGGCTTATCCATCACTATGAGCCAGTGCTCGTAATCGCAGCCGGGAAAAAGCGGCGCCATCTCGGTGGGCGGTCGGTCGTTGAAATTCGACCCGGAGTTCAGCGGCGAGTAGCCCGAACCGGATCGATTAAACCGGCATCGGACCGAATTGACTCTGACCGGTGAAACGACGCGTAGCGAGTGGGATAATATGGGCACGGCATAGCGGGTTGTGGAAATTCGAAGTCGATCCAGCCCGGGGAGAGGGGCAGGACTGGAGATAGTGGAATAGAGGAGGCGTCTCGGGAGGAGGGATACGGCGGCACCAGTTGATCGGACGGTTAGGACTGATCGTGCGATTGTGGCTGCCATTTTTTAGAAGTGGACGAGGGTTTTGTGAGTGCGATTTTTTTCTCCCCAGGGTTTAGTAGATAAGTCGAATGGAACGGGGATGAGACTTGAGTGCTGTTTGGTTTCTATCAACTGCGTGCTGCTCTATTATTTTTTATTTTTTAAAGTATAAATTGAAAATAATGTATTTATAAATTTACTTTTTAGTAAAATATTTTTAATTTTTTTAATACCGAAATAAATTTAAAAAATCTGGAAATTAAATTATCCCTAATTACGCCAAACCAAACCCTAATTTGAGATATGCAAAGAAATCAACACTCATCAGTCATCATCATCTACAGAACATCCGAATTAAAAGCTAAACCTTGAATTTTGAAAAACCTACTTCAGAACCAGAATACCGCCAATTATTCCCCGATCGCGCAAAATAGTAAACCCCATGGAAAACTTGCCAACAACCGAGTCTCTTCGAGCCATATCCCCCAAACCCACCACGCATTGAACGAGAATCGGCACCTTCATCTCTCGCCCAAACCCTACGGAGCTTCGAAAAAATAAAAAATGTCGGAGTCTTCAAGGTTGCTTAACCCCCTGGTCTTTCATTTCCAGAAGCTCGGATCGGAGCTCAAATGCCCCCTCTGGTAAAGATCTAAACCACCATTTTTATATGTTTTTGTGTACGGTGATTTATTCATTTAGGGATAATGTGATAATTTCTCAATCTTCTTTTTACAGTTTGAATTTGTTGAAAAAACCCATTATGCTCCCTTGTAATCACATTTTCTGCAAGTAAGTCACTCAGTTTATTCCTCTGATGTGCTTTGAAAAATTTAAATAAATTTGTTTTCTTATCGTGTCATATCGTTTATGCAGTCAATGTGTCCCGGGATTTTCGACATTTAGCACCCAGTGCCCGGAATGCCAGCAGCATTTCACTCACATAGGTACTATCCGTTGCTGAACTAACCCCTCTGTTTATTGATGAGGTTCCGGTTGTTAAATCAAATCCCGGGTTGCAGAAACCAGACCAGCTTCTCACATGGAGAACATACTTGCTATTTACGAAAAAATGGGTTCCACTTTCAACTCTGCAGTCTTGCCACTTTTATCTGCTGGTAAGTGGTGACACGCCCACACGCGCTATTTTTTGTTTGCTACTTTAGCTCCTTATGCAAATTAATGGTAACTTTAGATTCTGGAAGCATGGATTCAATCTCCGTTTCGGTTGATCATGCGAGAAAGAAACTCAAGGTGGCAGGACCCAAGGGGCAGGCTCGTCAATCTGATGTTTATAGTGCAAGCGGGATTGATTCAAGTAAGTGTTGTGTGTCTGAAGCGTTGGATGTGAATCATGCTCCAGGAATGTCGCCTGGAAGCTTTAATTCCTCTGGTAGTAATTCCAAAGATGCAGAAGCTCCCAATAGCAAACGGGGCAGCAAAAGAGGGGTAAGATTCATTGCGTCCATTTAGATAATGTACATGATAGTAGCGTGCATATCCTTTACGAGTATTCATAGCGGTTTATTTACTTTGTATATAATTGGTGTGTCCTAGCCTATTCTGTGATGTGAGGTAGTTAGATATAATCAACTTCACAAATTTTTGGAGTTCTTGCTTCTGTGATGTTATACCAAGAGTACATACAAATTTACCTAACCTTATATTGAATATGTGAAATATGTATGATTAATCGGAGACAGTGCCTACCCTGAAAGCCAATTTATCTGGCTGAAATTTCTCAATTTTTGCCACATATATAATTTAATTGTTAAAATGCTCTTAGAGAAATATTGAACTGTTCTTGACAGTTGACACTCACAAAAGATGTTAGGAAATGCCCTCATAACAAGCTGAATGTACATGTTTTTCACACGATGATTATGAGTCAACTTTTTTTAGGCCTCCACAAATATATATATGAATGCAAAAAATAGATCATTGTGGGAATACTGCTGAACTCAATTTGTGTGACGTGGGTGTGATGTAATTAAAACACATTCGTACCCCTAGAGGTTACATGGAGAAACTTTTGTTCGAGATGCTCCATACATTTTATTTTTTTGTATAGAAGAATATATTCTCTTATCTTGTTGATATCTGAACATTACTTAACTGCTCGCTGTTTGGGTAGTCTATTGACATCTTTTGCAAACATCTGGAAACTTGATTCAGTACTGCAATCTACAGTTCATCTCCTTGCCTTATATCTCGTAGCTACCTCTGCAGGGAACAGAAATCCATGGCGTCAAGAGACCTGTTGGGGAAAGTTTAGGTACATCAGCTGGTGAGTTGTATGACAAAGATGCATTTCAGATAAGGGAATCTAAGAGACTTAAGAAGATGGAATATGGATCAACTGAATGCAGCCAGCAAATAGTTTCTTACTCTAATCTAGCTGCAGTTTCTAACTGTGACGAGGAATGCAAATCTAAGGAAGATGCATCTTACGTCAATGATAGTGCTTGTGCATTTTGCCATTCTTCGGAGATAACAGAAGTAATTTCCTGACTAAAATTTTGCCACTCATTTTCCTTGTAGAGGTCTTTATAATTATTGCTATTTGTTTTATATCATATGTTAATTATTGTAGGGTTTTGGACCACTGCAACACTTTGCAGATGGAAAGGAAGTGACAAGAGAGGATACTGCCTTTTCCAAGGCTACTCATGTCCACATGAAATGCGTGCAATGGTACGAGGATTTATGTGCATCAGCCTTTTTGTATAAAATTTGGCATTGCACTATCTGCTTCAAGCAGAGTAATAACAATAAATATTTGAAGTTCTCTCTTTACGAGTATAATATATCTCATAGCATTACAGATAATGTGACATGGAGCTAATATTTGTAATCTTGAGTTATTTGATTGCAGGACTCCGAGAGTTTATTTCGTTGGAGAAACTATTAAGAATTTGAAGTCTGAGCTAGCGAGAGCTTCTAAGCTCAAGTGCAGCAGCTGTGGGTTAAAGGGAGCAGCACTTGGATGCTTTGTTACATCTTGTAAGAGAAGTTATCACGTGCCCTGTGCTTCAGAAACCCCAGGCTGTAGATGGGACTGTGTAAGTGGTCTATTACTATATAAACTCATACTACTCTTTCTTTCTGTTTGTGATTTCAAGTTGATAAACTTTCTTAGTCTGAGCCATTTGTTATTGTATATTTGATTCGCAGGATGACTTTGTAATGCTGTGCCCTGCTCACACATCGACTAAATTTCCAAGCGAAAAGTCCAAAACTAGAGAGGATGAAAGTGAACAGAAGTGTTCCGTACCCAGTCAAAATATGTATGGATGTTTTTTTATCTTCATTTTGCATTGATTTTTCATCACATAGTATAATATTATTAGCTACTTAACTAGATAGTTTTCTGCTTTTGACACAATCACTTAATCATTTGGTTACTCGTTTGAATCCAGCCCTGAGAAAACAAATGTGCTCGTTGATAATTTTTGGGCAAACAGCCCCAATGGGCCTCAAGAATGGGTTTTGTGTGGATCTTCTTTGTCTTCAGAAGACAAGGTGGTTCCTATTTCCAGTTATATAATTCAAATAGGTGTTCTTATTTATTTATTAATTTAAATGTGTGCATTAACCTGTGACACAAGTTTATAATTTCTTATTTGATTTTTGTCACTCAGTTTTTGTTGGTCGAATTTGCTTCTAAGTGTGGTGCAACTGTGTTCAAGTTCTGGAATTCAAATGTAACTCATGTCGTCGCAGCAACGGATTCAGGTGGTGTGTGTACTAGAACTTTGAAAGTTCTCATGGCGATTTTGAATGGAAGATGGATACTCACTATGGATTGTACGTTTTATATACTTATGCCTTTTTGGGTTCAAACCAGTTTTATTTTCGACTTTGAGCTCCATTGATCTATATACAGCACTTGATTGTGGTGTGTATGTGAAAATATAACGAATGGTTTGTAACTTATCTTCTGCTTTCAGGGGTAAAAGCTTGTGTGGAAGCAAATGGTTATGTAGCTGAAGAACCTTACGAAGTTAATCTAGACAAACATGGCTGTTGTGGTGGTGCTAGAACTGGCAGATTAAGGGCCTCAAATAATGTAAGAGCATGAACTAACTCGTACTTTTCAAAACAACTACCATTTACATTTTCTAAAATATTTCACATTAATTTGCGATATTTTATTCGAAACATGCGACACATCTTACATGAGATGGTCTCAGTAATTTTTTGCAATGACAAAAAGCACCCTTCAAGTTTCATCCATTGTTTTTTAATCAATTTAAAAGAGCAACTCAGCTGTAAGTATTTACTCGACTGTTCTTGAAAATCTATACTTTTGTTGGGTTTTTCCGTGCAGGATCCAAAGCTTTTCCATGGTTTGAGCTTCTACTTCAGTGGGGACTTTGATCCATCTTACAAGAGTAATCTCTTCGATTTAGTTCGAGTTGGTGGGGGAATCGTTGTCGATAACATGGAGCCTAGAGTTGAACAAAAACACGAGCAACAACTGATCTCTACAACCTTCGTTGTTTATAATAACGAATTCCCTCAAGGATCCATGGCGAATGCAGAAACCGTCTTCAAGAGATTATTTGAAGCAGAGGATGTGGCTAAAGATGTTGACGACGCTCGTGTCATTCCGCACACATGGATCCTGGAATCGATAGCTGCTTGTCGGGTTTTGCCCATTCCTTTATGCTAGCTTGCCTTTTCTTTTCTTGGCGGTGAGTGGGAGAGTTTACTTGTATTTGGAAATCAACCCAACCCTTTGTTCACGCCAGCCTATCTCATTATCCCCTAGGCAACGAAGATGTACACAATTAGCTACATTATATCCACGACATTGGTAGTCTTTTTACAATTTTAAAATATATTCGTGACGCGATTGTATGTATCCATCTTTTTATTGCTACTTCTAGTTTTTCTTCTTCGATTTTTTATCGCTGCTATAACACAAGTCAATGTCACTATGTATCCATCATTTTTTATTGCTACTTCTAGTTTTTCTTCTTCGATTTTTTATCGCTGCTATAACACAAGTCAATGTCACATGTTCCTTGGCTAGTCGAATCAATAATTCAATCATTTTGGGTTGAAATTTAAAAAGCGTAGTTGGAACTAGGGGTGGGAAGAGCCGATGCTTTGCTTAAATAGAACTAGACTTGATGTGGAATTTTTGAGCTCAAACTTGGCTTATGCCGTATCATAAGCTTTTTTAAGAGGCTGAATCTGAGCCTTTTTAATAAATAGATTCGGCCTGAAAGCCTTTTATAAGCCTTTTTAAGCACAATTCGAACATCAACTCAGTTCAATAAATAAGTCAAAATTTTAATTAAAAGTATAAACTTTTAATTTTAAATGTTATTTAAGTGATTAATAATAAAAGACAAGTGAATAACATTTTATAACTACAAAAATTGTTTAAAATATATTTTTCAATTAATACGGATAATCATATTTCACTATTCAACTATAATTATATTTTTTCTAAGGATATAAGATAGTATTAATTATTTAAGTAAATAAAAAAATTAAAATTAGAAACATTGTATTTTTCATAGAAATTTAAATATAAAATATACTTTATGAATAATATATATATAAATAGGTCGACTTGATATGCTTAAAAGGCTTAAAAGACTTTGAAAATAGCTTAAGTTCGGTCTGTTTATACAAATGAGCTTTTAAAAAAACTTGGGTCTGACTTATTTATTAAACAAATTGAGCCGAGCCGAGCTTTTGTAAGCCGAGCCATATCAGACTCATTCTCAACTGGTTGGAACTTAAAAAAAAGTGGAGATATTATTCAATTGTTATTTTTATAAATTAAGTGAATTGACATAAAGTGAATTTTCCAAATAATTTTAGAAAATTTATAAATAAAAATAGTAATACTGGAGTAGTAACTAGGAGTAACAAATATCCAGCCTCATGTTTCAACGATTCCATCATCATGTCAAACTCCAACGGTCACTTGCCTTTTTGAAAAATAAATGCACAAAAAAAATTAAAAAAATACAAACCCTAACCCCACCAGAACTCGACCGTTTTCACCGCTCCTCCTCTTTCTCTCTCAGCTGTCGTCTCTCTCATTTTTCTCTGCGGAAAAAAGATGGACACGCTCCCTCATCATCTCCTCTGATCATCACCATCCCAACTTGTAATAAATAATAATTCTCTGAAATCAATACAAAAAAAAAACAGAAGTGCGTTTTTCTCGAATCTTCTCCGAAAATGGGGTGCTTTACCGGATGCTTTGGTGGTGCGAAGGATCGGAGACGCCGCAAGCAGAGGATTAATCGGAGCAGCCCCCAACGACAAGTCAGAATCCTTTATTTTATTTTATTCAATTTTCAGAGTATCATGCTTTTTGATTTTTGTTTATCTGATTATTTTGTGATTAATGATTTTATTGATGGATTGCTGATGATGATTTCAGTGATAGGACATAGCTTTAGAAATTTGACTGATTTTCGCAGCTTCAATTGTTAGTGTTGTCTAGCAGAGAATTTTTTTTGGTTATTGATGAATATTTATTTCTGTGGTCATTGATAAATCAAGAGATGAAGATTTATTTCTGTGGTCATTGATAAATCATTTTATTTTATGCAATACTACTTTGTGTGTTCTTACTGTTAGCTGAACCAAAGGGTGAAATTCTTGACAGCAGAGAAATAGAGATCAATATGCTCTTCAGCAGGAAGTAATAGCCATTGAAAAACAGTCAACCAAAGAATCAATCACCACTCCCTTGGTTTCCGACTTGCGGTAATCATTCAAAAATATTTGTTAAAATCACAGATTTGCTATGCGATTTTGTTTTTTGAGTTAACTTGTTAACAGAGTATAATTGTTTTTGGTGTAGAATTGAACCTGAGGTAGTGGAGCAGCAACTGAGTCCTGGGCCTGATCCGAGTTCGACTCCAATCACCAAATTGGTTCCCGAGCTGCGGTAAGCCCTTGGACTCATATATATGTTAATTATCTCACAGATTCGATATGTAGTTGTTTTTAAGTTTATTTTCTAAGTGAATATAACTGAATTTTTGGTGTAGAACTGAACCCGAGGTAGTGGAGCAGCAACAGAGTGCAATTCCGAGTCCAACTCTGAGTCAGACTCCAAGTCCCAAGAAGAGAGTTACATTTAACTCGAATATCACAGCGTATGAACACGTTTCAGTCCATGGAAGTACTGATTCCCTGCCCGAATGCACTACAAATAGCAATGAAAATCAAGAAGATTTGAAAACATCAAATCAATCACGTTCGATATCCGAAGAAGATAATTCCATCACATCCAGTGTTGCATCTTACCCCTCAAATCACAGGTATCATAATGCTGCTAGAGATAGTGATGATGAAACCGAAGAGTATGGTGATAGCGATTTAGATGATTTGGATGAAGATGAAGATGAGGACAATGCTTTTGGATATGAAGATGAAGATGAAGACATTGATGATGCCATGGTCTTGGGCAAAGAAATTTGGTCTGAGGCTGTTGTAACTTCATCAGTCGAGTCCAGGACGGGAGATCCTTTGAGACAAGACCTTAGTGATGAATTGGAAAGTCCTATGATGCTTGGATCAAAAGCTAATGCCAGAGACAGAAGTGATTATATTAATTCGGTGCTGAACCCCGTAGAGAATATCACTCAGTGGAAATCTGTAAAGTCAAAAGGGAGCAAAACTGTATTGAAGCCTCAGAAGGAGAATTCAACTGCTGCTGCTGCTAACTTCGAGACGCCTCGTGCATCTTTCGGCTTGGAACCGACTTTCAAGAAAAAACCAGATCAATTTAAAAACAAGAATCAGGAAATAGCAGTTGACACAAGTCTTTCGAACTGGTTGGGTTCACCTGAAATCGTGTCTTCCAAGAAAATAAGTTTTAGTGGCTCTGAAGGGCGTACTTCGGTGAGGAGCTATGATGATAGACCGATTTTAGGTGCATTGACAGTTGAAGAAATAAGGCAATATTCGGCATCTAATTCTCCAAGGAAATCTCCTAGTCGAAGCCCTGATGAGATGCCGATTATAGGCAGCGTCGGGACATACTGGAATCATTCTGGTTCAAAAAAGCATACTGACTCAGCATCCTCTTTTAAGGGCATACCAAACACAACCAGCAAGTACAGAGAGGTATATTTTATTGAATGAGAAATGGTTAATTTATTGGTGGTATTCATTTTAAAGAAAAGTAACTTTTATTATAATATGCAGGATAAGAGAGTTAATTGGCACTCAACTCCTTTCGAGACGAGATTGGATAGAGCTCTCAATCGAGGTGCAGCTGAAGCTAATTCATAGTGAAATTTGTGTAATGGGTTTTGGTTTATATCTCCTTGTTTATGTTGTGTGAAGGGTCCGTTGCTGTTTGTGAAATTTACTGAGACTTGGGTTTCTTTTGCGTGTTGATTTGTTTATTGGTGGGGGCACATATGCATTGTAGTGTGTTTTGATTTGTTGAGACTATGTGTTGTAACTTTGTAAGCAAGGTTCTCATAGTATATTGCTCAGTTTGAAAAAGGCTGTTTTGGTTCCATTGATTTTACTGCTGAGTTTATTAATTAATAAATACCAAAACTACCACTGAAATGATGTGAAAAATTGATTTAAAATATCTTTCAAAACAAGAGAAAGGAATTAAATCCCTTCTCAGTACAGATAAATGCCAACAGTTTTGGTTTTCCCTACTGCTACCAAATGCGCTTAAAGCAAAACCTTACATATTTTCTGAAAAACAAACAAGAGCATTATTCATTATTCATTAGCACTCCACACCGCACTGCTTCAGAATAGGCCCCGTCTGCTTGGGCAAGAAAGGATCGATCCTAACCCATACGAGCGAAAAAATCGAAGCCAGAAGCACCGACCACAGAACCACAATCGTGGGGGTCCTGTTCTGCTTCCCCATCAGCCCCTTGAGGAACGGATAGAGATGAACAATCACCCAGAAAGCGAAGAACAGCTTCCCGAACAGCGGGCCCCACGAGCTGTACCCGTTGTTGATGGCGTCAGAGATCCCAGCCACCACCCCAACCATGTTGAGTATGATCAGAGTTGTCGGCGGGATCAGAAGGGTCGTCCACTTGAATAGGTACAGGTCAGCAAACTCAGCGTCCTCAGCGGCGGCCTTGGAGGTGACAGTGAAATTTGTGTCGACGCCAGCTAGGACTTTGAGGAGGCCCTGGAATACAGCGAACAGGTGGGCGGAGACCCCTCCGATGACCCAGAACTGCTCGTTGCGCCACCAGTCCTCTATGCTGACACCGCTCCATCGGAGCTCGAGGATGCCGGTGGTGATGATGGAACAGAAGAGGGCGATGAACCATATGCTCGCAAGGTTGTTGAGCTGTAATAATTTTCCTCAAATTTATAATTTTCCTCAAATTTATCTTGTAACAATAATAAAAAGGCGAAGAAAGATACTCACAGTTGGAACGATGAATTTCCCAGTGAGAAGGCACACTGCTGGAAGTGTGCAGTAGGCAAGGAGAGCGATGGAGGTGAATGGGTAGACAATGGTGTTGATATAAGAAAGTCTCTCGAGCCACTTTAGTTTTCCTCCATAGCCATACCAAAGTGGACAGTGACGGCTGAAGAAGATTTCGACCGAACCAAGAGCCCATCTCAGTACTTGGTGCAACCTATCGGATAAATTGATCGGAGCTGATCCCTTGAAAGCAGGTCTCTTTGGGCAACAATAAACAGACCTCCACCCTCTGCAGTGCATCTTGAAGCCTGTCAAAATGTCCTCTGTAATTGAGCCGTAAATCCATCCGATCTGTGGATTGAACAAATTTAAGAGAAGTCAGTGGCCTAGCAGTTAAAATTAAAAAACTAGGATCGGTCGTCGGATGGTTACAAAAATATGGCTAAAAATATTTTTTTATGGAAAACGAATGACAGACAAATGTGAAGGGGGATTTGTAATTGCGAAAGATAATTGAGTTTATTTGTAAGCTAAACCACAGCAGTAGTTTTGTAATTTCACCTTTTTGTTTTGGCATTTTATTAATTGGGAAATATAAACGAGTAAAAGTACTACTAACCTCTTTGCCCCATTCTGTTTTTTCTTCATAGCCACAGCTAATAACATGAATGGCTTCTTTGACTAGAGATGACGGGTTAGTACCCTCAGGAAGACCCCCGTCTTCCTTGAGAGTGGAGGCAATGAGAACCGGCGACATCCCAAACCGTTTCTCAAAATTCTTTTGGGACATGAGTGATGATTTTTCCAACTCATCATATCCCTCCAGGCCTTCCTCAATTTCCTCGAGGTCAAAACCCGGTCCAAATGATTTCCGAGTGTACTGCTTGCCCATCATTTTCTTCTTCTTGCCGTACAACTTTCCAAGTCCAAGTAAGGACTTGAGTCCCTTTTTCTTGTTAGCCTTTGGCTTCCTTGATCCTCCACAACAGAAGCAGCACCAATTGGGCCAGCAGTCGCAAGTCATCTTGGCCCGCTTCTCAGATGCAGGTGGATCATAGCCGTACAATGCCTGACGGTTAAAGACGCACCCAGTGCCAACATATACGGGTCCTTGGATTCCGTCTAGGCCTTTCATGTTGATCTAGTAAATAAGCAATGTCCAGTTTTAAAATTAAGGTTAGTAATCACTAACCATAAATTATAAAATTTTAAGGTTATTATCTTTAATAATAACAAATACCCCTTACATCAAAGAAGACAACATTGCGATTAGCATATCTATCATGCCGGTCAATACCATCAAATCTCTGCGGGAATTGGACATAGCAGAGCTTCTTCCCTATTTGTGGATCCATCAAAAAGCACATGGCTTCTCTAATGGCTTTGCTGTTATTGAGGTAATGATCACAATCCAGGTTCAGAATAAATGGTGCATTTGTAAGCACTGCTGAAACTCGAACCTGTTGTCCATACAGCGGGGTCTCGGTTATTCGGGCACTAAATCGATGTATTCAGTCAATTTTTAACTTAAAATCAGTTACTTACCAGCGCATTCATTGCACCAGCTTTCTTATGATGCTGATAACCTGGCCTTTTCTCACGTGAGACGTATACTAGTCGTGGAAGCTCCTTACCTTCAATATCAAGTGCTCCTTCACTTCCCAAATATACCTACAACTCAAGATAACTTGTTAAATCACAGATTCACAGGTACACCTAATTTGTGTTGGCACTTCATCACCATCAACTTGATAAAAGGTTTTTATGTTATTTTTAATTTCACTATTTGTAATTTGTATAACCTGTATCATGCCAGGGTGATCACGAGTGTTGTTTCCTGGCCATGGGGTACCATCCTGCATAACCCATCCTTCTTCCGGTTTCTTCAGAGCCTTTGCCACTAATGCATTAATCCTCACCTTGAATTCCTCGTATTCTCTCTGCAATATAAACACTCTCTTAAGAATGAAATAGTCCCATCACAAATTCACCTTAACGCTCCCGTTATAAAATTTTGGGTGAATATTAAAATCTACCCAGAGGTTTGGGGTAATTACGGAATTTAAAACAAAATATAATTACAAAAACTACCTTTGAAGTTTGTAATGTTTTTGCTTATGAAGGCCGTACAGTTTAACACTATAATCAAACCTCAATGGGAAGTTTTGTAATTCACCATCTTTTTTTAAGTTTTTTTTTTCTTTGCAAAACCAGCTTGTAACACTTTTTACTACCTTCATGGCCCTCCGATCCTTCACAAATGTAGTCTGAACCTTATCTTTCAAATAATCAATCTTCTCCGAGAAGTAAAACTCAGGCGCCCTCGGCTCAACGCTATACTTCTTGCAAAACGGGACCCACCTCCTTGCAAACTCAGCCGTCTCAGCCAACGCATCGAAAAGAAGCATGGAGGCACCATCATCCGACACATAGCAACTCACCTTATCCACTGGATAATCGGCGGCCAGGATCGAAAGGACTGTGTTCGCCGTGATAATAGGAGGCTCCTTGAGTGGGTCCACCGTAGACACAAAGAAATCAACCGGGCTCAGCCTGCTGGGCTCGCCCTCGCGCTCAAACCTCAGGGACAGGCGTTCAAGATAGGTCTCACGGTTGATGGGGCACCACTTGGGGAACTGATCAAGAATCCAGGATAGGCCAAACCAAATTTCGCAAATCACGGAGATTATCCATAAGGGGTAGGCGTCGTGTGCTGGGGTTAGGATTCTAAAGTGGAAGAAGAAACACAAAATGATCAAACGGAGGACGATGACTATGCGGTAAGGGCTGATTAGGCGGGATGGGATCGGGACTTTTCGCCAGAGAGGTTGCCGGGCCTCAGCAATACTGAAGAAACACACATAACATATCATGATTGGCATAATGAAAATGACTAAATTTCAATGCAAGTTCATAATCAGTCCCCGTTATTCTGCCTATACTATAGATGAATTTGAAAGCTAATTATTTCCGGCAATTTTCTAATCTCCGGCGAAAAATTTCAAATCGATAACATGAACAGAAGTACAGAACTAAGAATTTCAATTTAGCCCTAAAATAGTGCAGAAAATAAAAATCGAAAAAAAAAAACTTAAATACTTACAGAAACTCGTCGTCGTATTCCTTATCGTGACCTCCTCCATCTCCAGCTGATTTTGTAACGAGACCTCTCTTCTCTTGTCTGGTTTTCCATGCCTCCATTCTCTCCTTCCATTCGTCGTTGTTGAGATCTCCTTTTTCGCCGTCGAATTCTTTGCCTGCGACTGCGCACGCGATCGATGTGAAAAACGATGTAGAAAAAACGAGAACGAGAATCGAATATTCCGATGATAAAATCAATTACCGCTTCCCGCCACAGATGGAGTTGCGTCTCCATTGATATGAATTTTATGCTCACTGAACTTCGCTTCCTAGAAATTCAAAAATACATTTGGGTGTTATATAGTAGTACTCCGTATTAATTATTGGTAATGAATGAAAATTGAAATTACTCTTGTTTTTTTTAATGAATATAAATAAACATATAAAGTATTTTCAAAATTATCATTCAAATCTCTTCATTAAAGTGTTCATGTTTGTATCAATTACCGAATGATAAGGCTCGAGAGAATGATCGTGTCGATTCTTGAGATGAACCCGATCTTCTTCGTATTCATCGTGGTGAATCTTGCTGTCTTCTTCTTCATCCCCTCCAACCCTCGGATAATCTTTATCGTGACGCTTGTAAGCTGTGTGGCATTGAGGGCAGTTGGGACGGCCCTCGCTCCTCTCGTAGTCGTAGCAAGGCCGACAAACGGGGAAACCACACTCGTTACACGCCACAAAAACCTCTCCACTCTCGTTCAAGCCGATCTCGTCTCCACAAACTCGACACATTTTGGACAGTGGCTCGCCCTGTAACGAAACACGACTCTCGTATATAGTCAGCGAATGGCAAGAACACGTGTGGCGCATGACATCATCATCATAATTCATAAGTATATATATACATTGAAGATTAGTGTAATCGAACATTAGTGGTTACCTCGTCGTTGCGGCCGTGTGAGCCGGGAAAGAGGCCAGCCATGGTGGCAAGAGAGAGACAGAGAAAGAAACAATGTATGAATGAGGGTGAGATGAATATGTGCCTGAGCTAGCTAGGTGAGAGGGTATTTGAAGAACATGAATCAATGTTGAAGTGTGTGTTTGTTGAGAGGGGCCCACAAGTTCATATGGGTGAAGGGTCAATATTTAGATACATGTTTGAAGGTTTGATTGGAAGAGAAGTAAGATTGGTGAGATCAGCAACCATGGAAAGATTTTTCTGTTGCTTCTTCTTTTTCCCTCTACTGGCTCTGGCTGTGCAAAGGGACATTATAGTAATTAATTAATTAATTAACCTTTTAATAAAATAAAATATAAAAATATTGGTGAAAACAAAAGTCACCATGTCTTTTTCCTCCCTTGCATTTAGTTGCATTGTCACCCAACTACAAATATGACCTTCCATCTTTTTTAATTTTTTTTAACAGTTAAATTCATATATATATATATATAAATAAAATGACTTCTTTATAAAGCATGTCCCAAGGCCAAGCTTTTTTCACATAAATTCTTCTTACATATCTTTTCAAACTCTCAACAATCAAAGGAAAAAGAAAAATCCTAAGGGGTGAAAAGATGGCTTTATTTTCCAATTCAAAACTCCCAAAACAATCTGTGCAGGAACTACCATTCAAGTTTATGACACTACAAAGTCAATTATACTACATAAAGAACTGAAAGGTTTTTTTAAGGAAAAACAAACGCCCATGCCTAAAGAATTTCATCCAAAAAACGCAACGACATGTCCTACTCGTTCACTTTCGCGCGTTTTGTTGGATGCAAATCCGATGGGGGCCCACCGCTCGACTCGGGGATTTCAAGCTCGACTGCTTTTTGTTTCCCTTCTGCCAGCTGAGAAGTTTCTCCTGATACTTTGGCTGTGTTTACTGTCTCGCTTTCTGGTTCCTTGTTGTTGGTGTCTTTTGACAAATTATCTGCTGACTCTTTTAGAGGGTCCTCGGTGGTGGAAGACGAACCTTTGACCAAGTCAAATCCAGACTTGCATTGCTTCTCGAACATCATCTGAAGGTGCCGTCCCTGTTCTTCTATTCGAAGCTGTAGATTTCTTTGAATCTGCAGTGGAAAGTATACGTCACTGTGAATCTCATGAAAGGATTAAAAAAAAAAAAAACAGAAATGAATATAGGTATCAAATTTAAATAACTAGAGATTGGAAGGTCACCAATGTACAAAAATATCACTTAATTGCATAACTGGGAATTTTGATCTCGTAAGTTTCTAATCTGTACAATTTTGGTCCTATATAAGTTCCAAGTTGCACATATAATTTTGATCATGGATGGCTTAATTTGTATCATTATTCTAAAATGCCTTTTAAATATACCCCTATATATCCAACAATGGCATATCCATTTTACTGGACTAAAACTGCCATATCAAGAAGTGTAAGGGTCATAAACGTCAACCCCCTGAAGTTATGGGATGAGTTTACAATTTAGCTGGTGGGGAATTTCATAGTTGATATACTCTGTATTATCTTCTATGCTGTGATTTTAACTAAACAGAGATCCTACCGTGAAATCCATGATCAAAATAATGTGTGTTGTGGGTGTAACAAGAATACAAAATTGATAATGCTGTTTGACATAATATTAAAGTTTTCCACCCAATATAGCAAAATGGATAATTGCATTTGGTCCAAACTAAGAAGTTTAGTATAGTAGCACATTACCAACTTTAGTTTGAAATCTTATCTTTCACATGTCTAACTTTGAACATTTTGCACTTAACCCAAAGAGCTATCTTGGATCCATCATAAGTCGACACATGACAACTTTAGCTGAATCCACGGGGTAAATTACAACCAAATAGCTCAGTGGGAAAATAAATACATTTTCCAAAGTCCAGTGGGCGATGTGCAAAAAATGCTGCATCTTGGAAGGGAAAATGCAATTATACCAATAGTAAAACAGTAAACTTATTAGCCATTTCCTTTGAATGAAATTGCGTCTTTGTTTTCACATTCCATCTAATGGGTTCAGGAATATTATATAAAGCACGAAAAGTACATACTTCAAGTTGTTCATGAAGCCTCTTTTGGACTTCCATCTGCATTCGCAGTGCTTCAGTGATCTCAATACCCCTGTTTCAAACCCACAATGCATAACAATCAACAAAAGAAATATGGTTTCAACAGCAACTAAAGAGCAAATTCAGAAAAGAGAGGTCTTGAAATCTGGTCAATGGATGCAAATCTTTATAAAAGAAAAGATTTAAGAAAATACATCATGATTATTTCATACGTAAGAATTCAACATAGAGCAATCAAACTAACGTTTTTAGATCCAGTGATGACAAATCTTCAATGGAGGCTGTTTTTTTCTCTGAAGATTCTGCAAAAAAAAGGGTGCATTCTTAGGCCATTAATGATAGCTATCATTCTCTTATATGCACATAAGCTTTCAGCATATTTGAGAAGCCATGAATCCTTATCAACCATAGTAAAGTTGAAGAAGGAGAAAAACATGAACTATGGAGGTTATCAGCAACTAAAACATAGAAAAACAATAAGACAATTTGTATATCAACTTCATTCATTTACTTCTGAATATTTTGAATAAAATGATAATTTATTCTATTTTACAACAGAGGGAACCACGTGAAGGAAAAGGCATTCACAATGGTAAAGTTGGACATACTCTTGACAAAATTGTCACTGAAGCAATGCGAAAGAAAAAAAAAGGTAGCAAATAATCATGTGCCACACCTTCTGTCACCTCTGGTTTATACCTAGCTGTTCGGTACTTCTGCAGTCCAGTAAACAGATATTAATACAAGAAAGAAAACCAACCGATGCAGGTTTTGTAGAAAAAAAAATGACAAATAGTAAACAGACCACAGACCACACTACAAAATACGACATACCTGTAGGTGGCTTTTCACATGATAGATGGTCAATCCGTCAACTTTCATTAGTTTAAGGACACCCTTGGGAGTAGCCCCTATGTAATAAGAAAATTAATGTCAGTAGCTGCAAAATGATTTTACACAATGTTACTTCTAGCAATGAAGGAGATGTAAAGATTACTTTCACTGCCACCAAGCTTGTTGACTGCTTCCACAAAGGTCTCATGAAGTTCTGGTGTCCAACGCATGCGCTGCTTTCCTTGAGCAGCATTGGCTGAAGAAGATTGGCCGCCACTGGTAACAATTTCGCCAGATGTACCTGGGAGCTGTTGTGATATATAAGGCTGCAGTGCTGTAATATTTGTTGATGGTTGAGGAATGTGATATGATGCCTACAGTACATAAGAAGACAAAAGTTAAAGTTAGGATTGTAGTCATTTTAGTCTCACTGGAGATTTTATTACAAAAACAAGGATTGAAAGCGAAAATTTCAGAAAGTACACCATCCACCCACTTCCACTTTATCAGTTTTATCAAAAAAAAACAATTTTTTTATCAACCCTCTCTACTCAAAAGCTCTTTTTATCAAATTTTTTTAAAGCAACATTTTGGACTAAAAAACTAAGCCAAATCACTAATAGCTATTTAGCAAACAATTAGATCCGAGAATTGACTAGTCAATCTGAAATGTGTGCAAACCTGTCGTTTATGCCCAAACATCTAGCTTCCAGCTTCCAAACATGATTGTACTCGTTTAAAAAAAAAAAAAAAAAAAAAAAAAAAACTAACATTGTTGCACATTTTCTCACAAATTCTGCTTTTCACTCGTTCATAAATTTACCAGTTACCAATCATTAATTTACTATTGTTACATCACATTAACCTTTTTTCATCTCATTCCATTACACTCTTTAAAATTCACCCCTCTTCAATCAATTAATCAATCAATCAATCAATCAGTGTGTGTCTGTGTAATTCATCTGCAAGGATATACGAATGCACTATAATTCATTCATAACAGCATGATATAAAATTAAATTTGTGCACAGAGTCATAGCATCTACCTTTGGTAGTGAATCTGCATCATTTGCATCTGCAAGAAGTCCGTTCCAATCAGTAGCCAAAGCTTCATTATCAGTAATTAGCTGATCAGCCCAATCCTGCCATTCATTTGGTCTACCGAGATCCTCGGATGGAATTGCAATGATGGCATTGTTACTACTATCTAGTTGACTATCCATGATTGCCGTACTCATTGGAAAATCAAGAAAATCAGGTATTGCATCAACGCACCAGGACTCGTTATTTTCTTTGTTAAATTGACTTGATGCGGTAGACTGAAGAACTCTAGAATCGACTGAGTTTGGCGGTATAACTGATTTCCCACTGCTTAAGGATTGGGAAATGAAAGGGGATTTTCTTGGATGATTTTCTTGTTGGACAGATGAACAATGAAGGTCAGTAGAAAATCCTGAGGAAGAGGAAAATATGTGTCCAACAACCCCACTGTTGGAAGACAATGGTGAAAGAACAACTGGAGGATGTTGCATGAGTTCTCTGTTTAAAGGGGTGTGATGGGACTCTTGAAATTTCGGGCATGTCTCTTGCACAGGGGTTGTAAGAACGGGAAATGAAGAAAACAGAGCCGCTGAGGCCCCATAATTACTAATTTGCCCTGCACCTGATCTTTGAATAGACAATGATCGTTTTGTTTCCATCTTGTCTACTTGATTGATGTAGTAATTAGAAATCAGATCAACTTCTATGGCCACCTTTATATTATACAGCAAGATATCAAACAAGCTCACGTATCAAAAAGGAGGTCACAATGCATATAAACAGCACTACTGAAAAAGGCTTCAATGTTAAGATGAAATCTAACAAAATAAAAGGGCAAAACTTGGCATGTCATCAGTTTTTCTTCCGAATAAATAAATAAAAAAATAAAAATTTTGGTTCATGTCCAATGCAAGCAAAATAATCATATTTACGCATTCTCGTAATTTTCACATGAAAATAACCTGCAAGAACCATGCCCATCAACACTCTTGATGCTGAAAAGGTCCTAAGATACAATTATAATCCTAGCAAACCTAGTGTATGATAGACATTCAATCAAAAACCTCTTTGAATGTAATACGAAAATTCCTATCTTCAAACAACTCATGGTGATGCCAATGAAACACAAATCAGAAGTAAACAGAAACCCTAAAAACATGTATATATAAGATTAGAGAATCAACTCAAAACTGAAATGTAAAAAAAAAAAAATTCAAGCCGAATTAAACTAAAATAAGAGCTTTGAATTCAACGAATTAAGCATAGAATGAAAATTGAATAATCATGAAATGCTTACCTAAATAATAAATACGGAAATTGAGATGGAACAGCTTCAACTCCTCTAATCTGATAAGAAAAAAAAATATCATCCACAATACAGAGATGGCTGAGCATGAAATTTCTGCATATACTTGGTCTGCGTGCGTCGTGCACGTGCGGGTTGGACAGGTGCGCGTGCGGCTGTTTGCCGGAGGTTCCGTCACCGGCGAGGGCCCAAAACGAATCGCCACGGCGATGAGTGCGCCTTTTCTATTGTTGAGTTGTCTTTTATTTGATTTTGGCCTCTTCCAATAATTTTATGCTCGGGGGGAGATGTATCTTTCCACGCGCGTCATTTGGAGCGCGTGTACAAAAACTTATTTATTTATTCACATATTTTTTGTAATTTACAAATGACATGTGATCATTACTATTTATTAGTACGAAATAAAAAATAGTAAAAAATAAATATTTGTTATGTAACGTGAGTATACAGTATATTAATGTAACACAATTTTTAATTATTAATTAATTAAATTATTGACGTTATGAATAAATAATTTTAAAATAATCCATATGAAGATTTAATCAATATAGCCAAGATTTTTTTGTTATTCTCGTGTGAAATACATAAATTGTCAATCCCTCATTTTCATTAATTTATTCATGGTTGATCAATAAGTAATTTATATGATAATTAGATTTATATATATATAATTTTTTTAAATGTTTATACTTTTAGGAGAGAGATGTGTGTATTAGGGTATATTTATAATTAAAACAAACACATAAAATTTGGTAGTAAAGCTCCATTTTAAGTATTTCTATTGTCTTATGATAGTAACACTCGTTAACATGATAAAATAGTGGAGCCCACACATTTGCTATATGATTAGTATAAGGACAAATATGGTGATTCAAACATTATTTTATAAATTGAAGCTTATTTAAGAATTGTTAGGTACATGATCATAGCCCTCTTTTCTCTCTTACTTTTTTTCTCATAAATTTGTAAGGTGCACATGTCACACAAATTATACAACGACTAACTAATGCAAAATACTCAATTATTTATATATTAATATTTTGTCAGATCAATAATGTCTCGAAATAATATTCTCTTGTCTCTTGGTAAGAGATTTTATGTAAATATTTCAAAAGTTAGCATTATTTTTGCCCAAAATAAAAAAATATTTGTTTGCTCTTTCAATGGGCTAAAGGTCACTCGAGAAGCCTACATTGACGGGCTGATGGACCCTAAGTATAACATTACATGGTCCACTATTTTTATTCATATTTTATTACTTTATTAATTTTTATTTACAACTATTTTAATTTTTAACTTTAAAATATATTTTTGTCTTTTATTTTTTGATAAAAAAGAAACATTTTTCAGAATTATCTGTCAAAAAAATGTCCAACTTTTCTAGGACAGGGGAGAGTAAATTTTATAGAAAAAAATGTGCATCCTTTTTTCTTTTTTCTCGATTTTTCAAATGTGTAGATGTTTATGAGATAAATATTGAAATTCTGCTCTTGTTAAATGAACCAACACTTTTATTAACTTCATAAAATTGAAAAAATCTCCAACAATAACATATGTAGATCACACACGAACATTTCCACATGTAAAGGGATTCGGGAGTTTGAATGTTCTTTTGGCACTCGGGCTCGACGATGTCCCAAATACGATACTCATCGTTAACCAGCCTCTTTCGTGCCTCCGCCTTATACTTATGTACGTGTTTCTTTTCATCCTCCAGACCCCTACCATCCAAATAAACACGCAAAAAACATTCAATTATTTTCATGTGCAGATACTTAAAAACGTCATCATAAGGTAATTATTTTCGTGGCATCTCTCAAAGACTCCCTTCGAGCCGAGATCAATGTTCGTAATTAATGTTATAAAATGAGTATATTATAAAGACAAATATGGTGATTCAAACATTAGTTTATAAATTGAAGGTTATTTAAGAATAGTTACTTGTTAGGTACATGATCACATAGCCTTCTTTCCTCTCATTTTTTTTCTCATACATTAGTTAATAATGCTTGTTTGGTTGTCTTCATTAATTAAAATAGATTTTCTTTGTAAATCACTCCCATCTCTTTATGTTGCAAATTTTACTGTATGCACTACTCCAGTACTTCATTTTGACCGTTTAAACTTTCAACACAATTTTTTAGGTTTCTAAAATAACAAAAAATAGTACTAACATTTAACATTTTAATGATGATCAAAGTTGAACATTTTTTAAAATAATTTATAAAAATGATATTATAGAGTATTTTATAATTTTATGTAAAAAATATATTTACATTTAATTAAAAAAAGTATGTGTGTAAAAGTAAAAAAATAAACTTGATGTTCGACCAAAATAATTGGGAATTTGGCACAGCAAGTCAACAATAATTTCAAAAAAATTACTCTGTTGCCGAAAAAAGAAAAAGGGAAAACGAAGTTGAATTTTCCATTACTGGAATTCTGATGTAGAACTCGGTAGTTAAAGGGTGTGAGAATTCAATTGCTTATTCATTCGCAGAGTACACAACCAAAAATCAATGGCGGATTCCGACGAGAGACGCGCCGCTGCGGCAGCAACCAAGCCCCTTCCTCTGCCCTTTTTCCTTTTCATCTCTCTCGCCGGCATCGGCTTGACCTTCGTCGTCGTAATCTGTGTGGCGTCGCTCATCTTCTTCTTCCCGTGGGCCCCGGAGTTCCGGGTCGAATCCACGTCGTTCGAAATTGGGACCGGCAACTCGCCGCCGATCGCCGCCACGCTCGCCCTCACCGTGCGGAACCCCAACAAGCGGCTGGCGGTGGTCGCTTACGGCGGCCTCGAGGTCCACGCGGACTCCCTGTTCGGGACGATGCTCCCGCCGTTCACGCTGGAGGCGAAGAGCGAGACCACCCTCCTCGCCAACTTCTCCGTTTCCGGCGTGAACGGCGGCGCCGCCGCTCGATTCGGCCTGAGGATGCAGGGCGGGGTCCGTTTGGATGCGAGGCGCTGGTGGTGGCTGGCGAACACAGAGATGCAGCTGAAGGTCCACTGTGGCGAGTTGGTCGTCTCGATCCCGACCAATGGGACCTCGCCACGAGTTTGTCGTGTAGATGCTGTACTCGGTCGGTATTACAACTGATTTGTTTTATGTTTTATGTCTGCAGATTTGTTTTTTATGTTTTAGTGTGTTATATGTACTGTAGTAACTAGTAAGTTACTTTAATCGAAGAAGAAACACCACGGTTAATTAGCACTGGATTGTTGTTCGATTTCCTTAGAAAAAGCATCATGGAGTTCAATCGACTCGGTATAAATAGATGAGGTTGGCTTTAGAGCGATATTATTAATTATGAGCATCCTGCATTTCATAAGTAAGAAACAATAGAAAAACACTTGCTTCGAATAAATCAGTTCATAAGTTAACTGGGAACAACCAAATTTCAAAAATTTCTGAATCATGAAAACTGAAAACATAGATATATGCCACTACTTTCTAAATTCCGATTAATGACAAAAATCTGACTCCCGTAGCTACCGATTAATTGTAAAAGTTTGAAATCTGCCTGAGAGGATTAGACTGCACTATGTAGTTTATAATACTCAGCACATGTACAAATACAATGCATCATTATCAGTAATGAGCTGATCAGCCCAATCCTGCCATTCATTTGGTCTACCGAGGATGTTGCATGAATTCTCTGTACAAGGGATTCGGGAGTTTGAATGTTCTTTTGGCACTCGAGCTTCCATCAAAACTAGTCCATTGGTCTCCGACGATTCCCCAAATACGATACCCGTCATTAACCAGCCTCTTTCGTACTTATGTACGTGTTTCTTTTCATCCACCAGACCCCTACCATCCAAATAAACACGCAAAAGACATTCAATTATTTTTGTGTGCAGATACTTAAAAACGACATCATAAGGTAATTATTTTCGTGGCAATGTTTGTAATTAATGTTATAAAATGAGTATACTATAGAGACAAATATGGCGATTCAAACATTAGTTTATAAATTGAAGGTCATTTAAGAATAGTTACTTGTTAGGTACATGATCACATAGCCCTCTTTCCTCTCATTTTTTTTCTCATACATTAGTTAATACGGCTTGTTTGGTTGTCTTCATTAATTAAAAATAGATTTTCTTTGTAAATCACTCCCATCTTTATGTTGCAAATTTTACTGTATGTACTACTCCAGTATTTCATTTTGACCGTTTTAACTTTCAACGCAATTTTTAAAGTTTCTAAAATGACAAAAAATAGTACTAACATTTAACATTTTAATGATGATCAAAGTTGAACATTTTTTTAAATAATTTATAAAAAATGATATTATAGAGTATTTTATAATTTTATGTAAAAAATATATTTACATATAATTAAAAAAAAAAGTGTGTAAAAGTAAAAAATAAACTTGTAAATAATATAGTCATGTTCGACCAAAACAATTGGCAATTTGGCACAACAACTAGTCAACAATAATTTCAAAAAATTTACTCTGTTGCCGAAAAAAGAAACAGGGAAAAAAAAGCTGAATTTTCCATTACTGGAATTCTGATGTAGAACTCGGTAGGTAAAGGGTTTGAGAATTCAGTCTTATTCATTCGCCCAGTTTTAATGTTTTCGTAACCCTAAGCACACAACCAAAATTCAATGGCGGATTCCGACGAGAGACGCGCAGCAACCGAGCCCCATCCTCTGCCCATTGTCATTCTCTTCTCCGTCGGCCCGCAGATCCCGGAGTTCCGCGTCGAGTCCGCATCGATCGCAATTGGGATCGTCATCGATCCCAATTGCGAACGACGCGGACTCGACGCGGAACTCCGGGATCTGCGGGCCGACGGAGAAGAGAATGACAATGGGCAGAGGATGGGGCTCGGTTGCTGCGCGTCTCTCGTCGGAATCCGCCATCGCTACCGCGCGAAACCCTAACAAGCGGCTGTCAATGGTCGCTTACGGCGGCCTCGAGGTCTTGGTCGAGGCCAACGCGGGCTCCCTGTTCGGGAAGATGCTCCCGCCGTTCACGCTGGAGGCGAAGAGCGAGACCACCCTCCTTGCCAACTTCTCCGTTTCCGGCGAGAACGGCGGCGCCGCCGCTCGATTCGAGCTCTGGGGGTGGCTGGCGAACGAAGAGAGAGAGATGCAGCTGAAGGTGCTCTGTGGCGAGATCTCGACCAATGGGACATCGCCACGCGTTTAATTTGTCGTGTAGAAGATGTACTCGGTCGGTATTTAGTCGAGTGATTTACTGATTGCAGCAAGTTTGTTTGATTTGTTTTTATGTTTTAGTGTGTTATTATCTCTACTGTAGTAAGTATTGTCAAAATTTTAACTTTAATCCAAGAAACACCACGGTTAAATTATTGTGATAAAAGTGTTGCTGGTTTATACTCGAACCGAAGCTGCTGCTTCAGAGGATGACCATTGTTCATTGTTCTCTGTCCAGTCAAGATTTCTGTAGAAAAAGCATCAGTATAGATGAGGTTGGCTTTAGAGCGAAATTATTATGAGCATCCTGCATTTCATAAGTAAGAAACAATAGAAAAACACTTGCTTCGAATAAATCAGTTCATAAGTAATCTGGGAACAACCAAATTCCAAAAATTCTCTACACCCAATCAAGCTCATGTTAAATGAACCAACACTTTCTATTAAGTTCATAAATTAATAAAAATATCCAACAATAATACGTAGATTTGACATGTAAACATTCAAGATACGCAGTACAATGGATTCGGGAGTTTGAATGTTCTTTTGGCACTAGGGCTTCCATCGAAACTAGTCCATTGATCTCCGACAATTCCCCAAATACGATAGCCATCGTTAACCAGCCTCTTTCGTGCCTCCGCCTTGTACTTCTTTACGTGTTTCTTTTCATCCTCCAGACCCCTACCATTCAAATAAAGACGCAAAAAGCATTCAAATATTTTCGTGTGCAGATACTTATAACGACATCACAAGGTAATATATAATTACCTCATAACAAGACCTGACCATCCATGATAACCCTCCTTGATTAGGTTGTCGACCGTGGCATCTCTCAAAGACTCCCTTCGAGCCGAGATCAAAAATATCTTAAACCCCTTTTCTTTTATCTGAGGGAAGAGTCGACGCGTGTGTTCAAGTGCCGGTGCTTTGCCATCCTGCATCCAGCCTTCCAGAGACGTAAGATTCAGCGTATCCCCCCTACATATATAATCGTATTATAACACAAATTCTGTAATAATTCTTAGGAGGAAAAATGGATCTATTTCGGCTTACCCGAATCCGTGATTCTTGAAATATGGCACGGTGGATATCAACGTGTCATCTATGTCGAAGATCCACGCGTCCTTGCCATCTCCTTTCAGATTGCAGATCAAGCTACTGAGATAGAGTTGACTTTCTTCAACAGCCCTTTGACAGTCGGCCTTGTACTGAGACGACGTCATGTACTTTCCTATGTAGCTCACACATTCTTGAGGGACAACGTCGAACCCCCTGATATTGTTCAGCTCGACATTCATCCTCCAGCTCTCGCAGTAGTTCTTCAGGCTGCTGGCCAGGTCAGCAGTTTTCTTCATTTGGCTCAGAATGTTCCAATTGGAAGCTAACCCCGGCCCCACCAGCAGGCTTGTTAGGAGAGGCAATAAGAATATTAAGTTGCTTCTTGCCATGTTCTGGAGAAAGAAAGGCAGAGAGAACAGAGTAAGACAAGGTGACCAGAGAAAATGAGGAGGGAAATGGATTAATTGTTTGTCAACTGTCACATGGGAATGTGGGGGGCATTATTATCAAACCATGCTGTTGAATTTATTACTAGACTTTTTTTATTATTATAATTGATTTATATTATAATGTGTGATATTTTAATGAGAAATGTGGGAGAAAAAATATGTTGAAAATGTGAAGTTATTTAGGATATTTTCTGAAGCATTACATTTTTTCCACATCAATCAAATCATAAAAAATAAAAATTAAACAAGAAACATCAAAACATGAATCAAAACTCATAAGCAATATTCAGGTGAAGAATCCAAACAGCAAAAATCCTTGACTCTAACAAAAAATCCAACAGCCATAACAAGTTTCACAATCTCTAATGACGTAAAAAACGATTCCGACAGCAAGAAAAAGCAAGCACAAATCTAGACGATGGCATTGGCAGCACTGGCAATCCTAGGCCACAGATCAGCACACTCTTTTCCAATGGGGCCGGTGATGGCAGAGCCTTCAAACAATATAAGACACAGGCATAAGACATGTGAAATATATTCGATAAATAGAAAATATTGAACTTTATCGGGTAAATTGCAATTTTTTCGTGGAAATTATTATACCTTTCATTTCACCCTTAGGATTCACAATGACCCCAGCATTATCTGCATTTACAGAAAACACGAATTAGACTTCAATTAGGAAGTCATGATTCAAAAAATAAATAGACAAACAATCTCCCTCCTCTTGATAGCCCTTGTATTTTGTAAGATCACAAACAAAATCAATTGTAATCTGAACCAAAGTACATGGTATTCACAAATAATTGAAGCCCTGAATTAACATACTTGTACATTAGATGCATCTTACGTAAGCTAGACTTGTAAGCTAGACTTGTATAATCGTTGTATCAACCTAAAAACAACTCTTTCATTTTATAATAATTGTGTGGAATAAAACTACATATATTCTTCAGATCATGTCCCGACCTCACAAATGCACAATTGAAGTAGACACATATATTTTAAAATGTATTTACAGCATTTGAAAATATAAAGATACACAAATTTCACAACACCAATACCTATTTCTGTGTTTTGAATATGAAAATAAAATTTTCTCAACAAGAGCAATGTACCTTCAAGTAATTGACTTTTGAAAGATCAAATTTTACATTCTGTGACTGTTAACAGAATTAACTCGATAGTTCTTACAAACAAAATATAAAAAGCGATACAGAATATATGAATTCATGATCTTTATGTAGCTATTAATTATTTTTGCTAAACTACACCAACCAACATTCAAACCTCAATTGTTTGTAGATTAGATTTTTTTATGTTTTCATCTATATGACTATACTAGTTTTTAGTTTATTTTACGTAAAATAAAAAAGAGTGAAAATTACAATCACGATGAAACAAATAACATTCACAGTGAGAAAAAAAATCACATATATCAATTAGTTGCAGAGATCGAAAGGTGCTACCTTCGAAGTACATGAAGACTCCGTCCTTTCGGCGCCACGGCTTGCGCTGGCGAACGATGACAGCTGGCATGACCTTCTTACGGAGATCGGGCTTTCCCTTCTTCACGGTGGCCATCACCATGTCACCGACGCAAGCCGAGGGAAGCCTGTTGAGACGGCCCTTGATGCCCTTCACTGATATGATGTAGAGATTCTTCGCGCCGGTGTTGTCGGCGCAATTGACCGTCGCCGCCACCGGCAGACCCAGCGACATCCTGAACTTGTTACCCGCCGAACCTCCGCGACCTGATCCAACATACGATTAAACAATACATATATATTTTTTCGATATCCATAACACTGAACAATGGGTTAAGAGTTTTACCTCGTTTCGACATTTTTGCAGGATTTGATGAGAAATGAAGTGATGGTAGGCGCTAGGATTTTATGTGTGCTGTTAGTGTTAATTGGGTTAGGGTTTTCGGTTCAACCATGGGCCGAAGGATTAAGCCCAACGTTGGTCGATTTGGGTTTATGACTAAATCTTATTCGACCCAAAGGAAATGGGCCCAAATTCGAAAAGTAAATTTATAGTATTAAAAAAAATAAAAGTTGTGTGAAAATCCAAAACTCAAATTGTGATTTTATAATTATAAAAAAATGTTAATGGTGTTATTTTTTTATATATTAAAGCCAAAAGTTGAACCTGTAATTTTTGTGATATACACCTAGTGAAAAATATATAAATATAATCCACAAAACGGAAAAAGTTAATTGTTTCACCAAAAGAAAGGCACAAAGGTGTCGAGAAAAATACTAGCCAAGTATCAGATGATTAATTATTGTAGGCTAACAATATTCTGCCATCCACGACTCATAGCTATAGGAGCCTCACACTAAGTTACAACAGTCAAAAGGAACCGAAACGCCAGGACCGACATTATCACTTCACCCGAGTCGACTGGAAAAATTGTAGCTAATCTATAAAGCTATACAAGTACAGCCCATTTTATATCGGTAACTAACTCGTCATCAAGGGCAAAGCTAAAAGTCGAGAACAGCAACTAAGCGGTCATCTCCTAGAAGAACGATTTCCTACAAACAAAGAAGAAGAAAATGATAATTAGGAGCACCATATAAAATAAATATAGAGGATAAAATAATACTTACTCGAACGCTTAATGTTGCGGCAGTACTTGCTCCCACACTGACATTGAAAGGCTTTTATGGGGTGCTCGTTGTCGTC
Source organism: Euphrasia confusa (assembly GCA_954870475.1). NCBI lineage: Eukaryota > Viridiplantae > Streptophyta > Magnoliopsida > Lamiales > Orobanchaceae > Euphrasia > Euphrasia confusa. The sequence continues at coordinate 2,557,805 of OX940949.1, forward strand.
AAAATCGATGCCATAGTCCTACGATCAAATTTAAACTTTTCCAGTTAAATTAACAAAAACTAAAAATAGTCTTACTGTTGTTTGAACTTTGAAATAATATAGTGGCTCAGAAGATGCTCCTACACTAGGCAATACAAGTACCGGAAACCTCATACTTCAATTAATCCACTTACCCAGGTGAGTTCTTCCATGGCTTTCACTTTTCTTGAGGTGAAGAAGGCAAGCTGGAAGACAATATCAAATTAAATTGTGAGCAAAAACACAAAGTAATTGCGATTGCATTAGAATAAGTCAAATGTGCAGAAAAAGTAAACGGAATTTGTACGTGATAATAGTGATGATCTGGGGTCTCCACTTCCACCGGTATCTCCACTAAGTTTGAGTCATAACATCTATCACGGTTGCAAGAAAAAAGGCAAAAAATATCGTAGTATTAATAACATCTGAAACTGAAGTCAGACCAAGAGTAGGAAACTTTCAGAAAAAGAGATGTTGACTTCTCACTTTCCAAATGTCAACATTTGATTCACAGTCTGCATAATTTAAAAAATGAAAACAAAAACTAAAAGTAGAGTAGTTTCTTGGATTTATTATTATGCGAGTAGTTTCTTTACGAAACACTTTTTATAAATTAACTTCTAGTTCTCCTTACAAGCACTACCACTACCAACCTCTGAATCTAAACCATTATCAGGTTCAAGAAAAATAACTGATTACGATTCTCGATATAAATAAGCTTACCTGTGATTAATAAACCTCCCTACATTTCCATAATATGTAGCATCCAAACAAAGAGCTTCTTCATCTTTCAGCACTCCTTCTGCACACCAGTCAGCGTCTAGAAGCACAGGATATGAATGCTTCTCTCCTTTAGGACTCCGCAAAACCCGTTCAAATAGCTCTGCATTTGTCAGAACCTCTCCCACATACTCACAAACGAAAGCGCCTTTTGGAAGGTCCTCTAGAGTTCGCAGACCCCAACCTTTTCCTCCCGGAGCCATAAACACCTAAGGACACAAGATTTCAGGGAAGGAAAAAAGGAGATAAGTGTAGAGATCAAGTGAAAAGTATTACCTGTAAACTGCGGCTTATTCCTCTCTGCACAACCCGATTGCCACACTGTTTATTACACCCACATTTCCACCAACATTCCTTAATAAACTTTCTCACTAAATGGCCTTTGCAAGGTTCGATGACATCCTCAAATTTAGATCTTTCCAGAGGGCACTCCTTACAGAAGAACTGGCAATGCTTCTTCGGGTCACGATTCATGGAAATACACTCTTTAAGAAGTTCCTCCTTCACAAGGCCGTCCGGGGTGTATGCAAAATCACCTCCAGTTTCGTATGCACAAGCACAAGGCACGGATAAGGACAAACAATCCCCGGAACAAGAATCACCACAGCAGTTCTTATCTCCAATACGGGCCAGAGAAATATTCACGTACGCATTCTGGAAAGATGCATTCTGGGGTATGTAGAAGAAAGACGGGGGAGCCTCGTCATTAACTTCATTCACCAGTGTAATTACAACTTTCTCTTGTCCTTTGGCAATATCAATAACAGGACTGAGTGATCTGATAATTTCAGGAGCCGTGTGGGGCTTCTGAACAACATCCAGACATAGATCATTTGTTTCTTTGACAGAAGTCTCATGGTTCTCTCCATTTGTCACAATTTCATCAACAGAATCAGCCTTGTCCGTCTGCTGTTTAGGATTGATGTCGTTTGCAGGTGGCGGGGGTGGAGGTTTTGAGGACTGAGATGCTCTGGAACGAGTCTGGTAATACCTCGTCCCATTTGAAGGAGTTGAGGATGAGACCCCAGCTCCACCAAGTGCATCTACTGATGTAGATTTACTCAATGGATCAATGGCTGGAGCCACATCCATGGCTTTTGGGGAATGGCTATTAGAATCAGTTCCTAACTCCAAAAAGCTCATGCACATTTCTTTCATAAGATCCATCATTGGAATGTACAGGTCCGAAGTCTTGGGTGATCTGAGACATTTGTCCTCAACTAATTTTAGAACCGACTTGAGGGTAGGCATGTGGAAATCTGGCCTGTTAGAAGCCATGTCATAGCTCAAATAGACTTTCACCTCTCCAGAAGGCGAGGACGCAATCTCAAGGTTAGAAGATCTTTCACTTGGGGTCATTGCCAGCACACCATTGTTTCTTGGTTCATCCGGAGTGTCTTTTTCAGTAACCGATTGTAATGCTAAGGGTTCAAGATCGTGATTTTCCCTAACTGTACCATGCCTACCTGAGGACTCTTCTCCATTGGATGGATCTGTGATACAGAATTAGGAATTCGCGAATGAGAATTGAGATGCAAATTTTTGCAGAAGTAAAATAAAACAACCCTGTAGGAGCCAATATTAATTGAAATCAACAATATGTCATTTAGGGTTTAGGGTTTAGGCTATCATTTGACTACCCCAGATTAAAAAACGGACATCACAAGAATGATTCAATGTAAGACATTAATGCAATGATTTCAGAATTACACAATACACATATAATCCCAAGCATTCAAATAATAATAATAATAAATGATTATGCAAACAGCATATTCCAATCGGCATGCTTTCCTCAATAACCAGATAATATCGAAATCAGAATTAATTGTTGATTCATCAATGTTCATGAATGAAGTCGTGAACATTGACTTCTCACTCCATTAAGACCTGCGCACGCGCATGCACTCACCCCAAAAAAAAGGTGAAACTAGGAGATTTTAGCATTCCAGACTGTGATGCGAGACCCACGATTGATGACCAGTTGACATCCATAATAGTATACAAACAAGAGATCATACCTGAATGAATAATTTCACCAGGAACCTCCAAACATGGAGCGTCATCAGTGATAGGTTCATCTTTAGGAACAATTAAAACATGTGAAGTATCCTTCTTCTCGGATGACAAAGGGATGCCAGACTCCACCTTGGGTTCTTTAAGTTGTACAGAGTTGGATGAACTCTCCGGAGCTAGCCTCTTCTCCCGGGATGGTTTTCGAGGAGATATAGCACTGGGACCTCTGTCTCTCAGTCTCATTGAATGAGAGAGTGATCTGGATTCAGTTTTTGATTGGTTATTTTGCTGACTCTTGCTTGTGCTATTGGACAAGCTGGTATCAGAATTTTCGTGGCTAACCAAGGATTTGGAACAAACAGGTTGTTTCCCCTTTTTTTTAGCAATCGATTGGTGCGAGATGTTTTCCGCATTGGATTGAGGTGACTCCACTATGTCTTGTGACCCATTCATCCTTGGAGGATGTGTTTCAGGTATTTCGTTGGGTTCTTCTTTAGGAATGACAAGTGATGTTTGGGGCAAGCTGCTACGAGACGGTTGTGAGGAAGTTTGACCATCTCGGTATCTAAGTCGCAACCTTTTTAGTGGCTGCTCAGGCTCTTCAGTAACCTGAGCTTCTTCCTGCAAATAACCATTTTGTCTTTTAATGAAGCCATTATATACTGTTTAATTATTTGAGGAAAACAGGAGTGTGTGAACGAAGATATAAGACATAAACTACATTTATAGTCTAAAATTATAATAGATCACCTTTTCATTATCCACAATCTTCTTTGACTGTTCTGCTGGCTGATTACAAAACATTAATAAACATATTAGTACTTAAATCATATCCATGTAAAAATGGATGAGTGGAGGAGAAAAAGGAAAGTGATTACAAAAGAAACGCTAACATTAAGACTTGAAATTTATTTACTAAATATTTAATGGAACAGGACTCATACTTCATTATTCGCAATCTTCTTGGAACGCTCTTCAGCCTGAAAGATTATATTGTATAATCAATCTCATTTTGATCAATAGTACTTGAAGATAATAATAATTCTGTACAATATAGGCACTAATGCCAACTAAACAAGAAAACATAAAAAAAAATTAGAAATAAAGATAGCATGTCCAAGTCTTCAGCCTGCAACACTTACTTCACTTTCATCTCTATCGAATATAGCATCAGCAAGGGCCCTGTAATTTTCCTCTTCAATAAGTGCCCAGTTTTTATCATACAATTTCAGCAAACTCTTCAACACTGGCTTCACTTTTACTTCAGAAATTCCTATAGCTTTCATAGCACGAAAGGCACTTGCAACCCTCGCCTTTGTTTCCTCGCTCATCTTTGAAGTCTTTTATGTTGCAAAAATATTAAACTTCCAGCAAACCTAAAATATCATCAGGACTTTCAGCAAGCAGAATAGTGGTAAAAGTAAAGGAATCATATTACAGCACTTTCATATGATGAGTAGCTCAACAAATCGAATAATCACATCTACTTCAAACAACAAGATAAAGGCTATCGCTCTTGAAAAACCCAATCAGCTTGTTGTCAAGCCGAATATCAACATGGATGATATCGTGTTATGCGACTGGCGATAAATCAAGAGTTCAAATAACTTTTGCAAATTTTTAGGGCAGACAATCATTAGTTCATCGACATTCTAATCAGCAATGTTGTCATAGGATATGCAATGCAAATGATCAGAGTAATTAGAAAGAAATGTATCGTAATTCCAACTCAAATCGATTACACGCGTGAAATACAGACATTTTGCCGCGCACTGGCAGAGTAATTTAGGAATCCAAAAACCCTAAACCCCAAACAATTGGGGGAGAATGATTTTCAGACGATTTATACGGCCGGAGTTTTACCCGATTACGCCTACGATAAATACTGAAACGAAATTGAAAACAAAAAAAAAAAACGAAAAACAAAATGTGCGAATTCGAAAAAAATTACTCCGTGCTTACGGAATTCAAGAAATTATAACGCATTTAAAATATTTTTACAGATTATTACCAGCACCGGTCGCCCGCTTCAATGTCTGTTTGAATGCGGGAGAGAAATAGGTCATTAGATATACAGTCGAGAATGGGCGAAGTTTTAGAGAGTGATAAAGAGTGAGACTGGAGTTTGAACTACACGTGCGGTGAGAAGCGTGGAAAGGCCGCCCCAAAAGCGAGGGTAATTTTGTAAAAAGCACGTTCAAAAACAAAATTTTATCCCTTATTGTTATTAATTAAAGTAAATTTCAAGGATATTTCAAAAGTAAGTTTTAAAAAAATTAGGGGTTATTTGGATAGTACTAGTAAATTAGTTTTAACTTTTAAATGGAGAAAAAATATAATCGAAAATATTTAATTTGAAATTGGGTTCAGGTTGATGAATTTAAAACAAATGATTTTTGATGATTGTACAATTATATATACAAATAAAGTTCAAATTTGTAAGTGAAGGAAAATGAAATTTAGATATAATTTTTTATCAAGTGAACTAATTAGAAGCTCTGTGCTTGAAATTTTATAAGTTTTTCAAATATATGTATTATTTTTAACACTCACATAATTTGCTAAATATATGAAAATGCGTTTAAAATAATACTCCTACTATTTTGTAAAAGAAATATTAATACAAAATCAGCAACATTATATGAACCTTAAAAAATTAGTACACATATTGTTTTTTTTTAGTTTGGTTTCTTTTCAACTTTCGAATGTAATTTGTATTTAATCAAACACCAGTATTTGATAGATTTGAGTACAAATTCATCAAAACTTATTCTAATTGTCGTCTTTCACGTCACGGCATCATCAACTGAACACGTGTCAAATTTAAATATTTCATTCAAAAAAATGCAAGTAGAGGCAATGGGGTACGATTAATAGATCATCGCATGATAAAAGTTATCGTCTACTTGCCCTAATGTCCTAAGGCAGTCGAGTTAAATACTTGGTTGGTCCAAACTCATTTTCGACCTCTAATCGACCAAAAACATACTTAAAAGAGCTTATTCGAAAACAAAAAGATCATGCAAAAAAATCATTTCAAGAGTCGAAAACAAATTATTTCGTGCACAAAAACTTTACTTCCAACTATATATTTAATTTTATATTTTTTATTACGTTGGTACAAGTTATTGTGTGCATAGTATTAAATCAAAGTAAAACAAAATTATTTTAATGGAAAGCTTAAATATAAAATGTGTAAATGCAGTTTATATATAGTTTGTAAGAACTTAAATAATTTTTCCACAAGCACTATCGACCCCCAAGGCAGAGGCATGCATATACTCTGTACCAGAAGAATAAAGCCAACTGGCTCAACCAAATTGTTACCCGCCTCACTGCCACATAGACACATAGTACATTAAACCAACATAAAAAATGAAATTTTATTCTCTATATTCATAATTAATTTACACTACATATTTTCTTCAACATGTATATTTTTTTTCAAATTATCCAACTTCGGTAGTATTTATATATTCACACTTAAAAAAATAAATATATATATATATATATATATATATTTACATTAAAAAATTGATAAATAAAATAAATTAATTCGGTGCTTAAAACATATTTTTGTAAATATTTTATTACTATAAATTGTGACGTAAACCTAAGTAAACGAGCGAGTCAACAAAATTCAAATGTTCTTATAAAATAAATTAGAAAAGTCGACTTGCATTTTGATTGGAATTAAATACTATAAAAAAATGGGTAACATTCTACTTAATAATAAAAAAATAAAATATAAATACCGACATCTCATCTGATAGTTTTATTATTTTCAATTACTTGCTTAGCATAGTACATAAACATATTGTGAACAGTGCCAGCTATATAGCCTTACACACGTACTTTTTTTTAAACGGTTTCACACACACAACACACGCCTTATAAAAAAAATAAAAAATCAAATTACGAAATTCAAATGAATAAAAATAATTAAATACTCCTAAATAAATATATATACTGATATAAAATTGATTTCTACTAAGAGCGAGTAGAAACCGAAGATATTCATTCAGAAAAGAAAAGAAAAAACAAAATGGGTCAATCTCACCAGTCCCTCATATTTCTCTCTCTAACCCTCTCTTTCTCTCTCATCTCCATCTGCGCCTCCTCATCCACCTCGAACCTCGTGTTCAAAGGCTGCGCCGACCAAAACTTCCAGGACTCCACCGGCGCCAAGGAGTCACTCAAAACCCTCCTCGACGCCCTGATCTCCCAATCCTCCGCCGCGAAATTCGGCAAATCCGCATCCGGATCGCCGCCGTCCGCCATCAACGGCCTCTTCCAATGCCGCGGCGACCTCTCGGGGTCCGACTGCCGCGACTGCGTCTCTAGGGCGCCGGCGCTGGCTCAGAAGCTCTGCGGGCAGGCGATTGCGGCGAGGGTGCAGCTGGAAGGGTGCTACCTCAGGTACGAGATTTCCGGGTTCAGGCAGGTCGGCGGGACGGAGCTGCTGTACAAGGTGTGCGGGACGAATGGGGTGAGCGGGTCCGGGTTTTGGGACAAACTCGATTTGGCTTTGGGGGAGATTTCGAAGGGCGTGGCGAGCGGCGGCGGCGGCGGCGGCTACTACGCGGGGACTTTCCAGGCGGTGTCTATGGTGGGCCAGTGCGAAGGCGATTTGAGCGGCGGCGACTGCGTCAGCTGCGTGAAGAGCGCGATCGAGAGGGCGAAATCGGAGTGCGCGACCTCGATTTCGGCTCAGATTTATCTGCAGGCGTGTTACATCACCTACAATTACTATCCCAACGGCGTTCCCACCAGCCACCAGCAACCATTTTCTTCCTCAGGTAAAAAACAAAAAAAATCCTCTGTTTTTTTTTACTATGTACAATAATTAATACTCAATTTAGTCTAAATGGTCAATTTTGTTACAAATTAATTGCAAACAAAATAAAATTATTTAATGCTTGTTTAAAATACTGAGCTGTGGATTAAAAAAATGCTTGAGCTTAAATCGTGTAATCTAGCAAGTAATATTTCTTAACGACTTATAAATTATTTGTTACGAGACGATGATATCAGCCGAACACCTTCTTAATCAGGATTTGTGAATAAAAGAATGAGATGGTTGAATGTCTCCATCTCAGAACAACATTATTGCTATTATTATTAAACATATAATTGTGATGTTTAATTAATTTTGGTGTTTTGTGATTGGTTGTAGGGACAGGGAGGATCAGGAATACACAGAAGACAGTGGCTCTTGTACTGGGAGGACTAGTTGGCGTGGGGCTGGTTATGGCTTGTTTGTTGTTCACTAAATCAGCTTTCAAGAAGAAGCCTCATGCTCTCAAGTTCGGTGGATAGAGGAAGGTCGGGTTCTCGTTAATTTAAAGCTCGTTTTGAGCTTCAGTCAAGTTTTAGATTAGAACTAATATCTAAGTATATAAAGAAAATTGATTTGGGGATGGGAACACTTGCGTCGATTTGGTCTCGTTGGATGTAAAGCTTTTCTTCTCCTCCAAGTTTTGTTATCGTACCTGCTTTTTCTTTTTTGGAATTGAACATTGAGAGTTGTCTATTTCAGAGTAAAAGGTGGTCCGAATCATTAGTGTAAAGGTTGTTCCATTATGTTTTTAGTTGTTAATGCGTAGTGTTCTTTCTTATCAAAAGTTCATGAGTTCTCTCACTTTATCAAAGCTGTTCCATGTATGATCTCCCAGCAACAATTTTAATGTACATATGAGAACCACGGGAGGATATTTAATGAAATGACACAGCTGCTCAACAATGTTTTGTCGAATAAACAGAAATACAGATTGACACTCCTATTTCTTTTCTTTTCAAGTTCAAGATAGATTGTTGAATATATGAATATGCTTTTAAGATAGATTGATGAATATACGAATATGCTAAAGTAAATTTCAAGGAGTCTTGACTCTCAATTCATTTTACAAAACCAGCTCAACAAAACTGTTATAGTACAATGTCCACAACACTACAATTACATGGCACAAATTACACGACACCTGGTCGACTCTTTTCATGCTTATGAAAGCATTATAATCGATAGATTCGAGACTCATAATCTCGATATTCAAAAAGTTAGCAGTGAACTTGGTAGAAGTAATAAATTATTCTCAATCCTACAACAACAAAGATTCTTACACAGAACTCTGAATACATATGAGAAAAGGTCTAAGCAGGCCCTACGATTTTGAAAAACTCTTAGAGCACAATTTTCAAAGAATAAGTAATGAATTAACGGTTTACAGATTCCTAGCATAACCAATGTCCTTTATATTGAAAGAGGTGGAAACTTTTTAAAAATCAGAGCATGCTGTTGTTTACATTTCATCATTTCTCTAAAAAAATCAATTAAAAAACCTGAAACTCATCATCATGATGAACAGTTAGCGAAGGATAATAAATAAAGACATAGTTTACGGAATATGTGGCTTGCCGCTTGCCAATTGAAAGTATCATGAATGCCCTACGATCCCTAATTAGTTTTTCACTAAGCTGACCCTTATTCATGAACATGATTTTCAATGCATTAATCGACACAGAGTAACACACCAATGCAAACCTGTAATGAGTTTTTTCACTACACCGTCCCGATTAATGAACACAGTTTTCAATGCATTATTCGACACAAAGAAACACATCAAAGCAACCCGAAGAGGTATTTCGATACACCTACCCTATTCACGATCATGTGTTTCAGTACATTAATCAACACAAAGAAACACAGAATTGGGTTAAAAAGAGCATCAAAACAAAAGGCAGAAATTATTTGCAACACCCCGATTTTTCGCTACAAACCCAAAACTCTTGTATCAAAAATCTATTGAAAGAATTCGATACGGTAAGCAAAGTCTTACAATTGTGACTGAAACCATCAACCATTCAACATACCGGTCAGACGTAAAGATATTTTCAATTCAATCAGAGTTAACTCCATATGATTCTAAGCAGTTCACAATTCAAACGAAGCAAATTCCAAAATCAAAATTCAATTAAACGGAAACAATTTCAGAATCCAAAATCAATCAAGATACTGAACGATAGTAGCCAAAGCAGACCGTGATTATGAATTTAAGCATTACAGCCACGGAGAATTGAAATGATAAAAAACATACTGAAGTTTTTCAGAAAAGGGGATGGGGAAGAAAATCGATTTCGAATCGAAATTAGGGCACATAATTACTTGGAAGGCGCGCCAAGCAAGCTAGCCTGCTGAAGCTCGATCTCGTTGAACTGCTGCTCTCGGTCCATCTCGATAATAAGAGGCACGGCGAGCACGAGGAAAGAGGTGCCGACGTACCAGGCGGCTTTTCCGGTGCTCTTGAGGAGTTTCTTCATGACGAAGGCGGTGTCAGCGGCCGCTTTCTTCCCGCGGTACACGATGGGGGACTGGGAGACGGAGGAGGAGATTTGGGAGAGGAATCCGGCGTCCGCCGGCGATGATTCGCCTCTTCTGGAAGACATTCTACGGTGAAAAGCACGGTCTCGGGAAAGGGAGGAGACGAATAGGATTTTACTAGGGTTTTTGCGATGATGGCGTTTTGAAGCAGCATAAGGGTTTGAGGAAATAAAAGGGTTAATGGGCCAACATTTTCAATTTTGATGGCTAAAATTGTAATTGTGTAAAGATATTAACATTCACATTTTACTACTCTACATTATCAATTTGGAAATTACAATTTGATCTAAACACAATCATATTTTTATGTTATATGTTTTTTTTTTCAATTTGACCGTTTTCGACCATTTACCGAAAATGAAGACAACAAGTTTGACTTGAAAATTTAGAAAATTGCATTACAAATACAATATTCGTTTTAACATATTTATGATGTATTTGATGTTATTGCAATGATAGGAAAATTGAATAACATATGTAAGTTCTGTTCAAACATACTTGTCTCTTCGGTCATCTTGTACAAAGCTAGTTTGCATTTTGCTTTGTTAAAATGATGTGCGAGGCGATTTAGGGGTTCAGATATCTTGTTCACACAACTTAAATTGAGGAAATGAACATGTAAGTAAATTGTGGAGTAAAAGTTTAACCAGGTGTATCAACTTAAAAGAGAATGTATCTAACAATGTTACAAATTCAAACAATGCTTCATGAACTAATTTATACTCATGTCCCGCAATACTATACACAAGTGGTCAAAATTTATTTATTTTTCCGTCCAATACATATTATAAACAATATATAAAAATTACTAAAAAATAATTAAAATAAAATTTATCTAATTGTATACTACTTACACTGTTACACGTATAAAATTTTATTGGGCCGATAGGCAGGCCCATGTAGCATACACACCGGCGTAATGAGCCGTTAGATAAGACCCACCACCAAGCCCATTAACAAGTCTCTCGTGTTGTAGCGCACAGCGGCTCTTCACAATTACAAATAAAGCCCTAGAATTTCCCCCCTTTTATCATCATCGAGTAAAACCCTTCAATACGTAAATCTTACTCAAGGAGCGCGTTCATCACAGTTTTTACATCTGAATTGTTCGGATAATATTCGCCGTCGCTCTTTGATTTCAGGTGTCCGATGCTTAATAATTCTTCATCAATTATTTTCTCGATTGCTTTCAATTATGTGGGAGATTCTGTCTGCTTGTCATTTTGTTTGTTTGTTGTAGTTTTCTTTATTTCTTTTAATTAATTGAGCTTATGTATTTGATGTATGTGCTTTCGTTAGCAGCAATTACGTGATTTTGGGTTTTGCGCCGCTCTGTCCTAATTATGTAGTTTAGCTTGTAGCTGGGTTTAACACATTTGACTTGCTGGGTTCTGCAAATGAATTGGTTCGATCTTTTGGGGTGTTTTTGTCGGTAAAGCTCGGGTTGCTAGCCAAAAGCATAATCGAGAAATGTTGCTTATTGGGCCAGGGCTTGTGTAAATTTTGAAGTTCGATTTGTTTGTGTTTTAGTTAGGGATCTATTCAACGATACTGTTTATTCTTGTTTAAGATTTGTCATCTATTGAGCAGTTAACGAGCCAAATTCATAGCTGGTTTGGGACATAGTTGTGTGTGTTTCACTATAATTTGAGGACTATCTACCCTTTGTACAAGAATGTCTACATATGATTCATGGAGTATGCGGTATTTAAGTGAACATTTACGTGTTTTTTTATTGCATAGTGAAAAACCACTAGCCTAGGCTGTTGATTTACATTGGTCGACAGAATAAGATTTACAAGCCAACTGGTAAAATTATTTGTTGGATGTTTCATTCTCTAAATTAAAGCTGCTTGTAATTTGTGCAGTTCCTGGAAGGCACTCCGTTGTTATAATGGGAGACAGTGAGATGATTATGGCGGAAACTTCTCTGGTACATAATGATGAGAGTGCAACTGGTGCGTCTCATGATGGTGGTCCCATTGCTCCAGCTATGGAGAATATTGATAGTTCGGCACCTGCTCCTGATGCCCCAACAGTAAATACTATCCACCAAGTAACCCATGATGTAATGGCACTAGATGCCAATCAAAATTACCCTAACCTTACTAACTCTTCTATGGACTCGATTCAAGTTGCTGGTTATGATTCTTCACTGAATGCCAATGGTGTTAGTGAAGTGGGAGATGGAGCAACAGTGAGTATTACAGAAAATGGTGTTGCTTCAGTTGATGGCATTGCAACTGGTAATTAAGTCTGATACTTGCAATATTTGTTTATTGAGGCCAGTTATCCTTAATAGTTAAAAACATATGTGGCTTCTGTTGAATATAATGAAACATTTAAAGCTTATGACATGCTTTTCAACCTATCTAAGTTACATACCATTTGCTTCTCATGCATTGCGTTTTATTTGGAATGAAAAAACTTACCGAAAATACCTCATAATGTTGTAATCACATGAAGAGGGATGTTATACATTCGCAATTGTGCATTGTGAGTTAGCTCTCCGAAAAAATTAAGTTATTACTGATTGTTTTGGTTTCATTGTAGACATTATTGTTTTTACTCTGGTAATAGCTTTTTTTCCTGATGTGCAGTTGTGAATTTTTCATTGGAATACCATCTCACTTTTTGATAATTGTCACAGCAGGCCTTAGTGCAGAAGAAGAAAGATTATGGAGCATAGTGACGGCTAATTCTTTGGACTTTGATGCCTGGACTGCTTTAATTGAAGAAACAGAGAGAATATCAGAGGTATGCAGTGATAGTTGGTTATGTATTTCAAAACTCGTCTTTTGTATAGCTGCCTTCTAATAATTTTTGGAAGGCATGCAATTCTAACTCAGCAGTCTCGGTTCAACTAACTCGTCTCTTCTCTCTTTCTTACCCTCAATTTTTAGGTCGACATTCTGAAAATACGGAAAGTTTATGACCCATTTTTGTCAGAATTTCCTCTATGCTATGGTTACTGGAAGAAGTATGCTGATCACGAGGCAAGACTCAGTTCAATGGACAAGGTTGCAGAGGTTTATGAACGAGCTGTTCAAGGAGTGCCCTACTCTGTGGACATGTGGCTTCATTACTGTGTTTTTGCTATTGGCACCTATGGAGATCCGGACACTATCAGAGGGTAAATTCCTTCATGTTACTTTGCTTTCTTTCTGCACGTGTGGTATGATGATTTCCTTGATGTTATGGTGTTGAAGTGATTTTTTTGTTGCTCTCTAACATAATTTCAGCCATCCACATCAGCGATTACTGAAGTGTATAAGGTGTAAGAGTTTGTGGGGAATGCACATTAGATTATAAAATTCTAATGTGCCAATCCTTTCTCTCTTGGCTACCGTAAATAGTAGCCGATTGTGTTTAGGTTTGATGTTGCCTGATTACCCCCTTTCACTTGTACTCTCCTTAAGGTTGGTTAGTAATGTAATTCTTCATAAGTTGTTTGTTGTTTTTAACCTTGGCACATAAGGTGCTTCATTTCAAACTATTGGTGCCCTGAAGATTTCTTCCAGTAAGGCTAAGATGGTCTGTATGATATCTCCCCTGATGAGCTGTGTAAGATTCTGTTTGAGGAAGGTAAATGCAGCATAATATGATAGTTCCAGTTCCAAATTCTCAAGTGCTCTTTGAGTGAATATTCCTTCCACCTCAACACCATTCATCATTCGTTTTTGTGGTTGACCATGTAGTAAACTCATCTTTTACGTATTCTTATAATTGTATTTGATTATACTGGTGTTTCAGGCTTTTCGAAAGAGCGATAGCATGTGTGGGAACTGATTATTTGTGCTTTCCACTTTGGGACAAATTCATCGAGTTTGAGATTTTACAACAAGATTGGCCTCGTGTCGCCACAATTTATACAAGGGTATTAGAGATTCCAAACCAGCAGTTGGACCGATATTTTGAAGGGTAATTTCATTGAACTTTTAACTGTTGCTTCTTTTAAATTAGTATGGTAAAATTATTATTTCATGACTAGAAGATCACATGTTAGCTTTATTTTTAATTTGTCAATATCTTTCTGTCTCTGCCTGTTTCGTCACTCTGGAGATCCAGTTTGTTATTTATCAGAATGGCGGGCATTGGACTATTGTCCTACTCATATTAGACAATTATTACTTGGAAGTTTTTACCATCACATTTCCTTTTTTTTTCTTTTTCTTTTTTATAATTTTCCTATCTATCTATGCTGGCTGAGAGAAAATTCAGTGATTTTGTTTGTAATAGAAAATTGAAGAATTGTAGGGGGCATTAATAAACTTATTTAAAGTTTATCTAATATAAAATTGTAAAAAAATGATTGTTTATGGTTTGTAGTTAATGTTATGCGAGTCGGTTAATAATAAAACTTGTGTAAAAATATTTATTAATAATTAGTGATTTATGTATGTTATCTTCGTCATGGGAGATGATTTAAATTTTTATTTATTGTGTTATAGATTCAAGGAATTGGTTGCGAGTCGACCACTATCTGAGTTGCGAACGCCTGAGGAAGCTGCTGCTCCAGCTGTTTTAGATTCTGAAGCTGCAGGCCAAGAAAATGAGGGAGAGGACTCTCCTAGTGCTTCAAAGACTGTAAATGTAAACTTAAAAGATGCTGAGGAATTGGAGAAGTATATTGCTATCAGAGAAGAGATATATAAAAAGGCAAAAGACTTCGATTCTAAGATCATTGGTTTTGAGACGGCTATTAGGAGGCCCTACTTTCACGTGCGCCCCCTCAATGTTGCTGAGCTTGAGAATTGGCATAACTATCTTGATTTTATCGAAGGTGAAGGTGACTTCAACAAGGTAACCTAGTTTATTTCTCTTGGTGATTTTATATTTTATTTTGGCGTATAGCTTTAGTCGCCCTTGTTATAAATTGGCTTACAGTTAAGTAATATCTGCCGCGTCATTTTGCTTTTTTGGCTAAACCGTTGGAGAAGCATCTTTTAAAACGGGATATTGAACTTGAGCTAATCCATGGGCCTTCCATTTGCTTTCTATGAGGCTAAGTACTTTAAACTCTCATTTGTGAGTCGAAATTCTGGGTTCATGATGTGTTGTATGGAAATATATTTGTTTTAAGCTCCAATGTTATGCATGCAGGTGTGTTCTTATCTTCCTAACCATCTATGTGTCAGGCAAGGAGGGTCCCTCCCTTCATTTTTGAGGGGCCTCCCATTTCCGTCAGCGGAGTACTCCTTGTGCATTTCTCTTAGTACTCTTTGTTATTTTTTTCCCGGCAATCTATTATTTTATGAGGAATAAAAAAAAAAATCATTCTCAACTTTTTTGTGTACACAGGTTGTTAAGCTATACGAAAGATGTCTGATAGCATGTGCTAGGTATCCTGAATACTGGATACGGTACGTTTTGTGCATGGAAGCTAGTGGCAGTACGGACCTTGTCGAAAATGCACTTGCCCGTGCTACCCAAGTTTTCGTGAAGGTATGGGGATCCATCTTAGATCACTCAATTCTCCTTTTCATAATTATGATAGAGGACAGCTGATATGACCCAGTGGTAAACAAGAATATATCAATAGTGCAAATAATAGAAATATTTTTGTAGCCAATACATTGTATGATTAAAGAATGATCCTAACATTTCTGAAGTTAATGCTATTATTTAGTAGAATGCAGCTAGGCATACATTTCAAGTTTTACATTGACATATATGACCTGGAACATGGCAGATATTTTACAATTGTCAGGGTTTTAAAATGAATTTCTTCCTTATCTTGAGGAACTTAAGTTAGATATCATATTTATGTTTTATTTTATTTGCATTTTAGATTGTAGCATACTGAGTGTGATATTCTCTCCAAATCTAATTATCTACTTGATGATCAGACTGTGACACTTCAATTATGAGATGGTAGTGGAATTTGTGTACTGGCTGTCCAGGTCAAATTTGTTTTGGTGTGGTTTACTAATGATCTTTTGGAACAGCGGCAACCAGAGATCCATCTTTTTGCTGCTCGATTTAAGGAACAGCATGGTGATGTTTCTGGTGCTCGTGCTGCATATCAGCTTGTGCACACTGGAATCTCTCCTGGGCTTCTTGAAGCAGTCATGAAGCATGCAAACATGGAACACCGACTTGTAAGATTGGACGAGTAATCTGTTCCGAGTTCTTATTAACAATTCTCGAGTAACTTATAACTGTTGTGCTCTTTTGTTTAATAGGGGAACTTGGAAGATGCTTGTTCTTTATATAAGCAAGCAATTGAAATTGAGAAAGGGAAAGAGCAATCACAGACTTTGCCATTGCTGTTTGCTCAGTATTCACGTTTTGTATTCTTGGTATGTCTCACATCTCTTATTCTGATATTGCTTTGTAGTTTATGTCCAATGATTAAAATGTGCACTGTACCCCCGCCCTTTGTTATGTACAGTTCTTACGGACTTGTAACTTTTAACCTAAATTGGAACTCGCTTTTTTATTTTTGGTATTTTGTCATGTTTTTGATGTGTGATGGATCATGTGTTGCGAATATTAACTAAGAATACAAAACGTGTATTTCTTCCAAGCTGCGACATGTTTTTGACCTTTTTTCGTCTGAAGGTGTCTGGCAATGTTGAGAAGGCAAGGGAGATTCTTGTTGAAGGCGTGGAGAGTGCCCAGTTGTCAAAACCCCTTTTAGAGGTCTTTACTCCTTAGTCCTTATATTTCTTTTCACATATATGAAAGTAATGAAACACATGTTTCTTAGTACTTTTCTATCCAAGTGACATTCTTATGGACTCTATTGTTTAAATTGTCAAATATTGCAGGCGATGATCCACTTAGAATCAATCCAGACACTTCCGAAGCAAATAGAATATTTAGATTCCTTAGTTGATAAATTCATAGTTCCGAATCCCGAAAATCCCAGTGTGGCAAGTGTTGATGATAGAGAGGAGGTATCAAGCATCTTCTTAGAGGTAAATGCACTTTCCCCTCTATTATCTATGAAATATTTATATTTGTACCTTTCCCCTCGTGGCCTATTAGCAAACCACTTGTTTGAAACCTACATTTGCAGTTTGATTTTTGTCCAATTTCACGAAATTGTAGTTTTTCTTTTCTATTAGAATTTGATTCGCTTTGTAATCTATGAAATACTAGTTTCTGAGCTGGCTGAATTTTTTTTTTTTTTTGCTTATTTATGTTAGCAAATCTATTTTGCAGTTCTTGGATCTCTTTGGAGAAGTGCAGTCTATCAAGAAGGCCGACAATCGACATGCAAAATTATTCTTGCACTACAAAAGCACGTCAGGGTCGAAGAAGCGCCATGCCGAGGATTATTTAGCTTCAGACAGAAACAAACATGCAAAATCACTTCCAACATCTGCTCAATCAGCGATGGGTGCGTATCCAAGTACACAAAATCAGTGGGGAGCTGGTTATGGTGCACAACCTCAAGCCTGGCCTCAAGCCACACAGACTCATGCACAGGCTCAACAATGGGGCGCTGGCTATGCTCAGCAGGTGTGTGTTATTTAGTTGGGGATTGATCATCTAATCTTAGTTGGCCCCATGTTTTGCTAAATTGCGTTTATAGTTTATACATGATGTACTGATCTGATTTCTCTCTTTGCAGGCTGCATATGGTAGTTATGGAGCAGGTTACACACATCCACAAGTTCCCACGACCGCTCCTCAAAGTGCTGCATACGGAGCTTACCCACAGACCTATCAAGCACAGGTACAAGCGTTTCCCGACTTTTTTACCCGTATGTTTTTAAACTAACAATACTTTTGAACCCGTCGCGCTTTCATTGGGGTTTCTCATTTTCTTCATATCCATGTGTATCTCATATGTAAATTGGTGCTGTTTTCTTTATTGAATTATTTTTTTGTAGTTTTATTAGTTTGTTTTCATTTATTTATTTCTAAATTTTTGCAGGCTTTTCCCCAGCAGCAGGTTTATGCACAGCCAGCAATGGCTGCAACTATGGCTCCGGCCCCCCAGCCAGCAGCTGCTCCTCCCGCAAATTATTACCCGACTTACTACTGAGAGCCAAAAGCTCAAACCTAGTCAGTTTTGCTCTGTGTAACTTCAATTTTCTACTGTAGTTCCCCCCCTCCCCCTGGAGATTATGCTTGAATTACCTTACTGAGGATGGTAAAATCTAGACAATCTAGTTTACATTCGACGATCCATTTGTATCATTTTGTCTTTGTTTTCACGTTATTATGATTAATGTTGGATTAATGATTTTGAAAATGAGTTTAGAGATTTGTTCTAGTCAAAAGGTGGTATTTAAAATCTCCCAAATTCTATTTTAGGCTTTTATTAATGAGGTTTTCTTAAATAAGAATTCGCGTACATAAAGAAAGCCCCTCCAATGCTTATAGCATTGTACAACGATATAAACGTCATCGAAATCACCCTGCTCGTCAGCCGATTCATTTCCACCCTGCACCCTTGCGCCCTCAGCCTCAACGGGAAAATCTCCGAGCTGTAAACCCACGTGATCGGCCCCATCCCCATCGAGAAGAACCCGACAAACGACAAAGCTGCAGTTATACACAAAGCAATGGCAAGTCATCCTAAATCAAATGTTATATTATATATTTAAAGATATATATTTGTAAATCAGATAAATCTACACGTGCAGTGTGGTTTGGAAATCTTCGCCTTGTTTAGATGTAATTATTATATTATATATTAAAATACACTTATATTGAACACATAAATTAATAAATTATATTACTTATATATTTATTTAATATAGTAGTATAATACTTATATATTTATTTAGTTGAAAAATCAACCAAAATATATATTTAGAGATGTTCTCCACACATATTTTTTAATTTTTATTTTCTATTTTTATACTATAATAGCTATACTAGGCTTTTTGAGAGGTTTTTTTAAATAAGAATTTCATTAATTGCACAGCAGAACTACAGATAAATTTAGTTTTTCCTGGCAAATAACTCGCAAGTAAATATATTAGTGTCCATGGATGTTGCAGACTTCCCAGCACCCAAGACGGGAACAATGTTGAATATCGGCACTTTATCTTTACTGTCGATTCTTTTGCTCGTCTCACCGAATTCATTGAATGCATCCCTGAAGATTGTCGATAACATCTCGTGGCTGGTGTGAGGACTTGCTGTGAAATAAATCCTCAGATTCTACAAATAAAATAAAATCCGAGCAATTAACAAAAATAAATGAAGGATAATTTCATCGGAAATAAATCCTCAGATTCTACAAGCACAACTAAGATCGACCGAATCTGGACCAGAGTATATTTGGCCTGTGAAGTAGGGTATTTTTGGGCAGTCACATTGGCCTGATGGACCAGCTGGTCCATTTGCCATGGCTCGATTTCCTATATTTTTCATTCATGGGTCGGGCTGGGTACTTGAAATTGGCAGTCCAGAGAACATAGACCCGACCCAAACAAATATTTTTCTGTTTGGCCAGTGCTTCTGGTCGGGTCAAGATATCCTCCCCGTTTCCCAACTTTATGCACAACTATGCAAATAAACAAGAGAAATTCGAAAAGAAAAATTTAACATACCATTACGTCATCCCATGTGAAATCATTCCCTAGGGCACTATCAAGAAGGTAGATGCAGAATTCTGCCATCCTTGAAACTTGGTTTTCAGTATTTACTTTGCCTTTAGATTCATCATCGGAACAGATCTTTGTTGCGATTTCCTGTGTGACGGACACAACAGCTACACATATTCTTCCACTAACGATACATTTCTGAACACAACTATTATGCCAGCTTTCATGCTGAAATCCCCAGTAAGCTCGTTCCATACATAAATCTTCTTTGGTGGCATCTGTTGGAGTTTCCTCCATATTACTCAAACTATAAAGCAGGGGTTTTATTTCCACAGAAGCACTGCACAACAAGACCACAGTAGTTCATATAACAAAAAATTATACTACGCCATCTTTTCTAATTCTCATAATACACATTGGACAATTTTGTGCCTTTACGGCGTAACATTTACGAAAAGTTCTTGCACAATATGCCCTATTAAAATAATCGGATAATTATTATGTAACATACTGGCAAGTTATTAATTATATCGACAATTACAAAATTACCCCCTAAAACTTAAATACTTAAAATTACAAAAAAAAAAAAAAAAGATATTACAGACAGAAGTACACTCTTGAGGTTTGTATTTGTTTTACAAATTACCATTGTAAAACAGAAATACAAATCAAGGAGTATTTGTAATTTTAAATTCCACCCCACCGCCACCACCCTAGTGGGTAATTCAGCTACCCTCAAAGCTCAGTCTTCATAATTATCCTATTTTCTAAGAAAAAAAAATGTATAGAAATACACGAGGTATGTATATTTTACAAATTACCCCCTTATTGGGGTGCATTATGAAAAATGTAAACACATGCCAAGGGGTATCTATATTTTTTTCTTTATTAATTTGGCTAACCTTCAAAGGTTAGTATTCGTAACATCCCTAAATTATTTCACTTTGGGCAAGAATTAACAGGTTATCTTGTACCTTTTAGGTAGATCTGGAACAAGAATGTATAAAATAACAGGACCATCCACCACAGGCACATTGGACCTGCTTATACTTATTAGCCGCGACTTCATTTCTGCCAGATAAGCATCCTTCTGATTCTCAATGGCAGCTCTATCGGACGGACTTAATGATACCGAACAGTAAATGATCAGAGCAATAGTAGACGTCAATATTGAACAGTTGAAACATTTTGCAACAGCTTCAGCATTCTCTAATGCCTGCTGCAACTCAAATGTAGGACCTTCCTCACGGAGCAACATGGTTGGCGGGTTTAGTCCCAACTGGCCAGCCATATACAAAACATCTTTGTGCAAGGTTGCCTGGATATAGACATACACAAACGAGTTAATAAAATTTATCATCAAGACAGCATAAAAATACAACAAATAAATGAAAAAAGTTGTCTGCAGATGTATTCATGTCATAGGATAAAGCGAAAAGATAGTACTCCATTAAACAAAATCTACACTTGAGGAATGTGGAATGTCTAACCTGACTGTATGGGCCAATACAACTTGGAGCCCACTCGGAAATACTTTGAACGTGCAGAACATTTTTACTATTATCCTTCGAGACCAATACTTCAATATAGGCCCTTCCTAAACCAACTTGCAATAGAGGAAGTTCTATTGTAGAACGTGATGGGACACCAAACCGACACTTATCTTGAGTAATAAACTTCACGTATAGGTTATTTGCCGTCGTAAACTCATTCATATCGGCAAGATATAGATGTATATAAAGAACATTCTCCCAGGAGCATTTGTGTTCAATAAGCAGCAATTCAATTCTTGTTAAAACCAACTCAAGGTCGTCTCCTACATCTGACAAATGAAAAAAAAAAACCAAACAATTATAGTATAAACATGAACACCCATATGAACGATTCTTTCCACCAAACCAAAAACAAAAGAGAACGTGAAAGAGAATATAGAGGACATACCAGCTGAAGTTTTAGAGGCATCTTGCAGCCAGCAAGAAATGGAAAAAGTATCATCCATCCTGGATTTGGATATGTGAAGTTCTTGTTTAGTATCTAGTGCTAATTCACAATTTGCATCTTTTCGAGTGCATGGGACTTCCATGTTATCTTGACAATCCCCCAACACTTCAATTACTGAACTGAATTCTTCAACAGTTACTTCATTGCTATTATCATTAGATAGCGGGGGCAACTTCTTTTCCAAATGATATTCAAGAGGATGTAGAACACCTACAGGAGCTATTTGATCCGGCGAATGTAAGACAACTGCAAATTTATCAAGAACAATGCGCGCGTTCTGGAAAATATATGTATGTTAGTATGTCAAATGAAAAGAAAATAATCTCCAGTTTTAATTAAAGATCAAATATAAGTTTTACTAGATATCACAGAATCTGGGTAGAAAATAAAAAAATTAGGTAAAGATGAGACGGAAGTGATAACATACTTTGTATAGGGGGCAATCCAGTGTTAAAGTTTCATATTCTCCTCCTTCACCACATACATTTATCCCATATAACCTGCCAATGAATTAGTAAATCAATAAATATAACTGATTAAAAGATTATCTAATGGAGTACTAGAGACGAGTCTACGTCTAACATACTCTTTTAGTTTGTGAAGATGTGGTTCTAACTGTATTAATTCCTTCCCCAAGTGCTTTGAAGGATCTAAGCCTATGGCTGCCACCTATGCAAAGGAAAGCAAAGGATGGGATGAAAAAATAATATTGATAGAAAACAGATTTATTTCATGAAGAGTTAAAAGTTAAATGCATCTAATACCTTTACTAGGATGGCAATAATTCCACTTTTTATCTGGAGAAAAGCAAAATTCCCGCTCAATAATCAATATTAAATGGTAACAAAAAATATAGAATAGCATTAATAAGTCTGAAATTTATAAAACTGTATAATTATATTTGACAAAATAATCATTGTTTTACCATTTGTTGCAGGAGCAGTGACTGATCTTGCTTCCACAAGTATGCCAAAGACACAAGCCCTAACCTCGAACAGATACTTTCAACGCGTAGCCTTTGATAGTCGGACGCAATTGCCCCTGAAGAGACTGCAGAAACAGATGGTATTTGCCGCTTTACTTCTTTTAGGAGGATAAACATATCTTCCACCTCATCCCCGGTGGTCATGTTGTAGTTAAGGCCAAGATGCCTGTGAAGTCCATGATACTCATAAGGTCTACAATAAATACTTTTCTAAAATCTAAAATAAACGCTTTCCATGTGAACTAATGAAGTAAGGTAAATGATAGAAAAGAACATGAAATGGCTAAAAACTGTGCAAACACTTATAAAACCGTATATCCATCAAATCAAAAGAAAACGAAAAGGCAATAGGGTGGCCTAACATACTAAGCTACTGCACATTTAGTGAATGCAATACAACGTTCTTTTGTAAAAAACCGAATCCTGACAATTCACAAATGTTTCCAACTTGCCTGGTGGATCCTTGAATCCGTCTCCGGAATAATGGGATCCCCATGCATTGCGAAAAGCCGACAACTATCTGGTGGCCCACCTGAGAAAATACATTCAAATAAAATTCGACTACCACGTGACTCAAAGGAAAAAAGGGGGAATGCTTAAAAATCATCCCAGCAGTAAAATCACTCAGTACTAAATCTATAGAGGAAATTGCAGTATGGATTCATATATAAGAATCATCAATTTATTCTCATTTTTCAAAAATTAACCCCACTCAAAAAAGCTGAATTCAGACAACAGCAAAAAAAAACTTACTGTCTGATACATGTAACTATCAAGTTCATCTTGAGCATCATCAACTGGAAGTAAATTGGCCATGGCTACAATCTGAAAACCAGAAATTTAAGAAGAAAAAAATTGATTTGGGATTTTGCTTTTGAAGAAGTAATCGGTGACTAGCAGTGTGAGACGAAACCTGATGGCCGTATTGCTGGCATTTCATCATTGCATAGATACTGTCCTTGCCACCGCTGACTAACGCCACCACTTTCATCCTCGCTGCCGCCGTGTGACGCCGCCGGTTGAGTTGCTGAGGGTTTCGAAAAGAAAACAGGAGCTGAATTTCTCAGTAATTAATTTCTCGCAGTTGAAAAGTCCTAAACTTCCAAATATTCCATTTTTATTTATTTACTACCTGTCTAATTTACTTTTTGGTATCACTAATATTTTATTATTATTTTAAAATATTATTAAATTACTTTTATTTTAAAATGAAATATTAATTTATTTATTTTTATACTGAGATTTTTTTTTTCGGACAATCAATATTTTTGGCTTGTATTTTTTTAATATCTATGAAATTATTTATCATAATTTTCTACAATTACTTTTGATTTCAAACATTATTAAACATGTTTTATACTTATTAATTTTAGATTTAATAAAATTTAATTTAAATTATTTTAAATAACTTATAAGTGTGCCAAAAAAATTCATAGTATACTATTCTGCATAATTTGATGGTATTAGTATGTTGCTATGGCAAAAGGAAATAATTTTATGCAGAACTAGTAAAACATATTCACTAACAATAAACCAAAATCATCAGTTGGTCACATTATAAATAATATTCTGTCGATAATGGTTACCCCACCCAGGAATTCCTTATAATTATACCTATATGGAAAATTATTTTAAGCTTGAATCTAAGCTAAGCAGTAGCAGAAGCCATGAACCCGTGGCGAAAGAGTTGCTGCCTGACTCCCATTTTTTCCAATGCATTTCCTTCATCATCGTCCTCGTCGTTATCATTATCTTCTTCGGTATCCCACAGGAAGCTAGCGTAGGCTGCGTGTATGTGGCTGATAAAAACACACAAAATAATTACATCAACTGCTTGTGCATTGCGTATTTAGATTTGTGTTTATCCAACACACAGATGCATACAAGATAATAATATACCTGTCTTCTGATGATGCTTGAACCGCTCTTTTGAAATAATTAGTGGCTCGTTCTTTATCATGGTGGAGCTCCCATATTAATTTTGCGTACTGCGAGAGATTTTCGCCATCTGTTGGATCTGACAAGATTGCCCTCGAGTAATATTCTTCAGCTCCTTCAAGATCTCTCTTGTTCTGTTCCAAACAAAAATTGACCAACAAAACTTTCATACAAACATTGTGTGGGTTCTAATTACCAGAAAATAATACATGCATATCATTCAAAACCGAATTACGCTCCCTTGTTCAAATAGGAGTCTCGTCAAACAAGCACAAATCTAAACAAGAAGGGCCTTTGACTTCGATTCCAGTAACCAAAATTTAGGCTTACACTACCAATACTCGACTCAATTTTTCAAGATTCGGAACCTACTCAATTTATCTCTACATGAAAAGGTAAACGATTTCTAATTATTATACAATAAACAACGATTCGATGAAGCACTCGAGATACAAAATGTACTTAAAACAAAGCATTCCTTACCTCGTACAAGAACCGAGCATAGTTTCTCAGAAACAAAGCATCCCCCGGATTTTCCTCCAACATCCTCTTGTAGTACTCTTCCATGCCAATATCTCCTCCCCCATCCATATCAAAAGCCACCGGCCTATAACTCCCACCACCACCACTGCCGCCATAACTAATACCCGAAACTCCAATCCCAAGATACATCTTCCCCTCATCTTCAAGCTTCAAACCACGACAATCTCTCGCATTAGTCTGCGATTCAGACACCATATTCTCGATCCTCGCCCGGTTATAAACAAAATCAGATTCTTCATCTTCATTGCTATCCTCGTCCTCTAATCGGCCGAGGGAGAAGGAAGGGATTGCTTCCAGAGTGCAGCAGCTGGTCCTACGGGCGGGTTTCTTGGGAAGGGCAAACTCGTCAATGTCATTAGCCAGCCCTTCTAGATTGCCCTCCGATTGGACCCTTCGGAAACCGGTCGAGGGCTTGGCGGCTTCGGCCGGCGAAGGAGAGTGGAGCACGGGTTTTCTGAAGCTCTGATTGGTGCATGAGATCTTGCCATGGATGTGGTTCGGGGTGTGATTGCTGGGGCTGTCTGAGAACGATGGGAGAAGGGATCCAAGAAGTGGCGTTGAAGAACTTTTTAGCAGCATGATTTTTTCTCTGTTCAATTTCTTTTTACCCCTCTGTAAATTTAAGAATGAGTTTATGAAAGTTTTTTTTTGGGCGATAATTAAAGATTCTTGTACCTGAAATGAAAGAGAAATGAGAGTTGGTCTCTGTGTGTAGATTTAGAAAAAGAAGAAAAGAAGGGAAACGGAGAGTATAAAGACGACAACAGTCGATAGAGACAATAGGTCGAACAGTTTGTGTGCATGTGCAAGTAGAGAGAAAAATGAAAAGATATTTATTGTGTGTGGTGGGAAAATCTTGAATCCAGCGGTTCGTGAGAAAGTAGAAGTCCAACACTGAAAGCACGTTTTTAGTGGTTAGCGTATTCATAAGTTATAACCGTACACGTGTCCACCGTCGTTCATGTGTAGTTAAGTGAGAATCCTCCACGCGCTCCGCACGTCGCACCGTAAGTACTGGAGTATAATCAATAGTCAAAAGAGTCTCGTGTGATATAAATTGCAATATTTTAATAAATCAATCGTGAAAAAAAAAATAGGTAAAAAAATAATACAAATATACCATATGCAATTATGAGAAAAATGCAATATTCAAAATGATAAATCGAAAAAAAAATCATTTAAAAAAGTATAAAAATGCTTAAAATAAAGTAGTAACTAAGAAAAGTATAATTATAGTATTATTTAGTATTTGTACATTAAAATAAACATTTTTGTAAGAAATCAATTCTTTTAGTTTGATTAATAGAACAATATTCCTTTATATTTTATTTAATTTCTTTATTCATTTCATATTTATTCAAATTTTGTATGATTTAAAAAAAATACTCCTCTCCCACTCTTCTTGTTGAAAACAATGTATTTTCTATTTTGAACCATTCAAATGCAAATGAAGTATTTTTGTAAATGGTAAAAGTAATAATAAATCTTTATTATATTTTTTTGTTTTATAATAACAAAACATTGTCTTTTGTATTTTGTAAAAAAAGGTTATGTTGTTATGAAACATAAAAAGTAATTTTATAAAAAAAAAACACTCCCTTTATTAAAGAGTAAAACTATTATATTAAGTTAATAATTACATATTTTGTTTTCTTTTTTTATAATTTCAAAAAAAAATTCATTTTTGTAATAATCTATTTGTACACAAATAATCATAGTTCACTGTAAATATTAAATACGATATTATTTACATCTCAATTAATTATTTTATTTTTTTATAAATTTATAAAAAAAAAAAGTGTATAAGAGCATCCCAATTGCATGTACAATTCTATCTGGCATGGGTACACAATTGAGAGATTAGTATAATTGTGGAGAGAAAAAAATGAGTATCAAATTGTTAATATTAGGTAGAAATTGAAATTTTGTTTTATGTTAGTGTCGTATGCAAAAAAAATTGATAATTGTAATTCAAACTATTTGGATGTTTATTCATAATTACAAATTATTGTTGATGTGTGAAATAAATTGTAGCCATGTGTACACCATTGAAAATGCTCTGCTTAATTGGAAAATATATGTGAGTATAATATGGTTAGTTGGGAATCTTGGGATAAAGAGTCTGTTTGGCTAAGCTTATAAGCTCCTTAAAACAGCTTATAAGCTGTTTAGGAGCTTATAAGGTCCTAAAATTTGTTTGGTAAACATTTAAAAAAAGATCTTAATTTTTTTAAAAATAAGCTGTTTAACAGCTTATAAGCTGTTTAAAAAAAAGTAAGGGGAGGTACTTTTTTTTTAAACAGCTTATAAGCTCTTGTAGCTTAAATAATAAAAGACCAAAATACCCTTAAAATTATTACCTTTTATATATATACAAAAATTCCAAATTTATTATTTAGTTAATATAATTATTTTTAAATATTTTTTTCATATATAACAATTTATTTTTGATAATTTTATTTATATAAGATCTTAAATTGCCAAACAAATTATCATTTATAAGTTTATATATCTATTTTATCCAAACGGTTTAACTACTTATTTATTAAATAAGCAAGCGTAAAATAAGCTGCCAATTGGACGGCGGTTCAACTCCGGATCACACCTAAAAACAATTCACGTATTTTCCATGCCTGAAGAAAAGAAACAGAGACGAACGAACGAACGAATATCATCATCACTACAAACCACCTCACAAAAAAAATTCCCAAAATATCTCACGATCTCCGATGTTATGCTGCTCCACCCAATCCATCGGCTCCCATCAAAAACCTTTCGATCTCCCAACTGGGCTTCCGTTTCATCTTCAACCATCATCGCGTTCGATTCATTTTTTATTTTTGATTTTATTTTTATTATTTTTTTAAGATGTTAGGCTGTAAATGTTACTTTTGGAGCAGCGGTACCAAGCTCGCGCAACCGGGCCCCGATTACTTCTCTCTTCCCGACCCGATTCCGCAATGGCCCGAAGGTTTGTCGATGATATATATATTTTTTTAATTGTGCTCGGAGAGATTGATTTTGAAATGTTTGGCATTATCATGTTAATTTTGAATTTGGGGAATTTTGAGTTTGATTGCGATTTTAGGGTTTTGAGATTTGAGTTTTAATGTAAATGTGTGTGTGTGTGTTTTGCATCCATTGTGCAAATTGACGTGTATTGATGCATGAACAAATCTGGTGCATTTGCTGATGTATGATCAATCTTGAATCTCCATCGAATTTGATCTTGTTAATTTAACTTGTATTTTCGCGGTTTATGAAATTTGATTTGCACAGGTACCGGTTTTTCGACCTCGAGAATCAAGTTAGGAGAACTAGAGGTTTGCCAGGTAACAAAGTTCGAGTTTGTTTGGGGCTGCAATCTCTCTGCCGATGGGAAGCAAGGGGTTAGCTTCTACAAGCCCGTCTCAATCCCAGACGGATTTTCCTGTCTCGGTCACTACTGTCAATCTAACGAAAAGCCTCTAAGAGGATTCGTGCTTGTCGCTCGAGAAGTCAACACCGACCAAGACCAAGGCACCCACATCCCACCTCTATCGAACCCAGTTGACTATTCATTGGCTTGGATTTCCAAAGACGACGACGATGATGATAAGAACTTTGTCAACTGTGTATTTTTCTGGTTCCCACAACCGCCGGAGGGTTATAAATCTCTGGGCTTCGTCGTGACCCACAGATCCGAAAAGCCTAATCTGGAGGAGGTCAAATGTGTGCGAGCAGATTTAACCGATGCTTGCGAGCCTTATCGTCCGATTGTGGAAACATATTCCAAGTTCTCGAAAGTCCCCCTCAGGGTTTTCGACACGAGGCCCATCTACAGGGGAATGAACGGGAGAGGCGTTTGTGTTGGTACTTTTCATTGTAATTCCGGCGACGAGATGAACATCGCTTGCTTGAAGAACTTCGACCCTAATCTACACGCGATGCCGAATTTGGATCAAATCCACGCGCTCGTTCGACACTACGGCCCGACATTATACTTCCACCCGGACGAGATCTACCTCGCATCTTCCGTTTCTTGGTTTTTCAAAAACGGGGCTTTGTTGTACAGCAAGAAAGAGCGAACAGGGCAGCCTATAGACGCCGAGGGCTCGAGCCTTCCGATCGGGGGGAGTAACGACGGGGCGTATTGGATGGACTTGCCTAGTGACACAGCGCAAGAGAACTTGATCAAACGTGGGAATTTAGACAGCGCGACACTATACGTGCACGTGAAGCCCGCCCTAGGCGGGACCTTTACTGATATCGCGATGTGGGTCTTCAGCCCGTTTAACGGGCCCGGAACCCTGAAAATCGGGATGATGAATATCACGCTCGGCAAGGTCGGCCGCCACGTGGGCGACTGGGAGCATGTGACTCTCCGGATAAGTAATTTCACGGGGGAGCTCTGGAGTATATACTTTTCGCAGCACAGTGCTGGCGAATGGGTCGATTCTTACGATTTGGAGTTTATCGAGGGGAATAAGATGGCTGTGTATTCTTCGAGAAACGGGCATGCGAGCTTTCCTCATCCCGGGTGCCACATCCAGGGTTCACCGAGGCTCGGGATTGGAGTGAGGAATGATGTCGGGTGGAGTGTTAATCGGGTTGACTCTAGTCGGAGATACGAGATTGTTGCGGCCGAGTATTTAGGGGATGGGGTTGTGGTGGAGCCGCATTGGCTGGGGTATATGAGGGGGTGGGGCCCGACGGTGGTTTACGATACTAGGGCGGAGTTGGATAGGGTTACTAAGATTTTGCCGGCGGTGGTGAGGTGTCGAGTGCAGAGTGTTCTTGATAGCTTGCCATTGGAGTTGTATCGGGAGGAAGGGCCCACCGGGCCGAAGGGGAAGAACAATTGGGTTGAGGATGAGAAGTGGTAGTAGCACATATGGCTTCTGAGCTCAGAACAAGGTTTGAAAATGAAAATTTCTTGGAGATATTTTAGGTGTTAGTTTGTGTACAGTTTGATGAGTTGCCTTGTTGGTAGTAGTTAGAAAATGAGTCTGTGTGGTTTAACAAAATTACAGTTAAGTACAGTTGTCTCTTAAAATTACAAAATCACACATATTTTTCAAACAAAGGGTGTAGAAATGGTGAGGTGCTAGTTGAGTAGCCTTGACAAGATTCAATTTTGTTATTTGTATTTTTTATTTTTTAGTATTTTTTTATGCACTCAATAGTCAATAGGGGTGCAATTTGTAAAATATAAAATTGTGAAGGGGCGTGTTTGTAATTTAGAAAATTGTATATGTAATTGTAGTTCCTTGTATATTTGTAAGCAATTTGATTGTGTATATATTTTTCTACGGATATTATTATTTTATTTTACCTTAATAAACCATGCCCATGGTTTTATGCGTAATTAATATTCGTATAATTTGTCCAAGGACATAGTCAAGTGGTAAGGTATGTGATGAAATGGGTGAGATATTCCCTATAATGATGTGAGTGAGATACAAGGTTTGAACCTCGGGTGAGACAAATTTTCATTGAAATATTATGAAGGTTTGTCCTGAGGTTCGACCTGTTGGCTCTCTCGCACAGGTGTCTGCTACTCGGGCACATCCCTCGATTTACATCATACTCGATCGAGGGACTTCCGATCGAGTGGGGTGGAATTTCTCGTTTCTCCTCTTTATAAAAAAAAAAAATTCGTATAATTAATTGTACAAATAAATAAATAAATAAAGAGGTGAATCCTCTTGGGATAGGGCCACATCTAAATGACTAACTACGGAAGGTAGTTGAGCCGTGTGGAATTGGTGTCCCCACATGTTGTCGGGTTGTCGTTTGGCGTAAAGTCGTGTTTGTCTGCCTCTTTCAAAGTCGCATTTATTTTATCTTCTCATTATTAAATTTGTTTTTCCCAAACTTAAATATGTGGAATACTTTCTTTTGAAAATTAAGATAAATTGTCAATTTGAAAATAAAAATAAAAATACCTCTCCCATCACTTCTCTTGTACATCTTCCACCGTACTTATTTTGTATTTTGGGAAAAAAATATGACTATTGATCTAATGAGGAGAAGTATTTTATTATGAAAAGTGAATTTATATTATTATAATTATTTAATGTAATTATTCGTGTTAAATGTAAATAAAATGTAATCTAATTTTACAGAACGATTAACAAGAAAAATGTAACACTTGCGATAAAAGGAGTAGCGAAACAAACGTAAATGCCTTTCTATTTTTGAATGGTTATTTTCAATTCAATCGGTATAATCTCATTAATTATCAAGAAATAATTTATTTGCAGAAAAATGTAACACTTGCGGAGTAGCGAAACAAACGTAAATGCCTTTCTATTTTTGAATTGTTATTTTCAATTCAATCGGTATAATCTCATTAATTATCAAGAAATAATTTATTTGCGTAAATTAATAAAATTATAATTAAAATTTTAATAGTCTCGTTAATAACATTTTTTACTTAATTTTTAATCCAAAAATGCAGGTTTAAAAATGCACGTCAGTTTCAGAAGAAGCAAAAAACCTTGGCAATTTCATTCATGGCTGTTGGTACAATAACAGCAAGCGATGTCAGTTGTGCATCGGTGGGTCCCAGTTAGGAGAGACCTACACCGCTGCTTGTACCTCATCAAGCCGACATGTGGGGCCCACACCCCCAGCCCCCACCACCACCATCACCAAACTTTTTTTTTTCTTCCTCTTTTTCTTTAAACCCAACTCTCCCACAACAAAAGAAAGGCATAAAAATCAACACTAAAAAATAGGAAAAAACCTCAAATCCCTCTCCCCAAAATTACACTTCTCTCCCCAGAAAATTGAAATTCTCGATGCAAAACAAGCTTCAACGCGGCGGCGGCGCGGTTACCGGCGGGCCGATGTCGGCTCTGTCGAGGGAGGAGGTTCGCGATATGGTGATTTCGTCCGAGGAGTCTTCTTCGTACCCGGACGAGTTGGAATTGGGGCTCGGGTTGAGCCTCGGCGGCGGGAACATTAGGATCAACAAGCCTCCGGCGGCCGGCGGTGGTTCCTGGGATCGCTCGAGGGTTCTGACGGCGAAGGATTTCCTTACTAAGGATTCGTCGTCCTCGTCATCTTCTTCCTCCTCCGTCACTGTGGCTAATGTCAACAATGGCTCGTGTGGCAATAAAAGAGCTGCCGCTGAGTCACCTTCTTCGCCTCCAGCACGTTCTGCAATTAGGTATTTTCATTTATTTATTTTTGTTTAATTTGGTTGATGATAGTGTTTGATGTGAATCTATCTGCTTCAGTTTTTGTGTTGCATTATTTGCTTTAATTAAAAATAAAATGATCTGCGCATTTAGCTTCAAATTTGTTCGATAAATGTTAGAATAAAAGAATATTCTGCTTCTTATGTGAGGTTTTTTTAATCTAAGCAACCAAGTGGAATAGAGTTAGACGATCAGTACATGAAGTTATAAGTTGATTACATACTCGATCAGTACATGAAGTTATAAGTTGATTACATACTGATACCGATTACTGAATGATGGTTTATCCAATATATGGAAGCAGTCAGGTTGTTGGGTGGCCTCCGGTCAGAACCTACAGAATGAACAGCTTGGCCAACCAATCAAAATCACCGGTCACTGAGGACTTCTTCTCGAGCGCCGATAAATCTCAAACCAAGAAAACTGTTCCCGATGAGACTGATCATGGTGGTAACAAGAATAATGCAAAGGAAAAAGGACTTCGCAAGACGTCTTTGTTTGTGAAAGTGAATATGGATGGGATCCCGATTGGAAGAAAAGTGGATCTGAATGCTCATATCTGCTATGAGGCTTTAGCTCGTGCCTTGGAAGATATGTTTGGGTCAAGTGCAGCGGTTGGGGCAAGCCGTAAGTCTCTCTCTCTAATTTGACAGAAATTAATCATATTAGTGTTAGCCTTATTACAAAGTAACATAATTAAATTTTAAATTATTTACAAAAATGACCCATTTTTTGTTCAATTAGACTGAAAATCATGTTTTATTTGTTTAAAACTTTAGGATTAAATGTGGCGGAGCAAGTTGTCTCTGGTGCCAAAAAACCATTGCAATTGTTGGGCGGCTCATCAGACTTTGTTCTCACCTATGAAGACAAGGAAGGAGACTGGATGCTTGTTGGTGATGTTCCCTGGGAGTACGTCATTTTATCACATCTTTGGATAGTTTGTTTCTATATGGACAAAGTTCAAATGAAAAGCTTCAAATCCCGATGCAATTAACAGTCTGCGTGGCTTTTATTTTTCATTATTCGTTATTCATTAGAGCAAGCTGCTGCTGGTTATGAATTTTTGTTGTTGAATTCTGTCAGGATGTTTTTAAACTCGGTGAGGAGACTTCGAATCATGAGGACAGCCGAGGCTAATGGACTTGGTAAGTGCGCCATATAGTATTGCACAATATCCTTTTTTTCCCTAACATGATACTCAACAGTCTTTTAAATTACAAATACAAATTGATGTTTGTTTCTATTTTACAAATTACATCTTCAATTGGAGTATTCGATAAACAAATACAAATCTGACAGGGTCATTTTATAATTAGTCTGAACCTCAGGGGTGGTTTTGTTATTTATCCCATTATTTTGCTTAAATGTTCTCATTTTTGTGGCTGCAGGGTCCAATGAATGGGGCAGGAAGCCGTCAACAGTGCCAATGTAGAGAACATTCCACGCTTGAATAAGATCTTTCTAGAACCATGAAGACTGAATAATAAAGACGCCATATAAATACTATATAATACTGCTTTAAGTGAAAAATCACCGTTCATGGTTCCGTGTGTTTGCTTGAATTCGCATGGTTTTGGCTATTTTTCACATTTTAATCACCAATACTATTTTCAGCACATGACACATACAAACACCCTCTCTGTGGAAGTGCACTTGCGTGTGGATGACGCAAATGCACTTGCTGTTTTTCTCTCCCTGTCCTATAGGTACGTACATACATTGTATATATAGTATGGGAGTGCTTAATTGTTTGGTTTGGGTTTTATGGAGACTCGCAAACTGATAATTTTTTTCATATGGGTTAATGAAAGAAAGTATTTATCGTAATTCTTACGAGGTTGTTTCTTGCTTGTCTGTTTCATTTGCTAAATTCTGTGTGGAATGATAGAATCTGTAAGCAACCATTAAAAAAGTAAGTATACTAATGTTGCAATGTATATTCTCTCAATATTATGTAACAAGAAAAATTATACTATATTACATTGAAAATTACAGTTTCATGTTCTCTGGCACATTACAATCAATTATGCACTTCTGTCAAGTTCTCTTAATAACAAGGATACAACATATCAGAACTTAAAAAAATATATCTAGGTACAAAATGAAAAATCAAAACCTAATATAGACTTTGGAAAAAATAGATACTCACATAAGGCCATTCACAGGTGAGGTGCCGAGAACCGGTCTAGTGTTATCATTATCTTCATGACTTGTACTGTTTTTCCTCCTCGGTTTTGCCTCCCCAAGCATCGATAAAACGTCTCTCATGGAAGGCCTGTCCTTTGGGTTATTGGCAGTACAAAGAATAGCAAGCCTCAAAACCAATAGCATCTCTTCTTGAACATGTGGGGTCTTTCCCACATTGGAGTCCAGAGCTCCTTCCAGAGGCTTCTTGTCTCGCATTTTCCCGCGTATCCATTCGACTATGTCAACAGATTCTCCAAATTTCGAGTCTAATGGCTTCTTACCGGTTAGAAGCTCCATCAGAACCACTCCGTAGCTGTAAATGTCACTCTTTTCGTCGACTTTAAGTGAATAGCCATACTCTGTCAAGAAAATTATCAAATAGACCCATTAAATTAATGTTAATTACAAAAAACACCCCATAGTTCAGTCTACTTACAAAAAGACCCAGATATCTTTCAAAATTAGCAAACTAAAAATGGTTAATTACAAAAGTACCCGTTGAAGTTTGACCTAATTACAAAAAAATAGCAACTTTCAGATTTTCAGAAACAACATTTCAAAACCCCCCTTACAACAAACTTCAGGGGTACTTTTTGTAATTTTTAAAAAATTCTAACCTCACAAAAATGATTGAAGCTTATATGTTTTAACTTACCAGGGGCTATGTATCCATACGACCCGGCAACAATCGAAGCCGTCTCGCTCTTCTTGACCATCATCTTAGCCAACCCGAAATCAGCAATCCTTGCTTCGAGATTAGCATCAAGCAATATGTTATTCGACTTCACGTCCCTATGGATCACCGGGGGGTGACAGTCATGGTGCAGGTAAGCCAACCCCTGTGCAACACCAAGCGCTATATTATACCTCGAAACCCAATCCACTAATAAGTTCTGCGTCTTCTTCCCATGCAGAACCTCCCCAAGACTCCCATTCCGCATAAACTCGCAAACAATCATCGCGTTCGTATCATTATGAAGAAATCCCAATAGCCTGACGATATTTCTATGCCTTAATCTCCCCAAAAGGTTCACCTCTCCCACAAGATAATCTCGTCCGTCCATCTCCGGATCGCCTATCGTCGACTCTCGTAGCTTTTTAACTGCAACCGTCGTGTTTAGCCTCTGTATCTCGGCTTTATAAACCGTCCCTGTGGCTCCCATCCCGATCACGTTCGATTCTTTTATGCACGGAAGGATGTCGTTAGCGTTAAAGTCGAGCCTCTGGAAGGCCATAAGTCTCCAAGGCCATTCTCCGCTACCAGTTTCGAACCTTTCCTCGAAGCAATACCCGTCCCGCCATCTTTTGTAAAACAACCGACCTCCGATAACTGCTGTCACGAATATGAACAGGGTCAAAAGCCCGATTAACAGGTTTTTCATATTCGGGCCAGGCTTTTTTGAAGTGTAAGCCGAATTTCTAGCGCAAGGCGGGAGAAGGCCGCCGCCGCATAGACCAGGATTCCCGATCAGGTCGTCGGGGTTAATGGTCCTGAGGATTCCGTTCAAAGGGATCTGCCCCGTCAGCTTGTTGTAAGAAACATTCAGCATTTCCAGGGCAGGGGAGTTTCCGAAATTCTCGGGAATGCCACCTGTCAGAGTGTTGTTGGACAGATCCAAGATGGCTAGTGTCGGCATAGTCGAGATCGGGTTTGGGATCGGGCCGCTTAAGTTATTGCTCCGGAGATTTAAGGTCACCAGTTTCTCGCATGAAGCGATGCTTGCCGGGATATTTCCAGTGAACTGGTTGAAGGATAAATCGAGGATTGTTAATCCATGGCAGTCCTGGAATTGATCTGGGATTCCGCCAAACAGGTCATTGCCCGATGCTATGAAGTTTTGAAGACTTTGGATCGAAAGAATCGAGGAAGGCAGAGGGGAACGGAGATTGTTTCTCGATAAATCGATTGACGAAAGGGAAGTGGAAAACGAAAGATCGTTCGGTATTTGACCTGTCAGGCTGTTATTCGCTAATTCCAGCCTCTCGAGTTTTCCGAGTTTGCCGAATCCGATAGGGATCGTTCCGTTCAGGAAATTATTGTGTATCCTAACACGAACTAACGATGCACATGTCGACAAACTATCTGGAATCGGACCGGAAAACGCGTTGTTGAAAAGGATGAGCTTAGTGAGGTTACCTTTACTACACAGCGAATCGGGTATTCGGCCCGAAAACGAGTTCGACGAAATGTCGAGCCGCTGAAGAGGCGCGTTTTCTCCTAGATCCATCGGCAAGGTGCCCGACAACGTGTTGTTCCAAAGCTCGAACACTTCGAGCTTACTCAGCTTGCTAATGCCAGCTGGAACTGATCCCGACAGCTTATTGCACATCAAATTCAGAAGCCGGAGATTTTCTAGATCGGCCAATTCGAAAGGGATCTCGCCGGATAACTCGTTATCCGACAGGTCGAGAAACTGCAACGAGGTCACGTTGCCGATTTCCGGCGGAATTTTCCCTCCAAAATTGTTTTGGTACAAAAAAGCTGTTTCCAGCCGGCTTAGCTTCCCGAGCTCGGCCGGAATCGAGCCGCCGAGATTCGCTATCGCCAGATCGAGGTACTTGAGGCTGGTGAGGTTTCCGAATTCTTTCGGAATTCCACCTTCGAACGAGTTGTATCCGATCACGATCGTCTCCAGGGAAGATAATTCACCGAGCTCGGCCGGAATTTGGCCGGTCAGGTTATTGCCCGACAACCCCAAATACCTCAAGCTCCTCAAATTCCTGTAAATTCTCGGAATCGAGCCTCCGAAATAATTCCCCCTCAAATCCAGGGTCTCGAGCAGGGTGAGATTCCCGAGATCCTCCGGCAAGTAGCCGGAGAAGTTATTCCCGGAAGCGTTGAGTGACACCAATTGAGGCGATTGGCCAAGTCCGTCGGGGAATCGATCGACGAAGAAGTTTTGGCTGAGATCGAGGGCTCGCAGCGAGGTTAAATTGGGGAGGGATTTAGGGAGTGGCGATGAGAAGCCATTGCAGCATAGGTTGAGGGAATTTAGGTCTCTCAGCCCCTGGATTTCGCCGGAGACGGCGCCGGTGAGGTTCATGTGGGAGAGGTCGAGACTCCGGACGGCGCCGTCGGAGGTGCATTGTACGCCGGTCCAGTTGCAGTGAAGTGAAGTGTTTGTTAGGGTTTTGGGGTCGGGCGATTTCCAGTCGCCGAGGTTATTTAATTGGTCGATCAGAGTGGCTTTTATCGATAACAGGATTTGTAGTTCGTCGATTGATTTGGTGGATTTGATTTGGGAGAAGAAGAGGATGATCAGTATGAAATTGTTGTGGAAATTCATCACTTTTTTTTTCAATTAATTATTTAACATTTTTTTTGGTGTTGCGAACCTACAACAGCAACAATGGTGATGAAGATGAACAACTGAATATTGATTTAAATAATTAGTTAGTGTTTGAAGATGTGTATATATTGATGTTGTATATAATTTCACATGGGGATTGGTGTATTTTAGTATTAGTTTGAGATCTTGTTGGTTATGCGAACAAATGAGTGAGTTCGTTTTGGAATTTATTGAAAATTATTCACTCCCAAACATAAAAGGGAATGTGTTGCAAATTGATGTATTTTAAGTTTTATCATTTTTTTTATAATGCAATGAAAGTGTTGATTATTAAATTATCTTAAGGTACTTAGTTGATTTTGATCATTTTCTTTCTTAATGATATTGTTTTACATATTTGTTCTCGTTATTATATGAACATAATGATCTCACA
This sequence comes from Euphrasia confusa, assembly GCA_954870475.1. Taxonomy (NCBI): domain Eukaryota; kingdom Viridiplantae; phylum Streptophyta; class Magnoliopsida; order Lamiales; family Orobanchaceae; genus Euphrasia; species Euphrasia confusa. The sequence continues at coordinate 2,596,076 of OX940949.1, forward strand.
CTTTGTCAAGAGTGAATATATATATTGAAGTAAAGTATGTAAGATGTTAGATGTATGAAAATGAAACAAACGAAAGTTGAATAAAAAACAATCGATCAAATTTAAAAATGACAGTAAACCAACAAGTATTACATTAAGATTATAATCATTTTTGTGGAATCAACATGCATCAAAAGTCACTTTGATTATATCCCTTCTTAATTTTGAAACTAATGAAGCTAAAGAAGGCCGTTTGTATCAAGCAAGTGCTACTTTTTCCTGAAATCAAATGAACTTCAAATTGCAATTAAAATGTGGTTGTTTGTGAAGTGAAGAGGGTTATTAGTGCTATACAATTAATTTATCCAATGCTCAAATATTTTGATCGTTTTCTCCATTTCCATGTTAAAGGCAGCTTATACATAAATCACAAAAATCACATGAATTAAAGTGTTACTCTCTACTTCTCAAATAAACATGAAAACTTCATTCACCAAAAAAAAAAAAAAAAACTACCATATGTATATCATTATTTCACGTTATTTTATTCTTTGTATTAATGTAATAAGTAAAAAGACTTATTTTTTCAGGTTATATGAATATGTGAAAAAAATAAAAATGAAAAGTATTTAGAAGGTGAATGAAACCAAGAAAGGATCTTTCCATGTTAAGCAAGTCTTATTGCGATCCCATAAATGCTACAGCTTTCCATTTTGTCCTCAACTTCTTTTCCACGATGCATTATTTTCTAGGTCATTGACCAATTATTTTGACTTTTCTTTTTGTAAAAGTTCAAAATTGTATATTTTCAATCTTTGAAGTATAAAAACAATAATGTACGTAGCAAGAGCTTACTACTACTGTCTTATGACACACTATCACGATAATAGGTACGCGCAACATATATATAACATGGATTTTCATATTGACACTTATTATTAAGCTAGCATCAACGACATAAACGACATAATTAGAGTACTCGTGACGTAATTAGATTACTCGTCAATTGCTATAGTTCAATGTTGTGAGTGACTGATCTGATGTGCAAATTATTAGAGTAATACACTAGATCATGTGATTGCAATTTTTTGAAGGTAAGGGTGAGATCATGTGGTGAGGGTGGAGGTGGGTGAATGTTTCACATGCAAACATGTGAAATAGAGTTTAATATAAAAAGAAAAATAAACTTTTATTCATTCCAAATTAAAGTGGAGTTGATAGTCAGCCACGTGAAAGTACACTTATTTATTACTATTAGAGAGAGAATAATAATCATTTTATGTATTCATGCAAGTATGGGTGTGTTGCTATGACATTTTTATATACTACTACTAGTATTTAATTAGAGAAAATAATATTAATAATAATATGATGTAGTATTTAATTAGAGAAAATAATATTAATAATAATATGATGAAATTTTACAGTAACTTTTTACAAAAATATAAATTGAGAGAAATTTTACTTTTAACACAGAATGAAATTTGAGTTTGGTTGGTCAAATTCACAAAATTTAATGAAAGTAAAATTGGAGAAAAGTTAAAAAGGATAATTTTACCTCGAATCCAGAGTGTAAAACACAAAAATTAACAGAGTTGAAATGAAAAAAATGAAAAAAAATATAAAGTACATCAAACATACAAAATCAATTATAAAATCTTATTTTCATAAATCAAGAGTTTTCAAATAAGAAGAAGAAAATAACAATGATCAAAAATGATAAAATCAATTTTAACAAAATTACAAAATCAAATTAACACCATTCATTATTTTTTATAAAACACAAAATGATGAAAGAAAAACTATAGAATAAATTAGAAAACTTTACACCAATTTAAAAAGGTCAAACAAATGACATTACAATTCAAAAAAAAATTAAAACGGACAAAATATAAATGGTACAAAAGGTAGTGTTTGAACGTAAAAATAAAAAAATAAAAAAAATCATACTCAAATTCAAATCATTTAAGAAATCAAAAGAAGTGAAAGAATAAAACAAAAATAGAGCCGAATTAAATGTTATAAAAGCAAAATTACAAATTAAAACAAAAATCATAATTTAATAAAAACCAAAAAAGTTGAAAGAAAAAAATATAGAGTTTAATTTGAAAACTATATGCGGAGGTATTTTTCTCTTATACACTTTCTTGTATTTTGATTTTTTTTATGTGCTTCTATCACAAAAAATGCGCTTACCTCCCAAATAAATATCATACTTTTATAAGCACTGAAATTTATTTATATTTTAAAGTAAAAAGTAAAGTAATTGTAAAATTACAAATTAAAACAAAAATCATAATTTAATAAAAACCAAAAAAGTTGAAAGAAAAAAATATAGAGTTTAATTTGAAAACTATAAAATCAATTGAAAAATGTTAAAAAATAACACTAGAATTCTGAAAAATATAAAAAAACAAAAGATTTGAATTTGTAAAAAATGTAAAATTCTAAACCAAAAATTTATAAAATAAGTATGAATAAATCATACTTCAATTCAATTCATTTTAGAAAACAAAAAAAATTATAAAATAAAATAAATATAGAGTATAACGTTATAAATTTGATTTGAAATTGTGAATAATCTCTTTTTCTATTCACGCTCATTTGTTCTATTATCTTTATTATTTTAATGTTACACTTGCTCTATTCTCTTTATAATTTTAATATTCCATACATATTTATTAACTATTTTTGTTTAAAACATATTTATTATTTATGTGCCCTCCACGATTTAATTATTTCACATTTTTTTCTTAATTTTCTTTATTATTTATGTGCCTGCTCCACATATTAATTATTTTACATTTTCTTTCTACGTATTCTTACTCCATATTATATAATTATCAATTTTTTGCTCTATGTATAATCTATTTTTATTTTAATTATAGTGTTTTTTATTAATAGTTGAGAAACTGAGAAAATAAAAGCTGTATAAAGTGCATATTGAGTCCAAAAAAAAGTCACATTGAAAGGTACAATGGGCCGGGCCCATTAAGAAGGGTATATAAATCTAAAAGTTCGGTTATTTATATATATACTATCATATTTTGTTTGTTTTTAGTTATAGAGAAATACGGAAACTACTAATGTTCTATTATCTTTATTATTTTAATGTTACACTTGCTCTATTCTCTTTATAATTTTAATATTCCATACATATTTATTAACTATTTTTGTTTAAAACATATTTATTATTTATGTGACTGATTTAATTATTTCACATTTTTTTCTTAATTTTTCTTTATTATTTATGTGCCCTATTTTTCTTAATTTTTCTTTATTATTTATGTGCCCTATGCTCCACACATTAATTATTTTACATTTTATTTCTACGTATTCTTACTTCATATTATTTATTATTTATGTATTTTATTCTTTACATATAATTATCAATTTTTTTGGTCTATGTATAATCTATTTTTATTTTAGTTATAGTGTTTTTTTCCCAATAAAATAAAAAATGTATAGATATTTCAACTGAATCATTTAAAAATATTTTAAGAAGTTGAAAATTGATTCTTATGACTTTTTTTTCTTTATTCTAATAAATTTACTAATAAATAAATTGTAAATAAGCATTAGTATTGTTGTAAGAATTAATTAACTTCATCCTATTTGAATGATTTTATACATTCATGTTTTTGTTTTACATTTAAGATATACGCATAGTGTTTTAATTTTTAAAAATTATTATTAAGAATTAATAATCTCTTAATAATAGAATTTTGGTTTGTTCAATACCTATGTGTGACGATTTGTTGGATGTTATGACCTGGTCCGCCATTGCTACGACGAGATTGTGGCATCACTGTAAATTAAAATTAATATATTGTTTTTTTTTTAATTGTTTTTCTCTCATTTGTTTTTTTATTTTTTTCTCAAATTTGATTAGGACACAAATTGTAATATGAAGCTACAAATTACTTAGTATTGTAATATGAATTCATTAGAATTAGTATTGTAATATGAATTAATGAATTTGTAATAAAAATTAGTAAAATCGAGAAATTAATATATAGTTATATTATTCGCATAATCAATCAGCAATATAAAAAGAGATTGAAATTCAAAATTAGGTTAAATCAAGAAATGGATTGATTGTGCTTGATTTCAAAATAAAAAACTCGACATTTTCTTCTCCGGTTGATCATGTGTTTTAACCCAAATCGAACATAGAATAAAAGATATATATAGTTAAATCAAGATGATGAAGCGGAGAAGAAATCGAATTAAAAAAATACAAGAGTATAAATTCAAAATTAGGTTATGATCGAAAGCAAACCCTATGTTTGAATCGACATGTGAGGTCGGGGTAAATTTGTGTAGTAGTAAGGGAGACAATTTTATATTCTCAAATAATTGTTTCATGAAATTAAACATCTCATTTTTCATTGCACCAAATGCATTTGATTATATAGGTTTACTAGCTAGTCTGTACCATACTCGTTTTCACTCTCTGGATTTCCATGACACCGAAATCGGACTCCGAACCCGGTGCGACCCGCCTTCTTCAACCCACGCCAAATGCCCTTCTCCGAACCCCGTCCCACGCTTCCTCGACACAAACCACACCCTGTAGCTCAACGTTTCGTTCACGCGTTTAAACACCAACCGCCTCGGTCTAACTCTCATCCTAACTCCCTCCGGCGCTTTCACTTCAACCGAGTAAACCGACTCACTCCTCCCCACGTTCGTCACTCGTCTCTCCACCACCCTCCGTCTCTCTCCCGCCCCGAAAACCACCGAAAACGACGGGTAGTTGAGGCTGAATAACCCCTTCCTCCTCCTCAAAACATCCCGACAGCTCACGTTCCTATGCGTGATAACAAACACATCCGAGTCGCTGTATTCCATCCCGCACAAATGACTCACGTAATCGTCTAATTTTACGTCGTATATCAATCCCGGATCGATCGCTCTCCCCGGGTTCACGTGCCCGGCCCCGACCGCGAAAAGCCCGGCCCGTTCGACTCCGTCCATGATCGGCTGCCCGAAATGATCGGTCACGTCCGCGGTCGTCATCAGGGCAGACTTCACGGCCGCCGGGGTCCACTTCGGGTGAGCCGAGCGGACCAAAGCCGCCAGCCCGCTGACGTGCGGGCACGCCATCGAGGTCCCCGACATGACCGTGAAGTTGACTCTTCTAGAATCTTCCGGAAGCCCGCTCGGGCCGAGGTTCTGCGGCCACGCCGCGATGATGTTCACTCCCGGGGCTATCAAGTCCGGTTTTAAGATCGAGGGGTCGGTCAGACTAGGCCCTCGAGACGAGAACCGAGCGACAGCTGGCGCCCTCGACTTCCCGATCACCGTCCCTCCGAATAAAATTCGGGCTCTCGGTCGGGCCGTCGAGTTCACGTAACGTTTCAGGTGATCCGATTCGTCGGAGCCGATCAATGTTGCCGGGAGGACGTGGACGTCGACCGAGTCCTCCTCCGAGTTGACTTCGGTGTTGGCTAGAATCATCGCCGCCCCGCCCGCTTCCTTGACTATCTGCCCTTTCTCCGCCCGCCCGTTCACGCCGCGGTCGCAAATGACCATTTTACCCTTCACCTTCGCTCGACGGAGAGACCCCTTCAAGCAAAACTCGCTCCCGTAAACGAGCTCGAGCTCGAGCTCGACCCCTCGACCGGGGTACATCGACTCCCCGTACAGAATCTTCCCGTTTCCCAGTCGAACCGAAGCCGGGAATCTCCTGTCGAGCGTGCTCGCCCCGATCGTAGCGATCCAAGGCGCCTCGTTGGCGACCGAGCTCAATATCGGCCCGTTGTTCCCGGCCGAGCACACCACCGATATCCCGCGCTCGACGGCCCGGAAGCTTCCGATGGCGATGGTGTCGTCGTAGAGCGGAATCGGGAACCCGCCCAGCGACAGCGACAGCACGTGGACCCCGTCCGAGATGGCCGAGTCCATGGCCGCCAGTATGTCCGAGCTGTAGCAGCCGCCGAACCAGCACACCTTGTAGACTGCCAAGTGGGCCCCGGGGGCCGTCCCTTGGGCCTCCCCCGGCCCAAAGCCCATCACGCCGGCCCGATGGACCCGCGCGCCCGCGGCGGTGGATGCCGTGTGGGTCCCGTGGCCGTGGGAGTCGCGCGGGGACGCGTACTCGATCCCGTGGCCCTTGCCGAAGAAGCGGGCCCCGATGAGCTTTCGGTTGCAGCTGGAAGGGGGGAAGTCTTGGCACGTGCCTCGCCAGGTGTCGGGAACGGGAGGCATGCCGCGGTCGTCGAAGCTCGGGCTTTCGGGCCAGGCGCCGGTGTCGAGGAGCCCGATGATGGAGCCCTGACCGAATTTGGACCTGATCCAAGCGCCGTCTTGTGTTGTTGGGCTCAGGCCCAGGAACTTGGGCGAGTAGGTGGTGTGGATGTTGAGTTTTCGGTCGGGCTTGACGGATATGACTTCGGGGGAGCGTTTCAAAGTGTCGAGCTCGGGTGGGGAGAGGCGGGCGGAGAAGCCTTCCATGGTGGAGGTGTAGGAATAGAGGAGGCGGGAAGAGGAGTCGTGTTCGGTTGAAATGGATTTGTCGAGGAAGGAAAGGTGCCAGTGGAGGTTCGAGGCGAAGTGAGGACGGGATGGCGCGTCCGGGTGGAGCTGGACGATGTAGGTTTGTAAGTCTTGTGCATGTGAGGAAAGAATGTATAGGCATGAGATGGTGAAAAGGAGTTGGGTTTTGAGTCCCATATCGTGTGTGATTTTCTTTGAGGATTTGTGGTGTTGTTTTTTCGGGCTGAATGGACGAGGTATTTGAAGGGGATTTCATTTGTCCGAGGCCCGTGAAGTTTAAGGAGCTATTCGCCTCACGAGTTTCCTTTGTACTAAATGTTTTTTCACGAGAAGTATTAATGGTTAAATTTAATAGTACGTGCTTGCTTTAGCTTAGTATTTCAACCATGAGAGAGAATATGTTTTGTTGGCATCATTAGAAATTCGAATTTGTGGGACATTATCCAGCATATTCATTAGATAGGAAAGAAAAACTTTGAGAGAATAAATGGTGGTATGTAATTTTAAAATTGGCAAGTATACCGAAATAGAAAAGACATTTATTAGGTCGCTCTGTCATGGCTCCTCATACCACGTGCTGCTTGTGTTCTTACTGCAAGGACAGGCTCCATTTTCACAGTAATTCACTGTGTATTCTCGTGTGTAAATGATACATTGAATTTGTTAAGAAAGAATTGTTTTTTGTCTAAAGTGAAATCAATTTCAAATAAAAATGTCCTAACCACATTTCAAATTCCTGCTGGGTTATACTGTAACCGGGTAATACCACCGCCACAGGTGAATAGTGAGGGCTCTACATATACTTACTGTTGTTTTCCTAGTTTTACCGTATGTCTGAACAATCTGTTTAGCTCGTAAAGCTTTATATCCATGGTTCTTGTAAGGATACTCATAATCTTTTCATCTATAGGAGTAGTGTATATTCTATTTGGTATTTCTGGGGTCGTTGTTATTCCTGTAGTTTGCTTCTTTGGTTATAGAACACCCAAAAATAACTAGTGAGCCAATTCTATGTTTACTTCTAATATTCACAAAACGACCTACAGCATTTTCACAAATATCAGAAGCACCCCCACCACTTTTAAGTTTTACTTAATATTCACAAAAAGACCTGAAACTAGCATTTGCCAACACTAAACAGCAAAAAAAAAAAAAAAAAAAAAAACGAAAAGAGAGAGAATCGAGTCGCTCGTAATAAAGAAGATATGCCATGACTCATAATCACTTCTTTCGTAATATAATATAGTTGAAGAATATATGTCGAACCATCTACATAAATTCAACCAGAGAATGAAAAACAATATCAGCTCAAAAGAATAACAGTATATATTACCTGTATGTAGAAATGTTTGGAAGCAGACTTGTGTATCTAATAACCCCAACTCCAGACATGACCTTACTCATGAATGCTGCCTTTGCTCATTCTTCCAAGAATTCTTAGCAGCATCAGACGACGATGAGCTCTTAGAATCCGACTCGCCCTCGTTTTTTGGTTTTGAAAAAAATGGGTCCCATTCGTGAGGCCCCACCTCTTGACCTTCATCCAGCAAAGCATACTTCCAACTAAGCTCCTCGATACTATTATCATCCTTACGCCCCTCAACTATGCCCTTCCTCAGTTTCGTTACCTTCTCAATTACACCCTGAACAGCCACATCAAAAGCATCTTTGACCGTTTTCAGCTTTGACCGAGGGTTGGCGTAAATCAAACGCGGGATAAGGTTTATAACCGTTTCTCTCATTTCCTTCACCTTCTCGTCAGAAATTTCACCGAGCCTCTGCTCTATGCTAATATTCTTACGAATATCACCCTCCGGAATAAACACTGAATATAGCGAATAATTCTTCGGCAGATGCCACGTGTACTGCACGTATGCTGACCCAGGATGAAAAAATACGGGTATACAACCCGCCAACATGGAATCGAACGCCGACCTTCTCGTGTACGAATCCCCTTGAGGCTGTAAACAGAAAATGGAGCTCTGAAACATCTTCATTATACTACTCGGCGAATGACACTTGCTCTCCCCAAGATCACACTCCAACAATTTGCCCACCTTCGAATTCCTGCACTGCTCGATTATATTCCCACGGATCGATTTCGCAATCCCCGGGCGTGGGGCTCCCGCGAAACAGAAAAGATGCTTCCTCTCCAATTTCCTCATCCTGTCCTGCCAAGCAAACACTTCCTCATCTGTAGACGGATGAAAGTAGGTCGGATACGGTATCCCGTAATCGTTCGCATTCCAGGGACTCGATTCCACCACGAGCATCGACATGTTTTTCGCAGCTGGCAAGAAAAGAAGCTTGTTACCCCAATCAGTCTCTTGATCTGACAACCTCCTGAAATCCCAAGTGATCCTACCCGCCACGAGGAAATGATCCTTCCCGCCCATGACCCTCCACTCTGGCCTACTCACGAGCCAGTCGACCAGAGCAAGCGACGCAGAGTCTCGAGTGGATATGTTGTGGCCCCACAAATACCTCGCGATGTCGAACCCAGCGTAGAAAGGGACGAAGACTGCAGCAGCTAAGGAAGAGTCGTTCGTTAGGCATTCGTACTGCTTCATACGGTTGTTGAATATCACGTCAACCGCGAACTGGTTGGTTGCGTGCCAACCCGTGTTTGAGAAAACCCCGTCGAGGTTCTCCAGCGGTGGGCCCAGCCCGGAGTAGGTGGTGAACTTACACATGTTGACCCAGAGGCTGAGGGTTTTACACTCCCTGAGCATGTCCTCGTTGAATCTGGGGGGGAGGGGGTGAATGTAAATGTACCTTCCCCCACACGGGTCGCTTTTGTTGTCAAGAGTTCTCAGAGCCCTCATGAAGGGATACTGAGGTTTTTTCTCCTCCTTATTCGGTTTAACCTGGACGGGAATGGGAATTTCATCTGGGGGCGGGGGAGGGTTTACGGATCGGGTGAGGGGGATGAGTGGGTCTAATTGAGGGGTGGTGTTATCGATAAGGCCGTCACCGGCGGCGTCACCGCCGCCGCCAAACACTGAGAAATGGAAAAACAAGAGACAGAACCAGAAGACGGCTGATAGTGAGGCTAATAAACAGAGGCGGGAGTGGTGCTGTTTGCACTGCAACCTCTCCATCAGCTCGCCGAAAGGAGACAACGCCGATTGGCGACGTCTCATCAAATTCCCAGAAAATCTACAGACGAAATTCACCTCACGAAATACTGATTTACGAAAAGAAACAAAATTGGAATTAACACAAACACTTTGTAAACAGCGAGAACAAAATCTAAGGACAGGGACAGAGAACACAAATCACAAATTGGAATTCAGAAAATGCAGATTAATCGGCGAACAAAAATACGCAAATTAAGTAATCGGAAAGCAATAGAACTGACCCGCGAAAATCCCCTGAATTTAGGTCAGCAAAACGGGAATCCAGTGGATCGAAAGCGGTTTTCCGGGAATGGAAAATTATATGTATATATAGGAGTGTGTATGTATATATGTGTGTGTATATATAAGCACGATAAAGTGAAAAAGTTGAGGTAACGGTGATTGATTTGGAGAGGGGGAGAGAGAGAATGTGATCGTCGGAACTGAAAAGGAAATTTTGGAAGTGCTGAAGGTGCATCGTAGCGGGGATGGGGGTGATGAGGCGTAAGTTAGAGTATTGTCTGTGTCGGTTGCTGCCCGGCGCATGACACGTAGGCACAGCTGTGTGGTTTCGGTGTACGTGGACCACGACCTGTGGCCCAATGAGAGTACCTTCAGTAAATGGTCGAGATCCTCTTCGCGTTATTTGGAGTGGGTCTTGTGCAGCCGAGTACACTGGATCATTCTTTCTTATAATTTTAATAATTAAACAATGTTTACTAATTATCCATGACCAGATCCGAGATCAACGTCAAATTAATTAAATTTAATCAACGGTCAATATGCTAATTGTGTTATAAAATCTGGATTATGTAGAAAGTTGGGTTGTTTTGTCGGGACCCTAAGGTTTACTGACAATTTATAGTATAATAATGTTAGTGTTATAATTGCGTGAGATACGCGTGAATTTGGAAAAAAACCTATGATCTCGTTCAGAGATACTGTATTTTTTTAGATTGTTTAAAAAATAAATATACTACTATTATTTAATTTATGACATTATTATTTTAACATTCTCTTGGCAGAATCGATATTCGATATACATTATTTAATGAAATAATCCAATAACATAAGTAATGCTTTCTGATAACATAAGTATAAATTAATATTCAAGTTCATTTTCCTTTTTATATTAAAGTGGTAGTAAAATTCCTCAGTCATGTGCTTAAAAAAACAACTAAATAAAATAAAAACCTTAATCATAGGAGTATTTTGATCTTTTATTTCCATATTATTTTAAGTTATCAATCAATTTAAGAGCTTATAAGCACTTAAACATGTTATCTTAGTACTATTAATTAATTATACAAGTCATTAACTATGAAAAGAACCACACAAAATGGGACCTTAAAATCTAATCTCATACTATGATTGCTATCACAAAAAACCCGACACTCATTTCAAATCACCTGATTCTGATTCTGCTTACTAATCCAAACAATGTAGTACTTGTGTAAAACAAATAATTATATAACAATAATATTTATATATATTTAAGCACAATAAACATGTAACAATAAAAGAAATAATAAAAAAATTCAAATTAACAAATAAGCAGAAAATGAGAAAACCAATATCATAAACCCAAGCAACAACATCCAGGAATCCCAATCCTTCTTCCTGCAGCTTACCGCACGAAACCCTCTGTCCATTTTCAGTTCCTCCAAACAAACCCGAACTCCAGGATCTCCCATTCTCACCACACTACCAATCAACACAGAGTTATTAACCCCTTGACAATCGTTGTTTATGTATATGTTTATGCTGCAACCTCCCGCAGCCTCACCTGAACCACCTCCATCACCGTCGACTATCATAGAAGCCCCGGCACTCCGACCACTCAGTCGGACATTCTCGAACAACCCACGACTAATTCGTGGAGGTATTGGCTGGTACATGTTTTCAAGACTAGCAAATGAAGTTTTTTCTTTCGGGGTGGAGAATTTTTTCATGGTTTTGCATTTTTATTTTCCTTGGTGGGAGATTGATTTCCTATTTATGGAAGGATGGATGGGAAGCAAATGGGTTCACTATAGCTACAAGGAAAGTAAATATTCCATTGGAATTACTTACTCATCACTCTATCAGAAGACCAAAGGCATTAGCTAACTCATAGGATGGGCAAACATATAAAACACAAACTCTACTTTTTGTATAAGAAATAATATGATTTAAGGCACTAGGCGGGCAGAGGATTGGAACCTAACACATCAATGGATATAACCGGACAAAGGCATGGTATATGTTGCCTTAGTCTAATAAACGTAATCATTAAGAGAGCCTCTCGTCATATTAATATTTTAAACAAAACATAGCCATAAATAAGAGCCTGCACTTCGGTTACACAAAAGCTATCAAAGCTTTATAGGCAAAACAAATTATGATGCCTCTTTTATACAACAAAAGTACAAAACAATTCTTCCACCATAACTTTATTTTTCCAAACATCTCGGTGAAAACTAGTGAGCTGGTCTAATCACCAAAACATTAAAAAAAAAATTGAAATTATTACTCCAATTCTCCATCAGGACAAACATAAGATTTGTTTTCAACAGCTGCGAGAATGCAGGCAAAAGACATACCTACTCCCAACAGCCAATAGAAGTTTCCATTATGTGTTGAGAAGAGAGAAACTGAGGAGCATCGAATCAAGACCATTGATTTGGTGTAACTTTCTCACTGACTGTCGAGCCAAAGTTTGGCCCGCCTTTCCGATACTGTATAAGAAACTCAATCGGATATCCCTTCAGCTTGCGAGGCACCATCCCAAGATCCTCAAATTTTAATGCTGGAAAAACCATTGGCATTTTTATTAAGGTTTTAGAAAATGGATGAATGAGTCAAACCAATGAAGAATACTAATGGTACACACCGTTTTCGGACACCAACGTATCCATTGAAAGGGCTTCAATCTGGTCCAAGTTGAAGATGGTAGGGATGGGCATTGGGAAGGGGACTTTCTTGAGCAGTAAATCCCGGGGCATGGCAATAGCCTGCAACCGGAACATTAAAAGGCAGTTATGCGATTAATTGACAGTCACGCAAGAAAGAATATTTGATTCTAAAAGCAAAGCAAGCTATATAATGAGAAGTTCAGATTATCTACACGTCCATGACATAATTCAGGGTATACATATTAACAAGTGCAATATTTTGAAGGATAACAGGTTAAAAGTAGAAATTTCAGGTGGAACTTTTATTTGATAACACTCTAATGGAAACAATGGCACTAAGACGATGAGGGAATGAAAACAACTCCTACATTAGAAAGATCAAATCAATAGCTCTTGAAGTTCAAACCAGACGCACACCCTCCAACCCAACCAAGAACATATGTGTGTGTATGTAAATGATTGTGAAATGTCAAGTGGTCAAATGCATTATACACTACTCAAATCGGAAACCTCGGCGATTCTGAACAAATTTATGTCATAGTTTGAGGTACCAATAAATTAGCACAAGGACATCATGGGAAACAACTATGGGCAAGAGGATAATGTATATTGTCCACTTGACAACTGTCGAGGTTCAGTTTTACAACATAAATAACTAGGTAATTAATTTTTAATCTTTCTCAAAGAATGCTGCATAGCCAATACAATGGAAGATAGATTACCAAAGTGTGTGCTTTCTTCTTTTCCTTATTTGATTTGCAAGTCACATAAAATATACAAGTATGGAAGTAAGGAGGAGCAGGAGTGAGGACTTGCCTTAGCAATAGGGAGAGGAATCTTCACATAGTGAGGATATTCACGAATTGTGTCATGCATAAGGTCTGCCTATAGAACAAATCCATTTTCATCACTTGAAGATAATAATAATAATAACAATAATATAGAATGGGAAAGAGGGAAAATATTGCAAGATTATCAATTCTTCCAGCATTTTGAGAAACTCAAAAGTAGAAGAATATACCAGTTCATGCATGGTGTAAATATCTGGTCCACCAAGTTCATAAACTTTCCCCATGCTAGTGCCATCATCTTTTAAGGCCGAAATAATTGCTGATGCAACATCAACAACGTATACAGGCTGGAACCTGAAGAGGCATGGGTAATAATAACACGTGTTCATTTGATAAACCATAAGTAGGTTCATATAAGTACAGTATGAAGGCATACTTAGTTGATCCATCCCCAATGAGCGGAAGAAAGCTGTACTTCTTGGTGAAATGCGCCCATGGGTTTAACATTCGGTCCTCTGTGCCAATCATCACGGCAGGTCTCATAACTGTTGCCTAATAATAGAGGGCGTAGATTATTCAGACCAATTAGGAAACACCATCTAACACAAGGTACACATCAAAATTAAACGAGCAAACGACACTCCTGATAGTTCAACAAAATTACAGAGTTTTTAACTTTTAGAGAAGAATGAGGTTCAAAGACAAACTATACACAAAATGTTAGAGAGCAGAATAAGAGTCGGGAACGGGCTCAGGCCTATTAATATGCCTACTGGATACTTGGGCAAAATTTCAATAGTATTATTATTATTATTATTTATTATTATTCTAGATTATTAGTATCTTTTTAGTATTTAGAGCTATTTATTTTTGGTATTACTTAGACTATTATATAAGTTGTTAATTAGGGTTTAAGGTTATTCATTATTGAGATTATTTATTGGAAAAGCTGGAGCTTTTTGGGCAAACGGGTCTGCCGTTTGATTAAGTTTTCCTGTTCCTAACACAAAACTTAGGCATAATACAGCTTCATATTAGGCTGCACTCTGCAATATATTTTCTTTTCATAAAAGGCAATCAAAGACAACGATTCAATTCAAAACTGATAAAAACAAGAATAGATATCATGAACCAGCAAAACCTGAAAATAAACATAACTAGTAAAACAAATAATGATAGCTTTGTGATACAAACAAAAGTAAAAAAAAAAATAGATGGTTAAAGTATAATTTACCTCAGGCAGTTCTCTTAGGAGAGCTTCTTCAGCAGCTGCTTTAGTTCTGAGCAGTCTGGATGGAGATGATGGAGAAGCCCCCAAGCAAGAAACTTGAATGTATCTCATGATGCCACCATGCTCTTTGGCAATCTGCATATTAGAAACACGTCTATCAAATCACCTCATAAAATTATAACTCGAGAGTATTGGACCTCAGATTTATAAGGTAAGTCCACTCAAATGACAACTGAATAGCAAGTTTAATGGCTTGACTGAACTATACTCCCCATATACTACTATGTATGAATCACCATCTTTCTACACAGTGAATGTAAAACATAAAAAAATATTTGGAATGAAATAGGAAAAGTGCAAGGACAGAAACATACAACAGCAAGCTGTTCAGCCATGTTAAGGTTAACATCTTCAAAACTGTAATTTCTAGTCTCGTATTCCCTTCCTGTTTCAGGAAGTTTATATATAAGACAACTGAAAATATAAAATGTTAGAAATTTATAGTTGTGGCTGCATCCGACCTATAAGATTAATGACAACATTAGCCTTTGCCATCACTGCCTTGATTGAGTTTTCATCTCTCGGGTTGTAACTCATGGGAACAATCTGCATGTGAAAAAACTCATCATATGTTTGTTGAAAAAGAAAATAAAGACTTGTATACAGGTAAAATAAATCCATGCACAAACTCACCTGTCCCAAATCACCCATCAGTTTAAGGTGACGAGTAGAATCCTCGCAGCCTCGGAATGGAACTAATACTTGAGAGCCCATCTTAGCTACAGGAAGCAGAAAATGCAACACACAAGTTAAAGATAAGAATCAAATTCTGTAGCAACTCCATAGTATAAGATTTATGCAAGATAGCAGGTTCACGCACCAAGTTGCTGAACTAGATATCGTCCCAGAAACCCAGTGGCCCCAAATACTGTAGCGATAATCCCACTGCCAGGCATCATTATTTTCAGAGTGAACTCAATATAACGAGTCTGGAAAAAATTCCAAAATCCAAACTCCAAAGAAGACACAAAAGGAGCGGTTTAAGCTATAATGAAACCCAAATTCCATCAAGGGCACGTCTGATAACACATAATCTGAATTCTTAAGTATGAAGTCTGAATTTTGAATTAATTAATGTGCCGAATTTAAAGTTTCAAAATTAAAAAAATTATAAATGTCTGAATCCGAGTTCTGAAATCATCGATACTATTAGGGGTTCGAAAATCGAAAATGAAAGTCACCTAACAGACGATCTGCCACCAGTGCCCTTGCGAACTAAATGACCGACGCCTTTGGTGGCAAGGGTAGAAGCCGCCCTCGAATTCTCGGCTCCATAATCTGAAAATCACAAATCCATCACGAATCTGTAAAACATTTCAATCTACAAATGTGCGTGAAATTAGCCCTAAAATCGATTACATTGATCAGGCAGAGGGTAAGCCGATTTGAAAGACGAGAGTGAAGCCGGCGTGCGCTTGATGTATTGATGCCCCAATCGCCTGGATACGGACTGCATCTTCGCTTTTCACACTGAATAAAATCGACGACGAGCTATGGAGAGAGAGGGATGGATTATACTGTTCGGAGAAAAGAAAACTATACATGCGGTGAGAAAACGCTATTTACTCGAACACGCTATTTGTGCATGAAGTACGCTTTCCTTTTCTTTTTTCTTTTTTTTATCTTTTTATTAAGAAAATGTTACGTGAAGTACGTTTTCCTTTTCTTTTTATTTTTATTTTTTTATTAAGAAAATGTTACGTATTTTTATTTTAATTAATTAAAAAATAAAAAATTATTTTAAAGTTAAAAAATAAAATAATTGTGACTAATAAAGAAAGTAAGTAGGTAAAGTAAAGATAAAATTATATTTTAAAATAAAAAATTATTATTACTATCGTGAAAGACAAAAAAAAAAAGGTTGCAATTGCAACAGATGAATTATTACATTTAAAAAATTTGTTCGATAAAGAAGGGTTCTCATTTGTTTGTTTTTTACACTTTTCACTTTCATTTATTTTTATTTTGTTTTAAGCAATTGTCCAAATTTTCATTTTAATCTTTGATCATTATGTTCAACTTTCTTTGTTGTAATAGCAAAATAAAAATACTAAAATAGTAAAAATAAAAGAGTTTATTTATTGAACATGGAAAAGTACTACACAAAATTGCTTCCTCTTCTCCGGTTATTTTTTTTATGATACAGGCTCTGCCCACAGAGTAAATCAAGTTCCCAATTATTCCCAATACAAAGGGCTGCCGAATCATGTTCGATTGCATTTGCTCCACTTGGTAGCCTGTCCGGAAACCCCTTGCCTGCCAATTGGTCTTTCAATCCGCTGAACACATCTGGGAACACGTTTCCGAGAAGAGTTTTGGGGGGTTTATCTTGCTTCCGTGCCAGGGTTTTGGGACCAATACATCGTGCAGATTAGAAATCGGGAAAGCTGTTGGATCGTGATGAGTATTCAGACACCAGCTTAAGAAACATAGAAGACTTGTCCTCTATTAGCCTTGCTGGAGAATCAAACTCCGCCACCCGACCTGCAAAACGTGCAAGCACACATCAGAGTTGAAACAGGTGAGCACAATTGTTGAAAATGTAAGATTCAATTAAAAAATCAAAGCCCAGATTTTGTAAATTTCAAAGTTAACTAGGTTTTGTAAATACTCTAAACCTCATGGGTGGTTTCTGTAATTATCCCCATTTTCTGTCAACCAAAAACAAAAATCCAGCTAGCTTTTTTAATATTACAAATTACCCCTTGACACCCGGGTAATTACAAATACCAAGAGGGTGTTAAAGGTGCTATTTTTTAACTTCTAAGGATGACTAATATTTTGAATTTTTGTTATAACATGGTGGTCATTGTAATTTACTCGACTATATATGAAGCTATGAATTTCACAGCCTATACTAATTACTAACATAACTTTTACAAATAAAGTAAAAAGAGCTTGAAACACGCACCATCACTGAGGACCAAAACCAAGTCACTATCGATGACGGTAGGAATCCGATGAGCAATCGTACAAACAGTGCAATCCTTAAATTCCGTTCTTATTATCTTTTGGATAAGGTTATCTGTGGCTGAGTCAACCGAGGCTGTAGCTTCATCAAGCACCAAGATTCTTGCCTGCTTAAGTAAAGCCCGGCCAAGGGCGACTAGTTGCCTCTGACCTACACTCCAATTATCCCCGTTCTCTAATACTGCCAACCATTAGATACAGGAGATAAATACTATGATGTTAGTTCATAGAGTTCAGTCAAGTTTCTAGCAATATGACCAAAGTGATATTTATTTACCTGGTGTATCGAGCTTATGCTCTTTCTGGCGAATTGTCTCCCCTAGCTGAGATTTATCAAGTGCCTGTACGAATATCATTTAGGTGAAATATTCCTGCTATTAACAAAATGCATCATTTATGGCTTGTGTTTGTTCTTAAACCCATTCTCGCCAACAAGTGCATTTTAAAAATAAAAACATGTATCAAGGGATTTTCATAATTCTGACCCAACATCAATGTTTTTTACCATTTGAACACTAATGGGATGATATAACATGATACAGATGCATAATGTGAATAGAAAGAAGAGAAACAAAAGTCTACCTGCCAAATTTCTTGATCTGAGTGCTCTTGGAGAGGGTCTAGGTTCCGTCTAATAGTTCCTTCAAATAATGTTGGGTCTTGCGGAATGATACTTAGCCGGTTGCGAAGGTCATGGAGCCCGATGGTTGAGATATCAATGTTGTCAATAATTATCCTGCCACCTGCTGGCTCAATCAACCGAAATAAGGCCTGGATCAAAGTAGATTTACCACTTCCAGTACGACCAACAATTCCTATTTTCTGGCCACCAGGGAATACACAGGAGACACCATGGAGCACAACAGGAAGACTCTCCTTGTAACGAACCTAGAGATGAAAAAAGAGAGTTTATTTTATTGATCTATTTGGTTCTTTTAGCCTCAACCCCAAGTAAAAGATATGGATGAAAAAATTAGAAGAACTAGGGATTACAGACAGTTTTACTTGAGAACAAGAAATAAAAAAGGACAAATGGAACTAAAACATCTAATTCCATACCTTTAAATCAATTAGCTCGATTGTGCCGTTTTCAGGCCATGAGGATGGGGGTCGAGAATCGTCAATAAGTGTGGGGGCTTCACTAGGTATTTGACAGTATTGATCAATCCTTTCTATAGAAATTATTTTGTTTTCAAGTTTGCAAAAGCTGAGTATCCATCGTGATAGGCGCGCATTCAAATTGAGACCATATGTCACAGCAAGGCCTGCCATACCTGAAGTGGAAGTTATTTAAAATTAAATTCAGATAAAACACGAGTTTACATTTAAGATGAGTGATTTACTTACTTGGATCTATAGTTCCCCTAGGAAAGGTCACAAGTAAGATCATACAAAAAGCAAATACAAATGTCGATAGCAATTCCATGCGCAGACAAAGCCACTCAATAGCTGCAAGGCTGCAAAAGAATGGTCGAGCAAAGCAGTCAAGGAGATGAAGGTTCCTCTTCATGAATCTCTTTTCTTGCCCAAAGCCTCTGATTGTAGCTGCTCCAGCAATTGATTCAGCAAAAAGATTAATTACCGGGGATTTCTGGATGCTAACGATTCGAACGAGTTCTCTGGATGAAGCCATGTAGTATTTCTGCATTTATACAAAAAATGGGAAATTCGTCTAATTTCTCCATAATAGTCTATAGAAGACAATCAAATCCATATCATAGATACTTAATTGTAAAAGACTTGAATAAAAACATGCAACAAGATTGATACTCTGGTTAAAATACAAAATTACCCCCAATGTTTTATCTACGCAACAAAACAAAAATAGTTATCTTTCAAAATTACGAATAGCCCTGACACTTTTTTTTGTACAACAAATGTTCACCTCAAGCAGGATATTTATGAAATAATTACAAATAAAGGGAATTATATATAATTTTAAAAGAAAAAATTATTTGTCCAACAAATAAGCACCTCAGGCGGGATATTTGTGAAATAATTACAAAGCTTAAGGGGATTATATACAATTTTAAAAGAGAAAAATGTTTGTAATAGACTAAAAACTCCGTGGGTAAATTTGTAAGTAGGCTTCAACAGATCTTATCCAACTAATCAGGCAAAGACGCGCATTCAGACAAACCTAATGCATTCAAATAAAATGGTCCAAAATAAAGCAAACTAAACAAGATGGAAGGCCATATTTGCTTACCTGCATCCACAAGCAAGCAATTGCCATTGGAATAACAAGAAGCAAAATCTGCCAGGTAACTTGTGTCATCACACCAACAATGCCAAGTAGTTGGATCGTTGTCGCAGCAAACCCACCAAGTCTGAAGGGAATATCAAGATCAACAACACTCTGATCAACTGATACCTGTTAATCAGGAAAAAAACATTAGTACACGTGAAGAAAAACAGAGAATAAAACAGAGAAAGGACTAACATGAAAGTATCCATAGTATTAATAAACAAAAGGGTATAGTTACAAAATTCACCATTGAGGCTTGAGATACTTGCATAAAACTCATTGAATTTTCAAATTTTCAAAAAGAATAATTATATTAAACTTATATATATATATATATATATATATATATATATATATATATATATATATATATATATATATATATATATATATATATATATATATATATATCCCTCTATAAGGGGAAAAGGAAAGATTCTCCCTTCACATTTAAGGCAATAATCAAACATTGAGGGGTTCTTTTGTAATTTTAAGAATTCTTCCTTATTTAAAACCATTGGAGTCATACACGATTCAGTATCCGCCCAGAAGGAGTCGAGTCAAAGAAAGACATTGGTGCTCGAAATATCGTCCTCAGCATTTTTAGGAACAATTTCTGTGCAGCTTCAAGACCAAATGTTGCAACTAAAACAGCCCTGATGAATATAAACCAAGAGCTCCCAAAAGCAAGCGCCATATAAACAAGAATAAGCATCATGCTACTGGTTTTTGGTTTGTCCCCAGCAGTTTGCGGATTTGCCCAAGCCATCCACCAGCTGCTAGCTATTTGAAGGACTTGAAATAATATCTGTGCAAGAATAATCAAAGGAATCAATAAGCCCTTATAAGCAGCCACCATATACGACAAATACACTTTCATGCTGACTCTTCCTCTCTCTCTTTCCTCTTCCTGCACGAGCTGCTTTTTCCTCGAGCGCTTGTTTTTTTTCTTTTTCTCCTTGATTGCTTTTAGGCCTGAAGATGATACGCCTTCTTGGACTTCCTTTGCCATGCTGGACATATTATTACCAACCGAGTCACATTTTTTACTCATGAGAACAGACCTATCGAGAGGGTCACTTTTATCAGATTCTTCGGAAGCTAGATTGCAGAAGTCCATAGCTTCAATGGCTTCATGATGGGCAGAGACTAGTGTACTAAAATCTGTGCCTGCTTGCAGAAGTTCATCATATTTTCCAGCTTGAATTATACGACCTTCCTTCAGAACCTATATCAAGGTACAAGGACATTCAACCACAAATTGTAATTAGAATGTATCACATGATTTTTCCAGAATATACTGCAAGTCTTTGCAATGGCATTAGAAGACATACTTTAGCTGACGACAATGAGTATTATTTCTATCAAATGGTGTATTAAACTAAAAGAAAGCAATAAAGCAATTCGACCAACTTCCTTGGGAAAAATAAGAAATACTACAATTGAGATATCAAGTAAAATAAAATATCAAATAACATGGTAAAGAAACTCATTTTACAAGTTTAGCCGGGACACATTAAAATAGAAAATAAATAAAACATTACCAAAATTAAGTCAGCAGCGGGTAAAAACTCGACTTGATGAGTGACGAAAACAACAGTCTTTGTAGCTAGCGCTGTCAGTATGTATTCCTGCAGTTCCACACAGACAATTTTAGCCAGATTCAATTTGCTTGATCCAGAATTAAAAAAAAAAAAAAAAAAAAAAAAAAAGGGAACCTTAAATAACTCTGAGCCAGTGTAAGCATCGACAGCACTAAAGGGATCATCAAGTAAATATATATCGGCATCTTGATACAGTGCCCTGGCAAGTTGCAATCTTTGCTTCTGACCACCACTGAGGTTTATGCCTCTATCACCAATAATGGTTTGATCACCGTGTGAGAATAGCTCTAAGTCTTTCTTCAATGAACAGGCGTGAATAACACCCTTGTATTTTGCCTTGTCCATCGGACTTCCAAAGAGGATATTTTCCTCTATACTTCCTGATTGAATCCAAGCTGACTGAGGGACATAAGCTGCAGACCCACATATTCTAACCTACAGATTACAGCCATATATAAGCAATAAGAATAATTTATATACGTAAGGAATAATTATAAGAACTACTCTTGAGGTTACATCCTTCGCCACAAACAGAAATAGCTGACATCAAATCTTATTACAAGTACAGAAAGTCCTATTTTCTGTATATTATAAAATAACCTCAAGGATAGCTTTTGTATTATAAATTTGCTGCGTTTTTTTTTTTTTTTTTTTTTTTTTTTTGTCAAAAGTCCAACCTCAATGATAGTTTTTACAATCAGCCCTTGTAAGAATCACATGTGAAAGAAAAATGTAATATCCAAAAGATTAGACTTACTTCACCAGAGATTTTTGGAATCTCACCAAGGATGCAAGAAAGGAAGCTCGATTTTCCTGAACCAACCACACCACAAACAGCCACACGCATTCCCTTATCCATCTTAACCTGCAAGTTCGAAAGTGTTGGGGTAGACAAAGACTGATCCCAACAGAAATCCCCATTTGTAATTTCTATAGCCACATTCGACCTGCCCTGTGGCAAAGAAATGGTTGCGTCTTCCTGCAGCTCCTCCTCCTGTAGGAACCCCGCAATCCTATCAAGTGAGACTTTAGTCTGAGCCATCATCGAGACCAAGTCCGGAAAATTCCTAAGCGGCTCTTGTAGGATACGGAAAGTAGCCAGAGCAGAGAGAACACTACCAGCCGTAAGCTGACCGCCTAACAAAATGCAAGTCCCAAAAGTAACAGCCGAGACAAAAATCGGGGAGCTCCAGAAAATAAACGTGATAAAAGCCTGCGAGTAAAGAGCTTTCCGGAGATACTTGAATTCCACACTACGCATTTCTTCAAGCCTCACTCGGTACCTATCCTCCCAAGCTTGCAATTTCAGAATCCTCATGTTCCTTAGACACTCAGAAGTCTTTCTCATCCTATCATCCTTTGCTGCCATTAACTTATCTTGGTAATCTTCCTGAACTCTAGCCACCGGTACAGTTGCAATAATCGAGATAATAGTGGCAACAAGTGTAGCAACTGATGCGATCCCAACATTTTTGTATAAAATCGCGAGTGCGAGTATAATTTGCATTGGAAGCATCCATATGTCATGCAAATACCAAGAATAGTCCCCTACTCTCTGAACATCAACAGCCATGTAGTTCACAATCTCACCGCTCGAGTGGCCTTGCCTAGCCAAGCTAGAGAGCCTTAGTCCCTTCCTGTAGACCATTGCCGTTAGAGCCGATCTAACGTGCATGCCCAAAATATCAACCCCAAGATACCACTGCCGGGTCGTGAAAGTTTCAACCAATTTTGCAGAGAAGAAAATCCCAGCAAGAATGTAGCCTTCATGTGGAGTAGTCTCATTCCCACTTAGATAATCCACAAAGTAGCTAATCAAGTACGGGCCCACGTACGAAACTAAAGTGTTCACGCCGGCAAATATAGCATTGCAAGCGGCTTCTTTCCGGAAGGACTTGAGAAGAGCCCAAGCTAGAGAAGGCTGTTTTAGAGAGCTCTCAGCCTTTAATTTCTCCCAATTGGAATTTAATACCTTGTAGTTAGTTTTGGAACGGTCTTTTTGTGCGAGTAACGGGATGTCTTTGAGCTCAAGTGGCCTCTTCGCCCCAATTGAAAGAAGCGGGTTTAGCCATGAAAGAGTGACTAAACTGAAAAGACCAGCTTCGTTATAAGGGGTAACCTTAAGAGACCCAGCTTCTTCTTCTAGAAGCAAAGGCTCTTGAAGAACGGAGTTTCTATACACTTGAATACCTGTAGCGCCCCTAGTTCCAATGAAACAAAGAAAAGCAAGAGATGGGGTAACAATCAAATTCGCCAAGACATGAGAATTCAAGTGGCCCGATCCTTGTTCAGAAAGCCCCCTACCATCAACATACAAAGTAAAGAGACAAATCGCAAAAGAAGTGACCCACCAAATTCTTAATAATAAAGGGTATTTCTCAAACGCCTTGTATTTGCAATAAAGAACCGAAAAGCTCAAGACAAACCAAGATAGGCTCAGGGTCGCAGGTAACAGTAAGACAGTCCAATCTGACTTTCTATTCTCCCTTATCAGACCAACACCTTCAAATCCCAACACGAAAACATACACAACCAAGACATAAAAGCAACAAAACACAGAAGCCTTGTAGCATTTACTAATCACGATGCTCTGATTATCCTCACTGTCAGCTGCAATGGATGCTGAGTTTCTGCCCAAATCATCCTTCCGGATATGAATTCGACCCAAACACAACCTAATCTGCCTTGCAGACACGATGAAGAAGAACACGAGAAACAATGTCAGGTTGATGCAAACTGAGGCTAATTCCAACACTGGGACGGACCGGAAGGAGCTGGAAACACCGTTTGAAGCGACCAGAGGCTCCGTTTTCTCAATACCCAAGAGAAGACGGATATCCATAGTAGTTCTCACAGATATCAATCTCAGGAACACCAATATCACCCACGCAACGGACAAAGCTCGATACAATTATATCAGGTGAGGAATCAAATAGCGCGAGAGGGCAATCCACCATCTGGTGATGGGAATTTGGGTTTTATAACACGATGAGTCACGGGAAGAAGAAGGAGCAAAACTCTGCACATGAAAACAAATGGAATTTTTGTTTTAATTTTTGTATTTTCAGTAAACCACAAAAGAGATAATTACATTAAATTAAAAATAAATAATAAACAATACTGTAACAATCACGCTCAAACGCTTCTTCGTTTTCTATCTCCTGTGATTATTATCTTCGGAGATAATTTAATTTATTTTATAATATGAAAAACAGTGGGCACGATTGCAGGAAATGAATCTGAGCAAAGCCATGATACAAAACTCCAAAAATACTGACCTGCGCTTACTCGAAAAATGCGTGACGTGATCGCCGATGCAAAATCTCTGCAATATAGATACAAAACAGTGTTAACGAAGAAGAGAGAGAAAGTGGAGCGTATATGGTTTTAGAGAGAGAGAGAGAGGGGGGAGAAAGGGAAAAGAGATGACACACCACTAACCCACAGAACAGCTGTTAGTGCAGCTGCTAGTGAGATTTTGATGGAGAGATTATATGCGCCGATGACGATGAGAGAGAGATCTAATTATATAATTAATGTAGTTTTTAGGTTTTCCTTTTTTCTCATTTTTGGGTGTTGTTAGTATTTTTTTAATATTGATTTATTTTTCATAAATTTTTACAACCGAATCTAATTGATGGTATATTTTATAAATTTTATTTAAGACAAGTTAATTTTAGTATAATAATTATAATATTTATTAATTATTTGGAAACATGAACATGAACTATATATTGTATAATTAAATAATATTAAAATAATTATTTGTATTTTATATATTAATATATAAATTAAAAAACAAAAGTGTATGAAGTTCTAGCTAGACATGTCATATTCCATTTCTAGTCTCAAATTAAATGTTACACGTGTTCAAATATGAAAAAAAAACTTAATATTTTAATTAAAAAGTGAACTTTAAAAAAATATGAAAACATAAGGTTAAAATTATTTTTTTAATGAAAAATCCAAAATCTATTGTTTTGCACATAGTGTTTTAGGATTGACGATAATGAAACGAATGACTATTGTCTATTGAAATAATAATTTGTAATTGATTTTCAAAATTAAATTAAAATATTTCAACACAAGAGTAAATTTTATTAATTACGGTGTGATAATTCAATTAAGTATTGCTTTAATTGGTTGGGTAAAATATATTCATATTTGTTAAGTTAAATAAAATTGTAATTGACTAATTGAATTTTAATGTGAAAATTAAGTATAATTTTTTACCATGAGAAGAAATATGAATAAGTATAAACTAGAAGAAAGAACTATTCTACTCCATTATACTCAGTATTAATTAACGAGGAAGATAAATAAAATAAATGTAGTCAATGTACTGTATTAATAAATGTAATATACCATACCAAACGGGCAATTTATATCTTGTTCTAGGAGCACGATTCTAATTGTACACACATGATTATATCTTCATTTATTTTTGGATAAATATTCATTAGGTATGCTAATATATTCATTGTTATGTTAATTCAATGTTTATAATAATTATTTTTTGAAATGAAAATTTCTTATTATTAAATGATGATTTTTATATTTTAAAGGCTGAGAGCACAATTTATATCGTACTCCTAGGAGCATGATATAGGTATTGTACCAAACGAGGAAAAAACAAATTAAAAAGTCTAGTATTAGTATTACCGAATGGATTGGGTACGTGGCGCTCTCATATATGAGTACATGTTTGCATGAATATTAATTAAATTTTATCATTACACTTGTACAAAGATTAATACAAAAATTCAATTTTAACACGTCCAGAAACTTTGAAGTTGATATAAAATATTTACCGTACATAGACGATTTATTTCGTCGTATGTATATTTTTGTGTGGCGTAACAACATTAAAAATCACATGTAACAAAATGCAAAATCTAACCAATAATATTTGTCAAATTAATAAAAATGAGTAATGATTTACATTTGATATTATTATCTTCGTGATTACTTTGAAGAGTTTAATTACAACAAATATTCGAATTTCAAACACGTGTATTTGAGTACGCGTGGGACAAATTTGATTTGCATTGCCTTTTGGACTGAAAAACTCGGCGGTGCCGTATGAGAACGCAACTTCTATTCATGTTTTTTACGATTTTATTTTTAAGTTATATGTTTGAGCTCTCATGTCAACCCACATTTTCGTATTCAATCGAATCATCGTTGATGTATGTGTTGCCCGTTTGTTCGATCATAATATTTTGCTAGCGATGTCAATTGCTCTCCTTTCTTCGATTTCAATGATTCGCAATGTAATGAACATTGACAAAATGAGCTTATAAGTTAAACGAACCAGATTATGTTCGGAAGCATTAGGTAAATCACCAAAAAAGGCAAGTAAAGATAAATATTTGTAAAGTCGAAACACGACACGTAACGGCGTAACGCAAAAGCCGACTACAGAAAAGCAATAAAGATAATATATATATAGTATTATTTAATTATTTATTTTTTTATTGTTTGCATTTACAGCTTTGTGATGTGAGTTTCACCGAACATTCTGACAAAAGGCATTCGATGACAAATACTTTAGATTTTAATTTAATTCTTATTGTACATTAACATAACATTAAACCAAAAATTAGTGGAAACAATACCACACTTAAATTATTCTTTTCTTCACTTTTACAATCAAATACGTACCACACTTAAATTTGCTAATTTAGTGCCATGCTCCTAAAGAACAGTATGGTGTAAAGCATCAGATTATTTGATACTACTTATGTCTATCTCTCAATCTCGAATATATCCTAACAAAGGAGGATATACATATACATATATATATATATATATATATATATAGTTATAGTTATATAGATAGAGATACAGTAATTTAAAAATAAATAAATCATTACATTCACAAAATAAAGTGAAAAATAATTATAATTTTTTTATAAAATTATAAAAGTAAATAAAAAAGCAAAGTCAAATAGTTACTTTTTGTGATTATATTTTACGTTGACTTAATTTCTTAATTTCAGTCTTTTATAATAATATTGCATTTAAGTTAAATACTTATGATGGCCTTTGAAAATTGAAATTAGAGTAAAAGTTTGTGTACTTTCAAACAGAAAAAAGAGGGAAAATAATTGGATTATTTTGACCATGACCAATGACCAGTCATAGACAGTGGATTTGCAAGATTTCAAATTGCGTGGGTAACGCCGCAATGGGCCATGAATGTATCTTAAAAATGAGATGGGCTTATACGGCCCAGAGGACTCACTACGAGTACAAATAGCGCAAGTTACTTAGTCCAATTTCGCTCATTTTCCTTATCAGGCCCAGCCAGTCAGTATTCAGACCCATTATCACAGCACGGCGGCGCAGGGTGGCGGCGCTTTCGCCTATAAGCTTTCCAATAAAATCAAATTGCTGCAATCCCTCGGAATTTTTCCGCCGGAAGATTCAACCGAAAACTTACTATCGATAGAATGGAGGAAGAAGGCGACATGTCCGACGGAATCAGATCTCAGTTCCCGCTGAGCTTTGGAAAGCAATCGAAGTCTCAAACGCCTCTTGAACTCATCCACAACGCCACCCGCCGGACAAACGTCTCCGACACCACGTCAACCGCGGGCGATGGACTCCAGGTTTCCGACAAAGCAAGCGCGCTACCCTCTATATCCAGCTTCTCGAAAGACTGGCCGGAATCCTTCAAAAGGCCTAACCCTAAAAATTCAATAAAGGGCGGGAATGTGGGTAAAATTATCGGTCCTTCCCGGCCACCATCCGGGTTGGGGGAGAATGGTGAGATAATGGGTGGGCCGCCTCCTGGAAGTGGAGTAGAGGATGATGGGTCTATAACTGAGCCGCCGAGGCCGCCTCACGGGGCTGCAGCAGATGATGAGGATGAGGATGTTGAACCTGTAATTGGACCGCCTCGACCACCTCCCGGTGGAGATGATGCGGATGATGATGAGCCAATGATTGGCCCACCAAGGCCGCCTCAAGGACAGTCCGATTCTGATTCAGATGAAGATGAGGACGAAGAAGATGAAAATTCTGGATATCGAATTCCACTGAGCAATGAGATTATCTTGAAGGGGCATACAAAGGTAAATTTTATTTTGCATTGCACTTAATCCAGTTAACTTTGTCATCTGTTATTAGACGCTCAGCAGCTCGCATTGATTTTTTTTTTCGTTTTATGACCGTGTTTCTTTTTGTATTTGTACTAGTTATATCTAATTTTTGTAGTAGCCAAGTCTGTTATGTAAGTGTAGATCTGTAACCCAGGTTAGGTAAGTCCTGTTTCAGAGGTTCTAAAGGTATTAGAGGTACAGAGATGAGGAGGCTGAGGATTACTTTTGAAGAAAGTGCTAATCTCAGTCTTACTTAGTTATGGAATCTAATATTTAGTGTTTCAATATAGTTTGTTACTTCGAAGTTCTTGAAACCATCATAAAATAGAAACATAAATTTGTGTTTCGTCTCCGCTCGTGATTCCTGTTTAGCCAAGTGTCTCTTGATCCATCCTCTTTTTGTCTTTACACAATTGAGTTCAGAATAAAAAAATATATCAGTATAATAAAACCATCTCTTCTTGACAGGTGGTTTCCGCCCTTGCAGTGGATCACACAGGATCTAGAGTACTATCTGGAAGCTATGACTATTCGGTTCGCATGTATGATTTTCAGGGCATGAATGCGGGACTTCAGTCATTTAGACAGGTTGAACCATCTGAAGGTCATCAAGTTCGTGGCTTGAGTTGGAGTCCTACAGCCGATCGATTTCTGTGTGTGACTGGTTCAGCTCAGGCTAAGGTGCTTCTTCAACGACCATCCATATGTTATCTCCTTGGTTTAAGCTTTAGCACATAGATGTTTACCTGATATTTTTGCTTCTCTGGAATCTGGTGCAGATTTATGACCGCGATGGACTTACGTTGGGTGAGTTTGTCAAGGGGGACATGTATATTAGGGATCTTAAGAATACCAAAGGCCACATATCTGGATTGACCTCTGGGGAATGGAACCCTAAGGCTAAGGAGACAATCTTAACATCATCTGAGGATGGTTCTCTACGAATTTGGGATGTAAACGATTTCAAAAGTCAGAAGCAGGTATGGTCAACCTTGGGTGTGTCTTATGCATCCGTGATTGTTTTACTTTTACATATACTGTAGTATGTTAATGTTCAAAATTTAGGAGCTTAACTTGCTCGTTACTTTCGTGTCCTGTCCTTTTCCGGTGGGGATGGGGAAAGAGGGGATGGGTAAAGAGAAGAAACAAAATTGAGTTGTTAATATGTGGAGTGGGAGAGACTGATATCCCATAATAATAATAATAATAATCCTTACAGTGGCAGTGAGTCACTGAGTCATATAATTACTTTGTGATTGTTTGTTGAAAATCATTTAGTGCCTTTTTTCCACCACCCTCACATCAACGTGCAGATATGTGTGTTACGAATGATGGTGACATTGTACAATTAATAAGAAACTATTTAAGCGGCTTAATACTTGGGATCTGGTTGCCTTTACATTAATGGCTACAATCTTTCATTCAGTTACTGTGTATCTCTACGTTCTTATTCGTTTTTCTACCATCTGACTATATTTTCCCACTGTTGGCTTGTGTGAAAACCACTGTTGGATTAATCTGTTGTTCATTGATAGGTTATTAAACCAAAACTTTCTAGGCCTGGACGAATTCCAGTAACCACTTGTACCTGGGATCGTGAAGGAAAACGAATTGCTGGTGGTATAGGGGATGGGTCTATACAGATATGGAACATCAAAGCGGGATGGGGTAGCAGACCTGATATACATGTTGGAAATGGCCACACGGATGATATTACAGGGCTTAAGTTTTCTAGCGATGGACTAATACTGTTGTCAAGAAGCCTTGATGGTACCCTCAAGGTACCTTTTTTTTCCGATAATATTTTATAATAGGCCAAGAGGGATCATATTCAGCTTCCCCGACCCTTTTTTTAACGATTCTTATTACTTTTCATGTGTCCTAGGTCTGGGATTTACGTAAAATGAAGGAGGCACTTCATGCGTTTGATAACCTTCCTAATAATTATGCCCAGACAAATGTCGCATTCAGTCCAGACGAACAACTCTTCTTGACTGGAACCTCGGTTGAAAAGAATAGCACGACAGGGGGTCTTCTCTGTTTATATGACAGAGTGAAAATGGAAATGGTTTCAAGAGTTGGAATATCCCCCACGTTCAGTGCAGTTCAATGCGCTTGGCATGCAAGGCTAAATCAGGTAATTACTTTTACTTTGTCTGAAGCTACTTTGAAGCAGTGAATGTGTCATACTCAAAAACTGTTTCCTGCGTGATAATGGGTAGATACAGAGGACTCCAAAATCTGAATAGCTGTATTTTCTCTTTGGGAAAAAGTACCTTGTGAAGTCTGTGGTGCTTACTTTGAAAATTACATGAATCTGCTTACTTTTTGCTCCAACCTGATATAATTTTTTGCTAATGTTGATTGAATATCTTACAGTTGAAACCCTAACCTTTTCAAAATTTTGCGAATAACTCTAATTTTTAATCTAACTTCTAACTATTTGTAGTTCTATGAAAAACTTGAGGGATGTAAATGTCAAATGTCAGATAATATATTTGGGGTTATTTGTAATATTTTACATGTGATGAAGCATGTAATTATAAAATTATTTGATGATGTATGCAATTTTGGTTGCTCCACTAATGATGTGTGCAAAATGTAAGACGCATGTAACCTAAATGTGGTTTTGAAATGAAGCCATTTACTTACAACATGCTTTTCTTTCGGTGTGCACATCTATATCTGTCAACACAATGTTTTCATTTCTGGATTGTAGTTCCTATTCTGACTTTTTCACTATCAAACTCCATAGATTTTAGTGACGGTAGGGGATAGACGTGAAGGTGGGACCCACATACTGTATGATCCAACCTTCAGCGAAAGAGGAGCACTCGTGTGTGTTTCACGCGCTCCGAGGAAGCAGTCAGTTGATGATTTTCAGGCACAGCCTGTTATTCACAACCCTCACGCACTACCTATGTTTAGAGATCAGCCGAGCCGTAAGCGTCAGCGTGAAAAGATGTTGAAGGACCCGCTGAAGTCCCACAAGCCCGAAGTACCAGTAAATGGGCCTGGACATGGTGGAAGAGTTGGTACCACCCAGGGAAGTTTGCTGACGCAGTATCTTCTTAAGGTAATGTTTGCTTACCTCATTCTTGAATCAAATCCACGATGATGTGAAATAGGTTGCAATTGTGTGAGATATTTTATTTTACCAACACGAGCATATTGTATAGGGATGATTACAAAATCACCCCAAGTCTTGGGTTGATTATAAAATAACCAGATATGTTAGGAAATTACCAAAAAAGACGTTTGGTTCTGTGTTAAATTTATGGGTGATATTTTTACAAATTCAAAAGGCCATGTTTGATAATTTTTTGCATACAAGGGGGGGATGGGGAGGAGGAGGGGGGGGGGGGGGGGGGGGGTGAGTGTAAAGTGCAATACAGTATGAAACGATTGAAACCTCATTTTTTATTTGTTGTTATAAATAACCTAAATTGCAGGGTATATTTTCCATTTTCTTAACAAATACACCTTCCACTGATACTCATTTTTTGATTTATCATCAATCAAATCCACCAAGAAAAACATTACATCAACTATGATCATTACACTTCCATTACCATTAAATGAACATCTCTCCTACTTTTGCAATCACCAATCACATATTATTAATTTATTAATATAAAAGCACATCTACACACCGTTACCTTTTCATCTCATATCCAAGCACACTCTCTGAAGTTATCTGTACTTCTTCCAAACAAATTTCTGATTTCTGAATTTTTCAAGATGATCTCACCCTTCCATTTTATTTACTTTTTCAGCAAGGTGGAATGCTCGATGGAAAATGGATAGAAGAAGATCCCAGGGAAGCTATTCTAAAATATGCTGATGCAGCTGCTAATGATCCTAAATATATTGCCCCAGCATATGCACAGACACAGCCGAAGACAATTTTGGCCGAGTCAGACTCAGATGAGGAGAAGTAACTGCTTTGATTATAGGTACATTTTATCTGGTGAACAATTACACATTGTGCCTAATCTGATTTCTCACTTCTGGATGATACTTTAGAGTTGCAAAAGAAAAATCTAATACTAGAACACGATGTACCACCTCTGATTTTGTACTGAGCGTTTGTGAAGTATATCTATCTTTTACGCGATTTCTCTGAGTTCTGCCTACTAATTTTCAATTTATTTTGTTTTTACATATATTACCAGAAGTAGGGTTGTTATAGCATAGAAATCGGAGATGTGGAAAAGTTTTTCTTACAAATCCTAAACCAATAAACTATATTAAGTTAGTATACAATGATCAATTACAGAAAAATTACACACAAGGAATGATTAGTTAAATGACAGGCTTCTGATGTGCGGTAGATTGAAAAGGCTGCACACCAACTCACCATCTTCAATATGTAAAACGATGTTTTTTTTCCTGTTAAACTCGCAAACTGAAGCAATGTGTACTTTAACAGTGTTCATTGTCGAAGCTTGAAAGGTGAGAATCTGAGAGAACGGTGAACATCTGTGTTTCCACAAATAACTGCCAAAACGGGGAATTGAAAACATTGTTAATTTCCCGTCAATCAGAAGGAATGAAGGATCTTCATCTTCTACAAAAACAAAGGGGATATTTACAAATATCACCCCTGCAGTTTTGTTTAAGTAAAAAACCCAGTTCTTTCATGATTACCCATGATCATATTTGCATTTAGGTTTGTGCTACTAAAGTGCATCCTGAAAGGGGTATCTAGTTTAAGGTAAGGACAAACCTCAATGGGTTATCTGTAATTTTAAAAGACAAGTGGGTTTTATTTGTAATTAAATTAAACTTCAGGGTTAGCTTTCTTTGAAGCGAATATACAGACAGATAAAACATTTAGGTTTGTGCTACTAAATTGCATCCTGAAAGGGGTATCTGGTTTAAGGTAAGGACAAACCTCAATGGGTTATCTGTAATTTTAAAAGACAAGTGGGTTTTATTTGTAATTAAATTAAACTTCAGGGTTAGCTTCCTTTGAAGCGAATATACAGGCAGATAAAACATTTGAAAAAACAACCACCGGAAACACAGGTGGACCTCAGTACCTTAACAAAAGGTTGGTCCGTAACCGGAAAGGAATCGATGAAGCTGTCCTTGAGGAGTATAGAAACCTGAAATGCATCGCAGTTCAGTTTTCTTCATTTGAAATTTACTCAGAGACTGATCATCTAATTTGGAATAAGAAGCCAAACAGTTTTCTTCATTTGAAATTTACTCAGAGACTGATCATCTAATTTGGAATAAGAAGCCAAACCCTGTCGTTATTCGATTGTACACTCGTAATTGTGTGAGACCTCAAACCCGAACAAAGTGACTCCATGTACTGTCTTATGACTATTAAAAACTCTTCCGCATGTTTAGTCTGCAAAGCCATTCATAAAAATACAATCTCAATAAATATCTTAAATCGTCGCACTATCAGAGGATCGAGGAGCTGCACAATATGAAAATACCTGCGCTTTGTCGCATTTATATACCGCATGTCTCTGAGAAACATAGTCTACACTGGATAATGCAGCGTGGATAGGTCTGAGTTTCGACAAAAGCTCTTTATATTTAGGAAGCTGAAGCAGGTCGCAGCTTTTCACCTAGATTGTGTTATGCCACATAAGCGAGTTCAAGCCGGAATCTTTTAAGAACTACATGTAGCTCAATGCTGTAAGAAAACCGACCAACCTGGTTTTTTACCACATTAACTTGAACTGTATCGGAAGCTTTCATCATCAGGTCATCTGATTTATGCTTTAAACCAACCTGCATGAAGTAACGACACATAACATGATACCGAATCATTCATCCCAGAAAAAAAAAAAACCGAAAAAAAGACTCACAATGAAAGGAACAGGAGCATCAATAAAATCCAGCATCTTCAGTGGGAGTATCTGCAATAACATTAATTACACGAACACCGAAGTTTCCGAGCTTTGGTAAGGTACTAAGGTTAAAGACATAGCATTGAAAATATACCGGAAGAAACAGACTCTGCCATTCGAATGGCCGTATAATAGGAATAAGAGACAACACAACAGCTGATAGAACACCCTGTACAGAAAGAATAAGTTACATAAATAACTCAGAAATTACAGTTCAGAAAAGAAAAAAACACCTTACCAGATTGGGACACAAAACAACCACTCGTTTTTCCAACAGCACACTGGTGACCAAGGCCAAAACCTGCACATAGAAATATCAATATAAACACTGTATGCTCAGCTTCAAATTTATATAAAAAAACCCCGAAAAAAAGCATTACACTTTCTAGGGAAAGGACTCGACATATTGTAGCTGTCGACCACAGAGAGAGCGCAAGAGCTTCTTCGGCACCAGCTAGTTTTATGTTGACCTAAGTAGATTATTAGACTTCATCAGTATACATTTTCGGGCAGGATCAAACCTAAGCTAATCTGTCTAACCTGAGACTCTCCCTTGGAATCCTCCAGATTACGATCAAGATAATTTTCGCAAAATCCGAGATTAGACACAGGAGGACGGTGGTACACAATGGGCTCGAGATGCTCCAGCGGCTGGAAAAGTAACTCACGTCCCCTTGGAGGCACGTGCATAGAATGATAGCTACTGATTATCTGTAGCAGATCGTTTTTGTTCTCCTACCAAAAGGTAATATATGTAAAAACTAGCTTTGATGCTTAGAAGGCTATGTACAAACTCTTAACTCACCCTAGCTGATTCCACTGTGATATCATCGCTTCCGTGATTATAAAAGATTTCGTCAATGTCCTCGTCTGACGCCATGCTCATAGCTGAGCTGCCAAAAGGAAGTCGGTATATTCAAAGTTCTTTTTTTTTTTCTTTTGATAATTCAAACACTTATCGGCTTATTTAAGAGACCATGAGTTGAATCACCTAAATGAGATTTCGGAACATTGATCAATTAACGATACACTACCCGGAGAACCTATTTCCCAGGTCGGCTTTGCCACCTCGTCGTCCACAGGTGTTTCTGTGGCTGTCCAGTCCACGTCGTAATCGGAAATATTCGTATCGTTTACGAACTGAGAAATCCTGTTAAGATGCTTCTGCGCTACGATGCTGGTGTAGGAAGTAAATTAAATTGCAGTGAGTTGCAGATCATATATAGTTTTCCAAAACATGGATAAATTGCAAATGTTACTCTTGGGGTTGGCTTAATTACAAAAATGCACACTAATTATTGAAAATTAAAAGAAATGCACCCCCGGGCCCCGAGATTTGGAATAAGGTCAGACTTCATGGGTCATTTTGTAATAATCATAAAAGAAAACTAGATATTGGAGTTCATGAAAAACACTAATATTTGAAAATTAAAAAAAATGCACTCGTGAGGTTTGTAATAAGGTCAGACTTCAGGGGTCATTTTGTAACAATCATAAAATAAAACTAGATATTGGATTAATGGAGTTCATGAAAAACACTAATTTTTGAAGAAAAAAAAATGCACCCTGAGGCTTGTGTACCTCATGGTATTTGTGTAATTAAAGTTTTTTTGCTGTAATTAGATCAGACTTCAGGGGTCATTCTGTAAAAAACACAAAATGAAACTAGATATTGGAGTTCATGAAGAACACTAATTTTTGAAAAGAAAAAAAAAATTGCACCCCTGAGGTTTGGGTACCTCATGATATTTGTGTAATTAAAGTTTTTTTGCTGTAATAAGGTCAGACTTCAGGGGTCATTTTGTAATAAACACAAAATTACCTATTCAGTATCTCAAAGTGCAACTCGAAGAAAGGTACTCTTGTAAGGATGCAATAGCACCGAGGGGCAGAGACGAGGTATCTACGCGGGTGGCCGGAGTACGATTGGGAAACCGGAGACGAAACTTCGGGCACGACAGGTGGCTCCTGAACAAACTCCTGCACGTGCAAACACACACCGTAAAGTGTCGCACTGTCCGCCACCTGTCGAACGCACACACAATGCATTCCACAAAGTTTAGTATAATTACAGAACACTCCAAAATACTTTTCAAAATTTAAAAAATGGCCCCTTGATGTTTGTTTCTTTTCTGGAAATATTTAGTTTACCTTAACCGAAAATATAAACGAGGATTCCTCGCTGTACAAGTGTCCCTGAAAACACAACATTTAACGTCGTGACCTTAACTCAAAAAATGATGTTTTGATTTCTACAGACCTGTCCATAGAGAAGTTCATTGAGCTCACTCAGCGATGGAGTTCTCTTCAATATGTCCGCCTGAATTTAGAACAGAAAATTATCGATTAAAGGAGATCGACACGCACATGATAGAGATCGACTACGAAGAACACAAACCTTAACACCTCCGGGAAAGCAAAACGAAGCGAGATCTTTTAAACGCAAAGCCAGCTTTGTTCCCGCGGGATACTTATAGAGTACCTATTCAACACAAATCCGGACAAACTAAAATCGCATCATTAATTTCATCAAAACACAATCAATCAGCTGGTGGTAGAACATATGCTTAATTGCAAAAAGGTCCTATAACTATAGGATTCTAGACATTTGGTCCCACAAGTTTCAGTACCAAAATGACCTCGAGGATCAGAATTGCCATACAGAAAGGTAAAGAGTACCTATTCAACACAAATCAGGACAAACAAAATCGGAATCTGAATTGCATCATTTCATCAATCAAAACACAATCAATCAGCTGGTGGTAGAAAATAAGCTTAATTGCAAAAAGGTCCTATAACTATAAGATTCTAGTTATTTTGGTCCCATGCAGTTTAAGGGCTAAAACTGCCAACTGACAAGAACTATCGGGCTAGAATCGCAATTTAGCAAAGTTTTACGACAGCACAAACCCGAGGCTCCAAAGTCGAGCACGTAGGCTCGTGAGACAATCCGGTGTCGAGATCTGAAATTCGTTCGTTTCCTGACATTTCTCGCTCCAACCTTTTCCTCTTGAAAAATGCATTCTCGACTGCCTCGAGATTTGTGTCTGGACGGAGTCCCGCGATTATAAAGTGCTCGAAAAGGGAGGCAGGCTCTTTGAACTTATCCGGATCCTACATTTCAAAAAACAGAACTATACGCTCGAGCCCCCGACTTTTCTACTTAATTACGAACAAGCCACCCTAGCTACGTACCAATGCCTTGGACTGAACCTTGTACCACTGCCTTTTCTGGTCAGCCAACATCTCGGGATCGAACGAAGAAGGATAGTACAGCTGTCGATCCTTGCAGCAGAAACTACGGCTCCGCCAGTACAAAGCCTTCTGCACCACCTGAGATTTCCATTTCTGGAAGGTTCCGGAACTCGCACTCCGCCGAAACGAATCACTACGCACCTCCTCATGCCACGTGTCACTAGCCCTTTTAACCGCCTTCTTGGAGAATTTGTGAAATCTCTCGATCGGAGAAGCCGGGGCCGACCACCAGTTTTCCTGGATTTCGTCGGAGTTTTCTTTGGGGCCCGATTCCATTTTGGTTTTTTACGAGGGAGTGTTTAGAAAAATCGACCGGGAAAGATCAAACACTCCCCTGTATTAGCCATTGATTTCAACCCCAGGCTGTTACAAATCAAGAAATTAAAACAACAATTTACAGGGGGAAAATATTATCACAACAAAAAATCTAAAATAATTATCATAAAATTAATTCTCAAATACTGTAGTAATTAATTTTCTTAAACACGTAATTAACATATCCCAAATCTAGAACATGCATGCATGCGTATGATCAATAATTATATATTATGAAAAAAAACACGAGGAAAATAGCAAGAAACAGGAAATTAATTAATTGATTAATTAACCGAAAAAGAAGAAATTAAAGCGGTATTAACAAGAAAGATCTGCCT
Organism: Euphrasia confusa; assembly: GCA_954870475.1. NCBI lineage: Eukaryota > Viridiplantae > Streptophyta > Magnoliopsida > Lamiales > Orobanchaceae > Euphrasia > Euphrasia confusa. The sequence continues at coordinate 2,634,360 of OX940949.1, forward strand.
TCAATTAATTTGTAATTCTTCACCAACAAATTGTGAAGAAAATAATATTTAAAAACACATGCATAATGCATATAAGAAATAAATATATTATATATATATGGAAATTAAATTCTAATAATAATTATTTGTATAAGGCTTAAAGTCAACTATTAGTTTCTTAGAAGCTATAAATAGGGTACGTAGTAGAAACTGTCGACGTTGAAGTTTTAATTGTAAACATAATATTTTATTATGTATGTCGACAAAGAGATTTTTTTTAATAAAAAAACATTTTTTGTTGTTTTACTATTTAGGTTGGTTTTGTTTTCTACGATCATCAATTGTAAGTTACCGAATCTTTTAATATTACATGAATTTAATTTATATTTTTATAATCTTATTTGATTAACTAATGAATTATAATGTCATATTTAAATATGATATCTTATAGTATTAGTAAAAAAGATCATCCTTATCCAGAAACCAACAATTTCATCGATCCCACTAAAGACATTTAAATTACAAGATCTTCCCACAACTCTCTCCTAATTCGGAATCGACCCCACGAACACGCAAACGCCCAATTTCGTCAATGCATTTTGTTTACTTTCGGAAGACGGATTATCGGTTTGGGCGTCGAAAAGTAAATCCCGAAACCTAATTTTTGACCCTACGCACAGACAAAGCAGATTTCTTTATTCGAGGAAAATGGGTTCTCAGATTTGTAGAGAATCTTGAATATGGAGAATTCGAGTCCGTTGGTATTCGACATCAGCTCCGACGAGGAGGCGGGATTTGGCGGCGGTTATGGCGGTGGCGGTCAGTTCGGGGACGGGGATGATTGCGAGTGGTTGTCGAAGCTTTTGGTACAAGTGGGTGGAGATGGAGGCGATTTTTGCGACGACGTCGTTTCGGTGAGTGGGGATTTTCCGAATCCTCCGAAGAAACCTAAACTGGAGCCTGTGAAGCCACCGGATGAAGTTGCCGGCGAGGAGAGTGACGGTGATGACTGTGTGGTCTTGGAAGGTGACCCGTATAAGGCGGTGGCGGTGACGGTGGCGGTGACAGCAAAGGGGAAGGTAGATGTTGGCGGTGATGATGACGTGGAGATTATTGCTGAGAAGGGCGAGGTAATGACTAATGAGGCCTTATCTCTTTACCAAGCTCTGATTTTTTTATTTTTGAAAATAAATAATATAAAAATGAAATATTGATTTATTGTGGTGTTCTGTGTGGAATTTACCTTTCATTTTGTTGGTTTGTGAGGAGAGGTCTTCTTGCATTGTGTTCTTTCCGTGTAACACCGCTTTTCGTCGTTGAATTTGGTAATAAAAAAGTGATTTTTATGGTGAAATAGTGATGTGTTTTGTGTGAAGCCATGTGATAAGATTCTGTGGCACGTGAATTGACCTTTGTTTATGTGTATTGACATTCGATTGGTGTCGATCAGGACTTTTCTGGTATCATACAAGCGAACGGCCCGTGTTTGCTGTAGCAGAAATGGATATCTGATTGAAGATCATTTTAATTGTGAGCAATCAGTTGCTGCCATGTCATCTGTACTCCCCCTGACGTCTCTATTAATGTCGATTTTTCTTAACGATTATAGATTGATGCCTATTAAGTAGGTCTTATTCTATTCAACGTCACAAAAATGAAAATCTGAGTAAACTGAAAATTTTAGTGAATAATTTCGGAATTTCGCTATAGACTAGTGCATGTTTATGTATTTTGATAGTTCCATGATTATTTGATTTATTGTTTGATATAAGTTATAAGTCTGTTACCCATTTCATTTAGCCATTTATGGTCGCTAAAGTTCGTTTCTTTCTTTTTTCTTGTGTCATAGGTCGCATGCAGAGACTTCCCTCACGCTCGTCACCTTTGCGTCAAATTCCTCTTCGCCTCCACTCCGCCTCAGGTCCATTGCACCCAGGTAACTTTTCTTACACATCGAACACTTCCTATTAATTCCATAATTCGATTTGATCGAATATAGTTTATTTTTGTTTTTCTAGTGCCACTGCTATGTTTGCGACTCGTTGGCTCCATGTCCCCTCTGGGGAACCGGCGTCTCCAGTATCGACCATTGCCTCGCCACAGATAAAGACGAGTACTGGAAAACCGAGCGGAAACGCATGAAGATAGGCAACAAGCCCTTGTCACCTGTTTCAACCAGTTACATCACTTCTCCTCCATCAGGCCCATTTTCGCAACAAACCCAAGTCACATCACTACCTCAGCCCGTCACATCCCAGCCCGTATTTCATCCTGTTACAGCCCGGCCCGTCTTTCGCCCGCCTGGATGTGCCATTCGACCAGTTGCAGTACACAGACCTACATCACAGTTATTCCCATTACAGTCCAGAGGAAACGTTCCCAGGCGGAGTGGATTGGTTAGAATCTCTAAGCCCAATAATCATCATCATTTAAACTTGTCCCGGCCATCAGTAAGTCTTCTTGGGAGGCATACGTTACAGCAAACGACTGGGACATGCTCTGTTCAACAGAATAATTCTCCGAAGGTCCTTAATCTCAGTCATCGAAGCTACATACCTTCTCAACAACGTCAAGCATATCCCCGGCCGTACTCGTTCCAAACTCCCCTCCCTCCTCACATCACCAACTTACCAACCCACGAGGCCTCTCATCCCCACTTATTCCGGCCTATAAGCTATGCACCTTCCCAGACTGTCTCATCCTACCTGTTGAGTGCGGGTAATCATGCTATCGGAAGCGAATCTAGTGTTACTTTAATGCCCTCCGTTCAATGCCACCCGGACAGTAATTTGGAGAACGCTAATCAACCCTCTCAGTCTCAGTCACAAAGCTATCCTTCTTCGCTGTTTGATAATCTCCCCAGTAATTTTCCGCATCAAAACAGCGTGATAGATTCGATCCCAGATGATTTCGGCTTATTAGCTTGGGATCCTCAGCTTCCTCAAGGTGTTGAAAAAACCGAAAATCTTCAAACCGAAAATCCTCAACAAAATAGTGTGGTTGTAGCAACAGATAATAATCACTTGTCACTGACAAATGATGCGGTTTCTCAATTCCCGGAAAGTATACCCTTTTTGTTCGAGGATTGGATGTTTGGGGATCTTCCTGTGCCGGGAGTTGTGGAAGTGCCTGTGTCTCCTCTTTGGAATAATAATGCTTACTCTCCGGAACCTGCTGATCTGTTTAATTTTTGAGTTTTGGTGAATGAAAAGTGTAGTATGTTCTTTTTTTTGTAGGTCTGAAAAGTGCCTCCTAGTCTTTCACTTTCTGATATTTTATTTTATTTTATTTATATTAAGTGGGGTTTGAAGGAATTACACGGATAAATTCTGTTAATATTACTGTTTTTTTTATGATATATAAAATAAAAAAAAGTGTATCAAAATGAAAAAAATAATCAATGGATTATTATAATAATAAAAAAATGATTTTTTTTTATAAATAATGAATACTGTAATAATAATTAAAAAAAGACTAAAACCCTAATAAAACCCTTTCCTCCCTTATATCTAGAATCTCCGTCTCCGTTTTCCGTTTCTTGCTCAACAATCCAATTCCATTTTCCGCACATTATTTATAAACCCTCACTCACTCTCGCAGCTAAATTCTTCAATCCAGTCCATCGCCACCATGTATCGCTTTGCCACTGCTCTAGCTTCTAAAGCAAGGTAATTTTCCATTCTTTGTTTTCACCTTCGATTAGATCTATGGCGCACGTGTTTGAATTTTCTTAAATGGAGTTGTTTTTTTCACTTACTGGTTTAAACGATTGTGCAGGTTTGCGAAAAGCGCCCAACTGGTACACGCTCGAATTTTATTTTATTTATTTTATCGGTTATTTTTTCTCGTTTTTTTATTTATCTAAATCGTCTTTTTCAATTGAGCTGTGTGTAGATTAATAGCAGTAGGTTGTCGTGGAGCAGAAATTATGCCGCGAAGGAAATCAAATTTGGGGTGGAAGCTAGGGCTGCAATGCTCAGAGGCGTTGAGGAGCTTGCCGATGCCGTCAAGGTTACAATGGGACCTAAGGTTAGGAATTCTTTTCATATTTGTGGTCTTTGATTTTGTATGATCGAATATCCGAGCTACCCGATTGATACTCACTCGAGATTGATTGTTTTGAACTTATTTGAAGCTCGATTTTATTTAACATTTTACACCAAGCATTTGCACATTTGCTCGTTCGATTGAAAAAATTTATGAAGGACTTTCAAATTAAAACTTGTCAAGTCTCGTTTCGATTATTAATTGAACAAGCTCAAATATGTTTTCTAAATGGCTTGATTGTTTGTTTTGTGTTGCTCTAGGGTCGTAATGTTATTTTAGAACAAAGTTACGGAGCTCCGAAAGTGACCAAGGATGGTGTTACTGTGGCAAAGTCCATTGAGTTTAAAGATAGAGTGATGAATGTTGGGGCTAGCCTTGTCAAGGAGGTTGCAAACGCCACTAATGATGTTGCCGGAGATGGTAAATATTTTTTTTTCACCGAGTTAAATAATACAGTAACAGTATGTGCTGGGTCGGTTGTCGGTTATTGCTTTTTTTTTTGTTTTATTTATTATTTTGTATATTCGTTTCAGGTACCACTTGCGCAACCATTCTCACACGTGCAATATATGCCGAAGGATGCAAATCAGTTGCAGCTGGAATGAATGCTATGGACTTGAGGCGTGGGATCAACATGGCAGTTGATTCTGTAGTAACAAACCTTAAAAGCCGAGCTCGAATGATTAGCACATCCGAAGAGATTGCTCAGGTCAGATTTATACCGATGTTTAAAAATTTAATAATTCCGAAGGATGCACTCTTACTTTTTTTTGAACAGGTTGGTACAATATCAGCAAATGGAGAAAGGGAGATTGGTGAGCTTATAGCCAAGGCTATGGAAAGAGTTGGCAAAGAGGGCGTTATCACCATTGCAGTAAGTAACTCCTTTGGCATATATTTTTTTAAGTAAAAAAATTGAAGAAATTCTTTAGTGTGTTATGATATCTCATGTAATTCATTTTGTTTAGGATGGCAAGACATTGAGTAATGAACTGGAGGTTGTCGAGGGTATGAAGCTTGATAGAGGCTACATATCGCCTAACTTCATCACCAACCAGAAGAACCAAAAATGTGTAAGTTATTAATCTGTTTTACAAGTAACTAGTCTGCTAGAAGATGGTGCATATTTCCAAAACCAGAGTTGATAGTAGAAACTCAACTTTTCAATACTACTAAATTACATTTTTTTCGAAAAAGTATTGACCTTTTACTATATAAAGTATTCCGTATTTATCTTTCACCAGGAGGCATCCTCTTTGTAAGACTATCGTGCAATATTTCTTTTTGTTATGGAAATAGGAACTCTACTCTACTGATGTACTTAATTCAAATTAACAATAATTGTTGTTGAATTTTGAGCAGATATTTCTTAAATCTGTTTTAATTCATCTCATTGATGGTTCTCTTGTTTCCACGATTAGGAATTGGAGGATGTTCTAATTTTAATCCACGAGAAGAAAATAGACAATTTCATTTCCATGGTGAAAGCGCTTGAGCTAGCTTTGAAGGTAAGTTAGTGAAACTGAAATCTGCATCATGTTTTTTAATTTCACACGAAACTCATAATTCTTATTCTGTGTAAATTTCAGAAGCAAAAGCCATTGCTGATTGTTTCTGAAGATGTTACTGGTGAAGCTTTGACCAGTCTCATTATTAACAAGATCCGAGCTGGATTGAAGGTGTGCCCTTGTTCATTTATTGATATATTAATACTGCATGTTTTTTTTTTTTCAACTTAATATTTTTATGCTGATAATGTAGGTATGTGCCATTAAAGCTCCAGGGTTTGGAGAAAACAGAAAGGCATATTTACAGGACCTTGCAGTCTTAACAGGAGGCCAGGTAATTAACCTACTTATTGTAACAAAACTTACACACACCAAGAATGTATAATGTGCTACATTAGATTACATATTGCGTTATGATTAATTTTGAAGTTCAGGTCATCACCAGTGAGCTTGGAATGAATCTTGAGGATTTTACTTTTGAGATGCTTGGCTCCTGTAAAAAGGTGAGTTTTTTTAATATATATTATATATCAATATTCTTATGAAATTAGCTTTTTTTCTTAACCTCTTTGCTATTATATCCGCAGGTTACAGTATCAAAGGATGACACTGTTATTCTTGATGGGGCTGGTGATAAGAAATCTATCGAAGAAAGATGTGAGCAGGTTGATGCCAGAAATTTTCTTGTTTCTTTTTCTTCCATTGATGTCTATTTTCATTTTTTTCATTCATAACTCTTACACAATCAAAAGCTAATGTCAAATTCATGGATTTCATTTTCTTCAGTTACGATCAGGAATCGAGTCGAGCACTTCTGACTATGACAAGGAGAAGCTGCAGGAGAGACTCGCCAAGCTTTCCGGTGGTGTTGCTGTTTTGAAGGTAATAATACTGAGTAATTTTATGGGATACTTTCATATTTACCCTTGTATACATTAATCCTTTTTAATATTTACCATCATATAATTAACATGTGATTCTATCCATCCATGTTAGATCGGCGGAGCTAGTGAGGCTGAGGTTGGTGAGAAGAAGGATAGAGTTACTGATGCTCTTAATGCAACAAAAGCAGCTGTCGAGGAAGGCATTTTACCTGGTAACTTAAAAAGCTTCCTCTACTTGATTTTATTTGAAGTTTTATCCATCCATGTTAGTTTTGGAAGTCGTTTTATTGAACTTGTTTATAGTTTATCAATTTTATTATGAAAGATCATAATAATACTAGGAATCATAAATAAGATATTACTGACTTATCTTGGTTTTTATTTTCAAAAGTAGTGAAGTTTATGAGCTCTATAAATTTATTTTACTACAGGTGGTGGTGTTGCTCTCCTCTATGCTTCCAAGGAGCTGGAAAAGTTGCCAACTGCCAACTTTGATCAGAAAATCGGTGTTCAGATAATCCAGAATGCTCTCAAGGTCTCTATAATGTCTACTTATCTTCTCTTTGTTAATCAATATCTTAAATTAATTAAGGAAAAATATCATAAATGTTATTTGTATGCCTTGTCATCACAGGCTCCGGTATACACAATTGCTTCGAATGCTGGAGTTGAGGGATCTGTTGTGGTTGGCAAGCTCTTGGAGCAGGACAATCCAGACCTTGGCTATGATGCTGCTAAAGGTAATGCCTTTGCATATCCACAAGTTCTCGACTATCGTTCAAACTCTCTTTTGCTTAGATTTTATAGAAAATCGCTCCAGTCCACAATATAACCATATAGAAGAAAAAGCCTCTGAATAGTGGGAATTACGATTTGTGGTGTTATTTTGATTGTGAAGGTGATTATGTGGACATGGTGAAGGCCGGAATAATTGATCCATTGAAGGTTATTAGAACTGCTTTAGTAGATGCTGCAAGGTAATAACATCCAACCAATTTTGATATTTCAAGGATTCGGCAACTCTTGCAGTTGCACCTTATGTTCCTGATTATTGATCTGTTTGAATGTCTACTTCAGTATATCATCCTTGTTAACAACCACCGAGGCTGTTATTGTTGAATCTCCAAAGAGCGAGAATCAATCTCCGCCAATGGGAGGCGGCGGCGGCATGGGCGGAATGGGAGGCATGGGAGGCGGAATGGGCTTTTAGGGACTTCCAAGTATTTCATTCCAACTCAATTTTAGTTGTAATTTCTACTAGTTTTTTCGAGGTGTGGCTTGGAGGAGTATCCGGTGTATTCAAACTAAGAGTAACTTGTATTAATAATCAGCTCAGTAATTCAACATTATACATTTTCACTTGTTTTGCAGTAATTCATTTACTTTACAACATATATTTAAATTTTAAATTTACATTTATATGTAATAATTTTTTGAAAAAACATTATTTTGAGTTATCCACATATTTAGATTTTCTACTTCTTAAAATATAGTTATCAACATATACTGAATTTAATTTTATCCTTACATTTAATTTATAATTATTATTAAAATGTCATATAATTAAATTAACACAACTTTAAAATTAAATTTCTCTAATTAAAAGTTTAGATAGCAATACTTATATCATACTCCCGGAGCACAATATAAATAGTGCTCCCACCCTTTAAAAGGTATAAATTGCCTTTAGATAGATGTTGATCCGCTCCAAAACTATGTTGTTTAAATATTCAATTTTCCGATTTGTAATCGATTTAAATTCGTATCCCACGAATCAATATTCAATAGGTATCCACCGAATTAAAAGTAATATTTCGTTAGCCCCAAAATACTTGGCAGAGTAATGTCAATTTTTGACTTTTTAATTAAAATTTAAGAGTAAAATTATAATTTAAAGTGAAAAATAAAATAATTGTAAGTGTAATTTAAAAAGTAAGTGGATTAATAACCTTTTTAAATTAATAGAAAGTCTTTTAAATGAAAAAAATACACTCGATAAATTAATAACATTTCTAAATTAATAAAATTTCATGGTCTCGAGGCTATTAATTTATAGAGATAGTTTTTTAAATGGAAAAATACACTCGATAAATTAATAACATCTCTAAATTAATAAAATTTCATGGTCTCGAGGCTATTAATTTATAGAGGTTTTATGTATGATAAAATTGTATTTTAAAATAGTAAAGTTAGAATAATTTATTTATTTTTTGGAAAGTACATCAAGCATCTTGAGCGTATCTTTGAAGTATTAAATTGAAGCACGCAAATTAAATAGAAAGTTCACTCATTTGAATTCGCCCGGCCGCCACCCCGTGCAGAGAATGCGAATAATACTCACTTGATCTCTTGCGAAAATTCAAACTTGCTTACTATAAATAAGTCTCTCTCGCTCGCTCTCTCATTCACAAAATATCCAATACTATAATCTAAAAGGCAAAAACATAATCTATTAATTAAAATGGCTTCTTATACCATTGTCCATAATGTTAGTACTGCCAGTAACGATGTAGTCCGCCGCCTTCCCGTCGACAGTTTTACCCCGAGCTTGTGGGCTGATACGTTCACTTCGTTTTCTCTCGACCATACGGTATATATACGTTATAACGTGTGTGCGTAATGTAATTAATATATATTTCTTTATATATACATATATACTAACTATATGATATGCAGGCTGAGCTGAAGTACGCGGAGGCCATTGCAGCATTGAAACAAGAGGTGAGTAGCAGGTAGCCAAAGGGAACGACGAGAAGCAGCTGCTGCTTATCGACACGCTCGAGCGCTTGGGCATTGGGTATCACTTTGAACAAGAGATCGAAGACCAACTCCAACACATTTTCAAATCCAATATTAATAATATCAACGAAGAAGACGATGATGATTTGTTCATCACTTCTCTTCGATTTCGCCTCCTCAGGCAACACCGTCATTATGTCTCTTGCAGTAAGTTTGTTTATTATTAGTGGGTCGAATATATTCTGCATGCATGCAGTACATACTGACATATATTATATAGGTGTATTCGACAAGTTTAAGGTCGACGGAGACAACAAATTCAAGGAAACCCTAGGAAGTGATGTGAAGGGACTGCTGAGCCTATACGAAGCAGCTCACTTGAGGATTCATGGCGAACAAATCTTAGACGAGGCTGTGAACTTCACAACCCATCATCTGAAGCGTATGCAGCCGTCTTCGTCAGCACTCTATGACCTGGTGACTCGAGCTCTCGAGCAGCCACTCCACACGGGAGTGCAGAGAATCGAACACCGTTATTACATTTCCTCCTACGAAAAGGACGAGTCCAAGAACGACATACTCCTAAAACTAGCCAAGTTGGATTTCAACTATGTGCAAAATATGCACAAGAACGAGCTGCACGAACTCACCAGGTACTGTAATATAATTAATCATACATCCGTCGGCTAACATTTTTTATTTTATTTTTTGACATAATTAATATATATATATGATAATGAAAGGTGGTGGAACGAATTGGAATTCAAGTCGAAACTAGGGCACACAAGGGATAGAATGGTGGAGATGTATATGTGGGCCAATGCTTGCCATTTCGAACCTCAGTACTCTAATACTGCTCGAGTGAGATGTGCTAAGTCCTTTGCGATGATTGGGATCTTAGATGATACGTACGATAATTATGCAACGGTCGAAGAAGCTGCCCTTTTTACTGAGGCTGTGGAGAGGTACAAATAAATTACTACTATTAGTTAAACATATGTACGTACGACTAATTAATTAATTAATTAATATTGTCTCACAGATGGAACATGGATGAAATCCATGGGCTCCCAGATTATATGAAAATCATTTATAAGTTTGTTCTGGAGTTTTACGAGGACTATGAACGTGAAGCAGCCGAACATGGAAAATTGTTTGCAGTTCCATATGCCATAGAAACCGTACGTAGTGTGTGTGTGTGTGTATATATATTAAAATTAGATCAGAGACAACATTAATTAATTAATAATTTCGACTGATCGACATGTCATGAATATATATATATATATATATAGGTGAAAGAACTTTGTAGGGCATACTACAAAGAGCTGAAGTGGTTCACGGGAGTACTTCCGATGCCAACATACGATGAGTACTTACTCAGTTCATTGCCATCGAGCTGTCTCTACGCTACAACATCAGCAGCAATCCACGCCACTAAATCCGTAACCAAGGAAAGCATAGAATGGCTCAAAATGAGTTTTGATGCAAAAATCGTTACGGCTACGGCTAAGATGGCTCGTTGTTTGAACGACATGAGCTCCCATCAAGTAAGTAATTAATTATTTATTTATTCTTTTTGAAAATAAACATTTGGATTAATTAATTGTATTTCTAATTAATATGAAGCGCGAGAGCAAGAAAGGTCAAATCCGGACAGGGATGGATATATACATGAACCAACATCGTTTATCACGGCAAGAGACAACCGATAACTACGCGAAACTAAGCGATGATATGTGGAAGGACGTGAATGCAGGTTGGATGGATGAGTGCAGTCGTCATGTACCAAAGGATGTGATGGAGTATAGTCTCAACTTTGCTCGCATAACCGAGATAACCTACAAAAATTGTCAAGATGGATTCACAAATCCTGAAGCAATCTATACACAACCCATTCGTGCCATTTTTGTCGAGCCCATAATCCTCAATTAATTTTGATTATATATATATATGATGCATGGAACCTAGCTTGTGGAAGAAGTGGAGTAAACAACTGGTTCATCATGAAGTCTCGATTATCGCTTATCCAAATAAATCCCTCTCTAGGGATAAGAGTAGTTACAAAACTCTGTTGTTGTTGTTGTTGTTGTTGTTGTTGTTGTTGTTGTTGTTGTTATTGTTATTGTTGTGTGTTTTCTCTTTTTTTTTTTTCGGTTTTTTAGTTTCGTTTGTGAGCTATAGAAAAACCAAGTTATTCCTAATAAAGTTACCATTTTATGGTGGTGGTGTTGTCTTGAAAGTAACTATACCGAGTTATTTTATGGGACACATACATAGTGAACAATTGTGTTGTTATGAAACACATTTTTGCTCGGAGAGAAATTGTTGTTACCCTAATGTTTCAATTCGTTGTTACAAGGCTTTAATATTTGAAATTGAGCTTCTGGAAAAATAATTTTGTTATTGTGATAAATTATCTATATACTAGTATGAGTTTTTTCATCATTTTATTTGGTTCATTCACTCGATAATTTAATTGTCGGCAAGAAACATATTTTCCTATAAAATCGACACGCAAGTACTCCGGCTCTAACAACAGGACCATGTGCATAGCTAGTATCCATATATTTCATGCGTCAAGCTCAAAGACAACTAACCAAGGGCCAATTAATAAAGCACGTGAAACAAGTACTTGCTGAATAGTTACAAATATGGAGTATGTTTTTCATTATAACTATCTCTCCTTATTCATCAAACTAAAACGAATAGTAGTAAGTTTGTAAAAAAGAAAACTACAAAAAAAGGGGCTATTGCGACAGAATTTTTACAAAGGATCTGTCACCTTATTTGTTGCATTTTTCATTTTGGTCGCACTTTTTTAGATGGGCCTCGCTTTTCTTATTTTGTTGTTTTAAATTAATTGGCGACAAATCCTGGAACAATCCTGGGTTTAAATTCGAAATAATTTGCCACCCATTTGGATAAATTTCGCCAGAAGTTGCGTCAATTGCTGGGCAGTTTTTTCTTTATGATTATCGTGTGCTTAATACTCAACAATTCGAAACGTGTAAATCTAAATATCATACAAACACCATTCCGAGCTTTCGATATAAACTTAAAACTGTATAAAATTGCGTCTAAATATTTCAACAAAAATGTTTAAGAAATCTCAAGAGGGAGTTGCTATTTGCACCGCAAAAATAATTAATACACCACTTACTATATACACAATATACCTATTTAAATTATAATTTTTTTTATAAAATTTTACTCAATAAACTCCGCAATCTATCATTAATACCCTTATAAAAAAATAACAATACACCCTTAATCTTTTATAAAATATAACATTATTAAATTATATATTAACTTAAAAATAGCAAATTTTAAATAAAATTTGCGTTAACTTTAAAAAAAGAGTTTTACTTTAAAAAAAGTTTTATGATCACTGCTGGAAGTTCGGTTAACCAAAACCGAACCGAACCGAATGACCGGTTAACCGAACCGAAAAATAACGAAAATGACTAATCAAAATCGAACCGAATAATTTATTGGATAACCAATAACCGAACCGATTTGTTCGGTTTGGTTATCGGTTAACTAAAAAAACCGATTAGAAAAAAGTAAGCTGATTTTAAAAGAAATATCGTGGGAAAAAAAATTAAAATATAAACAAATTTAAACCAAAATCCAACTTATTCAACCTAACATGCATAAATCCAACAAAATACCAAAAATACGAAATAAGTATGGGAGTATTGTCATACAATCGTCCTTAAGATATATATTATATGTAATATATATAATATATTTTGGTTATTCGGTTTTTAACAATCGGTTATCGGGTTAACCGATAACCGAATATATAAATTTTTTCTTACCGAAAACGAACCGAAAACCGAATTTCTTATATTTGATTAACCAAAAACCGAAATTTTCGGTTCGGTTTCAGTTTTAACCGATAACCAAAACCGGAATTCCCACTCTAATCACTTTTCATAAATATTTAAAAAAAATCATATAATTTTTCAATATTATTCAAATTCAAATATAAAATTATACGATATAAGATTGTTTATTAAAAAAATAAAATATAACATTAATTTTAAATTAACAATATAATTAAAATAAAAATAAAAATAAAACAAACATATAATAAATAACAATAAAAAAAAAAGTTTGTCACATGAAGTAGACAAATTTGCCTCTCACTATTCACCATCTCTATTTTGTCACGGCTTTAGTGTTGATGATTTAAGTGAAATCATTGTCCATTTAATGTAATTGGATTCATACAAAGTTTCGGTAATGATCCTAAAGCACTACAATATGATTTAGGCGAAGTGCGGAGTGCACGGTTGTATAAAAGTGATAACGGATCATTGTTTGGTTAAGTGAATGTTGGTGTTGATTTATTGTGTGTAAATTAGCATGAAATATATGTTAATTTCATGGTTTGCATGGTTGTAATATGCAGCCACGAAATTGCATGCATGGCACCTAAAGAAAGTGATTTCGAAGAGGTGTGACCATTCTTAAAGGGTGCAACTCTTCCCAAAGGGTGCAGCCCTTCATGAAAGGGTATTTTCACTATCCAAAGGGGTGTTTCAACACCTATATAAGGGTGTTGAAAATCAGATTCTAAGACCCACGAAAATTAAGAGCTTTGTGTTAACGAAGTATAGCGAATAAACATTCTATAGTATACTTGTTTCTACGCCAAAGAACAAGTGCGGTATTGTCTTATCCTAGAAGAAGTTTCGTGATACCTTGGCTGTTATAGGGTCGAAATATTCTTTAAGGAAAACGTGTAAACGTGATTCAATATTTTCCAAAGCCTCCACATTCAGAAACACACAAAAGAAACAAGAATCTTAAAGAATATTTACTATTCTGAACGATGGAGTCGGTTCGTGAGATGAACAGCAAATTCGGAAAATTGGAGAAGTTCGAAGGCGTAGACTTTCGAAGGTGGCAAAAGAAGATGCATTTCTTGCTAACAACGTTGAAGGTGGTGTACGTTCTAAGTACTCCACAACCAGAAGCAGCAGACAACGAATCGCCGGAGGAAACTCGGAAACGCTGCAAATGGGAAAATGACGACTATATATGTCGTGGGCATATATTAAACGGTATGTCTGACTCTCTCTTCGATATCTATCAAAATGTGGAGTCTGCTAAGGCCCTTTGGGATAGCCTTGAATCCAAGTACATTGACGAGGACGCTTCTAGTAAGAAGTTCCTAGTTGGTAATTTTATGAATTACAAGATGTGCGACGGAAGGCCGGTAATGGAGCAATATAATGAATTGCTCCGGATATTGGGTCAATTTACCCAACATAATATGAAGATGGACGAGTCCATCTCGGTGTCTAGTATTATAGACAAATTACCGCCGTCGTGGAAAGACTTCAAACACACCTTGAAACATAAAAAGGAAGAGTTGTCTTTAGTACAACTCGGTAGTCACTTGCGCATAGAGGAATCTCTAAGGGCGCAAGAGGGTGAAAAACCCAAGGACAAGGAACCGATAAGGTCTGCAACTATCAATATGATGGAAGCAGGGGAGAGTTCGTATAAGAACCGAGGGACAAAGCGTCCCTACAACAACAACAACGGCAACAATGCTGGGAGTAAGAAGCCTAAGGGCGCTTGCTGGATATGCGGAAAAACGGGTCACTTTAAAAGTGATTGTCGTGCGAACAAGAATAAAAAGGGAACGATGAATAATCGCTCGGGACAAAGGTCTAATAACCAGGGTCCGGACACCAATCAAGGTGAGACTACTATACATAATTTTGATGTAAATTTAAATTATGTCCCTATAGTTTCTGAAGCATTTTATGTGCAGGATGATTCGGTGGCATGGTGGATTGACTCGGGTGCTACTAAGCATGTTTGCAAGGATCGTCATTGGTTTCAAAAGTATGAACCAGTTGTAGATGGATCAGTGCTTTACATGGGAAACGAGTCAACAGCCCCTATTCTTGGTCGCGGCGAAGTGTTGTTGGAATTCAGTTCCGGAAAGTCCTTAGTATTATTAGATGTATTACATGTACCTGGAATAAGGAAAAATCTTGTATCCGGTAGTGTTTTATCCAAGTATGGATATAAACAAGTATACGAATCTAATAAATATGTATTGACTAAGAATGGTGTATTTGTCGGTTTTGGATACCAATGTAACGGGATGTTTATGCTTAATATTATGAATAAAGTTGATGATTCTGTTCTTATGGTTTCTTCTAAAGTGAATGATTCATTATTGTGGCATGCTAGACTAGGACATGTTCATTATAAGCGCATGATTGATATGTCCAAACTTGAATTAATTCCTGCTATGAACATAGAAGAAGATAAGTGTAATACATGCATGCTAACTAAAATCGTTAGGCAGCCTTTTAAAGATGTTCAACGTGAATCTTTTATGCTTGAACTTGTGCATAGCGACTTATGTGATTTCCATGCTACACCTTCTTTGGGGAATAAGAAATACTTAGTAACTTTCATAGATGATTATTCTAGATTTTGCTATGTATTTCTGCTAAGTACTAAAGATGAAGCGCTAGAAAAGTTTAAAGTATTTAAAACTGAAGTTGAACTACAACAAGAGTGCATGATTAAAAAGTTGAGAACCGATAGGGGTGGTGAATATTACGATCCTGTTTTATTTGAATCGTGTGGTATTATACATGAAATTACTGCTCCTTATACTCCTCAACAAAACGGTATATCCGAAAGGAAAAACCGGGTACTAAAGGAAATGGTGAATTCCATGTTGTCTTATTCGGGTCTGAATAATGGATTTTGGGGAGAAGCCGTGTTAACGGCTTGCTATTTGTTAAATAGGGTTCCTAACAAAAGGAACAAAGTTACCCCCTACGAACTTTGGTACAAAAAGAAGCCGAACCTTAATTATCTTAAGGTTTGGGGCTGTCGGGCTGTCGTAAGACTACCGGATCCCAAAAGGAAAACTTTGGGAGAAAGAGGCATTGATTGCATCTTTGTTGGATATGCTGTGCATTCCAAGGCATATCGATTCTACGTGATTGAGCCGAATGATTCAGTAGCGATTCATTCTATCATAGAATCGAGGGACGCCATATTTGATGAAACTAGATTTTTATCAATGGTTAGGACCAAGGATCTGGTGCCTAAGGTGGCTGAAAGCAAAGAATTAACTTTGCCCGAGCCTGAGTCGCTTGAACCTCGTCGAGGCACGAGGATAAGGACTAAGAAATCGTTCGGTCCTGATTTCCAGACCTTTCTGGTTGAAGGATCAAGGGACGAAGTTGGATTTCAATACTCGTATAGTTATCATGTTGATGATGAGCCTAAAACATACGAGGAAGTCTTGAAATCGCAAGATGTTGCATTTTGGAAAGAAGCCATCAATGATGAGATGGATTCCATTATGGGAAACAACACTTGGGTGCTTGCTGATTTACCTAACGGTTGTAAACCATTAGGATGCAAGTGGATCTTTAAGAAAAAGATGAAAGTCGATGGTTCAATTGACAAGTATAAAGCCCGATTAGTCATTCAAGGCTTTAGGCAAAAGGAAGGTATTGATTACTTCGATACCTATGCTCCTGTTGCGCGAATAACTACGATTAGATTATTGATAGCCTTGGCTGCAATACATAATCTAGTGATCCATCAAATGGATGTAAAAACAGCATTCCTTAACGGTGAGTTAGAGGAGGAAATTTACATGAAACAACCCGAAGGGTTCGTTATGCCTGGTAATGAGCATAAGGTATGTAAACTTGTTAAATCCTTGTATGGATTAAAACAAGCACCTAAGCAGTGGCATCGGAAATTTGATGAAATAATTTTATCGAATGGTTTTAAGTTAAACCAATCGGATAAATGTGTGTATAGCAAATTCGATGACTTTGGTAAAGGAGTCATTATTTGTCTATATGTTGATGATATGCTTATCTTTGGTACTGACCAAAGACAAGTGGATTTGACTAAGTCATTTTTATCATCAAACTTCGATATGAAGGATATGGGGGAGGCGGATGTGATTTTAGGAATTAAAATCATTCGTGAAAACAATGCCATTACTTTAACTCAATCTCATTACATTGAGAAAGTGTTAAAGAAATTCCATTGTGATGACTATTCTACGGTCAGTACTCCATATGATTCGAGTGTAAAACTCATGCCCAATATGGGTGTTGCTGTGTCCCAGTTGGAATACTCCAAGGTAATTGGGTGCCTTATGTATGCTATGACTAGCACAAGGCCAGACATTGCATTTGCGGTAGGCAAACTAAGTAGATACACAAGTAATCCTAGCACGCATCATTGGCAGGCTGTTAGGCGTGTATTAAAATACTTAAAGGGAACCAAAGACTTTGGTTTGACATATGTCGGATATCCTTCGGTAATAGAAGGGTATTCTGATGCGAGTTGGATAACCAATATAGAGGATCATTCCTCTACTTCTGGTTGGGTTTTCCTACTCGGAGGCGGTGCTATAAGTTGGGCTTCAAAGAAGCAAACTTGTATTACGAGTTCCACTATGGAATCGGAATTTATAGCACTTGCGGCAGCTGGTAAAGAAGCTGAATGGTTAAGGAATTTGGTTTATGAAATTCCTTTGTGGCCAAAGCCTATTTCGGCGTTTTCAATTCATTGTGACAGTGCAGCCACTTTGGCTAAGGCATATAGTCATGTTTATAATGGCAAGTCAAGACACTTGGGCGTTAGACATAGCGCGATCCGTGAGCTGATCACTCAAGGAGTAATCTCTATAGATTTTGTGAGATCACAACATAATCTTGCTGATCATTTGACCAAGGGATTAGCAAAAGACTTGGTAGTAAAGTCGGTGATTGGGATGGGTCTGAAGCCTCTTTGAATCTTCAAATATGGGATACCAAATTCATTTCTAATTGTATTAGAACCAGAATTCAATTGGGAAGCCTATATTTGAGATTGAAACACATGGAAATTATCCCAAAGGTATGTGTTTGAACCTGCATGTTAAGGTTGAAGTTAATTCTTAATGAATCATTTGATAAAGTGCATTTTGCAGGTGCACGAAGAAATGATTCACCTATATGAGTGGGAAGTGTGGCAGCTTCAAGAGTCGTGGCTAAGCTCTATATACACTCAAGAATGGATGGGATACAAGGCCTAATTTTGTATCGGAAATCATTATAGAATGTATTTGGAATTATGTGTGTATTATCTTTTATGTATTCAGATGGGTTGAAGAGTTCAATCTTTTAAGACACTCTGATTCTCGAATATATAAGTTGTATATAACACTAAGATGAAAATTCAATCTTCAAGACATTTTCATTTTATGCATAATTCTGGCTGTTATTGTTAACATAAGTGATTCAAGGATTACACTTAAATGGGGGAGGAATGTTGATGATTTAAGTGAAATCATTGTCCATTTAATGTAATTGGATTCATACAAAGTTTCGGTAATGATCCTAAAGCACTACAATATGATTTAGGCGAAGTGCGGAGTGCACGGTTGTATAAAAGTGATAACGGATCATTGTTTGGTTAAGTGAATGTTGGTGTTGATTTATTGTGTGTAAATTAGCATGAAATATATGTTAATTTCATGGTTTGCATGGTTGTAATATGCAGCCACGAAATTGCATGCATGGCACCTAAAGAAAGTGATTTCGAAGAGGTGTGACCATTCTTAAAGGGTGCAACTCTTCCCAAAGGGTGCAGCCCTTCATGAAAGGGTATTTTCACTATCCAAAGGGGTGTTTCAACACCTATATAAGGGTGTTGAAAATCAGATTCTAAGACCCACGAAAATTAAGAGCTTTGTGTTAACGAAGTATAGCGAATAAACATTCTATAGTATACTTGTTTCTACGCCAAAGAACAAGTGCGGTATTGTCTTATCCTAGAAGAAGTTTCGTGATACCTTGGCTGTTATAGGGTCGAAATATTCTTTAAGGAAAACGTGTAAACGTGATTCAATATTTTCCAAAGCCTCCACATTCAGAAACACACAAAAGAAACAACAATTAGAACCCTCATTGGGGCTGCTATAGTGGAGGTGGGGAGGCAAATTTTGCCCAGTTGGAAATGCTCTAAGCCCCCATCGCTTGAAAATTTGGGTCCACCCTTGATCGTATGTATGTTTCTCTGATTTTGAAAACCAAATTATTCATTATCTAATAATTTTTACAAATAATTGCTAGCTATTTTTATGTAATTTCTATCCTGCTAATACTACTAGGTGTACGTTGAATGGTACACTTAGAGTTTTATAATATAATTATTATTTTAGATAATTTTAGAATATTACTCCGTATTAATATTTTTTTAAAATTATTTAATAATTTTATAAAAAATAAATATTATTTTTATAAAAAAATTAATTTAGTTTATTTTAGTTCAATTTTATTTCATTCAGTTTAGTTTCAAATTTAATATTTATTTATTTCAATTTGAATTCAATTTATTCAATTTTTATTATATGTAAATTGTATTAGAGCAATTGTAAGTTGTAACTATTGCGTGATCTTATATGGGAAAGTGGGATACACCATCCTTTGAGTAAGTAAAAATAATGTAAAGAGTAAAAATGTATTTATGTAATTTTTTACATAAAAAATTAAATTAATTGTCAACAAAATTTTAAAAAATGGTAAAATAATTAATTAAAAAGATGAAATTATATATTTTTTAAAGTGTGAATAATGTTATGAGACCTTAATAAGAATACGAATATTATTGCCCTCGTTCTTACGATCGAAAAGCTCTAGGGGATTTTTTGAGGGAGTCGAACGACGCTAAGTTCCCTACAGCATCCCTTACGGCATGCCATGGACTCATACGGCTATGTTCGTAGGAAACGCCAATTTATTTTTTTTCGTAAGGAATATCGCAAGGAATTCCAAAATTCTTAGGGTTTCACTGAATTTTTTGCACCGGAACAAAATGCAATATTTAATTTTATTAACGAATATTTTTACTTTGTATTTTAAAATACAATTTCATCATTTTCTTTTTATTAACATGATAAAATTGGCAAGGTACGAATTTGAACATGGAAAAATTCACCCAACCGGTTTGACCCACCCGTTTAAGGCAAACTTTGTCAAATTTCAAGGTCAAATGATACGCGCCAAATTTAATTTATGGAATATTAAAAGAATGAAATTTGAATCTTATAAAATCATTCTCAAAGAAGACAAAGAAATAAAAAAGAGAAGGGATCTTTGAAAATCAGTTGGATCCCCCCTCACTCAACATGCAATCACTTTCCTTTTTTTGTTTTATTAACCGGTCTCAATAAATCCCTATACGGATCGAAGTGCGACATTTCCACCGGGGAATGGATTCCAAATCCGGATGCCCCTTACTACACCAACAACACTTGTTGGGCCATCCACGAGCATCAAAATTGCATGAAATACGGGCGGCCCGACACCGAATTCTTGAGGTGGAGGTGGAAGCCCGACGGGTGCGATCTTCCGGTTTTCGACTCGTTTAGGTTCTTGGATATGGTTCGGGGCAAGTCGATGGCCTTTGTAGGGAGGAATCAAATGCAGTCCATCATATGCCTTTTGTCAAGGGTAAGCAACTACTCCTAGATTCCTAGTAATTAATTACGTCACTATCTTTCTTTATTACAGTTTTTTGTTTTTTGATAAAATTGCATTTTTAGTCATTCTAACTTACCACCCTTAAAGAAGTAAAATCTTGATGATTTTAAATTTCAAAATAATAGTTTCGGCTTAAGAATTAAAAAAAAAAGTTATTTTAAAATTTATAAGGTAATTAGTTAGTACTAAAATTGAAGAAGATAGATAAATGATAAATCATTCTATATTTGGTTGCATCATGATGGATTTGTGGCATGTGTGAAAAGTGTTGACCCAAAAATAATGTGCTGTCATTATTTGTATTATTATTATGATTTGTGTTTTTCTGTATATTTTAATTTGAATTTTATATATTTAGGTTGTTGATTAGCTAGCCTGGCAGTCACGTTCACAATAATTGTTCTGTATAGTATTAATTAATAAATAATTTAAATAACTTATTTATAAATAAATTTAAATAAATTAATGTTAAATTGTAAGTTGTAACTATGTGATCTTATATGGGAAAGTGGGATCCACCATCCTTTGAGTAAGTAAAAATCATGTAAAGAGTAAAAATGTATTTACGTCATTTTTTACTAAAAAAATAAATTAATTGTCAAGAAAATTTTAAAAAATGGTAAAATAATTAAAAAGATGAAATTATATATTTTTTAAAGTGTGAATAATGTTATGAGACCTTAATAAGAATACGAATATTATTGCGGGATAATGTAATACGATGCTTCGTCAACGGGCGTCCGTGACTATTTTAAGATAGTGAATATTAATTTACAATGCGCGAAGATTGCTGTTTGCACCTAATTTATAATAAAATAAGTTGCACAGCACATGGAAATACCTACCTAAGTATAATAAGGTGTATGTAACAAGAATGGGTTTTTTTATTTTAATTTATTGTTTTGGTACATAATTTCTTACTTCCACCGTTTGAATATAATTAATTAATTGCTATTCCTTAACGTCAAAATGAAGTGACTTAAAGACCTGTTCTTTTGGACTTAATTTTTCAGTTCAGTTCAGATCGCTTCAGTTCAGTTCAGTTCAGATCGCTTCAGTTCATTTCAATTCATTTCAAAATAAATTAAAATAAAATAAACGAAAAATAATTTGAATCTATAATTTTAAATATAAAATCTAGTTATCGTCGTAATATTATTAATATTTTTTAAAAAATATTTAATAATTTATACAAATTATTATTATTTTTATAAAAAATCAGTTCAGTTTAGTTCAGATCGCTTAAGTTCAGTTCAGTTCAAATCGCTTAAGTTCAGCCAGTTTCAGTCCAAAAGAAGTAATTGAAATAAAATACAAAAGAAATCATAAGAAAAATCAAATTAGATAATTAATTATAATTTAAAACGTGCGTTATGATCAGTACTATAAATAAGTCTCTCCTTTCTCCTTGACAAAATATCCCATCTAAATCGATCGATCACACAAACCCAAGCATATATATTAAAATGGCTGATAATATTGTTGCTGCTGCTGCCGGCAGTGATGTCGATGTAGTCCGCCCTTCCGTTGACAGTTTTACCCCGAGCCTGTGGGCTGATACGTTCACTTCGTTTTCTGTCGACCATACGGTACGTAATATATATAATTATTAATTTGTTATATAAATATGTATACGTATATATATATATTATAAGGTCGTATTATCAGTTGATCATATGTATATGTGTATATATATATATGCAGGCTCAGCTGAAGTATGCGGAAGCCATTGCATCACTGAAAGAGGAGGTGACTAGGAGCATGCTGCAGCAGGTGGTAATAATGAACGACGATAGAGGAGTCGAAAAGCAGCTTGTGCTTATCAACACACTCGAGCGCTTGGGTATAGCCTACCACTTTGAGCGTGAGATCGAACACCAACTCCAACACATCGAGATGGACGATGGTGATCACGATTTGTTCATCACTTCTCTTCGATTTCGCCTGCTCAGGCAACACCGCCATTATGTCTCTTGTAGTAAGTTTGCTTATTAATTAGTGGGTCGAATATATTCTTCAATATAATATATATCTGCGCATGCAGTACTGATCTATGATCAACACATATATATTATATTATATATATTATATTATAGGTGTATTCGACAAGTTTAAGGTCAACGAGGGAGACAACAAATTCAAGGAAACCCTAGGAAGTGATGTGAAGGGACTGCTGAGCCTATACGAAGCAGCTCACTTGAGGACTCATGGCGAACAAATCTTAGACGAGGCTGTGAACTTTACAACCCATCATCTGAAGCGTATGTTAGTACTCATGCAACCGTCTTCGTCAGCACTCTATGACCAGGTGACTCGAGCTCTCGAGCAGCCCCTCCACACGGGAGTGCAAAGAATCGAACATCGTTATTACATTTCCTCCTACGAAAAGGACGAGTCCAAGAACGACATACTCCTAAAACTAGCCAAGTTGGATTTCAACTATGTGCAAAATATGCACAAGAACGAGCTGCGCGAACTCACCAGGTAAATCATATATACTAATACATCATCTTTAGTCGTCACTCAACATTATTATTATTATTATTATTATTATTATTATTATTATTATTATTATTATTTGTTAGTGTATAGTTTGGTCGGTTCAACGTAGAGTGCTAACTCTTTGGTGAACCCAACTATACACTTTGTTTTGAATAACTTCATAATGAAAGGAAAGACCAAAATGAAACACTACTTATGAAGTTGGATAAAAAAAGGGGGAAATTGTTGGTGTATAGTTCGATCGAGTTTGTCGATAAGTTAACTTAAACTATACACCTTGTCTTTTACTCACTTCATAGTATGGAAGAGTTAGCTCTTGTTGTAGGTAGAGTGAACTTGGAGTATATCTCTGCTGGTGGTAGAGTTGGCTCTTGCTGGAGGTAGAGTAAGTAAGGAAGTATATCCCGGCTGGTGGTAGAGTTATCTCGTAGAGAGAGGTCTTGCTGAAGGTAGAGTGAGCTCTTGCTGAAGGTAGACTTAGATCCTGCTGAAGGTTGAGTGAGCTGGTAGTATATCCCTGCTGGAGGTAGAGTGAGCTCCTGCTGAAGGTAGAGAGAGGTTTTGCTGGAGGTAGAGTTAGCTACGCATGGCGTGAAAAATGCACCTTGGCCAACGTAGAGCTGGAATGACTTCGAAGATTTAGCTAAGCGCATGTGAGAACACATGTGCGTCAACGTGGAGATGACACTTGCTCCAACGTGGGACCAAGTTATGAAGGGTTGGCTCAACCACTACAAAAAAACCAGGGAATCCCTACGGGGATTCCCTACGGCAATTTTCCCGTAGGGATTCCCTACGGCATTCCCTACGGGAATCATATTCAGAGTTCCCCTACGGCATTCCCTACGGCCTCAGCCGTAGGGGTGACTCCCGTAGGGGATTCCCGTAGGGAACTGCGCGCGAATGCGCGCGCATAGCTTCCCTCCATTGTCCCTACGGCCTCAGCCGTAGGGGAATAATAAATTCCCTACGGGAATTTTTCCCGTAGGGGTCCCCTACGGCTATTTCCGGGGAGAATTTAAAAATATTCCCTACGGCATTTGCCGTAGGAGAATTGTTTTTTTTTTTTTTAATATCCATTTATATAATAATAAATAAATTAAATATTATTATAAAATTATGCTAAATTATTTGAAATGTTTTTTTAAACCAATATTTCACTAAATAATAAATTACAACTAATCAATTATAATTTTATAAAAATAATTAATTACAAAAATTATAAATTACGCAAAAAATTACGCAATTTTATAAAAATAATTAATAACAAAAATTATACAATGTTGGTTCAACATTTTGACAAGTTTTTTTTAAGCACTACGCAATTATACAACTAAACAATTATAATTTTATAAAAATAATTAATTACAAAAATTATACAATTACGGAAAAAATTACGCAATTTTATAAAAATAATTAATAAAAAAAAATATACAATTACCCAAAAAATTACTCTATTTTATAAAAATAAACAATTACAAAATTTTTGGAATTTAATATATTTAAATGATGTTTTATTTAAAATTAACTTTTGTTAAACCACTATTTATATTTATAATTTGATATATATATATATATATATATATATATATATATATATATATATATATATTGTATTTTATCTTATTATTACATTATACTACATTACTAATATAGATTAATGAATACATATATATTATCTTTTAAAAATTGTACATATAACTCAGATAGCCCACCGGTTATCTTCCTCCTCTTCACTCATGAGGTCCAAAGTTCAAACCCTGGGCTATGCAATACACATTATTAATTAATATAAAGAGGGCTGGGCTTAGGTCGGGCCTTGGGTGGTATAGACATTGTCGGGCCATGGGTTGTGGGTCGGGCCGATGGCCCGAGCAACATATGGCCCACATTTTTATTCAAAAACGTATTCCCTACGGGCTTAGCCGTAGGGAATACCCCTACGGGCCAACCTACGGGGATGCCGTAGGGGCCGATGGCCCGAGCAACATATGGCCCACATTTTTATTCAAAAACGTATTCCCTACGGGCTTAGCCGTAGGGAATACCCCTACGGGCCAACCTACGGGGATGCCGTAGGGAACCCCTACGGGGAGAAGGGGAGGCGGAGACGGGCTTCCCAAGGGGATCCCCTACGGCCCGCCCGTAGGGATCTCCCCTACGGCTCTAAAATTCCCGTAGGGAATCTGTTCCCTACGAGGGAACCCCTACGGCGTGATTCCCGTAGGGAACCCTGTTCCCTACGGATTTTTGCGAATTTCCCTACGGGAATGGCCGTAGGGAATCCGCGAATTTTTTGTAGTGAACGTGGAGTTAGCGGAGTTGGTCTCTACGTCAACATAGAGTTGGTCGGTTGCGCCAACGTTGGACAAGCACTCGCGCCAACGTGGAGCTACGTTATCATGCTCTTGCGCCAACGTGCAACCGGATTGACCTGGATGGCACATCATGTCAACGTCACATTGTTAGTGTGTAGTTCTTCCTAGTTCAACATAGAACCACGTTGTTCTTGTTTGAACTAAGTTGAACTATACACTTTGTTTTGTAGTATCTTCATGTTGAATGTTTGTATGGTAGAGCTAGCTGAGTGGACCGGGAAAAGACAAGTGGTCCAACGTGGGGCCCCAACATGAAGAGTTCCCTCAGCGTCGAGCAAGCAGACTTGGCCTCTACAAACAACATGAAGTCTGCTAGGTATTGGTAGAGCTAGCTGAGTGGACCGGGAAAATACAAGTGGTCCAACGTGGGACCACATCATGAAGAGTTCCCTCAACGTCGAGCAAGCAGACTTAGCCTCTACAAACAACATGAAGTCTGCTAGGTATTGGTAGAGCTAGCTGAGTGGACCGGGAAAATACAAGTGGTCTAACGTGGGACCACATCATGAAGAGTTCCCTCAGCGTCGAACAAGCAGACTTGGTATCTACAAACAACATGGAGGTGCATAAGTGCGTCAACGTGGTGTTGGAAATCGACTACCCGGGATGCGTTCGTTCGACCACTCGAACATCCGAACGCTCCCAGTCGACCTCCGAAGGCGCTACTCCGTTCGTACGACAGCCCATGTCCCGATTCACGCCCAGCCATCGCCCCGGAGGACAACCGCGCGAAACGGGGCTGATCTGCACCCAGACAGCGACCGCTGTCTGCAGATCAGCGCTCGATCGCTGGTGGAGCTGCAAACAGCGACCGCTGTTTGCCCACCAGCGGGCGCTGTTCGCCCGCGAACAACAACGCGACGTTGTTGTTTCGGGCTCGTTTCCGGGTCGTTTTTCCTCACCCGACTACCGATCCGAAGGTCCTAGAAGCCCCAGTATTCGAGGAATACGATCCACGACCCCGGAACCCGATCTACATTCATGTATGATCAACGAGAAAATGAAATCGAATAAATGCGGAATAGAGAATTCGATCTCATACCTTTCGGTCGATTGTTGAGACCTTAGACGTTTCTAGTGTATGACTCTGCCCGACTCCAGCCGTTGTGTGGGCAACGATCTGCTGGGTTCGTCCACTCACCACCGTATGAATTATTCTCTGAGAATAATTTTATTTGCGTTAACAAATTAATTTTAACAGAGAAAAATCTTAATTGCGCTAACACAATTATTTTCTCCGCTGAAATGAATTGTTGCGGCGAATGTTAGGTCTTAGGAGAGGGCAAGGGGGGTTTAAATAGAGCTACACTAGGGACCTCTTAGGTAAATAAATTCCGGGCTAAATTGCAATATTAATTATCTAGGAGTCCTTAAAATAAAATCCTTTAATTAATTATAATTCTAATTATTATTAATTCCACTAAATAATAATAATTGAATTCCCGAAATAAATTTAATATTATATCAACAATAATATTTCCGCCGAATTACATATACGACTTTCCCCGTGTTTAAGATATCGAATGTCCACGAATTAATTTCAATTACCAATAATTGAATTAATTCGTTTCTTATTATCCGAGACTAGTACCACTCATCCTTATTATCATGTGGAACAAATCCACCTGTAGGGTTTACATGATAAACTTTATGAGCTCATCTCGGGGACATCATCAGCCCGATAAACGGAACACAGTTTCCTGTCTATAATCTATAACATGCCGTGTGTACAATTCCGATTCCCAATTTACCGAGTATCTCGACTAATCAATTAGTCTCACTCATTGGCATATTAAAGAACCGAGAATTTGACACACGCACCTATAATTATATAGGGATTAGGAATTCGTATATCCGTAATATCTGAGGTCTAGTTCGATTACTTCGATTAGTATAAATCGAACGCCCTCCCGTGGTCCTGCTCAATACACCAAGTGTACGAGTGTAACATAATAGTCAAGACCAACTATTACCCAGTCACACTACGACGTACCGATGGACTGTCCCTGTCCATCTAAGTCGTGAGCCACTGTTCGATAGTACACGAGTAACCGACAGTATGATCTTCCGCGTGTCTCCTCACGTCATACTGTCTACAACGTATATATCTAGGACTATAGCATAAAGTATATGAAAAAACAAAATGCCGATAGTTTGATTAATAGATAATAAAACACAGATAAGGAGTTCCATATTGTCACTAAACTAGACATTTAGAATATAACTCCATGTCACTAAACTAGACATTTAGAATATAACTCCATCACGTGGAACTTGCTATTTCGTCAACGTGGTTCAGCGTGGATCAGGATAAATTGCATGTTCACCAATGCACTACCAATTAGAGAGTTCAAGGCTTACCGTGAAGACCTTGAATCAGAGCTAACACATTGACGGACGCGGAGCAAGCATAGCTACACATAGAGCTGGACGATTGACTACTAAGGAATGAAGCCAGCTATGGGTATGACTAGAAGACTTCGCTAGAAGGATTCTAGTTCAAGAGAAAACTACTAAGTATACATGCTATGCCTGCTACAAGCTTGAAGCACGAAGACACGCTAGTGTGGGAGTGCGTAGAGCTGGGTTTGTCAAGTGCGGATACATTGACAGACGCGGGGCAAACATAGCTAAACATAGAGCTGGACGATTGACTGCTAAGGAATGAATTCAGCTATGGGTATGACTAGAAGACTTCGCTAGAAGGATTCTAGTTCAAGACAAAAATACTAAGTATACCTGCTATGCCTGCTACAAGCTTGAAGCACGAAGACACGCTAGTGTGGGAGTGCGTAGAGCTGGGTTCGTTAAGTACGGAAAAATGGAACCTCGAATATTCCATGGAGATGCTTTGGGCTCGGCCCATTAAGCGTGAATTCCGGAAACCCTAATTTATGAAGCCTATAAATAGTCGGTAGTTGGAATTCACTATTCATGCATTCATTTCAAAATTCCTAGAGAGAGAAATATTGTACACCGAGAGACTTCGCTAAAAAGCTCCGGTCTACCCTCAGTTTTAGTCTTCGTAGAACGCTTCGTTAGAATAGTTCTTCGTAGACTTAGTTTTTGGTCGTGTTGACCTTTCTACAAGATTCGCTAGAATTTTGTAGATGTGTTTATAAGTGGTTCCACCCTTTACAAGAATATACTAGAAAAGTTTTAAAATCTCTAAATTGTGTTAAGTATTTTACTCTACCTTACTTATTCCAGTAGTAGGTAGAACCAAGTGCAAAATTTACACAATTTCAATATTATTATTTTTTGACATGATTAATAATAAAAGGTGGTGGAACGAATTGGGATTGAAGTCGAAACTAGTGCACACAAGGGATAGAATGGTGGAGATGTATATGTGGGCCAATGCGTGCCATTTCGAACCTCAGTACTCTAATATTGCTCGCGTGAGATGTGCAAAGTCCTTTGCGATGATTGGGATCTTAGATGATACGTACGATAATTATGCCACGGTCGAAGAAGCTGCCCTTTTTACTGAGGCTGTGGAGAGGTACAAATAAATTACTACTATTAGTTAAACATATGTACGTATTACTAATTAATTAATTAATTAATATTGTCTCACAGATGGAACATGGATGAAATCCATGGGCTCCCAGATTATATGAAAATCATTTATAAGTTTGTTCTGGAGTTTTACGAGGAATATGAACGTGAAGCAGCCGAACATGGAAAATTGTTTGCAGTTCCATATGCCATAGAAACCGTACGTAGTGTGTGTATATATCAAAATTAGATCAGAGACAACATTAATTAATTAATAATTTCGACTGATCGACATGTACGTCATGAATATATATAGGTGAAAGAACTTTGTAGGGCATACTACAAAGAGCTGAAGTGGTTCACAGGAGTACTTCCGATGCCAACATACGATGAGTACTTACTCAGTTCATTGCCCTCCAGCTGTCTCTACGCTACAACATCAGCAGCAATCCACGCCACTAAATCCGTAACCAAGGAAAGCATAGAATGGCTCAAAATGAGTTTTGATGCAAAAATCGTTACGGCTACAGCTAAGATGGCTCGTTGTTTGAACGACATGAGCTCCCATCAAGTAAGTAATTAATTATTTATTTATTCTTTTTGAAAATAAACATTTGGATTAATTAATTGTATTTCTAATTAATATGAAGCGCGAGAGCAAGAAAGGTCAAATCCGGACAGGGATGGATATATACATGAACCAGCATCGTTTATCACGGCAAGAGACAACCGATAACTACGCGAAACTAAGCGATGATATGTGGAAGGAAGTAAATGCAGGTTGGATGGATGAGGGAAGTCGTCATGTACCAAAGGATGTGATGGAGTATAGTCTCAACTTTGCTCGCATAACCGAGATAACCTACAAAAATTGTCAAGATGGATTCACAAATCCTGAAGCAATCTATACAGAACCCATTCGTGCCATTTTTGTCGAGCCCATAATCCTCAATTAATTTTGATTATATATATATATGATGCATGGAACCTAGCTTGTGGAAGAAGTGGAGTAAACAACTGGTTCATCATGAAGTCTCGAGATAAGAGTAGTTACAAAGCTCTGTTGTTGTTGTTATTGTTGGTGTTGTGTTTTTATTGACACAGCAGCATATATATTCTATATATGGAGATTCATGTTTATATAGAAATAGGATTTATTCTATATTCTCTTACGATTATTTTTCCTATTAGGATTGTTGATTCATAGTCCTATTAGGTTTAGGTTATTGTCTCTTTCATGCCTATATATATGGCTTTGCGGATGTGCATAATAATTAAGAGAGTTGTAATATTGTTTGCACTCAATATACATATTTGTTTCTCAGTTCATAGAGGAGAATAATCTCCGCTCCCGTATTGTGTTCATATATTTTACATGGTATCAGAGATCATCTAATCCGCGCGCGACATGGTTGAATCAGAAGAGGCGAAACAAAAGGATAGCAGTTCATCTGGACGCGACTCCTCAGACCCTATGGATCCAACAAAACCCTCTAGTCCATACTTCTTACATTATGGTGAATCTCCAAGTCAGAAATTGGTGCCTGAGCCGCTACATGCAAAGAATTATCAATCCTGGAGCAGAAACATGTTGATGGCACTCATGACAAAAAATAAACATGGATTCGTTGATGGATCTCTACCTGAGCCCGCACCTGAAGATCCTCTATACATAGACTGGAGAAGATGCAATATTATGGTTCTAACTTGGATATCATGCAATCTATCCCCAGAATTGGCAGGTTTTACTGCATATTCTTCCTCTGCAAGACAGGTATGGCAAGAACTTCATACCAAATTTTCAAAAGCTAATAACAATATGGTCTATATGCTTGAACAAAAGCTGATTAATACAAAGCAAGAAGGAGACATGGTAAGTGTTTATTATGCCAAACTGAAGGGTATTTGGGATGAAATAACAGCCCTAGAGCCCTTGTCTGTGTGTTCTGTGAGTACATGCCCAGCCATGATTGACAATCATCAGAAAGCAAACAAAAGGAGAATCTTGCAATTCTTAATGGGGCTCAATGATGATTACATGAATCTCAGAAATCAGATTCTCCTCAAGGATCCCTTACCTTCTCTTGATCAGATTTTCAGTTTAGTGTCTCAAGAGGAATCCAATATTGAGCTAAAGAATCTGGGATCAAACAATACACAATCCAATGCTATGGCAGCAAGGCAGGACACCAAAGGTTCAAGTCAGCAAACTTGGAATAAAAGTGGGAGTCAGCCTAGCAAGAAAGGTTCAGTAATATGCACAGAATGTGGGAGGGACAACCACACTGTGGATAAATGTTTCCTCATACATGGATATCCACCTGGATATTTTTCAAGAAATTCTTCTGATGGCCAAAGTCAGAATAGAGGGAGAGTGACTTGCAGCCATTGTGGAAAGCCTCATCATACAGTTGATAAGTGTTTTCAGCTGCATGGATATCCAGACAAAGGCTCTAAAAGTTCCTCACAGAAGTCCAATGTCAATCAAGTTGAGAAACAAGAAAATGATACAGGAGTAAAGATGACATCAAAGGAATACCAGCATCTATGCAACCTGTTGCAAGGAATGAATGCTGGTTCATCAGAAAAGAAAACATCAGGTAATCATTGCTCCTATACACTTGCTTCTCACTGTATGTTAAGCTTAAGTAGCAAAGTATGGATCATGGATTCAGGAGCCAGTGATCATATCACCAATAGTTCCAAGGGAATGAGGGATATTAGATCAACAGGCCCTATAACTCTCAAGTTACCAAATGGTACAAGTACATTGGTAACTCATGTTGGAACAGTAAATCTCAGTAAACAGATTATACTTACCAATGTTCTCTTAGTGCCATCTTTCCAATTTAATTTGATCTCAGTAAGTAAGTTATTAATGGACACTGAGTCAAAACTGGTTTTCTCTCATGGTTCTTGTGCCATACAGGATATACACAGTTGCAAGGTGATTGGGAAAGCTAAGGAGATTGGAGGTTTATATCATTTTGAAGTTAGTTCAGAGAAGGATGAAGACAAAGACAGTAGTTATATTAATAGCATTTCTGTTGATGTTTGGCATAAGAGAATGGGACATCCCTCTGTACAAAGAATGATGCTTATGCATAAAGTTAATAAAAATTTCCCTTTGGTTTCTGATAAGTTCATTAAGCATGCATGTGAAATCTGTCATAAATCAAAACAGACAAGGTTACCTTTCCCTGAACACATTGAGCAATCTGTATCACTTTTTGAGTTGATCCATGTTGATATTTGGGGGCCATTTTCTATCAGTTCTCATAATGGTTCCAAGTACTTTCTTACCATTGTTGAACATAAAAGCAGGTTCACTTGGGTATATCTGATGCATTCCAAGTCAGAAGTAAGGAAAATCTTGGAGAATTTTATTTCAACCATTCAAAATCAGTTTTCAACTCATATTAAAACAGTGAGAAGTGATCAAGGCAAGGAGTTTGAGATGCATGACTTCTTTAATAATCATGGGATAGAACATCAGAAAAGTTGTGTATATACTCCTCAACAAAATTCTGTGGTAGAAAGGAAACATAGACACATACTTGAGGTAGCAAGAGCACTGAGATTCCAGTCAAATGTTCCTATTGAATTGTGGGGTGAATGTATACTCACAGCCACTTATCTCATCAACAGAACACCTTCGAAAATCATCCACAATGAAACACCATACTTCATTTTGTATGGGAAGCATCCTGATCTGTCTGCAGTAAGGACCTTTGGCTGTTTGTGCTTTGCTACTAACCTGGATCCCAGAAAGGATAAGTTCACCTCCAGAGCTCACAAATGTATACTTGTGGGATATCCTAAAGGGATCAAAGGATACATTTTATATGACATTGAGAATCATGGTTACATCACTGCAAGGGATGTAAGATTTTATGAGGATATTTTTCCTTTTCATGATTCAAATAACCAATCACAGTCCCAGCAACCTCAGTATTCAACACCATTTGATGTGTTTGATTCAGATACTCATGATTCAAATATTCATGATTCACAGACTGACACTGTAACCCCAGAGCATGATGATTCAACCACACAACCACCTGAGATATTGTTGGATAATAATCCTGTAATTGATGCAGATTCCAATCATGATGTTCCTGATCCAATGACTCAGAATAACACTGATGTCATTGATGAGTCACCACCTACCATCACAGTGAGAAGAACAGGAAGGCATCAAAAGCCTCCAAGTTATCTCAAAGACTATCAGTGTCATTTGATTAAACAGGCACAACAACATGATGAAGTTTTACCACTTGTCAAAACTGAATATCCACTCTCTGATCATCTGAGTTTCAGCAAATTGAGTGATCCATATCTCAAGTATGTTATGTCTACAGCTCTCTATACTGAACCTAAAACATTCAAGGTGGCAGCAACACATCCAGAATGGCAGGAAGCTATGAATAAAGAGATTGAAGCCCTTGAAGCCAACCATACTTGGACTGTGATACCTATCCCACCAAATAAAAAATTGATAGGCTGCAGATGGGTATACAAGATTAAGAGAACTTCAGATGGATCAATTGAAAGGTATAAGGCAAGATTAGTTGCAAAAGGGTACACTCAACAAGAGGGGTTGGATTTCTTTGAAACCTTCTCTCCAGTAGCCAAAATAGCTACTGTCAGAACAGTTTTAGCTTTGGCTGCTTCACTCAATTGGCATCTCACTCAACTAGATATAAATAATGCATTCCTGTATGGTGATTTGCATGAGGATGTTTATATGACTCTTCCAGAGGGTTATTCAGTTCCCTCATCATCTAATATGTGCTGCAAGCTCCATAAATCTTTATATGGATTGAGGCAGGCATCAAGACAATGGAATGAGAAGCTATGCTCAGTTATTACCTCTTATGGTTTTCTTCAGAGTACTGCAGATTCTTCTTTATTTATTATGAAATCTGGATCATCCCTCACTTTCTTATTGATCTATGTTGATGATATTATTTTGGGAGGTACTGATTCTAACTCTCTTGTTAAGTTGAAAAGGTACTTGTCCAGTCATTTTCAGCTTAAAGATTTAGGTCCCCTCAGGTATTTCCTTGGTATTGAGGTAGCAAGGAACAGCAGTGGACTCACAATTAATCAAAGACAATACACACTAGACATTATTTCAGACTGTGATCTCCTTGATAGCAAACCAGCTGCATTCCCATTTGAACAAGGTTTAAAGCTCAGTAAAGAGGAAGGCAATCCTCTTTCCAATCCATCTGAGTATAGAAGATTAATTGGGAGATTGCTTTATCTCACTCTCACAAGACCTGACATTTCATATTCTCTCCAAGTACTCAGTCAGTTTCTTGATTGTCCAACTAATCTTCATTTTTCAGCTGCCCTCAGAGTTGTTAGATACCTTAAAGGATCACCAGGACAGGGTTTATTTTATCCATCATCCAGTCCAGTTCATCTTAAATCTTATTGTGATGCAGATTGGGCTGCAGATACAGAAACAAGGAGATCCATTACTGGATATTGTGTGTTCTTGGGTGACTCTCTGGTTGCATGGAGGTCCAAGAAACAAACCACAGTCTCCAGGTCCTCAGCTGAGTCTGAATATAGAGCCATGGCTTCATGCGTTTGTGAACTTATATGGTTCAAGAAGTTGCTACATGATTTCTCTATTCCACATAAACAACCTGCCCTCCTTTATTGTGATAATGTTGCAGCCATACATATTGCTTCTAATCCAGTGTTCCATGAACGCACCAAACACATTGAAATTGATTGTCATATTGTGAGAGAATGGTTCTACAAAGGCCTCTTCAAAATGTTCTACCTCAAGACATCAGAACAAGTTGCAGACCTGTTTACCAAGCCTCTTGGATCCAAAGTTTTTCATCTTCTTCTCTGCAAGATGGGAGTTAAAAACATTTACTCCCATCTTGAGGGGGGCTATTGACACAGCAGCATATATATTCTATATATGGAGATTCATGTTTATATAGAAATAGGATTTATTTTATATTCTCTTACGATTATTTTTCCTATTAGGATTGTTGATTCATAGTCCTATTAGGTTTAGGTTATTGTCTCTTTCATGCCTATATATATGGCTTTGCGGATGTGCATAATAATTAAGAGAGTTGTAATATTGTTTGCACTCAATATACATATTTGTTTCTCAGTTCATAGAGGAGAATAATCTCCGCTCACGTATTGTATTGTGTTCATATATTTTACAGTTTTTTCTCTTTTTTTTTTTTTATTTCGTTTTTTCAGTTTCGTTTGTGAGGCTAAGTTATTCCTAATAAAGTTACAAAACTCTGTTGTGTTGTTGGTTTTTTTAAAATAAATAATGTCTAATTGGTCATCCATGTTATGAGGTTACGTCTTAAATATATCACGAAATTTAACTAAATATGTCCCCAAATAAATTAAAATAGACAAAAAAATTGATTTAAAAACCTGTAGCTATCCTCTCCTCTGGAATACTCTTTTCTTGCGGTATCATCTGATTCATCCATTCTAAACAGCTTTGTTTTTTTTCATTAATTAATTTCCGCCGAATTCAGCATAACTATTACTCCGACGTTCAGTACGCATTTTTCATTGGAATTCCACTTTGATGTTTATTTTCTGTTTGTTTAAATCTTGCACACGAACTGTTTGATAATATGCCGCTGAGAAAATAGTAGCACTTTTTTTTAATAAAAGCTTTGATTCATAGATCCATCACTAACCCTAATGCGATTTCGTTTGTTAGAGATGAGCGTCAGAAGCAGCAGCTTCGGGAGATTAAAGAATGTGCTAGCTGAGGCAGCCACCAGAGGAGTTTCCGAGGCGAGGGCTGTGATTTTCGGTCACGTGCTAAACCCCACCGGACAAAGATCCCCTCACAAAATCCTGCGCAAGAAGCTCATAGGGGAAAAGATCGCCGCGTGGTATCCGTACGATATCAACAAGGATGACCCCCTTGTCCTAGCCCGTACAGAACAAGAGTACGATTAAATTCTTCCGTTGTTTATTGCCTGATTTCTCTGATTTTTGTGTGGTTTGCATTGTTGATAAGAGATTGTGCATTTTTAGTAATGAGCGCAAATATCTTGGAGTGAGTGTATCGATTCTAGCATGATCCGAGAGAGATAAAATGGACGACGACATATGATTATTATATTGAAAGTAGTAGTTATCATCTCAAGCATGTAGGTAAGTTCCTAGAGAAACAAATGAGATGGATAACTACTTGCTTGTAGCATGTCATTTATCGATTCTAACGGTGTATGATATCACGATAAGGGTTTCTCCCGTTATAAGAATATTGTGGTTCGACTTAGACCTTATAATATGTATGAATTCATTCCACACCTCTAATTATATTTTTTCATATGAATTGAAAATTCATTATATATTTTGTTGAGTTTTTTACTTGACTTGCCCCACCTCCCTTGTTAGTCCACTGTTTATATATATTCATTCTTGAGCTTTTTGGACATGGCATGTCAGTTGTACTGTATTCTCACTATTATCTATCTAGAGTTTGTGAAGAACATCATCCAGAAAGATTTGTTATTCTTATGTTATTATTATTATTATTATTTTTAATTCTAATTAGTTGTTAATGGTAGGCGACTGAACAAACTGGAAATGTTGAAACGTCGTGGAAAGGGACCGCCGAAGAAGGGCCAGGGAAAAGGTGCCAAAAAGAGGAGCAAATCTGGGTAGTATTGTTTGTTTCTGAGCAATTTTTCTCTCTTTTTTTGGTTACGAAGGCAAGGATATTTGTGTTTTTGGAGTGTGGAGATATGAACGGGACTTTCATCAATGGAAAGTGTGAAGATATAAGTGGGACGAAATACTACTACTCTCTCCGAATGTTCGGTATTTTTTAATGATCACACTACTACCATTGTGACCATTAAAAAAAAAGACACTGCGGAGTACAAAATATCTATTTTTAATTACTTATTTATCCATGCTCATTTCACATCTTCCATCTCCTTTGTGCATATCCAACCAAAAAAATGTGTGCAACAGTTTTTGGGATGTACTTCTATCCCTCAAAACAATCTATACTTTATTTTTTGAGTCCTCTTTCAAAATAGTGCACACCTATAAATTAAATGTTTTTTCACAACTTTATTCTCTCAATATTTATGCCCCAACCACAAAAATCATCAATTATCCCGTTTGATAAGAAAGACCGGCCCAGTCATAAATGGGCCACTCATGTCTAGAATGTAGGCCCAACCTCCCGAACCCATATTCCATATTCGTTTTTTTCAAATTAACCCAACAAGAAAAGGCGAAAAAGAAACTGTTTGGATTGGAACGCACTTTTCTTCATCCAAACTCAAAAGCGAAATTCTCTCCTCTTCTCTCTGCAATTGATTTACAATTAGGTTTTCTGATTATCTGTATTCGATTTTCAGAAAATTTTAATTAATAATAAATACTTATTTTTTAAAAATGCGAAGGACATGTTGCCATTCATGTCTCGCGTTCATCCTGAAATTCCTGAATTTTCTTCAGGCATTTATTGGCGTCGCCATAATCGTGTACTCTGCTTATATGCTTAATCAATGGAAGCATCACAGTCACCAATTTCCTCCTCCGCCGGATGAATCTGGAGGAGCTCCTTCTCCCGCCGCCGTCGTCCTTACCCTTCCGAATTTCGCATACGGCGTCGTTTCCTCGCTCGGCTTTGATGTCCACTCGCTTCCAGCTCCTTGGTACTGCTCGATCACTCCGCTTTGTGTGTGTGTGTGTGTGTGTGGCTCTGAGAAATAACTTGGTTAGTTTATGGACAGGTTCATATATGCATTTATGGGGATCGGGGTTTTGGTATGTTGCATAACTTTCATCGGTCACGTTGGTGCAGAAGCCATCAATGGCTGCTGCCTTTGCTTTGTATCCTTTTTTTTATATATATTATTATGTGATATTTATATTTCAACGTATGCATAAATCTGGACGATAACTTAGCTCAATGTTACGTTTGTGTAAGATGCGGGAATTTAGTACCGATAGGTCATGGATGATTTGGTGTAACCTTGGAAATTTTGTATCGGGGATTAGATTACGAATTCAGTTTTGCTTCAGTATTATATTATTATGCCAATTGTCCTTGACCACGTAAAATCTTAGTACTCTATACTCGCTACCATGTTTATTCTGTTGGAAGCGGGCTTGGTGGCTTTCATTGCTCTTGATCACAACTGGGAGAAGGTAGAGAGAGCCATTTTTCACTATTTGGTGATACTTTGATATCCATTCATCTTCGCCCTATCACTTACAATATCGATATTTTCTTCAGGATATCCCAATTGATCCCACGGGAGAACTTGACAACTTGCGTATCTTTATTGAAGACAATGTTGATGTGTTTTTCTGGGCTGGAATTGCTGTCGTCACAATACAGGCAGGTTTTGGTTTTCCATATTGGCACAATTGAAGTAACATATTTTAATAGACAATGGCAGTCTAGTGGTTATTATTTTTGATAATTAAGTTGTCACTTGTTAACCCTAGTTATAAGGTTACTTGCGGTGATTTTTTTTGTTACTACTGCTATGGTTTATCGATGTTTTTTTATTGAATATATTTTTGTCATTTCTTGTAAAGTTTTCCCCCTTTTATACGTATAGATGTAGCTACTGGTTACTGATATTCTACTTTTACCATAAAACTCGGTAAAATGTAGATCTCGGTATTTCAAAATGTAGTCTCGTATCTTGATAATAGTGCTTCCATCAGTCAATATACTAATTATTTCCTGTTGTTTTAAACTGTTTGTCTTTGTGAGGTGGAAATTAGATCTAGAGTATCATGATGATGATATTAAGTGCTAGGTTTATCATATACAGCATGTGGCTTATTTGATAGTTTTTGTTGTTAAATATAGTGTGTGTTTTTTGTAATAATAATATAGCATTCAAAGGTGAGGGATTAAGGCTATCTCCAACCTCATTATTAAAAAAATATAATTACAAAGTAGTCAAAGATCATTTATGTCCCATTATTTTGAAGGAATGTAACCCAGGCAATTTGTCGTTTTCCTTACAGGTCTTATCCCTATTTTTTGCTATAATACTGAGATCCTTGATTTCTGTTGGGAGAGAGGATGACGACATTGAGGGAGATTATGATGTTAAGAGTCGTGCCAGGGAACCACTGCTTGCTTCATATTCAAGCCAGTCATTTGTGCCAGCTAGAGGCGACTCTGATATATGGAGTTCAAGGATGAGAGACAAGGTTCGTATTTGAATTTAACACGTTATGTGCTTGCAGAAATTATATGGATTACAGTACATAGCAATAGAATCATTACCGTCAATCTCTTTGTTCATTCATTTTTTGTTTTAGTTATAATATCATCATCTACTTGCTTCAATTACGTGAATTAATGCTTTTGGACTGCTTGAAACTTGAGTATCTCACTGCTCTGTATGTGGCATTGCTTAAACTCGTAAAAATAACTGTAGCTAGGTTAGCATGAAAGATGTGTATAAACAGGGAAGGGTGATGTTACCAATCCCTTTTGAGGTTTTCATGTATCAGGGTACCATCCAAATTTTATGAAAGATGATTATCTATCACTTCCATAAAAAAAATTGTATTCGATATGTTTTAAAAACAGATTATGCATCGAATCGTGCCCAGATTAAACATGTGTAAATATCCTGAGTTTTTTCTTGTAAATATCCTGTTGCAGTATGGATTGAACAGTGGGGATGCGAAAAACAATGAACCCGAATACATCCGTTGAGTAAGAGTATTTCTGTTATGTTGCAAAAGAAGAGCAGCAAAAAATCGGTGTGTGTGTGTGTGTGTATTTCCTTCACGGCGTGCTTGTTGTGCACTGTTTCTTCTTTTTGATTTGTTTACGTAAATATTTTGTTCTTTCATTTAGGAATTTTTTTGTGTGTATATCAGTTGAAAAGTGGTGTGTATGAGTTATGTAACTGTGTTGTTGGGGAAAGACTAAATTTCCACCTTTTGAGTTTTTGAGCGAGTGGTATATTTATTTTTTTGCTGTTATTTTTTTACCAGTAAATTCTGATTTTTTTTTTAATAATGAAGATAAAATAAATCCATACATAGTACTATCATTTCATAATTGGATATTGTACGAGATTGCAATAATTTGAATCCCATGTGACCTTCACACTCACTGGCTTGTGTACTCTTATGTCATTGTCATTTAGATGCTTCCCCAGGACATAAAAAATCATAGCCCAACTCATTCTTATTATCCTTACAAGTTACAACTCCAAAATGTACTTTAAATTGCAGATAAATTTGGGGAAACTACGGAAGGTTCACGGGCACACATTGTGAAACTTGTTGATATTGTAATTAGAATTTAATAATTTTTTTTATTTTAAATTTAATATAATATTTTTGCTTGCTTTTACTGCCAAAAAGATGCTTTGTTATCTTTTTGCTGTGTGTCCTCACTTGATTGTTTTCCCTATGCTATAGTATAGCCGAGGGGTGAATGCCAGCTTTTATTGAGGCACATGGAGTATA
This sequence comes from Euphrasia confusa, assembly GCA_954870475.1. Taxonomy (NCBI): domain Eukaryota; kingdom Viridiplantae; phylum Streptophyta; class Magnoliopsida; order Lamiales; family Orobanchaceae; genus Euphrasia; species Euphrasia confusa. The sequence goes on from OX940949.1 coordinate 2,674,937, forward strand.
ATTTAATTTATTTTCTTAGACTATAATTTAATAAGGAAATCACCCACCATCCGTGACTTGAGTGAAAAGTAGCTAAAAAAAACTAAATTAATTAGGATTGGACCATTTGTGGATAAACACATTTATTACATCTATAGTTTTTCATAATAAATAAAAACATTGAAAAAACAATTACAGATAATAGTACTACACAGGACGAGGTCCATGGAGAAGAAGAGGGACCATATTCTCAATTAAAAATCATAATAACAAAAATGATACACACTACCTGTCAAGTTATAACTAAAATTAGAATCAAACGCATTGCGCAGTCAATAGTTTCTACCTGTCAATTCGACAACCGTCTCCAGCACAAGCTCCTCTAGCAACTTCCCTTCGATTTCGGTTCTCCAATCATCCATCTCCGATCTAAAATGACTGTTCCAACCCTCGCCCATCATCTCCTCCCTCACCACCCTGTCCGCCACCATGTCGTTATCGCACGAAGAGGTACATTCATCCTGACTAGAAAACCAAACATTCATCCGGGCCCACACCTCGTCCAGCACGCAACTGCCGGGCCCTAACGCCGCTTTGCCCGATTCCCATTCAAATCTCGCAATGTCAATCAACGCTTCATTTACGCAATCGAAAGCGAGTTTCTGAGTTGACCTGTTCGGTTGTTGTTGCTTTCCGTTTAAACCATCGACGTGATCGACTCTTAATGATGGGTCCAGTGGGCTTTCAGGTGAGTGCCATCTGGCCAAAGACGAGTTGGGTTGTGCCTCGCCTTGGAGGTTGGCCACGGATAATAATGTCTTAACGAAGAAAAAACATTCTTGATCTTCGTCTTTTTTTTGGACGGATAAGGCTTCGCTTCTGGAATGGGATGCAGATTTGTTTACACATGAATTGTCATTTGTTAGCGTGCGGGCAATGGATCCTATTGGCGGGGATTTGTCAATCAAATTCGGCCTGATAGAATTAAGTGGCCTCTCAGTTCCTGAACCAATGATATAAAAAAAATTAAAACAGCCAACTTATCATAAAAAAAATACCCAAAAGATTTTATTTTGTTATACATTTACCCACTTCATAAGCAAAAAAGATTTCAATGTCCCCCACCTCTCTCACATTTATAAAAATAGTATATTACAGTAAACCCCTTAATTTTAACACTAAATCAAACCTCTCGGGTAATTTATGTAATTTCTAAGTTCGTTTTTTTTGTAATCATCTCCAAACGAAAGGAAGGATACGTAAGAGAAACTCAGAAAATAAAAGTTTTACCGTGTTGGTCATAGGGCTTAGCACGACGAGGAAGCACTTTCGCTGTATGTTCATTCTCCACATGAGGTGGATCTAAGACAGAAATCAGACTACACTGATCATGGTTTTCACGTGCGTCTCTAGATGCAATAGGTTCTACCACAGACGATCCAGTCTGCAGAATCGAAAAACCTTTGTTATATACTTTCCAGCTTTTCAAATTACAAAATGATATCAAAACAAAGTTTCAAGGTAAAAGAGTTTTGACCATTTTTTGATAAAATGTTTTTGCCCAAACCTTCCATAGCGAGTCTTAGTATTGCTCAATAACTCTTTAAGACAATATTTATTTAATTACTATAGTGTAACTCTCATTCATTTTATTTTAATTTCAGATAATATACATGCCAAAACTTTAAGACAATACCTCATGAGAGACCATGTCAGGCTTGTAAACTGGATTAGGCTCCAGCATACCAGGTGAAGCACATCCCGACAATTTTTCATTAAATACATTTCCAGGGAAGGAGTGAGTTTCATCTTTAGTTCCAGAGACAAGAGACTTATTTATACAAGGCTTTTTGTTCCTCGAGAAAAATAAACTGGAAACTTTCCCTCTGAATGAGGACAATTTAACACTTCTTTCCTTTGTATCCTCCTTTAAAAACTCCGGTTTCCTCTTATCCGAAACCGAAATGCCTACATTCAGCGTAGTCTCAAACTCAGTAGAGCTAGAAACAGGAACAGATTTAGACCTCATCAAATTTATTGGTGAGTATTCCATACTTTCTTCTCTTCTGTGTTCACTATCTAAGTGAGCCGAATTCTCGGGTTTTTCCCTGGGAGAAGCTTTCGTCTTTGTCTCAGAAAGAGCAAGCATATCACCCAATGTGCTTGAGCTTCTCTGAAAAGGTATTTGTTCTTGATACAAACCACTCGACGCCATAGTTGCCCATCTTTCGGACAGACGTTTCTTTGCTTCTCTACAAACAGACGACTCTGGAGAATAAGATGCCCGAGTATACAAGGAGGATGAGTAAGGACTACTGAGCCTATCGGCGTAATCCCAAGAGTCCCTATATACAGGTGACATGGCTTCTGATTCCGATTTATTGAATGAACTTTCATCACCTACATAGCCATTGGAGAATACAGAAGAAAACAAGGTTTCATCTCTCCAGTGCTTACCGAGTCTCTCGCGCATTTGTTGTGTGATTTCTTTCGCCACTTTTCTTGATTCTCGACACATGTCATCTTCCTCCTCCCCAAAAAAATCCTCACCGAGTAATATATTCGGTAGATCCGACTTTGGAGAGCCCATAGCCTTAACATTATTCTGTTGTTCCCCGGTGCTCGGTTTTAAGACTACTATTCGCGTCGGATGAGAGGAACTCCCATCACACTTCAAACCGGCAGCAGGGGAACTCTCCATCACACCTCTATTTAGTTGTTTTTCATCTCTATATCTTGTTCCAGCTGAGTTATTGTTAGTACCGTTGGTTAAATTTGAAGGTCTAAGAACAGTAATTCGCTTCGTCTCTGGAGGAGGGTGAAGACTGTAAAGGTGCTTTGAATTCGGTTCTTGAAGGCATTTGAGGAATAAATCTTTATTGGAGCTTAGAACATCTAATGCATCATGGAATTCCTTAGATTGACGAAGCTTTTCATCCATGGAGAGGCGTTTTGCTTCAACGAACTTCTGACGAACGAGGTTCATCTTTCTGTCGTTCATAGTCTCCACTTCGTATCTTCTCTTTTGTAGAGACTTCGGTGATTGCTGCCATCTTTTGTGAACATCTTTCTTCGTAGGGATATCCAAATTACTCCCGTGATGGATTCTAGAGTGGCTTGTTTGTGAGGTTGAGCAAGGTTCGTGTTGGGGAAGGGCATCGATGCCCATTAATTTGGCAACTAAATTAGGAGGGGGCCGTTTGGGGTCCATCTCCGATGACATCTCTTGGGCAATGAGCGTTTTCATCGGCATCACGTTAGATTCTCTGTTTAGAAAGCGGTTGTTAAAATCCGATTCTCTTGGATCACCAGAAGGACTCATGATTGATACATCTGACCTGAAACCTGTGGATCAGTTAGTTAGTTCACTTCGACCATCTTGAGAAAACAAAAAACCGAGACCCCTAAATATGGATGTCTTAATATTATCCAATAATTACATATTGCTTTTAAAAAGGAAAAAAAACAAAAAAAACATAGCCAGAGCCACATGAAGGAAGAGAGGGCGAGCACCTGCACGGTGTGGTTTATCATCAAGCAGCCTATTTGCAGGCACGCCGGCATTCAACTCAAAGAGGTTTGCCATCCTTCCCAAACAGCCCGGATACATTTTCTTGGAATCAGGATTCTTACCATTATGACGAACACCATACATCTGTAAGAACATTTCATTCCGTTCCATCGATTACCACCACAAATAAAAAGCAAAATCTCCCACAGAAAATACAAATGAAGATATGAAAACTAATCTTCCATACAAGAAATGCTTTAATGTACCACAAAGACAGAGAGGGATAGCAAGAAAGGAAACAAGGCCACTGGGGGGTTAAAGCCCCCCAATTCCACTACAGTACAAATTGTCTAGAATAATGTGAAGAGTACATAAAGAACAACAAAGACAACACCTCCAGCACACACTGCTCTGTAACTGTAAAATGGTAATTTACAGTATATTCACATGAAACCTCACATCAAAATGTTACCACTCTTTCTTCACATATCCCACATTCAACTTACAAGTTTTCCACCAACAACTTAACTCAACCACCAAACAAACCACATTTCCAAACCCTAATTACATTTGTATAATATGAGAATATTCTGAAAATTAAATGAGATTTGAGTTCAAGCTTTATCACAAAATCAATCCCCTCAAAAAATCCATATTCAAAAATCAACACGAAAACATAAAAGGCTGGCACCACGGTATATTGAAAAAGAGAATCAAATTGGGTAAAATTACTTTACCTTAAAAGCGATATTGCTGAGCAGTACGAAAAAACAAAAAGGTGAAACCACAGCAAAAGGCACCTACGGCAGGTTCGAAAATTGTCACATCCACAAAGGAACTGAAACTCAAGCTCCGGTTCCGGCCCGGCTCCAGCTCCGACAATGTGAGCAGAAAAAATGTCTCTAAACAATTTCTTCGAGCGTGCAGCTCGAGCGACAAACGCCTAATCGAAAGTGGTTCGTTCGCCGGAATGAAGATTCCGGTGATAATGTCGCCGGGAGAGATACCGCCTTGCAAGTGAGATTCGGTTTTGTCGCCTTCGCCGACTCACTCTGATTTAGTATTTAAGAATTACTTACGTGTGTTGCGTGTGTATGAACGGTATGGAGAATATATATAATTAAATAAGGGAGTTGCTATTTGCACCCCTAAAAATGATAATACACCACTTACTGCATAAAACTATTTAAATTATAAATCTTTTTAGAAGTTTTACTTAATAAACCCCTCGAACTATCAATAATACCCTTTAAAATAAATAACAATACACCGTACCTTTTAATCTTTTATAAACTATAACATTATTAAATTATATATTAATTAACACAATAAATCAAAATATCCGTTAATTTTAAAAAAAAATTATTATCACTGTTCATTAATATTTAAAAAAAAAATCATATAAATTTTCAATATTATTCAAACTCAAATATAAAAAAGTTTGTTTTAAAATAAATTAAAATAAAATAAATAAAAATAATTTAAATTAATAATTATTAGTATAAAATCTAGTTAATTTCACAATATTATTAATATATTTATTTTAAAATATTTAATAATTTATAAAAATTATTATTATCATATAATCTAGTTAATTTCACAATATTATTAATATTTTTTTAAAAAATTATTTAATAATTTATAAGAATTATATATTAATTAACACAATAAATCAAAATCTGTGTTAATTTAAAAAAAAATATTATCACTATTCATTAATATTTAAAAAAAAATATAAATCAAAATTTGCGTTAATTTTAAAAAAAAATTATTATCACTTTTCATTAATATTTAAAAAACAAATTATATAAATTTTCAATATTATTTAAACTCAAATATAAAACTATACATATATATATATACACAGAAAATATAAATTAACTACAACAACATAAAATAAAAAAAATAAAAATAAAAAAACAAAACGAGTTATTATCCTCTATATCCATCTGGGAATTTATTAATATAAATCACTATACATATTATATATATATTTCTGTCCAACCCATTTAATTAGAAGAAGAGTACTTTTTGGCTTCTTATTTGTTCATGGTGAAGACTTACCATTTTTAATTCTTCCTTGTTCATATATGCATAGAAGCGGAAAAAACAAAAAAAGACTTGTGTATGAAATTTACTGAGTGAGCGGAAAAAAAAAATTTAAGTTACGGTAGAAAAGAAGAAGACGGGGTGTATGAGAATTAATTATATAATTAGGTTAATAGGGATATAATTGACTTTTAATTAAATAATATAATTATAATTATAATTGAGTTGGTGTAATTATCATTTTTTGGGTGCAAATAGCAACTCCCATTAAATAATTAAGTAATTGAGGAGTTGTATAAAAAAGAAAAATACGGAAAAGAGTAATTGTTTTATTATTATTAGGATTTGTGCACCTAAAATGGTCCTTGATGTTTGAGCTAATTGTATTTGGTCCCAAATAGTCTCATTATCTGTCAATGTGGGTCCCCACTCAATATCTTTGAAATTAATTTGACGACGACGGTGACAAATCGCATAAGCATAGTTGGCACAATTCAGTGCAACCAATTAACTTTTTGCGTGGTATATTTTTGTTGAGTCATTAGTACTCTTTATATTTTGTGAATTTGAGTCATTAGTACTCTGTATATATTTAACACAATATTGATCGTTCAATATTGTCAAATTATTATTCCATGTGTCTCAAAGATTTAGGCATTGAGACATGACACACTTTTTGAAAAATATTATTTTTTAATTTTTTTATCGAAAAATAAAGAGAGAATGTATTTTTAAGTAATTCAATATTTGTTTTTGGTTTTTATTTCATTAAATATAATTATAAAATTGACATATAGTTTGTATGAAAAATAGTTGGCTTTGTACTTAATTGTGAGGTTTAGAAGTGTTCGTTTGTTACTTTGTTACATTTGGAAAGGTGAAGTATGGGTGGAGTTCGAAAAAAAAATTTAAAGACATTGAAGAGTTTAGGGGTATAAAACCAAATAAATACATAACACAAATGGGCTAAAGTAGAATTCAGGCCCTTTCATTCTTTTCAGCCCAATATGTTGATTTCATTTTAATTGAAAATGAAAAGGGCCGTCACGGTTTAATTAGGAAATTAATATTTACTTATCATTAATAAATGATAAGTAAATATTACAATTTTTTAGTTTAAAAAATGTAAATTTTATGGTGGAACTAAAATGAAACGCATACGATAGGAAAAAATATATCATCAAAGACACGAAAGGTTGATGCGAATGAATTGTCCATTAATAACAATGGAGATCGAGGAGAATGTAGATCGAGTTAACTCATTCGATTTCAATTAAATTCATACATTTCACCCATACTAAGAATAACATTGTTTGCATCCACCACTAAAAACGCATTCAAGACAAAGGCAACTGGAATTGTCACTTGAATATTTTTATGGCCATGTGCTAATCTGAAAACATAAGTTGTGATGCCGAAACAAAAATTCAAGTTTTTTTTTATTTACAAATTGTGAAGTTGTTTTTAGTCTAAAAATCCTTGTTTCACATTTAAAGAATTCGATGGGCCATCAGAAATCAGAGAATTTCATGGCATGGAGAACCATGTGGGTTGTTTTATTTTGATTTATCAAAAATAAAAATAAATTTGCATTGCAAATTGAGGAATAAATAAACGCACTTTAGATACATAAAAATTTCCAGCATGTAAATTAAATTGTCAAAAGCCTCAACATCAACAGCCTTAGACTCATTTGAAGCCACTTGAAAATTCAAAGTTTCCGGTTTTCAAACCGCAGAAACAACACAGAAAGGTCGTCGGATCAATTTCGACGAGTTTTTTCTTCGATTTTTCTACGAGTTTGTTTTCAACATCAAATCCATCAAAAGTTGAATAAATAATATTAATATACTAACAATTCATCTTTGGCATTTACTTACACTATCTTGATTCTTGAGTACTTTCTGAACTGTAAAATTGAGGATTACTTATGCTTTACAGGGAGGAGTTAACTGTAATATTCCATCATGCATATGAATATGTGAATATATAGTACTCCATAGATTAGGATAATTACAAAAACTACCCTGTGGTTTAGTCTAATTACACACCATCATGTATCTGTAATTAGCTAGGCTGAATATGAGGGTAGTATTTGTAATTACTTATAAACCAATGCAAGTGAAAATTGATCATAGACAAAGGACTTCTTTTTATCATTGAAAGTAATATTATCATTATACTTACAAATCTATAACAAGTCAGTAGGTAAATAAATAGACAAGGGGTAAAAGCCTCATCTTCCTAATTATACAAAATCCCCAAACCTTTTTTTTTTTTGTTATTCTAAATATACTTATAAAACTTGGGCTATTTTTGGAGAGGGCTATCTGATTCTGATCTCTACATACTATCCGGTTCGTATATGTTTTTTTCTTTTTATTATCGTTATCCGTCGCTCTCGACATAACTAGAAACGACGAAATAGTTAAAATTAGAAGGCTTCGTCTAAAACGTCGAAATGCATCTCCTGTGACTCGGCACTTTCTGCTGCTTCTGCTTCAGATCATCCTTCCACACTTTCCCGATGTCTTGCGATATCTTTATCGCTTCGGCCGACGCACCAGATAGCCCTTTCCTCGTGAACCCGACTGCATACAGCCCGCATTTCCCTTTCCACCCGTTGGCTTTCGGAAATCCGTTGTTCGAGAAAAACTCAGTTTCCTGTTAACACAAACGAATCAAACAAAACATTAGCCTTCCATTTTTAACAGTAAAATAAAAAATAAAAAATGTTTAATTATATTTAGTTGTTTTCTCACCTCAAGCCAATAAGGCACGTTGCTGCGGTATCCGGTGGCTAAAACCACTGCGTCGACTTCGATCACTCGGCCATTGGTGAGTTCGACTTTCCCTTTAGAGAACTTGGTGATCCCTGGGACCACTAAGATGTTCCCGGACCTGATTTTAGATAGAGCGCCAATGTCGAGAACAGGGGTTTTTCCATGAGCGTTTTTGAGCTGCATCGGGCCCATGTCGGGCCTTCTCAGCCCGAACTTCCCGGTGCTCCCGAGAATCAGCCACGCCAGGAGGAGCAGTATCTTGTCCACCAGCCACAGCGGCAGCCATTTCAGCAATAGCATCGCCACTTCGAAAGTAGACTTTCCGAAAACCTCCCTCGGCAGTACGTGAACCTGAAACCCAAATCGAATCGGTAAGAAATCGATAAATTAATTAATTAATTAATTTGATTTTGATTTTGATTTTGATTTTGACTTACCGAGCTTCGAACGACCATGGCGGGCTTGGCGTGGTGGTTGCAGAGGTCGAGGGAGACCTCCATGCCGGAGTTTCCGCAGCCGACGACGAGGACCTTCTTTCCCCGGTAAGCCTCGCCGGACTTGTAATCGCAGGCGTGGATAACCTCGCCTCCGAAATCGGTGAGGCCGTCGATTTCAGGGACGACGCGCTCGGCGTTTTCGCCGGTGGCGACGACGAGCCACTGGCAGAGGTACTCGACCTCGCCGGCGGGGCCGGCGGTCCTGACCCGCCAGAGGCGGCAGGCGTCGTCGTACTTGGCGGATTGGACGCACTCGTTGAAGTGCGGGGCGATTTGGAAGTGGGCGGAATAGCGCTCAAGGTATTCGATGAATTGCCCCTTAGAAGGGTAGTCCGGGTAGTGGTCGGGAAAGGGGAAATTTGGCAGCTGGCAGAACTGCTTCGGGAGGTGGAGCTTCAGGCGGTCGTAGGTGCGTTTCTGCCACAGCGAGGCAATGCAGTCGGCTCGCTCGAGGACGACGAACGGGACGCCCTGCTCCTTCAGGCCGGCGGCCACCGCCAGGCCGGAAGGGCCGGCGCCGACGATGACAGGGCCGTTGACCCAAACGCAGCGGCGGGAGAACATGTCCGGGTCGGATAAACTAAACATTCTGGAAATAGATTGTTTGTAATTGAGAATTGAAGAGTGAAGAAGATGATGAAATGTTGATTTGGGAAGTGGGAGAGATAAGTGAGGGGCTTAAATAGAGGGAGGGAGGGGGTGCATGTGATGATGATGGAAGGTGGGAATTTATGATTTTTTTTATTATTAATTCAGTTTGAAAGTATAGTTAAGTGTGATTAAGTGGGGTTTGCTTTGTATTTTGTTTTGGTTGCTTTTTTTTTTTTATTATTATTTTTAGTTGGTAAGCTTTGTTTTGGGAATGATGTTTTATTTATTTAAGTTGTTGAAATAGTTGGAGTGATGAAGGAAAAGATGGATGATTCTCATGCTTAGGATTATTATTTTATTTGTTTATTTTTGTTTTTTGCTTTTCAATGATAACTTAATAAAGATATGAAAAGTTTGATTATAACTTTGGTTCCATCCATACTTTATTCTTTTTTGAGTTTTTCTTATTTAAAATATAAATTAAATAATTATAATCACACAACTTATTAAATTCAATAATTACAATTACACAAAGGGCCTAATTAAATAAAAAAAATAGTTAATAGTTGTTAGCTCAATTGGTTCAGTATTTGAATTAAAGATTAAAATCTTACGTTCGAGAACTCAGAAATTTACCTGAACGAAAAAAATATATGATTTTGATTGTTTTTAAATTTACTAAGAATAATTTTTAAATTTTAATTTTAAAAAACAAATTTTACTTTGACATTATCAAGTAATATAATAACAAAATAAATTATTTAAACTATAACCTCTAAATGTCATATAGATAGTTATGATTTTATTAAATTAAAAGTGTTTGGTAATGTTAAAAGGTCATGAAAAAATAACAAATATTAAAAGATACTTACATAGATAAAACTTTGATTTTTCTTGATCATATTTTAAATGTAACTTTAACTTAATTATACACACAATTAGTTACATTAGTTATTTTACATTAATTATTATTTGTTTCTTACATAACACTTAGATTTCATTAGTGCTTAATTAAAGATTATGTGTTAAAAATTAAAATCAACTAACTGTTAGATCTATTCGTCCATCAAGGAAGTGGAATATCCAAGTCAGTTAGGTTCAAATTGTTTTTTTTTTCTTTTAACCTATTGAAATGGCTAATGTGCCCTTGTTAGTAACAATCACATGCACTGTCATTGTGAAGTAAATACGCAATTTGAATCTCAAAAATCGAAATAGAATTGAAGATACCATTTAATTTGATTCATTGAACTTCTCTTAACTAAGTTTCATGTCTTGGTCGACCATTGCATATATTAACTAATTCGGGCACTTAATATAGATTTTAGGTACTTACAATACTAGGTATACATTCATTTCAATTGAATTAATTTTACCCGTCGCAATCTAAACCCTCTTTTTTCTACCGTCCTATGAATAATTTGTTAAAATATAGGTTGGTTGACATTGTTGAGATATATATTTCTCTTTTGATTCAAGCGTGTTTTTGTAGCACAAATTTACTTGTGTAATTATAGTAATAGTACTGGAAATCAAGAAAGTCCACCATTAATTGAACTCAAACAATAATAGGTTATTATTTCACGATTGATCGGGTTGTACTTTGAAATTCATAGTACTTCACTAGATTATAAGATAACTTATAAACTATAAAATATTAGAACACTTTGAAGAATTTTATGTATTTTTTTATTAAATTGAAAAAATGATATAAATGTGGTGGAATTATGAACGATGACGTGGAAATTAGGGGGAAAAGTAAAGGGGAAATAAAATTAGGAGTTGTTCTTTTGAACTGAAACCAAACGTGAAAATTAGGGAAAAAAGGAGGAGAGAAAATAGAATTAATGTGTTGTTTTATCTTCGTTTTTATTCTGATGGGCCCACCACGAAACCCAATAAAGCGGGGAAAATCTTTTATACAATGTGCTTGCTTACCTGGCACTCTGGCAGTAGCAAAGCTGACTAGGATCAGTAATAAGTGGTGTGGAAGGCGCAATTTGGGCGTGGCACTCGTCAGTTGGATTTGACGGGCCGGGGTATCGTATCTATAGAACTTTGTATGGATGATCCGGCCCACAAAGCCCATTCCTGCCAACTCAAGGTTTAGATTACGTGGCGCCTACGTGGACCCCAAACTTTACTTTTGTTCGTCCGGTAGTAAATTAAATTGAAAAAACGAGTCATTTTTCACAAAACATAAGAAATATGTTGAAAATTAATATAATTATTATTGCTATTTATAAATAAAATTGAGAAATTTATTTTAGAATACAATAATCATTAATACAATTGAGATTATAGAGTAGAATGATTAGTAGAAATATTAATTCTACAAATACTATTTTTTAGATATAATTATATTTTTACTTTTTTATCAATTTAATAATTTTTTTAACTTATGGATTATATTTGAATAAGTGTTAAAATATATATGAAAAAACATTATATTATTAATTTATTTACATGGACTTAATAAACTTATTACATTTTCGTTTCACTATATATAATAAGATATTATGTCTTTTGAAAAAATGTGGATGGTAATTTTTATTTTCTTTATTTTATTTTTCAACACAGATAGAATTATACCGTTTAATAATTAATTATTGTTAAAACGGAATAATATATGAAAATAAAAATAAAATTTTAACTATTAATTTATCTGCCGATATTTTTAAATAGAAATACTTTTATGTAATGTTTGAATATCATTCTAGTAAAATATTTCAACTTGATTGAATCATTCATTTATTATTTGATAATTTCATACTCATGATAAAATTCCATCGCCATCAAACAATACTACAGTATAATAATAGTATGTTTTTGGTTTTCTAAAGTGTACTAACTACATTTTTTTTTAATCCAAAACTAAAATATTTGTATTGAATTCCACTATGCATTAAAATTCTACTATACTTTTTACACGCGTCCTCGTAGGATGAAAAGTAAGTCCCGAGATTCTATATATGGGCATGCTTTCATGATCATGAATGTGTACTTGCTAGATGTCTTAGGCTTTAATTTAAGTTGTATGTTAGTCATATATGTTAATGCAGTAATTAATTAATTAATTATTTAATATTTAATTTTTTGAGAAAATTAAAATAATTGTAGAATAATGACACCGCCCACTATGAGTTTTATGACAAGTTCATAGGGAAGAGGGAGAAGCATGTGAATGAAACTTGGTATCCATGGAGACACCCCTTTTCATGAGAAAAGAAAACAAAGGTACGTATATTGGACTATACATATAATTAATGTGTATTTATAAATAAACTATATATATACTCACTAGATTCAAATATAGTAGTAAGTACGTACTTTCCTTTTTGACTTGTTCAAAAATAGTTGACAAACATCAAATAAAATTATTCTAACTTTTTTATTTTAAAATATAATTTTATTATACTTTATCTACATATTTTTTAAATTTTACAAACAACTGTCCCAGGAGCATAGCCGAGTGGCAAGGTCTGTGATGATGTGGGTGTAATTCCCCGGCGACGCAGGGTTTGAATCTCGGGTGGAACAAATTTTCATTGAAATATTATGAAGGTTTGTCTTGTGGTTCGACTTGTTGGCTCTCTCTCGGGTGGGACAAATTTTCATTGAAATATTATAAAGGTTTGTCCTGTGGTTCGACTTGTTGGCTCTCTCGCACAGGTGTCTGCTACTCGGGCACATTCCACTCGGGCACATTTCTCGATAATATTATGAAGGTTTGTCCTGTGGTTCGACTTGTTGGCTCTCTCGCACAGGTGTCTGCTACTCGAGCACATTCCACTCGGGCACATTTCTCGATTTACATCCTACCCGATCGAGGGACCCCCGATCGAGTGAGGTGGAGTTTCTGCTACTCGGGCACATTCCTCGATTTACATCTTACATCATAATCGATCTAGGAGGTGGAGTTTCTGCTACTCAGGCACATTCCTCGATTTACATCCTACATCCTACCCGATCGAGGGACCTTCGATCGAGTGAGAGTGGAATCTCTCGTCTCTCTTTCTTATAAAAAAAAATTACTCACAATTATTTTATTTTTTACTTTAAAAATATATTTTTACTCTTTTTATTTTATAATTAACAAATAAATCTTTATTTTACAATTAACAAATAAAAATATTACATATTATTATAAATAACTAATGTGTGGCTAATTAGTTATCCACAACGTAGATTACGATAACAACATTATTTGTTAACGTACTATTGTTATAGAACATAGTCATACAACATACACATATACATATATATAAGTCTCACCACAATTAAACCAATTACGATAACAATATTATTTATTAAAATATTGAATTTGGTAGAACTATATAAAAAATAAAAATTAAAACATGAACAAGATTTATGCTCATAATTATTTATATATAAATAGGTAATTGAAGCTAGATTTCTAGATGGATAGATAGTTCTTATAAAACTCCACAATACTATATATATTCACCACTTTTGGCTGTGCTCCACGTCCAGGTTGTAAGCTATTTGGAGCTTTCCACTTTAGGATAAGAAGTGGGATTGTATCTACTTAATTATTTATTATTATTTTTATCTCAATTATTATTATTATTGCAAAGTTTATATATATGCGCAACTATAACCTAGCTAAGGTTTTTTCTCATGAGCTTTCACACACACAAATATTTAAATATAATACTCCGTATGATATTTGTACTTTGTTATTTTCTCTTTATGGTATTAAACTGTGCAAAAAAGATACTTGTGTTTATTATGAGCTGCAATTAATCACGCGTTTTTCTTGATATATATTTTTTTGTTTGCGGAGATTGGTTAATTGTGTATATATATTGATTTTATAAACTAATTAAAAAAATATATGAAAAAGGGATTAATATTAATAATTTATACGAGTAGTAGCTTCGTGGAAACTTAATTATAACTTATGTGGATTGATTTTTGCTCATATACATGAGTTGTTGTGGTGTAACTTAATTAATTAATTAATGGTTGTAATACATATTTTGAAATTAATTATATATATGTGCATGGAAATTATTATAATATAACGTGTGTTGTTTTTTAGAGTTGGTTGATTCTTTGTAAAGATTTCAAAAATGTTGAGATTGAATATGTTAGACTATGTATTTTTTATTTATTTCGGCTCATCTAATTTGAAGTCTCTGAAATTTTTATAATAATTATAATAATTTTGTTATATTATTAAATATTTTTTTAAAATTTATAATAAATAATATAATATTATATATTTGAAATTATTTTTTTTTTTATTTTTTAATTATTTTTTTTATCTTAGATACGAACTCAATTGCAAAGGTAATTTCTTTGGAATTGCCTTGTTGGAATAATGTTTGGACATCATAGGAGACACTTAATTCATTCCATTTTTTTATATATATTTATTAGTTGATTATTCTTAATTCCTTTTGTAGCTAACTCTGCCACAGTCCACTTACCTATTAAGCAGTATACATACATTAGTATTTTTTTTATTTACAAATTCAAAATAAAATGTAATATCTCCCTCTTTGTCAAATTATTTCTTTTGTAAATTACAAAATAAATTGACAAACAATTATGAAATAGAGAATATACCCGTACATATTTATTAGTACATAGACTGTTGATTATGTAACTAAGGGTCTAAATAATTGAAATTATTTTCTTCAAATATTAATTAATGTAAAATCGAATCATTTCTATTAGAAAATAATTAATTAGTACATATATATAATTGATTAAAAAGAATCAATTAATTAATTTCAAAATACCATGGAAAATCTTTGCAAATCTAACCTTTTATATTTTGGAAACTTAAAAAGATTTAGCTAGATCCTGCATATTGAATTATTCCCTTAATTAATTCCACAAATAAGAGTAATTATTTAGAGTGATCACTCACCAAATCTTCAAAATTAATATGGTAATTAAAATATTTTTATACATTAATACAACTACTACACGGTTTAATCTATACTTAGGAGTATAATATTATTATAATATTATAAAATTAAGTGCATACATAATCACTTACATCAATACATGCTGCAGAGAAACTAAAACTTTATTTAGGCCATCTTCAACCTCAGAGTATATATTTAGGTCATACTCAATCTATACCACCGAAATAGTTATAAGTGGTCAACATTGATTTTTTTTGTCCGTTTAATAAATATGATAAATAGTTTACAAAAATTATAAAAAAAAATAACTAAAATAAATTTTAACTATTAAATTTTATTTTAGTAATTTATTTTTATTTTTGTACACTATTTATCATATGTATTGGACCGACAAAAAAGACAACGTTGATCACCAGTGACTATTTGTATGAGATGGAGGAGTATTGTCTATATATTTAAGTCATATATATATTCAACCAAGAAATTAAAACTTAAATTTAAAACAAGTTTAATTTTAAGTTACAATAATTTTATTCCAATCAAAAACCAATACTAAAATTTAAAAAAATATTAAAATATTATCTTTATACCATTTTTATAAATAACCAGCATTTTTACAAATTTACAATTTAATCTCTTAACTTTTGAAATAAAAAAATAATAAATATTATTTTATATATGTAATATCATTTTAAGTATTGTCTATTATTTTATTTTAATTTTAATATCAATTTAATAATTTAATATTTAATTTAATTTTATATTATGATAAATATTTTTATTTTATTATTAAAAATATTTTTATTAAAATTTATTTGAATTATTAATAATATGATTATTAAAAAAATTATATTGCAAAAAAAAAACATTAAATAAAAAATTAAATCAAATAAAAATAATATTTTGTGAGGTTATTTTTATTAATTTATAAAAGATAAAATGTCTATTTTATAAATAAATAATAGTTATTGGTTTGAGTTTAAGATAAACGTAAATTTTAGTATTTATTTGTGTGAGTCCTTCCCTTAAATCTATAATATATATGTTTATGTTTTTATATCAATTGAAACATTTTTTCTACTCTAAAATGAGTTTTTGGAAGGTAATTTATAATTTACACCAAAGAGTAAAAGGAGAATTGTGTAACTACTTTCTCTCAATATCAATTATAATTGATTTTAGTGTTACTTGGTTAATATTTTTTTGAAATGTGTTATAATGATTTAGTGTTACTAATGAATATTTTCTTGAAATATTTTTAATAATAATTTATTTATTTTCGATAATGTTTTTATATATTTATAATAAATATTTAAATTAGGTGTAAAATAAATTATACACATAGTGTACCTCTTTCAAATAATTGTATGATTGTATTTATGCTTACCTCTTTCAAATCCAAGTGTCATATTAATATGATCGAAAATATTGACTTTAGGAGATTGACTCTTACAGGATTTTGCAAAATAATTATATCTACTCTTTTACATCATCATCGAATGTTACAATGTTGACTTTTATGAAATTACTTACCCGAGTTAAATGATATTTTGTAATATAATCCTTTAATTCATTTTGAGAATAATTAATTGATTTTAATATTAATTTTAAATAAACGAGTTGAATCCAATTGAATTCAAGATTTTATTGGAGTCGTTTCAATTGACCTAGTAGCCAATAAAATTGAAAGAAAAATTAAATAAATAAATCGTGACGGGAAAGGAACATGAAGATTTAAGTAGTTTAATTATTTAATTACATAAAATAAAATTAAAAATAAGGTCCAATAATTGTGGGTGGACATTACTATTATTAATTTAATTTAATTAATCAGTTGGTGTGTGGATGATATAGGTATTTTCGATTGAAGATGCTATATATATCATCATTATTCATATTACACTTGTACTACACTATTGTATGATTGTATCTATGCTTACCTCTTTCAAATCAACGTGTCATACTAATATGATCGAAAATATTGACTTTAAGAGATTGACTTTTACAGTATTTTGCAAAATAATTATATCTACTCTTTTACATCATCATGGAATGTTACAATGTTAACTTTTATGAAATTACTTACCCGAGTTAAATGATATATTTTGTAATTTAATAATCCCTTCATTCATTTTGAGAATAATTAATTGATTTTAATATTAATTTTAAATAAACGAGTTGAATCCAATTGAATTCAAGATTTTATTGGAGTCGTTTCAATTGACCGAGTAGCCAATGAAATTGAAAAAAAAAAAAAAATCGTGACTGGAGAGGAACATGAAGATGTAAGTAGTTTAATTATTTAATTACATAAAATAAAATTAAAAATAAGGTCCAATAATTGTGGGTGGACATTACTATTATTAATTTAATTTAATTAATCAATTGGTGTGTGGAACTGAGAGAATATTTAAGCCGCTTAATTAAATTAAATATTAATATTAATTAGAAGTTCATTAATTAGCACGAATTCCAATGGCCGATCAGAGTCGGTTACAAAACCGTTGGATTCAAGTTATACCAAATACGATGTTCTGAGCATTGCACCTGTTATAACCACATTTTTTTAAATTAAATTAAATTTAATTGTTTATTTTTTTTATATGTTTATTATAGTTTCTAGGTACCGCCCTCGTATTACATGTTTTTAGCCCAATATATTATTGTTGAATTAAATAATAAAAACATAGGGTGGAACTGGGGAAGCTTAATTTGTGCCTTGTGGGACTTGTTTTAGATATTTTAACTTTTAGAATTGTTTTATGCCAAGTAAAAAAATCGGAAATATTTTAAGTGTGTAAAAAATGGATAGATGTAAGTCTCTCGATTGGTCATTGACGATTGATAACGAATATGTAATTATAAGCCAACGAAATAATTAGATTTGCAAAGTCAAAATTAAAAAGCGTTTAATTAGGTGAGTGAAGTATATAACAACAAGAATTTGTATTCGATGAAATTACATGATCAAATGTCAAATGCAAGTTCACATGCTACAACTCATTTAAGTGAAATATGAACGTGCATGTGTGAAATTAGAGACTAATTAGTGTGCCTTTTAATCTATGAAACGAATTGAATTAATCTAACTAACTTTAATCATGAAGTTTATAAAAGGTAAACTTTGAAATTTGATGAAAAATTAGTTAGTCACTTTAAAATATTGTAATTTATTAAAAGTGTTAAAATTATTATCTTTAAAATCACTCTTAATTTTGAGATCTTTAATATATATATATATATATATATATAATTTGAACAAATAAATATTCATATAGTATATGTAGTTTATTGTTTTATATATTTTCAAGACACTAAATTTAATTAATTTAGTGCTCGATGTAAGATTATTCACATTCATCAATTTATATTAAAAAAAAAACAACATTTAATATTTCGAAAGTATTACGTACATTGCAGTTTTTGTATTAGCAAGTTTAAGTGTTTAACTATGAAGAAACTTTTTTTTTTTTCACGCTCAATAACAAGTGTAATCTCACCATAAATTTATTAAATTACACATGTTATTGTGTCGTGCAAATTAAAGTGCATGTGTAATGTAATAAATTTATGGTGAAATTACACTTATTATTGAGCGTGAAACAATGGCGTGAACAATGGGTCTCGGAATCATTTTGAACCTTAATTATATTAATTCATGAATTCAAAATTTGAAATTCATGCCGAAGGATCGAGTTTATACTTTTCTAGGGATGCTCATGAGAATATATAACAAGGTGCATGCATTCTACACACATCCATGTCTCCACCTGTTGCCATGCTTTCATTCACTTCGAGATGTTATAACATGCCACCATTCTCATTTTTTTTTTTTCCATTTCAAATCCACATCTTAATTAAAATATTACAACTTAAAACTTAAATTTTAACTATCATAGATAACTTTGGACGAAAATGTGTTGCATGAATTGAACTCGAAGATTACTTGTATCACAATGTGTAAGTTCGAGTAATACATCGACCATTAATTCACGTCTCTTGCCTCACACTAAAATACATTTTAATCGAGATTAATCCTACTAGTCTCTCACTTTTAATAAAATCACTAATTCAATACAAAACAAATTATGTAATAATTTGCCTTGTTCGATCGACTCGTAGTAAAATAATTATGTAATCAAATATCTACAAGAGTGTTTTACGGCGCACATGGCCACGCCATGACGAATCGCTTAATTACGTACTTATCTTCGATCAATTGCTTAATGGCCGGCACAAAGTTTTGATTATTATTAATACATATGACATCACTTAATTACAAACTTGTGACTTCAATAATCCATGTGATCATATATAGACAACTTCCTACTGACATTTCATCTACGTATAATAAATATTTGTGATACAAAAGAAGTATATATATAATTAAACGAAATCATAATTGATTTACAAATTAGTAAATTTGTATTTTCTTAAAGAAAAAACATTTAGCGTGAACGAACGATTGAAGCAAAATCTTGAACTCGTCATATATGTATAAATGTCATTGACTCGGAAGTAAGTCGAAAACGAACTTATACTATAGTTTTTTTAAGCATAATTGTTATGATTATAGTTAATTGATCATCGTTAAAGATAAGTTTTTTTAATAATCTCTAATTTAATAAATTATTTTTAAAAAAGAGCTAACTAGCTAGGGTTTGATATTGTTGTGAATTACGTTTGACTATGGAACTATGGAAGTGGAAGGAAACACATGAGACCACGTGGACTAAAGCCTTTTTTCGGCTGCTGCGCTATAGGAATAATTAGCCGTTAATGTGGGGCCTTTATAAGAAAATTATAGTCAAACTATTAAATTAACAAGACTAAATCTACAGTGTATTATTATTATTCTTATTTTTGTACCGAATTAACATGTGAAAAATAATTTTTGAAATTCGTCGTCATAATTAAATTATGCTCTTCACCAACCTGCATTTGATGCTTGATGATTGATTAATGAGTTCAAGGAATATTGCCATTATTTCACAACAGTATTTTTAATTCCGTTGACAAAAAAAACTTGATCTTGACCAAAAAAATGCATGCAATACTGAGACATTGTTATTTGAATTTGTTTTGTAAATTAATCGTTGATTAGTGATACTATTATACATGTTCAATGTCACATTTTTGCATAATTTATATCAAGGTGTGTAAATTTCAAATTAATTGAGCCATAAATATAAGCGTGTTGTTGTTATTTGACAACTACAACATAGTTTCACACTGTAATTAATGATCGAGTATTAATAATAACAATAATACTAAAAGTTGATATTTAGCCAAACACAAAAAATCACCAAATTTTAGGTGTAATTTATTAAATTAGCGAGGCCAAAAACAAAAGTGTAAACATCGTGTTGCATTGACCACGCTTATAAGTGATGATTAGTTTCAAATTAGGGTACAAACACCGTCCACATAATAAATGTTATCTCGACAATTTATATCATCAACTTACAATACTGTATTTTCATTTTTATTAAGTCGATCATGATGAAAAGCTATATTTATACAATAATTTTTAATTTTTTTAAGAATGAAATAACTATATTTATTTTAGAAAAATCATTTAAAATTAATTTTGAAACAATTAATTTTGTTTATGAAGTATTATCCATTAAAAATCCACATCTCAATAGTCTATAGTCCTGAATTCCATGGATAGGGTATTACCCTCTAACTTCATGGTCCATACCGTGTACAGCTGTAATCCAATCACACAATCAATAGTATTTCGTCACATATTCTATTGATGCACGAGTGTGATTAATTTGTATAGTACAATATGGAGTATATATATATTTTTTTTTAAATTTGCAATTGTCACTATCATATTAATGTATTCATTCTTCAATCATCACATCTTATTTTCTAAAAAAACAAAACAAAAATATTCTAACCCAACTATGAAGTTCCTTTTCTTTACGACATTTATTTTATCAGTAAAATAAAATTATGTGATTGTAATTACTGAACATAGTGATTTATTTATATGTTTGTAATTATTCGATACTATTTTTTTTAAATGATGATTAATTCAAATACAATGATTATTTTGTTATTATTATTAATTTTTTTATTTTTTTTACAATTATTATTATTATAATTGTTGTTAAAAATAGAATTATTCAACCATCCAAAGTGGGCCTGCCTGATTGATAAGCCCATGGTATAATTGAAAGAGCAGTAGGCCCATCTCAGTTGCAGATATCTCGGTAGATGACATGGACTTTGTAGTACACTATCCAATTTTCAGCCCAAACGTGACTTTGTGATGTTGACCCCAAAATCAAAATTCAATAAAACAGTGTGGATCTAAAAATCTTAAGCCCATGGACCAAATTCACAGGTGAAACTCATGACCAACTAATCACTCGTGCTGCTGGGCGACTCGAACTCAGCACCTCTCGTAGTCGTACGATCACAAGATTTTATTTTTCATTTACTTTCACGGTGGCTCGAATCTAAGACCGCGAAAAAAATCGTCTTATTCTCGAAATTTCGGATAAAATATGTGAACATAGGAGTTGGTCCATAGGGCAAATTGGTGGTCCTGAATAACCCATGCATATTCATGGTCCCAAAATGATGGTGAGGTTGAGGCCCAAGTGCAAAGGCAGAAAGAATTTAAAGAGATTTCATGTGATTTCCCTCATGTAATGGTCCATTGCTTCTTGCCCTCAATTAGCTGCCTCCAAAGAAACAGGTAATGGTCACTGTTTATTATTGATTGCATTCCAAGTCAATAACAGATTTGTTTGTGCTGCGAAATCGACAAAAATAGTCGACGGGTAACAAAACCGACACTTCAAAGAAAAAATCAATGATAGTAAACAAAGAAAAAATGTACTATCAAACTATGAATTATGATCATAGATCTTCCATGTAATTCCCATTACAATTTACAACTTACACAAGTAAGACTATAGTACATAGGAAACTCAGTTGTTTTCCTCTTTAACCACCTTTAAAAATTCCATGAAAAAAAAGAATAAATCATACAGTAAAATGAATTTACAGGTATGGAGAACTTACGCCACACAAAAAAGAAAAAGGATATCCTATCCTTAGTTGTATAAAAATAGAAAGGAAGGATTCTCGAGAAGGTCTTCTGCTGGTTTCACGTCTATGAAGTCCTTCACTTGGAAGGAGCTCGAAAGTTCATCTGTCGAGAATGGGATACTGCATTCCACGAATAAAAAACAAGTTTAGAATGTTCTGAGGAGGTAATCTATAATATCTGTAAATCCAAGGTTTGGTTTTGTAATTATCGAACACGTGTTCTCAATTCCACATTTTAATGTACTGTTTATAAATAGCTCAATACCTCGAATTGTCATCCAACAGAAAAGAGTTGCTAACTTGATTGTTGGAATCTTCCGTCATAAGCACCCTCATGCTGGATATTACCTGTTATTCAATAAAAAATTAATTGGGAGAAATGAATTATTTAACGAACACTAAACGGAAAACTCGTTGGACGTTAATTACTCACTTCAGCGGACACACTTCGAGTGTTGTAGCTATCATCCCAGTATAAAGTACATATTCTGTACAGCTGCTGGACACTAAGAACCTGACGACACAACAAAACGGTGTGAAAAAAATGATTTCATGAGACGAAGCTTTGTGGGTGGTTGGAAGTGAAGTAGATAACCAACTTACAGGACACAAATCATTGGTGATCTCATCATATGATATTCTGTACTTCTGGTGTATAACCTGAGCACATTAGAGATAAAAAAAAAAAAAAAAAAAAAAAATGAGCTCTCCAACAAATAAAATGAAAACGCGAAGAAAAAAAACTCACCAAGAAGCCAACACCTTGTCTTATGTGTTTGAGCTCGTCCCAAGCCGAGCCTGCATACTGAGGGCCACAAACATTTTTGTCAACAAAAGAATAAATGTACGGAAAAAAGACAGTACGAAGAACATGCTTAATTTTTGTTTATTTTCACCTCTTCTTTTGCTTGGCAACACCATAATTCCAGCTCAGCCAACCCAGATTTGACGTACTCGCCGTTGCTGAAAGTACAACACTCACGGCGTAGAAGAAGACTGAAAGAATTGGACGTTAAAATTAGTAACTTCCTCCACAGGAAAAAACAAGTACGAATTTTTTTTAAAAGACCGAAAAGCCCCTAACCTGTTAAAGAGTTGCACATTCACGTAAGAAAATGTTTGAGTAAATATCTTCTGTACAAGTACAGTCGGAACCTGGAAGACAACAGAATCTTTACTTTTCAAACAAGAATAAAAAATATATACTTACTGCGGCATGAAAAAAAAAGGGACATACAAAATTTTCTTTGAGTGTAGTGAGCAAGGTGTTGAGGCAATCGATGATGGTTTGCCAGTGATTTGACGGAGAATCTTTGCCTAAAGATCGTCCAGACCTTAGCACATTTCCTTTGGAGGTTCTTGGTGTCTGAATTTATTATAGTACGTCATGACACATGCTTCTTAAATTATTTTTAAAAGAAATGTAACTGAAAGAAAAAAGAACCTGAATGCATAAAGCAATAAGTGATCCCAACTCTTTTTTCAAGTTATCTCGAATAATGCCGTAAATCTTTTCCACATAAGCAGTGAGCTGCTGCTTGAAAAGCAAAGCCGGGTATTTTGCTTCGACTTGACGCACTGTATCAAGTGCTGCAGCTGCCGCAGCAAGGCTGACAGAAGAAGGAGATCGGAATCCCTGCACATTTTTTTTTGTGTTTGTTTTTAATTTTCAATAGGAAATTCATATAAAAAGATAAATGGAAAGACGATGAGAGAATCTGAAATAAATACCATTGTCATCCTCCCAAATAGGGAGGTCGGTGGTTGTGGCTTACGAGCCGAGGCTGCATTAGGTGAGCCGGCAGGTTTCATACTTTTTTGAAGTAAGAATAAGAGAGTGGATGTATTTGACAGCCAATAAGCCATATGATTATTGTCGTCTTGATTCTGCAAAATTATATATATAATTAGTCGTTAAAATTAAAAATACATCCCAAAATTTAGAAAAGGCTGATAAGTTTGACCTTGACCAGTAAACTTGCCCTTACCTCAATGGCAGAACCAATCATCTGAATGAGACGGTCAAAGACGCTCGTCCGGTCAGCCTCGAAAGACTTCCAGTGCATCAGGCATTTATATATCGTGAAACCTGCAACTGGCTTGCCCTGACTGAAGCCAACGTCTTTCATTACTGATTCCATTAGTGCATCAACTTCCTCCTGCAATCAACATTTTTAACGGTTATAATACTTTTCATCTACCTACTTACTATGTCCGTCCCAACTATTTATGCACACTTTCGTTTTTTGGATGTCTCAACTAATATATGCACACCCTTAAAAAGGAAATAATTATTTTACTTTTTCACTTTAAAATACATTTTACCTCTACTTATTTTACATACTTTTCAATTTTACTTACAATTACTTTACTTTTAAAAATACATTTTTAGCCTCAACTTTTTGGTCAAAAAGTTAAAAAGTAATAATTTTCTTAATATAGTTGGGACGGAGGTAATACATAATTAAAAAATTAAACACAAAAAACCAATAATACATTCTGCCGGTCTGTTGGGGGTCGCCTTGGTTTGCTGCTATCAGGGGCCTCAGAGACTTTAGTAGATGGGGTTCGAAATATATCCTGCACATATCAATTTTCATGTTAAATAAAGTTGTGATTATTATCAAATAATTATAATAATACTAATAATAATAACAACAACTCACATCATCGTCGTGGTGGCCGTTTTCCAATACCTGAATGCAAGTAAAATATCTTATGAGATGGAGAAAAAATATATGAGAAATAAATTATGGGTATTAAAAGAACCTCGTTTTCTACATCTGATGGATATCCAAATGCTCCTTTAGGAGCTATCGAGGGATGCTGTCGAAGAATTTTTTTCTCCGCTTCCATGTCAGAAATTTTTTCTTGAAGCCTACACAATTATAATTATTAATAGTAATAAAGAATCTTGGTCTTTGAACTAAAATTTGAGAAAAGAAGCCTAACCTATGCATATTGGTCTTCAACTTAACAACCATAGATTCGGCCTCCATAGCTTGCTTCAACCTCTCCTCGCTAAGTTTGTTAGTCTCTTCATATTTCTTCTCTGTCTCATCTATTTTCGCTTCAAGGGAGCTAACTAAGGCCTGCAATTGCGAGTAATGAAAGATTATTCTTGACCTGTGTTAACAGTATAAATTACGAGGCTCGAACTAGAAGCAACATACCTTGAGTTTATCATTTTCAGCGGCGAGTTTATCCATCATTTCATGATCGATGACTGGAACCTCCTTAATTACCGGGATTTGTTCAGCTGCTGCTGCTGCGGCTACAGCTGATTTTGCAGCTTCCCTTTCCTTTATTAGCATCTCTTTGGTTTCCTTGAACTCAAGCTGAAGCTCTTGTAGGGCTGTTTTCAGTTTCGTGTTCTCTTGTGTTTTCGCTTCTTCCAGGTCGGCCTTCATAAATAGAATATGCACACGCATAAATAAATAAAAATTTCGAATAATTGCAAAAAGAAAAAAAAGAAATGCAATTAACAGCATACTCTCATTCGCTTCTCCAGCTGCAATCTCCAAGTCAGCTCTTCGACTTGCTTCTCTAATTTATTCTTGGCAGCTTGAAGAGCGCCAGTTTCCTTTGCAGCCTGCGTTTCAGGAACATAGTAAATTAATTTACGTTTAAACACACACACACACACACACACACACACACACACACACACACACACACACACACACACACACATATATATATATATATATATATATATATATATATATATATATATATATATATATATGAATAGAGGGAGAGAGAGGGCAACCATCTTCAAATTGCGCAGCTCTTTACGTGCAACTTTTCCTCTCCATGCACATTGTGTGGTGATTGCAGCTTTCTTCAGCTTATTATACTCCGAACGAGCTAAATACTCACGGCAATGGCTCTGTAGTCACAATAGTGAATAATCAAGAGTCTCATTTGATTAAAAGAAAGAAAGATATCGACACTCTCACATTACAGTCGGACTATTAATTTTAGTTTTAACAAGTAACCTCAAGGCTGCGTCTGTAATTTCGGAAATTCAATTGACAGGGATTTTTAGCAAGTATCCCAAAATAAAGTTTCACCTGGATAAGAATTGCGGCTTTTGTTTGACGTCTAAACCGAAGCTCGTTACGTGCAGCCAACCCTCGCATTCCCGTCTGAACCGACACAGCAGATGTGCGCAATCCTCTGTATGCTTTCCTAGCAACAAACCTTCGCACATCTCTCTGGATCCTGACACTAGAAACTTCCCTCCGCTTATTCTCGTAAATATTTCTACTAAGTTCTCCTGAAATTTAAGATACACGTGTTAAAATCCACACAAATGAATTCTCAATAAATGTCATCTCTAAAGTAAATTAGTACCTCTGCATACAGACTGAATAAATAACGCGGAACGACGCAATAATGTGAGGTTTCTCTTAGCAATGTAAGAACGGATTTTCCTCTGGATAATGCTGGCCGACTTTCCTAACACTTCAGTTCTACGAGCGTCCAGTTCAGCCATCTGACCGGCTCTCAGAAACACTTTTGTTTTACCAATCTGAAAGAAAAGAAGGAAACAACATAAATACATGCCTGTTTTCAACAATGGAGCAATTTAATAGCCAAATTTGTTCATTACCTGGTAGCCTTCGAGACCGACTTTTTCTAGCAGCTTCTTGCAAACAGCAACCTCGTCCGTACTATCAGGATTCCAAATTAAAGAATTAAAGGTGAAGGTCACTATCAGTGATTGTGATTTCTCAATGGAAGTAATTTTACCTCCCGTCTAAGACTCCAGGAGACAAAATCCTGAAACGGTCGACAAATTCCAAGAAGGGTCTTTTGGTGGGATATCCGGCACAACTTATCCTAATAGCTTCCATGACCCCCTGGGACAGGAACATGTAACAGGTGTGAACTCAGACAAATAATATCAGTCACACCTTGAAAATCATCATAGTAATAAGGGATGGTTACAAAACTTCCCCTAAGGTTTGTGGTATTTACAAAAACTATAATAATTACGGAAACCACAGTTGAAGTTTGATTCCACTAACATTTTTTTGCAACCTTTAGTTGTCATAACAACATTTGTAGATGTAACCTCAAGGGTTGTTTTTGAGACATCATAAAGTTTTTTTTATATAATTAGATTAAATCTCAGGGGAAGTATTTGTAATTTCCATAATAGTAGCAAGTAATTTAAAAAATAAAAAAAAGTGTACCCCACAACGCAGTTGTTGGAGGACATTCTGATTCTCAAAGATCGCCGGCTTCAGAAGATTATTCGGTTTCACACATCGTATGTAATGAGGTTCTGTTGAACTCAAGGTTTCAAGAAGAGCTTGTAGTTGTTGCTGCAAAAAAGCATCGTATGAAAAAATTTCACATCTCGGCGTGAAATAATAAATAGGCCAAGGAAAACTACGCAACTTCACACTACCTTGAACCTTGCGCCGATTGAAGAGAATTTTGACTTTTTAGAGGATTCCTCGTTCGATACAGGGAAAAGACACGAAACAAACGAACACGTGGAAGCATTTAAAAGCGACTGATGTTCGGCAATAACATAATCCTTGTTTTTGTCGAGAAACAACTCAGTTTGATATGTTACCTGACGCATAAATGGGAGTTCATTATATAATCATACATATATATATGTATATCAGTATATGTATATTGAAAAGAAAACTTACATCACCAGCATAATGTGCGATGGTGAAGTCCGAACGAGCTAATTTGGGCTTCCTAAAGAATTTGTGGTTCGTGTATGTTTGGTACAGCTTTTGGGCAAATGTTTCGTGAGTCGAACGTGGAAACATGCTGCAAAAGCAAAAATAACTCAGAAAACAAACCAGAAACTTATAACCAGAATCCCTTCAGAGATGAGTAACTTACCACGCTTCATCAAGAAGAGCTATAATGCCACCTGGTTTCTGAGTGATTTCAGAAAACGTAAATATATTAGTAAAATAGATACAAAATTCATTTATATATATATATATATATATATATATATAGAGAGAGAGAGAGAGAGATAAATTTGCAAACTAAAATTTTCACGAAAACCTTTTCAATTAAATCCAAGATCTCTTGATTGTCAACAAACTCAATGTAGCTCCAGTTAATTTCTTCTTTTGTATACTCCTCTTGCTCCATTTTAAAAACGTGCTGCCATACAATTATCCGAGGATCATACAACTGGAACAAAGATAAACCAAGAAAGTGTAACTAAAAGGAACAGACGATTACAGGATACCTGATTAAAGTGCTGCTGAAGCTTCTCGTTTGTCAAGTTTATGCAAAATTGTTCAAAACTGTGAAATGTGCATCGAACAAAAATAAGGGCATGTTCAACAAAAACATCAGTAATTAATGAGCGCCAAAATAAAACATAAAAAAAAAGTCAGCACAGTGAGCTGGGTATTTTTGTAATCAGGTCAGTCTCAAGGGACCAAAAATAGAAAACGATTTTTTTGTGTCAATAATGACGGCACAAGCGTACCGGCTAAGCACCTGTTAGTCCTGAAACTCTCAAAGCCATAGATATCGAGCACACCAATTAAACATTTTGAATTTGGATCTTGGCCAATTGAACTATTGATCCTATCCACAAGCCTGCAAATAAACGGTAGAGAAATAAATTAAAGCAATAAACCCTCATAAAAAATCCAATTTAAAAATGGCAAAAGCTTACCAGTCGAATAACCTCGAGTACACGATCTTCGCCAGAGCATCTCTGCTGGCAAGGGCAGCCATCGGATCCAATTCTTTCGTGATGGTCTCGTCACGGGTCACAATTACACGTTTGCAGAGGGAATCTTCCAAAGACTTTGCATCACACCTACAAAATGAACCAAGTTTTATAACGCATGTCCTTTTTATCCCATTAGGTAATAGAAAACGAAAATTGGTTACATGAATAAATCAGCAGCCGTGCGTAAATGAAACCAAGATTTTTCATCCTTAGGCATGGATGAGTCGAATTCTGCCCCCTTTACAAATTCAATATTACCGAGATGGAGGATTGCAGCAACAACCCGAAATATTGCATCCTGAAAAACGTATGAGAGACGATATTAGCCTGAAAGTGTAAACTTCACACTTTTGCATGTTAAGTGGTAACCAAATTGCAATTTATTTATACCTGTTCATATGAAGTGATTCCAACAGTATCCATTGCCTCCTTTGTTGCTATATATTCTTTATAGTCGTCAACCCCGTCTAACTCATAGCAATTAGACTGATTTAAATAATGGAATGTCCTTGGATCTCCCAAGTGGTACTTTTTAACTTCCTGAAAGCACATAGATGCAAATATATTATATTATATTAAAATGTTACAGCATAATCAAATAGAATAGATAATATGTATGAAAGTTTAAGATAAAAATGCTAAACTCAACTATTACTAAAATTGAGCACATGCAAAAGGGCTAAGCGAGTAAGTTTTTATTGATTGGTATATGATCTAGAAATTCCCATTTTTTTTACTTAAATAATTCATTTTAAACCATATAAAGAACAAGAATAACATTTTAAAAAAAAGGCAGTGGGACTGCATTACCTCTGGGGGTGCAGCACAAAGCATATAGAAACAATGATAATTTCTCTCGGGATCAGACACTTGACAAACACGAGATCTTTCTAGAAGGTACGTCCTTACGGCGGCCCCAGAGATCTTACCATTTTCATCAAACTGAATCTCCACAAACTTACCGAAACGACTACAAAATAATTGGAATTGACACTGAATACTTTCAGAATATAAAAAAATGAATACTATTAATAATAAAGATTCTGCATAGAATGTTTGGCACCTTGAGTTATTATTTCTCACTGTCTTTGCATTACCAAATGCCTCAAGAACAGGGTTCGACTGCAATAAGGAAAAACATAGAACATAATATGCGAAAAACCTGCCTTGGTAATATTTAAATTTAAGAGGAGAAAAAATACGAGTTTTACCTGAAGAACTTGTTGTTCAACTGTCCTTCCCTCACCTCCCGACCGTCCCCCCATGTACGCAAGATACCGCATCAGCAATTTTGTACTCTCCGTCTTACCCGCCCCACTTTCGCCACTGACCAAAATCGACTGACTTATACCTTCATTCATCATAAGCCTGTATAAAAAAAAGGTGTTCTCCTTAATTAATAGCAACATATATATGTAATTGGCTAAACTAAAATTTTACCAACTAGCGAAAAACACATGCCTGTAAGCAGCATCGGCAACTGCAAACGGGTGAGGACTCAACTCACCAAAGGCTGCCCCTTTATATTGTGCCATCATATGACTATCATACAGATGAGGCAGCCTTTGAAAGGGATTTATGGCAATCAATATACTTCCCGTATAAGTCTACAAAAAGAAAGGCTTCAATAATAATAGAAAAAACTTTATGCTTTCATGAGACAAGCACACTGAAATAATATAACTTACGTATATCTCATTGATGTCGTATCTGGATTTCAAATTATCGAGGACTCCAGGTTCATGTAAATATGCCAACTTTGTCATGTCATCCACCCCGCAAGGTGGGGCCTCAGTGTCTTTGGGATAGACATTAGAAGACTTGGTCTCTATCTGTGAAAGACATTAGAGTATTAGAAAATTCATTTTACTAGTAGCACTAGAAATGGCTTATAAATAAATGTGAACTTATATGGTGTATAATTACAAAGATTATGATAAGGACCACACTTACCGTCTTTCCTGATGTACATAGGACCTTGATGTCTTCACCATTGACTGCTATAACCTCGCCGTCTACCCATGCTTCATCAGGATCCTCCACCCACACAAGAAACCCAATCCCTACCTTCACTTGACCAACCTGCGAAAATAGCTCAACAAAATTGATCCCCGACCCCGTATAAATAAATAAATAAATAATAAAAGGTCCACTAAAAGAGCATAGCGCAATAAAAACATAGTTATAATGTAGAAACCGCTTCATAATTTCATTTGCTTAAATTTTAGTTATATACTTCTATTCTATTTTGGGTGCTTTTGGTGTCGAATATATCTTATATGAGCACAAAAGTTTAGATTGATTGCCCATAAACTACACACATTTAATATTGATGAAAAAACAAGTACAAGTAGGGATGGACTATTTTACTAAAGCTAAAAAAATTGGTGGATATACAGCTCTTGAACAACGAAGGTTCACAAGGTACACTAAATTGAAGCCAAATAAAAATGCAATCAAATCGAACTACGTTACTCGATACCCGACTCGTGATCGATTGTTTCAAACTCGTTTGAGCTCGGTTCGTTAACATTGTGAATCAAGCTTCGACACATTCTTTTTTCCATTTGGTAAGATAAAAATCTTGTCTTGATCTTGACTCGTGTTTGACTCAAATAAAACTCGGGCCCAATTAGATTCGTAATATCAAACAAGCTCAAACAGTCGAACCCAATTTCCAGAGCTATAACATCACTGTGTTCGACTCGAATCGACACATTTACACCCATATGCACAAGCACTAGAAATTACTCAAATTAGGTAATGCCGAGCCCAATAGAAATATTATAAGGTAATAATTTTATTGAAAAAAATGTGAATACATCAAATTCGTCTAAAAAATAGAAAAAATGAAAATGCAAGAACATCCAGAGAAAATTAAAGTTATTTAAAAAATGCAAAAAAAACAAAAACAGAATATTATATTAGGCTTTTTCCAGAAAACATCATCATATTCATATCATCGAAAAAACATCAATCTGAATAATGTGCATTTCAAAAAATAAAAATAAAAGTTGATTACCATCTCGTAGTAACTCGAATCAGATCAGAAACCTCAATGCCGCCTCCGTCAGCCTTCAGTCGTCCAGAATCAATATAAAAAATAAATCTTCAAATAATAATAATTATTATTATACAAAATTATAAAAGAAGATCTGAGAAGAGAATGATATTAAGTTTTATTTTATTTGCACCGCTCCGATTATTTTTATTTTTTATTAATGTTCTTTTCGTTGTGGGAATAAAATCGGAGAGGTGCAGTGTAAGAGTTTTAAATGAAGTACAGAACGAAACAGATACTAATAGAGAGATGATGATTAATTAATTTAATTAATTAATTAATTATATGTTTTATAAGCCCTGTTTTTTTACTGATTAATAAAAAAAGGATTTTGTTTTGTTTTTCTAAATAAAGTCCTTTTCTATTCTTCCCCACGTTGTGTGGGATTTGATTCTTTGTCTGAAAATTAAATTTTAGTTCTGTTAATTACGAGAGTAATTAATTAATTAATTAAAAAAATTATAATTATATGAAGTGAAATTCCATCGATGCCCCTCGTTTGGACGGCGTTTAAATTGAGAGGGGCGGTTAGGTTTGTTAGCTTGAGACAAGTAAAACAAATACGACTTCTCTATATGTATGTCATTTGCATTTATTATTTTTGAATGAATTGATTCTTAAATAAAAAATTGAAAAACTAAGGAGAAATCAAATATAATTGGCAATTTATATTCAATAATTATTTATACCATAATTCTAAACTTAACGTTGTTAGTGAATTGGAGTTTTTTTGTTTATTATCATTTTTTAGTGATTTATTCTTATATAGAGGTATAAATCCTTAAGGTGGGACTTCAAAAATATATGACTTATGACAATGTGGAGTTTATTCCTATTTATAACTGGTCCCGAGTCGGGACTTGAATTTTTTATTACGGAGTTTATTCTTATATATGGAGTTTCTACTATAACAAAATAAATATAATTGTTTTCTTTAGACATATTTATATTAAATGAATAAAATAGTTATTTAAAATTAATTTTTATATTTATAAATAACAAACAAATAATAAATAGAAAACTATAATTAAAACATATTTTAGTTTTTAATTTTATTATTGAAAATTAAGATGTATATATATATCAATAAATAAAAAAACATTCGTAGATGCCCAGATGGACTCAATTTTGACTTGAGTTGGACCGAATCCCACTTCAAATTGGGTTACGGGCTCCCCACCCAATCACCCATAGTCTATGGCCCAATGAACCTGACCAAGCCCATCCATGACTAATAAGATATATTCCTAACAAATGTACTACTATTAAATCTAAGGAAAAATAAGGCTTGCATAGTTGTATACTTTCAATTAGAATGAGTCAAAAATATTTAAAATATACTCTGTACTATATACATAAGTATTTCAACAAGAATGAGTCAATTATATTATATTCACCGATATTATATATTTTATGGTCCATTTCACTACGTGTTAAAAATAGTGGCTCGATATTAATTAAGTAATTAATTAATTAATGACAGATCCTTTGAATACTCAAGAAAATGGACGTCACCCTTTTTGTTGTACATGATAAAATTGACCAGTCAAAAGGGACATTTAAAGCACCATTTTCTACCGTGTTGAGTGATAATAAAGTTGTATACTTTGAACGTTGACCAATAAAATACTATTTATATGTATTTTGAAAATTAAATATCTATAAATAAATAAAATTAAAATATAACATTAAATTTGAATTAAGGAAATTACACCATAGCAAAACACAATAGAATAGTTCAAAAGAAAATTCAAATAGATAAGAAGACGACGAAACTACATGGTTAATAATACTACTAATATATATATATAGCTAATTTCTTCTTCTTGGAAAATAATTAATAATTAATTAATTGATCATGAGGAAGATGAAGAAGACGAGTCGAACTGGTAGTGCTTGTCGACCGCAACGGAGACATCCCAAGTGCAGCTAAGACCCTTTGGCATTACCACAAGATCTCCGCCTCCGAACTCCACAGCTTCTCCGTCCGGTGAATTCTTAGGGTAAACTTTCACCTTCCCGCGCAGTAAGTAACACGTCTCCCGTTCGTCGAATTTGAGCTGGTATTTACCCGGAGGGCAACCCCATCTTTCGTTAATTAATTACCAACAAACGAAAAAAAAAAGATTAGTAATTAATTAAACACACATATAAAAAATATTTGTTTTGTAAATGATGAATAATTACTTGGGCCAAGATTTGACGCCGAGTTGAGAGAGTTGAGACTCGGGAGGGTTTTTCTGAACGGTGATTCTAAGGTTCGATGAGTTTGAGGAATCTGCAGCCATGAAATAGAAGACAAGGGTTTTGTGTGTGTGATTATGTTGTGTTTATTTTTTGTTGTGTGTGGAAGTTGTGAGTGAGGCTTTGTAGTTTATAGGTTACAATTATATACAATTGGTGTTTTTGTTTTGGTCACGAAAATTATGCCTTTCACATCACATCCAATGAACCATATATGACATGCTTATTGTATTGTTTGACTATACGGATCAGAATATAGCTTCAATATCTACGATCAATCAAATTAAGTTAAACCGAACCATCTATTGACGAATGAATTGAAACTAATTTTTTGATAAATGATATGTCGAAATTGATATCACTATCGATTATCACATGTTTTTTATAATTTACAAAATACAAAGTGACTATTTATTCGTGGGAGAAGAAGTATAATCTAGTTGTCCATATCATTAAGTGGGACCAAATGTTTATGTTCAAATGTATCATTCCATTTCAAAATTCGTGTATATTGGTTTAAAACTAATTGAAGAACAAAAGTTGAAAAGCAAAAATTAGTTGCATGAAATTTGGAGAGTCGCTGTAGTTGAGGTTGAGATATTGTTGTGAGTTTGTGACAGGCTACATAGTGCGGACAATTAATTTTTTGGATAAGATTCTTCTAGTCAAAAGGTTGACCAAAGCTTTTGTACACGTGGCAGAATTAGAGTGGTTGTTGCATTATAATGTTTGACTGAGTTCATCCATTTCAAGATATTTTACTAATCCTTTTTTTCTGGTCACAAAATTTAATTTAGTAAGTAATAAATTTGTTTAATTGTAAATATTGAGTTTAATGATTTGTATAGTTATTATAGTTATTTCAATTATTTGATTAATATTTAAAAATTATAATTCAAAGGAAAAAACAAAAAATAATAGTGGCGTTTGACACCCCTTACTTAACACTGGCGTTTTTATATTTTACTGGAGTAATTTTGTTCCGAAACATTGATTTGAAGTAGTCAACCTTTAATTCTTTTATTATTATTATTATTATTATTATTATTATTATTATTATTAGAATTTCAAAACTAAAATTTTAATTAATTGTAATAGATCATTTTAAATACATTTTAAATACCAAATTTAATTTATTTATTTTTACTTTATTCATTTATTCATCAAAAATATAAATTTGAAGGTACTAGTAAGTAGTAACTAGTATAGTAGTAGTAAGTAACTTTTTAAAACACATTTTCAAGTATGGAAGAAGTACTGTATAAAATAAAATTGAAAACTCAACATGTTGGAATTAAATGGGCTAGACTATACACTGGCCCATGTTCGAGTCGACTCCCCATTAGAGCTCTCAAAAGAGGCCCGGTCCATCGGACAGGCCTGGACGTAAGGATGGGTTGGGCTTCAAGTATGGAGAAAAATGAAAAAACGTAGAATATTTACACCTCCAATATAGATTTACACACCTCTTTTTTTATTCTGTTTTTTAAGATAATTGTGAAATAACCATATTGTCCTTCCTTATATATCCTTCCTCATATATTAACCTTACATTATTATATTTAATTATTTTTGACCTAAAAATTATTTATTTCATCCTTTTTTACTATATATTTTGACAAACAAAAGAAAAATCAATGAAAAAAATATTTTTATTTGTTTGAAAACAAAGATGAGAAACCATGAATTTGATTTTTTTTTAATTTAAATTTTGTTTTTTCATTCGAAATTTTAAATTATCAATATCATAGATAACTCTTCGCCCCCGCAGTGGATACTAGCGTACAAAAATATGCAAACGTTCGACCATTGCCGACTGAACAAATGTTTTATGTTCGACCAATCAGGGTCGAACATAGGCTTTATGTTCGATCGTTCGTGGCTGGACATTTACAGTTTGTTCAACCAGTGATGGACGAACATAAAGCCAATGTTACACTGTATATTTTTTATCAAAATTTTATATTGATACGTGATTTTTTGTTTTTCCAGGATTGTGTTCGACCAACCAAAGCTAAAAACAACCACAATTCAATTTTTTCAACAAAAAAAATTCTCGAAACTTGCTTTTTTAGATTCAATCCATAATGTTGTAGGTGTGGTAAATTTTTTGAGTGAATATTAATAGATCTAAAAATTTCATACTGTAATTGTTTCTGAATTAATAATATAAAGTGTGTGAAGTAATTAGTTTTGTTTTTTTTTTTTTTTTTTTTTTTTTTTTTTTTGTTTTTTTTGTGTGTGTAAAAGGGTACACTGCATCGTCGACCCTTGAAGCACCTACCAAATGGACGACCCGCATGAGGAAATTGATTTTAGGTAGTTTTTGATGCAACTTATGTCCAACATCGCCACCAATTCGATAAGAGCACGTGAATGTGAACAGAGACGGATACACATTGGGCACAGGGGCGCTGCCCCTCCTGAATTTATAAAAAAAATAACGGTATATTAGTAATTTCACTTATTTTAATTAAAATAAATAAATAAATAATTAAAGAATAATATTATTTACATCTCCTCCATTACTCTTTACACCTTCTCTTACATTTATATTTTTTAATTTATTAATTTGATTTATATACCCTTTTTATAATACTTATATTACACTTTTAATGGAGTGATGGATCTCAATCCCATCCGTCATTGGAGAGCTGCGAGTACCTTACGTTGGAAAGTGAGACTGATAAACCATCATCACCATCGGTCATCGTCACGGCAAGGAAAGGCTCGCCACTTCATGTGTGAAATCCATGGCCGATTTTTTCTCTTTGTTTCTCAAATCTCAAATTAAACCTTAATGAATTACTGAACATTGATTCTATTTATTTTTAATTAAAAAAAAGGGACGGATCAGAATTTCGTGGTGAGAGAATGGATCGACCTAATTTATAGATATGTAGTCGAGAAACAGATCTATATCGTTCGTCTCTTCGACTGTATATTGCATTTAAACTCAGAAGGAACTTTCGGCTAAAAGTTACTACGGAGTTCTATTTTATTTGATTTGTTCTGAGTGTTTAATTTGCGTGAAACAAGATGTTGAAGACATTTCCACAGATAACGATCTTGAATAAGAGAAGAGAAATGACGGCGTCGTCTACTGGTTGGATTGATGGAAAAAAAGAGAGATAGAATTATACAAGTTTTAATGTTTTAATGAGGGGTAATATTGGTATTAAAGAAATTGTTGATTAATAAAAAATAATAAATTTAAAAATTTTAATTTAAGAGGGATGGTTACAGTAATAATTAGGACTTGTTCTTTTGAACTTTATTTCAGTTTATTTCAGTTCAGATCGTTTAAGTTCAGTTCAGTTCAGATCGTTTCAGTTCAATTCGATAAAATCCGTTTCAAAATAAATTAAAATAAAATAAATAAAAAATAATTTGAATCAATAATTTTAACTATAAAATCTAGTTAACGTAACAATATTATTAATATTTTTTTAAAAATATTAAATATTTTATAAAAATTATTATTATTCTTATAAAAAAATCAATTTAGTTCAGTTCAGCTCATATCGCTTAAATTCAGTTTAGATCGGTTAAATTTAGTTCAGTTTAACCGATTTCAATCCAAAAGAACAAATCCTAAGAATCTAAGAATAATAAGTAAGATGTAAATAACATGACCCTTAATTAAATAACTAATCTATCTCAACTATAACTAATCAACTAATGTGAATATATTAAGTTAAGCCCAAATCTCAAGCCCCACTGTCAATTATTTTTCCCTTTCTCCTTTCTTTTTCTTTTTATTTTATTTTCTCTTCCTCTCTCCTTTCTTTTTCTTTTTCTTTTTTATTTTATTTTCTCTTAAATTTTACACATAAATGTACGGTACATGTGAGTTGTGACTACGTGCTTGACAAACATTTTTAATATGATAAGTTTTAGCAATTAATGATTTTATCAAATTTTATGAAAAATGTTAGTAGTATTTTGTTATTTTTTACTAAAAAGTAGAGGGTAAAGATATATTTTTCAATTTAAATGTTAAATATTTATGAGTAAAATTTAAAAGTACGTTGAAAAAGTTGGAATAAAATAGTAATCCGTATTTTAAAATTAAAAAAAAGTTATTATTTTTTTTAATGTTCACATAATTAGTTGAGACATAAAAAACATGTATATACGGTAATTACTTGAATATTGTGCACATTACTAAAAAAAATAATTTTTTTTATTTTTTACTTTTAAATACAATTTTACCACTACTTTTTTCACTTACATTTTAAATATTATTCACAACTACTTCATTTTTTATAGTACAAATACATTTTTACTGTTTAATTTTTGGTAAATAGTAAAGTTGTGCACATTACTAAAAAAAATAATTTTTTTTATTTTTTACTTTTAAATACAATTTTATCACTACTTTTTTCACTTACATTTTAAATATTATTCACAACTACTTCATTTTTTATAGTACAAATACATTTTTACTGTTTAATTTTTGGTAAATAGTAAAGTATTTTTTAATCTACGTACCAGCCGTGCTAGTCATTCAGTACATAAATAGTTGAAACACAAGAAAGTAGTGTCTATAACATGTATAAGTGATCTCGCTTGATCATATTAGTTGGGCCCCCCTAGATCAATTTTTTGAATCCGTCACTGAACGTGAAGATAGATGATGATTAGTAGAACCGTCTGGAAGATTGACCCCAAATATGGCTAATATGGTGAACAAGACTATGAAGATTGAACAAGTAGTTGAAAAAGGAACTGAAACTAAAAGCTCTTCATATAAATAACAAGAGCAGCCTGATTGCTCGTTGATCTTGATATTTGAGGTGCAGTAATCTAGTTATTAAATTTTAGGAGGTTTATTAATCTTGGGGTGTATAAATTCATATCGGAGGTGTAAATATTCATAGCCAAATGAAAAAAAAAACATAACGAACCAACGATCATTTTCCCCGGTCTCCGGTTACAACGATGAAATGAATGAGCTGCGTTAATTCCCTCGACCCTTTTCCCCGATCTTAGGTTATAACGATTATTTGTATGCATATTTAAACCACATAATGAACACATAGAATACACATATATAACAAGTCATGAAATCAACGAAAAGCAACCCAACAATTTTGTACCTACCTCGATTTGTCGTAGCATGAAACACTAAAGTCGAGTGCGCATCTAACACTTCAAGGACTGGACTAGCAACGTCGGAAACTTCTTGGGTGGAGATCATAATACGTGAAGCTTAATTGGACTCCATAATTACTTTCTTTGTTTAAAAGTGGACTGGCCCATAGTTATACTAATCTCCAAGGACCGTTTTGCAAATTCTTCTTATTTAATTAAAAGGTGCGGTGGTATGGAAATTGAGATTTCAGAAAGTCTCTTTTCCCCCTTTTCTAATTGCAGAGAGAAACCGTGAGTGAGAGATTGCGGGGAGAGTCTGAGGAATCATCTTTCTCGCCGGCAATGACCGTAGATGATCGATTCGATTGTACGACGTGCGGTGGCAGCCCGATTTCGTCATGGAGGAGGGGCGTCAATGTCACTTTCGGGTGGGGCTGGAGAGATTCAACGACGGTCTTCCTCGCGGGTGGCAAATTCCGACGGAGGACTGCTTGACTCGAAGGTCTCCGGTCATCGTGGAAAGCCCACAACGTCGAATCTGATCGGACATGTACCGAAACCTCAAGCCGAATCTACGTCGGGGATTTACGAGGCAGAGTTTCGGTTGGACGGCCGGTGGCTCGACGGATCTGGTGGGTCTCATTGGAAGCTCCGGCAACTGGGCTGAATCGCGGCGGCAATGTGGTGATGATAACTAGTGTCGATCGATGATTTAGTGTCGGCCAAAGAGGGCAACATCAGCATGTTAGCTCTCGTAAATTCGTCGGTCCAATGCTGAATACGGGCTTTCTCGAGGGGTTTTTCAGGACTGGAATACTTCGTCAGAGGGTTTTGGCTGATTATTTAGTGAGGTTTTGACTAGGTTTTGGAGATAAGTTGGATTGTTTGATGACTTGATACTAATGAAGTAGCGATGAATATTTATAGAGGAATGATTATAGTTTGATAAGGAGATTGTTTAGAATCGGTTTGTTGAGAGATGATAGGAATTGAATCGCTAATCAGATGAGAATCGGGAGTTTTAGGGATGTATTTAATTAAGAGTTTATAGGATTTTAATGGACTTTTAAAGTCTAAGTGTATTCAATTCGGATTTTTAAAAGTCCATTAAAATCCGGAGGTATTGAATTAGGATTTTAAAAAGTCTTAAGAAATCCGTAGGTATTCAAAAGTCTATGGATTATAATGGATTTTAAAAGTTTATGGATTTTGATGGATTCTTCTTACAAAATATAACAAAATTTGACTTTTTAAAATCTCTCGTAATTATGAGATTTCAATGGATTTCTTTACAACACACGAAAACTCAATTACGAAAAATAAAAATAAAACAATCGTTAGTCAATTAACGATAGTTACACCAATCACTATATTAAAATTTTTATTTGAAAAAATTGATCTTATTATATTTTCCTTAAAAATAAGTATTTATACATGATATTAATAATAAATTATTTTGTAATAAAAATAAAAATTAGAATAATTAGAATAATGTTTTTTTTGTTTTTTGTATTTTAAAAAAATAATGTTTTTTTTATATTAAAGTATGTTCATATACATTTGGATATGGTTGATATTTATAAAAGTTTACGTAAATCATATATATTTTATCATTCTTTAAAATCTATGAAAATTAATATAAAATCAATAATAAATCGGTCAAACTCTTCATAAAATCTATAAATTTTCAAAAAAAAAAAACTTATAAAATCCTAATCGATTACACCCTCCTAATTCATGAAGATTGAAGAGGAGTATTGCTGGGAAATGAGGCTCATGCATTACAATATATAAATGAAGAAATAATAATGATGAATAATAATATCTATTTATTTTTTAACAAATTCATTTTTTTTTATATATAATAATATTTATTTATTTTTCAACAATTGGATTTTTTTAAATAATTAAGATTTTTTATATATAAAAGTTTATAGAAATTCAAGTAAAACAATTAAAAAAATTATATTGCAATCATGTAAAGTTTATGAAAATCCATCAAAATCAATGGAAAAAAGTCAGTCAAACTAGACTCCGTGGATTTTAGAAAATCCATAAAAATACACATACTTTTAAAAATCCTAAAAAATCCATCAAAATCCCAGTTGAATACACCCCCCTTAGTTTCATAGGATTTGTATGGACTGGAAGTTTACGGAATTACGGTTAAGGTTAAGAAATGAAATATTCTTGTTTATATTTATTGGGTTGTAGTTAGTACGATTTAACAAAAACAATTGGGTTAAAATTGAAGTGGGTTGAGATTTAATTTAGGCTAAGCTACAATTTATATAAAAAAAATTCGGAAAATTAAAATAATTAAAAACGGGTCGTTACAGACATACTAAATAATATTTTAATACGTTAAATATTAAACAAATTGATAAAAATACACGGGTTAAATTATTTCTACCCAAATGATTATATAGTATAATCACACAATCTCAGAGAAAAAAATATAAAAATATTACAGATTACTGAAATAAGACCACATAAATTTTAAAAATAATTATTATTCGGAAAAAATAAAGGGAGTTGCTATTTGCACCCCAAAAATGATAAGTACACCAACTTAATTATAATTATAATTATATTATTTAGTTAAAAGTCAATTATATCCCTAATTAATTTAATTATATAATTAATTCTCATACACTCCTTTTTTACCTGCCCAACTTTAAAGATTTTAATTTTTTTTATCTTTCTTCTCTGTAAATTTTATACGCAAGTTTTTTTTTTCGCTTTATTGCATATATGAACAAGAAGGATTTTATAAAGAATAATAATGTAAGTGTAATACACTTTAATTTATAGTATTTTTTATGTTGTCGATATTGATTTTTTCCCTATATGATTTGCTTTAGTTTTAGTTTTGATAACTTGATTGTTTGTGGTGTTGTGCATAGACAAGAAGAATTTTATAAAGAATAATAATGTAAGTGTAATACACTTTAATTTATAATATTTTTTATGTTGTCGATATTGATTTTTTCCTTATATGATTTGCTTTTTGATAACTTGATTGTTTGTCGTGTAAATCACTTTGTACGTGGTTTTAATTGGTAGTTAAAGGACTAAGAAGAATCAAATAGTTAGTTAAATTAAAAGTGTTAAGTCCACACCATGAGAAGCCAAAAAGCACTCGTTCTTCTAATTAGATGGGTTGGGCACTTGGGCGGAAATATATATATATATATATATATATATATAAATAGTTTTATATTTGAGTTTGAATAATGTTGAAAAATTATATAATTTTTTTTAAATATTAATGAAAAGTGATCATAAAACTTTTTTTTTTTAAGTTAACGCAAATTTTGATTTATTGTGTTATTTTTTAAGTTAATATATAATTTAATAATATTATAGTTTATAAAAGATTAAGAGGTGTATTGTTATTTTTTTTTTAAAGTGTATTATTGATAGATCAAAGGGTTTATTAAGTAAAATTTATAAAAAGATTTATTAAATAGATGTATGTAGTAATTGGTGTACTTAGGGTGCAAATAACAATTCCCAAAAATAAATTATCAGTGAGTAAAACTGTGCAGTATTTATTCGAAACAAATCATGACATAAAAACATATAGTATCTCTGGTCAGTCTCAACAATGGCCTCTTCTACTGCTCTTTCAAAATCTCTGTTCATGTGTTTCGTGTGTATATCAATGCTTTTAGAGTGTGAAAACTCTGCGAGGTACGTACTTAAGTTTCTGACTTCAAATAATAAAATTGATTTATTTTAATTTGTTGTATATGTTTGTCTCCTAATTGAGTTTTAAGTGTACGTGCAAACAATAATTAATATTAATTGTTGTTAATGCAGGTGGGATACACCCTGCGGAGCATGTGATATTAGTCCCAATAGGGAAATGCTCTGACAATTACAGCTGCGACAGAGAGTACGTGCGTCGACAAATATAATTACTTGATCGGGTCTTGCTGTGATATGACTTTATACCCAAAAACCAGTGTTGCTGTTTCAAAAACGGGTAAACATATTTTTTTTGGTCTTGAAAGATCTAGAACAATTGATAATAACATGATTTGTGATCAATAATATATTTGTGTTATGGATTACTATATATGTTTAGAATGACCACACAACAAAACAATGATGATCCAAATTAAATCAAGATCGGTTTGCTCGTTTTCATGCTCAAATATTCACGAAACTATCAAATGATAATAATCGAATTGAAATTGAAGTACTATATTTCTTAATTATAAACCGATCATTTTTTCCTCTACAAATTCAACAAGGAGATCATAGATCATTAATTTTTTAAATTGGTTCTGTACATATATATATTTGTTCTTCATGATGTTTCAAAAGCA
Source organism: Euphrasia confusa (assembly GCA_954870475.1). NCBI lineage: Eukaryota > Viridiplantae > Streptophyta > Magnoliopsida > Lamiales > Orobanchaceae > Euphrasia > Euphrasia confusa. The sequence goes on from OX940949.1 coordinate 2,718,796, forward strand.
CTAAATTAAGAAGAAGGCAAATGAGAATAATATTTAGTAATAATAATATATGAATTTTATATTCATCTCAAAATAATACTCACTCAGAGTTGAAAATAATACTTAGTAAAATCACTTTGCTCAACCCGTGTTGAAAATAATAGTAGGCTCACTTTTTTGGGGGGTTAATTGACTAGTCAGTTTGACCATGTAAATTAATTAACTAACCTTCTCTCAATTTTTCTTGATTGTATACCATCTTTTATATTTACTAATAAAAATAAATGTGCAATTTCTTTTATAACTTTTACCTATATTCAATTCAAATCAAATCAAATCAAACCCTACCCAACAAATCAAACTCATCCCTAAATCTGTAAATCCCCAAATCCCCAAATTTAATCTCGTAATTCCTTTTCGAAACCCTAATTTTCACGAAAACAAAAATCGATTCTGCATAAATCAATTCCGCAGATACCTAAATTCTACCACTTCGCCGACCGGTAATCACATTCGTTGTCTCCGATCCCCCCATCCCGCTCGCTCGAATTCAATGAAAAGAGAAGCTTGGTTGTCGGTCTGTTATACAGGGGATTTTTTCGTTTCCGACGGTGTTGTCTCTTGGGTGTTTGACGGTGGGATTGAGAATGGTAAGGTGATTCCGAAAAACATAACTTATTTGGAGCTTTACCAGAAGCTTATTGAGAGGTTGAAAGTCGATTCTTCTGTGTACGAAATGGTATTGCGATGCCATCGCCCGAAATCTACACTACCAACTTTCAATTCAGTAATTAACTAAACCAAAATCTACAAGGCTAAATCGAAGTGGCTGCCCCATGACCAACATTCCTCATCACTTATTGTCTCCGATGAACGCATAATAAGATGATGAATTATGGTACCTGATACTTTCAAATCAGGCATGGAAAATAGATGTTTAAAGCAGCCACCTTTCAACAATTTTCGACGAAGCGCGTCCAATCCTTCATAAACCGTTCTTACAACATTCAATTGGCTACGATTGCTCAATTTGAATTCCTTTTGTTCTTTCGGCAGGGCTTAACGTATATTTCAGCTTCATTCCCTCCGTATTCAGGAATTCAGGACAGTGGGCCGCCGGAGTTGGGGATTTAGCAGATTCGACCGCTGGCATTGGGGGCTAGGGTTCGGTTCCCGCTCGCGTAGCTCGACAACGTTGTTGATTTAACTTAGTAAGGTGTTGTGGGCTAGGGTTTAAGTTTAATTTTGACAAGTTCGGGTCTTGATTTCGACTGGAAAAAAAACGGGAGCTTGAGGATTTCTGTTCTCTGCGTGTCGAGGGGAAGGAGGGATTGAATTTCAGTTGTGAAATTGTAATGAAAAAGAGTAGAGTTAAATGGGGGCATTTATGACTTTTTCATCACTTTTTCATGTATTTCCATTTATTTAATTATTACTGAAATACGAGAATAATACAAGGGCATGTGGTGAAATACAAAGGACACATTGACTAGTCCATCAATTCCCCTTTTTTTAGCATGGAAATGAATAATAATGTTGTTTTCCCTCTTTTTTTGCTCACCCGTGTTTAAAATAATAGTAGAAAATAATTATAAGTACGTATAGTTGAAAAAATAAGTTAAGAAATAATATAAAATTATATTTTAAAGTGAAAAATATTAATATTTTTTATTGTAAACTATTTTTAAAGTGAAAAATATTAATATTTTTATTGTAAACGCTTACAAAAATAAATATTAATTTTTATTTTTTTAATTTAAAATAAAATGTTATCATTATTTTTTAATTTAACATAAAATGTTACCATTATTTTTAATTTATTTTTTCAACACACAATTATTTAATATTTCATCTTAAATAAAAATATATTATTTATTTATTTTTTGGAAGAACTCACTGTCCGGCCCTTTTAAAAACACTCTTTTTTTTGTTGTCTATAAAACAATGTCTGGTCACTTTTTACTTTTAATTATTTAAATAATTATTTAAAAATTATAACCACTCAAATTTATTTTATACATAAAATAGTAATTGATTACTTAAATACCATGCATGATGAATAATATTTCAAAAAGGAATACTCGTGTAATAATATTGTAATATCACAAAAGCAAAATTAGGCAAAAAATTACTGTATAAGCAATCTTACAAATATTAATTATTAAAAACAAAAATTGGTGTGTATATATACTAATTGCAGTACTGTTTATACCCGGCCAACATACTTACAATTAAATAAAATTCCCAAAACAATTTATTTATTTTATACAGTAAATTACTGTAACACAAAAGCAAAATTAGGCAAACAATAAGCAATATTAGAAATATTAATTATTAAAAACAAAAATTGATCAAACAACCTCTTCTTTTGGACTTAATTTCATTCCACTTCAGTTCAGATCGCTTCAGTTCAGTTCAGATCGCTTCAGTTCAGTTAAGTTCGTTTCAAAATAAATTAAAATAAAATAAACAAAAAATAATTTCAATCTATAATTTTAAATATAAAATCTAGTTACTGTTATAATATTATTAATATTTTTAAAAATATATTTAATAATTAATAAAAATTATTATTATTTTTATGAAAAAATCAATTCAGTTATCGCTTAAGTTCAGTTCAGTTCAGTTCAGATCAGATCAGATCGCTTAAGTTCAGTTCATTTCAGTCCAAAATTGGTGTGTGTATATATAGCAATACTGTTTATACCCAACATACTTACAATTAAATAAAATTCCAATCTCTTCAGGAATGGCTTCTGCTCTCTCAAAATCTCTTCTAATATGTCTCGTGTGCATGTCGTTTGCTCGTCGGCCCCATTTCGACTCAAAAAATTGACGGAGGTACTGAATTTCATCTCCACAAACAATAAAATTGTGATCGGATAATTACGATTTAGTCCTCCAACTAAATAATTAATTAAAATTACATTTTCTGTGTAAATTAAATTGATCCCAAATGTTAATTTGTTGTTACTGCGATCAGGGATTCATCCGCAGGTGCTTAACATCCCAAATGGAAAATGTACAAACCATTGCGACAGCGATTGTCTGAACCGTGGATTCTTACTCGGGGAATGCTGTGATGACTTCAAACCAAGGAACCAGTGTTGCTGTTTCAAATTTGGAGTACGACGACCATAGTTCATTTTTATATTTATTTGTGCTTAATTAATTGTTGTACTCGTGTGCGTACAAATTAAGATCCTGCCAATAACATAAATCGATTCAAGAATAATATGTTGTTGAAGTTTATATGATTATCTCTATTGTCCAATAGCTTACAATTTTGGGCTAGCGGCCCTATCAATCGATTTTTAGAACAAAATCAAATTAAAAATAGAATTTTATAAAATTAAATTACGAACAAAATTAATTAAAAATTGAAATTAAAATTATTTATTATTAATTTTGCTATGCAATCTGATTTTTGCATTTATATATTTTTATTTATAAATCTTCAATAAAATACATACATATATATATATATATTTTATTTATAAATCTTCTATAAAATAAAATATTTTTATTTACATGAAGTCTATAAATAAGCATTATTTAGTATATTTTTTATCAAATAATTAATCTTTATATAATAAAATTATCTAACTTATTTAATATATATATTAGTAACATAATTATATATATAGTAAAATTTCTATTTTTTTTTAACAATTACTTAATTTATTAATTTAAAATAATATTTATATTCTTAAATTTTTTAAATCAATTAAATAAAAAATATGAGGACGAGAGGGCTGGCTTTATTTAATTGCAATCTGGTTAGAACTAAACAGCTATATATCGATTTTGTTTTTATTATTTATTTCTACCTAATTAATTATTAAATAATTAAAAAACGAGAAATGTACTGTCCACTAAACATGCAACCGCTATTAAATGATTATAAAAATAAATAAATGTATTTACTGCATTTCAATTTTCGAAAAACATGGAGGTCAATTGAATAAAAATTCGCACACGTATTAAAAAGACACAAATGCCAAAATAAGAATTAATTAAACAGCACGTATAGCACACAAATTATTATCAAATATTATTAATTTGAATCATATAGTTTAATTTGATTATTTGAAATTAAAATTTTCATATATACAATTAATTATACATATAACCAAATGTTCCAACACAAATTAAATTATCCAAAATTTGTTATATATGCATCATAAATATGATTTCATGCTGTATAAGAAATTTACATAAACATTTCAATGTGCATCATTAATGACATATATTATTGACCGTACTAACTAATTCGGTAATATAAATAACGCGCATTTTCGACAACAACCCTAATTTCACTCTCTCATTTCTCTCTCGTCGCCTCTATAATTTTTCTCGCCTCCACATCCTCTCTCTCTCTCTAGGCTCTAGTTGAAGCTGTCACCGCCTGGACGGTCTGCCTGCCACCCTCGACCCGTTCTTCCCCAAATCAAGGTACATTTCAGTTTAATTATTACATTAAAAACTTAATTAATCAACTGAATGAATTTGGTATATATAGCCAGATCAATTTATACATATGTCTGGATTAATTGTGTTTACGATACATGAACTTGCTACAATTTTTAAGTTCAGTTTTCTACTATTGTATATGTATTTATGTCATTATGTGTGATTAAATTACTTTATTTAGTTTTAATTGGGAAAGTATTGTTCTTAATCTTGGTGACAAAACGTATGTATTTATGTTCACCATCAAGGGAGCTGCATCTGAAAATGAATACAATTTTTTTATTTTGTTTTACCGATTTTACATAAAAATGAAAGTTGGCGTGAATAAATATAAATTCAAATTTAACGGCGTGGCTACCACCTAATTTGGGGTGTCACAACTTAAAAGACCAATTTGAATTAATTAATTAAATTGAATTAAGTATACGTGGACAAAAACTGCCACGTGAGATGCCAACATTGCCCTAATAAGCTCCACGTTTGTTCTGTTCACGTGCACACGCCCACCCTCCGCAATTAACCGCATGGAAAAACACATACAGTCTACATTCACAGAAGATAAACAATCTAAAATAAAATAAATAATTATTACTATTACTATTATAATAAAACAAAGTCCGATCCGGACAAAAAAAATAATATTGTTCCTATCCTCCCACATCAATAATGACGATAATATTGTGCTAGTAATTTTATTTAAATTAAAAAAAAAAGAAGCACGAGGTTAGAGGTGGTGATTTGTTTTTAGTTGGTGTGGGAGAAATGAAAAAGAAAAGAATCGGAGTCGATTGCCGTTTGAAGGACGAATGAGGACAACCCTTCTTTTCCTCCTTTGTTCAGTCGATCGGTCCAATTACTATATCTATATCTATATGTATATGTATATGCATCATGTAATTAAATCCATTGCTTATTTCCCATTGGCGGAGATGCGCATATGGTTTATGTGCATGTTGTGCATGATAATTACTTAAAATTGAAATTTGAAATTGGAAATTAGAATTGATTGAGGAAAGGACAAGAAAGAGAGCGTGTGAGGCACCGCTAGGGCGAACCATTCACATTCACGTACGTATTGGGGTCGTGGGTGGGTTATTACACGGAGATACTACCGGCACGTGGTTTTATATATGTGTTTGTGTGTGTCTTTTCCAGTAAGTAAGAAAACCATTTGAACTTATCTATAACAAACCAACACTAAAATTAAAAAAAATTAAAAAAAAAAAAATAATTAAAAAAAATTGGAACTCCCTTCCTCTCCTTTCCTTTGTGTATGTACATACAGACCAGACAAGAACATTAATTCACTCATGGTGGTTGTTGGGGTTTTCAGACCATTTTGATTAAGTTTTCTTTCCATCTCTCAAACACACAAACACACACACACAAAGTGTTTCTCCTCCCCAATTTCTTTCTTGGGTAAGGTTTTTAGGGTTTTCGAATGGAATCTAATTTCGTGTGTGTATCAAAATCTGAAAGCAAGTTGATGTGGAGTAGTAGTATTTAATTGTTCAGATGGTTTATGTTTCAAGCAGCTAGCGGGCCCTTTCCAATCTTGTTTCCTTAATCACTTACAAGAACAACAACTACTTGCGCAACTTGTATCAAAATCCAACTCTCTTTTTCCCCTTTCAAATCTCCGTACATACATTTTCCTACCCTTTTTACAATTATTATTATTATTATTTCCTTTTTTTTTTCTTGAAAATAAATAAAAAAAAAAAAGAGAAAAAGAGGGAGTCAAAATGATCACCGGCGGATCTTTGGACCGAGATCTGGATTTATCCGGCGGCGACTTCAACATTATGGCCGACGACAACGGAGGAAACCCTAGCCCCGCCGGGGTTTTCGACGCCATGGACGAAGACAAAGACATATGGGGGGTTTCCGCCGTAGGAGGAGGAGACACCACCGCCGCCGCCGCCGCCGGCGCCGGCACCAGCATCCTCGGCGACGACTTCTACACCGACTTCCCACCCCTCCCGGAGTTCCCTTGCATGTCCTCCTCCTCCTCCTCCTCGATCCCCTCCACCGACATCGAGCAGGTGATGGAGAACCTGAGCTACATCGACCTCATCGACACCTCCGACATGTGGGACCCATCCTCCGTCTTCCAGACAACAACCGAGGACGAGCAGCCTCCACCTCCGCCTCCTTCGGACAGCGGCGGCCTGGCCAGCTTCCTGCAAGGGAACAGCGAGCTGGCGGACATCTTCTTCGATTGGCTGAAGCAGAACCGCGACCACATCTCTGCCGACGACATGCGGAACATCAAGCTCCGCCGCTCCACCATCGAGTCGGCCGCCAAGCGGCTCGGGTCCAACAAGGAAGGCAAGAAGCAGCTCCTCAAGCTCATCCTCGACTGGGTCGAGCATCACCAGCTCCAGAAGCGCCGATTTAATTTCACAAACCCTAATCTTGTTTACAATCCCCTAACTCCTGACCCCAACTCCAGCTTCTCCCCCGCCCCGTGGGCCCCGATGTACAACTTCACAAACAATCAGCAACAGGTTCAGGTTGTGAACGGGATTCCTTATATGGACCCCGCTCAGTCCTGGCCCGTCTCGTCGCCGCCTCTTATGCCGCAGTACAACCCTTATCCCGACAACAACATTAACCAGTTCCAAGGTTTGTATGGGATTAATGCTAATTATCAGATGTACGATGTTCCGAATGCGGCCGCCACCAAAGAGGCGAGGAAGAGGAGGATGGCGCGTCAGAGGCGAATGCACTCGCACCACCACAGCAGCCGGCAGAGCGGAAGCAACTCCAGCCGAAGTCAGATTCAGACGAGCGATATTAGCGTCGGAGATCAGGACGGGGAAGGGTCGGTTGGGAATTTCGGTTATTGGTCGGGGACTGATAATGGACTTCAGACTGCAGGGGCGGGGGATCAGGACAGTGTGAGTTCGGATAGGCGACAGCAACAGGTACATTGATATTCGTGTGTTCGTTTCAGTTTCTTAATTAGTGATTAATCGGTTTTGTGAGTGTAGGGTTGGAAGCTGGAGAAGAACTTTAAGTTCTTGCTGCAGAAAGTGTTGAAGCAAAGCGACGTTGGGAATCTTGGAAGGATTGTGCTGCCTAAAGTACGTAATTAATTAATTACTGTCTGGTTTGAGATTAATTAATAGAATTAATGAATCTGATTGAACTTTCAAATGTACGTGGTTTCAGAAAGAGGCCGAGAGTCATCTCCCTGAACTCGAAACAAGAGATGGAATTACTATTGCAATGGAAGACATTGTAACTAAGCGGGTTTGGAACATTCGCTACAGGTATTCATTCGTCTACTGATTTGATCATTTGATGATGTATGCATGTTTTGTGGTAATAATGTTATTTGGTCCGGTGAAATTGTGTGATTCATTTCAATTGAAATAATTTTTCCAGGTTTTGGCCTAACAACAAAAGCAGAATGTACCTTCTAGAAAACACAGGTATATATAGATAGATTCTAACGTAGTAATGTTACTCTATATATAATAATGACATTGATGATATACAGTAAGTTGTGATGTTGTTCTTTCAGGGGAGTTTGTGAGATCCAATGGACTTCAGGAGGGAGATTTTATCGTGCTCTACTTGGACACAAAATGCGACAAATACGTAACACTTCTTCACTTAAATAATTACACGTTAATTACAATATTATGCCTTTCCCCTACTTATACGAGGCTACTAGCTAATTGTACCTTGAAATTTCATGCTCAGATGATTCGAGGCGTGAAAGTGCGACAGCCGGGCACAAAACTACCAGAGGCGAAGAAGCCGGCATTAAGGAGGAACACACGCAATGTATCAGTAGCAGCTGCTGGTAATAATACCTTCTCTTCACCTGTACATATCTAGGTGGAAAGGCGGGAGAGCAACATATCGAGACCCTCAAAATGGAATAAAGATTTGGAATGGCAAAATTTGTTTGTTAGTAATCCCTTTTCTCCGTTACCTTTCTCATATGTGAAGTTCAAATGTTCGAGTCTCGCAAGGTTCGGTGTGCAGTCGAAAGGGGGCACATATATATATAGGCCATTTCTGATCTTGGATGTATGGTACATAATATTTGGTCCAACCTTTGGGGGGAGCTGAGTTTGTTGCTGTTGAGGGTCAGCTACTTCTTCAGTATGTATTTTGTATCACTATTATGTTATATATATATATATATATTGTACTTTGACAAACTATGATCTATGTAATGTTGTGACAATATAATAAAGTTGTTTTGAGATGTCATGTTATAATGTATCCTGGATATATATTTTGTATTAGTATATCATGTCATGTTTTGAGAATGGTTTTCAAATAACAAGAGTAACTACAATTGACAATTGTATTGAATGTTGAAACCAAAAATAAGATACAAAGTTTAACTACATGGTAATATTAAACCACAAACTCACACATCACACATTATTCATTATACGGATACTAATCACACCTTCACTCATCAAGCCGAATGCAGCAATGAAGACGCCGAGAAGCTCGACTTGTTGCTGTGCAGATACATTCCCAACGTCCCAGACGACGTCCCCACAATTACACTATTGCCCCTGATCTTACTCACCTCTCCGCCAACTTTGGAAGTTTCCTCTCTCTCTTGCCTTATCTCCCTCAGCATAGCCGCTATGTCCTTCATAGTCGGCCGGTCCTCAGGCGAAGGAGTAACGCAAAGCATCGCAACCCCAAGCGTTTGCATCATTTCCTCAATCTCGGGCTCGGGCCTATGTTGCAAGCTCAGGTCCAAAACCTCGGGCCCCTCTTTCCGCCTTTGTCGCACCCAATCCACAATGTGGACCCTGTCCGGAATCGTAGGGTCAACGGGCTGTTTACCGGTCAACACTTCCAGCACCACCACTCCGTAGCTATAGACGTCGCTCTTTTCCGTGATATTCATCTTGTACCCATACTCTGCATATTCAACATAAAACAGTTTTAAACTTAAGTTCAGTTCAGTACAGTTTCAGTTTCAGTTACTAACCAGGAGCTATGTAACCATATGAACCGGCAATGGTGTTGGATGAACGAGCGAAATCTCCGTCGTCGACGAGCTTCGCAATTCCGAAATCGGCGATGTAAGGCTCGAAATCGAGGCCGATGAGTATGTTATTAGCCTTGATGTCTCTATGAACAATCGGCGGCACACAATCATGGTGTAAATAAGCCAACCCCTGAGCTGCCCCTAGAATCACTCTGTACCTCACATCCCACTCCAAGCAGCCGCCGCTGTTTTCGTGAAGCAAGCTTCCCAAGCTCCCGTTCGGCATGTAGTCGTACATGAGCAGCCTCGTGCTTCGATTCCAGCAGCAACCTAAGAACTTGACTATGTTCTTGTGACGAATCAGCCCTAGCGTTTTCACCTCGGTCGAGAACGAATCGCGGACCCCCTCGTCTCGGCAAACGTTGTAACCGGTTTCCCATAGCTTTTTCACGGCAATCACGTCCCCGTTGTCGAGCTGAGCTCGGTAGACGATCCCCGAGCAACCTTTTCCGATTGCGTTGCCTTCGACTAGGCATTTCAGTACTTGCTCGACCGAAAAATTCAGCTTCGTCTGGAACGGAGTGAACTTCCAAGCAAAGGACTCCCCGCAAGTTTTCTCCGAATCTCGACACGCGTCTCGACTCATTCTCCTAACCCGGATCACCGCTAAAACCCCTAGAAACCCTAAAGCGATCGTCACGATAATAAGCAACCCGATCGCAATTCTCAGCCGCCACGACCGTTTGAAATTCGAGGCATGGCCCATTCCCGTATTCCCGCTCGAAAAACAGGACTCGAGTCCGTAAGAAGAACACAAGCCCTCGTTCCCGGCAAACTCCGTAGCCGACAGCTGTCGGAAGAGCTTGTTGTCCGGGAGAAAGCCCGTGAAGTTGTTGTGCGAAACGTTCAGCGTGACGAGATTCACCAGCCCGGAAAGAGACATCAAGTCCCCTCCGAGGTTGTTGTGCGAAAGGTCCAACAGGGAGAGCTTGTTCAGACCGACTACCTGAGGCGGGATTTTCCCCGTCAGGGCATTCCAGCTCAGATTCAGAGCGATTTCGAGAGCGTCGATTTCGAAGATTTGAACCGGGATGCTTCCGGAAAGCCGGTTACTGCTTAAATCTAGCAACTGAAGCCTCGAGCATCGCCCGAGGGTCGACGGGATTAGCCCTGAGAGCGAGTTTTCGCCGAGGGCAAGCGTATTGAGCGAAAATAGTTCTCCGAAAGAACTTGGGATCGGGCCCACGAGGTTGTTCTTGGAAACATCTAGAACCTCGAGTTTGGTAAGGTAAGACAACGAACTTGGAAGGCTCCCGGATAGAGAGTTACCGGATAAACTCAGCATCTGAAGTTCTCTGCAGTTTCCGATTTCATCCGGAATGAATTCACTCAAATGGTTTTCGGAAATATCGAGGAAACTTAGATTGCTTAATAAGCCTATTTCCTTGGGGATTTGTCCGTTGATTTTATTCCCCGCGAGTCTAAGCCGGAATAACGACTTGCAATCACCGATCTCCGATGGAATCGATCCCGACAAGTCGTTGTAAATCAGCAAAAGCTTGGTTAGATTCTTTAATTGGAAAATGCTCGCGGGGACGACACCTGTCAACGAGTTTCTCGATAAATCGAGGGCCTGGAGGCTTTCGCAGCCCGAGAGAGTTGCCGGTATGCTTCCTTGGAGCTTGTTGTCCCAAGCGAAGAAGACCTGGAGTCGGGCCAGCAGCCCGAGTTCGGGCGGGATAGAGCCCGAAATCTGATTGCTGTCGACCTGGAACTGAATCAGGTTCTTGGCATTGGACAGAACTGGAGGAATTGAACCGGAGACGTTGTTGCTGCTAAGCATCAGCTCTTCGAGATTTGTCAGGTTGCCGAAAGACTCCGGGATGATCCCCGTCAGGAGGTTCAACGAGGCGTCGAAAATGATCAGGTTCCGGCAGTTTCCGATTGAACTCGGAATCGGGCCGACGAGGTTGTTCTGCCACAGCAGCAGCTTCTCGAGCTTCAGGAGCTTCCCGATTTCTGTCGGAATCGAGCCGGAGAGGCTGTTCTCGTACAAGTACAAGCCCACGAGCTCCGTGCAGTTTCCGATGGACGCCGGAATCTCGCCGGAGAGCATGGTGGTGTAGAGCGACAGGACCTGTAGGCTCCTCAGATTGCCAATCGAAGGCGGGACCCGGCCGGAGATCCTGGTTTCGGCAAGGCCCAGAAACCGGAGATTCCGGCAGCTGGAAATCTCGTCGGGGATCTCCCCCTGGATGTCCTGGTTCCCGCCGGCCCGCAAGATTTCGAGCGCCGAGAGGTTCCCGAGCTCGGGCGGGATGTTCCCGCTCAGCCTGTTGTCGAACAGGGCGAGGTTCCGGAGGCGGGCGCAGCTGCCGAGCTCGCCGGGGATTTTTCCGGTGAGCTGGTTCGAGTTCAGGACCAGCTCCTCGAGGCTGCCGAGGCTCCCGAGGGTCTCCGGCATGCTTCCGACGAGGCTGTTGGAGCTGAGGTCGATTATCCGTAGCGATGTGCAGTTGCCGATCTCCGGCGGGATTTCTCCGGTGAGATTGGCGTCGGAGATGGTGAGGTTCCGGAGGGAGGGGAGGGAGGTGAGGTTGGAAGGGAAGGGAAGGCCCAGCTGGACGGAGAGTATTGTTATTCCGGTGACGCGGCGGTCGGGGGAGCAGGCGATGAACGTCCAGGAACAGGGGTCGGGGTCTCCGGGGTTCCAATCGGAGAGAACCGGAGGAGGGGGAGAGGAGGAGTGGACCCAGGAAATTAGAGCGTTGACTTCTGGATTAGGGGATGTTGTTGCGGCGGTGGTTAAGGGCGTGTTTGGGGAGAGGAAGAGGAAGAAGAAGAAATAACAGAGGAGAAGGGTGGAGTTCAAGATTAATTGCATCAACATCGGCATCTGGAAATTAAAATCAATGTTTTTTTTTTTGTGGGGGAATGCGAAACCTAGAAGAAGACGATACACACACAGTGTGTGTGTGTGTGTGTGTGTGTGTGTGTGTGTGAATGTGTGTGTTGGGTTGTGTCTCCAGAATTTTGTTTCTCGAGAAGGTAGCTAGCTCTCTGTTTTTCTTGAGCTTCACTCCGTTGTAAAAAGAGAAAGAGAAACATAATTATAATAATAATAATAATAATAATAAATAAATAAATAAAAATCAACAACAAATTTAAATATACTATATAAATATGTTTGTATGGCGTATGCACGGACACAGTATGGTGAATCTTTATTGCCAAATTTAGGAGGTGGTGACTGTGAGCGTATGTAAGATTTGTTAGCACGGTTTGTTTGGTGCTTGCTGAAAAAAATATTGTACTCTTGTTGTATTAAAAAATATTTGAAAATATCGAATTTTTTAGTACAATCCTATAGATAATTTTCAAGTAATGTATTTGTATAATTTTTTTTCATATAGATAAAAGATAACACTCCTATACTTTATATTTTGAGACAGAAACTATAAAAAAATTGATATAATGTAGACTATGTAGCATTCGGCCTTAATTTGCAGATTTGAGAGTGATATGGTATATATCTAAGCCCTAATTGATCATTCAAAATTTTAAAGGTTTGTGTCTATACCTTTGCACAATCTTGCACATACTAGGGATTAGGAGCAAATATTGATACAATTAAGAGCATTTCCAATGGTAAAACCTCACTATAGGTACAATTTAGTTGACACATGACACATATTTCCAACTAAATATCAAATATTAAATTTGTACCTGATATCAAATATTTGATACTCTTTTTTCTCTCTCTCGATTCGTACCTTGATTCCCAATGGTGTACCTACAAATTTGTGACACATAGGATTTATATCTACCATTTGCAACGACTGCGTATTGCTGTCATGTGTCTCATACTCTATCGTAAGATTATTGATTACGATCGTCATGACTTATTGTACTAGTTCGATATGTATGATATGTTTAGGTATGTTAGAAATTAAATAAATAAATTAAAATAAAGAAATAATGAGAGGGCAGTGGATGGATGACCTCCTCCACCCCACCCCACCCCACTCCACTACGCCACCACCATTTTCTTCCTCGGGATTCTGTGTTCCGTGGTTTCTGCGTTATGTGTTTTATCCCTTTTTTCCATTTTTCATTTTAATAAATAAATGCATTTTAAATATATATATTTGTAGTAATAATAATATTGGCAGAAAGCGCATGTGTTACTGCATTGTTTTCCTCAACAAGCCGAATGCGTTCGTTTCGGTTACCGTAGCCGATAATATTTGTTTAAATAAATCTCATAACAAAATACACAGTACTGCTCCTACTACTACTATATGCAATAATAAAAAAACAATGGCCGGGGCATCATAAGGATCTAAATTCGGGCCTAATTAAGGAAAGGGTTAGGCCCGAATCAAAATTTCAAAACCCAAATGAAATCCGTCCATTTTATTATGTATAATTAGTATTTGCCTTAGTACGCATTCTTTCTATTAGTACACTTTTATCAGGTCGACTGACGATGAGAATTACGAGCTTAGTTACGTGATACAGTATATAGAAATTAGAATGGGTCAATATTGAATTAACTTTTAATAGAGTGTCATGAAAATTTTGAATTTTGTGAAATTTGAACGAGCTTATAGTATACTCCATTTTCTAAGTTTCAGTGTGTAATTAATTAATTATATTAAGAAATTAATGCTCTGAATGCATAACATATAGTACTAGTAACACATGATCATTCAATGTATAAGTAATTATATACTATCATACAAATATTAGGTTTAAGAAAGTACTTAAAATAATACAGTAATATTATAATGTGTGACTTGTGAGTTTGTTGGCAATAAGTGATAGTATTGCATTGCATGGGTATGTTTTCATATAGAATATGTTAAAGTTGGGAGCTCAACATTTCCCAGATTTTAAGGAGAGACCATACTCTTTATTTATTATGGGGTCCCTTTTGATCAATTTGTTTTAAGTAGTGGTTACGGATTATTTAAATACTAAATAAGTGAAGTTAATCACTTAAAACACTTTAAACGTAATGCCGGCCACTTGTGAGTTGTGAGCAAAGATCATACTACAGTATTTTCAAAAGTTATTATTTACTACGCGTAAATAATAAAATAATTAGTTGAAAAAATAGTGATATAAAAATAAATAAATGTTTATTTAAAAAATAAAGTTATAAAAACAATTTTATTTGTAGGTATACACTATCTTTTAAGAAATGAAAAAAAATAAAAAATGCATTGTTTTGAGAATAGAGAGAGTATTTTAATCCTAAATATCAATAAATGGTTAATCAGATAAATTATCTAAAAAGAAAAAATGTCACAGTAAATAAATGTATAGAAAATTCATGACCTATAATCTTATAGTTTGTGGTTACAAAATTTCCATCCAATATTTAATTTTAGAATACCTCATAAAACATTAAAACATGGTTGTAAAAGACAAAAAATTATAGAATCGAGTAGAAAAATATAATTATTTGTATTATTTAAAATAAATAAATTAGAAAATGTAAAAAATAATAATGAATGGCCTTAATATATACAGAAATTACATTGGGTAAAAAATAAAAATACTACCCAAAGTAAGAGGAAGAGAAGATACACACATACACAAACAACAGCAATGGCTTCCACTGCTGCAATTTTCCAGAACGCACTTTTACCTTCGATATACGCTTCGAGAAGTTTCCAGAATCAAAATCCATCTCAATTTATTGCTTCGAATTCCATTTTGAAGTTAAAGAAGCAAGCTTTGTTACAGTCACCCATTCGAATTAAGCAGCTCAAAACAATTCACAGAATTTGCTCGCGGCCCATCGTATTCGCCGCGCAATCCAACATCTTCAAAGGTACCCTACCCACACTTTATTAATTTATTTATTTGTGGTAAGATAATGTTTAGGGCTGTAAAATCTCGATTATTAGTCGATGCGATTTTTTGTAATAAATTGGCCGTGTTCTTTATGCCATTTTGAATTGGTGAGAAGTTGTTGTTTGTGCTTAGTTAGTAGAGCATTGGCTGTGGACTTTGATGTTTGGAATTCAAATGTAGAAATCGAGCCGCCGATGGAGAAAAAGAAGAAGCAGAAATTTAATTTAAGTTCTCTGTTCTTAGCTCCTTGTTTGTGTGGAAAATTACTTAGAAATTAGAATTTATGCTTTAGTTTGCTACTGGTTTAGATGGAATGATATAATGTTGGTAAAAATGGAATAGGATAAATTCTGGTTGGAATGGTATCGTCGGACTTCAGATTATTCGGATAACAAGGCTGGGAGTATGATAAATGCAAATATGAGTTTTGTAATATTAGCTTGTAACTTTTGAGTTGCGATTTTACTCCTATATGTTTTATCCTTATGGTAATTCTGGTCATGTAAGTTTGAAATTGATACAAACTTGTTCTAGACAATTGTTTTTAGTATTTTTCACTTATTCTCAAAATGCATCTTTTGGCTTGTATTTTTGCTAGAAACTCATTTTACATGTCTTGAATTCTTTTTCTCTAACTTAGTTAAATATAATCTTTGAATATTGTCAAATAGTTATTCAAACAGTGTGGAAGGTTGGGAAGGATGGTGTTGAAGCAGGAACTAGTATGGTGCCCGTGAGTTATACTTTTCATTTCTCCATCTTGTTAATTAAGTATTCATGCAACGTATTTTTTTTTTGTAATTTGTTCAATTTATTCTCCCTCTACAAGGATGCTGTTCCACGGCCAATAGCGAGGATCTCTGTTACTTTTGCTGCTGTGTCGTTAGCACTCTTTGTACTCAAGTCATTTCTATCGACAGCATTTTTTGCTCTGGTAGTGTTTTCTCTCTCTTTTTTTTGGCCTTCAATGCTTCATATGATTTTACTTGAAAATTCTTAAAAAGACATCATATTGAGATTGTTTTAACAGAACAATTACAAAAACTACTCTAGATTTGGCAAAGTTACAAAAAGCTCGTGTAACTTTAAAATTTTCAAAAACCACTCCTAAGGTTATATTCATCTCACATTATGAATTTTCCGTTAGTGTAGTTGATCTGACGTCGTCAAATATTTTTTCATCTATATTACTCAACTTTTTTTTTTCTTTTAAATAAAATATTACAAGTGCAAACATTTGTTCAACATTTTTTACATATGCATTTCTCATTTTTTTTTTTTTCTAAAAATACTACAAATAGTCATACGAATGGGTGGGGGGATCGAGGCGAAAAGAAACATCATGGACGATTTTTGAAATTTTCCAAAGTTCAATTTTTCGGAAACACCCCAAACCATCAAGGGTAGGTTTGTAATTACCCGATATTTAACTGATTTAAGTGGTTTTCCCCTTGATGACCTAACTGCAGGCAGTGATGGGACTAAGCTATTTCACATTCTTAGCCTTGAACAAGGGTGATGATGGCCCCAAAGGAGGTGGTGGAGAAACTACTACTACTGCTACTTCTGTCGATGACAGTCTTGAAGAAGCTAGGAGGATTATGGAGAAGTACAAATAGTAAATTAAATATATAAATTTGGGAGTTACATTTACTGCAGCAATGATTCATTTTTCATTTTTTACTACTGTCTATATTTTTGGTGTAATATGGAGTGAATTTATTTCATACAAACAATCTATATAAACATGAAAATTGCTCCTTTATTATAACTATGAGTCAAATTTTATATAATACGATTTACCAAATAATTATTGTACATTTGTTGAGGATCTTATACATGCTACATTGGGAAGAATATACACTCTGCCTAATACTCAAGTTAGATTTTAATAACTTTCCGCCTCCACCATCTGATACCGGTGCCATGGGTGCCGTCTTGCATAACTTGCCATGGCTGTAGTCAAGATCACTCAAGTAAGGCGTAGTTTTTTATGGTTTCGTTTCGATTGTCTGATTTGTATTGGTTATGGTTAGCTATTGCTCTTCGATTGTAGTGATTGCGTTTTGTCCGAATAACAATGAAGTGCATATATCTATAAGTTGATGGGAGGCAAGTGGGAGAAGATCCATGTTTCTTCATAAGGTGAACTGGCACACACTCTCTCTATCTCTCTCTGTTTATTTGTGTTATTGGCTTGTTGGTTTGTGGGCCTTTTGATAATTGTAGTAATGTGTATGTCTCAGAAAATGTGATTTGTGTTTCATTTAGTGCATTGGGCACTCGCCGTAAAAAGTGGAGAAGCTCTAAGCTTAGTTACGGTTATATCGAGATAGAATCTGATATTCGAATGTAGAAAAGTAAGTTATCTTGAGTCTTGTCTTTTGGAAGTTGCATCTTGAACTAAAAAGACACCCTAACTAAAGAAATTTGAACACTTGATGAATCAGATAAAAGTGAATTACATGGAAAATAACAATAATAGTCACGGGATGAACGAGGGAAGGCAAAAAAATGAATATGTATAGTACGATAATAGTCAAGCCCTTGCCTCGATTTCAAATTGGAGCAGGCCGAGGTTGGTCTATGTATAGTACAAATTTCACTAATGTTTTGCTGAGTATTTTATGTAATGTAGATTCGTTTCTTGATCATCATCAGCACCTAACTCCTTTGCGACAATGAAGTTCCCCGGCCTCGGAAGTAAGAGCTGCCACCAAGGACGAAGATTTGGCCGATAGACTCGAGGCCCTGGCGTAGCTGTTTGCTGCAGCAGAGCCCGATTGGACGAAAAACGCCCCGTTCAGCATCATATCACCCTCTGATCTCCAGTTCCAGTCCTTCCACTCGTTAGTCGAGCTCACTACTCTCTTGGTTACCTCTTTCGCAAAAGAGTCGGTTGGTGCGAGAAACCTGTTGCCCTGGCTGTTGATGGTGGGATTAGCACTCCCTCCGATTGCATACATCTCCCACGAGGTGTAGTCGTTGTTCACCACGTGGAAATAACCGTGTCGACACCTGCAGAACGAGGTTAGTCGGGCTGATAACAGTTTTTGGGAATTTTCAAAATTGATTAAAGAACCTGTTCTTTTGGACTTAATTTCAGTCTATTTCAGTTCAGTTCAGATTGCTTCATCAGTTTAGACTCATTCAGTCAACTCGATTAAAGACCTGTTCTTTTAGACTGAAACCGATAAATCTGAACTGAAGTGAAACGATCTGTTATTTTAGACTGAAAAAGACTGAATTCGATCGTTTCACTTCAGTTCAGATTTTTTATAAAAAAAAATCAGATCAATTCAGTTCAATTTAGTCTTTTTCAGTCTAAAATAACAGATGTGGTATTTGATTTTACCTGGGCATCCTCTGAGTTAGACCCTCTCCGAAATGGTTGTAGGCGACAGTGACCTGCATGCCCCTATCTCCGACGTACGAGTCGCTGTGCCCTAACAGCATAACCTCGTTGTGACGACTGAAGTGATTGTTGGAAATAGTAATCGCCGTCGACCCCATGATAGCATCGATCAGCCCGTCCTTGCAGCTCGACAGCGAGTTGTGGTCGATCCAGACGTGACTCGCCCCTACAAGCGAAATCCCGTCTCCATCCGCGTTGGTCCGCCAGCTGGACCTCGTCGGGGAGGTCCTCACGACCCCGCTCCTCCCCGTCGGGCGGCAGTCGTGGATGCTGAGTCCATGGATGATGACGTTGGTCACTCGGTCGAGGGTGATGCAGGCCCCGTTCGCCACGTGGACGCGGGCCCCGCGAGCGTCGATGGTCTTGAAGCTTGCGACGAGGAGCTCTTGGGAGAGGGAGATGGACATGTCGCGAGAGAAGACGATCCAGAGGGGCTCCGATTGGATGGCCGCGTGCCGGAGGGTGCCCGGAGACGGGGAGACGGGGTCGTCGGAAGGGTCGGAGACGGTGTAGAAGCGGCCGGAGCGGCCGCCGGAGGCCGAGCGGCCGAAGCCGATGGAGCAGTCGGCGAGGCGCTTGCGGTTGCGGAGCCAGTGGGGGTCGCACCGCCAGCAGTCGTCGATGGGGTTGCCGCTGCCGCAGGAGAGAGCTCCGGCGAGGTTTCGTCTGTCGGTGCTGTTGCGAATTGTCCTGAGAATTCGATATTTTTTTTTTGTGAGATTAGCCAATTTGTCAATTGATTACATGTTTCGAGTTCGAACTTATGCTATAATTTTTTATTTTTTTTTGGACTAGCCAATTGGTCAATTATTTTTTGGTAAAATTAGTCAATTGATCAATTGCAGAATTGATCAATAGCAGAAATTTAAATAATCACATACATATTTCAAGTTCGAACTTTATGGTCTTCAATTCAAGTGTTCAATCAATTGAACAAAAAATTTTTGAAAATCCAATAATTTGAATCGTACTTTTTTGTTATCGTGAACAATAGTCAAAGTAAGTCAATGATATGCATTTATTATGTCTTTTTTATATGTATATATAAACATTATGCTTATTTCTGTACTATGTGTGAGTGAATTAATAGTATGAAATTATATTGAACCGATACGGACCATACGGAAAGGGCATGAATCAAACAGTGCGCAGTAAATGCACGCGGCGATTATTAATAGTCCGTATAAAATTATTATTTTAAAATTTTGCCGTCGGTGGAATTATTTTCCTAAATAACACTCTTCAATTTATGTTTTTTTTTCCAATATCGGATCATCTTTTTGATAAAAATATACTACTGCTACAAATTATGAATGGTTAATTTATATGATGAAAAGGATTATGGAGTACGAACATATTTCATGCACTAGCCATTCAGAGTTAGAATGTAGATTTTTATGTAATTATATCCACACTGGAATTAAAGAAATTAATGGACTTACATATCCACCATTGCAGCTACAGCTTCTGGATCTTCGACTACTGCATTTTCATGCTTCGCCTCAATGCTGTTGTTGGACAACCTGATCGAATCGAAATAAAAAATGCGTAAGATCAGAGTACTCGTCCAAACTCATGAAACCGAAAGCAATGTAGCTATCTCTAACCTTTCTGCATTAATGGCGAACAGAAGCAGAGTCATCAATGTGGACAGAGCTATGATTCGGAGATCCGCCATTGATGAATTCTGAAAATTTCCTCGGAATTTCTCTCACTTAAAATTGGAAGTGCGTTAACGGAAAAATCTCATGAGCGGTTTGTTTTTATAAGAGAGCGTGAACGTTGAGTGCAGTAATGAAGTGGCATTTCTCCCTATTATACCTAACACCGTTAGATTTGACTTGACCAGTTTTGGGATAATTCCAATACATCTGTGCTCCCCCACCCGCAACTTAATCGATAACACCGTATTTATTCTAAATGAATTCACTCGATTATGAAGTACGTAAAAACTCAAGTCTAAAGGTGAAAACGTGCACTGCTTAGCGTACTAATCAATCGCACTTAGCATTTAAATTCATGGATTGCATTTTGTTACAATTTTGTTGCCCAGAGAGAACACACAAGTAGTGGAAAAAATGATTAATTTGTGATTAAATTAGACCTAATTCTGGTTTAAGGGAAGCATGTTGAATTTTATTCTTTGTTTTTGGATTAATTTTGATTAAAGTCTAAAAACAAAACGGGGTGTTGTATTGGTGATGTCCCTAATTCATGGCGTGCTCAAGATATATACAGTTTACGAGTTTGGTAGTTTATTATTTGACCAAGTGGATTATGGGTTAAATATTATTTTTATAATAATATTACTACTTTTTATTTTTCTTTCGTTTTTTTATACTCCGTATATATGTAGACTAATTATTTTTGTTAGGCGAATTGCTACATAGAAAGATATTTGAAGGCTTCAAAAAATAATTTGGGGACTGCCCACTAGAAAAAAATGTCGGTAGTATTAAATACTACACTGTATATAGTGTTTGTAAATAAAATAAAATAAAATTTAAGATGCAACATAAGAACTCTTGTTGTCAATACTCTCTTATTAATTTATTTTCTAACACCAAAATTACAAAAAAAAAACATTAGCCTTCATTGATCCTTCTTCTCATTTTCTAAATGCACGTCAAAATGTATAACAAAAAATCGTTTTACACACTTGACGTGCATTTACGATCTAAAACACGACGCGCAAAAAAAAAAACTTCTACAGATGAAGGGACAGATCGATGTTTTGGTCTTCGTGGTGGCCATGATCATGAGGGGAGTGAAAAACCTCATTCAATAAATACTTGCCACCGCCATCTACACCGTAGAGCATAAGGTTCTCGAAGCCCGGCCCGCCATTCGACCCGAGACCGTCCATGTGACGGCCCGTGAACTGGCAAAAACCGCCACCACGGTTTATGAATGGCAAGGGAGCGAAAAGGTTGACAGGGTAGTTTGGAGAAAAGAGTATTGGTGGCGGTGAGACGAGGGCATTGTTGTAATCGTAAGAGGATGACGAAAATGCCCTTTTGTTTTTCCCGGCTGCCGTCCTTTCTTTCTTGTGAGCGTTCTGGTGCCCGCCTAAAGCCTGTGAGCTGTGGAACTTTCTAGTGCAGTAGAGGCACGGGAATGATCTCGTCGAGCCTTCTGCTTTGTTCGGCGAACCATTAGTCAGATGATGATGATCACCTTCCATCAATTCCTGTGGAAAATAATTAAATTTTCATTTAGGGATTAATTATTACAAGAAGACCCCTGAGGTTTGGGTTGATTGACAAAATCCCCACATGGTTTATGAAAATTACCAAATAGTCATTGAGTTTTGATGTTTTTGCATTTCCCCCCTTCACAAGAAAGTATTTTCAGGAACCCCGTGTGATATTTATGGATATATGACAGTTTGAAGACAAACTCAAAGCTCAGGGGGCTTTTTGTAATTTCTCAAGAACCTCTGAATTCATTTGTAATTAGTCTAAAGTTCGAGTTTTTAAGAAAAAGCAGAAACATTTTCGGAAACCCTTGTGATATTTATCGAAAGATTGACAATCTCAAAGATCAAGGGGCTTTCTGCAATATTTCAAGAACCGATGAATTTCATTGTAATTAGCCTAAACTTCGAGTGTTTAGTTCCCTGTAATTACTCTCTATACACTTATAATCTCATAGAACGAAGAAGAATATGACATGAGCAGTAGAAAGTGCAACAAACCTTAGAGCAACTCAAGTCGAAACCCGAGCCAGTAGAGAAAGCAAGTTTGAATGAGCTTCAAGTATGCAGTTAGTTTTGGAGCTATATTTAGGAAGTAGAATTGTAAGAGATATGCATATGTCTCCTTGGGGTAGAATGTACCCAATTTATAAAAACAAGATGTATGGGCTTGGAGTCAGAAGAGATAAGAAAAGGTAACAAGTATGGAAAGCAGAGAGCAAGGTTTCTGAATACTGTGTGAAAGAGTATAATTGGTGAGAAAGGGATGTGTATTTTTTTCTATATTTTTTTTTCGCAACGAGATAAGTAATTGAAAGAATCGAGGATCAGAATCCACCCTCCACCGCTAAGCTAAGCGGTGGAACATGACTCGAGTTGAACCTCAGGTTCTAGTCCTCGGTGGCCAGTCGGTCGGTCGATCCAACCGCAAACACATCAAGTAGTTTAATGTGTTTTGTGTGAAGTTGGGGTTTTCTTTATATTCTCTCTCCCAATAGCAATTGGGCAAATATGCTTTAAAGATAACTAGTTATGGGGGGAGCATAGCCAGACCAGTAAATGCCATGTTTTTTTTTTCTTTCCTTCTCTTCATCTCACTCTCCACCGCCAAAGAAAAAGAAACACACAAACTGATAAAAAAACAGTGGTCCATTACCCCAAATTTGGCATGTTCCTAGGTTTTAAAGACACTCACAGATTTTGATCAGAGAAAAATAGTTAAGGATGGACTGTTTTGTCAGGGCCATTACAATTTACAACCCATTCGCAATAAAAATAATTACTTTACTCCATCCGTCCCTCCCGTTGAAAGCTTCTCGGTGTAATTTAAGTATTAACACCCCAAAGAACTCCCCCGACAAACATAAAATATCGATTTTATGAATTCCAAATCGATATAAAAATATAAAAAAAATAAACTTCCCGTACATAATTTCACCTGCAACTCCATGTCCTTAGCCTCTGCATTAAAAAGCGCACCATGGCAATTCAAGTTCCTGAGAGGACCATGCCTTCTGCCTGACCATAACATGGCTGTCTATTTAAAGATAAACAAAACAATAAAAAGAAAAAGAAAATGTTTTTTTTTTCATTTTTTTACAAATTCATTCAATGATGCAACACGAGTAAATATAGACATTAATCCGAGTATCATTTCTGTGAAAATTACTGACTCGTCAAAAGAGATCATAGTTACAAACAAAAAAACGTAGGGAACGACGACCTTAAGGATCAAAGTCTAGGAACAACCGAAACACGAACGTACAGAGAAGAGACTCGATTTTACGGGTTCACGTTCAGGCTCAATGTTCTTTTTACCCCGATAGTGTTTAAGGAATGCATTCACGGCTCCTGTCACTCCATCTTCATTTTCCATTGCTTTTGCAAGTTCAACCGCACGTTCCTTAACCTGGAAAAAAAACAAGGTTAATAAAAAAAAATAGTAAGATAAATAAGAGATGACCTCAAAACATGAGCATTTATTTCACAGGGTTATTGCATACCTTGGGTTCCAGCATAAAATTAATTGCATCAACCAGCTTTTGAAGTGAAAAATCTTCGACTTGAATCGGAGCGGGCCCTACACCTCTGACATGGACTCTCTCCCCCCAAAACGTTTGATCACCAAAGAAAGGGATGATGGTCGTCGGGCACTGTATTGCCATATAAATAAATAAATAAGTAATCAATTCAAGTCGTCGAGAAATATATTGCAGTAGCAGAAAGCTCAAACACCGCTTAATATAAATCATTACCGCAGCTTTCAGACCAGCAGCTGTTGTTCCGGCACCCCCATGATGCACCTTAAAAAAAACTTGCAAGGTTCAAAATATGCATGTAGCAGGAAGGAAATGAAATCAAATCATTTAATTTTATAAATAACTTAGTGACAAAATAAGTCATGCAAAAATGTAACGGATCACAGGACCACAAATAAAATTATTAGGGAAATTATCAGTTTTGCTTCATTGGATTATACGTGAACATATTTTTACAATAGCATGCCCCTTAATCCTCACTTTATACTCAAATGACATCTGATTACATGATATTCTCAACTGATTATATAGGTTGTACTTAGTCCTATGTTTTTCCCACCTTGCCTTTTCTTAGATAATCTGCCTAAACTATCTTAAACAATTATAACATTCTAAATCACATATTCATCACTGCATGGCGATAATCTTTACGCATATTCTGAGATTTTTTTTTAGTTTTAAGCAAGTCTTCACCAATAAAACAGTGATCAATGACCATACTAAAGGAATCCTGGCAGAAGAAGGAAAGTACGAAAAAAAATGAATGTGTAACATTAAGACATTGATAAGCAATCAAAAGGGCTACTTCACCTTAAAGAACATAGCCACCCAAAAAAAGGAAGAAGAAAGAGAAAAGATATATCCAGAAAAAAATAGTAGAAGTGCTGATGCAACAACTGAACATAGAAAAACTAACCACAGCAGCACATTGCAAAAAAAGCCAGTCATGAGGACAGTTATCCAGTAGATATACGAAGTCCTTTTCATCTGCCACTGTAAACAATCACACATGTATGAATGATATGAATTTTGTGTGTTAGTGCATCTGATAAAAAAATAAAAAAGAGTATACTACTATACACACAGTTTCCAAGGCCACCCCAGCCTTTGTTAATGATGCCTCTTTGTTTAGTTATTTCTAAAGCCTTAACAATTGTTTCCGTCATTTTCGCTGGTTCTTGAACAGGCTGAGATGGTAAAAAAAAAACAAGGTTAAAGTTGAGGGTGGTCATGAATCTGATAGAAAACAGTGTATCGAATAATCTGAAAGCGCAAAATGCATCATGGAAATATTTTGAATAGAACACGGAAGGATTTCATTACTCTTTGAAGGCCATCAATTTTAGCCAAACCTTCAAAATAAGTGAATAACACTGATATCACTACCTAAAAACGAAAATAAAATTTCAAAACAAATGATGGTATACGGATATGTATGTTTCCACCAATAACTTCAAATCCCTCCATTTTGCTTAGCAAATGTGGAATTCTCTTGCCAATAATGTAAGTTACTACTAATGATAATAGTTTTCACTGTCTAGTAAATACAGTTCAAACAATGTCAAAATCGAGAAAATATTTATTTCAAGTCTCTCTTCATAATTAATCAATAATAACTTTATATCCACCACAAGAGAAAAGGACATACAAAATGAGTATAAGACACTTTTTTTTTTTACAATTTTATCAAGGGACGGAGAGTGTTGGGAACTTGGGATAGATAAATGGGGGTCTGAAATACTCACAAGGCTGCCAAACCCAATATAAATAGGCTTCGGACCAGCTTTAAGCCAGTTTGAAAGTGACTCCGGCGGCTCATAATTTGTTGCAAGATCAAGGAAGCAAAATCCAACCACATCAACCTTCGGTCCCCAATCTGCAAGACAATATGGCTAGAAACCTAAATTAACAACCTGTTATGAATAATTCTACTATCAGATGATTATAAGACAATGAGTACCTTTTGGTTTAGGGACAAGGTGGGGACTCCAGATATATCCATGCGGAATATCCGAATCGGAACCCTGTGACCCACTCAAATAAGTGACTGGTCTTAAATTCAGCTTTTTTTTCCTAACATCATTTATCATGTCTCTTATTCCTAGCCAAATCAAGGAGTCAACTATCTGATAGGATAGCTGAAAGAACCCAAAAACAAAATATTAAGGATTAGAAAAATTGTACCAAACGCAATATATACAAAATGTAGGATTCTTCAGACGCACTCTATATCCAGCTGGTTGTTTGACACGAGATAAAGGGTGGGGAAATTCACTTGTTGGTCTGGCAGAAAAGAAAAATAAAACTCAGTTAGAAATTCGAACATTATCAGATTTTTTTTATTGTTTTCAACCACAGTTCTTTATTAAACGAAAAGGCATAATTTTAATTTAGGATAAAAACTGAAAAGATCCATAGAAGACTTACGTCCACGGCATTGTGAAAAATATATGAATGGGTACTTTTAATGATTCTGCAACATGTGTATGCCCTGTAGTGGTCTCCAGGTTAGTATATAGATAATTTGTCAACAGAGTAAGGATAATTGGTTCTGAATGAAAGCTTTAACATTACTAAAACACTCATAATATTAACAAGAGCCTCTACCCCCATAATTTGAATAAATTGGTGTTTCAGTAACATTATTACATATTCCCATCCCTCAGGCCTCAGAAACTATGTATGCATCACCGTGCTCAGAGAAAAGTATGCATGGGTGACAGTATAAACATGGAATACAAAATTTAAAAGAAATTTCTCTATAATCCCAAAACAAAAACTTAGAATTTTCAAGGAAACTTGTACATACAAGTAAATAATTTAAGGAAATGGAAAATGGAAAGAAGCGTATAACCATATGCTGGAGGATTAGCAATAATTGCATCTGCTTTGAAAGTAATCCCAGAATCAATGTCAGGCTCCTGGCACGCTGGAAGTAATGAATTGATAATTTCTTTCATTTGATTTCTTTGTACAGGTATTTCTGAAGGTCCAGAAGGCAAAAACCCTTTGTTTTTAACCATGTCTGCAGCAAATAAATAAACACGAAGTATAGTACTGAGTTTATTATATTCAAATGATCTTATAATTATTTTATTTTTTATTAACATTTCGAAAACGTCTTTCATAAAAAACAATTTATACATTTTTTTATTATATATATATATATATATATATATATATATATATATATATATATATATATATATATATATATATATATATATATATATATATATATATATTTATATATATATATTTATATATCACTAAAGCAGCCTGGCCACTGGGCCGCACGCCCCACTTAGGCACTATTAAACTTCCCGGGCGCCGGGAGGACGTCAAACACTGCCCAGGCGCCCGCCAAGTATGGCATCATAAGAAAGTCTGATATATTATAAGAACCGTCCATTAGGCATTGCTGAACAAATTTAAGTCAGAAACATTGAAGTGTGTATTAACAACATCATCATACTCAAATATTGCTCACAGACCTCATGAATTATTATTTGTAACAGCTATGAACGTCAATAAAAATTAGATTAATCAAATATATGTAACAGCTACAGAAAATGAAAAGGGCATTAGAAACGTACATCCTGCGAGAATTTTGGGATCACCACCTAAGGGGTAGAATTCCAAGCCAGAAGTCAGGACAAATTCTTTGAAATTGGAATGGGTAGCCAATCTAACACGATGACCATAATCCTGCACCCAAGCATCTTCATCAACATTTTCACAAAGAAACCAAGAATTTCAGTGATAATTATAAAACTAGCCTAAGGTTTATTGATTTTACAAAGAAACATCTAGCTTTGAAATCTCAAAACTACACTTGGGGTTTGGTTTCGTTTATATTTAATCCAACCGTTAGTTGGCATGACTTAATTCGTTGACATCATCAAATATTTTGCATTTACAGCCCTCAAATTTTAAAAACATTTTGCTACAATCGTTTATTCTGAATTAAAATTATTTAATGTGCATCTACAGATCTACTACATCTAACTCAGAATGATCCATATACCTGTAGCCGCTTCCCAATTGCAACAAATGGTTGTACATCCCCACGAGTTCCAACAATAAGCATTACAATTGTTAATGGAGGAACATCCTGAAGCTCTGTAGCATCAATGGGATCCCTATCCACTTCACTATGAGTGCTTTCACTACGAACTCCAATATTATGAGGTTCAACATCTCCTGATACTTCAAATTCTACGGTTCCATCATGTTTAACCGTAGCTATTCTGTTCAACAATTTGAGCTGCAGTGATTTAAATATCATAAAAAAATCCC
This sequence comes from Euphrasia confusa, assembly GCA_954870475.1. NCBI lineage: Eukaryota > Viridiplantae > Streptophyta > Magnoliopsida > Lamiales > Orobanchaceae > Euphrasia > Euphrasia confusa. Next base: position 2,747,040 of record OX940949.1, read on the forward strand.
ACAATGTATTCTGTAATCAGTTTCAGATGCATCATTTTAACTATTGGTTGAAAAATGAAAATCCCAGCCACCCACCCTTGTTAAAGAGTATCACCTAGTATAAAAAGTTTTGAGCAACATGGCTTTCCACCAAAATCTAAATGGATCGTGAAAGTTCAATAGATATTTGAAAGATCAACTATTCCATTATACCAAAAGCTAAAAAAATAGATGGAGCTAAGGTTAGCCTTTCTCGACTACGGTTAAATAAAATTATGTTACTACTTACTAGCCAACCTTCCTCAATTTCATGTAGTTACAAAACTCTAGCCTACATTGAGGACACACTGTTTGCTGAAATTACCTAAATAAAGGCACTCAATCAAGTATTGTCATTAGGGATGTCAATCCAACCCGAAACGGTGGGCTAGCCCGAAGCCCGCCCGAAAAAATGTAGGGTTAGGACCGAATTTGGAAGTAACATTATCGAGTATCATATATTAGTAATAAGCCTTTGAGATTGCAAATAGTCACATACTATAATTGGGATCTTTACCTTCTTCTGTACAGAAATACGGTCATCAAAAATCTGCGCAGCCTCTTCAGCGAGTATGTTATTACGTGTTTGCCTCTCGGTCTTCGATCGTTCCAACACTTGAGGCGGCTTTGCATTCTCCGGATTCAGAATTTCCGGAGGCAAAGTATTCACTCTGGAAAAACTTGCCCCTGCACTCCCTGCAAAGAACATTTTTTGGCGAAATCTAACCAAACAAATTAAACCATAATCGAACTGAAATTGTATCGTATACTATTAAAAACCTCCAGCAATTCGTATATCCTACTTCAATTCCCACCGCTCAGTCAGTTAAACCTCGAGTAAAAGAAGGAACAAAAAAAAAAACGCTTTACCTGAAGAGCTTCTACCTCCATTCGAAAGCGGAGCAACGGCGGTGGTTTCCGGCACATCTTTCTCGAACAGGACGGAAACCTCGCCGGAACTCGAAGTGGAGGAGGCTGGCATCGCCGGCGTACTCCGTTTATGATCCAGATCTACGGATTCTTCCATGAACAATCGGTGGAAGTTAAAAGTGTATGAGCAGAATTACACACAGTTGGTGTGTGTGCTGGTGGTGGGGAAAAAGAGAACGGCCCCACGTTCAAAAGTGAGAAGCACTGTTGTTGGAATCTGCAGCACAAAGAGACTTGGATGGTTGGATTTGGATATAATTAAAATAAAAAAAATAAAAAAAGTACTCCGTAATATTTTTATACTAACAACAAATGTTTTGAAAAATAATATCAATTTTTTTTATTAATTGCTACCCTGCCATTTTAACACTAATTTTAAAATAAAATTCATGAAACCTATTAAAAAAAATACAGTATTTAATTATATGATTATTCAATTTCACGATAAAATGAGGTCAAAAGTAAAATTTAGACTTAGCATTATGTGTATAAACTAATAAAATGAAAGAAAAAAATGTAACTATAGTAGTGGAATACAGTACTTCGAAAAAAAATGGATGAAGATGGTTAAAACGAAATTCAATAAATTTCTAAAAAGCATATATTCTATATGGAGAATATCTAAAAAAAGTAGTACTCCATAAATACTAATCGAATTAATTTCTAACTCTTTCTCCTCCACGGGAAAGAATTGAGACAATTATTTTACCTTAAATGCAATTAAATTAAAATATTACTTTATTTCTCTTTTAAAATTTTCTCTGTTATGTTTTTTGGCCTAACATATTTTTTTGGCTTTTTTAACATATATAAAGTCCTTTTGGATACTTAATTTAAGAGTAAAAATTTATTTTTAAATTATAATAAAAATAAAATTTAAAAAATTAAATGAAAAAGTAAATTATATAATATATCTTTTAAAAAGAAAAAATATAAATAATTGCTTTTTTAAATAAAAGATGACCATTGATTAAAAATAACTCAAAAAAAGTGTGACAATTAATACTACAAATATATAAAATACTATATTTCTTTTGATCACAAAAATTAAGCAATAAATATACCACTAATAAATGAAATACTACTATTTCATTTGATCACAAAAATTAAGAAATAGTATACTAATATAATTTTATAGGTACACTGAATTAAGTTTTTTTATTATTAAATAATAAAACAATGGAACACATTAAAAAAGAAACACGAAAAAGTGAGAATATAGAGATTCTTCTTATTATTATAGACATTGGAAAATGGATATTTAAATTTAATAATTGGTTGGAGAATAAAATGATTTTCAAAACTACAAAATTAATGCAGAATTAATCTCTAGCCCTAAAAATGGTAGCAAAACAATTATGTAAAAACAGGGGTGCAGTACAAAATAAAAATAAAAATCATAACTACAGACTACTGAAACTTCGAAATTCAGTCATGATCTTGCTGAAATTTGAAATCGAAATTCAGTCATGATCTTGCTGAAATTTGAAATCATTCAACCTCATGTTTATACAAACACACATACATACATTTTAAAATTTGGTCGGAAGTTACATTGAACATCCTAAACATCTTTATACAGCAACTGAAATTTTGGTATTCGGTCTGGGGGAAGTGGACAATTTACGATCAACTTGCCCTTCATGGCCCCTCTATATATCTCCTGCAATCACAAAAACGAAAAAAGAAAAAAAAAACTTTCACCTCAAATTTCTTTCGTAAAGACTCGATGGTTTACCAGAAACAAGAACGCATAACCTAAAGATTCATCGAGATATTCATAAAGGATAATAACATTCATGCAAGATGTGAAAATTATGTAGAGATGGAATCATCCATCATATAAGGCTTCATTTGGATCGATGGATTTAAAATCCACAGTCAAATCCACCCCTCTTAAAACCTCAAATCAAATACAGTATATTTCAAAGACTTCAACATTTGTCTTCACTTTTTTACTTCGTTTTTTTGGTAGATTTGCAATGACTGGTAAAGCCTAATCATTTGAACTTCAACCTCCCCCCCTTGCACATTTCACTCACACACAAACGGACATTGCAAATACAATTAGTATAAGGTAATTATTCATGACTAATTCAAATACTAAGAAAGTTTTTTAAATTTTTAGATAAATCAGGAAGAAAAAGAAAAGTCGATGTGAAATCGAAATCGTATAATCCATTATTATACCTCAACAACATCAATGAAATCTTGTTTTCTCTGAAATGCGCCAACCCATTTAGTGTGGTCTGCACTTCTGCAAGAGGTATACAAACAATCAGATGAACCCAACCCATTTAGTGTGGTCTGCACTTCTGCAAGAGGTATACAAACAATCAGATGAACCCAACCGCAAAATCTAAAAGAGTGCACACAAACCATTTCAGAATTCAAAGCATAAAACATTATTTCGACAGCATATTTAAAACGAATGCACCACGTAATAAGCACAAAGTACAACACCAATAACGAAAACACAATTCGAATACCCTGAGTCCATCTTCATGTGATGCGCGTTGAAGAAGAAAACCGTGGAAGGGATGAAGGCGATGTCGAAGTACTTCACGTAAACCTGAATCTCCTCCGAATCCACGTCCGCCAATGCTACCGTCGCGAATCTAGAAACGTCTCTCGCCGATTTGTACAGCTGCAGATGCAATCGATACAGTCGCCGAGTCAATTCCATCTCCACCGGAAAAACAAAATTGAATAAATCGATTGCGAAAAAAAAAAAAAGAGGAGCATACGATGTCGTCAAGCTGGAGGCAAACCGCGTCGGAAGAGCGGCCAAAGCGGAGGATGAGGACTTTGTCAATGGTGTTTCTGATGAGAGAATCGACCTCTTTCTTCTCCCTCAGCGTCGGGAGCAAATATTCCATGGCTTGGTTCGCCTTTCCGAGTACATTAGGTTTTATAGTGACCGTTTGGGCTGATATTTGATGGGCTCTGATTTGGGCCTGTTTCCAAAGCCCATATATTAATTATCTGGCCCATCCTCAAATCCAAGTCTGATGAAAACCTCCACTCCATTTCTGTCTTCAACAGCTTCTGAAACCCGCAAGCGGCCGACGAAATCGACGGAGGCACTCGACCGCTATCTTCTCGGTTCGGTGAGTTTAAGGATTTTTCTACCAAATTTCTGTGTTATCGGACATTGATGATGATTTGATTTCCGATCTTTTTTTGTTGAGTATTTTTTGTTGCTTGAATTAGGTTTTATTTTTTGTTAAATTTCTGGTTTTTACAATGATGTTGCAGAAATTGAAAAGATATCTGCTAGTAGAAACTTGGTTCAGCCCGAAACATGGCCAGCAATCCTTCTCAGCTTCTCCCATCAGGTTAGTGGTTACCCTCTCTGTGTGTGCATAGCTGTAATATCCATTTTGCTTTGATTTCTTAGTTGTGGTTTTTCGATTGAGTTGAACTTCGTGTTTATGTGCTGATATGATACAGAGCTGATCGATCGCTGCATTGGTTCGAAAATATGGGTGATAATGAAAGGAGACAAGGAGCTCGTCGGCACCCTCAGAGGCTTTGACGTTTACGTCAACATGGTGCTGGAAGACGTCACTGAATAGTTCGTACATTCAACTACATGTTACTGTATCATTTTGTTTTTTTTTTCTTAATTGAAACCGTATGTTACATTTCCACTTACTGATATGCATAAGATGGATTGGTGAGTTGGAAGTGTTAAGGGCGATGGGGAATAGTGTGTAAGGATGGAAGTTGAATGGTTTGGAAGTAAATATTTCGGAGACTTGGTCTGAATGCCTTCTCGATTATAATGAAACCTTGGTTACTGTTCATGGTAGTTGGGTTCATGCTGCTTCGTAAAATGAAGATTCGATAATTGTCCTAACCAAACTCATTATTCCGTTTTTTTTAATTCTTACAGTGAAATTACTTCAGAAGGGCGGCGTATTACAAAGCTCGACCAAATTCTGCTAAATGGGAACAACATTGCAATTGTAAGCACTTGATGGACGAGTTACATTCTAAAGTTTTGTCTATTCTAAAGTTATTTTTCTGCTAACTTACAACTTGATTAGAATCTGACAATGTGTATGTAATGACGCAGTTGGTGCCCGGAGGTTCCCCAGAATCCCCACCAGTCCAGGAATGATAGGTGTGGCTCTGTTTAGGTGGCTCCTTCGTTTCTAATCATCTCTACCTAACCGTGCTCATGATCTTCAGTTAAATGTAATACGACATCCTGTTTCGGTAAAGTTAAATTTGTGATGTTGGATTATGTTGAGATAATTAGTATGACAAAAAATTAATGCCGGAGTTAAACTGATCCTATTTTGTTCTGGATATTATTATTATCATTGTTATTGTGTGGGTAAATGAAAACACAAGATTTGACAGTGATGCCATAAACTAGATAGATGAATAAAGTCTAGAAACAGTAAATAAGATACCAAAAATAGTTAAGAGTGAAAAAAAAAAAACTTCCTAAACCAGAATTGACATTCTAGGTAAATAATTTTGGAGAATAATTAAAATTTTGGCCAATATTTAAATTACAAAATACTTAAAACTAATTCCGGGAAACAAATCTTTTTAGCTGCAAATCTAATTAAATTATTTTTGGTGAGTCATAATTAATTAGAGAATCATACAACATTATTGATAGATATGATTTCTGTTTCCAAATACATTATATATCCCATATTTTACTATAAATCAATGCCTAAAACTTCATGAGAGCACTTTAAAAAGAAAAGAAAAAATCCTATGCGGACAAGTATTCATTCATAGATAAATAAACTATGGGTTTCTGTTTATTCCGCCGGCCAAAACCTCCGGCCAAGAAACCAGCTGCACCTCCTCCTCCTCCTCCTCCTGAACCAGCTGCACCTCCACCTCCACCTCCTCCTCCACCACAACCACCTGGTGGACCGCACTTTGGAGTGGCTTCACCTCCAGGGCCGTACACAGACGAGCAGCTCGATCAATCATACCACAACCAACAACTGAGAAGTATCGAGTACTCAAACGCTAGGACGTGGAGAATGAATGGTGAGAATCATTCGGATAATTACGGCGATTTTTACTATAGCCATCGTCCCGTTAGACTCAGTGGGCCCCACAACCATAATCCGCAGCAGATGATGAGGTCTCAGCCTCAACAGTACATGCAGCCTCCGTTAGGCCTTCCTCAGCCGCACTACCACCATCGTCTCAGCCTCCCTCCGGCAGAATACAACAATCACCACCACCATAATCCACCCCGCCTCGGACTTCCTCCGCCGGAAAACTACTGCAACGGTGGGCCACCGCAGGCCAGTTACTATTATCCACAACCGTACCAAGCTGGTGCTGGCTACTTCAGTGATGAAAACCCTAATGCTTGCATTGTTATGTGATGGGTCCAAGATTAAACCCTATTAGAACTAATTACAAGTGTTAGTTTATTCCTGCATTTACGATTTTTTATTTGTTTGGTATATACGAAATTAAAATAATATCTATTGATTTAATTTTATAGAGCTTGTGAAAATACTCTGAAACCTCTGTAGTAAAACTCTGAAACCTCTGTAGTAAAACTCTGAAACCTCTGTAGTAAAACTCAGTTAGGCTAAACTCGATCGGGTAAATGCTTAGCTGTTCAAACATGTCTTTCAACACAATAGCAGATTCGGGCTTGTGAATTTCCTTGAAAGCGGGTATGATTTTCAATGCGCATAATGAATCAGCAGAGGCCAACTTTTAGAGATGATGATGATGATACAGAACAGCTGAAAGACTCTATCCAATTGAAAACCCTAATTTCTAAAATTAAACAAGAAAAAAATAAATCAAAGCTTTGCTGGTAATAAAGTTGAATTGGAATTGAATTAGGGTTCTGTAAATGTTACCTGAAAAGGGGGGAGAATGAAGATGAACATTCGCGAGGTTCAATTTTTTTCTCATTGTAAGTGATGGGGAAAGGTGGTTTTTCTCCAATTGAAATTTGATAAGAACAAATTTAGGAAATTTTCGAGATTTGAAAAGCCCGCCGAAATTATAAATTCACTTTAAAATCGGTTGAATCAGACCCGACCCGAAACCAACCAACATTTTAAATGTCGGATAGATTGATTGTTGTGAACATTGTTTGAAAACTTTTCATGTTAATAAAATTCAGGGATATGATATATCCGTCCGGTGACTTTCTTAGCAGCAAAATGCTGTCATCTTATCGACACTCTGTTTCGGTAAAATTCTTAATGACGACGGTTGCACCTATAGAATAGAACCACTTGTGTCTCTTTCAAATATTTAATCCATGGAGCTAGCTACTTCACAAATGTTCCTTTCGATACAGATATAAAGCATTAATACAATGACTTCAATGCTTCTTTCTCAACAGTTTGTCGAGAGAAGAGGAGCTTGAAGGCGATCGAGTTCGGGATAGCTCATCAGAGGGAGCTCGTGTCAACTATCGCCAAACGTATATAGAGTCGAAACATATATTCATTTTTTTTTCTTCGTATTTTTGTACCACCAACCCAAACACTTTTTGAGTACTTTCCAACAAGTAGACAAAACTACATATGAACATTTATCGTATTATATAACATGTGAAGATACATTAGGATTACCGGCAGACTTTGTCCCTAATCAGCACATGCTCACTCCTAATTAATTACTGATTTACTGCCATCTTTTAACTTACTCACCTCTCATCACGTTGCCATATGACCAACCACTGTCGAGAAAATCGACGATCTCTACGGTCATAGACGACGAACAATCCAGATGTAGGTAAGGTCCACATCAGTACTATACATCCATTACTACCACAGCCCTACCCCTACACACACTTGTGTGGCAAATTGAAATGCCAACAATGCCACAACACAATTGTGTAATCTCAGCCCATTAGCCAATTAATTACATGATAATAACAGCCCACATTATATATAAAAGCCCATGTGCCCATATTCTTAGATCCTTAATTTTTTCAAACCCCCCACAAAAAGAGAATCTTTGGATACACAGACAGCACAGATAGATTTCATGTGTGCTGTGTCTCTCCATTTGACTAAACAAAATTTGTCTCACTTATTCTCTTCACTCTCTGTAACAAAGCATCAATTTTTACTAATTCAAATTAAAAAAATAAAAATATATTGGAACCTAACATGCAGGTGAGCTTGCTATCTATTTTTTTATTGAATCACTTCCAATTCATCATGTTCACATGAAAATATGTAATCATCATCCAATCCCTTCATGTTACTTCAAATAATCGACTTATCTGTTAAGTTTTTTCTAATATATATGCATTGAACAGATCCTTCAATGGCTCTCCAAGTTATCACAAGAACCTCCGGTCAACAAGAAACAACAAGTCGATAAAGGTACGTTCTTTAATTTGAACTTGTGTTGGAGTGTGATTGATGGATGATTCATATTTTTCAATTATATTTTTTCAGATCCTAAAGTTGAGTCGAAAGTTGACATTGGACTGATCAGGCGAAGCCATCTTAAGAGAGTCGAGCAGAGCAGTCTGACCTGCGGGAGCTCGTACATTTTCAAGTTCGTAAGAATAAAAGACGTCTCCAAGACTTACTTTTACCACACGCTCAACCTCAGGACGCTCGGAAGAAGCTTCGACTCGATGAAGATGAAGAAAGAAGACAGTATTAATGTTGGTACTAATAACAACGTCGGTAATAAAGTTTTGCCCATCACCGAGTCGTCAGGAAACGCTAGCAACGAGCAATGCCCGAAAGCGGAAAAGAAGGAAAAAACGAAAGGGGACGTCTCGAAAACCCTTTCCCGGATGAAGGACTTGCTGAGATGGGCCGCAGCTGCCAAGGCCGAGAAAGGCGGAAAATACATCGGACGAAAGGTACATACACAACTGCGATTTTGAAAGAAAATTGGGCTCTTTTTGTAATTAAGCTAAAGTTTGAATTTTTTTCACAGGTGTTGCTATTCAAGAATAGAGTAGCTTTAAAGGCCATACCGGACGATGCCCAGCACAATGAAGACGAGTCACCGAAGATAAGTTTCCGATGGGATATGGAGAGCTGTTCAACGACCACTTCCTCTGTTTACTCGGCGTTGAAACGAGATCAAGGGGGCTCGATTAACTCGACTCCTCTGCACGTGAGAGATCAGTGGGTTGCCAGATCAGGAAGTTGGGTCACCACGGATTCTGAATGTAAGTCATCTACTCTATATGATTACTCACACACACGAAGTTGTGTTCTAATGATGTTTTTTTCTTTTTCGTCTTGACAGTTGTTGTGCTGGAGCTATGATGATCGTAAGTTAGGCGTCGATTCGATTATTCGAGTTGTATCTTGATGAAGTTATTAGTCCACAACGAAATTATTTCATTATGAATGTGTGTTCACAACATATTCATCAATCTTATTATTGTGGAAATGCTTTGTTTAATTGTTCTTTACTTTGAATTCAATTAAAAACTTAAGAAAACTAAAAGAAAAATACTTGAATGAAATAAAAACTATTCCTTTTATAGAAAACAAAACATCACTGAAATCAAAGTTCGTCAAACTGAAACGAGCTGAACATTAGAGTACTCGAAACACGAAATCAACAATCCAATGGCAAGCAAAGAATCCCCGATAATAATCACGGACAAAGAGCAGATGCGGCAGTGGTCGAGATCCGCCAGAGCCGCCGGAAAATCAATCGGATTAGTCCCGACGATGGGGTACCTCCACGACGGCCATCTCTCCCTAATTGAAGAATCCCAAAAACACGCACACCACACGGTCGTCTCGATCTACGTTAACCCGGGCCAATTCGCGCCCACCGAGGATCTATCCACCTACCCGTCCGATTTTCCCGGCGACATTCGAAAATTGAAGGCCGCCGGAGGCGTCGACGTCGTTTTCCACCCGCGGAATCTGTACGATTACGGCGGCTCCGTCGGGGACGGCGATCGGGGAGAGGGCAAAACGGTGTCGTGTGTGGAGAGCAGTGGGATGGGTCACGAGACGTGGATCCGGGTCGAGAATCTGGAGCAGGGTTTGTGCGGGAAGAGCAGGCCTGTTTTCTTTAGAGGGGTTGCTACTATTGTGGCAAAGCTGTTTAGTATCGTCGAGCCTGATGTTGCCGTGTTTGGGAAGAAGGATTATCAGCAGTGGAGGATTATACAGAGAATGGTAATAAGGATTTTGTTTGTTTTTTTGGGGATTATGGTATAAAGTTTGAAACTTTACCTCTGTTTCTTGGTAATAATGTTGCTATGTTTCAGGTCCGAGATCTCGATTTCGGCATAAAGGTCATCGGTGCGGATTTAGTTCGCGATGAAGATGGCCTTGCAAAGAGTTCACGGAATGTGCGCCTGTCGGCACAGGAAAGGGAGAAGGTTGTGGTATATATTTGATGCAGAGTGATGGATGTTCATTGTTGAGAGTGTAAAAGAGAAGGTGAATCTCATCAAACCAAGTTTTTGTGTTTTCTCTGCAGGCATTATCGATTAATAAGTCGTTGTCGAGCGCTAAACTCGCAGCAGAACGTGGTCAGGTAGATTGCAAAGAGCTGCGAGATTATGTTATCAGGGCCGTACAAGAAGCTGGTGGAAAAGTTGATTATGCTGAGGCAATGCTCTTAACTTCCTATAAAATCGAAACAATTGCTTGTTTGTTTGTTTGTTTATTTTTCTGTTAATTCTCTTTTCGCTTTACCAGTTTGTTGTACTCAATGGCCGAGTAACACGTTCCTTTGTATCTTGCAGATTGTGGACCAGGGAAATTTGGAAGCATTGAAAGAGATCAAGAATCCTGCGGTGTTTTGTATTGCTGCCTGGTTCGGAAATGTGAGGCTCATCGACAACATGGAAATCAATGTTTGAAGAACGGAACAAGCAGCTCTGATGTCACTACAGTATTTATGTTGTAGGTCAAATTATGTTTTCAGACTATTTATGTTTAGTGTGAGATTGTATTTTTAGAACCATTTAGTAACATGAAAATGCAAGACTTCTTCAACGCAAAAACATTAATAATTTTGCAGAAATCAAAACTATACAATACATGCGTCTTACAGAAATACAGTTTTACGGTAGAGGGCAAAATGAGAGTCATCAAAAAGGTTGATAAGAAAACAAAAGCTATTCAAATGTCGAAGTCAACAGATTTGTGAGTGTGTGTGCACCATGACAGCCAAACACACTAGTTACTACAATTGAATCCACCGCATACTGATAAAACTATGATAAGGATCAAGGCAATGATAATGCCAAGTACAATCAGCTTTATCTTCATATTCTGCATCCACATCTTTCTCCTCATCTTGGTTCCTTGTGTCCTGAAATCTTGCGCCTAACAGCAAATTCAACAGATTACGTTCGACTTCATCCACGTATATATAGGAACAGTAGTAAAATAAAAAAACAAGAATCAAGCAATACACAAGTGCGAAGAGGTCCTATCCCTAATCAATAGAAAGTGGTAAAGATAAAAATTATATCTTGAATCATACAGTTATGACATTACAGACCTGAGAGCGGAGGTTCTCGGTTTTATCCACCAAGAGTTCAATTTTCTCACCACGATCAAGAACCTGCAAGGACCAACTATGAATGTTGAAGGATACACCATTTTCATAGTTTTATAGTTTGAAAGAACATAATACGAAACAGACAGAAGTAATGAGTTCTCAAAATTATTTTACCTTCTCAATGTTTTCCATCATCACACCTTTCACTTCTGAGACTTGAGCTTTCACTTTTGCAAGTTTACTGACCTCCTCTGGATGATCCACGCAGTACTGCATTTGCTCCTTCAATTTAGGCCTAAGTTGTGATAGTTGTGCCAAAAAAATGATTATTAAAAGAATCATGGAGTAACCGAGGAAAAAAAAATACTAGGTTACTTGTCTAAAAGTTTACCCAAACTCTTTATTCAGACTGCTGGCAACAGCTGTAGCTGCCTTCCCACCACCATATTTCTTGGTAAAATCTTCCTTGGCCCGTTCAAGGAAAGCAATAGGAATTTGCCTCCCGACAGATTCGACAGCCACAACACAATAAGCTGCCACTCGTAAATGCAAAACATTAATCAACTAAAACAAAGAAGGTAAACCAAGCACCCCTGGTTATACATCATCATATGTTAATTTTGTACAGGAAATGCTAACAAATCAAGATCAACATAAAGGCTCTCGAAGTTGACAGTTCAAGATGATTCAACACCTATGTGGTCAAACCAAATGTGAGATCTCGGACAGTAAATGACCGGTTTTCCTCAGTTATTAAGAAATACCAAAGTCTATAAGAAGCAGTAATATGAATGGAGCTACAAAACATGCAGCATGATTACAAATCAAAAGTAGTATTGTAAAAGTATAGCATAATTCGAACAATGGAATCGTTAAACCGGAATTATATATTCCAAAAATCTTGCTAATAAGGTAACAAATCAACAAAAAAAAATCAACCTAAGATTTAAATTACCATCAACTTTGATAGGGTAGCAAGCATCAGAAATTACCATTTAGCGTGATTCTATAAAACAAATTCAGATTATGCTCCAAGTCCTACAGAGTTCTATGATTCCATGTCTATGTAGTTTAATTAGCTTTGGTAAAGGAATCTGGCCTGAATTCACATTCTTCGATATAAATACGAACGCAGCTATGCAAATTCGAGCACGCATATGTGTCTATGCAGTATTCATCAATCAATTACAATAACATCACGTTTCTGAGTTTTATGAAACCGATCGCACACAGTAACAATTGATTTAAAAATCAAAATCAAAAGGCTAGCACAATCACGAAAGCCCTGAGAAAATCTAAGTCAATCCTCAGAACTCCGATTATCAAAAACAAAACCAAAAACACACAGTAGAAAAAGGCCTAAATCGAAACAGTTAGATCCAAATGAATCGAAACGGAGGAACAAAACAGGTAAAACGGCGCCGCTTACTGAATCCATCCTCGACGAGGTAATTGAAGGTGTGGCCATCGCAATTGTACGTGAACTTGTTGTTGGTGGCGGGGAGTTTCTGGAGGCACTGCGCGGCGATTCCGGTGAAATTGCCGGTGAACTCGGTGTACTCGGCGAGGATCACCGTCCCACGTGCGACGAAGCTGTAGATCAACGACTGCTGTCCCATTTCTATTTTATCTTTTTCCTCTCTCCGAAAAACCCTCGACGAAGTATATGCGTTCTGCAAAATCTAGAGAGAGAGAAAAGAAAAGTGTTGTTTGGGGGTCTAGAGAGAGAGAGGGAGATATTTGAAGGAGGAAAAACAGAGTGAAAATTTGGGAATTTGTAAATTACCGAAATTGCCATCAACGACGCGTGATGAATACTTTTCAAATTTTAATGACATTAATATGTTAATTCACTTTATAAATTGTGTAATTCAATTTAAATTTTCATCATTAAATTAAGAACTATATTAATTGGTAATTTACATCTCATAAAGAATGACAACAAAATTTACTAGGTAAACTTGATAAATTGTGTAACTTGCTTTATGAATCTAGCTAAAATTTACTGTATTTATTTTTTTAAATTTCAGAAATTATTCCATAAAACTTGATTGTTTTCATAAATAATTAATAGGTCAATTTCAAAAATAAAACTTAGCACTTTAATTGATTAGTTAATCATAAAAAATTCAGTAAATAGTGTAAAGCCAAATTATAAACCCGAGTTTTGAATTATTGACTAATGGAATTTAGAATAGTTCTATAAACGTAGGTTTGCCAAACTTCCAAAAGTTCCTTAAACTATATACTATAATTCATCTATATTTCTTCGATCTTTTTGAAAAAATTACGAAGAGTTGATGGATGTTAATCAAACTATGGTAATTAATCGATACTATTTCGACCATTTTAAAAAATTTACAAGGAGTTGATGAAGGTGAATAAAAAATTAATAAAATTTTAAATTTCTTTCATTCTCTTGTATGAATTTAATATTAGCAATTAATCAAACACGGCTGATGAAAGAATGGAAAGGTTCAACAAAGGTCTATCAAAGTATCAATCCATGGAACATTCGTCAAATAAACAAAATTATGACTTTGAAAAATAAACATTCAAATAAGTTGTTTTGAAGAACATGTATGCACTCCTATTATGTAAAAAAAAAAACTTGAAAATAAATTTAAATGCCCATTGAATATTTTGTCACTTCTACTTAATGGCAATTTATATCTTAACCTACTTAATTTATCCTTTTTTTTTTTTTTAAAAGTCAATCATAAAAAGTGTTTATGTACTTAATTTTTCTGATAAATAATTTTGAGTAAATTTAAAAAATGAAAATATAAAATTATATTCTTTCTATCTCATTAAAGATAGAAAAAGTAAATTATTTTATAATTTATCGAAAAAGTAAGTAATTTTATGACCCAAAAGAATATTTTAAAATTAAAATATTAATTTTTTTGAGCTATTTAAAAATTTCTGTTACATAAAATAGAAAATCGTAGACCGTAGTACTCGTTTGGTTTATTTCCTCCGCTAGAAGAGAAACATGATGAGAGGGGGATTGACGGCATCTCGGCAGCCATCCGCCGTCGTTTGTGCGCCACCTACCTGCTACGTGTACTCACGCGCCTCGCGTGACCAACCCTCTAACCTCAAGTCCTTCTCCTCCACCTCACTCAAACTTCCCAGAATCAATCTCAGATGCAACTCCGCTACCGGCGATTCCGGTACAACTCTCTCTCTATCACCGTGTTTAATCTATTTGTGTATGAAGGAATTGTAAATCTTAGATTGAATTTGAAGTGCATTTCATCCGAATTTAACATTAATTTATTCATTAAACCCTTATTCCATGAGCCTGTGCATATTGATCGAATCACTTCAAATGGAAGTTTCTAGTGTAATATACCCTAGTAGCATAATTTACTAGGAAAGATGACACTCAAGTGTTTGTAGAAATGCCTTGCTGAGTCCTGGGAAAATGACGAGAGTTTCGACGGTAGCTAACGGATCAAAACTAGTACTCCAGTAAATGAATTTGAAATTGTAAAACATCAAACGGGTCGGAAGATTATTGAGTTTGAGATAACTTGCTTCAAAGAATAGAGAACATACGCTCATGTTTCCTTCTTTAAATATGTGCCTGATTATTTGATACATCGCATCATTAGCGAAAGGGGTAAGCACATCTTTGTTGTCTTGTACAAGTATGGATAGCACATTAATTTTTGCTTTCTTTTAATTCATAAAATTGTTGGGAACTGAAATTTCGAAACAGATAGGTGAATTTGTGTTCTTAATTATAAATTGAATTCTTGCCACAATGTTCAGGTGAAAATGAGAGCAAAACAATTCTGGATGCATTCTTTCTGGGTAGAGCTGTGGCAGAAGCAGTTACTGAGCGAGTAGAATCCGCCGTGGGCGAGTTTCTGAGCACAGTTGGGAGACTGCAAGCCGAGCAACAAAAGCAAGTACTGGAATTTCAGGTATGCAAAATCCACGTGGGGTTCCTCTTATTTATAGAGTTTATGAGAGAAACATATGTGTTTTATTCCGTTGCTCGTGGGCTGTTTTTTACGAACTTCTGTCAGTTGATCCCTCTAGCTAGAGAAAGGTGGTTATGATCATGATCCAATTCCAATCATGCTGTATCCTCGGCCAAAAACAACATGTGGTTTTCAGACTGTTTGAAGGTTTTACCTGAGAAAAAAATTGAAAAATCTCATGGAAATGTTTTTTTAATGATAATCGCGATACCCCTTAATATACTCAACTCTGATATCATTATTTCTCCTCAATCTGAATTTCACTATCTTTTATTTGGACTCAATCTAAATGACAGTGGAGAAAATAGGCTGAAAGTATTCGTCAAACACTCTCCAATGTAGCCCTTGTACAATTTCTTTTCCATTGGATTTCGTTGGAAAAATGACGATGTGTGCCTGCAGGAGGATGTGTTGGAAAAGGCTAGACGGGCCAAGGAGCAAGCCGCACGAGAAGCTATGGAAGCACAGGGACTAACTCCAAAGTCAGCCGCGGTTGACAAAATATCCGCAGTCAACGGCGTCGCTATAAACTCGCCCTCCTCTGTTTCAGATTCGGCGACCTCCACTGGCTCATCATTATTGGAATCAAAACAAATAACCGGTGAAGAAGACCCTTTGAATGACGACTCTGAATATCAGTGATCTTTGCCGTTATTATGTAATGTCATCAATATACACTCTGCCCACATCCCTTGTTGATGTTGGTAAATGATATGGAATTGTCAATTATCAATACTGGTATAATCATTCTATATATATATCCTTAGAGAAGAAAATAAATACTTAAGATTAAATGTAAAATGTGTATGGATTCGTATATACTGTACAACATAACGCAGGGTCGGGTGACTCGGGTCACAAATATCCGAAATAATGCAGGTTCGGGTGACTCGGGTCACAAAGATCCGAAATTTGAAATGTGATTTGGGCCGCAAAGTTCCGAAATTTGAAAAAAAAAAAAAAGATAAGATGGGGTGAGAGAGGCTCGAACTCTCGACCTCAGGATTACTCTTAGCTATGAGACCTACGCGCTAGCCAACTGCGCCACCACCCCTTGTTGACAAAATAGCAAGAATTGAAATATATAATAATAATAAGTGAATGAATTAATAGGATCAGTTATGATAATTGATAAACACACTGAATTACAGGATCGAATATTAAGGAGCGGTGGCAGGACAGTCATATGCTTTTGGAAGCGATATATTCTGATGCCTGAAACAGCTTTTATTTTATCAATTCTCTGCTCATTCCATACACTATAGTATGAATTTTGAGTTCCAAATTCTATTTAATTTTTCTAATGACCGGCCCATAACTCATAAGAGGATACATAAAGTGAAACCATATATGATCAGTCGATCACTCGAGATTATAAATTCTCGTTTTCGAGCACGAGAAACTACGGTTTATCGATTTTGTCATTAATTTTAATAAAATTATCAAGTCAACAAGTTTTTTATCATAGAAATCTGGCTTGCATTTATTATATGTAATTATTAATATGGAAAATAGGGGTATGAATTTCATCGTTGGTTGATTGCAACATCTTACCTCAAATTTGTTGACTTGTAGAGATAAAATAGGCCTGAATTGTCTGAAAGAAGAAAAAAAACTCAATTCTTGTCATAATAATAAGAGTTTGTCTTTTGTACGACATTGCCATATTATTATGAAACAAAAATATTAAATGTCTAATGATATATATAGTACTCTTTCAGGCCAATAGAAATACGTACTCTTATGACTAATTGATTCGAAATAGATAATATATTTTTCTTATTTCAAAAAATGATAACTCACTTCATTTTGTAATTTAGAAAGAAAATAAGTCATCTTTTACGAGACACAGAATGAGGATGATTAGTGTATGAAATTAATAATTTAGCAATGATTTCGACGTCATAGACTAGGCACAAATTGTCATGCAAATACGGAAATAAACGCATGATGTTTGGTGTCCTTTTGCAGACATGATTTGAAAGCGTGTGTTGATTATTGAAGGTTTGTTTTAGTAATCTCATTCACTTTTTTCTACATTTCGACGTTTCCCTTTTTGTTTTTGGTCTCTAATATATTTAATTGGTTGCGTGTAAGCTCAGTGGTTCATTATATACACACATCCTGATTTATGATTAATTACGTAAAGAAGTATTAGTGTATTACTATGTATCATAGATAAAATAGATTTTTAATAATAATTTATTTACGGTAAGTTTTTACTCCCTCGGTCATGCAACAGTTGTTGCAAGTCCTTTGTAATTTTACATAAGATCTGCGACAATAGTTGTGGGACGGAGAGAGTACTTATTTGTTAATATTGTTTTAATCTTGGAACGAGTTTATTCAGACTATATGAACAGAAAAGTATACTATGAGAGGGCCCATTGATTAGCCATGGCTGAGACATGATCTTATTTTGTGCATCACCTCGTTGGTGGAGAGAGAATATGATGCTTTGCTTTCTCTTTCATTTTAATTATTATTTAATTTTAATTAAATTATAAAATCGGCTCGCAAAGACTTCTACTAATCTAATTCTAATGTGAAGGGGTTTTAATATGCCCTTTTACAACATTACTCCGATTGATCTTTTTCAAAAAAGCGTGTTCATACTGATTTTTTTTAACTCGGTCGTCATACAAAAGCCGATCGCACACTGTCAAAGAAGCTTATACAATTGAAAGAAACATACCAAAATAAAATAAAATTGCTTTGTAACCAAATGTAACGCTATAAGTCATAATGTTCGTCTAATCGAAACTACACAAAATCAATGTTTAAAAAAGCGCGATGAAACGAACGAGTAATTAGACGAATTTTCTTACATATATGTCATAGGTAGCATGGAGAGCAAGGGATGTGTGGGCTTGCCAACCTCCTCATAAATGCACTCTTATAAGTCTCAACTACACATATATTCCTATGCTAAGTGTGTGTATATATATATGTAAATAAATATATAAATGAAAAGAACAAACTAAAAAAAAAAAACTCATCAAAACCCAAAACATTTGTAAAGAGCTAGTTTCAAACCCTCCTTTCTAAACCTTATTCTTCTTTCTTTTATCTCTTTCCTCCGTTAATGGATATTGGTATCGGGTTTTCCCTACATCCAAATATTTGCATGGCGACTACTCTCAAACTCAACTCATCTTCTTCTTCGTCAGCCGATCAAAGATCCCTCCATCTCCTAATCTTCTTTTCTCTTATCTTCCTTAATCTTGTCGCTTTCGCCAGCTCATCCGGCGAGTCTTCAAGGCCCTACAACTTCGACATGGCTGGGGCGAAGAAAGCCCTTTTCTCAAAGGAAGCTAGTGATCATGCTGACGAAAAATATGCTGCTGGTCAAATGGTTGACTTTTATCCCGGTAAGACCACTAGTACTAATAATCCGGATGATGTTTGGAAGTCGAAACGCAAAGGTGGTGGCGATGATCAGTTTGCGGCGAGCGATCACGAGGTTCCGAGTGGGCCAAACCCTATTTCGAATTAATAAATAAATAAAAATAAAAGATCATTTGATTTCTATATAGCCAGCCTTGATTTGCTTAGGCGTGTGGAGAAAGGGAAAGAAAGATTAATATAATTTTGTGAGATGGCCATAGTTTTTATTATTAATGTTTCTTTATGGTCCATTAATATATGAACTTTGTCTTTTTGTGGGATGGTTTGTTACGTTCTTCTTATCATGTTCATCAATTTTTTTTTAAAAGATATATTTATATGTGTGTTTGAATTACATATATATATATATATATTGACTCACCTTCAGAAAGGTGAATTGAACATGAATTTTATTTATAGTGCGTGTGTGTGTTTTTTGAATTTATTGTTTAGGGTTTTTGAGAGAGGCAAGAAAACAATGTAAATGTGAGGTGGGGTTTGGAGGTAAAGAAGGGAAGGGTCATAGTTGTCAGAAATGAAATGTGGTGGGTAGAGGACTTTTGTTTTGGTTCAACAATAATTTAAATAGATTTTGGACTTTGCTTTTGTCTTCTCAAACACAGCATCCAAGAAAGAAACAAAGAAAAAAAGCTGATTCGCCCAAAGCCTATTATTTCATAATCATCATATATCATACTTTTTGATTTTTCAAATACATTATACTATAGCTCTTGCTTTGACTTTATGATATATGTACACTATATGTATTCAAGATTAGATTCTTCATTTGGGTAAATTTGAATTTTAAATTGTTTCGTTTCATATATGATTCGATTACTACTGCTTAGTTGAAAATGTATATGTACATTTATATAGTGCGTAGATTTTCGACTAACCCCAACTAACATTCAAATATATTTGACTTACGTTTATTCGTGAAGGTTCTCTTAATGGGTGGAAGACGATATCGATGTACCTCTTCCATCTATGTATATATTTAGAACATCAGAAATATTAAATGTGGCTTTAATTTACTCACTTGGATTGTAGGGAGTATTTTTTTTTTTTCTATTTTCTTTCTGTTTTTAGTATTCTATCTGCCAAAAAGGCTTTTGTTTAATTTGGTTGAAAGTTTTGTCTGCTGCAATTAATTGTTGTAAATTTTCTTTTGTACACATATTGTGAAATAAATCCCACCGAGTAAATTAATTATCATCGCGAATCTGTTTATAATTATATATAATCATCCCATGAATTGATCCGGAATGATCAGTTACATTATAATGGAGAGCCGATCATCTACTATTATCCCATATATGACAGAGGTCTCATGAACACATACGGCTAGCTAGATATCGACTATATATATGCGCGCATATATGCGGCCTGCAGTTTGGATTTTCGTTTGTGGCCAGCTAGATATCGGCTATCATTGCTGCATCAGAATTGTGAATTTGAGTTCTTTGATACCCAAAAAGAATGTGCAACATATATATATATATATAGATAAAATATATAATAGGGTGTACGATTTAATCACACATAGTAGTACTACATAGTCAGTCATTTACTCATTTGAACTTAACAATAAACAATAACCTAGGAAGAAATTGTGTTGGCGGCCGGCAATCCAAACCCTCCTGCACTTTCTCACCCGGTACTAAAAGCTTTAACTTCTTTTGTGGTCAAGTCTAATTAATCTTGTGTTGAAAAAAATAGATAATAAAATTCACCCATTGCAGCGGTGAGCGCGCACGCAATGCCCACTTATATAACACTCCCATTTGTGCTCGAGTACGTAGTCGAGTACCAGAACGTCGTGCTGAGTAAGGCCTTGTGAACCAATTAAGCTAGTGTAGAAAATATATAATTGCATAGTGATCGAGTGTGTTTGGCCTGGTTGTGCCAAGCTGCAGCCGGTTATCTGGTCGATCTGATGGAAGTCTATTAACATACTTTGAGGAGCAATGGAGCATTTACTATGCGAGTCTAATTAGAACATTCTATGTGATAGAAGGTTTTGCTTTTGTAGAAATGTATGAAATTCTCTGCCATTATGTAGACATGTGAATTGAAATTATTGTAGAAGAGACTCAAAATACTTCACAACATTTTCTACATCATTATAATTTATTGAAAAACTTTCATCAGTAAAATTGATCAAATAAATAATTAAATATATTGCGATTGAAAAATATTGGAGACTTTAAATAAATTAAAAAGCGTGTATATAAAACTAAAGAAGAAAAAAAAGTCTAATTATAATTTATCTATGAAACATTGGTTGTGTTTTACGAAGATTCTCTCGTACTTCCAAATCCGTATTTTTCTCCACATTACACATTCTCCCTGATTCATCCCTTCCTTTTTCTTCGGAAAATTTAAGGAAGAAATAAAAAACAAATTACGTAATTAGTAATTAGTTGGTCCTAACCATGGATTCTTGAAATGATCATCCTCTGTATCTTCCCAAGTTTTTTTCTTTTTCTGTTTTGAACCATTTTGTTTTTTTCAATACATAGTAGTAATTCCTTTGGCCTTTTTTCTCCCTTTGTAAATTCTTTGGGCCTTTCTTTTTTCCTCTGTAATTAATTCATTCTTGTGATTTTGGTAAATTTTCAAGAATCTCATGCAGCAGCATTGCCTCTGGTTTGATATGTGATCAAGATATATTGACTTTTTTTTGTCGTTGTTGTTGTTGTAATTTTCAATTACTTTTACATCAAAAAGATATAATTAATTTGATCAAAATCAGGGGCGTGCAGCATGCCCTGTAATTGCAATAGTGCAAGAATGAGTTGTTTCTCGTGCTTTTCGTGTCATGAAAAGAAAGCCTCCAAGAAATTGAAAGGGGGTGCGAAACCGCCCGTCCCCGAATCGCATAGAGGGCCGTCGTCGCATCCTCCCCGCCCGACACATGGTTCGTACGTACGAGTTGTCGAGCTTTACATATGTTATTATATATATATCATACCATATATGATCATATGTTATAATTTCCAATATCAATCTTAATTATTATATATGTGCAGAACATCATAAGAAGACATCAACAGAAAATACAAACACAAATACGAATAATAAAGAACAAGGCGACAACGTGATCGCAGCGCAAACGTTCACCTTCAGAGAATTAGCATCCGCAACCAAGAATTTCCGGCAAGAGTACATGCTCGGGGAGGGTGGATTCGGTCGCGTTTACAAAGGCCGTCTTGAAAAAACCGACCAGGTTCGATCACTGCACGTTTGTTAGTAAGTCATAGTATTCGTGTTTTTCACATTTGACTTACTATAACGTTTATTTAGATGGTGGCGGTTAAGCAACTCGACCGCAACGGGCTTCAAGGAAACCGAGAATTTCTCGTGGAGGTTCTGATGTTGAGCCTCTTACACGACCAATATCTGGTAAACCTTATCGGATATTGTGCCGATGGAGAGCAGAGGCTTTTGGTGTACGAGTACATGCCCCTCGGAGCTCTAGAAGACCATCTTCTCGGTACGGTTTAATTTGTACTCTCTCCGATCATAAATATAGTACACTTTCTGGATTAAAAATTAATATTACTTTTTGACTTTTTGACAAAAAAACGAAATATAAATATATTTTTAAGTTAAAATGTAAAGTAACTATGATTGAAGTTGAAAAAGTAGGTGTTGAATTGTATTTTAAGAAAAGTTAAGAATGTCCATTTAAAAAAATGGTCATGTTATTATAAATGGGAAGGAGTTTATGGTTTTTCTCTAGTACATTTCGTACTGTTTTGAAAACTGCATCATCTAACAACTCGAACTGTTTGATCGAATGCAGACCTTTCACCGGGCCAGACTCCTTTGCCGTGGTTCACGAGGATGAAAATCGCGTTGCACGCGGCCAAGGGTCTGGAGTACTTGCACGACAAGGCGAACCCTCCCGTCATCTACCGAGACTTGAAGTCGTCCAACATCTTGCTCGGCAGGGAGTACAACGCCAAGCTCTCCGATTTCGGGCTGGCCAAGCTCGGCCCGATAGGGGACAAGACGCACGTCTCCACCAGAGTCATGGGGACGTACGGGTACTGCGCCCCCGAGTATCAAAAAACCGGGCAGCTGACCGCAAAATCGGACGTGTACAGCTTTGGCGTCGTTCTCTTGGAGTTGATCACGGGGAAACGAGCCGTCGACACCAGGAGGAAAGGCGATCAACAAAATCTCGTCGCATGGGTTAGTAACTATTTATATAGGCTCTATTCTTTTGAACTGAAACTTGCTGAATTGAACTAAATAGATCTGAACTGAACTTGACTAAACAACTGAATGAATTTTCTAGTTATACTGCTTAATTATAAATATAGTTACCTATCCATATTATAATTAATTTCAAAAATCAAAATTTCTCTTTTTGGATATTAGGCCGACCCGATTTTCAAGGACCCGCACAGGTTGGGCGAGCTGGCGGACCCGTTGTTGAAAGGCGACTACCCGAGGAAAAATTTCAATCAGGCGATTGCGGTGGCGGCCATGTGCCTACAAGAGGACGTGACGATCCGACCGTATATAAGCGACGTGGTGACGGCTCTGAGCTGCCTCCCAGGGGAGCCGGAGATACCGTATGTCTCGCCCGTCTCTACCCCTTCCGCGTTGGAAAATGATGAGAGAGAAACCTCGGCCGCCACCGAGAGGGAGAAGGCCGTCGCGGAGGCTATGGAGTGGGGCTCCAAGTCGAGGAACAATAGCGGGAATAATACTTAACCCGCCGGAATTATTATTATTATTATTAATTATTAATTAATATTGTTATGAAATAATATAATACTACTACTACTAATAATAATTTTGATTGTGTGATCGACGAAGTAAGTTTGTATAGAGTAAAATGACGAAAATGCCCTTTTTCAATCGATTCGGTTGAATTGATGTAATTATTATTTTATTTATTTTAAATTGTGAATGCATGAATTGCGATAATCTACAATTTGACATTTGAATATTGATTCAAAATTTCCTAATATCAAACAATTACAGAAATAATAACATAATGACAAATAATTTGAAATTACATTAATGTTTTATTACAAATATAATTATTTGACCAATTCAATATAATTCGATTACAATTTCATCTATATAAGTAGGAACTCACATAGCAAATACGAGAAATTATTATATGTACCCGGTACATTGATGACGTGGTGTTCCTTTACCAATCATGGTTTGACATTTCATATCTGAAAATCTTTAATATTTTTTACTCTATGCCAATTAAATAATGAATAACATAAAATAAAAATGAAAATAAATTAAACACAACATAAACTTAAGAAGTCGATTAAGTATTCAAAGACCGGCAACGACAGCACCGGCGAGACTGAGTCGACAGTCGCACCCGAGGACCCGGGCGGTTCGCGTTCGCCTGTCTCTTTCGACTATCGGCATTCTCAGGTGACGCACGGAATCGACGGTGGAAACGCGTGGTGACGGTGGTGGGGAAAGGGAAAATCGATTGAGCCTCCTCCGCCTTAGAACGTGGGAAAAAAACTAGTCGAGTGAAATTGATTTTCATTTATTCTTCCTTTCTCGCTTCGTCTTTCAATTTGGATTTTCCCCCAATTTGAATCTTCTGATTCGCGAAATTGAATCTGAGTTTTTTCAGGGGTTTTGTTGTATTGTATAAACGACGATGGCGGAATCGTAAGTATTGCGCAAGGGTGAGGGCTTTTTTGCAGCCGCCTTTTTGCGGTGCTA
Source organism: Euphrasia confusa (assembly GCA_954870475.1). Lineage (NCBI taxonomy): Eukaryota > Viridiplantae > Streptophyta > Magnoliopsida > Lamiales > Orobanchaceae > Euphrasia > Euphrasia confusa. The sequence goes on from OX940949.1 coordinate 2,771,564, forward strand.
TTTTCTGAGTTTCGGTTTCGGTGTACTGGATGAATCTGTCCGAGCGGCGAGAGAGAGAGAGAGGTGTCGGTGGTGATCCTTAACGCGCACCACCTCTTCGGCCGGTTTAGAACCGCCCTCGACTCTGCCTCGCCAGCGCCATTCGGCCTGAATTTCTAGCTTCAAAATTTTGGGATGATTTCAGACGTTGTGGTGTTTTTAATTTATTTTTATATTTATTTATGTTATTTATCATTTAACTGAAATTAAAAATAATATTAAAAATTTTGATGTATTTTTTATTTTTGAAGTTATATGAAATGTCATACCGTGATTGGTTGAGTAGCACCACATCATCAATGTACCACCACATCATCAATGTACCGGGTACATATAATAATTCCTCAGCAAATACCATCAAAAATCAGTTATCAAGTTTAATTAGAGAGTGTAACCCACACAAAATAAAAGAGGCTTAATTAAGAATGATTTCCTTTTCAAAGTTTCGGTTCATGATTTTGGTTGCGTCATGCGTCGTCTTTTCATTGGTCGGCGTTTCGCTGGTGAGTGTCACAAATATTATTATTAATTAATTAATCACAAACCTAAATTACTAAAAATTAATATTAATTAATTTATAGGTTGATGCAAAAGAATTCGCTAGAAGCATTCCTCCATTTGCAAGCCTTTCAGCAGTCACATGTCCAGTTTCTCAAAACAGTAAGTTTTTTTTCTTTTCATATGCTTGTTAATTAGTGTACTTAATTTATATATTAATTATGGTCATTTTCTTAATTGTTATCATTAGATTGTGGGAGTGCATGCAATGGTCGATGTTCGGCAACGTCGCACAAGAGCGCTTGTCTGATGTTCTGCAATCTGTGCTGCAAAAAATGCCTCTGCGTCCCGCCCGGAACCTTCGGAAACAAAGAGTGCTGCCCGTGCTACAACGACGCCAGGACCGAACAAGGAGGACCCAAATGCCCTTGAAATTAATTATGTTGTTTTGCAAACAATAATAAACCCTTGAGAAATTAGAAATTAATGATTAAGAGAATGCATTTTGTGCTTGGAAAATGAGAGTATTATTAACTAATTCAATTTTCAGATGTGGCGGAAATGAAATTTTACTATGAATATTCTATGCATATGAAATATTTTGAAATTAATTGGTACTCCGATCCATAAAAATAAGAAATTAACTCGATATTGGCCCGATCAATGGGTTGGGGTGGGCAAAACAAAATGTGGTCCAAAATCATTCGGATTTTTTTTGGCCCAGCCCGATGGGTCACATGGGCCAAACCCATTTTTGGCATGATGGGTTGGCCGGCTTGATTTTTATTTTATTTTTAATATTATGATTTTGCTAATATTTTATTTATTTAATATATATATATATATATATATATATATATATATATATATATATATATATATATATATATATATATATTATAAAATGTATATGATATTAAGTTTATTATCCCTATAATTATTAATTTAAGAGAAAAATGTGAATTTATGTTTATTCAAGTAATTTCTCTTAACAATTTATAGAAAACTTCACACTTAGCATTGAGAATCACGTGACTCTGAGTTTCTCGCGTGTTGTCGAAAATCGCTCGATTTTGCGTGAAATTGCAATTTTATATAATTTCAGATGTTGCGATGTATAAAAAAGGCAAGTTGGGTGATCAAAGTACAAGAGTGAGTATAGTTTAACTATTATCTCTTAATTATATATTTGTATTTATTTAAAAATATCTAGTTAAATTGTCTCGGTAGCCGGACAACCCACCTTGGGCCGGGCTGGGCTCAAGAGTAACTGGCGCCTGAATTTTTTGAACTGGGCTAGGACTAAGAGTATCTCCAAAAAAACTCATTTTGAAGTAGGAGAAATGCTCCAACCGATACCAAAACATAAATCTATTATTAGTTTTTGTGTGATACCTACACAAAAAATACTTAAATTTACGTTCTAAAACTCAAACCAATAACTATTCTTTATTTATAAAAAAAGTTTTTCTATTTTACAAATTAATAAAAATTTCCTATCAAATTTTTTTTTTTTTTTTAGTTTTTTATTTAATTTTTTTGTAATGTAATATTTTTTTTAAATAATATTATTAATAATTAAAATAAATTTTAATAAAAATATTTTTAATAATGAAATAAAAATATATATCACAATATAAAATTTTAATAAAAATATATTTAATTAATATTTTATTATATTTATTATTTTTGAAATTTTAAATTAAAAACAATATTTATTAGATTTTTTAATGTCAAAAGTTATGGAGTTAAATTATAAATTTGTAAAATTTTTGGTTATTTATAAAATAGAATAAAAGTGATATAAAAGAATATTTCGAAAATATTCTTTTAAGTTTGAGTATTGGTATCTCCGTTGGAGTCAAATTACTGTAAACTTAAAACTAAATTTATTTTTGAGCTTAAGTTCTGGTGTTCGGTTGGAGATGACCTAAGGAAATTTGGTGGCTCGGCCCGGCCCGATTAATAGTCCATTAACAACCTGTCGTTTTCGGCAACCGTCTTAACTCCTAATTAGTACCGTACTGGCGAGTTTAATGAAATTGACAAGCCGTTATCATTGAGCAAGGTATATCAGTTTTTATATATAGATATGTACTCCACAACAATGATATGCTTCATTCACATAGATTTTGATTTTGGAATTAAAAAAAAAAAAGGCACATGATCCAAATATGACTAAACTCATCGACACGTGATCAACCTTTTATTATAACAATTAAGCTAATTAAAATTCAATCACGTGTTCATAAAATGCTTTGATGCATAATTAAGTTGATCCAATAATAGTTAAGTAGCTAGTCGAGATCTGAATTAGGTCAAGGGCAGTATTGTCTCCCAGTCTTGGTCTTCCAATCTTTGTAGCAGGAACAACAATCCCTGCTCGGATTAATCGGATATGGCTGTGGTGGCACGCACTGGCAATCCATGCAGCAAATAATGCAAGGTTTCATGCACACGTTCGAATACAAAGCCATTTCGCATCGAACTTTACAAGCCGACCTACACATCCCTATTAATAATATGCAGACAAACGAGCGCGCAGAAGATATATATAATTAAATATACATCATTGAAATTCTATAATTTTGTATCAATTAAGCTAGAAATATTGAAAGTAATTAATACTCACAAGTACTGTTCGACTTGGGGATATAACAGCGGTTTACGACATTCTTCGTATCTAGTATGCTTGCTCGTGGAGACACTTGTTCGGATGAGAAAGATTCATCGGCCTGTTCAATCGATCACATGCATGATCATATGTGAATTCGAAGAAAAAAAACATGTAATTATGATTAAGGAATATATATATTACTTACTAGGGAAATCCTAAAAATTATTGATAACCAAACACACGAGAGGAACAGAATGAATTGAGGGGAATTTCATTTCTTTCAAAAATAAAATAAAATAAATCATGCATTTGGTGATTCTTATATACAAGGAATTATATTGGTCAAGATCTAGGAGATTCATTTATATGGCAATTCAATAGTCAACACTGTAATTCTGTTTTCAATATATTGTCATAAGACTCAAAACTTGGGTTTTATCTATGCTAGACTCGGTGGAGTACACCATGCAATATTTAATAACCGTTGATTTAATATTATTTTATACAAGTGCACACACAATCACACACACCGACGTGTATGGTGTATTACACCTGGTGTATTACTCTGGTAGCATCTTAACCGTTGATGCATACACCATCACACACACCGACGTGTATGGTGTATGCATCAACGGTTAAGATGCTACCAGAGTAATACACCAGGTGTAGCATCTAATAGACCCAAAACTTGGATTTATTTATCTGATTCTATACTTAGTCAGTTGCTCATTTCCTTTATAGATATGATTATTTTGGCAATTTATTGATAATATTCTTCAGCTAATATAAATAAATTAAGAATATATATAAAGAAAGAAAAAAAAAGCTTATTACTATATTCTGTGAGACTATATACAGTAATTTTCTCTTAATTAATTTACAGAGATTTTTTTACTGATCACTTTAAAGAAATTTATATAAATTCATTTTCTCTTTTTGTAAATGCCTCAATAAATTAAGAATATATATAAAGAAAAAAAAAAGCTTATTACTATAAGTAATTTTCTCTTAATTTACAGAGAATTTTTTTTTACTCACTTTAAATTTTATTTCTTTTTGTCACACATTAACATGCCCACACTTAAAAATAAAATAAACTATGAAATAAAAAATAAACCAATAAATATATTATTTATTAAAATTTGTGAAATCATACACTCATGACTCAAGTGCCAAATCGATTAATTAGTGATCCTGAATTAAGGGCAATATAGTCCGCCATTATAATCTCTGTAGCAGGGACAACAATCCTTGTTGCGATGATCTGGGTCTGCATATGACCCCGGTGGAATGCAACTATATGCCTTGCAGCATTCATCACAGAGTTTCATGCACAATTGTGTATGCGATGCTCCCGAGCATCGAACGATACAGTTTGACGGACAATTAGCTGCACGTACGAACAATGTGTTAATAATAATAATTAATTAGTACAATAATTAACGATTAAAAAATTAATTATATATGATCGACTCACTGTTCGTATCACTGACTGGACAAGTGTTTCCGATGTTACAAGTAGGAGGGGCAGCCTATTCATTCACCAAATGATCAATGCATACGCATAAATGTAAATTACACGTGAGATTACAACGAAATAAAAACGTTTTTTTTATTTAGTTTTGTAAACTTATTCATGAACAAATATATCCATCGATCACACAAGTACATACAAAGAGAATATATAGAATAATATTACTTACTTGGGAAATCACAATCACTGACAAAGAAACACAAGAGAGAAGTAGCAAAATGAAGATAACCTTTGATGGGAAATACATATTTTTCTGAATTTAATTTGCTTTTGATTTTGTCGTTATGAAATAATTATTATTTGATGATATTGATTTGTATCTAAATTCTTTTCTTATATAGAAGAATAGAAAACAACTTTTTTGACTTACAAAATGTTAAAAGTTGACTCGAATACAATTAATTTGGTTTGTATTTATTTGTTTAAGAATATATAATTATATTAGGAATATAATTATATTCTTTAAAAAGAGTCAGAGTCATATTAGGAAAAAAATATTTTTCTTAATCTTAATTGTTTCTAAATATTATTTTAATTATTATAAGATTGAATTATTAATTAGGAAAATAAATCATGAGAATTTTGTAAAAAGTTCAAAAAATAAAATCAATATAATCTTTCCAAATATTAAATATATTAGAAAATCTATTAGATTTTTTCCTCTTATAATATAATAGTAACTAACAAATAAAATAAAATAAAATAATATATATACTAAATTGAAAAAAACAAAACGTACCATTTTAAAAAAAAAAAACTGATGATTTTATAAAAAAACGTAACTTTTTAAAAAAAAATATATTTATATTTCATTTTTTTAAATAAAATTAATTTATACAATATTAAATTTTATATACAGTAATTTAATTATTAATTTATAAATAAATATATTTTAAAAATATGAATAATATATGTGTACATGATAATTATTGTTTTAAAATGACTGATTCATTTAATCTATCTTATATATGTAAATATGAAATAAAAATGAATTCATAATTAGTATTTATTTTTTTAAGAACCATGAAAATTTGAATCAAATATGAATTGAGTCAAATAATTCTATTAATTTTTCAATCTATCGTTATTTATGTACAAATAACAATAATTAATTTTATTTTTTAAAATTAAATTGTAAGAAAAACTATTTTGCCATGTCAAAATATTTTAATATTATTACTAACCTGACATGTGATATTATGTTTCGTATTTATTAAAAATAAAAATAATATACTTTAAATAAAAAATAATATTTTGATTTAAATATTATATTTGATAGTTCAATTTTCAATATTATCTCACCTTTAATTATATTTTTCAATAAAATAAGAATGTCATAGTATTCAATTCGAATATTATGTTCAATTTTGCAACTTATCTTTATAGTCTATCTTGTATGACTGCATCAATGTTAAGTAGAGAGAGTATGATTTTAAAAGTTTATGTTAAATTTATTCATTTTTTTAGTAATGACTCACTTGATTTGTAGTCACACAAAATTAAACAACATAGTAAAATATCGTTTAATTTTCATATATATATATATATTATCAACATATGAAATTAAATAAATATATTAAATAAAATAAATATTGGTTTTTCACAAAATTAAAGATTTCATGATATATTCATAGTAAGTTTAGAAAATTACATATATTATTATAACTTTAATACCTAATTATAAATTTTAAAACATTAAAAAATTATTTTTCTTAGAAAAAATTTAAATTTTCTATGTAAATGTAGATAGTACAAAAATAAAATAAAATAGGATTATATTTATTCAATGAATAAATTATATGTTTTTAATTTTATAATTAGGTGTTAGTGGAAAATTACATGTAATTTTCAAATATCACAATTATTTTTTAAGAAAATTAAATTTAATTAATGAATGTGACATTTTCTAAAGATAATACAAAAATAAACTTATAAATTCATTTTTACTTAACATTATTGATACAAGATAAAATGATAGAGATAATTTGATAGTGAAAAATTGCACGTAGATCTTTAGGGCAACCCCAATGGTTGTAAAATGGCAAGGGCCATTGCCATTTTTTGGCAAAAAGCTAAAAAAATCAACCCCAATGGTTGAAATGGCCCTTGCCAAAAAATGACTCTTGCCAAATATCCATGTATATTTGAGCAAAAATACATGAAAAAATGGCCCTTGCCATTTGTGCCATGTCATCACCACCTCTCATCTCAACCACTCAAAATTCAACAACATATTTTTTATTATAAAGTTGATATTATCACTAGGGGTGACACTTCGTTCCGAAATTCCGATTCCTTCCCGATCCCATCCCGAAAACTAGCGTGATGGGACGAGATGGATTTTAAAAATGACAATCCCGTCCCGTCTCGTTTCAAATTTTTTACAATGGAACGGGATAGGACCGCGACGATCACGTTTAATCCCGTTTAATATCAATAATATTTTTATTTTTTCACACATATTAATAAAAATATTAAAATATTAATCATATAGTTTCAATTAAATTTATTATATCTTTACAATATAACAAAATTTCAAAATAATTTAATTTTTATTTATATATTTTTCTTGAAAAATATTAACATTTCTACTTTAAAAAATTTTAAAAATTAAAATATTATTTAAATTGAATAAAAATTAGTATTATTTAATTTATTTAATAATTTATTTTTAAAATTAAAATTTTAAATCAATTCAATAATTAGTATTATTAAAATTTATTTAATAATTTATTTTTTTTGAACAATTTAATGTGATTGTTGTAGAGTTGATTGAGTTGTTAAATTTAATATTAAGATATAGGTGGATTGGTAGTCTTAGGTGATCAATTCAATAAATTATTTTAAATTTTAATATTGTATATATAATTTATAGAAAAAAATTATATTAAAAAATATTAAAAAGTCAAAAAAAATTTTTTTTAATAAAAATGGCTCTAGCCATTTTTATACCATTGGGGTACATTTTACAAATGGCAAATGGCAAGAGCCATTTTTTGGCTAAAATGACAATTGGCAAGAGCCATTTTGGCCAAACCATTAGAGTTGCTCATTGTGATAATATTTTAAAATTGAACATAGTATTTGAATTGAATATTATTTTTTTTTTATTTTTTTTAAATAAAAAAAATAATTTAAATAAAAATCGTATAATATTTGATTTAAATATTACAATGATAGCTCAATTTTCAATATATATATATATTTTGAATATTTTATTTATTTTATTTTAATTTATCTTGATTATTGATTATTTAATATTTTTAAATTAATTCAAAAAAAAAAATTTATACTAATTTAATTAATTATTTTTTTACTTTATTTTTAATCTATTTTGATTATTGATTATATAATATTTTTATTTTAATTATAAAAAAATTGTGAAATTCTATTAATTTAATTGATTATTTTTAATTTATTTTTTATTTGTGATTTTTATAATTAAATTAAATGATGTATAAATTAATTTTTTTTTATCAAAATACTTCAGAAAAATAAAATATTTTCTTTTAATCTCTTACTTACCTTTTTTTAATGTTTTTTTACGATTTAATATATATTTTAGTTATTTATTTGTTATCTATATTTTAAGGAAAACAATCTAATAGATTTTGAAAAATATTCAATATTTGCTATGATTATATTGATTTTATTTACTTAACATTTTAGAAGATTTGGTAATATATTTTCCTAATTAATAATTCAATTTAATAATAATTAAAATACTAATTATTTAATTAATTAATTTTAAAATGCCACGTGTCGCATTTTGATTGGTGGTATACCGGAAGCCCGGTACACCTTGTGTAACTGTATCATCTTCCTTTTCACACCTATAAATTGGGGTTCTCCGATAGACGAAAAATATAGAGTGAATTGTAAGCCTCAACTATGTAGTGGATTTTCTTTCTTCCCGTGGTTTTTTCCCGTGTTTTGGGTTTTCACGTAAATTGTGTGTTCGTTCTTTTTCGTTTATCTTTTCTTCGCATCTCATATATATTTCGAGATTCGTGAGAGATTTAGTTTCAATATCGCAACAAGTGGTATCAGAGCATCGTAAAGAGCACAACAAGTGGTATCAGAGCTAGGTTACGATCCTGTGACCTGTTATCAAGAGCTTTCGTTGGGGATCCCGCACACGGAATCCATACGAGGCGGGCATTGCGGATATTGGTGTTTCTAGATCCAGGTGGAGCTCGAGAATATTTTGGGAGATGGCGACGATGGTTGATATTCGGTGTTAGATCGGAACACGTGGTTCTCTTCATGGCTATTCAAGGTGGAGTTGGTTCAATGTTTCTAATCAACATAGATCTTGATGTTCAAGGTGGAGTTGGTTCAGTGGTTCTAACCAACATGGATCTTGATGTTCAAGGTGGAGTTGATTAAGTGGTTCTAACCAACTAGAATCTTGATGATGCGTTGCTGGGGCATGGACAAGATGTCAAGCGCGATGGAGCCAGAAGAGAAGGTATGGAAGAATAGAAAGGTAAGAGTTATAATTGCACTCTATCCCTCCGGTGATTTGTTTCATGCGGTCGCAGCTTAGCGGTCGAGGGAGATGATGAAGTAGGTTTTGAGTAGTGAAAACCCGGGGGAATGTCTTGGTGTCCAGTGTTGGGCAAAGATGAAAAAATTCCAGGGAGTTTGTCATTACTACAAGAAAAGGGGCGTGGTGAAAATCTAGGTGAATTTCTTAATGTCCAAGGTGGAGCATGGAAGAAATTTTAGGGGGTTTGCACTACTGCAAGGAAAAGAGCCACATGAAGGGGGACTGTCAGGCCCTGAAGAATCGGAGAAAGGAATCGAAGGTGGCCGATTCCGGAGAAGGAGGTTTCATCGATGAGGAACTCCTGGTTGTCTCTGATTAAGGAACGTGTGAGGGGTGGATCTTGGATTCTGGATGTTCATATCATATGTGTCGAAACAAGGATTTGTTTGACAGGTTTGATGAGAGTGTCGGTGGAACGGTGGTCATGGGGCATGACACATCGTGTGAGATACGCGGCACGAGAACTGTGAGAATCAAGATGGTCGATGGGAATATTCGAACCCTCAGTACTGCAAGATACGTTCCGGTCCTGAATGGTAATCTTATCTCTCTCAGACCTTAGATCAGAATGGGTACCAACTTCGGTAAAGGTGGAGTGTTGAAAATAAGTCGGGGCGACTTATTTTGCGAGGCGAGAGAAATATTTGGTGGATTGTATGAGCTATGCGACAACACAATTACCAAGTGGACAATTGCCTCTGTCCAAGGAAGTCATTCGCTGGAAGGTGAGTCGGATTCACCTTTTTTAAAAGTAATGCGCATGTGTGTTGTTGTCGGGGACACCGGGAATACTAACCCGAATAGTATTCAAAATTTGGAGAATCGAGCCTAGGCGTACTATGGATAGCACTGAAGAAATAGCGAATGCAGGGGGTGCTGATAGTAGTGGGAATGAGAGATTTGAGAATGGAGATTGTTTGGAGGTCATAGAGCTTGGTGGTACCCAAGGGATGATCGGTGCAACTTCGCATTCTTGTACTAAGTTTGGTTCGGTTCAAACTTAAGTTGCTCATGTTTTGAGTGAGCCCTGCGGGGCTAGGTGGAAGAATAAAAATTGGTCTATGATCGTTGGAGTTGGGCGACTTGGAGTCGCAGGGGTTCTCGTCAAGGTAGAAATTTGTTAAAAGTTGACTTGAATACAATTGATTTGGTTTGTATTTATTTGTTTAAGGATATATAATTATATTAGGAATATAATTATATTCCTTAAAAAGAGTCAGAGTCATATTAGGAAAAAAGATTTTTCCTAATTTTAATTGTTTCCAATTTGATAGGTTTTCACACCTATAAATTGGGTTTTCCGGTAGACGAAAAATATAGAGTGAATTGTAAGCCTCAACGATGTAGTGAATTTTCTTTCTTCTTGTGGTTTTTTCCCGTGTTTTGGGTTTCCACGTAAATTGTGTGTTCGTTCTTTTTCGTTTATCTTTTCTTCGCATCTCATATATATTTCGAGAGTCACGAGAGATTTAATTTCAATATCGCAACAAGTTTTATCAGAGTATCGTAAAGAGCACAACACAAAATTTAAATGAGCGCGCATGGATATGAAAATATTTTTTTATTCACAAATAGATACACCATCTATCATGTTGTAAGGAAAAGGGTTAAACGTGGCATGTTCTTCTATACTTAAGAGGGTGTATTCAATCAAAATTCTGTGGGATTTTTATGAATTTTTAAAGTCTACATGTTCTTCTAGATTTTTAATTTCATTCCATTTCAGTTCAATTCAAATCTCTTTCAATTCAGTTCAGTTCATGTCGAATAGGTTCGTTTCAAAATAAATTAAAATAAAATAAATAAAAAATAATTTAAAATCATAATTTTAATTATTAAATTCAGGATATTATTAATATTTTTAAACAAAAATTTAATAATTTATAAAAAAATATTATTAATTTTATAAAAAAATTAATTTAGTTTATTTCAGAATGCTTCCGTTCAGTTCAGTTCAATTCAATTTAATTCAGTTAATAGGTTTTAGTTCAAAAGAACATGTTTTTTTTGTTAACGATCAATATCATATAAAGGAAAAATAAAATAAGTTGGAGATACAATACAACGATAGGAAGATCCTACCGCATCAGCGAGCTAACAGAGCTAGCTCTAAGAATCTTCAAAAATAAATATAAAATAAAGAACATGTGCTTAATAGGTGGGCTGTAAATTGTAGTCCACCCTATATTTTTAAGAACTTTCTAGGAAAATGTTAAGTATAGTTTATAATATTTTAAGTTACACAGCTGCACAAATTACAGCTTATAATTTAATGTTTTATTTTTGTAAATTTTTTATTAATTAAAATAGTTTTAAGATTATAATTATAAATCGGTGTAATAATTGTATAATTAATATAATTAATAATAATTAACAATTACAATTTTAATAAAATTAAAATAATATTAGGTTTTATTCATAATTAAGAAAAAATGAATTATTTAATTTCAACGAAATTTTAAAAACTTTTCTTTATTCAAAATCAGCCTATTTTTAACACAATTATATATACCTATATAGATTATTCTTTCATTTTTTATATTATTTTATTTAAATAATTTTATTTTTATATATTAATACCAATATTTTGTAGGCCGTAAAACATTTTATAAGAAATACGAATAATATTTTTTAACTTATTAATGTAGACGCAAATTAAAAAATTATTAGTTTTTATATTTTATATTTTACTATTTTTAGCCTCATTTTAAATGTTATACTCTTTCAATTCAATCTCATGTTAATATGTACTTGTTGGAGCTCCGCGCTTCTACGGCGAGCCTCGTACACCTGCAAATACACAAACAAACAAAAAGAGTCAGATCTGTTCAAGCCCTAAGGCCAAACCAAAATCCCAGATCTCAACAGTCAACAGATCTCCGAAGATCACCGGCCCGTGCAAGGATCTGGGCTTGAATGGAACAAAGGGCACATGCAGCGGAATAAACAAGTATATATATATATATAAATAAGAACAGAGAGAGAGATAGAAGGTGGATCGGCTCAGGACTGAGAAATTGCTATCACAGCAAGTTTCTCCAGTAGCTACACAACGAAGGCAAGAACAGCGGCCACGCCCAAGCACCCCAGAGCACCACCCTTTCCTGGATCTCTCTAGCACTCACTCACAGCCCTCACTCACACAAGGATCTCACAGATCTACACCACAGCAACACCAACAGAGGTGAAGAAGATGAAGAATACAGAAATCGCACACAGTGAAAGGTAGGGTTTACACACAGTAGTATCTGTAAAGTGAGTAGTATCTGTAAAGGGTCGAGCAGAAATAGGGTGGGCAACGGTCCAGATGAAGCCACAACATACCAAATAAGGATCAAGGGTCAAGATTGGTCAACAGACCATTAGGGTTAGGTTGTGGGCTGGGCTGGAGAGTTTAAAGGGCCAAGTGCAAAGTAGTGGGCTGCACTCTAATGGGGTGCTGGGCTGCCTGTATTTGGGCCAGCTCCAGTAGACTGGGCCAACACACAAATCACAACATTCTCCACCTTGTTGGCAACAGTACTGGATCAACCTGCTCAAGAGACAATTTATAAAGACATTACATGCTGGTTAACGCCACACACATGTAAACACAGTCAATCAGTTCATCATAGCCTTAGCCCTGCACACCTAAGTGTATAGGGCAAGTTACACAAAGTAACAAACAATATAGTGACTCCTCAGCCCTACCTGAGGCATTCAGAGAACACTATAAAGACAGTCCCAACTAGGGACTCATCTTACACATAGTAAGAAGTAAATGGGGTAATAACCTAGGGTCAGAACTCCAACAAAGAACACAGAGCACAGAGCAAGTAGTAACAAATAGGGACAACTAATCACAGGCATCAAAATGCAGAAATTTCAAACAGAAAAGAAATTTTTCCAAGGGCAGTGATTTAGTTCCCATATCAGAGGGGTTATGATGAGTGGATATCTTTTCAAGTAGAATATAACCAGTTTCAACAAGTTCTCTAATGAAATGGTACCTAACATCAATATGTTTAGTTCTATCATGAAAGACAGGATTCTTACACAGCTGTATGCCAGATTGGGAATCAGAAAACACAGAGACTTTACCACTTAACATTTTAATCTCAGATAAAAGACCTTTCAACCAAATAGCTTCCTTGAAGGAATCAGTTATAGCAATATACTCAGATTCAGTAGTAGAAAGGGCAACAACATTTTGCAACTGAGATTTCCAACTAACACAACCACCACACACAGTGAAAATATAAGAGGTAGAAGACTTTCTAGAATCCCTATCATTAGCATAGTTAGAATCCACATAACCACTCAGAATAACTCCAGCCTTTGACTTAGTGAATCTCAGGCCAAAGCTTCTAGTACTAGACAAGTACCTGAACATCCATTTCATGGCTTCCCAATGAGGCTGTCCAGGGTTAGCCATGTACCTACTCAAACAGCTAACACTATAAGCTATATCAGGTCTAGTAGACACCATTAAGTACATCACAGACCCCACAGCACAAGCATAAGGCACATTAACCATAGAAGCAATTTCAGACTCAGTCTTTGGACATTGGTCCTTAGACAACACAAAGTGAGAAGCAAGGGGAACAGAAACAGATTTGCAACCTAGCATGGAGAACCTTTCTAGCAATTTATCCACATAGGCAGTTTGATTAAGATGAATGTAACCTTCAGTTCTATTTCTCACAATATTCATACCTAGTATTTTCTTAGCATCTCCTAAGTCTTTCATTTCAAACTTAGTACTTAAACTATGTTGAACAGATTTCACAGAGTTCAGATTAGGAGAAAGGATTAACATATCATCCACATAAAGCACAAGAAAAACAGGTATGGCAGACTTCAAATAATACAAGCAAGGATCATAAGAACTTCTGCTAAAATTTTGAGAAATCATGAATTCATCAAACTTTTTATTCCATTGCCTAGGTGACTGCTTCAAACCATAAAGAGATTTTTTCAAAAGACAAACATGTTCAGTTTTAGATTTATCAACAAAACCCTCTGGTTGCTTCATAAAAATTCTTTCTTCTAAGTCACCATGTAAAAAGGCAGTTTTAACATCCATTTGTTTCAGTTCCCAGTCATAATGAGCACACAAAGCAAGCATTATTCTCACAGTAGTAAACTTCACAACAGGAGCAAATATTTCATTATAATCAATTCCTTCTTTTTGAGAAAAACCTTTGGCAACTAACCTAGCTTTATATCTTAAATCATTACCCTCTTGTTTAACTTTGAAAAGCCATTTACAGTCCACAACAGAACACTTAGAGGGTTTAGGGACTAAAGTCCAAGTTCCATTTTTCAATAAAGAGTTCATTTCTTCATTCATGGCAGAAAGCCAGTTTTTGGAATTTTCAGATTTTAAAGCTTCCACATAGGATTTAGGTTCAGAGTTGTCAATCACATCATGCATATTAAAGGCAAAAGCACCCAACTGAAAATCATTTAGCCTAGCAGGAGCCCTAGGGTTTCTTCTAACCCTATCTCTAGCAAGTTGGTAATCATCAGGCATTGAAGTATTTTCATTATCATGCATGGGGGAATTATTATAATCATTAGGGTTGACAGTTTGAGAATTAGCTGGCAAAGAATGGCCTGATACATCAGGTACAGGTCCATTAGGGTCTAACACAGGAGGTATAGGCAAGTTCACAGATTCAGGCACACAAGCAGGATCAGAACTTAGCACACAGGGATCATCAGGCAAATCACTAGAATCATGTTCATTCACAGAATCAATTTCAGGAGCAAGCTCCACCTCATTTTGGACATCCACATTGGACTGACTCACAGGCAAGCATGGAAACTCAGATTCATTAAACACAACATCTCTACTAGTGATAGTTTTAAATCCAGGGTCACACCTAAGCCACAACCTATAACCTTTAGTACCTTCAGGGTAACCTAAGAAAACACATTTTTTAGCCATAGGTTCTAGTTTATCTCCAGAGTGATGGACCAAGGCAGAGCAACCAAAAATTCTCAAGTTTGTCAAATTAATAGGTTTTCCAGAAAACACATGTTCAGGGCACTTACCCTTAAGAGGCACAGAGGGAGACCTATTTATCAGATAAGTTGCAGTTAACACAGCTTCACCCCAAAATCTTTTACTAAGACCAGAAGAAGCAAGTAAACACCTAACTCTCTCTAATAAAGTCCTATTCATTCTCTCAGCCACTCCATTTTGTTGTGGGGTATAGGGTACAGTCCTATGCCTTCTAATACCAGCCTCAGCACATAAATCATTCATATTAGCATTACAAAATTCAAGACCATTGTCTGTCCTAAGAGTTTTAATTTTCAAACCAGTTTGATTTTCAATTAAGTTCTTAAACTCTTTAAATTTTCCAAACACATCAGATTTATTTTTCATTAGAAATACCCACACTTTTCTGGAAAAATCATCAATCACAGAAAGAAAGTACCTATTGCCACCTTGGGTGGGTTCAGGGGAAGGACCCCACACATCAGCATGCATATATTCAAGGATACACTTAGTAGAGGGCACATTGGGGGAGGGAGACACAGGAAAGCTCATTCTAGTTTGTTTACCTAACACACAAGTATCACAGAATGTAGAGCAAGTCAATTTAGCATCACCAAAGACACCTTGTTTTTGCAATAATTCAAAACCAGTTTTACTTATGTGTCCAAGCCTTTTATGCCATAAATCAGAAACATTTTCATGGACAGAATTTGCATGATTATTCAAATAACACTCAGCTTTGCAAACATACAAGTTGTACTGCCTAGCAGCTTTGCAAACAACCTTAGAACCCTCCATAATAGTCATGCACCCATTACCCCATTTACCACATAAACCCTCAGTTTCAAGTGCAGCACATGAAATCAAATTTTGACTCAAGTCAGGCACATGCCTAACATTTTTGAAAGTGTACACACTACCAGTTTCAAATTTCACAGAGATATCACCAATACCATTCACAGAACACCTTTTATCATTAGCCATGGAGACATATGAGTTTTTAAGTTCTTTATAAGTTGAAAACAAATGCAAGTATGGAGACATATGATAAGTGCACCCTGAGTCAATTAGCCAATCATTTTCACATAGAAGAGAGGCACTAGTAGCATTCACATTGGACAGCAGAGAGAAATCATGCATCATAAACACATCACCAAGATTATCAGAAACCACATTAGCATTATCACTATTTTGTTTCTTAGGTTTATTGCAGTCTTTCATATAATGTCCAATTTCACCACAGTTATAACACTTCCTACCCTTAGCCTTAGGATCAGATTTACCCTTACCCTTGCTATCATTGTTTTGACTCACAGAGCCTTTTGAGCCCTGATTGCCATATTTCTTATTCTTGAATTTACCCTTAACATAATTAACATCATTAGTGGCCTTAGGAGTTCTACCAGATTTTAAATCCTGTTCCTTACTCTTAAGGCTGTTAATCACAGTTTCAAGGGTCACAACATCTCTACCATACTTAATAGCAGACTTAACATCAGAATAAGACTCAGGTATGGCATTCAACAAAATAATAGCAGAGTAATCATCAATGTGCTTATCACCAGTTAACTTGATATCTTGGATTAATTTATTGAAAGAGTCAATGTTTTCATTTATATCCTTACTCATATCAAGTTTGAATCTAAAAAACTTTTCAAGTAAAAACAATTTGCTGTTTAAAGAAGTTTCAGTATAAAGTTCTTCAAGTTTGTCCCAAAGTTCTTTTGCAGATTCAATTCCACTAACTTTCCTAAGCACAGTAGCAGATAAACCAAGTATAATGGCAGAGTGGGCAAGTTCATTAGTTTCAGCTTGAATAGCTTCAGTATCAGTGGTAGCATAATTTCCACTTATAGCTTTGTAAACTTTTTGTTGAATCAAAATACCCTTTATTTTCTGTTTCCAAATCACAAAATCACTTTTACCATCAAAAGGGGGAAGGTTATACCCAGACATTTTGAAAAAGGATTACCAGTTTTGAAAACTCAAGAAAAACAGAAAAGGGGAACACAAGAGACCACACCACAGTAGACTCACAGTCACTACACAAAGCTCACAAACTGAATTCAAGCAAACACACAGAAAACCCTAATTAACTATCCAAACACACAGAGGCAGTTAACTCAGGAAAAACAAGTTGCTCAAGTTATTTTCAATTTAAAATTTTCAAACACTCAGTTTCAGAAAACTTTTACCAGAAAATTTTTGAACCACACTTTTGAAAAACAGGTTTTCAACACTACACGACCACCAGGCGGGCCACACCTTCACAGAATGCCTCCAGGCGGGCTGACCATCAAGTAGACAAGAAAGTGAGGGGGTTCACAGAGGCTTACCTAGCGAGGTGTTCGCTAGTGACCTCAATTGCAGGGCCCGTTTCGCGTTTCACAGGCGATCCGGGTGCCAACCTTACAGCCAAGGGGGTGATGAAATCCCGGATTTACAATGGCTGGGGACACCTAATTCGGATCTGCGACCTGGGCCTCCTTGAGGTGTCGGGCTCGGGCCGACCTTCACAGATCCGTGCAGATCTGAAACCCTAGGGTACAGATCTGCCTCACCGGTTTCCGACCGTTACCGGAGCACGGAGCAGTATCTCTGATACCACTGTTGGAGCTCCGCGCTTCTACGGCGAGCCTCGTACACCTGCAAATACACAAACAAACAAACAGAGTCAGATCTGTTCAAGCCCTAAGGCCAAACCAAAATCCCAGATCTCAACAGTCAACGGATCTCCGAAGATCACCGGCCCGTGCAAGGATCTGGGCTTGAATGGAACAAATGGCACATGCAGCGGAATAAACAAGTATATATATATATATAAATAAGAACAGAGAGAGAGATAGAAGGTGGATCGGCTCAGGACTGAGAAATTGCTATCACAACAAGTTTCTCCAGTAGCTACACAACGAAGGCAAGAACAGCGGCCACGCCCAAGCACCCCAGAGCACCACCCTTTCCTGGATCTCTCTAGCACTCACTCACAGCCCTCACTCACACAAGGATCTCACAGATCTACACCACAGCAACACCAACAGAGGTGAAGAAGATGAAGAAGACAGAAATCGCACACAGTGAAAGGTAGGGTTTACACACAGTAGGTTTTGAGTAGAGTGAGTAGTATCTGTAAAGGGTCGAGCAGAAATAGGGTGGGCAACGGTCCTGATGAAGCCACAACATACCAAATAAGGATCAAGGGTCAAGATTGGTCAACAGACCATTAGGGTTAGATTATGGGCTGGGCTGGAGAGTTTAAAGGGCAAGTGCAAAGTAGTGGGCTGCACTCTAATGGGGTGCTGGGCTGCCTGTATTTGGGCCAGCTCCAGTAGACTGGGCCAACACACAAATCACAACAGTACTCATCTTTTGTAATTTATAAAGAATCAATGCATAATAAAATAAGACAAATGTAGTATCTAAATCTCTTTAGGCAGGAAGAGGATGTGACATATAGTTTTGTTATTGTATTTGTGTTTTTTAGTGCTATATGTTTAGAAGGGTGTATTCAATTGAGATTTCATTAAATTTTATTGGATTTTAAAAAGTCTATGGAGTTTCGTTGATTTGGAAAATCCACGAAGTCTATACAGAGTTTGACTGACTTTATATATGTATTTTCCTAGAGTTTGATAGACTTTTTTTTATAGATTTATATAAATTTTAATTTTGTGATTTTTTTTTATTGATTTAATAGATTTTTACAATTTTTAAACTAGTAAAATATATAATTAAAAAAATAGTTATATTTTTTAAAATAACTTGATAAATAAATTTAATTATTTTTATAATTGTTATACAAATATAATTTTTTACTAAATAAAAAATTATTAATTTAAATCCGCACAAATCGGATTTTTTTTGAAATAGCTGCAAGACCAAAAGAAAGTGAAAAAACCGAAAGCCCATTTTTTAAGTTCATCCCAAAATACATCCCAAAAAAAAGGCACATGATCCAAATATGACTAAACACATCGACACATGATCAACCTGATTTATTATAACAATTAAGCTAATTAAAATTCAATCATGTGTGCATAAAATGCTTTGATGCATAATTAGGTTGATCGAATAATAGTTAGCTAGGTAGCTAGTCGAGATCTGAATTAGGTCAAGGGCAGTATTGTCTCCCAGTCTTGGTCTTCCAATCTTTGTAGCAGGAACAACAGTCCCTGCTCGGATTAATCGGATATGGCTGTGGTGGCACGCACTGGCAATCCATGCAGCAAATAATGCAAGGTTTCATGCACACGTTCGAATACAAAGCCATTTCGCATCGAACTTTACAAGCCGACCTACACATCCCTATTAATAATAATATATGTAGACAAACGAGCAGAAGATATAATTAAATATACATCATCTAAATTCTATAATTTTGTATCAATTAAGCTAGAAATATTGAAATTAATTAATACTCACAAGTACTGTTCGACTTGGGGATATAACAGCGGTTTACGACATTCTTCGTATCTAGTATGCTTGCTCGTGGAGACACTTGTTCGGATGAGAAAGAATCATCGGCCTATTCAATCGATGATCACATGATCATATGTAAATTAGAAGAAAAAAAACATATAACTATGATTAAGAAATATATATATTACTTACTAGGGAAATCCTAAAAATTATTGATAACCAAACACACGAGAGGAACAAAATGAATTGAGGGGAATTCATTTCTTTCAAAAATAAAATAAAATAAATCATGCATTTGGTGATTCTTATATACAAGGAATTATATTGGTCAAGATCTAGGAGATTCATTTATATGGCAATTCAATAGTCAACACTGTAATTCGGTTTTCAATATATATTGTCATAAGACTCATAAGTAATAACTTGGATTTATTTATCTGATTCTATACTTAATCAGTTGCTCATTTCCTTTATAGATATGATTATTTTGGCATATATCTTCAATTTGTTGAAAATATTCTCCAGGTAATATAAATAAATTAAGAATATATATAAAGAAAGAAAGAAAGAAAAAAAAGCTTATTACTATATTCCGAGAGACTATATACAGTAATTTTCTCTTAATTAATTTACAGAGATTTTTTTTACTCACTTTAAAGAAATTTATATAAATTAATTCATTTTCTCTTTTTGTAAATGCCTCAATAAATTAAGAATATATATAAATATAGAAAAAAAAAAAGCTTATTACTATCAGTAATTTTCTCTTAATTTACAGAGAATTCTTTTTTTACTCACTTTAAATTTTATTTTTTTTGTGTCACATTAACACGCCCACACTTAAAAATGAAATAAACTATGAAATAAAAAATAAAACAGTAAATATATTATTTATTAAAATTTGTGAAATCATACACGTGACTTAAGTACCAAATCGATTAAGTTCAGTTGAGATCTCTTCAGTTCAGCTCGATTAAGTTCGTTTCAAAATAAATTAACATAAAATAAATAAAAAATAATTTCAATCTATAATTTTAAATATACAATCTAATTACTGTCATAATATTATTAATATTTTTTTAAAAAATATTTAAAATTTTATAAAAATTATTATTATTTTTATAAAAAAATCAATCCAGATCAGTTCAAATTGCTTAAGTTTAGTTCAGTTTAGACTGTTTCAGTCCAAATGAACAGGTCCTAAGAGCAATATTGTCTGCCATTATAATCTCTGCAGCAGGGACAACAATCCTTGTTGCGATGATCCGGGTCTGCATATGACACCGGTGGAATGCAACTATATGCCTTGCAGCATTCACCACAGAGTTTCGTGCACTCTTGTGCGATGCTCCCGAGCATCGAACGGTACAGTTTGACGAACAATTAGCTGCACGTACGAACAATGCGTTAATAATGATTAATTAGTACAATTATTAATGATTAAAAAATTAATTATGATCGACTCACTGTTCATATCACTAACTGATAGAACAAGTGTTTCCGATGTTACAAGTAGGAGGGGCAGCCTATTCATTCACCAAATGATCAATGCTTACGCATAAATGTAAATTACACGTCAGATTACAACGAAATAAAAATGTGTTTTTATTTAGTTTTGTAAACTTATTCATGAACATATATATCGATCTATCACACAAGTACATACAAAGAGAATATATAGAATAATAGTATTACTTACTTGGGAAATCACAATCACTGGCAAAGAAACACAAGAGAGAAGTAGCAAAATGAAAGATAACCTTTGATGGGAAATACATATTTTTCTGAATTTAATTTGCTTTTGATTTTTTCGTTATTAAATAATTATTATTTGATGATATTGATTTGTTATCTTAATTCTTTTCTTATATAGAATAATAGAAAACAACTTTTTTGACTTACAAAATTTAAATGAGCATGCATGGATATGAAAATATTTTTTTATTCACAAATAGATACATCATCTACCATGTTGTAAGCAAAAGGGTCAAACCATTTAGGACATATTCTTTTAGATTTAATTTCAGTCTATTTGAGTTCAGTTCAAATTGCTTTCAATTCAGTTCAGTTAAGTTCGCTTCAAAATAAATTAAAATAAAATAAATAAAAAATAATTTAAAATCATATTTTTAAGTATGAAATTCACGATATTATTAATATTTTTAAACAAATATTTAATAATTTATAAAAAAATATTATTAATTTTATAAAAAAATTAATTTAGTTCCGTTCACTTCTGTTTAATTAGTTAAGTTCAGTTCTTTTAAGTTCAATTCAATTTAGTTCAGTTCAGTCGGTTTCAGTCCAAAAGACATGTCTAGCTTATGTGGACTTAAATTGTAGTCCACCTTATATTTTTATAAACTTTCTAAGAAAATATTAATTATAATTTATAATATTTTAAGTTACACACTTCACAAATTACTACTTATAATTTAATGTTTAATTTTTTTAGATTTTTTATTAATTAAAATAGTTTTAATATTATAATTATGAATTGGTGTAATAACTGATATAATTAATATAATTAATAATAATTAACAACTACAATAATCACGGTGTAATTTAATAAAATTAAAATAATATTACATAAAGTTTTATCATAATTAGGAAAAATTGAATTATTTAATTCTAAACTTCAAAAACTTTCCTTTATTCAAAATCTGCCTATTTTTAACACAATTATAATGTACGAGTAATATTTTTTAACTTATCAATGTAGACGCAAATTAGTAAATTACTAGTGTTTATATTTTATATTTTACTATTTTTAGCCTCATTTTAAATGTTATACTCTTTCAATTCAATCCCATATTAATATGTACTCATTTTTTTATAATTTATAAAGAATCAATGCATAATAATATAGGACAAATGTAGTAATTTTTTTTTTGTTTTGAGCATGTATCTAATCAATGTAGGAATTATATTTGTTATCTTAATTCTTTTCTTATATAGAAGAATAGAAAATAACTTTTTTGACTTACAAAATTTAAATGAGCGCGCATGAATATGAAAATGTTTTTTTATTCACAAATATACTGTAAATACATCTCTAATAATTGTAAGCAAAGGGGCGGAACTATTTAATGGCTGAGGATCATTAGTCCACCTATACGAATTGGTCAGCATGAGAATGAGAATAGGGGACTCAGTGGCGGAGCTAGGACCAACTTGGGCGATGGCCCACGCTCGATGGCCCACGCTGAAAAAAAAAATACTCATATATATTAAATAAATTTTTATTGCGCAAAAAAAAGTATTTATATATATTAAATAAAATTTTATTGCGCAAAAAAAAGTATTTATATATATTAAATAAAATTTTATTGCGCTGAAAATAATTACATATAATATATTAAATAAATTTTTATTTTTAATCCCTATATATATTAAATAAAATTCTATTGTTTAAGATTGATTAGTTCACTCAAAATACAAAACAAATGTAGTTTAACTTTTTTTTTCATTTAGTTCATTTTACAAAGTCCAATTTTCTATCCTAACATATTTACTCCAAATAAAAAAACTACATTAATAAATCATATATACAATAATTATAAAAACTCAATTCTCCAAACACCGCTCACGGTAATAATCGGCAAATCACCACCGCACCCACTTGAGCACATCGCCACCGCACCTACTTGAGGAGATGTGCTCAGTGCTTTTAGTGTATTCAAGAGAAGCTACAATGATACTTGCAGGTACATATTGGCTCGTCAAGTTTAATTTGATGTCAGGTGCTTATATGACTTACAGTATATTCTAAGATCATGTTCCCATGTAGTAGTGATCAGTTCCAGAAACACGAGGACAAGTTTCGGTAAATATGTGCACCAATCCTTTTTATGCTCACAATTTCCCATTTAACGAAGTTCCTAAATTTTTTTAATTTTTCAGTAAACAAGGCATAATGGAGTTGATTGATCTCCCTCATCCTAAAGGCATATATATATATATATATATATATATCAATGTTGTGTAGGAGTATTCATTTCATTTTATGTTTTAATTTTGTTCTCATATTTTTATTGATTTGCCTAACGTGCTTAACTGTAGATGACACACATGCTATTCGTAAGTGATATTGGTATTTTCTTTCAACTTTTTTTAAGTCATACAACAACCTAGCACTAGTGAATATTTATTATTATTATTATTATTATTATTATTATTATTATTAGTTTTAAATTGTGGTAGGTAGATGAAGAGGAAAAATCAAAAAGGGGAGAATATAAGTGCCAATTTTCCAAAGGTAACTACTCACTTTCATGATTTGCCTTTTTTATTTTTGAAGGAGTTGAATATGATAATATTGACATTTTTTACTTCTTGTATGCAACAAAAGCTTTATGGGTGAGCCGAATTTGTTTGGAACCAATTATACCATTTCACTATAGAGGTACCAATTGTGTATGTATTGTTCTTGGCAGATCGAGATGTTAAAATTTTGTTATTTCACTTCTTTAGGGTGAGGTGGAGTTTAGAAGTGCGATTGGGAAGAAGAGTCAGAGGGCAATACTAAAGCTTGGAATGAAGTCATCTTTGAATTCAATAAGTTTTTGTTAATAAGAATATATTTTCAGTTTAACTTCAATATTTATTGTATTATTTTTAGACATTCTTTTATGTTTAGTTTTTGTGGTTTGATGATTAAATGTATATTTAAATTTGATTCAAATAAAATAATTTTTTATTTCTATTTTTATAATTTACATTTGTGTCACAATCAATGTTAAAAGTCAATTTTATCTAATGTAAAATCTCGTTTTTGCAATAGTAAGTTATTATGACACATAAAAGTGTCACGAATTAATATTTTCATGACATCGTCAAGCGTTACAATATAATGTTATTAAGACGCATTTAAGTGTCACTATAAACTCTTATTGTGATATTTTTCAAGCGTCACAATATAGTTTTATTGAGACGCATTGAAGTGTCACTAAAAATATTTATTGTGACATTTTTCAAGCGTCACCGTACCATACTTATAGAAACGCCAAATCAGGTGACGCTTTAACAAAGCGTCACTATAGTAAAAGTGTCACTAAAAGGTACTTTTAGTGACACTTTTGAGCGTCTCTAAAACCACAATTTGTAGTAGTGAGAAGAATTTGCAAGCTCGCAGTCATTAAAGAATTTCAGAGAGTGCACAAGTAAGAGAACCACATCGTTAGATTTTCGACACCAATTAAGTTTTTACTTTTGTTTTTTCTTATGTTTTTTTTTCAATGTTGCTTATCTGTTTTTGCCTTCTATAGTTTTTTTATTTATTTGTGAAAATAATGTTCAAAAATTACTGTATAAAATTGAGGGTTTAAAACTTGTATATTGAATAAAAGTCACAAAACTGTATTTAGTACAAGTTTTAAGTTAACATCATGGAGTTAGAATTTGGGGTTAACTTGGAGCCTTGGACTTGTGGACATTTGGCCCACCCTCGATTGAATTTCTGGCTCCGCCTCTGAGGGGACTCATATATATATATATATATATATATATATATATATATATATATATATATATATATATATTTGAGATTTCAATTTAAAATATTATGGATAAGAATTATTAATTAATTATGAAATGAAGAGTTTATTAATAAGGTTGCAATTAAATTGCAAATAGTAAAGATACTACTACTTGCTATAGATAGATAGAATATGGGGTTTCATGTCGCTCAATTAAGGACAAAATGTTGGAGTTTTATAAATTGTGTAGCAGGTGCAACAATTCCTGCTGTTGTTGGGTGGTGTTGTATATGCCCCCTGAGGAACACACCCACATTGCGTGCAGCAATCGATGCAATCATTCCTGCACAATTGCGGATGTGATACTCCGGGGCCGCCGCATCGTTCAGTACAATTGCTCCCACAACCTATTCATAATACATTACATACAAAGAATTAATTAATGATCGATATATGATTAATTAATGAGTATGAGTACTGCATGAATTGAAGGATATAATTAATCTGTAAAGACTCACCGGCCGGGACAACTTGGCAAGAATTTTCACCAGCCTCCTATTCGATTGTTCCCATATATACATATAATGCATGAGTAAAGAGTGGTTAAAAATGAATTGTGTTCTAAACAGTGACGTACCTAGAAATACTAGTCAAGGAGGTGCAAATTTGAAAAAAAAAATGTTTTCTCCATTTCATAGTAAGACCCTTTTTCCACATAATTTATTAAGAAAAATATTACTTTTTGATTTTCTTAGCAAAAAGTGAAGGGTATAAATATATTTTTTTAAGTTAAAAAGTAAATTAATTGTAAGTAAATTTGAAAAAGAGATAAAAATTAAGAAAATGTTATTTTTTTGTTTTTTTAGCAAAAAGTGAATAGTATAAATTTATTTTTTATGTTAAAAATTAAAATAATTGTGAGTAAATTTGAAAAAACATGAGATAAATTGGAGGTAAAATTATATTTTAAAATCAGAAAATAAGAATATTTGTGAAGATTTAGATATAAATATCAAATTAAAAGACAACTCGATAATTGTCAAATTGTAAAATTAAATCATAATTTTATTAATTTAATTTTAATATAAAATAGGATAATTGATCGATATTATAATTATTATTTTTGTAAAGCGTGATAAATTACTATTTGGCGTTAATAATTGATCAGTATTTAATTTTTTAATTTTAAGAGTAATAAATTAGTATTTTAGAAGTAATATTTTATTAATAAATAATTTATTATCTTTTTTAGATAAGGCATATCAATATTTCAACAAATTCTCAATTAAATTCTAATTATTTTAAAACAAATTATAATTATTTACATTAAAATATAAAAATTAAAGTATAAAAATATTTTTTACAAAAGGTTGAGGGGTGCGATCGCACCCCTTCGGACCAAGTGGATACGTCACTAGTTCTAAACCTTGAAGATAATTGATATTTATAACTTACTTGGGAAAACACAATCGTTGACATGAAGGAAACGCAGCCAAGGATCAAAACGAAGATCAGAAACTTTGATGTGAAAATCATTGTTAGTTATTATGTAATTATATTTGATGTTGTTAATGGCTATATATATTATAAGTTCTCTCTTCTTATATAGAGGATTTTTATCAAGAATGAAACGAATCAATCAATCCGCGAATCAACAATAATTAATTATGGAAATAATTAAGTCTTTCGTACCGTGTTGAAAAAATTTAATTAATTAAATAATTAAACTGCATGTTTCTAATTTTATTCCATTTAAAAACTCAATTATACCGTGTTTCTCAACTGAATAAAGTTCAATTATTATTATTGAAAATGCTAATTACGTACTGTATTTCAAAACCGAATGTTAAATTGAAAATGAATTAGTCAAATTTATAATTTACATTACGGAATATGATCTCCTCCTCCAATCACTATACATAATTCATTTTGGAGAGTGACTCTCTTTCAAATGAAAATTTTAAAATCTATAATAAAATTTTGTGAAAGTAGTACGTACTCCTATAAAAATTCAATATAAAGGAAATTAAACCTAACATAATTATTTAATTAATTAATTAATTAATTACCTAGTTCACTTGTAAACAAATTAAATAGCCGATCGAATTGAAGTCTCAAAATCAACCATCCGGCCGGCCTCAGATCGAATCCTGGCAAATGACACTTGGAGAGGGAAAGGGTTTATACCCAGACTGGTCGGGGGGGCGCCATGACAATTTTGGGATATATATGGACCAGCCACAAATATTATATGACCATATGTCCATATGGCACTGGTTAATTAATTAGGTTTAGAGTTAATTATTTGGGGAAGACAATACAAATATTTGAATTCCTGTTTAATTAGGGCTATTTTTTTGGTTTAGTTGAATTTCACTCATAAATTCTTACTTGGTCCTTAATTTTTGTTTTGAGCGTATAATCAATATTTTTTATTTTTTTATTTATTACTTTCTCTCCAATATTATTAGTTATCGCATTTAATTTATAATTTACAAAATAAGTGCGACAAATATGAGATGAGACCGAAAGAGTACTTTATTTTGTATTTTGTATGCATAATATGTATATAAGTCTACTTTATTTATAAAGACAATGAGTAAATAGTATACCAAATTCACTTTGCTCCATTATATATTCATAATATAATTTTATTTATTTTGATGTTACAAAAAAGTAATATTAGAGCTAGGGGTGAGCATTAGACGGGATGGAATGGGATGAGACAAGATTAGGAGAATTCCGCTCGATAATTTATTTTCGAGACGGGACATGACGGAATTGACGTTTGAAAAGTTCGTCTCGCATGTCCCAATTCTATTTGGATTCGGGTTGAGATCGGGACATCCCAACATTTTAAATAAAATCATAAAATTATAATTAAAATTAAAATTAAAAAATAAAATTATATTAAATATTATCGACTTATTAAATAATCAAAATAAAAATAAAATAAAATAATTAAGTTTTTACCAAAAATGAGTTACGGTTTTCAATTTAAAAGACTTTTTACAATTTTCAAAATAAGTATTTAAGTATTTAATTTCAAAACAAATTATATAAAAAAAATTAAATTATTATGAGATTATTGAATATATATTAACTAAGTGATAAATTTAATTGAAATACATACCATCGAGAAAACAGAGAATCAATATTTACAACTTACTTGGGATAACACAATCATAGACAAGGAAACGCATGAGAGGATCAGATTCAAAACGAAGAGAAACTTTGAGGTGGAAATCATTGTCTTTATTAGTATATTTGTATTTGATGTTTTCTGCATGTCTTATTAACTATAAGTTCTCTTCTTTATGTAGAGGATTTTCATCAAGGATGAAACAAATCTATCCGGGAATCAACAAGAAATTATGTAAAAATAAAATAAAATCATATGTCGAAAACAATTAAATTGTTTTTTTTATTCAATTCGAGCTCAATTATAATGTTTCTCATGATTAGAATAAATAAATTATTATTGAAATAAAATATTGAAAATGTAAGCTAGTATTTCAAAATGGAATATTTTATTTTTGTTGAAAATGTACACAAAAATCGATTTTGGGTGCAATTTCTATACAAATCGACAACAAAGGTATTTTTGTAATTTCAGCATGAAATTCAAAATTTTCTATGAATGAAATGACGCGTTTCATTGCGAATTGGAGCCGAAAGCAGCGGACAATTCCTCACCCGATTCTTAATCTAATCACATGGTTCTTGTTGCGCTTCGATCCTTGCCAACTCAGCTTTTGATCGCAAGAGGAATTGCTCGTTTTGATCGTACGGTTGAGGAGAACGAGTCTGTTACAGGTCGACGGCCTGTATGAACTTTTGATTTTGTGCATTTTTATTTCTGCATATAATCACACGGTTTTGTGATTGATATGCAACAAGTGAGCTACGGTGAACATTGTGCAATCGTTTTTCTGCTTCGTATAATCCCAGAACCACTCTTCCTTTCACCGTGCACATAGGTCGTCTTCCCGACGATCGAAGCACGTAAAGTCAGTGTGTTTGTTTTGATTTTGTACAATCTAAGGAAACTTTCGATGAGCAGAGAGTTGAGAGATTGTGAGGCGATCGCATTTTGAGTTTTTTGTGTCCCTCGTTGATCGATTTGAGTTTGAGTTCGATTATTGTCGGAACTCAGCAGTTGTTTTCGGTGATATTCTCAACAATTTTGAAAATGATCAAGTCAAAATTATAACCAGTTTGCGGAATATTTCCTCCAATCACTATAATTCATTTAAATTTAATTAGAATCGAACATTTACAATAGCTCATTTACCCGTCTCATCTCATAGAAAAATCAGCTCGATTGAAATGGCTCTCTCCTTCAAACGCATGAGTTCGTAATACCAATTTTTTTAAAATGATAATAAAAATTGTACGTGAAAGTAAGTACTCTAATCTGCGTCTCAGAAAAAGTTGCGATTCTTGGCAATTAAAAATGTTAGTTTCTGACATTTTAATAAAAAATTAAAAGTAAAAAATTATTTTTAAGTTGAAAAGTAAAATAGTTGAAAATGAAAATTTAAAATGTAGGTTAATATTAAAATAAAGATAAAATTCTACAGTATTTAAATTTATTTATTATTTGTATGTCAACTGTTGTAAAACATTTCTAAAATGAAAATGTTGCAATTATTATGAAAAATATTAGTACCACACCTCACTTGTAAACAAAATATCCGAAGTCTCGAAATCAATTAATTAACCATATCCCTCCTAATGTGAAAGTATAAGTTAAAAAGTAAAGGAGATTTTATTTAGGGCAACAACGCCAAATTGCAAACACATGTAGGTAGCAAAGCATACAGCTAGCTAGTACATGAAGTATAAACATGCGCGCAGTTTCAAATCATGATCGAATTCTACTTGTTTGGTGGTGTAGACGAATTAAGGCCGATTGGATGAGAAGAATTGAGTGTGAGTGTGGTGGGACCATCACCATTGCCTTTCTTTCCTACTGAGTCGTCGTAGGTCAGATGAGACTTTTGCACGGCAGGAATATCCTTTGCAGTAGAAAAGTCGATATGACGAGAATCCGTGTCCACGCCTTTGGGATCAGATTCCTGCTCGTTCGTTTGATCCAATATTAATGGACATATAATTAAATTAATGTGTTGAATTTGAACAACAAAAAATGCCATTGATCTTATTAAACATCGCAAAAATAATTAATTCGAGAAAATGAAACGAAGAATACTACTTACAATACACGAGATCACGGTTACTGATAAGCAGACACATGACAGAACCAAAACGAAGAGAAACTTTGATGGGGAAATCATTCTTACAACTATATAATATTTGTTTTTGTTATTTAGTATATGTGATATGATGATATTGTTTGGCTATCTAAGTTCCTTCTTATATAGAGAAAAATATTTACAAAAGATGAACTAATTCATCAAAATGGGAATCCACAACAACTTTTGTTTGACTAAATTAAAATATTTTTATATTCATCATCTAAACACATGTTGAAATACCGTTCTCCCATAGAGAAATTTGATGCATGTATTAAATATTCTTTGCCCTTCTATTCTTTTAGCGTGTTGATCGTGTTAATTTGATGAGCAGATCGATTTGCGCATGGGGGTTACTACTGCAATTTGCAAGCCCATTATCCACATATATATCTGCAGTCATCCTTGTGAATTTTCTTTGGATACTACTGTGTGTGTATTAATCTTTCTATTCATACTTTTGTCATATATATACTACTCTTTCAACTATTTATGCATTTTTTTTAATTATAAAGAAGTATTGAATAAATAGTTAGGATAGAGAGAGTACAATCAAGAAGTATGAACCTTATAATGGAAAAAACTTATATTTCAAATCCTTAATTCGGAAAAAATAAAATTTTGATGACATATAATAAATTTGAAAATGGGAGTATTAATCAAGTAAACCGGACAATTTTTTTCTAGCTAGTCACATTAAAAAAGTAAATGTACGTTCTCTACCTTTATCCTTGAAAAATGCAACAATATACTAATTTACCTTGACTTCAAGGAAATCAAGGAATAGTACGTAGTCTCTATTAATATTTACTATATATTACCTTTGTTCAAGATGAATTGTTACACTTTCTTGTAAAATACTACAAAATAAAATGTGATCATTCATTTGAAACGGAGGAAGCATAACATAAATAAAGACAACACATGCGTGTACTCAAAGTTACAAAAGATTAAATCATCCCACCTAAGTAAGACACAATTTAAGATTACAACACCAATTTTAAAATAAAAGTTTCGAATGTCAGTGTTTTAATAAAAATTGACTTCAAAACTGAACTTTAACTTCTCCGTTTTTTTATCAGATATAGTTTTGATGGGATTTGCATACTACGGACTGTTAGTGTGTAGTTCTTCCTAGTTCAACATAGAACCACGTTGTTCTTGTTTGAACTACGTTGAACTATACACTTTGTTTTGAAGTAACTTCATGTTTCATGTTTGTATGTTTTCCATTCATTAATTCATACAAGTCTGCTAGGTCTACATAGAACGAGCTCTGTGAACTGTGGATTTAACAAGTGGCTCAACGCGTGACCACGGTTCATCAGCATGGAACAAGCAGACTTAGCCTCTACAAACAACATGGAGTTGCATCAGTGCGTTAGCATGGAACGAGCTATTCTGTCAACATGGTTCAACGTGGATCAGAGAGAATTGCGAGTTCATCAACGCGCTTCAAGGCCTTACCGTGATAACACCTTGACGAACGCGGTGCAAGCATAGCTACACATACAGCTGGACGAATGACTGCTAAGGAATGAAGCCAGCTGTGGGTACGACTAGAAGACTTCGCTAGAAGAATGATAGTCCAGTGAAAAACGTCAAGTAAACCAGCTATGCCCTCCACGAGCTCGACGCACGAAGACACGCTAGTGTGGCCGTGGGTAGAGCTGGGTTCGTCAAGTACAACTGAAATGGAATCTCGAATATTCCATGAAGATGCTTTGGGCTCGGCCCATTAAGCGTGAATTCCGGAAACCCTATTTCTCGACACCTATAAATAGCGGGTTGTTGGAATTCACTATTCACGCATTGATTTGACATTTTCTAGAGAGAGAAAATTTGTAGACCGAGAGACTTCGCTAGAAAGCTCCGGCTCTATTGTGAGTTTAGTCTTAGTAGGACCCTTCGCTAGAATAGTTCTACATAGACTTAGTTTTTGGTCGTGTTGACCTTTCTACAAGATTCGCTAGAATTTTGTAGATGTGTTTGTAAGTGGTTCCACCCTTTACAAGTAATACAAAAGAGTTTTTCTTTAGAATCTCAAATTGTGTTAAGTGTTTGTACTCTACCCTTTACAATACAGTTCTAGGTAGAACCAAGTACAAAATACACATTTTCAATTGGTATCAGAGCGAGGTTCACCACCTTTGGTGTGATCCTAGGGAAGAGATTCTACAATGGAGTCATTCACTGTCGTCAAGCCCGTCATCCTCAACTCCTCCAACTACTCCTATTGGAAGAGCAAGACTAGGCTGAAGTTGAAGAATGTGGACTCACGTGTGTGGGGTGCTGTGTTGAACGGTTGGACTCCACCAACCTACATTGACAAGGATAACGACACGGTCCCGAAAGACGAGTCTACATGGACCACGGCCGAACATGAAGCTGCCACCTTCAATTCGAAGGCAATCCACATTATCACAGATCTCATTGATGTCCACATGTTCTCTGTCGTTAGGCATCTCACTTCGGCCAAGCAAGTATGGGACACTTTGGAACGCATGTGTGAAGGAAGTGATAGTATCAAGAGATCCAAAATCAGAGGGCTCAACACTACCTTCCACCGGCTAGAAATGAGGGAAGATGAAGACCTTGACTCTTTCTTCAACAAAATCATGGCTATTGCGAGTGAGTGTCAAGAACTTGGAGATCCTATACCTCCTCCACTCATTTGCACCAAGGTTCTACGAGGAGTAACGGAGAAGTTTAGTGTTAAGGTCACTACGATGGAAGACACGAAGCTCGGTCAATCGGGTGACTACAACGAGATTATGAGCCACTTGAAGAATTACGAGCTAAACTTGAAATTGAAGGACAAGTCCTACACCATGACTCCATTTGAAAATTCCATGAAGGCCCTTGCCATATCGCAGAATGCTTCCAGTTCTACCCCCAACAGGGCCAGCTCTACCCACTCTCCTCACTCTACTGAAAATAATGCTTTTCTGGCTGAGGAATCCGATGATGAAAGTGAAGCTCTTTCTCTCCTCGACTCCCCGAATCCAGACAAATTCATTGCTATTCAAGATGCTGTGAGCTACCTTGTTCGCCAAGACATCAAGAGGAAGAGGAGGTTCAAGCAATTCCGAAATCAAAGGAACTCTGGAAATTCCTTCTCAAACTCTGGAAATTCCTTCACCACTCCACCCACCACCAACCGCAGTGGCTACACTCCAAGTAGGAAGTTTGTTAGTGGCGCCCCCAGCAAGGACATGTCCCAAATCAAGTGCTTTGAATGCAAGGGGATGGGTCACGTGAAGAATGAATGTCCTAACTTACATAGGAAGAACAACATGGATGTGAGCTACTTGGTGTTTGATGGAGATGATGCTTTGTACTCCTCTGAGGAAGACAAAGGGAAGATGGTAGAGCCAAATGAAGTCAACGCACTCTTAAGTGCCATTGATGATGAAAGCGATGACGAGTACGAGGTAGTTCAAGATGACTTGGCTACCCATGACAATATCTTTTGCTATACCTCTGTGGTTGCAGGTACTACTGAGCCAGGTGCTAGTTCTACCCCCAGAACTCTGGCTGGGGGCATGACAAAGAAGGAAACTGAGTCTACCCTCGATTCTGAGAGGGTGAGCAAGAGGGAGTTCGAGATCGTGAAGCTGGAGCTGGAAAGGGCGTTGAAGAAGGCAAGTGAACTGGAAGCCATTGTGAACAAGGAAGATACGGAGAAAGACTTCCTAAGGGACTCTCTTGCCAAGATGGAAGAAGGCTATGCTATGCGTACCAAGGAGCTCTACCAAGTGAAAGACAAACTTGATGTTGCTAATTGTCTCTTTCAAAAACTCAATACGGGCACGTCTAAACTTGATAATATGTTGAGCTGTGTTAACACCAAGCACTTTGGGATTGGATTTAAGGAAACTTTTGATTCCGTTTACTCCGATTCTCCTTATGTTTTTCCTAAGTTTGTGCATGGTAGAGATAAAGCTATCACTAACAATGAGACCAAGTCAAAGGATGTTAATACTTCCAAAGGCAATGTGACTGTTACTTCGAACATCAAAATTCTCAAACGCACCTCTACTCCTTTTCCCCAAAATGCTTCAATGTCCTCGTTGACACCGGCTTCTACCTCTGCTCTACCCGTGAGCAATCCCGGATCTACCCATGACAAGAAAACGTTTACACGGAATGTCTCCAGTCGATCTAAGTTACCCTTCTCAACAAATAAATCTCAACCTCCTGGTGCTACCCCTTTATCAAACCCTACTAAGGGCATGACCACTCATAAAAGGAAGACTCCTTCTACCCACTACAAGCGAGTCTATGTGTGCCACTATTGTGGGGTGAAAGGGCACATCAAACCTTATTGCTACAAGCGTGTCGAAGATTTAAGTTCTCGTGCTATGGCTCACAGACAAGTATGGAGACCAATTGCCAAGCAGTCGCATGTCAAGGCCAATCAAGTCTGGAGAATTAAAGCTGTTCTACCCACAGCAACGAACATTGAGCCAAAGCAAGTATGGAGAAGAAAGCAAGAAGTGACATGTAATGTTGCATTCACTGTGGCCAAAGGCACGACAAAGGAGACTTGGTATTTCGACAGTGGGTGTTCTCGGCATATGACAGGAACTAAAGACTCTTTGGTCGATTTTGTTCCTCACTCTGGTGGACCCGTCACTTATGGAGGTGGAGCAAAAGGGAGTATAATTGGAAGTGGAACATTAAATGTGAAGGGTCTACCCGCGCTCAAGAACGTTCTCTTGGTGGATGGGCTATGTGCTAATCTCATAAGCATTAGCCAACTTTGTGATGATGAACTTAACGTGAAATTCAATAAGGAGAACTGTGAAGTGTACAATGTGAAGGGGGAGTGCATTCTCACTGCTGCTCGTGCGAAGAACAACTGTTACGCTATCAATGAATCTTGCCTAAGTGCCTCTACCCATGACGAGATAGATATCTGGCATCAAAGACTTGGTCATACCAGTCTCCGGAACCTTGAGAAGTTAGTTCAAATAAAGGCGGTCAGAGGCATAGATAGCTTGCCTAAGATTGACAAGAGAGTATGTGGTGAATGTCAGATGGGTAAACAAACTCGAGCTCCTCATCCTGCTATCTCTACCCATAACCGCACTACAGAATGTTTTGAGCTACTACACATGGATCTCATGGGGCCCATGGAAGTGCAGAGTTTGGGACACAAGTGGTATACTCTTGTTATTGTTGATGACTTCTCGAGGTACACTTGGGTAAATTTTCTTGGAACCAAGGACGAGGCTTTTGAAGTCTTCCGAACCTTAGCTCGTAGAATTCGCACCACTTATGGTAAACGGGTCCAACGTATAAGAAGTGACCACGGAGGTGAATTTCAAAACGGAGTGTTTGTTGAATATTGCACTCGTAAAGGGATTCACCATGAATTCTCTGCCCCAAAGACTCCGCAACAAAATGGAATTGTAGAGAGGAAGAACAGGACTCTACAGGAAATGGCAAGAGTGATGATGGTGGCTGCGGGTATGGCCAAGGGTTTTTGGGCAGAAGCCTTGAGTGCGGCTTGCTATGTGGTCAACCGGATAAGTATTCGCGCCGGCACTCAATGTACGGCCTACGAATTGCTCACCTCCAAGAAACCAAATGTAGCTCATCTCCGTGTGTATGGATGCATCTGCTATATTTTAAATGATAGAGATGCCTTGAAAAAGTTTGATCCAAGGTCGGACAGGGCTATTTTTGTTGGCTACGCCCTTAATAGTCATGCTTATCGCGTGTTTAACCTACGTACAAAGACGGTGCAAGAATCAACTAACATCAAGTTTGATGAACTTCACTTTCACGAGAGTCCGTCCAAGTCTACCTTGCAACAACAAGCATCTAACCCTGCTCTACCCCTGGCAGAAGTATTAGTTGAAGGAGAGGTAGATCCGGGTGTAGGATCTGTCACACCATCACTTGATCATTCTACTAATCACAACTCCTGTGACAGTACTCCTTCGGAAAGCAATGATGAAGGGTTGAATCCAAGCTCGTCTAACCCTGCTCTAGGTACCACTGGAGCCTCTACCTCTATCGAAGTACCAAACTCGGGTCCTCCCGCCTATATTCGAAAGAGACACCCAAACCAACAAATGATTGGTGATCTCAACCAACGAGTTACTCGCTCTACCTGCTCTACCGACACTTTGCCCGCTAGCTATCCTAACACGTTTTCTAACTTGGCTCTCCTATCTCCAGACGTGGGCATAATGAGCTTTGTCTCCGAAATTGAGCCTAAAAACATAAAGGAGGCTATTCTCGATGATTTCTGGATTGCGGCTATGCAGGAAGAACTACATGAGTTTAAAAGGAATAAGGTGTGGTCTTTGGTCCCAAGACCAAAGGGTGTTAATGTTATTGGTACCAAGTGGATCTACAAGAATAAAACCAATGAATTCAATCAAATAGTGCGCAACAAGGCGCGACTGGTTGCTCAAGGGTACACCCAAGTTGAAGGAATTGACTTTGAAGACACTTTTGCTCCCGTGGCACGCATAGAGTCCATCCGGCTACTCATTGCTGTGGCGTGCTACAAAAATATTCCGTTACGACAGATGGATGTGAAGGCGGCCTTTCTGAATGGTGTGTTGGATGAGGAAGCTTATGTAGAACAACCTAAGGGGTTTGTGGACCCTCACAAGCCGGACCATGTTTACCTTCTTCACAAGGCGCTTTATGGATTGAAACAAGCACCTCGTGCTTGGTATAGCTGTCTCACAGACTTTCTTTTAAAATTTGGGTTTACACGTGGAAATGCCGACACCACTCTCTTCATCAAAATCGTCAAGAATGAAATGCTTATTGCTCAGATCTATGTGGATGACATTGTGTTTGGTGCTACCCATGACCGCTTGGTTAAAGAATTTTCAGATGCCATGGCTTCATCTTTTCAAATGAGCTTGGAGGGGGAGCTAAGTTACTTTCTTGGGCTTCAAATTTCTCAACGACCGGATGGTATGTTCGTTTCTCAAACTAAGTATGCTATCAACATGCTCAAGAAGTTCGATATGGCGGATGCTAAACCTATGAAGACTCCTATTGCTACCACTGACAAGCTAAGTAGAGCTGAGAAGAGCAAGGATGTTGATATTTCTA
The DNA here is from genome assembly GCA_954870475.1 of Euphrasia confusa. Taxonomy (NCBI): domain Eukaryota; kingdom Viridiplantae; phylum Streptophyta; class Magnoliopsida; order Lamiales; family Orobanchaceae; genus Euphrasia; species Euphrasia confusa. The sequence goes on from OX940949.1 coordinate 2,809,033, forward strand.
CCTACAGGTCTCTTATTGGTAGCTTGCTCTACCTCACAGCCACTCGACCGGACATTATGTATAGTGTGTGCCTCTGTGCCCGCTACCAAGCTCAACCAAAGGAAGAACATCTTATTGCTGTGAAGCGTATCCTTCGATATGTGGCCGGGTCTACGAACCTTGGTCTATGGTACACTAAAGATACTTCTTCTTATCTTGTTGGTTTTGCAGATGCCGATTGGGCGGGAGACAATGATGAAAGGAAGAGCACCAGTGGTGGGTGTTGCTTCTTGGGAAACAACCTTGTTTCATGGCATAGCAAGAAGCAAAATTGCATTGCTCTATCCACCGCTGAATCCGAGTATGTGGCTACCGGGAGTTGTTGTACCCAAATGCTATGGCTTCAACAAATGCTTGCCGACTATCACATTCATAGCACGCCACTAACCTTGTACTGTGACAACCAAAGTGCTATAAAGATAAGTCAGAATCCGGTACAACACTCAAAGACCAAGCATATTGATATACGACATCACTTCATTCGAGACTTGGTAGAACGGGGTAAGGTGGTAATGGAACATGTTCCTACGGAGAAACAACTCTCAGACTTCTTCACAAAACCACTTGCTTCGGAAAGATTTTTATTCCTCCGGAAGTCTCTCTGCATGGGTGCCTTTTGAAGGGTAGTAGGCCGCAATTGGCTACCTCTACCCACAGCTGTTTATTTTGTCAATGGAACCATGAGGTAGAGCAAGGTGAGATTAGTTGTTGACAGTTGCAAAGTGACGTAGTATTTGGACATACTGTTCTTTAAATATTATCATAAGCCATTCATTGGAGTGAACTTTGTTTGCTCTATGTCTAGCAGGAAAAGTCGGCCTAAAGATTTCCTCGGTGGATCGGGTCTTGACTGACTTGGTCTCCGGGCAAATGCAAAAGACATGGCCTTATACATATAATGATGAAAACAAAAAAAAATATATATATATATATCAGGAAACATCATTTATAACACCCCTCTGGGTACTAATAAGCCTGTTCTACGCTTGAGAAAGCAAGAGATATGGTTGTGATTACACGCTGAACTGGCCAAGATAGCAATACCGTCCATAAAGCACTGTCACTCTATCTCCAATATCTCTACTTAATGTTCTTTCCAGCGATTTTGATTCACTGTGTGGTGGTACGTCTGTCCACGTTGTGTGTGCCTGTTATGCCTTTAACTGTATTTCGTGTTTTACAAATTTGCAGAGTACTCCTGATATACGAAGCAAGGCTGCTCTACCTTGAAGTGCTTCTTTAGGCTTCGTTGGACAAGACTATTTTTTAGTGAATTTGAAATCTGGGTATTTCAACGTAGGGATGCGTGTCATAGTCCCTGCTCTACGTGTGCTACTTTGAGTATTCATGAAAGTCGTTCCTGTCTTACGTGTTACTCTTTGCTTGTTGTGCTGTTTGCTGATTTTACATTATAAGTATTGTTGCCCTACCCATAACCATTCTTGTAGGGCGTGCTATCCTTCGCAAATTTGGTGCTGATTATACGTTGTAGTACCTAGCTTGTACACACTCTCTGGTAGCCCAATTCTCCCAGTTGCGCGCACCACCAAGTGCATTCACCAGCTCGCGCTTCGTTGATCTACATGTCTTCAGACTTTGGTTTATTTCTTGTCTGCTTTGACTAAGTTTCACTGCTAGACGCTTTATATTCTTGTTGTACGTTGTAGTGTTTTGTTTTTCTACCATGCAGCTACAATGAGATAGGTTGCTTGTTACACGTACCATGAATGCTCCATACTTCCTCGACCGCGCGCTACCACTTTACCTCTTGTACTCACTCCTACGCAGACCTGGCTTTTGGACACGTGGCGCGCTGTACGCCACAGAATTTGAACCGCTTCAGCTACACTATAAATACCTCCCTCGGTCAAACACATAGTGCACCTTCTACTGCGTGTTTTAGAGAGAGAATCCTTATTTTCTTACTGTTCTTATCTTCTACGTATAACCTCATAACATCTACTCCCATTTTTAGTCTTTACTCTACGCAGGAATCTCTTTCTCACCGTTCAACTACAATGACTTCTTCTGCTACTCCCTCTACCACTACGCCCACATATGAATTGCCCTCGTTCTACGCGGACAAGATCACTGAACTAAAAGCCCAAGAAGCCACACTGGAAGCCGCGTCAGCCGCGGAAGAAGACTTTGACAAAGTCACTGACCTGGAAGCACAGATCAGTGTGGTACGCACTACCATCCTTGCTCACCGTCGAAATAAAATGATGGCTGAGAAAGCCATAAGGGATGAGGAGGCTCGTAGAGCCGAAGAGGAAAGACAGAAGAAGGAGGAGGCAGAACGTTTAGCCGAGTTAGAACGGCAACGTATTGCTGAGGAGGAGAGGAAGAAAAAGGAGAAGGAGGAGGCTGACCGTCTAGCCGAAATTCAAAAACAGAAAGATGAAGAGGCGGCACGTATTGCCGAAGAGGAAAGGCAGCGGAAAGAAAAGGAGCTGGCAGACCGTCTTGCCAAGGAAAAACAAGAAAAGATTGCTGAGGCCAACCGTAGAGCCGTATTGGACAAGAAGAAAAAGGCAGACGCTGATGCAGCTGCCTTAATTGAAAAGGAAAATAAGGAGAAGGCCGATGCTGCTGAACGCATGGCCAAAACCACAACTGTGGCTTCTAAGGATGATGGCTCTACGGCCCTCAATGTCACTACTGCTGCTCAACTGTCCCCGCCAAACGCTGAGCCAGTTGAAGAAGAGGAGGCTAAGGTGCCGGAGAACAGGATGGTTGTGCCATCTCCCTCGCGCTTCGTCGGTGAAGGTTATTCTGCTGACTTCCACTACGAAGCGGCAAGTGATCGCTACGATGCTCTGGCTGATCAGAAAATAAATGCTGAGCGCCACTACGCTGGAAAGGTCAAGTGAGTGGGCCGTGGCTTAGAGGAAATACACATTTTCACGGACATCCAAAGTATTGATAATAAAACGCATGAGAGAAGCAAAATTAAATGAGGTGAAACTGATCATATCATCATCATTCTTAAATTTGTTTTGTGATAATGTATTTAATATATATATATATATATATATATATATATATATTTTCTTTATAAAATACAAAAAGAATTGTCTATTGATTGAAGACAAATGAGAGTCTATACTCAGGTAGTCAGCCGAACAATACATGTGTGACGCACCGCCCCTATTTTGCCCAATCTACGCGCGAAGTAAACCCTAGCTCCGATCTGATTTGGTTGGTGCACAAAAACAAACCCGAAATTCTTCCACTTTTCAATTTTCTAGGCTCTAGTGTGGGGTCGTAGAGCAGACAAAATGGGTCCGTTGGGTTCAGGGGCGGAATCCGGAATTTAATCGAGGGTGAGCCAAAATTTAAAAATATTTAATTAAGTAGATTATTTTTGTTGTCCAAATGTCCAATAGTCCAAAGCTTCAAGCCAATCCCAAATTCAAACTCCAGTGATGTTAACTTAAAATTTGAACCAAATACATTTTTTGGTGACTTTTGTACAATATACGTACAAGTTTTAACCCTCAATTTTATACACTAATTTGTAAACATTATTTTCACAAATAAACAAAAAAAAAAACAATTTAGCAATATTAAAAAAAATAAGAAAAAAAATAAAAGTAAAAACTTATTTATGTCAAAAATCTAACGGTGTGCACTCTCTGAAGTTCTTTAATTGTTGCGAGCTTGGGAATTCTGCTCGAAAAGCCGGTAGGAAGTGCTCAAGTGGGTGCGGTGGTAATTTGCAGATTTTTACGAGCGGTGTTTGGAGAATTGGATTTTTAAAATTATTGTATATATAATTTTTTAATGTAGTTTTGTTTATTTGAAGTAAATATGTTAAGATAGTTAACTTATGTTTGTTTTGTATTTTGTATAGACCGACAATAAAATTTTATTTTCGCAGTAAAATTTCATTTAATATATATAGGTTATTTTTTTTTCAGTGTGGGCGATGGCACGGTTGGGTTAACCTAATTGGCCTCGATCATTATCAGGATCCAGAGCATGTATAAATTACTCATACTACCCCTTATTAACTAGAAATCCAATTAATTAACTAAAAATTAGATTTTTTTTTGGAGTCTGTAACTAGGGTGTTGCTATTCGCACCCCTCTTTTTTATAAGTATACCGCTTTACTTAATACACCTCTATATAAAATATAAATTTTATAATTTTTACTTAGTACACTTATCGATCTACCTAATATACCCCTATATTAAAAAAACAAAAATACATTACTTTTTTACAAAATAAAATAAAAATCTACTATAAAAAAATAAAGTGTTACAAAAAATCAAACAAATTCGTGAATAATAAAAATAAAAATTGAAAAACATTAAAAAATGAGACAAATCTCTTATTTTAGAATAAAAATAATTATTAATAAAAAGACAATAAAAAGATTAAAAAAAAAAAACACATCAAAATTAGTTGGAAAAAATTATAATAAAAAAATATCATAAAAACAAATTGAAAAAATCATGATAAAAAAACACAATAAAAATAAAAAATAAAAGCTGAAAAAAATTTGAACTTGAAAAAAAAAATCCATTAATAAAATGACAAAAAAAAAATAAAAGAATAAACTTTAAATTTTTACAATTTATATTTCAATAAAATACTTTTGAATTTGGATATTTTAATATTTTAAACTAAAAAATTAATTAGACATAACTTAAACTTAAACTAAAACTAATTTGTGTATAACCAAGATGAAAAGAAGAAATATAAAAAAATGTGCGCAAAATATAAAGTTATAAAAAAAAAGTTGTTTTCCGCAAGTAAAAAAATAAATAAAAGAGTGTATACATAGATTAGTAAGGTTATAATTGTCTTTTAACTAAATGGCATTATTGTAAATAAAATTAAGTTGGTGTATTTATAAATTTTGGGGGTGCAAATAGCAACTCCCCTGTAACTATTGTGAAACCCTAAAAAAGTGTTACAACTATGAGACATACTACTACCTCTCAACAATACAAATGATCTACTTTTAATTACCTAATTACCCCCATTTAATTCCTTACACAAATCTAAACAAAATTCAGCATGTAAGAGCCATAGCCGTGAACTTGGAGTTCTTCCATTTTGGGATATTGACCAGCCACATATATATATATATACTAGTACTAATTAATGATCATATCGTGTTTAATCTTTTAGTTGAATTTTTTTCGTTGTAGAGTTATTTGGGGAATGACAATACAAAAATTTAATTGAATTCCTGCTAAGGGTAATTATTCTGGTTTCGTTGAATTCCGCTCGTAAATTTTTATTTGGTCCTTAATTTGTGCAGGAAGACAATACGATCAAAAAGTTATAAACATGTATTCGACCGACCTCCTTAAATCTGTCCAATTCGCGGGCTAAAATAATTGAGAGCATCAAACATAATTCGATAACTCCCAGACAATTTATAAGAGCTAAAAGATCGATATATCATGATGTGAAATTATAAGTTAAAAAGTAAAAGGAGATTTTATTTAGGGCAACAACGCCAAATTGCAAACACAGTACGATACAGAATAGGAGTATGATAGATGGTACGTAGTAGTCGGAGTGTTACGTAGGTAGCAAAGCATACAGTACATGAAGTACAAACATACATGCAGTTTCATGTTTCAAATGATCGATTTCTACTTGTTTGGTGGTGTAGACGAAAATTCTTCGGCTGGATTCTCAGAATTGAGTTTGCTGGACGGATTATAGACCTTGCATTTCTTTCCTACTGACCCACAACCGACGTCTGGCGGAGGAGCAGTACTTTGCACAGCAGGAACACCATCCTTTGCTGGTGCTAGTACGTCGTTAGGTTGAGAATCCGATTGCAAGCGGCTGGGTTCAGATTCCTGCTCGTTCGTTCGATCCCACACACAATGGACATATAAATTAATGTGTTGATCAATTTGAACAAAAAAAATGCCCTCGATCTTATTATACATTGCAAAAATATAATATGAGAAAATGAAACGCGAAGAATATTACTTACCGGAAACGAGATCACAGTTATTGATAAGCAGAGACATGACAGAACCAAAACCAAAAGAAACTTTGATGGGGAAATCATTCTTATTATGGCGTACTATTTGTTTTTGTTATTAATTAGTAGTATGTGATATGATGATATTGTTGGCTATCTAAGTTCCTTCTTATATAGACAAAATTGTTTTCAAAAGATGAACTAATTCATCAAAATGGGAATCCACACCAACTTTTGTTTGACTAAATTAAAATGTTTTATATTCATCATCTAAACACATGTTGTAATACCATCCTGCCATATAGAAATTTGACTAAATTTTATTCCATTCTCTATTTGAGATTAAAAAAAAAAAAAAAATTGGTCCCCTGTAGTCTTTTTTCGATTTATTCTCACATACATCCGTTTTCTCAATTTAGTCTCAAATATGTCGAATTTAGTTTCAATTTAGTCCTTTTTGTACAGAAATTTCCATTTTTGCCGAAGTGTGTCCATAGATGCTGACTCAACGCCACGTGTGGTCAACGATTTTTTTTAAGTCGTTGGCCAATGGGATGCTGACACGTGGCACTGAGTCGGCATCCATGGGCACTTCGTACAAAAAGAACTAAATTGAAACCAAATTCGACATATTTGGGACTAAATTGAGAAAACGGATGTATATGAGACTAAATCGAAAAAAAAACTAAATTTATGGGACCAATTTTTTTTTATCTCTTCTCTATTTATAGATCTTGAAAAATGAAAAAAAAAACATTGTTGTAAAGAAATACTATCATTTAAAAACTAATTATATTTTCACTTTAGTCACATTTTTTATTTTGAATATCTGATTGAAATTATTCTAATTGATTTACAATCACAAGCAAATAAATATAAAACAATTAAAAATAAAAAATATAATCCAAACGAACTCTCTTCTTTTTATACTTCATTCACACAATATTTTTTCACAAAATACGAAAGAGGGACATATTTCTCTGAGACGAAAATATATAACAAGTATTGAGTAATTTGATTTTGTAATTATAAAAAATTATAAAAATGTGATTTTGTATCCAAATTTTCTAGTCAACCTAAAAAGGTAAAAGTTCTCTACTTTTGTCCTTGAAAAATGCAACAATATACTAATTAACTTGGCTTGAAGGAATAGTAGTCTCTATTAATATTTATAAATCATCTCACCTAAATAACACGCAATTTAGAATTACAACACCAATTTTGAGAAGTTTTGAATGTCGCACTCTTTTAATAAAAATTTACTTCAAGACTTAGCTTTTAACTTTAACAAATATTTTTTTCATGTTGTTTCGATGGCATTTGCATATTCCGGATATCCAAAGTATTGATAATAAAACGTATGAGAAAAGCAAAATGAAGTGAAACTGTGAAGAAGAGGAATCATCATCATTCTTAAATTTATTTTTTATAATGTATTAATATTCATATTTTGGGCCATTTGATTTGAGTTAACAGCTATGAAGCAAATCCTAGCTCCTATCTGATTTGGTTTGTGCCATAAAAACAAACCCGAGATTCATCCTCTTTTCAATCTTCTAGCTGGTTCGTATAGAGCTAACAAAATGGGCACCGTCCGTTGGGTTAACTAGATCGACCCCAGTATTAGGACATACCACATAATTAAACTCTCTTAATTTAATAATTTGTACACCCCTTATAAATTTATTCATACTACCCTTGTTGAATACAAGTCCAATTAATTTGCACTTCAAACACAGTTAACTCATAAATTTTCTTATTCCTTCCTAAAAAAAACTAAAAAAAATAATGTACTACTACTCCAAAAATAAACTTAGCTTAATTAGTTAGACTATGAGGCAATGAAATGAAATAGGATCCAAAAAATTAAAGTAAAATGCGTTTAATTTGTTTATTCATTAGTGGGATTCGACGACTTCACCAAGCACAATTAGTGATTGATCGAGTCTGAGTTATGTTGGGTAATTCGCGTCCGAATTCCCCTCCTGAAAAGCACACGAACAAACAAGAACGAAAAATACGCGAAATAAATGACACGAAGATTTATAGTGGTTCACCCGTTAACGAGGGCTACGTCCACTTCTTGCCGCTGCAATAATTCACTAGAACAATTATAGAACTTGATTACAAGGCTTTGTAATGGTATAATTCGGTTCTAGGCTTTCTGGAGGTGTTAACCCTAATATTCACGCACATAGGGTTTAAATAAGGGGGGGACAAAACTTGGGGGACAAGAAAATCGCGCTCCCAGCGATACACAAAACGGCGACCGCCGTTTTGCTTTCGGCGCCCGCCGAAAGCCTTCCGCGACCGCCGGAGCCGTTTTGGCGCCCGCCGAAAGGGCCCAAAACCTGGCAGGGATTCTGACCCGTTTCTCCCGGTTTCGGCGCCCGCCGAAACCCATTTGGCGCCCGCCAAACTTGGCCTGCGATCGCCGGAACTCCTCCGGCGACCGCCGTTTCTCCCGTCGTCGTTTTCTCGTCTTCTCGGCGTGAATCGGCCTCCACACTCAACAATCTCCCACTTGGAGCTGATTTACGACCCCTATCTTCCTTTCCCATTGCAGCGGCGTCCCCGGTCCTCATCCCAGAAGACCAACCGAGGTTGAACACAACCTCAACTTCTCGCACGGCACCACCTACGTAAACATGTCGGCCGGATTCTTACTCCCAAGAATCTTCTCCAACACCAAGACGCCTTCCTCCAAGGCCGATCGAATGAAGTGATATCTCAGCTGGATATGCTTCGTTCGAGCATGGTACACCGGATTCTTCGCCAAGTGAATGGCGCTCTGACTGTCGGAATACAAGACACTCCCCGAGTGGTCTTGTCTCAGCTCTAGCAAGAAAGCCTGTAGCCACATCATCTCCTTCGCGGCTTCCGTCACAGCGACGTACTCCGCCTCGCAACTCGACAATGCTACGATCTTCTGCAACCTCGACACCCAGCTAATCGCGGTACCCCCGAAAGTGTACACGTACCCAGTAGTGCTCTTCCTACTATCCACGTCACCTCCGTTATCTGCGTCCACGAACCCAAGTAACCCCACATCTGATTTTCGGAACCTCAAAGCGAAATTGGAAGTCCCTCTCAAGTATCGGAAGATCCACTTGACGGCTTCCCAATGTTGCTTCCCCGGATTACTCATAAACCGGCTGACAACTCCCACTGCATGGGCAATGTCAGGCCTTGTGCACACCATAGCATACATAAGGCTCCCAATCGCAGAGGCGTAAGGGACCTTATCCATATGCGCTAGCTCCTTCTCGCTCGTCGGCGAGTCCTCCTTTGACAGACGGAAGTGACTAGCCAAAGGGGTGCTCACGGGTTTCGCATCCTCCATGCTAAACCGTGCTAGTACCTTCTTCAGGTACTCCTCTTGAGACAACTCAAGACCATCTTTGCTCCTCGTAATTCTCATCCCCAGGATTTGTTTGGCAGCACCCAAATCCTTCATAGAGAACTCCCTCGATAGACTCTTCTTGAGCTTGTCGATCTCCGCCAAGCTCGCCCCGACTATCAGCATATCATCTACATAAAGGAGCAATATTATGTAGGTACCTCCGAGTTTCTTGAAATAGCAGCAGTGGTCCGCCTCGCACCGCGTGAACTCGACTCGCTTCATGAACATGTCGAACTTCTTGTACCACTGCCTCGGAGCTTGCTTCAACCCATACAAGCTCTTTTGAAGCTTACACACTAGCTTCTCCTTTCCTCGGACTTCGAAACCCTCCGGTTGCTTCATGTAGATTTCTTCATCTAGATCTCCGTGAAGAAATGCGGTCTTTACATCCATTTGCTGAAGATGTAAGTTCTCCTTCGCCACCAAGCTAAGCACCACCCGGATGGTTACCATTTTGACTACCGGAGCGAAGATCTCCGTGTAGTCGATCCCTTCCTTTTGCTGGAATCCTTTCACCACTAATCTTGCCTTGTACCGAACGCTCCCATCGTGTTCTTCCTTTGCCCGGAAGACCCATTTATTGTGCAAGGCCTTCTTCTCCTTCGGAAGCTCGGCTAGTTCCCAAGTCTGATTCGACATCAATGAGCTCATCTCTTCTTTCATGGCAGACTCCCACTTGATCGAATCCCTCGCTTGTATAGCCTCGGTGTAGCTCTCCGGCTCACCCCTATCAGTCAACAAGATATAGTTAAGGGAAGGTGAAAATTTATGGGGAGGTCTTCTTACCCTAGTCGACCTCCACGGCTTCGGTGTGACTGGATCGGTATTGGGATTAGCATTCTCATCTTGCTCATCCTCGCTGCTCGTGTTTCCCTCCTCGATCTCCTCGGTCTCCACGACCTTCACCGGAACCTCCTCCGTTTCTCCCACTGGATCAACGCCTTCTTCAACAACCTCGTCTTTACCCTTGTACAAGACCGCCTCGTTGAAGATCACATTTCTGCTTCGGATCACCTTATGATTTTCGGCATCCCAAAATCGGTATCCGAACTCCGTGCCGCCATATCCAAGAAAGAAGCACTTCTTGGATTTAGGATCAAGCTTGCTACGAGCAGCTTCGTCGATATGGACATACGCCAGACTCCCGAACACCCTCAAGTAGGACAGATTCAGCTTCTTCCCACTCCAAATCTCCTCAGGAATCCGATATTCCAAAGGAACCGACGGTGCTCTGATCAAATGAGCTGCCATGTCGATGGCATATGCCCAAAACATCTTAGGCATCCCCGAATGTAACCGCATACTCCGGGCCTTCTCATTTAGCGTCCTGTTCATTCGCTCCGCTATTCCGTTCTGTTGTGGGGTCCCCGGAATAGTCTTCACCATCTTGATCCCACTCTCGACGCAAAATTGTTTGAAGTCGGCGTCAACGTACTCACCTACGTTGTCGGACCTCAAACACTTCACCTTGAGATTTGTTTCATTCTCAACCTCGGCTTTCCATTTCCTGAAAACAGAGAACACGTCACTCTTATTTTTCATGAAGTACACCCATACCTTCCTTGTGGAGTCATCGATGAAGGTAACATAATAGAGTGACCCTCCGAGTGAGGCGACGGGAGCTGGACCCCAAACATCCGTGTGTACTAGTTCCAGCTTCTCCGCCTTGGGCTCCCTTCCATCTTTGGAAAAACTCACTCGTTTCTGCTTTCCAAGAATGCAGCTCTCGCACACGTGAGACTCAATCGCCTTGAGTTCGGGCAGCAGCCCGTTCTTTGCCATGATCTTCATTCCCTTCTCACTCATGTGCCCCAGCCTGCAATGCCACAATTCGGTCTTCTTGGTGTTATCAACAACACCAGCCGAGTCCCTCACGCTCGTCGTCATGTAAAGTGTGCCCGTCTTATGACCTCGAGCTATGGTCATGGCGTTCCTCGAAACTTTCCACGACCCATCTCCAAATGACACCCGGTGACCATCACTGTCAAGCTGGCCCACCGAAATCAGGTTCCTCTTCAACCCCGGCACATGTCTGACCTTGGAAATCTTCCAAGTTTGCCCATTAGACATCTTTAGGTTGATATCTCCCATCCCGACTACATCGAGTGGCTCGTCATCTGCAAGAAATACCTTTCCATAATCACCCGAGACGTAATTCAACATCACCTCTCGCTGTGCAGTAGTATGGAAAGAAGCCCCTGAGTCCAGCACCCAGGAATCGATCGGTGAGTCGACCGATAAGAGAAGGACGTCCCCATCGTCGTCATCCTCTTGAGTTACCGCATTGGCGGTTCCCTTCTTCTTGTTGTCGTTCTTCCCCCGAGAGCGACAATCCCTCTTGAAGTGCCCCGTCTTCCCACAATTCCAACACTCATTATCCTCGGACTTCGAGCTATCTCTTCCACTCCTAGACTTGGATCTCCCTCTGTTCCTGTTAGCATTCCTACCCGAGTTTCTCCCCCGGTTCTCCACACTCAAGGCCGAACTAGAAGACTTTCCCTTGAAATCCTTTCTCCGAATTTCCTCGGCTAGGATCTTATCTCTAACTTCGGAGAACTGCAGATTCTCCTTCCCCATAGAGTTGCTAACAGCTGCCCGCATGGGCTCCCAACTATCCGGCAAAGACGCAAGTAGGATCAAAGCGTAAATTTCATCATCGAAATTCACCCCGACTCCTTTCAATTTATCCAAGATGGAATTCAGCTCGTTGATGTGGTTGGCTGCGTTTGCATTGTCCGACATCTTCAGGTTGAACAACTGCTTCATGAGATACACCTTGTTGTTCGCTGAAGGTTGCTCGTACATGTTTGATAGGGCAGCCATCAAATCCTTGGTTGTGGTAATTGAGCGCACGTTGAATGACACGTTTGAAGCCAAGGACAAACGTATCAATCCCAACACCTGCCTGTCGAGGCTTTCCCATTCCTCGTCATCCTTGATCTTCTCCGGTCTACCCTTCAAAGGAATTCCGAGCTTTTTCCCATAAAGGTAGTCCTCGATCTGCATCTTCCAGTGCCCATAGTTATTCCCGTCAAATTTCGTAACCCCGAACGAGGTGGTGGTGTCCGTCATCGCTTTTCCCCGATCGCTATAACCCTAGCGCTCTGATACCAGTTGTTGGGTAATTCGCGTCCGAATTCCCCTCCTGAAAAGCACACGAACAAACAAGAACGAAAAATACGCGAAATAAATGACACGAAGATTTATAGTGGTTCACCCGTTAACGAGGGCTACGTCCACTTCTTGCCGCTGCAATAATTCACTAGAACAATTATAGAACTTGATTACAAGGCTTTGTAATGGTATAATTCGGTTCTAGGCTTTCTGGAGGTGTTAACCCTAATATTCACGCACATAGGGTTTAAATAGGGGGGGGACAAAACTTGGGGGACAAGAAAATCGCGCTCCCAGCGATACACAAAACGGCGACCGCCGTTTTACTTTCGGCGCCCGCCGAAAGCCTTCCGCGACCGCCGGAGCCGTTTTGGCGCCCGCCGAAAGGGCCCAAAACCTGGCAGGGATTCTGACCCGTTTCTCCCGGTTTCGGCGCCCGCCGAAACCCATTTGGCGCCCGCCAAACTTGGCCTGCGATCGCCGGAACTCCTCCGGCGACCGCCGTTTCTCCCGTCGTCGTTTTCTCGTCTTCTCGGCGTGAATCGGCCTCCACACTCAACAAGTTAATGATCTTCAATTGAGCCAAGCGGAATGCAGTTTAATGCCTTGCAGCATTCACCACAGAGATTCTCGCACAGTTATGAATGCGATGCTGCCGAGCATCGATTTGTACATCCAGACGGACACTCTGTATAGTACGTTATTATAATTATACAAAATGATATATGATCACATGACTCTGCTACATAAATAATTTAATTACTTTTTTGTAAGGAGGTCTCACTGCTGGTATCACTGAATCGATCCAGACAATTATTTCTGACCCCTGCTGCTAGTACTGAGGAATCATTACCATCGCCCTACGAATCGAATGAATTCGTCCCGGATAAAATGAAAAGGTTTGATTACAATGAAGAAATAAAAAACGTGTTTTTGTGTGTTGTTACTGCACTTATTAAACATGGAGTATATATATATACAATACTACAATAGTAGTATTACTTACTTGGGAAATCACAATCATTGGCAAGGAAACACTAGCAAGATCATGAAGAGAACCTTTGATGGGGAAAACATTTAGATCAACTTAATGACGTAATTAATAAGCAACCATGTATATCAATGAAAGTGTCCAAAACTGAACCGGAAACGGCCTAACCGTCAGTTTGAACCCGATTTTCCAGTTAAAAAAATTGAACCGAGAACGTAATTGAACCGATAAACCGGCTTCGAGCGGTCAGGTTTCGGTTCTCAAAAACCAATAAATGGCCGAAACTAGCTATATAGGTACTAGCTGTTTAGAGTTATTTGGGGAAGACAATACAAATATTTGAATTTCTGTTTAATTAGGGTTATTCTGGTTTAGTTGAACTTATTATTGCAAAACGTGGAGGGAGTAGCAGCAAAAGAAGAACGAATTAAATTATTTGTTTTTCATATTACTTGGTGTTGGAAGCGAGATTTGAATTGTGAATCTGGGCGGTGGCGGCGTGAGGTTTGATTAAGTTTTTTAACTTGCTATATTATATTAGGGGTATTTTCGTAAAAGCAGGTAAATTCGAGCGGCTCGCGATTTGTTAGAAACATGGCTCGAGCTCGGCTCGTTTAGTGTAATGCACGGCTCGAGTTCGTGAGCGCTAGCGAGCCGCTCAGTCCGTTTGCGGCCCTATCTCAGACATTATATAAGCGCTTATTAAAGATCAATATGATGATGTGAAATTATAAGAGTTAAAAAGTAAAGGAGATTTTATTTAGGGCAACAACGCCAAATTGCAAACACAGTAACGATACAGAACATGATAGATGGTACGTAGTAGTCGGAGTGGTACGTATGTAGCAAACAAAGTCTACTTGTTTCAAATGATCGAATATTTCTACTTGTTTGTTGGTGTAGACGCAAAGTCGGTTGGATTATCAGAATTGAGTTTGCATTTCTTTCCTACTGACCCACAATCGTCGTCGTCGGTCGGATGAACACCATCCTTTGCTGCAGTAGAAAAGTCGCTATGACGAGAATCCATGTGCACAGTGCTCGGATCAGATTCCTGCTCGTTATTTGAATTTTTTATGCGTTACATCAAACAACAAAAATACGAGAAAATGAAACAAGGAATATTATTATTTACCAATTCCGAGACCACGGTTATTGATAAGCAGAGACATGCCAGAACCAAGACCAAGAGAAACTTTGATGGGGAAATCATTCTTACAACTATATAATACTTTGTTTTTGTTATTTAGTAGTATGTGATATGAGGATATTGTTGGCTATCTAAGTTCCTTCTTATATAGAGATTTTTTTTGTCAAAATTAAGATGAACTCATTATTCATCAAAATGGGAATCCACACCAACTTTTATTTGACTAAATTAAAATGTTTTTATACATTCTTTGCCCACATCATTAAATTCGTCATTTTATTCTTTTTTCCGTATCATCATATATTTTTAATTATTTTTTCAAACATTCCAATACTCACATTGTTTATTCATTCCAACTATTTAAACGCACAATAATAATCCCATGAAAAACCCTATAAAGCAAAAATAAAAATAAAAATCGGGGATAGAATCATAAATTATCCTCTCGAGATAGTCATTTACCTAGATATTCTGTAACTTTGATTTGTCCTCTTTTTTCGGTTCTGTAACTTTGATTTGTCCTCTTTTTCCGGCGAAAAAGCCACGAGAATGACCCTAGATATTCTGTAACTTTGATTTGTCCTCTTTTTCCGGCGAAAAAGCCATGAGAATGACACGTGACTTCCTTGGCATTGAATTCGAACCATTGGTCTTTGAACATGAAAAGAGAATCTTTACCACTAGGCTAGATTAGATAGTTGGGTAACATTATAACATATGTATATATATACGTTGTTGTAATTTGTAGTATAAATTATAAATTACATAATTAATTAATAATTATTATATTAAATAAAAAAATATTTTTTACATAAAAAATAATCAATAAAACATAAGATAATAAAAAAAAAACTATTTCGCTTAATTAAAATAAAAAACAAAAAAAAATTATTTGATTATTATTTTTTATTTATATATTTTATGTGAATAATAATTTTTATTTAATATAATAATTACTAATTAATTATGTAATTTATAATTTATTATACATATTATAACGTATATATATAAATATGTTACATAGTTATCTAACTAGCTAATCTAGCCTAGTGGTAAATGTTCTACTTTCATCTTCAAAGGCCGAGGGTTAAAACCTTTCGCCAAGCAAAATTTTTTCAGCTTTCCGGCAAAACAACGAAGTCACGTGCCATTCTCGTGACTTTTTCTCCGGCAAAACAACGAAGTCACGTGCTATTCTCGTGACTTTTTCGCCGAAACTTTTTTGAATTTCCTTCAACTGCTGAGGTGGCAAATCCTGCTGACGTGGCATGCTGACGTCAGCTTTCCGGCAAAACAACGAAGTCACGTGCCATTCTCGTGACTTTTTCGCCGATTTTTTTTTTTGAATTTCCTTCAACTGCTGAGGTGGCAAATCCTGCTGACGTGGCATGCTGACGTCGGCTTTCCGGCAAAACAACGAAGTCACGTGCCATTCTCGTGACTTTTTCGCCGAAAAAAGAGGCCAAATGACGACATTTGATAAATATCAAAGTTACAGGACATCTAGGTAAATAACCTATCTCGGGAAGACGATTTATGATTCTATCCCTAAGAATTGTCACACTTCTTTTATAAATTACAAAGGATGTGTTACAATTCTTACAGGAGAGGAAGAGAGTATAACATATAAGAGTATCACATTCACTCAAAGTTAAAAAAGATTAGAAGTCATCTGACATAAGTAACAAACAATTTAAAATTACAACACCAATTTTGAAAATAAAATTTGGAATGTCAGCACTCTTTTAATAAAAACTGACTTCAAGACATAGCTTTAACTTTAACAAATATTTTTTTCAGGTATAGTTCCGAGGACATTTGCACACTACAGAAATCCAAAGAATTGATAATATATTGATACAACAACAATCACTGACTGCACACATGTTTTATGATATATTGATCGAATCAAAGAAATAAAAATGTGTTGTGTTCTATACCTCGAATTCATGATATTTATAACTTACATGGGAAAACACAATCGTCGACAAGGAAATGCACCAGAGAATCAAAACGAAGAGAAACTTTGATGTGAAAATCATTGTTATTATGTTTGTATTCTCTTGATATATAGAGGA
This sequence comes from Euphrasia confusa, assembly GCA_954870475.1. Taxonomy (NCBI): domain Eukaryota; kingdom Viridiplantae; phylum Streptophyta; class Magnoliopsida; order Lamiales; family Orobanchaceae; genus Euphrasia; species Euphrasia confusa. Next base: position 2,825,769 of record OX940949.1, read on the forward strand.
TTTTATCAAGGATGAACAAATCAATCCGCGAATCAACAAGAATAAATTATGCAAAGCCTTTGATAGTACTTGGTCCTTAATTCTGGTTTTAGTTGAATATATTTCACTCGTAAATTCTTACTTTGGTCCTTAATTTAATCAGGAAGGCGATACAATCGAAGTTATAAGATGTACTCGAGCTCCTTAAATTTGTCCGATTTGCCGCCTAAAATAATTGCGAGCATCAAACAAATTTCGATAAACTCATACGTCATTTTATAAGAGCTAATTAAAGATCAATATCATGTTAGTAAAATAAGTTAAAAAGTAAAGGAGATTTTATTTAGGGCAACAACGCCAAATTGCACACACAGTAACGATACATAACATGATAGATATATGGTAGTACGTAGTACGTAGTAGTCGAAGTGGTAAGCATACAACAAGTACATACATGCAGTTTCAAATCATGATCGAATTTTACTTGGTTGGTGGTGTAGACGAAAACACATCGGTTGGACGAGAAGAATGGTGTGTGCTGAGATCATCACCCTGCTTGCATTTCTTTCCTACTGACCCACAATCGCTGTATGGCGGCGGAGGAACACTTTGCACGCTAGGTCGAGAATCCGCGTGCCAGACGTTGGGATCAGATTCCTGCTTGTACGTTCGATCCCACACACAAAGGACATATAAATTAACGTGTTGAATTTGAAAAACAAAAAATGCCCTGGATCTTATTAAACATCACAAAAAATTAATACGAGAAAATGAAACGAGGAATATTACTTACCACAGCCGAGATCACAGGTATTGATAAGCAGAGACATGACAGAACCAAAACCAAGAGAAATTTTGATGGAGAAATCATTCTTACTATTGAGTACTATTTGTTTTTGTTATTAATTAGTAGTATGTGATATGATGATATTGTTGGCTATCTAAGTTCCTTCTTATATAGAGAAAATTGTTGTCAAAAGATGAACTAATTCATCAAAATGGGAATCTACACCAACTTTTGTTTGACTAATATTAAAATGTTTTATATTCATCATCTAAACACATGTTGTAATACCATCCTGCCATAGAGAAATTTGACTAAATTTTATTCCGGTCTCTATTTTAGATCTTGAAAAATGGAAAAAAAAAAAAAAAAAAAAAAATAGAAAAAAAAATTGATGTAAAGAAATACTATCATTTAAAAACTAGAGATAATATCAATTTTCGTCTTGTAACTATTGTCCTGTAACTATTGACGAATCCAATTGTGGTCCGTCAAATTTCGTCTTTACCGTCAAATTTTCACAGTTCCGTTAAAATTTGCTGACGTGGAAATCATTTTAATTTTTTTCATAAATAACAATGGCTTTTTGGTAATAATTGACATCTAAACCGAACTAAGACCGAGAATTCGAGCTGCTGCTGCTATCTTCCTACGAGACCTCCCGCCACCACCATCTCCGACACCCCTCTGCCGCCGCTAGCGGCCGCCTACTTCTCCTGCGCTCGGCCTGTACGGCTGCTCTGATGCTGTCTCTCTCTCCAACGAGAAGGTCGTCGTTTTCTGCGACCAAGCAGTAGGAAAATTTAGTCGCGACGAGTTTCCACTCCCGAGACCTAGGCTGGCCGTCGCTTGATCGTATTTAGAACGCGAATCCAATTACATTTTTTCCGTGGAAAAATCGCCGGTGGGGGAGGAACCGTCGGCGTACGTCATGTCGTACTCGCACGGGTCGCTGGGCAGGGGATCGGGGTGTACGTAGAGGATTGAACGAGATTAAAATCCAATTGAGGTTGCCGAAAACGAATACCGAGGAGATCATTCATGAATTTATTTATTTCGGCCGGAATCAGGGCTGTCGGAGTAGCCGGTGCAGGAGGCGGCGGCGGAGGGGTGTGGCCGTGTGGGAGATGGTGGTGCCGGGCTTTACCTTCTGCGTCTGCTTTTTGATAATGGGCCTTGCCCCACTGAGATGATGGGCCTAAGCCGCGTGAGATTAACGGAAATTATTGATTTCCGAAAATTATGACATGTTTTTGAAAGACACGAAATCATAATTGAATTCTCTAGGACCAAAATTGATATTATCTCTAAAAACTAATTATCATTTTACCTCATTCACATTTTCTGTTTTGAATATCTGATTGAAAATATTCTATTTATTTACAATCACAAACAAATAAGTATAAAACAATTAAAAATAAAAAATATAATCCAAACATAACTCTCTTCTTTTTACTTCATTCACACAATATTTTTTCACAAAATAAGAAAGAGAGACAATTTTTCATAGACAATTTTTATAAAGAATTACTTGTTTGACCTAAATCCAAAGGTCATATAGTCTTTCATTAAGAATTAATCAATAATAGAATTAATCAATAAAAGTGGGTTGTTAGCTCATTTATTTGAGCATTTGAATTGAAGAACATAAAGTTCAAATTTCGAATTGAGAAATTGTAATTGACATAGATAAAAAAAAAAGCAATAATATAAAAAATTAAACAATTTGTTAAAAATAAAATTTTATTTTCAAAAAAATTGTATGAAAAAAAATCTTATCAATCCATCTTCATATTAAATTTAGGTATATTTATATATAAAACCAAATTAATTTAAATTTTATTGGCTTTGTAGATTTAGATGGTGTAACTATAATATTTTATAATTTTGTTTTTGTTTCTGCATTTACCGGCTTCTAATTCTCCAACTCAACATAATCGATTTTCTTCCTCGATCGCCCGATTTCAGAGGTCTCCATTCTCAATCTCCGTCTCCAGGACAAGAACATTAATGGCGACGCCTCCTTCAGCAGCTCCATCTTCAGCTGCGACTCCTTCTCTCGCAGAGCCTCAATGAGTTAGAGGATCTCAACCACGTTAATTAGTTGTATTTGAATTAAAATCTTCCGTCGTTTTTAATCATAGCCCCTAAGATTCATATTTGATTAATTGGTCGATTAATTTTTTGAAAGTTTCTTAAATTCGGATCTTGTGTGAAATATCATCATTAATGACTTTCTATTATTTAAATAAGGAAATTTTAATAATTAAGGAAAGTTAAAATAATTAAATATATATTAAGATTATTGGAGGGAGGAGGGGTGCCCGTAGTGTAATCAAATTATTAAGGACACAAGAGCATCTCCAATGGTGAAGTAGAAGTCTATGTACTTCTACCTCTAACTCAAAAAAAAATGAGGTATAAAATATTGGAGAGGTATAAATCATTGGAGATGCGCTGACGTGTTAAGATTAGAAGTTCTTAAAAGTTTAGAAGAAATTCTATCCGGGTAGAGATAAAAAATAATATTATTTTATTATTATTATTATTTCGCGTTAAAAGAATTATTTTATATTTTCACGTTATTTTGTATTTTATATAAAAATTAATAAAAAATAAGAATTTTGAACTAATTAAATTTTTAATTCGGATTATTTGTTTTTTTATTTTATAAAAAAATTAATTAAAATTAAAAAATTTGAAATAGTTAAAATTTTAACTTATTATTATTTCGCGTTAAAAGAATTATTTTATATTTTCACGTTATTTTGTATTTTATATAAAAATTAATAAAAAATAAGAATTTTGAACTAATTAAATTTTTAATTCGGATTATTTGTGTTTTTATTTTATAAAAAAATTAATTAAAATTAAAAAATTTGAAATAGTTAAAATTTTAACGTTAACGGATTTATTTTATATAAAACTTAATTAAAATTAAAATTTTTAAAATAGTTAAAATTTTAAGTTAACGGATTTATTTTATATTTATATAAAAATTAATTAAAAATAAGAATTTTGAAATAGTTAAATATTTATTTTATTTAATCTAAAAATCTTTTTTTATTTTACTTTTACTATTATTATTATTATTATTTAAATATAATAATAAATATAATATATAAAATAAGTAAGTGGTGTGACCTATAAAATTTATTTTTGGGTATAACTGTTGGATGGGTTAGAAGTTTTTTTGGGTAGAAGTAGAAGAAAAATAACCTACTTATCATCCAAAACTTAAACTCACAATTGGAGATGCTCTAAATAACATTTTATAATTGATTAAAAATTACAATAAAAAAAAGGGTATGTAAATAAAATGGTGGAGGTGTAAATTATCCTTACTACCCTCTTTAACTACGAATCCAATTAATTATCACTTCAAACAACAGAGTGAACTCATGAATTTTCTTATTCCTTCTGAAGAAAACTAAAAAAAAAAAAAAAAATACTATAATTTTGTCCAATACTTCTCCAGAAATAAACTTTGAGGCAATGAAATGAAATAGGTTAAAAGATCAATATATATATGAAATGAATACTAAATTCGATAAACCCCCACATATTTTATATATAAGAGCTAATTAAAGATCGATATCATATCATGTTAGTAAAATAAGTTAAAAAGTAAAGGAGATCGATTTTATTTAGGGCAACAACGCCAAATTGCAAACACAGTAACGATACAGAACATGATAGATATACGTAGTACTTAGTAGTCGGAGTGGTACGTATGTAGCAAACAAAGTCTACTTGTTTCAAATGATTGAATTCTACTTGTTTGTTGGTGCAGACGCAAAGTCGGTTGGATTATCAGAATTGAGTTTGCATTTCTTTCCTACTGACCCACAATCGTCGTCGTCGGTCGGATGAGAAGTACTGTTCTTGACAGGAATACCATCCTTTTCTGTTGCTAGTACGTCACTAGGTCGAGAATTCGTGTGCACGCCTTTGGGATCAGATTCATGCTCGTTCGTTCGATCCCACACACAATGGACATATAAAATTAATGTGTTGATCAATTTGAACAACAAAAAATGCCCTCGATCTTATTAAACATTGCAAAAATATAATATGAGAAAATGAAACGCGAAGAATATTACTTACCGGAAACGAGATCACAGTTATTGATAAGCAGAGACATGACAGAACCAAAACCAAAAGAAACTTTGATGGGGAAATCATTCTTACTATGGAGTAGTACTATTTGTTTTTGTTATTAATTAGTAGTATGTGATATGATGATATTGTTGGCTATCTAAGTTCCTTCTTATATAGACAAAATTGTTATCAAAAGATCAACTATAATTCATCAAAATGGGAATCTACACCAACTTTTGTTTGACTAAATTAAAATGTTTTATATTCATCATCTAAACACATGTTGTAATACCATCCTGCCATAGAGAAATTTGACTAAATTATATTCCAGTGTCTATTTTAGATCTTGAAAAATGAAAAAAAAACACAAAAACATTGATGTAAAGAAATACTATCATTTACAAACTAAGTATCATTTCACCTCACTCACATTTTTTATTTTGAATATTATCTGATTGAAATTATTCTATTTGATTTACAATTACAAGCAAATAAGTATAAAACTATTAAAAATAAAAAATACTCCCTCTGTCCCAGAGTTATAGGCAAAGTTGGTCAACGTTGATTTTTTTCGTTCGTTCAATACATATGATAAACAGTATAAAAAACTATGAAAAAATTACTAAAATAAAATTCAATAGTTAAATTTTATTTAAATTATTTTTTCGTAATTTTTGTATAATATTTATCTATGTATTGGACGGACAAAAAAAGTCAACGTTGACCACTTGTGCCTATAGCTCTGGGACAGAGGGAGTATAATCTAAACATAACTCTCTTTTCTTTTTATAATTCACTCACAAAATATATCTTCACAAAATACTAAAGAGAGACATATATTTCTCTGGACCAGAATATATAACAAGTATATTGGGTAATTTGATTTTATAATTATAAAAAACTATAAAAAAAAATTACAAACATGAAAGATTTTGTATCCAAATTTTCTAGTCAAACTAAAAAGGTAAAGGTTCTCTACTTTTGTCCTTGAAAAATGCAACAATATACTAATTAGCTTGACTTGAAGGAATAGTAGTCTCTATTAATATTTATAAATCATCTTACAACACCAAATTTGAGAAGTTTTGAATGTCGCACTCCTTTATTAAAAATTAACTTCAAGACTTAGCTTTAACTTTAACAAATATTTTTTCATGAGGTAGTTTCGATGGCATTTGCATACTACGGAAATCCAAAGTATTGATATTAAAACGTATGAGAGAAGCAAAATGAGTGAAACTGTGAAGAAGAGGGAGATCATCGTCATTCTTAAATTTGTATTTTATAATGTATTTCATATTTTGGGCCATTTGATTTGAGTTAACACAGCTATGAAGCAAATCCTATCTGATTTGGTTTTTGCCATACTGCCATAAAAACTGTTGGGATTAGGGTCGCTCGTGGCTCGACTCGACCCGTTAAAGAATTAAAATAAATATATTTTAATTCATTTTATAATATATATTATTTTTTGTAATATAATATATATTATAAATATAAATATTCAAAATTCTCGTTGCGGTTAAATGTGAGCAGTTATCTGTCTAATTTATATTCAAAATAAATTATAAAGATTAAGATTCACGTATATAGAAACCTGCAAAAACACAAAACAAGAAAAAAAAAGAGAAAATAAACAGATATAAACAATATTCATTGTGGTTCTTAGATCGTGAAGAACAATTCAACGCTCAAATCAAAAGAGTGTTGTAGACACTAGACACTGCGTAGCACGAGAAGCAACACGCAACAGGAGGATTCGGTCCGTTCGATTTACGTTTTCGCATCGAAGACAAGTAAGTCTTCTAATTTTTTTTTATCGAATTGCTTATGTCGATTAAGTAATTTCTTGAAAAACAAACCCGAGATTCAGCCTCTTTTCAATCTTCTAGCTGGTTCGTAGAGCTAAAAAATTGGCCACAGTCCGTTGGGTTAGCTTGATCACATGACTCTGCTACGTACATAAATAATTTAATTATTTTTAATTAGCAAGGAGGGCACACTGCTCGTATCACTGTTTCGATCCAGACAATTATTTCCGACCCCTGCTGCTAGTACTGAGGAATCATTATCACCGGCCTACGAATCGAATGAATTCGTCCCGGATAAAATGAAAACGTTTGATTACAATGAAGAAATAAAAAAACGGTGTTTTTGTGTGTTGTTACTGCACTTATTAAACATGGATGTTTTTGTGTGTTGTTACTGCACTTATTAAACATGGAGTAAATATACAATAGTAGTATTATATTAAACACTAGACAGAATTAGCAAGATCATGATGAAGAGAACCTTTGATGGGGAAAACATCGTTTCTTAATATTTGTTAAAGTTGGGCCAATAACACCTTAAAAGGCCTTGTTAAGGTATTAATGTTCTCCAACTTATATTTGAGCTTTAGGATCGATATCCAACCGATGTGAGATACTTAACACGCCCCCTCACGAGTAGACTCGGTTTTGTCGGCTCTACTCGTGGACATAGTGCCATCTTTGGGCAAGCCGGAAATTTCATCGGCTGGGGCACCCATCATCGTGTTGGGCCTGCTCTGATACCATGTTAAAGTTGGGACAATAACACCTTAAAAGGCATTGTTAAGGTATTAAGGTTGTCCAACTTATATATGAGCTTTAGAATATATATCCAACTTGGGATACTTAACAATATTATTATTATTATTATTATTATTATTATTTTTTGATAATATTGCTTGATATACTATAGGGTTAAATACACTTTGTCACCCCGGGATATGGGTTTTTTACACTTTCCAACCTAGTCGGAAAAGTTTTACCGATCAGTACCACAGGATAAGGCATATTACACTTTGCCACCTGCGGGCTGCCGGATCGGAATATGCCATGGAATATTCCATTTTGGAGGGTGTTTGAGTAAATAACAACTCAAATTTCCTGCAAATTACATATTTACCCTTCTGTTTTCTTTACTCAATATTTGTTTTTATTTATATTAAAATTAAAAAAAACAACAAAAAAATTCAGTCCCAGAACTCACAAATTGATTTAACACAGGAGAAAAAAACATGAGAAAAAAACCATAAAATATATGTAAATCCAATCTCATTCATCTTTGCATGCTCCACCAACTCTCCGAAAAACAGAAAATACAAAAACCCAAAACACCCAGATTTTGAGCTGAAAAAACGAAATCCCTTTTCTGCCTTTTTTTTAAATGGATTTCAAAGAAATTTCTTCTTCTACGAAATGCCCAAATGCTAGAAATCGATTATCCGTAATGGGTTTTCATTTCCCGATCGTTTCGTTTCCACTTCCGTTGTGAAATCTTCTCTCTATCTGTGTGTTTGTGTGTGTTTCCCCCTTTTTTTTTCAGGACACTGTTTTTTTTTTCATCATGAAGAACCACGACGACGAGTTCGAAATGCTCCTGGGCGAGATCCCTCGTGCGACATCATCATCACAGCCGAGATCTCTCGGGCGGCGGCGGGCTGTCGCTCTCCGACATCGGATCCCCTTTCTCGCCGCAAATCGGAATCCGTTCCCCGGCGAACGGGCCACCGATTCTTCGACGACTGGCAGGAATCTCGCTCCACGACTCGTAAAACGGCACCCTTCATTGTGATTAATTAGTACAACTTGAGATTTCAATTTGAGATTTTGGAGATTGAAGATTTTGAGATTGAAGATTTAGGTTCTTTGAATTGGGGATGATTTGATTTTAATAATTTGGGGCAGAAATTATTTATCATTAATTTATTTTTTTAATTAATGTAATGGGTAAGTACTAGAATACCCTCCAGCTCAAATGTTAAATTTAATCCCATTTCAGTGGAGCGTGAATCTCAATCACGCGGAATATTCTATGGCATATTCCGATCCGGCAGCCGGCAGGTACCACATTGCACCTACATTTACTCACTCTAAGTACACCCCCAAATATTTTAATTTTAATTATTTATGATTTTTACTCGAAACACCCCGTTTTACCCTTTAAAATTAAAAATACATGTTTAGCTCCGATTAATCTCCGCCTAGGCTCTAGGCTGTACTCGACCGTCTCGATTTTAGGCTCTAGGCCCCTAACCCGCCTAAGCGTCGCCTAAACCCGCCCAAATCCACTTAAATCCGATTTGGACCGCCTAAGTTCAATTAATTTCGTCTTTACTTACTCGAGCAGATTTAACTCAACAATCAAATTAGATGCAAATTTTGATAAATCAAATAAAATAGATGATGTTATGATAAATTTTGAGATACAAGACCAAAATTAAAAAAAAAACATATTAAATATATAATGAAAATGATCTAAAATTTTAAATTTACAAACTATTTTGATTATTTTTTTATGTTAAACTTGTGATTAATACTATGTTTAAATTATTTATTGATTATTTTGTTCAAAATATTGATTTATTATAAATAAAAATATTTTTAAAATATAATATTAATTAATTAAATATAAAAATGTAAAACGATTAATCCTCGTCTAGTCCCCGATTAATCCCTCTAGGCGCTAGGCCCCTAGTCACCGCCCGACTAGCGCCTAGCGCCTTTTAGAACCTTGCCCATATATGAATAAATTTTCCAGAGACAAATGTCCCCATCAAGAATCAAGCAAAAACCCACGTCCATAATCGTTAGATATTACAATAATGTTTCAATCGACTTCTAGCTCCGAGCCGTATTCATATGCCCATACCTTTGCATCACTCTCCTGGCCGCTAGGGCTGCAGCCTCACTCGCACGTAATGTGCCCGTCGCCATGATTACAGCAAACTCGCTGCTAATCTCCTCTTGCACTTTGCTCCGAACATCTCCCAGTGGGTCCCCACCAACAGCATTACTATTCGTCAAACTCTTCTGGGCTCCAACAGAAGTCCCAACATTTTTATTCTCAATCTTATTGTCATTTGCAGATTCTGTTTTTGATTTATCATCATCTTCTTTGTTTGTGGGAGTAGCTGGAGAGTGGAATTGAGGCGCCTGGGGCACAGCGCCTGCTCTTAAAGTAGTCTCCAATTGTTGTATCATGGGCACTGCATAGAAAAGACGAAAACACCCCTTATTTTCCTTCAGACATACCAAGATGAAATTGAAGTTTCTTCGACCTCAAGGGAGCAATGTTTTTTTCATCATAATATGACAGCAGACGGAACTTACTCATAAGTGCACCCATGGGACTGCTCAAAACTTCATTTGGCAGATTCAGAATGTAGTCCGGAATAGAACCACCAACCAGAAACTGGGCAATCTCATCACTGAAGTTGTTGCAATTATGGGTCATTAAACTGTAGGTTTCAGCCGTGAAACGAGGGGCAATCTCTTGTAAGTACATTTCAAATACATCTTTGGGCACATGCGTCACACCGAGGTCCACAACTCGGAGCGGGGCCCCGTATGGAGTTTTCCCAACAGTCTCACTTTGTATGCCGCCTCCAAAGTAGTATTCGCGACCATATACTACGACTCCAGTATGCCTGCAAAAAATAAATTTTAAAAACAGAGTCTTGTACGAAATAAAAGAAAATCATTGAGAAAAATAGTCCTATAACCCTCACCAAATGCCTTCGATAACCTTCCCCAAAAAGGTTGTGGACAATTGCCTGGCCAGGCCTCGACTCAAGTCGTACACGTTCAAAACAACCTTGTGACCTTCCTGCAATAGGATAAAGAGTTTTGTAGATCGATAAGCAAACTAAATTTCGACTAATGTTGTTTATCACGAGCAGTCACAAAGTCACGAGGGGCGTACCTCAGACATTTTCACCGGTAAAATCAGACAAATTCCAACAAAGAGCTGCAGAACACGAAAACGAAAAAAAAAAAAACAAATTAAATAAAGATCCAGAATGTACCAAACCAGCCAAAACGAAATCTGGAACTAGTTTGTTATCCGGGGAATCGATGAATACTCATCGGAGCAGAGCTCCTAACTAACTATATGCAAGGGCAAAAATTCATATAGAAAAAAAAAACAATTCGAAACCCTAATTTTAACAACTATTTAAACGCACAAGACAATAATAATCCGAATAAAAATAAAATTCGTACCAGAGAAATCAGCGCGAAAGTCAAATTAATCCTCCAATCGTTTCTTCGAGGACGCGAGGGAGGGGTTTTATACTGTGCGATAGAAGAGGAGAAAGGCGGCCCGCCTACTTGTGAACGAACTTTCCAGATCCTTCCATCCAATTATAAGCTGACACGTCATTCGTCGGTGTGTTAATTTTTTTTTCTTTCACAAAAGTCAAAACTTTATACGGCATAAAAATTCTCCCCGTCACCAGCTCGACTACCCCCAATTTTATCCATCCCCAAATTGGAAAAAACGAAAATGGATGTTTCGGATGTAATGAAAGTGGCGGCGGCGACGGCGAATGTATACGATGACGATGACGAATCGGAGAGATTTGACGAAGCTTTTGTTTGCTGCATTTGCCGGTAATTTCATTTCCGCCTTCAATGTTTTTTTCCGTCTATTTGCGAAAACTCACGATTCGTTGTCTTTAATTTTGTTTGTTTTGTGATGATTTTGATTTTAGAATTTCAATATGTTTATGTGCTATGGTATGGTATGCGGAATTCTAACTCCAATCGATTCGTCGGTGATGTTGTTCATCGGATCTCGATGCTGAATTTCAAATTTTCAACCTTTTATCTGGGGGAACATAACATTTTACTCATGCTTTCTCTTTCGCAGGGATCTCCTTTACAAGCCTGTTGTTTTGGGTAAGTTGATTTTATTCGTTTTTCGTAGAAACCTTACCTTGATTACGCTACTTTCTATGGACTAATCCACACCCGCCCCGAATGGTTGCAGCTTGTGGCCATATCTCATGTTTCTGGTGTGTTCATAAATCCATGAACGGCCTGCACAAGTCCCGATGCCCGATTTGCAGGAATCAGTATTTTCATTTCCCGTTTATATGTCAGACTCTGCACCTCCTGCTTTTGAAAATGTATCCTGCTGCATATAAGAGGAGGGAGGACCAAACTTTAGGTGCACATATTTTAGTTCTTATGTTTACTGCTCAACAATAGTTTCATGCCCCAAAACGTAATGCTCGAATTTATTTGATGATTCTTGCACATCCCAGAAGAGGAAAAGGATAATGATTGCTTCTCCCCTCAAATCAATGGTCCTCTTCTTCACGAGGCGCAACTTGAGCCGAGAAAAGACATTGCATCAACTGGTGTTACCACTGCTTCTGATATAAACTCGAACCAGATACATAGCAATGGAACATGCAAAGAGGTTTCAGTTGATGATGTCTTGTGTGGTTCCTGTAACTGCATGCTTTTCCGCCCTGTAGTTCTTAATTGCGGTCATGGTATGACCATCTACCATTTTTATTTTATTTGTGGAAAAGTCACTTTAAACAATTTACAGGATTAGTATTCTCATGTATTTTTCGACTAAAGAATTCGTGTTCACTCCCCCATCCATATACACAGCATTTTGCGTATGCTGCATTGTTCCTCAGACAAATGAGATGATCAAGTGTGAAGTTTGTCAAAATCTTCATCCAGGTGGCATCCCGAAAGTATGCCTGGATTTTGATCATTTTGTAGAGGAAAAATTTCCCAATGAATATGAGCTGAGAAGAGCCACTTTAGAGATGAAACTGGAGAAGTTAGCAAGTGAGGCTCAAACTTTGAGTGCAGGTAAGTTATTTTAGTAGATTCTTTTCTGCGGTGGTACACTACTACACTATTACAAATCTTTTTATAGAAACGGTTTTTTGATTTATATATTATTCTGTCAATTTTTTTTTATCTCATGTCTTGGTAAATTAAGAAAGAAAAAATGCTGTTGGAATCATAAGGTTGCATAAAATATATACACTACACGAAAAGTTTCCCAATCTCTACTACGTGGGAATAAAAATCAATCATTTGTTAATTTTGGTCACCGCTGTTCGGGAAGCCCTCACTGTAGTTTGTGGACCTAATGGTTGGTCCTGATGCATGCCTTCTTTATCTGCCATTTTCTAATTTCCAAGTGTTTTTTAGGTTCATCAGGAGCTGGTAAGGAAAGTTCCCACTTTTCATTGTCATCAGGAGATGATCCGTTGCAATGGTGGAATGCCAACTCAAATGTCCATATTGGAGCCGGTTGTGATTCTTGTGGGGTAAGCTCGATCTTTTGGTGCCCAATGTTTGTCTAATGGTGATCTATTTTCGCACATTTTTTAATCTGAATATTTTTGGGGAAATTTGACGATTCAACAACTCTTTAGCTTATATCCTTATCACTTGTAAGAATTTTCTTCTTTAATGGAATAAATAATTTTCTTGTTTGTTGTTTGAAAGGAAAGCATTATTATGAAGACCCTTGTGAAATCATATGTGCAGGTTTAATGCATAAATGTTACTAGCACTTTCTTAATCATAATATCATTCTTCGAAATATTACCTGCAGATGTTCCCTATAGTTGGCAATAGATACAGATGTAAAGACTGTGTGGAGCAAATAGGGTACGACCTCTGTAACGATTGCTACACCTCCTCTTCCAAACTTCCAGGACGTTTCAATCAGCAGCACACCTCAGACCACACATTTGAAATCGTGAAATCAAGTCCGATGCGCAATAAAATGATTCGACTACTGAGAGGACACTTACAACCAGCTTCTACAGTCTCCAATGCCATAGATGGCAGCTCAGAGAATGTGATTCCTTCACCTGAAAATACTAGCGAGGATAGACAAAATGTTATCAATGCAATTATACAATCGTTCGAGGCGTGGCCAAATCAGAGGGGAAGCGAATGGTCTGAATGAAGAAAATATTACGAACTTCTCCGGGTTTGCAGTTGTATTCCTCTGCCACAGGCGATGAAGAGGGCTATAGGGTTCCATTGTTCGCCGGTGTTGGGTATGTTGTTGTTGACTATAATTAATGATTTCTAAAAACACCCAGAATAATTCCTTAATATTTGTTTGTAGTTTACAAAGTATGCCCTCAAGAAAGTTTACTTATTAATTAAATACATACGGCAAGGGGTGTATGTAATTTGAGAATATTAGACAAAAAAAATTATCAACCCTTTGGATCAAACTATAAATTAATCTCTTCCCATCCTGTGGCTAATTCTAAGAAAAATGATATTTTAAATGGTATACTTATAATGAAGAGATGCTTCATTACATATTTGTAGTTGATTCACTTCATCATCTATCATTCGTAATCATGTGTCTTTACTGTTTGCATTTTGCAGTTATATGTTTAGTTCAGAAGTCGAACCCAGGAATAAATATAACGGATTCATTTACTTTTATTTGAGCATCGAATTAATCATGGTGCGGGTTACCACTTGGAGCACTCTATTTCTCAACATTCGTCGGCTCATACTATTCTCAAACACTAGTCAACTGGCTCATTTCATTCAAGTTAGCATATGAATATTACGAATTTAATGAAACAATTATATTTTCATGAAAAACTAAAATTCAGAAGGGATGTAGCTAGGGCTGCAATCGACGAGCCTCTCATATGTATGTTGCTTTATAGTATATGGAGTATATTACTACTATAACCTTTGATCAACATTATAACCATAACATATTTTCACGCCGCCACTCTCAGATCTCGCATCTGCTACTGCTACTTACGAGAACTCTTTTTTTTTTCTCCTTCGTTATGCAACTTTCCTCAAAGGTAAAGTAGAAAGTGAAACCTTAATATAACAGCAAGCACTTTTACTTTTAGTACAATATATATAGTCTACTTAGGTTGTGTTTTGTAGCAGAGGTGGGGATCGTGCCCAATAGTCAGATGTAGTCAAAGATAGTTAACGTTGACTTTCTTTGTCCATCAAATACATATAATAAATAGTGTTAAAAAATTATGAAAAAATAACTAAAATAAAATTTAACAATTAAAGTTTATTTTAGTTATTTTTTTATAATTTTTTAACACTATTTATTATATGTATTGGATGAACAAAGAAAGTCAACGTTGACCACCGACCAACGTGACTAATTCAGTGGGGGCGGAGGGAGTATGATTTTTAAACTCGACTCGTTTGCACTTTGCAGTTTGCACAGCGTCGATGCATCTCCAAATCAATCTAAATAATTTAATTTAACTTTAATTAATTAACTTTTTATCTTTATCCTTTTTTTAAATTTATTTATGTTTTTTTAATTCGTTAGTTCACTCCTCGTACGCTCGGCCCGCGACACAGAGGAACACATCCCACGCACTCTAAATGAGGTAGCCATACCACACCCTCCCTCAGATAGGGTCGCCAATCATAACAAAATCCATAACACAGAGAGAAAATCACAGATTGTGAAATGGGGAAGACGATTAGGAAAGTAGATGTGGCGTCGCCGGTGCCGTCGGACATCGACATAGCCAATTCCATCGAAGCTCTACACATATCTGAGATCGCCGAGGACCTCAATCTCAGCCCTCAGCATTACGATCTCTATGGAAAGTACAAGGCTAAGGTGATATATATGTGTGTATGTATATTTGTGGGATAAATGAAATTTGGGGTTAGATTATGTGAATTTGTTTGAGCCTTTTAGGTGTTATTGTCTGCTCTTGACCAACTTCAAGGAACCGGAGATGGGTATTACGTGGTCGTCGGAGGGATCACCCCGACCCCTCTCGGAGAAGGCAAATCCACCACCACCGTTGGTCTCTGCCAAGCATTGGGGGCTTTTCTCGATAAAAAGGTATCGCCGTTTTTGTCGCCTATATTGTAATTATTTGATTCAGTCATACTGAAAAGAAGAACTAAGTCAGAAATTAAATAGTTGTATTTCGATTTCATGTTCTTTCTGTCTGCAGGTGGTCACCTGTGTTCGTCAGCCTTCACAAGGACCGACGTTTGGAATCAAAGGAGGTGCTGCAGGCGGAGGCTACAGCCAGGTTATCCCCATGGACGAGTTCAATCTTCACTTAACGGGTGATATCCACGCAATAACAGCCGCGAATAACCTTCTTGCTGCTGCCATCGATACTAGGATCTTCCATGAGTCAACACAATCCGACAAGGCACTTTTGAACAGACTGTGCCCTGTAAACAAAGATGGCCATAGAAGTTTCAGTGAGATAATGTTCAGGCGCTTGAACAAACTCGGCATCACAAAGTCCAAGCCCGAAGACCTTACGCCCGAGGAAGTGAAGAAGTTTGCCAGGCTCGATATTGATCCAGATTCCATCACGTGGAGAAGAGTGATGGATGTGAATGACCGGTTTCTGAGGAAAATATCAATTGGTCAGGGCCCAGAAGAGAAAGGTATGGTAAGAGAAACAGGGTTTGATATTTCTGTTGCCAGTGAAATCATGGCGGTCTTAGCTCTTACGACTTCGCTGTCGGATATGAGGGAGAGGCTTGGGAAAATGGTGATCGGAAATAGCAAAGCTGGTGATCCAGTTACAGCCGATGACCTTGGACTCGGAGGTGCTCTGACTGTATTAATGAAAGACGCTATTAACCCTACAATGATGCAGACTCTCGAGGGTACCCCTGTCCTCGTCCACGCGGGGCCGTTTGCAAATATTGCCCATGGAAACTCGTCTATAGTTGCCGATAAAATCGCACTGAAGCTTGTTGGCCCAGGTGGGTTCGTGGTGACAGAAGCCGGATTTGGGGCCGATATTGGGACGGAAAAGTTCATGAATATAAAGTGTAGGTATAGTGGTTTGTCCCCGCAGTGTGCGGTTATTGTGGCCACTATTAGAGCTCTGAAGATGCACGGTGGGGGGCCTCAGGTTGTGGCTGGGAAGCCTCTCGACCGTGCTTACACTACCGAGAATGTATCTCTTGTTGAAGGTGGGTGTATTAATTTGGCCCGACATATTGCGAACACGAAGGCTTACGGCGTGAACGTTGTGGTGGCTGTTAACAAGTTTTCAACTGATTCTGAGGCTGAATTAAATGCGGTCATGAGGGCGGCTTTATCGGCTGGAGCTTTTGATGCTGTAATCTGTAGCCATCATGCGCATGGAGGGAAAGGAGCGGTTAGTTGCTTAATGTATATGAGTTACTTTTTAGGGGTTAATTGGAAAATATCTAAATATTTTGTAGGCCAAATAGTCCTAGGAAAAGAACAAATCAAATCTCCCAATAGATATTCTTGTCCTTGCATAATCAGGTGATGATTAAAAAATAAGAGATTTGAGTATAAATGGAGTAGTAATAAGTAAAAACTTGAGAATTGAGGGGTACTTAAGTCAGAAATTTTGGGATATTTGCCAAAGAATTTCCTCTGATGGAGTTTGAGTTTGAAGCAAATACAGTATATCTTATGAGAATGGACTAAATAGAAATTTACCCGTTTTAAATGTCTAAAAATCATCTTGTATATCAATTACCTTCACTATGGATGGGTCGATTCTCCTTTTCTCTTGTGGCCTTGTCTTTTTACCACTCATAAAAAAACTGGCTTATTATCATTGAGTGATATTTATCTTTTGATCACCAGGTGGACCTTGGAGTTGCCGTTCAGAAAGCCTGCGAGAGTGTTACAGAACCTCTAAAATTCTTGTATCCTCTTGATGTAAGCATCAAAGAGAAAATTGAGGCAATTGCAAAGTCATACGGTGCTAGCGGTGTTGAGTATTCTGAACAGGTACATGCTAAGCTTTTTAATAGTTTTTCCCTCTCTAATATTAAATCTAGTAAGAATCTGACAATTTTTTTAATTATGATACTTTTATTTTTTGGATGAGCAGGCGGATAAACAAATTGAGATGTACACCAAACAAGGATTTTCGGGACTGCCAATCTGCATGGCCAAGACACAGTACTCGTTTTCCCACAATGCTTCGGAGAAGGGAGCTCCAAGTGGTTTTGTTTTACCTATTAGAGATGTTAGGGCAAGCATCGGAGCAGGTTTTATCTATCCTTTAGTCGGGACTATGAGTACAATGCCAGGATTACCTACAAGGCCTTGCTTCTATGACATAGATCTTGATACAGCCACTGGAAAGGTTAGTGGTCTTTCTTGAAAATCGGACAAAAGTCTGTCCTGAGTATGAGACTGGCCTTTATGTATTCGGTCTTGCTTGTGCTATATGTTACTTAGAAAATAAATGTTTTGATGTAAACGTTTGGATTTGTAATGTCGAGTGTTTCTTTCTCTGTAATTGTGACACATTTTTAGTTTGGTGTGTTTAAATTATGAAGTTGGTTTTCTACTCTTATGTTTTTATATCTCACGTTGGCTTGTAAGCCAATATGAGCTTATGTTGTATCGACTATGGATTGATCGGCCCTATGAATTTTATCCTACCTCTCGACAGACAAGCAACATTAAACTCTTCTTATGCTACTGTATTGCCCCGTCAGTCGATCGCCGATGCAGTTGCCGTAGATGTGATTATATCAGTAGTGATCTAATGCTGCATTGAATAGTAGAATGACTATATAGAGTTACTTATAATATTTCAGCTGATAAATAAATAAAAACAAAAATGAGGAGAATAAACGAGTACCACATGTTCAACCACACATCATCAAAAAAAATCTAAAAATCCTGATAAAAACTCACACACTCAGAGTGTGTATCTCTCTCGCGCATGCAAAAATGGCGACTCTCGATGCCGCAATTCCAGGTCTCCGGTTCCAGCCACAGTACCACTCGTTAATTCCACCAAGATCTCGACATTCCAGAATCTGTTTTTCGGAAACCCGCCGGCGGCACTCTGTCAAATCGTCGCTCGTGGAAGAAGTTTTCAACACGACGCCGTTTACCGAGGAGGAGAATTCACTCGTCAATGCTCTGATCGGAATCCAAGGCCGCGGCCGCGCCGCCTCTTCGCCGCAGCTCCAAGTACACCAACATTATTCATTTTTTTTCTTTTTAATTATATTCCATTAATTTTAATACATAACATAATCGTTTGATACTGTACCTGGGCAGGAAGTCGAAAGGGCAGTGGAGAAATTGGAGGGTTTACAGGGCGTGCCTGATCCAGTAAGTGATTGGCGCTGTATACATTTCATTTCATTCCAGTAAGGAACATATATTTAGTTGAATAACTAACTGCCAGTAAACAACAGACAGGTTCGGATTTAATCGAAGGTCGTTGGCAGTTGATGTTTACGACAAGACCTGCTACAGCTTCCCCAATTCAGGTTATATTATTGTGTTGGGCTTCGTTCGCTTCTGTTCGATTAGTTATTGTTTCTGTATGCAACTAACTCAGACTACTTACTCAGTGTGGCTTAATTTATGCAGAGAACATTTGTTGGGGTTGACTCGTTCAGTGTATTCCAGGAGGTATACCTCCGCACTGATGATCCACGTGTCTCAAATATCGTAAAATTCTCAGATGCAATTGGTGAGCTCAAAGTAGAGGTATGCACAACATCTGTTTTATCTTAGATTAGATATCTTACATCATCATTGGTACTTGGATTATACATGATACTTTTTGTTTTATTCTTTGTGTTGGGTAAAAATATAGGCAGTGGCATCAATCAAAGATGGGAAACGGGTCCTTTTCCGTTTTGACAGAGCTGCCTTTTCATTTAAATTTCTTCCCTTCAAAGTTCCATATCCTGTACCCTTTAAACTTCTTGGAGACGAGGCAAAGGGCTGGTTGGACACCACATATTTGTCCCAATCTGGAAATATCCGTATATCACGAGGAAACAAGGTACAACACTAGCTCATTACTTAGCATATAAAGCTTCACTCGTAAATTTTTACTTGGTCCTTAGTTTGATCAGGATGACGATACAATCGAAGTTAAAATCTGAATTCGCTGCCTAAAATAATTGCGAGCATCAAACAAAACTCGACAAAATCTCAGGCATTTTATAAGCGCTAATTAAAGATCGATATCATGTGAAATTATAAGTTAAAAAGTAAACGAGGTTTTATTTACCGCCAGCCTCAACTACACAAATGTTCTTTGCCACCTCATTCTTCGTCATTTTATTCTTTTTCATCAAATATTTTAACACTCTCGTTATATATTCATTCGCTTTATTCTGATTTTATAGTTGTAGTACTATATGTTACTCCTGCCGTTTTATAAATATAGGACCACTGTTTTGAACACTGAGATTAATAAAATTATTATTATTTGACCAGAAAGTGAAAGGTATAAATAAATAGCCAGTTTCCAATTAGCAAATCATGGCTCTTTATGGACTATCATATGCTTAAGAATTAAGGACTATCATTTCTGACGATATAGTGCAGGGATCTACGTTTGTGTTGCAAAAGGAAATTGAGCCAAGACAAAGATTGCTATCGGCCATTTCAAGCGGTGGCCAAGTGAGAGAGGTTTGAACTATTTGTTGAATAGCTTTTTTTTTCATTTAATTTGCTTTATCGGCTTAAATGTTTGAGTCTTTGGGATTGGATTTATCTGACATTATTTTTCCTGAACATCATCGACAGTCTATTGATGAGTTTATTGCCTTAAACCAAAATACTGCAAAAGGTGAATTGGAACTTGTTGAAGGAGAGTGGTTAATGATATGGAGTTCACAGGTAGTTTTCTCATGCCAAAGTAATGATATATTTTTACTGCTATCATAATAGTATAGCCATAAATCCAAGATCACTATGAGGTTTGGGCTAATAACTTTTGAAAAATTACAAAAACATACTGTAGTTTTTAACGACTGTTTACCCCGTTCTTAAGCAAAAGCATTTCAAGCACCCCTTTCAGTAAAAACACTGTAATTATCGGAAAACAGCTGTTTTTTATTAGCTAATTATACTGTAATCAACTTTTCTTACTGCAGGAAGAGACGGAGAGTTGGATAGAGAATGCTGCAAAAGGTTTAATGGGAAAGCAGGTGAACCCATCAAGAAGAAACTTCTTGTTATTTTTAGTCTTTTTTCTTTCCTGGTTTCTGTCTTCCCGTCTAACACGAGGCCTATGATATTACTGCAGATTATTAGGCCAAATGGTAGCATTAAGTTCCTGGTTGATATCGTTCTTGGTTTCAAATTCTCCATGACCGGAAAATACGTGTAAGTTACAAATGTCTGACACCTAACTCATTGTCATTTTCGTAAAAACATAATTACAAGATCTTGATGTTTGTAGGAAATCCGGGATCAACGTATACGATGTGGAAATGGATGACGCAGCAATAGTGGCTGGTCCATATGGGATCCCGGCTGAACTTGAAACCAGTTTCGCGATCGAGCTATTGTAAGAACCTTTTACTGAAGCTTTGGGAAACTATTATAGTCTGGTAGAAGTAATCGAAATTTTGAAACAAGTTCCGCCCTTTCTATATTTTGTGTAGGTATACTGATGAGAAGATCAGAATTAGCCGCGGCTATAACAAAATTCTATTCATTCACGTCCGTGTCGATTGACAAGTATGCAGACATTGAATTAAGGAACTCCACTTACAGTTTTGTTTTTTGTAAACAATTGATAGAGCCTGTGCATATATGATGTATGTATCTTGAATGTACTATACTGTATATGATTCCAAATGAAGAACTTGTTCACTTGTACATTGTTCATTCCATTGGAAATGGGTGCATTATTCTGTGTGCTTTATATAGATTTGTTAAAGGGATAAAACTAATTTACGGAGTCTTTATTAATTTATATATTAACATTATAATAGTTTGGGGTATAATTTACCACATTTTAGGTAGTTGACTACTTGCTATTTGCACTCTTTATTTCTCTAAGTTCACCACCAATCCACCATCATTATATTACGGTAATGCAATTAATAAAAAAGTCTTAAATATCCTTTTTATGCTGTATAATTAAGTTGTGACCAAATATTATTTTCTTAATTATAATTGTGGGGCCGATACTTTTATCATCCTGTACATGTTTTCTGGCTTTTGAGAATTGGGGATTTATTGTGTTTAGGGTTTTGAGGGAAAAATATCAGAATTCAGAACGTATTTTCTGTTCGCATTTTCGCTATCGATTTTCATCAAATCGGAGGAATTTTGAACAGTCAATGCGACGGTTCAATGGCTACCGATGAAAATCAACCCTCAGGTAAATTTACTGGATCACATCCTCATTATTCTGAGTTGTGACCAAATTTTTTTTTAATTTAAATTTTATTTTTTCCATTTCGTTTTCGATTTAAAAAAACTCTGATTACAGAAGATGCTGTCAAAGAAAGATGTTGGGATCAAAGAGAAGCTTTGCCGGGAGAACCCCTTTGCACCATATGCGGCCGCTACGGTGAATACATATGCGACGAAACCGACGACGACGTTTGCAGTCTCGACTGTAAAAAGACTCTTCTAACCCGCCTCTCAAAGCAACAGCTTTCCTCTCCAACACCGCCCTCTACAGTAAGACTTCCGGCGGTCGATGAGTGCTTCTACGTTCGAGAAGAGAGCACTAAACCATCGAAACCCCAATCCTTAACCAACACCCAAACCGAGCTTCTCCGTAAAAAGCTAGAAATAACCGTGCGTGGAGATGGCATCCCGGACCCCATCTTGTCTTTTGGTTCTTGTAGCCTCCCGCTCAAGCTCCTTCACAATCTAGAAGCTTCCGGGTACGAAATTCCGACACCCGTCCAAATGCAGGCCATCCCGTCCGCATTGACCGGTCAGAGCGTACTCGTCTCCGCCGAAACTGGTTCCGGAAAAACATGTTCCTTCCTAGTCCCGATAATCGCTCACTGTGCGAAAATAAAAAACAACCCGCAAAAGCCTCTGGCCATAATCCTCACGCCTACGAGAGAGCTTTCCATACAGGTGGAAGAGCAAGCCAAGCTGCTCGGCAAAGGCTTGCCCTTCAAGACTGCTTTAGTGGTCGGGGGTGATGCTATGGCGGGGCAAGTCTACCGTATCCAGAATGGAGTGTCGGTGATTGTGGGCACGCCGGGAAGACTCATTGACCTTCTGACCAAGCACGAGTTCGAGCTGGACACTGTATCGATTCTTGTTCTTGATGAGGTGGATTGCATGATCCAGAGGGGTTTCCGGGACCAGGTCACGCAGATATTCTGCGCTTTGTCTAGGCCTCAAGTGCTGATGTACAGTGCGACAGTTTCGAATGAAGTTGAGAAGGTGGCGGGCTCGCTTGCGAAAAATCTTACTTTGGTATCGGTTGGAAAGCCCAACAAGCCAAGTGGGGCTGTTAGGCAGGTGGTGATATGGGTGGAGTCGAACAAGAAGAAGAAGAAGCTTTTTGACATTTTGACTAGCAGGCAGCATTTCAAGCCGCCAGCTGTGGTGTTTGTGGGGTCCAGAATCGGGGCGGATCTCCTCTCGGAAGCTATAACGGTGGGGACTGGGATTAAAGCCCTTTCGATCCACGGGGAGAAAGGGATGAAGGAGAGGAGAGATGTTTTGAGGTCGTTTTTGGTGGGTGAGGTGAGTGTGATTGTGGCCACGGGGGTTTTGGGACGTGGAGTTGATCTACTGTCAGTGAGGCAAGTTATTGTGTTTGATTTGCCAAATTCGATGAAAGAGTATGTTCACCAGATTGGGAGGGCATCTAGGATGGGAGAAGATGGAATAGGACTGGTGTTTGTTAATGAGGAGGATAAGAAGCTGTTTCCCGAGTTGGTCGAGACTCTGAAATCATGTGGCGCTGAAATTCCCCGTGAGCTTTCGAGTTGGGAACGTAGAGTGAGTTCTTTCTCGGCAGGCAAGGCTGGGAAGAAAAGAAAGCTGGGATACTGAGGGGATAGATAGATAGATAGTTAGTCTTCTGCCCTTTTTTTTCTGCTTCAGATTTTGTTAGTGGTTGTGTATACAGTATTTGTCTTGGTTTCTTTTGCTTTCCCAAAGAAAAAGACATTTTTTTTTATTGAATCTTGAAAAATAAAAATAATTATTTTACTTTAAAATATTTTTTTTTTTTAAATTTTACAAACAACAAATATAAAATCTCCAATTTAACTTAATAGTAATATTACTAAATTTCAATGAAAGTTCCAAAAGTAGATTATGTAAATTTTACTAACAAATATACGACTACTATTTGGTTTGGAGATCTCCAATTTAATTTATTAGGAATATTATTAAATTTCAATGAAACTTCCAAAAGTAGTTTATGTAGTTTAATTTATTAGTAAATTTATTAAATTTCAATGAAACTTCCAAAAGTAATTTATGTAAAAGAATATGAAAAGAAAAGTCAAGAAACAATTATGAATGGAAGACCAACTTCACATGTTCATTACAAACTACTACAGACAACGCTCAAGTCTTCACAAGATGATAACACAAACGAGTCTTCACAAGATGAATAACACAAACGAGTCTTCAAAAGATGAAGACACAAACGAACAGCAACCTATCGACATCTAAAACATAAGTAAATTCTAATCTATCCACACAAACAAAAAAGAAAGAAATGGAGACATGATAGACGGAATAGCACAGAAGCCACAGCAGCAGGACCTATGCACCAAGAATACAAAGCAGTAAATTCAAAGGAATGAAACCCCAAAACCAGCTTCTCACTCTTCGTTACACTTGCAGTGACATATCAAGTTAAGGATTGTTAACCAGATTTCCACTATCAAGTTCAAACCCTACCAAGGAAAGCAGCAGTCAAGAGAAATCAGATATGCATATGGACAAGGGACAAATTTAAAACTCGTCCCTGAGCTTTCATCAAGCTCATCATCATTAGTTCCCAACATCCCTCGACAAATCTGTATTAGTGTCTTCTTCCGAAACTCCATGTTCTCTCATGCAAATATCAGCTCCTGCAACCAGAGGTCTAGACGACTCAATATCGATATTATTATCTGAAGCCTCCACTTCCATATTAAGACACTTGTTCTTCCCGTGGTTATTTTCTTCTCTATCCTTATTAGCTTCAACAGCCTCATTGTTGTTACTTTTATCTTTACCTTCACCATTATCAGCCTCGGCAATTACATCATCTTTGTTCTCAAAAGCAAACACACCATTTTTGTTATTTGAATCAACGTCGTTGTTATTTCCATCTTTACCCTCAACATCACTAACCTTACCGTTCTTATCGTCTTCTCCAACCATGTCATCATTTTTCTCCCAGCCCTTCTCAAAACCAAACACACCACTGCCGCCATTTTTATCCTCACTAAATTCCTCATTATTATTATCCTCCACCGAATGGCCCTCACGACTCCCGCTCTCATTTTCAGACTCGTTCTCCACAACTTCCTCATTATTCCCCCTCCTCTCCAAACACTTCATCCTCCTGCTCAAGTCCCCTAACTCCCTCTCCATCAAGAAAAGCCTCTCCTTCAAAATCAGATTCTCTTCCTCCAGATGAGCAATATGGCTATCCTGGTCATCCACTCGATTCTCCAACACATTGTGATAATCCATGTTGCCTAAATTCACACTGCTTGGATTATAAATCATTTCGAAACGGCTCAAGTCATGGTCCAACCTCCTCTCCACCTCTACATGCTCCTCCACGTCACTCTCGCTCGACCCCCCTTCGTCCTCTTCATCCTCATGGACCTCCATTTCATGGCCCGGCGACCTCAGCCTAATAAGACCCTTCATGGAACCATACCCATCGACACCCCACTCTTCTTTTGCCATGTCAACCAAAACCTCCCTGGAAGGAGAGAAAATAGGGGTCGGCAGCACAGCAGGTGTCACAGGAGAAGGTGAAACCAATGAGGCAATTCCACCGCTCTTTTTTGCCCGGATTAAGAAGGAAGTGGTGTTTCTCGGAGCGAATGGGGCAGACCTACTGTTATTGAAGTTGTAATTATTAGCGACCGTGTTCAGATTCATGTTCATACTAGTGTTCTTATTATTAAAATTCTTCTTGGGGAAGAATTTCCGAGTCTTCATTCGATTCTGATGCTGCAATTCATTTAGAGTGGGTGGCTGATAGTTGTTGAAATTCGGAAGGGCTCCGGAAATTCCACCTGCACTTGAGCCGCCACCACCAGCAGCCATCAAAGCTTTCTGCTGATCATTTCGCCTCTTGTCGTTGGGCTTGTTCACCTTCTTTCCCTTCCAGTTGCTCCTGGGCCCCAGCGGCTTTTTGAACGAGGACGAAGGAGGTTTCATGGCGGTGCCGGGGTTGAGATTGGGTTTCTGAAACGGTGGCGGCGGCAACGGAGGCTGGGGCCACATGCCGTAGCCTCGATTCATCGGAGGCATCTGAGGGAAATAACAACCAATCGAATTGATGATCAGATTATCTCGAAGAATCGAATTCAACCGGGGATCAGTTGTAACAATAATCGTCGAGGAAACGAAATTTACCTGCGGCTGAGATTGATGGTTCATTTGATTCATGCTCATCATGTTCTGAGTCAAGTTCATCAAGTGCTGCTGCTGTTGATTCATCATCATCGTAGCTTGATCGTTCATTTCAATTGATCTCGCACTGATCAATAACCAGATTTCAGATCAACAAAAAAACAGTAAAAATATTAACCGAAAATTTAAATAAAAATAAAATAAAAATTACCCTGGGCTGGGGTTTCAAACTAGCCGAACGTTACGGTTCCAATCCCCCGGAATAAAATAATACAAAATAATCAAAATAAAAACCCTAGTGAAATTTCAATAACAGGAGCTGATTAATTTTTGAGAGAATATATTTCCTCTGTCTAAAACCTGTGATTTCTAATTTTTGTTCTTTATTTTATTTAGATCGTTCTGTGGGATGTGCGAGGCCGATGAACCGGGGTTAGATTATATATAAGGGGAGGGGTGGGCGTGGACGGCTTAGATCTGATCCAGTTGTGTGAACGGCTGAGATTGCAATCGCGTGTTAAGCAAGTTGGGAAATGGGACATCCTATTGGTGGATATTTACGTCGGCGCCATCAGATGCGTTACGACGTCGTATGCGATTTTAGAAGCCACGGGCTTTTAATGATCCGTGGGCACGGGAATCGTGTACTGTTTTTTAATAACGTAATTTTCCCTCCTTTTGTGTGTTTTGCAAAATATATTAATTTAATTTTATGGCATTATTCGAATTAATTAATATTAATAATCGAATTTTATTCATGAGGGGGCATCTATGGCAAATATCATTTTTCTTCTCACATATTGAATTAGTTGTATAATTGAATGGTAATTCATCTTGATTAACTTTAATTGAATTTTCCTTAATAATAATGAAAATTATTAGAACATTCGTCTCAATTATGTATGCGTGGGTTGATCTATATATGCATAGGTTGATAGTTTATGGACATGTAAATTTATGAGAACAAAATTATTTTTTTGATAAAAAGAAATTGTGTAAAAAAATATTTTTCATTTAAAAAATCAAGTAATTTTTTTAATAAACTTAAATATACGCATCTTTTTTTGGCATCCAACGAGAGAATAAAATATATGATTTGATTAGAGGAGAAAACATAAGATTAGGCAGCCTACTAATCTAGTGGTCCACTAGCTATAATCTAATAATGCAATGTATAAATAGTGACCATTAGTAAGATATTTTTTTTACTTAGCTTCGTGAAAATTGCTCTTCGAAATTGTTTACTTTTTAATAGTGACAAAAATTTATTACTTCTAATTACATGAATTTGATGCATAATTAAATAATGTATACTAGTACAAGTATTAACGCTTGAAAACTATAAGTACTTAAAAAAATTGAATATATTATATTTATTTGAACATTGATGAGTAGCAAACACTTTTTAGAGTGTTCTGAGTGCTCACGAGTGAGCTGTGAATTCTGAAATGAGTGTGACGACCCATTCAAAAGTGTTTCGATTACTCACTAGTGAGCTTTGCAGGAGTTTGATCATCGACTTCATAACACAATCTAGTAGAAAATCCATGGCAACACAATTCGAAGATTCAGGACATTTTAGTACTATACACGAAAACACACACACACATTATATATAGTACGGAGTACTCTCTTCGTTCATAATAACACGACACTGTCCTTTATATTTTGTAAAGAAAAATGTCAGTGTTGTTACTAACACTCAGCTCGCACAAATATGATCATCTTTATCGATCGTACCCAAACCTAATTTTCACGCGGTCGAAACAAAACATTTTATTTCCGAATCATAAATAGATAACTAGAGTTTAATTAATCAATACATGTTTTGATTCGATATTTAAGCTCAACCAAATTCACTAGTTATTCCCAGTCGTACATCTTGACCAGAGGACCCGTCGGAGGGAATTGATTTCCGACGGAAATACCATATTCATTGGCCACCCAAACCAAACTTTCGGGGTAGGGCGGGTAACGTCTCCTGAGCGCAGTATCGATAGCGTCGAACGATTTTTGCTTGTGGCCCCACCAAAAGTGGCAAAAGAACAAGGTGGCGTAAGGGTTGTCGCAGAAGCTGAAGGTAAAAGTCTGATTGCGAGTCAAAGTATGAAACCCGAGATCGTCGTTTTTAGATTGACAATGCACCACCAGCGGATTGGGATTCGGAAGCATCACATTGGTTACATATATAACAGTTTCTTTTGGCCGAAAAACGCAACCACAAACTAGTACATGGCTCGCGTAGTACAGTATGATCGACACGACCAAAAACTTGAAGAAAAAGAATATTGTCATTGGTGAATGCTGATATTTGGATGTGTTGAGCGCTGGTTTAAATAGATTGACGACACCTTTTACCTGTCCAAGAGTGAAAGGTAATATTACATAGATAATATCACATTAAATTTCAATCTTTTCCAAACATAATATACATTTTCATTGTAATTTTTAGATGAGGCAATTTGCTTTTATTGTAATTTTCAAATGAGGCAATTTGCTTTAATTAAAAACAATGAATTGTTAGCTCAATAGACACTTCCAACGGAGGGCCAATTCCGCCGGCTCAATTGATAGAGAATTTGAATTGAGAAACGTTAAAAGTTCAAAGTTCGAAAACCGAGACATGCATGTACGAATATTTAAATTTAACAAAACAAAAACAAAAAACTATTTTTCAAAATTTTCAATGTTTCAAGCTCAATTGCAGAATAAAAATTAAAGAAAAAAAATCAATTATAAGTCAAATTATATAGCATAACAATACAGGAGTATTAATAAAGCTTAAGGGAGTTTAATTAAAGGTGGCTCTCTACCTATACCTAGGGTTTCCCATGTGCCCTCTTCCTCTTCTTTGACTTTTTCTTCCCAGGCTTGGCCTTAGTCTTCTCTTTTACGGCGTCCCTTCGTTGTTTCCGTTTATTGCGGGGGGCATCTGGCTCACCAGCCTCGGCCCCACTGTCTTCGTCGTCAAGATCACCGTCGCTTCCCAGATAGTCTTCATCGGAGCTGAGCACAAAGTCCTCTATGATGTCTTCATCGATAGCCGTCTCCCCTGTGGGCCGTTCAACCTTCTTCTTGACAATTTTCTCCTTCTTGTTTTGTCTTTACGTCAAAAAGCAACAGCAGAATGTCAGGTTCATGCATTGAGAATAATCAACAATGAGAGAGAGGGAGTTTACTTGATACTGTGCCCTGGTAGTAAACGACCAGCACTTTCTTCATCATCAGACTCATCAGATTCATCAGAATCGTCATCCGCTTCCTTTCCAAATTTGGATGACCGATCTCCGACACGCACACTGGACAATATATGTATCTCTTATAGGTTAATAAAAACAAACCCAAAAAAAAAAAAAAAAAAAGAGCAGTGGAATGCGAGATCTACCTAGATTCCTTCAATGCATTGCTTCTATCCTCTGCTCTCTGGCGAATAGCGGCAACATACTGGGAGAGTGGGCTAGCCTCTGACTTCTTCTCCTCCTAGATAAATTTAGTGTTAAACAGATAGATAAATAAACGGGACTCCATAAAAATTAGACAATTTAAAAATATTTCAAATTGTGTAAAAGGTAAGGTTACTAGCAGATTATCAAACCTCGAGGAAAGATTCAGCTGCAGGGTCATTTGGCAATATTGAAAGTGTTGCCCGCTTCTTATTTATAAAAACAGAGTTCGCCTCAATCTAAAACATTTGGACAGCAGAAAAAAATAAGTGCAATCAGTATAAGGTTTACAACATCAATAAAAAAGATCCAAGTTCTGATTTAAACCTGACGAATGAGGCGCCTCATTTCTTTGCGGAACCTATCAACCTTTGTAGTTTTGCAGAAGTCTCTCAACCGAACACTAGGAACGAAAGACAACTCCATGAAAGCAATAGAGTAACTCCAGAGAGCAAGATGCTCGGCAAGTCCCTCAACCACAGCAAAAACACATGCCTCCTGAAATGCTCTGGTTTTCAAGGTTGATTTACTAACCTGTAGGAAGGTGATTGCGGATTCAAATTAAAAGCTAAATATATACATACAAGTGTGTGTCTGTGTAAAGTGTGATAATAATATAGCATCAAACCTCTCAATTTTAGGGAAAATTTGTATTTTTTTAAATACCTGATGGGGGTAAAGTATAATACATAATCAAACCTTACCTCTTTTAGTTTTGTAATGCAACCTCAGGGGGGAAGTTTTTGTAATCATCCCTGACTATAATGCAAAATTATGAATGAGAACCACATTTTAAGAGTACCTACCTTCAGGATAGAAAACAAATCAACAGCTTTGCCTAATCCTCCAGTCGGAGGCTTACGCAATTCTTTAATCTCTAGCATGTCCAAGAGAATCATAGAAACGGGAATGAAGGTACCAGTTGAAGCACTTATACGATTAAGCATTCTCACACAACGCAATCTGAGGGGGAAATAGCAAGCAGAGGGAAGCAAACGAGCTACTCCAGTAATAATCTGAGTCAATGGATAAGCAAGGGGCTTCAAATCAGCTACTGATCTATCTGCACAAACAACTCCAGTCCAGAGCTCCAGGCAGTTTATGTACTTCCACTGATAAACCTTTCTAAATGTTTCCTGAGAAGAAGAATAAAGTTGCGTGAAAATTAGAAGTGATGGTAAAGCAAGAATTAAAAATTACAATTTTATTTTACAATCATCTATTGCCATACCTTTTTTGATGAACCAGAATGGGCTTCCTTCCCCTTCACTTTTTTAGAACTGGAAGATTCACCACCCCCCTTGTTTTTGGTTTTCTTATTTTTCGTGTTACCAGAAAGTGTATCCTTCAATATCATAGCCAACTGACGAATGTAAACAAAGCCGTGTTGATATGCAGATGGGGTGTCCACCCCGAGAATTTCGGTAAAGCAGTTACCAAGAAATTGGATGTGCTGCAACTTTGTTGAATTAATAAAGTGACAATTTAAGACATAAGCTTTATACATTCCTCTCACACAATCGTCGAGGCAATCAGAACCGATTCGTACGCAACAGTCTCTTAAGAATAAAAAGGAGACAACCGGGAGTGCACCGCTGCCTGTACCCCAGAAATGAAGTGCAACCTGGAAAAAAAAATTGTTTTAGTAACTCGCATAATATTTTATATTGATACCACCCAGATAAGTTAATAGTTTGAATTGAGGAAGCTAAGGTTGGAATTGGATGCCATTTCAGTTTGAATTGTTTATAAGAGAGAGGCTAGTGATTAAATTTCAAAAGTAAAATGATAATTTCTTATAGCTCGAGAATGGATGATAATTTATTTCTTCAAATTTTGAAATAATGGGTAGAAGTGATTGGTGATAAAATAAGTGAAAGAGAGTGAAATACAAAAACACAAGAAAGGGTCAACAGGTTATAAGGAAAAAATGGACAAGATCCAATTGCGGCCTAACTCTCTATCATCGGGTTCATCACAAAGTTTTTGAAGAATAAATATCTCAATGTCACAATTGTTTCCATGTCACACACTTTATGCCCCAGCTATTGGAAATTGCCATTTTAATCCAAATCCAAAGTCTTCACCTGCTTACTAAAAACTATTGAAAAATCTGAGTACCATTTTTCGGGGAAATGATAATTTATGTAAATTGTAAAGAACGCAAGTAAATGACACAATATTAGCACGGATCACTCAGCTTGTATTTGCTGACATCGTGGGACTCAAGGGGATCCATACCAGAAAATCATTAGTTGACAGTTCAGACTTTTGAACTCATTATAACATTTTAGATGGTGATTATCTGAGCTTATACGATGCTTAAGAGCTCAAAATCTCTTGCAAAGTGTTTGGTAACTTTTTCTAAAAAATCATAGAAGATCTCGAAATAAAATGTTAGGAGCTTAAAAGCTGTTTTTTGAAAAACTAAAGAGACCTCAAAATTTTGTATTTTGAAAAGCCTCATTTTATCAGATCATTCGAGTAAGCTATTTTCCCAAATACCCCAACATAAACTAATAAATTTAAAAAAAAAAATGGTTGCATCAGTATGTAGACATAGATAATCAAATCATTTTAGCCAAAAAAAAAAAATCATGGTAATGTAAACATAGTATGTAAAACTGATCGCCATACCTTAATATATTTCCTCAAGAGAGCCGGAAAAGCAGCCAAGAACACAGACGAGAACTTCAGGCGTCTAAACATAAACCCAATCATGTCATTATCTGTCATCTGATTCAGAACATGTAGAGAATTTCCAAGATACGACTTCACCAAGTGGTTATAATTCTTCCACGGCCTTCTGGGCACCAGTTCCATAATCATCTCCTTTTTCCCTCCCGAAGCAGGCAATCTCAACAGCCCCCGAAGAATCCCATCCATCTCATTCAAAACAAACAGCATTATCTTATTAAAAACTGCACTAGACATGGTGCTAAACATTTCCCTTGGGTCGTCCCCAGAGTCGTCACCATAATGGCACGCACTTCGGTAGGCTCTCATGAGAGAACGAACGGCTCCTAATTTAGCCCCATCACGTACCGCTTCACACCAAGAGTCGACCATGTCGCTAGTAATCACTTTTCTCTGGGGCAATTCCGTCTTTTCAGGTTCACCATCACTATGGTCGGCGTTTTCAGCATCCGTTTCTTCCTCGTCGGCATTTTCAGCATCTGGTTCTTCCTCGTCCGCATCGGAATCAATGATGCCCAAGTCGTCGTCTGCTCCGAATTCCAGAAGTTCCTGATTGTTTTCTTTCAAGAATTCGTAGAACACTGGGTCCTGCAGAAATTATACGTAAATTTATTCTTATGATTTTGCGGAGCTAAGATTAATTGAAAAGAACACCAACAATAATATTTGGGTATCCATTGAAAAATAAAAACTTACTGTCTTTTCAAGTCTTTTTAATGACTTAACGTGTTCCTTAGCTTCTACCTCGTCCATACCTCTGGACTTACTGTTCACCACGATTTCTTCTTTCGATCTCTCAGCTGCTCAAATCAAATTCAATACAAGAATGAATTAAAGGGGCTGAGATAATCATCAGGAACCTAAACGAGAATCATAAACGAAAAAAAAATAATACCTTTGTTCTTGGGAGCCTTTGGAGGAGCTACAGAGTAATGGAGCTGGTGCAAAACCCTATTATCAAATTCTGGGTCCAGGGTTTTATTCTTAAACGGGCCGGGTTGCATTTCTGGTCATGGGCTCACTGAGGATTATTTTTTCTACTTGGGCCGGCAATCCGGCACTCGTGTTTTAAAATATATTTTAAAATAATTATAATATTTTATATTTATATGATTTTAAATAACTTTTTAAAAATTAAACTATCTAATTTTAAGAGGATTTAAAATACCTTTTAAACATTTAAAAATAAATTCAAATAATTTTTAATTAAATTCAAAACATTTAAAATTGTCATTGAATGATTTTAAAATTATTTAAAATACTTTTCAAACATTTAAAAATATTTTGTAATAAATTTTATATGATTTGAAAATTTATTTTAAATATTTTAAAGTTTTCTTAAATTATTTTAAAATATATTTAAATCATTTTAAGGTTTTTATAAATAATTTTCAAGTGATTTAAAATATTTATTAAACTTTAAAAATGTATTAAAATATATTTTAGTAATTTAAAATATTTTAATAATATTTTTAAAGTATTTTTAAATGCCATTGAATTAAAATTATTTAAAATACGTTTTAAAGATTTTAAATTATATAAATTTTAAATTATTTAAAATATTTTTTAAATACTTTTGAAGCATTTCAAAGTAACTTAAAATAATTTATAGAGGTAATTAAGATATTTGGAAATAATTTAAAATGACTTCAAATAATATTTAAAATACTTCTTAAACATTAAAAAAAATTAAAATATTTTTTTAACTATTTGAATTTAATTTTAAATATTTTATTTTAAGATATTTTAACATTCGGTCACTTTATTTTCAACTGATACAACAGAACACTCTCAACAACAGAAGCACAAAAACAACAAAGGCTACACAACAGCCTAGGATAGGAAAACCTAAAGATGCACGATATAATGATTAAATAAATATCCACCAAACACTAACATAACAATTCCAAGGAGAAGGAAAAAAAATTACTGACTGCTAAACCCACAACAAGATCAAAAGCCAAAAACTCCACAACATTAAAAAACAAAATCGAAACTCATATCCCCGACCTGCGCAGCTCCTCAGCTCCATGAGCAAAGTGACACTTGTCTCCAAAAGTGCACGACCCTTTCGTAAAGTTCTCACATACCTTTGTCTTATAGTTGCTGCTTCCTGGGCCATAGTTGGCCACCCCATGATTCTTCATAGGAGGCCCTGCAGATACGCTCACATTCACCATCAGCTCGTGCACCATCTGGCTCGCCTGCGTTATCTGATCGAGCGTGCCTTCCAGCTCAATGTTCCGTAAGTTAGGGTTCGACTCATGGTCCCTAACACATAGCTTGGCCCCTGTCACCCGACATATCTGCTTAGAGTTGACACCACCCTTACCTATGACTGCCCCTGCCATGGAAGCATCTATACTGATCTTGGCAGTGGCAGAGGCTCCAAAGCTGGCCGTGGGACCCAGGTTCGGAGTGGGTTCCGCCCGCCCCATACCACCAACATATCTTCCAGGTGGCGGCATATGATGATGTCCCATCATGCGAGGGTCCTCGTGCGATGGTGGGAATGTAGGCCTTCCCAACTCCCGCTCACCGTGCGCGAAATTGCACTTGTCACCGTACTTGCAGCCTTCTGGCGAACTGAATTTCTTGCAGAGACGGGTTTTGACAGCTGGGGGGGAAGATCCATCGGGGAAGGAAGGGGGAACTACAGGGCTACGTGTAACTGCCGGGATGGCTGGATTGTTCCCGAGGATTTGGCTGACGGCTTTAATGCCGCCAGGAACGTAGTGCATGAAGTGGCATCCCTCTCCAAAGGGGCAACCAGAAGTACTGCATGAATTTAAAACAACATTATCAAGAAACTATGATAAATAAAGATAAACGCCTAATTCTTTGAAGATTTTAAGAATTCTATTGTTAATAGTGCAGAATATAACGTCAGTCCCTGGACTCGACAAATTCCAGAAAAAACTCTCCCTTGGTCGCATTTTATATGACAAAAAATATCAATTGAAACATCTTTTGTGTAAGAAGTTAGTTATAGTACATAAGGAAAAGTACAGGGTTGTGAATTGTGATGCCCAAACAAAAGTCACTCTCTACAAAGAAACTAAATTCATTCCTCTCTTATTTTCTAAGAATACTGAAAATTAAATAAGATCTTAAATTCTGACACCAGTTCCAATTGGGAGGAGACAGAGAGGGCTGGCTATCTTTGCCGGCACTACATTTTTTAATGTCAATTTGTGCTGAATGTTTAATAATAATGTGGAGAATGATAACTTAAATCAGATGGAAAATCACATTTCTGAGAGGTTAAATCAACTAAGAAAGACGAGTTCATGATGGCTGAATCAGATGAGAGAAATAGAGGACGAGGGAGTTTTTCTAAGATTTATAATTTTGAATGGAACATAAGGAAATGGGCAAATAGATTAAGGCAGCAAGACAGGACACCCAAAACAGCCTTTTGATTTTGAGAGAACTCCAAGAGTTATGACGTAAAACAGCACAATCAGATTGAAACAACCAAAAATCATATTCGTGGCTATACCAAAAATCCACAGATATCCCAACTATGAAGGGACGACAGTTCAAGTTCTTCTGAATGAGAATTTTATAAAAGTCACATGGTAATATCTATGTAATTAGAAAATAAAAATGACTCAGTCTCAACATTGATATTTTCAGAGACACCAAGAAATTGAATATTTCATCTACAATTCATTAATGAGTCATTTCCATTCACCGTCAATTTTGTATCTCGGGGGAACAGTTAATACAATTGGTTCATTCATCGATTTCCCTTATATCGCCTTCATTATTAATTAACAAAGAGTACAACCTGTGTCACAAACTTTCAATTTAAATCCATTAGTTTCAAAATTGCAAGCATTTACTGTATAAGGGGGGGTTGAAGTCTTGAAGCCACTTTATAACCATTATGACCACTATGATCACGGTAACGAGTTGCATTTTTTGACATTAACCTAAGATAAGTTTAAGATTAGAACCTGAAAAACTTTGTGCACGGCTTCGATTTGCTTCCTATACCGGTAATTGACTCCATTTCTGTTGCAGAAAATTAATAGTCTTCTCAGTTACAGTTTCTCTGTGTTGTTAACTTCTAAAACATCTTAAAGATGTTCATCATTACAAGAGAATGGTATAGATGTTTTAAAACTGACCCTTCATCTTTTTTTAAAGCTTAAAGCAAAAATTAACTTTTTTTTAAAATTAATTTAAAGGAGCTCATAAGTAGTACTCTATGAGCTTAAGGGAAGTGGATTATACAAACCATAAGCACTAAAAATCCCCCAATTCAAAAGATTGGAGATTCTAAAGTGTTAAGCAAGCAGCATATAAACAATTAAGAAACCCTAGATTTAGAACATACAAAGCGAATCTAGAGAATACGAAGGTGAAGAAGAAGTAAGACCTTGCTTCGATTTCTTGAAACCGCCATTGCCATTGATGCCACCGTCGCCTCTTCCTCTTTTTCTCGCGCCTCCGAACTCCATATCCCTAATTTTCTTTAATTGGGGAAAAACTCGAGATTTCCCAATTGGGGAGAAAGAAAAAAAAATAAAAAATAGTAGAATAAGAGCAGTGAACGAACTATGAATTGGAAATTGTGGCAACAGGGAAACCAGAGAGAGCAGCGAATCCAGCGATAACGAACTACTCGTATTAAAGAAACCCTAGAGAGAGAAAGTGCGTCGCAAAACGCGCACGGTACAGTTAGAGAGAGGTACGAGCACGGATTTGAAATAAGTATCCAATTCACTTCAAAATTTTCAGGGGCGCACCATATACTGTACTAGTATATTATTCGTAAACCGACATAAATTGCCCGAGCCGCCGCCAATATGGGCCTAATGTTTTGGGCTTTTATGTATAGGGTATACTTAGAATTAGCTTATATGAGTAATTAGTAATTGATTTTTTTATTTACTCGTAATTACTCATTTTTGTATGTAATTATTCTTTTAATAGTCGAATTAGGATTAAAGTTACTAAGTTGGAACCCCAAAACATTGTAATTGACTTACACAAAAAAAAAAATATACTAATATGTATTTTGCTTTGAAATTTTTGTTATATAAGATTTTTCATGTATTTAATTAAATATCACTAATGTAAATATTAATTTTATTTTACACATTTATTTAATTATTATTATTAATTTTATAATTGAATTATTATTAATTTTATATTTTTATACATTTATTGAATTATTATTAATTTTATTTATTATGGTAAAACTTATTGTTTTTTTTTTACTTTCAAATCTATTGTAAAAATTAAAATATAAAGAAAGATATATATTTAAATTATTGATAAAAAACATATGTAAAAATTAAGACAGTGACACTAAAAATAAACTTCTCAAATAAAAATAAGAAATGAAAAAGTATACAAAAGCATTTTAAAATAAAAAAAAATTATATTAAGAAAAATTTAAAACTTTTTAGAATAATTATATATAAGTATTTGTATATATAATTTTATAAAATTATAGATAAGGTATTATCTAATTAAAAATCATATAAAAATATATATAAATAAATCTATTATGATATATATTCATAAACCAAATAATCATTATTAATTATTCAATTCCATTCATAAAAATTATATCATCCAAATCCTTATCATTGTCATAAATTTTGCCCACATCATATATTATTCAAATAATTTTTTGATTTTTTTATCCAAAATATTTAAAAAGAATTAAAATACATATAAAATATAGATTTTTTTTTCAATACTATTTTAATAATATTTTTGATTTTTTTATCCAAAATATTTAAAAAGAATTAAAATACATATAAAATATAGATTTTTTTTTTCAATAATATTTTCATAATATTTTTGAGACATAAATAGTTTTAAAACTTCATAATATTTTCAATAAAAGAAATGAACAACAAGTTTACACTATGCAATTAGTATATTTTTTATAAGAAAAAATCGTCTCAATATTATTGTTTGATTGAATTTTTTCACTTACAAATTGAACTAAAATACTTTCAATTTCATTTTCACAAAATTTCATCATTTTGTATCGATACTTTTCAATTTTAAGAACTTTGGGCAATTGAGTCTTGAATAGAAGTTTGTAAAGTAGTTAGGTGATTCATGAAAAGTAGTTAGGTGATTTCCTGGATTTGTTGCAAATCATAGTAAATTCTTGAAGACCCAAAATCCATACACTGATGATGTAGAGATCATAATAACAGAAGTTCTTAAACAAACCTCTTTATTCCTAATAAAAAGTAGCAGACAAAATATGTTGAAACACACATCATCAAGCCTCCTCGCCTCCATCATCCTCTTTCCCCCCGAAATCGATCCGCTTGTACCACCTCGCGCACAGCACGTAGATCCCAAAGTCGACGGCGGTCATCATCCCGATCAGGAAATAGAACCTATCCATCCTCCCATCGTTCAAATTCTCCGGAATCCACCCGGGATTATCCCCCCTCGCCGTAATCGACATCACCATGTTCACCAACATGCTGCTCACAAAATTCCCGAGCGAAATCGACATCATGCACAGCGAGCTCCCGAGGCTCTTGATCCCGTCTGGCGCCTGCCCGTTGAAAAACTCCAGCTGCCCGACGTACATAAACACCTCTGAAGCCCCGACCAACACGTACTGCGGAATCTGCCAGAATATGCTCATCTTACTATCCCTCTCTCCGGGCACCACCCGTTTCAGCCGCTCCGTCTCCGTCACTCCGGCCGCCACCATCGCCAGCATCCCTATGATCAGCCCTATCCCCATCCTCTGCAGCTCGGTCAGCCCCTTGGGATTCCCGCTCAGCCTGCAGGCGAGCGGGATCAGGATCTGCCG
This sequence comes from Euphrasia confusa, assembly GCA_954870475.1. Taxonomy (NCBI): domain Eukaryota; kingdom Viridiplantae; phylum Streptophyta; class Magnoliopsida; order Lamiales; family Orobanchaceae; genus Euphrasia; species Euphrasia confusa. The sequence continues at coordinate 2,864,710 of OX940949.1, forward strand.
GTAGATCCCCGTGCAGAGGAGCACGCTGCAGATGTCGAAAACCGACATGCTGGCCGCCGGGAGTCGAAACTTCCCGACGTGAGCGTCCATCACGTCCCCCTGCTCGACGAAAAGCGACGCCATTTGAGTGAACACGACCGAGTAGATGATTGTGCAGAGCCAGATCGGGAGCATGCGGAGTATGCACTTGGCTTCCTCGACTTGGGTCACCGTGCATAGCCGCCACGGGTTCGCCCGGACGCCCCCGTCCTTTTCCGTTATCACCGCCGCCTTGTCCAGAAACCTGAAGTACGTAATTATATTGTAATATCTTATAATCCAACATATCAATAAATATTTCGGAGATACGTACTCCGATTCTAAAATAATTCAACACTTACACCAATTCATCGGTGTGGAAGATCTTCCGGCTCCCTCTGATAGCGGACTCTGTCCCTTCGACCTCGTACAGAGCCACCCCTTCCTTGACTTCGGCTTTCCATTTCCTGCCAGCGGCCACGAACACCTGCGAGACGCGGGGTATCGGGTTTCCGCAGGCCTTCACGTATCGGTACTTGGGAGTCCCGAGGAGATACCCGGCCAGAGCGAGGACGGCCGAGGCCGTGGACACCATGAACCCTAAAGTCCATTTTCCGGTGTCCTCGAAGTAGACTAATATGGTGTTGGAGAAGAGTGAGCCGACGTTGAGAGCGAAGTAGAAGTAGCAGAAAAAAGCGGCTTTCGAGTCCCTCTGCTTGGGGTTGGACTCGTCGAACTGGTCGGCTCCGAAGGTGGCGATTGTCGGCTGGTGGCCGCCGTATCCGAATGCGACGAGGTATATGGCTAAGTAGAAAACGACGATGCCGGCGGTGGAAGTGGGCTGACACATGTGCCTGCCGTCTCCACAGCCTTCGGGCTTGATCAGGAAAATCCAAGAGGAAATGGATACGAGGACTAGGCCCACGACGAATATGACTTGGAAGAGGGCGCAAGTGAGGTAACGGCCCCAGTAGGAGTCGCTGAGGAATGCTCCGACGAGGGAGCACAAGTAGACGGTTCCGGTCCATTTGCTGACGTTGTTAGCTGCAGCGGCGTTGGTTTGTCCGAGCACTCGGGTTAAGAACAAGACTAAGTTCACCCCGACGCCAAAGAAAGCTAGCGTCGCAAGCCCTTGGTTTGCTGCAATACGGTTATATTCATTACGCTATACCAAACTGAGCTATTTAATTAATATAGTCAGATAATACAGTTAGTTAATACGGTACCTAGCAAGAGCAAGGCTAAAGTCCAGCCACCGGTGGCTTGCTTGATGGTGGGGTGCTTGGCGGTATTGTTTTCGTCATCATGATTTATATGTACGTGCTCTCGGATTTCGAGCGCTGCGGTTCCCTGATAATTAATGTATATATGCCAAATAACAACAATTAATTTACATAGGGAGAAATATCGATGGATCGAATCGGTATGATGAATAACCTGAGGGGCGGTCTCCATTATCAAGGCAAGGGAGATCGGAATGAGTTAAAGCTTCCTCTGTAACATGCATAGATCATCGTCATTTTACAATGAGACACTAATTCGAAACGACGTCGTTTGATTCCACATTGTAAAATTACTAGTGTAGTAGTACCTTTTCCTGAACTTGACTAGAGAAAGGGCAAGGAGCTCCGGGATGTTTCCAGATTCCGGCGATGGCAGAGATAGCCTGTCGATTGAAGAAACTGGCCAGAAAATCACTCGAGTCGCCGCCGTAAGAAATTCCAGGCCACCGGTAAAACCTGTTGTCATTTATGGTGAAAACACAAAATGGTCGATTTTATTTTTCTTTTTGCTTTTCCGTTTTTTTTTTTTTTTTATTTCGAATAATTTTAAACAGAAAACAAAAACCAACACAGAACAGATGAATCGATGAGTGAAACTGAAATGAAAATTGTGTTTTTCTTTCCTATACAGAAGAGGAATAAGAAAATATGGAGGTGAGAAAAATCTAGAAAATAGTGTACGTTTAGTTAAGAAGAAAAAGAAAGAAGGGGTAATGGGGTGTTTAAAGGGAAGTGAGTGAGTGTAACAAACTCCTAATTAGTCTCCTGCCGTTGCTCAACTGCATTACGAAACTTCAGTTTACTTTGATCACTTCAATTCTATTTTTTTTTTATATGTTTCTCATTTTTCCTATTTTTTTTCATTGTCTTTGTGGTGACACGTAGTCAAAAAATGACCGTAATGTATTTAGATAAGAACTCGTTCGTATTAAATGCAATGCGACTTATCAGATCAGATATATACAAACACTTCTCGTGAGCTGGATACAATTATAGCACGTGCATATTGCTAATTTTTATGCATGCATGCATGTCTGAATACAAGTACGTGTCGAATGCATGCAGAATAAGACAGGTTCTTGATTACACGTACGTCACTTGTTTCGTTTTGGAACCAGACCAAAAGTCAGAGCTCATATATCTATACACATTCAATAGATCATAGAGTTACAGAGTGTATTCGTATTTGACATGTTTTTTGTTATTTAGCAACAACAAAAAAATACACTATATTATTTTCATCTCAACCATTCATGCACTAATTGACAAAAAAATTAAATAAAAAAAAACTAATTTTGTTTTTCATCAATCAAAATTAAGAAAAATATTACACTTACTCTATATTTTAACTTTTTGGCAAAATAAGGTAAAAAATTATTTTAAAATTAAAAAAGTAAAATAATTATAAATAAAAATTTAAAAAATACAAAAGTAATTAGTGAATAAAGTAAAAATTAAATTAATATATGTTAAAATAAAAAAGTAAATGAATCATTTTTTAAGTATATATACTATATTACTATATTACGTTGGTACATTTTAAATTGATTATTGAAGAAAAAAATTATAATATTATTTTAAATAAACAATTTAAAATAATTTGTAATAAACAAAGTAGTGAAGTACAGTACGTAGAATCAAAATACAATCACCTTTTCTTTAAAGATTGAGGGAGATGAACTTGTTTTTTTTTAATGTAAAGTTCAGATCTTAATAAATCTGGTTTAATAATTTCAGTTCAATTCAAGTCCGTTCATTTCAGTTCAATCAGATTTCATTCCAAAAGAACACGTAGTCAAATAGCCTTGCCCTTGATACTTAGACCAAGGCTCATCGGTGGATTGGGCAACACGCTGACGAACCATTTCAGTTGTTGGGCCTCATTATTGTATGGGCTTTCTCATTAAAAAATAGGCCCATCGGAATAAAACAGGTCCTTATTAGAAAAATTGAAAATTTCAAATATGTTATAAACTCAAATGAATTGAGAGAGAATAATATAGTAGAAAGAGAGACAATATGAGAGGAGAATAGAATTCTTATGAATTGTTGTATATCATTCATATGGGGAGACCACTTTATATAGGATACAAAGTAGGGTTTCTGTCTTGTTCACCAAGAAAGGGTAAACTAGTCATTCACTAATTAATAATATTCATAACACTCCCTCTTGAATGACTATTACAGGATTGTTGTCTCGTTAAAACCTTGCCAGGAAAACCCAGTGGGAAAAAACCTCGACGAAGGAAAAAGAGTACAACTTGCTCCCCCTTATTGTAATCACCGAAGATCTTTAACTTTGTGATCAATCAGTCTCATTAAAATCTGTAACTAATAAAACCATATAGGAAAAAATTAGTTATTCATATATAAATTTTGGTCTTCAGGACACAACCTTCGAATTGTCGAGTTTCACATTCATTTGTATTATTGTATATTTTTCGTCCTTCAGGGACATGCCTTTACCAGACATCTATTTACTAGAGCATTCGCAATTGCTATAACCGGCCGGTAACTCTTCTGGAGTATTTTAGATGCGTCTAGTGTTCAATATACATTTCTTCACAAATGAACAATAATGTGAACTTCAATTCACAATCATTTGAACTTCAGGTTCAATATCTCATTTTATCTCGAAAATAAACTCATAAAGAAATTTCTGATGTCCTCATTATTATCGAGTTGAGTGATGTACATGCCTCGTTAAAAACCTCGTTATAAAACCTTGTAGGAAAAAATACTCGAGGAAAAGAGTACATGACATTCACATTTATATTGTGATGATTGTCTCGTTAAAAACCTTTAACTAAAAAAACCCTGTGGGAAAAACTTAGTAGAGGGAAAAAGAGTGCAATCACTGGTCTTCGGGACCAATCAATGGTCTTCGGGGCCTTGTTTTCAATATAATTTTTGTCCATAATGACATATGTAATATGACATTGTAAATGTTCTGATTTCCATTTCCTTTCATATCAGGAATTTTAAAATCCATCTAGGATTTTCATGTATGTACCTTTCTAATGACTTCTACATGGTCAAATCATACATTCATGCATATCTATACTTATCGTTGTTGCTGCCAGAAGTATAAGGTAGCGGAACTTAATGTCATCCTTAAAAATATCGAGTTTCTTCGAAAAACTCTTGAGCAACTAATCTCGCCTTTATATCTCACCACACAATTATTCGTTTTCGTACGAACACCCACGTATATCCTTCTGGGATAATATTTTTATCCAGCGAGTAATGCTCAGCCTCAATTGCTCATTTCTATTTTCTTGAGTGCTGCCGGCACACTATTATTGATTTAAGTTTTGGATCCAAATTTTCTAGAGCAACTCTGGAGGCAAATATGTCGTTTGACGACTTTTTCCATGTTGATGACAATTCATTCTATCAACCAAATCTTTCATCATTTCCCAAAATATTTAATTTGGTTGTTCCGCAATCCCACTTTCTATTATCATGTGCACATGCTTTTTCAATGGGATTTTCATCTAAATTTCTTCAGGAGATTTTGAGGGTGACTTAATTTCTTTGTTTTTCCTCGGATTTATTTTATATCTTAAGATCGATCTACTACGCTTCAGGCGTATATTAGAATCAACATTTGAGTTGATCTCTTTGGTATTTGAACTCTTATAGTTCATTTATCACAAATATATGTGATTTTGTCACACCTTCATTAATTTGACAGATTACTTGCTGAATATTGCAAGTCATTTATTTTAATGAACTTCGGGTTCAATTGATTGATGCGTGGATCAAGAATTGAAGATCTTTTTCACTCAATGAAATTTCTCGGCATTTAAATCTATTATATTCTTATCTCCCCCTAATGCCGAGAAATGATCTTCGTTAAATATGCAAATCAGCGTAATTGCTATAAACCGATCTTCTGGATCGTGATCTTCTGGATCGTGGGCTGGAGGTATTTAATATACCTTATTTTCTATTTTCGTATATGGGAAACGTTTGATTCATTTCCACGCTCTTCATAATAATCACGATATGCATCATTTTCAGTTTAAAGTACATTTTTAGTACAATTGGGGATAATTAGTAAAGCTCTTCCGGAGCTCACTCTTAATATTTCATAATTTGCATAACAGTATCTTTACTAATGATCCTTCGGGGATACAATACATTTATTAATGATCCTTCGGGGATACGATATCTTTACCAATGATCATTCGAGATCAAAATATTAGGTTTTATCAATGATCATTCGAGGATCAAAATATATCTCAATATATAATTTTCTCAGAATTGAAATCGACTTTTTCGATATTCCACAAGTACTCACATAGTACATTTGTTCTCGATTTTCAAAAGATATCCTTCAGGGATAATTTATATGACGAGAACAATCGAATTCGGCTACTATGAGTATCTTGATGTAACTTTATTAAAAACATTTAAAGTTTGAACTTTGCTTCTTCGGGAGCAATTAATAAAAATAATTGTTACATCAGAAGCCATTGATTTGATATTTCTGCGGAAATATCATATCATGATGTTCTCCAAGAACATTTAAAAATTAATTTTGATATTTATTCATAAATATCATATCATAATGTTCTTCCAGAACATTTAAAACTTATTGCTAAATTTAATTTGATATATTAAAAATAATTGATTTGATATTACTTCAGGAATATCAAATTATATGTTTTTCATAGGGATTCGAATTCATGTGGATATCCCAATATTCAAGCAAATAGTAAGGTTTGGATTAACCTAAAGTTTTATCCACTTTGAAATTCAAAAAGTAACTCAATTGATTCATGGGTCGAGTTCGCACATACATGACTTGACCACAAAAGACTCGCATGATGTTCTTCAGGAACATTTAATTTTGATATATCTTCGGGAATATCATGTCGCAATGTTCTTCAGGAACGTAAAAAATTTAATTGATTTACTAGGCATAATTAATTTGATATTACTTCAAGAATATCATATTGTTTTTCAGGAACTCAATCATAATTAATTTGATATTACTTCAAGAATATCATATTATAATGTTCTTCAGGAACTTAGGCATAATTATTTTGATGATATTACTTCGAGAATATCATATTATAATGTTCTTCGGGAACATATGATATTACTTCAGGAATATCAGATTATAATGTTTTTCGAGAACATAGGATATTACTTCAGGAATATCAGATTATAATGTTCTTCGGGAACCTAAGATATTACTTCAGGAATATCAGATTACAATGTACCAGAGATATCTGATCATGAACCAGAGATACAAACATCAGAGGGACGAAGAAAAGGTATGTTGCCCCAAGCCAAGGAACACAAAGATCAGCTCAGATTTTTACAACTCATGTTAGTGTATCATTATCAACTATGGTTCGCAACAAACAAATCATAGAAATTACTCGATTTTTTACCATCATTCTAACGAAAAATACTGCAGCAATATACAGCAAAACAGGTCAATAGTATTCAAATCTGGTAAATCGACTCGGCCCGGCCCGATTACGAACGGATGCCCAAATAATACGTTGCCAAATTTCTCATTTAGGTTAAAATAAAATTAAAATTAAGAGAGGGAAACACCTTATTATAACAATATTGCCTTCACAACCCAACTCCTTCGGCCGCCATTGCAGCTTGCTACTGACATGGAGTCTGTTAAATCACTGAGCTCGAACCTCATCGGCGAGTACGCGTGTTGTGGGGGATTTGACTTCATCTGAATTACTCTTCCGAGGAAATCCGAACCCAAACGTTTTCGATTTCAATTGGATGATTCTGGCATTGAAATCATTAGGATCCCACGAAGAATCTTTTAGGTACTTGTCGTTATGCCTGAAATGATGTGCGGGTTTGTAATGCTTTGATTGATATGCACGCCAAGTGTTCGAACATATGCCGTGCGCGCCAGGTGTTTGATGGAATGACTGAAAGAGATGTTGGACATCGATGATTTGCGCGTACGCTGATGCCGGGGAAATCGAGCATTGTGCGCGACGAGCATGTGAGGATGCAGATGAAGAAAACTTATCAAAAGAATATACTACACTGTATTACTAGTATTATTCACTCGGTCCTGCGTAGAAATAGAACGAAACTTAATACGTTTGAACTAAATTGAATGAGTTTAAACTGAATTGAAAATAAGTTCACAATAACATTTATTTAATCAGGTCATACCAATAATAATTGAACAATTTTTTTTTAAATCGAACCAATCGAGTTTGAGTGGGGGGCTAACCTTGTAGACAACCCTAATTGGTACACCAACAACACTACACATTTCAAAGGAAACTTTTGAAGCATCTGAGTAATGATTTATGGTGAGTGGCACTTAACAATTATAAATGTATCAACTACTAATATTTTGCTTGTTTGTAATAATTGAAGTCATCATAACAACTAGTGTAGTACTACAAAGGTGTCATAATAATTGAAGTCGGAACAAATGGTTGGTGAGAAATTGAGAATATAACAAAGTCTGGATCGGCCCATGGGCCTCGGCCCACTCTTCGAAATCCCACTTTCCTTCTTTAGCATGCATTTAACTTCAAGCAACTCTCCATTTATTTCTATCACGTTCTATTAATCATTTCTCAAGTTAAAGATTAAAATAATTTGAACTTCGTCACACTCGTATGATTCATTTTTAGATAAATATTGTGAGACTTATTTAATAATATTTGATTACAAACATCACATTACACAGTTTATACTAACAAAATTGTAGTATTAAAATTGAAATATGCGGTGATTAAGCACTACTGCACTAGGTGACGCTCTCCACGCCATCGCGCATAGGTGAAGTCACGAGTCGTCTTTTAAGCTTAAATTTTAGTTTTATTTTCAAAATCCAAAAGCATATAAACATCAATTGGAATCATACCAATCATTTTAACACATAAACCGTGTTTATTTTTCTTACCCTACTTTAGACATTACACGGAGAGAGCATGTGATTTAATTAACCTTAATTAAGGTTATTTCAATACGAGTATACAATAAGTGTGAAATAAATTAAATTTAGTGAATCATTCAAGGGATGGGAATGGCATTTCAAAATTCAAAAAAATAAAATTAAAATAATCATTTTGACCCTATTGCCATTTCACACACACACACTAGCTCTAGATAGTAGATTATACACACTTGACACTGCCCTCACCTCACACACAAAATCTGCAAATACAAAAAAAAATCAAAAAAAATCAACATCTCTCTTACTTGCTGTTGTTTATCATCTGTTTTGCTTCTCTTCGGGGGTATATCATCTATTCAATCACTGTAATTATTCCTGTTTTACATTATTTTTTTCTGATCTGATTTTGTTGATTTTGTCAATTGATATTTCTTTTGTACAAAAGCTTCTCATCGAAACCTCGGGATTGAACATTGTTCTGGGCTTCGGTTGTTTTTGAAGTTTCTGTTCCGCGCGTGGTTTTCCTCGTGATGTTTTCTTGGTGAGTATCATCCGCTTTATTTAATTCTCTGTATTTTATTTTCAATTTCTTCACAGTGGCTCTGAGAAAGACTGAATTTTTACAGTATTCTTGATTGGTCAATGGATCTGTTTTTCAATTTGTTTGATTGGTTAAACGAGTTTATGAGATTGTGTAGGTTGTGGTTTCTCCTTTGCATGTTTGTGTTCTTGACAATGGAAGAACACCTTGTAGTTTCTCGTTTTGGATTTTTCGATTACCCGTATTTTATCTCTGTCTATCAACCTCGCGTGATTATGTTCATGTGTGTCATTCATCAGAAAAAAGAGTTGGGTTTTTCGGTTGTTCATCTGTTTTTGTATGTCATTCATCAAGAAAAGAGGGGTAGAACAATGACTGTGATAGACCGCGTGCAATTAGCTAAATCGGTAATTTCTAACATGGATGGATATCTGTTTTTAGCCTTGTTATGATGGAGAAAGAAACAGGTTGGTTATTATCGTACTTCTTGATGGGATAATGAAAAAAAGTTAAAGACTTTGATACTGGATTGTGATTTGATGTTTTGTTTAGTACTCACCAAAGACACCGACAGGTTTCACATGTAATTTTGTAATCATCTGTGTTTTTGGATATCAAAAATCATAGGCCTTGGGTTGTAAAAATCGGATGATATGCTTTGCTAATGTAAACATTAGGCTCAGTTTTTATGACTTTGGCGTTCCTATCGTTTTCCAGTCAGCTAACGAAGCTATGCCATGTTTTTTTTCTTTCTGGCAGAATATCAAGAATTTCCGTGATAATACATCTCTACTTCTAAGATAATGGGGAGGATTGGAACAAAGGGAAAGAAGCTATCCGTCACTACTAAAGATGACTCTGCGATTATAATGTTTTTCGGGAACATAGGATATTACTTCAGGAATATCAGATTATAATGTTCTTCGGGAACCTAAGATATTACTTTAGGAATATCAGATTACAATGTTTTTCGGGAACATTTGAAATTACTTTTGTGAAAAAGAGGAGAAGAAGTAGATATATATATAAATATTAATGAATATAAACAAACATATAAATTATTGCCTTGAAGTTCGGATCTTGGATGAGTAGAACTTCGATGAAGAACGCGGTTGAGCTTTCGTGCTGATAACGTGTTATAAACTCAAATGAATTGAGAGAGAATAATATAGTAGAATAAGAGACAATATGAGAGGAGAATAAAATTCTTATGAATTGTTGTATATCATTCATATGGGGAGACCCCTTTATATAGGATACAAAGTAGGGTTTCTGTCTTGTTCACCAAGCAAGGGTAAACTAGTCATTCACTAATTAATAATATTCATAACAAAATAGGAATTTTAATAAATTGTGACAAAATCAAACATAAAAGAACATATTTTTTCTCTGATCTTATTTTTAAATTTGGAATCAGACGAGAGTATGTAGTATTGTTGACACTGCAAATTTTGTATTAACTACCTCCTAGAACTTCCAACTATTCGAACTCAAATTTGACATATTCAAACAACTAAAACTTTGACGAGGCATCAGAGATTCATGTATACAGATTATTAGTCAGCATCAATATTTAAACTAATGAAACTTATAGTCTCTAAATTTGACGAAATCCTAAAAACTTTGCAATAACAAATGCACGTACACACCTCATCGGTCGTAAAGACGATTTTGACGAATTCGTTTGTGCGACTAAGGTTACGTTGTTTATATCCCCGTGTATTATTGCTGGGTTATAGCTTAATGTACACTGTTGACCATGTGATCATCGCGTTGACTTAATTTCTCAAGTCTTCGTTTCACCCAACTTCTTGTTGAAATATTAATGCTACTTGAAAACAACACTTTTTTTTAGTGAAAAGTCAGAAATCAAGAAAAAAAAAAGTCTTGCAATTAGCCATCGACGTCAATAGTTTGACAAAACTAATAATTTACACTATAAATTAGAAGTCAGATCGCGTGCTGATCAACAGATAAACTACCCCAAACTAACTTTGATCATTAGCTACTTCTCGTTTAGACCCCGCTGGCGTCGTGTCGTTTATACTTGCCATCGATCGCCTTCTACTTGAAAATGAAATTAAACCAAAGTCCAAAAGTCAAAACTGACTTATTCTTATTATGAAAGGAAGAGATCAATTTCTTTCGCTCAACTAAAAAGTCATGGCGAAAAAGCGATAATTTGATCGCAAAGATCTTATCTTCAAGACTTGGCGTTCATCTACACTCGTATTTAAAGGCTTTGGAGCCACTCCTTATTCAAAACATCACCAATTGCATATCCATATTTTCGCAGCAATGTCTTGTCTTTTACTGTTCTTGCTGATGATCATAACCACACTAACCTCTCTCCCCCCCATCCACGCTTCCTCCAATATCAACGCAACAACGATAAAGCTCGATTCCAACATCACAGCATCAAGCAACTCCACTCCATGGACCTCCCCATCCGGCGACTTCTCTTTCGGCTTCCTCTGCCCTAAGAACAACAACAAAACCTTCATCGTCGCCATTGTTTACCCTATAGTCCCTTTTCAATCCACGGCCTGGTTCGCTAGAACCTGCCCCCCCGTGCCAGCTGGCTCGATCCTAGCCCTTAAGCCAGACGGCTTCGTCTTACTCGACTCAAATAAAAAACAACTATGCAGAGTTACCGGAAGCAAACTCTCGAGTAAAGTATCCGAAGCCGCCCTGAGCGACTCCGGCAATCTAATCCTATCGAACGGATACTCCACCATCTGGGAAAGCTTCAAGAATCCAACCGACACGATCCTGCCCGGCCAGTCCATCGACATCAACACGCAACTCGTTTCCAAGAAATCGGAATCCGATTTCTCCGAGGGAAGATTCTACGCCCGCATGACCGAAAACGGAAACTTCACCCTCAGCACGAAACCCGTTCCCTCGAACGCGGATTTCTATTACGACTACTACACAAGCCCTTCTTCCGGCGGGGGGAGTACTCGCCTCTCGTTCGACGAAAAATACAATCTTTACGTCGGGGACAGAGTTGTCATTCTCCATTCGAACCTGACTTCCTTGCCGGGCCACTATTTCCGGGCAACCCTCGAGTTCGACGGTACGTTCTCGCTGTATTATTTCGCCAAGGATTTGTTCGACTGGGCGGCGGCCGGAACCTTGCCGGAAAACGCGTGTTTGAGCATGATGGGCGATAAGGGGAGCGGGGCTTGCGGGTTCAACAATGTTTGTTACCTCGAGAAGCAGAGGCCGACGTGCAACTGCACGGAGGGGTTCTCGCTTGTGGACGAGAGTAACGTTTACGGGGACTGCAAGTCGAGCTTGTCGAGGAACTGTGGTGGGAAGGAGGAGGAGGAGTACTCGATGGTGGAAGTGAAGGATGTTGACTGGCCGTTGAATGATTACGAGCAGATAGCTCCGAGCACGTTCGGACAGTGCAGGATGGCTTGTAATGACGATTATTTCTGTGAGGCCGCAATTTACAGGAGCGAGAGCTGCTGGAAGAAGAGGATGCCTTTGTCCAACGGGAGACTTGATAGGAGTTTGGGCGCGACGGCCTTTCTCAAGGTTAGGAAAGGTACCTGATCAGAGATAATGTGTTTTTCCCTTTGTTTTTCTTTGTGTTTTGTATTGTTCTTCGTTTATTCGAATGTAACCAATCGACTTATATATGAGTAATGTACGTGGTTCTATATGATCGATCGAACCATATAGGGATATATGGATGAGATAATGATCATGTTAGGAGCAATGAGTTCGGTTGTTGTATTAATAATCATATAAGTGTTCTGATATAATGTGTTATGCTTTTGCAAACTTACGATTCCTTCCGGCAAGAATCGAATCCAAATATGGACATGTTTTTCTCGACTTAATTTTTAATTTCAGTCTAGTTAACTTCGGTCTATTCAATTCAGCTCGATTAAGGTTTTTTCAAAATAAATTAAAAGAAAATAAATAAAATAAATAAAAAATTTTGAAACGAAAAGATTAAACGGTATTTAAATGAAAGTATCTGAACTGAACTAACTTGAAATGGACTTAAATTAAGCTCCAAAGAAAAAAAAAAACGTCTAAGTCAACCTATCCAGTCCTTGCGCACCTATCTTCACCTAATTAATCCAAACAATAATATGCAAAAGCTCGTACTTTAAATTACTACGGTAAAACTTCTATAAATTAATACTCGATTCATTAATAACATCTTTAAATTAATAGAATCTTGGGAAAAATGGCAATAAGGCCATTTTTCAACCTTTTTTCGGCAATAAGGCTTTCGAAAAATTACGCGTGCCAATTAGGCCGCCTAAAATGTGCAAAGACATCGTTGCCCTCGCATATATACACATTTGAACAAACGGTTTCAGCAATTAATTTCATTATTTCCCGCACACACGAACTCCCACACACACGAAACCCACACCTCCCTCCATTACTTTCTCTCTTTTCTCTCTCGGCTCCCGCTCGAAAACTCACAGAAAAAAACCGAAACCAAGCTTCGTAACCACCACCGCGAAATCCTCTCATCTCTCTGCTTGCTCAGTTCGATTATTATCAGATGGCGCCGTCGAAGAAAACCGCCGCCGCGAAGAGAACCGCCGGGAAGAAATCGACTCCAACCGCCGCTGCTGCTTCAGAGAACACGGAACGGAGGCTTGTTCAGTACACTCCGTCGAGTGAAGAGCAGGCGAGCCCTATCCCTCAGCCTGCCGCCGGCGAGAAGAAGGAGAGGAAGTAAGTATTTCGAACCCTAATTCAACCGATTTTCAATTTCAATCTGTTAATTTCCATTGCATGAATGAATTTTGTGTGTTTTGATGGAGGTTCGGTGTGGTTGTGTGTTCATCAGTGTTGATTGTGTGTGTTGGTGGCCGTTCAGTGTTAATATGTTCTGTTCAGTGTTAAATTTTCCTGCTCAGTGTTTGTTTATCCCTGCTCAGTGTCTCTTTATGCCACCCAGTGCAATTGCATGGCCACTCAGTGTTGATTGTGTGTGTTGGTTCCTGTTCAGTGTTAAAATGTTCTGTTCAGTGTTAAATTGTCCTGCTCAGTGTGAAATTATTCCTGCTCAGTGTCTCTGCATGCCACCCAGTGCCTTGTGTGTGCCACTCAGTGTTGATTGTGTGTGTTGGGTGTATGTTCAGTGTTAAAATGTTCTGTTCAGTGCCTCATCATTCCTGTTATGCCTGTTCAGTGCCACTGAGTGCAATTACATGGCCACTCAGTGTTGTATATGCCTGTTCAGTGTTGTATATGCCCTGTTCATTGCTTTGTACTCACATCGGTGTGTGTTTTTTTGGTGTTCGTTCCAGGTCCTATAAACAGATGAGGTCCAACTTGCTGACCATCATCCGGACGATTGATGAGATCAAGGACAAGCTGAAGCCGGGGCACGACGAGTATCTGAAGATGACCCCCTTCTACCATCTCTTCAAGAGCATTAAGGATCAGAGGCTGACCATCCTCCACACCCGAAAGAGCGACGCTGCGATAGCTGCCGTGCTGGAGCAGATGGATGCCGGCGCTCGTACTATTAAGCTCGGCAGCAAAGATGTCAGGATCACTCCCGAGGATGTCGATCTTATATTTGGAATCGTAGGCGGGAGTAGGAAGCTCGATATCAGTTCGAGGTCCAAGTGCGATAACAAAAGATTCAGGGAGAGGATGTTCCCGGGGGAGAAGACGCTGAACCCGAAGCTGCTGAATGAAAAGCTCGATATTTTGGTGAAGCGTCGGAGTCGCAAGCCTCAGGCTCTTGCTGATGTAGCTCGGCTCCTCTCTTTGATAGTGATCGGCACTGTCTTCTTCTCCACTTCCTCCGTCACGATCCAATGGAAGTGGTTGGATTATGTTGTGGATCTGGAGTCGATGCAGAGCTACAACTGGGGCGAGGCGATTCTCAAGGCCCTTTGCGACTCGGCAGCTGCGAACAGGGGCAACCCGCAGAATACACAAGGCTGCACGATACTGCTTCTGGTATGTGCTTCTACTTGCTGTTCTTCACAATCGTCTTGCCGTCTTTTTTATTTTTTCATTCCTTGATATTTACCTCGGGTTTTTTTGTTTGGTTTTTGTGCAGTTCTGGCTTTGTGAGCACACAAAGCTGGCAAAAAGGCTGGAGAACGAGCACCTCCCCCGGGTCCTGAACTGGCATCTCAATGACCTTTCGAATGTGACCAAGGAGACCCTGGCGGGTCTCGCGGACGAGGCGGTAAATATCTTCTCTCTTTCTTCTGCTTCTTCTTTTAATTCTGTTTTTGTTTTATGATTCAGTGTCCGTCGACAGTGTTTATTGAGGTTCAGTGTTTATTGCTTGCTGTTCAGTGTGAAATATTGAGGTTCAGTGTGAAATATTGAGGTTCAGTGTTTATTGCTTGCTGTTCAGTGTGATATTCATGCACACAGTGCCTGTGGGTGGACAGTGTGAATGATGTTCTGGTTCAGTGCTTTTTTATGCTGTTCAGTGTCAAAGTAGGATAACTGCGATGTTCAGTGCTTATTAATGCTGTTCAGTGTCACTCACTTGAGGGGTGATGATGTTTTTTTGAGTTCTAACGCGTGATGTCCGTGTCTGACAGGTGGATGCTCGTCTTCTGAAACACGGAAAGACGGTGGCGGAGATCCACGCGTACAAGGGCTACCTTTCCTACAAAGCAATCGTGAACACTCCGCGTGCGGCGGAGAGCGAGGACGAAGGGCGGTCTGATGATGATGATGATGACGATGACGAGCATCCGGGCTCTGATTCGTCGAGCCCTGAGGAGGAAGAGGAACAAAAAAGAAAAGGCCCCGGGGGCGGGCCTTCTGGAGACGAGCAGTCGTCAGATGGGGGGGAAGACGACGACGACGACGACGACAGTTCTTCCGGGCGGCATCAGGAGATGGCCTGCATAGTCCCGGAGCCGGAGGACGAGGGTGGGCCTTCCGAACAGCAGCAGCCCGATGAGGAACGCCCCGCTGTTTCTGCTGCTGAAGCCGAGAGGTTGCTCAACAACCTCCTGTCGGAGAATCAAGATCTCTCCAGCGCTGTGAGGGATCTCCAATCCAAGCTCGATAGCACGACTTCTCGGCTGAACGAAGCGACAAGTGCTAATGTCGAGCTGGAAGGCGAAAACCAGCGTCTGAAGAGGAGGAGCTCCGAGGAGGAGGAGGAGCTGAAAAATCTGAGGGCCCGAGTGAAAGAGCTCGAGGAAGAATTGATCAAGAAGGCGAATGATCAGAATAATCCGGTGACCGAGGCGGGAGAGGCTCGAAGCTCCGGTGAGGAGGAGGAGGAAGTGCGGCTTCTGAGGGCTAGAGTGAAAGAGCTCGAGGACGAAGTGGATGTTTTGAAGAATGCGTTGGCTGACCTTCAGATGTCGTCGGTCATTAACGTCTACGAAAAAGTCCAGCTCGAGTCTCTGGAGGCGGACATGAAAGCGCAAGAACTTGTCCACAGA
Source organism: Euphrasia confusa (assembly GCA_954870475.1). Taxonomy (NCBI): domain Eukaryota; kingdom Viridiplantae; phylum Streptophyta; class Magnoliopsida; order Lamiales; family Orobanchaceae; genus Euphrasia; species Euphrasia confusa. The sequence continues at coordinate 2,880,883 of OX940949.1, forward strand.
TCCCAGATCGAGGCTCTGCAGAAAATTGTCAAGGAACGGGAAGATGAAGTCTTGAGTCTCCAGGCGGAGTTGTGCGTCTACGAGATTGACCGCAACAAGGACGATGAAGAAGAAGGGAGCCCGTTGAGACCGGAAGCTGAAAAGATAGAGCCTTCGAGCAAGGCGAAGACCAGGTCGATGGTGCGACGGGTCAAGGGCAGGAAAAGGAAGCCGGCCAACGGCGACGACGACGATTTTCAGTACGATCCCCCTGCCCCTGCCGCAAAGAAGAAGGCGATCAAGAAGGGTAAGAAGGTGGTGCAGGAGGCGAGCCAGAAACCGATCCGCAGTGATTACAATGAGGATCATCTCAACTTCTTGATGAGCGTGAACAAGAAATTTGATGTGAACTGCGGGTTGGAATTGGAGCCGGAAATCCTCGACAAAATCATCCTCCACAACAGCGACCCGAAAACGTGAGTGAAGCTTCTTTTATTTTCCTTCTTTCACATTCTGTCTTTCCCTTCTTTCTTTCTTTCTTTCGTTTTTTTTTTTTTGTGCGCTAAGAATGTGTTTTTTTTTCCCTTTTTTTTGACAATCAGGTGGACGATGAAGTTCTTCCCCCGTATAAACACAGTCGTGACGGTGGCTGACATTACCGACATGATGAAGTGCACCTTCATCAGCAATCATGTGGTCGACGCCTTTGCTGAGTCGCTGCATCGAGACCACAACAAGAAGCTGGAGGCTCTGATACTCCCCGCGCACTGTTGGGTGAGTCTTTACTGCCCTTGACTGTTCAGTGTTTTTAATGGTTGTACAGTGTGTTGGTGTCTGTTCAGTGTTTTTATGTGCTGTTCAGTGTCATTGATTTTGATCAGTGTTTATGTGTGCTGCTCAGTGTTTCTAATGTGCCGCTCAGTGTTCAGTGTTTCTAATGTGCTACTCAGTGTGTGTGTTTTCTGTTCAGTGTTGTTGTAGGTTGATCAGTGTTTATCATGAACATTCAGTGCTGATATGTGCTGTTCAGTGTTATAATGTCCTGTTCAGTGCTCATTCAGTTCATCCTTTCTTAATAAAAACTCGTGGTTTTTTTTTTTTTGTTTTGTTTTCTTCCTCGCAGACTTCCATCGTCATGGGACGTCATGACAACCAGACAATGTACAGAACAATCACAGATATGATCCCGTGCGTGCGAGAAGGGATTATAATGTTCCCGATTTTGTCTCCTGGGATGAAAAAGGATACAGAACCGAACCATTTCACGCTGCTCGTCTGCGACTTCGTCAAACAGAAATGGCTATTCTACAACTCTATTCAACCCAGGTTGGCGAAATCGAAGGACCATTACATGGCGAATGCAGCGGAATTGGTACGTCTACTGTATTTTAGTCGATTTTTAAAAACGGTTCCCTTTCTAACGATAATTGACAAACTGTATTGTTTCGTACGTTTCAGAAAGAAAAGGTGGAAACCAACGTGGGCCAAATGCTGGAGAAAGCGGGGAAGTCTGGTTTCCCGATACATGATATCGAGGCCGTGAAGCCTCTCCCACAGCAAGCCCCATCTCTGTAAGTATCTCAGTGCATAATTAACACATTCAGTGTTTTGTTTCTGTTTTTTCATTTTTATGCCTGTTCAGTGTTATATTTGTGCATTCAGTGTCAGTGTTTTTTTTTTGTTTTTTTTTGTGTGTTTTTTCCTCTGATTCCTCCACGTCTGTCACTGTCCAGGAATGAATGTGCCTTGTACGTATGCTACTACATGGAGAAGATTCTGAAGAAAGAGCCCATTCCGGACAAGGTCAGGACGGAAGATTTCCAAGAATTCAAGGGTCACGTGATACGAACCATCCTGACCATGAAGGAGAAGTAGTGATCTTGGGGCTGTGCGCGCGTTTTTGGTTTAGTTCTGGTTGGAAAAAAACAAGAAGTGTTTTTTCTGTAAATGTATGAACATGATTGTGTTTGGGTTTAGTTTCTGTAAAAAAAAATTGTGTTTTTTGTTCATATTTCTGGGCAGTTTTTAGTTGAACACAGTTGTGATGATATTGCTTGTTATTCAGTGTTAATTCTGTCTGTTCAGTGTTGGCAGTGTTTATTCTTCCCAATTCAGTGCCATCAGTGTTAATCTTGTCCACTCAGTGTCAGCAACTAAGGCTTATTGAATTGAAACATTAAAAAAACACAAGCAAAATGCAAAAATTACAAGATACAGGAACAAATTAAACACACTCCAAGACCATAACTGAACAAGAAACAAATCACATAATGTTAAAATCCCGTGTTTTTTTTGAGATGACAATCAGTCAGTGTGTTTATGAGCCGAACAGTGCCTGTCACTGACAGTCAGTGTTTTTTCACCCCATTCAGTGTCACTGATCACAGAAATCATGTCGAAAAAACACAACGAAGATCCAAAATAAGAAAAAAAAACTCTACTAACTAACTAACTAGGGTACAGGCTCCGTGCACGTTTTCTTGTTGTGATTGCCGACACGTCCGCACCTCCCGCACTTCATGGCTCTCGGGATGTGCTCACCCCTGGACGGAATCCTCTTCTTCTTAGGTCTTCCAGGGGGCCTCTTCGATGTTGGCGGCTCGATCATGACGTTCTCTGGCACGTTCGAAGGTTGATCAAACATGGAAACCGGCTGAAGCGGATCGGCATAAGACCTTGCGTAGCTCTCTGCGTGGTAAAACTTGTCCACGAACGAGGCCATCGGCTTCCCGGACCGCAGAATGCACGCAGCTGCGTGGGAACACGGAACCCCTGTAATCTGCCACTGGCAGCAGGTGCACGTCTGATCAGCGATATTGACCACGACGGACGGAACGCACTGCACTTCGAAAACCGTTTCGGACGACCCCACAACCACCCATTTCCTCCCTTCGTTGATGGCTTCACCCAGCTTCTTCTCAACCGACGGGCAGAAAGTCGTGGTCCACTTCCTGCTCCTGGCCCCCCTGTCTGATTCAGTGTTAAACAAGGCCAGTCAGTGCTTGAACAAGGCTAACAGTGTTAAAAGTGTGCAATCAGTGTTTGAGATTGATAAACCCTCATCATACCGTGGAAAAAGGTCATCAGCTTCAGCCTGATTGTGTTGACCAACGCCGTGATCGGAAGATGCCGGGCTTCCATGATCCATTTGTTGAACGACTCCGCGGCGTTGGACGACATCTCGCCGTACCTCTTCCCCGAGAAGTACACGTTGGCCCAATTCTTTGGATCCATGTTCTCGAAAAACACTTTCGCTGTCTGGCCTCCCTCTTTCAACAGCTCGTCCATGCTCAGTTGGTAGGCTTCGACGGTGGTTGCGTACGCGCATTTCAGGAAATTCCACACCACGCCTTTTCGTAACATCTTGGTCGCCCATCTGCCTCTGAATTTGTCTTTCAGGTTCAGCTTCAAGTGATTGATGCAGTAGCCGTGCGGGGACCCTGGGAACACCCTGCTCATCGCCTCGAGCAGCCCGAGATTCCTGTCCGACACGAACGTAACGGTGCGAGAAGTAGGTAGGATGTGCTTCAGGTTGTCCAGAAACCACTTCCAGTTAGCATAGTTCTCGGAATCGACAACGGCGTAAGCCAGCGGGTACAACCCTGCATTCACGAGACACGAACAAAAAAAAAAAAAAAACACTTCAGTCAGTGTGAATAGCACCCATTCAGTGTTGAAAATACATATTAAGTGCTGGAAGCAACAGGGGTCAGTTTCAGTGTGCTCATTCTGACACTGAATGAAGTAAATAAACACTGAACCCAGTCAGTGTTAAAAAGTTGGATTCAGTGTGCATTTCAAACCGTCAGTGTTCCACATACCTCCGTCGCCGTCCTTGCCCGTAGCAGCTAGCAAATGGCCCTTGAACCTCCCCTTCAGGAACGTGCCGTCCAGAAACAGCAAAGGGCGACAGTGGTTCATCCCGTCGATGCAAGCCTTCATCGAGATGAAGACCCTGCGAAACTTCCTGGACGCCTCGTTGAATTCGAGCAGCAGGTGCGACCCAGGGTTGGAGTCCGATATTGCCTGCAGGTGCTTGGTCAGTGCGGCAAAGGAATCTTTATCGTCGCCGTGAATCAGCTTCCTGGCCTTCTCGAGCGCATCCAGAGCGAGGCCAGGCGAGATCTCCAGGCCGTAGTGATGCTGGAAGTTTCTCACGACTTGGACCGGACGAGTCAGCGTGCTTTTCCGTACCTCCTCGACTATCAAACTGGAAACCAAGTCCGAGCAGACGCGCCTGTGCTTCAGGGATCGAAAGCACGCGCCGCAGCTGTGCTCGTTACTCAGCTGCTTGACGTAGAAGAAGCCGTTGCTTCGATCCATCACGGCGCACACGGACCAGTTGCATCCCGTGCTGCTTTTCTTCGAGCACACGGCAGAAACCTTTTCGGGTCTGTTCTTCACGTACTCGAAATCGAATCCCACTCCGACTGCCACCTTACAGAGCGCGTTTCGAAAGTCCGGGGCGCCTCCTTGGAACATCTGACCGACACCAGAAATCTCTTTGTCCCAGCCATCGGTCAACAGCACTTTAGAACTCGACGGACCAAACAGGCGGAACATATCCTCTGCTTCGAATCCCTCGTTGTTTTCTGTTCCAGTCGCACTGACAGCGCTACTGTTGGACACCGTTGAGAACACAGAACTAGAGGTGTGGTCTTCAGTCGCGACGGAAATGTCGATGCTCACCCGAGGCAGCTTGTGAAGCGCAGCTAGGGATACCATGTTCGACATGTCCGCATCGGTTGAGAGCACGCAGTTTGGGAAATCGGGTACAGAGTAATGCATGCCGTACGCAACGTCTCGGAGCTCAGGCCACTGAAGCTCGACTGTTTCCTTCAGCTGGTGAAGGGCGGCAGCACGGGAGGAATCGATTCTGGACACCAAATTCTCACCGCCGAATGCACAGAATGCGAAAACATCGGCCCCTGCTGCTGAAAAATAAAAACACAAAAAAATAACGACTCACAGTCAGCGCACGATTTTTTTAAGGAATGCATGAAATGGTGTGATTCAATGTGTGTCCCTATCTGTTCAGTGCTAAAAAATGGTGTTCAGTGCTATTAAAGTGTGTTCAGTGCTGTTCAGTGCTATTGGAGTGTGTTCAGTGCCATAAAAGTGTGCTCAGTGTTTGTTTTGATTTTGTGGTTCAGTGTGTGTTGCCTCAGACAGTGTTTTTAAGACATGTTCAGTGTTAAATGCACAGTCAAAGGAACAGTGTTTTTGAGGCCTGTTCAGTGTCAAAGTCAGACTAGACAGTGTTGTGGTTTTTTTTGTTTTTTTTTAAACTCAAAGAGTCTTATTAAGCAAGCAGCAAGTAATTCAATCACGAGCAGTACAACGAAGACAAGTCGTCGTCAAAATCACAGGAAACAGAAAAAACGACAAAAAACAAGATTTAACAACAATAATAATGAGACGGAGGAAGTCTTGGGTCACGACGAGGGGGTTCCCTGACCGGGCGCACCATCGACTGGCCATTGTGATCGAATACACCAACCGAGAAACTTCTTCCTCCGGTCCAGGTAACCCGGATGTTCCAGCCTTCCTGCACTCCAAACTCTCGAACGAGGCGTTCCCAGTTGAATCCGTGGATGGCCGTTTGATTCCGATGAGTGGTGAGAGGGACGTGCCATTTCTGGCCCAGGGAGTCCGTCAGAACGATGAAATCCCCCATTTCTTCCTTGATCGGACGAACAAAGACAGCCGGGAGGGGAAACTTTTCTTTATGCCAACGGCCATTGAATCTTTGCTCGGTCCAGTGAGAACCATTCAAAGATTCAACCCCCCGACTTCTTGCCGTCTGCCCTGGCTCCCGATCCAGTGCGCCCGGTCGCCTAGGCATCATTGGTGGCCCCCGACGGAATCTTTGTTCTGGCGAGGGAGGAGGACTGTTATCGAAAAATTCTGCCTCGCTTGGTGTCGGTCCTGGCTCTCGATCGAGTGTTCCCCTTCGCCTCGGCATCGTTGCTGGCTGCTCAACCCCCGATCGAACAGAAACGAGATGAGGAAACCAGAGAAATGACGAGCTATTTATAACCGTAATCACCACACTAACAAGGCAGTAAATGCCTCAACCCTCAACTAACATGGCAGGCATTTATTGAAAGGGAGACAGGTCAATGCCTCAAAGGAAACAAAGTCAACACACACTGATTCCTGTGACACATTGCATTTCCAACGAGATAATAACAGGTACCATAGGGATGGATTCAGTGTGCAACAAGGTGGGTACAGTGTGTAAGTGCAATTAGCCAAGCTCAATGAATGCACACTGTTATTATCTGACACTGAATGAATCAATTAAACACTGAACAAAGCCATCAAACACTGAATGAATCCACATGGTTGAATATGGATTCAGTGTGCAACAGGTGTCTACAGTGTGGAAGAGCAATTAGTCCGGCTCAATGCACACTGAATCAAGCAATTAGACACTGACTGAAAACAAGCTCAGTCAATACACACAATGTGTTACAGGAATTAGACACTGACTGAGCCAATTTAGCACTGAATAGCAAGCTCAGTGCAGGAACACTGAGTGCATGGTGAATTACACACTGACTGAACAAAATAAGCACTGAATGGCAAGCTCGGTGCAGGAACACTGACTGCATGCACACTGAGCACTGAGGGCATGGTGAATTACACACTGACTGCAACGAAAAAACACTGAACATGCATAACAAAAAACAATCAACACTGAATGCATGAACAACGCACACTGAATCAATCGACACACACACTGTGCATGCATGCTGAATGAAGCTTTTAAGCACTGAACGGGTACGTGGATTCGAAATCGCGTACCTGGATTCGAAATCGACGGCAAGGAGGGCGGCGGCGCATCTGACATATGAACTGAGACAGGAACGGCGGCGGCGGCGATGAAATCGATCGATCGATCGATGCCAAGGGAGACGGACTGCATGGAATCGCGGCTGAGAATTGGAGCTGCTAACCGGCGGCGACCTTCTCCCTCTCCTTGGCTTGAACGCGGCGGCGACGGAGATGAAATCCTTCGGCTCGATTGTGAATAGCAGCAGCGGCGGCGTAGCTGAGAGAGAGAGAGAGAATTGAATGTGCCCGATTTGTTTTTCCCCCAGCTCGATTGTGAAGTTAATATGGAAGGGTAATTTCGTCTTTCCGGATACATTTTTTTGGCCTAATCGGAACATTTTGGCCTAATTGACACCAAAATTACAAATTGGCCTTATTGGACAAAAAATGCTGAAAAATGGCCTAAATGCCATTTTTCCCTAGAATCTTTCGGCCTCCACTTGGTCTTTTATATGAAAAAAATACACTAAATAAATTAATAAGCTCTCTAAATTAATAAAGAGCTATATTAATTTATAGAACTTTTTGAGTAATTTAAGAACTCAATTACCCGATCGACTACCCTACCCCCGCCGAATATTGAATACCCGACTAGTCGCCCTGTTCTCATATTTGACCTGAGTTTGGACGTGTGGGGTTTCCGACAGTAGCGACACTTTTCTTGACTTGGTGTTAGTCAACTGGGTCCAAACAAATAAGTGTAGTCTCAGTCATACAGAACAAAGCAAACGCCCATATTATTATTATTATTACCAACTCAACTTCCATCTCACAAACACAAACCTCTCTTCCAGCAATGGCAAACCATCTTCCCCTCTTAATAATCCTCTGCTTCTTCTTCCCCATACTCCCAACTCTCTCCCAGATCATCGGAAAAATAACCGTCGGATCATCCATCACGGCAACAGAGTCCTCCGTTGCATGGCATTCCCCCTCCGGCGACTTCGCCTTCGGCTTCCAACCCCTTCAACACAACAACAACCTCTTCGTGCTCGCCGTTTGGTTCGCAAAGATCCCCAACAGAACCATCGTCTGGTTCGACCGACTAACCTATCCGGTCCCACGTGGCTCAGTCTTACTCCTCGACCCCACCATCGGCCTCGTGCTCCTTGACCCACACGACAGCCCGCTTCTCAACATCACCCACAAACTCCCCGCTCGAGTGGCTCACGCTTCCATGAACGACGCCGGAAACTTTATCCTGTCAGCAAACGACTCAACCGTTTTATGGCAGAGTTTCAGCTATCCAGCCGACACGATACTCCCGACTCAGACGATCGAAGCCGGCCGCGGCCTCGTTTCCCGTAAATCCCAAACCGATTTTTCCGAGGGGAGGTTCCACGCCAGAGTGAGCCAAGCCGGCGATTTCGTCCTCAGCACGAAAAGCGCGGCTTCCAACGAAGCTTACGATTCCGATTACTTCAGCAGCCAGACATACAACGAGTCGAACCCCGGCTATCGGTTGGTGTTCGACGGGAGGGGCTCCATTGCGGTTGCGAGGAGAAACGGAGAACAGCAGTTTCTCACGCTCCGTTCTTTGCTCCCGGCCTCGGAATTCTACTACAGGGCCACGATCGACTTCGACGGCGTTTTCACGCAGTACTATTTCCCCCGGAATTTCGAGAGCTATTCGCGGTGGACAGTCGCGAGCTCTTGGCCGGACAACATTTGTTTCGACATCATCGGCTCTAAGGGAAGTGGGGCGTGTGGGTTCAACAACGTTTGCAGCCTCGAAAACCGCAGGCCGGTTTGCCGGTGCCCACTGGGGTTCTCGTTAGCCGATCCGAACAATGCGTACGGGGACTGCAACTCGAACTTGGAGCAGAGCAATTGTGTTCAGGGCAAAAGCAGCGAGTACGAGTTGCTGGAGATTGCCGATACCGATTGGCCTAGGGATAATGATTACGAACAAATCATGCCGAGCACGAAAGATGGGTGCAAGGCTGCTTGTATGAACGACTGTTTCTGCGCTGTCGCCATTTACCATGGCGGAAGCTGCTGGAAAAAGAAGCTGCCGTTGTCTAACGGAAAAGTCGACACCACTTTGGGTGCTACGGCGTTTCTCAAGTTCAGAAAAGGCGATGATGCTAAACCAAAAGGCAAGAAACGGGCATTGTTTCTCCTCGTTGGATCGGTGCTTTTAGGCAACGTACTGCTGATTAGCTTAGGCTGTCTTGGCTTTTTCTGCATATACAGGAAAGAGCCACGAGTCAGAAATGTAGGTTTCGAGGCTAATTCGGGAAATAATTCGCGTTGTTTTAGTTACAGAGAGCTCGTGCAGGCTACACAAGGGTTCAAAGAAGAACTCGGGAGGGGCGCATTTGGAATTGTATACAAAGGGGTGTTGCCGAACGAAAACATCGTTGCTGTGAAGAAACTGGACAGAGTGGCTGAAGATTCCGACAAGGAATTCAGAACGGAAGTGAATGTGATTGGTCGGACACATCACAAGAACTTGGCCCCTCTGATTGGATTTTGTGACCAAGGGCCTCAATATCGGTTATTGGTTTACGAGTACATGAGCAACGGAACACTGGCAGAATTTCTATTCGGCGATGTGAAGCCGAGCTGGAGCCAGAGGAGTCGAATAGCATTCGGCATCGCAAGGGGGCTGACATATTTGCACGAAGAATGCAGCACTCAAATCATCCATTGCGACATAAAGCCTCAGAACATTCTTCTGGACGAGAATCTGATTCCTCGGATTTCGGATTTCGGGCTGGCGAAGATTCTGACAATGGATCAGAGTAATACACAGACTAACATCAGGGGCACCAAGGGGTACGTTGCTCCGGATTGGTTTAGGAACAAAAGGATCACTGCAAAAGTCGATGTGTACAGCTTTGGGGTGTTGCTGATGGAAATCGTCTCTTGCAGGAAGAATGTGGATTTCGGTTGTGTGAATCCGATTCTGACGGATTGGGTTTGGGAGTGTTGTGTTGAGGGCAGGTTGGATGATGTGGTGGAAACTGATGATGAGGCCTCGAGCAATGTTGAGACTCTCGAGAGGTTTGTGAGGGTTGGGATTTGGTGCATTCAGGAAGATGCGTGTTTGAGGCCATGTATGAGGACAGTTTTCCAGATGCTCGAAGGAAGTGTTGAAGTCGGGCTGCCACCATGTCTGTATACTATTAGTTCCACAGATATCTGATCATGAACCAGAGATACAAACATCAGAGGGACGAAGAAAAGGTATGTTGCCCCAAGCCAAGGAACACAAAGATCAGCTCAGATTTTTACAACTCATGTTAGTGTATCATTATCAACTATGGTTCGCAACAAACAAATCATAGAAATTACTCGATTTTTTACCATCATTCTAACGAAAAATACTGCAGCAATATACAGCAAAACAGGTCAATAGTATTCAAATCTGGTAAATCGACTCGGCCCGGCCCGATTACGAACGGATGCCCAAATAATACGTTGCCAAATTTCTCATTTAGGTTAAAATAAAATTAAAATTAAGAGAGGGAAACACCTTATTATAACAATATTGCCTTCACAACCCAACTCCTTCGGCCGCCATTGCAGCTTGCTACTGACATGGAGTCTGTTAAATCACTGAGCTCGAACCTCATCGGCGAGTACGCGTGTTGTGGGGGATTTGACTTCATCTGAATTACTCTTCCGAGGAAATCCGAACCCAAACGTTTTCGATTTCAATTGGATGATTCTGGCATTGAAATCATTAGGATCCCACGAAGAATCTTTTAGGTACTTGTCGTTATGCCTGAAATGATGTGCGGGTTTGTAATGCTTTGATTGATATGCACGCCAAGTGTTCGAACATATGCCGTGCGCGCCAGGTGTTTGATGGAATGACTGAAAGAGATGTTGGACATCGATGATTTGCGCGTACGCTGATGCCGGGGAAATCGAGCATTGTGCGCGACGAGCATGTGAGGATGCAGATGAAGAAAACTTATCAAAAGAATATACTACACTGTATTACTAGTATTATTCACTCGGTCCTGCGTAGAAATAGAACGAAACTTAATACGTTTGAACTAAATTGAATGAGTTTAAACTGAATTGAAAATAAGTTCACAATAACATTTATTTAATCAGGTCATACCAATAATAATTGAACAATTTTTTTTTAAATCGAACCAATCGAGTTTGAGTGGGGGGCTAACCTTGTAGACAACCCTAATTGGTACACCAACAACACTACACATTTCAAAGGAAACTTTTGAAGCATCTGAGTAATGATTTATGGTGAGTGGCACTTAACAATTATAAATGTATCAACTACTAATATTTTGCTTGTTTGTAATAATTGAAGTCATCATAACAACTAGTGTAGTACTACAAAGGTGTCATAATAATTGAAGTCGGAACAAATGGTTGGTGAGAAATTGAGAATATAACAAAGTCTGGATCGGCCCATGGGCCTCGGCCCACTCTTCGAAATCCCACTTTCCTTCTTTAGCATGCATTTAACTTCAAGCAACTCTCCATTTATTTCTATCACGTTCTATTAATCATTTCTCAAGTTAAAGATTAAAATAATTTGAACTTCGTCACACTCGTATGATTCATTTTTAGATAAATATTGTGAGACTTATTTAATAATATTTGATTACAAACATCACATTACACAGTTTATACTAACAAAATTGTAGTATTAAAATTGAAATATGCGGTGATTAAGCACTACTGCACTAGGTGACGCTCTCCACGCCATCGCGCATAGGTGAAGTCACGAGTCGTCTTTTAAGCTTAAATTTTAGTTTTATTTTCAAAATCCAAAAGCATATAAACATCAATTGGAATCATACCAATCATTTTAACACATAAACCGTGTTTATTTTTCTTACCCTACTTTAGACATTACACGGAGAGAGCATGTGATTTAATTAACCTTAATTAAGGTTATTTCAATACGAGTATACAATAAGTGTGAAATAAATTAAATTTAGTGAATCATTCAAGGGATGGGAATGGCATTTCAAAATTCAAAAAAATAAAATTAAAATAATCATTTTGACCCTATTGCCATTTCACACACACACACTAGCTCTAGATAGTAGATTATACACACTTGACACTGCCCTCACCTCACACACAAAATCTGCAAATACAAAAAAAAATCAAAAAAAATCAACATCTCTCTTACTTGCTGTTGTTTATCATCTGTTTTGCTTCTCTTCGGGGGTATATCATCTATTCAATCACTGTAATTATTCCTGTTTTACATTATTTTTTTCTGATCTGATTTTGTTGATTTTGTCAATTGATATTTCTTTTGTACAAAAGCTTCTCATCGAAACCTCGGGATTGAACATTGTTCTGGGCTTCGGTTGTTTTTGAAGTTTCTGTTCCGCGCGTGGTTTTCCTCGTGATGTTTTCTTGGTGAGTATCATCCGCTTTATTTAATTCTCTGTATTTTATTTTCAATTTCTTCACAGTGGCTCTGAGAAAGACTGAATTTTTACAGTATTCTTGATTGGTCAATGGATCTGTTTTTCAATTTGTTTGATTGGTTAAACGAGTTTATGAGATTGTGTAGGTTGTGGTTTCTCCTTTGCATGTTTGTGTTCTTGACAATGGAAGAACACCTTGTAGTTTCTCGTTTTGGATTTTTCGATTACCCGTATTTTATCTCTGTCTATCAACCTCGCGTGATTATGTTCATGTGTGTCATTCATCAGAAAAAAGAGTTGGGTTTTTCGGTTGTTCATCTGTTTTTGTATGTCATTCATCAAGAAAAGAGGGGTAGAACAATGACTGTGATAGACCGCGTGCAATTAGCTAAATCGGTAATTTCTAACATGGATGGATATCTGTTTTTAGCCTTGTTATGATGGAGAAAGAAACAGGTTGGTTATTATCGTACTTCTCGATGGGATAATGAAAAAAAGTTAAAGACTTTGATACTGGATTGTGATTTGATGTTTTGTTTAGTACTCACCAAAGACACCGACAGGTTTCACATGTAATTTTGTAATCATCTGTGTTTTTGGATATCAAAAATCATAGGCCTTGGGTTGTAAAAATCGGATGATATGCTTTGCTAATGTAAACATTAGGCTCAGTTTTTATGACTTTGGCGTTCCTATCGTTTTCCAGTCAGCTAACGAAGCTATGCCATGTTTTTTTTCTTTCTGGCAGAATATCAAGAATTTCCGTGATAATACATCTCTACTTCTAAGATAATGGGGAGGATTGGAACAAAGGGAAAGAAGCTATCCGTCACTACTAAAGATGACTCTGCGAGCAGTGACAAAGAAAAAGTTCGTGCACAGAGGAAAAGGGGACGGCCTCAGAAATCTCCTAAAGACGAGATAGACGAGGAGGATGAAAATAGTGAGGACACGACCGGCGTGCCAAACAAAGATGCGAAAGCTACAAATGGGAAAAAGAATAAAAGGGATGCCCAAGTGAAGGAGAACGTTGACTCAGCCGAAGAGGAAACAGGAAACGGCAAAATATCAAGCACCGAGGAGGATTCAAAAAAAGCAAACGGTTTTCGTCAGAATAGGAACAGACGGAAGAACAAACCCCGTAGAGCTGCTGAGGCAGTCGTCGAGTGCAGTTGATTGTTTTTTGTGTTCGCACGTTTTTTTTTTGTTGGATAATTTTGTGCTGATGATCATCGTACTTCTAATGATCTTGAATGAATGTTTGGACAATGATATTGTTTTTTTTTGAGGTGTTCAGATGACTTTTTTTTTTTTTAGAGAATTCTTACTTGTTCAACCAAAGAATTCTTGTATGAAAGATAAATCATTTTATTGCAACTTCAAACTTAAAGTAAAATTGATGCAGAAAAAATATAAAAAAATACTAATAATTAAAAATATTGTATGACTAAATAGAGATGCTGTTAGGGACACCTTTCCCTGTCACACCAGCTTCTGAAAATGGTTTCAAGAGCTGGTATGGAATCACTCCAGCCCCAGCCCTATTCAAAAACTTTGTATCCATATTTCTACTACCAATGACTCCTTCGATCTCCTTCATTCGACCGCTGAACTTTCCAAATGCAGCACTGATCACTTTATCATCAGACCAGAATGGTTCGATTTTCCCCCCAATATACTCCTCATCCGGGGAGTGGTTCGACAAGACATCTATAACAACCATAACTAACGTTGCTTGAACTTGCGAAGGGAAGCATTTTAGCAGAAATTCCTCGGGCCTCTCCAGAAACTGTTTCATTTCCGAGTCGCTCGGGTCTTCAGTGGGCATTTGTGTTCGAGCGATTGTGGGTCGGTTCGGAAAGTATCCCCCGTAATCGAACTGGCCAAAGTTGACGGCTGCATGGTGGCCTGAAGCTACCCATATGATAGTTGTTAGAATCCCTATCAAGTCCTGGGGAGTTTTCAGCTCTGGCCACCACGGTTCGTCCTTCTTATCCGCATGGCCCACTGTTCGAATCTCTGTCCACCATGCTTGAAGCTCGGTATCAGATTGCACAAGATTTTCTTCGGCATAATAGTAAGTAATATAGTCTGTTACCCACTGTTTAATAGCTTCCCACAAAAGGAGACCGTCGGTTGCGTAAGGGTAGTCTTCGATTGTTAGTTTCAGCCCGTGAGGTGCTGTTGGATCCTCCACCGCCATTCCCCTAAACGAAATTCAATTGATTTCAGTTGAGAATAAATGTATACCAAACTAAGTTAATTGATATTTACCTGCTGATTAGATCTGCGGGGAGTGCCTCATGGTCGAATCTCCATAGCTTGTCGTAAGCAACAGAGCTCAACTCAATGGAGTAGTTGGCAGGGGAGAATGAAGTCTCGATAACACCCTTAGCATTGATAAGGGCCTTACGAGCCAAAGCATTAATGGCCAACGTGTACCGTAAATGAGGATGCAGAAGTCTGTAAACAGGATGCATTGCGCTCAGTTGCCTATTAGTCGCGATTATGTAAGGCTCCGTGACACAATGAGTGCGTAGCCTGCAGTTACATATGATAAAGCATTATTGGTCGAATCGAACAAATAAATAGTGGATTTATGGTATAAAAAATTCATGCTTACCAGTGACTGACTAACTCGTGATAAGCAGAGTCGTGAGCCAAGACATGAGCTTTAGCCAGCCTCCACAACCAAACGCCGGTGGAGTCCCAACACGGCTGGAATACCTGCTTCCATTGGGGCTTCCCGTCTACCGGCGGCCTTGTTAGCTCGATGACCAGAGCCCTCAGAGTGCCAGCTGGCATCAAGAAAAACAACGTCCTTGACCCATAAAGGGTCGTCCCCTTGACCTCTCTCACCTTGTTCACATAAGGCAAGAACACATCATGATAATCTAAAATGAATATCTTCTTCTGCTTCATTGCCTGTACAAATCAAAAAGATCCGGTCTTAGATCAAAACAAATAGCACACGCTATGTCAGAGTTCCTCTCATTGGTGAGACCTAAATTACCTCCTCGACTGTCATGAAGCCTCCGATTTCTTTTTCTACCAGCTCTGTTGTGATTGCTGACTCAGCAGGGCCGTACACCTCAGTGTCGAGGTTACTCTTCAGTGGCCATTCCTGTGATAAGTTCGGCCGAATTTAGCAAACTATGCTTTTACTGTACTTGTTTTGTTTGATTTCTAATTACAAGAAGTAAACGCTTATTTTCTAGAAAATGAAAATAGTGTGATGCAATACCGTGACAAGTTTGATGCAGCATGGATTGACTCCTGCAAGGGTTTGTCTCGCGAATTCAGCATCCATAAACCAAGCAAACTTATCTCCTGCAATTGCAATAAGAAGGAGCTCAACACAATGCGACATAAACACCTCGTGAAATTACAAAAAAGGACGAAAGGCGAGAGATGGTGGAATTACTGTCAATGAGTGCAGGGGTGTCGAAACGGAGGACACCGTTTTTCTGACTAGAGATAAACCTCGCGAGCCTGGGTACGACGTTTCTCAAAAGACCGGTGGTCGGAAGATCCGGAAGGAATATTCCTTGGTCGAAAAGTGTGTCTATAGCCGTGAAGTGCGGAAATCCGAGGTCGTTGTCCTCGACCGCTATCTTTAGCCTTGGAATGAGTGCATGAAGCACTGAGGACACGGTTTTTGTGGAGAATGTCGACTGCTTTACGTCGGAAAACGCCTCGTCTCTCGGCACGTACACATCGGAGCTCCTTGACTCGGACAATGGATCTGCGAGTTTGCATTAAATACAATAATATTCAGTTCGGCATTTCATCAAACAGGTACTGTGCATTCCGAGAATTCCAAAAAAATCTCACCTTTCTCAGTTCTTGGGCGACCTGTTCTGCATCGGCGAGGGTAAGGATGGTCAGCGCCGCCGAGAACGGGGCGCGCCAGGTCATCGTCGCTGTCGTTGTCGGGATCGCCGAGATCGTTGTAGACGTCGTAGTCGTAAATCCTGTCAGATTTCTGTCGCTCGCCTTTGCCGTTCCCTCGGAGGAGTATCAGCTCTTTCTCTCGGTGTTTCGTCAGCCCACTCGGAGTTTGGGATGGCAAGTAAGACTGGTGCAAAATTAAAATTAGTCAACTTTTTTTCCGTTGACTACTTGTTACATCTTACATCACTTGTAACGACTATTGCTTTCTATAAATAGAATGAAATTATAATCAACTCTTCGGTTGTATGATATGAATAAAGTTAATTATGGAGTATTTTTTTATTTTTGAAATGAAATTGATTTTATATTTTTTTTAAATAATAACAAGTTTTATTATGTGTGCACCTTGTTGGCGAAAAAAAGCCTCTTCTCATGGTTATCGGATTTGGTATGGATCCACGAGTCGCAGGTCACGTCGATGGAGCCGCCCGGAAAGCCTTCGAATAAGATGTTCTTTACGAACATTTCGTTTCGATGGCTGTGTTCTATAGCTACTGCTCCGACCTCTCCGAAATCGACAGGAATATCGAAAGTGGTCTCGTAGCGAGTCTCGTTGCCATCCTTCCTAGTCCTACGAGCGTAGGAAGTGATGCTCGGCTTCTCATGTCCCGACTCTAAAAATATAAAAATAATTAAAGACCATAAATCACGGTGATTAATTAATTAATACAACCACTTAATTAAATTAAAAGTAGTAGAGTACTTACTAGGGTTGAGCTCTGCGGGTACAAGTTCGATGAGAAGGTTTCTACTACCGAGCAAGTCTGTTACCTGATCGAGACGTCGGCTCAAGCTGATTGAGGCTAGAGCTCCGCCCACCGAGTGGAAGACCGTGACCACGGCTTTCACTCGAAGAGGTTTTTGAGGAGGAGGAATTGAAAGAGGCTTTTGTGAGTTACTATTAGTCAACATGCTTGATAATTTGTTGTTGTAATGATAGAAAATGTGAAGAGGTTATGAATGATGGATGTGACTTATGAATAACGTTGAACCAATGTATTTATAGAGAGATTGGAGATCGAGATCGATGATGACGTACATCATGTACGTCTACTCGTATAGACTAGTCACGCATTTTAATACAAACTTTCCGCGAAACTTGAAGAAGAAGAAGAAGAGGAAGAAGAAGAAGAAGTCGAGAGACAATAAATACATATACAAGTGTCGTCATCTATCACGGTGATGAATTTTCTGGTCCATATTAGTTTTTGGTACGAGTAGTCTTTGATCAATGACGATTCGCGACGACCCGTGACTCGGTCATCCTTTTTAATTAATGATACCCGTACGTCCATGACTCATTCGGTTACACATGCACATGATATATGTTTCTGTTGTTCATTTTACAGCATCCCCTACAAATTAATAATTTTGACACGGTAAAATTTTATTATTTTATATAGATTATTAATTTAATAATTTATAGAAGTTTTATGTATATATAATTAATATTTTTTTAATATATTTTTGAAAAAGTCAGTTTTTTCCCTTACATATATATTCACTAAGGATTTTTTTTTTTAATATTTTTATTGATTACGGTTTTTATAATTTACTAATTTTAACTAATGGAAAATTTTAAACAAATGGTAATTAAACTTTTTTATTAAAACTTTTATTACAGCTTAATCCACACAATCAATAAGAACAAGCACACAGCAAGATGAAAACATTGTCCAACTAAATGGAGATGCTGTTAGGGACACCTTTCCCCGTCACACCGGCTTCCGAAAACGGCTTTAAGAGCTGATACGGGATCACTCCGGCTCCGGCCCTATTCATACAGTTTGTGTCCGCATTCCTACCATCGATGATCCCTTCAATCTCCTTCATCCGACCACTGAACCTATCAAACGCAGCACTGATCACACTATCCTCAACCCAAAACGGCTGAATTTTCTCCCCAATATACTCCTCGTCTGGAGAATGGTTCGACAAAACATCTATAATCGCCATCACTACCGTCGCTTGAACTTGCGAAGGAAAGCTTTTTAGCAAAAACTCCTCTGGCCTCTCCAGAAACTGTTTCATTTCCGCATCGCTCGGGTCTTCGGTGGGCATTTGCGTTCGGGCGATTGTGGGCCGGTTCGGAAAGTAGCCCCCGTAATCGAACTGCCCAAAGTTGACAGCTGCATGGTGGCCCGAAGCTACCCATATGATAGTCGTTAGAATTCCGACAAGGTCTTGGGGAGTTTTAAGCTCTGGCCACCAGGGTTCGTCCTTCTTATCCGCATGGCCCACTGTTCGAATCTCGGTCCACCATGCCTGAAGCTCAGTGTCCGATTGTACGAGACTTTCTTCGGGGTAGTAGTAAGTGACACAGTCCGTTACCCACTGTTTAATAGCTTCCCACAAGAGGAGGCCATCGGTTGCGTAAGGGTAGTCTTCGATTGTTAGTTTCAGTCCGTGAGGTGCAGTTGGATCCTCCACGGCCATTCCCCTAAAAGAAATTCGATTGATTTTCAGTTGAGAATAAATACACGGTCTACCAAACTGAGCTAATTGATATTTACCTGCTGATTAGATCTGCGGGTAGTGCCTCTTGGTCGAATCGCCATAGCTTGTCATAAGCAACAGAGCTCAATTCCATGGAGTACTTGGCAGGGGAGAACGAGGTCTCGATAATACCCTTCGCATTGATAAGGGCCCCACGAGCCAAAGCATTGATCTCCATCGTGTACCGTAAATGAGGATGCAGAAGTCTGTAAATCGGGTGCATCGCACTTAGTTGCCTATTAGTCGCGATTATGTAAGGCTCAGTGACACAATGAGTACGTAGCCTGAAAATATCGCGTAAACATTTTATAATTAATTGGTCGAACAATAATTATGCACGTACATTTCAAATAGAACTTACCAATGACTGACTAACTCGTGATAACCAGAGTCGTGAGCCAAGACATGAGCCTTAGCCAGCCTCCACAACCAGATGCCGGTGGAGTCCCAACACGGCTGGAATACCTGCTTCCATTGGGGCTTCCCGTCTACCGGCGGCCTTGTTAGCTCGATGACCAGAGCCCTCAGAGTGCCAGCTGGCGTTAAGAAAAATAATGTCCTCGACCCATAAAAGGTCGTCCCCTTAACCTCTCTTACCTTGTTCACATAAGGCAATAACACATCATGATAATCTAGAATGAATAACTTCTTCTGCTTCACAGCCTGTACAAAATACAAACAACCCAGGTTTAAAAATCAAAACAACATCACGCACTAAGTTGGGTTTCCGATCTTAATTACCTCCTCAACCGTCATGTAGCCTCCGATTTCTTTTAATACCAAATCTGTTGTGATTGCTGACTCAGCAGGCCCGTACACCGCAGGGTCGAGGTTACTCTTCAGAGGCCATTCCTGTGATCAGTTTGACGTGCTTAGCAAAATTTATCAATACATGCTACATATTAGTTTGCTTGGAGACTATACCGTAACCAGTTTGATGCAGCATGGATTGACGCCTGCAAGAGTTTGTCTTGCGAATTCAGCATCCATGAACCAAGCAAACTTATCCCCTGAAATAGTAAAAATAAGCAACTCAGTTACTCAACACATAGCACCATATATCACCGTGATGATTCAAATTAAAAGATGTAAGGAAATAAAAGAGAGAGATGATGGATTTACTGTCGATGAGTGCAGGGGTTTCAAATCGGAGGACACTATTGCTCGAATTCGAGAGAAACCTCACAAGCCTAGGTATGGCGTTTCTCAGGAGACCAGTGGTCGGAAGGTCCTTAAGGAATATTCCTTGGTCGAAAAGAGTGTCTATAGCTGTGAAGTGGGGAAATCCAAGGTCATTGTCTTCAATGACGGTCTTCAGTGTCGGAATGAGGGCATGAAGCACCGAGGACACAGTTTTTGCCGAGAATGTCGACTGCTTTATGTCTGAAAATGCCTCATCTCTCGGCACGTACACATTGGTTGTCCTCGACTCGGACAATGGATCTGCGAGTTCACCAAGTTTACATAAGAGAAAAAAAAAATGGCAAGACTACTCGTGAAGTTGGACAACCTTCTTTGTTAGATTATCGTGTTTAACACGAGCCTCGACTCAAATCCTACATTGTTCGTGCTGTCCGATTTCTAGGTAAAAAATTAAGCGACAAATTTTAAAAGAATTTGAGTGATTATGTAAATATGTACACACATTACAACAAAATCACTAACATGGCAAGATTATGCAATGAAATCTCGGTTCGGCATTTCGACGAACACTTACTGTGCATGCCAACAGTTAAAATAAATGAATAAAGGTCTCACCTTTCTTAGTTTTGGGGCGACCGGTTCTGCAACGGCGAGGATAAGGATGGTCAGCGCCGCCGAGAATTGGTCGCGACTCGTCGGTGTCGCTGTCGCTGTCGGGATCGCCGAGATCGTTGTAGACATCGTAGTCGTAAATTCGGTCGGAATTCTTGCGCTCGCCTTGGCCGTCCCCTCGGAGGAGTATCAGCTCTTTCTCTCGGTGTTTCGTGAGCCCACTCGGAGTTTGAGATGGCAAGTAACACTAAAATAGTAAAATGTGAGAGAAAAAAAACACTTTTTAATTGAATTTTTTTTATAATAACTTAAATTTTCATTATACTTGATTATTAAATTCGTCCCAAAAATATATGCACACTCCTATTAAAAAAAATAAATTTTATCATTTTACCTATTTTTCTAATTTATTTTTATTTTTCACTTTTAAAAATTATTTTCTTTTATTAACAAAATAAAAATACTAATAATATTTTTTCGATCTCATAATAAAATACACACTTCCTTTTATCTTCTTCGTCTCAACACTCTTAAAAAAATCATAATTTTTCACTTTATTAATTAATATACAAATTAACTCTTAGTTTTCAATTTATTGTTAAATTTTAGTTATAATTATTTTAATTTTTAATCTAAAAATACAATTTTAATTTTATTTTTTATAAAAAATAATAAATAAAATTCTTATTTTTTGTAAAAAAAAAAAGTGTTTATTTTTTCGCTAGAGATAAAAAATTATAGTATATCTTAAAAATTGTTATCATAAAAAAAGTATTTAATTTTCTTATCTTAAAAAAAGTGTTTATTTTTTCAATCCCATCCCTTACCTTACCTTGGTGATACCTTAAAAATACATGACAAAAAGTGTTCATTTTTTCAATCTCATCCTTAAAAATAAATGATAACACTGTATATCTTCTCCCTCCATTGACCAACCACACATGTAACTTGTAAAGACTGCAATTTACTATATATTTATACAAATTGATCACTATTAAAAAATATATATACTACCTTGTTTGCGAAAAATATTCTCTTCTCGGGGTCATCGGATTTTGTATGGATCCATGAATTGCAGGTGATGTCAATTGAGCCACCCGAGAAGCCTTCGAACGAGATGTTCTTTACGAACATCTCGTTTCGATGTTCGTGCTGTATAGCTACGGCGCCAATCTCTCCAAAATCCGCAGGAATGTCGAAAGTGGCCTCGTAGTGATTCTCGGTGTCGCCCTTATTAGCCCTATGCGCCCGGGAAGTAATGCTTGCCTTCTCCTCTCCAGACTCTACATAACAATTAAATACCAATATTAATTTGATACATAAAATATATCATGCAATTTATAAATTTGATTAATATATTCTATATTATTTTTCTCAATAATATATATACTCTTTCTGTCCAGCAATAATAGTTAAATTTTATTTTAGTTATTTTTTTATAATTTTTTATATTGTTTATCATATGTATTGAAGAGATAAAAAAAATCAACGTTGACTACTATTATTACTGGATAGAGTGAATATATATATAAATATAGGATAAGTAGACTTACCAGGATCGAGCTCGGCTGGAAGAAGCTCGATGAAAAGGTTTCTACCGAGCAAGTCCGATATATCATCGAGACATTGACTAAGTCCGAGGGTTAAGATGGATAGGGCTCCGCCCTCCGAGTGCAGCACTGTGACAACGGCTTTCACGTGAAGCATGTTTTCGGGAGGAGGAGAAGGAGGAATTAAAAGAGGCTTATTATTCATGTTGATTGAGAATAAGCTTAGAGAGAGATGTTCAACGTTGAGATCGAGTCCTATATAGTTAGATTTATACACACACTATATTTATATAGAAGGTGTTGACGTTGTGAACAAGTAGCTAGCCACGTTCGTTCGTATTTTTATATCATGAAATTAATTAAACACAATTCATTAACAATAATAATATTACTAATGGTGGCTCAAGATCAACTTAATTTTTATTTTATTTTTTTGCATTTCTTAATTGGGTACGTTAAATGTTGAAGATAATCAATAAAATTAAACGATGAGTCGGATTCTGCGCTTCTTCTGCCTTAGAGGGAAGACGTGATCGTGTGAGCTAGCGACGAAGCGTAAGCAAGAATGTCGACTTTGATCTAAATGATTAGATTTTGATCGAATGATTAAGTCAACACTAATTAAAAAATGCATGTTGCTAAGAATTTTCAACTTTCATTTTGTTTGATTAAATTTGATATTCGATTTATATTCTAATACTACTACTACTAAGTAGAAATTTAATAGCAAGCCAAAGCCTTATCAGGAACACCTAATTGATGTCAATTGCACAATATTTAATTTATTGCTATTTTTTAAAAATAAATAAACACGTAGTATAATCAAAATAGACACGAAACTGAAAAAAAAAAAAAAAAGTGCCACTACTTATATCTTTTTATAGTATGTTATGCCCATATGTAACGTATCATTTAATTTACTCCAATTATATAATGGAGTATATACTGTATTATATAAGGTCAATTTATATTTTTGCTCCATTTTAATTAGTATTTTGTCTTTTCATACTATGCTGATGTCTTCTTCAATAGTGGCGACTATTGGCTGCGCTCGTTTTAATTATTTTTAATTATTTAGCTTCATTCAATAATTAATTATAATATTATAAAATTAAAATGGTTTTAATTATTTTTAATTATTTAGCTTCATTCAATAATTAATTATAATATTATAAAATTAAAATGCTATGTACCCTTACCCTTATCCCATGTTTCACTAAAAAAAAACCAGGTAACCCCTACGGGAATTCTCTATGGCTTTTTTCCCGTAGAGGTTTCCTTACGGCATTCCCTACGGGTATCGTTTTCTGAGATCCCTTACGGCATTCTCTACGGGAATCCCCGTAGGGGACTGCGCGCGCATTCGCGCCCTACAAGAGGCCCTACGGGGTCCCCTACGGCTAGGCGTAGGAAAATACTCCCTACGGGCATACCCCGTAGGAGAGTAATAAATCCCCTACGGGTAATTTCCTTGTAGGAGTTCCCTACGGCTATTTAACGTAGGGGAGTAGAGAAATTTATTCCGCATTTGCCGTAGGGGATTTTTTTTTTTTTTTTTTTTTTAATATTAATTTATATAATAATAAATTAATTAAATGTTATTATAAAATTACGCTAAATTGTTTTAAATGTATTTTTTAACGCAATTATGCCACAATTACAATTTTATAAACATAATTTTTGTACAATTTTATAAATATAAGTAATTAAAAACAATATCTCAAAAACTACTACTAAACAATACTTAAATTTAAGTAAAACTTGTAAACGCAAAAAAAAAAAAAAAATTAAGTATCCTTAAAAATTAATAAAAAACGATTGTGAGTTCTATTTAATTTAATATATTTAAATGCCCTTTTATTTTAAATTTTTTTTTTTAAAACCACTATTTATATTTATAATTTGATATATATATATATATTATCTTATTATTACATTTTTACATAATAAATATAAGTTAATGAATACATATATATTATCTTTTAAAAATTGTACATATAACTCAGATAGCCCAGCGGTTATCTACCTCCTCCTTCTTCACTCATGAGGTCCAGGGTTCAAATCTTGGGCTATGCAATACACATTATTAATTAATACGAAGAGGGCTGAGCTTGGGTCGGGCTAGGGGCCCGAGTAACATATGGGTCACGTTTTTGACGTATCCCCTACGGGAATGGCCGTAGGGAACCCTGTTCCCTACGGATTTTTGTTGATTTCCCTACGGGAATGGTATCCCCTACGGGAATGGCCGTAGGGAACCCTGTTCCCTACGGATTTTTGTTGATTTCCCTACGGGAATGGCCGTAGGGAATGCCAGTTTTTTTTGTAGTGTTTGATAAAAAATATAACAACTATTATGAGACAGAAAAGTGTTTTTATTCTATTTCCGAGTCACGTTGCATCCTAGCTACCATAGGTACTTAGTCTAAGTTTTGAAGGTTCCTAAAGTCCACTTTAGTTATTACCATAATCCATAGGTGTACATGCTCGGGTTCAAGCTCGGGCTCTGGCGTTGACTAAAAATGGTCACGTAGAGGTGCAAACTCAAGTGAGTACGGGGATGGTGAGAATGAGAACATTGGAAAGTCAAGGACCATTTCGCCATTTCGAAAAGTTGAGAAGATTTCCTGGTTTTGAACAGTCCAATTTGTGAGGCATGCGTAATGTATACATCCCTTTAGATTTATTTATTGATTTCAAAGTTAAGTTGGTAAGTTTTATAAATGCAATTTATTGCCTATATAAGTATACTATACTCTATAGTATAGTTGTTTGATTTTTTTGAGCTGTCCACGTGATCAAAATTAATTCATCCTAATCGCACGTGATTAGAGTTTGAATTTGTCCAAAAAAGGCCTCACTTTCAATAAATAGAATTTGGTAATGGGTTTTTGCTTATTTATCAAATTGTGTTCGTGTGACGTCAACATATATATATATATATATATATATATATATATATATATACTAGTTGGCGATCGTCTTGCCAAGCAAGACGAAGGCCCATACGATTTTCGATCATTTTGGATTTTCTTACAAACATAATGAATTGGTAGACTGGAATCTGGTTCTTGCTAAGCATCCGCTGCATAGAATATAAGGACAGAGTATTGACTATTGCGGGAACTTTTGCGTCTGATTCTTGTGTAGAACACTTTCCTGAAGCACTTGTACTGGGAATTTTTCAATGCTTCTTCAATCTTCATTGGCAGTGATTTCTGTACAAAAGTAATAGTTGTACTGGTACTTCAAAATTCAGACAGCTAGTATGGAATAAAGTTTGAGACATAGAATTCAAAAAACCTATGAATACCTGCTCGTGATGATATTGTATTTCTTCGGCAGTCATGGAATAGGATTTTGTTTATTTGGCTGTGATAAGTTGGATCAGTTTGATCTCGTACCTTAAAGTTCGGCCTTGCCTCAAAAGCTGATCCAGCTTATCACGGCCCAATGAATGACCAGTAATGTAATTCCCACTATTCCAGTAAAGAGCGGGTTCTTGGTCACTCCTGTAAAGACATTCAATTCCTATGGTATTCGAGCATTAAACTCGTTGAAAATCTGTAAATTGATCAGAGAGATCTTATAATGATTCTGGTAAAAATCTGGGATATCATGTAAAATACTTGTCAAGTTTATTTGGGTATTTCATTCAAATCATATTATACTTACTTGATAGAGAACAAACGTGTTGAACACCACAGTATTCTTCACCATGTTAGTGTGTTCTCTGTCAGTCGTGTCCAAGCTGAGGATACTTATGCCGTTGAAGTTGAGAACAAGGACTGCAATTTGATACAAAGCCTGCAAATATGTAAAGTATAATGATATGTTTGTATATACTGTATTATAAATAAACAAAAGACGAAAAAATATCAATTTCCTCTAGATAATATGGTAACATACCTGTATAATTAAGCTTCTCCACATGATATTTGTCACAAGCGGCTCTCTGAAGGGTTTAAGAGAACTTCAGTAAAAAATTATTAGCACAATAGACCTCTCAAACGACATCAATGTGCCTAAAGTCGTGTTCTCATGCAATATTGAACTTTATAAATTAAGAAATATAATTAATAGAAATGGATGAAATTCAACTTGCGCCCAACGGGAGTTCTATCCATAAGTTGGTCGGTTGGTGTTTAGAGGAACATCTCCCCAAGGATTTGCAGCAACACCATTTATTGTAAGAGCTGCAACATTAACAGTGAGCTGGAACTGAGTGAATTATTTTATGTTTGCATATACACCCACTGAACCACCTACAATAATTTTTCCCAGAGGCATTATGTTAGTGCGCAGAGATCACTGTATAAGAGCATACATATGTAATAAGATTTCCGGTTCGCTTTTTCTTTTTTGGGAAACGAATGTCTTCTAACACTAACCTTAACAAGTGAAGCAAAATTGTCGTCCAAGATAATGATGTCCGAGTTTTCTTTTGCAACTTCAGTTCCTTGTATACCCATAGAAAGACATATATAAGCCTACAAATTAAGAAGGAAAAATAATTAGTAATTTACTGTATGAATATGAACCAATAAAATGAGCT
This sequence comes from Euphrasia confusa, assembly GCA_954870475.1. NCBI lineage: Eukaryota > Viridiplantae > Streptophyta > Magnoliopsida > Lamiales > Orobanchaceae > Euphrasia > Euphrasia confusa. The sequence continues at coordinate 2,907,381 of OX940949.1, forward strand.
TATGAAATACAGACCCATCATTAACCACGACAAAGTTCATATCCAAGTTCTCCGACACTCCAATCACACGGAATCCTTCAAACACACTAAGTCACTAACCACTTCATCAAGTTCACCCAAAACAGAGAATATTAAACATGCAGAGCTATCAAGAACTTTCCCTTTCACCTCTAACAAGCTACTCAACGGGCTCATGGGGGTTACTATTGCACCGATACTCAATGCACCCATTATAATAACAGGGAAGAAAAAAGAATTCGGGATCAAAATCAAGATTACGTGAACTTTTGCGTCTCACACCCAACGAGTGTAGACCCAAAGCCATGGATTTCATTGAGTAAGAAAGCGTGATCACAGATGAAGAATCGATGAGTTCATGAGTGCCGTCATGTTTTTTTGAGAAAATATATGAAACGGCATTGGACGAGAAGCTAATATGTGGTATTTGCTTCAATATATTCCTGCTTCAAGAGAGTATGCAGCTATGAAAAATAGAGAGTATGCAGCTATGAAAAATCAAAGTGGGTTTTCAAGACCGTGGGTTCTGAACCCTTTTATAGTGTTGTTGGGGTAAAAACTGGAACTTTGAAAAAATTCGATGCCATTAATCATTAAATTACCAATGTAAAAAATATACAGACAAATTTGTGAGATGAAGGAGATGACAAATTTGGCAAAGGTTGCAACTTAGTTGGTAATTGGGCAGTAATGGGCAGACAAGAACCTGAAATTAACCCGAAAATAATAGCGAGAAAGGGAAAGAAAAACTCACCTGATAAATTGGAAAGGAGGGATCGGAGGAATCGCAGACAAGAATCCTAAATTCCCCAGAACAGCGAGAAACGAAAATAGCGAGAGAAAGCGAGCCACGGATGCGACTGAGTATCTGTTCCATTCTTATACAATCCGAGAAAAATTCAGAGAAGGAGGCGACGAGAATCTATGCTGCCGTTCTTATACAAATTCGAGCGAATTTCAGAGAAGAAATATGATTCTAGATCTGCTATTTTTTCCTTTTCCTTTCATGAATTAATTAATTGAATTTGAATACCACGTGCCTTCATCTAGTGGATTTGAGGACACATATTGCCTATATTGTTTTTATCATTTATTTATTAAGTAATTTAGATACAAAATACATACATAATACATACACTTTTATTAGGTAGAGGGATAGTACGTGGCGTTCTAAATCTTCTCTTTATATATATAGACTAGTGGCGATCGTCCTGCCGTGCAAGACGAAAGCCCATATGAATTGTTAAACCTACTATGTGAAATATGTTGCAAAATATTCAAAGTATAAACAAGGCAAAACCAAAAGTGTTAGTGTTCAATGTATAAGATAGAGCAGTCTTAAGTTTAACCTACTATGTCAGTTATAAAATATTAAAAATATGAACAATGCAAAGCAAAGAGTGTGACTGTTCAGTTGGAGGCCTACTGCAAAATGACATTTACCCTATTTAGGAACTACCCGTGAACTTCATTCAAGTTTCCCCTTTTTTCCTTTCACCACTAAAGAATCTGTAGGATGTACGCCATCATAACTTAGAACCTGAGTTGTGGAGAAAGATGTTTTAAGAGCATTAGTTAAAATGATAACATCAGTGTCACAAAACTAAAAGAATAGTTCAAAAAAATCCCTGTTTATCACCACACTTTGAGATTATACACAATATATAAGTACCACTGAAATCATATTCATAAACAGCTCATTACCTTAGTCAAAACACAAGTCAAGAGGTATATAGGTATGACTATGAAAGACCTAAACATAGGCGACTATGTCACGGGCCATCACTCTTAACGCCTAACGGGTCATCATTCTTAACGACATCTTCTCGTTTCCTCAAAACCTAAATTTTAGCCAAAATCCAAAGCCAATTAAGGATAAAAGTAACTCACCTCAAAACCTAAAATTCAAAATTTACGATTGGCATACCCAAATCCAATAAATAACGTGACAAAATTACATTATCAACAACTGTGAGTTTCACGAATAAGAGCAAGGCATGCATCCCCTCGTACAATATATATGGTCCAAAATAATAGTCAAAAATTTTCTAACAAGAACATTTTAATTATAGATAGGGAAAAGGTATCGATAAATGATAATTATACCTTGTTAGTGAAAAAAATCCTCTTCTCATTGTTATCAAACTTGGAATGAATCCATGAGTTGCAGCTCACGTCGATCGACTGTTCACCTTCAAACACAACGTTCTTGACGAACATTTCTGTTCGGTGTTCGTTTTCAATAGCTACAGCCCCGATCTCCCCAAAATCCTCGTAAATTTCGAAAGTGGCCTCGTAGTATGTCCCGTTGTCATCCTGACGAACCCTATGCGCGTACGAACTGATTCTCGGTTTCTCCTTTCGAGACTCTTCAAAACAAGAGACACCACACATAAATTAAATCAATATCTGAACAATTATTTAATTTAAAATTATATCATTAATATTTTGTTTTTAGACTTACTAGGGTCGAGCTCAGCTGCAAGAAGCTCGAGGAGGAGGGTTTTACCGAACAAGTCGGCTATATCATCGAGCCCTCTGCTCCCTAGGTGGGAGAGGGCCCCACCCACCGTCGGCAAGACAGTGACCACGGCTTTAACGGTTGTTGACTTCTCGGTGGAGGTGGCGAGCACAGCTTTGACTGGGGCCCCACGAAGAAGCACTCGGGTGGTGTTTGTTGATTGCTTCTTGGCCGAGCGACGAGGAAAAACGAACGAAGGAACGGAGCTATTCGTTCCGCCCAAGAGGAAAGGCTTGTGTGCTTGCAGTAAGCTCGTGGAGTAGTGATCAGGCTTTTGCAAATAGCATTGCTTCAACATATTTGTTGTATTTAATTAATGTTGCAGTGTGTTTTTACAACTTAGAAGTTCGTTTGTATTTATAGATCGCAAATGAAATGTATATTCAACATGTCACATATACCGATATACGTATTGTTAAATTAACTGTGAAATGTGTTTTTTAATTTTTTTAATCCGACTCTTACATTTATGTTTTTATTTTATTTTTATTTTTTTTATTCAATAAATTAATGGTTGACTAATTTTCGAGTCCGAGCACGTTATGAATTATGATTGGTTCGAGACCAAATTAACGTGTATATATTTGATTTGATCATATAAAAGAATAAAGAAAAATTTATATGAATTGACAGCTGTCAAACCTAACGAAAGTGCAGTTTCACGTTTTTATTTGATAATATTATCTATTTTTGTGAAATTAATCAATCAACCCAGCGTACACAATCAATCAACTTCATATCATATCGGTTAACATTGAATGCTGCTGTAGTATTTATGAATTGGTGACAACGTGGTCCAAATACTCAAAATACAGGTACACTGTTCACTGTTAAAACTAATTCGTATCAAAGAAATAAAGAAATAGTACTTCATTCACAAACTATAAATAATATATAAAAAAAAGGAAATATAACTACTTGATTCAGAAAGTACAAATAATATAAAAAAATAAATAAATGATATATAATTACTTCTTTCACAAACTACAAATAATATGAAAAAATGATAATATTATAATGGAGAGCGTACAAACAAAATAATTTGTTCTTTCATGAATTAATAATCACATTTCATTTGCAAATACAAACAAAATACAATTATTAGTTTGAAATAGAGAGTACATATATTCTAAAATAATTTTAAATATTTATTGAATTCAAATTAATTTCGAAATAAATTAAAAAAACGGTCGAAGCTCAATTATTTATTGTACAACATAAAATTGCAGGGAAATGAACGGTGAGATTCAATTAGCAGATACCCACAAGTACCATCACAATTTCGCCGACAAAAAATAATACAAAATGAAAGACGACAAGATCGATCATATCATATCATAGAGAATGAGATGTTTCCCATATACAGTAGATGCCAAATATTAACTTAATTATAATTTATTAATTGTTATAAGTCTACATGATCGAAAAAGTTATTTAATAAAAAAGAGTTAAAAATATCTTAATTGTTTAATGTAAATAATTAGTATAATTTTTGTTCAACCTATGTGACAACAAATACGAGATGTGCCCACGAATTGTTAGAATCGTAATTATATTACTCAGGTGTCCATAATCATATATACAGTAGAAATTTTCTACACCGTATCATTGGGATGAAAAAAAAATTACTATAGATAATTATTTTTATATATAATTTTTACAAAATAAAACATTTTTTTCGTATAAAAAATAATATAAAAATAAAAATAAAATACATTGTATATTATATATTATTAAGTTCACGTAACTAATTTAATAGTTTTGACTAAGGAAGTTTGACTATATATGTGCAAAAATTATGTTTAACATATAAATTAAATAAAATAATATTCATATAAATTAAATAAAATACTAATATTGAATCTATCATTTATGTACAATAAATTTTGACCATATATTATATGTTATTGATTTTGATAAATATTTTAAGTCATTTTGAACATGCATGTTATTGATTTCGATAAATAAAATATTATTAATAAATATTTTTATTATATATCAATCATTTATTTTTATATGCATGTAAGTATAAATTCTTAAGACGAGACTTGAAAAATGTATGAATTATAACAACGTAGAGTTTATTTTTATTTATAATTAATTCCAAATTGGGACTTAAATCTTTTTATTACTATATGGAGTTTATTTTTATAAAAAGTAATACTATATAGAATTTTTATATGAATAATCACTTTTATTTTATAAATTATAAAAAAAAATATGTGATCATTGTTTCATGACACAAGTAATATTGTACATGCCCGTGTGATGTGCACCGGCTCACCGCGTCACCTCACAATTCTACGTAAAGTGACTCCACTTGTTTTTTGCGAAAGAGTTGTCATTCACGCAAGAACTGTTGGAAAATCTCAAAGTCAAAATTGGTTTTATCCAATGTTTGACTGAGTTGACTGGCTATAAATTTAATTCCGATTGGGAAATAAATTGTACGATAATTTTCTACGTCGTTAGTAGATAATTATAGAATTTTATTTCGTCAACAACCGATTTTCGGTGAGTGAAAAATAAATTGTTAAAGATAGCCAATTAAAAAGGCATTTAATTGAATATGTAATAAAGTGTAAGACTTTATTACATTGAAATGTGTAATAGTTATTACATCCCACATTGAAAGATGTAATAAAATGATTACACTTAATAAGTGATTGGAGGATTAATGTGTTCAACAAGTGAGTAAGACCATGGACCGTTAAGGTACATGGCAATCGCCACACGCGCGTCCGTCCGTCCGTCCGCTCGGCTCGGCTCGGCTCGTGCTCGTGCTCGTGCTCGTGCTCGGCTCGGCCCGTCCCGACCCGACCCGTCCCGACCCGACCCGACCCGACCCGACCCGACCCGACCCGACTCGACTCGTCCTTGGACTTGGACTTGGATCTTGGCAATTGGACTTTGGGCTGGACTTGGGCCTCCTGGGCCTGACCATCGTAATAGTTTTGCTGACGGGCTTTCCTTGGACTTGGGCTTCCTTGGGCCTGGCCATCGTAATAGTCTGTCTATATGTAGACTTTGGGCTGGACTTGGGCCTCCTGGGCCTGGCCATCGTAATAGTTTTGCTGGTTGTCAAGCTTCGTATCGAAGAGGAAAACCGTAAGAGGTTTAATCCTGGGAGTGTGCCTGAGGAGCCTCGTGTGAATCTGATGGAGCAACCCTAAAGGGAAAGAGCCTGCCACCAAGGTCTGGAAGTTCATGGGAAAATGCCATAACTGTGGAATAACTGGCCACATGGCTAAAGATTGCAAGAAGCCTAAACAGCCTATTGCACAGTACAAGGGGAAAGGGAAGCAATCTGCTAACCTTGTTGAAACCTCTGGGCAGGAGCTGACTGAAATGGATATGTCAGCAATGGTGTTTGAAACCAACTTGGTTGGTAATCCCAAGGAGTGGTTCATTGACACTGGAGCCACTCGCCATGTCTGCTCTGATAAGGATGCATTTTCTACCTATGCTCCTTCGACTGGCCGAAAGCTCCACATGGGGAACTCTTCCTCGTCTGCTGTTGCTGGAGTTGGGAACGTGACCCTGAAGCTCACCTCTGGAAAGGAGCTGCTGTTGAAGGATGTGCTGCATGTCCCGGACATCCGCAAGAACTTAGTCTCTGGGTCTCTCCTAGTTGAGCATGGTTTTAAACTTGTATTTGATGCTAAGAAGTTTATTTTGACTAAGTTTGGAACCTTCCTTGGTCGGGGCTATCTCGACAATGGACTGTTCAAAATGAATGTAATGGCTGTGCGCCGTGTAACCCCTATTGCCTCGAGCATTAATAAAATTGATTCTGTTTCGGTTTACTTGCTTGAGTGTTCTGAATTGTGGCATATTAGATTAGGACATGTAAATCTAAATGCGATTAAAAGATTAATGAATTTGGAATTATTACCAACTTCAAAAATTGATTCACAAAAGAAATGTGAAATTTGTGTTGAAGCCAAAATGGCTAAGTTACCTTTTCCATCGACTGAAAGGTGTACTGAACCTCTTGGTTTAATCCATACTGATATATGTGATTTGAAGTTTGTACAAACAAGAGGTGGTAAAAAGTACTTCATCACGTTTATTGATGATTGTACTAGATATTGTTACTTATACTTATTAAGTAGCAAAGACGAAGCACTAGATGCCTTTACCAAGTATAAAGCTGAGGTTGAAAATCAACTTGGTAAACGAATTAAAATAATTCGAAGTGATAGAGGTGGAGAATATGTAGCTCCGTTTGAGAAGTTATGTTCTGAAAATGGGATAATTCATCAAACGACGGCTCCTTATTCACCACAATCAAATGGTGTTGCTGAACGAAAAAACAGAACTCTAAAAGAAATGATGAACGCCATGTTGATTAATTCGGGTTTACCTCAGAACATGTGGGGGGAAGCTATTTTGACAGCTAACCACATTTTGAATAAAATCCCACTTAAAGGTAAAAACGAGACGCCGTACGAATTGTGGAAAAATCGTAAGCCGCCTTATAAATATCTTAAAGTGTGGGGGTGTTTGGCTAAGGTGTCTGTTCCTGAACCAAAGCAAATGAGAATCGGACCAAAGACGGTCGATTGCATTTTTATCGGATATGCATACAATAGTATGGCTTACCGATTTTTGGTACACAAGTCTGATAATCCAGACGTGCATAAAGGTACCACGATTGAATCGAGAAATGCTTCATTTTTCGAAAATATCTTTCCTTGTAAAGAAAGAGAAGAATCAAGTTCTAATAAAAGAACTTATGAACTTGATGTCGACACAACACCTGTTGGTGACGATCAGGTAGAAGAAGAGGTTATTGAACCTAGACGTGGTAAAAGGATAAAAACGGCTAAGTCGTTTGGACCTGATTTTATTACGTATTTATTGGATGACGAGCCAAAGTCCTACGGGGAAGCTCTATCCAGTCCAGATGCACCGCTCTGAGAAGAAGCTATTAATAGCGAAATGGAGTCTATTCTGCAAAATCACACGTGGAAGTTGGTTGATCTTCCACCGGGTTGTAAACCTTTAGGATGTAAATGGATCCTAAAGAAAAAGTATAAAGCAGATGGAACGGTCGATAAGTTTAAAGCTCGTTTGGTATCCAAAGGGTTTAAACAAAGAGAAGGATATGATTTCTTTGATACATATTCACCTGTAACCAGAATATCGTCTATTCGGGTGCTTATTGCGATTGCTGCTTTGCACAATCTCGATATTCATCAGATGGATGTGAAAACTGCGTTTCTGAACGGTGAATTGGAAGAAGAAATTTATATGGAACAACCCGAGGGATTTGTAGCACCTGGACAAGAGAAAAAAGTGTGCAAATTGATAAGGTCGTTGTACGGACTTAAGCAAGCTCCTAAACAATGGCATTTGAAATTTGATAACATAATGATATCAAATGGATATAAAATCAACGAGTGTGACAAATGTGTGTATATCAAGGGTACACCTGATTCATTTGTCATAGTCTGTCTATATGTAGACGACATGTTAATCATGGGTAGTACTCGTGAATTGATCATGAATACTAAAGCAATGTTAAAAAGGAATTTTGACATGAAATATTTGGGTGTTGCTGATTTAATCCTCGGGATTAAAATTGAAAGAACCCCAAATGGAATTGTCTTATCACAATCTCATTATGTCGAGAAAGTGTTAAAGAAATTCAATGCCCATGATGGTCCTACGAGTAGGACGCCGATTGACTTAAGTATAAATCTTACTGTCAATAAGGCTGAACCTGTAGCTCAGTTAGAGTATTCTCAAGTTATAGGCAGTCTGATGTACTTAACAAATTGTACGCGTCCAGACTTGGCCTATCCTGTGAATAAATTGAGCAGGTATACAAGCAATCCCGGTGTTGAACACTGGAATGCTTTGAATCGGGTTTTAAAGTATTTGAAATACACCCGAGAGTATGGGCTATACTATACAAGATATCCTAATGTACTTGATGGGTATTGTGATGCTAGTTGGATATCTGATTCTAGAAGTTCACATTCCACTAGTGGTTACGTCTTCTGTATCGGGGGCGGAGCAGTTTCGTGGAAGTCAACGAAACAAACTTGTATAGCCAGATCCACCATGGAATCTGAGTTTATAGCTTTAGATAAAGCTAGTGAAGAAGCAGAGTGGCTTCGTCACTTTTTGGAAGATATTCCATGTTGGAAAAAGCCTGTGTCTCCCGTGATGATTCACTGTGATAGCCAAGCAGCTATAGGGAGAGCACAGAGCATTATGTATAACGGTAAGTCTCGACATATTCGTCGGAGACATAATACCGTTCGACAATTGATCTCAAATGGAGTAATTTCCTTAGAGTATGTAAAATCTAAGGAAAATCTGGCTGATCCTTTGACAAAAGGAATGAATCGAGATCAATTGGGCGTGTTGCTAGAGGGAATGGGTTTGAAAAACCACAATCCATCGAACGATCATAACGGTAACCCTACCTTGATGAATGGAGATCCCATGAACTTGGTTCAAAGGGAAAACTAAGTTATGAAAGTTCAATCGAGCACTTGTACTCATCCCTAAAGGCAATTCAAGTGCTGTTTCCTGATGTGTGGTAATAGGTTAAGTTCTCGAGGAGACTTTTAATGAATCCCTACCTTGAAAAGGTTAAGTATGTCAGGATACTTATAATGGGAGGTCACCTATATAAATGTGAAGTGAGGGCCGCTTCAAATGTATACATTTATGAATCCAAAGTGTTGTCCATGGCCAAAACGGACACAACATAGAACGAGAAATTGAACGGAATTTATTGCGTGAATAGCATTGACTCGTTGTACGTTGTGGGGGAATAGTTCAAGGCATCGTGTCCACTAGGCCTCCTGTACTTCCGATGTTGTTCACTACGGAAGGTTCAAAGCCGCAAACTACCTTTCCGGAAGCGATAGATTCTTTTGGGGAATTGAACGAAGAGTCTGCATACATGCATGCATTGATTTCCACTCATGTGGGGGATTGTTGGAAAATCTCAAAGTCAAAATTGGTTTTATCCAATGTTTGACTGAGTTGACTGGCTATAAATTTAATTCCGATTGGGAAATAAATTGTACGATAATTTTCTACGTCGTTCGTAGATAATTATAGAATTTTATTTCGTCAACAACCGATTTTCGGTGAGTGAGAAATAAATTGTTAAAGATAGCCAATTAAAAAGGCATTTAATTGAATATGTAATAAAGTGTAAGACTTTATTACATTGAAATGTGTAATAGTTATTACATCCCACATTGAAAGATGTAATAAAATGATTACACTTAATAAGTGATTGGAGGATTAATGTGTTCAACAAGTGAGTAAGACCATGGACCGTTAAGGTACATGGCAATCGCCACACGCGCGTCCGTCCGTCCGTCCGTCCGCTCGGCTCGGCTCGGCTCGTGCTCGTGCTCGTGCTCGTGCTCGTGCTCGTGCTCGTGCTCGTGCTCGTGCTCGGCTCGGCTCGGCTCGGCCCGTCCCGTCCCGTCCCGACCCGACTCGACTCGACTCGACTCGACTCGACTCGACTCGTCCTTGGACTTGGACTTGGACTTGGATCTTGGCAATTGGAATTTGGGCTGGACTTGGGCTTCCTTGGGCTTTCTGGGGCTCCTGGGCCTCCTGGGCCTGGCCATCGTAATAGTTTTGCTGACGGGCTGAACTATAGATTGGGCTCACATTTGGTGGGCTAGTGTTGACACAATTGGATTGGGCTGAAGTTGAAAAGTCAGGCCTGAATAAATAATAATAATAATTATATTAATATTATTATTTTCTGAAATTAAATCCTCAACGGTCAGGTCATCACTCCTGAACCGTTACATGGTTTTGATGGGGCTGATAATGGGTGTTTATTGCCCAGGTATCAATGTCCATACTGAATGCCTTTGACCCCTCACATGCAGGTGGATCACTATAAATAGTGAGTCCTAGGCTGCATTTCATACACAGCAAATAAAGCAAAATAATTCCCAGCATTTCATAGTTCATACTCCCTGCTCTTTCTCGTTCGAAAGTGGTTCGGCTTTGGTTGCTTCAGAGACGAACAAGACAGTCGTTGTATCTTTGGGGGCATTACGTCTGAAAACCGTAGCATACACGGGACGTATTTGTCTTGCGGATAGCGAAAGCGCCTCGACTACCCGCAATCCAGTTCTGACGCTCGATCGAAGTTGAAGACCTGTTCGTCTTTCATTCTTCTTCTTCATTTCTTTTAATTTAAGTTTATAGTTTCTGGAAAAGTGTAAAGATTCAGTAGTACTGATTCTAATCCAGAAACAAGCATTGTAATAGCTACGAATAACCAACAAGAACAAGTGTGATCTCGACCCATAACCCAATTTAAATGACAAGTATGGCCTATGTGTGAAATTGCAGCCCATATCCACGTCTAAATGCGTGGTTATGGTTTGGATTTTGAGACCATAGTTTTTATAAAATATATAAAAAAAAGTGTTTACTATTTATGAAGAAGTAATATTTATTTCTGAAAAAAACAATTACTTTAATTTTTCATTATAAAATATAATTTTATTCATATATTTTTCACTTATTTTTTAAATTTTAACTACACATACTTAAAAATGAATTTTTTACTTTTATTTTTTTATTAAAATAATTTTTTTAATATATGTGCGTGTCCCAATGCATAATTTTTGATAATTTTTCGAGACGAGTACGTATCATATATTGTGCGTTTGATTTTATTTATTGATAAAAATATAAAAATTAAATACATAATTTTAAATCAATATAATAAAATGAAATAAATGTGAGAAAAAAAAATAAAGATAAAATTATTTAAGAAATACAACTGTTGGTAATATTAGGTTATGGGACAGATTGCTTTTTAATATTATTTCGAACACCTATATTTTTTTCACCTCATTTTTAGGGGTCGTATATTTTTAATTTTTTTATTTATTAGGGAATTTGTATTTTTTAAATACTAAGTAGGGGCATTTTTTAAAATGTATAAAGTCGTAAATATCCCTACACCTTAACATATTAATTTATTTACTATATACATATATAAATATATTTGCGTAAGAATATAAATATATTTGCGCAAGAATCAGTAAATTATATATATAAATATATTTGTATAAAAATATTTTATATAAATATATTTGCGCGTAAAATATATTTGCGCAACATTATTTATATATATATATATATATGAATAGATATCTATTATAGATTTACCACATACACTAATATCTATTATAGATATGCCATAAATATGTCATATGTATAGATATCTATCATAGATGTATACATATCTATCATAGATATAGATATGTCATATAAATAAATATGAGCAACCTTTTTAAATAGTCTAAATCCAAATTCAACTAAAATTTTCCCAAATTGATTAAAATGCAAAATGTGAAATAAAAAATCTAGAAATTTAACACACTTAATTCTAACAAATATGCAAATATGGACCTGTTAATATTTCATGTTTATATGGACCTGTTAATATTTCATGTTTAGATATTTAACACACCTAATTCTAACAAATATGCAAATATGGACTTGTTAATATTTCATGTTTAGATATGTATTTCATGTTTAGATATGTTATAATACTAGGTGTCTAGCGTAGTTGTTTAAAATCTAAGCGGATGATATTAGATATGTAGTTATATTAATTACTAATATACTTGAAAAGGTTAATAATGGAACAATGCCCCATATCAAAATTAGGAAAAAATATAGGTACTGATTATAATTCTACTCTTAGAGATGCCCCGGTCCATGATTCCCCCACTGTTTTATGGGGTATGACCGTTGAGTAGGTTTGATATAATGAAAAGGAATGGAACAAAAGGATTAAAGGAGTAGATACTTCGCCTAATTTCACTTGATAGCAATGAATGTAATAATCCCCCAAAATTAGTTAAATGAACACGGAAATTTTAAAAAATGTTGAATATTGGTAAAATTATATTTAAAGTTATAAAAGTAAAAATAATTACTACTCCTGCATTATTTACTGTTTTGGAGTGTCACTATAACGAGTCCATTTTTTTCCCGAATTTACAGTATAAACTATAGATAGTATATGACTAGTTATAAATAAGAATAAACTTAACATTCTCATAAATAATACATTTTTCGAATTCCGCTTTAAAAATTTATACCCTTATATAGAAATAAATGATTAATATATAATAAAAATATTTATTAATAATATTTTTATTTATTAAGATCAATAACATGTTTTAAATGACTTAAATATTATCAAAATCAATAAATATAATATATGATAAAAGTTTATAGTCCCTAGATTTATTAATATTTTATTTAATGTATATATAATATATTAAACACAATTTTTATATATATATAATCAATTTACTTGGTCAAACTATTAAATTGGTTAAGTGAACTTAAAGATAGATAATATATAATGTATGTTATTTGTATATTTATATTATTTTTTTTTATAAAAAAATTGTTTTTATTTTGTAAAACTTTATATAAGAATAATTTTTTTTTGTTTCGTTCCAAACAATATGATCGGATGGAGTTTTTACAGTAGTAGTTGTAATTTAATTTTTTATAAAGTGTAAATGTTGGTTTTGGCTACAACGTATCTTGTGTTGTGTTTGTTGTATTTTGATTTCAGGATTGAAAGCTAAGATCAAGCAGCTATAGGTAGAGTCGCAAATGTTAAAGACGCAAACCGGCGACTGGGCGACTCCTTACCATAAAACCGGCGACTGGGCGACTGGAGTCGCTGGTTGAGATCTGCATCAAAACCGGCGACTGGGAGACTGATTCCCTTAAACCCGACGACTTGGCGACTGGAGTCGCTAGATGGGATCTTGCCCCAAAACCGGCGACTGGGCGACTGTACAAGAACCGGCGACTGGGCGACTGTGCAAGATCCGGCGACTGGGCGACTTCATGAGCACAAAATCGGCGACTGGCGAACACGCTAGAAATCGGCGACTGGGCGACAGGCAAATATCCGGCGACTGGCGACTCCATCCCAAATCTGGCGACTGGCGACCCGTGTCCTTGAATCCAGCGAACGGCGACTATGACTCATGTGGTTGAGTTCAGAGTTTTTGTATTTCAACCTCAATGACATTCGACGACCATGAAGACGATGAAAATTCGAGGCTTCAACACTTAGTGATTTTCACAAGAAATTGAAGATGAAGATTTGAGATCGATGGAGTCAAGAATTGAAATTGAAGTTTGATTTTGAAATTGAAGATTCAAGATTCGAAGATTCAAGAATCAAAGATTCAAGATTCCAAGATTCAAGAATCCAAGTTCTACAATAGTGATGTCATCCATGGAGAAGTGACATCAGCCAAGCATGTGACGAATGAGATTGTGCCACGTCATCACCTCACATGTGCGGGCTGCCTATATATAGCCATGGATTTCCGTTTCATCACTCGACGATTTTGAGAGAACGAAATTTGATTTTTAGAATCGTATCCTACAGCTTAGAGCTGTGAGTTTGTGTAGTGTGTTTGCGCTGTACGTCAAGATTAGAGTTAGGAGATTTAACTCTAGGTGCACTAGTGCTAGGTTACTAGTAAGTGGGAGTGTTGCGACACTCGGGAAACTTCTTGTAATCACTTTGCCTACCATACTCCTTGTAATAGTTTCGTTTTGTTTTCAATGAAATGAAATATATTACATAAACTTTGTCTTCACATACTTTGTCTTCACTTTGTGTGATTGATCAACTGAAGCTGTTGACGTTCTAAGTTTAAGACCAATTTCACGAAAAATTGGTATCCTACGCTGAAGACGTAATTTCAATTGGTATCAGAGCGGGACGTCATACGTATACGACGTGATCCGTTACTTGACTCCATATTTTCCGCTACAATGGAGTCTCCAATGTTTGTCCAGAAACCGATAATGCTCACACATCAGAATTATTCTAACTGGAAGGTCAAAGTTTCAGCTAGAATTAAGGGCTATGACTCTAGATCATGGATGGCTGTGCTAGAAGGATGGGAACGTCCTTATACCGAAGACGCTGAAGGTATGAGAACTCCGAAACCGGAACGTAGTTGGACAAGAGAGGAACATGACTTGTCTACGGCCAACAGCAAAGCTCTACTAATTATATGTGAATGGCTGGACCTTAGTATGTATCAGCTGGTCAAAAATTGCACATCTGCCAGAGATGCATGGGAAACTTTACAAAGAACATGTGAGGGAAGTCATGCAGTTAAGCGATCAAAAATCCGAACTATCACTGCCCAATTCCATCAACTACGAATGAGGGAAGATGAAGACATAAATGACTACTTGGACAAAATCATGAGATATGTCAACGAGGCGCTCGAACTTGGAGAAATCTTTCCTGCTCCCATGATCTATGAGAAGGTCCTATCAAGTGTAAGCACCAGATTCGAAAGCAAGGTGCTAACTATCGAAGCTCGCAACGACGAGAATCAAAACTGGGATTATGCTGACTTGATGGCTGATTTGAGAAATTATGACTTGACTCTCAAAGTTAGAAGTAACCCAGATATGTCACTTGTCTACGAACCGATGACTGCTCTCAAGATTTCTGAGAAAGGGAAGAGTTCAAGAAGCTCGAACTCTCGAAAAACTCATGTGAAAAATGAGAAAACTGAAAGTAGTTTTTCGGCTGATCTGGGTGAATCTGATGATGAGGAGGCTGAGGATATTGAGAGACTGATGAACTCTAATAATCCAGACAAACTTGCTGCACTGACTGAAATAGTCACTTATCTTGTGAAACAAGAATTTAAGAGAAAGAACCGTGCCCGAAATTTTTGAAAATTTCAGAAAAATTCTAACTCATACCCGAACACTCCTGACAACCGAAATCAGGGATCGTCGTCAGACAAAAAGTTCAAAGGGACAAAACTTTCACCATACTCCTCTACTAACAAGGATGTCTCTAAGATGCAATGCTATGAGTGTAAGGGATATGGACACATAAAAAATGAATGTCCAAACTTGCATCGTAAGAAAAAGCTACCAGTTAGCTATGTTGTGATTGATGATGAGGAGGTGTTTTCAGAGAACGACGAGTCTGAAGATGATAACACTGATGACGAGGAAGACAACGCTCTAGTTGTTACTTTTGGTGAAGACTTTGATTTGGCAAACTTCGAAGTTGAAAACTTTGAACTTGATACTTTCCTGAAAGACACTGCTACAGCAGACAACATATTTCGTATGGCCTCAGCGAATCGGGATTGCTGTGATGATGATATTTTCTCGGATGATGAATCTGTGTCTGAAACTGAAGAGACTGAAATGACAATTAAGGTTTCACAAACTGAAGATGCTTGTATCGAGCTACTCACTCTGAAAGAGAGTCACTCTAAACTCGAAAATTTGTATGACACAGCTATCACTGAAAATAGCACACTTGAAGTGTCACTGAAGTTTTTGAAAGAATCTATTGATGAACTTTCTGAAGCGAACCATAAACTGTCTGACGAGGTTGTAGAGATGAGAGGATTGGTTGAGAAGACAGACTCCGATAGTCTGAAAGTTAAAAATTCTCTAAAAATTCTGAGAACTAAATTTGATGATCTTTTCGAAGAAAAGCACAAATTCTTCAAGGAAGTAGTTGAACTAAGAGACTCTTGTGAGAAGTTGAGCACTGAGAACTCAAAACTGAAAACTACCTTGAAAAAGGAAACGGCTGAAGTTAAGAAACTTCAAACTCTCTTTAAGAATTCTGATGCTGAAAATGATGAGCTGAAGACATCTTTGTTGAAAGCTCAAACTGACCTTGCCATGACTGACAAGGAACGCTATGTCTTGAAAGAAAAACTTCATATGACTGATGAACTGTTGAGAAAGATGAACACGAACTCTTCGGTCTTCGACAATGCTGCCTCATATATGAATCCTAACCGTTATGGACTTGGATTTCAAAAAGTGTTTGAATCTATATATTCTACACCCGAAAAGAAGGACGTGACTTTCGTTAAAGGCTCAAATGATCAGACAAAGGATAAAAGTGAGGATGATGCTGAATCATCAAAACGAAAGGAAATTGCTGAAGGAAAGAAAGTGGTTGTGTCTTCAGTTTCTGAGACTCAAAAGTTGAACTCGACTGCTTGCGCTAAATCCAAGACTTATCATTTTCCAAATAATATTGTGAAACATCCTCGAGGGATATTACCATATGAAGCAACCTTACTTAAGAAACTCGACAAATCCATCAGCTCTAGATCAAATGTGAAAAATTCTCAGACTATGTCTAGCATGATAAAACCCTCTGGGAAGAGAGAGATTCGACAAAGGCGTGAATATGTCTGTCATTACTGTAACATGCCAGGACACATAAGACCTTTTTGTTATAAGCTGAGAAATGACATAAATCAAAGTTTGATGATTCAGAAGAAGAAGGATGAGTCAGTCAAGAGTATGAAGAATAACATTTCTCAAATCAAGAAAATCGAGAAACACATGAAACCTTTGACTGAGACAAAAATTCGAAATTTTGATGAAAAGAAGAGATGGGTACCTACAACTCAAAAATGTGAAGTTAAACTTAACTCCACAAATTCAAATGCATGGAAACCCAGAGAACTGATTTTCTGCAATGTTGCACTCAATGCTTCTGAAGCTGGCAACAAAGGTATATGGTACTTTGACAGTGGTTGTTCCCGACATATGACCGGCACAAAGAAATTCTTGAAAGAATATGAGCCGATGACTGGGTCCCCCGTGGTGTTAGGAGGGGGAGCTAAAGGCATAGTGATGGGGAAAGGAACTCTACATATTAAAGGATTGCCACCAATTCACAATGTTGTACATGTGAAGGGTCTTGTGGCAAATCTCATTAGCATCAGCCAGCTATGTGATGAAGGTTTTAATGTGAGCTTTGATAAGGAATCTTGCAGAGTTTTTGATGTTGAGGGAAAGTGTATCATGGAAGGTCCACGTGCTAAAAACAATTGCTATACAACTGAGTATAGTTGTTTCTCTGTGACTGTTCCTGATGAAGTTGATTTGTGGCACCAACGACTGGGCCACACCAGCACTCGAAATTTGAGCAAATTGGTTAAGGGGGAGATAGTTCGAGGAATCTCTCAACTCCCCAAAATCGAGAAGCGAGTGTGTGGTGACTGTCAGAAGGGTAAACTGACAAGAACTCCTCATCCAGCACTTCCAACTCTAATGAGCACCTCAGCTCCCTTTGAACTCCTACACATGGACTTGATGGGTCCAATGGAGGTGAAGAGTATAGCAAAGAAAGAATATGTGCTAGTTGTAGTTGATGATTTTTCCCGGTACACATGGACAAGATTTCTGGCAACCAAAGATGAAACTTTCAATGCCTTTAAAGGTATTGTGAAATGGATACGAACAAATCATGAAGCTAAAGTTAAGAGGATCAGGAGTGATCACGGGACGGAATTTGAAAATGCTAGCTTCAATGAGTTTTGTATGATGAAGGGAATTCATCATGAATACTCAGCCCCAAAGACGCCTCAGCAAAATGGGATTGCCGAACGTAAGAATCGAACGCTGCAAGAGATGGCTCGCGTAATGTTAATCTCGAAAAATCTTGCACGAACTTTTTGGGCAGAAGCTGTCTCTACTGCTGGCTACATTCTCAATCGAATAAGTATTCGATCTGGCACGACCGCAACTGCCTACGAACTTGTGAATGGCAAGAAGCCATCTGTCTCACACTTTCGTGTCTTTGGCTGTACTTGCTACATTTTGAAGGATCGTGATCCTCTAAAGAAATTTGAAGCCAAAGCTGATCGTGGCATTTTCGTCGGTTATAGTCAAAATAGCCATGCTTATCGTGCCTACAACCTTCGAACCAAGAAAGTCATGGAAACTGTGAATATCAACTTTGATGAACAAGATTTTCTTGGAAAAGATGTAGAGGAGAACTGGGTGAAGGAAGGAATCCTGGAATATCAGACTTTTCCTTCAATACCTGTAACTGCAACCCCTGAGGTAATGACTCCAAATACTTCACCTGAAGTTGGAGACTGTAGCAACCAACATCATGGCTCTTCATCGTCTGAGGATGAAGAAAATGAACAAATTGAAAATCCCGCTGACGCTCCAAAAGAAGCACCCGGTCACATCCAAAAACGACATCCTCCGAAACAAATAATTGGGAACCTAAATGAGCGGACTACACGATCGAAGAAACCTACAAATTCTCCAAATGAACTCTACAACATTTGTACTTCTGCAATCTGTAATGAAATCGGTATCTCCTGCTTTCTCTCAGAAAATGAGCCGAAAAATTACAAAGAAGCCATGAAAGATGACTTTTGGATTATGGCCATGCAAGAAGAGTTGAATGAGTTCACAAGAAATAATGTTTGGTCCTTAGTTCCTAGGACTTCGAATATCAATGTCGTTGGGACGAAATGGATTTTCAAAAATAAAACAGATGAGCATAACCAAGTTGTACGAAACAAAGCTCGTCTTGTTGCACAAGGATATGCCCAAGTGGAAGGCATAGATTTTGATGAAACATTTGCTCCGGTTGCAAGAATTGAGTCCATTCGTCTTTTAATTGCTATTGCATGCCATCTTGGCATCAAACTCAGACAAATGGATGTCAAAGCTGCATTCCTAAATGGAGTATTAGAAGAAGAAGTCTATGTTGCTCAACCGAAAGGTTTCGAGGATCCCAAAAAGCCAAATCATGTCTACAAGCTTCACAAAGCTCTTTATGGGTTGAAACAAGCTCCTCGTGCTTGGTACGGCTGCCTGACTGACTATCTGCTCAGATTTGGTTTCGAACGTGGATCTGTTGACAAAACGCTCTTTATCAAACGTGATGGCAAACACATGATAGTTGCCCAGATTTATGTTGACGACATTGTTTTCGGCGCTACTTGCTCTAAACTTGTGAAAGCTTTCACGGAGTCTATGTCCTCAACGTTCCAGATGAGCCTAGAAGGAGAGTTACATCAATTTCTTGGACTTCAGATATCTCAACGACCGAATGGGATCTTTGTGTCTCAAGGAAAATATTCTAAAAATATGGTCGAAAAATTTGAGATGCAACATGCCAAGCCTGCAAGGACTCCTATGGCTACTACTGAACGACTATCCAAATCAACTAAGAGTCGGAGTGTTGATCAAACTCTCTATCGCTCTATGATTGGTAGTTTACTCTATCTAACCGCAACTCGCCCTGACATAATGTTTAGTGTTTGTATGTGTGCCAGGTACCAAGCTGATCCAAAGGAAGACCATCTACGAGCTGTCAAGCGGATTCTCCGCTACATCTCTGGAACTTCTGAACTAGGACTGTGGTATGCATGCGACACTTCATCAAATCTAGTTGGTTTTTCCGATGCAGATTGGGCAAGTGACACGGATGAAAGAAAGAGCACCTCCGGCTGCTGCTGCTTCCTTGGCAATAATATTGTCTCGTGGCATAGTCGAAAGCAAAATTGCATTGCACTCTCTACAGCCGAGTCTGAGTATGTTGCAGCTGGGAGTTGCTGCACTCAATTGCTATGGCTGAAACAAATGTTGAATGACTATCTTCTCGAGAGTGCTCCATTGGTGCTGTTTTGTGATAATCAGAGTGCTATCAAAATCAGCGAAAATCCTGTCCAGCATTCAAGAACTAAACACATCGACATTCGACATCATTTCATTAGAGATTTGGTTGATCGTGATATAGTCAGTTTACAACATATTTCAACAGAAAAACAGCTCGCTGACATCTTTACCAAACCTCTAGACTTTGAGAGATTTCAAACTCTAAGAAATTCTCTCTGCATGTGTTCTCTTTAAGAGTTCACGAAAATTTTGAAGTCTGAAAGATTATTTTCTTTACTTCTGAATATGCACGCCGAATCGTCGTGGATTAGTCTAAAAAGTTGAACATGGATTCGAGGCCGTTTTAGTCTTCGGACCCAAGTGCATTTATTCCTCTGAGCGCAAACTTGTGAACTTGGCATATAACTCCCATAAGCTTCATTTGCATAGATCCATAATACCAAGTAACGGAGGACGCCGGTTATCCCGGCTCCCCTCTTCGAAAGGTGGCACATGGACGCTGAACTTTAAGACACTCTCCCTCACACTTCGGAGGACGCAAGTGAACCTTGCTCCCCTCTGACTGCTGTAATGAGTGTCTGTTGCATTCCATTTAAAGCTATAAACTCGTCTGGAGGACGCCGGTTACCCCGGATCCCCTCTGATTGAAGTAAAAAGCTAGTCCCAAGTGGAGTGCCTTCAAAGTTCACCTTGCACTCATGAATTAAAATCTCTTGTGCGGTGCTAACTCATCAAATATGTTTCGACGAAACACGGCATGTATTCTTGTGATTGTGATGAAGGAAAAGTTCAATATCTATCACATACTTCGGTCCATTCCACCGGTTTTTATTTTGAGAGATTTTTCTTTATACCTCAAAGTTACTATCACCTTGTGTGAAAATTTTTTGGTTTTTGGAAAATGATGAAATGTGGATTCTTTTCTGGGAAAATATTTGCTCTTCATTGCCTAATATCACCCCTCGAATCTCCACTAAAATGTGTTTGAATGTTTGCAGTGTGTTGAACACTTGAATGACTAACTCGGGATGTGTTGTTTTGGTTTTGCATTTTTGTAGTTCATATCCAGCGCTACGTCGTTTACTGTCTTCGCAACGTTCATAAGATGAGTGTAGCAACCTCCACTGTGCATATGAAAAATGGGATCATGGATTTCATGAACTTTCACCGACTAGCTCGCACCCCAGAGTCGGCAACTCACAAGCTCAGCGACTCAAGTCTCTTGTCGCTGGTGTTTGCAAACTCAAAAATCGACGACTCACAGCTTCGGCGATTCAAAGCTCTTGTCGCCGATTTTCAATACCCCCATTACGCCGAAAACGGCGACTCAGCGACTCTCACCCACAGTCGCTGGTCTTGTATACCGCGAGTTGTAGCGTCTCAAACCTCAACGCCTCCAGCTACTCAAGCTTCCTGTCCATCGTCGAAAATCACAATTTTCAAATACCAAAATTCATCGCCTCAACGATCGAATGTTTTTGGTTTGGTTGCTTGTTTCATTTTTATTAATATTTAATCTTTATTATATATTTATATATATTTATATATATATATTATTATATATTTTCTTTATATATAATATTTTTTATTTTTTAATGTTTGTACTGATGGGCTGAATTTCCTTCTTGAGTTGGGCTTTTTGCAGGTGTTGGACTGTGATTTTATTTTCCGGACGGGCCGCTCAAATTTCTCCTATATATAGGACCTCCTCCAACCCTAATACGTGCGCCTTCAAATTCCAAAATTCTCTAAGTTTTCAAGCATCACAGCTGTCGTCTCTAGCTCTCGGGTTTGAAGTTCTTAGGTTTTCTAGTTTTCCTTTTCCGTCGCATCCGGCGACTCTAGCTTTGCGCATCCGGCGCCTCGTCTCTCGTCTTTCGTCCTTCGTCTTTCGTCGCCAGACTCACAGCTACAGCTGTCCGTCCCTTCTAGAATGTCTACTACTAACATGGATGATATGATGGCAGACATGACTGCATACTTGAATGAGCAGTTTCAAAAGGACCAGTCTCCTAAATCCAAAAAGGCTGCGTTTGATGAGCTTCAGGCTCATTTGGAGAGAGTGGATCGACGTTCCAGCAAGACTTCATCTGCTGAAACAACTGACGTGTCTAAATCTGCTGATCCGGCTCACTCTTCTGCTCAACATCCGGCCAAAGAAATTGGTTCGGGAAAAACACCCAAGTCTGGCTCCTTTCGCACTTATAAGGGAGTTGTGTTGGCAAAGGACTATCATCGAATGCTCGCATCTGGTGAAATCACTGAGGATGGAAAGAAGGCCACCTCGTCTTCAAAGAAACAATCGACAGCTACAGCTGTTGATCCCAACAAACCTGCAACCTCTGCTGAAAAACAGTCCACCACAAGTAGTGAACGGAAAAAGAAGAAGTCTGATGAATCAACTGGAAAATCTAAAACTCAAGGTGTTAAACCACCCTTGGTGCCTAACTCTCCTCGATCCTCTGAATCGACAGACAGAGTTCTGTATGTTCAAACTGTTGCAGAGTGTCCGAAACCTCACTCCCATGAATTCTACACCCCAACTGCTGAAAGACGACATAACTTGATTTCCAAACTCCAAATTTTCTCTGACCGAACTATCCGCAAGGATGATTATAAATCTCATGGAGTTATGGAGTTCTTCGATAGAATGAATCTTCGTGATTCTGTTAAACTCACCTATCGCTACTCGGTTCCTATTCTCTACAAGTTCTATGCTAGCTTGTCTCCCGTCTTTGCTGATTCGAAAAACCGTATGTTTGGATCGTTTGTGTTTCGTAAAAGGTTGTACAACTTCCGTCCTTCGGCCATCAACGCTTTTCTACAGCGTTCAAATGTCAAAGGCACTTGGGTTACTCCGTCTGCTGAAGACAGAGCTGATGAACTGAAAATCGGTACTTTTCTCACTAAGGGAAAAGTTAAAACCGCTGCACCCCCACCGTTAAAACTCTCTGCGTTCTATGGAATACTCCATCGTCTCGGGATGTCGAATTGGATTGCAAATCCTGATGAGACTGTGATGTCCAATGAACTCATGCATCTTATCTTCCGTCTTGGCTGCGGTGAGCAGGTTAATCTAGGAAGGATAATTTTTGCAGACTTGTGCAAAATCGCCCGAATCACAGATGAGGCGATCATACGTGAACTTGACTTGCCAAAACGAAAGAGATTTCGTCTTACGCATCCATGTTTAATCTATGGCATGCTCCACGACCAAGGATTTGTCCCTATCACTCCCGCCGAAAAATCTATGAAAAAGAATGGTGCCGTAAAAATCACTAACACTTATCTGAATCCGAAAAACCGTGTCATTGATCTACCATGGATGGACATCACTCCTCGTGCTGAAGTACCTGAACCTGTCACTCCGCCTCCCTCACCCAAAACACAACCGAAGAAACGCAAGGCAGCTGTGGCAAGTGAATCTTCAAAAGGGAAGCGTCAGAGGACAGAAACTATTAATGTTGAAGATGAACCTAACACTGGTGAAAAGAAGAAGTCCACTGTGCCTCGTGAGTTTGGTCCTTCGTCTGGGTTACCGCCTCACAAAAATCCTTATCATCCTATCCATGGCCACCGAACAGTTGTACCTTCAGCTGCTGTCCACAAGTTTATGGCCTCTGTCCAAAAGGTGGAGAAGCGTCAAGCTGAACATGTTGAGGCTTACAACAAAATGATCGACGCACAGCTCGAGTCAAAGGAAGCTTTCAAGGAACTTCAACTTCAGATCCAACAAGGGGGAGGATTGGGTGAAGGAATCACTGTTGGCTCCCAAAGTGGAAGTTTGAGAGACACCTTTATGTACTCTCTTGTCAAAGACGCAATCAAGGAAGCTCACTCGGAACTGGCCAAGAAAAATTTTGAAAGTGAAGATGATGAGGACGATGGTGAGAAGACTGATGATGAAATTTTTGATGATGTTATAATGGCTGCTCGGAAAGGAAAAGCCAAGGTTGGGGAAACTTCAAATCCAGAGGTATCGAAAGCGATGCCGTCTGATGGACTTAGAGATGAGGATGTTAACATTCTGGACATCGATGCTGAAGATGATGTTGATGCTGAACCTTTCAAGATTTTTGAGAATGAGGACGATGAAGCTGAGTCTGAAGACAGAGAGGACTCCAGTGAAGATGATGGGTTTCAGTACGATGACGATGAAGATGTGATCGAGAGTCCAGGCCGTGAGCCATCTTCCCCACAAGACGACCCGAAGTGATATCTTTCTATGTTTTTTTGTTTAACTCTTGAACCTTGAACTTGTTTCCTATTCTTGTCTTTCATGTCTTTTGTTGCACGCATAAAACTCTAAACTCTAATGCATGCATGGTTTTTCATATCTGTTATCACGTACTCCTTGTTTTTGGTTTTGATATTTTATCTAAGTTTTTATGGTTTTTCATTGATTGTGGTATCGATGTTTTTCCATCTTTTACTTAGTTATTTTTTTTTGTTATCTGATTGAGGGGGAGATTGTAGTATCTCCTATCGTGTTGTTTTTAAGTTGTGCCAAAAAGGGGGAGATTGTAAATGTTGGTTTTGGCTACAACGTATCTTGTGTTGTGTTTGTTGTATTTTGATTTCAGGATTGAAAGCTAAGATCAAGCAGCTATAGGTAGAGTCGCAAATGTTAAAGACGCAAACCGGCGACTGGGCGACTCCTTACCATAAAACCGGCGACTGGGCGACTGGAGTCGTTGGTTGAGATCTGCATCAAAACCGGCGACTGGGAGACTGATTCCCTTAAACCCGGCGACTTGGCGACTGGAGTCGCTAGATGGGATCTTGCCCCAAAACCGGCGACTGGGCGACTGTACAAGAACCGGCGACTGGGCGACTGTGCAAGATCCGACGACTGGGCGACTTCATGAGCACAAAACCGGCGACTGGCGAACACGCTAGAAATCGGCGACTGGGCGACAGGCAAATATCCGGCGACTGGCGACTCCATCCCAAATCTGGCGACTGGCGACCCGTGTCCTTGAATCCAGCGAACGGCGACTATGACTCATGTGGTTGAGTTCAGAGTTTTTGTATTTCAACCTCAATGACATTCGACGACCATGAAGACGATGAAAATTCGAGGCTTCAACACTTAGTGATTTTCACAAGAAATTGAAGATGAAGATTTGAGATCGATGGAGTCAAGAATTGAAATTGAAGTTTGATTTTGAAATTGAAGATTCAAGATTCGAAGATTCAAGAATCAAAGATTCAAGATTCCAAGATTCAAGAATCCAAGTTCTACAATAGTGATGTCATCCATGGAGAAGTGACATCAGCCAAGCATGTGACGAATGAGATTGTGCCACGTCATCACCTCACATGTGCGGGCTGCCTATATATAGCCATGGATTTCCGTTTCATCACTCGACGATTTTGAGAGAACGAAATTTGATTTTTAGAATCGTATCCTACAGCTTAGAGCTGTGAGTTTGTGTAGTGTGTTTGCGCTGTACGTCAAGATTAGAGTTATGAGATTTAACTCTAGGTGCACTAGTGCTAGGTTACTAGTAAGTGGGAGTGTTGCGACACTCGGGAAACTTCTTGTAATCACTTTGCCTACCATACTCCTTGTAATAGTTTCGTTTTGTTTTCAATGAAATGAAATATATTACATAAACTTTGTCTTCACATACTTTGTCTTCACTTTGTGTGATTGATCAACTGAAGCTGTTGACGTTCTAAGTTTAAGACCAATTTCACGAAAAATTGGTATCCTACGCTGAAAACGTAATTTCATAAAGTTTCATTAAAAAATGTGAGGAAATGAAAATGTGATTTTTTTTAAATGAAAAAAATACGTTTGTGTGACGTTTGACATAAAATTCGATATAAAAAGCAAGACATTTAAGATTACACAACCAACCAACCAACCAACTTTCTTTCTTTAAACGGCAAGTAGATTTTTAACATACTCATAAACAAACACATCACATGACATGACGATGACCATTATCAAAACAGAAATTAAGAACGTGTGGTGCTAATTCATTTGGAAAGGGTTTATCTTTACGCGTATAAGTATTATAAAAATCTATCTCGAATCATCAATAATTATAGTATTGTACTCCAGGGTGTATCTCAAATCATGAATAATTATAAACTCTTTAAAATAGTTTAAGAGTTTATAATTTTTTCAGATTTGTTTAATATTTATTTTTAAAACTTATAAAACTTAAAAATTAATTATTTAACCATTTATATAAGCTGTTTAAAAAGAATAAAAAAATGTTGTTTTTAAAAAACTTATATGCTCTTATTACTTTAATCACATGAAATATAAAATTATCACTAATATTATTTCATAATATATATAAGCATGTTAATTTATTCACATAATTATTGCATAATATATATTTTATAATAATTATGTTAATATAAGATCATAAATTGTGAAACAAATTAACAAGCTTAAACTTTTTTTTATTCAAACAATTTAATAACTTATTTATAAAAAAAATATAACATCTTATCATCCTTTAAAACAATTTTTTTATAAAATTTGTAAACTCTATTAAATAAATTCACCTCAAAACTAGACCCGGCAAAATGGACCCGACCCGATGGGCCGACCCGATCGGCCCGAATATTGGGCTGGACCATGGAATATGATGCCCCCCCCCCCCAAAAAAAAACCGGGCCTACTTTGGCCCGACCCATCGGCCCATTGGGCTTAATGGGCTTGACTTGGGTTTGGCCCGATTTCATGGGCCGACCCGATTTTTTTAAAAAAATATTTTTATACATTATTATTTAAACTTATTTTTGTAATATTTATTCAATATTTAAATAATATGATTAAATATTATATTTAAAACTTCTATTTTAATTATTATTGTTATTTTTTCTATTGAATTATAAATTTGTTTGAGTATTTTTAATATTTTTTTATTTTGTGGATTATATACAATTTTAATACTACTATTTTAATAAATAGACAATTTGACTAATAAATTTAAATTATAAAGACGATTTAATTGTATATTAAATAAATAATTATTATTTTTTGTTAATCTAAATATAATTTTATTGCATAAATGTTTTTTTTGTTAATAAATTTTATATTATTTATTTTTTTAAATTAATGGCCCGATGGCCCGTCTAGGGCCGGGCTGGGCCTTAGAAATTCCGGCTCATGGAAAATCGGGCCGGCTTTCAGCAGGCCCATGAACTTGGACCGGGCTGGCCCAACCCGGCTCATTTGACAGCCCTACTCAAAACTCTCTTAAATAGTCCACCCAAAAGCGCTGATTAAATAGTTGATAGCTAATATAAATAAAAATATACTCCGTATTTTTAGTGTCAAAATAATTTTCACACTTTTTTTAGGTGTTACATTGTAGTAATTGACACAAAAAATAAATAAATAATAAAAATTTTATTTTTTTCATTTTAATATATAATTTTATTTTATTTATTTTTATTTATTTTTTATATTTTATTAACAATGTTTTATTTTTCAAAATCATTTTTATTTTTTTAATTTTTTCTTGTAAAATATGATTTGCATATCATCTATCTTTCAAAATAAATAAATAAATTCCATGTTTAAATTAGATTAAATCCACATATCTAACTAATTATCCATAATAACATTTTGTTCCTTTTTGTTCGTTTCTAACTTCAAATAAATTCGAGCATTTGTCTGCATTGGGATAAGTAAAGTGAACTTACGAACTAAAAAATGTTTTTTTTTGCACGGGTGCAAATATGAAAATAATGGGCATACCACATGCCCACTGTTTTGGCCATGCTCACTTTTGACATGTGGATCATAATTAATTTTGTGTTTTAAATTTTTGTATGGTGTAGTATTAGTATTTAATTAATAAAATTGAAATTTAAAAATTGGAAAGTGAGCTTTTGCATTTGAGTGAATTGCTTATTTTTTTTTTTCATTTGCTCACTTTAATATGATGTGACAATAAATGAAACCACAAAAAATTAAGACCATATTTATCAACATGTCACAACCTAACTTTTTAATAAAAAAATATTTTTCACTCTCTTCCACTTTATCAACCTAACATTTAATTCAACTTTTCATTTCTTTATACTTTATCCAAAACTTACAACCTAATTCAATCTATCAATTTTTATTATTATTAAATAAGTACTTAATGTTTTTTTATTTCAATTTATATTTAAAATGTATAAAATATATACATTAAATTGTTAAAATATTTCAATAAATAATTTTTACATAAAATAAAAAATAAAAAATAATATTTAATTGTTAATGAAACTATATTAATATGGATCTCGTATTATATAAGAATAAAAAATTATGAATTTTGATATAATTAATAATTATATATATATATATAATTATAAATATATAACATTATATAAATAAAATTGTATAACATATATATAAATTAAATAAATTCATTAATGTCTTGATGACACGTGGCAACAAAAACAAGATTTTGACCGAAAAAAAAAGTGCGATTTAAAATATCCACAAGCGACTTTAGTAGGAATTACATATCAACGGGGCGGGAGAAAATGGATACATAAAAGAACTAAAAAAATATACTTAAAACAGTGTGGAAATTGGAATTAGGGCGAACATGGAGAATACCGGAGGAAGCAGTGAGAGCCCAGCGGAGACGAAGAAGTCCAAATCGAAGACCCCAAAAAAGTCTAAAGACGTGCAGCTTCTCAAACAGAGTACGATTCCCTATAATCCTAGCTCAATTATGTCTTCGTTTTTTGCTGTTAATTTTCGGTTATGGTTTTTGTTTTTTTAAATTTTAATATCGACAGAATCACCGGCGGAATTCTTCGCGGACAACAAGAACATTGCTGGATTTGACAATGTGAGGATTTATAGTATATACGTATTTGAGTATTGGAATGACTTTTTTCACTGTGAAGAGTTAGATCTTATTGGTGTGATTAGATTTTAAAAAAAAAATCGTTATGTTAGCTTGAATGTTTTCTCAGCCAGGAAAATGTTTGTATACTACTGTTAGAGAGCTCGTTGAAAATGCACTTGATTCTGCTGAGTCGATCTCCGAACTTCCGGTCATAGAAATTACAATGTAAGCTGTGTGAGTATGTAAAAATATATTTCACTCAGATCTGGGGTGTACATTTACCACTTGAGGTGCTGTTTGTTGGCCTCTCCAGTGAAGAGATTGGAAAGAGCAAGTTCAATTCCATGATTGGACTTGCTGACCATGAACGCGTGGATGCAGCTCTTTATGATGATTTTGAGACAGACAAGGCCCGCGAGGTGATTTATTTTTAGTAAATCAAGTTCTTTTGAAGGAAAAACGTGGTCAGGTTTAAGGTTCCATATTCATTGTGATAAACGTGTTACAAAATGTTTTCAAGAGTTGTTTTAAATTCTTTATTTTAGAAAAGACTCGCCAAGGAAGCCCGTTTTCAAGAGACACAGGCAAAGAACGCAGCTCTTGGGAAGAAAGGCAAAGCACCAACAGCTTTGAAGTCCGTAAAGAGTCGCGAGGCCTCATATTATAGAGTGTCTTGTAAGGTGTGAATTACTTCATTCGGTCTATTCATTTGAGATTGTGTTGCTTAATTTGAAAGCATGAACTAATCTTTTCGTGTTTGATCTTTCTGTATACAGAATATTGTTGTCATTTTTTCTGTATACACAACTCAATGCATTTGCTCTTTCACTCTTTGATGTAGGATAATGGAAGAGGAATGCCACATGATGATATCCCAAATATGTTCGGTCGAGGTTGTAATCTGATTTGATTGATTTTTTGTTATTCTATCAAACAATAGTTATATATTTATACACTACTTGCATTAATTTGGAATGATTCATTTTATATATTCACGTTTGCAGTTCTCTCTGGAACTAAGTATGGCTTAAAACAGACGCGTGGGAAATTTGGACTTGGTGCAAAGATGGTAGGTTCTTGAAAGGATTTGGGCAATTTGAGCATATATTTTGTTAAGCATAAGAACATGTATGTTTCACAGTTTCAGCATGAGGCAACATTTTCATTGATATGATGACACTGACAGTTAGTTGAAAGATTTATTACCAATTTACTAGATGCTCTTCTCTTGTTAATGATAAAACTTTTTCTCACGTGCAGGCACTTATCTGGTCTAAGATGAGTACTGGGCTGCCCATTGAGATCCGTTCATCAATGAAGGGCCAAAAATACTCATCATTTTGCAGATTAGATATAAATATTCATAAGTATGGAAATTTATGCTGAGAATACACTAGAAACTTATTGGATATTTCCGGACATTGATGCCAGTGAAAAGTGATGATGTCGCATTGCATTTATTTACCAGGAATATTCCTCATATTCATGTACATGAGAAGAGAGAGAATGAAGAAAGATGGCATGGAGCTGAAATCCAGATAGTTATTGAGGGGAATTGGACAACCTATCGTGTATGATTCTTTAAATCTAACCCTACCCGTGTCTCAGTTTCTTACAGTTCACTGATTTTTCCATTTATGTTTTTTTCCTTCTACAGTCCAAAATACTCCATTACATGCGCCAAATGGCAGTGATCACCCCATATGCACAATTTCTCTTCAAGTTCTTGTCAGAATCTCCGGAGTACGTTCTCACTCTCTGAAGCCTGTTTCTTATTTTTCGTTCTTTTATTATATTATACATAAAGTGACAAATTTTCTTTGTTTACTGGTGCAGTAAAAATGTCACTGTGAGATTTTCCAGGAGGACAGATATAATGCCCCCTGCTCCTCTTGAAACCAAGTACCATCCATCGGCAGTTGATTTGCTTTTGATAAAAAGACTTATTACTGAAACTTCGAAGCAAAATCTGTTGCAATTTCTCCAACATGAATTTGTGAATGTTAGGAAGCCCCATGCCGAGCGTTTAATTGGTAAGACATGCATCTGATTGTTATCATAATTGAAGCTGAATAAGCGGGAACACTTCTGAAGGTTGCTGATGTATGAAATATGGAGTTCATGTTGAGTTGAAGAAGACAATTTGATGTTTTTGTGTTGCTTTAGTCTAAATCAGTTGGATCCTTAACATTTTAAGAATATTTACAAACCTAAAAGTAACACACAAAATATTTTAAGAACATTTTATAGTTCACATTGAACTCTGAAAGCTCATACCCAACAAGTTTCTTTGGAGGAAAGAGTAGTTTTGGAAGACCTTACCCAGTACGCCTAGCACTTAAGGCACATTGTTTTTCAAGGCCTCAAACTAATGATGTCCTATTCCTTTTTCCTAGTCCGCACTATAACCCAAGATTGTTTCATGATCAAGTAGAACCAAAATTATTTAGTGTGCTCTCAGTGCAGTATTATGTTTCAGTAAAAAAAACAATGACCTACAAATATGCCATTTGACGCCTTATTACCAAAGGGTTTGATAGATCAGAAGTCAACATAATTCAGTTAAAAAGTCGATGAATGTTTTTATTCCACAGAATAAGTTTTTAGAGATTAGGAATTGCCATTATTTGCTAAGTACTTTGAGAAACACTTGTCAAGTTACACAATGATTTTAGATTTTTTTTCTCAATAAGGCTATTATTTACCTGCAAAAAGGAATTTATTCACAGCTTGATTTACCAAATGCAAACATTATTGATTGGTTGGAAATATGAACATAAATACATCGTTCGATATACTGTCTGTGTAACATAAAAGATACTATTTCCTATTGACTGGAGGTCTATTTTTAACATTGCAGGGGAAATGGGTCCAGATTTTAGCCCAAAAATGCCTGTTAAATCTCTAACCTCTCAGCAAATTCTTCGCATCCATCAGTTGTTCCGTCAAGCAAAGTTTGAAGATCCCAGCGGTGATGTAAGTTCTACCGCTTTTGTATTTAACTTGCATCTTATTTAACTTTATTGCAATAACAGTGATCATTTGGCAGTGTCTTAGTCCTGCCGGAGAGTATAATCTACGGTTAGGGATTATAAAGGAATTGCACCCGGATATGGTTGCTACTTACTCAGGAAGGTAGTGTTAGTGTTCCTGTACAGTTGAGTTTTTATTTTGTTTAGGAAAGACAAAATTAAGACTGTTTTACGTCTCATGCAGTGCTCAGGTGTTTGAAGGTCACCCTTTCATTGTGGAAGCAGGACTTAGTTTAGGTGGAAAAGATGTTAAACATGTTAGTTCTCTCTATTCTGTATATATTGTGCACACCCCTTGGAAAGTATATACACAATTTTATAATTCTAAAGAACATGGATAATTAATATCAATATGATACTGTGGCAATGTTTTGGCACTCCTTTTTTTTTTTCTTTTCCTGTCAGTGTAAATGTGCAAAGGATAACATCGTATGTTAGTCCAGTTGGATATAAATAGTTGCAACTCCTAATCTATCCAATATTTTTTCCAGTATCTGATTTCGATTCTATATGCGTGACCTGAAATTTAGGGTCTAAATATTTTTCGATTTGCCAACCGGATTCCACTTTTGTTCGAGCAAGGAGCTGATGTTGTCACAAGAACTGCTGCAAAGCGAATCAGGTTAGAAATTTACATTATTTCATGTTACAATAATTTATCATATACTATTATCGTGGCCAGTATTTCCTACGCAAAGCTATGTATAAACATAACCGAACAACTCACAATTTCCAAGTTTGTTCCCTGGAAAAATGATGTAACATAAAAGACCATGGTTTGCTTCTAGTCAATATTACAGTAACTTTGATCATTTTCCACTGTAATCTGGTAAATGGTAATCTCTTGTTGCTGCTGAAAAAGACCAGTGTTTGCAGATTAAGATAATCAGTTTGAGAAAGTTGTCATGTTTCAGTTGGAATAATTACAAGATCAACCAAACACAAGACAAGATCGGTGTATTCGTCAGCATTGTTAGCACCAAAATTCCCTTTAAAGGAACTGGAAAGGAGTATATTGGTGATGACATCAGTGAAATAGCTTCCGCTGTCAAGGTATGGATATAGAGACGACAGTTTCACTTTTGATTCCACATTTCCACCTACTCTTTTGGTCCCATTATTCGCAATTGAAGTTTCAATATTAAAAAAAAAAAAGAGTAGCATATCATCCCAGAAAGTAAATGCAGTTTTCCCGAAAAAATCATTTGGCATATAATCCTCTTTAATCACCTGATTTACTTGGATCTATGTTTCTGACCAATATATATCTCATTTCTCTTTAATATTCTCTGTTATCATTTGGATACAAAGTCTAATTTAGACTTTTATTATTTGATCTTTCACCTTATTATTTAGCCTGGACTATGAACCCCTCCCCCCCCCCCCCCCCCCCCCCCCACACACACACACACACACACACACACAAACTCAGTCCTTTTTTCCATGATCCTGAGACAATAAATAAATATCAGATGGGACTAAAAGTTTCAAAACCTCAATCTCTTTAGACCAAAAGTGTAATTGTTTCGAACATGGAAAAATTTACTTTGCCCAAATGAGAATCACCTGGTAGCCTAAGAGAATTTATGTCTCCAGATCGCTATTCAGCAGTGCTGTTCCCAGCTAAAATCCAAGATAGTGAAAAGAATACAGGCTCGTGAGCAGCAGGAGAGAAAACGGAGTTTGAACAAGTAAAAAGTCTTCCCTTTTGCAACATTATGTGACACATTGAATTACTCAGATTACACCACGAATAATATAATTATACTGTTTGCAGGTACATTCCGAATGCCACAAGTGCTATATATGAGGTATTAAAAGAGATGGCGTCTCATGCTTCCAAGAAAAGACGGTGTGAAGGGAAAGATGCAGAATTGCTAAAACAAGTTTCTGATAAGTCAGTGACTGAAGAAACACTGCGCGAGAAGCTCGCTCAACACGTAGAGCAGGTGACAACTTTTTTGTTTCTTGTTGAGATTTGGGCGATCCCATGGTTTTGGTTTTTGGATATGGTTTACACAAACATACCAAGTTACAAAAGACTACTGTTCTGCAGCCCCATAGTTTGAAATTTTTCGTCTTTACGTATGTAAATAAAATATTATATTGCAGGTCGATTATGAGATGGCATTGGAATACGCAACACAGACTGGTGTCAATGAGGAGCCCAGGGAAGATATATACATTCCACCACTCGAACCGGAGTGCAAGTTCACTGAGTTTTACAGCCCTGCTTTCGTCTTTAGACTAGTCCATTAGTGTCTTTTTTTATCAGATATTTTAATCATTATTTCACTGTTAAGTTTTTCCTTTTTCTTTTAATATCTGTACGATGTAGGATATTAATGTATTGATTACTGTATTTCACAGCAGAGTATAGATATGAACGATAGGTCATAGCATCACCACAAGGCGTATAGCCGACTCAATGTATTACTGCTTCTCTAAGGAATCCTCTATCCCTCCTCTATCCCCCTTACGTTAATCAGAATTACAAAAGAAAATTCAATTTAAATTATAATTTTAAGGATATTTTAAAGGAAGTGACATAATTACTGTACTGTAATTACTTTTATAGTTTCACAATAAAACTAAAATTTTAGTTTTATACTGTAATTATTAAAACTAATTTGTCTTTGATCTTAATAATATCATCCTAATTTTATTTTTACTTTTTAATTAGTTTTATCATTTTTTTTTTCAATTATTTTACAATTAAAAATAAATTTATACATAAATTTATACTTTACTTTTCTCGTGAATCACTCTTCTTCTTCCTCGTGTATCAATCCAAAATATCGTACCATATCCATCATCGTGAAACAAAAATCATTACATCGGATCAATGGCGAATCAGGCACCGCAGATAGCCATTATTGGGGCCGGCACCTTTGTCCGAAACACTTATATTCCGAGATTAGCTGATATCTCAAGCTCATTCGTTCTCAGAGCCATTTGGAGCCGCACCCAGGCAAATCATTCCATCCTTTCTTTTTTATGAAGATTAATTTTCGCGACATTCGTTCTTGCTTATCCCTCCCCCTATTTTAATGTAATTTATTCGGATCGACTGCGTATGTATTTCTGGGAATCGCATTTGTTAATGTGACATTATCGGGTGTGAAGTGGTGGGGGTGTTGATTATATGTGTAGGAATCAGCTAGCGGCGCTGTTGAGATTGCTAAAGAATATTTTCCAGCTGTGGAATGTAAGTGGGGAGAAGAAGGCCTCGCCGAGATCATTCGAGATTCTTCCATCATCGGTGTGGCAGTGGTCCTCGCCGGCCAGGCTCAGGCAAATCTCTGCATTTCTCTGTATCTGCGTTTGTGTGGATTATTTACGCCTTATGGTTCTGGAAAACTATTCCATTGGTAACGAGAGAAACGTTTTCTTAATTCAGGTCGATATGTCACTGAGGTTGTTGAAAGCAGGAAAGCATGTCCTTCAAGGTGATGGCTATTAAAAATGTTCTTTATTCATTAACTACATGCCGAAATGAGGTCATTACTGACATTATCTTTTCATGCATGTTGTCATCTGTGATCCGTGATTAGAGAAACCGGCTGCAGCTTGTAAGTAAGATACCCGAGTTATTTTATACTCTTTGAAGGTCTATTTAGTAAAATATCTCATACTTGATGTTTGGAGTGAGTTTAAGGCATTTTGTCTTTTTCAAAAATGCAATGGTTCTAATATGATTTAATTTCTTATTGGGGTTTCAATTTTAAAAGCATGTTTTCCAAAAAGTTGCATGTTGTGAGATTAAATTTCATCATCATTATCTGTTAGGGTGTGTGTGTCTGCGTGAGCAAATTATTGTTATTAGAAACGAGAATTTTGATTGCTCATTCACAACTCAGGTGGTAGTGAGCTGGAGAAAGCTATATCTTGCTACAACTCTATCAACAAGGCTCCGATTTGGGCAGTGGCTGAAAACTATCGGTTTGAACCTGCCTTTGTGGAGGTACCTTATAATTTTTTGTGCTCAGTAAGAATGATACATATTTTGTTTCCCCTATTAATAACAACTGTGGTTTTTTATTTTATAGGGCAGAAAGCTGATGGCTGAAATCGGAGAAGTTATTAATATCCATGTCATTATTGAAGGATCGATGAATAGCTCAAATCCCTACTATTCAAGTTCCTGGAGGCGCGACTTTACAGTAAGTGTTACTATTACATCTGATCTATAATGGCTGGAATTAATATTCTTTCATGACGTTGGACTAAAAAGGTTTCCTGTTTTGGCAGGGTGGTTTCATCCTAGATATGGGTGTTCATTTCATTTCTGGGTTAAGAATGGTGAGCTAATTCAATCTTCGTATACTTTTTTTTTTGCATCTAAGTGATTGGTCCTTCGATTTATTTACATTCACACATTATAACTTTGAAAAAATGATTAATTGTTTTTGAGTGAAAACCATGATTCGTATAAGAGCTCAATATATGTATCTCTTACTATGTTTTTTAACAAACATGCATTTTTGGTCTAATTATATCTCTTCCATATGGAAAAGCTCGTTGGATGCGAGGTAACTTCAGTGTCGGCTCTTACCTCGTATGTTGACAAGAATTTGCCTCCCCCTGATCATATCTCCTCAACAATGTAAGAAATTTGACGCTGTTACATAATCTAAAAATATTTTATACTTTCAACTCAGTTGAAAATTCAACATTTTCACATCTTTGCTATATTTTTTCCTTTTAATTTTCCGTGTAGTCGACTGGAAAATGGGAGTTCTGGGGTTTTCGTGATGGTGGTATCATCTAGGTCTCCAAAGGTATGAATTATCTAGTCACTATTATCAATATTAATTTTCGTGCATGAACACCTCACACCTGCACTCACTGTTCGGGCTCATAGGTTCTGTGGAGAATTGTGGGCCTGAAGGGAACATTACAAATCGAGCGAGGAAGTGAAAACGGGAAGTATGGATACACGGTAAAATGGTTTTAGTTCTCTTAATGTAGTACTATCTGATGACCTATTATTATTATTATGGAAACTTATAATAATTTGATATGAGATTGTAGGTCGTTCTTTTTATGGCTGATGGCCAGAGCAAAAGCTGGTTCTACCCATTCAGTGGTGTAACTGAGGAGCTGAAAACCTTTTTGTCGGATATTTCGTTGGCGACCCTAAAGGTTTACTTTGGAAGTGCAATATAAGTTTGTTACTCTTATTACAATTGCATGACTGGATACTTTCTGAAATTACAATTATAGTTGGAAAAGTTACATACTAATGGAAAAGAGCAACAAATTCACTTTCTGAAATTTCAATTATACCCTTGAAATTTATAGTACATTATTCATTTGCTTTTTGCTGGTTTTGCAGAAGGAAGATGGCGGCCACCAGGTTGAGCCTCGTCTTTCGTTTCTCGAAGGTGCCCGGGATGTTGCTGTTCTGACTGCAATGCTTGAATCCGGAGAGAAGGAAGGCGCACCCGTCCAAGTAAAAAGATTTTAGCTTCACCTCACCATTCCCTGATTCTGTATCACTTGTACGTTAGCACCAAACACACGTACGTATAATCCATCTGTTACGGAGACGAAAAAACGTGCTTTAATAATCTGTTATCACGGTGTGTGCTTTTATTGTTCTCTGTTGTAGAACTAATGATTGCAAGATGTTAGCCCATCTCTGGATTTAAATTGAGTTTATTTTTACAACGAAATTTCTGCCTATTGATATATCGCTTGTCTAAGCGCTTTTTAAAATACTGATATAATCTTGTAGTATGCTTGATGGAAAAAAAACATTGGAGAAGATAAGAAACTGGCAAGTGGGTGGGGAGAAAATGACTTGGTTTCTTAACCACTCACACCTAACACATTTTATTTATTTATATTTCTCATTATTTTTTTGGAAATGTCATTTGGAAAGTGACAGTGGTTTAAGATTATTATTTCCCTACCTGATGGAGATGAGAACAACACATAACTGATTGAGTCAGGGAGAGTTGGTTTTTGGACCCATGAGAACTCCATCTAATTGCACTTTTTTTGTTTTTGTTTTATAATTAATATAGCCTTATGATTTATTTTGCACGTAGCATTAAAAGTGATATTTGGTTTAATTATGTTAATCATTGGTTTAGTAGGGCCGGTTCGTGAGTTTGACACAAACTTACGTGACTGGTGTGGTTTGTAGCGGTTTAACGTGACTGAATAGGTCATTACATTACCTGAATAAAAATTAAGTCGTCAGGACCAAGAATGATGTACCTTACATGTGTTCTTAGATAACCTAAGTAATAATATAGACAGGTAACATTAGTTGGTGATAGCACAATGCAAGCAACATTTTAAAATTCCTTCAGGCTTTAATAATTGAGGAAGCAACATTTTTCAGAAGTTATTTGCAGTATTGTAGCTTATCAATTCACCTGATTTATTTATCTTATAATATTTTGTGCTGATCTTAAATTTTGTGATGGTGATGGAAAAGTAATTTATAGGTTAATCCAAATTGAAAGCTGATTTATATTACTCGAGAAATACTCGAAACCCACACACACACACATAGGAATCAGATGTCATTGCATGTTTGTTTAGGTACAACAAACAAAATCAGTGTACTGTAAGAAACAGAATCATAATCTTTTACTTGGTCTTGATTCACTGCATATTGCAAAGATTCATACACACCAACTTTGTCCTATTTTAATTACCACAGTGATGCAAGTCTCACTTGATTTTCCAATATAGTTGTATCCACTCTAATTGTCTAAACTGCTTCTTACCACTCTTTTTCATCTTGTTTGAGGCAATACACACAAAAAAAAATAAAATGCAGAAGTTTCCAGTACCCGAAGAATTTGCTCTGAAGCAAACAGCTCCTAAGATTGCCGGATCAGGAATAATCACCGGCGCCGACAAAGTTGTCTGTGCCTATGACCTAGTCGAGCAGATGGAGTATCTGTATGTGCGTGTAGTCAGAGCCAAAGACCTACCCGCAAAGGATGTAACTGGCTCATGCGACCCGTACGTCGAGGTCAAGCTTGGCAACTACAAGGGAATCACAAAGCACTTCGAAAACAGATCAAATCCCGAATGGAACCTCGTGTTTGCCTTCTCAAAGGACCAGCTCCAAGCTTCTTTCATTGAGGTTGTGGTGAAGGATAAAGACGTCATTAGGGACGATTTCATAGGAAGAGCCCTGTTCGACCTTGTTGATATCCCGAGACGGGTCCCTCCCGATAGTCCCCTGGCCCCACAGTGGTACAAGCTTGAGGACAAGAAAAACGAGAAGCTCAGAAGGGGCGAGATCATGCTGGCAGTTTGGAAGGGCACTCAGGCAGACGAGGCATTTCCTGATGCGTGGCATTCAGATGCGGCGGCAGTGGGGAGTGATGGCGTTTCAAAGATACGTGGGAAAATTTATATTTCTCCGAGGCTTTGGTACTTGAGAGTTAACGTGATTGCGTGCCAGGATTTAGTCACGGGTGATAAAAACCGATTGCCCGATCAAGTGTGCGTGAAGGTTATTCTCGGAAATCAGGCGTTGAAAACAAAAGTGTTGTCAGCGAAAGGCGTGAATCCTACTTGGAATGAGGATTTGATTTTTGCAGTCGCAGAGCCGTTTGAGGAGCCTTTGATGATGACCGTGGAGGAGAGGGTGGGGCCCAATAAGGATGAGATACTGGGAAGGTGCGTGATGATGCTGAACACCGTGGCTAGACGGGTCGACAACAAGCTCGTCCCAGCCAAGTGGCATAATCTTGAAAAACACTCAGTTGTCGAGGGACATAAGAAGGAGGCTAAATTCTCGAGCAAGATCCACTTGAGGGTCAGCTTGGACGGAGGTTATCACGTGCTGGACGAGTCAACCTATTACAGCAGCGATTATAGAGCGAGCTCAAGACTCCTATGGAAATCATGTATTGGAATCCTCGAAGTGGGGATTATTAGCGCGACTGGGCTGTTACCGATGAAATCGAGAGACGGTCAGGCGACCACCGATGCCTACTGTGTGGCGAAATACGGCCCAAAGTGGGTCCGGACGAGGACGATCATCGACAGTGGGTCCCCCAAATGGAACGAGCAGTACACATGGGAAGTTTTCGACCCGTGTACCGTAGTCACGATTGGGGTTTTCGACAACGGCCATTTACAAGGAGGGAGAGACACGAGCATCGGGAAGGTTAGGATTCGACTTTCGACACTCGAGACCGAACGAGTTTACACGCACTCGTACCCTCTGATTGTGCTGAATCCTTCCGGCGTGAAAAAAACCGGAGAAGTCCAGCTAGCCGTGAGGTACTCTTGCATGTCGTATCTAAACATGCTTTACAAGTACACCGATCCATTGCTCCCCAAAATGCACTACGTTCATCCGCTCTCGGTTACTCAGGTTGATGCCTTGAGGTACCATGCGATACAGATAGTCTCGACGAGGCTGAGCCGGGCTGAGCCTCCGTTGAAAAAAGAGGTTGTCGAGTACATGCTTGATGTTGGGTCCCACATATGGAGCCTCCGAAAGGCTAAAGCGAATTTCACGAGGATCATGAACGTCGTGGGTGGTGCAGTCGAGGTTGCCAGATGGTTCGATCAGATTCGCCGCTGGAAGAATCCTCTCACCACGATCCTCATTCACATGCTCTTCGTGATACTCGTGTTTTATCCCGAGTTGATTTTGCCGACTCTATTTCTCTATCTTTTCTTTATCGGTATATGGAACTACAGGTGGAAGCCGAGGCATCCTCCCCACATGGATATCAGACTCTCCAATGCAGACAGAGTCGGTTGCGATGAGCTGGACGAGGAGTTCGACAGTTTCCCTACTTCGAAGTCGCCGGATGTTGTTAGGATGAGGTACGATCGGCTGAGGAGTATCGGGGGTAGGGTTCAGAGTGTGATAGGGGATTTGGCGATGCAGGGGGAGAGGTTTGGGTCGCTTTTGAGCTGGCGGGACCCACGGGCTTCGGGCTTGTTCGTTTTGTTCTGTTTTTGGGCTGCGGTTGTGTTGTACGTTACTCCGTTTGGGGTGGTGGCGTTGGTGTCGGGGTTTTACGTGTTGAGACATCCGAAGCTGAGGAGTAAGGTTCCGCCGGTGTATGCTAATTTCTTTCGGAGGTTGCCGGCGAGAACGGACCTTATGTTGTGAGCTTGAAGCAGGTTTGTGGTGATTTTTATTGTGTAATATTGGTATTGGGTTTTTTTTTTTTTTTCATTAATTATTTGTAATGTGCTGTTTCTAAAATCAAAATGTTGAAATAAAGTAATAATAACGTCATCGAAATTAATAAATTAAAGTTATTTTATTAAATCACAGATTTCATGTTATTTTTTGGAAAAGGAAAATGGTAACCACAATTCACGAAAAGATACAAATCCCCATGATAGCTAATTCATTGTACGAGTCCTCGAGAGTTCTCAATTCACATACATTGTATCTGGACATTTCAAAAGTTATTTGACAAGGGCATTTTTGTCATTCCCTCGGATGTATATGGAAATCATTGATAAGTTTCACATATAAAAGCATGGATTTTTAAATTAAAAAATGTATCCCTCTTACCCACAACAATAGTCGCCTCAACTTTGATTTTTTTTGTCTGTCCAAAATATTATACAAAAATTACGAAAAAGTAATTAAATTTTATTTTAGTTATTTTTTATAATTTTTGTACACTATTTATTATATATATTAATATCCTGTAACTATTAATATGGAATAGAGAGAAAACTTACTATATAATACTTTTCAATCACACAAAATACAAAAGGAGTGCTTACTATAATACTTTTCAATCTCACAAAATACGTATTGTTCTATAGGATGAAGGTAGTATCAAAATATATTACTGCAGCACAAAGAAAGAGAGTACTTGCTACTCCCTCCAAACCAGATTAATAGTCACACCTCCTTATTAGTCACACTTTCTTTTTATTTTGTGAAGAAAGTGTGACTATTAATCTGGAGGGGAGGAAATATAATACTTTTCAATCTCACAAAATATTTTGAATTGTTTTATAGGAGGGAGGTGGTATCAAAATATTTGTAATATACTAATAGTATATTACTTCTGTTTCAAATGACTGATCACACTTATTTTGTTTAAAAAAAATGTGTAAAAAATTTATTTTCTTTGAACGAAAAATCAGATTTATAATTTTTCCTTAAATAAATGGGTAAATCTCTTTCATTAAAACGTAGATTGTCACAATTAATATTATTTAATATTTACTAAACAAAAAGGATACAGTGCATCGAATTAAAACCAAATGAATTTTACAACTGTAATTGAAATATCTAATTTTGACCAATTAAATATCAACATAATTAATTTATAGAAAAAAAACTAAAAAGGCAAAACTTGAATATCGTCTTCTTCTCCGCATATTTAACTTTGAAACGTTGACTTTTTACAGCGCTGTTGATTTCACCATGCCCAAAAAATCTCTCTCCGTGAAGTCCCCAAAAAAATAAAAATTACCGAATCACCTTCCCGTCAAAATTACAGTCTTCATCTGTTTTTTCATTAAATAATTATTTCTACCCATTTAAATTACATAATTTACAGAATTATCTCCCGATTTCTGTTTTTTTTTAAATCGACCGCGCGTCGAAAACCTAATTGATATGGCTGTCATGGAAGATATAGGAGTTGACGTCAGGTCTGATTCCTCTCACTGATTCGCACAATTATTTTTTTAGGGATTTTGATTTATTTACTAATCCTTCTGATTTTTTTTTTAATTTGTTTTATGTTCGTGAGAAGAGTCCTGTTGAATTGAATGTATTTTGATTCAGTGAATGCTTTGCTTTGGTTAAAAACGATACATGTTTATTCTTACGAATTTATGATGAAACCTCTTCAATATTCTTAGGACAATTTACCTGTTGTTTTCATGATTTACTGAAGATGGATTAGTTACATTTCTTCGATTTTATTCATTTTTGATTGCGTGCCCCGTAACAGCTCGGATATCGAAGGTGACGACTTAGGAGTCGATCCGACAGCAATAGAGGAAAAGGATGTCAGCGACGAGGAAATCGACCCGGAAGAGCTCGAGAAGCGAATGTGGAAGGACACAGTGAAGCTGAGGAGGATCAAGGAGAAGCAAAAGCTCGCCTTGCAGCAGAAAGAGAAGGCCAAGTCCACCACAGACCAGGCCCGAAGAAAGAAGATGGCCCGAGCTCAGGACGGCATCCTCAAGTACATGCTGAAGCTCATGGAGGTCTGCAAGGCCCGCGGGTTCGTCTACGGCATCATTCCCGAGAAGGGCAAGCCCGTCAGTGGTGCTTCCGACAACATCCGGGCCTGGTGGAAGGAAAAGGTGAAGTTCGACAAGAACGGGCCTGCTGCCATTGCCAAGCACGACGCAGAGTGTATCTCCAGGGAAATCGGGCCGGGCTCACACAATGGGAACATCCAGAGTGTTCTCCAAGACCTGCAGGATGCTACTTTGGGTTCGTTGCTTTCTTCTTTAATGCAACACTGCAATCCACCTCAGCGGAAGTACCCGCTCGAGAAAGGTGTGGGCCCTCCGTGGTGGCCCACGGGGAATGAGGAATGGTGGGCTAGATTGGGCCTGC
Source organism: Euphrasia confusa (assembly GCA_954870475.1). Lineage (NCBI taxonomy): Eukaryota > Viridiplantae > Streptophyta > Magnoliopsida > Lamiales > Orobanchaceae > Euphrasia > Euphrasia confusa. The sequence goes on from OX940949.1 coordinate 2,950,824, forward strand.
CCATGGGCCAGAGCCCCCCATACAAGAAGCCGCACGATCTCAAGAAGATGTGGAAAGTCGGGGTGTTGACTGCTGTCATAAAGCACATGTCACCGGATATAGCGAGAATCAGGAGACTAGTCAGGCAGTCGAAGTGCTTACAGGATAAGATGACTGCGAAGGAAACTTCGATATGGTTGAGTGTTTTGAGCTGGGAGGAAGGCCTTGTCCGGCATCCGAGCAGTGATAATGGCTCGTCCGGGATTAGCGAATTGCTTCCGAAAAATCGTAAAAATAAGAAAAATCATTCTGTTGATAGTGATAGCGACTATGATGTTGATGGGGTCGATAATGGGCTAAGGTCGGTTTCGTCTAAAGATGTTATATCTCAACCGGTCGAGAAAGGCAAAGAGCTGAAATCCGAGCGGTCGCGGAAGAGAAAATACATAAAGCCGGCACCCACTAATAATAACCAAGTGGCAGCAGCACCATCAACCATGGAACATCCGAATAATGATAACATGAATTTTGCTGAGTACCTGATGAATGAGAGCAGCCAATTAACAACGGTCATGAATCCTCTGGAGATTGTTGGCCCACCTGTATTAGTCGAATCTGATACCAAGCTTTTCTCCTCTTTGAGTTCTTCTCATGGGATAACTTCCTTTATTGATGTTACCCCTACTAATAGCGAGTCATTAAGTTTTCCTGAAATTCAAGATCCGGGATTGCCAACTGGACCTCAAGATTATACTCTGCCGCAGCAGGGGTTTCAAAATCCCGTGTTACAGCATGGAGCAGGTTATGGGTTTTATAGTCCAGCGTCGACTGCTGTTGGATCAGGTCAGCATCAAGGGGGAATATTCAACGAGATGCATATTGAGCAGGAGGATTTGGGATTTCAGCTACCCGAGATACAGACTAATGGAAATGATGTCTCTGCAAGGGATCTTTCACATTTGGTTGAAGAAGCATTTCTGCAGAGCTCAGATATACCAGCCGAGGCTGAGTTACCAGCAGATGGTGCATTTAGCCTTCCGTTTGATGGCCAAAGTTCGTTAGATTTCAACCTCCCATTGGGTGATGATTTTTTTGACTGGCTGGAATACTTTGGCGCATAAGTGTTTGCGTTATATGGGAATAATTTCTTGTTAATTGTTTTTATCCTTGTAGACTATGCAAATATTCTTGAAATTTTCTCAAGTCTCGTTCTTAAGAAAATTAATGATTTGGTGTTGAGTATTTGTAGAAACAAGGTCCCCCTAGGTCAGGTGTTCCTCCATTATGCATGTTTCATCTCTGGTTATGGTATATTTTGTTTGATTCTGATGATTCATGTCAGTTGCATCATCAGAATCAGAGGACTAAAATACTAAAATAGATTCATGTAAGTTGCTCAAAACATCGTTGAAATTGATTTTTTTCATATTTTATTTATACTATTAAATCGAGGTAATTAACCCAACAAACGGTGTCCTAAAAAACAATGGAACAACATGCAACAAAAACAATCAATTAGAACTCGGATGAGTTTCCTTGGTCGCTCCACCAAAAGCTAACCGAAAAACTGGTCGTGAGAGAGCGAACATAGTGCCACCACTTTGGAGGGATGTACAGCATTTCCCCTTCCTCTAAAATGCAATCTACAAACCCCAAATCCAACACTCTGGGAAACTCTTTCTCGTCTATGTTATCTAGGTCGACCTTCAAATGAAAAATAACAAAAAAATACAGTCTGGCAGAGAAAACAGAAGACCTACTGTTCATAAAACGAATAGAAATGCCCCAATCAATCTACCTGACTGGAATTGCTAAGCATGGACTCAGCATGAGGGTAAAGCTCGTCCACACACGAAGCAGGGTAGAGCCTGATATATTTTTTGCCCACTACCTGAAATGCGGATATCAAGACATCACATTCTAACGAAACAGAGACGGAAAACTAGTACTCCTACTACGTACATAATAATAGTTCCTAACCTGAGCAAGTATATTATGATGTGGATCGTGATGTAAAGGTGTCACCGTGCCAGGTGGACCGAACCAAGCGTTGACCGACCTCATCTCACCACCACCAGCAAAACAGTAGTCGGGTGTAACAATATCCTGCTTCAGTTCTTGTATCTGGACATTTATACAAGGCACTGAATGTTGAAAAAACAATATTGTAACAAAATTCGATTCCAAATTAAAAACAAATACGCATGCCTGATCAAACAGTGGGTGTTGGGCCAAATATGTCACGTTTGCAGAAGAAGAATCCCCGGACTGAATCCTATCCAGGAACTCGGAGAATGTGATTAGCTCTTGCTTCCACTCTTGGGACAGATAGTTTTTACCGACCTGCAGAGTGATTTGATTTCTCACATTAAAAAAATATTGCGACATAATCTCAAAGAGGTAAATGAAAATGAAATCTGTACCTCAACTGGAACTGTTCGGAAGCCTACAACCTTTTTAAGGTAATTCATGTCACTCCATCTACTCTTGGCTGGCCAGTGATTCATTGCACCACTAATAATCACAGGATAACCGGAAACAAAATGCTCCAGCAAGAATCCTTCCAGGGACAGGCCTTGCTTTTTCTGCACCATCTCTCCGGAAAGCGATTTGACAGGTAACGAATTAGCCACCTGCATGTTGAGATTCAAAATAAAGTAGGTGAATGTTAAGCGTTGCTAAAATTCGAGCTCCGCTATTTGGCAGTTCATCTGCCTATCCAATAGACATTCATAAAGGGCTTTCTGTTCAATTTTTTCTTTCAAAGTGGAATGTGATTCTTCCTTCTTCTTTTTTCAAATGTTTCCCCTTTCGTAAATAGATGCCAAGGAGGATATTCCATTGAGATGTTGATCTATCTAAATTTGTTTGCGATGAGTCGAGGTGAAAAATGGCTCAGAACAAACATGTTTGTAGACCATCACAAACCAGAAAGCATTTCATCTTAAACCAGTTATTCGGCAACTTAAAACATACATTAAATTTGACAAACGCCTTGAGATATCGTAACATGTCAAGCATATTCCATTGATATGTGGTTCTCTATCTAAATTCGTTTGCCATTAGCTGAGACGAGAAAGCAGCTCAGAACAAACGAGTTTGAAGAACATTAGTACATATTTCACACAGTTATCGTGTCGTCTTAAACCAATTACTTCTCTACTAGAACCAAACAATACACATACACAATCAAAGCACCCCAAAAATCGCACAATTCTCGCCTCACACAATAGAATTCATATGTTGCTATTCAAGAACCTGAAGACATTTAGGTAAAGGGGCACAGCATTCATATGAACAATTTCTTGATTTCAATTTTAGGTTTTTTTTTGCGGAGAAAATTAAAAGAACACGTACGGTTGAGTATCGCAATCCGCATCAAATGGTTGTACTCCACCTTTCGAAAGTCGTAAACTTGGACAAAAAGAGATCAAAGGAAAGAGAGAGAAGAGAGAAGAGAGAAAACAGAGCTCACCTCGGCCAAGTTAAAATCTTTATACCACTCACCCTTGGGCGCCGCTCCGCCGTTGACTCCGAGATCTTTTCGTCTGAGGGCGGCGCTGACTTTTCCGATGCACAGATTAAGGTCGTCTCGGAGGGTCAGCCCGCCCATGATGAGGCCCATATCGAGCGCTCGGAGGGCGAGCGTGAGCTCACCGGACGAGAAATGGTTCTTGGCCGCGTGGAGGCAGGCGATTGCGTAGGCGTCGCGCCAGATGGGGACGACCGAGTGCCAGGGTCCCGAGTGGAGCTGTTCCCAAGCCATCTCCATGGCGGCCTCCGCCGCACGAGTGTCGCCGGCGGCCGCCCGAGTGGCCATGGATGCGAAGGCGTATCCGCCTTCCTCCGCGATAAGCTGCAAGAGAGAGGGAAGTTTGGATTCGAGGAGTGGTGCTTCGAGGGCGGCGGCGGAGGAGGTGGACATGGGGCGGCGGTGTGGTGACTGGTGCGAGATATTTTGGTGTGGGGAAGTAAAATATCTTAGGTGGAATGAACTTTTCGTAAGGGCGTTTTAGATATTTTCTTATGTATGCCACCGTGGAAATTCTTCGCTTCACATTTATTTTATACTATCTCTTAATTCAAAAAAAAAATCGTATGTTAACTGTGGATAAGCCCACTTTACGGTTGTGGGCTTCCACGTATAATCACAAGTATCCAATAGCTTGTCAACATCGTGTTCAGCGGGCTTGGATCGCCCTCCTACTATTTACAGGCCCATATTGTTTCTATTTGGGTCCAAAAATAATTGAAACAGGCCCAAGAGCTATTGATGTTTGACTTTTGTTATTAATATTTTATTTCACTTAATTTTGTGTTAATTCTATTTTCATGTGAGGATTTGTATTTTCACCTCATTTTCCTAATTAAAGATGATGATAAAAATAAAAATGGCTACAATTCTTTGGTATTCATACCGTGAATCGAATCTCGAACGATTTAAGTGTTTGACTCGTGCGACTGCATCAAACGTAGTCGATCTTTGGCAACGTCAAGCATCCGTTTTGTACAACCAATTTGGACGACGTTGTTGTCGTTTTCATAATCATGAATTAGTAGATTTCTTAGTTGCCATAGTAAGTAGACTAGCTAGGTAGTACGTAGGATTTTATTCTAAAATCATATTTGGACATTCATCATATATCAACATCGTCGTCCTCTTCCATAACCTTTTCTACTTCATTCTGAGAAATTTCCTTGATGTGTTTGTTTCCTCCTTTTTTCCACAACCCGAATCCAAATATATACTCACGCTTTCGCTTTCCATACTCAGCATCACATCAACAAAAGCAATATCTTTGTCTAAATCTTCATAATTATTAACAAATTTTGACTTTCAGAAACCTTAAAATTTCTTAAATCAAAACTTTTTCCTCTCAAGATTCGTCACCCCGCGACAATTTTTTTGTAAAATGTTTTGTGCTTGATCGTGTTTATTGGCCAACACGATTTCGACATAGGTGTTGTCATACAATCATAAATCTAAAATTAGTACTTGTCCGTATGAGTTGTGAGATGAAGTATTAAGCTGTCTTAATTAGTTACAGTCTTATACGCCAAGGAACATTGATTACGAGACAAGAAAAAACTTATACTAAGATATATTTAATATAATCTCTAATTAAATAAATTCCCATGATATTAGCATATGCTATGGACACTATAATTACGTCTAATTATCAAGAAACTACTGTGTGGATCAGGTGAGCTAATCATCCAATACTTTAATTACCCTTTTTAATTCACTTAAGTCTCATTATGCCAACGTACCTTAGTTAATTAAAGCAAAACCATTGGACCTTAATCTTTTATCGTTAGTCAATTTGGATGTGTTTTTAAAAAAAGTCATAAAATATTATTATTATGTTATAAACTCAAGAGAATTGAGAGAGAATAATATAGTAGAAAGAGAGACAATATGAGAGGAGAATAAAATTCTTAAGAATTGTTGTATATTCTTCATATGGGGAGACCCCTTTATATAGGATACAAAGTAGGGTTTCTGTCTTAGCCAACAAGTCTTTCACTATAATATAATAATATTCATAACACTCCCCCTTGAATGACTATTTACAAGATTGCTGCCTCGTTAAAACCTTTAACTAAGAAAACCCCGTGGGCAAAAACTTAGTAGAGGGAAAAAAGAGTGCAATCACTGGTCTTCGGGACCTTATATTCAATATCATTTTTGTCCATATGTAATATGATATTATACATGTTCTGATTTTCAATTCCTTTCATTTTAGAAATCTTAAAATCCATCCAGGATTTTCATGTATGTATCATTCGACTTCTACATGGTCAAATCATACATTCGATGCATATATCTATCGTTGTTGCTGCCATAAATATTAAGTAGCGGAACTTAATGTCATCTTTCAAAATATTTGATTAACATCGAGTTTCTGCGAAAAACTCTTGAGCAACTAATTTCGCTTTTATATCTCACCACATTATTATTCGTTTTTCTTACGAACACCCACGTATATCCTTCTGGGATGATATTTTGATGTGTGTACAATAGAGTCAAAATATCTCTTTTATTTAGCGAGTCATGATCAACCTCAATTGCTCGTTTCTATTTCTTTGAGTGCTGCCGTCACACTATTTTGGATCCAAATTTCTAGAGCAACTCTTGAGGCAAATATGTCATTTACGACTTTTTCCATTTGATGACAATTCAATATATCAACCAAATTTTTAATCATTTCCCAAAATATTTAATTTGGTTGTTCCGCAATTTCATGATTTTCTATTATCATGTGCACATGCTTTTTCAATGGAATTTTCATCTAACTCTCTTCAGGAGATTTTGAAGGTGACTAAAGTTCTTTGTTTTTCCGCGGATTAATTTTATATCTTGAAATCGATCTACTACGCTTCAGGCGTATATTAAAATCAACATTTGAGTTGATCTCTTTGGTATTTGAACTCTTATAGTTCATTTATCACAAATATATGTGATTTTGTCACACCTTCATTAATTTGGCAGATTACTTGCGGAATATTGCAAGTCACTTATTTTCATGAACTTCGGGTTCAATTGATTGATGCGTGAATCTAGAATTGAAGATCGTTTTCATTCACTGAAATTTCTCGGCATTTACATCTTTTATATTCTTATCTCCCCCTAATTCCGAGAAATGATCTTCCTCAAATATGCAAATCAGCGTACTTGCTATAAACCGATCTTCAGGATCGCGGGCTCGAGATATACCTTATTTTCTATTATGCCCGTTCACTTTAGTGGTGATATGAATATTAATTGCATATTTCAAATTAATTCGCAGATGAGAAATAAAAATTTCCACGCACTTAATAATAATCATGATATGCATCATTTTCATTTTAAAGTACATATGTAGTACTCGTGGGGATAATTAGTAAAGCTCTTCCGGAGCTCACTCTTAATATGTCATCATTTGCATGACAATATATTTACCAATGATCCTTCGAGGATACAGTATCTTTACCAATGATCCTTCGGGATCAAAATATTAGGTTTTATTAATGATCCTTCGGGGATCAAAATATATCTTTTACATAATCTTAATATATAATTTTCTCAGAATTGGAATCGACTTTTTCGATATTCCACAAGTACTCAAATAATAAGATACATTTGTTCTCGATTTTCAAAAGATATCCTTCAGGGATAATTTATATGACAGAACAATCGAATTTGGCTACTATGAGTATCATGATGTAACTTTATTATAAACATCTAATGTTTGAACTTTGCTTCTTCGGGAGCAATTAATAAAAATATTCTTTCAGAAATATTTTGCATTATATCTTATGAATATCAATATTTATTCATGAATATCAAATCATAATGTTCTTCAGGAACATTTAAAACTTATTGATACTACGAGAGCAATTTAATTTGTTATTTCTCGAATAATATCAAATTATGATGTTCTTCCAGAACGATCAATATAATATTTAAACCAGAGTATGTGTTCTTCAGGAACATTTATTTTAATTGATATATTAAGAATAATTAATTTGATAATACTTCAGGAATATCAAATTTTCATGGGGATTCAAACTCATGTGATATCCCAATATCCAAGCAAATAACCATCAGGCTATTCAACAAGGTTTTGATTCACTTTTCCTAAATTTCACACACTTTGGAATTTAGGAAGTACCTCAATTGATTCATGGGTCGAGTTTGCACCTACATAACTTGACCACGGAAAACTCGCACGATATTCTTCAGGAACATTTAATTTTGATATTTCTTCAAAAATATCATATCATGTTCTTCAGGAACATTTAGTTTTGATATTTCTTCGGGAATATCATATCATGTTCTTTAAGAACGTTTCCTTTTGATATTTCTTCAGGAATATCATATCACAATGTTCTTCAGGAACATTAAGATTTTAATTAATTTAAAAGACATAATTAATTTGATATTACTTCAAGAATATCAGATTATCATGTTATTCGGGAACATATGATATTACTTCAGGAATATCAGATTATAATGTTCTTCGGGAACATATGATATTACTTCAGGAATATCAGATTATAATGTTCTTCAAGAACATATGATATTACTTCAGGAATATCAAATTATAATGTTCTTCGGGAACATATGATATTAAGAAGAAGGGAGGAGAAGTAGATATATTTATAATTATTAATGAATATAAACAAACATATAAATTATTGCCTTGTACTTCGGATCTTGGATGGGTAGAACTTGGATGAAGAACGCGATTGAGCTTCTCGTGCTGATAACGTGTTATAAACTCAAGAGAATTGAGAGAGAATAATATAGTAGAAAGAGAGACAATATGAGAGGAGAATAAAATTCTTAAGAATTGTTGTATATTCTTCATATGGGGAGACCCCTTTATATAGGATACAAAGTAAGGTTTCTGTCTTAGCCAACAAGTCATTCACTATAATATAATAATATTCATAACATATTATAAATTGTTTTATTAATAACTCATAAGTTGTTATATCTTATTTATTAAACAAGTGTTAAAATTTTTTGATAGATAATAAATTTATAAAAAAATTATAAAAGGTTAGCTTGTTTAATTTAAGATTTTATATAAATAAAATTATCAAAAAAACATGTTATATATCAAAAAATAATTAAATAATAATTGCATGAACAAAATAATAAATTTAGAATTATATAATATATATATATATAATATATATATATATATATATATATATATATATATATATATATAAAGTAACAATTTTAGAAATATTTTAATCTTTTATTGTTTAATTACAAGAGTTTATAAGCTATATAAAAAAAGTATATCGATATTTTTTTTAAACAATTTATTTTAAAGTTATAAAAAAATTGAAAATTTTATCAAATAAATTTTAAGATTTTCTTATTTAACTTAATTATAAATTGTTTTAAAAAAATTATAAGCTCCGGAAACACACTACTGGGCTAGCGTATTCATTCTACCGTATGAGGTCCGGTGGGCAGACGTATGTCGGCTTGCCAGTGAGGGGAGACTGGGTATTTGTGACCTTACCGCTAAAAATCGAGCCCTTATAACTAAACATATTTAGGCGATTCTGAGTTAGGACTCGAAATCAGTTTGGGTCAGTTGGATCCATGCAAATCGATTGTGGAGGCATTCCTTTTGGAGTGCGAAGATACCTCGAATGTACTCTTGGAGTTGGTGACAACTCCTTAAGCTACGTCATGCCGTTCCGGCTTTCCAGTTTCAAATTGGAGATATGTCGCATTTCTACTTCTAGAGGGACCCATGGCATAATTTGGGTAGATTAGAGGAGGTATGCCCGATGGGGTCAACGCGAACTGGATTTCAGGTGGCTTCTACGTTGAGTAATGTCATTGTTGACGGAGTGTGGCAGTGGTCGATTGACTTTCGAGAGGAGTTTTTTCACATTATGGACTTATTACCGAGGATATCTCAGGGGAGGGATACGGTGAGATGGAGACTGCATAGATTCAGGGTTTACACTTATGCCTCGGCTTATTCTGTTGGGAGTCCAACCCTCGTTCGGATTAAAGCATCGGGGGGAGAAGAGAAGAGGTGGAACCAAGCCAATCGGGACGAGCCAAGACGAGCGAGAATCGGACGGGAGGCGAAGAGCTGCTCAACGCACGCGCGGGCCTTACGCCAGCGCGTTGAGCATTGCAGGAAGTTTTCGCTGCTGTTTCCAACGCGCGAGCGGAGCCAACGCCGCGGCGTTGTCGACTGTCAACGCGTGCGCGGCTCCTCCGCCGCGGCGTTGATGGAGCGGCTGTTTGACCGCGGGTTTGACTCGGATTTCTTGGGGATTAAGTTAGGGTTTCTCACCTCCCATCTATATAAGAACCTCCTCCCCTATTTTATATGTAACCAAGATAGAAAACCTAGAGCACGAAATAGTGAGTCGAAAAGAGATCTATCGAGATCCGGTCCTGTACACGAGAGTATTATTATCGAATAATATTGGGTGTGGTGTCCGTGGAAGTAGGCATTCTTGGCCGAACCACGTAATTCTTGTCTTCCCTTTTATTCCGCTTTATTTATCAAATCGAACCTACCCTTTGACGATCGACGGGGATATACCGGCCTAAGAAGCGTGTATTCCCTAACAATTGGTATCAGAGCGAAGGTTATTTCAAAGGGCGAAGGTTACCGGAGGCAGTTCCATATCCAGACGAAGCTCTAGATACGAGGAAGATCTGGGGGTGCGAAGACAAAGAGGGACTAAAACAGGTGAATCGATTCTATTTTTCGGTGTTTGGTTGTTTCTTGGTTCGTTTGTCTTGTGCTTCTTGTGGGGGTGGTATTGATCAATGGCAGGAGCAACGGAGGAGAGTATGACGTCGAAGATGATGGTTCTTACGGCGACAAATTATTCAATTTGGAAGTCGCGTATGATGGATTATCTCACGACTAGGGATCTCGAGATACCGTTCGAGTGCAAGGGGGTCAAACCGTCGACCATCGAAGAAGACAAGTGGAAGCAAATGAATAAGAAGGCGGTGTGCCTTGTTCGTCAGTACGTTGGACAGACCGTGTACCCGTATGTGTCGGAAGAGAAGGAGGCCTATTCTTTGTGGACAAAGTTGGAAAAGATGTTCCAATCGAAGTCACCGAGGAATCAGGCGTTTCTCATGAGGAGGCTTGTGAACCTTAAGCTAAGGCATGGTGTTCCGGTGGCCGACCATGTGAGCGAGTTCCAGGATGTTGTGAACCAAATGACCGCGGTGGGCTTGAATCTGGATGACAAGATTCAGGCATTGCTTTTGCTTAGCTCCTTGCCCGACAGCTGGGAGACTCTGGTGGTTTCCCTAACAAATTCCGCGCCGGAGGGGAAGATGACTATGACGATGGTCACTGATGCCCTATTCAATGAGGAGGCGAGGAAGAAGGAGGTTGAAAGTGAGCCAGAGGGTGAGAAAGCATTTTACACGGGTGGTGGTCACAGCGGGAATCGGAGGAATGGTGGTGGAAACCGAGAGAGGCCGAGGAAGAAGGTCATATGCTATTATTGCGACGAGGAGGGTCACGTGAAGAGGGATTGTCCAAAGTGTAAGGCGAAGAAAGACCAACAAGAAAACGCAGCAGCGGTTCAACACGAGTATATTCACGACGCGTTGGCGGTGTTAGAGGCAAACGACGCTAGGAGGGAAGATTGGATTCTCGATTCGGGGAGTGCATTTCATATATGCCATGATCGAGCCCAATATTCTGAGTACAAGGCATGTGAAAGAGAGACGGTTCAAATGGCTAATGGTTCGAGGAATCGGGTAGCCGGAGAAGGGATTGTCGAGTTTCAGGTGCCGGGTGGAAGGAGTGTCACGGTTGCGGGAGTAAAACACGTGCCAAGCATAAGAAAGAATTTGCTTGCTCTCGGGAGGCTAGACGAGAGGGGGTGCAAGTTCGAGGCCGAGTGCGGGAAAATTAAGGTGTTGAAGGATAACCGGGAGGTTCTGCATGGAAAAAATGTTGGCGGCTTGTATAGGCTCGAGGGTAGTGTGGTGACACGAGGAACTGGTGTCGGACATGGGTCGAGTAATACAAAGAAGACTGGACGAGATTTCAACCGTTGTCGAACACATGGGCATGAGGAGCGGGCCGGCTCCAACAGGGCAAGGGTGATCGGGATGCAATGGAAGAAGGTTCAGCGGGAAGTTCAGAAGATTGAGATGAGGGTCGAGGCGCGCACGACATCATCTCCTAATCTTGCTAGCTGTTGAAGGGTGACGCCCCGGTGGGGGGCGTTGGAGGCATTCGTGCATTTGGAGGATGCATGAGATGCCTCGTTGGTCGTATTCATGGAGCTTGGATACGAGACACTCGTTGAGGGGGTGGGTTGACATGTTGGACTGTGTTGGAGACTCATATTTCGGTGGTGTCGAGATGCCGGTAATCAACTTGGGCGTTGGTGGAATAATTGCTCACTCGGGTTGGAGGGGGTGATTGTTGGGAGTCCAACCCTCGTTCGGATTAAAGCATCGGGGGGAGAAGAGAAGAGGTGGAACCAAGCCAATCGGGACGAGCCAAGACGAGCGAGAATCGGACGGGAGGCGAAGAGCTGCTCAACGCGCGCGCGGGCCTTACGCCAGCGCGTTGAGCATTGCAGGAAGTTTTCGCTGCTGTTTCCAACGCGCGAGCGGAGCCAACGCCGCGGCGTTGTCGACTGTCAACGCGTGCGCGGCTCCTCCGCCGCGGCGTTGATGGAGCGGCTGTTTGACCGCGGGTTTGACTCGGATTTCTTGGGGATTAAGTTAGGGTTTCTCACCTCCCATCTATATAAGAACCTCCTCCCCTATTTTATATGTAACCAAGATAGAAAACCTAGAGCACGAAATAGTGAGTCGAAAAGAGATCTATCGAGATCTGGTCCTGTACACGAGAGTATTATTATCGAATAATATTGGGTGTGGTGTCCGTGGAAGTAGGCATTCTTGGCCGAACCACGTAATTCTTGTCTTCCCTTTTATTCCGCTTTATTTATCAAATCGAACCTACCCTTTGACGATCGACGGGGATATACCGGCCTAAGAAGCGTGTATTCCCCAACATATTCACTATTCCACCTTGATGGGATAAGAGTGTCGTGGGCAGCCCTTCTCGTCGGGCCAATGCGTATTCCGAGACATTGCTTTATTCTTTAGCTTACTATCCGAGGTCGACTGTCGACTCTTGATAAGCATTGAATTGGTCGGGGGTTTACTTGTGTGTCATGTGTAGAGGAGAGTGCGTTGAGACGCATACCTGCCTTTTCTTCGAGTGCTCTTTCACATTGGATTGTTTACGGATGGCCACGGTAGTTGGGATAGTGTTGTCTTCCGTGCAGATAGTCGTTCGGTGGCGTGGAAAGCACTGAGTTTCTTGTGCGTATCGTGGATTTATCGTTGTCTTGGTTTATTTTATATGACTGTAGAAGAACATGCGCATATAGGAAGCTCGCTCTGTGTCTTATGAGGTGGTGGCAACTCTAGCTCTTTCCACTGTGCGCGATATGTGTTGAATTGTACCACTATACATTTTTTTTTACATGCATGTCTCTTCTTATTTATTAAATCAATAAATTGTTAAATAAAAATAATAATTTCAATAAATACTTGTTAAACTTTTATTTGTTGTCAATCTCACCTCAAATGCTTACACTTCAATTACAATTTACATGAATAATTATAACTACACAAAATTACTTGTATAAAATAAAATAAATTATTCTATAGTTTCTTACAATAATTATCCGTAACTTTTACAAATTAAAGATAGTACCAAGTATATTTAAATTATCTTTTAAATCGTGGAGAGTAATACGTACACTCAAATTATCAAAGTCGTGCAGCTTATTTAGTGGTTGTGGTATAATTAGACGTGGCATCAATATATTTAATTGCAAATTAAGCATTAAGTCACCTGAAAATATATACATGCATGATTGTGTCATTTGTGTGTGGAGTTGTACAAGATTATCCTTGTCCAGTTTACGTTTTCTTTTTAATTAATTAATCTAATTAAAATAGATCAACTGCTACAAAAAAAATCTACTTGCATATTTACTTTGTTTTGATTCGGACTTTACGTTCTCTATTGATTTCTAATAGATTTTTATGCCAACTTTTTTAAAAATAATATTAATATCAACAAGATTTTCATGTAAATTAATAAATAAAACCTAGCTCCATAATATATATATATATATATTGTTTGTAGTATAACAATTATTATGAGATAGATGAAATGCATGTTTTAAAATAAATAAAATGTTTTTGTTTTTTTTACTTTTCTTCTTTAGGTAGAATCCTTCCATATAACAATGCCCATAGAAAAATGAATGAAAATAATGAATATTGAATGGGGCTATGATAAAAGCATGTGGGCATGATTTCATAAAATAAGGCAAGCACACTCATTACTTAGCTCGATCGATCAACTGTTTTATAGTTGGTTAGTTATCCCATCATTTCTATTTGCATATATGTTTTCTTAATCTTCTTCATCAAAACAGAGATACCACTTATCATGGTTGGGTCGGGGGTTAATTGACTACCTGCTTTTTCAGAGGCGAAACTAGAAAAATCGAGTTATAATAGATGTAGTATTATTTTAATTATATACATATATAAAAAAAAGTACTACTACAATTTAATTAAAACGGGAGAAACACCAATTTATAATTTGACTAACTCACCACCACAGGCCTGATCTCCACCGGTCGGTCGGTCCCGCTGGCCGCATACTGATTCATTTTAGTCAAAAGTCAAAGCTAATCAATTTCTCAAACTACCTGAAAAAGCCATTAATTGCCCCAAAAGTCAAAAGCTTTCAACTTCCTTTTACAACTTTTTTTAACCGTTTGTTGGCCGCTATGATCGATAAAACTCAGGTTTTACGGTGATGCAATAATTAAGATTACTGTGTGTCTGTGTGTTCAATTTTGAAGATGATGAAAAGTAATTCAAGATTTATTGAGAATCTACTTTCAAGACAGGGCGCTCTGATTGACATGGTTGCCCGAGTAACGACGTCGAACCGTACGATAACAAAATTAAAATTGAAGAAGCAGTCGCAGAATAAGTACGAGCACTCTTTCTCATTCACAATATGTCATTTTTATTTTTTAAATTATTTGTAATTTAAACATTTTAATGTTAATAATTATTATTTTCCAAATTAATTTAATATTAAATAACTCAAAATTAAGACTGAAAATTGCGGACATGTGATCAATTATATAGTACTCAAATAATATTAATTTATTTAATTGTGTGTTTTCAATTACTATAAATTAACACATCCAGTATATCACTTGATCTGGTCACAAGCAATCAAGCATCATATATATTATATATAAATACATACATTGGGATTCCATTGCCTGAATTGTTAACCTCATATACCCTTGTTTCCTGGTGTTGGGTAAAATTCAGGCATTAAATTAACGATTCAAAAACTTAATTAAACATATTTAAATTAATTAATATTTGATTTGAATGGATCGATATTCGAGAAGGGGTTGAGTGTGCCACTTGATATTTTCACACATGACTTAGTACTTTACTATACACAAATGTATCTGATTTAAATTTCACACATTTATAATTGTGTGCATATAAATATAAATTAACAATGTGATTGATGTAAATAAAAATGTAGGTCTGTAGTAAGTAGGTCATTCAATCCGTATGTATTTTACAAACTGTTGATATTCGATACTACATCCGTGCTAGTAAAGTCAAATCAAACCAAATCGCAATTAATTACTAAGTACATTATCATTTGTTTGGAGTTATATAAGTACTTATATATTTTCAAGTTGTCAAATAAAAAAAATCATTTCAATAATTCTCTGTCTCAACTAATTACATGACACGATTTATTTGTTACTCCCTCGGTCATAGTTGTCATACTTTTTTTTTTTGAGTGTCCAACAATAGTTGACACACCAAAAAAAAAATTATTTTAATTTTTTTATTTTAATATACAATTTTATTCTACTTTACCCTATCTACTTTTTAACTTTATTCACAACTATTTTACTTTTCACTTTTAAAATATATTTTTACTTTTTACTTTTCAATTAAAAAATACAAAAATAAAAATTTTCTTAAACTCTGTATTCAGAAAAATATGATATCTATTAATGGCCGCCGGATGGAGTAGTTTATAATTTGAGGAATGGTAGGACCTAACAAAGATTTGTTAGTAATTTCCTCAATTAATAATTCTATTTAAGCAACTCCTCATACAAAATACTCTGCATGCCAAAGTGAGTTACATAGTTTGCTCAAAAAAGTAGACATATTTATAGCTAGGAACAGTGTTGTGTTTATTTTGGTTTGTTGTCTTATATAGTAGTAGTATATATGTGTGTGTCTCTGTAAGGATTTTGCAGAAGAAAGACATATATCTGTTTAGCTTATTAACTAAGTGTAGCTAGGTACATACATATTTATATATTATTAGTAACGATGAAGTCGGAGTGCAGCCGAAAGCAAGGAGCAGCCACCCCGTGCGCAGCTTGCAAGCTTTTGAGGCGGAGATGTGCTGATGATTGTGTGTTTGCGCCTTACTTTCCAGCCGACGAGCCCCACAAGTTTGCCAGTGTGCATAAGGTCTTCGGCGCTAGCAATGTCAACAAGATGCTTCAGGTTTACTATTTGCTCCTCCTGTTTTTCTTATTTTGTCGATTACGTCAAACATAATCCGATCAATTTTCAATAATTTTGAACACTTAATTTGCAGCTTTTTTAGAAAAAAAATTTGCATCTTTTAGTCAAAGGATTCTCTTTTTCTTTGTCCAAAGGCAAAAGTAAGATCAAAGAAAGACTATTGCACCCAACTTTTGCTGCCTTTGGAGCCCAAGAGTTTACACTGTTGTGAATAAAATGTTAAAACACACTTTAATTAAATAAAATGTGAATGAGCTAGGTAAGAATGTAGTGAGCATGACATCACCGAAATATGCAGGAGTTGTCGGAACATCAAAGGGGCGATGCGGTGAGCTCGATGGTTTACGAAGCCAACGCCCGAGTGAGAGATCCCGTTTATGGCTGCGTTGGAGCAATCTCGTCCCTGCAGCAGCAGGTAGACACCCTGCAAACTCAGCTGGCACTCGCGCAGGCGGAAGTCGTGCAAATGCGTATGCGCCAATTCTCGTACAGCTCCCCAGACAATACCTCTCCTCCGTCCAGGGGGGGACAGTCGTACGAGGTCGGGTCCCACTTCAACATGCACATGGACATGATGGCAGATGATCAGGCCCATATGGAGGACTCTTTCTGGCGTTGAGATCTCTCGATTTTTCGGCCTTTCTTATAGTAGTAGTAGTAGTAGTAGTATATGTTTTCCGGCTTTCTTATTTTAAGTACTATGTTTTAATTAGTATTGCAAAACATCAGCATGGGCGGTTGGCGCTAGACACCCCTAGGCTGAGAGGAGAGGACTTTATATGTCCCTGTTTACTTTACTTGATCATTCATCATAGCTATGGTATGGATTATGAGTGTGGAGTTGACTTCAATTTCTAAACAATGTTAAAGTTGACTGGGTTTTTTTTTCTTTGTTTTGGTTTTTGTGAATTTATTTATGTTTTCTTGCTAAATAAAAATAATGATGTTCAAGATCTGATAAAAGTGTTTTCATTACTCTTTGGACACTAAGTAAAGGAGTACACCTCAAAATCAAAATGACCATCATTATCAATACATCACCCCAGTTTTAGAATCAAATCAAGAACATTCAAATTCAAGATAATCCTATAAATCATCTACACGATAAGCATTTCAAAATCAAATTATTAACATTCAAATTCAAGATAATCCTATAAATCATCTACACACTAAGCATTTCAAAATCAAATTATTAACATTCAAATTCAAGATAATACTATGAACTGTCTAACTATAAGTCTCTGCAGTGCTCTGAAATCAGAGACCGTGTGAGTGTGTGGTTAGGAATGTTGCTCATAAAATACACAATTACATCTCAAAACTTAATAATCTTATCACAAAATGAAAATGTAATGGTGTTATGAAAAACCCAAATTCATTCAACGCAATAAAACATATCAATCACATTACAATTTCTAGAAGGCAGGAAATTAAGAAGAAAACAGAGATTCAATTCTAAACCCTAGATCAATCGCACAAACCCTAAGCCCTCTCACCCCTAATCCTCCTAGCCAGCTGGATATCTTTGGGCATGATAGTCACTCTCTTAGCATGAATAGCGCACAGATTCGTGTCCTCGAACAGGCCGACCAGATAAGCCTCTGCCGCCTCCTGAAGGGCGGACACGGCAGAGCTCTGAAATCTGAGATCCGTTTTGAAATCCTGCGCGATCTCTCTCACGAGCCTCTGGAACGGAAGCTTCCTGATCAGGAGCTCTGTACTCTTCTGGTACTTGCGGATCTCCCTCAGAGCCACCGTTCCTGGGCGGAAACGATGGGGCTTCTTCACGCCGCCAGTGGCAGGGGCAGATTTCCTGGCCGCCTTGGTCGCCAGTTGCTTCCTCGGGGCTTTGCCGCCGGTAGATTTCCTCGCCGTCTGCTTTGTTCTCGCCATTGATAAATGTGTGAAGTTGATCTGTTTTGTGTTTGTTAATGAATATATTTATTGAACTGTTGTATTGGGATTTATAGTGAGTGAGAAATTTGGGGATTTAGGAGGGGAAATTTGGGAACGAGCGGGAGTGATTGTGTACCGTTGGATTAAACGTTTAATGGAGGGTTGTGATTTATTTGAGATGGGTGAGAAAGGATCGCGATCCCCGTGAACTATATTGAACCAATAGGAGGGAAGAAAATACCAAAGTTCGGTTGGGGAATGCGAGCCGTCGATTAGGTGTTAATTTTGATGGCTCAGATTCGTTTCTCGTAATATTTTTTATTAAATAAATATTATTTAAATTTAAAATAATAGTAATAATCATTTGTTAATAAGCAGATGGTTCAAAACATTGTCACACCCAATTATTTTTAGCGCCAAAATCATGCTGCCGGAACGAAAATTCCCCTGCCGTATCTCTTTCTATCATATTACCCGACGCCCATTCGGCCCCTCCCGTCTCGTACTCATCCGAATCCTCCTCGATCGCCATCGGCATTATCACCTGATGCTCTCTAATGGGCCTTGACAGATGGACCTCGGTGGACATGGCCCGGGCCCTGATGCTGCCCACATTCGCATTATTGGCGCTCCTATCCCAAAGGAACACGTGGACTAAGATGGGGACCCTCGCGTGCCGGTGGAGGGACAGCTTCTGGCTGAGGGACACCGTGTCGAAACACCTGATCGCCCCCGTCGTCGAAACCATCCACGGGAGCACTTTTTGGTTCGATAGTCGAGAGACCACCAGGAGACGGGAGGCTGCCGACGCCTGCTTGTACAGGCTGCTCAGCCCCGATCGAGTCGACGGGGTCGTGTCGTCCGATTCTATAACTGATGATATGTAGATAAATCCCTGCCATTTCAAAGTATACACTAAATTATTTTCAACCTCTTTAAAGAGAAGCCTAACAAGTCGACTCCAGGATATCGACGTTAGCTAACGCTTTGATACCATGTTAGAAGTCGTTTCATCTGAAAACTCGAACTGTTAGTCTGTTAGAAAAGTTGAGCAACTTGACATTTATATTAGTGGGTCGACGAATATATTCTCCAATACGCACCTCTTCGGTCCGGCCAATGGCAAAACCGAGTTTAGTGTCGATTTCTTTGATTTTGATCTCGATAGGGATCTCCCCGGCAAGAGGGGAGAACCACAAGCGAACCGCCCTCACGACTCCGATATCCTCCCCGTGGTAGTCCTCAAAACCGTACAGGCTCGTGCTTGCGAGATTCGACAGGTCGGATAACGACCTTGTGCTTACTGTCGAAGAAGCAACATCTCCGGATATCTGAATTGAATTTTTGTTGACATTAATTATATATGTCGTTGGAGATTTAATTATTCGTTGATAATGAGTGAATACGAACGGTTAATTACCTTGGTGAGTAGGGATTCGGTTTGAATGTTCATGAAGACGACAGGAGCCCCCGACTCCTGAGAAGCATTGATCCAGGCGTGGGCTCGAGCGAGGGTGTCCTCGAGGTCGTTGTAACGTGAGCCAACTCTATCGGAAGCTTTGGGTAAGAAGAGCAGGGAGTAAAAGCTGCTGGAGTTTGGGACGGAAAGCATCTCATGCATTCTCCGCTCCCACGGATACGAGACGTAACCGTCCTGGAGAGGAGTCTTCTCTAGGGCACTCACCATCCTTGAGGTCCTTGAAGCTGCAGGATATGAGATATTGATGATGACATGCTTTAGTCAGCAAAACCATTACTGTATATATATATATGTACTTGTGCATGTGTGAAACTTGGACTAAAAGGTCAACACATGCATCATGAACAACTGTGCATGATTTAACGTTTGACTAACTTTAATAATTTAATCGAATTAGTACAATAAGCTAATGTTGAAATAATTGGGTTAACAATTTTTCATTAATCAAAGCATAAAAATGAAAATGAATTCATTTATTTTTATTGTATTATAATTATGGATCAAATTAATTAATTTAATACTGTTGTCACCTTGCAAATCCAAGCACTCGCGCTCGGTCCGGTCAAAGAAGCCGACGGCGTAATTCGGGTCGTCAATGGCCCGCAAAACGTACTGCTTTTTCCCAACCACCAGCTGGTCCCCGGGCACGATGCACGCCTGCAGCTCCGCGTACTCGTAGGAGCCCCGCCTGACCCGGACCCGGATCGACGTCTCCTTCTGCTTGAAGCTGCTGTGAAGGATTTTCTGCACGCCCGATTTCCCGCTCTTAAAGGGCGCCGCAAGTCTCGTGCTCCCGATCTTCAATTCCTCCACTATGTCGCCCGTCTGCAACATGTCGTCCGTCCACTCGTCCGCCTTTGAGCTGCCGATTAGGCACTCAATCGAGAGGACCGCCGACGACTGTGAGCCGTCCGATGACAAAGATCGATCCATTGGCATTTCTCTTATTCTTCGCTTTCACTATTGAATGAAAGAAATTGGAGAATTGAAAAATAAATCAAGAGTTCGAAAGAAAAATATAAATAAAAGTCTGTCGAAAAAAAAGATCAAAAATAATGATTTGAAATTAGGACTTTGTTATGTTTGAAACGGTGTTAGTTGAAATCCCACTGTGGAACTAATGGAAAAATATACAGTAATATCACTTTTATATTAAATTAATCGTACATACAAAATAAAATATTGATTAAATGCTTGAACGAGTGGACAGTATACATATGAACAAGAAGTGGATGATGCGCGTGTTGTTGAACAATTTAAGAAGCATCCACAAACCTTTGAAAACTCCTCACACGCATGTTAGTGTTGACTTTGACTTTGACTTCTTGTGTTGACCATTACGTTGTAGGTATACACACTTTCCTTTCTCAATAAAATTCATTGTTGTCTTGTGCTTTGCCACACAAAATGAAGTAAAATAAAGCAATTGATTCTCTTACATTCGACATGGAGTTCCAAATAAAAAAATAAAAAATACTGCACTATATATATATATTCAACTTATAAAGATCTCAGGCTAGTTAAACCCATCGCTTCGTCGCACTTACTTCCTTCGATTTCGCAGGCCCCCTCCGGCTTCTATTTTCTACACCGCCACTCGTTGCACGCCTTGGTTTAGCGAGTGGGGCCGTATTCAATCTACCTGTGCTTAACGAGTTCTCTTTCAGAGGACTTGTCGTGCGCGGACTAGGAGTCTGCCAACAAGAGCTCTTGACAGCGCATTTATCATCACTCTTCTCAACAGGAGTTTCTTGCATCTTCAAAGGTAGAGTGCGGGTTCGGTTCTTAGGAGAGCTGTCCGAGTCGGATGATGAAGATGGGTCAGTCGTGCTATCCATGTCGTAGAGCACATTGTCCGACATTATTGGAGGACACTTTGGAGGACTTGAATTTTTCGGCGAGGAAGAGGATCTTCGGAGTCGTGCTAGGTTCACCACCTGCTCATTGATTGATCATTCAGAAAAGAAAATCGAAGATTAGTAATGATTGCGCATGTTTTCTTACCTTTTGTTCCAGAACTATTATGTCCTTTCGAAGCTTGTTGATGATCATGTTCTTCCTGCGTATGATGTCTTCCAATTCGACAACTCTCTGAGATGTTCAACAGAATAATCATTACATCTATTCATGTACATGTATTTGAATTGTAGTAAGTACCTTAGAGCCTAAAGCTTGAGATGACTGAATATAAGTAGACAGTTCCTTGATAGCCGCATCCTTCTCTTCGCATTCCCTTCGCAGGCTATTGATATCGTGTTCACATGATAAACTGTCCAACTGCACGTCCCGAAACGTTGATTAGTTAGTGCACATACGACACTAACTTTAGATGTCTAATACAACAAAAAGAGCGAATCATCCAAACGCAAAATACCTGAATATCAAAAGAAGATGCGACACTAGGAGCCCAATCTGACCAATCAGACATGCGGCGCTCATCTGGTTCGACCTCACACTTGATCGTCTCATCCCCATTTAAGCCTTTCGTTGAAGTATTATTCTTAAATTACGAAAAAAAAACACATCAAACAAAGTGAAGTTGTTACATATGAAATACACTATTTGGTGTTGGGTGATGATGATGATGTCATACCTTACAATCAGATTCGGTTCTTTTGGTAGCAACGACATCGCCTTGGGTCGGAACCTCAGGCTGATCCTTGAAATAATTCACCTGCTCACATAGTTTATCTAGCTTTTCCTGCATGCTTGAGAGCACTTGGTCCTGGAAAATAAAAAATAAACATGAAAATGTTAAAAAACAGAGTGAATATTAATTATCGAAAAGAAGAATAAAACAAAAGCAATTTCAGTGTAACGGATTTATTGAATGATTTTTAAATGATGGAATCGTGATGAAATTAATTTCTTCAGCCGCAGAAATTGAAATTGGGGATCTATACAAATATCACAAAATTAATTTAATAAATGAAAGCAATTAAAGCATGATCACACTGTGAAAAGAACACACGCTTCAATTAATCAAACTCCTACCGAGCGTTACCAATTAATCGAGAACAAAAAAAAAAATCAATCGAGAAATAACTAACCCTTAGTTGAACTGATTTCTGCAGCTTCGAAATCTGGCGGTCCTTGTTGGAGTTCGCGGCGGCGGCCCCGACAACAGCCACCGTCAAAACCCTTTGAATTGGGGAAAATAGCTCCCAAGCCGCCGCCTCTTCAGCGCCGAGTGCGCCGTTCGGGTCAATAGCTTTGGCCGAGCTGGCTTCGTCAGATCCGACGAGGCGGCCCTGGAGGGAGACCCAAGCCAGTTGCCTTTTGGATCTCACCGGCTCGCGCGGCTGAGTGAAGCAGCTCGAAAGCCGGCGCGCAGCGGGTGAAGCCGAGTGAGGGAATGGGGTGAGGGAGACCATCGCGGGCGGTAGGGAAGAGCCGAAGCCGTATTCCTCGTCGTCAAACTCCATGGATTTTATTTTATTCAATTTGGGGATTTATGGGAAATGCAGGTGCAGCGGTGTGTCTGGGGATTTGAATAAGTGATTCGAATTATATTTTAAGAGGGAAAGCCCTGGAGGGGTAATTTCGTAAATACAATTGATATGCAGACCGTTGGGTTATGTGGTCTACAGGTCTTCTCATAATTTATTTTGAATTAGGATTTTGTTACTTGTTTTTTTTCATATGGATTTTTTTCCATTTCTGATCAACTTCAAAATTCAAATTCTTATTTAGACATCTTTGTTTCGTTTACATAATTACATGTATTTGTGAATCCATCTTTTTCAGCAGTTTCGTCTATCTTGTAAGGACTGCTGATGGTAGTAAAGTAGTTTAGGAAGTTAAGCATATACACAGAGTATTTTTATATCTATGAGTATGAATGCAGGATTATAATGGAAAGGGTGAGTGGAGGCGACTGCAACATGCCCCCTAGTGACAATCCGTTAAGGATCCCAATAACACTAAAATAGTTACTACTACAAATTTACTGCAGAATACATTTAGTCAATTATTCCATGTCTATCCCCTCACCTTTCGTTTTCCCTTTCATCTTGTCAGACTAAAAGGATCAGATTTGAAATAAATAAAAGATTTGGGGCATATTTTGATATTGTTATTATTATTTTAGATGATGGACCACCATTGATAATATAATTAGAAAAATACTAACAGCTAATTATATAGTAAAACAAACAAAAGGTAGGTTTGGGTTAACTACTCAAAAATCTAAGCTTTTGAACCACACAAAAAGAGTTTCATATAAAAATCTATACTTCAATATACAGACACCAGACATGGCCTTTTCGCCTCCGGCCCACACCAAATGCTAAAACCGATTTCCCTTTCGCAGGGTGAAAGGCTATCGTACATTCATATATCATGTGAGGAGGACTTTCTATCTCTACGAGTTGTGTACACTCGAACAGGAACACTTTGCACGATTATCAGAAAGCGTCTGGAAAAAATAAAAATAAAAATAAAAAGAGTTTTAAGGTGTACGTCTGGCAATATGTACAAAGGATGCTACCTAAAGTTCTTTGTACTCAAGTCACAACAACTGCACATACCTTTACTTGCCTTTGAAGATCCTTAATGTAATCAACGGCCAAATCCAACATATCAGATGTATTTGTTTGCTGGAAACAACAATGGAAACGTAATATCAGTGCAACATAAAACCAAAACAATTTGTTTTTGTTTGACATGTAGTATAGATTATGACATCAACCTTATCCATGTTCGGCACGAGTTCTTGAAGCTTTCTGATTCTCTCGCTGATTTTTGTTCTTCTCACCTGCAAGTGAATGAGTTTATTTTAGTTTCTCGAGGCATCCTCCTTTCAAATAATCTAAAGAAAAAATAATAAAACTACAAAATTAATCAAGTGGAAAAAATTGTTCCATGAGACAGTCCGACACAAGTGTTGGTGAAAAAAAGTCTTACCCTTTCAGCAATGCTGCGTGGGTGAGTCGCAAAGCCCCTTTTGGCTCTAATTTTACACGGGACTGAATCTTGCAACAGCTTTTCCATGGCTGACAACTCCGAAGAGCTTGTGGGCAAACTTAGGTGATGAGACAATCTAGACGAAGGTTGACTCCCACCGTCGTTACTCTACCTCATTGCAAATGGGTTTCACCGTCAGTTCAAATTAGCTTTAAAAATAAGAACATTTATAATTAGTGCTTACAAGGACAACAGCACACCTGTTCATCTAGCCCTTTGAAGAAATTATCAGACATGACTACTTCCGAATCATCCCAACTGTTCATCGGAAGACCCGTGATATAATCGACATCATTGCCACGATTCTCATCAAACTGCGCGTTGGATGCATTGTTTTCTCCCCTGTCCTTAATATCCAATTCTGGAATCGGGTTCATTTGTCTCTTAAACCGGCTTGCAGACGAAGTTGATGTTTCTCCATTAGCACTATTATTAACACCTCCAAAACTCCCCATGTCCCTCATTGCTCCGAATTCTGTGAAAAGAATACAGAACTAATTCAGAAGTCTTTCGAAATTCAGTCCCATTTCATAGCAATCGCTTCCAAACTAAACGAATTAAACTGGGTTTATCGAATTTACAGGTGTTCTGTGAATTTTAAACTAAAGGTGTGATCTTTCCAAGAAAAATGCAATTGAATTGTGATAAATCTGAAAGGAACAAAAAACAAGAAATTAATCTAGAGACAAATCGATGGATTCGTGCAGATCAATCGCAGATAGAATTACCATTTTCGATATCTATGTCAGCAAATAGTCCTGCAGGCGAGCTGCTATGGCGGATGAGACCGGAATTACCACCAGCGGCGGCGGCCACGCGCTCCATCTTCACCTGACCGGCGTTGTATGGACCCATAAATCCGCCGTAAGAAGAGTAATCATCGGTATGATTCTCCTGCAACTGCTGCTGAGGCTCCACCTTTCTCGGCTGCGGCTGCGGCGGCAAAAACTGCGAGTGCGAAGGCATATTCGCGGTTGGGGAATTTCGCCGAACAGTTTCGGTGCCATCCGTGAACCTCGCGAACACCCTCTGCGCCTCGGGGCTCGAAGCTCGCGGGTCGAAAAGGCGCTCGAAATCATCCTCCCCGAGAGCGTCGCCGCCGGCGGGGCTGCTCAAAAGGGTCGCGAAGTAAGAACTCGGCGCCGACCGGTACCGGGTCAGGCTCGAACCGGGTTCCATCGGCATATGGTGTTGCTGCTGCTGCTGATTGTTATTCATTAAGAAGAAGAAAAGATGCGGATGAAAAAGGAAAAAAGAAATCGGAATAAATACAGTGCGAGAGGATAATATAAAATATTGCAAGATAAAAAAAAAATGAAGAAGAAGACAACACAGAGGGATCAATCGCAACTTTTATTTTATTTTAAAAATCAGAATAGAAATAAAATTGAAAGCTTTGTATGAATTGAGAGGTGATGATGATGATGATGATCGTAGTGGGAGAAGGAGAGAGAAAGCTTGAAATAGTGTGTGAAGTGGAAACAGAGAGAGAAGGCATAGATGATAGATCTCTCCGTTTTTTTGGAAAATTCAAGAAATAGATTTTCTATATCGCATTTATTGGATTTTGAATTTTATGTATTTTTAATTTTAATGATGCAATAATACGACACTGCCGCCACTTTTTTATTACCTTTTCCCCGTGATTTTTATTGTTTATTTTGCATTTTAATAAATAAAAAATAAAAAGACTTAGAAACTCCATTTCTTCCTCCGAATCCATCATTTAATTAATTACAGTATATTACTCCATAATTTTAGAAATAATTTAAATTTTGATTAATTTTCCGTGAATTGAGATTCTGATATGGATGCCACCTTCTCACGACATGTTAATTAGATTAGTTAATTGGAGGATTAAAGTCAACTAAACCATTGTTTATTGCTAATTAATTTTACCAAAAAAAGTACATTATGACATCCTTTCGTACATCATAAACGAACATACATTTTTTTCTCGGACGACATGTCACGCTTGCAACAAAACCACTCATTAAATTTGTTTAATATGAACATACAATTTTTTCTTTCTTGATCACAATATATTTAGTCAATAAAAAGTTGTAAAATCTCGACTTATTATGTTAAATTTAATTTTGTAATATGGCAAAATAAAGTTGTAAGGAAATTAGGGTGAGGCCCACTTCGTTTAAAAGTCGCTTTTGTTTTTTTTTTTTCCTCTCCCCTTTCTATTTCATAATTAATGGAATAACTCCACTAGCGAATACATATAAGCCACACATTATTTAACGGCGCCGTTAGACGCCGTGTACGCCGGGGAAAATACTATACCTCTTTTGAGTAGCATTGGACTTTTGCTCGTAAAGCAGAGCTCTTCGCTGCGTTGTAAGGACTATTAGTGATGCTATTGAAAGGTCACATACTCACATTCTTCAAGTACTGAATGACGCTCCAAATTCTTCTTTTTTATGTATATGGATTTGCATATACATACAAGTGTACTATACAAAGCCCAATAGATCAAGGGTGAAGGGTTATTGGACTCTAAGCAGGCCCAACAACTAATATCGAGTTCAGCAAACTGAACAACCCAATACGAAAGCCCAAAATTAATCATTGGATCTAAATTTAGTGGTCCATGATTTAGATAAGGAAAGCAATTTTTGTTTTATGCTCATTTATATATTCCTTTCTTCTTTACATGCGATTTTTAAAAGATGAATTCAAGGAGTATGAGGAAAGAAATAGCTTAAATAATTAAATCTCCGCTTTGTATTTTTTTAAAGCTTTTTATAAATTTGTTTTTTAAGAGATTGGTAATTTTAAGACTATTTGGTTTTTATATGTTAATTTTATTTCAAATATGAAATAAATTTAATCAAGTAGAAACGAATTAAATTGAAATGAAATGAGTGGGTTGGGCAAACATGACCCTTTGTCACATGCAAAATTGGTAATACCATGTGGATTCCTAAACCTGTCTTAATTAAACCTTAAATTGGATTTGCCCAATCTTTGGGTTACGAGCTCCACCGGATAATGACTCAACTCCTTCGTTCCCACATGATCACATTCCATGTTAGTAGTAATGGTGTTGTTCATTTTTGTTTTTTTTTTTAAATGTTTAATTGGATAAAAATGTATTTATATTTGCGATAGACAATTTATTTGTTCTAATTAAACTATCCTCGTTTTTTTATAACTACAACTAATAAAATTAGTTCGGGATAATTTTGTACATATATTCAAAACTTGAGAGAATGAGAGGTAAAGCATTCAAGCTTTCATCATAATTCAATGAGTGAATGGAAGCTACTAAAATGCGAACTATTCCAATGAAACTCCTATGATCAATCATAGCAATATGAATATGCAAAGATATGCAATGGAAGAAGCGGATGATGTTTGACCACGTGTCCATTTAGATCGACATATATTATACTTTCTAACTCTCTTTAAACATGCAATATTTTTTTGGAAGAAAAATATTATTTTTTAATTTTTTTTATTAAAAAATAAAAAATAAAAATTTATTTTTAAGTTGAAAATTAAATTAGCTGTCAGTAAAATAAAATAAAAATAAAATTGTATTTTAAAGTAAAAAAATCAAAATGTTTTTTTTTTTCGAGTTCATCAATTATTATGGGACAGTAAAAAAAAGAAATAATGCATTTATTGTGAGATGGAGAGAGTACTGCACTTTCAATTTCAATGAAGTGACATGATTCATGTTATTTAATTTGGTTTTGAAAGATAGTTAATCGAATTTAACTAAAGTCATTAGAGTGAAATAAGGTTTATTCTATGCTACACCCGGTGGAATACACCATGCATCTAATAGCCGTAGATTTATTATTATTTTATACAAGTACACACACAATCACACACACTGACGTGTATGGTGTATGCATCTACGGTTAATATGCCACAAGAGTATTACACCGGGTGTAGCATCTAATAGACCGTGAAATAACGTGAATTGAATTAAAATATGTTGAAATTAAGTAAAAAAAATCTTAAAAAAATATTGTCAGTTTTTTTTTTTTTTTTTAATTTTTTTGGCACAAGAATAGTACAAAATAAATTTTATAAAAAAAATGTGACTATTAATAAAAAATAAATATAGTATCCTTATAAATTGTGATGATAATTTAGTTTATCACATTTTCGTTTTTCTCAATGTAAGAACAAGTACTTTCTGCATATCTAAGTTGTTTTTATTGTTTTCAAAAGGTTCGAGTACAACTTACTTAACATCTAAATTATTTTTATTTTTTTCAAAAGAAGTACTCTCTACATATAATCTATCATTTGAGACATAAATAATACTTATATTACTAAAAAATAAGTGTGACGTGAATCTCGAAGACAGGACATTTCTTTTAGTCCATAATTTTTTGCGAGACCCACCGAGATGTACAATTCAGACACTTATCTCTTCTCCTTTATTAAATTCCCACTTCGGTGCCAAAGACAGTGCACTCATATTCTTTTCTTATATCCTGGATAAATACTATAGTAATCAATAATCATGTTAATTTAATTATATATATATATATATATATATATATATATATATATAAATATGCTCCCCAAAATTTACAAAATCATTTTTTGCGAGTTAAATAATACTATAAATTAAAAACAATGTTTTGTGGTTACTTTAATCAAAATATAATGGTTAAAAATGTAAATTATAAAATTAATTTACTTTGGACTTTTTATTTCTCCTTTCAAATTCAAACAACCATGTGCATTGATTGATCACATTCACATGTTTTTGTGTTTTTAACATTTGCATTTTGCACCATGATTCTAGTTAATTTAAAAATAAATAAATAAATCTGTCTAACCTGTCACCTCTATCTTTCTTTCACCCATCTCAATCTTTATCTGGAAAACATGTTCACCCAATTTCACACAACACACGTGGGTCTGAGGGCAAAATCGTCATTAAAATCTTCTATCCGCGCTATATTTAATCCCGCTCTCTGCACACTCGTAACGTGCATGAACATTTACAGTACTCTGCACCAGTCTCATCAGTTCTAGAGAAAGAGAGAGAGATGAATATGGGCACATTTTCAGCCATCATCACAGTGCTAGTACTTCTGCTGATCTCATCTTCCAACGCCTGCCCGCCTTCCGACCGGGCAGCTCTTCTCTCCTTCCGGGCAGCCCTGACCGAGCCCCACCTCGGCATCTTCAACTCCTGGAAAGGCGCCGACTGCTGCCACAACTGGTACGGCGTCAGCTGCGACCAGGAGTCCCACCGCGTCGCCGACATCAACCTCCGCGGCGAGTCGGAGGACCCCATCTTCCAGAAGGCTCGGCGGACCGGGTTCATGACCGGCTCCATCTCCCCCGCCATCTGCCGCCTCGAGCGCCTCTCCAGCCTCACCATCGCCGACTGGAAGGGCATCTCCGGCCCCATCCCCCCCTGCATCACCTCCCTCCCCTTCCTCCGCATCGTCGACCTCGTCGGAAACAAGCTCACCGGCCAGATCCCCAACGACATCGGCCGCCTCTCTCGCCTCACCGTCCTCAACGTCGCCGACAATCAGATCTCCGGCATCATCCCCCGCTCCCTTACCAGCCTCTCCTCCCTCATGCATCTCGACCTCCGCAGCAACATGATTTCAGGTATAGCCAAACAGAAATTAGTTTTATTTTGTCTTTTAGTGTAACAGAATTCTGTTACAACAGGCCCGCTTCCCAGAGACATCGGGAAGCTGAGGATGCTGAGTCGGGCTTTGCTCAGCAAAAACAAACTTTCCGGAACGATCCCCAACACGGTGTCCTACATCTACCGCCTCTCAGATCTGGACCTCTCCCTGAACCGGTTCTCCGGCCCGATCCCGGCCTCGCTCGGTAAAATGGCGGTTCTCGCCACCCTGAATCTCGACGGAAACCTGATTTCCGGTTCGATCCCCCCGTCGCTGATCAATTCCGCCATCAGCACGTTGAACCTGAGCAGGAACGCGATTGGGGGTGAAATTCCGGACGCGTTCGGGACGAGGTCGTATTTCACGGCGATTGATTTGTCGTACAACAAATTGGTTGGGAGAATTCCGAAGTCGATATCGTCGGCGACGTTCATCGGACACCTCGACGTCAGCCATAACCGCCTCTGCGGGGCGATTCCGGCGGGATCGCCGTTCGATCACCTCGAAGCGTCGTCGTTTCTTAACAATGCCTGCCTTTGCGGGAAGCCACTTAGAGCTTGTTAAGTTACTGGGGATTGGTAAATGTTTTTTATTTTTTAATATATGAGAGAAAACTATTTTCATGTATTTAGATTTTATTATTGAGTACTCCATTATATATTAATTTCTAAACTTTGTCATAAGATGTGCCAAGCAGCATTATCTATTAATTTCTAAACTTTATGTCATAAGATGTGCCAAGGAGTTATTATATGAAAATAGAAATGATGAGAATTACTAATTTCTCAATCTTTTGAATTGCCATATTTATCCATGCGAATCTGTTTTTGATGGGGGTTTCAAAATTGAAAGATGCATAAAAGTGATGTTATGAATCGACAGTGGTCAATTATTTGGCATACCCAAATGAAAATAATACTACTCCGTCTAATATTAATAGTCACACTTCCTTTGTTATTTGTGAAAAAAGTGTGATTATTGACTTGAAACAGAGGTAGTATATCCAACATGACACGTGCTCAAGGAATTAAAAATAATTGAATCTCAGTGGTGGTTGAATAAGAGTGAAGTTTCTCGTGTTTGATTTCTTACATCTCTTTAATAATAAAGATCGTGTTTTTTAAATTTAATTTAATTTGAATTCAATTTATTATTGTTGTTTCAATTAAATTTAGTAATCATGTTCATTTAAATTAATACATTTTAAAAAATAAAAATAAAAATAAAAAATAAATATAATGAAGAGTTTATATTCTTATTATTACAAAAAAATTACTAAGCAAATTACAATCGATTTTAAATCACTAAAATTCAATGGCAGCCGAATTCAAAATCATTAATAATTTCGACCGTTATTGTTTGTCGTATCCAATCTAATACCCAATTTAATTGTCCGAGAGGCGGGAGCCCACCAGGAAACAGCACCAAAACATGGAACATGCCCTCTGGCTATTTCCTCACATAACATAATAATGCAATATTTATTGTTATTTTAAAGAATAATGCTATAAATAAATTTAATCAACCATGGTAGTCCATAATCAAGTAACATTGTAAGATCGGAGAGTAGACTCAAATAAATTTTTGTGCCTAAAAAATGTAGTAACTCCTGTGTTGTCTTTCAAGGGTAGCTAGGCTCAATTTTATTGTTTGAGGTACTAAAGAATCTCAGTATAACACCAGCCAATTCAGCCGGAGCCCGAAGTTAATCCCCACAAGGTCATAGGGAATTTTGGGCCGAAGCGGGGAAAGAATCCTGGAGCTCGGAAGAGGGATCAAGGGTGGAGATCGAATAGGAGCCGTACGTGCATGGAGCCAGGCGTCGAGCCCTGACAACTGGAACCGTAGACAGCCATTTATTGCGGTTTAATTGAGAGACGATAAAAATAATAATAAAAATCTGGATATTATAAATAGGGCAAAGAAGCTTCGAGCTCGAATTCTTGTTCTTCGATCTGTTGTTCCAAGTTCAACCCTAGCTCTACATATAAATTTACGGTACTGCAGCTAACTTGCTAGCTAACTCACAAATAAATAAATAAATAAAACTAAGACATAATTAAAATGGAGATTAGCCTTCAAACCAATCTAATTAGCACGCAAAAATTGCAACTACGTAGGTACCATGCAAGGAAGTAATCAACTACATTAAGAGCAGACACAACACCATATATATGACACCAACCCCCGGCCGGAAGGGAAATATATGATCATTTTTTTAAAATACAGATTTTTCGCTCCTAGCTCTGATCATCATATCATGTAGACGATGACAGCGTTTATAACTCCGTACAAAATCGATGTTAATTATAACGCGAGAACCACCCCCAGCGAGCCGTGCAGACAGCTTAAAGCAGGGGCAACTGCGACGGATATCTTGTTTTTCTTTTTAATGTAATTATACACTCCTACAAACATATAAAAAAGTAAAAAAAAAAAAAAAGAACTGTATATTGTCAACTCTATATATCTTTCATCAATCTGAATCTGAATCTCGAAAACACGTTGACTTATACGTACCCACAGATGGGGGGAAGTCGTCGGCATTTAATGCATCCTCGAGCGCTATATATATATATATATATTTCATCTCGGCCTGAACACTCGTTAACCTGCATGAACATTTAGAGTAGTAGCTATCTGCAGTAGTCGTCTGATCTGATCGAGTTTGTTCTATCGCGCAGTAAGAAAATACGAATACGAATTATATATGAATATGGTCTCCACTTCTTCCTTCTTCTTCTACACATTAACATCAGCCATGATCACTCTATTACTAATCTCATTTTCCGACGCCTGCCCACCTTCCGACCGGGCAGCTCTTCTCTCCTTCCGGGCAGCCCTGACCGAGACCCACTTCGGCATCTTCAACTCCTGGAAGGGCAAAGACTGCTGCCACAACTGGTACGGGGTCAGCTGCGACCACCACTCCCACCGCGTCGCCAGCATAAACCTTCAGGGCGAGTCCGATGACCCCATTTTCCGAAAGGCCCGCCGGGCCGGGCTGATGACCGGTTCGATCTCCCCCGCCATCTGCCGCCTCCATCGCCTCTCCAGCCTCACCCTCGCTCACTGGAAGGGCATATCCGGACCTACCCCCCCCTGCATCACCTCCCTGCCCTTCCTCCGCATCGTTGACCTCGCCGGGAACAAGCTCACCGGCGTCATCCCAAAGGACATCGGCCGGCTCAGGCGGCTCGCCGTCCTGAAGGTGGCCGACAACCGGATCTCCGGCGTCCTCCCCCCCTCCCTCACCAATCTATCTTCGTTGTCGCATTTGGACTTCCGGAACAACGTGATTTCAGGTTAATTAATTAATTAATTAATTCTCTAACAGAATTTGTTTTATATATTTTCTAATTTATTTATTTTTTATACTCAACAACTTTCGAAAACGACAAAAGAAAACTGATTCTGTTTCAGGCCCGCTTCCGAGAGACATTGGGAAACTGAGGATGCTGAGTCGGGCTTTACTCAGCAAAAACAAGCTAACCGGGCCGATCCCGAACGGGATTTCCTACCTCCACCGTCTCTCAGATCTGGAACTCTCTCACAACCGGTTCTCCGGCACGATCCCGGCCTCGCTCGGTAAAATGGCGGTTCTCGCCACACTGAATCTCGACGGCAACCTGATTTCGGGCCCGATTCCGGCGGCCCTTATTAGTTCTCGCATCAGCGCGTTGAACTTGAGCAGGAATGCGATTGGGGGTTATATTCCGGACGTGTTCGGGCCGAGATCGTATTTCACGATGATCGATTTATCGTACAACAGACTGATTGGGAGAATTCCGAAGTCGATATCGTCGGCGATGTTCATAGGGCACTTTGATGTCAGCCACAACCGCCTCTGCGGGGCGATTCCGGCGTTCGATCACCTCGACGCTTCGTCGTTTCTTTACAATGCCTGCCTGTGCGGGAAGCCACTTCCTAGAGCTTGTTAAGTATTGGAGAATTGGAGATGGTTGATGTTTTTTTTTTTTTTTTATTATTATTTCTAATTTACTCTTTTTACTTTTGAATTAATCAATTTGAAGTTTTATGATAAAAATCAGATAACGGTTTTGACTAAGTGTGAAATTTAAGTATTTGCCATATTTATGCATCCATACAATACAATACATATTCTTGTTTTTTATGGGAAAATTTCAAATCGAAAGATACCTGTTTTACTTTTGGACTGAATGGCCTAAACAACTTAAGCAACTTGAACTGAACTGAACTAAACTTAAGCAATCTGAAGTGAAGTGAATTGATTTTTTTATAAAAATATTAATAATTTTTATAAATTATTAAATATTTTTTTAAAAATATTAATAATATTATAACAGTAACTAGATTTTATATTTAAAATTATAGATTGAAATTATTTTTTGTTTATTTTATTTTAATTTATTTTGAAACGAACTGAACTGAACTGAACTGAAGCGGTCTGAAATGAACTGAACTGGACTTAAATTAAGCCCAAAAGAACAGTGTCAATTATTTGGTTGGCTCAAATGAAAATAATATCTCCAATTCAATCTCAAAATTTCTACAGTAGTACTTAATTTGTCATAAATAAAACATTTATTTTGTCAGAACAACTCAAATACATATGTTCATATCGACTTACACTTTCAACATTTATTTTTCAATAGCATACAAATTTAAAGAAATTATTATTTTATGCAACGAGATAGACCAGAGGAATAGCTTGGGCTCGTACCTATGGTCATAATAACTTTCATGAGATTGCTCTAAGAATCCCTACATTACGATGATGATGATGATGTTGCACATGTTCGAGTTGAGATTTATATTGAGTGAGATCTGAAAAACTAATAGAGTACAAAATGGAATCCAAAATCATTAATAATTTCGACCGTCGGTTGTTTGTCGTATCCGATCTAAACATTTAATTTGCTGGGCGCCCACCCGGAAACAGCAACAAAAACACGTGCACTCTCGTGCCTATTTACTTACTCTCACTCACCTTGAGTAATACAGTATTTTTTTTGTTATTTTAATTAATAATTCTATAAATAATTTTCACAATATACACCTTCACTACAAAGAACACTTTATGTTATTACTTCGTTTCATTTTATTACTTGCATATTATTATTCCTTGAGTCATAATTTACACCGAAGTATTAAAATACACCGTGTAAGACTCGTCAATCAAGCTCAGCAACGGAACAAGAAGAAAATTCCTATTGACTCCTTTAGCCACGAAGCTAATAGGATCATACTTGCTTATTCCATCTTTCAACAAAAAGCTCGTCGCCTGTCGAAACTCAGAATCCGACGAACCAGAAGTGCAGTTAAGCTTCACGATCGAGCCTGGACCACTCACCAGCCCGCTATAAACAAAACATCCCTTCCGACTATCCGACTCCAATGAAACTGAACCGTTCTTTCCATCCAAACGGAAAACAAACAAACGTCCCCCGCCAGAGGAAGCCACATCCGACACTCCAAGAATTTCACTGTCATTGTCATGCGACAAAAATGAACCAGGAAAATCGAACGATTCCAGCATGACCAATTTTGCCTCTGGGTTTTGGTAGACGAGTCTAAATGTAGATTTGAGAGCGGCGTCAGTTCCGGGTTCTGGAATAATTTCCATTTTTATAAGGCGGTCGGAATTTGTGAGGACACACGAGGAATTCTTGGAATCTTGCGCGAGAGTGATTAGCTGAGAATTATAATGGGCGCGGATTGGAGTGAAGTGATCCGAAAGAGGCTTCTTGGGATCGATTTTAATGTCCCAATCACCACTGGAAAGGCCGGCAAGAAGGTATGGGCCGTAGAGAAAAGCATGAAGAGAAGCGTATTCCTTCCTGTCGTCTGCAAGGGACGAAATATGCCGATATTTCATATTTCTAAGTTTTTGCATTACAAGAAAATTAAACTTATATATACCTTTAATAGCCTCGCTTCTTAAAATCAGGGGCAGATGGAGACTTACTTCGTCTCCGGGGCTCCAACTTTTAGTAATTGGCAGGAAATTCCCTGCAATCAACGAGTGGAAAATATTAAATCGTAATAATAAAATTAAAAAAAACAAATAAATTAAACGTTTTCAGGATGGTTTATGAGCTAGGTGAAGTTTACCTGGTACTGGCAGCGACAACTCTTCGCCATTTAAAGACGCATTTGAACCATTTGATTGAGTCCATAGTGGGACACGCAATTTCAGTGTTGATGATGGCACTTCCGCTTGCTGCATTAAACAGAAATGTAGAGAAATATAACATCTTGACAAACAAACAATACAAACTAGCAATGAAAAAAATGAGTATATTTATGTCATTTCCATTCTCAAATCCGGAAAATATTAATTATAGTATATTATATACCGTCTCAGATGAAATTGTGACTGTTACACGAAGGCTTTGATCCCATGACACAACAGGCTCTACTCTTTGGGTCAGCACAACTTGGCCAGATTTCCAGTTGAGGGTGCTCGGTATATACTGTATGATGTAAAGTGCCAAGTCTTCTCCCTCCTCTTCAAAGTATATTGAATCTCCTAATTTTGAGAACGACTCGATTCCTGTATAGGAGAGAACAATCAAATCAGAAATGACAAAGTTATCGTCAAGGGTATATTTGTAATTCTGAAAGACAGCTTAAGTTAAACAAATGGATAATTCACCTGTCCCATAACAGCACCAGAAAGAATTGAACTTAGTTCCCCATCCATGATAGCCTCGGGCCTTGGACCCACCAGCCTTCAAAGGAAGCATATATATCATTACTCCAGGTTCCTTCCCTCTCTGGATGCCCAAAACACCATTTGTCAGGGCTCTTTCGTAATAATCCGCGTATGCCATTTCTTTGGTCCACCGAAACAGGTGCCGAGAAACCTTTTATAAGATCCAAACATCAACGGCATTATTATACAAACAAAACAAAACTCAAGAGTTTATTAGAAAATATACATAGGTGCACCTTTAGCATGTTATATGTTGTGCAAGATTCTTGATTCTCAGTTTGTAGAGTGGTGGCTAATCGATTTGGATCAGACCTACACACGAATGCCGTTAATACGCTTATTTCATTTATGAATATAATTAAATATCTTTATATAAAAAGATGAAAATGTGCACCAAAATTCGCTAGTGGATGTTCCCCCCGTAGCATAGGTGTGAGATGAGTTGACTATATCCATGAAGAAAGTTCCTATTTCCTGGATAACCAAGCATACTTAGACAAGTTACGAGATATTTCTACGGCTCAATACTTGGACAATAGAGATTTTACCTTGTAAAGTGGCTCGCCAGTAATTTCATACCGCAGTTGTGATCCAATAACAATTGGAATATGTGTGTTCGAATGAAAACCAGATATATCGTCAGCCTACAAAATAAATACACCGAGTATCAATCACCTGATAAACATGATAACTTGAAAAAAAAAACGAAGGTTCAAAAACCGGCCATAATTACCTTCAGAGCTAGCAATCCCAGAAAGCATGGCTTGTCGAACAGGTGAGCTAATAATAAATGCTTGTGATCACCCTGCATATCCATAATTCAAAAAACGACTTCATAATAATACGTCCAAAACACCTATTTCCATGTTACTACCAAATCTTACCGTTATAATGTACAACCTATAAAGCACGTCGTTCATTCCACCTGTTTCCTCGTTGAGAGACAGCCAATGCCTCTCAACGGTGAACTTCGATATTACATTCTGCACGCGTTCATAAAAGTAATCAGCCATCCACGTCGCCATTTTCAAAGCCTGCCCACTGTCAGCTAATGCGTACTGATCTAAAAGACCAGCCATTATCTGAAAAAAATAAGAACATCGACAATAACAACAGATATCTGCAATAACAACCGATCAAGAAAATAAGTTTTTCCTACCTTGTGGATCGTGTAATACGGGGCCCACACATCTTTTAAAGCTTCAAAGCGGTCAAAGAGTTCGTCTGGAAATGCCGAGAGGTACCCGGTTCCTATTTTGCTCTGGCAACGCGATAGAGCAGAAACGAGCGACACAATCTTCTCTTTGAGCTCGTGGTTATGCGTGCTGGCCCACATTTGTGCAGAGGCACTCAAGTAATGGCCTTCAGTCAAAACAACGAAAACCATTAAAAGATGTAAATCGCAAGAAACAAAACAATCACAAGTGCAGCAACTTCATCCGATCACAAAAATAAACAACACAAACACAATTACTACAAACTAAAAATGAAACTCAGCAACCGACCTACGAAATGACCACGCAGCTCGACATCTGGAGCTTCCCAACCGCCGTACGGCTCGCCGGGAGTCTCCAAGCCAGCCGTCTTCCTAAAGCTCCAAACCAAGCCATCCACATCCAACATCAGCAAATACTGCAAATTGGTCAGCTGGGCCCCGCCGTGAACGGAACCAGGATCCAACCTCACGTCATGCAAAGAAACCTCCTTCAGAAAACCGCCGGGCCCACCACCGAAGCCCTTGTTTGTCTTTCGATACAGTATGTTCCAACTGATCTTATCCTCCTCCTCCTCCTCCCTAAGCATTTTCCTATGAATCGAATCGGACGGCGGACGGTCGTCGCCCCCGGGGATG
Source organism: Euphrasia confusa (assembly GCA_954870475.1). NCBI lineage: Eukaryota > Viridiplantae > Streptophyta > Magnoliopsida > Lamiales > Orobanchaceae > Euphrasia > Euphrasia confusa. Next base: position 2,989,470 of record OX940949.1, read on the forward strand.
AGGCGCAAACGATCGAGGTATCGATTTTCCAGAGACGAGTTAATATTATACGATTGGTAACGAGAAGTGTGCGACGGCGAGGGGGAACCCGAGTTGGTGCAAACCTTGTCTTGGCCCTTGGTCCGAATAAACCCAGAAAACAGAGAGAACAGAACGAACCCTAAAATCATCGACATGTTCTAATTGAATCAAGATACGAACTTGGATTTTTAGGGCCGCGAAATACTATCAAACCCCCAACAAAAAACGCCCTAACTGAAATACACAGAGAGAGTATCACGGAAATTCTAAACCCATCTCGGAATTCAGTTATCCTCAAGAAATTTAGTTACAGAGGAATATTGGAGGGGAAGACGACGTTTTCTGGGAAAACTCAGTGTGAAATATTCAGACTTATACACTACTACAAATAGATTTATGTAGTAGTGTATAAGTGATCAAAGTGAAAAAGGAAACGATAGAGATAAGAATCATCCATTTTGAGTATATAATGAAATGAAATCAAAATAAAAAAATGTGACAAATTATTTTTTACTCAGAATCATCCATTTTGAGTATATAATGAAATGAAATCAAAATAAAAACGTGACAAATTAAATTTTACAAAAAATGTCACAAAGGTTTTCTCATTTATTTATTTTTTTGACGTGCTCAACTAACACCCTAGGAATGAACATCGAAATAGACCGTGTAAGACTCGTCCCTCATGCTATACAACGGCGACAGCACGAAATCCCTTCCGACCCCTTTCGCGACGAAGCTAACCGGATGGTACTCGCTAAACCCCTTCCCCATCCTAAAACTCACAGCCCCTTTGAACTTCTCGTCCGATGATTTATCATAGCAACTCAGGCTCACGCCTTTGCCCTTGCCGTAGTTGGCTCCACTATAAACGTAACAGCCCTCTTTATCCTCAGCCTCCAACGAAACAGTATCGTTCCCCCCATCCAACCCACCGACCAATCGAAAAACAGCCCTGTTCGAATCGGAAACCCCAAGATTCTTCCCGGCGCCATCGTGCACAACAGCCATCCCCGGCCAATCGAAAGGCTCCAGCGCGACTAGTTTCCCGACGCCGACGAGCCTGAAAGTCGATGCCATGGCGGAGTTGGTCCCCGGCTGGGGGAGGCTTTGCATCGTCAGCGAGCTGTTGGAGTTTGTGAGGGCGAAAATCGACCCTCCGGATTCTTGGGACAGTGATATCAATTGGGAGTTGCGGTCGGCTGGAATTGGAGTGATCCAATCCGAGATCGACTTGGCTGACCTGGCATCCAGGTCCCAGTCGCCGGTTGAAAGACCGGCTAGAAGGTAGGGCCCGTAGAATATTGCCTGGAGGGAAGCGTGCTCTGCCCGATCATCTGATCAATATTGAGCATATATGACATGAATAGGAATTGAACATGACATGAATATATATTGAGCATGTTCATTGTACGTACCTTTGATCGCCTCTGTTCGAAATACTAATGGCAAGTCTAGAGTTACCTTGTCGCCAGGGATCCACTTTCTCGAGACCGATAGAAAATTGCCTGCATCAACACAACTCGAATGCTCAGAACTATTTGTTCCTACGAAACCAAGAGTACATATATATAACCTGGAGACGGCAGGGGTATATCTTGGCCGTTGAGCGTTGCCTTTCCTCCGTTCGAACCCGTCCACAGAGGTATCCTGAAATTCACAACAGACTCTCCAGCTGATCCCTCGTTCGAGGCAAATGTGAACGAGACTCTTAGGCGCGGGTCCCACGAAGCGATGTTCTCCATTTCTTGGCTCAGGGAGATCTTTCTGGAACCCCAGCGGAACGAGCTGCTTACGTACTGGATGATATACAGAGACGGGGCTGTTCCTTCTTCTTCAAAGTATATCGAGTCTCCCAGTTTCGAAAACGATTCGATTCCTGACACCCCCGGAAAAAGAACATTGTTAAGAAAGAAAAAAAAAAGGCGAAAAAACGTTATCTTTTGATTTATATTACCTGTTCCATAGCAGCACCAGAAGGAATCGAACTGCGTACCCCATCCGTGATAGCTCACTGCCTTGGAAACTCCACGTCCCAGCGGAAGCATGTAGATCATCACTCCAGGGTCTCGTCCTCTTTGAATGCTCAGCACACCGTTCGTCAGAGCTCGTTCGTAGTAATCCGCGTACGCCATTTCCTTGGTCCATCGGAAAAGGTGCCTCGAAACCTTCAGCATGTTGTATGTCGTACAAGACTCTTCGTTCTCAGTCCCTAGCGTATCTGCTAATCGCTTCGGGTCGGTCCTGCATAACAATATATAACAACTTAGAATTAAAAACCAAACACAAAAATCTTATGTCGTTTCATCAGATGATCATACCAGAGCTCCCCGTACGATGTACCTCCCGTCGCGTAACTATGTGAAGAGTTCAAGATATCCATGAAGAACATTCCTATGTCCTGAAAAGGCAGAGTTCAAGGTCGTAAAAATCGAACCTTTTTTTATTTTTTTTATATTTGTAATGTAAAGAGCAGAAACACACCTTATAAAGCGGATCGCCGGTGACTTCATACCGCATTTGTGATCCGACGACCACCGGAATGTGAGTGTTGGAATGGAACTCAGATAGATCATCGGCCTTAACAGCGAGCAACCCAAGAAAGCACGGCTTGTCGAACAGATGGCCTAATAACAAGTGCTTCTGATCACCCTGCAACGCCCACAAGTATCAGCTCAATAGTCGAACAAACTGATTTTATCACGCTAACACGCACCGTTACTCTGTATAGCTTGTAAAGAAAGTCGTTCATGCCACCGGCTTCTTCGTTCAACGTCGACCAGTGCCTCTCGATCGTGTGCTTCGATATCACGTTCTGCACGCGTTTGTAGAAGTAGTCGACCATCGATATCGCCATCTTCAGAGCTTCATCGTTGCCGGCAAACGTATATTGATCCAAAAGTCCTGCCAATATCTGTCAAAATTCCCAAGAAAATCAACAAAACTAAAAATCTTAAAAATGTGATCTTTTTTTTTCTTGTAACAGATTTTATACTTTGTGTATCGTGTAGTACGGAGCCCAGACAGCCTGTAAAGATTCCAGACGGTCGAAAAGTTCTGTCGGGAAGGCGGAAAGATATCCGGTTCCGATTTTCCTTTGACAAGCCAATAGAGACGAAACAACATCAGTCATTTTTCCTCTGAGGCTGTCGTTGTGAGTGCTAGCCCACATCTGCGCCGAGGCACTCAAGTAGTGACCTTCAAAATGAAAATCGAAACAAAACATTGGAACGAAAATGAAAAAATGATCGACAAACGAAATGAAACGAAACGAACCAACAAAATGACCGCGAAGCTCAACATCCGAACCCTCCCACCCGCCATACGGCTCGCCAGGACTCTCCAAGCCCGCAGTCTTCCGGAAACTCCACACTAATCTGTCGACATCTAACATCAATAAATACTCCAAATTAGTCCGCTGGGCCCTACCGTGAACGGAGTTGGGATCCAGCCTCACGTCGTGCAACGAGACCTCTTTGAGCATGGATATTCCTCCGGGCCCACGGCCGGAGGAGTGCTTGATCTTCTTGTACGCCATCGCCCAATCGCGTGAGCTGTCGTCGTCCTCGGTCAACATCTTTCTCGGAAACAGAGTTGACCATGCGGAATCATCGGTGGGAGTCAAGTGGTAGTGTGAAAGAATTTCGTTCTTCCATGTTTGGTTCTTGGAAGTTAGGAGCTCGTACCGGAATGTGTGCGATGCCGGAATGGTGTTCGTGCACGCCTTGCCGGAAACGAGTACGCCTAAATGAGATGATGTGATTATCAACACCACAGCCAGCATATAGGAGTTCATTTTTGTGATGTTAAATGTGTGATTCAAATGAAATGAGTCCATATATTTATAGAGAGAGTGACAAAAGTAATTATAGGGTCGGGTCGAGGGTAAAGTCGTAAAAGTCACTCTGTTGGTTCTTCGTCGGTCGGTGTCTATATCGTCAACCGCAACGAAACGAGCAAAGAAGTGAGCAGTCTACACCATGGTGAATGTGAAGTAAAAGTGGAGTTCAAGGTAAGAATGCAATAATCTTGAGAAACAAATAAGAGTTCATTATTTCACTTCTGCTATATATTTATCCTTTTTTTATTTAATTAATAATACTTGTACTTTACAATGTAATCAAATAATTGTTGGAGTTTTGTGTAACAGAGTACTTGTGAATGTTCTTGTGAGCACCCGTGACCTTCACTACTGCATTATATCCCCATTCTGATGAATTTGGGTATATTCCAAAAAACAGATATTTAAAAGGACTAATTAAAGATGGGAGGGAGTTTGTTGTTATTACTTTTCATGTCAACAAGCGAGTCCGTATCAATCCTTCATTTTTGTTATCGTCAAATTCCAATAATAATGGCTACATTGTAATCGTTCTCAAGAAACATATACTCCATATATATTTAGTAACACAATTAATAGCACAAGGACTTTTCATTGCAGTACACAATACTTTGATATAACAATATGCAACTACATGGACCCGATCGAAGTGCGTTTGTTAGATGTCTTGATCGATCGAATGGGAATGCTATCGTTTACTACTACCAACCTACCACGCGATTTTTAATACAAGAGACATCGATGATTTCTGCTTCTTTTCAATTGTAAATCAAACATATTATAACAAAAGAGAAAAAAAAAAATGATGATTTTTGTTTTATACTATATGAAAGCAGAAGAAATCAATTATACTACATCTCTTCCAAATAAAAGGTAAAAAAGGTCAAATCCTATGTATTTCATTATATGGACCAAATAATTTGGTTGGGCTAAAATATGGCCCAAATATTGTAGGCCCTAAAAAATCAATTGCATTGGGCTCGAGTAAGATACGAGTCCAAATACCCTACAAAATGAAGTTCAACTAAACCGTCTTCGTCTTCGCATCGGGATTTGATACATAACGCCCAAACTCTCTCAGGTCTCTTTTCGCCGTTTCTCCGTTCAAATTCCACCGGCGCCCGCCACCTCCCGCCCGCCAGCGTTTCCTTCGACTCTTTCTGTGTTTGATTATTTGTCCTCGTACCGTAGTGAGGTTTTTCCAGCAGGTAGGTTTTCCCTCTCTTCTCTACAATTTTTCAATTTTATTTTATTTTCCTATTGTTTGTGATATCAGTATTTGTTTGATGAATTGTTCCAGTCGATTGGGTTTTTGTTGCAACGTTTTTTTTTTCTTATCTTCGTTTTGTTCACCTTTGCTGGAATATAAACCAACAACGATGCATTCATGTCGGGTACTATATAACCGATGTAAACTCTGAAGTTTTAACACCTGTTCCGCAACCGATGTTAAATATATTCCTTATTTACGTTGGACATCGGATTTACAATACAACCCATGTAAATAGCTCATTTTAACCAATTTTAAAGGCCTTTTTTGTAGTAGTGTGGTGATCTAAACACTGTTGGAACGTGATACAGTTTGAACCTTGTAAATTAACAATCGTAATGGGACTGCTAAGGTTCATCGATTCATCGAGATATTAAGCTATCGAGTTCCTAATTTAGAACTCCGGACTGACAAACAAGTGTTATTTAAGCGAGCCTCCAAGTATTATATCGGGTAATCCATCCCACAGTCTTATTGCTATTAGATATTCATGTTGAACTGTGACTGTTATAGATATTGAGAATCTGAGGTTGGTAGTATAATCTAAAAAATATTGTAAGAATAATGAACATGCGATGTATATCTTTTAAGGAGTGAACTCTTTGGCCGTTATCCTCCTCCGTTTTAGTTGTATCTAGATGTTGGCACTCTGCAATGTAATCCGGCACAGTAACCAGTTGTAGGGATGTGATGTCTCGTCCCTATTTTATATAACGTGTATGTTTCTTATAAAAAAACTTGTGGTGAACTGCTTGTCTTCAGAGGCAAGGCAACATATACAAAATGGAAGCTCTGTTTTTTTTTGTTCTCAAGTATATGTTGACCATAGTAAAGTGCATAAGAAATGAATCATTTGGGATTGTAGCATATTTAAATGAAAGAACGAATTGAAAAATTACATTGAGTCTGGTATGAAGAGTATAATAATTGTAATATGCTGTATTTCATTCTTGAGATGTATACGTTAATAGCTTCAAAATCTAGAAAAGATACTTTAACACTCCCCATTCAAATAGTATAAATCTGTATTGAATTATCTGCATATGGCCATTACTTCCATTAATGTCATCCACTATAAGCTTAGAATACGTAGAATGGTTTCATTTATTTAACTTGTGATATTTTGATATCATAGCCTGCATCTTGTTCTGATGTTATTGTAACTTTAATGATTTTCAAGGTTGAAAATCAATTGCCTGAAAAGATCGAAAGACTTATTAGATGTGAAGCTTCTTCATATCAGAAGTTATTGATAAAGAGAGTTGAAGACAACCTCGGTGCTATTGGGACTTCTAAGGTATTTTATTATGCTATAATCTTTATTGACTGCAGACATGCTCTCCAAAATCGCTCAGATCCGCCTAGTCAGCTCGCACCCGGAAGTCTACGACCCGTGCGACGACTCGTTCGCGCTCGTCGACGCCCTCCTCGCGGACAGAGCCAACCTGTTAGAACACCGCCCTTCCGTCTGCATGGAGATCGGATGCGGGAGCGGTTATGTCATAACTTCCCTATCTCTCCTCCTCAAAGAACTCAGCCCTCGTCCCTATTACGTTGCCACCGATACTAACCCCCACGCAGCCACTGTGACCTGCAGGACCCTAGAAGCCCACGGCTGCCAAGCTGAGGTCGTGAACACAGACATTGCATCTGGTCTGGAAAAACGCTTGTCTCGATCCGTGGACGTAATGGTGGTCAACCCACCTTATGTGCCGACACCAGAGGATGAAGTCGGGCGTGAAGGCATTGCCTCTGCTTGGGCAGGAGGGGAGAACGGGAGGTGTGTGATTGATCGGATACTGCCTGTGGCTGATGGGCTCTTGTCGGATAAGGGTTGGTTGTACTTGGTTGCTCTTAGCGCGAATGACCCTTTGGGGCTGTGCCTTGACATGAGGAAGAGAGGGTACGCTTCGAGGATTGTTTTGCGGAGGTCGACGGATGAGGAGAGTTTGCATATTATTAAATTTTGGCGAGATTCGGATGCTTTGTTGGAGGCGAACGAGCGTGCGAGTTTGGAGAGAGTGGAAGATGGGGGTCGTGTGGATGAGAATGCTTCGGCCTTTAGTCCGTTTTCCATTTGGAAGAACTGGAACCGGAACCGGAGCGTTTAGTTTAGAAGTGATTTGGCATTTTGATGGTAGTGATTTTTGCCTGTTTACTTGTTATTGGAGAAGAGAAAACTTGTGTGCAGGTTGTATGGAAACATGTTGAATGAAAATATGTGATGTTGGATGAAAATATTTTTTCAATGAATTGTTTTGTAGTAATTTCTTTATTTTAATTAATTGTTATGATGATTGTCTGAAGAAATGATGGGAATTGGGAAAAGGAATTCTGATGTTTGAACAATCACTGTACATAGTTATTTCTGTAATTGTTATAGTTGTAATGTTATGTGTTTGTAGTAACCTGTACCTTTTTTTTCAAAATTATTACTGCTGCATACTCCAGTTGTGGTGCTGCTGGTTCTGGAGTTATCGATGAAAGTCGTCGAAAGATGCAGATTGAGATCGAAAGTTGAAACAGCTCACACCAAGTCACAAAAATTGCGGACCCAGACAGTAGGAAAACAGATAGAAAAAGGGCATTTGCAAGAAGCTGATGATAAAGAAGAAAACAGGCAGTCGACAAAAAGAATGGTAACGTAACATGCAGCATGGCCTAAATCAGGTAGACAAATATACAATATTAATTTAAAAAAACAATAATTTTAAATATATAATTGAATTAATTTTATAATTTTATTTATATATTTGTTAAAATATGTAGTAATTTATAAAAATTATTATTAACTTTTAAAAAAATCAATTCATTTACTCACGTTCATATCCATTCAATTTATTTTATTTCAGATTAATTCTTTTTATTCCAATTCAAAAAAACCTAACTTAAATAATATTTTTTTTAGGGGTGACTACTTTGTTCCGGAATCCTGATTTCGACCCGATCACATCTCGAATATTAGAAGAATGAGACGGGATAAATTTTAAAAATTACAATCTCGTTCCCGTTTCAAATTTTTTACAACGGGACGAGACCGAGACAATGCCGTTTAATCGCGTTCCGTCCCGTTTATTTTTTTAATATCAATAATATTTTATTTTTTCACACATATTAATAAAAATATCAAAATATTAATCATAGTTTCAATTAAATTTATTATATTTTTACAATCTAATAACATTTCAAAATAATTTAATTTTTATTTATATAATTTTCTTGAAAAATATTAATATTTCTAATTTAAAAAATTTTAAAAATTAAAATATTATTTAAATTGAATAGAAAAAAGTACTAGTATTATTTAACTTATTTAATAATTTATTTTTAAAATTAAAAATTTTAATCAATTCAATATATATAGTATGTAAAAAACTTATCATTTTTATTTTATTTAAATTTTAATTGTTTTATAATTAAGTCGATAATATTATTATTTTATTTTAATTTTTTATTTATTTAAAATTTAGAAAATCTCGATCCTCCCGATCTCGATCCGAATCTAAATAGAATTAATATGAGCGGGCGCGGGACAAATTTTTAAAATACTAATTTCGTCCGATCTCGTCTCGAAAATTTATTCTGGGTACGGGAAGGGACCCGTTTCTATTCCAAGGTATGTCCTTTACAAAAGACATACTATGTGTCATCTATTCTGGAACATATTACTGTACGTTTTTTCGTGTGCTTCCAAGTTCCAACACTTAATACAGTACATAGCAATTGCTTAATTCTTTGTATATTGATTTCAATCAATATATACGTATACATGTACGTGCAGTGTGTATGTATACGTGTGTGGAGACCAAATAAATATGATTGCAGCAACCATATGGAGTATCTAACAACTTGGTAGAGGGGACATTACAACATGCAAAAGCTTACAAAATCCAACACCACCAAATGCAGTGCTAGAATACATACAACTGTTGGCCCGTTATTCATTAAAGCCCAATGGGCCTATTTGTTGTCATCTTCTCCGTTTCACAACTTTTATTTGTTAATAGTTGTGTAATAGTAGTACAGTAGAAACTTGTACATTCATATGTGCTAGAAAAAAAATATTATTATACAGAATTATTCTTATAAATTTTACAAAATAAAAATAATTTTTTCGTATAAAAAATAATATAAATATAAAAATAATATATATTAAATATTATTTATCTTTAAATTTACAAAATCAATTTAATAATTTTGAATAATAAAATTTGACCATATACGTGTAAAAATTGTGTTTAATGTACAAATTGAATAAAATATTAATAAATTTAAAAACTATAAACTTTGACCATATAATATATGTTATTGATTTTAATAAACATTTTAAGTTATCTTAAACATGTTATTGATTTTAATTAATAAAAATATTATTAATAAATATTTTTATAATATATTAATCATTTATGCCTATATAGATGTATAAATCTTAAGACTGGGCTTACAAAATGTATGACTTAGGACCATATGTGGAGTTTATTTCTATTTATAACGGTCTCAAATTTGGACTTGTTTTTTATTACTATAGGAAGTTTACTACATAAAGTTTTTACTATATTTACGCAAATGAGAACAAAGTGCGATAAAAAAGACTAATATATGAAAAACTAACTAGTCACTCCTCAGTCCTCACTATAATACAATACACATTGAGAATTAAGAATTGTGCCAAAAAAACAAAGTAAGATTTTCCAAGGATAAAATGATTGACTTTTAGAAAAGAAAAAATAAATGAGAATCAAATAAAACAAATTTATGGATTGAAAATAAAAGTGGGTACGTAGATAAGATTTTTGGGCATTAAATCATTTCTCCACCGAACAAATTTTGGCATTAGAATCGCCCGTGATCTTTTTCTTTAGAAGCTTATTTTGTTTACAGCCATTGAATTGACCGAGATGCATTCTTTTTCAAAAAAGAATTAAGGCCAATAGTATATTTTTTTCTAATTATATATATTGGTGAATCGAAGGAACATTTTGGTGATGGCAGTGAATGCATACATGATACATCAGCGCCCATGGAATCCTAATTATTTTTAGGTTTATATAGATCGAGTGGAGTTGTGATTGTATAGAGCATCTACAAATCTAAGTACTATACTACTAAGTGAAGGTATTATATTATACTAGTATTTATTATATACAGTACTAGTAGTTAATTAATATATGCGTGTAAAATAAAGTTAGGCAATAGATAATACCATCAAATTCAATTCCGTAATTTCAGACATTTTGTCCTAAGCAATGATATATACCAAGAGGCACATCTTTTAAGCAACACTATATATATTAAGTTTTTTTTAATTGAATAAAAACAAATTAAAGTTGGTGCTAATAGCCTAAATTCATATTAATTTAAAACCCTAATCGAGTAATCGTCAACCTAATCCACTTACCTATTTCACAAGTGTATTTGTAGTGATTGTTTTTTTGCTTTTTTTTTTTTTTTCTTTTTATAATATTAGAGACATTTTTTCAGGTATGTTACTAAAAAATACTATTTCCGTGTGGACAATGTTTGTTAGGAGAACATTTCAAATACTATAACGGAAATGTGCAAATAGAAGGGACAATGCACACATTTTAGATTGTTAAAATATTTATTTTTGAAAATTAATATTTACTAATAAAATTACAGCTACAAAAAGTCATCTGAGACGGATAGAATATAATGTACTGTATTTTCTAACTATACAATTTTAGAGGGACTTTATCTACAATTAACATAGAGTCTTTGAATCGAATCCAAAATAATTAGTTGAAGTCCTATGAGTTTGAACCCCACTTGTTGATAATATCCGGAACCATTAAGGGGGAATGAATTAGAGCATGTACAATGGTACCAATTTTTTTGAGTTTGAACTCATTTATTTGAACTGTAACCATTGCAAGAGGGAGTTCAGTTTAATTTATTCATATGGCCCACTCTACTGCAAATTCTGAAATGAACCGAGTTCAAAGGTATGAACTCAACTTTTTTATTTATTTTTTACAAATATTGACACATGTCCTTAGTTAATTGGTCTGCCACAAGAAAGTGTATCACACTCTCCATGTTGGCAAGTAAAGTTTTAATTAAAATTGCAATTTTTATTATTAATATTAAAAAGTAGTGGGCTCATAAAATGAGTTCAAACCGAAAAACCAATGTAAATGATAAATAGTTCAATTCATTTATTGATTAAATTAATTAAAAAAAAAATTAAAAATAGTTAATTGGTATGAACTGAGTAACCATTGTGCATGCTCTTACATATTAAGCCACCCACAATGGTGGCTTTACAAACAAAACACATATTCTTTGCCTCTAATTGTGTAATTACATAAACTATATTTTTACAAAAATTAAAATAAAAAATTACATTTTTTGATTATGATTTCATCCTTTTCTTTTTTTTTTGCTATTTTTTAAATTTAGAATTTTTTTTTACTCCTTCATTTTTAATGAAAAATTCAATTACAACAGTTTTTTATACTGTAATATATATAGTTTTAAACAAGTTATACTGTACATTAAATTAAGTAATTAACACTGCAGATCAAACCAGAGTTGTTAATTACAAAAGGTTATTCTTAGTGTGCAACGAAAAATGGGGAAAAAATAATAATTACACAATCTTACAAAACTCAACACCCCAATTTCTAATTTTGAAGTTTTTTTTATTCCGACACAATGGAGACTGTACACCACGCGCCGCCGTGTGCAGCGATACTCAAATCAGTACTAATGATTGATTACATCAAGCCTTTTCATGTTAGAACATTTGATTAAATTAACCGCCGCTTCACACGTGCGTTAGAACTCCGTCAACGATAAGCTATTTCCACACTCATCCGCTGACGGCGACCACAACGGAGATGGTGGTTGCCTCAGCATCCGAAAGTACTCCGTTATGTGGGTCCCGCCTTCCGTCAAATAATCCCCTTCATCCCTCGACGGCAAAAACGGCGGCCGTGAAACCTCCGTTAGCAAATCCCACCTCAACCCCTTAAAAAACTCGTGCCCCTTAATCTCCAACGCGCCGCCGCGGTACCCCAAACGGCGCGTGGGATCCTTTTCCAGCAACTTCCGAATCAAATCGACCAGAGCACTGGACTTCCCGACGAACGCCGGCTCGGCGAACAGTATTTTCCGGAATGTCTCCTTCCGATTCTTACCCTTGAACGGCGTCGCCCCGTACAACATCTCGTAGCAAAGCACTCCGACCGCCCACCAATCGACGGCGAATTCGTGGCCGTCTCCGCGTATGACCTCCGGCGCCACGTATTCCTCTGTGCCGACGAACGAATTAGAGCGCTCGCCGCGAGGGTCGGGGTTTCGCCGGCTGACCGGAGACACACGCGCGCTCTTAACTTTCTTCGCGCGTACGAAGCGCGTGAGATTCCCACTCGCAGGCGGGTTTTTCGCGGGAATTTCCTGCTCGCGACCGGGGTGGGAATTCGGGGCGGCGGCGGCGGCGGCGACCAAGTCACGTGACAGGTCAAAGTCCGTGAGGGTCACGTGACCGGAGCGTTGGACGAGGACGTTTTCCGGCTTGAGGTCCCTGTACACGATGCCCCGCCCGTGGAGGTGATCGAGGGCGCAGACGATCTCGGCGAGGTAGAAGCGGATGACGGCGGGGGAGAAGACCTGGTCGTTCTGGCGGTGGCGGAGGACGTTGAGGTCGCCGCCGGGGCAGAAGGGGGTGGCCCAGCAGATGAAATCGTCGGTCTCGGCGGAGCCGGCGAGGCTGGGGAGGAAGGGGTTGTCGGAGAGGCGGCGGAGGACGGAGATCTCGTGCCGGGCGCGGCGGGCGGCGTGGCGGTGGACGGCGGCGGATTTCTCGACTACCTTGAGGGCGAATGGCGGCTGGTCGCGCGACGAGTCGTCGCGGACGAGGAATACTGTTCCGGTGGCGCCTTTGCCGAGAACTTTGACGGCGCGTAGGGTGTCGATGTCGAGCTCCGGCGGAGGAAGGCTGTGGTTATCGGCCTCCATATTTTGTATCTTTGATTCTTGTGTAGTGGAGCATGTAAAATGCCGTGTTTATATATACGACTATACGAGTTTGTTACGTATGTACACGTGTCCGTATTTTCTTATTTTTTGTATTTGAAAGATTTGCAGGGCTGGACCCTAGAGAATTCACATATGCTGATTTTGGTCCTCGTTATTACTATATTTCACAATTTCTAACCAAAATTATTAATTCATTGAAAAAATAACGATGGATTTGTCGTACGGTCTTCTTAAATTTTATTATATTGCTAAATTCGACTTTCTTTCGTGTAACGATCAATTGATCTCAACTTGTTTCTCTTTACAACCTTGAACAATTTGAGTCTCTATATCGTACAACTATATGTACAATACATCGTACATGAAGATCATTTAATAATAAAAATACAAATTAAAATTTTAATTTAGCGTTAAATCCTTAAATAAAAAAATTACCATTAAATAAAATAAACTTCAATTTGATATAAAAATATGAATTTAAAATGGTATTTAATCTCTATGTAATAAAAAAATATTTTAATTTATATTAATATTATTAATATTTATTATATAATAAAAAAATATTTTTTAATTTATATAATAAATATTATTAATATTTATTATAAAATCAAATATTCATTACGTAATTCATGAATCTTCATTAAGCGTAAATCAAATATTCATCTAGAATTTTCAACAATTTACAACATATTAATCAAATCTTCATTTAGAATTTTCAACAATTTACAACGTATTAATCAAATATTAATCAAATATTTATCACGTATAATACAACAATAAAAAACAATCATATCTTCATTAAATAATACAACAATCTTCATTAATCGTACAATAATATTCATTATTGTACGTAAGATGTTCATTATCGTACAATTTTAATATAAATAAAAAATGAAAAATAATTCTTATATTACGCAAAAAAAAAAAAAAAATTTATATTACACAAAATATTAAGAAAAAAAATAGAATAAATTAATTAATTTTCGATATTACACACAAAATATTATGAAAAAAATACGCAAAAAAATATATGAGAGAAAAATAAGGAAAAATATAAGAAAAAGAAATACGAAACAAAGTCAAATAAATAAATAAATTAAATTTAAATATTAATCAACTAGATGTACCATGCTTTGTACATCTAGTTGTACGTTATAAATTGCCGAACAATTTGTTGTGAGGTGTCACGAGTGGAAACTGGAAACCAAACACCTAAATAATTAAAATTAGATCATCGAAAATTATTAAAAAAATAATTAATAAAAGGTACGTACATAAGCCAGTTGAATTAGTACGTGCTTTGTTTATTGATGCATGTTGGGTGATCAATTGCTCTAATGAGTTGGCTTAATGAATGAATAGGCATGTTTTTTAAATATGGAAAAAATGAGGGGTCACACGTGCAAGATGTTCTCTGGTCTTTCAGGCTTTCAGCGGGCAAAATGTGCGGTCTTGACCGGTTGTACGGTTTTCATCCCCGTAATATAATCCAACGAGGATCCTAACGATCGTCTTGAATCTCTTTTGATATCCTAACTAAGTTAGACCCATAATATTTAAAATATTTTCTAGAAATAATTTAAAAAACGGAATAAGAAATATCTAACTATTTGCATTATGTGTTACTAGCTCGATTGGTTGAACATTGAATTGAGGACATTAAGATTTAATGTTCGAACTCGAAAGGTATTTAAATATTTCTTACACAAATTTATGTTTTATCACAACACAAACTTAATTATATATAGGTAGAACGTGGGTTGTACAATCTTGTATGAATTTAGTCTAATAATGTACCACCAAATAATAGTGCAATTAACAACAATTTAGAATCTTAGTGTCAATTAAAGCCTAAGTTAATGATAAATTTAGGTATCAATGTTCTAGTTCTATATTATATATATATGTGTGTGTATGATCTACAACTATATATCTAATCTAATGTAGCACGACTAATACGTACCCATATTTTAATAATTGAGATTAGTTTTATGACAACTAATAATATGAAGTTTAATTAATAATTTTTTAGTAGCTTGACACTTCATAAATAGCAAGCTTCACGAATATATATGGCTCAATTACATGTAAAAACAACTTCACAATATATTACTATTTGACTTGCCTGTTCATAATTAATTAATAAAGCGAATATTTAATTAAGTTTCTTATTACTCCAATTCACACGAAATTTATGATTGCAATTTGATTATATATATTTTTTCCAGTTGCTTGAAAGGGTTGGTGGAGTAAATTTAATTATACTCAAAATTCACAATTATGATATCTGTCCACGTACAATCATTTGCTTCCAATACACACGTATGTGTCTGAATTATGAATGTGATCTGAGTATCTGACTATACAAACCAACAATATTGTGTGCTAATTTGATTTGTAATATTATTATATTAATTAACATGCATTTGAACTCAATTTCTCGTTGTTTATGTCGACTAATACGAACAATAGTAGAATGTAGTACTTACTTCCGTCTCAATTAATTACACACTTCTTTTTTGAAATTTGTAAAATAAATAAAAAATTAATTTAGACAAATGTAGCATCTCTTTTCCAATTGTTTAACGATTGCGCTTCGATTAAATATTCGTTGAACGATATAATTTGGGAAATTCGAGAGGCCGTCGGCCAAGCTACTGCTAGTGAACATAAAGTAAGCAATTTTTGAATGGAGAGGTTAAAAAATGTGTTGTTTGTCTGCCATCAAACACACTAGCTATTAGGTGATGAGGCTGAGGCTGGAGAAAATTGAGAGCTTCCACCCTTATTGAAAAGCGGAAGCTAAGAAAAAACAAAAGGGAGCCGATGAAGGAAATATTTTAAATCGGGAAACCAACACTTTTTGAACGATAAAAGTTGCCGACACTTTGATGATGCTTGTCGGCCATATCATACTTGCAAAATATTCATCAATTTTCTTTTTAATTAACATCTTTATACTCCTATATAATAAAAGTTTAAAATACTAAAAGTATACAATGTTTAAATTTTAATTTTTTGTAAGATTCCAGAACATATTCACGTAAAATGTAAGGGTGGAATCGACTCCAAACTCAATCCAAAACATATATTCACATAAAAAAATTAACCCCCTAATTAACTTTATTTCAAATTGAATTCCATAAAAAAAAAAAAAAAAATTCAGTAATAAATATAATATTCGTATTCAATTGTTCGATCAAAATAATTCAATTCATCATTTGCAACTATCTGTCTCTTTCCCTTCTATAATCACAGTACTGCATGTACAGTTAAACCTCTATAAATTAATACTCGATTGGTTAATAACCTCTCTAAATTAATAGAATCATTCGGTCTCGACTTGGTCTTTTAAATGAAAAAAAATACTCGATAAATTAATAATCTCTTTAAATTAATAAAATTCCACGGTCCCGAGACTATTAATTTATAGAGGTTTTACATTACTTAGTTTTCTTACTGTTCAACAGCACATTGACAAAAATTAATTGCTTTTTTCTTGTACATTGACAAAAATTAATTGCTTTTTTCTTGTAATTGTCAAACAAATAATCTCACATAGAATCCAACTTTTCAATATCTCAATTAAAATATAATTCGAATTGAAATCTATAGAGGCGTGTAACATTAGAAGTACTCACCATTAACACAATAACCTTAAATATTTCATTTTCAAAAAGGTATATAACAACATCGTCAAAAGTAATTCTTATAAACTAATCAAAAAATAACACAAGGATATGAAGAGTAGGTTTTATGTGATAGGGGAAAGATTTGTGCCACCAACACAAATAAAGAAAGAGTCCAAACTATTAGTGCCCTGATTAAAGCCACTTAAATTGTAAGTTCAGTAAAAATTGGGCCTTTCAATTTGGGCTAACCCTGCTTAAGCCCAAAATATTCAAAATGAGCCCACCA
This sequence comes from Euphrasia confusa, assembly GCA_954870475.1. Classification (NCBI taxonomy): domain Eukaryota; kingdom Viridiplantae; phylum Streptophyta; class Magnoliopsida; order Lamiales; family Orobanchaceae; genus Euphrasia; species Euphrasia confusa. The sequence goes on from OX940949.1 coordinate 3,006,521, forward strand.
AGTTTTGCCGAAATGTTCTCTCTCAAAAATAATGAAAATTTTAATTTCATATAGGTACTAGCTGCCAATTTTTTTTTTAATATATCAATTACAATGTCTTGGGTTCAAACCTAAGACTTTGATTCTCAATTCGAACTCTCAACCAACTGAGCTAACAACCTTGACTCCGCACCCAAATTTTGTGAGTAGCACATAAAGAAATTTCCTCATCTCAAATTCCAGTCTATTTTTTTTTCATGATTTTTGTACAATTTTTATCACATGTATTGAAGGGACACTAAAAATAGCCACAGTTGGTCAAAGTTAGTTTTTTTGTTTGTCCAATAAATATGATAAACGATATACAAAAATTATAAAAAGTAACTGAAATAAAATTTAACTATTAAATTTTATTTTAGTTTATTTTTCATAATTTTTGTATAATTTTTATGATATTTATTGGACGGACACTAAAAATAGAAAAAAGTTGATCAATGTTGACATTTTTTGTTCGTCAAATACATATGATAAAAATTATACAAAAATTATGAAAACATAACTAATAATTTTTGTATAATTTTTATCATATGTATTCAACACACAAAAAAGTCAATGTTGACCAACTTTTTTTATTTTTAATAATTAAATGGAATATTAATATATATTTATTTTTAATTAATTATTTAATCGAGTATTTCTAGTATATCATATAGATTATTTGTGTATTTGAATACTCAATAATTTTAAAAATAATTTCATATCTTCACCTTTTATTTGAGTGTTCGAATACTCAATATTCTTAAAAATAATTTCATATCTTCACCTTTTACCAAATATTAATAGGTTTGAGTACTCAAAAATTCAATTAAGTGCGAGAATTTCAGTCCAAATCCGAATACAAAATATCAAATAGTCACCCTATATTTAAATAAGTAATTCTGATTAAAATGAATTTTGCTGAAAAAGTTTATTTATTTAATTAATATTTTAATGTTAATTGTCGTCGGTATTATTCACATAGTTAATCATTTCGTTATTAAGACGGATAGTTAAATAAATATTTTTTCCGGTCCCGCCATAATTTCCGTATCTCATTTTATACGCATTAATTTTAAAAAATTACAATTTTATTAAATCATGAAATAAACGTATATTCTCCACCAAATATTTCCTATCGTTTTGACACTTTATTGCCACGCCACGCAACCACCTTTTACCATAAATATAATCGATCTTATGTGCCCCATATCTTTGAACTTTGAACAATACGTATATTATAATCATATCTTTTTAATTAATCTAAAATAAAATACTCCATTTAATACGTAAATATTGTGATTATTGTCTCTAGGGTAGCCGTGAAAAAATGATTTTAAAATGACTTTATTGTTGTACTATTGTGAATTCACGTCACCTCCACAAATTTATCGGTATTTCCATTTTGGCCCAACCACCACCTTTTCTTTTGTATAGACCCCATGCCCAACACGTTAAATATAGGATTATTTTAATTCTCATTTTCCTTTATAAAAAATCAGTAGTAGTAATAAATTAAAAATTGAAATTGCTTCCACTCCCATTTATGAGATAATTAATTAACTCAAATGACAACAATACCCCTACAATCCATCGAATTTACAACAAAGCACAGCCACCCACCTCCCGCCCTCCCGGCCGTAAAACACCCCCGATTACAGAGAATTAACCGATCGATTCCCGACGGTTCTCCATCAAACCTTGAGAAGCTTCGAGGCTCTGACCACCGGATTCTCCTTCTCGATCGCCTCCCGTCCCGCCGCCTTGTAGTCGTAGCTGCAGTCGTGCCGATCGGAGTACCTGTGCTTCGGACAGAACACATCTCCGCATCTGCACCGGAAACCCATCAGCCCGACTTTCTTCCGGCAGTCCGACCCGGAACACCGGCTCACTTCCCTCGGCCTTTTCAGATTCCCCCGGCTCTCGGCGGCGTTGACCAGATCCGGCGATCTGGCGGAGCTGGTTCTCGAGTCGCACGCCCCCGGAAACATCGGATCTGGGGTCTCGGGGGGCGATCTGGCGGAGGGGATCTTCTGCTGCGGCGGCGGCGGAGGAGGAGAGGGGATCGTCTGCGGCGGGGTGCATATGGGGATGTTTTGTTCGGGGACCTTGAGCTCTGTTTCCTCTTTTTCTCTCTGTTGAGCGGCCATGGTTAGGCTTGGGAATTTGTGGGTGAAAGGGGAAATGAAATGAAATGAAACTTTGGGTGTAGGATATGAAGAATATGTGGGTTGTAGTAAAGTCGGCGTATTTTAGAAATTTTGTGGGGCTTGTTCAAACGCGTATGACTCGAAGCCACTTGGACGAATGACTTTGATGCCCCTTATTGCTTCGACCTACTCATCAGTTATCTGACTCGGGTTTTCATTGGATTCGGTTCGGCTGTTCTAGTTTGGTTTGAGTTGTTAATTTTTTTTTTTTTTTTTTATAGGTCAATTACAATATTTCGGATTTGAAGTTTAGACTTCTCTATTTTTCAGTTTAAGCGTTCAACCAACTAAGCTAACAACCTTTTATTTTTATTTTTAATTTGAGTTTTTAGATTAAACCTTTTATTTTTATTTTTAGTTTGAGTTTTTAGATTGACGGTTTCTAACATGATATCATAATTAATGGTTAAGATTGATGACTGAGTTTTTTAATCAAAGTAATTTTTAATGTTTTTATATAATTAAAAGTATCCTAAAAAAAAATTAAGATAAATTTTTTAATGAAAAAAATGTATAATTTTTTATAATAATAAAAACTATTATACTTAATTTTTTAATAATATCTAATTTTTAACATAAATGAAGAAATATTTATATCAACAAATAAAATTTAACCCTAATAAAAATTGTGAATAAAGAGTATTGAAGGCACATATTCAGCGAGCCAATTAACAAAATCAACGGTACATAGAAATGAAAATCAGTCGGGACGCCCCTGAAGTTATATATAATTCTCACTCCTGACCCGCAAGTTAACAAAAATCATCAAAAAACAATTTTAGGAAAATTTAAAGCTCCGATCCTCAATAATATTAATTTAATTAATTAGTTTTCATAATAATAACCAAAAACAAAAATAAAAACTTGTCCCTGGTTCCATATATAGATCTCAATCATTCCACATAAATACTCCTCCGGGGTTGGAACCTTGCACCATCTCCCCCGACCATCCCGGGTACGTTCCCGCGGCCGTCGGCATCTGATCATAGTCCACTTTGACCAGCTGCCCCATCTCCTCACCCGACCCGTTTCCGTTCCCCGGGTACCCGCCGTAACACGCACTCGAGCTCCCATTATGATCCATAACAGACGACGAGGTGGACCCACCCATGTTCATGAGTCCATGCAGCAGCACGGGATTGCTCTGCAGGTAGTTCCCGTACAGCTGCGAAGTATTGGGGCTGTACGAGTAATTAGCCGCTGCCGCGGACTGCTGGTGCAGCTGGAGCTGAGTCTGGATGTAGCTCTGGTAGCTGTTGGAGGCCGCAGCCGCCTCCTGGGTCCCGTAGGTGGACCCCAGGTGGTGGTGGTCCCCGTTCTGGAGGGACAGAAGCGGCTGGACATCGAGGTACGGGTTGTGCTGCTGCTGTTGCATGATGGGGTAGGCAGCTGTTGTGGGCCCGGGTCCATACTGGAAGGTGGACCCTAGGGAAATCATCTCCTCGCGTTTCCTGGTGGACTCGATTGCTTGGGCCTCCTTGAGGCGCTTGGCGGCCCCACCCCCGATGGGGAGGGTGTTGCTCTCCAGGATGGCCTTCACGTCGTAGCGGTTCATGTCGAAGTTTGTGACCGCGCTCAGACCGCGGAACTTTATGGCCGCGATGTCGTACGCCTCGGCCGCTTCCTCCTCCGTGCCTGTTAATTAATTAACGTCGTAATTAATCAATTCGGTTGAAGTATTTCACATGTGATTTTATTAATTTGCATTTCGCTTACTGAAGGTTCCCAAGTAGAGGTCTTTGTTTCCGGCGACTCGACCGATTCGTGCTTGCCACCTGCCGTGCTGGTGATGCCTGCACCTCGATCGAACGATCAATTATGAGATTCAAAAATGTAATTCAAATGAAATTAGGGATGATTGATCGAGTACCTTGTTACACCACGATACATGGATGCACCCCTGGAAAAGCCACTGCTCTTCCTGCATTCATTTAAATAATTATAATAATATTAAAAATGAGTAAATTTAAAAAAGCTGACAGATAAAAATGAAAAAAAACATATCAGAAGTCGGCAGGAGGAGGAAGTCTGAATTAGGGCAGTGAGTCAGTGGTAAAGAGGGAGATCAGAGATGAGTATGAAATTAATTTCTGACTGACAAAATCTGAGATATTATATATTTTTGTGATACACAAAATCTATCTTTGCACCAATCATTTAATCTTGTAAGATATAAACAGTACAGTACATACCTTCGGATAGAGGCAACAAATTCTTGTCTGGTCATAACTTTCATATCCTCTATTTCCTTCTCATAGTTACTGATCTGCAATTTCATTAAATCAAATATAATTAAATAAACAAAAAAAAAAAAATCGAAGCATTTCGGGTCGGAATGCATACTGGGAAATTAGTAGTTGTAGAAGTTCCCCAGTATTTGAGAGCTGCCATATCGTATGCCCTAGCAGCCTTATCTTCTTTATCATAACCACCTGAACAATTTAGCACATTAATATACGATGATTATCGAGTACAATGAACTTAATTAATTCAAAGTGATTAACATACATACCCAAATACACTGCACACCACCGAAAGGGAATCATAGTCATCGAACAGTCCGGTATCAAATGAATCTAGTTAGTAAATTGTAAGAAGAAACAAGCATTCACATAATAATAAATTAAATAAATAATGAAATTCGACGATAATAACCTTGTCGTCCTTTTCTCGATTGCCCTTCCCTTCTGCAAGTGTTATCCCAAAGATGTGCCTCATACCTCCCAGTCCACCTATGCCTGTTAAGAATCTTAATTAAAATTGTATATATAATTAATTAATAAATTAAAAAGATGAGTGAATGACGAAGAATCTGACCTAGTGACACCTCGGTATATAGAAGTTCGCTGCCCGAAAGTGTCGAGTGCCCTCCTAGGGGCAGCCTCGACGACGCTAGCGTTGCTGGCGTTGTCGGCGCAGACAGTGGTGACGCTGGCGCTGGTCTCGCTGGCGGTGGGCCCGCCGCCCTTGCTGCTGCTGCCCATGGAGAGGGTGAGCTGCTGCATGTTGCAGCCGCCGTTGTCGTAGCTGCTGGCGGCGGCGGTGGGCCCGTCGAGGGTGTGCTGCTGAACGGAGACGAGGCTGTTGCTGGAGAACATGTAGTCGGATTCGGCTGTCTGGATGTCGTTGTAGGACACGAGCTCCGACTGGTTGTCGGACTTGCTGCACGCCCCGAGGAAGTCTGCTACTTTTGGAGCCTCGCTGGCTTGATCCTGACCGTTGATCAAGTTCCAATCCCCGTAAGCTGTACATGTGGTACACGACACAATACGTATATGGTGATTATAATTAATTAATTAATTAATTGAAACCCTAGAAAAATGAAGAAATGAGAAAAACATATACATACCTTCATTAATATTTTGATTGACTAACCCTAATGAGAAGTGATGGGGCTGATGAGGATCATTAGGATGAGTGGGAGAGAGAGGGAATGAGAGCCAGTTGTTGGAATTCATTCTAAACTACAAGTATTAACCGAGTTTTCAAACCTAGATATATAGCTAGCTAGTAATTGTAGTAAACAAAACCGAATCGAATGTCGAGTGTAATTTTCTTCAACTGTAGATAATAACTTGAGAGATGTGATATGTTTCACCTGCGCATTTCAAAAACAGAAAATAAAATTAAAAGATAAAACAAAAAATGTATATAATAGTGATAATGGATATTGTTGAAGTTACCCTAATGAATGAATGAGGAATGTGTAGTAGAGGGAGAAATGAAAGAGAAGAAGGAAGATGAGGAGGCCAAAAAAGGGTTATTATATGGAGAGAAATAAATTAATATTTAAATCGAACATTAATTCATGATTAAATTAATCTGATCAATTGATACATTTCTGTACAATGTAGGTAGGCTAGGTCTGAACCAACTGTTGTTGTAGTCGACTCTGACCATTCCAAATTAATTCCAACTGATTACGTTTACAGTAATATAAGTTAATAATTAAAACTAGTTAATTACAATTAATTTATAAGTAGGCAATTACATATATGTCCCTGGCCACTAGGGTTATTGGGAAACTCTGAAGACATGGGGTAGTGTATAAAATGACACCCGAAAACCCAACATTTCCACGTTAGCAAATCATCTCACCCACTCACAAATTTTTTCATTTTAATTAATTTAATTTTACCGACCTCAGTAAATGGTAAAACAAGTTGTGATCGATCCTCTGCATGTGTTGAAGCTAAACATGTACGGACATGGCACACACACATGTATATTTAAATAAATAAATAAATAAATAGTATTTTTTTTATTTTAATACTACCTGAGAGAGATCAATTAGGACGGTTAGGATGAACCAATTGAAATAAAAATAAAAAAGATATATAGGACGATTAATTTTCTTAGTTTGGGTTTTCCAAAGTAGAAAATTGTTGACCGTGGAATCGGAAACCGCACTCCTCATCAAAAGTAATATAGTACTAATTACAAATAGTAGTATAGTTTATATATAATTAATTAATTAATTAAAAATAATTTAATAAGTAATTGTGTAGAATGAATATAGAGAATCTGTGTTTCTGTGCCTTCTGTCTTCCACTTACTGGTTCAGTCAAACAATTTTCAAACACAATCAAACATTTACATACACACACCCACACATAAGTACGTAGTCAAGAAAATATTGAAATCTCAACCCAATTATATATATTTAAACAAGAATAATTAATAAAATAAAAAGGGGGTTGAAGAATATCTCAAGAAACAAGGAGAATGCCTAAATAAAAATTGACAGTGGGCAAAACCCTAAATTAAAACACAGTAATTAATCAATTAATTACTGTACTACGTACGTGTCCTATGAATGGAAGTCGATGGATGATCTTGCTAGCTATGTTTCGTTGTTTTGAAGAAGGTGAAAATGGAAATGCAATATATATCAGAATTAATTAATTAATTGGGTAAATATTAATTAATTAATCTTGAAAATTGTCAAGTGTATTGATGAAATAAATAAAGAGAAAATTAAAGATGGATGTTGATGATTCATCAAGCAGCTAGCCAGCCATGGCGTTCTCTCTAGTGGTAATTGGGATTTGCAAAATTAGCCACCTATATGTATTTAATTAGGGTAATTAATTACTAGTAATTAAAAGCGATCGATCGATTGCTTTTAATTAATTACTCTACACTTTCTTTTTCTTTTTTACCTTTTTACTTTTTGACTGAGCTGCAGAGACGGCCACGCCGATTCAGGATAAGCTACATATATATACATTTCTTGCTATTGGTCCGTCGACGCTTGCAAGCCACCTGGCACCTAGTTCAATTCAACACAAGCATGCATGCATGCATGTTTTTTTTCCTAAAATAAAATGAAAACAGAAATTAAGCAACTTCCAATAAAAAGGCAATTTTTGTAACAAATTAATACAGAAAAATCTCAATTAATTGCTTATTTATTTTTTATGATTAAAAAATACAAGTTACAAATAAAAAAAATGTCTTATTTCAATTTTTAAATCGTTATAAATATTAGGGTATTATTTAATTAATGAATACTGAGGTGATTAATTAAACCAGTACTTAGTCTTAAATCAATTCTTTGATTAAATGCTTAGAGAATGGCCTTGAACAACGAGCTTATTTAAAAGAGCTATAAAATATTAGGATCATGCTAAATGGGCAGATTCTGCCCATGGCAGAATTCTTTTAAAAAATTATTTAAAAAATTATTATAATATTTTTATTATTATTTTCTCATATATTATAATTAAGTACACTATATTAAATATATATTGAAAAAAAAAATAAAAAATAAAAATGTTTAGATAAAGATAATGAATATTTTTATATTTATATTAAAATAATCAATTGATTAAAAAAAATTTATTTTAATATATAAAAATGAAAGATAAAAAAATTATTTTAATAAATATATTAAGCTAGTTATATTTATAATCATATAAAAATAAAATATTAAAAAATTAATAATTTTGGGCAGTTCTGCCCATGGACAGAATCTGCCCACAAAGAATTACCGAAAATATTATATCTTATAAATTGTTTTAAAAGCTAATAAGCTATTATGTCTTATTTAATAAATAAGTTGTTAAACCGTTAAAATAAAATAAATATATAAATTTATAAGATAATAATTTGTTGGACAATTTAAGATCTTATATAAATAAAATTACTAAAAATTAATTTTTATATATGAAAAAAATAATTAAAAAAATTTATATTAACTAAATAATAAATTTGGAAATTTTTGTATATATATAAAAATTATTAATTTTAGGGTACGTAGTTTGGAATTTTATTGTTTAAGTTACAAGAGCTTATAAGCTATTGAAAAAAAATACTTCCCCCTTACTAAACAAATTATAAAAGCTTATAAGCTCTTAAACAACTTATAAACTATTTTAAAGAGCTTATAAGTTATGTCAAACACCCTCTGGGAACTTATTTAAAAAAGCATATAAGATATTACGTCTTATAAATTGTTTTAAGAGCTGATAAATTATTATGTCTTATTTAATAAATAAGTCGTGAAATCGATTGGAAAAAAATAAATATATAAACTTATAAAATATTAATTTGTTTGCCAATTTAAGATCTTTTATAAATAAAATAACAATAAATAAATTGTTATATATGAAAAAAATAATTAAAAATATTTATATTAACTAAATAATAAATTTGGAATTTTTGTATATATATAAAATGTAATAATTTTAGGTATATTGGTCTTTTATAGTTTAAGTTACAAGAGAATTATAAGTTGTTGAAAAAAAATACATCTTTCTTACTTTTTTTTAAACAGCTTATAAGCTGTTAAACAATTTATTTTTAAGTTTTTTAAAATTCTTTTTATAAAACGTTACCAAAAAATTATAAGAGCTTATAACCTCTTAAACAGCTTATAAATTGTTTTAAGGAGTTTATAAACTCTGCCAAACAAGCTTTAAGAGACAAACGGTTAATTAGAAAGTGTTTTAATTTGTGGAACTAATTAACATGTTTAATTATGAAAACATCATATTGATAATTGTATTTAGGAAATGTAAAATGGGTTAGCACATTTTTCCTCCTTAAATTTTCAAACTAGCAAGCCAATCTGTTGATAAGCTTACAAATTTTTTTCGTATATAAGTATATGATATAAATTAATTACTAGTACTAAATTACAATATTGTTTGTTATATATTTTATTTGGAAGGAATTAGTGAAATTATATACAGTATATTATTGGATTTTTCTCTTTTGAGTAAATAATACGGTATTTTTAAGGTAAAACTTACAATTTTATAAATTGTATTTACCTTTTTTCTAAATATTTCATAAATATATAACCACTATAATAAATAATTACATTTACACAAATTTATCATAAATATATAGCAACATTTATTATTATACATTATAATAGGGAATTGTAGTTTGAAGTTTTATTTTTGAATCGAATTATAGTGGAAATTACATACTGTATTATTTAAAGTGTTTGAAAATTATAAGTTTGTCACTAATCTATAACATATTTTAATTTTAAACTCTAATTTTTTTATATGTAACATTTAATTTTATAATTAACCAACATTTGGTAGAATATAATTTTCAATACTGAAATATTAGTTTCTAGCTATACTTTTATTAATTAATTGATTTTAAAATTTTCATTACGTGCAGCTATTTCTACATTTTATTAATGTAATCAACATATTTTTTTTTCGGTAATTCTGCGTGGGCAGATTATGTCATGAGCAGAAATAAGTTTTAAATTTATATTTTATTATTTTAACGTTATAAATATTATTTAATTTCATATTATAAATTATAAATAAGAATTGTATTGTTCTTTCATTTTTTTTATTATTATATATCAATTTTATAATTTTTTTAATAAAATTATAAAATAAATGGTGTATTTTTAGTAAAAAATTATATTTTAATTTATTTTAATATAAACAAATTATATAAAATAAAATATGAATCAAAGATATATGATACACAATTTTAACAATAAAATAAATTAATAAAAATAATTATATATATTTATAAGTTAATTTTTTGGGAGTTTCTTCATGGGCAGATTTTTCCCATTTAGAAGCTTCATTTTTTTTTTTTAGAAAAAACTGAAGCATATATATATATATATATATATATATATATATATTATAATTAAGAGAAATTAATAAATATAAAGAGAATGGCATATATGTAATTTGAAGTGGACAAAGAGTGGCAAATTGGGAAGATGATGTACATGCACGATGATTTAGAGAGACGGAAATTGATAGTTTCCAAGAGAGGGGAAGATGGAGGTGTACGTTGGGTCATGTGGTGGGAGAGAACGCCGGGAAAGTGCTCGTGTCGCCTCGAAACGGAGCATCTTATTTAATTTTCTTTTATTAATTAAACAATTTTCTTAATTAATTAATAAATAAATATTTGATTCTCATTAATTAATTAGTAGTCTAATTTCATTCATTCATTAATTAATCGCTTCTAATATGCTTTATAGAGGGTTTAATCTAGGGTTAGGGTTTTAGGGTTGTTTTCTTGGGACAGCAAACTAGGGTTTTTATGATCCCTGGAAACTTAAAATTGCTTTTAATTCTGCCCAAAAATTCCTATATGAAAGTCCCATCAAGAATGTATTGTTAATATATTGTATTATTCATATCTACAAAATGTTAGCACAGGCCATTCATGAATTTTATTGATCACTTCTATCATGCTAATTATATATATACCTGCAATAATAAATTCACTAATATATCTAATCCAATTTTTTTGTCGATTTTTTTGACAATATAATTCAATGCTTTAAATTACAATTTTATTTCAATTCGGAGCTAGTATCAATATCCAGCTAGTTGACATTTTTCATTTTGCGGACAATTTTATTTCCGGCAATGTGGGCGCCCCTGCCGATGTATTTCGGGCCACGAGTAATTCCGACGTATTTCCGATTTGCTCGTGAGGGGAGTGTTAGAGACTTAGAGTATTTCACATCGATTGGATATAAGATTTTTGGCTCACATATAAGTTGGACAACTTTAATACCTTAATAAGATTTTTTAAAGTGTTATTGACCCAACTTTGACAATTTGTAATTTACAAAAGAAATATGACCAATAAAAAAAATCGAAAAGAGTAGCATTTAATTTTAGTTTGTAGTATGTGTTTTGAGTAACGATTTTACTTTTTTTTTCAACAATATGATCATCCTCTATAATTTTAATCTTGACAAGAATAGTACTAGCTAGCTATATCTCCAAAAAGTGAATTAATATATCAACTTTATTCTATAGATTAATTAGTATATATATATATATATATATATATATATATATATATATATATATATATATATATATATATATATATATATATATATATATATATATATATATATATATATATATATATATATTTACCGATCATTGAAATAATCAAAAAAACTAACATTGGCAGGGTTATTAGTATTTGGTATTGTAAATTTTCAAGATTTATTAATTTCAAGCTAGACATTTGGGAAATTTGGATCTTGATCGAATGTTATGTTTTCTTTAAGTCCTTTTTATGTACAGTTACATTGTGGATGAATTAATTCAGACCATGCAGATTCTAACGGTTGATAGAAATAGATGTAGATCCAAGATAAAACTAGTCCAAAAAAATTGCTATAATATTATGATATAGTATATGATTAATTAGGAGAGTACGTACATTCATTAATTACAGTTTTTTTATCGTTATAATCACTTTACTATAAGATCTCGTTCACTTCCATATTGATCAACTGCTAGTTTGATCGATCAGTTCATTTGAATTTCGAGAACAATGAAAACAAACGGAATTTCAAAAAACATAAAATCGAGGAAATAAATATAATTTTGTTCAAAACTTTGTGCTCAATAAACAATTAGTTTGAAGTATAAAATGAATAGTAAATCAAGAGTAGCTAGGCATGTGCATGCCAATATCTTGTTCTATGTGACAATTAGTAAATGTTTAACAAGAATCAGTTTGAAGACATCGTTGCGAGAGCTGACAGAGTTTGGCAATGGATCCTAGGCTCGGACCGAACAACCGAGACTCTTTCCAATTACCATATTGACCTGCTCAGTTTTATTTTGACTTTTTGATTGCATGTTGACTGACACCTATGTTATTAGTGGGCTTTGACCCATCAATTGTAGCCCATTTATATACGAAAAAGCTTATCAGAAGCCCACGGCGACCGTAGTGTTACCCGTTCTGGTTCTTAGTTAAAATATTCAATAAAAAATTCATTCACTTTTTTTATCATGTAAATAAAAAAATAAAAAATGTAAAAATATTTTTATTTTTTCAATTAAAATCAATTAAAAGTAAAATTCAAAAACAATTAAAATGAAATATAATGTATAATTATATTTTAAAAATAAAAATATGTTTATATGACATATATGATGATTTTTTATTAATCAAGGCCGACATAATGATTTTTTTATCAATCAAGGCCTAACTACATGCCAGACTTCTGTTGTTACAAAGAATACATAAAATTATAACTAGATGTTTTTTTATATATTAGTCAATGTATTATTATATTAAATATTTATTATTAAAGAGTGTTAAATAGGAGAATAGTACTCGGAGTAATTTAGAAGTAATGGTAAAAGTTGGATGAATAATCCTTTTTTTTTTAAATTTAAATACTCACAAATACATGACTTAATTATTCTCTATTCAAATATTGAGTAATTTAGAAGTAATGGTAAAAGTTGGATGAATAATCCTTTTTTTTTTTTTTAATTTAAATACTCACAAATACATGACTTAATTATTCTCTATTCAAATGTTCAAAATGAGTTAATTTTTTTTTCGATGTGAAATATTTGACACTTGTGATTATGCTACAAATTCTATGAGCTCTACTTGTGGAGACATCTTTAAAAAAATCACGAGCCAATAACTTTTGAAAAACCTAATTTGTGTGATAAAAATTTGTATTATTTAATTAAGCTAGCGATTTTTTTTTTTTCAAAGTCAAATAAGTAGAAACACGTTACACAACAACACAAGCCCGATTCTTTCTCTGCACTCCAAATTTCCGAGCCATCTTTTTCAGCACAAACTCCACACTTCTCAATCCCTAGCCGCCTAAAGCCGTCGCCTCCACCGATTTCAGCCACCGTCTCGCCGCCGACTAAGGTAATACGATAATATCCTCCTTGCATTTTCAATAGCCGTAGCTGTAAGCTTGAAGGATTGAATCAATTTTCCTACTACCAATGATTCTATGTAAAATTTGCCGATTTTTCCAATTCACGATCTCTCGCCGGTAGATCGAATTTCGGAAATTAGATCTTTTGATATCCTTAGCAGATGTACAGTGGAACAAGATGCGATAATTATTGCGATTGCCTTTATCATGAAGAAATTAAATTACCCTAAATCCATCGATGCTAGCTTTTGAATTTGTGTGTTTCATGTTTTTTCGTGTAATTCGCAAGATGTAATCAGAGTAAATATGGGTACAATTTCTGTGTTCATTGTTTCCGAATCACTTCTGATTAAAAGATGTAATTGAGATGTTTGTCAATGTGTTTGCCCTTGCAATTGTCTTGGTGAATTAAGTTACACTATATTCATCCATGCTCGATTTCGGATTTCTATGTGTCATGCTATCCTGCAATTCCCATGATGTAATCAAAAGACTACAAGTTATCCGTTCTTAGTTTCTTAATTACTTGGGATATCATATCAAAATTTTCTAGGTATTTGCTATCGGCTAACCTGCAATTCACATGATGTAATCAGAAGAGTAAATATGAGTACAAGTTATCTGTTCTTAGTTTCTAAATTACTTACTTGGGATATCGTATCATAATTTTCTAGTTATTATCCTTGTCGTCAATCTGGGTTGCCGTGAGTTCCGAATGTCTAGAACATATGTTTCTACGCGTGGATACGAAATACAACTATGATTGAAATACAACTATGATTGCTGATAATCTTTTAAGTTCCTACTTCTTATAAGATGTTTTAATAGCTGGTAAACTGTTAGACCTTATTTTAAAAATAAGTTGTTAAATTGTACTGATGAAAGAAAATATGCCCAATCTTTCGACTATTTGTGCTGCGAGATGACATTGTGTTTTTGTTTAATCTGTCTTTGTGAATGTAAAACCAGGAACGAATAAAAAAGATGGTCAGAGCATATGCTCTAGAACACACTTACAACCACCCATGGGAACGCGTAACCTCCGCCTCTTGGCGCAAATTTGCTGACCCCGAGAATAAACGTACCCTCTCCCACATTCTCGAGGTCGACACCCTTAGCCATAAGCTCGAGCCGAATTCCGGTAAACTCTACACCACCCGAGCCATAACCATCCATGCTCCAGGGCCCTGGTTTGTCCACAAAATCATTGGCCAGGATATGTGCCACTGCGTGGAATCAACAGTGGTCGACGCGCGATCTCGGTCGATGCAGATTGCCACACGTAATATCAGCCTCCAGAAATTTATAGAGGTGGAGGAGAAGATCAGGTACGACCCGCACCCGGATGATCCGAATGGGCGGACCCTGTGCAGGCAGGAGACAAGCATAAGGATCAAGCCCCTGTCGGCACTGGCGTCCATGGCTGAAAGGATTGAGCAGAAATGTGTGGAGAAATTTCAGCATAACAGTGTGAAGGGGAGAGAGGTTATGGAGAGGATATGCAAGTATCTTGAGGCTGAATCTAGGACTAGTAGGGGTTTACCTCTCTGATATGAACTTGTGAATTTGCCCTATATAGGTAGTTAATTCCCTCCATAGGGAATAGATTGTCATAAAAAAATGACGAATAACATTTTGTCGACAGAGTGTATTTGGATTTCGCCGAGTTTGACGATTTTTGGGGTTGTTCGGAACTTGCTGATAATTTATATACTTTGGCATTGATGGAATAAGCTTATAGATTTTTTTTTTTTAATTCTTGCTTCTGTGTTCTATGACTTCTATCTACAATTGTTTTTTTTTATTAGACATTTGAGTTACAATTTATTATAAAAATAGAGTTGCAGTTTTTATTGAATTTCACTAATAATAAAAATAGATAGCAATACTCACTAATATCATTATCATGTTGAACCTTCAAAAGAAGATATAGGTTCATACAAAATGAAAATCCATTTTCTTTCATCAACAGAAAAAGGAAAAGGAGAGAAACAAAAAAAGACTAAACCACTTCACTAGAGCTTTTAGGAGGATAGAGCTCCCATAATGCCACAGTAGCATCTTCCGAGCAAGAAGCCATCAGTTTTCCAGTATCCGAAAACGAGACAGCATTACATATACCGTGATGATATTTCAGTACAGCCAAAGCCTTCCCTTTACGATAATCGTACACCCTCACCCTATGATCCCAACCAGCCGTGGCAAAGATTTTACAATCCCCCCGAATCGAAGCTCCAGCCACACCCTGCCTCTCCAGAATGATTTCTTTCTTGACCAAACACGACCCATCCAAAGGATCCATTTTAAAAATCACAATCTTCTCATCAGCCGAACCGGAAACCCCACCCCCACACGTATTATCTACGCACAGGCTCAAAATGGGCTCTGAGTGAAATTTCACGGAACTCAACGGCTGGCCCGGATTCCTTAAATCCCACCAAACCATGGATCCATCTTCATATCCGGATATAACATTCACATACCCCTGTGGTGAAAAGGCTCGAACCGCCATGCACATGCCTCTTGACTTTGTGGAACTCTCCGTAGAGTTTTTTTGAGGCAACTGCATAAGCTTCTCCGAATTATTAACATCCCAGATCTCGACCACGGATAAATCTTCGCCGGCTATGGCGACATAATTAGTTCCTTCCACATCGGGGTCGGTTTCTTGAATTTTAGCACGGTGTTCTTTTACCAACGAGAGCTTGCAAAAGTGGTAAGAGTTGGTTTTGATGGTGGTGAGAGGATCTCTAGACGGGCCGCCTTCTCCGATATCCCAACACTTGATGGTCCCATCCCTTCCCTGAGTAATAACCCTGTTCTCAGAGGCGGAGAAGACGCTGATAACACCGTGGGCCGCGCTGTGGGCCCATGTAGATGAAATGGTTCTATGCTGCAAGGTGTCCCAAATTCGGAATTCGCCATCTGTGGAGCCGGTGAATAACAAGTTCTTGGTGGGGTGGAAGGAGGCATCGGTGACGGAAGCACGGTGGCCTCTGAGAACTGCCACCGGATCAGGAGGAGGAGGACGCTTGCTCATTTATATTGGGTCGTCACTGGGACAATATATCAAACACCTGGGGTGCACCGCGTGAAACTCGTCTCGTGATCGTGTTATCAAGATTCCGGCAATTGGGGGTATCAACGGGCAGCCCATTAAATCTTCATTGAAGAAGAATTACACGGATGGAACAGCTGTCGAGAAGAGTTAGTCTGTAATTTTTGCCCCAAAAAAATGATTTTTTTCCAAGAGGAGAAGATATATGAGAGAAGTTCTATAAAACGAATACTGTGTGTAATTAATTATACCATATTTAAATATACTTAAATGTGGGTATAAAAAATAAGTTAGGCAACTCAACAAAATTCATTGTTAGTATTTACTATTTAAAAGCTATATACACTAAATGATTAATACAGTATGTAGATGATTAATTCAACGTGAGGCATTACACCATCACCATGTGGTAAATTTGTTCGATTTTGAAACAATGGTTAATTAATTGACTAATTGTACCATGAACTTTGATGTATTTTAATTTGTTACAAGTTGTTACTCAGATTATTTAATTATCTAGACAATTAAAATTGACTTTAGCAAATTCATACTCGTATTCAGTACCGTTATTTCTGATACTTGAAAATTGTCAATATTAAATATTATCTGCAAAATCAAAGAGAGATCATATCAGTCAAAAATTTCAAACCAATCAAAACTGATAATCAACCAATCAAGCTAATTAGTAACTAATCTTTTTTTTAATTTGCTTTCCAGCTTTTTAATCTTTGACAAAGCAAAGGGCAGGAATGTCCGAGCAGTTGCTTCGTTGAAAATACAAGCAAAGTTTGCCTTTTTTGCTTCTTTTCAAAATTCCAATTTGACCCCACAAAACCTCTGTCAAAGTCCATTTTTGCCCCTTTATCTTCTCCAGTACTTCGCTTTTGCCTCAAATCTTCCCTACACTTTCCAATTGGCTCCATTTCTTTTTCTTGATGTGAACGGCCAACCCACCGTATTTTCTTGAAACTTAGTATTTTTATTTGATCACTTCACACCCGTGTGGGGGGTGGCATTCAATACTGAAGCTCTTGCTCATGGTTCTTACATGATTCTCGACTCCCATTTTCCACTGCAGCAAATATATATAACAAACAGAGCTTCTTTTTGTAATAACAAAAAAAGTGATTCTTGTAGCAAGTTAGCTTAATGGAGGACACAAGCGGCAAAGCCGAATCGAAGATCGAAGATTACGAAGTGGTTGAGCAGATCGGAAGAGGGGCTTTTGGAGCTGCTTTTCTTGTTCATCACAAGCTTGAGAAGAAAAGGTATATATTAATTACTCCATTATTCTTGCAACCCTTTTCCCATTTTTTTATCATATCTTTTATTCGATTTCATCGATATAGGTATGTAATGAAGAAGATTCGTCTGGCCAAGCAATCGGAGAAACTCAAGAGGACTGCACATCAAGAGGTCATTAATGTAGTAGTCTTAATGTGATGTTTTTTTTCTTTCTTGCAGAGTTTATGTCTTTCTGGTTGTTGGCTTCTGGTTATGTTTTAAGTTATTATGTTTCTTATAAATATTCCGACTCAATTGCGGTCGGTACGCACAGAGGATCGTGTATTGACACATGCCCCGGGCGATTAATCACATCTCGGATGCGTGTCAATACACCCGCAGCTGGTTCCTTGGCATTTCTGTATTCTGATTAGGTGTCACTGGAAATGCAATATACAATAATATGTATGTCTCTGTGACCAAAAACATTGGGACCATCTATGGAGATGTTTATTGCAATGTCAATGGACTCACCTAACCCTACATGTATGATTTTGCCCATTCACTAAAGGAATCAACTACCTCTATGAAACAAAGCTTTTTTATTAATTAAGGAAAAAATGTGATGTGTATAACATGATTTTCACATTTATTTTGAAGTACTTTAATTAATGGAGTTTGAAGCATGCATACATTTTGCAGATGGCTTTGATGGAGAAATTAAACAACCCATACATTATCAAGTATAAAGATGCATGGGTGGAGAAGGTAAAAAAACCAGCTCAAATATCTTATTTTCAAACGCTTGATCACGACTTGTCGAAATCTAGAAATATTGCCTCATTCACATATGTAAAAGATGTCGGTTGCATTATGGTTTAATCAGGACTCCTTTGTCTGCATAGTGACAAGTTATTGTGAAGGTGGAGACATGTAAGCTTCGATAAAATTTGAACTTTCGAAATTATTATTTACAAAAATAAATGACATGATGGTGTTTTTGGACTTCTCAGGGCAGATGTAATCAAAAGAGCTAGAGGAATTCATTTACCTGAAGAGGTCAGGGGCACTAATGCACTATGAGCAATTGATTCCTTTAGTATTTAAGCTAGACTTCAGGGGCTGCCTCGATAATTAGTAATTTTGTTTCTGCCTACAGAGGATATGCAGATGGCTAACTCAGCTGCTTATAGCTTTGGATTACTTGCACTCTAACCGCGTCCTCCACAGGGATCTCAAGGTAACATTGAATTCTTTATTCACTCTGGTGATAAGAGGGTGTGTGGTAAATTACTCGTCTCACCTTGTAATTGACTTTCCCGCAATCTAATCTCCAGTGCTCAAACATTTTCCTTACGAAAGACAATGACATCAGACTTGGTAAGACAACAATAATGTCCGTCCTAACACATGGCAATTCCGTCATTTTCAAGAGTGTGTGCCTAATTTAAGAGACTTGCACAGGTGATTTTGGACTCGCAAAACTGCTCAATCAAGATGATCTCGCTTCATCAGTAATTCATCTCTCTCTCTAACATTTGACAATAAGACTTTGTGAGTGGTAATATTATCGATCTTTTTCCTCGACTTAGGTTGTGGGCACTCCAAACTACATGTGCCCAGAAATTCTAGCGGATATACCATATGGCTACAAATCAGATATATGGTCCTTAGGTAAGAAGATAAACTAGATGTATTTTTTCTTCCGACAATTCGTAACTTTTTAGAATAATGAAATTTCTCCAGGTTGCTGCATGTTTGAAATAGCTGCTCATCAGCCTCCTTTCAAGGCTCAAGTGAGATTTTCCGTCAGAATTGAACCACGTATTAATTTAGAAATTAACCATTAAATTATCGTCTATCTGCAAAATGTTGACCGAAACAGGACATGGCTGGACTTATCAACAAAATCAACAGATCCACCATTTCTCCTCTCCCAACAAAATACTCCTCTACACTGTAAGTGCCATTTTCTAAATTCGACTACGAAAAATCAAGAAAATACCCGTTCCATATCAAAACTGAAAGAAAAAACATGATGGTACTGACATTGCAGGAAGCAACTCATCAAAAGCATGCTTAGAAAAAGCCCAGAGCATAGACCGACGGTAAGTAACACATGGCAAGCTCTCGTGTCATACGGCCAATGTGTGCCACTGTTTTCACCTTCATAAAAAACGCATCTTTATTCAAAATCCACTATCGTCAAACCACCTCGGTTAGACGGACTAACAGCAGAACCACTAATTTCCGAAAAATATCGAACTTTTAATCTAACAATTTTGATCTTATGTAGGCTGCTGAGCTCCTGAGGCATCCTCACTTACAACCCTACATCGCTCAATACTGCAACAGCAACAACCTATCTCCTGTTTTCCTTCCGGTCAAATCCCAGCCGGACTCAAAATGCAAATCGCCGACAACCCAATTGCCTGAAAAGTACGCAGAGAAAAAGACCAAAATGCCCCCACTTCCTCCCTCGCACAATACCCCTAAAAAGGCCGAAGTGGGTAATTCCAACAGATCCTCGTCGGGATCGAGCACACTAACCGAGCAGAACGAGGATACGGAGCGCGAAGAAAATTCGCAATTTCAACGCAAAATCGATGAGGATTACAATGCTCAGAAGTTGAGTTTGGACAGATTGCGAGATTTGTTACCAGGTGATGGGGATGTGATCGGAGCCGGAGTTTCGGGCGAACAGAAAGCGGAGGCGATGGAGTCGTTGCTGGAACTTTGCGCACAGCTTCTGAAGCGCGATAGGGTTGAGGAGCTCGCGGGAATTTTGAAGCCGTTTGGAGAAGAAGCTGTTTCGTCGAGAGAGACAGCTATTTGGTTGACCAAGGGCTTGATCAACATTCAAAGACCTTCAAAATAATTAAATAAATAATTAAATGAAAATCTATTCGTAAAAGACTTATTAAGTGTCTAAATAAGATTTTTATTCTTTTTTTTTTAAATGTCAATTTTATATAAAAGAAAAAAAATAAATAGTACAAAACAACACATAAGGAAGATGCTATCGAAAGAATAAGCTAACAAATTAGCTATTCAAACCAGGGTGGACATGGGCCGGGATGAGATGGGATTTACCTTATCCCGGTCTCGTCCCATAAATTTTTGAACGGGACGAGACCGGGACGGGATCACAATTTTTAAAAATTGATCCCGTGAGCTCGGGATCCCTAAAAAATTGGGACGGGATCGAGATTAAAACGGGATCCCGTTTAATTGAACTAATTTCAATAAAAAAAATATTATATACTTTTAAAAACAATTTTATACACTAAATTTAATTATTTATTATAAAACATATTATTATCTTTTAATAAAAATTATAATTGTTTGATTTTGTTTAAATTTTAGTATTGTAACGTTTATTTTTTACAAATTAAGTAACATTAAATACATTAATATATTATAAATAATTTAAAAATATATTTTTAATATATATAAATATATAGCGGGACGGGACGGGATCTTACGGGATTTATTTAACTAATCCCGCTCCCGTCCCATTAATTTAATTCGGGATCGGAACGGGACGGGATTAACACTTTTTATATTTCAATTCCGTCTCATCTCGTCCCATTTAAGAACGGGATCGGGACGAGATCGGGATTTTGGGACCAAACGCCCACCCTAATTCAAACAACTAATCATTCAGGTAGCACTAAAATACAAAATTATTCATATAAATGTGAATTATTTTGTTTATAAAGTACTGCTTCATACTGAAAAATTGTTCATATAAATGTGAATTATTTTGTTTATAAAGTGTAATTCTCACTTGAAATTTTATTAAGTGTCGAAATTGTTCATATAAATGTGAATTATTTTGTTTATAAAGTGTAATTCTCACATAAATTTTATTGTGTCAATTTGAATATAATATTAAGAAATGTTCATGTTTGTGGTAAGAGAATCATTTAGATGTCTTTTATTTGTTAAAATTTTTAATAGTGTATATGTGTCATTTATTTTGATAAGGTTGATTTTGACAATTTGACTAACAAATAAAAATGATAAAATTATGAATCGAACTTTGTACCTTCAAATTTAATTTAAAATTTTAATTTTTATATTTTATTACATATTTTCTCATTATATTTTTTTTATCTTAAAAATAAAATACTTCATTCTTTATATAATTAATTAATATTAAACTCAAATTAATTATTTATTAATTTAATTAATTAAGTTATATTTTTCAATAATTAATTACTTTTATGTTATATTATTCATAATGAATTATTTTGTTGATTAATTAATTATTAAAATTAGATTATGTAATATTTAATTAATTATTTCATGTTATATTTTTCTAATAAATTGTTTTTGTTGATTACTGAATACTAAATCAAAATTAATTAATTAATTATTAAAAGAATTAGTATTAAATTTATTATTTTATAGTATATTAGACATAATTAACTGTTTATTAATTATTTAATTGTTAAAGTTAAATTATTTAAAATATATTTTTGTAATTAATTAATTAGTAAATGAAAATTAATTCATAGTATGTAAATTTTTTTCTATGTTATATTATTAATGATTAAATATTTTTGATTAATTCGTTATTAAATTTAAATTGATATATAATAAATTATATTTGAATTATATTTATTGAAAATTAATTGTTTTAATGATTAATTAAATAATAAATGTAAATTAAATAAATATTTTAATTAATTAATAATGTTTTATTTCTTTATTAATCTATTCTATAATATATATATATATATATATATATATATATATATATATATATATATATATAATTGTATAATTTTACTTCTATTATCTTTTTATTTAATAAATTACATTTTTGTAATTAATTGTATTTTAATAGAATAATAAATTATGTTGTACTAATATAATATTGTAATATACTATTATATATATTTTTAATTTTTTTATAATGTCAATAGCAACAAACAATTACATATAATAGATTTGTTTAGTGGTTGGACAAAAAAAATAGATCTGCACATTTTTATATATTTTCATTTATATATATTTTTATTGATGTTGTGTTAATTTTTATAAATTTTTATTTTTATTAATGTTGTTTTCATTTTATATATTTTTATTAATGTTTTATTTATGTTGTATACAATATTATACTCCTATATTTTTATGTTTTGTTGATGTGGTGTTATATATATATATATATATATATATATATATATATATATATATATATATATATATATATATATATATATATATATATATATTATTCATATTTTATAGATGTTGTGTGCATTTTTATATATTTTATGTTTTATTGATGTTATGTTCATTTTTATATTTTTTTATTAATGTTGTGTGCATTTTTATATATTTTTATGTTTTATTGATAATGTGTTTATTTTTATATATTTTTATTAATGTTTTATTAATGTTATATGCATTTTTATATATTTTTATGTTTTATTGATATTGTATTTATTTTTATATATTTTTATTAATAATTTTTTAGAAAAAAAGTATAGTATAGTTTATAATATTTTAACTTATACTCTATAAATTTATGGTTACAATTTAATGTTTGCTTAATATAATTAATAATATTTTTTATTAATTAGCGTATTTTAAAATTATAATTAATATAATTAATAATAATGAATAACCACGGTATAAATTAATAACATTGAAATGATATTAATGAAAGTGCTCTTATTAATAATTATGATAAATTAAATTATTAATTCTAACTAAACTTTAAAAATTTCAATTTATAAAAAATCACCTTTTATATATTTTATTGATTTTTTATTGATGTTGTGTGCATTTTTATAATTTATTGATGTTATGTTCATTTTTTATATATTTTTATTAATATTTTGTGTATTTTTATAAATTTTTATGTTTTATTGATATTGTGTTTATTTTTATATATTTTTATTAATGTTTTATTTATATTGTTTGTATTTTTATATATTTTTATGTTTTATTGATATTATGTATATTTTTATATATTCTTATATTTTATTGATACATACGTTTTTATATATTTTTATTTATACTTCATTTTTAAATTATTATACAGACATTTTAAAATGTTTTAAAAGTAATTTTAATAATTTTAAAATTATTTTCATACACTTTAAAATATTTAAAATATTTTTTTTAAGTAATTTAAAATTTATTTTAAGATATTCTTAAATGTTTAAAAATTATTTTAAATTATTTTACAATATTTTTAAATGTTTAAAATTTATTCCAAGTAATCTAAAAATATTTCTAAACTAGTTAAAGCTCTTAAAAATATTTTGAAATTATTAATGTTTTTTAAAAAAGTTTAAAAACTATTTAAAACTATTTAAAATTAAAGTATTGTAAACTAATTTTAAAGATTTAAAATGTATTTTAAATAACTTACAAAATATTTTTAACATACTTTGAAATTACTTAAAATATATTGCAAGTTACTTAAAAAATAGTTTAATTTTTCTATAAAATATTTAAAAGTTATTTTAAATCACTTTTACATTATTTTAAAAAAGACTTAAATGTTTAAATTATTTTAATTATTTTATAAATAATTTTAACACAATTTAACATATTTAAAAGATATAGCAAATCATGAAAAATTATTCGTACACTTAAAGAATATTTTAAATCATTTAAAAAATAAATTAAATATGTATGAAGTAACAATATAATTTAATTGAGATAACAAAAATTAAGCGTTTTTATAATTTAATATTTTAAATTCAAAAAAAAAAAACAAAAAAAAAACGTGCCTGCTAGTTCTCTCCGGTTCCTGTGCTTCAGTTTCCTAGAAGGCGCTTAAGTCTCGAATAGCGACTTCTTCAGGATTTCATTATACGCGTCTGTACACAATATATGAAGCAGAAGCAAACATAGAACCCAGTTCACTGAGGGCTCTCGTTGCCAGCCGAACACCGAACCAGAGAAAAAAAATTAATCGCGAAGATAAACGATGTTGTTCACGTAGCTCCATTTCAGAGTTTATCTTCTCTCAGGTAATTTGAAAAAAAAACCCTAATTATTAACATGTGGATTTTATCAGTGGATCAAGACAACCAATTTTTACTTATATGGAAAAAACGACATTGAATTAAGGTGTGAAAAGTCGACGGGTCGGAATTATACGGCAGTTGCTCTTGTTTCTATTAAAAATTGTGGGTCTGCGAGTAAATATTTTTTTGTGTTGAAAGAATCAATCTTTTTTTGTTGGAAAAGGAAATTCTCATTTTTTTGTTCCCGAACTAATATTATTGTTTTTTCGATAGAAGAAGGTTAACCAAAACAACCATTCGCTTGCTGAATTTACTGTTAGTTATGCTTCAATTGTTCTTACAGGCTTACATAACATATTAGATGAGATGGCGAGTCCGCAGAATGTCGAGCTAGAAGCGGCGAAATTTCTACAAAAACTTATCCAGGAGTCTAGAGACGAGCCTACCAAATTGGCTACAAAGCTTTATGTGGTGTGTTGGACTACGGTTTTCGTGCAATATTTATTCATACTGGAATGGTTATATATTGAAGTAATTTGTCTGTTATGTGTGTGTCAAACAGATTTTGCAGCACATGAGATCTAGTGGGAAAGAAGATTCGATGCCATATCAAGTCATATCAAGGTAACAAAATGTCTCGAACCCACTATAGCATATTGGATTATGGTCCGTAGATTTTTATTATGTAATTAATGTGTGAAATCTCACCCTCTCTCATTCTCACAAGGGTGCGTGCGTGCACACATTTTTTGTTTGTGCGAGTATATTTTAACTTGCCACGTGTTCGTGTGTGTGTACAAATTTTCAATTTCCCCATATCATCCCCAATCATGATCAGTTAAAATAGATTTGCATTCTTTATAAATTTATTATAGTAGTTTCGATGCCTTTTGGGGACCGGGTTCCATTAAAACACGACGATATCGAGGCCACAGTTTTTTTATGTCTACTGTCTGTTTACTTATTTGAAATTTCTCTATTTTTTGTGTAATTTATGAAGGGCCATGGAAACTGTTATTAAAGACCACAATCTCGATATTGAAAGTTTAATGTCATCGCGCCTTCCCCTGGCAGCTGGATCACAAGTTGGAGATTCTGCACCATCACAATTAGTTGGTAATATTTTATTTTTTTCTCTCACCGGGAAAGGCACAGTGCATAGAGACATCAAATGCTAAAATTGGTGTAAAGAGTACTGTGCATTACTATGGTCTTATGGTAGTAAATTTATGATACTATTGTAATGTTACTTCAGGGTCTTCTGAGCGGGCCGCGACTGATAAGGACTCTAAGCCAAACTTTTCTGGAAATGAGATGGGAACACCCGATACAAATGCATCCACTAGGGTACATATTGGTTCAGCAAGTGGTGGACCTACTATTTATGAAGGGTGTGCAGTTAATGAAAGTGGTAAGTCATAATAACTTGTTCTCGATTCTAAATCTACTACGTTTTGTACCAATTTTGAGCAAATAAATGTATTATTAATTTTTGTCAATAGTCACGTGAACTGCAAAACGCTGACTAAGCTAAGATGGTTTTTATTTTGACTGGGGCAACACAGTCAAGGACTAGTTTGATTTTTCCAAAGCTCACGATCTCACACCGCTTGCTTATGTTGTCCGGGAATATAAATTCCTAACATGCAAGTTTGTTCTCGTCAGTAATTCAATCCTTCTTTTGGAGCGCTTTTAGTAGAATAGCATGAAATACCATAGTAAGAATGTCTAGACATGAATCCTTTTATTTTATTTTCCATTTTTTATTTAATTGCTCAAACCTTATTAGAAATTCCATTTTATAATCATTGATCATCTGCCCCATATGTTTTGTTCATTGAAGAAATACAAAATGTAGTTCGACTGAACAATACAAATATTGGTGTTTCAGTCATATAAATAGGTACAATAGAATTTTTTTCTTACACTTTCATGTTCCGTTAGATGCAGATACTCAAGTATTTGGTGAACTCCCTTGCCTAAAATGAGTAATTTTTATTTCTAATGTGTAGACATTGTATTCCAGATGGTTTTTCTAACGCTCAAGGTGATATTTCTGTCGTTCCAGGTTCTTATTTGTCACCAGAGTCAGCTAATAGGATGCAGTTTGGTAACACTTCCTTTGATGGACAAGGTTTCTCTGCCAAGACATCTAAGGACAGAAGCATAGAAGGGGTTCATTCTACTTCTTCGAGCAATCCTTCTTCGAGCAAAAGTCTAGCAGGGAAGACATCGGATCATGGGGGAACTTGTGTGGTAAAGAATGAAAATAAGGTACTTCGGCTTTGAACAACTTCTTGCAGTATTTACCAAACTCATCCTCAGTCTACTATTTCTGTCTATCTTGTCTTTAATTATTGATTTTTTCCTGACAGGGTTTCTCTCCGAGCAGTGTTTCTGAAACAAATGTTCTTAAAACCAATGTTTCTATGGATCATGGGAAACTTCCCATATGTCAGGATTCCAGTCCAGACCGTCCATTTAATGATCAACAATTAAAACAGCTCCGAGCTCAGTGTCTTGTGTTTTTGGCTTTCAGGTGATGAGATCTTGCTACATATTATATTATGGCTCTCATATCCTTCGTAAGGAGTTCTGCATTTCAGTCTGTATTAAATTTGTTCTTCTCCATTTGCAGAAATGGCTTGATGCCCAAAAAACTTCATCTTGATATTGCACTTGGAAATATTTGTACCAAAGAAGGTAGTATGCTTCACTTTGTTCAGATTCTTAGTTATTCTATTGGTGAATAACATTGTGTTCTGCAGATGGCTCTCACAAAGATCTTCTGGACCAGAAAGGTAAGGAGCAAGTTGTAACCGATAGCAGTAAGGGTCACCCACCTATCTCGAATTCCTATTCGTCAAAAGAAGCTGATTTTGCAAAATTGTCAGAATCGAGAAGCTGTCAACCTGCTATTTCAGCTGAAAATGAACTATACAGAAAAAATTCAGTTGCAAAAGGGAAAACCAATGCTGAAGTTATGTCATATGAAGCCAAAGAATTACATGTATCTGCACAATTAAAACCACATGATTCAAGCACCAGGGAAATACTTGACCATATTCATGAAGATGATTTAGGGAATAGTCACCAACCAAAAAGCACAGCAGCTGTAGTTATGGACTTAGGTGAACAATCAAAGATTGAGAAGAGTGGTGGGTCTGGAAATGGATTTCCTAATGATATTCACAAGGTGCCATTGCAAACCAATTTTGTTATGAATGGCGCAGTGCTACACAAAAAGGACGATGCCAAAAGTGTCGCTCAAAATCCCGTGGATAGCAACTCTCTTGACAAGTTATCTTCTGATAAGAAACTGTCTAGTACTCCGATGAATGACCCGTGGAAGCCTGTTATGGGAATCCGTGGCCAAAATTACCCTGCAATTCCAATAAAGGATTCTAACATAATGGTGAAAAATGTTTCACAAGGTAAATGATTCTCTGATGCATAAGATACTGTGGTTTATTGGACCTGAGAATCAATATGCAATTTGCTTACTTCTTTGTTTGTGTACTTATGTGTTTCCATGCTTTAAAATGGTTTAATACATCTATTTCTTGAATTGTTTGACGGCCAAAATGATTTTGCTTATACATTGAAAGATAAAAATATTACAGTGTCAGGTGCAGACCAGGAAGAGGGTTATACTCCAATATCTACTGAAAGGCCACCTTCTCCAAAGCATACCACTATTGAAAGATGGATTTTGGAGCGTCGGAAAAGAAAATTTCTTACTGAGCAGAGCTGGGCTCATAAACAGTTGAAAACAGAGCAAAGAATCTCTTCTTGTTCTGATAAGCTAAAGGTTTGTATTATAATTTGACGCCAATGGAAAAGTTATTGCTCATTGTATGTACATTATCAGTAGTTACTTATTAGTTAATGAATGCAATAATGATAGTCAAGGATAAGCGGTCAAACCGTCAAAGTAATGTAATGTGTACCATATAGAGTGATAGCCAAGAATATATCTTCTCTTTTTAACCGGAACATCTAATTTCCTTAACAGTAAAAGTCCATTTTTCTTACAATTGTTTGATAGAGTAATGAAATCTTATTTTTGTCTTCTTGTAAGATAATGTTGTAATGTAAGAGATTGTATGGTTATGCTGGCGTAGATAATTAATTTTCCTTGATAGTCTTTAACAGTCTTTGTAAGGGTAATTTATAGTGATGGAACACTGAATAGAATCGATCATGTTTGGTTCTTTTATTCAACTGTCTGCGATTTTACGTTGCAGGTTGACCTTTTGGACTTTGGTTTTGTAAAAACCTTGTCGAGTGCATTTAAATACCAACTACCAACTTGATTATACTTTGTTTTCGGGAATGAAAGTCTGAATTATTCGATAGTTTTTTACTTTCGGTTTTCGGTGCAGGTTTGAATTCTCGTTGATCATTAGGTGGTTAATATTCTGTCTGCACTGGTTGATCTTTCAGAACTTCTTTACTGATTTTCTCTAAGAAAATCTTCTTTTTTTCCTACATGAAGTGAACATTTATTCGATATGCTTAAAATGAATTGTGCCAGGGTGGTTTGATTGTCGAGTTTCTGTTTTAAATTTTATTTTGCAGGAAATTTTAAATTTTAAATTGTTGAGGTCTTCCATTATTTTGCAGGAAATTGTAAGCTCTTCGGAAGATATTTCTGCAAAAACCAGAAGTGTAATTGAGTTGAAAAAGCTTCAGTTACTGGAGTTGCAGCGACGCCTTCGGAGGTAGTTTACCCGTCTATGCTTCAGATTGTCACTCTTTGGGTGCCATATTTCATTATTTTGACCTCTCTCTGTCTCAATTATTCACGTATCTTCCTTTCCCATGACTCGGTCATTTGCGGGAGAATTCTGCATGTTCCACTGGATTGAGTAGATTCTACTATTTTGGTTCTATCTCCGCACACGGATTTAGTCATCATATTGTCTTGTCTGTCTGTTTCTAACAATTTGTAAATTTGCTGCAGTGATATCTTAAGCGATTTTTTCAAACCAATAGCCAGTGAAATGGATAAACTGAAATCACTTAAGAAGCACAGAGTCGGAAGGAGATCAAAACAAATTGAAAGATATGAGCTGAGAATGAAGGAGGAGCGACTTAAGAGAACTAGAGAAACCCAGAAGGAATTCTTTAGTGAGCTAGAAGTCCACAGGTAGTTTTGTTCTGTATATCATTATCAGGTTGCTGAGGCTGTGGGCTCTGGCTATTATCTGTTATTACCTTTACCTCTTCAGTAATTTTGATATCATTCCATGGAAAAATCAGAGAAAAACTGGAAGATGGTTTCAAAACAAAGAGAGAGCGCGGGAAGGGACTTAATAGGTATGTGAGGGAATTCCATAAGAAGAAAGAAAGACTTCACCGTGAGAAGACAGATCGGATCCAGCGAGAAAAAATTAATTTATTGAAAATTAATGATGTTGAAGGGTATCTCCGCATGGTTCAGGTGCTCTATGGTCTATCTAAACACATTTTAACATATTTGAAGCTGCAATCAATCTTCTAAACTCTGTAAAAAATGTTCAAACTATGCTGTAGGATGCGAAATCTGATCGGGTTAAACAGCTGCTAAAAGAAACAGAAAAGTATTTACAAAAGCTAGGGTCCAAATTAAAGGATGCTAAGGCAATGGCAAGACATTTTGAGACTGATATGGAGGAGAGTAAGCTTGTTGTGGAAGAGAATGAAGAATCTGTCGAGAATGAAGACGATGCCAAGGTTTCCTTTTCATTTGTTTCATCGTAGTGCAATTTACTTACACAATTTTCATTATCATTTGGACAGTCACTTAAATCACAGTCATTGTGGTGCATCTTTTGTTCTGCAGCACTATTTGGAAAGCAATGAGAAATACTACACGATGGCACATAGGTAATGTGAAAAGACTCGCCCTTATCATGATTTTGAAATCGTTTTATGTACTGGATCATGACTTTACAAGTAACCTATATTGGATCCATGCATTTATGTGAATCTTAATGCTCAATGGGTTCTCTTTGTTTTTCACACCTATTTATCTTTTCCTATGATTCTTATCTTGGATTGCCTGATAGCATGTTCATACATATTTTAGTACTTTAAGTTTTTTTACCAATGATTCTGTTTATTTATTGGATTGCTATACTTTCTTTTCAGTGTGAAAGAAAATATTTTGGAGCAACCAACCGGCCTCATTGGTGGAAAACTGAGAGAGTAAGAACTTCAATGAGAACTTCTAATTTCAAGTCATTTTCCTAGCACATACTGTGGTCCGTGTACACTCACTACTATTGTGTTATTGAGTATAATCTACTTTTGTATCCTTCAAGGTATCAAATGAATGGACTAAGATGGCTGGTTTCACTTTATAATAATCATTTGAATGGCATTTTAGCAGATGAAATGGGATTAGGTAAAACTGTTCAGGTATGGCCTTTAGCCTTCGAACATAGAACTCTGTAGAAGTTGTGCACTACTGCACCACTTGTTTTTTATATAACATTTTGATTTGATAAAAATATTTTGTAGGTTATTTCTCTAATTTGCCACCTAATGGAAATTAAGAATGATAGAGGGCCTTTTCTAGTAGTTGTACCATCGTCTGTTCTACCTGGATGGGAGTCAGAAATCAAATTCTGGGCACCCAGCATCCACAGAATTGTATATTCTGGCCCCCCTGAAGAACGCCGAAAGCTATTCAAGTTAGCCTGCCTGGTCAAATCCTTTGATGTTTTTTTTTTCTAGCTTTTTTACTTTCTATTTAACTAGAGCAATTTGTTGTGGTGTTTTCATTGCAGGGAACACATTGTTCATCAGAAATTTAATGTTCTTCTGACAACTTACGAGTATTTGATGAATAAGCATGATAGACCAAAACTAAGCAAAATACAGTGGCATTATGTTATTATTGATGAAGGCCACCGCATTAAAAATGCTTCCTGCAAGTTAAATGCTGAGTTGAAACATTATCGTAGCAACCACAGATTACTTTTGACCGGAACTCCCCTGCAGGTCTCACATTTGTTAGTTAATTACACAATAAAAATTATTATGAGCATTTCTCCAATTTTCATAAATCATAATATGCTCTCTTGCTTGTCCACGCAGAACAATCTCGAGGAACTATGGGCACTGCTTAACTTCTTGTTGCCAAATATCTTTAACTCGTCAGATGATTTTTCTCAATGGTTCAATAAACCCTTTGAGAGTAATGGTGATAATTCACCAGACGAGGCAAGTTTTAGAAATATCATTGCTATCAAGATGACCCTTCTTGGTTTCTACTTCTGTAATCCATCTTTGCATTTTAACTTACTATCAAATTTGATCAGGCTTTACTATCTGAGGAGGAGAATCTTTTGATCATAAATCGTCTTCATCAAGTTCTCCGACCATTTGTACTTCGAAGATTAAAACACAAGGTATTACGTGGAGTCTCATATTCATGCCCCCCCCCCCCCCCCCCCCCCCCCCCCCCACCCCCCCCAGTACCTAATAAAAAACCACAGATATTTACAAACATGACTCCAAATATTATATTGGGTAATCCATCCCACAGTCTTATTGCTATTAGATATTCATGTTGAACTGTGACTGTTATAGATATTAAGAATCTGAGGTTGGTAAGTATTATTAAAAAATATTGTAAGAATATATAACGTGTATCAGTGTATGTTTCTTATAAAAAAACTTCTGAGGCCAGGCAACATATACAAAATGTGGCCTCTGTATATGTTGACCATAGTAAAGTGCATAAGCAATGAATCATTTGGGATTGTAGCATATTTAAATGAAAGGATGAATTGAAAAATTGCATTGAGTCTGGTATGTCGAGTATAGTAATTGTATCGTGCTGTATTTCATTCTTGAGATGTATGCGTTAATAGCTTCAAAATCTAGAAAAGATACTTTACACTCCCCATTCAAATAGTATAAATCTGTATTGAATTATCTGCATATGGCCATTACTTCCATTAATGTCATCCACTATAAGCTTAGAATACGTAGAATGGTTTCATTTATTTAACTTGTGATATTTTGATATCAGAGCCTGCATCTTGTTCTGATGTTATTGTAACTTTAATGATTTTCAAGGTTGAAAATCAATTGCCTGAAAAGATCGAAAGACTTATTAGATGTGAAGCTTCTTCATATCAGAAGTTATTGATAAAGAGAGTTGAAGACAACCTCGGTGCTATTGGGACTTCTAAGGTATTTTATTATGCTATAATCTTTATTGATATCATTTATGTATCTTTGTCTTCATTGCATATTGCTAT
Source organism: Euphrasia confusa (assembly GCA_954870475.1). Taxonomy (NCBI): domain Eukaryota; kingdom Viridiplantae; phylum Streptophyta; class Magnoliopsida; order Lamiales; family Orobanchaceae; genus Euphrasia; species Euphrasia confusa. Next base: position 3,039,451 of record OX940949.1, read on the forward strand.
GCTTGAGAATTTTCAGTTGTTTACCTTTCCTAACTTTTCCTAAACCCTCCACTTTTATCAGGCTCGGTCTGTGCATAACTCAGTGATGGAAATGCGCAATATTTGTAACCATCCATATCTCAGTCAACTTCACGTGGAAAAGGTATTCCTTTTTCTCTTCAATAGGTTACTGACTAATAGCCTTCCTAATAATTTGTATACAAGTGTAATAATTATTATATCTATTTCCTTTTTTGATGTATGGTGTTTAAGGTGCTAATTGACATTGACTGACTGAAATTCTGTTGTGTTCGTTAGGTTCATGATTTGATTCCAAAACATTATCTTCCTCACGTTGTGAGACTTTGTGGGAAGCTTGAGATGTTAGATCGGTTATTGCCCAAACTGAAGGCCACTGATCATCGAGTAGGTTTGCTGTTTTTATTTCACAGTGCTGAATATCTCTCTTTATAACCTATTGAAACTTGTCTTTGTAAATTTTGTTGTTGATGTTGATTATATGTTGCATAGAGTACTTAATTCTACATTTGTTTGTGCATGTAATTTGGTTTCTTATCATCCTTTTTACTATAAATTTGCCTTTTATTTATTTTGAAATTCCAATATTTGTTTTCTTCTGACTGAATGTCTGATCTGTGGCTTGTAGTATTTGCTTAAAGAATTTACTAGAAATACATCTAGTCATGCAAAATAAATTTAATACTCATATATGGGTTAATAAATTAAATACTCATGCATGAACAATTAAATAGATGGTACTACTATCAGATACAAAATATATTATCCATACTTCTAGTGACGTTTCAACTTCTCGTATACCAATAATGTATACATGGCGACCAATTAATGTTTAGTCTTATATTTATTGTTGAAATCTTGAGTGATACTGCAAGGGCTGAAAATAAAACATCTTTTGAAATTTTAAAGTTACGAGTACTGCATATATAGATATAATCATATAGATAAATATCTACTATATACTGCTCCACTATCCCATTTCCCCATTTCTCTTCCAATTTAATATTCTAAGTTTGGAACTGTAAGAAATCTGATTTTGTTTGCTTATAGTTATGTGGAAAATATGAAAGAAATCTCGGTTCTTTAGTGGTCTCAGACCTAAAATAAAATGTTTTGCTAATTATGCACCTTCTTTTCACTCTACCTAATGCTTCGGCCTTTGTTTTTGTTTTCATCTTTCTCCTACTTTGTGTGGTCATTCCTTTCTTTCCTTCTTTTACTTTTAGATCGAGTTTGACATTTTCTTATAATATCTTCTCTACCTCTTTTTTTTTCTTTGGTGTGATAGGAAGCACTAGAAATTTCTTATTTTATTTCAATTTTTCATGATTTTTTTTGTGTGTATAATTTATCCCAAATCGTTTCATGGTCCTTTTGGTTTGCAGATTCTTTTTTTCTCAACAATGACTAGATTACTTGATGTTATGGAGGACTATCTTTGCTGGAAACAATATAAATACCTCCGATTAGATGGACATACTTCTGGAGGTGATCGAGGGGGCCTGATAGAGCGGTTCAATCAACCTGATTCTCCTTATTTTATATTTTTACTCAGGTAATTATTAGCTGTTGACATCTGTGTATAATAACATACATTTGGGCTTGCTTAGTATTACTGCATCTCTCTTCCGTAATGACTTGTAAAAATTCAACTAGTATCCGAGCGGGAGGCGTTGGTGTGAATCTCCAGGCTGCTGATACCGTGATTATCTTTGATACAGATTGGAATCCTCAGGTAATACTGCAGTACCCTTCTCAGTAACTTGTGAAAATCTCTTAAATTTTAAATTTAGTCTCATATTCAATTTGGTCATAATTGTTCAGGTTGATCTGCAAGCACAAGCCAGGGCTCATAGGATTGGACAAAAGAAGGATGTTCTCGTCCTTCGCTTAGAAACCGTAAATTTCTTGATCTGTTATTTGAGTACATTATGGTTATTACTTTTTTTTTCTATTCTGTATTTCAATTAGCTTGTATGACTTTTATCTCATCATTTTGTGAAGCTCCACTAGTTCACTAAGTAGATAATTAAATGATTTTTGTAAAGCTTCAACAGTCGTTTGTCTATCACTTACTTGCATATTTTTGAAGAGAGTTATAACAGTGTCATCGTTTGGTTGATCCTATGCTTCTTACTTGGCTGAAATAACTTATGACTTCTTTATTGATAGTTTTCTGTGTTTTGCATTCCAAATTTCCAATTGCTATTTTGTTCATAATGTTGTCTGACCTACTAGAAGTCCTACACATGTTCATGATGTCCTGAAGTCCTAGACATGTTCATGATGTCCTGAAGTTATTTAATTGAAATTTTGACGACATGTGTAATAATTTTAGTTTCTATTAACATATTGACAATAATAGGAGGCACAGGATCAATGGGTAGTGGGTACAAAGTTTCTCTATTGAGTTGTAACTTTCTTCTATAATTTCTGAACACCAATTTCTATTTTGCTTCAATCTTAATCAGGTGCAAACTGTGGAGGAACAAGTTAGAGCTTCTGCAGAGCACAAACTTGGGGTTGCTAATCAGAGTATAACTGCTGGTTTTTTTGACAATAATACGAGGTATGATTTTGTACCTGTTAAAATAAATCGGAGTGATGAAATATCACTGTGTTCTCACTTCTCACTTAGTAAAATCACAATATGTCAGTGCCGAAGATCGAAGAGAATACTTGGAATCTCTCCTACGGGAGAGCAAGAAAGAAGAAGCTGCACCTGTTCTGGATGATGATTCTCTAAATGATATTATAGCGCGCAGGTATATTTTATTCTGGGGTGTACAATGAGCTACCCTTGACTTGCCCAAACTTGAATCCTTGAATGGGATAAGTAAAATATCATCTAGATGAACCGGAAATATGGTACATTGGAATTTCAAGTGTTGACTAGAAACCCCAATGTACCATATTTCAAGGAAAATGTTTTGACCATCATTTTTGCTTTTCTACTTTGTGGTTGTCTTATTTGAAGCAATTCATAGGGGTTAACATTTTTAAGTTATTTATGGGACCAATTTCACGCCTATAGAGCTCTCAAAGATATCGCATACTTGAAATTTAATTTAGTCTGTTTTCCTTTTACATTGTCGCATATTTCTAGCTACAGACATACACACATATTCTTTCATGTGAACCACTAATGTTGTTGTAGTTAAAATATAATTAGACCATTTTGGATCTTTGTTCTAGTGTTTTATGCATACATTCTCATTCTGCAACTCTGTTTTACTGTAAGACAATCTTATTTTGTTCTTTTCAATGCTGTCTGGTTATTTTGTATTTTATTTTTTATACAGAGAGGAAGAAATTGATATTTTTGAGTCAGTGGATAAACAGAGGCGCGACGAAGAAATGGTACCTACCAAATTCTAAATCCTAGTGGCTAGTGAGATGCTGGGTTTATTTCTTTTTTATTAAAGATATTTTTTAATATTCCACAGGCTGCATGGCGAAATATGTTTAATGCAGAAGTGTCGGATAAAACTACGGAGATACCTCCTTTACCTTCCCGACTTTTAACCGAGGATGACTTAAAATCATTTTACGAAATGATTAAGATCTCTGATACACCAAAACCGGTTGTCTTACCTAATGCCGGGGTGAAGAGGAAGGGCGGGTATCTTGGAGGCCTTGATACCCAACAATATGGAAGAGGCAAACGTACTAGGGAGGTTTGTAACTTTTTTATATGATTTTGACATACGATCTTGTACTCATTTGTCTTTAAAGTACATATTCACCAGGATTCTTCTGATCCGTGGTTTTGTATTTTGATACTTGTTTAGGTGCGCTCTTACGAAGAGCAAATGACAGAAGAAGAGTTTGAAAGAATCTGTGCGGTTGAATCCCCTGAATCTCCCATAGTGGAGGAAGAAGTTACTGGAAACATATCGACAGAGGTTGGATGCAGCCCGGCTGTAGACGTCGTCGGGACCCAGGCACCACCAGTACCACAAGAGCTGCCACAACATCCTACTGTGGATAGTATGGTGCTACAAAACAAGGAGGTTTCTTCTGCGTCTGTAACTAAACCTACTCCGCCATCTAAAAGGGGGCGCGGTAGACCAAAAAGAGTGGTCGTCAAATCTCCTCCACCAGTCCCTACTCCACCTCCGGGATTTGAAAAACCAGAAGTTGTTTCCGAAGTTGAAACTACAAGTGTGCGACCGTCTCCGGGATTTGAAAAATCAGAAGTTGTTCCCGAAGTTGAAGCTACACCTGCTCAACCCAGTCCTGATTTGTTACCGAGCACTAGTCATGTTAGAAGTATCACTGGTAGCATGCCAGAGTCAGGGGTTCCTGATACTAATACTGGTCCAGCTATTATTCCCCCTTCTGTCACTCCTACTTCTCAAACTGGGCGAGGTAGAGGACGAGGTCGAAAATCTCAAACAAGTGGAGGAACTCCTGCTTCCAGACGCAGAGGTAAAATACAGCCTATCACACTGGAACCTGTTCCGTTAACTGCCTCGCAGTCTGTTACTGATAAACCACCCACAGGAGGAAATACCTCTAGCTCCTCAGTGTCGACAAGTGCTGGTGCTATTTCTGTCGGTACCTTTTCGAAAGAAGTTCCCAATGAATCGAATTCAGCTTTACCTGCTGCTGTGGTACCTTCAGCTGCAGCTTTACCAGAATTAGGAATTAAACTTGACCCTGTAATGGATTCTGATCAGGCCATTACAACTCCTGTGGCAAGTGTTCATAAGCCGGGTCCTGGCATTGTGCCAGTTTCGAGTCCCCAGGCCAGCACTCCTTTACTTTCCGGTGTTCTTGCTTCACAGCCAGTTATTCACCCCCCTCCTGTAATAGTGCATGGTAGAGGCCGGGGTCGGGGCAGGGGACGAGGTCGGGGGCTTGATGCTCAAAGTCAAGAAGAGACATCACAACCCGAACGTAAACGAAGGCGGAAAGAGCATGTAGCAGTCATGGCTCCTGGCATGGTAACTGGCCCTGATGCCTCGAGTGATCCTTCCAAGAAAAGAACTCGAGCTTCCGTTAGGCGGAAGGATACCATAATAGGCGAGACAGGTCAAGAACTGAAAATTGTTAGTCTGAACGCTGCTCATGATGTTCAAGGTCATTCTCCGAACCAGGTTCCTAAAGGTACGTTTCGTTCTTTATTAGATAAATAAATGGTTTAATTCTTCAGTACCAGCTGACATCCTTTACTTTATGATGGAATAATTTGGAAAGTTGCTCAATCCTAAAGGCTTTGTATGGTCATTTTCCTTGTCAAATACTGTATGATTGTTCACTTGCACTGCTTTTTTTCTTGGTTAATTATAACATACATATCACCACTGTCACCTTTTGTAAAAATGCACCACTGTCACCTTTTGTAAAAATGCGAAATTATTCTGTTGGGTTGGGGTAAAATTTCAATAAACATAAACACATTCTCTGCTACACGTACAGTTACTGCTGAAGAAAAGTTTGCGGATGCACCCCAGGACCAAATTGCGAATGCAAAAGGAGGTAATGATCATGCAAACGAAGTTCTCGCATTAAATTCAAACTTCGCTGATGTTGTGCAATCGGTTTTTACCTCCGATCCAGCAGCTAAAGCACTGAGTGTAATTGCTGAGTCTGGGGATCATTCTGCAGGAGGAAGTGGTCAACCAAATGATACAAAAATACCCGATGATACGGATTCTTGCGAGGATGGTTCTCTTATTTCAGTGCCTGTAATGTTTGGAATCGATGATAAACATGGATTATCAGAAGATCCGCAATCTTTACTAGTAATCAACAGGGACTTCTTTATGATGGAAAAAGATCAAGGTGTAAATAAATCTACTATTGAGGCTGCAAGATCATCTGGATCAATGCCTCTTGCTGGTGAGATTGACAAGGTTGACCCCGTCTGTCAAAACGCAGATCGCAAAATCAATATCTCTGAGAAAAGCTTAAATACAGATGATCTTATTGCATCAGAGAATTTGTTAAAGCAGGCCATCGATCATGATTCCTCTACATCAATCCTCGAGTTATGTGATAGTCAAAATACTCTGGAACCTGAAGGGCCCCATTCCTTGCCAGCATTGAGTCGTATAAATGTCGAGACACACAAAGGGCAAGTTTTGAATAGTGCTAAAGTTCAGGATGCTTCAGCTCTTGGGTCAATTCCTTTACCTGATGTGAGTGGTGAGTCTGCTTCTGGAGACAAAATTATCGAGTCTTCTAAAATCCCTAATTCGGATGAATCCTTAGCAGAGATGATGAAAAACGTTGATAATGAGTCTGGAGAAGTTCAAAAGGATGAGCATGAAAACAAAACTACCACAAATGAAGAACATGTTTCAACTGCTGAGCTTCATTCAGATAATTCTGCTTTGGCCACCTCTAGTCGTTCTTTTACTGAACCCAACTCAGTTTCACCCGATGCTTTGCTACCATCTGCTTCTGGAGATAAAAATATCAACTTTTCCGAAAGCCCTAATTTGGATGAATCCTTAGTAGAGATGGTGAAAAACATTGAAAATGAATCTGGAGAAGTTCAAACGGATGAGCATGAAAACAAAACTACCACAGATGAAGAACAGGTTTCAACTGCTGAGTTTCATGCGGATAATTCTGCTCTGTCCACCTCTAGTCCTTTGGACCCTACTGCTGCACCTGAAGACTTGTCCGTGGACGAGGTTTTTGAAGATGCATTGGAAAAACTACCTGCTGAGGAACAACCAGAGGAAGAAGATGCTGGTCCCCTTGCGACAACTGAACAAGTTTTGCATCCAAATAGTTCTTCTGATGTGGCAGTGAACTCTGATGTTGCCAATGAGTATCCAGAGAGGCCTGCAGCAGCTGAGGTTTGCATTTCGACTACTAGTGGGGCATTGGAAGAGGACTCGTTGGTTTTGACCGAGACAACTGGAAGCTGAGATTAAATATATGCAGGGGTTGCCATTATTATTTATTTATGTTGATATGACTACACAGTTGTAGGCTAGTTACTAAATGATGGAATACATGTGTAATGTAAAAGTGCAGTTTGTGTTTATGTTGCTTAATAATGTGGGTACATAATTTTGGAGTATAATACAGTACAACTATTTTGGGCACTTGCCTACTGCTATCTTTGTTTACAAGTTGTAACCCCTCAAATAAGCCTTGAGAAATGCCACCACAACCCCTGCAACTCCTCTCCTCATCTTCTCCTTGCACCCCTTCCCACTCCTACACACCAAACTCGCTACACCCAACTTGGACTCATCCAACATGTCACAATGCCCGTAATCCTTGGCGCGGAAATAACAGCAAAGTGGTTTGCTCTCGTTGAAGAACTCCGAGTGGTTGAATCCTTCGAGTGCAGGAGGCGGAATAATACACCCCCTCCGACTGCTGCTCAGCCCAGTTCCAATGATTCCGATAGGAATCGAGAGCTGGAAAGAGTGTGGAACGTACGAAAGGATTTCCCGTTCGACCCAAGCTGGTGGACTAGGGACGGAGACAGGGTCCAGCCCAAGCAGTGCCTTGAACTTGAGGGATGTTGGCTCGTGGCCTAATGCGAGGGCGAAAGCCGTTTTTCCACTTCTGCTGTGGCCCATGAGAGCGAGTTCAGAGAGGTTTGGTTTCACGTTTTTAGGGAGGGATCGAGCGAGTCCATTCGGCATCCAGTTTGTGACCTTTGCTGCTGTCTTGACTTCGTCTTTAAGACAAATGAAGAGGTAGTGATAAAACTGCAACAAGGTCAGATGTCAGATTTTTACGGAGGGTAAACGAGCAAAGGCTGGAAAAAAGTACGAACCTGAGGGGCAACGACGATGTATCCATGAGACGACACGTGTTGAAGGAATTGAGAATACCATGTGGTGTTAGTACAGTAGCCATGGCAGAAAAGAATCACGGGATAATTGCCTTCGACTTCGGGCGAAAAAATTAGAAGCTCGACGCATAACCATTGGTATCACAACGTTTACTCAATTTGATTGTCTTCACTCTAAAATTCCCAGCTTCAAACAGTGAGAATTTTTCAGATAAACAAGGCTCATTTTTAAACTGTCATATTTTCTCTCTGTTCTTTGGTGATTTGAGGGAATGAAATTAAAAGCCCTGTTAATGTTGTTAAATAATAAACCATAAAATTAATGTTTTTTTTTTGGTGGAATTGCAATGCATGTTTTGGCTTTTGATTTGTAAGCAAAGTTTGGCAAATTATGTGAAGATTTCCATTTGGCCTACTTGAAAATACAAAGATAATGAACCAACTCCTTCGACAGGCTGATGATGATGATGGCTCAGATACTCTATTGGTCAACTCCTTTTAGAGTACTGACAGCCGGTTATGGACAGCAACCCTTTGGGCGCTCGTAAATCTCACTTTTCCAGGCTGTCCAAATACATCTGGCCGTGTTAACCAACTTTGGAATGCTGGCATAGTCTCTCAACTAAAGAATATGGTCAATGATCCTTTCCTTGATGTAAAGGTGCATAACAAGTCTTCTCGATTTTTTGCTTGGTGTTTGATTTGATTAATCAGCTTACCTTATTTGTTTTTAATTTTAATTTTGTTTTTATTGCAGCTTCGTGCGAGGATGGCTGTTGGTCAATTGATGATGTATGGTGATGCATCCACATGAATGTGTTTGTGTTCGTGTGTGTCATAGATGCTATGTTTACCTTTGGAAGCATAGGTGTGCATCTATCATTTTTGCTATTATATATTTTACCTCTTTGGGTGGACCATGAGAAAATGGTACGGTTCCAAATTCTAAGGTCAAACTTATAGTTTTAGTTCAGAATTGTTATTTATACAAACTTATAGTGTTAGTTGAGAATTGTTGTTAATACGAACTTGATTTATGTATGTAGTTGATGTGAATTTGAGATCACTTCACTTCCATCTATCAATGAGATTGTCGATATTCATTGTGAATTTGAGATCACTTGCATTGTTTCATTGAGGTTGTCGATATTCACTGCTTTTATAAGGACACTTTGTTCTCTACATTTTTTTTAATTGAAATGTAGTACTGACATTTTTTTCTGATTGGATCGATGATTAAAATTTCCAACCTCAAAACAATCAAACTTAAAAAAAAACTCATAGCACAACACACCAATGTGACCACGTGAGGGGTCATGTTAAATTATAGTAAAATACTAAAATGCATGTAAATTGAACGTGATTTATTAAATTATAGTAAAATATATGTAAATTAAACGTAGTTTATTAAATTATAGTAAAAATGCATGTAGATTGAACGTGTTTTATAGTAAATTGCTCGTTATTCATTTTAATTTATGCACCTTAGTAATATATAATTGACAAAACACGTTTTTATGTAACGAACAATTTATTATAAACCACGTTCAATTTACGTGCATTTTACTATATTTTAATAAAATACGTTTAATTTAAGTTGCACATTTATAAATTTGTCTATTGAAAAAAATAAAGAATTAATAGCATAAAAAATCATCAACTTTAGTACTTTACCACATTTATAAAATAAATCACATTTTAACATTTCAAAAATAAATCAACATTCTTATTATTATTTGCAAGATTAAAATATTAACATAATTTCCTTTAATAGTTAATTCATAAAAATAGCCACTTTTATAACACAAAACTAAAACATACCCACACTTGTAATTTTGAGTGTAATTTTGAGTAATATGACTATTACCCAATTTTGAGTAATATGACTAAATTATCCTCTTTTAAAGTTATTTTTATCAATTTCCATGAATATGGATTTTTGACTATTTGTAATGAATTTTTATTAAAAGATTATTTTTTATTTAAGTATTTATAAAATAATTTATCCAATTGTATTTTCATAAATTATACCTTAATTTTAGTATTATATTTTTATTGCTAAAGGTACATGCAGTTTCTAATTTTAGATTTTTAATGAACTTAAAATTATTAATTAATATTATATTCTAATAATTTGATTATTCAAAATTTGATATACCTGAGAAGGACGGTGCAGAATAGTAAAGGAATACTAAAATGTATAAAATCTGAAAAGCCGCCTCGACAAAGTTGATGGCGATGACGATGGTGCTGTTCGCCAAAGGGCTCTTCAGGACTCCGTAAGATCCCCAGAAGAGGCAGCACACTAAAGTCACGAGGTGAGGAGTCACGTCGTAACTTGCTGTAATCGCAGCCTGTCTGATACGCCAAAAAGAGGGGCTGGAGAAATAATACAAAATAAATAGTTAGTGAGTTTGTAATATATATATATATATATATATATATATATATATATATATATATATATATATATATATATATATATTATATACATTTAAATGTAATAAACTTATATATGAGCAATTTACTATAAACCACATTCAGTTCAATTTACGTGCATTTTACTATAATTTAATAAAATACGTTTAATTTAAGTGCATTTTACTACTCCCTCCAATTTTTTTTATTTGTCACCCTAAGTTTTTGCACATATATTAATAATAATTATATTTTCCTAATTTAACCCTATTTAATACTAATAATTATTTGACTTTATCCTTTAATATCTCTTATTCTTTTGTAAATTTATATAATAAAATATAAAATTTAATAATTCTTAATTAATGAAATAATAATTAATGAAGGGTTGAATAGTAAAAAAAATTCAAAACGACAATTAAATTGACAAAAAACACAAATAAAAAAGATTGGAGGGAGTATAATTTAATAAACCCTATTTAACCCTATTTACTACTCCCTTCAATCTTTTTTATTTGTCACCCTAAGCTTTTGCACATATATTAATAATAATTATATTTTCCTAATTTAACCCTATTTAATACTAATAATTATTTGACTTTATCCTTTAATATCTCTTATTCCTTTGTAAATTTATATAATAAAATATAAAATTTAATAATTCTTAATTAATGAAATAACAATTAATGAAAGGTTGAATAGTAAAAAAAATTTAAAATGACAATTAAATTGACAAAAAACACAACCTATAACGTCAAATAAAAAATATTGGAAGGAGTATAATTTAATAAACAACCTTCAATTTACTTGGATTTTACTATAATTTAACACAACCTCTCACGTGGTCACAAAATGGTGTGAAAAATTAATTATAATATCGTGTCGAATTCTCAATTTTTTTGTCGAGAGGGATGACATGACAGGTACCTGGAGTCTCGACGCGGGGCGGCGGACTCGACCGGAGTTGGTCTCCACAGCGGCTGGCTGAGGGAATCCTCGATTGGGCAGTCAACAAACGAAGGCCTAATTAAATTAATATCCAAACATATAAACTGTTATGTTCTGCTATAAACATCTACTAATTAATCAATGAAATTAATTTCATCTTTTCTTAGCTCTTTGAATACCACTCAACACAGATTGATGAATGATGACCCAATATCAATTATAACCAACGCATACTACAATTATTTAAGCTGACACCAATATTGAGAACTCGATCAGTTCATATGTATTCTCTTATTAATTTCACACTAACTATATAGTAATTGATAAATCTCAACTCTAATTAATTAAGAAGAATTTACACATATTTGTTAGTTAAGTAAAAGGTGTGGCACGTACCTGGAGGCTCGACCCAGGGCGGCGGGCTCGACAGTGGAGAGCAGGAGGTCGGCGCAGCCCCTCCTTGTCTCGATTGTGGCGGCTCCAGGCAGGAAATCGGCGCTGACGAGAAAATCACCCGAGTGCTCCGGCACCGGTACTGGAGAGCAGGAACAAGAATCCTTAAATATTTAAATAGGACTTGTTCCTATTTAATACTTTAGTTTTTAATGAATCCCGCCTTATTTGCCCCCAAATTGGTTTGAATTACTTAAACCTAATTTGGCTTTTATTTATTTAATAAGGCTAGGTGTGTTTTGTCTTTTTTACCCTTATAGCCAGCTGGTATTTGTACCTGCTATTTTGTCTTGTTTTAGCTAAGGGTTTTAGGGTTGGCTGAAGCTACTATATATAGCAGCATTGTATCAGCCGCCCATATGATGAATTAATGATATTAGCATTCATTCCAAAATCATCATCTCTCAATATCCAATAACATCTTTATGGTATCAGAGCCCAAAAAGGGATAAGTCAGGATTTTTTTTTGCAGCTATGGCAGAAGCAGAAACAAGCCAGAGCAAGCTTTCTTTAATACAACTCAACAACCAACAAGTTTCAGTGAAACTCACTGATGAAAACTTCCTAATCTGGAAGCAGCAAATCTCTATCACTGTCAGAGGACATGGATTGGAGGGATTTCTTGATGGCTCCAACATTCAGCCAACAAAGCTTATCCCCACAGGTGAAGAAGGTATCTGGAAAATGAATCCAGATTATGTGTTGTGGCAGAGGCAAGACCAGCTCTTGGCATCCTGGTTATTATCATCTCTGTCAGAATCTATACTGGTTTCCATGGTTGGATTCAACACCTCACAGGAGATTTGGCAGAATATTGAGGCTTCTTTCTCTAGCCAAACATCTGCAAGAAAGATGCAATACAAGATTCAGCTGCAAAATCTAAAAAAGGCAGGTCTTTCAATGAGAGAATATCTGAATAAAGTCAAGTCTCTGTGTGATGCTATAGCCAGTGCAGGTGAGAAGATGAAAGATGAAGACCAAGTTCTTCATGTTCTCAGTGGGCTCAGCAGTGAATATGATGTTGTGGTAGTTACAGTTACTGCACAGGGAGGAAATTATACCATGAAAGAGCTCACCTCCTTGCTTCTGAGCTATGAAAACAAGTTAGAAATCACTAACATGAGTGATAAGAATTTCCCCAATGCCAACTTTGCAGCTCAAAGAGGTGGTTTCAATCAAAGAGGAAGAGGAGCTGCAAACCAAAGGGGTAGGGGAAATGGAAGAGGCAGAGGAGGTAGATCAAATAATGGCAATAAAGTGCAGTGTCAAATCTGTGGCTACTCTAATCACACTGCCAATATATGCTATCACAGATTCACAGCTGATTATGTTCCCAAAGTTCCCCTGAATGATAACAACAACAGTAATAACAAACCTGCAGCCCAAGGAAATCAGTCTCCCCAGCATTCCCAGAATGGATCAGCCCTGTATTCTGCTACTGATAGCACCTCTGATAACACCTGGTACCCTGATTCAGGAGCAACACACCATATCACTAATGATTTTTCTAATATGTCTATTGCAACAGACTATGAAGGGCACAACAAATTGCAGATTGGTAATGGCTCAAACCTTCATATTTCTCATATTGGTAAAAGTTTGATGGTCTGTAATGATTCTTTAAACAATAAGCATGCTTTCACTCTAAATAATCTGCTTATGGTCCCTGACATTACTAAAAACTTATTGAGTGTTGCTCAGTTTGCAAGGGATAATGGTGTGTTTTTTGAGTTTCATCCCTATTTTTGCTGTGTCAAGGATCAAGCAACAAGGGAAACACTCATCACAGGGAAGCTTAATCAAGGGCTGTACCAGTTTCATTTCCATCCATTACCTTCTACTGCTTTCTCATCAAATAAGTTGGCTTCTGGACCTGCAAAGACACAACACCAGAAACAGAGCATTAGTTCTTTTTCTTCTAGTGTTAAGTCTACCAGAACTCTTGAATTATGGCACAAAAGATTGGGTCATCCATCTTTGATTGTTACTAAGAAAGCCTTGAATTTATGTAACATTCCATTTGACAATGCCAGCAATTTTCATTTTTGTTCTCAATGCGCTCAATCTAAATCACATGTTTTACCTTTTACTAATGTGCATCAAAGGGCTACTGTCCCTCTACATACCATACATACTGATCTTTGGGGCCCTGCCCCCATTACATCAGTTTATGGACACAGGTATTATGTTTCTTTTGTGGATGATTTCAGCAGGTTCACTTGGATTTACTTCCTTACTACCAAATCAGAAACTGCCAAAGCCTTCCATCATTTTAAAAATCAAGTTGAGTTGCAATTTGGTCAGAAAATCAAATGTGTTCATAGTGATGGAGGGACAGAATATAAACCTCTTTCTACCCTCTTCAATGAAACTGGTATCATACACCAGTTATCATGCCCCTACACCCCTCAACAGAATGGAGCTGCTGAGAGGAAACATAGGCATATCATTGAATCAGGCCTGAGCTTACTAGCTACTTCTGGTCTACCTGGTAGCTACTGGGAAGATGCTTTTGCTACAGCTGTACATCTCCTAAATAGAATCCCTCAAAGTTCTATACAGTTCACTAGCCCTTACCATAAACTCTTTGGCCATCACCCAGATTTTTCAAACTTAAAAGTCTTTGGTTGTCAGGCTTTTCCACACCTTAAACCCTACAATGACCACAAGCTTCAACCTAAATCTAAACCAGGCATCTTCCTTGGGTATCATCCCCAATACAAAGGCTTTAAGGTTGAACTCCCCAACCACAAAATTATCATTACCAGAAATGTGGTGTTTAATGAAAATGTTTTTCCTGCTACTGGAGTTCTCCCTGCTCAAAACATCACTACTATACCTACCCATATTCAACCTGCTAATCCAATACCTGTTATAATACCCACTACCACAGTCCCACCACATCCACAATCCCCTGTCCATGAACATTTTCACAATGCTCAATCAGAGTCTCCTTCATCATCACATACAGACTCTAATTCTATATCAAACCAAAACCCTCCTTCCCCACCCTCTACAGTAAATATTAACCCTCAACTACAGGATCCACAACCAATACAAAATTCTCCTGCTCCCACAAGATCCTCTACCACATCTTCCAATAACGCATCTCCCTCTGTTGATGTACCTGTCAATACTCACACCATGACTACTAGAGCTAAAGCTGGAATATTCAAGCCTAAAACTTATCTATCAGCTTTACTCTCCAAAACCACCCCTCCTATTGAACCAAAATCTCACAAAGATGCTTTTCTTAGCCCTCAATGGAAGAAAGCTATGGATGCTGAATATTCAGCTCTCCATAAGAACTCCACATGGGAGTTAGTTTCACCACCATCCCACTCCAATATTATTGGCTGCAGGTGGCTGTTCAAACTTAAACAAAATGCAGATGGGACCATCTTAAAACACAAAGCAAGGCTAGTTGCTAAAGGGTTTACACAGGTGGCTGGTATAGACTACATTGATGTTTTCAGCCCTGTCATCAAACCAGCAACAATCAGAATCATACTTACCATTGCCCTTTCCAGAGGTTGGTCCATCAAGCAGGTTGATATAGATAATGCCTTCCTCAATGGCTATCTGGATCAGGATACACCTCTCTACATGCATCAACCCCTGGTTATGAAGAACCTGGAAAAGAAAAGATGGTCTGCAAATTAAAAAAGGCTATTTATGGCTTAAAGCAAGCTTCCAAAACCTGGTATGATAGACTCAAATCTACCCTCCATGACCTTGGTTTTTCTAGCTCTAAAGCTGATTCCTCCCTTTATTACAGACATGGTCATCAGTCTACCATTTTCCTCCTAGTCTATGTTGATGATATAATCATCACAGGAAGCTCTCCACTACATATTAATACCTTAATCAAACAGCTTGCTACCTCATTCTCTCTCAAAGATCTAGGACCTCTTCACTACTTTTTGGGTATTGAAATCACCAGAACCAGAACTGGTTTATTTCTGACTCAACATAAATATGCAGAGGAGATTTTACATAAAGCCAACATGTCCGGGGCTAATTCTTCCCCCACACCTATGGTGAGCTCCACCAACATATCTAAATATGATGGTCATACACTTTCAAACCCTACACCCTACAGACAATTGATTGGAAGCCTACAATATCTTACCTTGACCAGACCTGACATTACCTTTGCTGTCAACCGTCTCAGCCAATTCATGCAAGCTCCTTCAGATATTCATTTCAAGGCTGTAAAACGCCTCCTAAGATATGTAGCTGGAACTTCTCATCATGGTCTACACATCACCAAATCTAATCACTTGCAGCTCACCGGATTCTCTGATGCAGATTGGGCCTCTGACCCGGATGACCGCCACTCCACTTCAGGTTACTGCATTTTGCTTGGAGGAAATGTGGTGTCCTGGAGCTCCAAAAAACAACCAACTGTTAGCCGATCAAGTGCAGAGGCAGAGTATCGCAGCCTTGCGCACTCTGTTGTTGAGTTATTATGGATTAAATCGATTCTGTTCGAATTGAAATCCTTACCTCGTATATCTCCGGTAGTGTGGGTCGACAATCTCAGCACTGTCCATATGTCCACCCAGGATGTGGTCCAAGCCCGCACCAAACATGTGGAGATCGATCTCCACTTCATACGCGAACACGTCCAGAAAAAATCGATTCCAGTCCGCCATGTTCCAGCCCATGATCAAACTGCTGATATCTTCACAAAACCCTTGCCGGAGCAACCTCTTACGCGTCTCAGAAACAAGCTTAGCATCGCCGCCGTCGAGCTTGAGGGGGGATAATGAATCCCGCCTTATTTGCCCCCAAATTGGTTTGAATTACTTAAATCTAATTTGGCTTTTATTTATTTAATAAGGCTAGGTGTGTTTTGTCTTTTTTACCCTTATAGCCAGCTGGTATTTGTACCTGCTATTTTGTCTTGTTTTAGCTAAGGGTTTTAGGGTTGGCTGAAGCTACTATATATAGCAGCATTGTATCAGCCGCCCATATGATGAATTAATGATATTAGCATTCATTCCAAAATCATCATCTCTCAATATCCAATAACATCTTTAGTTTTGAATATAATGTAAATAAGACATATTTAAATTTAAAGTACATTTTTCTGAAATCCCTAATTAGGACGAATCCTTAGCAGAGATGATGAAAAACGTTGATAATGAGTCTGGAGATGTTCAAAAGGATGAGCATGAAAACAAAACTACAACAAATGAAGATCATGTTTCAACTGCTGAGCTTCATGTGGAACAATTGATGGAATACCCCTTGGGCCCAGTGTATTTCACCAAATGCTTTTTTATTTAAATAATAATTTAAAAAATGGAAATACATAAGAGTAATTATTAAATGTATGGAATAGTCGAAATTGCCCCTATTTATGTAACGTGTTTCATTACAATTTTTTGGAAAAATCATATATTCTTCCTCATCTCACTCGCAGCCCGTTTATCAAGGAAGAACCGACGAACTACTAAGCGAAGACGAAGGTACACCATAAACCCTAGCCCACATCACCTTCTCTTCCTCATCTCACTCGCAGCTATCAAGGAAGAACCGACGAACTACTACGCGAAGACGAAGGTACACCATAAACCCTAGCCCACATCACCTTCGCCCGATGTGCTAATCGAAATTCCCATCAGTGTCGAACTACGCGAAGGTTGAACCAAACCCTAGCCCTCAACGCTGGCGGCCCAATGTGCTAAATCCCCATCTCCGACGACCCATTGTGCTACGGCGGCGGAATCCCCTAAATAGAAAAAGGCGTGTGCAAATATACCCCCAATTCATCGATTCGAAGTAAAGGGTTAGTTTGATTTTTTTAGTTTTGTGTTGAATTTGATTTTGGATTTTCTTCTGGACTCGACGAGTACCGAAGGAGGGGGCTGTCATCGCCGCAATCATCCTTGGCCTGGCTACGCTTGGACGGACAAGACCAGACAAGACGTACGAGCTAGCTGGTCAATTTGTCATCGAGCGGCTCGGGAAATCGACCCGCGGGTTATGGCGGCTCGGTGGGGACATATTCAGCTTGAGGTTGAGCTTCGGCCCGTTCATCGCAGGTCGATTTATTTCTTTTTACCCTGTTTCTTGTTTGAATTAGTTGTGAAAAGGGATAAGTAGCTAATAGAAGACGCAAGGTGTGTGTGTGATCGTTTAAATACATGTGAATGAAAATTGGGCAGAGATTGTCGGGTAGTAACGGTGGCTTCTCAGTTATTCCGGCCACCATCATGGTGAAGCTGTTGTTCAAAGAGCTTGCCCCTGCAGTTGAGTGTTGGCGTTTCCTCGGAGTTGTCCATACACCTGATTAATTAGCTCAATATTCACACTGTGATTGTAATTTATTTTTCATTTTTATTTTCATTTTTTTTCAAGAAATGAATTTGTCTCCATAAATGAATGGTAGATCCGTAGATGTTTCATTCTTGATATAGCACAGTGATATATGATATATGACGGTGTGTGTATGTAGTGATGTATTGATATACTGATATATCAGTATAGCCTTTACCCCTCGAGGTTCTATTTGAGGGAATTCATTTGAGGGTTTTATATGCATTGTTGAAACGAGTTCAGTTTTCGATTTTGTGTTGAATTTGATTATGGTTTTCCAATTTTGTGTTGATTTTGGTTTTGGATTTGTCTGTGCTAATTGTATCATTTGTATTGTATAGATTATTTTGGACTTGTATGTGCTTTAATCCAAATTGCAGTGCAAGCTTGTTTGATGATAAAATATTTTTTGGAGAGTTGGTAATTAAATTTCTTGTGTCATTTCTTAGGAACAATTGCGGCTTGTATGCATTGAAATTTATAGAGTTTTTGGCCGAGAAGCAGAATCTTGGAAGATTGAATTCAATCGACGTGCAACTATGTAGAAAAAATCTCAATCGCAAAAATTGTCGCGGTTCCAATGTTTTGTGAACTTTCGAAAATTTTTGGCTTGTTGTTTATATATTGTTCTCTTTTGAATATTTTGATCGATGAATTCTATTGAACCAAGAATGAATTTTTGAGTTTCGTTCCAATGTTTTGAGAACTGATTTTCTTGTCGATGTATGCAAACTAGGATAACATACGAATAAATATAAAAAAATAATAAATATAAAATAAAAACCATTTTTCTTTTGAATATGAATCGTTGAGAATGAGCGGGAGTAAGCGAAAATGAAAATGAAAATGGCGGGTGAAAATTTTTAACAGATTTAAAAGAATTTAAAATAAAATAAAATTTTGAAGAGACATATCTAACTATAGTACGTTGTAATATACCTTATGCAATTCTAAAGTGTTTTTACTAAAGTTTTCAAAAAAAAAATTGAAATTTGGAAAAAACATACCTAAGCATTGTTGTAATATACCTATGCAATTCTAAACTCTCTCATATGAAGATAACCTTGTAGGCAATATACATGTACCTAACTCATTGTTTAAACATATCACGTATGTATTAGATAGATTTTTCACACACCTAAGAACTAAATGACATATACCTATTCATAAAATGTAATTTCATGTAAATTAATTTTATATTAGTATTTATAATGTAATGTCATGTAAATTAAATTTATATTAGTAATTAAAATGTAATTTTAGGTAAATTAATTTTATATTAGTATTTAAATGTAATTTCTTGTAAATTAATTTTATATTAGTATTTAAAATGTAATTTAATATAAAATAACTTTAGAAGTATTAAGGTTTTAGGAGTATTAACTTTATATTAGTAATTAAAATTTAATTACATTTAAATTTATTTTATATTAATATTTAAAATGTAAATTAACTTTATATTAGTAATTAAAATATAATTTCATGTAAATTAATTTTATATAACTAATGAAAATGTATTTCATGTACCTTAATTTTATGTTAGTAATTCAGATGTGAATGTGAAAAGTAATAACCAAGTTATTTTAGTGGAGATAGATTAGTGGTATAAGCAATAATCAAATTACATTAAATTAAATATCAAAATCAACTTTATATTAATAAATAAAATGTGATTTCATGTAAATTAAAATTATATTAATAATTAAAATATAATTTCATGTAAATTAACTTTATATTATGTAAATTAATTTTATATTAGTATTTAAAATATAATTTCATGTAAATTAATTTTATATAACCAATTAAAATGTAATTTCATATAAATTAGCTTTATATTAAAAACCAAATTATTTTATATAAAAGACAGATTAGTATAAGCAATAATCAAATTAATTTAATGTGAAAATCAACCAAATTGAATCACATGAAAGAAGAATATCAAATAAAAATCACTACAATAATCGAGGTGTCAAACGAACAATGTCAACGAACAATGCCGATAAAGTGAATCCCCAACCATACGAAACAAAATCACGACAACGACGACCGCAAAGACAATGTAGAGATCGGTGATCTGCGATTGAAAACAATGAAACGAAAAGCTCAATTTCTAACGATGGAACCGCATATACATACAGACCGAATATCTATACGCGCAACTAAATCTGGTACCTTGAGATTTGTCCGAGTGGCCGTAGATAATGGATTTGGATAAATTGGGTTTGGATGAACGATCCGATCGAGACCTTCATAATCCACGGCCCTCTGGTACGAGTCTGCACTCAGATCCTTCTCCTCTGCCCAGATTGATTCGGCTCGCCAATAAACGAGCTCGTAAGAACACAAATAATAGAATTGGGCGATGATTTGGAGATGTTAATTGAATTCGATCGAGACTGCACTATACACTAATCGAGCGATTGGAGACGAAGTAGGTGATGGGGACGAACAACGGCGGATTGGAGACGACGTAAGTGATTCGCTCACAGTTTTGAAGGATTCCTGAAGAATCGATTTCTGATAAATTGGGTTTGGAAAATTTCTCAAGAACAATACTGTAAAAGAAAAGAAATTTAGGTTTTGATGATTTTAGAATAATTTATTTGGATAAATTGGGTTTGGATGGATCGGGTTTAGATGAATAAATTGGGTAGGGTTTGGGTTCGGGTATATTGTTTGAAATGGGTAGGAATGAAAGATGGGTCGAAGGGTACGAAGGTAATTGAACATTAATTTTAATTAGTAAATATAAAGTAGGGTATATTGTAAAAGAAAATCGTGAGGGGGTTAGTTCATTAATAAACACACGTGAGTAGGGCAGTTGATCAAAGAGGCCGCTTCATGTAGATAATTCTGTTTTGGCCACCTCTACTGGTTCTTTTACTGAAGCAAACTCAGTTTCACCTGATGCTTTGCTACCATCTGCTTCTGGAAATAAAAATATCGACTCTTCCGAAAACCCTAATTTGAATGAATCCTTAGTAGAAATGGCGAAAAACATTGAAAATGAAACTGGAGAAGTTCAAACGGATGAGCATGAAAACAAAACTACCACAAATGAAGAAAAGGTTTCAACGGGGCCAAACAATATGGACGCATACTCTACTCCTTTGGACCCCACTGCTGCACCTGAAGACTTGTCCGTGGACGAGGTTTTTGAAGCCGAGATTAAATATATGCAGGGGTTGCCATTATTATTTACTAGTATTTATTTATGTTGATATGACTACACAGTTGTAGGCTAGTTACTAAATGATGGAATACATGTGTAATGTAAAAGTGCAGTTTGTGTTTATGTTGCTTAATAATGTGGGTACATAATTTTGGAGTAAATTCAGTACAACTATTTTGGGCACTTGCCTACTGCTATCTTTGTTTACAAGTTGTAACATAAAACCACAACAAAGATTACAAATTTAAAATCAACAACACCATTCATTCTTCTTTGACATGAATAATAGGATCAAGAACAATAGGAGCAATATCTTTTCCAGCCACAATATTTTCAAGAATTCCAAACTCACCCCTCAAATAAGCCTTGAGAAATGCCACCACAACCCCTGCAACTCCTCTCCTCATCTTCTCCTTGCACCTCTTCCCACTCCTACACACCAAACTCGCTACACCCAACTTGGACTCATCCAACATGTCACAATGCCCGTAATCCTTGGCGCGAAAATAACAGCAAGGTGGTTTGCTCTCGTTGAAGAACTCCGAGTGGTTGAACCCATCGGGGGCAGGTGGCGGAATAATACACCCCCTCCGACTGCTGCTCAGCCCAGTTCCAATGATTCCAATAGGAATCGAGAGCTGGAAAGAGTGTGGAACGTACGAAAGGATTTCCCGTTCGACCCAAGCTGGTGGACTAGGGACGGAGACAGGGTCCAGCCCAAGCAGTGCCTTGAACTTGAGGGATGTTGGCTCGTGGCCTAATGCGAGGGCGAAAGCCGTTTTTCCACCTCTGCTGTGGCCCATGAGAGCGAGTTCAAAGAGGTTTGGTTTCACGTTTTTAGGGAGGGATCGAGCGAGTCCATTCGGCATCCAGTTTGTGACCTTTGCTGCTGTCTTGACTTCGTCGTTAAGGCAAATGAAGAGGTAGTGATAAAACTGCAACAAGGTCAGATGTCAGATTTTTACGGAGGGTAAACTAGCAAAGGCTGGAAAAAAGTACGAACCTGAGGGGCAACGACGATGTATCCATGCGACGACACGTGTCGAAGGAATTGAGAATACCATGTGGTGTTAGTACAGTAGCCATGGCAGAAAAGAATCACGGGATAATTGCCTTCGGCTTTGGGCGAAAAAACAAGAAGCTCGACCGGAAGCGCATAACCATTCGTATCACAACGTTTACTCAATTTGATTGTCTTCACTCTAAAATTCCCAGCTTCAAACACTGAGAATTTTTCAGACAAACAAGGCTCATTTTTAAACTGTGCCATATATTCTCTCTGTTCTTTGGTGATTTGGGGGAATGAAATTAAAAGCCCTGTTAATGGTGTTATATAATAAGTGACAAAACCATAAAATTAATGTTATTTTTTTTTGGTGAAATTGCAATGCATGTTTTTGGCTTTTGATTTGTATACAAAGTTTGGCAAATTATGTGAAGATTTCCATTTGGCCTACTTGAAAATAGAAAGATAGGTCAAAGCAAATGTTGCTAAGTTTGGCAAGCTTGCATAACCAAATTAGAAGTAATGTCGAATAATAAGGCATATTTTTAATTTCATATCAAACATTAGTATAGTTCGATACAAATCGGAGTGTGTTACCGACATGTTGGTTCGGATACGAACCGAAGGGTAATGTTATATGTGCTCACCTTGAGTGAAGAAACTTAGAAACGTGATAGTGTAATATAAATTTAAGATGGAAAGAAAGCCACGATTTTGAAAAGAAAAAATCTTAATTGACAATTGTATTAATTGAGAATTGATAAATTTTAATCAGAATGAGTACTACTCATCTAATTAAGCAATAATGAATTTGATTTTTTTTGTTAGTTAGTAATATTACCATCTGAGATTTATTTATGGAAATGTAAAATTATTTATGGAAATGTAAAAACGCGTTCATGGCGGTTACAGAAAATAAAGCAGTATTTTAATGTTTTCTTACTGAACCCTTCACAAAAAGTTTTACTACTCATAAAGAGAAAAAGGAAAATCCGTTTCACCACGCCTTGGTTGAAAAAATAAATCTTTTCATCGAACCATTTTAATTGACTTGAGTTGTCGTCGATAAGTTGGGAAAATATCTGATCAGGGTTTTTCCTTTTTTCCATTTTTTGGGCTTTCATTTTCTTATTTCTTGGTGCTGCTCGATTTCTTGGATACAGAAAGGAGAAAAACGGCTTCAAGAGTGTATCTTTTGAGCTCGGTTTCCAAGATTTCTGAAGAAAAAAAACGAATTGGGTTTTTCGTATCTTTCTTCAAGATTAGATTTTGATGGGTTTTATGGATTCTCAGGTGTTAGTTGCTCTTGCACTCTCACTGGTGGGCGGCTTCAGTACCTCAATTGGTGAGTCACATTTTGGCTGTTGTATTATTTTCAATGATTTTTTTTGTAATTTCTCATATGGAATTTAGAACCCAATTGTTTGTTGTTATTCTTATTAACATTACAGAATTCAATTATATTTTCTAGTAGAGGATATGTTTCTTCACTCTAGAGTTATTATTGGTGCACTTTCAAGACTCTGTATCCCCTGAAATTTTGAGTTTGTATGCATATACTCCCTCGGTTTCTACAATCCTGAGTAGTGTTTCGTAAGCTCTAATACCGATAGAATTTCTGCTGTTGATGGTTTTCCTTTTCAGCTGTGATAAGTACTCTAGCTCGTATTTTAGACTGATGCTGAACTAATGTTATTGAGTGAAACATACTTACGCTTTCCCGTTTGTGTTTATGAATAGGAGCGCTTCTTGTCGTCGTTAATGAAGCCCCAAATCTAAAGATGCTCGGGCTTTTACAGGTATCCATATTCTTGTAGTGTATCCATGGAGTTTATTGTAAACTCCATTTGTTCAAGATATGGTTGTAAATACCGATTGGTGTAACTTGTAAATGTCTTTATTATGAAGGGTTTTGCTGCTGGACTTATGCTGAGCATATCTTTCTTAGATTTGGCTCATAATGCCATAAATTCTATCGGCTTCTTGAAGGGAAACCTCTGGGTAAGTGGGTAACAAGCCTTATACCTACTACCCCGAATCAATCTTTTTTTTAAGTTCTAATTTATTGGGTCCCTTCAGTTCTTTGCAGGTGTGATTTTCTTCGGCATCATTGCTAATTTCATCCCCGAACCAACACTAGCACCTGTTTCGGATGGAAAAGGAAACAAGGTTTATCAGTGTGATGTGTTTCATATAAGTGGTTTTATATAAATGTTAGTATTATTATTATTTGGGGATTGTTTGAAAATGGTTTTGGTTTCCCATAAACAGAAAAATGGGGATGAAGGGGGGAAGGATATCATGAAAAAACATCGCCGTCAAGTCTTGTTTAGTGGAATCATCACTGCCGTAGGTCAGCCTTTTTGAAATTTATTTTTCACGGAAAATTTTCAATTTGAACTACTTATATTTATATTTATATTTACCTCTCTCAGACATGTAAACTCTATCTCTTTTCAGGCATAAGTTTGCACAATTTTCCGGAGGGGATGGCTGTTTTCCTTGGATCAATGAAGGTAGTTATAAATTTTTGTTTTTATTAATCTAGTGGCATGAAGTATTTAGGGATAGTTAATTTTTGGTTTTGATTGAATGACCATAAATCTCTCAGGGTCTCCGTGTTGGGGTGAACTTGGCACTAGCTATTGCCTTGCACAATATCCCCGAGGTATGCTTTTTCGTGACTATATCTTTTACTATTACTGATCATTAGCTATGAAGTTCTCCCTACGTGCTTGCCGTTTATTACTTTGTTAACCTCTACATCATGTGATGATATTCACGAAAATTCATTCATAAATACGGTAAGAATTGTATTCAGCATTTGCTATTGTTCAGAGCTAATTACAATAAAGGCTTTACCTCAACTGCAACCTTATACTCCGAGTTAATTACAAATACTACCCGAGTTTTAGCCTAATTTATATTCTTACTAGGCTAAAACCTCAACAAATGAAAACCTCTGGGTATTTTTGATTTGAAAAGATGTCTTAACTTTCTTTGTAATCGGGCTCAATCAAATGGATATTATTGTAGTTTTCTCTTCTATATTTATTGGATCATTGCTTGCCTGCCTTTGGTGAATTTCTGCATATCCATTTTTACTGCTGGGATCTTTTGCGGTTTGCAGTGCTACTGTATGTTTCGGATTATATTGGGATCTTTGTAAATCTTATTCTCATCTCAAAAAGAACAATTTTTTTCTTGTTTTGTGCTAATTAAGCTAAATATTTACCTTGATTTCACATTTTCAAAACTGAGATATTGAGATTCTGGTGTTTTTATTTTACAGGGTGTTGCAGTTGCACTTCCTGTTTATTTTGCCACCCAAAGGTACAAACTCTTCATGTTTTATTTACCATTATTTTTTATAATTAAAATCCTAAAATATGATGTGAAAGACTGATAGCTGGAATTTTATTCATGTTGGAGTTAATTAATATACTACTCCTACATATTTAGCAAAATTCAGTCTGTGAATTACAAAACTTGTTGGATTCCATAATTCTCCATCGATGGTTTTGAAACCCACATTGTGTTGAAATATTTCCTTTTGAATCCTCAGGAAGTGTATTTGTTAAATCGGATTATTTCAAAAAGTGCCCTTGAGTTTTTCGTCTGAGATGCATTATGTTTGAAATGTATATATGGTGAACTCTGCTGCATTTTGCCTCAGCAAATGGCAGGCTTTCAAGATCGCTACCCTCTCCGGTTTTGCGGAGCCCCTCGGCGTAATTATTGTAGGTCGGGCCCCTAAACTAAACCATAACTACAATTTTTTTACACTATCCATGTCAAAATCTCTCCATCATATTTTTTCCTTGCTATAAATTTTTCGCAGCTTACTTATTCCCCAGCAGCTTAAATCCTGAAATTCTAGAGGGTCTTCTCGGTGCAGGTTTACTTTCTTTCTTTTTTCCTCAGTGTTATCATCTGATCAAAGGAGAAATATTCGTTTATCTAAAAATCTGACTTCTCTTTCTCCGTTCGTGTTATTCGCAGTTGGTGGAGTGATGGCTTTTCTAACATTGCATGAAATGTTACCTCTGGCATTTGATTACGCCGGACAGAAGCAAGCTGTGAAGGCCGTTTTCTTCGGCATGGCTTTCATGTCTGCCAGGTACGTAAATATTCTTTTCATATCAGTAAAAATAGTTTTTTCGGATAATTACGAAAACTACTCCAATGTTTTGAATAATTACAAACACACAAAACGAAAATCTTGTTATTGAGAATTGCAAACCTGATTCAGCTAAACGGCTTTAATTGTTTTTGCAGCCTGTATTTTCTTGAGATCAGCTTGCCAGCCGATATGAGCCTGTAGTCGATGTACACTAAAAGTCATTTTGTATGTCGGATACAGATATGTAACAGTGAGGAACAACATAAACATATGCAGATTCAATACTCAGTGTAGACGTTCAGTACTTGTCAAAACCTTTTTGGATTTTTATTCTCTCTAGCATTTTTGTTAATTATTTGTGAGAAATTTTAAATACTTAGAATGGAACTACTTTGATAATAATAATCAAAAATAATTAAATTAAAATTAAAAAAAATTAAAAGATTTAGATGGATCGGAGGGTTGACCCCTCCTACCATACACTGTAAATACCCTGCAATATTATGCTCTGAGTAGTATAATATGACATGACATCTCATCACCACCTTTCACTGTACTCTCTCTCTCTCTCTCGAAGTCACAATGATCTGTGATACGATTTGTGTAAGAAATAGTTTCTCATTTTTCTAATACTGTATCTATTTTTATTGTAGTAAAAAAATGAAACATCTTCTTAATTTACTCTCTTTTAATAAAAAGATACTCATTACTTAGGAGTATTGTCCTGTGAAAATGTCTTTTTTTTTTCTTTTGAAAATATCTCACATTTCATTTTTAATAGAAATCGACTAGACAGTAGACACATAAAATGAAGCCTTTTAGAACCTTGCTAGACACATATTTATTTCTTAATCTATGTGTCCAAAAGAAATTAGACATTCAAAAAGAAACTCAAGCATTTAATAAATTAGTAATGTTTGAACAGTATCAGTTGGAAATTGGAATGATAATTACAAGTACAAATATTTCACTTTGTGTTACAATACTATAGTCCATCAGCTAAAGGTTGTGACGTTGTGTACGTTCAGTAGTTAAAACTCTGTAATAAAAGTGTGATTCTGAACTACTCCATGATAAAGCTGCTTAGGTTTGTTTATACTTGACCTGATCGACTCAGGTTTTAACATTTTTTTACAAAGTTACCTGACATGATCGACTCAGGTTTTAAATCCAGAGATTTGCCTGACTAAAAGATGTGCACCTATAAACAAACTTCATAATATCTCAATGAAAATTTTATACGAGAGAAAGATGGAACCTGCTTAATTAGTCCGGTATTCCAACCACATCAATTACTACATAATAAGGAATTGAATTAAGTAAATTAACAATCCATATATATTATCCATGCCGCATACGATGCGATTCGTCATTATCATGCTCGATCTCAGAAGCCGGCTCCTCCTCCTCGTCGTCGTCGTCGAAACAATCAGCTCCACAAGCCAAATGCCCGTTCCCAAAGGCCTTGATGTGGTCCTTGAGCGACCTCTTGTGCTTGAAGTCGGACCCACACGTGCAGTACCAGAGCTTCCCACAGTTCTTCTCGTGGGTCCGCCAATCGCCCCTCACTGCAAATGCCTTCCCGCACTTTCTGCACGTGAAGGGCTTCATCCCGTGCTTCCTCTTGTAGTGCGTCTGCAGGGTTCGAAAGTCCTTCAAGGGCTTTGCCCTCGGGTGCTCTATGTTGTTCCTGCACCCGGGTGCACAGCAGTAGCATGGCAGCCTCAGCATTCCCGTCGGCTGGGTCCCCCTCAGCGATTCCGGACCTTTCCTGTATTGAGACCCATGCCCCCACATATGCATCTGATACAGAATTAATAATATTAATTAAATATAATTAGATGATCAAAGAGAAAAATTAAAAACCTAATTATATTGGACCAAGTGAAAAAGTGAAAGCTTGAAATTACTCTACTACTGTACAGTAGTACCAATTAACAAAAGGCATAATAAAGAGAAAAGCATATAAGCAGCTGCTTTTGCTTCTTTATTAATTATTATCTTTCACACACGCACACACAATGGATTTACCTGCATGTTATTGTATCTGTTGAAGGTCTTGAAGCAAAGGGGGCAGGAGAATTGGGTTGGGCCGATGAGGATCTGGGCCGGAGTCGGGATCCAGTACTGACCTTTGTTAAGTGGGCTGGATGGGTAATAGTTATTGCAGCAATATCCTCCTCCACCTCCATTGTTGTTGTTGGTGGTGGTGGCAGCAATGGTAATTTCTGCTTCTTGATCTTCGTTGTCTTCGTCTCCATCTTCTTCTTTGTTGATATAGTGATGATGGTGAGTAGTACTGGAGGATGAGATTCTTGTCGACACTACCGAAAGCCCTAGATCGAGAGTGATGTCGTCTTCTTCTTCGATAAAGTACTGTTGGGTGTGATTAGCATCGTCTTTATTAGGTCTAGCGGGGCTCAGCTGACGGAGGAGGGGCAAAGCTTGCTTCGACGGTGGGGATGGCGGCTGCTGCAGGTAGTAATACAAGTTAGAGCTGGAGGAGTTGTACAAGTTGAAGTAGTTGGTCGTGTATGGTACTGTGGTGAAATTGGAGGAAGAAGAAGAGGGATCAGGTGTTGGGAGGGTAAAATGGTAATTATTGTTAGGGTTGAGGTTGAGGTTGAAGTTGAAGTAATTATTGGAGGTGTAAGGATCATTCATGGTGGAGCGCCTAGCTGCTGCTGGGGTTGAGATTTAGTGATCGAGCAGTACTAGTACTACTACTATACTGGAGAAAACAAAAGGTAACAATAACTACCAAATTTATAATTTAAAGAAAATGTGCATGTGGGCTTTGTTTGTTGTAGGACTACTCCATTAATTAATTAATTACCAATACCAGATAATATGTGTGTGAGAGAGAGATATAGATAAAGAGATTATTGGGAAAACAAAAACAAGAAGTGGGATTTGTGAGATGATGAAGCATTAATTAATCTTGGAAATTAAATATGTAACCAAAAAAGGGGTCCTTTTGAACAGTACTGACACGAGTGATCTAGATAAAAAAAAATATAGTATTATTATATAAAATGCATTTTACTAGCTAGATATTTCTTCTCCGTTCTAGTTCTAAGTTACATTATCATTTTTAATATTGTTACTTTATATATAATAATATACTCAGATAAATGCTTATTTTCTATTCTATAGAAGTAAGATATTTTTTTTGTAAAATATATACTAGTAGGTGTTATGCTAATGTACAGAGATATAATTCATTTATTTAATTTAAGAAAAATAAATAAATAAATAAAGTGAGTTATGAGAATGGGGCCAAGACATGGGCAAGAAATTAGGGTTGGACTGTTTGTGTTTGTGTCCCTCTTTCTCTCTATATCTAATCTTTCACACACACATGTGTGTGTGCATATATATATCGGTAAACAAAGAGTATGAATTGAATGGAAACAAGTGCATAGAGAAAGGTGAACAGTGGTCGGGTCAGCCACACAAAGTAGTATTGTATTTTGTATTTTGTATTTTGTATATATACGTACGTTCAGATATATAGATACAGACACACTGTCCCTCAGTCTTCATTATCTCTCTCTCTCTCATATGTACATCAAACTCACTGTTCATTTGTCACCTCGCCCACACTCCTTCCCCTTTCACACACACATATATATATATATACATACATATATATATATATATATACATATTCTGATGAGGGTCATGATCAGCTGGTTATACGTGTGAGCACATGTCCGGGTGGCTTGGCTAACTGGGGTGCAGGTACAAGGGCAAAAACGGAAAAGCACAGACACATACCATTCATTTTGACTTCCATCATCACATTTAATTATTTACTTTGCACAAGTAAAAATATTTTACTTTTGTTGTAAAAAAAGTGTTTGAAAAATTATACAGTATTTTTGTTGTTTCAAAAATAAGATTTCTTGCTCTAATATTAATAGTGAATATATACCTAATTAGAGAGCCGAAATATTTAGATTGATCGGAGTTATAAAGAGTAGTCGCGAGCTCGATTGATCAGGATATAAGATAAGACCAACTCTAGCTAGCGACTGGTGTACAGGGCAAGTGTCGACATAGAGCGAGCTGATGTATCAAAATGAATGCATCTTGATGAAGATGAAAAACAGTTGTTGTATATGTTAACCGCGCGAGCTAAGGAGAGTTGAGAGACTAGACAAATCATGATGAAATAAAATAAATATATATAAATAGGAGTACCGTATTTATCACGTATATCTCAACAGATTTGTCGTCTGGACAAAATGACCTGTAGCTTCAAACATCACATCACCATTATTTATATTTGTTATTTTAATTTTTTTAAGAATAATCATCAAAAATTAATACGTATATACCAAAAACTCCAAAACCCAAATGCAAAGCCAAGCAGTGGGCAGAGGTTTTGACTTTTTCTATAGTCATATCCGTGTCACGTCATTTCTTGGAGCATAAAATAACACATTTTATCAAAAAAAAATTAAATGACATATATAGCATCTCCAATTGTGAAAAATAAATGTAGCTTAGAAAAAAGTTTGAGTATGTAAAAATAGCGGAGTTTTATATAAAATAAAATAAAATAAAAATTACAATTTGAACACTCACTCACTCAGTCGTCACTCGTCACTCGGGTCATAATTAATTTAATCAAATAGAGAGTCGTGGGGATTGACGCCAAAACCGATTCTTTTTTCGCTATTCGTTTATTTTTGTAGATTTTGATTTTTCACATTCTTCGATGCATGCAAATTTGCTTTTGGACATTAAACTGCATATATTCTTTGCACATTATGTTGCTTTTATTAAGACAAAAAAATTGAAAAAAGTGACCATTGTTCTTAATCAGAATAATAAAATACTGTAATATTGTACTCTGTAGTACTAGTAGTATTAAAATCAATCAATAAATAAATAAAATAAATATAGTAACCGCCCAATCCAAGAATACAACTAGTGTATCAAGTTTAATTTATTTATTTTTATGTTTTCTTCTTAAATCATAACAATTTTTATTTTATTTTTAGATTTCCTCCTTAAATCATAACATTTTTTATTAAAAGCTAAAAATAATTTTTAAAGTTAATTAAAAATAAAATAATTTTGAGTTTTTTTTTTTAAATAAGTAAACTAAGGCTAAAATTGTATTTTAAAGTTAAAAATGTTAATTAGAATATATATTTTATATTTATGGTGTCTCAACTATTGTAAAACACCTAAAATTGACAATTATAATGGGATTTGAAACACTATATTATATTATATGACTTAATTGATAAAAGTACCCACTCTTCTAATTCAAAAATGAAAAATACCCAAGTTAATAAAAACATGTAAAGAATACCCATTTTTAATTAAATAGACTAAACTATCTTTACTTTTGAGCAACTTTAAAAATTCAAGTGTATTGACTTTTACTATTTGTAATGGGTATACTTTTCATTATTATTTTTATGTTTTTATGTGTAAATTTATTTTTAGAAATAATGTTGTTATCTATTCAAATTAATTTTTTATATATTACATAGTATAAAAGATATATTTTGTTATAAGTCTTCAATTAAATTATTATAGAATTGTAATATTTTTAAATAGACTTCAATTCCTACCCAAACACTTTATTTAACTTGTAATAATTGATTATATTTGAAAATAAAATAAAAATAAAAACTATAAAATCAAAATTAATTTTTTTATAAGAACTTAACTATCACTTTTTTGGTTCATGATTTTCAAAACAAAAGCTGTATTTAAATTTTTTTTTTAATTTATTCGCGTTTCATACAATATTACATATATAAAGTTATTAATTTATAAATAAAATGATATATTAATGTATAACGTAAATAAAAAATAATGTATATTTTTTATTTTTAATAATTGTAATTTATGTTAATATTTTACACTGTTTTTTGAGTTTAAAAATAGTTATAATAGTAAATTAGTAATTATACACTGTTTTTTGAGTGTGGATTTGTTTTGGCTTTCCCAAGACTGCACGAGAGGTTAGGAGTTAGGACTAATTAAGGGTATGAAATCATATATTATGTAATTAAGCAGCATAGTTTGGAGAGAAATATGTTTGTTTGTTCCGACTAATTTGACCTCACTTTGTCCATAACTTGTCCTTAGATTCACAAACATTAATATTGTATCTCTCATATATATACATCTCCGTGTAATTAAACATCACGAGCCAGTAGTACTTGTTTTCTTCTATTTGTTGTTTCCCATTACAACCACGTACTTGGACCAAATTAAAAGGCAATAAAAAAAAAATAAAAAATAAAAAACTAATTAAGGAAGAAAATAAATGTACAAGTCAACTCAAAAGATTGTTTTCAGCCTGATATATAACATAAACATATATTTGCTATTTGGATATATATATGATGGTTGAACGTTTGAATTCCTATTCAATAGACTCTTAGATGAATATAGGAGACTCCACAATAAAACCGATCGATACCATATATATCCAGCTTTATTTTTGGCCCCAGCATGCAGAATCACCGGACAACAATCGTATAAAACCGAGTACGCAGGATTATATATATAAATAAACTAGCTTGTTTAATTTCTTTCTAAAACATACTCTCTCTAGTTCACTAACCTGTAATACTTTTGTGTACACGGAGATTAAGAAAAATGATAATTTTTAACTTTTTGATTAAAAGGTAAATTAAAAGATAAAAATGTATTTTTAAGTTAGAAAATAAAGTAGTAGTGAGTGAAGTTTAAAAAGTACGTGGATAAAATAAAAGTAAAATAGTATTTTAAAGTGAAAAAGTTTGAATATTTATTTCATTTTTTTTAGTGTATCAAATATTGTGAGACAGTTCGAAGAAGAAATAAAGTGTTGTAACTTTTGTGTAAGGGAGAGAGCACTGCGTACTCATTCCGTCCCTGAAAACTCTGCACACTTCTTTTGTAATTTACAAAATAAGTACTCAGAGTTTTGGAGAACCAAGGAAGTACTATATATCGAGACCTATCTAGCTATATATACATGAAATAAACACACGATCCATTTATAATTTACAAAGAGTAAACATGAGACGAAAACCCCCATACATAAAAGATCAATATTAACACATTTGATTCAATATACTTACATCAATGTAGTACATGCATGCCTCTTGTAGTCAAAGAACTGCCTTGGCTTTTTGGGTAGAAAAAAGTTGCCTGTACATGCGTATATATAGTTTTTGGCCTTAATTAATGTTTTACCAGTTGGTTAATTTAATTAATTAACAAAAGTAATAAGTATACATTGCACGAATAAATTATTTACTTCTACGTACTTTTGAAAATTTAAGTCTAATTGAAAAAGAGGTCGACTCGCAGTTCACGTACTGAAACAGAAAAGTCAGTCACTGTAACGAGTTTAAAGTTCTGCTGTCCAGAGAACAACAGATTGAGTACTGCTGTCACAGAACAGCAGATTCAGTTATGCAGCGGAAATAGTAAAAAGTACAGCAACTGGAAATCGTAAAGAACAAGGATATAATCTTCGTAAGTTGTATTAATCAATACAACCTACCAAGCTGCTTCAAAAGCAATAAACTTTCACTATAATCGTGAATACAAAATAATCCGAGAAAAAGAATAAAAGACTAAACAGTCACGAGACTGAGTAGTTAGTACTCGGATAAATATTTAAAAAAAATAAAAACATGTGCTGGAAATTTTTCTCTCTCAGAAATATGGCGCTCCAGCTCCTTAATATTCAATCCACGTGAGTCTTCTATTTATAAGGTACTAATCTTGTCATCCAAGTAATAAGTCTTCTATGGTAAAAAGACTTCTTCCATAACTAGAAGATCTTGTACCTTATCTTGTAGATATTGAATATCTTTTCCTCTTTATCTTGGATTCTCCTCCCAATAATAAATATTCCCAAAATAAATATTCCACCAAAGAAAGTCAAAATTAGTCAAAGTCAAAATTAATTTAATTAATTAATTTCGACTCCAACAAACTCCCCCTTTTTGTCTTTCTGAAGGTGTCGTCAACTCTTTGATGTCAAACCTCCTCTAGAAGTAATGTCGAGACGACTCCCCCTACATATATGAACTCTCTTGGCAAATGCTCCCCCTACGAAAATAAACTTCATGTGAAGTCGTAAAACTCCCCCTGCAAAGCTGGCGTTGTATTAAGTACTGGTACTCGGAACTGGGAACTCTTGCAGCAGGTCTTGAACTGGGAACAGGGAACTGAGTACTGGAACTTGAACTCTGTACGAACTGCGGTCTCTGTACTCAACGGGAAATATACACAAAGTGAACTAAACAGGAACAATGCTCTCATCAGGTGAGTCAGAACAGGAACTGGTGGCAGACCAGTCGCACAACACATGAAAAACAGGAACTGGGAAACCAGTCACAAAACTCATGAAAACAAACTCCCCCTTGATGTGAGACTGGTCGAACACGTACAAGAACCACACTCCACAAAACATGGGTTAGGAGATAATGAAGAGAAATCGAATAATCAAATATCAAATATACCAAACAGAAATAAAATTGAAGACAACTAACGTGGCAGTCAAGAAGATCAAGAGTTTTAAACACTTAGAGAGAACTCAGTTATCAGAGCACACACAACACACCACATTCCATGTCGAGTCAACAATGGCCGAAAACCAAATGATACTAGTTCAGCAACTAAACAATAGTTATGTCGAGTTCAGCATATTGAATGGTGAATAGTCCAATAAGCGAGAAAATCAACTCCGATGCTCATCAATACATAAATTTAATTCTACACTCGGTTTTTCAGAGACTTTTTTTTTTTTTTTTTTTTTTTTTGATTTTTTTTTTTTGTCTCTGGTACCGAACGGTGTAGAAATATGATATGCAAGCAAGTTATACATCAAGAGTGAAATAATAACACTTTCATCTCTTTGCGAAATTTTTAAGACCTCGAATTCTCAACCGAACTGAACATAAAAATTGATTAGTCACTAGACCAGAATACATACCAGTCAGTACTCATGTTGACTCAACCTCCTCGATCACTTCATGCGGTGCAAAGATAAAGAGATTTCCTTAGTGTCGAAAACCTCTCAAAACTTAAAGGCTTTGTTAGAATATCAGCAAGTTGTTTTTCTGTATTGACATATTCTAATTTGATTACCTTTTTCGCAACACTATCTCTGTTGAAGTGACGTCGGTTGTTGACTTCTGAAGTACTATAGTGGTTTGTTCGGTTGACAACGTTCAAATGTTCTGTCTTGTGACTTGATTTGATCTTCGTGGATTTAGTGTCCGTTCTAGTCTTCTGTCTGCACAGTGTTCTGTCAGTGTCAGTACCACCATCGTGTCTTGTGAGATTTTCACTGGTACACATCAGCGTTGTCCTCCTGGTTGAGTCTACAGTGTGTGGTACTCGTACTTGTTTTCCTTTCAGACAATCTCCACACACAAAATCTGCAGTTGAGTGACCATTGGTAGCATCGAGTTCTTGAGACGTTGATTTTGGTTCATCATCTGTTGAGTCATCATATGAAGTGTCATGTACTGCATTAGGTGAGTCATCAGCTGGTTCTGCAACAGGTTTTGGAACTTGTTTTGCAACAGGTACTGGTACTGGAACAGTTTCTACAACTGTAGTATCAACTACCTGCAAAATAGTAGACATGGTGTTTCCAGCATAATAACAATTATTCAATGACCTAACACCTTTCATAATACACTTAGAATCTTCATTAAATACTTCACAAGACTTTTTGTTGAACTTCACATGCAAACCATTTTGACAAAGTTGACCAACACTAATAAGATTTGATTTTAGTCCTTTGACATGAAATACATTAGTCAAGTTAGGTAAACCGTCAACATTAAGAACTCCTTTACCAACAATCTTACCCTTACCACCACTACCGTAAGTCACATAACCTCCGTTGTAAGGAGTGTAGTCCACTAAACAGTTTTTGTTACCAGTCATGTGACTGGAACAACCACTGTCAAAGTACCATGCACCTGCAAACTTTGATTTAGAAATTGTCAGTGCACTATTACACAAAATCTGGGACTTTGGTACCCAAACAACTTCTGGTCTCTGAACAGGGTTTGAGGCTTTGTTGCCATGTCCTGTACTCATTGCAGTTTTGGTACCGGAACTAGATTTGTTCACAAATCTTTGCATGTTGTCTCTCATTCTTATCCTGCAATATGGCTTAATATGTCCTGGTACAAAGCAGTAATGACAAATATACTTCTTTTTCTTTATGTTTTGATTAGTAACAACTTGTTGTTTTTCAGTAACAACTTGACGTTTAGTAACAAGTTCAGAAGTATTGGGACTAGTTATGTCAGTCAAAGTACTAGTACCAGCTTTTACAAAAGAATTTTCATTTGCTGAGACAACAGTAACAACTTGATGTTCACTAACAAGTTCAGAAGTACTGGGACTAGATATGTCAGACGAAGTACTAGTACCAGCTTTTACAAAAGATTTTCCATTTGCAGAGACAACTTTTGAGAAAACAGCATTTGAATTTTTCCGATTTTGTACTTCATCATCATTATTTTGAAAACCTAAACCACATTTATCAACATGTCCCATAACTAACAATTCATCAAGAGTGATTTTACCTTTGTTCATCTTCTTGAATGTTGCATTTGCTTCCTCCAACTTGTTTTTAGTCTTGTTCAGTTCTTGATCCTTCTTTGTCAACTCAAAATCCCTTTTTGTCAGCATGCTTTCAAGTCTTGATAGAGTTTCTTTTTGTGATGTGTTCTCAGACCGAAGCAATAAAAAATCCTTACATTGCTTTTTATACCTTTCTCGAAGTCTATCATGCAATTCTTTAAGTTCAAAAAGAATATGAACCGTCTTCTCTTGAGAAATTTCTTTTTCATCACCTGATTCATCACAAGCAGCATTTAAGCAAAATAGTTTTGAGTAATCATCATCATACCTGACACAAGTTTCTGATATTGTTGAGTCATCAGACCATTCATCATCGGACAGTGTTCTCTCACCAACATGAGCAATCAGTGCACTTTCTCCTGTCGTAGGTCTTAACAATTCTTCATCAGAAGATGCTTCACCATCACTAAATGTTATGAAACTCACGGGTTTCCCATGCTTGCGCAATGTGTTGGGACACTCGTTGGCAATGTGACCAGAACCTTTACATGTTCTGCACTTGATGGTTGGGTGACTGTTCTGACCTGAGATGCTGAGTGAACGTCTAGGTCCTTTAGGACTCGTCTGCTGAGGGTATGAACTTCGTTGTAGGCTTCCTTCTCGCATTTGTCTCTTTTGATTTCGCCGGTCATGTAACTGCTTTTTAAACAAATAAGTCATCTGTCTAGTCAACAAATCAAGTTTGTCATCAGTTTTTGAGTTCATTAGCTCCAGCAACTCTGCATCATCATCATCTTCATCTTCCTCTTCAGTCTCCTGACTTGATGACTTGGAACATCCTGAACGTGTTGAGACACCTGTGGACTCAACATTCTGTCTTAGTACTCTAACGTTTAAGGGAAGTCCTGAAACTGTTGAGTCTCTATCTCGTTCTAGTACTGTCATTTCATATGACTTGATTTTGCTCACCAACTCAGAAAACTCGATGTCACCTGCAACTTTAGTACTTTCGATAGTTTTTACCTGGTCAAGGAACTTTGATGACAATGTCCGAAGAGCTTTGGACACAAGAGTTTTGTTCAAAATTGGTTCTCCGAGTTCAGCACATTCATTGGCAATATCGTACATCGCCTTGAAGTAACTTGTTGCAGTTTCGTCTTCTCCCATTCTGATGTTCTCGAACTTAGTTGTGAGAACTCTCAGTCGAGACTCTCTTACAGATTTGTTTCCTTCACAGTGTTTCTGCAACGTGTCCCAAGCCTCCTTTGCTGATTTTGAGTTCTTTATCAGCCTAAACATGTGTGTGTCAACGGAAGCATAAATTTCTGTCAACGCCTTTTCGTTTGCTAAGGTCGCATCTCTTTCTTCTTTCGTCCATAGTTTAGAGGGCTTGCGAACTTGGTCTCCACGGTAATCATGCATCGGATGTTCCCATCCGTCTTCAACTGCATCCCAAGCACGTGAGTTAATAGATTTAATTTTTAAACGAGTACGTACCTTCCATTGGACGTAGTTGGATCCATCAAGTACAATAGTACGAATCTGGTAACTTGAATTCATGTTGAGTCGACTGCACGGATCTCACTTCGTATGTCAAGTGACCTTCTCTGATACCAATTGAAAAAGAGGTCGACTCGCAGTTCACGTACTGAAACAGAAAAGTCAGTCACTGTAACGAGTTTAAAGTTCTGTTGTCCAGAGAACAACAGATTGAGTACTGCTGTCACAGAACAGCAGATTCAGTTATGCAGCGGAAATAGTAAAAAGTACAGCAACTGGAAATCGTAAAGAACAAGGATATAATCTTCGTAAGTTGTATTAATCAATACAACCTACCAAGCTGCTTCAAAAGCAATAAACTTTCACTATAATCGTGAATACAAAATAATCCGAGAAAAAGAATAAAAGACTAAACAGTCACGAGACTGAGTAGTTAGTACTCGGATAAATATTTAAAAAAAATAAAAACATGTGCTGAAAATTTTTCTCTCTCAGAAATATGGCGCTCCAGCTCCTTAATCTTCAATCCACGTGAGTCTTCTATTTATAAGGTACTAATCTTGTCATCCAAGTAATAAGTCTTCTATGGTAAAAAGACTCCTTCCATAACTAGAAGATCTTGTACCTTATCTTGTAGATATTGAATATATTTTCCTCTTTATCTTGGATTCTCCTCCCAATAATAAATATTCCCAAAATAAATATTCCACCAAAGAAAGTCAAAATTAGTCAAAGTCAAAATTAATTTAATTAATTAATTTCGACTCCAACACTAATGATATGATCATCTCCCGAAAGATAAATATTATCAACACCCGTAACCTGATGGAGCAATACAAATAATTAAGGAGAAACAACCAAAAACATCAGCCTAGCTAAAAGCATTGCAACCACACTGACCTCATGAGCTTATTGAAACGTGAAAGACTAGTCCAATAGTTTCAGACAAGTATATATGTACATTGACGTCATTATAAAAATCACAACATATCCATCGCGAAATGCATTTTCTACAAATTTCCATCATACCACATGAAACTCTTGATTTGGTTCTAACTATGGAAAGGAAAAAATATGTCAACAACTTTATTAATTTTGCAGCTGCTTACGTGCAGCTAGCATTATGAATCAATCAAGAGTACTTCAAGAGTAAAATAACATTAACAAAAAAACAAAAAACAACAACAATCAAAATCATATACAGTACTACGTAGATATTAATTCAGATGTTTGTTTTGATAACGTGCCAATATAAGCAGTGGAGTACATAATTTTAGAAAGTAGCCTAACTAGATTTAGGGGGAGTTCTTACAAAGACTGCCTAGCTAGTACTCCACCTAAATTTAAATTATACTTTTCCAATTTCAAATAAAAGTATTGATATTTATGATAAAAAGTAGATTCATGGTTGCAAAAAGTAAGCTAGATAGGACCATCTAAAGAATCTTTTAAATTATTGGTAATCAATTTTGGGTTATGTGACTTTATGTTTTTTTACTTGGTAAATCAATTTGGATACTCCTCTTTATCATAATTGACATATTTTTCTTTGTAATTTATATAAAAAAATGTATCTATTTTAATTTTATGAGACATATTATATATACATGTCATGTTAATTTTTAAATAAATTATAGAATGACCATATATAGACTATAGGGATCAAAATTCACCTAATGAATAAATAAAATAAAATTGATTTAAAAATTAAATTAAATTACAAGTTAATCTAAAAATATCTTATAAGAATTTAAATCGAGACAAATACTAAACATTGTTCATATCACTACTAAAAAATACCCCTTGTTGTGACGCTTTTTTAGTGACGCTATTAAGTAAATGTCATCATATTATATATATAAAGACGCTTTATTTTTTAGCTAAATGTAGTGACGCTAAATATAAAGAGTTGTAATTTATTTTTTCAATTAATCATATTAGTACTATTAATCAATCCCACGATTCTAACATTTTCTTTAATTTCTGTATTCCCAAATCTCGCCCACTCTCTCACGATATCCCTATTTCCTTAGAACCCTACTATCCCACCGAATAATCTTCCATATCAAATATCGGTTTGCCGTTTCTCAATTCCTACGCGTGGATAACTTGGGTTCGGTTATGGACACGAAGTTTCATCGACTCCGACTTGGGCATCTTGCTGAAATTAGGCGCGGAGGACCTGCTGGCGGTCGTCCTTAATCAGAAACCGCCATTGAGTGCTTTGGTCGACGGAGTAGCCGCCAGATTTGTTCGCAAGTCGGTAACTGTTCTCAAAGTTTGATTGTTGGTTTTTTGATATAAATTTTATTGATAGAGTCTCATATATGTGTCTTGATTAAAGCCTGAGAGTGCTCGGTTGTTTGATGGTTTGCAGACTGGGACACCGCAAACTGGAAGATCTGAAGGACCCATTTTGAACCCAAATTCTTGCGGTCATGCCCGTAGTGAATGACCAAGTTCAACGCTCGTTCCTTGGTCTCGAATACTGTCCTACCATATATGTTTCGTACCTTAGAAAGTGCGGGCGCAACAAGATGTCATAAACAAGCATTATGGTTCGATTGGGAAGAACCCACGAACAGTGATTGCCAATCTTTTCGCCTATAAGTGCCGCACAATGGTAAGAAATATTTCCTTTGAGTATTGACAAAAGAATTTTACTTTAATCATTTTCAACCGGATGACCTTTTTCTTTAGTTGTGTTTCCATTGCAGATGGGAAACAAGAATAACAAATGAAACAATGTGCCTTATAATGATGAATTTCGTGAGAATTATAATAGTCTTGTTTTTAGGAGTATATTTTCCTGCATATTCATTGACAAAAGCATGAAAACTCGACTCTTTACTCTATTAGTTTGTGTAGTAACATACCAAGATATTTTGTTTTACTGCATTATTTTAATATTGTTCTCAGGTTCATCTATCTCCAAACATATTTCCTTTGATTGATCGTACTTGCATATATAGAGAATTAGTACTCAAACATCTCAACTCAAGCTCTGTTAATCGTATGACGCATCTCGCGAAAATTCAATAGTACTAAAAGGTGAATATTTTTATTTTTTTCAAGTATGGTGTAGTATTTACTAATCTTAAGAGATTTGTGTTAAAAATCTTGTGAGTCTTAACATGCTAACGAAGATGTGGATGCCAATGAATCCTCTAGGTGCTGAGAGATTGCCACCTAGCTTCATTGTACCAATGTCCGATTTATA
Organism: Euphrasia confusa; assembly: GCA_954870475.1. Classification (NCBI taxonomy): domain Eukaryota; kingdom Viridiplantae; phylum Streptophyta; class Magnoliopsida; order Lamiales; family Orobanchaceae; genus Euphrasia; species Euphrasia confusa. The sequence continues at coordinate 3,080,988 of OX940949.1, forward strand.
CACTCTTTGATTGTGGGGTCTTCATAATGAGGTACCCACATTGTAATATTTTTCCTTTAGTTCAATGTTATGTACTTATCATTGTTTGAAATATATTATAGACAAGTTGCTTTGAACAAGACATTGTCGGGAATGGTATGAAGTGAAAGTTCTTGTGGTCAAAATGATGAACCATTGCTCCGAAAACTGTATAAACGTTAAAGTTGTTGGGTGTGCTATTGGACCTAGCATTGTTTATCAAAAACATATGGTAATCTATTTTATATTGTTTCGTTTCTTTTGAGTAGTCTTATAATTAAAAGTAGTTACTTATTTTCTCTTACATTCATTATTATAGGTTCACTTGGAAGAATTCAAGACACAAGATAAGCAAAAATGAATTTAGCCACATAAAGACAGAATGTTATTTATTTTTACATTATTTTTATTTATTTGTATTATTAGGTTTGAGAGATGTATTGATTGATAGACATGTTTCAAGATGTTTAAATTTTGTTTATGTTACAAATGATGATATTTTATATTGTGATATTTTTTTTAATTTTGTTTTAATTTTTCCGTGATGTGAGAAAGCGTCTCAAAAGGAATCAAATAGTGTTTTATGATGCAATGAAGTGTCACTATGTAAAGTGGTTAAGATAGTTATCGTGACATTAGAAGTGTCACTAAAAAAATGTTAATATGACGTATAATAGTGTCACAATTATCATTTTTAGTGACATTAATACGTGTCACTAAAAATGTTATTACGACGCTCAAAAGTGTCACAATTATTATATATGGTGACACTTTAAATGTTTTTATGACGCTTCGTAGTGTCACAATTACCATATATAGTGACACTTTACAAGCGTCACAATAAATACATATAGTAACGCCAAATCAGGTGACGCTTGACTGAAGCGTCACAATAGAAAAAGTGTCACTAAAAAGTACTTGTAGTGACACTTTTGAGCGTCTCTAAAGCCTGTTTTTGTAGTAGTGTATGTTTCCTTTTTATTATTGATAAAATCAAAATAAAGCTTCATATTTGTAAAGATTCAAAGCTAAAATCCATATTATAACCTTTATTCTTTAGCACCATTCTATGTTCCTCGTTTCCTATTGGCCTGCACAAAATTTTGTGATCAATGCCAAAAAGGCGTGAATGATGCTTATCTCTTAAGACCTAAAGCAGCATTTGCGAACGTGATAACAAAAATATGCATATAGTGCCCCTCACTTTCTAATTTATTTTAAATATGTTTTTTTTCTTAAATATATGCACTGATGCACAAGACAAGTAGTATATAACACATGCATAATCCTCTTTATTATCATTACATTAACGCAAAAATTATTATACTCCATCGGCCGGTATAGATGTTCTTTGTAAATTAGGCACATAATATCTATCTTGAACAAAAAGAAAGAGTATTTAATATAATAATATGATAATTTTTATTCACACAAATTATATTTAAACTTAAAATAAGTCATTATTATTTTTGCAAATTATAGTAATTTTTAAAAAGAATGAAGTGTAACATGATTTTTTGGATACAGTGTTTGACAAATAATTACTTAATCACTTTATACAATTTTAAGATAATGGTTTTTTCATACGAATATTTGTTTTAAAATAAAGATCTAGATATTCGATTCGGGTGGACTCGACTCGTTAACGACTCACCTGACCCGCCAACACTTTGAGACTGAGTCACTATCGTGGAGGATACCCACGATCAAAATGGGAGGACGTGGGTTTTTATTTCTTTGGTGGGAACTGCAACATTCTTTTAATAAATAGTATTCGAATTTTTGAAGAAAAAAAAAGAACTCCCAAAGTTCCACTACAAATCCAGAAAAGGACGACACCCCTTTTTTTTTTTTTTTTTTTATCCTTTTTCCTGATAATCGGAAAAATAAGATTTTTTTATTATATAATAATATAATGATAAACTTCGAATTTCAAATATTCCCCCAATTTCTCTGCGGCGCCTCCATCTCCTTCAACCCGCGAAGCGTAATTTCCCCTCTGCAAAATTCACCCCCTTCTAATCCTTTTTATTTCATTTCAGCTTTTCGACCGAGTAACAAGGGATTTGAATATTTGATTTTCGCTGTACCGAGCAATCAACCGCTCCGAGGTTTGGGACCCGTATCCTTTTTTTGCTCATTCGATCGCTCTGAATAAGGTATTCATCGTCCTCTGTTCTTATATGCTCTGATTAAGATTCACTCTGTTTTCTTTGATTTAGGCTTTCGAGGTCGCTTTAATTACTTATCTGAATTTTATTTTATTTTTTTGATTGTCTTTAAGTGGAGTCCTCTTAAAGTGATTATACTGGAAACGAAATCATGGAAACAAATGGAAAGGATGATATGAAGTCGCCGCTCTTGCAACACTCCGACGACGTTGTTATCGATATTTCGACTCGGAATAAGAATTCGAGGACTTTGGTGTTCAAAGTATTGGGCATAACATGCTCATCTTGTGTGGCCTCCATAGAAGCTGCACTCGGAAGAACGGACGGCGTGCTCAGTGTAATGGTGTCCGTGCTTCAGGGTCAGGCTGTGGTCAAGTACTTGCCTGAAGTCATCACTGTAAGTCAACTAGGCAACTCATTCACTAGCTTAATTTTTATCCTCCTGCCAGTTGTGATCAACGATCGATGTAAAAACGAGCCACAGGGAATAATCTTGTTTAATCCAATTTTCCTGTGCTCACTTGCTCATAATTGTTAGTTGCAAACTTGCAATGTATGGATGATTGAACTCTTCCCATATACACACTCCGTAAATTACATTAAACGAGGGTATATAACTCAGTTTTTAAATCTTCTTATTGTATGTCAGTTTTTTAAAAGGGCGTTTATTCTGGGATTGGACGATTGAACTCCTCTCAACATATTTATATCTCTCAGGCAAAATCGATAAAGGAGGCGGTGGAAGACACTGGTTTTGAAGTTGCAGAGTTTCCCGAGCAAGACATTGCAATGTGCCGGCTCAGAGTGAATGGAATGGCATGCACGAGCTGTTCAGATTCAGTAGAACGTGCTTTGCTGATGGTGGATGGAGTGAAAAAAGCTGTGGTTGGTTTAGCCCTTGGAGAAGCTAAAATCCATTTTGATCCGAACGTGACTAGTACTGAGCATATTATCAAAGCAGTAGAAGAAGATGCTGGGTTTGGAACGGAACTCATAAGCACTGGAAATGATTTGAATAAAGTACATCTGAAACTGGAAGGAATCACTTCTCCCGACGATTTTACTGTCATTCAAGGCGCACTTGAGTCTTTGGAAGGCGTGAATCATGTCGAGATGGACGTTGAAGGGCATAAGGTGACCATAAGTTATGAGCCAAACATTGTAGGCCCAAGATCTATAATACAGTGCGTTGAATCAGCTGGCTGTGGATCCAATACATATCAAACAACTTTGTACACTCCACCGAGGGGGGGAGAGACCGAGAGGCATCATGAAATTCTAGTTTACAGGAATCAATTCTTGTGGAGTTGCTTATTTTCAGTTCCTATATTTGTTTTCTCTATGGTACTTCCAATGCTCCCTCCTTATGGAAACTGGCTAGACTACAAAGTTATCAACATGCTCGATCTTGGTATGATTTTAAGATGGATCCTTTGCACACCTGTTCAGTTTATCATTGGAAAAAGGTATTCAAATTAATAGTCTCTTTGCTAGGTTGATTTTCTCAAGTCCTAGAGTTATTATGATAGCTTATGCATCTATAAATATAATCATTCACGGTAGGTGTTGATCACCTCATCAGGTTTTATGCAGGATCATATAATGCACTGAAACGAAAATCTGCAAATATGGATGTTCTGGTTGCCTTGGGTACTAATGCTGCATACTTCTATTCTATATACACAATGATAAAAGCATTGAGTTCAGATTCATTTGAGGGACAGGATTTCTTCGAGACTAGTTCCATGTTGATATCTTTCATTCTTTTGGGAAAGTACCTTGAGGTTTTGGCGAAAGGAAAGACATCAGATGCTTTAGCAAAGTTGTCAGAATTAGCACCTGACACGGCTTGCCTTTTAACTCTTGACGCTGAAGGAAATGTCATTTCTGAGACTGACATCGATACACAACTTATAGAAAAGGGTGACATTCTAAAGATTGTTCCCGGGGCCAAAGTTCCTGTTGACGGAATTGTTATTGATGGTCAAAGTCATGTGAATGAGAGCATGATTACAGGAGAAGCTCTGCCAGTTTCTAAAAAATCTGGCGATAAGGTAAGCTTATTTATATGCCCATAAAACTCAAGTCTGTTGCATTTAAACATAACCATTTGCGTCAACATTCAACAGGTGATTGGTGGGACAATGAATGAGAACGGGTGTATACGGGTTAAGGCCACTCATATTGGTTCGGAAACAGCATTATCACAAATCGTTGAATTGGTTGAAGCTGCTCAGCTTGCCAAAGCACCTGTTCAGAAATTGGCTGACCAGATATCTAAGTTTTTTGTACCCACTGTGAGTATCACTTTGTTAGTCTATTTATTTTACTGGTGTGTTCATTCATTGTATTCTACAGAAAAAACACAAGACTGCTAGTTGATGGACCGTAAACTTGTATTATACTCCGTAAACTTTGTTGAAATAGATGATAATTAGACAAAATTAATGATGTAACATCATGATTTCTGTAGAATGTGATATTAACAAAATCAATAATACAGTAGATTGTTAAATATGGATACAATTAACTGAAACTTTAATGTATAATCATGGCTATGGTGAAAGAATCACCTTATGTTTCGCATAAACATAATCGGTAGAATATTTTTTTGTACACGGTATCAAAGGTGATATGAGGATGGTGTTGGGTGAGCAATCAATATTAAAAAACCATCAGAAGAAAGTATAGCGAAACCAGAGCCCCACCCGAACTGTTGATACATTTTATGGTTTTAGATATCTTTGCTTCCGACTATGGTGTTTGACTGTGGCAGGGGTGATTTCTAACCCTAAGGAAGATAACTCGTGAAATAAAAAAAGGACTACTTCCATTTTAACCTTGTACAGTAGTTATTAAATTTATATATATATATATATATATATATATATATATATATATATATATATATATATATATATATATATATATTTATTTATAATTTTATTTTTTGCAACGAATAAAGAATGTCTTGGACTTCATGCAAGGAGAGTGTCCTAACCTTGATTTGTGGCCTCTGGAATTTGTTAAGCGTGGCATGTAATATAAAAGTTATGTATTGAACGCTTGTTTTGCAATCATGGACTATTTAGATAGGTTTATCTTGTTAAAAGAATTTGGTTGTGATCTAGTGAACGATTCAGTGGATTCTTTAACTGCCAAGACTGGAACATTACACCTAGTTTTTATGGACCCATCACCCACTGAATGCACCTTTATGCAAGCCTGGAGCCCTGGTAGCTCCAGTCACGGTGTCAAATCGCAAGGGGTCATTACAATGAATAATGCTTTTGTTTCTCTACATCAGGTTGTCTTAGCTGCTTTTATGACATGGCTTGGATGGTTTATTCCTGGAGTAACTGGGTTATACCCTAAAACTTGGATACCCACTGACATGGATGCCTTTGAGTTCGCCTTACAATTTGGTATTTCTGTGTTGGTGGTAGCTTGCCCTTGTGCCCTGGGATTAGCAACTCCTACAGCAGTGATGGTTGCCACAGGGAAGGGTGCTTCTCTAGGTGTTCTAATAAAGGGCGGAAATGCTCTTGAAAAGGCACACAAGGCATGATCTCTACTTTTATATTAGCTACTTGGTCTATCACTCAGTCTTATTTTTATCTGACACAATTGAGAGTTTCTGTAATGTGACGCCCGTACACTTCTTTTGATTGTATGTGCTGAAGTGAAGTTCATAAACAATTCAGCCCCAGTTCCTGAAAGTTTACTAATAGAGAAGAAAACGATTTTTCAATTTCATGTGAAAAAGTGTCAATGCATATTGTGAAGTTGGTGGTTCGTATATACTATTGAAATATAACTAGTCATGAGTTTTTTGGGGCATTTGGAGTGTGATATGTTTGTTCTTCGTAGAACTGTTGGAATATGTTTTCGTTATTATCTAATGTCTAGAGACCAATCAAAATATATTGATAATGAATTTATGCTTTGGTCCTGCAGGTTAAAACTATAGTTTTTGATAAAACTGGAACGCTGACCATCGGAAAACCTGCTGTAGTTAGTTCTGTGCTCTTTTCCGACATTTCTATGGAAGATTTCTGTGCCATGACTATTGCTGCTGAGGTCAGGTTTCTTCTCCTAGTTTTGCTGAGTAAGATACTTTCTGATTTATAAATGGATAATGAATTGTGTTCTTAGAGTAAGCAGGTAAAAGCTAATAATAGCAACAATTATTTGAAAGTCATTATGGACGTTCAAAACAATAGGGATTCTAGCTCCAAATCCTTTTTAACAAAATTGGAGAGTGGCCTCGAAGATAACGTCACTGTTCCATAAAATAATTATGTGAATAGTTAAAATGCTTATAGCTGCATACTGCTGGATTGTGTTATTCACAAAAAGGAAATGTTTGAATAATTCTGATGCATTTAAAAAATATTGTTAGGCAAACAGCGAGCACCCAATAGCTAAAGCCGTTGTGGATCATGCTAAAGCCTTACTTAAGAAGGATGGACCCCACAGTGATCAGTTTACTGAGGTGAAGGACTTCAAGGTTCACCCCGGAGTTGGGGTAAGTGGGAAAATCGGAGAAAGAGCGATTTTGGTTGGAAACAGGAGGCTTATGCAGCTTTTTGAGGTCCCTCTCGGCAGTGAGGTGGACAGCTACGTTGCAGAAAACGAGCATCTGGCTCGTACCTGTGCTCTTGTTGCCATTGATGGAAGAGCAGCAGGAGCTTTTGCAGTAACTGACCCTGTGAAGCCGGAATCAGCTCATGTCATATCTTATCTCCACTCGATGGGCATCACGAGTGTCATGGTGACGGGTGATAACTGGGCAACGGCCAATGCGATAGCAAGCCAGGTGGGGATCCAGAAAGTGTTTGCTGAGACGGACCCACTTGGAAAAGCCGACAAGATAAAAGAGCTGCAGGTAATTTCATTCTTCAATCACTCTCTCAGTCTCTCATTCTCTAACTCGCCCTCGATGCATGCAGTTGCAAGGCACGAGCGTGGCGATGATTGGAGATGGGATCAACGACTCCCCTGCATTAGTTGCAGCTGATGTCGGCATGGCGATTGGTGCTGGAACTGATGTGGCCATAGAAGCTGCTGACATCGTCCTAATGAAAAGTAACCTGGAGGATGTTGTCACGGCCATAGACCTCTCACGAAAAACAATGTCGAGAATTCGTATCAATTATGTGTGGGCCCTCGGGTACAATGTGCTAGGGATGCCAGTGGCTGCAGGTCTTTTGTACCCGTTCACTGGCATTCGTCTGCCCCCTTGGCTAGCTGGTGCTTGCATGGCTGCCTCGTCTATAAGCGTGGTTTGTTCTTCACTCCTGCTTCAGTATTACAGGAAACCTTTACGTGCTAATGCTGCCTGAGAGAAAGAGAGAGAGGGGATTGCTCTAAGATTGATGTGATAATATTCTAATTGACGATTTGGAGCTTTTAATTCTCTACTACTAAGAAGTTAGCCTTGTGATATTTATCTCTCTAATAAAAATTTAAAATCTGAAAAAAGAATATTACATCCTAACTATTTATACACATTTTTCCTTTTCTTTTATCCTAATTAATTATGCACTTTATTTTAATTTTTTTTTACTTTAAAATCCAATTTTATTTATATTTTATTAACTTATTTTTAAACTTTTAATTTTTTATTATAAAGTTAAAAATTATTGTAATATTTTTTTAATGAACGATTAAATTAAATTAGGGTTGGTATACAATAAAAAATCAACCTTCAAAACATGTGTAAATGCATGACATTACCCTCAATAAAAAATCGAATTTAGACCCAAATAATATTACACTAAATACAAAAAAAAATTAAAAAAATTAGAAGATGAAATAACAAGGCTTTTGAACTTTTGAAATTATAGGATTTTATATTTGTATTTGCTCATATTTTCAATTTTTTGACAAATTTTGGAGAAGGACTTCGTCATGTTTTATTTTTCAATTTCTCGCAAAAAATTAAAAATAATGATAGATAATATTTGTTTTGGAAAAACAGCCAAAAAATAAACCTTAAAATACGAAATTAAAAAAAAATGCAAAAATACTTTGAGCTTAAAAAAATGCAAAAATACTTTAAAGTAAAATATAAAAATAAAATGAAGCATGGTTTGCTAGGTCAGCTAAAACTCGCAAACCAGCCTCAGTGGGTCGCCCCTCTCCCATTTTCTCTCCGCACAATCTCCTGGTTCGTTTATCCTCCCATTATCATTTACCTTCCTGAATTTCGGGCGAGTAGAGTGAGGAGTCAAGGTATGATTTCGAATTCGTTAATTTCAATTTATTTTATATATTAAGTATTTTTTCTGCAAATAGTTTTCTCATGATTATTATATTTAGTTCTTAGCTCGTTGAAATCAGGGTGAATTGCAAAGCAATTTAGTTGTGTGCTACACGCGAATGATTTTTCTTTGATGTGTACCTTGTGTGGATCAATGCAATTGATAATTATTCATTAAGATTGTCAATCTCATTTGCCCTAGTTTCTCCTTCACTCGCAGTATCAACACACAGCTTCCCACAATTGTACCGGCCTGAATCGGCGCCATTTCCGGCATTCGAGCATATCATCCATCCTCGGTACCTTTCTTATTCCTTGTCCGATTCTGATCTGTTTTCTCTTCTTCTCTTTCTGTTTTCGACATTTAGTAACTCTGTTGTGTTTTTGTATTTTCTTTCGATTCATAGAATTATTGGGGGAAATGCCTCTTTACGATTGCATGCTTTTGTTGAAACCCAAAGTGCTGAATGAGTCCGTGATAGATTTGGTTGCACGAATCGCAAAGCATATCAGTAGAAGAAACGGAGTAGTCACTGATTTGAAATCCTTTGGAGTTGTTAAGTTGGGTTATGGCATCAAGAAACTTGATGGCAGCTACTATCAAGTATGGATTTTAATTTTTTTATTTTTTGATTTTTTTAATGTTATTGTGTTTAATTATGTCTGAAACTTAGGTTCAAGAATGATTTTTTTTCCTAATGTTAATGCCGGATTACTTGTTATGGCCTATGGGCACCTCATCTCTCTTATCTGATTCGGCATACTTGACGGGTCCAGTTCTTCTTGATCATCTATATTTTGTTTTTGCTTTCAACCTGGATCTTTCAGTCAATAATAATGACACATCAGCATTTAGTTTTATCTTAGGTGCCAATAATCAAGACATTGATATGTTGGTGTGGGCTGGTTATTTTGTTTGAACTCTCTGCATCTTGCTTTTCCAAGTTTGGTTGATGCTGATCTCTTGAAATCGAGTCGTTCGTAGTTCCTGAAACACAGGTGCTATGATTGTTTTATGATTTTTACTATAGCTGCTGTAGAAATTTTGCTGGTGTGTAGATTATGAGTTCATAACTTTCATTGATTTTTTTTTTTTACATTAAAAGTTCATGCTAACTCCTGTGGGCTTATCTAGATTTTAAAATTGTTTACTTCCATCAGTTTTTGTTTTCTTCTGAAACAGTCTTTATTGAATGTTCAAAATCACGTAGTGTTAGTGTAAAATTGTGCTCGAATGATCACTGCCAAGTTCCTCATATCTGCAATTTTTTATCTATGCGTTGAACTTATACATTTGATGTACTAATTTATTTCTAGTTAATATGGTTTATCATCTTTTGTAGGGTAAACTCATGCAGATGACGATGATGACGCCGCCAAGTTTCAACAGCGAGCTGTACTACTTGAACAAGGAAGACAGATTGCTCCGTTGGCTTCTTGTGAAACACCGTGACGTAAAATTTGGAGTGGATTTCTTCAGCCTAGACGATGCCGACAATGAACCTAGGAGTTTCAGGAGCAATATGTTTGACGATGGTGAGAGCACCGAAGATGAGGAGGAGGAAGAAGAGGATTCTGACGTGGACCGAAGTGAATCCAAGGATGATGATGTGCGCGTGTCTTTGTAAGGTTTATTGTCTCGATATCAACGGTAGATTGCTAAGGAGGATGTCTTCTTGGTTGCAATACTTTTGAGAGTTAATAATGTGTGTGGAGATACATACAACATACAATATGTTTGGTTTAATTGTAGTTGTACTTTTGTGGTCTTATAGATGAGAGTCCCCTACGGTGTTACCATTACTTGTATTTCGTATTAGTAAACGTAATGTCACGGTCACCACAAAAACAACAAACACACTACTCATTTTTAGAAGAAAAAAATTACAATATTTATTTCAATTTAAATCCCTAAAATTCAAACTGAACATATTGGTGTCACTAAAAATTTCTTAAATAGCTTATAATATATTTCTATCTAATATACTCCATTAATTTACAAATAAGATCTTGAATTGTTTGAATAAAATAATTTATAATATCATCAATAATATTCATACTTCCTCTCCCCCGATTAATAGTCACACTTTCTTTACAAAATACAAAAAAATGTGACTATTAGTCTGGTTGTGAGAGTACACTTTCTTTACAAAATACAAAAAAATGTGACTATTAGTCTGGTTGTGAGAGTACTATTTTTTATGTTCCACCATTATTCATATCTTAAATAAAGAATATAATTTTTTTTTTACTTTTAATAAATTTAAAATATAATTTTACTTGTATTTTTTTGTACTTTTTAAAATTTACTTTTCAACTAAAAAAATATAAGCGTGGTTTGTTCTTCACCCCTGCTTCAGTATTAGACTACTTACAATGGGCCTATTGAATAAAAGAATTAAACTGTTGAAAGTGTGCAATAGAGTGTTACAATGAGCCTATTGAATAAAATAATGAATAAAAGAATTAAACCGTTGAAAGTGTGCAATGGAGTGTTCAAATTCATGTTCAAAGTGACATGGATTGTTTGTAGTTGAATTGTAAAGGAATGAGAACCACTTTGACACATGTCCACTTATGATTCAGTATTTGAATTTAAAACTTTCGTCTCATCTTCTTTTTTTTAAACTAGTTATTTTGCAATAATTTTTTTTAATACCAAAATTTATTATTTTTATACTCTATAAATAGAGCTTTGATTTATTCAATTTGAAAAAAAAATCCTATTTTTCTCTATAATTTATATTCCATGTTTTAACTATCAATAATTCCTTATGTTTAGTTTTAAACATCTTTTTTTTAAATAGATCTAATAATTATGCAATTTATTTGATTTTTGTTATTAAATACAAAAACAAAATTAAAAGGAAAAATAAAAAAAATTAAATAAAAGTGGTGAGTAAACACCACTTTATTGAATTTTATTAAACAAAATTATTGTAGAGTGAAAATTTTGAATTAGTGTTGAATTATTAATTGAAAAAGAGAGAAGATGATGTGGAGAGTTAAAAAGTACTAATAAAGTAAGGTGTTGAATTATTTTTATAGATAGTTTTAGAGGAAACCTTTTGAGAGAGAGAGAGATGCTTGCTCCTAAGGATGTTGGTCTTGATATTTACTTTCTCAATTATGAATAAAAATTTAAAACCTGAAAAATAATACTCCTGCTACATTTTAAAAATGAATTTGTTGCATCTACTTAATTATGTATACAATACAAAGTCAACCTTCAAAACATGTGTAAGGCAATAAGGCATCAAATTCACATTTGACTCACCCTCAATAAAGGCCACTTTTCCCACTATTATTGATGGTCCAAAATGACAACGAAAAAAAATTCGAATTGAGACCCAAATAAATTTAGAAGAAGAAATAACAAGGCTTGTTTTTGTAACGCTCTTTGAACTTTTGAAACTTTTAAAAAGAATGATAGAAAAATCTCTGATTTGGAAAAACAACTCAAACGTTTCAAAAACCTTATGGAAACAAGCCAAAAAATAAACCCTAAGGCAACCCCAATGGTTGTGAAATGGCAAGGGCCATTACCATATTTTGGCAAAAATCCAAAAAAATCAACCCCAATGGTTGAAATGGCCCTTGCCAAAAAATGGCTCTTGCCAAATATCCATGTATATTTGAGCAAATATACATGGAAAAATGGCCCTTGCCATTTGTGCCATGTCATCACTACCTCTCATCTCAACCACTCAAAATTCAACAACATTTTTCTAATTATAAAGTTGATATTATCACTAAGGGTGGGCACTTCGTTTCGAAATCCTGATCCCGTCTCGATCCCATCCCAAAAACTAACGGGATGAGACGGGGTGGATTTTAAAAATGACAATCTCGTCCGTCCCGTTTCAAATTTTTTACAATGAGACGGGAAGGAACGGGACGATCCCGTTTAATCCCGTCATGTTCCGTTTATTTTTTAATATCAATAATATTTTTATTTTTCACACATTAATAAAAATATCAAAATATTAATTATAGTTTCAATTAAATTTATTATATCTTTACAATATAACAATATTTCAAAATAATTTAATTTTTATTTATATATTTTTATTGATTGAGTTGTTGAATTTAATATCAAAATATAGGTAGGTTAGTAGTCGTAGGTGATCAATTTAATAAATTATTTTAGATTTTAATATTGTATATATAATTTATAGAAAAAATTATATTAAAAAAATTTTAAAAAGTCAAAAATATATTTTTTTAATAAAAATGGCTCTAGCCATTTTTATACCATTAGGGTACATTTCACAAATGACAAATGACAAGAGCCATTTTTTTGCCAAAATGGCAATTGGCAAGAGCCATTTTGGCCAAATCATTGGGTTGCTCTAAATACGAGGAAAAAATAACAAGTCTACAAAGCATAAATATTTTGAGCTTACAATTTTAATATTAAAAAAAATAAAATAAAATAAAGCATGGTTTCCTAGGTCAGCAGCTCTACTATAAAACTCGCAACCCAACCTCAGTGGGTCGCCTCTCTCCCATTTTCTCTCCGCACAATCTCCTGGTTCGTCTCTCCTCCATTATCATTTACCTTCCCGAATTTCGAAATCGTTAATTTCTATTTATTTTATAAATTAATTTTGTATTTGTTATTATCCTGAATTTCATCAATTTATAATTTCTGGGTTTGATTTGAGTAATTCTGCTCCTTTCATTTGGTTTGGGTGTGTATATTTTCCATTGCTTCATGCCCTCCTAATTTAGATCCGTAGAGAATTGGGAGTTTCAGTAGACTTAGAAAAAGAAGAGGTTTGTATACGTGTAGATCTGTATATTTCGATCTAATCCCAGTTTTTTTTAATAATACTTGTAATCCATGTGGATCTGATACGGATCATCGTCTGTATGATCGCCCAGAATTGCAATTTTTGGCTGTTGCTTATATGATTGTCGTTTTGAGGCTATTTTCAGATCCAGTGTTTGAGCTATTTTTTAAATATTTTTTCTGTAAATGGTTTTCTCATGATTATTATATTTAGTTCTTAACTATTTTTTGAAATCAGTGTGAATTGCAAATCAATTTAGTTGTGCTACACGTGAATGCTCTTCTTTGATCTGAAGATTGAAAATTTGTAAAATGGGCACAACTACGATTGCAACCAGTGTGTTCACGGCTAAGATATCTATATATACATAGGATGAAGCTTTTATGGGTTGTACCTTTTGTGGATCAATGCTATTGATAATTATTCATTAAGCTAGACAATAATAAGACCATTTGTTTAGTTGCACATAATATGTTCCTTAGGTTTTATAAATACTGAGTAATATTTTTACAGTGTTTATTGGAGTGTTCTAATATACTTGTCTTCTATAGTGGCTATCTTTTGTATATGTCCAGTTGAGTATTGACAATCACGTGTTTTTCCTGCAGGAGTTTAATCCAGTGTTCTAATGGCAGATCAACGCCAATTCCCAACAATTACCCAAAAGGTAGCTAACCAGCTTCATCTGGGATCCAGTCTTTCCCAGGATGTTCAAACTCGCTATGGTGGATACCAAAGGCCTGCTGCCTCTCAGAGGAAGTTTTCTTACGGAAACTACACAAACCCTGCGCTGCAATATCCCTTCACCTGCAGAGCCACCCAGGACCTCTCTTTGATATCTGCAAATGCTTCCCCGGTGTTTGTTCAGGCTCCCCAAGAGAAAGGCCTTGCCAGCTTTGCTATTGACTTTCTTATGGGAGGTGTTTCTGCCGCTGTGTCAAAAACAGCTGCCGCCCCTATTGAGCGCGTGAAGCTTTTGATCCAAAACCAGGATGAAATGCTCAAGGCTGGCCGGCTCTCTGAACCGTATAAGGGAATTGGAGAGTGCTTTAAGAGAACTGTTAATGAGGAAGGGTTTGGATCATTGTGGAGAGGAAACACTGCTAATGTCATTCGTTACTTCCCCACTCAGGTAAACATAACCTAACTCTATTGCGTATTCTGTTTCTTAATTATAAGTTTTTTTAGAGTATTTATATTTATATATACCTAATTTTTTTTTTTAAATATTGCTGTAGAATATTTAGATATTGAATCATTATTATAGTAATTAATTGATCCCACTAAGAAAACTCTCTGTTAATTATACTATTCTAACATTTTATGCATGTTTGAGACAGGCCTTGAACTTTGCATTCAAGGACTACTTCAAGAGGCTCTTCAACTTCAAGAAAGATCGTGATGGCTACTGGCCATGGTTTGCCGGCAACCTTGCCTCTGGTGGTGCTGCTGGTGCCTCCTCATTGTTCTTTGTTTACTCCTTGGATTATGCCCGTACTCGTCTTGCTAATGATGCCAAGGCTGCAAAGAAGGGAGGTGGCGGGAGACAGTTTGATGGTTTGGTCGATGTCTACAAGAAGACTTTGAAAACCGATGGTATTGCTGGACTTTACCGTGGATTCAACATCTCATGTGTTGGTATCATTGTCTACCGTGGTCTGTACTTTGGAATGTACGATTCTTTGAAACCGGTGCTCCTAACTGGATCGTTGCAGGTTAGTGCACTTCTTTGCTACTTCTCTATTTGCCAATTTTAGAATTTATGATTTATTTAATAAGCTGTGCTTGCTGTATTGATTATGAGCTGTTTTTTTGCTTTAGTGTACAATTTGGTTGGATGGAATAATTACAAAGATAACCTTCAAGGTTTAATCTTAATTGTTAAAAAACAGTTTACTATGTTAATTGTTAAGTACCCTTGAGGTTCGGATTAGGTATAAAATTAATGGGCTAAACACGAAGGTAATGAATAGTTAGTTAACAGTAACCTTATGATATTGTCTGCATCTCCTTGAAAGTTCACAGCTTTAACAATTATCTGCCCTGCCCTTCCAAGAGAGTAACTTGTAATTTAGAATTTTAGATTATGCATTTTCTTGAATTAGCCTGTAGTATTCATTATTCCTTTTTACATAATTTGCTAATTGGTCAATGATTATGCAAATATAAAATATATTCAAAATGTCTTATGGGTCAAGATTTTTCATTTTTGTGTTATTGCAGGATAGTTTCTTTGCAAGCTTTGCCCTCGGTTGGCTCATCACTAACGGTGCTGGTCTGGCCTCTTACCCAATCGACACCGTGCGTAGAAGGATGATGATGACATCAGGTGAAGCAGTCAAGTACAAGAGTTCCTTTGACGCATTCCAGCAAATCCTCAAGAATGAGGGAGCCAAGTCTTTGTTCAAGGGTGCCGGAGCCAACATCCTCCGTGCTGTTGCCGGTGCTGGTGTCCTCGCTGGTTACGACAAGCTGCAGGTTATTGTTTTCGGAAAGAAATATGGATCTGGTGGGGGTTAAGGAAGTATTCCACCACCCTTTATTTTTACCATTAGAAACAGATGGTGATGAAAATCTTTTTTTTTTTTTTTCCTGTTTAGTTTGAAAATTGATTTGGGGACGATAATGGATGCTATCCTTTGAATAATTTAAAACTTGAGAGAGGGTTCTGTCCCCCTTAAATCTGTGTTTTGTTTCTGGAATGTTTTCCTTGAAAGATTTAACTTACAGTTTTGCTGATGGATAATATGTCTTTTACTTGATGTTTAGTTTGGCTTTTAAGGGCAACCCCAATAGTTGTGAAATGGCAAGGGCCATTGCCATTTTTTGGCAAAAAGCTCAAAAAATCAACCCCAATGGTTGAAATGGCCCTTGCCAAAAAATGGCTCTTGCCAAATTTTCATGTATATTTGACCAAATATACATGGAAAAATGGCTCTTGCCATTTGTGCCATGTCATCATATTCCTTCATTTCAACCAATCAAAATTCAACCACTATTTTTTAATTATAAAATTGATATAATTACATACCAAAAAGCAATATAATATTATTTAATTTAATAAAATGGCTCTTGCTATATTTAAACCATTGGAGTACAATTTAGCAAATATCAATTAGCACTTGCTATTTTTTGGCAAAATAGAAAATAGCCCTTGCCATTTTAGCAAAACCATTGGGGTTGCTCTAACAGTTTATCCAAAGCCCTTTTTGGGTTTTGGGTTATGGTGAAAACTGATTGGCTATGGATTTTCTTAGCTCTTGTGCAACGTTTCTCTACGGTTCACTGTTGTTGTGGTTGAATTATTGATAACTTTTCAAATATCGGACTCCATCTAATGTTCACATTTCATTTAAAAATAAATACTACTCTAGTTCCAAGAGATAATGTACACTAGTTAATGTTTTTTCTTTTATATTTTAAAATTTAATTTTTTTATTGTTTTTTAATTTACTCACATTTACTATTTATTTTATTAATTATAAAACTATATTTATATATTTTTTATAAAAAATTACTTTCTATGTATCATAACTATATTGATGTAATGTACTTTTCATTTACGCATTTATTGGATAAATATAAGGGATATTTTAAAAAATAATTAAATATCTTACTCTCAATTATATATTAAAATTAATTTATTATTTATAATTTATTTAATCAATACAAATTGTTATCCCAATATTGTTGAGTTTATTTCTCATAGATTCAATTCATTTTCAAATAAAAATAATTAAAATAAATGATTTTAAACATATAAATTAATTCATGATTTACTCTTATAATAATTCATAATTCATGAAATACACAAGTAGTAACTTAATCATAGTCATGTGTGTTTAATAAAAAAATAAAAATAATACGGAGTAAAAAAAAATAAAAATAATACGGAGTAATATTTTTGGTGTTATATTACAAGTGATAGCATAAAAACCACACCAGTACAAATTACCCTCTCTCATTCTTAATAATAAGATATTGATATTGTTATTATGAGCCATACAGAGAAATTAAAAATAAGTATTTTTGATAAAAAGAAAATTAATTTATTAAATTAAATATAATATTTTATAAAATAAACTTTAAAATTTAATAATTATTATATTTTCATATTTAGTAATTAGAGTATAATATAGCTATAATTATAAAAAAAAATCAACCGCATCTTATTAACTACCCCTAAACAACATAAATTATCATTGTTTTATAATTAATTATCACAATTTACTATTAATTTATAATTAGAAAAAAAAGTATAATATTTCTTTCTAAACAAACATTAAAAATTACCTCTAATCCAATTATATAATTTTTGTAAATTATAAAAATTTGTAGGTTAGTTATAGTGAAAAAAAATATTATACAATTATTTTGTTTTATAATTGTTTTTGGAAGTTTTATCCTAATTTCTAAATTAAAAAAATTATTATTATTATATGACAAATAATATTTTACTAAATTCACTTGTACTACTTATATTTTAGATCTATTTTTTAAAGTTTTTTTTTGATAAAAATAGCCAAATAAAGCATGGTTTTCTAGGTCAGCAGACAGCAGCGCTACTATAAAACTGGCAAACCAAGCTCAGTTTCTCGCCCTCTATCCCAATTCTCTACGCACAATCTACTTCATTTACCTTCCCGAGTAGAGGAAGGTATAATTTCCAGTCTCAATTACTAAATCTATTTTTCGATTATTCTGAATTTGTTTTTCTGGGATCTAGCGTGATTTTTGTTATATGATCTCGATTAACTTTGCTTCATCGTTAGTTTAGATCTGTAGAGAATTTGGATTTTCAGTAGACCTATAAAATGAAAAGGTTTTTGCTCGTTCAGATCTGCATTTCAAGATCTAATCCCCTTTTCGTTTAGTTATATTTGTAATCCATGAATATCGGATATTGATTATATGATTGCTCACCGTTTCAAAATTTCGTTTTGTTTATACGATGTTGTTTTGAGGGTATTCTCAGATCCAGTGATTAGGTTACTTTTGATTATTTGTTTGTATTGTTAATCGCTAGTTTCTGTTTGTTTAAAGAATATAATATGGTGAATTGCAAAGCATTTTATTTTGGGTATTATGTATAGTATAATTTTTCATTGATGTATAAAGTTAGGAAAACTGTTCTATGGCCATGTATAAAGGCTGTGTATATATAGATAATTAATCACACTAATACCAATTTGTTCTCATGCAGGAGTTTGATCCAGTGTTGTCATGGCAGATCAACGCCAATTCCCAACAATCACCCAGAAGGTAGCTAACCAGCTTCATCTAGGATCCAGTCTTTCCCAGGATGTTCAAACTCGCTATGGGGGATACCAAAGGCCTGCTGCCTCCCAGAGGAAGTTTTCGTACGGGAACTACACAAACCCAGGACTGCAATATCCCTTCACCTGCAGAGCCACCCAGGACCTCTCTTTGATCTCTGCAAATGCTTCCCCGGTGTTTGTTCAGGCTCCCCAAGAGAAAGGCCTTGCCAGCTTTGCCATTGACTTTCTTATGGGAGGTGTTTCTGCTGCTGTGTCAAAAACAGCTGCCGCCCCTATTGAGCGTGTGAAGCTTTTGATCCAAAACCAGGATGAGATGCTCAAGGCTGGCCGGCTCTCTGAACCGTACAAGGGAATCGGAGAGTGCTTTAAGAGAACTGTTAACGAAGAAGGGTTTGGATCATTGTGGAGAGGAAACACTGCTAATGTCATTCGTTACTTCCCCACTCAGGTAAACATAACATAACTCTATTGAGTATTCTGTTTCAACAGGACCCACTGACAGATTCATAATACTATTCTACATGTTCTACACAGGCCTTGAACTTTGCATTCAAGGACTACTTCAAGAGGCTCTTCAACTTCAAGAAAGATCGTGATGGCTACTGGCCATGGTTTGCTGGCAACCTTGCCTCTGGTGGTGCTGCCGGTGCCTCCTCATTGTTCTTTGTTTACTCCTTGGATTATGCCCGTACTCGTCTTGCTAATGATGCCAAGGCTGCAAAGAAGGGAGGTGGCGGTAGACAGTTCGATGGTTTAGTCGATGTCTACAAGAAGACTTTGAAAACCGATGGTATTGCTGGACTTTACCGTGGATTCAACATCTCGTGTGTTGGTATTATTGTCTACCGTGGTCTGTACTTTGGAATGTACGATTCTTTGAAACCAGTTCTCCTGACTGGATCGTTGCAGGTCAGTGCTTTTCTGTTTGACTTTACTAACTATCAATTGTATAAGTTATATGTTTTTTGTAATATGCTATTTATATTGTGTAAATTATGAGATGTTCTTAGTTCTGGCGTTCAGTTTTATTTGATGGCATAATTACAGAGGTTACTCTTAAAGTTTTAGCTAGTTACAAAATATCATACTCCCTCAAGTACCCAAGAGGTTCGATTTAAGTAAAAATGGTATTGGGCTAACATGCTAACATGAAGTTTTGATATTTAGTTTATACTCCTTCCGTCGTTTAGAAATGCGTGTCCCTGGTAAATATCTTGAATCTTTGGCACATTTAATAAAAATTGTATGTTTACGTCGTTTTAGGTGCACATAGTGAAGTGTAAATAAGTTTATTGTGGGTGATTGGATGTTTATAGTTGTGGGAAGGACTGTAAAATATTATCTACATTGATGTTTGACAGAGAATAGTAATTATTAGTGATACAAGCAGACTTCAAAATTATTGCATACATCTCCTTGGATTTCTCAATTTACCAGTATTCACTCTACTTGTAATATAGAATTTGTAGGGTTTGTTTATAATTTTGGAAAGTAGATATCAACTTACTTTTAGCACAGTTTGTTAGAAATCCATATAATTCTGCATTGATTTAGTTAAATATGGCTTATTGGGCAAATAGTTTGCATATTTTCAATATTTCTCCTTCATGGCCTTGTGACCAAGATTTGCCATTTTATGTTTTGTTACAGGATAGTTTCTTTGCTAGCTTTGCCCTCGGTTGGCTCATCACTAACGGTGCTGGTCTGGCCTCTTACCCAATCGACACCGTGCGTAGAAGGATGATGATGACATCAGGTGAAGCCGTCAAGTACAAGAGCTCCTTTGACGCATTCCAGCAAATCCTCAAGAATGAGGGAGCCAAGTCTTTGTTCAAGGGTGCCGGAGCCAACATCCTCCGTGCTGTTGCCGGTGCTGGTGTCCTCGCTGGTTACGACAAGCTGCAGGTTATTGTTTTCGGAAAGAAATATGGCTCTGGTGGTGGGTAAGAAAAACACATCAAGGTTTTCTTACCTTAAAAACAGATGGCGATGAAAATCTTATTTTTTTTCCAGTTTAAGTTTGAAAATTGATTTGGGGGCTATAATTGTTGCTTATGAATAATTTAATACTTCATAGAGGGTTATGCGACCCAACTATTCTTCTTCGGTCCCCCTTAAATGCATGTTTTGTTTTATTGATGGATAATACTTTTTTTTTTCTTGACGAGGAATTTTGCATTTATGCAATGTCTTTTGTTTTTGGTTTATGATGAATACTTTCTGATTGAAAAATAATTATTTAATTAATCAACTTGGCCCTCACTTGGTATTAATCCAATTCCAAAACCATGTTTGACCCACACTTCTAGTTTGGCTTGAATTATAAGGATTTTAATACTGTACATTATAATTTGCTTGTTTTTTACATGTTAACATTTCTTAACTTATATACTCTCTCTTTTTCTGGTACTGAAATGGTATAAATACTTGTATAATAAAGTTTTATTATCATTTTATGTTAGTTCCAAGCATTTTTCATTTTCTTTACACCTTTATAATACTACTAGGTGATCTTTATAATACTACTAGGTGATCACAAATTCATGTGAAATTGATTTCGCACACATTGTATATAAGCAAATTCGTGTTGTACACACTAGCTTAAAAACATCTCACTTTCATTCTCAACTGAGAAACCTAACTTAATAAATAAAATTAAATAAATAAGAGTATTATTTTCGTCTATCACATATTTTATATATAATTTGTAAAGAAAATGTGAACATTAGTTTGAGACGGAAAGAGGAGTATTTGGTGTATATATCCTAACTTAATAAATAAAATTAGTCCCCAGGGGCATAGCCGAGTGGTAAGGCCTGTGATGATGTGGGTGAAATTCCCCGGCGACGCAGGGTTCGAACCTCGGGTGGGCAAATTTTCATTGAAATATTATGAAGATTTGTCCTGGGGTTCAACCTGTTGGCTCTCTCGCACCGGTGTCTGCTACTCGGGCACATCCCTCGATTTACATCCTACCCGATCGAGGGACCTCCGATCGGGTGGGGGTGGAGTTTCTCGTCTCTCCTCCTTATCAAAAAATAAAATAAATAAATAAAATTACATAAATAATTGGTGTACATTGGGGTTGGGGTGGGGTCAATCATATTGCATTAGCAGCTTGTAATGTAAGCCTTTTATTTTGTGTACCGACAAGACCTACCCAACGTTTTACATACGAATCCTTTTGTTGCACGCCATGTTTTGTTCTCTTCCGTCCAAATTAAAACCTAACTAACCTAACTATACTACTATACCGTACTCACCTCCTGCATCAAGACAGACCTACTTTTCATTTTTATTGATCCCCTTCTAAATTAATAGACAGATTTTATAATAAAAAACAACTTTTATTTTTATTTTAAAATATAATTTTACTTTTAATTTTTTGAGATGTTTGTTTCTTTTAATCACTATACATTCATTACTAAGCATTGCAAGATTACACCATTTTTTTCTATTTTTATGGACGAACACTTCTTTATTGTGACCAGTGCCCATAGTATGTACTCTGTAGTATTTTTTTTTCTTTTATGCTCACCACATTAGACAAGACATGGAAGGAGTAAAGTACAAGAAACCAGGCAATACTTTTAGACCAAAAATAGATTGGACCCCACATAAGTCCTCTTTTAGAGCATCCCCAATGGTAGGTACAATTCCTACATGGCATGGAATTGTACCTAGGTATACCATTGGGGAGGTAGGTACAAATTGGAGAGAGAAATTTTGAGTATCAAATATTTGATACTAGGTACAATTTGATATGTGTCTTACATTGTGGGTCCTACATGCATAAAGAAAACAAATTGTACCCCAAACCATTGGGAGTGTAAGGTACAAATTGATAGGTATAATTGTTTTGTGATGTGTCAACTAAATTGTACCTCAACATGAGGTACACCATTGGAGATGCTCTTAACTTTAAACGTTCATTATAGGTTAACTACTCTACATTAATATTTGCTTTTTTATTTTGTTTGTAATAATTCGATTAATAAGACTTTTATCACCGTGTGCAAATTACAATTAATTACTGCCTTATCATTAGCAATGTGTGCAATTAAAATTTTGAATAAACTCGTGTTTTTGAAAATTTTAACGAAATTCTCAATGGGATGATACCATTTGATTTTTCAAAATCAACAGGTCAACTTCAATTTTAGATGTATTAACCAAATTAAAATTAATTGTTACATTGCGGTTATTTAGTATTAGTATTAGTATTAGAATATTAATTCAAAACATTTTACCAAAAAAACCAAACTATTAAACTTTCGGTTATTTAACTAACTCCAAGCAGTTTCTTCTATTGCCAGAGCCCTTCCGGAAGTCAATACTTGTACCTAACGCAGCCGGAGTTGTACCTTAGTTTTTCGCATGAGCATTTATTACTGTCACAATCTTATTGCGCTCCCAAAAAGAGAGACAAAAGGCGAACCCATTGCTATCTCGTTTTCATGAGCTCAGAGAGAAAGAGAGAGAGAGAGACCCTTTGATCAGGAGAAGACTCACCGGTGGATAAGGCGATCAATGTCGGTTCACTAATCCCTTTTCAACTCTTCAAATATTCGATTTTTATTTTCAATTTCAATTTCAATTTTTTGTTTATCTCGACGATGATTTGTTTTCCATTTAATTTTCTCGCGATCCGTTCGATTTTGAAATCGTACCGTTCTTCAAATTTCCCTTGTTTATGCTCTTATTTTGTTATTGAGGATTATTGAGGAAATTTTCTATTTTTTTTTTCAAATTTAATTATGCCAAAATAATCATTCCGAAAATCATTTTGTGTTTATGATATTTTGGTTTGGCAGAGTAATTTTCAAAAAATGAGTTGGAATCTACCGATGGAAGCTCATTACCAAAATCATTCCATGCCCTACAATTCGATAGGAAGCTTTGTGGATTTCTTCGGCGGGCTTACCTATGACCACATGAATTACATTTTTGCCGACGCGAATTATGTCGAGGTAATCGTTAAAAAGCTTTGATTGGATTTATTCTACTGAATTGGCATTTGGAAACAAAATAATTTCTGTTGAAAGATTTACTCATTTTCAGTGAAGAATGTGTGTGATAGGTTTGCGTTTTTTTTGGGTGCAGGAGAACGCGTATAATGTTTACCCAGCAACGAATACTAGTTCATACAAATTTGCTGTCCCTGAGCCCGGAAGTCTCTCGTACCATGAGTATGGTAATGGATATGTGGTTGATAACCTTATCCCAGAGACTGATGAATATACCCGACATTTGGAAAATCGCCCAGTCGTGGCTGATAATCGAGCTACTGTTTCACATGTACATCAGGAACGAAATTCGAGCACCAGCTCACATGCTCGTCCACTAGATTGTAAGATTTGACATATACAGCAGTTACTCAGTTGAAAATTCTGTCTATAGAATATAAGTTGTTACAAGTTGAGATTTCGTCTCTTGAAAACATAAACACTGATATAATTATAATTTTAATTTCTGAACATTCTGGTTTTGGTTCGATGCGCGCAAATGTTGACACAAATCACAACACTGAACATATCTGCAGGGTAAATAGTGCAAACGAGTACAAATGGTCTGAAATGTAGCGGTTTTAATTGTTTATCAAAATTTCGTATATAATATGGTGACACCGTCTGTAGATATATTTGCATTTTGTTTATCTCCTAATATCATTATTTGTTACCATAATAGGTCCTCGGAATCATCAGGATGCTCGTGATGTAGAGGTATTATTAGCCACTCCTTCATAACTATTTCGAGGTATTTTAACTGTTGTTTTACTTATCTTATTCGCTTGCTGCAGGTTGTTTGGCAAGACAACATTGATCCTGACAACATGACATATGAGGTTTGAAATATTTCAATCGTAAATCATCTGTTAATATGATTTATCAAGCTAGATATAAATATTGTTAAAACAGCATCGGATCTTAATTGGTCAAAATTCAAAAAAACTGCTGAATAAATTGCGATATACTATTAGGTTTCAATTTTGAGTGCTTACAATTTTAATGTCCCAAGTATGAACAAAATCTTATGAACTTTTGACTTTGACTGATGATTTATGAACCCTGTTTTATTGAGAATTGATAAAACAAGAAAATTAAGTTGATTTTGATATACACTTATTCAACTTCTGGCAGTTTGGTTTCTGAATTTTTGGAAAGAAACATATAACGTGTTCAATTGGGCTCAGTTTGCTTGTTCCTGGGATCAACAAATAAATAATCGTCTACCAATTATCCATTACTGCCTCCAGAACAGCAACATTATTACCCATTTGGTTAAGATTCGGATAGTAGTGGTAGTTCGAAATAATATGTTTACTGGACTATAATAGTGTAGTGCGAGATTGCTGTCCATATTCAGTAAAAGCTTTGAACTGTGGTTTATCGATTATAGATAGTGTTCAACTTAATTGAATTTACAGGAGTTGCTTGAGCTGGGGGAGGCAGTTGGGACTCAGAGCAGGGGTCTATCACATGATCAAATAGCATTGCTTCCAACGTCAAAGTTCAAATGTGGCTTGTTCTCCAGAAAGAAATTTAGAGGCGAAAGGTAATCTTATCCCACAATTCACTTTTTCATGTCTGATCATTATTTTCTTGATTAGCCTGAAATCTCAAAGCATACCTTTCCCCGTAAGTGAACTGGAATGTACGTATGTGTTCATACTTGGCAAGATTCATCTAGGTTCTTGCAATTTATTTTAAGACTAGATCTGTAGATCAAATGTAACACACGTGTTTTCGGGTTTGTGGGTCGGGTTGAGATACAACTTCCATTTCTGAGATAATGTTTTTTTTAAAACATGAATTCTTACTATTTTGTATATTTCAGTTATTAATGTTTTTATTTTTTTGGGGGTAAAAAGGTGCGTAATTTGCCAGATGGAGTATAAAAGAGGTGATAAGCGAATGAGTCTTCCCTGTAAACATCTCTACCATACTGGTTGTGGGAGCAGATGGCTTAGTATCAATAAAGTAAAGTTTGCTGTACTTGGATCATTTTTCGTATTTAGGATATGTTGTCCTAGTATTATTTTACAAATCAATGTACTAACAATCTTTAGTACTCCATATATTATAACAGGCTTGCCCGATTTGTTACAAGGAGGTGATCGTCCATGTTCCAAAGCACTGACATGTATACTATTCCTAATCTCAGTAATAGGATGATCATGCATGTCTACAATTTTTTTAAATTTTTTTTAAGTTTATTATAATTGATAGACGATACAACTTTCTGCATTGGTTTTTGTATACCTAAATGTCATTTATTTTTATTTTACTATATTTATGTTGTTACATGAAGATTATATTTTATTTAAAAACGTATTTATATTCTGGGTTCCTTTTTTTTTACCCCCTTTTCATCTTGTGTATTCTGGAACTGGAAGAGAACGGTAAGAAAGTAATTAAAAAAATCATGCATTAAAACGTAGCATATATTCTACACTAATCAGTCCATTACCAAAACTAATGTTCAACAAGACTCTAAACCAAACTTATTTGAACACATCTTTCAAGTTGATGGAAATTGTTCTATGATAATATGAAAGAGGATACCATACAAATATCTCCCTCGAACAAACATATTCCTTTTATTCACAAACAAAGAAGTTTTTCTCATAAATAAACAAACAAAATAAAAAATAAAAAAAATTCATAAATATTTATTCATTAATTAAAGGGTAATATTGGAAGTTAATCAAATATTTGTGTAAAAAAGATACTAGTAATTATTTATGTGAAGGTGTATATAAGAAGTACTCCATGACTAATTGACTACGTGTATGTGTGTAGAAATATTTTTTTCCCAAAAAAATCGTGCTACATAAAGAGATAGGAGTAGTATTAAACCTGAGTTAAACGATCCCAACAAGTTACAAGCCAAAAGCATTGCTCGGAGTAAGGTTTCATAAAACTGGTCACTGTTTAAATTATTTATGCTAATTATGATTTAATTAAAAAAACATCAAGAACAGAAAAAAAAATTGATTACTGTTTATTTATATTTTGGGTGATTTTATTTACACCCCAAAAACCTATGAGTACACCAACCTACTAAACACACTTCTTAATAATATATTAATTTTATTACATTTACTTAATACACCACTTTAATATACCTATAATGCCCTTATATATATATATATATATATATATATATATACCCTTTAAAGAATACGAAATATAATTGTATGATATTAAATAAAATTATATTAATGTAATTATAAGAATTAGAACAGAATATAATTAGAACAACAGAATATTAACTTAGAACAATCAACATTTGCTTTTTTATATTTTTATTGGGTTTATTCTATAACTACATTCCCGTTCAGGCTTCTTCGAAACTCTTAGAGTACCAGCGGAAAAAGGTAATACGAAACAAAGCTAATAGCAGATACTACAAATTACTGAGTACAATTGTCGAACACTTTCTAAGCACCCCATTAAAAGTGTGGGCACAAACATTACACCATTGAGTACAGAGACAACATTGGTCCGTGGAGAGTGATACGAGCAACTACTTCATAACGGCAATGAAAATTGATCCGTGGAGAGCGACACGAGCAACTAACCTTATTGTTCTCTGAAAAAATTTCTAATGTTTTCGTTAGGTACGCTGGTTACTTTAATTTCAAAAGCAAAAAAAAAAAAAAAAAAAAACTTGGGTCCATTAAGCAGCAAAAAAAAACAAAAAAAAAAGTTTGCGTTCAAGAAGAAAAAAAAATAGAGCTTGAAACATTAAGAACGTGAATAAAAATAAAGACGTGAGGGAGAAGAGGGAGAGAGATGGGGTGTATTAGATACTCATTAAATATTTATTTAAAATTTTAGGCTAATGAGGTTATTTCAGACTTTTAAGCAAATAGCATAAATGTAAATAAACATAAATCGGTGTACTTAGAGTTTTATGGGGTGCAAATAAAATTACCCTTATATTTTAATATTATTTTCAAGCAAATAAAAAAATCAAATTGTACTTTTTTTTTTGGTAATGTTTTCATGCTGTCACACTGTTAGGCACTCCCCTGCTCGTGGTCCCAGATCCCGAACTCGGAATCAGCAGTTCGAACGGGTAAGTCCCCGGCCCGCATCGGTTCCTCAGTCGGGGATCCGAATTCCTCCTCTCGATCTCCCTCTCGATCGTTTTCATATCCGCCGAAAACTCATCGAACGCCTCCAAGACCTCCGGTTCACTAGACCAACTCACCAGATCACTCCTCTGCCCGATGTACTCTTCTTCGGGAGAGTGCCCCGAACCCGAATCCAGCACCGACGCGTATTGCGCCGCCTGCGTCAAACTCGGCAGAGCCGACAGGAAATACTCTTTCGGATTCGTCACGAAATCGGGATCTTCCGGATCAATCGGAAGCAGCTTCCGCATGAACGGGGGCCGGGCCGGGGTGTAGGCAGCGTAGGAATATTGCCCGAAGTTGACCACGGCGTGTTGACCCGTCACCATCCATATGATAGTCGTGAGGATCTTGACGAGGTCTTCTCGAGTCGAGAGCTCCGGCCACCAATCCGCGTGGCGAATATCCGCATGCCCGACGTTGATCGACTCGTTGTACCAAGCTTGAAGTTCATAGTCGTTTACGACGAGGTTCGATTCGTTGTAGTATTTGTTTACGTATTTTGTCACGAGTTTTTCGATTGCGGACCAGATTAATAGGCCGTCTTGCGCGTACGGGTAATCCTCGATTGCCAGTTTTATTCCGTGGGGATGGGTCGAGTCGGGTACCGCCATTCCTCTGCGTGATAATTAATCAGTTTGGATAAGTATTGGAAAATATATTCGATCCACTAATATAAAATATTCAATTTTTTTAACAGTTTAAGCTGTTAGATGATGCAGTTTCTAACAATAAGCAGTGTTCACGTTAGAGGCGACGAACCTTGTTATTAGATCGTCGGGTAGGCCTTGAAGGTCGAACCTCCACCGGTCTCGATACGCGTAGGCGCTGAACTGCATGCAGTATTTGGCTGGGGCGTTTGTTGACTCGATGAAGGCGGCGGCGTTGACGAGAACTTCGCGACTAAACGCGTTTGTCTTCATGAGATAACGCGTGTGAGGGTGGAGGAGCTTGAAGATGGGGTGCATCGAACTTAGGTTGCGGTGAGCTGCTATAGCAAACGGCTCCATACATACGTGTATACGCAGCCTGCAGCAGTTGATAAATATATAGACGTTACTTTTGGACTGAAACGGTCGAACTGAACTTAACTAAATGGATTTGAAGTGAACTTATTGATTCAAATTTTTATTTTTAATTTTAATTTATTTTGAAAAAAACTTAATAACTTGAGTGATTTAAACTTAACTGAATTGAACTGAACTGAAATGAACTGAAATTAAGTTGAAAAGAACAGGTTGATAATTATGAACGATGATACCAGTGGTTGATGAGTGTGTGGACGGCAGAATCATTTGACCAGACGTGTTCTTTAGCCAGCTGCCAAAGCCAATCGGTGGTGCTGTTATCAACAGGAGGAGTGAGGACTTGAATCGACGGTGAAGATTCTCCATTTCCTAATGGGAGGCTCAGCTCGATCGCGACAGGTTTTAAAGTTCCAAGAGGAGTCAGGAAGAAGATTGTCCTAGTCGCGTACGTTTTACGCCCTTCGATTGCGTTGATGTCATTGGCAACCGGAAGAAAGACGTCGTGAAAGTCCAGTAAGAATATCTTACCTTCATCAAGTGCCTACAATATAACAAAGATAGGTAATAAGTCCATGAGAGATATTGATCGAAAACATATCAAGAAATTAAATTATGAAAGACCGACCGACTTTTCTTTGCTGTACCTGTTGCAGAGGCATTCCTTGTAGAAACCTTGTTATGTGTTCTTCCTTGATCGCCGATTCCTGTGGACCATGGATCGAGGGATCGAGTTTGCTTACGGGGGGAAATACCTAAAGGACCGGAGAAGGTAACAAATTAGTATTCACAAAAAAAACACTCTAAATGTGGTGAGTGCTCACCTTCAGCTTCTCTATATTTATCGGGTTTACCCCAGCAAGAACTCGACGACCAAATTCGTCATCCGTCAATCCCCACATGAGGTCCTCTGATAAATGCCAAGTAAACGTCAAAAAACCGAACAAAACAACAAAGTATAAAAGAGAGGGTATATATATAGAGTGAATGTAGCACGCACTGGAAATGTACTTGGGAGGATCCGCCTTCACTACTCTCTCTATTATCTCGTGAAGTTTGGTAAGAAGATAAAATATTGGATTCTTTTTCAACTTGTCCAACGACACGATTTTCATCGTATTCTTGCAACGCTGACTATCAGCATCGTCAACCGCAAAGTAAATGTTTTTCTCACCAAACAGTGTGGATATGATGACCGGAATTATGTTCCGCATTATTGTTTTCGTCCTTCCTTGCGACATAAACTCATTCTTTCGCTCGTTGTATTCTTCGTCTCTAGGAACATAAGATGGAAACGAAGCGCTTGGTGGAGACTCTGCTGTCACATCTGAGGATGTGGGAGGTCGTCCGCTTCGACACCTTCTTGGATACGGGTTCGTTTCACCACCGAGTGTTGGCCTTACGAGCTCACTTCCTTTGTCCGGATTCCCTAAATCATTGTACACGTCATAGTCGTATATTCGGTCTGATGCCAACCTCAATCCCGTCCCATCCCCTCGCAAATCCTCAAGTTCTCTCTGTCGGAGCTCGATCAATCCCGACGGAGTATCCGAGGGTAGAAATGCCTGTTCAATCAGATATTAGCACACAACTTTGATTTTCTGCAATACACTAAGAATCTATTATATATACCTTGTCATGGAAAAAGACTCTCTTAGCCTCCGATCCGACCTTTGCAGGTTGTATCCACGATCTGCATGCGAAATCGACGACCCCTTCGACAGATATGTTCACCAAGAAAATCTCGTCTTGAGAACGGCTGTACACGTGAACGGCCCCGGGCACTCCAAAGTTGGGATCGTCGATCTTGAGGTTGACTTTGTAAGTGTAATCCTGTTCTGAGTCAACCTTAGATGGCCACTTTAATATAGCTTCCTTGCTTAGCTTCAGCTTCTTCGTTACTTAACGACACAAAACATTAAATCAGTTATCGAGTAACGTTGCTACGCAACAAGCTATAGCTACTTACCATGATCAACCTCTCTGCTGACCAACTGCAGAACAAGACCTCCCTCGGGTGGGCTTATGGAGCGACGGATCTTCTCGTGAAGGCTCTCCGGTTTCTTGAATTTCACGGTCACAAGAGCTATTGATTGAATGCTAGCCATTGAATGAAACTTGATATTAAGACAGTACTGTGCTCGATCAGTACATTAATTGTCTCTTTTTATAGACTACACATAAATATTCATTTGTTATTTGTTACTAATAGTCAACTAATTTGTTATTAATTTGTAGCTAGTTAATTAGGAGGAGTTCAAGGATACACACTAACACACATACATCTCAATGACTCAGCATTCACATTGCGATCGACGTCGCTAGCTTTTCAAATGGCCAACGAACGATATCTAGCTACTTGATTTTACCAAGCTCCATCTTGCGTGGATCTGGCTATACATGCTTATACTACATGTCGATTTCATCCAATTCGATCGCTTGTAGCAATTGACGATTTCATCCAATTCGATCGCTTGAAGCAATTGACTAAGAATAATTATAATTTTATTAGTAATAATTGCAGCTTTTTTAAATATAAAAGCACATGAATACGGCAAATATATTATAAACAATTTATTTTATACAGTATTATTGCTAATTTATTAAAAGCGTTGAATAAAAAGTTGCAAGTTACGTTACATAAAAATGTCGGTAAGATTTGGGGAAATTCGTTGATCTTGTTGACTCAGCTACACGATTCTGAAATTTGAAATTTTAACCTATTTGATATCAAATTGAAAGTGTAAATATTTGTATAATTAGTTGAAATTTAGAAACAATTGCGCGTAATTATCGTAGTATTTCTCCTCGATCGAAGTGCCCATACCCCCAAACATAAGTTATCGTAGTACAGACTGTACAGTATCTAGTTCATTCATCATTCATTACAACCACCAATATTTATGTATATAACCCCAACTATATTATAAAATATTATCATGAACAAGAAGTACATGCATAACCAGCTGTACTAACTACAATTAAATAACTAATAAAACTAGTCGAATCGGACAAAAAACTTAACCAAATATATTGACCCAGCCGCCCCGGCAGATGACAACGCTGGCGACACGAGGGCTAGGGGCCGCGCCGGTGGTGGCGGGTGGCAACTCTTTGGGCTATTTTTATGAACTAATTTATGACTTCTTCAAATTTGTGTTATTTTTTCTCTTTCATAATTTTATTCTAGAATAATGTTTTAAAATATGCATTAAAAAATGAATGAAAAAAAAAATTGCAAAACATTATTACTCCTACACAATTTAAAATTAAAACTTGGGTCGTCAATTTGGCATGCCGATCATGGATACAGCCTGCAGGGAAGAGGGTCTTTTTCCACGACAAGGTAGCTAGTACAATATTTTTGTGAAATCAGCTCTGATATGATTGAGCTTCGACAGAGAGAACTTGAGGATTTACGAGGCGACGGAAAGGGATTGAGGTTGGCATCAGACCGAATATACGACTACGATGTGTACAATATTGATTTAGGGAATCCGGACAAATTAAGGAAGTGAGCTCGTAAGGCCAACACTTCCCATATCCAAGAAGGTGTCGAAGCGGACGACCTCCTACATCCACAGATACGAAGAGCGCGCGGAAGAAAGAGTTTATGTCGCAGGCCAGCTAGGGGCAGATGAAGGTGGTGATTCGGAATATATATATATAGTTCCGCTCTTGATAGCCAAAATATTCGGCGAGACCAACGTGTATGTTGGAGTCGAAAAGCAACCACAAGGCGAGAGTACTGTGACGATGAAGACTGCGAACCCTGTATTAAACGGTCTTAGTAAGCTTCAGCAGACGATTGAGATCGAAGATGTTGAAGGTGGACCCTCCGAAATATATTTCAGAGGATGTCGTGTGGGGATATGAATTCGGACGACGAGTTGTTGCTGGTGTCAACCCTGTGAATATACACGCATGTATGGAGCCGTTTGTTATAGCAGATCACCGCATGTATGCAGGTTCGTCGTCGCACATACTTTTTTTTTTTTTTATTTGTCCAAACACACTGATTAATTATCGTCGCACATACTTTTTTTTTTTTTTTTCTGATGGCCAACCCAACACGAACATTTCTGTCGACTAAACACTAAGGTTAGGCCGAAAATAATCAGAATCGACAAAGGGTTTGGTGAACTCGTCTATGCAAGCCATCCTTATTCGTTCAGGAGTAGCTGGATTCTCCAGGGGAAACCAATCTCTAAGGCCCGACTCCGCCCTCGCGGCTATAATAGCATCTTTGATGGCGAAGAAAACAGAAGATGCGAGGAAAAATGGCGGCTCTCCCACTGCTTTTGATGAGTGAATAGCCTTATCATTCGGAGCATCCTGTTACAGATATATATGCATTGTTCGTCAAATAAAATACAATTATGATTATAAATACGAGAAAATCGTTAATGACAGGAAACACAAAGCGCGGTGAAAAAATATGTTACCTTCAAGAGTGAGATATTAAATTTGAAGGGGATGTCGTTTATAGACGGGATTTTATAAGTGCTGGGGCCGCACGTATACAAAGAGCCAGCCGGTACCCACTTGTGGGCAGCATCGCCCCGTTTCAGCTCTTCAAGAGCCACCCATCCCAGACCTTGCACAAATGCCCCTTCAATCTGCAGTAAGTAAATTATGCATGTCATATCAGGTCAAGTTTGGGTTTGATTAACCTGACTAATTTCCCACCAGTGAGCAGATAAGCCAGAAATCCATATTAATAAATTTATTTAAAAAAAAAAACCTGTCCAACATCAATGGCTGGATTTAGAGAGAACCCAAGATCCAACTTAACATCCGCTCGCCTCGTATGGAAGTCTCCTGTCAACGTATCGATTTCAACTTCGGCAAATGCAGCCCCATAAGTGAAGTAGCTGAATAAGTTCCCTTTGCCAGTTTCCCAATTGAAACCAATATCAGGCGTCGTATAAAACCCATGTGCTGAAAGGTCCACCCGCTCCATGTAGCATGCAATAGCAAGCTGATTTATCCAAAGCATATACAAGTTGTTGAATCAGGTGACCGAAATCCAATCATAAAATTGCTCGCATAGGCCGAACACTAGACGAGGTGTGGACATGAAAATACTCGTGATAAGATTACCTCAGCAAAAGAAGCAAAAGTCCGTTTTGAAGCTACAGGCGCCATTCTTGCTTTTAATTGCTGACATGCATCTAAAACTGCAGCACCATATAAATCAGAACTGGCAGAAGCTGCTGTTGCTGAAGCGTTTGGAACCTAGATTCAAGGAAGGAAGCAAATTATTAATTATTTATATTCAGTTTTTTTTTTCTTTTCTCAACTTTAAAATTATTTTTACCTTATCGGTACTCGTCTCTGATATAAATACAGAGTTGAGTGGAATATCGAAGCAAGAAGCAGCGACCTGAGCCACTTTTGTATGTAAACCCTGCCCCATCTCAACTCCACCATGTGTGACTAGTACAGTTCCATCAGTGTAGATTTGAACAAGTGCACCTGCCTACAACCATAAAAAAGAGAGATTAAAAATCTGGTCTATTTTTAACAAAACTAAAATTTTAATGATCAGTGTGCTGTTACAAGTGGTTAGAATATTTAAAACTGTTGAGGTAAAAAAAGAAAAAAGTTACCTGATTCAAAAACTTGGCAGTAAACGAGATGCCAAATTTTGTGGGGATCATAGAGATTCCTCGTTTTTTCCATCTGTTGTGAAGGTTAAACTGATCAACTTGTTTTCTAGCAGCCGAAAAGTCACAGGATGCCTTTAGTTCATTCCACAGGCGCCCCAAAGTGAATTGTTCGATTACTTGACCGTAATGCATCACTGATCCCTGTCTCTGAAAATTCATCTCCTAAAAAAGTATATAGGGATTAAAATAAATATAGAATAATATTACGTGATAAACCAAGAACAATCGTCAGGAAGGATATTTTACGTACCCTGATTTCTTCCGGAGTTTTCTTAACTTCAACGGAAATTCTTTGAATCCAATTTTCAGCAATTAGCATAGCTTGTGGGGTACCAAATCCTCGGAAAGCAGTGTTACTAGGCAAATTAGTGAAGCACACCTTCCCTTTAACCCTAATATTAGGAATTTCATATACATTGTCGCAATTGAAGATGGCACGTTCAAGCACCGCCAGTGAAAGATCAAGCGAGTTTCCACCATTATTAAAGAGTTCAAGATCCAACGCAAGTATTTTTCCATCATTCGTAAAACCAACCTACAAAATGTCAAGTATTTCAGCATTAATTTTGTTTGTTTGTTTACAAAAGTGATGGAGTAAAGCGGCCTCGAAGAAAACCACTAACCAATTACCTTATATTTTCCAACGAAACTATGTCGTTGTCCTGTTATCATCATGTCTATATTTCTGTCTAATGTAAACTTCACAGGACGATTTAGTAAATACGATGGAATAGCAGCCACAGCAGAAATGACAGCGGGCCTTGATTCTTTCCCTCCAAATCCACCCCCGATTCTTTTGGTCTTGCACACTACTTTAGACAATGGAAGTCCCAGAACATGGGCCACATATTTTTGGTGCTTCGTAGGATCCTGGCCAATCAACAATAATAAAAAATTATTTCACTATACTAAAAAAAAAAAAAAAAAAAAAAAAAAAAATCTTACTTGAGTAGATGAGAACATATGAACTTCATTTCCACAATCGAGCGTCCAAATTAAAGTGCTATTTGTCTCAAGGTAGAAATGCTCCTGACCCCCAACACGAACCTCGCCCTCTATAATCTTATCACACTGTCCAGACAAGAAGCAGAGGTCCACGTCTCCTTTCGTCAGGCATCTTTCAGTGTTAGGGATAAAACTATTAGACTTGATAGCATCTTCTATAGATAACACAGCAGGCAGTTCTTCGTACTGAACATGAACTTTCCGAGCAGCCAGCTTTGCGTTTTCGTGTGTATCGGCCACAACTACCCCAATTATCTGACCAACGCACGTGACTATTTCTGAAGCAAAAAGTTCCTCGTCTGGTACTAACAGCCCAATCCTATTTTCCCCAGGCACATCTTTAGCAAAAAATACTCCTGCAAACCCAGGAGAAGACTTTGCTGCTGTATCGTCTATTGCAAGTATCCGAGCGTGAGGCTTCTTACTTAATATTACTGCAGCATGTAAACCTTTGGGTGGCATGGGAACATCATCTGTATACTCCGCTTCACCTGTAACCTACCATTAGTTAGAAAAGAAAATTAAAGTCAATGTAACTTGCTGAAGAAGAAGGAGAAAACATGGTTATCATGATGGAGCCGGGAATAAGCATGCGACAGGGATTAGAAAAAGGGAACATCAATACGGACCTGAAGTCTTGATGAAAGATGAACTTCAGGAGCCCCAACCGAACACCCACGCTTCACAACATCATAATCCTGACTTCCTAAGACCGAAGGATGGCGAAATTCTTTTACCGCCGAAAGATGAGATTCCGGGACTTTCTCATTAAACGACCCCATCCCATCCATCCGATCACAAACCCACAAAAAAAACTTGAAGAAAAAACTCAAAAGCAATGACCTCCGAAACTCAACCATCCCTCCCGGCGCATCCTCCTTCATCACTATCTCCTCCAATATTACCAAAACGCCCTTCAAAATCTCTCGACTCCATTCCTTCCCCGTCAAAAATGATTTCACTTCATTCGCACAAAACGAGTAAGGAGCGACTCCACCGTAAACAACCGCCACATCACCAACGACCCACCTCCCATCCCTCTCCTCAAGGCGGGCCCGCATCCCAGCATTCACGATCGCAATATCATCCTCCCTCCTGTGGGACTGTTTAAATTCCTTGACAAACTCGTATTTTGAGTTCCAAGGGAGAAGAACGGAAACAAGAATCTCGTTACTCGCCAAATCCACTTTACGGTAACCCAAAAAAAACTTGTCAGCCTCGCAAATCCGTACATTTCCTTTACTATCCAATATTTTAAAACTTGCTCTGCATGCCATCCACAGAGGGTTAAGGTCTGATATAGGACTCGCAGTGCATATGTTCCCACCGACCGACCCCACATTTCTTATTTGGGTCCCTGCAAACCATTTCAATTGCCGGAGTATTGATGTACAAGACGAGGTTTGAAAGGGGTCACGGTGAGATACAACGGTTCTCAGCTCTTTGACCAACTCCGAGAGTTTGACCGACGAGCCAATCTCCAAACCCTCGTCTTTTACGACCACTTGATTGAGTTCGGGAACATGAGCAACATGTATTAAAACGGGGTAATGCAAATATTTCTGCCTCATCTCTATACTGACCTCCGTGTTACCAACAACTAATTTTGCATCCGGGTATTGTTCCTTTATGTCAAACACGTGCTGGAGCTTCAACGCGCGGTACCACTTGAGACCATTCGACCCAGTCAAACATAAATTTGTTAGCTTCCTCAGTTTAAGCTCGGGAGGGAAAATAAGCTCTCGGTCGGTATAGGAAGCTCCATCAATATCATTGTAAGAAATCGAATTTATCGCATTTCCTTGTGTAGTTTTTTCACTGTCCTTCATATTGGGCCCACACGAACACGGCTTGCCGGTCGAAGGGCAAATGAATTCGTTGCTTGAAATGCCTGACGGTGGTGCGTGTGTGTACAAGGCATCGTCTGTTCTAGCAAATACTCTGAATGCATCAACAATTGGTCTGTAGCCCGTGCATCGACATAAATTTCCAGCTAGGCTTTCTTCAATCTCCTCTTGGGTGGGTGGGTTTGGGTTGGATCTGAGTAAGGCGTACATGGACATGATGAAACCGGGGGTGCAGAAACCGCATTGCGAGCCGTGAGATTGTGCCACTGATTCCTACCAGAGATTCATAGGAAGTGAAATAACTGAAAGTAGAAAGATTATCTACATTAGCATACACGATACAGTATATATACCTGTATTGGATGCAAGCCGTATCTTCGATTACCGACGCCCTCAATTGTAATTATGTGCATTCCTTCGACGGAATACAGAGGAGCTAAGCATGCATTAATAGCAAGATGCCTGAAAACATTATTGTTATCATTTGATTAAGCATGTATTCAGATCACATTGACTTCACAATTTCATATAAAACCCGATAATTAAACTGACGAAAAAATTCTCCAGTCGAAATACACAGAGGGAGGGAGTGAGACTCACTCGCATTTGTTGGAGCTATGGTCGAAATAAGAAACCATGACTGTGCAGGCGCCGCAACCTCCCTCGCCGCAACCGAGTTTCGACCCAGTGAGGCCTACTACATCTGTGTATTAAGGATGCCAATAATCAATATAAAAAAAAGACAGAGCATTAAGGAAACGCGCCGAGATTAAGATCGTTGATTAAACACCACTCAAAAACTTGAACAAAGAACAATCATAAAATCATCATCATCATCGTCATTTCTCTCTAACCCTAATTTCATTTTAGAGCACATTTCAAGCTTCATAATCAAATACAAGCCAAACAACCTTCCTACTTTAATAAACACGGCCGAGGCGGACGAGTCGACTCGCGCTGAGGCGCACGAGTCGCCGGAAGTATCACATGTCGGCTTCAGATATTTTTTTCTTTTAAATAATTACAAATTACTTGTATAAGAACTTGAGTGATAAGTTGAGAATTCGGCGGTCCAGACGATGGGCCATCTTTTGGGCTCATCTCGACCAGATTGCTATCAGGCCTAAAATTCCGAGGCCCAACTTCTACGGGTTGTTGTCCTGTCTAGATAATGTTTGGACGAGCTTATTTAAAAAAGCTTATAAGATAATTACGTCTTATAAATTTTTTAAAAGCTGATAATTGTCTTATAAATTTTTTAAAAGCTGATAATTGTTACGTCTTATTTAATTTAATAAATAAATTATTAAATCATGTTTAGATAAAATAAATTTAATTTAATAAATAAATTGTTAAATCATGTTTAGATAAAATAAATATATAAACTTATAAAATATTAATAAATTATTTTAAAAGCTGATAATTGTTAGTCTTATTTAATTTAATAAATAAATTGTTAAATCATGTTTAGATAAAATAAATATATAAACTTATAAGATATTAATTTGTTTGACAATTTAAAATTTTATATAAATAAAATTACCAAAAATAAATTTTTACATATGGAAAAAATAATTAAAAATAATTATATTAACTAAATAATTAATTTAAAATTTTTGTATATTTATAAAAAATAATAATTTTAAAGGTAATTTGGTCATTTATTTTAAGTTACAAGAGCTTATAATATGTTTATAAAAAATATCTCTCTTTACCTTTTTTAAAGGCTTATAAGCTATAAATAGCTTATTTGTAAATTTTTTTAGATTTTAATATAAAATTTTAAACAACTTTTAAGTTGTTTTAAAAAAATTATAAGATCTCAAACAGCTTATTTGTAAAAAATTTCAGATTTTAATATAAAATTTTAAACAACTTTTAAGCTGTTTTAAAAAAATTATAAGATCTCAAACGCCCTTAAAGACTAGAGAGTATATTTAATTTTTTAAAAAATCACAATATTTACTTTAAATAAAATAAATACCACAATAATACATAGAATATCATAAGTACCTTTTCAAACTCTACTTACACAGTTACACATGCAAAAATACTTCATATAAATACAAATGTATATAAGCATACTTCTATATAAAAAATGATTTTTTTTTTTTTAAATTAAAATATATAAATTTTTATTTTTATTTTTATCACTTTTAGTAATTGTTTATTTCTCTTGCTCTAGAGATATACTTGTTAAAAAATTTATCAAATGTATATACTTTTATATAAAAAATCAATTTTTTTTAGAAAAATAAATTAAATAAATTATTATTTTTATTTTTATCACTTCTTATACTTGGAACTCATTTTTCGTTTATCAACTTTCATTAGTTAACTTTGAAATATCAATTATTTTTTTTTTAAAATCATTTGTGTCGTGGTAAATCTTGATCATATTTTATGAATATTAAACAATACACCTTGTAAATAAATGATCATAAATATTTTTTTAAATAAATTGAATAATAATATTAATAATTAAATTTATTATATTTAAATTGTTATTGAAAAACATATTATTGTAAATAATAAATACAAAATAATTTATTATTAATATAATATATAATAATTATTTTTAACGAAAACATGATAAAATTAATTTTTTTAAATAGAATTTTGATTTTTTTATATAAATAAATTTGTGTAATATTTTTGTTTTAAGTGTTGGAAAAACGTCCGTAAGAAATCTATTCTTAGTTATAAAAAATTTTAAAAAATCAAATTTAATTATAATTTTTAAAGAGAATGATTAAAATACACAAACTATTAAAATCTATTAAAATTTAATAGATATGAATTTTTTAAAAACTTTTTAAAATTTTAATTGAATACTTTCGAATTTTAATAAACTTTTAAAAATTTGAATTGAATATCTCAAATTTTAAAATTTTCATTGAAATCTTAAAGAACGAATACACTCCTATCCTAAGTGCAAAATATTTTTAAATAAAAATAATAATAATAATCTGGTGAACATATATTTTTGGGTTACCTCGGAGATACTCGAGAAGAGTGAGATGGGCCAGCCCATCCGGCAAGACTCGACGGAGCCCATTAACATAGACGATTGGTTCCTTCGTTTCAGTGTCTTCTGCTTCCACCATCATCTCGTTCTCTGTCATCAAATCCTGATCTTCGTGTTTATGTAATTATTTATAATGGAGTGATTAATTAATTAATAGATCCGCGCATTCACTTATATACGGATTCGAATGCCAAATAAAATAGGTAATTAAATTCTCCTCACGTAATTCTATAAATATTACTGATTTTTGCACAGATTAATTGTAGGTTATAAACGACATACACGCATTAAAAGAAATTAAATTATATTACCTATTTTGATTCATTTGAATACGTAGTATATATTTTTTGGGACAAGAATCTATACTATATTAAAGCAAAATAATTTTTGCTTTTCTTATTTGTATTCTATAAATATTGCTTATTTGTATTTGAATACGCGGTATATACTTTTTTGGGACAGAGAATCTATACTATATTAAAACCAATGTTCAAAAAATTGGGCCTAGGCGGGGGCCTAGGCGCTAGGCGGAGGTAAACCGCCCCGATTTTCCATCTTAGGCGGTTAGGCGGGTTCAGGCGGATTTAGGCGGCCTAAGCGGGGATTAATCGGGTCTAGGCGGTCTAAGCGGGGATTAATCGGGCCTAGACGGTTTTCAATAAAAAAAATTAAAAAAAAATGTTTTTTTCGTTTTGTTGCGAATTTAATGTTTTTATTGGCTACAAAAGTTTAAAAAATGATATTTTCTTGTGTTAGAGAGCTTAAAAAATAATATTTGATATTATTTGTGAAATATAATTGAAAATTTGAGTAATATTTTAACTTTATTAATATATAAACAAATATTATATAACTAATTATTATAATTAAAGTAAAAAAAATTTTATTTTTTCAAAAAATATATATAAAAATTATTTTTGAAAATATAATATTAATTAATTAAATATAAAAATGTAAAACGATTAATCCCGCCTAGTTCTCAATTAATCCATTTAGGCTCTAGGTCCCTAGTCACCACCCGCCTACCTTTTAGAACTTTGATTAAAACAAAATAATTTTTACCGCTTAAAATTTTTGTTCATAACCGTGCACAAGTTTGTTTTTAAATAATTTTTTACATTTTTTACTGATAATTTTTTATCTCAAAATAATAACCGTTTTATTAGTTTTTTTTTCAGAAAATTACGCAGTAAAATAACTGTAAATATATTTCTTAGTAAATAATTATTTAATTTTAATTATTAATTTTAATTTTAATTTGCTGATAAGTTTTTATCTCACCATAATAACTGTTTTATTAAGTTTTTTTCTCACGAAAATTACCGCATATAAAATAACTGCAAACATATTTCTTAGTACATAATTATTTAATGATTAATTATTAATTATTAAAATTATATATTATTAATTGTGCAGTTATATCTTTATTGATAATTTTCACTTTTTGATAACCTGTAATAATAAATACATCAAATTTATTTTTTACACTTAAATAATAAAATAATTGTTTAGAGAAGTTTAGGAGTTTTATATAAAAAAACGTTTTCAAAAAGTTATTTAATTTGTGGGTAAAAAGCTAAAACGCTCTATAAAAAAAGGAGGGAGTAACCGACATTCTCAAAATTATTATTGCACTATTTTTTTATGAAATGTCAAT
Source organism: Euphrasia confusa (assembly GCA_954870475.1). Taxonomy (NCBI): domain Eukaryota; kingdom Viridiplantae; phylum Streptophyta; class Magnoliopsida; order Lamiales; family Orobanchaceae; genus Euphrasia; species Euphrasia confusa. The sequence goes on from OX940949.1 coordinate 3,122,893, forward strand.
TTCATATAAAAAAAATGTATAAATTTCATATAAAAGAAAAAATGTATAGTACAAACAAAAGGAAAAAAACTCTACCGCAACAACAAACTAACATACTTGAACAACCAACCAAAATATATAGCACTATAATACACACCGCATAATGTACTATTCTTTATCTTTTTTTGTACGTAGTCTTTTATTTGTGATTTAGATTATTTCAAAAATACTATGCTGCGAACACTTGTGATTGCAATACTTATGATTCATAGCCATAATGAGGTATGTAATTATTTTTAATAATTAAAATTATATTTCATATATTTTCATGAATATAAAAAATAATTTGTATTTCATTCTTTATGTGTAATTAGATAGCTTTGTTCTAAAAGAATTATCATATTTCTTTTCCAAATTACAAAAATATTCATGTGATCATTTAAGTTATTGAGAAATTAGCATATGCTGTTGAATTGGAAATTACTTCACCCAATGAGGTATAGTGTATTAAATATAATAATTTTATAATTAATACACATGTCAATGGTTCATAATAAAAAAAATCAAAAAGAATTAAATATAATAATTTATAATTGATAGCTTTATTGAGCCAAATTTTGTTTGTTTGTAATACGTACTACTCTATCCCTTAAAACAGTGCACAGTTTCTTTGTAAATTACAAAGGAACTGTGCACTGTTTTAAGGGAAGGAGGGAGTATTAGATAAAAGAGTCCCAAAATTTAGTATATATTTTTTATGTTGATGGTTACAAACTTACAAACTAAACAAAAAAAAAAAAAAAAGAAGAGAAATTGAAAATATTAACTTAAATTAGTTTAATTTTAAAATAACATAAATTGGTGGGTAAGTACAAACTAAAAAAATAAATAGAGAAAATTGAAAATATTAACTTAGATTAATTTAATTTTAAAATAACATAAATTCAACTGATAACACAAGTACAAACTAAACAAAAAAAATTTAAAATATTAACTTAGATTAATTTAATTATATAAAATAACATAAATTATAATTTTTTTAAAATATTAACTTAAATTAGTTTAATTTTAAAATAACATAAATTCAAACATTGATAGTTGACTCCATCAAATACTCTTTCTATCCACTAATAATAATCATGTTGATTTTTTTTCAACCGTTCAATACATATGATAAACACTATACAAAAATTATGAAAAAATTACTAAAATATAATTTAACTATTAAATTATATTTTAGTAATTTTTTTTATAATTTTTGTATAATGTTTATTATAAGTATTGTCGAAAAAAATCAACGTGACTATTATTAGATGAATGAAGTATGTATCAAATTTCAAGTATTTTTTAATTTTAATTTACTTGGGCGCGGGTGTGGTTCTAGTTACTATTAAATACAGAGTATCTTATCTCAAAAAGTACATTCATGGATTTAACTTTAATTTAATTACAGTCTTAAAATTTTCCTGTCATGTAACAAAACTAGCGCGCTAGCTACACATGTTGCATTCTAATTAAACTAATCAAGAACAATTTTCTTGCTTAAAGAAATCAATATACAAATTCTATATGGAGTATATATAAAGAAAACGGGTCTTCTCAATAACCACCAGTCTATCTCTGAAGAAGGACTTGCTTCAACTGAGTTCGCTCAGACGACGACGACGAGGACGCCTTTGGAGGCGTTGACTTTTCAGACTGAGAGAACGCAATGAGTATCTGCATGATGATTGTAACGAGAGCCAAGAAAACGACACAGAAGGCAACTTCTGCCCACGAGAAGGGATACATTTCAAAGATTTTGACGAGCGTCACAAGGATTAAGCAAGACCAGCAGATCACAACCAATAATGATCTCTTCGGTCTGCCAATGTCTTGTCGTATGTTTTCTCCGAATGTGTTGGTAGTAAGATGCCGCTCCAAAAATGCATCCTGGTAATTAATTATTAATTAAAAGAAAATTATGCATGGGATTAGTATTTAACGTGATATAATTAATTAATTCGAAAAACAAGATCGACTACTATACCTTCGACACAAACACATCTTTGCACCATTGTGCGATCCCGCTACTCGTTTCCGGTAATTCTTCCATTAAAATCCGCTCAACGTGCACATGTACCTACACCACCATATGAGAAGATGATCAGTAGCAAAATTGGGGGTCATTTGTAATTATTAAGAAATCGGAGGGTCTAGATATAAATCGAGCATACCGTGGAAGAGCGTCCCCTCAAGAGTCTGAGCAATGTAGGCCGGGGTTCGCTTTTCGGGATAGCAACTGTCATGTTATATATAACGGGAACAAACGGCCTCAAATGAGTTACTGCTGAGACAAAACCCTGGAGCAAAAACACAATACAAATTAGTTTTGAAGCCTTGCTAATGCAAATTATAGACATAATTAATTAATTAGAACCTTAGTACGAGGAATCAGGACGTTTCTTGGAACAGGCAATCCCGCGGAAACAGCAAACTCCTGAGCTGCCAGAAGCTTCTCCTGCGTGAAACGGGTCCCTTCGACAAAAAGCGCCAACCAAAACGGGAGTGGGAAATCACTTAACGACCCAAATCCTTTCTGCATGCACCATAAGACATGAAAAAAGAACAAATTAAGTTAACAGACGACGAAAACAGATTTCTTTTAATTGGGAATATTAACGTGTGGTTGGGTAATTATTAACTGTACCTTCATGGTGTCTTCATCTTTGACCCAATTTCTCTCGAGAAATATAAAACCAGAAAACCACATCGACCAGCCTATAACCTGTATGCATTGGAATCATGCTCACTATCGGCAAATCAATCAAAATAACTCAAGTTTGAATCTACGTTTCATGTAACTCACAGGAAGATATATCGACGCTTTCTTTATTAATGCCAGTGAGCTACCAAGGCAACCTGCGCGCTGCCAAAAGTGATATATATGTCGGTTTATTTAGTCGCATTTCGTTTAATAATGAATAAATAATTAATATATATATATATATCTCAAATGATGGCGAACCAGAAATTACCTCGGCTAGGACCCACCCGACGAGCCAATCAATGTCACTCCTATGGTTACAAATGAGAAGTGCTCGTTCTTTTCCTGAGATTACAAGTCAACGCAATATTCAACAACAACGAAAAACTAAACTAGCTCAGAACATTTGGCATTCACGAGCCATTATTAATTTCTGGCAACCTCACCTAGAATCTCGAAAGTTTCTTGATCCGCGAATAGCTCAACCTGCCCACCAGGCGACGAATACCACCACATAAATAAAGAAAATAACGAAAAGCGAATTAATCATGAAATGTTACATGCACCATATATATATATATATAACACGATAGTACACCTTAATGTTTGCCCACCAGTCGAACAGCCAAATGAGCTCCAACCATATTAGCTCTGTGAGTTGTTTGTTGATCCTCCTGTAACCATTTCTCGATAGCGGACGAACGAGGACAAGAAGAATTCCCTGAAATCGATTCAAGTTATAATGCCGATCGAGTGCTTTCACACATACAAGATCGATCGATCGATCCACAAAATAAAATAAAGATTTTTGTATGTATATTACCTGAAAGAGGTTGACGATGAGGCCGGATATAAGGAAGAGGAGACCTATTGGGATAATCACAACGGCAGCAATCGCCATTATTACGTACAGAACCCAAAATGCACAAACAATTTTTTTTATTAATATGATCCAAAAATTAATTAATTAATTTGCAAAATGAAATGAATAGATGACCGTTTGTCCGGAAAACATGCTACTCTACAAAGGAGTCAACAGAAAACGCTAATTTGCGCCGCTGGCATCGTGTGGTTCACCAATGGACGAAGCTTTTTTACTTTTCACAAATTTTTTAACTTCCAAATTATTTTCTTTAAAATTAATGTTAACAATGTTGTTACTTAAGTGTGTAATTTAATATTTAAATAATTAATAATTATTTTTTATACCCAAGTTATTCAAGGAAAATATTTGCTAATATACGTGCACACGTGAATTTATGGTAAGTACATGTACTAGTAATTAATATTTATTTAATTAAAATCATAATTACATAAACACCAAAAATAAGTTTACTTTTTTGTGCAAAAATCATTAATAGTTTAGTCTATTTAAATTTTTTTACTAATAAAGCCTACAAAAATTAGGCAAGTAATTAAAATAATAACAAAATTGATTGATAATTTATTTTTGTACATTCATTATTTAGATTAATTATAAATTAATATTTATACTAACATACTATTCACTAATCGTAAAATGTATTTTTTGTTATAAACTCAAAGGAATTGAGAGAGAATAATATAGTAGAAAGAGAGAAAATATGAGAGGAGAATATAATTGTTATATGAATTGTTGTTTCATTCATATGGGGAGACCCCTTTATATAGGATACAAAGTAGGGTTTCTGTCTTGTTCACCAAGAAAGGGTAAACTAGTCATTCACTAATTAATAATATTCATAACACTCCCCCTTGAATGACTATTTACAGGATTGCTGCCTCGTTAAAACCTTGCCAGGAAAACCCAGTGGGATAAAACCTCGACGAAGGAAAAAGAGTACAGTCTGCTCCCCCTGATTGTAATCACCGAAGATCTTTGACTTTGTGATCAATCAATCTCATTAAAACCTGTAACTAATAAAACCATATAGGAAAAACTTAGTTATTCAAATATAAATTTTGGTCTTCAGGACACAACCATCGAATTGTCGAGTTTCACATTCATTTGTATTATCGTATATTTTTCGTCCTTCTAGGACATGCCTTTACCAGACATCTATTGACTAGAGCATTCGCAATTGCTATAACCGGCCGATAACTCTTCTGGAGTATTTTAGATGCGTCTAGTGTTCAATATACATTTCTTGACAAATGAACAATAATGTGAACTTCAATTCGCAATCATTTGAACTTCAGGTTCAATATCTCACTTTATCTCGAAAATAAACTCAAATGGAACATTCTGATGTCCTCATTAATTATTATCGAGTGATGTACATGTCTCGTTAAAAACCTCGTTATAAAACCCTGTAGGAAAAAATACTCGAGGAAAAGAGTACATGACATTCAAATTTATACTGTGGTGATTGTCTCGTTAAAAACCTTTAACTAAGAAAACCCCGTGGGAAAAACTTAGTAGAGAGAAAAAGAGTGCAATCACGGGTCTTCGGGACCAATCACTGGTCTTCAGGACCTTGTCTCAATATCAATTTTGTCCATAATGACATATGTAATATGATATTTTACATGTTCTGATTTTCATTTCCTTTCATATCAGGAATTTTAAAATCCATCCAGGATTTTCATGTATGTATCTTTCTAATGACTTTAGATAGTCAAATGATACATTCGATACGTATATCTATCGTTGTTGCTGCCAGAAATATTTAATGGCGGAACTTAATGTCATCTTTCAAAATATTTGATTAACATCGAGTTTCTGCGAAAAACTCTTGAGCAACTAATCTCGCTTTTATATCTCACCACATCATTACTCGTTTTTCTTACGAACACCCACGTATATCCTTCTGGGATAATATTTTGAGGTGTGTACTATAGAGTAAAAATATATCTTTATTCAGCGAGTCATGCTCAACCTCAATTTCTCGTTTCTATTTCTTTGAGTGCTGCTGGCACACTATCATTTATTTAAGTTTTGGATCCAGTTTTTCTAGAGCAACTCTTGAGGCAAATATGTCGTTGATGACTTTCTATTTTTCCATGTTGATGACAATTCTATCAACCAAATCTTTCATCATTTCCCAAAATATTTAATTTGGTTGTTCCGCAATCCCAGGATTTTCTATTATCATGTGCACATGCTTTTTCAATGAGATTTTCATCTAACTCTCTTCAGGAGATTTTGAGGGTGACTAAATTTTATTACCGCGAATTTATTTTATATCTTCAGATCGATCTACTACGCTTCAGGCGTACATAAGAATCAACATTTGAGTTGATCTCTTTGGTATTTGAACTTTTATAGTTCATTCTATCACAAATATATGTCACACCTTCATTAATTTCGCAGATTACTTGCTAAATATTGCAAGTCACTTATTTTCATGAACTTCGGGTTCAATCGATTGGTGCGTTGATCTAAAATTAAAGATCGTTTTCATTCCACGAAATTTCTCGGCATTTATATCTTTTATATTCTTATCTTCCCCTAATGCCGGGAAATGATCTTCCTTTAATATGCAAATCAGCGTAATTGCTATAAACCGATCTTCTGGATCGTGATCTTCTGGATCGCGGGCTCGAGATATTTAATATACCTTATTCTCTATTATGCCCGTTCATAAAATTAATTCGCAGATAGGAAATGTTTGATTTATTTCCACGCACTTAATAATAATCATGATATGCATCATTTTCAGTACATTTGTAGTACTCGTTGAGATAACTAGTAAAGCTCTTCCTGAGCTCACTCTTAGTATGTCATGCGTAATAATATATTTACCAATGATCCTTCGGGGATACAGTATCTTTACCAATCATCCTTCGGGGATACAATATCTTTACCAATGATCATTTGGGGATACAGTACATTTATCAATGATCCTTCGAGGATCAAAATACTTGTGTCATTCAAACTTTATTGACAAACAATCAAATCTAATATTCTTCAGGAAAATTTATCAAATTAAATAAATCAATTGTGTATTCTTCAGGAATAACACATCAAACATTAAGAAAATAATCTACTTTTTCGATATTTCATGAATACCCACATAATAAGATACATTTGTTCTCGATTTTCAAAAGATATCCTTCAGGGATAATTCACATCTAATCATTATTTCAATGAGAACAATCGAATTTGGCGTTTCACTATTAGTATCATGAGATGTAACTTTATTTAAAAATATTTAATGTTTAGACTTTGCTTCTTCAGGAGCAATTTAATATTCTTTCAAGAATATTTTGAATATCAATATCGATTTAAAATATTTAAATTTTAATTGCTACACGACAAACAATTTGATTTGATATTTCTGCGGGAATATCGTATCATAATATTCTTTGGGAACATTTAAAATTTATTGCTACTACGGGAGCAATTTAATTTGATATTTCCAAACTTATTGCTACTACGAGAGGAATTTGATTTGATATTTATCGAATAATATCAAATCATGATGTTCTTCCAGAACGATCAATATAATATTTAAACCAGAAATATATGTTCTTCAGGAACATTCAATTTAATTGATAATTAAGAATAATTGATTTGATATTACTTCAGGATATCAAATTATAATGTGACTCAAACTTGTGAGATGTTAAATCTCATAATCCAACGTAGAGTCAATCATACCACGTTTTGGTAGTACGACCAACTTCGGGTGATCGTATCTTTCTTTTAAATCTTTCCACAAAGCTAGTGGATCTTTCACGATGAATTTTCAAAGAAATTATTCGAGATTATTAGTATATAATTATAATCAATTTGATATTGATATTTCTACAGGAATATCATATCAGGATATTCATCATGAACATTTAATTTTGACATAATTCTTCAAGAATATCATATCATGTTCTTCAAGAACATAAAAAACTTTAATTGATTTATTAACCATAATTAATTTGATTAATTAATTTGATATTACTTCAGGAATATCAGATTAATTATAATGTTCTTAGGGAACATATAATATTATATCAAGAATATCAAATTATAATGTTCTTCGGGAACATATGATATTACTTCAGGAATATCAGATTATAATGTTTTTCGGGAACATACAATATTAATTCAGGAATATCAGATTATAATGTTCTTCGGGAACATATGAATTTAAGAAGAAGGGAGGAGAAGTAGATATATTTATAATTATTAATGAATATAAACAAACATATAAATTCTTGCCTTTGAGTTCGGATCTTGGACGAGTAGAACTTCGATGAAGAACGCGGTTGAGCTTTCGTGCTGATAACGTGTTATAAACTCAAAGGAATTGAGAGAGAATAATATAGTAGAAAGAGAGAAAATATGAGAGGAGAATATAATTGTTATGTGAATTGTTGTTTCATTCATATGGGGAGACCCCTTTATATAGGATACAAAGTAGGGTTTCTGTCTTGTTCACCAAAAAAGGGTAAACTAGTCATTCACTAATTAATAATATTCATAACATTTTTAATTATTTTAAAATATTTTAAAATATTTATAATGTAGACAAATAATATAAAATTTATTTTTTAATACACTTTAAAATTTATTTTTAAATCACTTTTAAAAATAATTAAGACAGTTTAACATATTTAAAATGTATTTCAAACCCTTTAAAAATAATTTTTAGACTTTTTAAAATATTTCAAATTAATTAAAAATTATTTTAGAACACTTAAAATGATTAAAAAACATTTCATATATTTAAAATGTATTTTAAATTATTTTCAACTTATTTTAAGACGATTTAAAATGTCTAAAAAGTATATTACATAATTTAAAATTTATTTTAATATATTTTAAATTGTTTAAAATGTATTTTAAATTACTTACAAATTGCTACTATATTAAGATATTTTTAAATATTTATAAGGTATTTCAGATTATTTATAAATTTATTTTAAGATATTTTAAATTTTTAAAAAATATTTTTAAATGAGACTTTTTAGTGGGTAAATAAAAGTAAACATTATCACTAATTAAATTCAAACTTTATACTTATTTAATTAAATATATAAATTAGACTCACAAAACCCAAATTGATGTTCGCGCGATCAGTTTTCCATGAAACCCTAGGCAAAACCCCCAATATTCACAAAAACACGGTAACATCAAATTCGCCGGAACCAAGTAACTGCATAATCACAACAGAGAATGAGCTTCCAAACGGCGCCTTATCACCAGCCGACCACTCTGGAAGAGGTCCGCACCCTTTGGATTGGGGATTTGCCTTACTGGGCCGACGAGAACTACCTCCGTGGATGGTTCTCTCACACCGGCGAGGTACGTATGCGTATTATTTCAGAAGAACACGCTCGTACAGAGAAACTAGATTTTCATTTTTTTTTATATATAATATATATAAATTCAATCGTTGTTTGTTCTGTACCTTGAGCGGCGCTTACTGATTTTTCTTTTTTTTTTTGTGTGCGTGTGTGTTTAGCTGAAGGTGACTGGACTTTTTTTTTTTTTTCAATTTTTTTATTGTATTTGTTTCGGTGTTATTGAACTCATATGAAATTGCCATCATGTTCAACCCACAGGTCCTCTCGATTAAAGTGATTCGGAACAAACTCACCGGCCTTCCGGAGGGTTATGGATTCGTGGAATTTACGTCACATCAAGTAGCCGAAAGCATGCTACAGTCCTATAATGGGACACAAATTCCTGGTACCGAGCTAACCTTCAGGCTGAACTGGGCCTCCTCGGGAATAGGAGAAAAGCGGGCTGATGCGGGCCCTGAGCACTCCATTTTCGTTGGGGATTTAGCACCGGATGTCACCGATTATCTGCTGCAGGAGACTTTCCGAGTTAGCTATTCGTCGGTTAGAGGGGCCAAGGTCGTGACTGATCCAAACACCGGGCGGCCTAAGGGGTATGGGTTTGTTAAGTTCTCTGATGAGATGGAAAGGAATCGGGCCATGGTTGAGATGAACGGGGCCTATTGCTCAACTAGGCCCATGAGAATTAGTGCTGCAGTGCCTAAGAAAACAGGCTCTAGTACTGCTAAAGGTGAGTTATTTGCTTGTTCATTTCCCTTTCCCTCGATTCTATGTTACACAAATGTAGGAGCAATTTTCTTTAAAATGCCTTTGGGAACATAAATATTGTATATATCTTCAGTGGTAATCACGTTATATTTTGATTTTGTAAATTAAATAATTTTATTCTTGGCAGCAATATATCCAGCTCCGGCTTACCCTGCCCCAACAGTTCCAGTGGATAACGATATAAATAACACTACTGTAAGTCAACATCTTTGAATTCCATAACTGGCTTTTATATTAATCATATTGCTGAATTCACAGGTTTTTGTCGGTAATTTGGATCCTAATATAAGTGAAGAAGAACTGAGGCAGATATTCGCGCAATTTGGGGATATTGTCTATGTCAAAATCCCAGCATCCAAGGGGTGTGGCTTTGTGCAGTTTGCTGCAAGGTGAGTCCTGGCTCTCAAAAGCTAGGTGTTAGACCCCATTAATTAACATTGATATGACTGGATGTTTTTTGATTTCCTAATTATATATGGTTCCAGTCTTGATGATATTGTTCTCTTGCTTTTATCTAATTGCATAGGTCGTCTGCAGAAGAATCAATCCAGAAGATGCAGGGTGCAGGGATTGGTCAACAGGTTGTCCGCCTTTCTTGGGGAAGGAGTCCAACCGCAAAACAGGTTAAGCTCGAATTATCGGCAAAAATTAAATACTAACTTTTAAATCACAAATTGTACCTTGGATTTGTTTTTACACTGAATTAAACCTCGGGGGTATTTTTTAAATTTTGAATTTGCTAGTAGGTTTTAAGGTTACTTTTTTTTTTTTCCTTGATGCTAATCAGTAAAATATTTAGTGATATAGTTGATCTCGTGTTTTCCGGGGCGTTATAATTGAACAATTTAAACACCATTTTCAGTAGTACTTGACAAACTTGCACTGTATGCTGTGTAGGATGCTGCTAGCATCTGGGGCCAATCAGCCGATCCAAACCAATTGAGTGCTTATTATGGTTATGGTCAAGGCTATGATGCTTATGCCTATGGAGCCACTCAGGATCCTTCGGCATATGCTTATGGAGCATATGCTGGTTATATGCAGTACCCTCAGCAGGTTTTTTCTTCGATCTGCCTTGATTTTGTTTATTCTTTACCAATAGTCTTGTCTAAAAGAAGCTTCTAATCTGCTGGTTTCCTCTTTCTTGTTCAGACGGAAGGTGCTCATGACCCAGCTGCCTTAGCAGCAGGTGTTGCTCCACCTATGGAACATACGGAAGAACCGTATGATCCTCTGGGTAACCCAAATGTTGACAAGTAATCATCCTGCCCCCCTTTCTTTATTTGTGTAATTCACATTTTTTTTTTTTTTTTTCGAATGTAATCAACATTTACCCTTGCAGGTTAAATGCTGCTTACCTTGGGATTCACGGGCGAGCCATTTTGGGAAGGCCTATGTGGCAGAGCACCTCTTAGCTGCCAAATCCTACTTGTTTTTTGCTTTAATCACAACATGCCCACAATCGTCTTTATATGTTACAACAATATTTTTGTTACTCTGAAGTTATATATGTGGTTTTAGTATTTTCATCATTTTATTTGGAGCTTATTTTCTTCTTCTTTGAGGTCAATTGTAGATGTCTTTCGGTCTTTTATTCAGCTCGCCTTTCCCTTGACAATTCAGGGTACCTGGTAACTTTCCCTTGATTATTCAGGTTCACTCACTCATATCTGATTGTCGGCAAGAAACAAGTGCTTGCTGAATAGTTACAAAAATATTTTTCACGTGTCTATCGATTTCATAAAGTGAAGAAGCTAAAATATTTTTCACGTGTCTATCGATTTCATAAAGTGAAGAAGCTAAGAAAAATTATGTAGTTACAAAAATATTTTTCACGTGCCAATTTTTAATGGTATTTGTGGCCGATCTCATAACTATAAATAAGACACTCTTCTATCTCTCCTTAATCATCAAACCATATAACCTACCTCTTCTACGTACTATATCAGAAAAAAGGAAAAAAAACTAATGGCTGGTGTTGGTGTTGCCCCTTCGGTTGTTGCCCGACCGCCCGTTGCCAGTTTTACCCGAAACTTGTGGGCTGATACTTTCACTTCGTTTACTTTTGATCATCAGGTACAACTGAAGTATGCGATGGCTATCGAAGCATTGAAAGATGAAGTAAGGAGCATGCTCATCCAATCGACGGATAAAGGAAAGGAAAGACTAGGCGAGAAGCTAGTGCTCATCGACACACTCGAGCGCTTGGGCATTGGCTATCACTTTCAACAAGAGATTGATTCTTCCATAGTACTGAGGAGGATGAAGAAGACGATGTTGATGATTTGTTCATCACATCGCTTCGATTTCGCCTGCTCAGGAAACACCACCATTATGTCTCTTGCAGTAAGTGTAACGATCAACCTCCATATATATATATAATCATCAGTAATATTTAACAATAATCAATGTTCCAAACAGGTGTGTTCGACAAGTTTAAGGTCGATATTGGAGACAGCAACAAATTCAAGGAAACCGTTTGTGGTGATGCCAAGGGACTGCTGAGCCTATACGAGGCAGCTCACTTGAGGACTCATGAAGAACAAATCCTAGAAGAGGCTCTGGCCTTCACTACCCATCATCTCAAACGTCATTTGTTGTTGGGACAGCAATTAATAGAGTGTCCGTCCTCACTCCAAGACCAAGTGAACCGAGCTCTAGAACAGCCCCTCCACACGGGTGTGCCAAGAATCGAAGCCCGTTTTTACATTTCCTCCTACGAAAAGGACGAGTCCAGGAACGACATACTCCTAAAACTAGCAAAGTTGGATTTCAACTATGTGCAAACTATGCACAAGAGTGAACTGCATCAACTCTCCAGGTAATCATCATCAACTTATATAACTGTCGTGTTTTTCAAGAATATATAATTCTTAATTAATTATGATATTTTAAATCTCTATTTAATTTTCATTTTCATAAATTTGTTAAATTAATAAGGTGGTGGAATGAATTGGACCTCAAGTCGAAACTACCACACACGAGGGATATACTGGTTGAGATTTACCTCTGGGCGAACGCGTTCCATTATGAACCCCAATACTCTGATGCTCGAGTAGCATGTACAAAATCCTATTTGATGCTTGGAGTAGTTGATGACACGTACGATAATTATGCCACGGTCGAAGAAGCTGACCTTTTTACCGAGGTTTTGGAGAGGTATATACGCAACACAAATTAATTAGTCACTTAATAATCAGCTCAGTTATGTACGTATATATGATGTCGATTGTGTCAGGTGGAATATTGACGAAATCGACCGGCTCCCAGATTATATGAAACCCATTTATAAGTTCATTCTGGGATTGTACGAGGACTACGGACACAAAGCAGTCGAACAAGGAAAACAGTTTGCAGCTCCTTACGCCATAGAAACTGTAGGATAAATTCTTCGGAAAACATTATAAATTTAGTCATGTGATTTGAACATATCATTAATCATTGGACATGTATATATAGGTGAAACAAATCTGTAGGGCTTACAACAAAGAGCTCCAGTGGTTCTCGGGTGCACTCCCGATGCCTACATACGATGACTACTTGGCCAATTCAAAATACACGAGCGGCCTCTATATAGCATCAGCAGCGATTGTCCCCGGCATGAAATCAGTAACCGAGGAAATCATGCAATGGCTTATGGGTGATGCTGAAATTGTAACTGCTTCAGCTAAGTTGGTACGGTGTGTGAACGACATCGCCTCCCATCAAGTAAGATCATTGGTCTACATATATATATATATATATATATATATATATATATATATATATATATATATATATATATATATATATATATATATATATATATATATATATATATATATATATCAAATCGAGCTGTCAAATTATTTTGATCATGTACCGATTAATAATTGTTGTATATATATTATATATGAAGCGGGAGAGCAAGCTAGGACAAACCCGGACAGGGGTGGATATTCACATGAATCATCACGGTTTGTCTCTGCAAGAGAGTAATGAAAAGATTGTTGAACTAATTGAGTGTTTGTGGAAGGATATGAATGCTTGTTGGATGGATAAAGCTTCTAATTGCGACGTTCCAAACGATGTGTTAGAGCACGTTCTCAACTTTGCTCGCCTTGCGGTTGTGACTTACAAGAACCGTGAAGATGGACTCGTAACTCCTGAAAAAGTTATCGCAGACCCGATTCGCGCTGTTTTTGTCGATCCCATAATTATTTAAAACTATATTACACCAATAATCAAGTGATTAATTAGTAATGATTGTAATAAATTAAATTAAATTGGTAAACGAGTCGGGTTGTGAACGGATCAACGGATCAAATTTTCCGATCCAAATTCGTTAAAAGATCACGGATAAGAGCTAGTTCGAATAAAAAATCTCTCTATTTACAGGTCTATATTTTGCACAGAGTATTACTTTAATTCATGAATTACTTAATTCAATATTTTGTACAGGTCTATATTTTGCACAGAGTATTACTTTAATTCATGAATTACTTAATTCAATATTTTGTACATGTCAATGGCAATTTATTACTTGCACCGGTACTAAGATGGGGATCTTGGTCCTAGTCAATGATATATAGCTCCCTCCCGGTCAATTTTTCTTAGGTTTTTTTCCTTTTTCCTCTCATTCTCTTTCTTCTCTCTCCTGCGATCGCGATTTTTTCCCTTTCTTTTTCTTCTTTCTGTTCCATCGTCCCGCATCAAGCTTCCATCCACCGTCGTCGCTCACCGTCCCCGTTCACCGCCGTGTCTTCAATTTCGCAATTGACCGCCGCCGTTTGCTGGAAATCTGAGGTTGCTCCCTTTCCGCCGTTCCCTGTCGTTTATTGGATTTTAATTTGCTCGATCGAAACCATGGACGATTTATTAAACTTCTCATCTATTCTGGTCGAAGGTATCAACTCCGATTCCCTTAATTTTTTAATATTTTTGATTTCGAATTGTATGTTTTTAACGAGTTTATGTGTTTTTGGATGATATTGAGTCGAATCACGTTGTTGATGTTGATGATAAAACCCTAGATCCTTAAATTTCAAGTTATTCTCATATTGATGCTGACCTTTATTTTGTACTATGTCAACCTTTATCTTAGTTTATAGTTAACTAGTGTTTCTTTTGGTGGTTTTTAAATTTGCAGATGATTGTTTTGACGGTTTTGATGATGACTTTGTTGGTGTAATTGCGAATTCTGAGAGTGAACTTCAAATCTGAGGTTATTACCGTTTGCGTCATCTCTCCATCGATCGCTTTTGCTTCTATATTGTTCGATTGTTGGATTTTTAAAAAATATGGTTGCATTGTATTCGCTTGAAGGTATGCTCTAGAAGTCCCTTTGATTCCAACAATTTTAATCTGTATGGCCTGTTTTTTATTTCAATCATTTCAATTTTAATGAATGGGTTCATGCCAAGTCTTCTTTCAATTTGAATTTCTTTGAACTGTGTTATTTTGATTGGTTGTTCATGTGTGTTGTAGTTTATGTTGTTTGGTATAATGTGTCATGCTTCATTTTAATATTGTTTCATGCTTCATTATCCTCATATGTCATGCTTCATTATATGTGAAATGATGTTTGTGTAGGTGTTTATCGATTTTGAAGTTGAAATTTTTCACAAGTTGACTTTGTCAAGTGAAGATATGTCACTGCTCCTGTGATATGTGAAGAAGCTTTCAAAAATTTCAAGTTTAATAGACTTGGTTTTCGGAAGATTAAGGAGTTAAACCAATTATAAAAGACTTTGAATTTATAGTTTTTACACTTTAATCATTTGCTAGAGATATTTGTTTTTTTTTATATTTGATTTGGAATTGTGTTTTTCTAACATATATTGGATTTTGATTATGGATTCGGAGTTGTATTTTTTCTGTAACCTATTGAATTTATTATCATGTGATTCTCTATTTTGAAAATTATTATTTTTGTGAATTTTTGGAATTTAAATATTTTGTAACACATACTCAAAGTAATGTTTATGTGAAACTTTATTTTCAAGTGTATTCTGCTTCATTGAAAATGAAGTAAACAAATATTTAGAAAGCATTGATTCTAATTATCTTACAATGCTTCATTTTAGAGAGTATGATGCTTCAATTTGAAAATTATGAAACTTCATTTTGAAACAATATGATCTTTGTGTATTTTTCGATTTAAGGTTTTAGATTTTTTAAGATTTTAGTTATTCTATGATACATCATTTTTAATACTATGATGCTTTAATTTGAAAAGTATGAACTTTCATTTTTTAAAACGTGTTAAACATCATTTTCTTTTCCAACAAACAGACAACAAGTATTACGATTCCACCAACTAAACAAACATTTATCAGTATTTTACAAATAATCAACTATAATTAAATCATTCCTCATCAATCATCCAGTTAGAAATATTCACATTCAACCATAAAGCTCCATTAGTTTCACCCCTAACAATCATCTACAAATCATCCACCAATTTCACGAACCAATCATATAATTGACTAATGATCCGACAATCAATGAATTTAATGCCATAAAGAACATTTTTCATGAACTATCTAAAAACTCCTGTGATTTTTTTTTGCTTTGTCTAGAACTTCAGTTTTGACTTCATTACAATTAATCAATATTATTGATGTCGTATATCTGGCTCAGAGTTCTTGTAAAAAAGTAGTGTCCGGTAAAAAAACTACAAACTTGTGATGGAATAACACCTAATTTTATATATGACACTCAGAAAGTAAAATGTGAAACTTATTATTTAATTATTACATAAAATGTAAAATTTTTGTACAATATTAAAATGAAGGATGAGGTCTATTATTATGAAAGACGATGCACTAAAAATACGAAGTATGAGCTATTTTCTACGATTGGCAAAAAAAAGGTCATTGAACAAGCATGTACAGTTTAAATCTTAAAAATGAATCATGAATTATGTTGATTATGAAAGATGATGTTATATGGATATGAAGTATAAAATATTGTGTACAATTGGAAAATAGAAACATCCATTGAACAAGCACAATTTCAATCTTAAATTGAAAGATAAAATGTATTTGTTTTGAAAGATCATACTATATAGATATGAAGTATAAAATATATTCAGTCATTGAAGCATGATCATGCACATTTTCCAATCATATAATGAAGTATGAAATGTCTTTTAATGAAAGACGACACACTATGGATATGAAGTATGAGAACGTTCAGAAATTTACCTAGAACACACATTTTCAACACACTACATAGATATGTATTTCAGTGTGGATAGTGTGACAACACCTCAATCAAAGCAGTAAAATTGAATAAAGGACAAAAGCATGTAAACGTGAGCCCACACCATAACTAAATTTAAAACAGCTATATATACAATACTGCCCAGAATAGCCAGGAATACACATAATGGCTAAAGAAAGATTATCAGATAAAGTAACCGTACCTTGCAAAGTCGAAATCAGCAACCTTCAATACACTATTGTCACCAATAGAGAAAAGGACGAGATTATGTTATGAGAAAAGTACTAAATATGAAGGATCATATGTATTTACCGTTTTTTCTAGAGATCGTTTATTTGCTAAAGTCTGTTTGGCTTGAATTTGTATCATTTCCTGAAGAACAAACAATACATTTTTAGAATTATACCAATCAATTAATACATTTTTAGAATTATACATTTTTTCAATAGATACTTACTTTTCGATGTTGTGATGGATCCATTTCACACCCTGCAAGTATTTTCATATATATCAGTCCAAAAGATACAAGCACAATATCAAATGTACCCATAAACTCAGGCCACATTTGTAATATTATCACCATCACATAACTTGCCAAATTCTAACTACTCTGCATTACATTGGTCAATACATTATTCAAACACACACACACTCACTCAAGTAAAAAGATATATGCATCAATGGCAGCAAGCTCAACCTTCCCATCGCTTATTCAATTGATGGAAGAGATGACCTGAGACACCGATGAGGTGCAACAGAATTTTTTTGGCTCACATACTGACCCAAAATGCAAGATGTGGGAGAACTTAAGGAGGTCGAACAATTATTCAGTAATTGAATTATCTAGGGTTTGTATAATCATACAAAAAATTCTGAAAAATCTATGAAATTTTAAAAACTAAATTATTTAGGATTTGTATAATCGAATTATCTAGTTTCTTCCGCGAAGGAAGCTTCGAAGCGAGTCGGTAGTGTAGCTTGGAGAGGAGCCGGTAGTGAAGCTTTGTGCCGACGATGGAGGCGAACCATTATTGTAGCTTGAAGAGGAGCCGGTAGTGGAGCTTGGCGCCGGCGAAGCGTAGATGAAGAAGGCGGCAAGAAGACGGGGACGACCAGCGGGGCGCGGTGGGTGGTGGCTGGCAGAGCGGTGTAGGCGGTGGGAAGGATCGAAGAAAATGGTGTAAATTAACTTTTGGAATGAGTGCAGCTCTCTACGTCGTCGGCTCCTCTTGTTCCGAGCGCTGTCTCTCTACATTACACAAGAGTTTACGTATGAGATCCTTTGCTTTCGGTGTTAGTTTTGCCTCTCTGGCAAATTTCAATTATGTTCTTCAGTTCACAAGCTGCACCAAAAGAAAAGAATGATAGGAGTAATATAAAAGCAAGCACTAAAGACGTACACATGGATGATAGAAATGACGTACTAGTTCCCATTATTATCTTTCGATCTGCACATGGACATGGGTTCATCAGAATAGAATGGTGGATATCCTACATAGCATCTCGTACATGATATCACCACCACAGGCATATTTAGAAAGAATATTAAAAAAAAATGTCAAAAGAGTCGTCATATCTCTTCATCTTGGAAAGAACAGTACAATTGCTCCATTAGTTGGAATACGTGGCCACTTCTTAAGCACTTTCATGGCATATACACAACCATATCTCTTCATCTTGGAAAGAACAGTACAATTGCTCCATTAGTTGGAATACGTGGCCACTTCTTAAGCATTTTCATGACATATACACAACCAGTTGATAAAAACTTGAGGCTCAATCACATGGACTATACAAGAGGACAAACTCTGATGCAGGTAAGAAGAGGAAAACTCAAACATGCTAAGCTCAAACTTCAAATTCACTGATTCAAATCAAATTGATATATCAAATCACATTTACACGGATTACACCAAGAGAAGATACTATGATACATATAAGAAGGAAGAGGAAAATCACTGAACCAAATCAAATTGATGGATCAAATCACATTTACACGGATTAGGGTTTTCAAACTTTTATTTTTACCAAATTCATGAAATTAAGAAAATTACCTAGGTTTTGTATAATCAAATTTCGATCGATCAATTTCTTCAGAGCAATCTTTCAATATCAGCGGCGGCGAGACGGTGCGGAAGCTTGGAGGAAGAAGTAGCTTCGATTTGACGGTGAGACTGGGCGGAAGCTTGGAGGAAGAAGTAGCTTCGGTTTGCCAATCGTACGCGTGGTGACAGCGGTGACGGAGAAGAATGTTAGCGAGAGAGAATTGGGGAA
Source organism: Euphrasia confusa (assembly GCA_954870475.1). Lineage (NCBI taxonomy): Eukaryota > Viridiplantae > Streptophyta > Magnoliopsida > Lamiales > Orobanchaceae > Euphrasia > Euphrasia confusa. The sequence continues at coordinate 3,142,088 of OX940949.1, forward strand.
ATATCGACTGTGACGTAAGCATAATTGAGATGGATTAATTTTTTTTTATATTTGGTCTAAGATGCTCATCTTACCCACAGGGTGTAAGATATAACGTCTCCATGTCAATTGACAAAAATTAATTAATTTTTTTTTTTTTTTAATATTTGTTATATAAATTCGAGCACAAAAAATATTTGTTTTAATTTAATTTATTTAAATTTGAGCACAAAAATTAATTAAAATATTTGAATTGAATCTTACATGAAATAAAATTAAATGGATTAGATTGAAATTATAGTATTGTGTAATTAATTAAGGCCAATGCAAGTCGCGTGGAGATTTATTATATACTCCGTATTTAAGTAATTAAGGTAGATTTAGAATGTCAACACAATGGAATCTCTTTCCGTACAATACTTTATTGATGATTACGTAATTCAATATTTTATGCATGCCAAATTGCCAATAATGCAAGTCGCAAGAGATTTTTTATATATTGGGTAATTAATTAATTAAGGTAGATATAATTGATACCATTTGCATCACACTCATTCAGTCGGTGACTCGTGCCTCCTTTGTTTATTGGGAAAAAGGGAAGTTATACCTCAAAAACTTTGGATATTGAAGTAGTTGACCGAAGAACAACTTGTGTATTTTGTGTGAGGAGAGAGTAGATAGACGCATTCCCATCTATTCTTTGAGTGCACTTTTTCGCAGCATTACTTGATGAGAGCTGGGAGGGAGGATACTGGGTTCATATGGTCACGTGGCAGTTGGGAGTGTGCTGTCCTCCGTGCTGCTAGACGGTGGCGTGGGAAGCATTGAATTTCTTGTACCTATCGTGGTCTTCTCGCTGCCCTGATTTATTTTATATGGCAGGAGAGGAATACTTGTATCCAGGAAGCGCGCTCGGAGTCGGCAGAGGGAGTGGCTATTAGGGCTATATCTATTATGAGGGATCGGATCGCTTCGCTACAACTACCAGACTCACTTCAGGCGCGAGCTTTGAGGCGAGTGTGGCACATCGCGTGGTAGGGTGATTATTGTTGATGGTGTGTTTTTATTTTTGGAGATTCTGAGAGCTAGCTTGTTAGCTCGCTGATGCGGTAGGATTTTTTTCTATGCGCTGTACTGTATCTCCAAACTTTTTTACTTTTTCTTTTTAACCAAAAAACAACTTGTTCTTTTGGACTTAATTTCAGTTCAGTTCAAATCGTTTCATTTCAATTTAGATCGTTTCATTTCTTTTGGATTTAGAATGTTAACAATGGGAATCTCTTCTTGTACAATACATTATTGATGAATACGTAATTCAATATTTTATACATGCCAAATTGCCAATAATGCAAGTCGCAAGGAGATTTTTTATATATTGGGTAATTAGTTAATTAAGGTACGTAGATATAATTGATACCATTTGCATCACACTCATTCAGTCAATGACTCGGTGCCTCCATTGTTTATTGGAAAAAAAAGAAGTTATAGCTGGGTATTGCAGTAGTTTAATAATTTATTTATAGGAAAATTGTACTATAAATAAATAAATAATCAAGACACATGATATGCCAGGTGATTTAAATACTTTTGCAAGTAGTAAATACTTAATTGTGTAATTACTCTATTACCCTTCATTCCTCTCTATATATTCCACTGCGAGTCCTTTTTCTTTCTCCATTACTACTACTACTACTTATATATCCACTAATCCACACGCCTCAATATGAGCTACCGTCTTCCCAATCCCACCCAAATCAACCCAAGGTCGACCTTGTTGGCACTCAATCAATTAATCCCTTATAAATCCTCCATTAATATCCCCCTACTACCACACCATGAACAACACCATGTACTGCTATCGTTCCCCAACGTCGTCGTTTGCATCTCCTGGCCGGAGGAGCTGAACCGGGATTAATCGTGGAGGATCACGGTAAGGATGTAGTCCGGCCACCCGTTGCTAGTTTTACCCCCAACATGTGGGGTGACTCTTTCACTTCATTTCCTTTGGACGATGAGGTGATCGCTCGCTCGTACCCTAACTAGCTACTTTCTTATAAGTTTCTTGTTATATAATATTCACAGGTCATATATATCATGCATGCGCCTCATGCAGGTTCAGCTAAACTATGCGGAATCCATTGAAGCCTTGAAACAAGAGGTAAGGAGCATGCTGATGGCTGAAGGGAAAAAACGAGGCGAGAAGCTAGTGCTGATCGACACACTCGAGCGCTTGGGAATTGGCTATCACTTTCAACAACAGATTGAAGACCAACTCCAACAAATCTTCCAGTCGATTAATAGTAGTACTAATGATCAGGATCATGAACAAGACGATGACGATTTGTTCATCACTTCGCTTCAATTTCGTCTGCTCAGGCAACACCGCCATTACGTCCCTTGCAGTAAGTTTAATTAGTTTTCATTCATTAATAAACACTTTCAGAAAAAAATATATATAGACTATAGTCAAATTAATGTACAAAACCTGCAGGTGTATTCGACAAGTTTATTTATAAGGTCGAGGGAGACAATAACAAGAAATTCAAGGAAAGTCTTTGTGGTGATGCTAAGGGACTCCTAAGCCTATATGAAGCCGCACACTTACAAACCAGTGATGAAGGTGAAGACATCTTAGAAGAAGCCGTGGCCTTCACTACCCATCATCTCAAACATTACCTTTTGTCGTTGGGACGACAATTAACAGAGTCGTCTACCTCGCTCAAAGACCAAGTGAGTCGAGCACTGGAACAGCCCCTTCACAGGGGCGTGCAAAGAATAGAAACTCGTTATTACATTTCCTCCTATGAGAAGCTGGATGACATGACGAGGAATGAAACTCTTTTAAAATTTGCCAAGTTGGATTTCAACTATGTTCAGAGTATTTACAAGAAAGAGCTGCATCAAGTCTCTCGGTACGTAATCAACACTTACTACGTACTGTTTAATCTTATAATTATTACATCGATCATTAATCAGTTAAGTTCTACTAGTCATTAGTTTGTTTGTTTTTTTTTTCTTGTAATTAATTATAATATATGAAGGTGGTGGAATGAATTGGACTTGAAATCAAAACTGCCATACGCCAGAGACAGAGTAGTGGAGTCGTATATGTGGGGCATGGCGTTCCATTTTGAACCTCAGTACTCTGATGCTCGAATCGCATTTGCCAAAACCATTCAAATGCTTGCGATTATTGATGACACGTACGATAATTATGCTACGGTCGAAGAAGCTGACCTCTTTACTGAGGCCATGGAAAGGTGGGATATGAATGAAATACATGGACTTCCCAATAATAATATGAAAATCGTTTATAGGTTTGTGTTGAACCTATACGACGACTACGAACGTGAAGCGGCAAAACAAGGAAAGTTGTTTGCAGTTCCTTATGCAAAAGAAACGGTGAAGCAAATTTGTAGGGCTTACAACAAAGATCTGAAATGGTTAATGGGGCTACAAGTGCCTACTTTTGAAGAATACTTAATCAATACGGAATTCACGAGCGGCCTCTACGTGTTGGCAACTGGGCCATTCCTGGGCCTGAATAAGCATATTGCCTCCATTGATTGGGTGATGACTGAACCTAAAATTATTTCTGCTATCTCTATAATGGGTCGATATTTGGACGACTCGGCAAGCTATGAAGTAAGATCTTAATATACTATAATTTTAGTTAATACTCTCTCCGTTTGATAACAACATGACTCTTTTTCCTTCACAAAATATAATGAAACGGAGGGAGTAGTGTATAGTATTAATGATCGATCAATTAGTGTTTGACTGACATCCATCTACTCTTTCCACACTCACCGGGGTGTGGAAAGAGTAGAAACCCGTTATTGTGAAGGGGCTGGTCCAGTGCTCGACTCACTTGGTGTTGGAGCGAGGAAGACGGAGGATCTAGTTTCTCCTCCAACAAAAGACGTTTGAGATGATGGGTAGTGAAGGCCACAGCTTCTTCTAAGATGTCTTCGCCTTGATCAGTGGTCTGTAAGTGTGCCGCTTCGTATAGGCTTAGGAGTCCCTTAGCATCACCATCGAGGCTTTCCTTGAATTTCTTGTTATTGTCTCCCTCCACCTTATAAATAAACTTGTCGAATACACCTGTACATTTTTATGTATGTACACATTTGACTTTCGGAAAATTAATGTTTCATGATAATGAAAACTAGCTAGCTAGCTTACTGCAAGGGACGTGATGGCGGTGTTGCCTGAGCACACGAAATTGAAGGGAAGCGATGAACAAATCATCGTTGTCTTCTTGATCATCTGACGACTGCAGGAAGATTTGTTGGAGTTGGTGTTCAATCTCTTGTTCAAAGTGATACCCTATGCCCAAGCGCTCGAGTGTGTCGATCAGCACTAGCTTCTCGGATCTAGTTTTGCCTTCAGCCATCAGCATGTTCCTCGCCTCTTGTTTCAACACTTCAATGGTTGCCGCGTTGTTTGTCTGAAGAATCAAATATTATAATGAACAAAAAATATAAAAATGAGATTAATTAAAGTCCTCTTAACTATATATATATGGACACACTCACCTCATCGACGGAAGAAAATGAATTGAACGAGTCGGCCCACATGCTCGGGGTAAAACTCGTAACGGGTGGCCGGACTGCATCCTTATCGCCACCTGCTGCTGCTGAAGGGGCATCGATGGGAGAAGCCATGAATCAGTATTTTCTTTTTAGTGTAGTATATATATATATATATATATATATATATATATATATATATATATATATTTGGAATGGAATTAATCAGCGCGAAAGCAAGGATGGGGAAATCCTGACAGGAGTGGATTTCTACATGAGGCAGTACGGTCTGTCGAAGAAAGAGACCATGGACAAGTTTGAGAAACTAGGCGAGGACCAATGGAAGGAAGTGAACGCGGAATGGATGACGACGTCGTCTGTAAGTTGCGAGGATATGGCGTACCAAGTTCTAAACATAGCTCGCTTAGCAGAAATAACTTACAAAAACTGCAAAGATGGATATACCAGTCCTGGATCGAAATACAAAGCACTTATGAAGGATATGTTTGTGCATCCCATTCCAACATCATCAGATTGATACATGCATATATACAGCTATAATAAGGATCGATCGTAGTTGTCGAGTTTTATTTGTTGTCTGAGCAGAGTACGTTATTGATTTATTTTCATTTGGATCGATCGAAGATTTATAATCAATTATCTATGTAGCAGCTTGCATGTGTTCTTTAAATTTGTCAAAAAATGTACTGCTAGCTGTTGTTGTTGTTGGTGGTGGTGGTGAGATTTATCATAAATTAATACTCAAAACTCCGTTGGTATCGCGTCTCTTCAACACAAATACTGTATGATTCTAATTTTTTATATCATAATTTAAGGTAGTAAATAGTAATATGTTTTATAATTATATTTTAGATATATTTTTTAGGGTAGCTTTATCGTACACCTCTGATTACTATAATTACACTTCCATCTCTTTATAATTTTAATTATTTAGGTGTTGGAGATGCTAATACGGGAGCAATACTCCAAGTGCTATATGTTGAATGCATACACAATTCACAATATATACATAGGGGTGTGTTATTGTATGTGCGTTTGTAATAATTTATTTTAAATCAACGGTAATTAGCTTTATTTTAAACTAGTATCACCGTCCGTGTGATGCACGTGATTTATTTGTTTGAAATAATCTAAAATTTTATTTAACCTCCAACGTATTTCGGCCAAAAAATTATTAATGGACTAACAAATTATTTTATTTAATAATCGATCTCTTACTAAAATTTGTAAATTCGTATTAAAATTTTATTATTTTCAAAGACTACGCATGTTTGATGTAATTTATATTATTTAAGCTTCTTGGGGGCATAACCGAGAGGTAAGGTCTGTGGTGATGTTGGTGTAATTCCCCGACGACGCAAAGTTCGAATCTCGGATATGACAAATTTTCATTGAAATATTATGAAGTTAGTCCTTGGATGAGACCTATTGGCTATCTCTCACATGTGTCTGCTACTCGGGCGCATCCTTCGATTTACATCCTACCCGATCGATGAGCCTCTGATCTGATGGAAGAAGAGTTTCTCGTCTCATCCTACCCGATCTCTCTCCCACATGTGTCTGCTACTCGGGCACATCTCTTGATTTGCATCATACCCGATCGAGGAGCCTCTGATTTGGTGGAAGAGGAGTTTCTCGTCTCGTCCTACCCGATCTCTCTCCCACATGTGTCTGCTACTCGGGCGCATTCCTCGATTTACATCCTACCCGATCGAGGAGCCTCTGATCTGGTGGAAGAGGAGTTTCTCGTCTCATTCTACCTGTTCGAGGAGCCTCTGATCTGGTGGAAGAGGAGTTTCTCGTCTCATTCTACCCGTTCGAGGAGCCTCTGATCTGGTGGAATATGAATTTTTCGTCTCTGCATTTTTCTAGTGACAAACGCATCCAACAAATACCTAAAACCGCTGGCAGGAAATCCAAATAAATGGAAAATAAATATTATAAAGTTGAAAAATAAATAGAAATATAAAAAAATTGAATTTACTTGGTGAACATGAAGGAGATGAGATTGGAGAAATGCAATTATATTAATATAACGTATGTTAACCTGTAAAATTTAATATAACCGAATTAGGGATAAACTAAAAATCAAAAAAAATCTAGTCCAACATAATTAATAACTCACTGAATTAGGGATAACTAAAAATTAAAAAAAAAAATCTAGTCCAACATAATTAATAACTCAACAATTTGATTTTGGAATCTGCGAAGAAATCATAATTAATACATAAAAGTAAAAAAATATCGAGGAAAAAAAAATGAATGAATAGAAGGTTGTATACATGTAAATCGATTCAATGTTCAGAAAAATAAAAAAAAACCTATGAACCCAAATTATAGCAAGAAAAAATAAGATACGATTAATTGAAATTAAATTAATATTAATGGAATAAAAAAAAATTTGAGAAAATAAGATGATGATTATTTATTATTACCAAAAATATATAATTTCAAATTATTATTTAAAATTTATATATAATAATTTAAATATGCTTAATAATATTTCTATTTATAATTTATATTATTTTTATTTATAATTTACAGTGTGAACACAACATTATTATTATTTTCGTATTGGTGCACGTGTTATTAGTGGATCCTGAAATTATATATGTATAGATCAACGGTAATTAGCTATATGGAGTATTATTACTCAAGGTATAGCATGCATAATAGATAAAACCCAATTAATTATAGATTTAATACAAAGAAAAAAATTGTTTTCCATCAATCATCCATGTCTCCTAATCTTTTCTCTCAACTTCACTAGCTAATTGAGAGTTTGAGACGGTTGATAATAGTTTGAGACGGTTGATAATGAAAACAATCCACTAAATAAACAATTAAATTGAAAAACACTTAAAGCTTCAAAAGTTAATTCATCGGCACATCAACCTTCAAAATCGAGACAAAGCGTTCCTGCTAATCAACCTCTCCCAGATCCAGACCCATTCTTCTTCGCCATTATCCGTGGATGCTTGACTTCTTCGTTTACTAGCTACATGATACATCGAAATCGTGTGCTATTTCCTCTTCCGTCGATTTCAAATTAAAAAGAGATCGAGGCCGGTTTTTTTCTTTTAAGGAAGATACAGTACAGTGTTTATTTTAAATTTTAATTGCACGTTAAGAAAGATCGATTTGGACTATTAATAAAAAAAAAGCTGTATTAATTGCGGTTCCGTTTAGTAGTTTCCAGATACACGAAATTCCTCTGGAAATCCAAAACCGCGAGCACCAAATGGCGGAAGCCGATCTCCGGCCAGAGCACCCCGGTGGAGTGCAGCAGCGTGCACGCACTTGTGCTGAATTCTGATGTTGTTACCCCTGCACCACATCAACATGTTTTTACTCTTGCGCTGAAAGGAGATGATACCACCCCTGCACCATATCTGCATGCTTATGTTCTTGCGATGCATCCCGATGTCGTTCCCGCTGACCCTACGTCGCTTCCTCAAGTTGTTGCCCCTGCGCCGGTTCTTCCAGCCATTGTCCTTACTCCACGTCAAAGTGTCGCTGATGCCCTTGCGCTGTGCCCTAAGGGTTGCCGACGATTGGTGTTTGATCCCGGCATCTTCGAGCTCGATTTTCAAGTTCGCGGTCGAACCTTCTCCTAGAGGGGGAGAATGATGCAGAGACAAATAAGAAAAAGATTGTGTCTTCCTGCCCAAGCTATTAGTATTATTTTATTTATTATTTTAATTTATTTTATTAGGGTTTCCGTACTTATTTATATGTCTGTTTTCTCATTCAATTAATTAGTTGTTTATGATGAAATAAAGTTTGTTTCTCAGTTGAGGTTTTTATCAGATTTCGTTATATTCTTAGGAATCAACGAAAGTCTTGATATTTTAATTCTCGGGTATTCTTAAAATCAACGAATTTTAATTGTGTGTTATTAGCTTCCCCGCATCATTCACCTTAACGATTCTAATTTGTCAAGTATAAGTGACATGTGGTTCTTATTTGTTAAGTATAAGTGACATGTGGTTCTTGCTATTTCATTAGTCGAAATTTTGTATTTAATTTATATTTTTATTTTGTACATAACATTTGATATAAAACATGCTTATTTATATTTTATAAAAAAATCTAAAATTTTATTTATATATAAAGTATAATGTTGATATATTTTAGGAGGGTGTATTAAATTCAAATTTTATTGGATTTGTATTGATTTTAAAAAGTAGGTGGATTTTGAAAATATACTAGTACTAGCTATGTATGAAGCAATTGCTTAAACGAAATAAGAAATCCGATAGAATTAAATAGAAGACTTTATTTCTCTATGATGCAGAAACTTGAATTGCTCTTTGATACGCTTCGCAGCGTCTACAATACTTTTTCACGAAGTATTGAATTGCTCTTCACAATCTAATAGCTCCAATAACGTTTTGTATTTGCTTGTTCTATTTCTCACTTTTATCACTTTCAAATCACATAGACTTCAAAAAAAAATTAGAGTTCTTAACACAACTCACGAAATGTATGTATAAAAACAGGTGTATTCGACAAGTTTAAGGCCGAGGGAGACAACAACAAATTCAAGGAAAGCCTCCATGGTGATGCTAAGGGACTCCTAAGCCTATACGAAGCCGCACACTTACAGTTACAGACCACTGATCAAGGTGAAGACATCTCAAACATCTTTTGTTGGTGGAGAAACTAGATCCTCCGTCGTCCTCGCTTCAAGACCAAGTGAGTCGGGCTCTAGACCAGCCCCTTCACCGGGCTGTGCAAAGAATAGAAACCCATTATTACATTTCCTCCTACGATAAGGATAACACTAGGAATGAAACTCTTTTAAAATTAGTTGGATTTCCTCCAACTTGCAAGTTGGATTTCAACTATGTTCAGAGTATTTACAAGAAAGAGCTGCATCAAGTCTCTTGGTAATGAACTCTGTTTAATCTTGTTACATCATTAGGTAAGTTGTTTTGCGGCCGCACTCGCTTTAATCAATTAATTTTCTTGTTGGTGTTAATAATATATGAAGGTGGTGGAAAGAATTGGACTTGATATCAAAACTGCCGTACGCCAGAGACAGAGTGGCGGAGGCGTATCTGTGGGGCATGACGTTCCGTTTTGAACCTCAGTACTCTAATGTTTGAATCGCAGTTGCCAAAGTCATTCAAATGCTTGCGATTATTGATGACACTTATGATAATTATGCTACGGTCGAAGAAGCTGAGCTCTTTACTGAGGCCATGGAAAGGTATGTACGAGCGATTGCAATTATAATTAATTAATCGACTAGCTAGTTTATATTTGTGGTCTCGATCAGGTGGGATATGAATGAAATACATGGACTGCCCAACAAAATGAAGATCGTTTATAGGTTTGTGTTGAACCTATACGATGACTACGAACGTGAAGCGGACAAACAAGGAAAGTTGTTTGCATGGTTCCTTACGTAAAAGAATCAGTGAGCCTATAACCAACATTTGTTATATGTATTGCATTTTTACAACATAGCATTTAATATAATATATATGAAACTCGTTGAATTTGAAGGTGAAGCAACTTTGTAAGGCGTACAACAAAGAACTCAAATGGTTTATGGAGCTACAACTGTGTTGAATTATGACTCGAATCGAGACGCAAAAACAAAGTTATTTGCGTGGGTTTATTTAATTAGGGAATTAGAATTATATAGAATATAATTCTATTCCTTATTAATTTATGAGTCATAAATTAGGAAAAAGATTTATTACTAATTCTAATTGTTTCTAATTTGATATGTTGAAGAAGCATTTTTCGATCACAAGGAAAGAGAAAATGTATTTAGTCTCGCTTCAAAAATCGAGAGTTCGTTGTAAAACGACCACTCGGAATATCAATCCGAGGGAGGACTAGAGTGAGAGGTTTCCAAAATCGTGTTCATTTCAATATCTCAAGAGTTCAAGTAATTGCAATTAGACAATCAAAGCAAGTAAAGGTGAGGTTTACCAAATGGGAGAAAATCGAAGACAAGGTAATAATCGACTTTCAAAGTGAATTATAAAACGCAAGAGAGAAGGTCCAATTATCGTCGTCTTCCAAGTCGAATAATCTTATATTTAAGTTCAAAGTATAGCTTGGAGAGGAAGGTTTTGTTCACCCAAACCAACCGTTTAATTCCCTAACAAAGCATCCCAAAATGGTGATGAGTGTGTTAGTTAACTATACTCGTTCCTTAAGTTTTGGTTTCCTAATTGTGTACTATCGAGCCTTGGGAAGAAAGCCCCCGTTCCCGGTGAAAGCAATCATTTTAATCCTCAATTGTAGTTAACTCCGATCACCGGTGGCTAACCTCAATCGTGGCTTTGAAAATACACAATTAGACCAAGTAAAAGTCTCTCAAGCATTTTATCAAACACCTTGTAAGCATGATTTTTACCCCATCTCCTAATGAGAAATTAGCTACTTCTAGCCATGGAAATCAACAACTCAAACATGGAATCAATAAAGGAAAACATGATCAACATAAATCTCAAACAAAATCTCAAGTCTCATACAAATCCAACACGATTCAATACTAAAAATGAGAAATAACAACAAAACAAATGAGGAAAGGGAAGAGAAATGTGTAGCCAATTGATGTAGAGGATGAATCTTTCGTCTCCGTGGTCGTTCGAGCTTGAATCCGTCGTCAATGGATGCTTGAACCTTGAGGAAGATGATCTCCAATCTCAATTTGCACTACTCTCTCTCTCTAATTTTCTCTAAGTGTTTGTAGAATGAAAAACTTGTGTGGGAAGAGTGTTTCTCCTCTTTTTATACATCTCCTCTTTTTATACATCACGTAGGGTGGAAACCGTTTCTAGCCTTTTTCCCACCAAAAATAGACTTGAAATGACTCTTTTACCCCTCGATCAATGCTTTTAAAGCTCGGTCAACGAAAGTCAACGCTCGGTCAACGCCGGTCAACCAATTTCAGTCCGGGTCAACTTCTTCTTTGGCGCATATGAGCCAATCCGCGCTCCTTTCCTTTGATCCGCGCCATTTGGTATGCGCCATTTGATATGCGCATCTAGTGCGCATATTGCTTGATCCGCGCCCCTTCAATCCGCGCAATGGCCTGCCCAAACTCATTGGCTCCTCTCCTCTCTAGTCATCCGCACGCCCTAGTGCGCATATCACCAATCCGCATCCCGATCCGCGCGCTTCCCTTTCCTGTGCGCAACCTCTCGATTATCGTCGTATCTTCGTCATCCGAACTCCGATTGTCGAGATTCAAAATTCCACGGATTCCCGACTTCAAGATCTTCGCGTCCATATATGTCACAGCCTCTATTTCTTGACGAGCAATAGCAGTTTTTGCGTCAAAGTCACTGCAATTTCCAGGTTCGGGTCGACACCTCGTTTTTGTCGTTTTTCACCTACAATTCATACAAAAACTCGACTATACCACGTATAAGCTCCGTCACGTCAATAATACATAATCCCTCAACAATCATACACATATATACATAATATATACAAAATCACGCCCAAAACATAACAAATAAACGAGTAAAATATCGGCATTTCATAGTGTTGTAGAACGACGATGTATAGTACGAATAATAATGCGGAACCACGAAAATAACTCAACAATAAAATAGAAGGAGACAAGTAAAGAAGACAAGGAATTTATGTGGAAACCCAAATCGGGAAAAACCACGGGAGGAACGACGAGAACTTTCACTATAATATTGCCGATGATTACAAGGATTGATATCCACTCTAAAACCCTCTAATCTCACACAATATTATCTCTCTCTACGATGGTATTAACTCGTGTTCTAATTGTGTCTATGGAGATCCCTATTTATAGGTGTAGAAAACCTATAAATTAGGTTACCAATAGGAATAGGAATAAACCCTTTTTCCTAATATATGACTCATAAATCCATAAGGAATAGAATTATATTATATTAAATATAATTCTAATTTTCCTAAATAAGGAAACAAAATTCCTACGGATTCGAGTCATATTTTAACAATCTCCACCTTGACGAGAAACCGCGAAATCCCATCGCTCATGTGAAATCACATCACATATAACACAAAGCCGCGAAATCCCATCGCGCATGCGAAATATCATCGCACATCAAATCATAAAGTGAAATCACATCGTCCATGCGAAATCACATCGCACTCCATAGTCTCGTCCCTCGTCTTCCTCCAAACGCCCTAACGGGCCTAGTTCCTAGAAGATTGGACCTTCAAAGGTCCCCATGAATCGGAACATACATACCCGAGTGTCTTCTTCGAATTGTGAGCCCAATTCGAGATATACCCTCTCGACCGCTTTCCAAGCGCACATAGCTCACCAGGTTTAGAAGCACTCCATAGATCGAGAAACACTCGATCCTTCTTGTCGACTTTCCTCACATGCCCAAGCCGCACATGGTCTAGTCGTGTAGACTCTTCATCCGAGAGCCTAGTTTTTCCCACGGTTACTTCGTTCACCGCTTCATCTTCAATGAGCTTGGTCACTCCGGTCTTACTTGGTTGCGCGCCTCTAAGCCGGATAGACTCTTCTTCCAAAAGTCGGGTTTCGGCCCCGGTTACTTCCTTCACCGCGCCTTCTTGGAGGACATAAGGTCGTCTCGCCTTTTCGTCTCCTCCCAACACTACCAAAGCCTCTTCGGTAGCCTCATAAACTCCACCTTCTCCGGTGTAGCTTTTATCAACCTCGGTTACTTCCTTCGCCGAGCTTCCATCGAGGACATAAAGGCGACTCGCCTTTCTCTTTCCTCGCAATATTACCAAACCACCTTTGGTAACTCTTAAAACTCCACCTTTACAAGTGAGTTTATAGCCCTTCATATCAAGGGTACTCAAGGAAATCAAATTCCTCTTCAAGTCAGGGACATGTCTTACCTCGCCTAACGTGCGCACCGTGCCATCGAACATCTTCAAGCGGATATTTCCAATCCCTTCGACCTTGCACGAGGTGTCATTAGCCATGAACACCGCACCATGCTCCAAAGATTCATAAGTCTCGAACAACGACCGGTCCGGACACATGAAACGAGCAACCCGAGTCTAAGATCCAATCACCACAAAAGTTGGAGTTCTCGCCTAGAGCCATTAGTAGTTCTCCATAGAAATTCCCATCTACTAATCCAACGTCACCGGAATTCCGATTACCGGAATTATTGTTGTTGCTCTCCTTTTTCTTCCACGCGTAGCACTCCGACTTTATGTGTCCCTTCTTCTTGCAATAGAAACACTCCTTATTCCCGTGTCGCGACTTCGAATTCCCCGAGTCGCTCCCTTTATCACGGTACTTCTTTTGGACGCTAAGTCCTTCACCCACATCGGGCATACCATCCTTGTTGGACTCCATCCTTTGTACGTTTTCCCTTGACGAGAGAGCCGAAGTTACGTCTTTAAACGTGAGACTATCTCGTCCATAGAGAAGCGTGTCCCGAAAAGCCGCCATGGAGGGGGGTAGCGAGCATAACATCCAAAACGCAAGATCATCATCTTCGATCTTCACGCCAATTTTCCCAAGGTCAGCTACACGCTCCTTGAATCTCGCTACATGGTCTTGAATCGACGACCCCTCCGCCATCTTGAGGAAGTAGAGACTTCTCTTCAAGTGATGCTTGCTGGACACCGTTTTCTCAACGCACATCGATTCCAACAACTCCCATAATTCCTTTGCGGTCTTCGCCTCCGTCGTTTCCTCAGTCAACGAATCCGAAACATGAAGCCCTATGGTCGCCATAGCCATCTGATCGAGCTCCACCCACTCGTCATGCTTCATGTCTTTCGGCTTGTTGTCAATACCAAGTAGAACAATCTCTTGCTTAAGAGATCTGAGGACTAACCTCATCTTGTATTGCCAAATAGGAAACCTCGTGTTGAGACTTAAATTCGGTAGATCGTACCTCACGCTCGCCATCGAAACCAAAGCTCTGATACCACTTGTTGTAGAACGACGATGTATAGTACGAATAATAATGCGGAACCCCGAAAATAACTCAACAATAAAATAGAAGGAGACAAGTAAAGAAGACAAGGAATTTACGTGGAAACCCAAATCGGGAAAAACCACGGGAGGAACGACGAGAACTTTCACTATAATATTGCCGATAATTACAAGGATTGATATCCACTCTAAAACCCTCTAATCTCACACAATATTATCTCTCTCTACGATAGTATTAACTCGTGTTAACTCGTGTTCTAATTGTGTCTATGGAGATCCCTATTTATAGGTGTAGAAAACCTATAAATTAGGTTACCAATAGGAATAGGAATAAACCCTTTTTCCTAATATATGACTCCTAAATCCATAAGGAATAGAATTATATTATATTAAATATAATTCTAATTTTCCTAAATAAGGAAACAAAATTCCTACGGATTCGAGTCATATTTTAACACATAGGTTATCTACACCTATAAATTGAGGTTCTCCGGTAGACGAAAATCATAGAGTGATTATTGTAAGCCTCAACGATGTAGTGGTTTTCTTCCCGTGGTTTTTTCCCGTGTTTTGGGTTTCCACGTAAATTTGTGTGTTCGTTCTTTTCGTTTATCTTTTCTTCGCATCTCATAAATATTTCGAGAGTCCATCCTCTTACGGCCTATCCTCATGGCTGGGATAATGGGTAATGTGGCCCCCGAAGTACGCCCATAATCTCGTTGTACCGGGAAGCCTGGCAGGCGTGCTCCTCGTCATCTATGTAGACATATTTCCATTGCTTCGACAATCCCTTGATCTCTAATTTTGGTGGAGGTGATTCTTTTTCTTTATCGATTTTTAGTATCTCAATCATCTAATTTTGGTGGAGCAACTTCATTTGTCGGCGACGGCTGAATAGCATCACAAACTTCATCCGTCCCATTTGTCGGCTGTTCTGGAATTTCATTTGGCTGTTCTGAAACTTTATCAACTGAGTTCAACATTGGTTCAACATCAGCTGTTATACCCACCAAACCCCGCACTTCATTCGATTCCAAATTCTCAGCTACAACGGACCCAAGTGACTGCACCGGCCTATTTGTTTCATCTGACCTACCATTAGCACAAGACTCAACATACTCACCAGCCCCTTTACCCAGTTCTTCAACCTCAGACATCTTCTTCGATTTCAATGTTACACATAAACGAGTTTTATCACAGCACGAAACCAACCAATCTACATTGTTATCATCATTTATGGAATAAGGCAGATTGAAAAGTGGGTCTTTATTCTTCGTCGGCCGATGACATCGCAATACCATTTCATACATAGATGTATCGATTTGAAGCTTCTCAACAAGCTTCTGGTATAGCTCCAAATACGTGATGTTTTTCGGAACATGAAATGGGATTACCTTACCATTCTCAATCCCACCGTCGAACACCCAAGAGAAAACACCATCGGAGAGGGTGAAATCCCCTGTATAGCAGACAGACAACCACACTTCTCTTGACATTGCCAATAATCGACTGTGTGGTATTGAATTGGATTCGGGCCTGCACAACACACTTCTCTGGATGTTAATTGGATTCGGGGATCGACAACAAATGGATGGACGGCCGACGAAATTGAATTGAATTTGGTGACTGCGTGCGGGCTTCGAATTGGAGACGGTGAGCTCGCGGTGTTGACGGCCGGCGGACGGACAATGGACTGTGAACGGAAGATTGAAGAAGTCGAAATAATTTAAGAATCGATAATCTAAATTTTGAAAGTTTCTTTCTGGGAATTTAGGTTTGAGAAAAAAAACGTGAATTGGGAAATTAGGTTTCAGAAAAGAAAAAAAAACGCGAATTGGGTTTGGGGTCGATCGGGTTTGATTTGGGTAGGATTTGTGTTTGATATGGGTCAAGGGTATTGTAGTAATAGCACACATATTTTAATTGTTAAATAAAAAAATGGGTATTTCATGTAAAAAAATTGAGAGGGGGATAGTACATTAATAAACACATGACTATGGGGTACTTCATCAACCGGGGCCAGAAAATTACTGAGGCGCGTCTCCCCCGAAGTCCGCACAATCACGTCCGGGTCGGGCCCACCGCCTCCCCACGCACGCACCTTCCTATCGACACAATCATCAACGGCCACGGCTTCCCGATCGCACTCCCCGACGGCTCGCACGATCTCGTCCGTCGACGAGTACGCGATGCAAATCGAGAGGACGCCGCGCTCGTTCCGGGCGGTGGCCCTGGCGGCGCTCTCGGCCACGGCGCGGAGGGGCTCCGGCAGGAGACGGAGGTTCCAGACGAAGTTGAGCCTCAAGCCGTGGCGGTTGAGCAAGCCATCTTCGCTGATAAGCAATTGGATCTGTCTCGTGATCAAGCGCATGGAGGATCGGACTTCCTCAGGGCGTCTCTTGGTGAAATTGTCGATGCTGAAGGCGTAGACGGTCACGTGCGTAACTCCCATCTCGCAGCAGTATTTTATCATCCCAGTTAGAGCAGTGAACCCGCACCGGATGCCCCCGCCTTCTTCCAGCTTATTCCGCTTCGCGTATCGACGGTTGCCGTCCATGATGAACCCCACGTGCTTGGGGATGGGTCCGATCGACAGAACGGAACATATCAACCTGCGGAATATGCTATAGAGATAACTCTCCATAACGCCGAGCTTGTTTTGCAGTACGTACGTATTCAGAGATCAGCTACGAATATTTAAAGGTCGAGCTATTCCAAAATATCATTAGGGGTATTAATTCGATTAAAACTTGATCTTTCATTTAGACTTTGTTATTTTAAACTGATGAAATGAAACTTGTTGAACTGAACTAAATGGATCAAAACATAAATTTGAATTGAATTAAAAGAATGAAATTGAACTAAACTGAAGTTGTCAAATATTATTTTAAAAATATTAATAATATCTTAATCTTAAAATTATTAATTCGAATTATTTTTTATTTTATTTATTTATTTATTTTGAAACGAACTTATTCGAGTTGAATTGAATTGAATTGAACTGAACTTGGAGGGTGTATTGGTTAGAGAGTTTATAAGATTTTTTAAGACTTTTAAAGTTTAGAGGTATTCAATCAGGATTTTGAAAAATCCACAAAAATCTGGAGGTATTCGATCCGGATTTTAAAATGTATTTAAAAATCTAAGTATACAAAAAGTTTATAATTTATAGATTTTCATGAATTTCACTTTTAATAAGTTAAATTATTATTAAAAATAATAAAATTTTAAAAATTAAATAAAAAATTATATATAAAATTATTTATTTTTTAATAAACTAAATTGTTATTAAAAATAATAATACTTGAAAAATTATATTAAAATATTATACTTATTTTTCTTTTAATAAATTATATTATTAAATAAATAATAAAAATTGAAAATTATATATAAACAATGAAAAATAAATAATATTATTTAATATTTTATTTATACAAGTGTGTTCATGTAAATTTGTAGTTAACGGAAGAATCAATAAGAATATATATATATATATATATATATATATATATATATATATATATATATATATATATATATATATATATATTACTCAATTATCGAATTGAATAGACTCAGGGATTGGACAAACTGTCAAAGTTGGGCCAATACCTGTTCTTTTGGACTGAAATCGGCTGAACTGAACTGAACTGAATTGAAGCGGTCTGAACTGAACTGAACTGAACTTAAGCGATCTGAACTGAACTGATATTTTATAAAAATAATAATAATTTGTATAAATTATTAAATATTTTTTAAAAAATATTAATAATATTACGAAGGTAACTAGATTTTATATTTAAAATTATAGATTCAAATTATTTTTTGTTTATTTTATTTTAATTTATTTTGAAACGAACTGAACTGAAGTGATTTGAACTGAACTGAATTGAAATTAAGTCCAAAAGAACAGGTCCTAAGAACTGAACTGGATTGAAATTAAGTCCAAAAGAACAGGTCCTAACACCTTAAAAGACCTTGTTAAGATATTAAGGTTGTCCAACTTATATTTGAGCTTTAGGATATATATCCAACCGATGTGGGATACTTAACACGCCCCCTCACGAGTGTTAATATATCCAACCGATGTGGGATACTTAACACGCCCCCTCACGAGTACTTAACACGCCCCCTCACGAGTAGGCTCAAATTTCATCGGGTGGGGCACCCATCATCGTGTTGGGCCCGCTCTGATACCATGTCAAAGTTGGGCCAATAACACCTTAAAAGGCCTTGTTAAGATATTAAGGTTGTCCAACTTATATTTGAGCTTTAGGATCTATATCCAACCGATTTGGGATACTTAACACAAACCATCAGTTAAAACCATTAGTGCTAGGGATCGGTAGTTTGCCCAAAGAACCCAGAAAGAAGCCAAAGCCCAGAAGCCTACTCTCCCTTATTTGATTTCAGTTTGATTAATTGCTATTTTGTTTCCAATTTGGTCAAAGTGTTTAGTTTGTTATTTCTGCATGTTAGTTTGGGTTAATTAGATTTCTTATTTCTGTTAGTTGGTAGTTTGATAAAACGCTGTGACTCAGCGACCAAATTCAAAACCTTTTTATTGTGACACTATTTGGGCAAAGCCGAGATTAACTAAATTGCAATTGCTTCCTCGTGGGATCGACCCTATACTTATCACTTGCTATCTTGTGTTGAGTTTAGGAACATTATAAATTTATTTTGACCGCGTTAGCTTCCACGACAAAGTTTTCGCGTCGTCACCATTCCCATGTGTTTCTTGTCACGCCTCTGAGTTTTGTAATCAGTTGCGACAATAGAACAAGAATTTTTTGCTGTTTTGACAAACACCTTCCATAAGCCTGGTTCTATGTTGCATGTACTTGTGCTGCAACATCTGTTCTGCCTGGTAAGCCCTTATAGTCATAAACAAGAATCCAATAACTTAGTGTCGTCAGTTCTCAGTTCTTCTTTTGAACAGGTTGAATCTGGGCCTAGACTGAGCCCCCGTGGAATGCTGCAGCTGTTCCTTTTCCTTATCCAAGTAATGGCATGTTTGTCTGCAAGTACACAATCAAACTGCAACCAACTACGCCTTGTTCTTAGTTTTAGTATTTTGCCAACTTATTTTGCACAATAGATTCAACTTATGACCTATGCATATTTTGCAACATGTTTTGGGTTAATGTTTTAGGTTGCCTTGTTCATACACTGCATATTTTCCAACATGTTTCGCATTGTTGTTGCACCGAGTCATATGGGCCTTCGTCTTGCACAGCAAGACGAGCGCCCCTAGTGTGTATATATATATATATATATATATATATATATATATATATTATATGCTTGCTTAGTTCGATCCACTTTTTGCGCGGTGCTGCAGCCTGCATATGTTTAATTAGTTGTCATGAAAAAAAAATATACAAGTACAAAAAAAATTATAGAAGTACGAAGTATTATATTTAGTGGCGCCTCTCGCGAGGTTCATTTTATAACACACGAGTTTGGTATGAACAATATTTAAAATTCTAATAGTTAATGCATACTAGTATTGTTTGTACTGATAGATCGATAGATCAAGAATCTGCACATGATATAGTGTGCAAAAGCAATACTAGTATGATATTTATTACAGCAATAGTTATTGACTTGTTGTGAAAGTATGATACTCAAAATTCGGGTCAATCAGTTTTAGAAAAAGTTCTTTAAGAAAGAAAATACTACTTGAATGAAAAATCTTAAAAGATTGAATTGAGTTCATGAATCTAAAAAATATTGAAAATTCTTAATCTCTCTCGATATTTCATTTTCATTGAAATTTGGTTATTCATCATCTCAGGTAAACCTTCGTAAATGAATGATTAAATAAATCGTCCAATTTATAATTGACCAAATATATATTTTAAGTTGCATTAAAATAAGAACATATTCATCAATCATCTTTGATACATTACTTTAATAAGAATATTTTAAAAATCAATAATTCAGTTATAAAGTAATACATGTGTGAGAGTGTTGATAAAAAAAGTGTATTCAAATTGAGATTTTTATTGTATTTTTTTTTAACTTTAACAAGTTTATGAAATTTCATAAATTTAAAAAAATTACAAAATTTATATAGAGTTTGACTGATTTTTCTCACGATGATTTTCATAAATGTTAAAGATTTTTTAATCAAACTTAAAAATAGAATAAACTTTAGACTCGTTTTCAATTTAAAAAAAAATCGAATAAATTCCTTGATCCAATAAATTCGATGTAGACGCAATTCATAAATTATATACTAATATTATTTTTAATTTACAAAAAATAGCTGTATTTTTAAAAAATATTTTGATAAATAAATTTAATTTATTTTTTAAAATTATTATACATAATTTTTTTCACTAAATAAAAAATTATCTATTTATTCATATATTTGTTTAATTTTATTATTTTTTTAATAATAAATTAGCCAATTAATAATATTTTTTAAGAATATTAAAAATATGTATTGAATAACTCAAATAAGCTTTTATAAATTGAATACCACATAATTTTATCAGAGTATTTTTGTTAATTCAAAAGTATGGGAGTTAGTGATTTTATTAATTTAAAAAATTATTAATTTATGAGTATTAATTTATAGATATTTTATGTACAAATAAGTACTTTCTTCCTCTTATAAAATCCTCTTATAAAAGTTGCAATATTTTTATTTTTGGATATTTACTTTCCAATTAAAAATTACATTATATCATAGTCAAAGAGTTTAAAAACAATATTTTTAATTTGTAAACTCACACTATAAATAAGTGCGCGCGTTACGTTCTTAATTTGTAAACTCACAAATACTTAGTAGTGTATACATTAGCAACACCAATACTAGGGATGTCAATCCAACCCGAAACGGTGGGCTAACCCGAAGCCCGCCCGAAAAAATGTAAGGTTAGGGCCGAATATTTTCGACCCGAAAAAATTTCAGCCCGATCAGCCCGAACCGAAATAACCCGATAGCCCGAGTGGGCTAGCCCGATAAACCGTAGGCTAGCCCGACAACCCGATGTATTTAAATATATTATAATTCATTTTATTTATTTATAGAAATATTTTGAATAAATATAATAATATATTCAAATAAAAGAAAATTATCAATTAAAATTACAATTTTAAATATTATTGAATGAATATTTGATAATTTGGGCAATTTAAATATTAGAATTATAATAATAATTATTAAATATTAATATTTTATTAATATTAAATTTAATTTGGTATTAAAATTATTTTTTTATTATATAATATTATTTTTTCCGGCCCGACGGGCTAGCCCGAGACCGAATATTTTAGGGTTAGGGCTACAAATTTACAGCCCGAAAAAATTTCAGCCCGATCAGCCCGAACCGAAGTAACCCGATAGTCCGAGTGGGTTGGCCCGAAACCGAGTGGGCTGGCCCGATTGACATCCCTAACCAATACTATAAAAATGGATTCTCCGGCGGCCACCATTGCCTGTATTATGAGCGGATCTTGTATCCATCGGTGGGGTCGACTTGTAGCCCACCCGACTTTGTTTCTTCAGAGCTCAGCCGGCCAACAGTTTACCCAGCAGCTCAAAATGAGTACTGGGAGTGTAAACGTCCTTCAAGCAATTAACCACACTAGTTTAACTCTAGATCCGCCCGCCTCAATCGAGACTACAAAGTTTACGAAAAGCGAGTGGGCTGATGCTTTCACTTACTTTTCTTTGGATCATCAGGTGTGTGTGTGTGTGTGTGTGTGTGTTTATACACATACGAATGAATTAATGTATCACTTTATATCTTAAGCTCCAACTATTAGAAAAGTTGAACAATTTGACATTTATATTAGTAGTTTGAATATATTCTCCAATATGCATGTATCTTCGTGCAGAGGCAAGAGGAGTATGCTGAAGCCATTGAAGCTTTGAAAGAAGAAGCAAGGAGCATGCTACTTGACAAGGCTGGAAATACGAGAAGAGACAGGTTGGTGTTGATCGACACGCTCGAGCGTTTAGGAGTTGCATATCACTTTGAGCAAGAGATCGAAGACCAACTCGAACAAATCTTCAAATCAAACACTATTGAAGAAGAAGAAGAAGAAGAAGAAGAAGAAGAAGAAGAAGAAGAAGAAGAAGAAGAAGAAGACGATTTGTTCATTACTTCGCTCCAATTCCGTCTCTTCAGGCAACACCGCCATCATGCCTCTAGTGGTACGTACCTACAATTTCTTAGCTTGATCGATTAATCGACCCAACATCTTATCATCTAATTCAATTTAAATCAAGGGGTTTTCGACAAGTTTAAGTGTGAAAACAACAAATTCAGAAAAGCCATCGAGAGCGATGGTAAGGGACTTCTGAGCCTGTATGAAGCTGCACATTTACGGATTCACGGAGAAGAAATCTTAGACGAAGCTCTGGCATTCACCATGCATCATCTGAGGCGTACGGTGAAACAGTTAGATTCCCCGCTTCAAGAACAAGTGAAGCGAGCTCTATTACAGCCCCTGCACAAGGGGAATCCAAAAATAGAAAGTCGGCACTACATTTCATTGTACGAAAAGTTGGAGTCTAAGAACGAAATGCTGTTAAAGCTAGCCAAGCTGGATTTCAATTATGTGCAGAATATAACAAGAACGAGCTGTGTGAACTCGCCAGGTACGTACGTACGTATGCCCATTTGTTGATCAATTATGAATGTATCTTACAAGAAAGTAATGTATTTTAGGTGGTGGGACGAACTGAAGTCTCAATTGCCGAATGCGAGATGTAGAATGGTAGAGACCTATCTTTGGGGAATGAACTTCTATTCCAAGCCTCAGTACTCGAATGCTCGTGTGGCTGTTGGGAAAATTGGTTTGCTGCTTACGGTTCTAGATGATACTTATGATAGTATAGCTACAGTCGAAGAAGCTGATCTTCTTACCGAGGCTCTGCAAAGGTGTATGATCAGATCATCGCCCAAAAATATGATTTGTGGATATTTATATAACGTGTCTGTGTGTTAATATTTCAGGTGGAATATCGAGGAAATTGATCAGCTCCCGAATTACATGAAAGTCCTATACGAGTCGATTCTGAGGGTGTATGATGACTACGAAAGGGAAGCAGACGAACAAGGAAAACAGTTTGCTGTCCCTTACGCCAAAGAAACCGTACGTACAAAATAAAATAAAATAAAACTTTGTAGTCGTCAATATATATATGTGTGTGTGTGTGTGTGTGTGTGTGACGAAACTCATTACTCGTGTTGGTTGTATGTCTGAAGATGCAAGAAGTTTGTAAGAATTACAGCAAAGAGCTGAGGTGGTTTACGAGAACAGCACCAATGCCGTCATTCAAAGACTACCTTGCTGCTAGGACAATATCGAGTTGCTTCTATGCGTTGTGTGTTAGGATTGTATACACCGGGAAGGCGGGCGGTGCTTTACGTCAACGAGACCACCGACTACTCGTCGGACCACCGGGACCCGCCTAGAGAGGACGAGGACTTTTTCCTTGACTCGTCGATACCCGATCGACCGGACACGCCCAATGCGTGACGGAAACTCCGATCGATCTCCGCACGAATCCACCCCGTACTCTACTACCAATCCTCGAGAACAACCGACGTCCAACCGTTGTCGGGAATCCACTCAACCCGAGTGTTCCGAATTCCCGACCAACCAACAACGACAACCAATCACAAGCAATACATATATATCTTCAATGCACCCATGCATACACAATATACATATTCAAGCAATAATAGAGCTATCCACAATCGAAGCAATCAACACAATACGAAACGAGAAAGCAAACAAACACGACACCGAGAATTATAGTGGTTCACCTTTAAATAGGCTACATCCACTCTGCCGCCACGATTTTCACTAGATAAACCGAATCGTTACACCGAGCTTCCAAGAATTCTCTCTCGAATTCTAACTCTCACGACTCTCTCTAGGATCCTCACACTGCCCACCCAACGAGATACACCGAAATATAAACGAGAGCTTCCAAGAGCTTTCAAGATTTTTCTCCCAAAAATCTAACTCTAACCCTCTTCCTATATTTCTCTCTCTATAATGGTGGCTACAAATGGTTTTGGATAATTCACAAGTGAGGGGGGAGGAAGTATATATAGTAGTATGGTCAAGACCTAGTCAAAGCCCAAAAAAGGCCTTAAAAAACCCCAAAAAAGCCTCAAAAACGAGTTGGCCCATAACATTCCTGGAAGTGGCACGAACGTGTCAGTTTTGGCACGAACGTGCTACTGCCTCTGAAGTTTTGGAAGAATGGCACATTCTGGCACGAACGTGCCAGTTCCTGAGTTTTGAGAAACTCTTCATTCGCGCTCGTTTTTCGTCGTGGCTTCGTCGGTTTGGTTTGGCTACACCAAACCCAACAATCTCCCACCTGGAGACACAACCAAACTACACTCCCCATCATCCATGGCGGCGACCACATTCATCATCCGAGAAGTCCAACCGAAGTCTCTCTTGACCTCGGCTCCAAAGGCATTACCGCCTTCTTCCTCGACACATCGGTCGGCATCCGACTTCCCCGGAACGTCTCAAGCACCTCGTGCTTAGACCGAGCATCGATTCCCTGGTTTCTCATCACAACCCTCGACGCTCTCCTCTTTTCAACATCGCCCATTCCGTCAACCTGTCCGTCACCACGCAATCCCCTTTCGGACCTCCGAAACCGCAACATGGAACCCGAGCTTCTCAAAGCTCCCACATGTCGCCTCCCCGGATTGCTCGTGAACCGGCTAACTCCCACCGAATGAGCAACGTCGGCATTCACATGCCCATCGTCTATCATCGACGATCTCGACCGATAACCTCCAACATTGTCACCGTTGCTAGCTCTACGACTCCTTTGCCTACTCCTCGTTTTCCGAATCCTCGCCACGGGACTCTCTCCGAAACGATCACCCGAGTAGCACTCGAATCGTCTAACAACTCCCACCGCATGGGAAATGTCGGGCTTCGATACCTCGTCTCTCACCGACGAGTCTCCGAGTGAAAATAACGAGCTCGGCTCGCTTCCAATTTTCAACTCTCGCTTGCTCGATTTACCAGCCCGCATTGCTCTACCATCTCGAACCGAAAGCACATGATTGATCTCCAAGGTTTCCACCGGTCGGTCTTCTACCGGAACACCTCCATCATCATGTCTCCGCTTTCCGATATCCGATTTCTCCATCACCGAGAATCGAACTCGTCTCCTTTCGAGAACCGGACTCCGATCCGTATGAGGAACACCCGAACACGCTCTTGGTTGCAACCACCTTTCGCTCATACGACCTAGCCCGCAATGCATTAGCCCATTGGTGTAGTCGGGTACACCAATCTCACGACCTCCCGTCGTAGTGTAAAGGGTGCTCGTCTTTCGACCACGAGCAAGTATCACCACACCCTTCGACACTCTCCAAGACCCATCATCGAAGTCATCCTTGTGCTCCGTCTCAAGTCGACTAACCGAGATCACACTCCACGTCAACTTCGGCACGCACACCTCCTTCGATAATCGAAACGTCTCACACGACGTCTCCACAATTTCGTCTCCAACACTCACGGCCTCCAAAGGTTCCCCATCTTCACGATGCACCTCTCCGTGTCCCCCGGCAACATACATGCCATCACGGTTCGCCATGGTGTGAGACACCGCTCCCGAGTCGACCACCCGAGAGACTTCACAAGAGCCCGAAGATACCGATAAGTCATCTTCACTCTCGTCACCCGTCACAACCTTGGCACCACCTCCGTTCCCCGGAAGCTCACTACAATGCCGCTTCATGTGACCGGATTTACCGCAATTCCAACATAAGAATCGCTTCTTCTTCCCGTTGCTCGACTCCACCCTTTTCCCGCGTCTATAACCTCCGTAATGATTTCTACCTCGGATCAAACTCAAGGCCTTAGTCGTTGAAGTTGATGTCTCTCCGGAATCCCTCCTTCTAACCTCCTCGGCAAGAACACGATCCCTCACATCGGCATACTTCAACCTATCACTTCCAACGGAGTTATTCAACGCCATTCTTATCGGCTCCCAACTACTCGGTAGAGACGCCAATAGAGTAAGGGTCCGAACCTCATCATCGAACCTGATCTCAACCGAAGACAACTCGTTGACGATCGTTTCGAACTCGTTCACATGAGTCGCAACAACTCCTCCTTCTTCCATCTTCAAATGAAAGAACCGCTCCAACATGGAGCTTTTGCTTCTCGTTGACGGCTTCTCGAACATGTCGGATAACACCTTCATCATCCCCGAGGTCGACTTCTCCATCATCACCTTTCTAGCAATGTTCTCCGACAACGTCAAACGGACTAATCCGAGTACTCGTCGGTCTAGGAGAGCCCATTCCGCCTCGCTCATACCCTCCGGCTTCTCGCCTACTAACGGTAGATGAAGATTCTTCCCGAACAAGTAGTTCATCACTTGCACCTTCCAATGTGCAAAATCCGACCCGTTGAACCTTTCGATTGCACTCCATACCATGTCGTTGCCCGTCATTGTTCTCCGACCGCTTCAACCGAAGCTCTGATACCAATTGTTGCTCCTAGCAAAAATTGTATCCTCGTCTAAGCTTCTTGCCCAAGCTCTGATACCAATTGATGCTCCTAGCAACAATTGTATCCTCGTCTAAGCTTCTCGACCAAGCTCTGATACCAATTGTTAGGATTGTATACACCGGGAAGGCGGGCGGTGCTTTACGTCAACGAGACCACCGACTACTCGTCGGACCACCGGGACCCGCCTAGAGAAGACGAGGACTTTTTCCTTGACTCGTCGATACCCGATCGACCGGACACGCCCAATGCGTGACGGAAACTCCGATCGATCTCCGCACGAATCCACCCCGTACTCTACTACCAATCCTCGAGAACAACCGACGTCCAACCGTTGTCGGGAATCCACTCAACCCGAGTGTTCCGAATTCCCGACCAACCAACAACGACAACCAATCACAAGCAATACATATATATCTTCAATGCACCCATGCATACACAATATACATATTCAAGCAATAATAGAGCTATCCACAATCGAAGCAATCAACACAATACGAAACGAGAAAGCAAACAAACACGACACCGAGAATTATAGTGGTTCACCTTTAAATAGGCTACATCCACTTTGCCGCCACGATTTTCACTAGATAAACCGAATCGTTACACCGAGCTTCCAAGAATTCTCTCTCGAATTCTAACTCTCACGACTCTCTCTAGGATCCTCACACTGCCCACCCAACGAGATACACCGAAATATAAACGAGAGCTTCCAAGAGCTTTCAAGATTTTTCTCCCAAAAATCTAACTCTAACCCTCTTCCTATATTTCTCTCTCTATAATGGTGGCTACAAATGGTTTTGGATAATTCACAAGTGAGGGGGGAGGAAGTATATATAGTAGTATGGTCAAGACCTAGTCAAAGCCCAAAAAAGGCCTTAAAAAACCCCAAAAAAGCCTCAAAAACGAGTTGGCCCATAACATTCCTGGAAGTGGCACGAACGTGTCAGTTTTGGCACGAACGTGCTACTGCCTCTGAAGTTTTGGAAGAATGGCACATTCTGGCACGAACGTGCCAGTTCCTGAGTTTTGAGAAACTCTTCATTCGCGCTCGTTTTTCGTCGTGGCTTCGTCGGTTTGGTTTGGCTACACCAAACCCAACATTGTGCTCAGGGGCGATACCTGGCCTGCCATCCGCCTCGAAAGAGACGCTTGAATGGCTAAGAAGTAAGCCTAAAATTGTTACAGCAGCAGTTCTCATTTGTCGACATTACAACGACCTGGGCAGCTACGAGGTAAGCACGCGCAAAAATAAACCAAAATAAATACTATATAAGATTGTAACTAAACATTAGTATTAATTATGAAGCGAGAAAGCAAGAATGGACAAGACCTAACGGGGGTGGAGATCTACATGAAGCAACACGGTGCATCGATGGAAGAGACAGCGGATAAGTTTATGGAACTAGCTGAGGATGCGTGGAAGGATTTGAATGCGGAGTGGATGGCCATAGGTTCTGTTTCCGTGCTAAAGGATGTGTTGGACCAGGCTGTCGGCTACGCTCGTGGGGCAGAGATGTTTTACGGAAGCTGCGAAGATGGATTTACAAAGCCTGAGGTTGTGGGGGCCTACATTTCTCAACTCTTTGTGGACCCCATAGCCATCTGATCATCGTCCATCGATGATATTGTCATCATGCACTCTGTGTTCGTTATTATTTCAATGCATCTGTGTGTGTGTTTTTGCATATTTTATTCAACTGAAGTCCGAGTTTGTCCTGAAGACCAGTCACATAATTATTGGAAATTAAATCAATAAAAATATGAAATGAATGATGCAATATTCAAGAACAAACTATTGAGTTTCTAGGTTTTTGCAGGTAAGAAAAATGAGGAAGACGATATTGTTTATTCACTGCTTGGGGATTGTGGCTCCCTATGGATGGGACTTAAATACCGCAAATAAACCCTAGCTACTATGTCCGTACAGCGGGAGCTAGAATATTCATTACATAAATACATTAATTAATAAACTAAATGAATAAACGAAACGACGTCGTATACGAACTAATTAGGTCTGCAATTAGGGCCAAGGAACGACGTCGTATGCTGCATATTTGGGAACGAAATTAGGTATGAGAAACGTCGTCGTATGCACCGTGAATTGGGGAAAACGGATGAATCTCAATACCCCCGCAATCGGAGCGCGAATCACGTGCAAAGAGGAGCGGAGGCGCACGAACGGTTGAGCTGGCAGAGCTTTGGTGAAGATATCGGCGAGCTGAGAATGAGCAGGAATGTGATGGGCAGAGATCGCCTTGGAACGGATTTTATCTCGAATAAAATGGAGATCTATTTCAATGTGTTTTGTGCGCGCTTGGACTGTGGCTCGAGTCGACATGTAAACGGCACTTAAATTGTCAACCCATATGACTGGGGGCTGAGTTGGTAGAGCATGAAGTTCGAGAAGAAGGGATTTCACCCACAAAACATCAGAAATCGCATTTGCGAGGCTGCGATACTCAGCTTCAGAGCTCGAGCGAGAAACAGTGTTTTGCTTTTTGCAACTCCAAGAAACTAAGCTGGAGCCAAGAAGACCACAGTGACCGGAGGTGGATCGCCGGTCATCTGGATCAGATGCCCAGTCAGAATCAGCAAAAACCGTAAGGTTAAGATGTGGGGACTTATGGAGTTGGAGCCCATGGGTATTTGTTGCTGAGACATAACGGAGAAGTCTCTTAACGGCCCTGAAGTGAATATCTGTAGGAACTTGCATATACTGGCTCAATTTATTTACAGAGAAGGTAATATCAGGGCGTGTGATGGTGAGATACTGAAGACTACCAATGAGCATACGGTAGTGAGATGAATCAGAATAAGGGGTGCCTGTGTGTTTAGATAAAGTATTAGAACT
This sequence comes from Euphrasia confusa, assembly GCA_954870475.1. Taxonomy (NCBI): domain Eukaryota; kingdom Viridiplantae; phylum Streptophyta; class Magnoliopsida; order Lamiales; family Orobanchaceae; genus Euphrasia; species Euphrasia confusa. The sequence goes on from OX940949.1 coordinate 3,171,906, forward strand.
CACCATGGGGGTAGGTACACCTTGAGCTTGGGACATACCAGATTTTTTGAGGAGATCAAGAATGTATTAGTGTTGTGAGAGGTGGATACCATCAGAATTATAAGTCACATGAATTCCCAGAAAGAAATGTAGAAGGCCAAGGTCTTTGAGGGCAAAGGATTTGGAGAGATCAAGAATCAAAGTGTTAATGGCAGTGGGAGAAGAGCCAGTGATGATGATATCATCAACATAGACCAGAACAAAAATGGTCAGAGAAGGAGTGTGTTTGATGAATAGGGAACTGTCAGCTTTGGAGCTACAGAATCCCAATTGAGAAAGGGCTCCATTGAGCTTATCAAACCAGGCCCTTGAGGCCTGTTTTAAACCATAAATGGCTTTATGGAGTTTACAAACCATATGTTCTTGGCCAGGGACTTCAAAGCCTGGTGGTTGTTGCATGTATATAACATGATCAGAGGTAAGGGAACCATTTAAAAAAGCATTATCCACATCAACTTGCCTAAGGGCCCATCCTCTAGAAATGGCAATGGTTAAAATAATTCTGATGGTAGTGGGTTTAATTACTGGGCTGAAGACATCTTGTAAATCAATTCCAGGTAACTGAGTATACCCTTTGGCTACAAGCCTAGCCTTGTGTTTACAAAGGGAACCAGAGGCATTCTTCTTGAGTTTGAAAACCCATCTAGAACCAATTATGTTTCTGTTGGCAGGAGGTGACACAAGGGTCCAGGTTTGGTTTTTAAGGAGAGCTCGATATTCTGAGTTCATGGCCAGCTTCCAAGGGGGCTGAAGAAGGGCCTCAGAATAATTGGAAGGTTCATTAGCAGAGGGAGAAGCTGCTATATAAATTTTAGGTTTGTAAATACCTCTTTTGACTCTGGTTTGCATGGGGTGAGAATTGATGTCTGGAACAGGAGGTTGAACCACAGGGGGTAAAACATGTTGACTATTATCTTGAGGTAAGTCAGGAGAGTTATTTGGAGGAGAAGGGTTCTGTGGAGAAACATGAGGTGTGGGAATATGGGGACTGTGATTCTGTGGTGACTGCTGTGGTAAGTTATGTGGTTGTAGACTTTGGGGAGGTGAATCCAGTGGTGGGGTAGGGTTAATAGGAATCTGAAGTGGAGCTATATGAGGTATGACATGAGGATTGATAAAATTTTGGGTAGGAATATCAGATTCAGGTGAGTTAGCCACAGCAGGAAAAACATTTTCATTAAATGTAACATTTCTGGTTAATATGATTTTTTGAGAAGGGAGTTGAATTTTATAGCCCTTGTATTGAGGATGATAGCCAAGGAAAATAAAAGGTAAAGATTTTAGGTCAAGTTTATCTTGGTTATAGGGTTTAAGAAATGGAAAAGCTTGACATCCAAAGACTTTAAAAGTGGAATAATCTGGACTTTGGCCAGTGAGAAGAGTGAATGTGAGCCATGGATTTGTGAGGGATCCTATTGAGCAAATGGACTGCAGAACCAAAAACATCTTCCCAATATGGTTTGGGGAGACCAGAGTGGGATAAAAGGCTGAGCCCTGACTCAACAATGTGCCTATGCTTCCTCTCCACAGCACCATTTTGTTGTGGAGTGTATGGGCAAGATTTCTGGTGTATAATACCAAAAGAGGCAAAAAGTTTGGATAGAGGAAAGAACTCACTGCCATTATCAGATTGAACCACTTTTATTTTGGTGTTCAACTGGTTTTCAACTTGATTTTTGAAAAGAATAAAAGCCTTAGTGGTAGCAGATTTTGAAGCTAGGAAATAAATCCAAGTAAACCTGCTAAAATCATCAACAATAGATAAATAATAAAGATTACCATGCACTGATCTTAAAGGAGCAGGGCCCCACAGATCCATATGAATTAAAGCAAGAGGTTGAGTAGCCCTCACATGAGAGTGTTGGTGATTTAAGTGAAATCTTAAATCATTTGTCATTTAATGTGATTGGAATCATTCAAGGTTTTGTGTTGAACCTAAATCACTATAATATGATCTTGGAGGTGCGGGGTGCACGGTCATATAGAAGTGATACGGAACAATGAGTTGAATAAGTAAAAATGTACATGTTATGTTTGATCACGTGACTACATGGATATGCATGATATAATATGATTTATTATCATATTTTGCATGGTAATTTCGTAGTTGCGTGAATAGACATGTATGACTATTCGTAAAGGTGTTTTACGAATGAGTGTCTTCACCAAAAGGTACTTATTCAATGAAAAGGTGTGTCCCTTTCTAAAGAAGTATGTCCCTTTCTTAAAATGTGTGTCTCTTTCTTAAAGGGTGTGTCCCTATACAAAGAATTGTGTCCCTTATGAAAGGGTGCTTTATATCTATATAAAGGGTTGTATATTTCATACAATAACAACATAAAATCATATTCATATGAACACACAAGAACACCTTTGTTTATCAAAGCCTTGAGAAACAAAGAAATCATAAAGTTTCATAAGTTGCTTGATTTCTAAGCCTAAGAAATCAAGCGTGATATTGTCTTATCCTCGAAGGGATTTCGTGTAACCTGGGCAATATAGGTCGAAATACTCTTTAAGGAAAGCGTGTCAACGTGATTCAATTATCTATCCAAGTTTCCAATCCAGAAACGAGACCGAAGTTCCCAACATTCTTAAAGAGTATTTTCATTTCTGGAAATATGGAGATATGTTCGTGAAAAGACAAACAAGTATGAAAACTTCGAAAAGTTTAAAGGCGTCGATTTATGCCGCTTGCAAAATGGAGATTAAATATGTCGTAGACACATATTAAACGGTATGTTTGATTTTATTTTGATATACGTAGTATACTTCTATATTGATTCTAAAGAAAAGAAAATGAATAATTAATCGTTAATTAATTTTATTAATTAAATATTAAATAGATGAGTAAGTATATTATATTGTTTATAATATATAATATATGTATCAGAGTGTAAAATATATACATGTTTTCATGCAAATATTTATAAATATGCTTGTATGAATTATGACGGAATAATATGTTAACGAGTGTATTCAAATTTCATGCAAATATATCACCGTGACCGTTAGTGATTGAATCGGTGCAAATGTTTACTTTACGTGAGTGGGTGCATTATAAACCAAAGTGACTCTTAATTAAGTTGTTTGTGAACTTGTACATGTGCAAATGTATTATGAAATATGCGTGAGTAAGTATGTGGGTAAATATGTGCGTAACTCCCATCTCGCAGCAGTATTTTATCATCCCAGTTAGAGCAGTGAACCCGCACCGGATGCCCCCGCCTTCTTCCAGGTTATTCCGCTTCGCGTATCGACGGTTGCCGTCCATGATGAACCCCACGTGCTTGGGGATAGGTCCGATCGACAGAACGGAACATATCAACCTGCGGAATATGCTATAGAGATAACTCTCCATAACGCCGAGCTTATCAAATTAATATTTATTTTACGTTGCGTTGTTCTGCAGTACGTACGTATTCAGAGATCAACTACGAATATTTAAAGGTCGAGCTATTCCAAAATATCATTAGGGGTATTAATTCGATTAAAAGTTGATCTTTCATTTAGACTTTGTTATTTTAAACCGATGAAACTTGTTGAACTGAACTAAATGGATCAAAACATAAATTTGAATCGAACTAAAACTAAATGGAATTGAACTAAACTGAAGTTGTCAAATATTATTTTAAAAATATGAATAATATCTTAAACTTAAAATTATTAATTCGAATTATTTTTTATTTATTTTTATTTATTTATTTTGAAATGAACTTATTCCAGCTGAATTGAATTGAATTGAACTTGGAGGATGTATTGGTTAGAGAGTCTATAAGATTTTTTAAGACTTTTAAAGTTTAGAGGTATTTAATCAGGATTTTGAAAAATCCACAAAAATATGAAGGTATTCGATCCGAATTTTAAAATGTATTTAAAAATCTAGTATACAAAAAGTTTATGGATTTTATTGGATTATCTACTAAAAACATGAATACTTTATACTTTTTAAAATCTATCGAGAATAGATTTTCATGAATTTCACTTTTAATAAGTTAAATTATTATTAAAAATAATAAAATTTCAAAAATTAAATAAAAAATTATATATAAAATTATTTATTTTTTAATAAACTAAATTATTATTAAAAATAATAATACTTGAAAAATTATATTAATATATTATACTTATTTTTCTTTTAATAAATTATATTATTAAATAAATAATAAAAATTGAAAATTATATATAAACAATGAAAAATAAATAATATTATTTAATATTTTATTTATACAAGTGTGTTCATGTAAATTTGTAGTTAACGGAAGAATCAATAAGAATAAATATATATATATATATATATATATATATATATATATATATATATATATATATATATATATATATATATATATATATATATATATATATATATATATACTAGATAGTCATCCGTCAAGACGGGCCCAGCTAATCTTAGAATTGTGCTCGATAAAGTTGATTTAAGAAATGCATCTTTACATAAGGTCAAAACTTGTAGTTCCAAACAAAGTTACACTTACATGAGGACTTTTAACTGTCATCAATGAAGATAAACCAAATCCAAAATTATAAGATAGTTTCATTGTGGGAAAACCATTGATGGGCATATACAGTATCACCATGTGGCCAGCCTGTATAAACAAAAGAAGAAAAAAACCAAATCTCAGTACAAAAGGAGATTTACCGAAATATGTTGTTATATTGACAAAAATAATAACCTATTGGGTCTCTTTTTTTATCCCAAAGTACATTTTGAAGGGAAAGCTGTATATAACATCTGAATCAAATTGCAGCCTGCCTATAGAATAGAACTTGAGAAACTTTAGTTCAGCTTCCACTATTTATTTAAACATGTACTAACCAATAAACTCTTATAAACAGTTACATTTCAAATAATCTCTCCTAACACATTATCATCAGAGGTAGTAATTTGAAACTCCTGTTCTCTGTGATCACTCTAAACTCCAAGCACCTTATGTTGAACATGAATAACATATTTATGGCTCAATATTTTCGAAACTTGATGCAAATTTTGTTTCTTCACCAGTAGATGTTAAAAGGGTTCACGCATTTATGAACGCTGGCCTGGTCGATATCAAAAACATTTTTTTGGATACATTAAGAAACATGAAATGCAGCAACCCAATGAAGAACAATTTCTTGAAGAGGAATTTCAATTAGTTTCCTTTTCTTATAAGCATCAATTACAAAGGACCCGATAGAAACAACCGAGGGTAGAATTTTTCTTTTTTTATTAGCAGCAAGCACTGACGAGAATTGAAATAGCTTTCAATGAGACACTAACTATAGAAACCAACAAATTATTAGAATCACCAAGCAAAATATATTGAGATAGCTTTAATGCAGGTGCAGCACATGTAGAACACTCATATAAGGCCACAGATTCATAATTAGGGCTTCAAACGAGTCGAGTTCTGAGATTATCTAGCATGCTCTATTTTTTTTCAATAGGCTCGAGCTCGACTCGCCAAAATATTGCTAAGCTCGAGCTCGGCTCGACTCAATCTAACTTTACAAAACAACACAATAGACACACAGATACATACATACTATATATATAAACATATATACACACACACTCACTTTTGCTCACGCTCAGTAGTAAAAATCAATAAGAATCAACTTTGCTTCTCTTTATAATTATTTCCAAATTCAAGGCGAAGGAGAGAAGAAATTATTTTGTAAACAAAATAAGTAGCACACCAAAATCTGTTTTCGCAAACCTGTTTTGAAAATTGAGTATAAAAAAGTTACAGGTCTAGGAGAACCTACAACGGAATTAATCAAGTACAATCATTTCTCCAAGTACGATCACGACAAATAGTTGTTCAAAACATCAAATTAAACATTTAAGATCATACAAAATGATACACAACCTCACACACACAATCAAGCTATACATCCTTCATATATATGTCCATACCATATATATTGGTATTGCTTTAGCAGCAGCCAACAGGTTATATATATACTAACATATAAATGTACAACATATATTACACATACATATAAGTAAGTTATATAATGCAGAAGATGTACATATTAAGCATAAACATAGATAGGTTATATATACTGTATAATGTATGCGGGCAAACAAGAAATTGAAACTGACCCAATAGCGGTGCGACAAGTCGGCAGTTGCGGCGCCGTTATCAGTGGTACGGGTCGTGGATTTGACCGAGTCAATATGGACAGGACCCTGACCCGAAGACAACACGCTTAGAGCAAAGGCTAACTGGACCTGACACTTCTCCTCATATGAGTCCTTAATTTCTTCGAGAAAATGCACCAACACCGAGACTCGTCTCGCAAAGTTCGTGTAGTATTTCTTTAAAAAGCCCAAGAACCCGGAACCGAAGCACCACCGACGTCGCACACCTGAACGCAATAATAGGGAGAAATGAAAACCCAAAATTAATAGTTGCAGTAACATCAGCTAGAGCTTGCAGGCCTGATGAACATTGCTCGTTCACAGTTCTAATAGGTACAGTTTCTGCATATAGAATAGAATATGGTAAAAAAAAATATAACATAGCAAAGAAAAAAAGAACATAAAAAATATGGTAAAAAGAATCATATTTCAAGTTACAGAAAATAAAAAGAATGAAAATAGAAGATGAAAGAGTTTGGCGCAGAAACATACGTCTCTTGCGAGTCAACTCGGACCGAGGCGCAAAATCCTACGCCTCACCTGCGCCTCAACCGCAAGAGGCGTACGCCCCATAGTTTTCAGGCGATTCATGTGCCTTGGTACATCACACTATCAGGCAGAACGACTCGCGACAAAATAGTCCATCGATAGATAGATGAGAGAATGTCGGCTAGAAAATGAAACCCACGGCAAACCCCACATGCCACAATTTCAAGGAACACTTCAAAACCAAATTACAACCAAATAGTAGTATATGTTAGTTATTGACAATTCTGAAATGTGTGCATAAAGGGATACTGCTTTCTCATGGATAACATGTGAGTTATGGAAGAAATATATGTTAAGGTCTGAAACAATTGAACTCTTAAACAATTAAGTACGAGCCAACTAACTAAAAAAGAAGACGATGAACAATTAATTTAATTTGAGAAAACCCCAAATACCACCCATTAGTATAATATTGAACCATACCAAACAAAAATGTTGAGAATTGAAATAGTATTATATAACATAATTAACCAGTGACAGTAATACTGATACATAAGAAAAATTAGTACAAGTAAGATTCAAAAAGGACTTAAAACATACTGTCAACAGAAGAAATTTTGGTCGGTATTGAACAGCGCAGTGCTTTCAACGTCATCCTCTTTGTAGTGCCACTCTTGGGATTTACCGATTTAGGGTTCCACAATTTCATTTACTGGAAAATCAACGAGAAAAACGAATTGTGCAAAACGCCTAAAAATCAAATCGCAGCAAAGCCACACAGAAAAAAAAAAATGAAATAACAACACACACAACCCTTTATGTGTGTCTCAACCAAATATTCTCCAGAATAATAACCAGGAGGGGAAAAAAGAAATTAAAAATGCATACAAGTAATCGTAAGTTTTTCTTTAAGGCCACACGATTCATCGAAAGGGGAGGAACCTGACCCGAAGACGACGCGCTCAGCCCCAAGGCTAACTGGACCTGTTACTCCTCGCACAAATAAAAAAAAAGGAAAAATAGCAACACATCAACACACACAGAAACAAAATACAAAGAAAGGGACCAATTCAAACACACACACACACAACAACACACGCATCAACACAAATACAAAGAAAGTGAACCAATTCAAAGACACGCACACACATAAACACACAGCAACACACACAAATATAATTAAAACGACAAACTAACAAAACATTAAAATTAACAAATCTGGACTTACCATGCCGGCCGCCGAAGGTGAACGGAGGAGGCAGGGGCTCGTCAGAGCAGGCGGTGTGGCGCAATGGCTCGAGGGCTTGTGCGAGTTGCTGTCCTAAATTAAAAAGCGAAATCGTGAACACCAATTGAACTAAATATATGGGTAATTAAATTGCTCAAGAATTCTACCAAGAATTCTACCAATTAAGCAAATCGAGTACTCTCAAAGTTCGATGAAAATCAATAGGGCTTGGGACGCCGAAAGTTAATATACCAAGAAACAGTACTCAAAACAACAACAATCCTTTATTTATTCCAAGAATTATACCAATTACACAAATTCGTGAGATCGGACATGATTGATTAAAAAAAAATCGACTGAGAAAGTGATGGAGAAAAATAGAGTCAACCTTGGTGAGGAGTTTTAAACATACGCTGCCGTTCTTATAAGAGTGGGGTTCGAGGTCGATCGGCAGGAATTTCAACAATTATCACGAGCTTGCAGAGGAGTACGAGCGGATTTGTTTTTAGGTTTTCTTTTAGTAAGAGATAATGCACAAATTAATTATATATCATAATACAGAAATACAGGAAGGATGAGACACGTGGCACTCTCTTACTAAAATACCATAATCTGTACGTAAGTTGTATGTAATTTGTCTAAATTGTAAGGATTATAAGGAGACGTGGCTCTCTTAGGGGCAAAAAACCATCTTTCTATATAAGGTATATATATATATATATTACTCAATCCAATCAAGTCTACGAAAATTCATATAAATTAATAAAAAGTCGTGAAACTCTATAGAGAGTCTATGGATTTTCTAAATCTACCGATATTTTAAAATCCAAAAAAATCAATGAAATTTGAATTGAATATTCGGATTTTTTAAATCTACCGACTTCTTAAGATTAAAAAAAAATCTAAATTGAATAAATTCTCTTTAAATTAATGTAAGTCCAAAAGAATATAGCCTTATTAATCAGTATAAAGTAAACAACTTCTTTGCCTCTCCACTTTTTCATATACTAATTAAGGACTTTTTCTTATGGACCGAAATCAGCTGAAACGAACTGAAATTAAGCGATCTGAACTGAATTGAACTGCACTTAAGCTATCTGAACGGAAACTGAAATGAACTAAATTGATTTTTTTATAAAAATAATAATAATTTTTATAATTTTTTTAAAAAAATATTATTAATATTGTTAAATTAACTAGATTGTATAGTTAAAATTATTAATTTAAATTATTTATTTTATTTTATTTTAATTTATTTTGAAATAGATTATATTTTATAGCTTTTAGAACTGAAATAAATTGAAATGAAATGAACTGAAATTAAATTCAAAATAACATGTATTTGTACATTTTTCTTTCTTAAATAAATACTTAAAATTCGGTGTCCAATTTTTTTTTTTAAACTTGATGAGAGCGAGGGAACAACCAATTATTTTATTATCAATTAATTTTAAAATAAAATATTTATAAGTGATTTTAAACTCCTTCTCCTATCTAGATGCACTATTAGTAAAGAAATTGATACTTAACAATAATAATGGTAATGTTCGTTTTTTTAGATAATATAACTGAATTTAATTGAATGAATCTAAATTAAAAATAATTGAATTTAATTGATTTTTTAAATGAAATTATTAATAATTATTTTTTATGAAATTAATTAGTAATTTTTAATAAAAATAATTATTAAATGTTTGTTTAAAAATTATGAATTATATTTTAACATAAATTATATTTTATGTTTGAAATTATTTATTTTATTTTATTTTTTATAAGTTTATTTTGAATTAATATGAATTGAATAAACTTGAACTCAACCAAATTTAATTGAAATTAAATAAAAAAGATGCAATGAGTAGAGAGAAGTTGACCTTGAATAAACAATAGAGTAATTAAGTTGGATCGTGCAATTATTATTTCAAAGTTGAATATGTTTAAAAATAGAATAATGTAATTCTGAAATATGTATACTTAAGTAATTAATGTAGATTTAGATTTGTTATATATTTAAGTAATTAAGGTAGATTTAGATTAATGTTAATTAAACAGAATATGTGCATCTCTCACCTGTACAATAGTTTATTGATGAATACTTAATTCAATATTTTATGCATGCCAAATTGCCAATGCAAGTTGCATGGAGATTTTTATATATATATATTGGGTAATTAATTAATTAATTAATTAAGGTAGATATAATTGATACCATTTGCATCACACTCATTCAGTCGGTGACTGACTCAGTGGTTTGTCGGATAAAAAAAAAGTTGAGGATCATATCAGTATGTTAAGTATACTGCATCAGTTGGATAAAGATCTTAAAGCTCAAATATAAATTGTATTAGTTTAACACCTTAATAAGGTCTTTTAAGATGTTATTGACCAACTTTGATATGGTATCAGAGCAGGCCTAAATACGATGATTGAGCCTCAACCTATGAAATTTTCAGTTTGCCCAAAGATGACACTATGTCCACGAGTAGAGCAGACAAAACCGAGCCTACTCGTGAGGGGGCGTGTTAAGTATCCCACGTCGGTTTGATAAAAATCCTAAAACTCAAATATAAGTTGGATTACCTTAACACCTTAATAAGTCGAGTCTACTCGTGAGGGGGCTGGCGTGTTAAGTATTGGATAAAAATTTTCAAGCTCAAATATAAGTTGGATTATCTTAACACTTTAATAAGACCTTTTAAGGTGTTATTGACCCAACTTTGACACGGTATCTTTTGATTATAATGGATAATTAGACTATGAATTGTCCAATATATGAAAATACTAATGAACAATAACTTCTTTGATTATAATGGATAATTAGACTATGAATTGTCCAATATATGAAAATACTAATGAACAATAACTTCTTTGATTATAATGGATAATTAGACTATGAATTGTCCAATATATGAAAATACTAATGAACAATAACTTCTTTGATTATAATGGATAATTAGACTATGAATTGTCCAATATATGAAAATACTAATGAACAATAACTTCTCTCATTGTTTCAGCAGGAGAGTGCGGTAAGGATGTAGTCCGGCCACTCGTTGCGACTTTTACCCCGAACATGTGGGGTGACTCTCTTTGGACGATGAGGTGATCGCTCGTACTAAAGTAAATTACTTAAACGACATCAATCATTCGATAAAAATAAATTCGAAGACTTACTTCTCTTCGATGCGAAAACGTAAAACGAACGGTTCAAATCCTCCTTTTGCGTGTTGTTTCTTGTGCTACATATGTCTACAACACTCTCTCAATTGATGTTTTGAATTGTTCTTTAAGATCTAAGAACCACAATGATATTGTACATTTATATTATTTTCATGTGTGTCTCTTGTGTGTATTCATGTGTTAAAGTTGAGCCAATAACACCTTAAAAGGCCTTGTTAAGGTGATAAGGTTGTCCAACTTATATGTGAGCCCAGGGTTCTTATTCCAATCAATGTGGGATATCCAACACTCCCCCTCACGAGTAGGCCGGAAATTTCATCGGTTCTACTCGTGGATTAATGCCATCTTTGTGGCGAGCCGGAAATTCCATCGGCTGGGGGGTCCACATCGTATTGGGCCCGCTCTGATACCATGTCAAATTTCAAATGGGGGTGTTCAAGTGCGGTCCCACGCCTAGCGCACACACGAGAGCGGGAGCTTGAATATGCACTAGAGAGCCTCAATCTATCTCAAAACACGGTTTCAGAGCGGGAGCTCGATCCTGTTTGTGAGTGGTTATAACCACCCTTTGACTAGGACTCACAAGTGAAGGGGGTGTGTTGAAGGTCACTTGTGAGTTGTCCCACATCGAATAATTGTGAGAGGAGAGTCTATGATATAAGCCTAGGGAGTTCTCCTACTTAGTACCATATGGTTTTGAGATAGATTGAGGCTCTCTAGTGCATATTCGGGCTCCCGCTCTCGTGTGTGCGCTAGGCGTGGGACCGCACTTGAACACCCCCATTTGAATTTAACATCATGATTTTCATGTACCGATTAATAATTGTTGTATATATATATTATATATAAAGCGGGAGAGAAGCTAGGACAATATTCACATGAATCCTCACAGTTCGTCTCTTCAAGAGAGTAATGGAAAGATTGTTGAACTTAATTGAGTGTTTGTGGAAGGATGTGAACGCCTGTACGGATGTCATTTCCCGTAAGTAGTCCTGTATTTTCAAAAGTTATCAAGGTTGGTCCTTTTGCCCGGGGAAGTGACGCGTTATTGTCACGCGCCGCCAAAAGTAGTCATGTATCTTCAAAAGTTATCACAAATGGTCCTGTACGGATGTAATTTCCGATTGCCATGTCAGATTTTTGGCGGCGTGTGACAATAACGCATCACTTTCTCGGGCAAAAGGACCAACCGTGATAACTTTTGAAAATACAGGACTACTTACGGGAAATGACATCCGTACAGGACTATTTGTGATATTTTCCCATAAATACATTGAGATATTCTCTTAGGTGTACAATTAAAATTGTACTCTAAGAACAAGGTATAAATTACCCTCATTCAGTGCGTCGGTGCCCCCTTTGTTTATTGGAAAAAAGAAGTTATAGCTCAAAACTTGGGGGTATTGCAGTAGTTTATTATAGTGTACTGCAATAATTTATTTATAGGAAAATTGTACTACAGTAGAAATTCCGTACAGTCCTATTGTTGGGACTGGGAAAAAATATTACTATAGAGAGTTATTCTTATACAGAGTTTTACAAAATAAAAATATTTTTTTCTATAAAAAATAATATAAATATAAAAATAATATATATACAATATTATATATCTTTAAATTCACAAAATCAATTTATTAGTTTTGAATAATAAAATTTGACAATGTATGTGTAAAAATTGTGTTTAACATACAAATTTAATAAAATATTAATGAATCCAATGACTATAAACTTTGATCATATATTATATGTTATTAATTTTGATAAATGTTTCAAGTTATCTTAAACATATTATTGATTTTAACAAATAAAAAAATTATTAATAAATATTTTTATTATATATTAATTATTTATTACTATATAGAGGTATAAATCCTTAAGACGGTACTTAAAAATATATGACTTATGACAATGTGGAGTTTATTCTAATTTATAACTGGTCCCAAGTTGGGACTTGAATTTTTTATTACTATAAGATGTTTATTCCTATATAGAGTATTACTGTATATAGTTTCTAATGTATAAATAATCAAGACACGTGATATCCCATGTGATTTTAATATAAATAATCAAGACACGTGATATGCTATGTGATTTTAATAATTTTGCAAGTAGTAAGTACTTAATTGTGTAATTACTATATTACCCTTTATTCCTCTCTATATATATATTCCACTGCAAGTCCTTTCTTTCTCCAATACATTACTACTTATATACACAGTATTTATTAATAGACGAAATATATCCACACGCCTCAATATGCAAATCAACCCCAGGACCTTGTTGGTACTCAATCAAATCCCTTATAAACCCTCGAATATCCTCCTAACAGTACCACAACCTCATAGGGTTGTACTCAGGCACCGAGAGGCCCTCTTCACTGCTATCGTTCCCCAACGTCGTCATTTGCATGATGGCCTCAAACTAAAACTCCTGGCCGGAGGAGCTCAACCGGGAATCGTGGAGGATCACAGTAAGTCGATAAATATTAGACACTCCATCCGAATCAATATAATTATTGTCCAATATGAAAATACCAATGAATAACTTCTCTCTCAATTTTGATTTGATCAGCAGCAGAGTGCGGTAAGGATGTAGTCCGGCGACCCGTTATGAGTTTTACCCCGAGCATGTGGGCTGACTCCTTCACTTCATTTTCTTTGGACGATGAGGTGATTACTCGCTCGCTCGTACCCTAGCTACTTTCTTAGTTTAATTAATTTCTTGTTATATAATATTCATCACAGGTCATATATATCATGCATGCGCATGCAGGTTCAGCTAAACTATGCGGAATCCATTGATGCGTTGAAACAAGAGGTAAGGAGCATGCTCATGGCTGAAGGGAAAAAAAGAGGCGAGAAGCTAGTGCTCATCGACTCACTCGAGCGCTTGGGAATTGGCTATCATTATCAACAAGAGATTGAAGACCAACTCCAACAAATCTTCCAGTCATCAAATAGTACTAATGATCAGGATCATGAACAAGATGATGACGATTTGTTCATCACTTCGCTTCAATTTCGTCTGCTCAGGCAACACCGCCATTACGTCCCTTGCAGTAAGTTTAGTTTTCATTAATATATAAAAACACTTTCAGAAAATTAATGTACAAAACCTGCAGGTGTATTCGACAAGTTTATTTATAAGGTCGAGGGAGACAAAAACAAGAAATTCAAGGAAAGCCTCGATGTTGATGCTAAGGGACTCCTAAGCCTATACGAAGCCGCACACTTACAGACCACTGATCAAGGCGAAGAAATCCTAGAAGAGGCTCTGGCCTTCACTACCCATCATCTCAAACGTCTTTTGTTGGAGGAGAAACTAGATCCTCCGTCTTCCTCGCTCCAACACCAAGTCAGTCGAGCACTGGACCAGCCCCTTCACCGGGGTGTGGAAAGAGTAGAAACCCGTTATTACATATCATCCTACGACAAGGATCATGACACGAGGAATGAAACACTCTTAAAATTTGCCAAGTTGGATTTCAACTATGTTCAGAATATTTACAAGAAAGAGCTGCATCAGGTCTCTCGGTACGTATGTAATCAACACTTACTACTGTTTAATCTTATAATTATTACACTTACTACTGTTTAATCTTATAGTTCTACTAGTAATTAGTTTGTTTTTGTTGTAATTAATTATAATATATATAATATATGAAGGTGGTGGAATGAATTGGACTTGATATCAAAACTGCCATACGCCAGAGACAGAGTAGTGGAGTCCTATCTGTGGGGCATGACATTCCATTTTGAACCTCAGTACTCTGATGCTCGAATCGCATTTGCCAAAACCATTCAAATGCTTGCGATTATTGATGACACGTAAGATAATTATGCTACGGTCGAAGAAGCTGACCTCTTTACTGAGGCCATGCAAAGGTACGTAATTAGTACTACGTACGTAGTAGCTATAGCTAGCTAGTTTAATTTTAAATTTGTGTCTGCATGCATGCAGGTGGGATATCAATGAAATACATGGACTTCCCAATAATAATATGAAAACCGTTTATAGGTTTGTGTTGAACCTATACGACGACTACGAACGTGAAGCGGCAAAACAAGGAAAGTTGTTTGCAGTTCCTTATGCAAAAGAAACGGTGAAGCAACTTTGTAGGGCTTACAACAAAGATCTGAAATGGTTAATGGGGCTACAAGTGCCTACTTTTGAAGAATACTTAATCAATTCGGAAGTCACGGGCTGCTTTTACGTGATGGCAACTGGGCCATTCCTGGGCCTGAATAAGCATATTGCCTCCATTGATTGGTTGATGACTGAACCTAAAATTATTTCTGCTATCTCTATAATGGGTCGATATTTGGACGACTCGGCAAGCTATGAAGTAAGGTCTTAATATACTATAATTTTAGTTAATACTCCCTCCGTTTCATAACAACACGACTATTTTTCCTTCACAAAATATAATGAAACGGAGGGAGTAGTGTATGGCAATTTATACCTTGTTCATAGGAGCACGATTCTAATCGTACACCCATGATTATATCTTCATTTATTTTTGTATAAATATTCATTAGGTATGCCAATATATTCATTGTTATGTTAATTCAATGTTTATAATAATTATTTTTTGAAATGAAGATTTCTTATTATTAAATGACGATTCTTATATTTTAAAGACGGAGAGCACTATTTATATCGTACTCCTAGGAGCATGATATAGGTATTGGTAGTGTATAGTATTAATGATCGATCAATTAGTGTTTGACTGACATCGATCTTTGTTTTTGATTTTTGGAATTATTAATTAGCGCGAAAGCAAGGATGGACAAATGCTGACAGGAATGGATTTCTACATGAAGCAGCATGGTTTGTCGAAGAAAGAGACCATCGACAAGTTTGAGAAACTAGCCGAGGATAAATGGAAGGAAGTGAATGAGGCATGGATATTGAGGTCCACGCCTAATTGCGATCTGCAGGATATGGCGCAAGAAATTCTCAACATAACCCGCGTATCAGAAATAACTTACAATAAGAGCAAAGATCGATATACGACCCCCGAAACACTTTACATAGCAATCATCAAGGATATGTTTGTGGATCCCATCACAACCGATATCATGGATTGATGCGGGAGGAAGATTTATGGTCGAGTACGTGTATGCATGGCCTATATTTACACCTCCGATCCACTTTTAATTTACCCGCACCCTCCTTTTATTTTTATCCAATGTACTTTTGTAATTTTTGAGTACTCCTAGTACTCTTTTTATGTTAATTCTCAACATAACTCGCATGTCAGAAATAGCTTACGATAAGAACGAAGATCGATATACGACCCAAACAGGTTTCGCAGCAATCATCAAGGATATGTTTGTGGTGAAAGGTTTTATGAACCAAAACATGAAAAGAAATAAAGATGCGATATTTAATATAAAAGACAATTCTGCAATTGGAGCTCCATTGATGAATGACAGCTTGAAGGCTGCTGAATACATGAGAATGTTTTTATAGCCAAAAAGGAAACCTAGCTAATCATCTAACGAACTATATAAGGCCACGTGTAGATGATCAAAGGATGAGGCCAATAACAGAAACAGACGGGCCCCATGTACTAGGTTAAAGGAGCAGGAATAAAGGAAATAGTTAAAAGTAGTTAAACCATATTAATAGTTTAATTACTACTATTTAGGGTTTCTAACATTCCCCCTCAATTGGAGCGAGGTGAGAGGAATAACAGTTAACTTGTTGCGCATCCGAGAGAACAATTGGATACTGAGAGGCTTGGTTAGAATATCAGCTGTCTGGTCTATAGAAGGGACAAAGGAGACCCTGAAAACCTTCTTGCGCACCAAGTCTCTTATGAAGTGTAAATCCAGCTCAACGTGTTTTGTTCTTGCATGAAGAACAGGGTTTGCAGCCATTGACATTGCACTTTGATTGTCAATCCAGATGGTGGGAGGAACGGAGGAGACCACTTTGAGTTCATTGAGAAGACCTTTGAGCCACACTATTTCAGAAGCTGCATTGGCAAGACTCCTGTATTCTGCTTCAGCTGTGCTTCTGGAAACAGAGGCTTGTTTCTTGGAGAACCAAGAAATGATGTTGGACCCCATGAAGGTACAAGACCCTGAGATGGATTTTCTATCATCCAAATCCGAGCCCCAGTCAGCATCACAGTAGGCAGTGAGGTTGAGATTGGAGGCAGCTGTTATATTCAAACCAAAATTGATGGTGCCAGCTAAATATCTGAGAATTCGTTTCACAGCCTTCCAATGTGTGTCAAGAGGTTGATGCATGAACTGACATACTTTATTCACAGAAAAGGCAATATCAGGTCTGGTTAGTGTGACATATTGAAGAGCTCCCACAATGCTTCTGTATTGTGTACTGTCCAATATGGGATCACCTTGATTCTTGGATAATCTGAGGGCAGAGACCATAGGAGTGGGAATGCTTTTGGCTTGAAGCATGTTTGATCTGAGAAGGAGATCTTTGATATATTGTCCTTGGTGAAGGTGGAGACCAGTGGAGGTATAAGTCACTTCAATGCCAAGAAAGTGATGCAATTGACCAAGATCTTTAAGAGAGAATTGAGTGTCAAGAGATTTGATGAGATTGTGAACACCCACAGAATCACTTCCTGTGATGAGTATATCATCAACATACACTAATAACCAGATGCAGCCTGAAGATGTGGATTTAAAAAATAAGGATGCATCAGCTTTGCTAGTTGAAAAGCCAAGACCAAGCAGAGTGGTTTTTAATTTGTCTGACCAGGCTCTGGGTGCTTGTTTGAGGCCATATATGGCTTTTGAAAGCTTGCACACAGGAATGTCAGAGCATTGAAAATTCACCTCAAAACCAGGTGGTTGAACCATGTAAACTTCCTCTTGAAGATCTCCATTCAAGAAGGCATTGTTTACATCTAGTTGTCTAATTTGCCATTTCTGAGACACAGCAATGGAAATAACCAGTCTTATAGTGGTGGCTTTAACTACAGAACTGAAAGTTTCAGTGAAATCAAAACCTTGAACTTGATCATATCCCCTTGCAACTAACCTGGCCTTGTATCTGGCAATGCTGCCATCTGCATTGGTTTTTATTTTAAAAATCCACTTGCAGCCAATGAGTTTGTGATGAGAGGGAGCTGAACATAGTGTCCAAGTCTTATTTCTGAGTAGAGCCATGTACTCATCCTCCATAGCCTTCTTCCATAGAGGATCCAGAAGAGCCTCTTTATAAGAATTTGGAACCTGATCAGTCATTTGAGTGGTAAAGGCTTTAGGTTTTAGTGAACCTGTTCTTGACCTTGTGACCATATGGTGAGTACCTGCAGCATTTGGAGGACCTGGATCACCTGTAGGAGCACTAGGAGCACACTGATCAGTAGCTTGGTTAGATACACTATTATCACAAAATGGTAAATCCACTATTAAAGGGACAGTGGAATTGCTGGAGGCATTTGGAGACATGGTGTGGGGAGTATGATGAGAATGGACAGATAAGGAGGGGGAAGAAGGAGTAGGAGTTAAAGAGCCATGAAGAGCAGGAGAGGATAAATTTTGATGACCAGAGGCAGTGGAATTAGAATTAGAGGAGTTGGAGGAATCAGAAGTTCTTTCTGGATGAATAAAGGTAGGATTTGAGGGATGAGATAAAGGTGGTGTACTGAGAATAGGAGAGCTGCAAGCATGAGGTACAGGGACAGGTTTTGATAGCTTGGAAAAGGGAAACACAGATTCATCAAAAACTACATTTCTGGTCAGAATGAGTTTCCCAGAGGGTAGAAGCACTTTATATCCTTTGTATTTGGTGTTGTAACCCAGAAAAGTGGAGGGAAGTGATCTGTACTCAAGCTTGTGTTTGTTGAATGGCCTGAGATGAGGGTAGCATAGACAGCCAAATACTTTAAGGTGAGAATAGGAGGGCTTCTTCTGATACAAAGTTTCAAAGGGAGAGATGAATTTTAAAACTTTGGTTGGGAGTCTATTTATGAGATAAACAGCTGTGACAAAAGCATCATCCCAAAACCTCAAAGGCAAATTAGAGTGAGCTAACAGGGACAGGCCAACTTCTACTATATGTCTATGTTTTCTTTCAGCCAAACCATTTTGTTGGGGGGTATATGGGCAGGATATTCTATGATTTATGCCATGTTTTTGCAGAAAGGTAGTAAGACCAATGAATTCCCCTCCACCATCAGACTGGACAGCTTTTATAGTGGTATTAAACTGAGTTTGAACAAGGTTAAAAAGGTGAGAAAAGGCAGTTGAAACTTCAGCTTTTGTTTTGAGAAGATAGAGCCAGGTGAATCTAGAAAAATGATCAACAAAATCCACATAATATGTGTATCCATTTCTGGATTTCTGAGGTGAGGGACCCCACACATCTGTGTGAATCAACTCAAAAGGTTTGCAGTAAACAGTGTCAGAAAGAGTGTAAGGTAAAGCATGAGATTTGGCTTTTAAACAAGAGTCACAAAGCAAAATTTTATTCATAACAGTAGAGTCATTACAAATTCCAGATAAATCATTCCCTAATGCTATTTTGACAATTTTAAAAGAGGCATGTCCAAGTCTTCCATGCCACAGTGAAAGGTTGGACTCTTTATTCACAAGAAAGGCAGATGGATTGGTGAGGCTGAGGGTTGAAGGTGGTGATGACAGGGTTGATGTGTGGACAGGCTTCAACTCAAACTGGTAGAGACCTTGATTAAGGGTGCCTTGAAGCAGCACTTGATGAGTTACCTGATCCTTGACAAAACAAGCATGTGGATGAAATTCAAAATACACCCTATTATCTTTGGAAAACTGGGAAACACTCAAAAGGTTTTTGGCAATATGGGGAACAAGGAGCAAGTCAGACAGTTTGAAGACATGGTTGGCTTTGGGAGATTTAACAGTGGATTTACCAAGATGAGTAATAGCCATACCTGTGCCATTTGCTATCTGAACTTTGTTACTTCCATTGTACTCAGATGCAGTGGTGAGGTTGTTGAATTCATTAGTGAGGTGGTTTGTAGCACCTGAATCAGCAAACCACATTCCATCTCCTTCACCCTCTGAATAATTAAAAACTCCCTGTCCAGCATTGTAGGCAGTAATATTTTGAGAATTGGCATTGTTGTTCTGAGGTGGATCAGCAGATGGTCCATAGCTGGAGTCAAATCTATAATAACACTTATCAGCTGTGTGATTAGTGTAGTTGCAAATTTGACATGGGACAGTTCCAGTGCTTCTTCCTCTACCACTTTGATTTCTTCCCCCTCTTCCCTTATAAGGGGATCTGCCTCTTCCTCTAGGGTTGTTGTTGCTTCTTCCTCTTCCACTCTGAGAATAGGAGTAGTTGTTGTTGTTGTTGTACTTCTTTTGGAATTGAGCAACATTGGCAGAGGGAGATGAACCATCCATATTCACAGGAGATGGATTGAGGTTTTCCAACCTGGTTTCATAACTCATTAGCATTGAGTAGACTTCTCTGAGTCTGCATCCTTCAGCTCTGGAGGTAATGGCAACTACTATGGAGTCATACTCATTACCCAACCCTGCCAAAATCTGCAATATCTGGTCCTCCTCAGAAACCTTATGCCCAGCAGCTTGAAGCATATCACAACATGTTTTGACTTTGTTCAAATAATCTCTGATTGACATTGAACCCTTTTTAATAGAGCTCAGTTGAAGCTTGTACTGCATCTTCTTGGCAGTGGACTGTGAGCTAAAGTTCAGATCAAGGGCTTCCCAGATCTGAGCAGATGTTTCAAGACCAACCATCATAATGAGGAGACTCTCTGAAAGGGATGACAAGATCCAAGATGCCAGTAACTGGTCTTGTCTACTCCAGTGATGATACTCTGGATTTGGCTCAACTTTGTTTGTTTCTGCATTGAAGGTAACCCTCTCTGGCGCTTCACCTTGCAGAAGAAAGTTTTCTAGACCATACCCTCTAATGGCAGTGGAGATTTGCATTTTCCAGAGCAGGTAATTATCTTCGTTTAATTTTATAGATATGAGCTGATGTTGTGGATGGATAAGATTACCTGTGTTGCTTGAAACAGAGTGTTGTGACACATCAGTAGAAGAGCCTCCTTGACTCATCTTGAAAACCACGAGCTCAGCTTTAGAGAGGTGTTGACAGTGACAAGAGGTTGGTCAAAACCAGGGCTCTGATACCATGAAAGGTTTTATGAACCAAAACATGAAAAGAAATAAAGATGCGATATTTAATATAAAAGACAATTCTGCAATTGGAGCTCCATTGATGAATGACAGCTTGAAGGCTGCTGAATACATGAGAATGTTTTTATAGCCAAAAAGGAAACCTAGCTAATCATCTAACGAACTATATAAGGCCACGTGTAGATGATCAAAGGATGAGGCCAATAACAGAAACAGACGGGCCCCATGTACTAGGTTAAAGGAGCAGGAATAAAGGAAATAGTTAAAAGTAGTTAAACCATATTAATAGTTTAATTACTACTATTTAGGGTTTCTAACATGTGGATCCCATCACAACCGATATCATGGATTGATGCGGGAGGAAGATTTATGGTCGAGTGTATGCATGCATGGCCTATATTTACACCTCCGATCCACTTTTAATTTACCCGCACCCTCCTTTTATTTTTATCCAATGTAAAATACCAATAATGTAAAATACCTATAATTTGCGCCCATGTTTTATTTTGTTTGTATTATTTGATAATGTGAAATTATTTATTTAAGTATGAAAAATATAAAGCCCAAAGAGGGGCATATCTGACCTAACCTTGGTTGAAATAGGTGTTAGCAGACTCCGTGTAAACAAGAAAAATGACACCGGACAATAAGAAAAATGACACCGGACAATCAGTCACCAATAAGACAAAAGAAAAAAAAAAACAGAGACAAGAAAAGAAAAAAAGAAAACAAAGAAAAAAAATAGAGAGAAAAGAAAAAAAAAAAGAAAGAAAAAAAAGAAAAGAAAATAGAGATGTAAGAACGGTTCACCTTAATGATTCTAATTTGTCAAGTATAAGTGACATGTGGTTCTTACTATTTCATTAGTCGAAATTTTGTATTTAATTTATATTTTTATTTTGTACATAACATTTGATATAACACATGCTTATTTATATTTTATTAAAAAAATCTAAAATTTTATTTATATATAAAGTATAATGTTATATATTTTAGGAGGGTATATTAAATTCGGATTTTATTGGATTTGTATTGATTTTAAAAAGTAGGTGGATTTTGAAAATCCACAGTCTTTGCTATTAATTTATATAGATTTTTATAAATTTTAAAAGATTGTGAAATATATATTTTTATTAATTTTACATAAATTTTTATAGACTTTCGTTCATGAATTATTGATACTACTGCAAAACACATTTGCGTATAAAAATGTTATCCAAATTGTTAAAAAAAATAGTAATATTATATTTATCTTTTATTTACATCACTAATTTTTTAAGAATATATTTAGTTATTTTTTTTCAATAAAAAAAAATATTTTTTTTGGAAATTTTATTGATAATTAAAGTAAAATTGTTATTTAAAATATTATTCTTTTCTTCTTTAAATTTGTATTTTTAAAAGAGAATCCTTTAAAATCTATTGACTTTTAAAAAAATTTAAAATCCATAAACTATTGAATACTTATAAATTTTAATAGAATTTTTAAAATCCAGATTGAATATCTCATGATTTTATCTTACCTTTTAAAATCCGGGTTGAATACCCCAAAACTTTAAAAGTCTAACAAAATCTAATAAAATCTTAAGTCAATATCAGAGTTTTGGGATAACCCGATGTCCTGGGTTCGACTCCGCCAGTGGCGACTCTACCCGAGTTAATTATCCACTTGTTGGGCCTCTCCAAAGAGGTTGAAATCAGCCCACAAGTGAGGGGTCCCGTATTGGAGAATATATTCGGCCCAATAATATAAATGGAAGTTGTCTAACTTCTCTACCAGTTCGAGCTTTTAGATGAAGCGGTTTCTAACATGTCAAAGTTGGGCCAATAACATCTTAACATGCCTTGTTAAGGTGATAAAGTTGTCCAACTTATATGTGAGCCCAAGGTTCTTTATCCAACCGATTTGAGATACTCTAACACTCCCCCTCACGAGTAAGTGAAATGCCGATATTTTACTCGTTTCTTTGTTATGTTTTGGGCGTGATTTTGTATATATTATGTATATATGTGTATGATTGTCGAGGGATTATGCATTATTGACGTGACGGAGCTTATACTTGGTATAGTCGAGTTTTTTGTGTGAATTGTAGGTGAAAAACGACCAAAACGAGGTGTCGACCCGAACCTGGAAATCGCAGTGACTTTGACGCAAAAACTGATATTGCTCGTCGAGAACTAGAGGCTGTGACATACATGGACGCGAAGATCTTGAAGTCGGGAATCCGTGGAATTTTGAGTCTCGACAATCGGAGTTCGGACGACAAAGTTATGACGAGAATCGATAAGTCGCGCGCAGGGAAGGAATTGGCGCGGACCGGAGCGCATTTTGGCAATATGCGCATTTTTTGGCGAGGACCAACATGGAATGAGGAGAGGAAAAAAATGTTATACAGAGAATTGCGAGGACCGAGGGGCCTTCCAGCGCATACCACTTGGAATGCGTCAATCCAGTATGCGCCAAATCTAGAGAGGACCACACCGGCGAGGACTGGAAATTCCAGCGAGGACCAAGTGAAATGCGCCGAAGAAGAGTTGACCCGGGCTGAAATGTGTTGACCCCGAGTTGACCGGTCGTTGACCGTGACTATTAAGCATTGACCGAGGGGTAAAATGGTCATTTCCCATCTATTTTTGGTGGGAAATTGAGGAAAAACGGTTATTCACCCCATGTGAGTATAAAAGGAGGAGAAACACTCTTCTCACACAACTTTTGACACTTAGAACAAATCGAGAGTTTTAGAGAGAGAAACTAGTGCATATTGAGGTTGGAGTTCATCTTCCCCAAAGTTCAAGCATCCATTGACGACGGATTCAAGCTCGAACGACCACGGAGACGAGAGATTCATCATCTACATCAATTGGCTACACCTTTCTCTTCTCTTTTCCTCATTTGTTTGTTGTGCTTTCTTCATTTCTAGTATTAATTTCATGCTTGGATTTGTATGAGACTTGAAATGTTGTTTGAGATTTATGTTAATCATGCTTTCCTTTATTGATTCCATGTTTGAGTTGTTGATTTCCATGGCTAGAAGTAGCTAATTTCTCATTAGGAGATGAGGTAAAAATCATGCTTACAAGGTGTTTGATAAAATGCTTGAGAGACTTTTACTTGGTCTAATTGTGTATTTTCAAAGCCACGATTGAGGTTAGCCACCGGTGATCGGAGTTAACTACAATTGGGGATTAAAATGATTGTTTTCACCGGGAACGGGGGCTTTCTTCCCAAGGCTCGATAGTACACAATTAGGAAACCAAAGCTTAAGGAAAGAGTATAGTTAACTAACACACTCATCACCATTTTGGGATGCTTTGTTAGGGAATTAAACGGTTGATTTGGGTGAACAAAATCTTCCTTTCCAAGCTATACTTTGAACTTAAATACAAGATTATCCGACTTGGAAGACGACGATAATTGGACCTTCTCTCTTGCGTTTTGTAATTCACTTTGAAAGTTGATTCTTACCTTGTCTCCGATTTTCTCCCATTTGATACAACTCTCGATTACTTGCTTTGATTGTTTACTTGCTATTACTTGAACTCTTGAAATATTGAAATGAATACGATTTTGGAAACCTCTCACTCTAGTCCTCCCTCGGATTGATATTCCGAGTGGTCGTTTACAACGAACTCTCGATTTTTGAAGCGAGACTAAACACATTTTCTCTTTCCTTGTGATCGAAAAATGCTTCTTCAAAATGGCGCCGTTGCCGGGGAGGTCTAGTTGAAGTTTTCTAGTTATGTTCTTTTCAATTGTTACTTGTTTTAGTTTCATTTACTTTGCTTTGATCATGCCCCCCATTAGTTTAGATAGCTTAGATTTAGTTAGCTTACTTTAGTTTCTTTCTTTTGTTTTTGAATGCAAGGTATGTGGAGTCATCAACAACCAGAGTATTCATGTTCTTATCAAAATGCGACTCCACCATACAACTACTACCAAGCTTCTCCTCCACAACAAACACAATATTCGCAACCGTATGGAGGACACCATTACCAAGGCAACTACTACCCGCCACAACCATCGCCTACTCAACAAAACTATCAAAGTTCTTACTACCCATATACTCAACCAAATTATCAAGGACCGTATCAATCAAGGCCCGAGCTATCTACTTCATGGTCTTATCCATCCAAGCCGAACTCGACATATTCTCCTACTTCATATCAAAGGCCCGAGCCACATTATACTCCATTACCTCCGAATCATTCTTCATGTCCCAAGCCACCGAATAAGCCATCATCTCCAATTTATACTTCAAGGCCCGAGCCATTGAGTAAGAAGAATTCTCTCAAACGTGATCTAGATCTTATTGACACCGTGGTAGCTCGCCTAGTGAAAGAGAGTTTTCAAGCCATTGATGATGATGAGCGCTCGATCCAATCACTCCATGTACCTAAGAATCCGGAACCCTTTCATGAGCCACTATCTCCAACTTATGCTTCATGGTCCAATCCATCTTCAACCAAACATTCTCTCCAACGAGAGCAAAATCGCATTGATGCTATGGTGGAGATCAAGGAATTTGATGCCGAAAATCCATGGAAAGCCGAAATGGAAGAGATGAGGAAGGAGATGCAAATTTTGAAAGAAGATACGAGAGTTACTTGTATTATTTGTGGTGATGAAGGGCATGAATTTAGGACATGTCCCTACAATGAATTTACCAAATACAAGTTTATGGAGGAGGAGGTGTCGTACGAGTATGAAAATGATGAAGATATTGAACAACACGAGGAAGAGACAACATTTTCTCAACCCGAATCGGCCCAAGAGGTTGTAGAGGATCTCCGAGCGTGTTTCAAGAGAATAGATGAACATGTGTCCAATATACTTACTAGCTTGGATGAGATGAAAAGAGAGGACTTTCAAGATATGGAAGATGACGAGCTATCGATCCAATCACATCAAGTCTCCATTAAATCTCTTGCTTGGGACGAGTATGCCATATTGTCCAATGAGAGTGACGAGGCCGAACGAGCTCCAAAGGTTTTTCCTATCCATGAGGTTACGGATGAGTCTCTTCTATTTTCTCCATTTCCTTTTGAGATTAACGCCCCGAGTGTAGAGTACATTGGGGACATGGCACTTATGGATTTGGATGAGAAGAGAGATACTCTACATGCCGATTTTCCTTTGAAGTGTGGCATTGAGTTTATAGAAAATGACATCGAGCCTCCTATGGTTGAACTCTTGTTTAATGAAGAAATTGAAGTTAAAGAGAAAGTGTTGGAGGAACATGTTACGCTTGATGGGGTGGATGAGAAGAGGACGTCTTGGGGATTTGGTAGACGAATCTATGGCTTAGTTGACTTGGGAATAAAACTTGAGTATTCTAATTCACATTGTTTAACCCCCTTGTCCAATGATGCTCATAAAGAGAAATATGACGATCTCGACTCTCATAAATCGCCTAGTCTCGATAAAAGTTCTCTTGATATTGTTCGCGGTTTGGATGAGAGCTTATTGGATTTATTTGAGTTGAGAGCCGAGATTGGATATGATGGCGGTAGTCCGATTGATTATGCTTACATTGAGGATCGAGATGCATGGACCGAGATGGTCTTCTTAAGACGATTTAGTTCGATATATTTACCGGTTGATGTGGATGGCAAAGGGAGATTTGATTTAGTGACATACTACGGTCGTGGACCTTATTTCTTCATTATGGATGATCGTGCTCCCTTGTTAGAAGAGATCTATCTCCGGAAGTTTAGTTCGTACTTTTTACCGACCGAGATAGAAGAGACGTATGCCTTACCTCGAGCCGAGAATGTGGGGGAGAATCATATTTCGAGCACTAAGATATCATATTCTCTCACATCAAAGCTTGGAGGATTTTACTCGGAGGAGCATCATATCTTAGCCGAGATGCTCTTCTTACGACGATTTTCTTCGATATTTTTAGAGGGCTAAAGGAGTTTTAGGATCGGGTGTTGCTCGGAGCCGAAAACCGAGTGCCTCGTGGGGGCATTACCACGACCGTCAAGCTCGTGACGTTAAAGAGAGCCTCCTTGTACCTCATACATGAAGATGAAGCTCTACTCCTCCAAGTCTTCCTACATTTCTCGGACCTCAAGGTGATTCTTTCTCTATTGTCTATACACCGCAAGTGACGTCGAAACAACCCGAATTGAGTTCGGGTCGAGGTATGTGAATGGCTAATCCCTCTTTGATCGTTTTTATTTTTCTTTTGGGATTCGTGGTGGAGTTTTGGTGGTGTTTGTGTGATTTTAGTTTTATTTGTCTCTTTTATTTTCTTATTTCTTTTCTTAGTCTTGTATTTGTACTAGATTCAAGCTTTTTGGCGTTTTTACTACTTTGATGAAACGTGTGAGCCCCGTAGACGTGTGTGATACATGTGGATTGGGTTAAAGTCGGAGGAGTCGTTAGTTTGGATGACGTTTATCTCTCTCGGGCATTGTTGGATATTTGACTATTCACTATTTGTTATTTGGAGACCTTGCCTATAATTGTGAGAGGAATTTAGAACCTTGATCTTTCTTGTTTGGATTATATATCATCTCATTTTGGTTCTCACTTTTGTTATGAATATGCATTATTATCTTTGTCCATATGTATGTGTTTGTGCATTATGAGTGAATGGTGATGAGCTCGGTTGGTCTCATTGGCTTGAATATGATAAACTTGATCAATAGGAAAGCTCCAATTGAATATATTACCCATATAATACCGAGCCCGTCGTGGGACACCGTTAGATACCCCTTTGAGCCTACATGTAAACCTTTTCATTGTTGCCGAGTGTTTCTCGAGTGGTGTGAGCATTTTCGGGGTCATTCGGTGATGAAGGTGATATTTGTGTTTGGGGTCATTACTTAGGTTGTGCTTATGAGGTTCATTTGTAAACTTGAGCATGTTATTAATTCTTGGAAAAAGCCAAACCCTCTAAAAAAAGAAAAAAAAAATGAATGATGAGAAGAAATGATGTATGATGTTGTGTGCACAAAAGAAAAAAAAATGTAAAAAAATATAGTGCATGAAAAGAGCCTAAAAAAATATAAAAGCAAATATGCTTGGCCATCGAAAAAAAAAAAAAAAAAAAGAAGATCGATTGAAAAAGGCGAGGGTTTTTCTTGAAATATATGTATTGATTTGTAAGCTCGGTTTACTTATGTCCTTGCACATAGATGGAGTTATAAGGGCGAGGTGTTTGTGAGAAATGTTTGGTGTAGGAGGGAAAGAGGGAGTACGTGAGAGCCTTGATTCACATATTGTATTTGATTCTTGCCTCACCCTTTACCTTATCCTACCATATTTGATCATGTTTTGATTCATGTGCTTGTGATGATTTAATTGAGTAAAATTCACCTTGAACTTATGGTGTATGAAATGCATGTTAAATGGGTGCTATTCATTCTACTCCTTGAGCTTCTTTGACTAAATGCAAGTTACTTGTTCTATCTCTTGCATATTGAGAGTGAATTGACCTTTGATTCGATTTAGAGAGGAAAGAAACGAGTGAACCGTGCGTTGAGTGATTCGAATAGTGTGTGTCATTTTATTTTAACGATGCTTGATTGAGATGAACATGGGATTGGTTTGAAACGTGCTTCTCCGGCTAGTTAGTGTATCACGTTGGAACACTATGCTTGGGACGAGCATTGCTTTGTCGTTGTAGTAGTTTGAAATGCCGATATTTTACTCGTTTCTTTGTTATGTTTTGGGCGTGATTTTGTATATATTATGTATATATGTGTATGATTGTCGAGGGATTATGCATTATTGACGTGACGGAGCTTATACTTGGTATAGTCGAGTTTTTGTGTGAATTGTAGGTGAAAAACGACCAAAACGAGGTGTCGACCCGAACCTGGAAATCGCAGTGACTTTGACGCAAAAACTGCTATTGCTCGTCGAGAACTAGAGGCTGTGACATACATGGACGCGAAGATCTTGAAGTCGGGAATCCGTGGAATTTTGAGTCTCGACAATCGGAGTTCGGACGACAAAGTTATGACGAGAATCGATAAGTCGCGCGCAGGGAAGGAATTGGCGCGGACCGGAGCGCATTTTGGCAATATGCGCATTTTTTGGCGAGGACCAACATGGAATGAGGAGAGGAAAAAAATGTTATACAGAGAATTGCGAGGACCGAGGGGCCTTCCAGCGCATACCACTTGGAATGCGTCAATCCAGTATGCGCCAAATCTAGAGAGGACCACACCGGCGAGGACTGGAAATTCCAGCGAGGACCAAGTGAAATGCGCCGAAGAAGAGTTGACCCGGGCTGAAATGTGTTGACCCCGAGTTGACCGGTCGTTGACCGTGACTATTAAGCATTGACCGAGGGGTAAAATGGTCATTTCCCATCTATTTTTGGTGGGAAATTGAGGAAAAACGGTTATTCACCCCATGTGAGTATAAAAGGAGGAGAAACACTCTTCTCACACAACTTTTGACACTTAGAACAAATCGAGAGTTTTAGAGAGAGAAACTAGTGCATATTGAGGTTGGAGTTCATCTTCCCCAAAGTTCAAGCATCCATTGACGACGGATTCAAGCTCGAACGACCACGGAGACGAGAGATTCATCATCTACATCAATTGGCTACACCTTTCTCTTCTCTTTTCCTCATTTGTTTGTTGTGCTTTCTTCATTTCTAGTATTAATTTCATGCTTGGATTTGTATGAGACTTGAAATGTTGTTTGAGATTTATGTTAATCATGCTTTCCTTTATTGATTCCATGTTTGAGTTGTTGATTTCCATGGCTAGAAGTAGCTAATTTCTCATTAGGAGATGAGGTAAAAATCATGCTTACAAGGTGTTTGATAAAATGCTTGAGAGACTTTTACTTGGTCTAATTGTGTATTTTCAAAGCCACGATTGAGGTTAGCCACCGGTGATCGGAGTTAACTACAATTGGGGATTAAAATGATTGTTTTCACCGGGAACGGGGGCTTTCTTCCCAAGGCTCGATAGTACACAATTAGGAAACCAAAGCTTAAGGAAAGAGTATAGTTAACTAACACACTCATCACCATTTTGGGATGCTTTGTTAGGGAATTAAACGGTTGATTTGGGTGAACAAAATCTTCCTTTCCAAGCTATACTTTGAACTTAAATACAAGATTATCCGACTTGGAAGACGACGATAATTGGACCTTCTCTCTTGCGTTTTGTAATTCACTTTGAAAGTTGATTCTTACCTTGTCTCCGATTTTCTCCCATTTGTACAACTCTCGATTACTTGCTTTGATTGTTTACTTGCTATTACTTGAACTCTTGAAATATTGAAATGAATACGATTTTGGAAACCTCTCACTCTAGTCCTCCCTCGGATTGATATTCCGAGTGGTCGTTTACAACGAACTCTCGATTTTTGAAGCGAGACTAAACACATTTTCTCTTTCCTTGTGATCGAAAAATGCTTCTTCAGTAAGTCGGAAATTTCATCGGAATTACTCGTGACCGGAAATTCCATAGGCAGGGGTGCCCACAATCGGAAATTTCATCGACCGAGGCCCCACATCGTGTTGGGTCTGCTCCTACAAGGCTTACTATGGGCGAGAATTATTGTTTTCGTACAATAATTAAGACTTCCCCTATATAAAGAGTGCTTCTCCATGGACATAAACAATATGTCTATTTTAGCTATAACTATATATTGTGTGAGATTTGAGGGTTTAGAGCGTATATCATCATTGTAATCGTGAAACAATATTATAGTGATTTGTTCGTCGTTCCTCCCTTGGTTTTTCTCAGTTGGGTTTCCACGTAAATTTTTGTCTTCTCTATTTTATTGTTGATTTCTTTTCTTCGGTATCTCGTTATTCTCGTAATATACATCATCCGATCGTCAACATATTCTCTTACTTATTTAAACTCCACTCACAATTATTTTATGTTTCAACTTACAAATACATATTTTATTTTTAATTTTTTATAAAAAAAATAAAAAATAATATTTTTCTTAGAATTTTTTTTTGTAATTTTTGAGAAAGAAAGGACTTCAAAATTAATTGAAAGGGGAGTAATATTAATTAAAAACATGTAGCTGGTTGACTATGGGGACGGTCATAAATACTCACGTAATATCCACGATGGGGGAATCTCTTACCTGCATGTTCAATACTTTATTTATTCATGACATACTTAATTTAATATTTTGCACATGCCTATGCAAGTCGCATGGTCCCGCATGGATATTTATAGTATTTGTTATATACTTTGGATAATTAATTAATGGAGGTAATTATTTTTTTGTAAATTACAAAAAATTGACTATTTTTTTTATGAAACAGTGATATTACTCCTTTTCCTTTTGTCCAAAAATAGATTTAATAATTTTATGGGATAGGAATAAAAATGTTAATTTAGATAAATTAGAATAAAATTGTATTTTAAAATGAAAAAATTATAAAAATTATTTCATTTTATAGGGTTTGTCAACTATTAACTATTGATGAACATCTCGAAAAAGAATTTATGTCATCTGAAAAACTGAGAGAGTGTTATTTTATTAATGATAAGTTGATAAAAAAATATGTAATTTTTTGTTTAATAATTTAAGATTTTAAATTTAGAATCAATTTTTTTTATACGAAAAAAAATTAACATAAAAAAGAGTAATAGAAATACTTAAAAATTAAAAACGTAAAGAGCCGCCTAAAAGAGACGCATTATATGATTACAACAACAATCTTGAATTGAGAAACTATGATTATTGCGCCTTTTAAACGAAAATTGACTCCAAGACAATTATTTTTTCGAAGTGGTTTAGATGCCTTCGAGAACTTATTTTGATAAGCTAGTATTTAAGTGCTTTATCGTGAAAATTACAAAAACTTATAAGTTGTTTTAATAAAAAAACACTTATTTTTAAGCAGCTAAAAGCGGTTAAACAACTTACTTTAAAAATTTATAATTTTTTTAAAAAAAGGTTATCAAACAAAATTTAAGCACTTATAAGCTATTTTAAAAAACTTATATGCACTATTAAATTTGATATAATATTAATTTGAGATAGAGAGAAAAATATTTTATAATGTTATGATACTTGTTATAGATTGAACGATCCTCTGAAACCACTTGTTAGCTTTTGACAAAACTCTTGATGTCATTAGATCGCAATAAAACTAGATATAATACTACGAAATAATATTATTATGTCATTAGATATAATACTACGAAATAAACAAGAACCAAAAAATAACTCAACAATAAAAGAAGAAGACGTGGAAACCCAATTGGGAGGAACCACGAAAAATTCACTATAACATCACAATAATTACAAAGGATAAATTTCACTCTCAACCCTGTATAATCTCCATGGTGTTCAATACACATATAATTTTATAGGTGTAAAAAACTCATTAACTATGTAACCAAATATGAATAAGAAATAAATTTTAAAGCCTAATATAAATCAGAATTCTAATAAGTAAAAAATAAAATTATATTTATTATAATTCTAATTTTCTTAAATAAGGAAACACAATTTCTATGAATTTGAATCATATTTTAACAATACTACTCCCTCCGTCCCAGAACTGTTTGCCAACCTTTGCCAACCTGGTCAACTGTTCTCTTGTTTGACCGTCGATTACTTAAGATCAAAAATATATAAAAATTATTTAAAAAATACTAAAATAAAATTTATATTATAAATTTTATTTTAATATTTTTTAAATAATTTTTATATATTTTTTATCATAAGTAATCGACGGTCAAAAAAGTATTCAGTTGACCAGGTTGACAAACAATCCTGGGACGGAGGGAGTAATTAATAGATCATATTTAATAAAAAAAATATACTTTATTTTAAAATATATTTTATTTATTAAGAGGGGAGAGGAAAAACTACAACCCCACCCGATCGTTGACCATCGTCTAGGATGTAATCGAGATTTGTGTCCAAATAGCAGACACCCGTAAAAAAGAGCCAACAAGTCTCACCCAACAGAAAATCGATCCATAATATTTTAATAAATATTTGTTCTACTCGAACTTGCGTCTTAGAAGGGTAATTACACTCATATCACCACAAACTTTACCTTGATTATTCTCTTGGTCCTTAAAATATAATTTTAATTGATAACAATGTTAATATACAACACATATCACCCCAAACTTTGCCACTTTGTTATTCTCTTGGTCCTTAAAATATAATTTTAATTAATAACAATGTTAATACCCACAAGTATCACTGAAAACTTTATCACTTGATTATTCTCTTGGGACTTAAAATATAATTTTAATTAATAACAATTTCATCATAAATTAATAGTTAGTCACTAATTAATAACTTTGTTTAAATCATTTTGAATTTAGTATACGTAAATTGCAATATCTTGAGTTTGAATTAGAGACTTTAAGATCTTCACTTCAAGCCGGAAGAATTATTCTGAATTATTTTTAAAAAAAAATGTAAAAAATAATTAATTAAATACAAAACTATTATTGGATTGTTTAATTATTTTAACAAAAACTATTAAAAAATGTGACGTACAATAATTTTATACCCACTGCACAATACTTTATCAGTATAAGTAAATCTGAAAATTAGTATTTTCACGTGCCAATGCTGGTTAGTTTCTTACGAAAGTTCGTCTCTTAATTTATCACTTATAAATAAGTTCACAAAATATCCCACATCTCCATTATTTACTGAAGCAAAAAAAAAAAAAAAAAAAATATATATATATATATATATATATATATATATATATATATATATATATATATATATATATATACTACACTAAAAAGAAAATACTGATTCATGGCTTCTCCCATCGATGCCCCTTCAGCAGCAGCAGGTGGCGATAAGGATGCAGTCCGGCCACCCGTTACGAGTTTTACCCCGAGCATGTGGGCCGACTCGTTCAATTCATTTTCTTCCGTCGATGAGG
Source organism: Euphrasia confusa (assembly GCA_954870475.1). NCBI lineage: Eukaryota > Viridiplantae > Streptophyta > Magnoliopsida > Lamiales > Orobanchaceae > Euphrasia > Euphrasia confusa. The sequence goes on from OX940949.1 coordinate 3,206,001, forward strand.
TGAGTGTGTCCATATATATATAGTTAAGAGGACTTTAATTAATCTCATTTTTATATTTTTTGTTCATTATAATATTTGATTCTTCAGACAAACAACGCGGCAACCATTGAAGTGTTGAAACAAGAGGCGAGGAACATGCTGATGGCTGAAGGCAAAACTAGATCCGAGAAGCTAGTGCTGATCGACACACTCGAGCGCTTGGGCATAGGGTATCACTTTGAACAAGAGATTGAACACCAACTCCAACAAATCTTCCTGCAGTCGTCAGATGATCAAGAAGACAACGATGATTTGTTCATCGCTTCCCTTCAATTTCGTGTGCTCAGGCAACACCGCCATCACGTCCCTTGCAGTAAGCTAGCTAGCTAGTTTTCATTATCATGAAACATTAATTTTCCGAAAGTCAAATGTGTACATACATAAAAATGTACAGGTGTATTCGACAAGTTTATTTATAAGGTGGAGGGAGACAATAACAAGAAATTCAAGGAAAGCCTCGATGGTGATGCTAAGGGACTCCTAAGCCTATACGAAGCGGCACACTTACAGACCACTGATCAAGGCGAAGACATCTTAGAAGAAGCTGTGGCCTTCACTACCCATCATCTCAAACGTCTTTTGTTGGAGGAGAAACTAGATCCTCCGTCTTCCTCGCTCCAACACCAAGTGAGTCGAGCACTGGACCAGCCCCTTCACAATAACGGGTTCCTTATGCAAAAGAAACGGTGAAGCAAATTTGTAGGGCTTACAACAAAGATCTGAAATGGTTAATGGGGCTACAAGTGCCTACTTTTGAAGAATACTTAATCAATACGGAATTCACGAGCGGCCTCTACGTGTTGGCAACTGGGCCATTCCTGGGCCTGAATAAGCATATTGCCTCCATTGATTGGGTGATGACTGAACCTAAAATTATTTCTGCTATCTCTATAATGGGTCGATATTTGGACGACTCGGCAAGCTATGAAGTAAGATCTTAATATACTATAATTTTAGTTAATACTCTCTCCGTTTGATAACAACATGACTCTTTTTCCTTCACAAAATATAATGAAACGGAGGGAGTAGTGTATAGTATTAATGATCGATCAATTAGTGTTTGACTGACATCCATCTACTCTTTCCACACTCACCGGGGTGTGGAAAGAGTAGAAACCCGTTATTGTGAAGGGGCTGGTCCAGTGCTCGACTCACTTGGTGTTGGAGCGAGGAAGACGGAGGATCTAGTTTCTCCTCCAACAAAAGACGTTTGAGATGATGGGTAGTGAAGGCCACAGCTTCTTCTAAGATGTCTTCGCCTTGATCAGTGGTCTGTAAGTGTGCCGCTTCGTATAGGCTTAGGAGTCCCTTAGCATCACCATCGAGGCTTTCCTTGAATTTCTTGTTATTGTCTCCCTCCACCTTATAAATAAACTTGTCGAATACACCTGTACATTTTTATGTATGTACACATTTGACTTTCGGAAAATTAATGTTTCATGATAATGAAAACTAGCTAGCTAGCTTACTGCAAGGGACGTGATGGCGGTGTTGCCTGAGCACACGAAATTGAAGGGAAGCGATGAACAAATCATCGTTGTCTTCTTGATCATCTGACGACTGCAGGAAGATTTGTTGGAGTTGGTGTTCAATCTCTTGTTCAAAGTGATACCCTATGCCCAAGCGCTCGAGTGTGTCGATCAGCACTAGCTTCTCGGATCTAGTTTTGCCTTCAGCCATCAGCATGTTCCTCGCCTCTTGTTTCAACACTTCAATGGTTGCCGCGTTGTTTGTCTGAAGAATCAAATATTATAATGAACAAAAAATATAAAAATGAGATTAATTAAAGTCCTCTTAACTATATATATATGGACACACTCACCTCATCGACGGAAGAAAATGAATTGAACGAGTCGGCCCACATGCTCGGGGTAAAACTCGTAACGGGTGGCCGGACTGCATCCTTATCGCCACCTGCTGCTGCTGAAGGGGCATCGATGGGAGAAGCCATGAATCAGTATTTTCTTTTTAGTGTAGTATATATATATATATATATATATATATATATATATATATATATATATATATATATATATATATATATATATATATATATATATATATATATATATATTTGGAATGGAATTAATCAGCGCGAAAGCAAGGATGGGGAAATCCTGACAGGAGTGGATTTCTACATGAGGCAGTACGGTCTGTCGAAGAAAGAGACCATGGACAAGTTTGAGAAACTAGGCGAGGACCAATGGAAGGAAGTGAACGCGGAATGGATGACGACGTCGTCTGTAAGTTGCGAGGATATGGCGTACCAAGTTCTAAACATAGCTCGCTTAGCAGAAATAACTTACAAAAACTGCAAAGATGGATATACCAGTCCTGGATCGAAATACAAAGCACTTATGAAGGATATGTTTGTGCATCCCATTCCAACATCATCAGATTGATACATGCATATATACAGCTATAATAAGGATCGATCGTAGTTGTCGAGTTTTATTTGTTGTCTGAGCAGAGTACGTTATTGATTTATTTTCATTTGGATCGATCGAAGATTTATAATCAATTATCTATGTAGCAGCTTGCATGTGTTCTTTAAATTTGTCAAAAAATGTACTGCTAGCTGTTGTTGTTGTTGTTGGTGGTGGTGAGATTTATCATAAATTAATACTCAAAACTCCGTTGGTATCGCGTCTCTTCAACACAAATACTGTATGATTCTAATTTTTTATATCATAATTTAAGGTAGTAAATAGTAATATGTTTTATAATTATATTTTAGATATATTTTTTAGGGTAGCTTTATCGTACACCTCTGATTACTATAATTACACTTCCATCTCTTTATAATTTTAATTATTTAGGTGTTGGAGATGCTAATACGGGAGCAATACTCCAAGTGCTATATGTTGAATGCATACACAATTCACAATATATACATAGGGGTGTGTTATTGTATGTGCGTTTGTAATAATTTATTTTAAATCAACGGTAATTAGCTTTATTTTAAACTAGTATCACCGTCCGTGTGATGCACGTGATTTATTTGTTTGAAATAATCTAAAATTTTATTTAACCTCCAACGTATTTCGGCCAAAAAATTATTAATGGACTAACAAATTATTTTATTTAATAATCGATCTCTTACTAAAATTTGTAAATTCGTATTAAAATTTTATTATTTTCAAAGACTACGCATGTTTGATGTAATTTATATTATTTAAGCTTCTTGGGGGCATAACCGAGAGGTAAGGTCTGTGGTGATGTTGGTGTAATTCCCCGACGACGCAAAGTTCGAATCTCGGATATGACAAATTTTCATTGAAATATTATGAAGTTAGTCCTTGGATGAGACCTATTGGCTATCTCTCACATGTGTCTGCTACTCGGGCGCATCCTTCGATTTACATCCTACCCGATCGATGAGCCTCTGATCTGATGGAAGAAGAGTTTCTCGTCTCATCCTACCCGATCTCTCTCCCACATGTGTCTGCTACTCGGGCACATCTCTTGATTTGCATCATACCCGATCGAGGAGCCTCTGATTTGGTGGAAGAGGAGTTTCTCGTCTCGTCCTACCCGATCTCTCTCCCACATGTGTCTGCTACTCGGGAGCATTCCTCGATTTACATCCTACCCGATCGAGGAGCCTCTGATCTGGTGGAAGAGGAGTTTCTCGTCTCATTCTACCTGTTCGAGGAGCCTCTGATCTGGTGGAAGAGGAGTTTCTCGTCTCATTCTACCCGTTCGAGGAGCCTCTGATCTGGTGGAATATGAATTTTTCGTCTCTGCATTTTTCTAGTGACAAACGCATCCAACAAATACCTAAAACCGCTGGCAGGAAATCCAAATAAATGGAAAATAAATATTATAAAGTTGAAAAATAAATAGAAATATAAAAAAATTGAATTTACTTGGTGAACATGAAGGAGATGAGATTGGAGAAATGCAATTATATTAATATAACGTATGTTAACCTGTAAAATTTAATATAACCGAATTAGGGATAAACTAAAAATCAAAAAAAATCTAGTCCAACATAATTAATAACTCACTGAATTAGGGATAACTAAAAATTAAAAAAAAAATCTAGTCCAACATAATTAATAACTCAACAATTTGATTTTGGAATCTGCGAAGAAATCATAATTAATACATAAAAGTAAAAAAATATCGAGGAAAAAAAAATGAATGAATAGAAGGTTGTATACATGTAAATCGATTCAATGTTCAGAAAAATAAAAAAAAACCTATGAACCCAAATTATAGCAAGAAAAAATAAGATACGATTAATTGAAATTAAATTAATATTAATGGAATAAAAAAAAAATTTGAGAAAATAAGATGATGATTATTTATTATTACCAAAAATATATAATTTCAAATTATTATTTAAAATTTATATATAATAATTTAAATATGCTTAATAATATTTCTATTTATAATTTATATTATTTTTATTTATAATTTACAGTGTGAACACAACATTATTATTATTTTCGTATTGGTGCACGTGTTATTAGTGGATCCTGAAATTATATATGTATAGATCAACGGTAATTAGCTATATGGAGTATTATTACTCAAGGTATAGCATGCATAATAGATAAAACCCAATTAATTATAGATTTAATACAAAGAAAAAAATTGTTTTCCATCAATCATCCATGTCTCCTAATCTTTTCTCTCAACTTCACTAGCTAATTGAGAGTTTGAGACGGTTGATAATAGTTTGAGACGGTTGATAATGAAAACAATCCACTAAATAAACAATTAAATTGAAAAACACTTAAAGCTTCAAAAGTTAATTCATCGGCACATCAACCTTCAAAATCGAGACAAAGCGTTCCTGCTAATCAACCTCTCCCAGATCCAGACCCATTCTTCTTCGCCATTATCCGTGGATGCTTGACTTCTTCGTTTACTAGCTACATGATACATCGAAATCGTGTGCTATTTCCTCTTCCGTCGATTTCAAATTAAAAAGAGATCGAGGCCGGTTTTTTTCTTTTAAGGAAGATACAGTACAGTGTTTATTTTAAATTTTAATTGCACGTTAAGAAAGATCGATTTGGACTATTAATAAAAAAAAAGCTGTATTAATTGCGGTTCCGTTTAGTAGTTTCCAGATACACGAAATTCCTCTGGAAATCCAAAACCGCGAGCACCAAATGGCGGAAGCCGATCTCCGGCCAGAGCACCCCGGTGGAGTGCAGCAGCGTGCACGCACTTGTGCTGAATTCTGATGTTGTTACCCCTGCACCACATCAACATGTTTTTACTCTTGCGCTGAAAGGAGATGATACCACCCCTGCACCATATCTGCATGCTTATGTTCTTGCGATGCATCCCGATGTCGTTCCCGCTGACCCTACGTCGCTTCCTCAAGTTGTTGCCCCTGCGCCGGTTCTTCCAGCCATTGTCCTTACTCCACGTCAAAGTGTCGCTGATGCCCTTGCGCTGTGCCCTAAGGGTTGCCGACGATTGGTGTTTGATCCCGGCATCTTCGAGCTCGATTTTCAAGTTCGCGGTCGAACCTTCTCCTAGAGGGGGAGAATGATGCAGAGACAAATAAGAAAAAGATTGTGTCTTCCTGCCCAAGCTATTAGTATTATTTTATTTATTATTTTAATTTATTTTATTAGGGTTTCCGTACTTATTTATATGTCTGTTTTCTCATTCAATTAATTAGTTGTTTATGATGAAATAAAGTTTGTTTCTCAGTTGAGGTTTTTATCAGATTTCGTTATATTCTTAGGAATCAACGAAAGTCTTGATATTTTAATTCTCGGGTATTCTTAAAATCAACGAATTTTAATTGTGTGTTATTAGCTTCCCCGCATCATTCACCTTAACGATTCTAATTTGTCAAGTATAAGTGACATGTGGTTCTTATTTGTTAAGTATAAGTGACATGTGGTTCTTGCTATTTCATTAGTCGAAATTTTGTATTTAATTTATATTTTTATTTTGTACATAACATTTGATATAAAACATGCTTATTTATATTTTATAAAAAAATCTAAAATTTTATTTATATATAAAGTATAATGTTGATATATTTTAGGAGGGTGTATTAAATTCAAATTTTATTGGATTTGTATTGATTTTAAAAAGTAGGTGGATTTTGAAAATATACTAGTACTAGCTATGTATGAAGCAATTGCTTAAACGAAATAAGAAATCCGATAGAATTAAATAGAAGACTTTATTTCTCTATGATGCAGAAACTTGAATTGCTCTTTGATACGCTTCGCAGCGTCTACAATACTTTTTCACGAAGTATTGAATTGCTCTTCACAATCTAATAGCTCCAATAACGTTTTGTATTTGCTTGTTCTATTTCTCACTTTTATCACTTTCAAATCACATAGACTTCAAAAAAAAATTAGAGTTCTTAACACAACTCACGAAATGTATGTATAAAAACAGGTGTATTCGACAAGTTTAAGGCCGAGGGAGACAACAACAAATTCAAGGAAAGCCTCCATGGTGATGCTAAGGGACTCCTAAGCCTATACGAAGCCGCACACTTACAGTTACAGACCACTGATCAAGGTGAAGACATCTCAAACATCTTTTGTTGGTGGAGAAACTAGATCCTCCGTCGTCCTCGCTTCAAGACCAAGTGAGTCGGGCTCTAGACCAGCCCCTTCACCGGGCTGTGCAAAGAATAGAAACCCATTATTACATTTCCTCCTACGATAAGGATAACACTAGGAATGAAACTCTTTTAAAATTAGTTGGATTTCCTCCAACTTGCAAGTTGGATTTCAACTATGTTCAGAGTATTTACAAGAAAGAGCTGCATCAAGTCTCTTGGTAATGAACTCTGTTTAATCTTGTTACATCATTAGGTAAGTTGTTTTGCGGCCGCACTCGCTTTAATCAATTAATTTTCTTGTTGGTGTTAATAATATATGAAGGTGGTGGAAAGAATTGGACTTGATATCAAAACTGCCGTACGCCAGAGACAGAGTGGCGGAGGCGTATCTGTGGGGCATGACGTTCCGTTTTGAACCTCAGTACTCTAATGTTTGAATCGCAGTTGCCAAAGTCATTCAAATGCTTGCGATTATTGATGACACTTATGATAATTATGCTACGGTCGAAGAAGCTGAGCTCTTTACTGAGGCCATGGAAAGGTATGTACGAGCGATTGCAATTATAATTAATTAATCGACTAGCTAGTTTATATTTGTGGTCTCGATCAGGTGGGATATGAATGAAATACATGGACTGCCCAACAAAATGAAGATCGTTTATAGGTTTGTGTTGAACCTATACGATGACTACGAACGTGAAGCGGACAAACAAGGAAAGTTGTTTGCATGGTTCCTTACGTAAAAGAATCAGTGAGCCTATAACCAACATTTGTTATATGTATTGCATTCTTACAACATAGCATTTAATATAATATATATGAAACTCGTTGAATTTGAAGGTGAAGCAACTTTGTAAGGCGTACAACAAAGAACTCAAATGGTTTATGGAGCTACAACTGTGTTGAATTATGACTCGAATCGAGACGCAAAAACAAAGTTATTTGCGTGGGTTTATTTAATTAGGGAATTAGAATTATATAGAATATAATTCTATTCCTTATTAATTTATGAGTCATAAATTAGGAAAAAGATTTATTACTAATTCTAATTGTTTCTAATTTGATATGTTGAAGAAGCATTTTTCGATCACAAGGAAAGAGAAAATGTATTTAGTCTCGCTTCAAAAATCGAGAGTTCGTTGTAAAACGACCACTCGGAATATCAATCCGAGGGAGGACTAGAGTGAGAGGTTTCCAAAATCGTGTTCATTTCAATATCTCAAGAGTTCAAGTAATTGCAATTAGACAATCAAAGCAAGTAAAGGTGAGGTTTACCAAATGGGAGAAAATCGAAGACAAGGTAATAATCGACTTTCAAAGTGAATTATAAAACGCAAGAGAGAAGGTCCAATTATCGTCGTCTTCCAAGTCGAATAATCTTATATTTAAGTTCAAAGTATAGCTTGGAGAGGAAGGTTTTGTTCACCCAAACCAACCGTTTAATTCCCTAACAAAGCATCCCAAAATGGTGATGAGTGTGTTAGTTAACTATACTCGTTCCTTAAGTTTTGGTTTCCTAATTGTGTACTATCGAGCCTTGGGAAGAAAGCCCCCGTTCCCGGTGAAAGCAATCATTTTAATCCTCAATTGTAGTTAACTCCGATCACCGGTGGCTAACCTCAATCGTGGCTTTGAAAATACACAATTAGACCAAGTAAAAGTCTCTCAAGCATTTTATCAAACACCTTGTAAGCATGATTTTTACCCCATCTCCTAATGAGAAATTAGCTACTTCTAGCCATGGAAATCAACAACTCAAACATGGAATCAATAAAGGAAAACATGATCAACATAAATCTCAAACAAAATCTCAAGTCTCATACAAATCCAACACGATTCAATACTAAAAATGAGAAATAACAACAAAACAAATGAGGAAAGGGAAGAGAAATGTGTAGCCAATTGATGTAGAGGATGAATCTTTCGTCTCCGTGGTCGTTCGAGCTTGAATCCGTCGTCAATGGATGCTTGAACCTTGAGGAAGATGATCTCCAATCTCAATTTGCACTACTCTCTCTCTCTAATTTTCTCTAAGTGTTTGTAGAATGAAAAACTTGTGTGGGAAGAGTGTTTCTCCTCTTTTTATACATCTCCTCTTTTTATACATCACGTAGGGTGGAAACCGTTTCTAGCCTTTTTCCCACCAAAAATAGACTTGAAATGACTCTTTTACCCCTCGATCAATGCTTTTAAAGCTCGGTCAACGAAAGTCAACGCTCGGTCAACGCCGGTCAACCAATTTCAGTCCGGGTCAACTTCTTCTTTGGCGCATATGAGCCAATCCGCGCTCCTTTCCTTTGATCCGCGCCATTTGGTATGCGCCATTTGATATGCGCATCTAGTGCGCATATTGCTTGATCCGCGCCCCTTCAATCCGCGCAATGGCCTGCCCAAACTCATTGGCTCCTCTCCTCTCTAGTCATCCGCACGCCCTAGTGCGCATATCACCAATCCGCATCCCGATCCGCGCGCTTCCCTTTCCTGTGCGCAACCTCTCGATTATCGTCGTATCTTCGTCATCCGAACTCCGATTGTCGAGATTCAAAATTCCACGGATTCCCGACTTCAAGATCTTCGCGTCCATATATGTCACAGCCTCTATTTCTTGACGAGCAATAGCAGTTTTTGCGTCAAAGTCACTGCAATTTCCAGGTTCGGGTCGACACCTCGTTTTTGTCGTTTTTCACCTACAATTCATACAAAAACTCGACTATACCACGTATAAGCTCCGTCACGTCAATAATACATAATCCCTCAACAATCATACACATATATACATAATATATACAAAATCACGCCCAAAACATAACAAATAAACGAGTAAAATATCGGCATTTCATAGTGTTGTAGAACGACGATGTATAGTACGAATAATAATGCGGAACCACGAAAATAACTCAACAATAAAATAGAAGGAGACAAGTAAAGAAGACAAGAAATTTATGTGGAAACCCAAATCGGGAAAAACCACGGGAGGAACGACGAGAACTTTCACTATAATATTGCCGATGATTACAAGGATTGATATCCACTCTAAAACCCTCTAATCTCACACAATATTATCTCTCTCTACGATGGTATTAACTCGTGTTAACTCGTGTTCTAATTGTGTCTATGGAGATCCCTATTTATAGGTGTAGAAAACCTATAAATTAGGTTACCAATAGGAATAGGAATAAACCCTTTTTCCTAATATATGACTCATAAATCCATAAGGAATAGAATTATATTATATTAAATATAATTCTAATTTTCCTAAATAAGGAAACAAAATTCCTACGGATTCGAGTCATATTTTAACAATCTCCACCTTGACGAGAAACCGCGAAATCCCATCGCTCATGTGAAATCACATCACATATAACACAAAGCCGCGAAATCCCATCGCGCATGCGAAATATCATCGCACATCAAATCATAAAGTGAAATCACATCGTCCATGCGAAATCACATCGCACTCCATAGTCTCGTCCCTCGTCTTCCTCCAAACGCCCTAACGGGCCTAGTTCCTAGAAGATTGGACCTTCAAAGGTCCCCATGAATCGGAACATACATACCCGAGTGTCTTCTTCGAATTGTGAGCCCAATTCGAGATATACCCTCTCGACCGCTTTCCAAGCGCACATAGCTCACCAGGTTTAGAAGCACTCCATAGATCGAGAAACACTCGATCCTTCTTGTCGACTTTCCTCACATGCCCAAGCCGCACATGGTCTAGTCGTGTAGACTCTTCATCCGAGAGCCTAGTTTTTCCCACGGTTACTTCGTTCACCGCTTCATCTTCAATGAGCTTGGTCACTCCGGTCTTACTTGGTTGCGCGCCTCTAAGCCGGATAGACTCTTCTTCCAAAAGTCGGGTTTCGGCCCCGGTTACTTCCTTCACCGCGCCTTCTTGGAGGACATAAGGTCGTCTCGCCTTTTCGTCTCCTCCCAACACTACCAAAGCCTCTTCGGTAGCCTCATAAACTCCACCTTCTCCGGTGTAGCTTTTATCAACCTCGGTTACTTCCTTCGCCGAGCTTCCATCGAGGACATAAAGGCGACTCGCCTTTCTCTTTCCTCGCAATATTACCAAACCACCTTTGGTAACTCTTAAAACTCCACCTTTACAAGTGAGTTTATAGCCCTTCATATCAAGGGTACTCAAGGAAATCAAATTCCTCTTCAAGTCAGGGACATGTCTTACCTCGCCTAACGTGCGCACCGTGCCATCGAACATCTTCAAGCGGATATTTCCAATCCCTTCGACCTTGCACGAGGTGTCATTAGCCATGAACACCGCACCATGCTCCAAAGATTCATAAGTCTCGAACAACGACCGGTCCGGACACATGAAACGAGCAACCCGAGTCTAAGATCCAATCACCACAAAAGTTGGAGTTCTCGCCTAGAGCCATTAGTAGTTCTCCATAGAAATTCCCATCTACTAATCCAACGTCACCGGAATTCCGATTACCGGAATTATTGTTGTTGCTCTCCTTTTTCTTCCACGCGTAGCACTCCGACTTTATGTGTCCCTTCTTCTTGCAATAGAAACACTCCTTATTCCCGTGTCGCGACTTCGAATTCCCCGAGTCGCTCCCTTTATCACGGTACTTCTTTTGGACGCTAAGTCCTTCACCCACATCGGGCATACCATCCTTGTTGGACTCCATCCTTTGTACGTTTTCCCTTGACGAGAGAGCCGAAGTTACGTCTTTAAACGTGAGACTATCTCGTCCATAGAGAAGCGTGTCCCGAAAAGCCGCCATGGAGGGGGGTAGCGAGCATAACATCCAAAACGCAAGATCATCATCTTCGATCTTCACGCCAATTTTCCCAAGGTCAGCTACACGCTCCTTGAATCTCGCTACATGGTCTTGAATCGACGACCCCTCCGCCATCTTGAGGAAGTAGAGACTTCTCTTCAAGTGATGCTTGCTGGACACCGTTTTCTCAACGCACATCGATTCCAACAACTCCCATAATTCCTTTGCGGTCTTCGCCTCCGTCGTTTCCTCAGTCAACGAATCCGAAACATGAAGCCCTATGGTCGCCATAGCCATCTGATCGAGCTCCACCCACTCGTCATGCTTCATGTCTTTCGGCTTGTTGTCAATACCAAGTAGAACAATCTCTTGCTTAAGAGATCTGAGGACTAACCTCATCTTGTATTGCCAAATAGGAAACCTCGTGTTGAGACTTAAATTCGGTAGATCGTACCTCACGCTCGCCATCGAAACCAAAGCTCTGATACCACTTGTTGTAGAACGACGATGTATAGTACGAATAATAATGCGGAACCCCGAAAATAACTCAACAATAAAATAGAAGGAGACAAGTAAAGAAGACAAGGAATTTACGTGGAAACCCAAATCGGGAAAAACCACGGGAGGAACGACGAGAACTTTCACTATAATATTGCCGATAATTACAAGGATTGATATCCACTCTAAAACCCTCTAATCTCACACAATATTATCTCTCTCTACGATAGTATTAACTCGTGTTAACTCGTGTTCTAATTGTGTCTATGGAGATCCCTATTTATAGGTGTAGAAAACCTATAAATTAGGTTACCAATAGGAATAGGAATAAACCCTTTTTCCTAATATATGACTCCTAAATCCATAAGGAATAGAATTATATTATATTAAATATAATTCTAATTTTCCTAAATAAGGAAACAAAATTCCTACGGATTCGAGTCATATTTTAACACATAGGTTATCTACACCTATAAATTGAGGTTCTCCGGTAGACGAAAATCATAGAGTGATTATTGTAAGCCTCAACGATGTAGTGGTTTTCTTCCCGTGGTTTTTTCCCGTGTTTTGGGTTTCCACGTAAATTTGTGTGTTCGTTCTTTTCGTTTATCTTTTCTTCGCATCTCATAAATATTTCGAGAGTCCATCCTCTTACGGCCTATCCTCATGGCTGGGATAATGGGTAATGTGGCCCCCGAAGTACGCCCATAATCTCGTTGTACCGGGAAGCCTGGCAGGCGTGCTCCTCGTCATCTATGTAGACATATTTCCATTGCTTCGACAATCCCTTGATCTCTAATTTTGGTGGAGGTGATTCTTTTTCTTTATCGATTTTTAGTATCTCAATCATCTAATTTTGGTGGAGCAACTTCATTTGTCGGCGACGGCTGAATAGCATCACAAACTTCATCCGTCCCATTTGTCGGCTGTTCTGGAATTTCATTTGGCTGTTCTGAAACTTTATCAACTGAGTTCAACATTGGTTCAACATCAGCTGTTATACCCACCAAACCCCGCACTTCATTCGATTCCAAATTCTCAGCTACAACGGACCCAAGTGACTGCACCGGCCTATTTGTTTCATCTGACCTACCATTAGCACAAGACTCAACATACTCACCAGCCCCTTTACCCAGTTCTTCAACCTCAGACATCTTCTTCGATTTCAATGTTACACATAAACGAGTTTTATCACAGCACGAAACCAACCAATCTACATTGTTATCATCATTTATGGAATAAGGCAGATTGAAAAGTGGGTCTTTATTCTTCGTCGGCCGATGACATCGCAATACCATTTCATACATAGATGTATCGATTTGAAGCTTCTCAACAAGCTTCTGGTATAGCTCCAAATACGTGATGTTTTTCGGAACATGAAATGGGATTACCTTACCATTCTCAATCCCACCGTCGAACACCCAAGAGAAAACACCATCGGAGAGGGTGAAATCCCCTGTATAGCAGACAGACAACCACACTTCTCTTGACATTGCCAATAATCGACTGTGTGGTATTGAATTGGATTCGGGCCTGCACAACACACTTCTCTGGATGTTAATTGGATTCGGGGATCGACAACAAATGGATGGACGGCCGACGAAATTGAATTGAATTTGGTGACTGCGTGCGGGCTTCGAATTGGAGACGGTGAGCTCGCGGTGTTGACGGCCGGCGGACGGACAATGGACTGTGAACGGAAGATTGAAGAAGTCGAAATAATTTAAGAATCGATAATCTAAATTTTGAAAGTTTCTTTCTGGGAATTTAGGTTTGAGAAAAAAAACGTGAATTGGGAAATTAGGTTTCAGAAAAGAAAAAAAAACGCGAATTGGGTTTGGGGTCGATCGGGTTTGATTTGGGTAGGATTTGTGTTTGATATGGGTCAAGGGTATTGTAGTAATAGCACACATATTTTAATTGTTAAATAAAAAAATGGGTATTTCATGTAAAAAAATTGAGAGGGGGATAGTACATTAATAAACACATGACTATGGGGTACTTCATCAACCGGGGCCAGAAAATTACTGAGGCGCGTCTCCCCCGAAGTCCGCACAATCACGTCCGGGTCGGGCCCACCGCCTCCCCACGCACGCACCTTCCTATCGACACAATCATCAACGGCCACGGCTTCCCGATCGCACTCCCCGACGGCTCGCACGATCTCGTCCGTCGACGAGTACGCGATGCAAATCGAGAGGACGCCGCGCTCGTTCCGGGCGGTGGCCCTGGCGGCGCTCTCGGCCACGGCGCGGAGGGGCTCCGGCAGGAGACGGAGGTTCCAGACGAAGTTGAGCCTCAAGCCGTGGCGGTTGAGCAAGCCATCTTCGCTGATAAGCAATTGGATCTGTCTCGTGATCAAGCGCATGGAGGATCGGACTTCCTCAGGGCGTCTCTTGGTGAAATTGTCGATGCTGAAGGCGTAGACGGTCACGTGCGTAACTCCCATCTCGCAGCAGTATTTTATCATCCCAGTTAGAGCAGTGAACCCGCACCGGATGCCCCCGCCTTCTTCCAGCTTATTCCGCTTCGCGTATCGACGGTTGCCGTCCATGATGAACCCCACGTGCTTGGGGATGGGTCCGATCGACAGAACGGAACATATCAACCTGCGGAATATGCTATAGAGATAACTCTCCATAACGCCGAGCTTGTTTTGCAGTACGTACGTATTCAGAGATCAGCTACGAATATTTAAAGGTCGAGCTATTCCAAAATATCATTAGGGGTATTAATTCGATTAAAACTTGATCTTTCATTTAGACTTTGTTATTTTAAACTGATGAAATGAAACTTGTTGAACTGAACTAAATGGATCAAAACATAAATTTGAATTGAATTAAAAGAATGAAATTGAACTAAACTGAAGTTGTCAAATATTATTTTAAAAATATTAATAATATCTTAATCTTAAAATTATTAATTCGAATTATTTTTTATTTTATTTATTTATTTATTTTGAAACGAACTTATTCGAGTTGAATTGAATTGAATTGAACTGAACTTGGAGGGTGTATTGGTTAGAGAGTTTATAAGATTTTTTAAGACTTTTAAAGTTTAGAGGTATTCAATCAGGATTTTGAAAAATCCACAAAAATCTGGAGGTATTCGATCCGGATTTTAAAATGTATTTAAAAATCTAAGTATACAAAAAGTTTATAATTTATAGATTTTCATGAATTTCACTTTTAATAAGTTAAATTATTATTAAAAATAATAAAATTTTAAAAATTAAATAAAAAATTATATATAAAATTATTTATTTTTTAATAAACTAAATTGTTATTAAAAATAATAATACTTGAAAAATTATATTAAAATATTATACTTATTTTTCTTTTAATAAATTATATTATTAAATAAATAATAAAAATTGAAAATTATATATAAACAATGAAAAATAAATAATATTATTTAATATTTTATTTATACAAGTGTGTTCATGTAAATTTGTAGTTAACGGAAGAATCAATAAGAATATATATATATATATATATATATATATATATATATATATATATATTACTCAATTATCGAATTGAATAGACTCAGGGATTGGACAAACTGTCAAAGTTGGGCCAATACCTGTTCTTTTGGACTGAAATCGGCTGAACTGAACTGAACTGAATTGAAGCGGTCTGAACTGAACTGAACTGAACTTAAGCGATCTGAACTGAACTGATATTTTATAAAAATAATAATAATTTGTATAAATTATTAAATATTTTTTAAAAAATATTAATAATATTACGAAGGTAACTAGATTTTATATTTAAAATTATAGATTCAAATTATTTTTTGTTTATTTTATTTTAATTTATTTTGAAACGAACTGAACTGAAGTGATTTGAACTGAACTGAATTGAAATTAAGTCCAAAAGAACAGGTCCTAAGAACTGAACTGGATTGAAATTAAGTCCAAAAGAACAGGTCCTAACACCTTAAAAGACCTTGTTAAGATATTAAGGTTGTCCAACTTATATTTGAGCTTTAGGATATATATCCAACCGATGTGGGATACTTAACACGCCCCCTCACGAGTGTTAATATATCCAACCGATGTGGGATACTTAACACGCCCCCTCACGAGTACTTAACACGCCCCCTCACGAGTAGGCTCAAATTTCATCGGGTGGGGCACCCATCATCGTGTTGGGCCCGCTCTGATACCATGTCAAAGTTGGGCCAATAACACCTTAAAAGGCCTTGTTAAGATATTAAGGTTGTCCAACTTATATTTGAGCTTTAGGATCTATATCCAACCGATTTGGGATACTTAACACAAACCATCAGTTAAAACCATTAGTGCTAGGGATCGGTAGTTTGCCCAAAGAACCCAGAAAGAAGCCAAAGCCCAGAAGCCTACTCTCCCTTATTTGATTTCAGTTTGATTAATTGCTATTTTGTTTCCAATTTGGTCAAAGTGTTTAGTTTGTTATTTCTGCATGTTAGTTTGGGTTAATTAGATTTCTTATTTCTGTTAGTTGGTAGTTTGATAAAACGCTGTGACTCAGCGACCAAATTCAAAACCTTTTTATTGTGACACTATTTGGGCAAAGCCGAGATTAACTAAATTGCAATTGCTTCCTCGTGGGATCGACCCTATACTTATCACTTGCTATCTTGTGTTGAGTTTAGGAACATTATAAATTTATTTTGACCGCGTTAGCTTCCACGACAAAGTTTTCGCGTCGTCACCATTCCCATGTGTTTCTTGTCACGCCTCTGAGTTTTGTAATCAGTTGCGACAATAGAACAAGAATTTTTTGCTGTTTTGACAAACACCTTCCATAAGCCTGGTTCTATGTTGCATGTACTTGTGCTGCAACATCTGTTCTGCCTGGTAAGCCCTTATAGTCATAAACAAGAATCCAATAACTTAGTGTACGGTAGTGAGATGAATCAGAATAAGGGGTGCCTGTGTGTTTAGATAAAGTATTAGAACTCACCATGGGGGTAGGTACACCTTGAGCTTGGGACATACCAGATTTTTTGAGGAGATCAAGAATGTATTAGTGTTGTGAGAGGTGGATACCATCAGAATTATAAGTCACATGAATTACCAGAAAGAAATGTAGAAGGCCAAGGTCTTTGAGGGCAAAGGATTTGGAGAGATCAAGAATCAAAGTGTTAATGGCAGTGGGAGAAGAGCCAGTGATGATGATATCATCAACATAGACCAGAACAAAAATGGTCAGAGAAGGAGTGTGTTTGATGAATAGGGAACTGTCAGCTTTGGAGCTACAGAATCCCAATTGAGAAAGGGCTCCATTGAGCTTATCAAACCAGGCCCTTGAGGCCTGTTTTAAACCATAAATGGCTTTATGGAGTTTACAAACCATATGTTCTTGGCCAGGGACTTCAAAGCCTGGTGGTTGTTGCATGTATATAACATGATCAGAGGTAAGGGAACCATTTAAAAAAGCATTATCCACATCAACTTGCCTAAGGGCCCATCCTCTAGAAATGGCAATGGTTAAAATAATTCTGATGGTAGTGGGTTTAATTACTGGGCTGAAGACATCTTGTAAATCAATTCCAGGTAACTGAGTATACCCTTTGGCTACAAGCCTAGCCTTGTGTTTACAAAGGGAACCAGAGGCATTCTTCTTGAGTTTGAAAACCCATCTAGAACCAATTATGTTTCTGTTGGCAGGAGGTGACACAAGGGTCCAGGTTTGGTTTTTAAGGAGAGCTCGATATTCTTAGTTCATGGCCAGCTTCCAAGGGGGCTGAAGAAGGGCCTCAGAATAATTGGAAGGTTCATTAGCAGAGGGAGAAGCTGCTATATAAATTTTAGGTTTGTAAATACCTCTTTTGACTCTGGTTTGCATGGGGTGAGAATTGATGTCTGGAACAGGAGGTTGAACCACAGGGGGTAAAACATGTTGACTATTATCTTGAGGTAAGTCAGGAGAGTTATTTGGAGGAGAAGGGTTCTGTGGAGAAACATGAGGTGTGGGAATATGGGGACTGTGATTCTGTGGTGACTGCTGTGGTAAGTTATGTGGTTGTAGACTTTGGGGAGGTGAATCCAGTGGTGGGGTAGGGTTAATAGGAATCTGAAGTGGAGCTATATGAGGTATGACATGAGGATTGATAAAATTTTGGGTAGGAATATCAGATTCAGGTGAGTTAGCCACAGCAGGAAAAACATTTTCATTAAATGTAACATTTCTGGTTAATATGATTTTTTGAGAAGGGAGTTGAATTTTATAGCCCTTGTATTGAGGATGATAGCCAAGGAAAATAAAAGGTAAAGATTTTAGGTCAAGTTTATCTTGGTTATAGGGTTTAAGAAATGGAAAAGCTTGACATCCAAAGACTTTAAAAGTGGAATAATCTGGACTTTGGCCAGTGAGAAGAGTGAATGTGAGCCATGGATTTGTGAGGGATCCTATTGAGCAAATGGACTGCAGAACCAAAAACATCTTCCCAATATGGTTTGGGGAGACCAGAGTGGGATAAAAGGCTGAGCCCTGACTCAACAATGTGCCTATGCTTCCTCTCCACAGCACCATTTTGTTGTGGAGTGTATGGGCAAGATTTCTGGTGTATAATACCAAAAGAGGCAAAAAGTTTGGATAGAGGAAAGAACTCACTGCCATTATCAGATTGAACCACTTTTATTTTGGTGTTCAACTGGTTTTCAACTTGATTTTTGAAAAGAATAAAAGCCTCAGTGGTAGCAGATTTTGAAGCTAGGAAATAAATCCAAGTAAACCTGCTAAAATCATCAACAATAGATAAATAATAAAGATTACCATGCACTGATCTTAAAGGAGCAGGGCCCCACAGATCCATATGAATTAAAGCAAGAGGTTGAGTAGCCCTCACATGAGAGTGTTGGTGATTTAAGTGAAATCTTAAATCATTTGTCATTTAATGTGATTGGAATCATTCAAGGTTTTGTGTTGAACCTAAATCACTATAATATGATCTTGGAGGTGCGGGGTGCACGGTCATATAGAAGTGATACGGAACAATGAGTTGAATAAGTAAAAATGTACATGTTATGTTTGATCACGTGACTACATGGATATGCATGATATAATATGATTTATTATCATATTTTGCATGGTAATTTCGTAGTTGCGTGAATAGACATGTATGACTATTCGTAAAGGTGTTTTACGAATGAGTGTCTTCACCAAAAGGTACTTATTCAATGAAAAGGTGTGTCCCTTTCTAAAGAAGTATGTCCCTTTCTTAAAATGTGTGTCTCTTTCTTAAAGGGTGTGTCCCTATACAAAGAATTGTGTCCCTTATGAAAGGGTGCTTTATATCTATATAAAGGGTTGTATATTTCATACAATAACAACATAAAATCATATTCATATGAACACACAAGAACACCTTTGTTTATCAAAGCCTTGAGAAACAAAGAAATCATAAAGTTTCATAAGTTGCTTGATTTCTAAGCCTAAGAAATCAAGCGTGATATTGTCTTATCCTCGAAGGGATTTCGTGTAACCTGGGCAATATAGGTCGAAATACTCTTTAAGGAAAGCGTGTCAACGTGATTCAATTATCTATCCAAGTTTCCAATCCAGAAACGAGACCGAAGTTCCCAACATTCTTAAAGAGTATTTTCATTTCTGGAAATATGGAGATATGTTCGTGAAAAGACAAACAAGTATGAAAACTTCGAAAAGTTTAAAGGCGTCGATTTATGCCGCTTGCAAAATGGAGATTAAATATGTCGTAGACACATATTAAACGGTATGTTTGATTTTATTTTGATATACGTAGTATACTTCTATATTGATTCTAAAGAAAAGAAAATGAATAATTAATCGTTAATTAATTTTATTAATTAAATATTAAATAGATGAGTAAGTATATTATATTGTTTATAATATATAATATATGTATCAGAGTGTAAAATATATACATGTTTTCATGCAAATATTTATAAATATGCTTGTATGAATTATGACGGAATAATATGTTAACGAGTGTATTCAAATTTCATGCAAATATATCACCGTGACCGTTAGTGATTGAATCGGTGCAAATGTTTACTTTACGTGAGTGGGTGCATTATAAACCAAAGTGACTCTTAATTAAGTTGTTTGTGAACTTGTACATGTGCAAATGTATTATGAAATATGCGTGAGTAAGTATGTGGGTAAATATGTGCGTAACTCCCATCTCGCAGCAGTATTTTATCATCCCAGTTAGAGCAGTGAACCCGCACCGGATGCCCCCGCCTTCTTCCAGGTTATTCCGCTTCGCGTATCGACGGTTGCCGTCCATGATGAACCCCACGTGCTTGGGGATAGGTCCGATCGACAGAACGGAACATATCAACCTGCGGAATATGCTATAGAGATAACTCTCCATAACGCCGAGCTTGTTTTGCAGTACGTACGTATTCAGAGATCAGCTACGAATATTTAAAGGTCCTCGAGCTATTCCAAAATATCATTAGGGGTATTAATTAGATTAAACTAAACTAATAAATCGAACCTAAATTTTGATTAACGAACCAAATAAGAACCAAATAAGAGTTATTTTCAAGAATCGAAAACTAAACATTTTAAGAATTAGTTTGGTTAAGTTTTAACAAATAATTTCAGTTAAGTTTGATTTAGTTTGATTTTAATCAAATTTTAATTAAAAAAATTAAAAAAATAATTTTTTAATATTTTAATTTAAAAAATAAAAATATTTTTATTAAAATAATTAAAACAAAATATAAAAAATAAAAAAAATAATTTTAATTAAAAATAAAATTTTATTATTAAATTATATTAAAAAAATGTATAAATTATTATTATTTACATTTAAAATAATGTATATATTAATTATTTTTTTTATTTTACTTTTATTCGTTTGGTTTGGTTTGATTTGGTTTTAACCGATTTAAAAACCAAATCAAATCGAAAACAAAAATTAAAAAAAATTAAAATTGAAAACAAAATTAAATTAGTTTTTAAAGAGGAGTATAAAAATTAAAAGAGTAATTTTTATATGAATTAGAATTTATATATTTTAACTTTAATAAATTCTAATACCCGTATTTGATTTTTAATGTTTAATTTATATTTTTTGTAGTTTTTTTATTAATATTTTGGGTGAAAATATAAACTTAAAAGTTGATCTTCATTTAGACTTTGTTCTTTTAAACTGAAATTTGTTGAACTGAACTAAATGGATCAAAACATAAATTTGAATTGAACTGAAACTGAATGGAATTGAACTAAACTGATAAATCAATCAATAAAAAGTTGTGAAACTCTATAGAGAGTATGGATTTTCTAAATCTACCGACTTTTTAAAATCCAAAAAAAATCAATGAAATTTGAATTGAATATTCGGATTTTTTAAATCTACCGACTTCTTAAGATAAAAAAAAAATTTGAATTGAATAAATTCTCTTTAAATTAAATTAATGTAAGTCCAAAAGAATAGCCTTATTAATCAGTATAAAGTAAACAACTTCTTTGCCTCTCTACTTTTTCAAATACTAATTAAGGACCTTTTTTTATGGACTGAAACCAGATGAACTGAAATGAACTAAAATTAAGCTATCTGAATTGAATTGAACTGCACTTAAGCGATCTGAACGGAAACTGAAATGTACTAAATTGATTTTTTTTATAAAAATAATAATAATTTTTATAAATTTTTTTAAAATATTAATATTATTGTTAAATTAACTAGATTGTATAGTTAAAATTATTAATTTAAATTATTTATTTTATTTTAATTTATTTTGAAATGAATTATATTTTATCGAGCTTAACTGAACTGAACCGAAATGAATTGAAATTAAATTCAAAATAACACGTTCTAAATATATCTGTACATTTTTCTTTCTTAAATAAATACTTAAAATTCGGTGTCCAAATTATTTTTTAAACTTGATGAGACCATCTCCAATCGAACACAAAAACTTAAACTAAAAAATAAGTTTAGTTTTAAGTTTACAGTAATTTGGCTCCAACAGAGATTCAAATACTTTAACTTAAAAAAATATTCTCAAATTATTCTTCTTATACAATTTTTATACTATATTTATAAATAATCAATATTTTTACAAATTTATAATTTAACCCCTAACTTTTGACACTAAATTTAAAAAAAAATTAATTAATATTATTTACAATTTAAAATTTCAAAAATAATAAATATAAAAGATACGAAATAAAATATTAATTAAATATGAGAAAATTCTGGAAACATAAAATATTTAATATTTAATTATAAATATTTATTTTTATTTTTAAAATAAAATTTTATTTTAATTATTAATGATATGGTTATTAAAAAAATTATATTACAAAATATATTAAATAAAAAATTAAAATAAAAGGTTATTAGGTTTTTTTTATTAATTTGTAAAATAAAAGGATCATTTTATAAATAATAAATAGTTTTTTGTTTGAGTTTAAGGTAAACGTAAATCTATGTATTTTTTACGTGAGTAACACCAGTGGCGGACCCACACATAGCCGAGTGTGGGCCTCCGCCCCCACTGGAATTTTAAGAAAACACAAGTACTATATATATATATTGCATTATATTAAAGAGAAAATTGAATTTAATTGAGTGGAGGCCCCCACTGAATTTCTAAAAAAATTGAATTTAATTGAGTTTGAGAGAAATCTAAGTCCATTTGACACATAGAGACGTGTGGCCCAAACCCAAGACCTATATTAAATTTTATGTGTGAAAAATTCATTTATAAATATTACTACCACTACTATTTACTAGTAACTAAATTATTAAATAGGAATAAGTCCTAATTAAATACTCCTATCTTAGATATATTTTAAATTTGTCTTATTTAGATTATATGTAGTATTTATTATATTTAAAATATTATAGCAACTATTTATGTCTCAACGTGTATATTTTTTTTTTTAGATTTTTAAACTAATTATGGAAACTCTTAAAAATAAATAAAAGTATTATTTTTTCACTTTAAAATACAATTTTATTCTTACTTTTCACATATTTTTTTAAATTTTATTTACAATTATTTTATTTTTTAACTTAAAAATACAATTTTACACTTTAATTTTTTAACATTAAGTCAAAAGGTAATATTTCTCTTAACTTACGTAACGATCAACCATTATTTAAATAGTTCGAGCGAAAGTAGTAATAAAATAATTTTGAAAATGTCACACTTTTTTATTAAAATATTTTTAAAAAATGTCTCGCTTAAATATGGATTCGAAAAAAAAGAGAAGAAGGTATTTTGAGAAAGTAATGAACTAAAGAACTTAGGCCTCCACTGATTTCGAATCCTGGGTCCGCCCCTGAGTAACACCATAAAACGTATAATAAGTTTATATTTTGGTATCTGTTGGAGCCTCTTTCTTGCTCCAAAATAAGTTTTTGGTATTGATTGGAGATGCTCTGAGAGCGAGAGAACAATTAATTATTTTATTATCAATTAATTTTAAAATAAAATATTTATAAGTGATTTTAAACTCCTCCTATCTCGATGCACTATTAGTAAATAAATTGATAATTAACAATAATAATGGTAATGTTCGTTTTTTTAGATAATATAACTGAATTTAATTGAATGAACCTAAATTAAAAATAATTGAATTTAATTGATTTTTTTAATGAAATTATTAATAATTATTTTTTATGAAATTAATTAGTAATTTTTAATAAAAATAATTATTAAATGTTTGTTTAAAAATTATGAATTATATTTTAACATAAACTATATTTTATGTTTGAAATTATTTATTTTATTTTATTTTTTATAAGTTTATTTTGAATTAATATGAATTGAATAAACTTGAACTCAACCAAATTTAATTGAAATTAAATAAAAAAGATGCAATGAGTAGAGAGAAGTTGACCTTGGATCGTGCAATTATTATTTCAAAGTTGAATATGTTTAAAAATAGAATAATGTAATTCTGAAATATGTATACCTAAGTAATTAAGGTAGATTTAGATTTGTTATATATTTAAGTAATTAATGTAGATTTAGATTAATGTTAAACAGAATATGTGCATCTCTTACCTGTACAATAGTTTATTGATGAATACTTAATTCAATATTTTATGCATGCCAAATTGCCAATGCAAGTCGCATGGAGATTTTTTATATACTGGCTAATTAATTAATTAAGGTAGATATAATTGATACCATTTGCATCACACTCGTTCAGTCGGTGACTCAGTGGTTTGTCGGATAAAAAAAAATTGAGGATCACGGTATGGTATGTTAAGTAGGGGTGGGCGTTTGGTCCCAAAATCCCGATCTCGTCCCGATCCCGTTCTTAAATGGGACGGGACGAGACGGGATTGAAATATAAAAAGTGTTAATCCCGTCCCGTTCCGATCCCGAATTAAATTAATGGGACGGGAACGAGATTAGTTAAATAAATCCCGTAAGATCCCGTCCCGTCCCGATATATATTTATATATATTAAAAATATATTTTTTAATTATTTATAATATATTAATGTATTTAATGTTACTTAATTTGTAAGAAATAAATTTTACAATACTAAAATTTAAACAAAATCTAACAATTATATTTTTTATTAAAAGATAATAATATGTTTTATAATAAATAATTAAATTAAGTGTATAAAATTGTTTTTAAAAGTATATAATATTTTTTTTTTATTGAAATTAGTTCAATTAAACGGGATCCCATTTTAATCCCGACCCCGTCCCAATTTTTTAGGGATCCCGAGCTCACGGGATCAATTTTTAAAAAGTGTGATCCCGTCCCGGTCCCGTCCCGTTCAAAAATTTATGGGACGATACCGGGATGAGGTAAATCCCGTCCCATCCCGGCCCATGCCCACCCCTAATGTTAAGTATCTTGCATCGGTTGGATAAAGATCTTAAAGCTCAAATATAAATTGCATTACTTTAACACTTTAATAAAGTTTTTTAAGGTGTTATTGACCAACTTTGACATGGTATCAGAGCAGGCCAAACACGATAATTGAGCCTCAGCCTGTGAAATTTCCGGCTTGCCCAAAGATGACACTATGTCCACGAGTAGAGCAGACAAAACCGAGCCTACTCGTGAGGGGGCGTGTTAAGTATCTCACATCGGTTGGATAAAGATCCTAAAGCTAAAATATAAGTTGGATTACCTTAACACCTTAATAAGTCGAGTCTACTCGTGAAGGAGCGTGTTAAGTATTGGATAAAGATCCTAAAGCTCAAATATAAGTTGGATTACCTTAACACCTTAATAAGGCTTTTAAGGTATTATTGACCCAACTTTGACACGGTATCTTTTGATTATAATGGATAATTAGACTATGAATTGTCCAATATATGAAAATACTAATGAACCGGCCACTCGTTGCGACTTTTACCCCGAACATGTGGGGTGACTCCACTTCATTTTCTTTGGACGATGGGTGATCGCTCGTACTAAAGTAAATTACTTAAACGACATAAATCATTCGATAAAAATAAATTCGAAGACTTACTTCTCTTTGATGCGAAAACGTAAAACGAACGGTTCAAATCCTCCTTTTGCGTGTTGTTTCTTGTGCATATATGTCTCCAACACTCTCACAATTGAAGTTTTGAATTGTTCTTTAAGATCTAAGAACCACAATGATATTGTACTTTTATATTATTTTCATGTGTGTATTCATGATTTTCATGTACCGATTAATAATTGTTGTATATATATTATATATGAAGCGGGAGAGAAGCTAGGACAATATTCACATGAATCATCACAGTTCGTCTCTGCAAGAGAGTAATGGAAAGATTGTTGAACTTAATTGAGTGTTTGTGGAAGGATGTGAATGCCTGTTGGATGGCTAAAAAAGCTTCTAATTGCGACATTCCAAACGATGTGTTGGAGCACGTTCTCAACTTTGCTCGCATTACGGTCGTGACTTACAAGAACCATCAAGATGGGCTTGTGTTAAAACTGGATTGTTTGTGTCACTTGTGAGTTGTTCCACATCAAATAATTGTGAGAATGTTGCATACTATATAAGTTTGTGGAGTTCTCCTACTTAGTATCATATGATTTTAAGTTGAAACGGAACTCCATAGTGCATATTCGAATTTCCGCTCTCGTGTGTGTGATAGGCGTCGGACCGGACCGCATGTGCAATATTTAATTTATATTTTAAATACGTGTATTATGTTGTAATAATGTGAGTTTTTTAGTTGTTAATGTTGTTGGGTTTGGGCTAATTGTACTGAATTGTGATGGGTTTGGACTAATTGAGCCATGAAAATTGATTTCTGGGCCAGAAAATAGGGAATTTGCATGGGCTATGACAGGCGGGCTGATAGGCTGGGTTCGGATGGGTTGAAGGACCGAGAAAATTGAATTCCCACATTAAATAATAAATTTCAAAATTTTAATTTCTTTTTTTCAACATAAAAAAGTAGAGATGCAAAGCAAATAGATTCTTATACTGTAATTACAAATAATAAAATTTCAAGATTTTAATTTCTTTGTTTCAACATAAAAAAGTAGAGATGCAAAGCAAATAGATTCAATATATGTGCGGTATTTCAAAAATATTTAATTTATATTTTAAATACTTGAATTATGTTGTAATAATGTGACCGAGTTTTTTAGTTGTTAATGTTGGGTTTGAGCTAATTGAACTGAACTGGGATGGGTTTGGACTAATTGGGCCATGAAAATTGGTTTCTGGGCCAAAAAGTAGGGAATTTGCATGGGCTATGACAGGCGGGCTGATTTATATATTTTTCTGTCATTTTTCTTGTGATATTTGTGTTGTTTCGGGTCGTTTTGGGTCGTTTATTTGTGTCATTCTCTTGTTTTTTGTATGGTTTAATGTGTTGTGAAGTGTGCAGGTGTATGATCGATGCGAAAAGAGAAAGAAAATGAGCAAAAACGAGTTAAAATCGGTAAAAATGATTTGACCGACAAACGACCTAGATTGCGCTGCAAACTTGGAGAGCTCGGTTCTCCAAGCTCCGACCACCTCCATTCATGGTCCATAACTTTTCGGAAAGCTCTCGAAGAGGTGTACGAGGCCCTGCCCGTTTATTATCATATATCCCAGTCATATAGTCGCAATCCTCGAGTTTCCAGCCCAGTACGCAGCTGCCCCGGAGTGTATGCGCAACGAACTTGGAGAGCTTGGTTCTCCTAACTCCGACCACCTATAGCGATGATCTATACCTCTACGGAAAGCTCTTGAATAGGTGATTCAGTACCGAAGCGAAGAAAATGATCGATCAAGAAAAGGGGTACTATGAGCCCTCTGCCCCATGCATCTAAATGTATGAATTTGAAAAAAAAAAAAAAATCTCAATCACTTTATTTACTTAACGAAAAAAGGAATTCATGATTGATTTCATATCTTGTCCGATTAAAATTTCTTATGAATTCAATTGAATAACATAATTACTAAAAGAAAAATAAAATTGATTTAATACAAAAGTTAAAAAGGACTATTCACTACCTAAATTGTGATTATATTAAAGTTTATGGTATTTAATTATATAAATGCAATAAATTAATTATTATTTTTAATAGAAATCTAAACTATGATATTTTTTTAAATATCTAAAAATCATTCTTATTTTTTCTCTAAATTATCCATAACTAGTATCACTGCCCGTGCGATGCACGTGGTATTTTTTTGAAAATTGATGCGTATGAAAATTTTATTTTATTTCATAATAATACTCTCACTCTAATTTGTAGGGGTGGACATGAGACGGGATTAGAGGAATCTCGTTCCGTCCTGATAATTTATATTCGGGTCGAGATCGAGACAGGATCATGACCTCCTAAAATTTTAAATAAAATTATAAAATTAACAATTAAATTAAATATTATCGACTTATAAAATAATAAAAATACAAATAAAATAAAAAAAATTAAGTTTTTAAGAAAAATAAGTTTTTAATTTAACAATTAAATTAAATTGTTGAATTATTATTTTAATAAGCTAACTATTTTTTTTTACAAATTAAACTTCATAAGTATATAAGGTGATCTATTAAATTAAACTGATAAATAATAATTATTATTGGTGGTTAAATTACATCTCATTCTCAACGAAATAATAACAAAATTATGAAAATAAAGTATAAAATCTCATTATAGAAGATATTTTATTCATTTGATTATTTTTAATATTTAAAAATTCGACACCATCATATTGATCTTACCTACAATGAAAAACATATAGAACAAAGAGAGCAAGAGTCGAGAATCATGATTAAGCTGTGAAGGGTGCATATCAAGGTCGAGAACCACCGCGGCTGCAGCACGTACGTAATTATATCATCGAAAATAAAATTGTAAAATAGAAAAAGGTTAATTTATTTCTCTTCCGATGGATTAACATTGCAATTAGCAAATAGATATACAAACCTTTCCATAATCGCCGTTTGTCAAATCTTGTATCAATTCTACACCTACTGAAAAGAATTTCATTCCAAACGGACTGTATGCTACAATTACAATTCAATTTATGAGATATTGAAAAAAAATCTATTAATAAATTATACCTGAATTTGATTCTGAAAAAAAAAATCCAAATTTGAATTAGAGAAAAACGAATAAAAATGCATAATGAAATAATTAAAGCGTACATGAAATTCTGGAAAAGATAAGAAAAATCCGACGAATATATATACGCAGAAATATTGAAGCATGAGAACATGGAATACCTCGGCGAATTGATCTCGAGATGTTCTATGAAACGCGACCGATTTTTTCTTGGGAAGATTAGCGGATTCGGTTGAAATTTGTGAATAGGAGGAGAATGAGTTTGATAAGAATCAAAAAAATATTTATGCAAATGAAAATAAAATAAAAAATGTATCATTAATTAGAATTACATATTCCTAAATCGTGAAAATTTACTAAATATAAAAACCTCCTAAAGAATTATATTAATATATAAATTTTAACTTAATAATAATATTATTGTTTTTATTTATAATTTATAGTTAAATATTATTGTTTTTATTTATAATTTATAGTGTGAACACAACAATATTAACCCGGATGGAGACCTACTGGCTATGACTAATTTTCAATGTTTACTGCCCGTGCGATTCACGTGATTTAATTGTTTGAAATAATCTAAAATTTTATTTAATCTCCAACTATTTCGTGTTGGAGTTGTGTACTTAATGTCTAGATTTAAGTAACGGAAACTCACAATCCATTGCCACTAATCTATTTAATTAAATAAACAATTATTTGCATTTAATTATTAATAATTAAATACATATGCAAATTATAGTCCTGGATTCTATACGCTGTAGTTAGTATGGTGTGTCGGGCCCACACAGAAGATCATACTATCGGTTACTCGTATTTAATCGAACATTTGCTCACGACCTAGATGGACACGGACCAATCCATCGGTATAGTCGTTGTGTGAGAGAGAAAATGATTTGTCTTGATTATTTTATCACACTTGTACACTTGGTGTATTGAGCGGATCGTTTGAGATTTATCGATTATGATTGCCGGCGATAATCGATTTAAGTCTCAGTGTATTTTATTCTTAATCCCCGATACTATTGCGGGTGTGTATATTTAATATAAGTGACTTTGATTTACCAAAGGAATTAACCGATTTAATTATTGGGTTAATTACCGGTTAAGTTGGGTCACTATATTTTATATATGACATGCCGTGAATACTTGACGGGAAAGTGTATCCCGTAAGGGTTGATAATATCCCCGAGATGAGTTCATAAGGAATTATTATGTAAACCCTGCAGGTGGATTTGTTCCGCATAATAATTAAGGTTGAATGGTACTAGTCTCGAAAATAAGAGATGAATAAATTAATTAACAATAAATTAATTTTATTTATGGATATTTATATCTTAAATACACGGAATAAATAATACTATCGGAGAAATATTATTTGATATAATATGGTTTAATATTGGGAGTGCAATTAATTTTATATAGTGGAAAACAGAATTAATTAATATTAATGGATTAATAGATTTGAGCTTGAGCTCAATTTAATCATTAATATTGGAAGCCCAATATTCCACCTCCTTAAGATCCCCTACGTAGCCTATAAAAGCACTACATGGTCTTCTCTATTCTCATAACTTGAAGATCACAATTCTAGAGAAAGAAAGTAGAGAGGGAGATCCATGGAGTTCGGTAGATCGTCGCCCACACGACGTCCGAGCTAGTGCAAGGAATACGTGGGAAGATCTCAAGGTCGTCAAATTGAGTTCTTCGTTTTTCCGAACAACGAGAACGAGGTAAATCGTAAAACCCTCTTTATGATTTTATCGTTTAATTATCGTAAAAATATCGTGAACCAAGATCCGAGAACGCGACCCATGACGAGGTTGAACCGGGCGGTGGTGGTCGAAGACCACCGGACCGCCGGCGGCTCAACACATCGACTAGACGGGTCGAGGGAGCGCGAGGCTCGGCTGGGCGCCGAGACTTCGATCGAGCGCGTGCTCGATCTTCCCGGACGGACCCGTAGCGAGCTGCGGGAGTTCCCGCAGCGGACTCGCTGGACACGAGTCCCGTTCGAAAGCGCTACGGGCTGCTACAAGCAGCCCCGCCCAGTCCCGCTTGCACGGCGCGATCGCCGCTCACGCGGCTGGACTGCCGCTCGCGCGGCGGCGGGCTGTGGTGATCGCATGCCACGATTTTGATCGTGGCGGATGTGCGATCACCCGAGGCATGGCTGGGCAGCCCCGCACGGCTGCTACGAACAGCCGCGAGCCCCACGCGGGGGCTCGACCGGATAGCCGCGGGCTATCCCCGCGGTTAGGGTTTCGGTTGGGCTATCCCCGTGGAGGTTCGTGGCAGATTTCCGGCGACCGGGATTTCGATTGGAGTTGTTGTTCCGCAATTTTACAACTCTGGATATTCGATCTCCGAAGGATTTCGGTCGGAATTAATTAGATAATTTATTTATTTAAATTTATTAATTCCGGGATATCGATTTCCAACAATTGGTATCAGAGCGTTGGTTTTAGTTCATGGTATTTTTCGATAAATTGTTCTACCTTGCAGGGTTTCCGATTATTATGGCTAGATTTAATTATTGTTAATTAATGTCATAATAATGTTCTTGATTATTAAACTCTCGGTGATGTCAATATTTGTTCTTGTGTGGTGAATATTTGTTCTTAATTTTTCCGGAAATTGTTTGAGGTCGTTTTCATGAGAGAATCGACACCGGATAGCGTAGTAATAAATTTGTGATTTATTTTACGTTGGATCGAGGACGAAACGACGACCGGAAAAGTGTGACGGAGGAGACGAAGAGAGGGAAGACTCGATCGGCCATCCCCATGGCCGATCCTTGGAGGGTCGATCGACCACCATGAGGAGTTCGACTCCTCTAGGTGAGGTGGTCGATCATGATGGACATGGGAATCCCCATCCCATGTTCGTCTAGGCCAAGATTCAACTTTCCTAAATTATTCGGTTTTCCTATTTTGAGTATTCCTATTTTTGGGAATTCTCATGGAATAGGAAAAGAATTAATTTAGAATAAATTTATTTTTCCTTATTGATTATTCCTATTTTTGGGAATATTCATGGATTAGGAAAGGTAATAAATTTATAATTAATTTATTTTTCCTATTTAATTATTCCTTTATGGAATTTTTAATGGATTAGAAAAATAATTAATTAGGAAAGTTTAGGAGTCCTAAATTAATTTTTCCTTATTTAATTATTCCTTTATGGAATTTTTAATGGATTAGGAAAGGAATT
The DNA here is from genome assembly GCA_954870475.1 of Euphrasia confusa. NCBI lineage: Eukaryota > Viridiplantae > Streptophyta > Magnoliopsida > Lamiales > Orobanchaceae > Euphrasia > Euphrasia confusa. The sequence continues at coordinate 3,237,532 of OX940949.1, forward strand.
AATTTGGAAGTATTAAGAGTCCTAAATTATTTTATTTTCCTATTCCATTATAGAAATCTTCTAGAATATTCCAAGTGGGTCTTGGATAGGATTCTAGAGATTTAATGGAGTAGAAAAGGAAAATAAAAATAATAAAAATATTAATAATATTTAATTTTATTTTTGATATATTCGATTGACTTAATTTTCGAATTAAGTAACTTTTGAATTTATTAAAAATAAATAGATTTAAATATTGGAATTAATATTCCCGTCACATGGAGCATTCAAGAACGAAGACTAAAGACTAGAAGACGCATACGGGGATGTGATAAAGCCATAATAGTCGGAAAATAATATTCTAGTATTATTTTGATTATGTGATAATATTCTATGTGCTTTATTTCATGTATGCATGCTTATGTGCATTTAATTATGCATTAGATAGCGTATCCCTTTGTTATAAAAAGCTAAGTGGGAGAGGGATTGGAAACAATGCCATGGTCTCCATTGTTGTTCTCTTGGTGACTTTTATGGACTTTTGAAGTTCGTATAGACAAGTCATTGGAGGAGAATTCTTGTAATTCCTTTTACGAGAAACATTGATTAAGTTTATCAAACAATGCCTAATTTTTCTTTCTGAAACTGATTTCAAGTCGACTCATTCTCACCCCGGGGAGTGGAATGGAGCCAAAGCCACTTGGTCATGTGGATGACACAAATTAGAGACCTTCGTACCATTTCTTGAAATGAATCGATTGTCTGCTCGGCTCCCTCATTCTATGAGAGATAGGGTTGTTCGCATGGTGAATCACTGGTAAGAAACTTCAAGTTTCACTTATGATTCTCCGCGTCTTGATTTACAAGATTGAATGAATCAAGTAATTGGGAGTCAATTATAAAAGTCTCTTGGTGTAGTAAACGTCCACACCACGTGGCTTGCTATACTAACAGATTTTGGATTAATTGATGTAGACAGTTATAAGGAATTGTGAAGAATTGTGAAATCATCGTAAACGTCCACACCACGTGGCTTGCGGTGATGTAGCGGTTCCAAACGATTTTCTTTAGTGTTGAGTAATGGTTTACACTTAGATACGCATTATAGTATTCTTCCCCACGAAGTTACGCTATAAGTGATGTATGACCGAAGCAAAACTAATTGCTATTTTATTTGGGTAAGGTAAACGTCCACACCACGTGGCTTGCCATATCTGATGGGATTTTAGAGGCGATTAGTGATTTAATGATATTATTTAAGGGAGATAATATCGGAGATTAAATCAATTGTTTGTTATTATATGTGCTCATAGATTAGGAATGGCTTTGAACCCACTTTCTGTGATACGTAAGGATTTTAAACTCATTGGTCCCTAAATGTAATGATTGGAATAGAGATCTAGACATTGTCCAGACTGTTGAAGAGTACAAGTTTGTACTCAGTGAGCTTTGTCCTCCCGAGCCTACGAATGTCTTAACTGACGTAGAGGCTAGACAAGAGGCGATGGGGATACTCATAAAGGCCAGTCACTTCGAGGAAACGCTTAAAAACGTTTTTGAGATGATTGACCTTTTAGATGAGTTGAGACGGAAATCGCAAGCTCTTGTAGCCAATGCCATAGGTTTCGAACCTAAAGGTAAAATCGGGGGAAAGGAAAAGCAAGCAAAGAAACCCAGTGGTCTTAGGTCACTTGGACCACGAGATGGGACGAGAAAGCGTGTTCTCGATGCAAACAGTTTGGGTACTGGAAGTCTAATTATCCTCTCAAAGAAAGTACGAAATTTTCTTTAGTCGTAAAACATAGTCAGTGGTATTATCTACCGGAACCTGGTGTGTAGATATGGAACCACTGACGGTATGTGCATTTTAAATGCAAGGGTTCCAGGAAACCCGACGACTTAGAAAAGAAGAAATCGTAGTCTACATGGGCAATGCTGTAGAGGAGGCAGCTGTTGCAATGGAGGACATTTTATAGGATTTCATTTTAGTTATTGCTTTTATGTACCTTTCATTTAGAAAGAACTTTGTTCTGGATTTCTAATGAATAGATATTTTATTTCTTTTAATCATTTGATGGTTATAAGAAGAAATAAAGATATTATATATTCTGGTACATTAGGTAGCAATATATAAATGGTGAATCCTGAGTCCACCATGGTGCAATGAACCGTAGTATGAAACTCGTTTTACTAATAAGAGATTTCTTTATCAATTATACTTGTGGATTCTTATGCTAAGTCATATTTATTCAAATAAGAAGTTCAAAGGTCGAAAATTGATAGTTTGATCAATTAAGTTGAAGGAATGGACATTCCGACCTATGAATCTAATTTGGAGGATAACATGACTAAGCAATCCTTTATGGATATAAGATATATGATCCGGACAAGTATAAGAATTGATTGACTCTGATGTATGCAGACCTATGTCTACTCAGACAATAAGGTACGAGTACTTCATTTGATGATTACTCGAGAAATGGATTAGAATACCTGATGTGCCACAAAAGCAAGTGTTTTGACAAGTCAATGGACACTAAGCAATTGTGGAGAACCATCAAGGTATATCCATTTGTAACCTGCGATTTGATCGCGGAGGCAAGTACCTGTCTGAGGAATGCATAACATACTGATCAGAGGTTGGGATTTGATCCCAAATGACTACACCATACACTGTTGTGTAGAAATGGTGTGTCGTAAACAAGAAATGGAACTCTTATAGAAATAGTAAAAGCATGAGTTATACGGAACTACTTGTGTTCTATGGATATGTCTGGAAACAACGGCGCATTCAAATGCGGTTGTAGAATATCCTAGAAGAACAAAAGATGTGTGTTCAATAGTACTATGAACCAGAAGGACGTTATAAGTTCTAACGCCCGGTTCTTAGAGAAAGACTATATGATGAACCACAAGCCCAAAGTGACGTGATACTTTGAAATGAGAGAGAACGAAGAAGACTGGAAGCCAGCAGAACTGAGTAGCGGTACACCACTAACTGCACCTACTGTTATTACTGTTAATACACCGGAATGCCATTGTAGTGGGAGGTTGTGGGTCAACCAGAGATATTCATAAGAATAGGTGAGTCTTCGGACTCTGGACCTAGTATACATGAAATCGATCCCTGGATCTACACAGAGGCAGTACTAGATCTAAATGTGCTCTCTTGGAAAGCAATAAGGATTATTGCTAAGAGGCAAGATCATTTAGAGTACAAGCTTAGTTGATCCATTTATGGATTGAAACAAAACATTGTGTTCGTGGTACTTGCAAATTGATGAGATAGTCCATTTTATGGATTCATCAAAGCATAGACGAATCGTGTGTATTGGAAACGTGATGGAACAAGGTGGTGTTTCTCGGGTTTTATGTAGAGTACATTCTTATCATTGGTAACAATGTAAAGATGTTGTCAAGACATAAAATGAGGTTGTCTAGATAAATCAATATGAAAGATATAGGAAGAAGTTGGACATGTTCTTGAGATCTTAGATCTCTGGGAAAGAACATTGCACTTCTCCTGTACATCTTACATATATATGATTATGGTTCATTTTAACATGCAAGATTCCGAGAAAGGTTCGTTACCTTTCAGAGACGGAATGCATCTATCTAAGGATATGTGTTTTTAAAACACAAAAGGAGATAGAAGCAATGAAAGCGGTTTCCTACACTTCGAGTGTGGAAAGCTTGATAAATGCGATGTTGAAAACAAGAACCTGATATCGGCTATGCGGTTAGCATAGTGGGAGGTAAAAGTACTTTCGAAGTACTGTTCTAGACTACGAAGCAGACGAAGATTTCCTTTGGATTACATTCTCTTAGATTTCTAATCGAATGAGGACCGGTGTAAGTCGATATCAGGCTATGTGTTTCACTATTGAAGGAGAAAGAGTTTTAACATGGAAGAGTGTAAGCACGATGCTTTTCGGACTCTGCCATGGGTAACCAAATAGCGGCCTCAGAGGCAGCAGAAGTTTTGGTATAACTCCGGGATATTCTCTGGGACTTAGATGTGATTCTTAATTTGCCAAAGGCTATGTAAATAGCGGTGCAATGGCAAATGGTAAGAAATCACAAGTCCATAAGTGAAAGATAACACATAGAGCAAGTACCACCTGATACGAGTCATCGTCGAGGGAGACGACGCTGTAGTCACCAAGATAACTTCAGAGCGGCAACCTAGAGTGCTCATTCACATAGTACTTCTTGGAAGTACAACTTAAGCACGTGATGAGTATGGGAGTCGGGAGTTTGGAGGAAATGACTAGACCTTAGTACAAGTGGGAGATTGTTGGAGTTGTGTACTTAATGTCTAGATTTAAGTAACGGAAACTCACAATCCATTGCCACTAATCTATTTAATTAAATAAACAATTATTTGCATTTAATTATTAATAATTAAATACATATGCAAATTATAGTCCTGGATTCTATACGCTGTAGTTAGTATGGTGTGTCGGGCCCACACAGAAGATCATACTATCGGTTACTCGTATTTAATCGAACATTTGCTCACGACCTAGATGGACACGGACCAATCCATCGGTATAGTCGTTGTGTGAGAGAGAAAATGATCTGTCTTGATTATTTTATCACACTTGTACACTTGGTGTATTGAGCGGATCGTTTGAGATTTATCGATTAGGATTGCCGGCGATAATCGATTTAAGTCTCAGTGTATTTTATTCTTAATCTCCGATACTATTGCGGGTGTGTATATTTAATATAAGTGACTTTGATTTACCAAAGGAATTAACCGATTTAATTATTGGGTTAATTACCGGTTAAGTTGGGTCACTATATTTTATATATGACATGCCGTGAATACTTGACGGGAAAGTGTTCCCGTAAGGGTTGATAATATCCCCGAGATGAGTTCATAAGGAATTATTATGTAAACCCTGCAGGAGGATTTGTTCCGCATAATAATTAAGGTTGAATGGTACTAGTCTCGGAAATAAGAGATGAATAAATTAATTAGCAATAAATTAATTTTATTCATGGATATTTATATCTTAAATACACAGAATAAATAATACTACCGGAGAAATATTATTTGATATAATATGGTTTAATATTGGGAGTGCAATTAATTTTATATAGTGGAAAATAGAATTAATTAATATTAATGGATTAATAGATTTGGGCTTGGGCTCAATTTAATCATTAATATTGGAAGCTCAATATTCCACCTCCTTAAGATCCCCTACGTAGCCTATAAAAGCACTACATGGTCTTCTATATTCTCATAACTTGAAGATCACAATTCTAAAGAAAGAAAGTAGAGAGGGAGATCCATGGAGTTCGGTAGATCGTCGCCCACACGACGTCCGAGCTAGTGCAAGGAATACGTGGGAAGATCTCAAGGTCGTCAAATTGAGTTCTTCGTTTTTCCGAACAACGAGAACGAGGTAAATCGTAAAACCCTCTTTATGATTTTATCGTTTAATTATCATAAAAATATCGTGAACCAAGATCCGAGAACGCGACCCATGACGAGGTTGAACCGGGCGGTGGTGGTCGAAGACCACCGGACCACCGGCGGCTCAACATGTCGACTAGACGGGTCGAGGGAGCGCGAGGCTCGGCTGGGCGCCGAGACTTCGATCGAGCGCGTGCTCGATCTTCCCGGACGGACCCGTAGCGAGCAGCGGGAGTTCCCGCAGCGGACTCGCTGGACACGAGTCCCGTTCGGAAGCGCTACGGGCTGCTACAAGCAGCCCCGCCCAGTCCCGCTTGCACGGCGCGATCGCCGCTCGCGCGGGCTGATCGCCGCTCGCGCGGCGGCGGGCTGTGGTGATCGCATGCCACGATTTTGATCGTGGCGGATGTGCGATCACCCGAGGCATGGCTGGGCAGCCCCGCACGGCTGCTACGAACAGCCGCGAGCCCCACGCGGGGGCTCGGCCGGATAGCCGCGGGCTATCCCCGCGGTTAGGGTTTCGGTTGGGCTATCCCCGTGGAGGTTCGTGGCGGATTTCCGGCGACCGGGATTTCGATTGGAGTTGTTGTTCCGCAATTTTACAACTCCGGATATTCGATCTCCGAAGGATTTCGGTCGGAATTAATTAGATAATTTATTTATTTAAATTTATTAATTCCGGGATATTGATTTCCAACATTTCGGCCAAAAAATTTATTAATGGATTAACAAATTATTTTATTTAATAATCGAACTCTCACTTAAATTTGTAAATTCGTATTAATCTCATTATTAGCTATTATTTCAATTATTAAAATTTTATTATTTTCAAAGACTAAGTATGTTTGATGTAATTTATAGTAATATGTAAGCTTCTTGGGCATAGCTGAGTGGTAAGGTCTGTGGTGATGTTGGTGTAATTCCCGACGACGTAGAGTTCGAATCTCGGATATGACAAATTTTCATTGAAATATTATGAAGTTAGTCCTTGGATGAGACCTATTGACTATGACTAATTTTCATTGAAATATTATGAAGTTAGTCCTTAGATGAGACTTATTGGCTATGACTAATTTTCATTGAAATATTATGAAGTTATTCCTTGGATGAGACCTATTGGCTCTCTCCCACATGTGTCTGCTACTCGGGCGCATCCCTCGATTTACATCCTACCTGATCGAGGAGCCTCTGATTTGGTGGAAGAGGAGTTTCTCGTCTCATCCTACCCGATCGAGAAGCCTCTGATCTAGTGGAAGAGGAGTTTATCTTCTTTGCATTAATCTTACATCCTACCCGATCGAGGAGCTTCTGATTTGGTGGAAGAGGAATTTCTCGTCTCATCCTACCCGATAGAGAAGCTTCTGATCTGGTGGAAAAGGAGTTTCTCTTCTCTGGATTTCTCGAATGTCAAACGCATTCGACAAATAAATGGAAAATAAAAGTTATAAAACTGGAAATTAAATAGAAATATAAAAAAATTGAATTTACTTGGTGAACATGAAGGAGATGAGATGACAGAAATGCAATTATATTAATATAACGTATGTTAACCTGCAAAACAAATTTAACATAACTGAATTAGGGATAAACTAAAAATTAAAAAAAAATCCAGTTGAACATAATTAATAACTGATTCAATGTTCAGAAAAATAAAAAAGGACATATGAAGCCAGATTATAGCAAGAGAAAATAATATACTTAAAAAGTTTGATTATTTTTTTTTAACTTTAAAGAATAGGAAGAGATTGATTTTTATTGTATACGATTAATTGAAATTAAATTAATATTAATAGAAAAAAAAAAAGAATATTGAAAAAAGAAATAAAAATGTATATATTTAAGATAATAATTAATTATTATTACCAAAAATATATAATTTAAAATTATTATTTAAAATTTATATATAATAATTTAAATATACTTAATACTATTATTAATTATAATTTATAATTTTTTGATTTATAATTTATAGTGTGAACACAATATTATTATTGCTTTCCTATTGGTTCACATAGTATTAATGGATCCTGAAATTATATATGTATAGATAAATTATATTCATCCGTTAAAAAAAAAAGTAAAGAGCTAATGTTGGGAAAGCTAGGTACGAATCTTCGCCCAAGAAAAAAAAATAACCAGCAAAAAAACAAAAAAATGAATTGAATCTTAAATGAATTAAAATTAAATGGAATAGATTGAAATTATAGAAATTTGTTATAAATGGATTAATTAATTAAGGCCAATGCAAGTCGCATGGAGATTTGTTATATACTCCGTACGTATTTAAGTAATTAAGGTAGATTTAGAATGTTAACACAACGGGAATCTCTTCGTGTACAATACTTTATTGATGAATACGTAATTCAATATTTTATGCATGCCAAATTGCCAATAATGCAAGTCGCAAGGAGATTTTTTATATATTGGGTAATTAATTAATTAAAGTAAATATAATTGATACCATTTGCATCACACTCATTCAGTCGGTGACTCGGTGCCCTCCGTTGTTTATTGAAAAAAAAAAGAAGAAGTTATAGCTCAAAACGTTGGGGTATTGCAGTAGTTTATAGACTAAGTATCTGTTTTTTTAAACTTAATTTCGGTTCATTTTAGATTAGTTTAAAATTTCATTTTAGTTCAGTTAAATTCAAGTTCAGTTTAAATTGTTTCAGTTCAATTCAGTTCAACTTAATAAAATTCGTTTAAAAAATAAATTAAAATAAAAAAAATAAAAAATATTTTTAATCAATAATTTTAGTTATAAGTTAAGTTTATAATAGAATATTATTAATATTTTTTAAAAAATATTTAACAATTTATAAATTTTATTATTATTTTTATAAAAAAATCATTCGGTTCTGTTGTAGAACGACGATGTATAGTACGAACAATATGCGGAACCCCGAATATAACTCAACAATAAATAAAGAAGGAGACAAGAAAAGAAGACAAGGAATTTACGTGGAAACCCAAATCGGGAAAAACCACGGGAGGAACGACGAGAACTTTCACTATAATATTGCCTCAAGATTACAAGGATTGATATCCACTCTAAAACCCTCTAATCTCACACAATATTATATCTCTCTATGATGGTATTAACTTGTGTTAACTCGTGTTCTAATTGTGTCTATGAAGATCCCTATTTATAGGTGTAGAAAACCCATAAATTAGGTTACCAATAGGAATAGGAATAAACTCTTTTTCCTAATATATGACTCCTAAATCCATAAGGAATAGAATTATATTATATTAAATATAATTCTAATTTTTCTAAATAAGGAAACAAAATTCCTACGGATTCGAGTCATATTTTAACAATCTCCACCTTGACGAGAAACCGCGAAATCCCATCGCTCATGTGAAATCACATCACATGTAACACAAAGCCGCGAAATCCCATCGCGCATGCGAAATCTCATCGCACATCAAACCATAAAGCGAAATCACATCGCCCTCAATAGTCTCGTCCCTCGTCTTCCTCCAAATGCCCCAACGGGCCTAGTTCCTAGAAGTCTGGACCATCAAAGGTCCCCATGAATCGGAACGTACATACCCGAGTGTCTTCTTCGAATTGTGAACCCAATTCGAGATATACCCTCTCGACCGCTTTCCAAGCGCACATGGCTTACCAGGTTTAGAAACACTCCATAGATCGAGAAACACTCGATCCTTCTTGTCGACTTTCCTCACATGCCCAAGCCGCACATGGTCTAGTCGTGTAGACTCTTCACCCGAGAGCCTAGTTTTTCCCACGGTTACTTCGTTCACCGCTTCATCTTTAATCAGCTTGGTCACTCCGGCCTTACTTGGTTGCGCGCCTCTAAGCCGGATAGACTCTTCTACCAAGAGTCGGGTTTCGGCCCCGGTTACTTCCTTCACCGCGCCTTCTTGGAGGACATAAGGTCGTCTCGCCTTTTCGTCTCCTCCCAACACTACCAAAGCCTCTTCGGTAGCCTCATAAACTCCACCTTCTCCGGTGTAGCTTTTATCAACCTCGGTTACTTCCTTCGCCGAGCTTCCACCGAGGACATAAAGGCGACTCGCCTTTCTCTTTCCTCGCAATATTACCAAACCACCTTTGGTAACTCTTAAAACTCCACCTTTACAAGTGAGTTTATAGCCCTTCATATCAAGGGTACTCAAGGAAATCAAATTCCTCTTCAAGTCAGGGACATGTCTTACCTCGCCTAACGTGCGCACCGTGCCATCGAACATCTTCAAGCGGATATTTCCAATCCCTTCGACCTTGCACGAGGTGTCATTAGCCATGAACACCGCACCATGCTCCAAAGATTCATAAGTCTCGAACAACGACCGGTCCGGACACATATGAAACGAGCAACCCGAGTCTAAGATCCAATCACCACAAAAGTTGGAGTTCTCGCCTAGAGCCATTAGTAGTTCACCATAGAAATTCCCATCTACTAATCCAACGTCACCGGAATTCCGATTACCGGAATTATTGTTGTTGCTCTCATTTTTCTTCCACGCGTAGCACTCCGACTTTATGTGTCCCTTCTTCTTGCAATAGAAACACTCCTTATTCCCGTGTCGCGACTTCGAATTCCCCGAGTCGCTCCCTTTATCACGGTACTTCTTTTGGACGCTAAGTCCTTCACCCACATCGGGCATACCATCCTTGTTGGACTCCATCCTTTGTACGTTTTCCCTTGACGAGAGAGCCGAAGTTACGTCTTTAAACGTGAGACTATCTCGTCCATAGAGAAGCGTGTCCCGAAAAGCCGCCATGGAGGGGGGTAGCGAGCATAACATCCAAAACGCAAGATCATCATCTTCGATCTTCACGCCAATTTTCCCAAGGTCAGCTACACGCTCCTTGAATCTCGCTACATGGTCTTGAATCGACGACCCCTCCGCCATCTTGAGGAAGTAGAGACTTCTCTTCAAGTGATGCTTGCTGGACACCGTTTTCTCAACGCACATTGATTCCAACAACTCCCATAATTCCTTTGCGGTCTTCGCCTCCGTCGTTTCCTCGGTCAAAGAATCCGAAACATGAAGCCCTATGGTCGCCATAGCCATCTGATCGAGCTCCACCCACTCGTCATGCTTCATGTCTCTCGGCTTGTTGTCAACACCAAGAAGAACAATCTCTTGCTTAAGAGATCTGAGGACTAACCTCATCTTGTGTTGCCAAATAGGAAATCTCGTGTTGAGACTTAAATTCGGTAGATCGTACCTCACGCTCGCCATCGGAACCTTGCTCTGAAGGTAGTAGGATCGTAGTCTGGAAGGTCACGGGATCGTTGCCTTGATCGTGTGGCGTTCAGAGCTTTGTCCCGTAACAAGTGGTATCATAGCCAAGTTACGATCCTAAAAGCTAACAGGTTCCATTGCAGTTGTTTACAAAAGATCAGATGCTTAATACCTACTCCAATAATTTATTTATAGAAAAATTGTACTATAAATAAATAATCAAGACACATGATAGGCAGGTGATTTAAATAATTTTGCAAGTAGTAAATACTTAATTGTGTAATTACTCTATTACCCATCATTCCTCTCTATATATTCAACTGCGAGTCCTTTCTTTAATTTCTCCATTACTACTACTACTACTTATATATCCACACTGCACGCCTCAATATGCAACACCACCGTCTTCCCAATCCCACCCAAATCAACCCAAGGTCGACCTTGTTGGCACTCAATCAATTAATCCCTGCTAAACCCTCCATTAATATCCCCCTACTACCACACCATGAACAACAACCTCATGGCCGGGTTGCACTCTTCACTCCTATCGTTCCCCAACGTCGTCGTTCGCATGATGGCCTCAAACTAAAACTCCTGGCCGGAGGAGCTCAACCGGGAATTGTGGAAGTGTTGGTGTATAGTTCGATCGAGTTTGTCGATAAGTATACACCTTGTTTTTTACTCACTTCATAGTATGGAAGAGTTAGCTCTTGTTGTAGGTAGAGTGAGCTTGGAGTATATCTCTGCTGGTGGTAGAGTTAGCTCTTGCTGGAGGTAGAGTGAGTTGGGAGTATATCTCTTGCTGAAGGTAGAGTTAGCTCTTGCTGGAGGTAGAGTGAGCTGGGAGTATAGCTCTTGCTGAAGGTAGAGTTAGCTCTTGCTGGAGGTAGAGTGAGCTGGAAGTATATCTCTGCTGAAGGTAGAGTGAGCTCCTGCTGAAGGTAGAGAGAGGTCTTGCTGGAGGTAGAGTGAGCTCTTGCTGAAGGTAGACTTAGGTCCTGCTGAAGGTAGAGTGAGCTGGTAGTATATCCCTGTTGGAGGTAGAGTGAGCTCCTGCTGAAGGTAGAGAGAGGTTTTGCTGGAGGTAGAGTTAGCTACGCATGGCGTGAAAAATGCACCTTGGCCAACGTAGAGCTGGAATGACTTCGAAGATTTAGCTAAGCGCATGTGAGAATACATGTGCGTCAACGTGGAGATGACACTTGCTCCAACGTGGGACCAAGTTATGAAGGGTTGGCTCAACGTGGAGTTAGCGGAGTTGGTCTCTGCGTCAACATAGAGTTGGTCGGTTGCGCCAACGTTGGACAAGCATTCGCGCCAACGTGGAGCTACGTTATCATGCTCTTGCGCCAACGTGCAACCGGGTTGACTTGGATGGCACATCAAGTCAACGTCACATTGTTAGTGTGTAGTTCTTCCTAGTTCAACATAGAACCACGTTGTTCTTGTTTGAACTAAGTTGAACTATACACTTTGTTTTGTAGTATCTTCATGTTGAATGTAGGTATTGGTAGAGCTAGCTGAGTGGACCGGGAAAATACAAGTGGTTCAACGTGGGACCACATCATGAAGAGTTCCCTCAGCGTTGAGCAAGCAGACTTGGACTCTACAAACAACATGAAGTGTGCTAGGTATTGGTAGAGCTAGCTGAGTGGACCGGGAAAATACAAGTGGTCCAACATGGGACTACATCATGAAGAGTTCCCTCAGCGTTGAGCAAGCAGACTTGGACTCTACAAACAACATGACGTCTGCTAGGTCTTCATAGAACGAACTGTGTGAACTGTGGAATTAACAAGTGGCTCAACGTGCGACCACGGTTCATCAGCATGGAACAAGCAGACTTAGCATCTACAAACAACATGGAGTTGCATAAGTGCGTCAACATGGAACGAGCTTTTCTATCAACATGGGTCAACGTGGATCAGAGAGAATTGCGAGTTCATCAACGCACCACAAGGTCTTACCATGGAAACATCTTGACGGCCGCGGTGCAAGCATAGCTATACATACGGCTGGACGAATGACTGCTAAGGAATGAAGCCCGTTGTGGGTGCGACTAGAAGACTTCGCTAGAAGAACTATAGTCCAATGAAAAACGCTAAGTAAACCAGCTATGCCCGCCACGAGCTCGATGCACGAAGGCACGCTAGTGTGGCAGTGCGTAGAGCTGGGTTTGTCAAGTACAACCGAAATGGAATCTCGAATATTCCATGAAGATGCTTTGAGCTCGGCCCATTAAGCGTGAATTCCGGAAACCCTATTTTACGAGACCTATAAATAGCGGGTAGTTGGAATTTATTACTTACGAATTGATTTGACATTTTCTAGAGAGAGAAAATTTGTAGACCGAGAGACTTCGCTAGAAAGCTCCGGTTCTATTCTCAGTTTAGTCTTGGTAGTACGAGTCGCTAGATTAGTTCTACATAGACTTAGTTTTTGGTCGTGTTGACCTTTCTACAAGATTCGCTAGAATTTTGTAGATGTGTTTATAAGTGGTTCCACCCTTTACAAGAATATACAAGAAAAGTTTTAGAATCTCTAAATTGTGTTAAGTATTTTACTCTACCTTACTTATTCCAGTAGTAGGTAGAACCAAGTGCAAAATTTACACAATTTCAGGAAGATCACAGTAAGTCGGGTTTCTTTGGATTAAAATCGATAAATATTAGACACTCGATCCGAATTAATTAATTGTCCAATATGAAAATACCAATGAACAACTTCTCTCTCAATGTTTGATCAGCAGCAGAGTGCGGTAAGGATGTAGTCCGACCACCTGTTGCGAGTTTTACCCCGACCATGTGGGGTGACTCCTTCACTTCATTTTCTTTGGACGATGAGGTGCGAGCTTGTTTCTATAAAACTTACTCTTTATTTTTTTTGGTGATAATTTATTTTTTGGTAAATTAAGGTCAATCACGTAGAAAAGAAAAAAAATGTATGATACAAAACAACACATAGGGGATGAAACCTCCACCCATCACCAAGCTAACAGACTAGCTTTTCAACCAACCAAACTAAAATATATAGCAGTACTAAATAATACAAACACAATCACCCGACTATATAATGTTTGGGTGATCAATCATGCATGTATCATGCATGCGCCTGCAGGTTCAGCTAAACTATGCGGAATCCATTGAAGCCTTGAAACAAGAGGTAAGGAGCATGCTGATGGCTGAAGGGAAAAAAAGATCCGAGAAGCTAGTGCTGATCGACACACTCGAGCGCTTGGGCATTGGGTATCACTTTCAACAGGAGATTGAAGACCAACTCCAACAAATCTTCCAATCTATTAATAGTACTGATGAAGATCCTGAAGAAGACGATGATGACGATTTGTTCATCACTTCGCTTCAATTTCGTCTGCTCAGGCAACACCGCCATTACGTCCCTTGCAGTAAGTTTAGTTTTCATTAATAATAAACATTTTCAGAATATATATATATATATATATATATATATATATATATATATAGTCAAATTAATGTATATAAAAACTGCAGGTGTATTTGACAAGTTTATTAAGGTTGAGGGAGACAAAAAAAAATTCAAGGAAAGCCTCGATGGTGATGCTAAGGGACTCCTAAGCCTATACGAAGCGGCACACTTACAGACCACTGATCAAGGCGAAGACATCTTAGAAGAAGCCGTGGCCTTCACTACCCATCATCTCAAACGTCTTTTGTTGGAGGAGAAACTAGATCCTCCGTCTTCCTCGCTCCAACACCAAGTGAGTCGAGCACTGGACCAGCCCCTTCACCGGGGCGTGCCAAGAATAGAAACCCGTTATTACATTTCCTCCTACGAGAAGGATGATACGAGGAATGAAACTCTTTTAAAATTTGCCAAGTTGGATTTCAACTATGTTCAGAATATTTACAAGAAAGAGCTGCATCAAGTCTCTCGGTACGTCATAGATCATTAATCAGTTAAGTTCTACAAGTAATTATTAGTTTGTTTTTCATGTTGTAATTAATTATAATATATGAAGGTGGTGGAATGAATTGGACTTGAAATCAAAACTGCCATTCGCCAGAGACAGAGCAGTGGAGTCCTATGTGTGGGGCCTGGCGTTCCATTTTGAACCTCAGTACTCTGATGCTCGAATTGCATTTGCCAAAACCATTCAAATGATTGCGATTATTGATGACATGTACGATAATTATGCTACGGTCGAAGAAGCTGACCTCTTTACTGAAGCCATGGAAAGGTACATAGGTAATTATTAGTATTTCGTACTAGCTAGCTAGTTTAATTCAAATTTGTGTCTGCATGCATGCAGGTGGGATATCAATGAAATACATGGACTTCCCAATAATAATATGAAAACCGTTTATAGGTTTGTGTTGAACCTATACGACGACTACGAACGTGAAGCGGCAAAACAAGGAAAGTTGTTTGCAGTTCCTTATGCAAAAGAAACGGTGAAGCAAATTTGTAGGGCTTACAGCAAAGATCTGAAATGGTTAATGGGGCTACAAGTGCCTACTTTTGAAGAATACTTAATCAATACGGAAGTCACGAGCGGCCTCTACGTGTTGGCAACTGGGCCATTCCTGGGCCTGAATAAGCATATTGCCTCCATTGATTGGGTGATGACTGAACCTAAAATTATTTCTGCTATCTCTATAATGGGTCGATATTTGGACGACTCGGCAAGCTATGAAGTAAGGTCTTAATATACTATAATTTTAGTTAATACTCCCTCCGTTTCATAACAACACGACTCTTTTTCCTTCACAAAATATAATGAAACGGAGGAAGTAGTAGTGTATAGTATTAATGATCGATCAATTAGTGTTTGACTGACATCGATCGTTGTTTTCGATATTTGGAATAATTAATTAGCGCGAAAGCAAGGATGGACAAATGCTGACAGGAGTGGATTTCTACATGAAGCAGCATGGTTTGTCGAATTCATATTGTTTAATGAAATAATTAATTAAGTAAAATTAATTAAAAGATACTGAGCGTAGTATATAGTTTTCTAATTTAAAAAATATAAAAAAAAAATTGTTGAGTAAAAATTACATCATTATACCACACTTTAATATTATGAACTTTCATTTGATTTAAATGTCAATATTTAATTTTAAGATCTAATGGCTAAAATTAAAACAAATGTACGATACATCAAATGCACTGTAAAGGCCACTGTTCTAAAAATCCTCGCCTAGCTCCGATTAATCCCCGCCTAGGCCCTAGGCTGTACTCGACCGCCTCGATTTTAGGCTCTAGGCCCCTAACCCGCCTAAGCCCCGCCTAAACCCTCACAAACCCGCTTAAATCCGCTTTGAACCGCCTAAGTTCAATTAATTTCGTCTTTGTTTACTTAGACGATTCTCGAGCAGATTTAACTGAATAATCAATTAGATGCAAATTTTGATAAATCAAATAAAATAAATAATTTTATGATAATTTTTTAGATACGAGACCAAAATTTGAAAAAAAATATTAAATATATAATGAAAATGATCTAAAATTTTAAATTTATAAACTATTTTTATTATTTTACTATGTTAAACTTGTGATTAATACTATATTTAGATTATTTATTGATTATTTTGTTCAAAATATTGATTTATTATGTATAAAAATATTTTTAAAATATAATATTAATTAATTAAATATAAAAATATAAAACGATTAATCTCGCCTAGTCCCCGATTAATCCCTCTAGGCGCTAGGCCCCTAGTCACCGCCCGACTAGCGCCTAGCGTTTTTTAGAACCTTGGTAAAGGCTCACTATAATTTATTATATATATAAATAATAATCTAATTAAAAATAAGTTAATTAAAAATGTTGATATATATATATATATATATATATATATATATATATATATATAATAACTTGGAAAGAGAGTAACATAGGAAAATTAAATTATACAGTACATTTAAGATGACATATGTTATATTACATTCATCCGTCAAAATAGTGCGTAGTTCTTTTATAAATTATAAAAATAATTATACACTATTCATCCATTAAAATAGTGCATAATTCTTTTATAAATTATGAAAATAATTATACACTATTCATCCATTAAAATAGTGCATAATTCTTTTATAAATTATGAAAATAATTACACACTGTTTTAAGAGATGAAGTAGTACTATATTAAAAAATCAAATTAATAAAATTTAGATTATATATAATAATTATGACGTTGTTCCCATCGCTTACAAACGAAATTATCCAGTAAATATAAGGTGGCGCCTATTCAATTTAAAACAAACTCTGAGGCACTCGTTCGTTACTTATTTGGCTGAAAATTGGCATTAAAAAGTGCAGTAAAATTTATACAGTACAAAAATAGTTAGAAACAAAAATATTAAAAATAATATTATCTCTTGTTTCTAAACCTTTCTTGCACTTCTTTTTTAAATTTCTTTTACGAGTATTATTTACTAATGTTAGACAGAGAGAATAAGAGATATATTTGAAAGATACTTTACTGCTTGTGTTCGGAATCGTGAAACCTGTTAGTGTGTAAGTTCGCTCTAGTTCATAAAGAGTCTTCGGACTCTTGTGAACTAGTTTGAACTTCACACTTTGGTTTTTGAATGAACTTCATTCTTATGTGTTTTTGTCATTTGTACAGGTTGAGTAATTCTAAGTATGCTAGTGCTTGGAAGACTTAGCCTTATGCAAGTACAAATTACACTGTGGGTCTTGGAAGCACTGGTGCTGATAAGTCCCTGGAGTTCGAAGCTGCCAAGGGTTCGAACTCCCTCTTCACTGATTCACCAAAGGAGTGCTGTAGAAGTTCATAGCTCTGGAGTTCATCCCGCTAGGTCTATGAAGCCAGAAGCGCGAAGAGTGAGAATGCCCTGCTAAGGGAATTCGAACTCGCTGAAGTAAAACATCAAGTAACATCTACACACTCCCCGTTTGAAGTTCGAAGGCTCGCAAGAGACAAAGGACTGAAAACAAGTCAGTGATGGAATATTCGAGATTCCATAGAAGATGCTTTGGGCTCGGCCCATCAAGCGTAAAACCCGGAAGCCCATTAGGGTTTCATTTATGAGGTCTATAAATAGTCGCTAGATTGTTTGTAGAACTTAACACTTTTATCTGGAATTTCCTAGAGAGAGAAATATTGTAATCCGAGAGTATTCGCTAGAAAGCTCCGGTTCACTCTACTGTGATTCACTTAGAACAAGTTCGCTAGAAGGAGTTCATAGTGTATCTGTTTAGTCTGTGGTTCATAGGACGCTAGTACATTGAATTAAGAGACGTTGTTTTTTGTCGTGTGACTTTTCTATAAGTTCGTAAGGACTTATAGATGTTTGATTGAAGTGTTGAATACAAAGCTTTCATTCAAGAACCTCTTTATTGTGTTGACATATTTTATAGTTCATAGACCCAACGCTGTTTACTCTACGGGTCTACCAAGTACTGCAGTTCTTAACACTGTAGTGCTTCAAACACAATTTCAAAACCGACTCCAATAATTAGCGTTTTTATGGTTGATGGTCCGATCTTAAATAGATTTTCTTGTTGAAGACGCAAGAACGATGCACTTCAATAAATCTCAATTTTTTTATTTTTGAATTTTATTGCAATGGTTATTGGAATTAGTGTAAAATATGAGAGTTGAGAGATGGATGCGTGACTGACCGTGAAAAATAATACGGAATAATAAGGGTTTGAATTTTATTTTTTTTAATAAATATATGAATTTTACTCTTTTTAATTAATTTAGTTAATTTTTTAAATTGGGAAAGGTTAGTATTGTCTAATTGCCTTACATAATAATTCGAAATAATTATAGGTACTATCTAAGATATAACTCTTAGAAATGTTCCCATCTATGATTATCCCTGTATCAAAGCATTACTCCATTCGTTCTAATTAATGAATACTTTGTTTAACAAGACTTCACTCGAACTTACAAAAAATAATTATATTTTTATTTTAAAATATAATTTTATTCATTTTTTTAATTAAAATTTTAAATTTTAAATTTTAATTATAATTATTTTATTTTTCTATTTGTAATAAAATAAATAAATTAAAAATAAAATTTTAAAACTGAATTTGTTTTATTTTTTTAATTTGATTATTGTTTAATTTATATTATTTTAATTGTTTATTTATTTTTACGTGAGAAATAATAAAACAAATAAAATAATAAAAATCAAACAATAACTAAATAATAATAAATAATAGTAAAAAAACGTTATAGTTTACTCATTTATCGTTAAATTATTTATTATACACGTATATTGGTGTCAAATAACACCGGGTATTATTCAGTAATTAAAAATTAAAATTAAAATAAGAATAATTTTTTAATCATTTGAAAAACACGCACACTGTATACATTCATTTTAAATTTAACACTTGTGCCATTATTAAATCTTCACAAAGTACTACTCCTACTTTAAAATTATAATTTGCATTCCAATGCTAAGAGCCTAAGAAAGTGCTATGTAGACAACACGTAAGCAACCTATTAAAATTCAATTCAGGCAATTAAATTAAGGGTAACTGTATAAGAACAGATATTGTATTCGGCATATTATTAGAGAAAATAATCAAAATTTAAATAACAAATAACAAGTACAATTTGAAATATATTAATATTTTGTACCTCAAATATGTTGAGATACAAATTGAAAGATATAAATAATTTAAGACGTGTTAACTAAACTGTACTGAAGTTGATGTAAACAATTGAAGATGCTCTTATATGTAAGTTTGTACTCTTTTTCATTTCATAAATGTAGATTCTTTTTCCAAACACGAAAATTAAAAAAAAAATTATTATTTTTTTGATTTTTTGATCAAAAAATAAATTTTATTATATTTTAAGTGAAAAATTGAAATACTTGTGATTAAAATTGAAAAAATAATGAATAAGAGCATCTCCAATTGTGTACCCCATATTGAGATACAATTTAGTTAAGACATTACAAAATAATTATATATATCAATTTATACCTCATCATCCTAATAGTTTGAGATACAATTTTTTTTATGCATGTGAGACCCGCAATGTAAAATACATATCAAATTGTACCTAGTATCAAATATTTTATATTCAAATTTTATTTTTTTAAATTGTACTTACCTCCTCAATGGTGTACCTATGTACAATTTAATGTCAAGTGATAAAATTGTATTTTAAAGTGAAAAATTAAAAAAATAAAAATTAGAAAAGTCTTATTATTGTAAAATTGTAAAATTTTCATTTAAGTAAATTAATACAGGCAATACTTTTTTTTCACAGAGATTAAAAAAAATGTTGTTTTTTGATTTTTTGACCAAAAAATAAAAGGTAAAAATTTATTTTTAAGTTGAAAAATAAAATAATTGTGAGTATAGTTTATAAAGTATGGGGTTAAAATAAGGGTAAAATTGTATTTTCAAATAAAAAGTAGGGATATTTATTTCTTGTTTTGGGGTGAATCAACTATTATGAGACACTCCAAAAAGGAAAATAGTGCATATATTGTGAGAAGGAGAAAGTATCTTATTATCAAACAACAGAGAGTAATATTTTTATTTAATATTTTATATCATCAAATAAAATGTTTAATATAATACGCACCCATCAATTGCGGAGTGTGTTCACATGTTCTTGTTTTTTTATTCTACTCACCGACCTTTAACAATTAACTTGTGAAAAACAATTTCCGCAGTACCCACGATGGGAATCTCTTACCCGGACAATATTCAATATAGTACTTTGTACTTAATTAAGGAGATATAATAATTCTTCAATCTCACAAAAGTTGGACATTTTTATGAGAACAAAATTAAAATATATATATTTAAAAGTAGAGGAATCATGAATCGGGCATCTCTAAGAATAGAATTATAAACACTGAATATATTTTTTCTTAATTTTGATATAGGGCATTGTTCCATTATTAACCTTTTCAAAGTATATTAATAATTATATAACTACATATCTAAACCTGAAATACCATCCGCTAATTTTAAACAACTACGCTAGACACCTAGTATTATAACATATCTAAACTTTACTAACCCCAGATTTTAAACAACTACGTGTAAGTAGAAATTCTAGTATTATAACATTCAATTTTTTTTCACCAATTACAAATGAACCATCATAGTAGAGGGTTAGACACCATGCCCATTATATCTCATTCTTAATCACTCCCACATCCCATAAAATTCCCTTCTTAATCACTCCCACAGAACGACCCATAAAATCCCCTTCTTAATCACTCCCACAGAACGATGACAATCCAAGTTCTTGCCTATCGGGTCTGTTCTTCGTAGATCTAAACTTCTGCTTATATGAATTGAATGAAATCAGTTGTGCTAGGTCGATATTTGCATATTTGTTAGAATTAGGTTTGTTAAATTTCTAGGTTTTTTATTTCACTTTTTGCATATTAATCAATTTGAAAAATTTTTAGTTGAATTTGGATTTAGCAAAACTATCTAAAAAAGTTACTCATCTCCGTCATATTGATTTACCACACACAATATATATCTATTTATATGACATATCTATATCTATTATATATATCTATACATCTATTGATAGATATCTATTCATATGACATATTTATGACATATATATCTAGGTGGTATGTAACGACTTTGTAAATCTATAATAGATATCTATTCATATATATATAATGTTGTGCAAATATATTTAGCGCAAATATGTTTACGCAAATATATTTATATATATAAAATATATTTAATGTTTACGCAAATATATTTATATATATATTTATATATATAAAATATATTTAATGTTTACGCAAATATATTTATATATATATATATATATTTATATATATAAAATATATTTAATGTTTACGCAAATATATTTATATATATAATTTATGATTCTTGCGCAAATATATTTATATTCTTACACAAATATATTTATATATATATAGTAAATAAATTAATATATGTTACGTAATGTTATTGTAAAGATATTTACGACTTTATACATTTTAAAAAATGCCCCTAGTTAGTATTTAAAAAATACAAATTTCTTATATATATATATATATATATATATATATATATATATATATATATATATATATATATATATATATATTCACTGTTTGTAAAACATCCCAAATTTTATTTTTATTGAATGACTAGGACACATGTCAACATTTAATTGGTTGATTATTTTTATTTGATAAAAAGGACAACATTTGATTGGTAGAACTAATTTTCACAAACACAATACTCCCTTTGTCCTAAATGAATACACATTATACTATTAATTATTCTAACAAAAATACTGTATATTGTATGTGTACTCCCTGGATTAAATATTAATTTAATTTATAAACTAAGAACAATTGTGTAAAATTATTTAAAAAGACATGCTTGATGAAAATTAACACGAGTTTTAGTATCAACTACAGAAATTCAATTATCTTTCGTAATACATTATACATGTACCGCTTTCACATTTATTTCTATTTTTAACAAATTTCACCCTGAGAAGGGAATATCTGTTACTCTTTCTGCCTTGTATCTATAGACGCACATTCCATTTTGGTACGTCTCGTACCTATAGGCTATAGTCACAAGTCACAACTCAAAAAAAAAAAAATTAGGATCATTATTATGAAGGGATGGTTTTTGTAATGATCCTTAATAATAATAAAAAAATACGACTCTGTTGCGCTCTTTACGATCCTCTTGACGCCACTTGTTGCGAATATTGAAACTAAATCTCTCACGACTCTCGAAATATATATGAGATACGAAGAAAAAGATAAACGAAAAGAACGAACACACAATTTACGTGGAAACCCAAAACACGGGAAAAAACCACGGGAAGAAAGAACCAATCGACTACATCGTTGAGGCTTACAATAATTCACCCTATGCACTCTATTGCACTCTATGATTTTCGTCTACCGGAGAACTCCAATTTATAGGTGTAGCAAACCTATCAAATTGGTAACAATTAGAATTAGGAATAAATCCTTTTCCTAATATATGACTCCTAAATCCTTAAGGAATAGAATTATATTCAATATAATTCTTATTTCCTAACCAATAAATCAAAAAACCCATATTTGGAGTCCAAAAACGCAGCGAAAAATCGCACAAGAAAGCTGGCGCAAACGCGCCACAGCCTCAGCAGGCTGGCGCAAATGCGCCACGGCCCCAGCAGGCTGGCGCAAATGCGCCAGACTGCTACATTGATCTTTTCGCATCCCGACTCCAAATTTCAACCCGATTTACTTCTCTTTGGATTCGAGTCATACTTTAACAAATCTCCACCTTGACGAGAATCCCCGCGACTCCAAGCCGCACCATCCTCCAACGATCATATACTAAGTTTTCTTTCTTCCACCCAGCCCCGCAGGACTCACTCAAAACATGAGCAACCTAAGTTTGAACCGCACCAAACTTAGTACAAGAATGCGAAGATGCACCGATCATCCCTTGGGTACCACCAAGCTCTATGACCTCCACGCAATCTCCATTCTCAAATCTCGCCTTCCCACTACTATCAGCACCACCTGCATTCGCCAATACTCCAGTGCTATCCATAGTACGCCTAGGCTCGATTCTCCAAATTTGAATACTATTCGGGTTAGTATTCCCGGTGTCCCCGACACCTACACACATGCGCATGACTTTTAAACCAAGGTGATCCCGACTCACCTTCCAGCGAATGACTTCCTTGGACAGAGGCAGTTGTCCACTTGGTAATTGTGTTGCCGCATAGCTCATACAATCCACCAAATCTTTCTCTCGCCTCGCAAAATAAGTCGCCCCGACTTACTTTCAACACTCCACCTTTACCGAAGTTGGTACTCATTCAGATCTAAGGTCTATGAGAGATAAGATTACCATTCAGGACCGGAACGTACCTTGCAGTACCGAGGGTTCGAATATGCCCATCGACCATCTTGATTCTCACAGTTCCCGTGCCGCGTATCTCACACGATGTATCATGCCCCATGACCACCGATCAACCGACACCATCGAACATCTAGAATCCAAGATCCACCCCTCACACGTTCCCCAAATCAGAGACAACCTGGAGTTCCACATCGATGAAACCTCTTTCTCAAGAATCGGCCACCTTCGATTCCTTTCTCCGATTCATCAGGGCCTGACAGTCCCCCTTCATGTGGCCTTTTTCCTTGCAGTAGTGACAAATCCCCTAGAATTTCTCCCATGCTCCACCTGAAGGTACCGGTATACCGATCCGATCGATATACCGTGTGTGCGGAAGCGTGTAAAGCATATAAATCTATCATGCTTGGATCTTAGTGCACACTTAATGTGTATGAGAACACATACAAATATATATATATACACATCCAATATATATATATATAGGGATCAACGATTACTTACTTATGGTGACGAAGTGATTCGTTGTCGTCGATGAGGTGGTGTTGAGTCGATTGAACCACCTCAATGGATCACCTCGAAATGTTCACCTTGGAATGACCTCGTCACTCCTTTGGATCGCCCGGATGTTGAAGCCGCACAAATGGCCCGGCCTCTACGTGTTGCACACGAACCCGGAAAATGAACTTGCTTGCTTGTTCTTGAGTGATTCTCTCACTCTTTTCTCTCTTGTGGTATGGAATTTCGTGGCTGATCATAAAGTGTGATGAAAATCTGATTTTCATCTATATAAAACACCCCATTATTCATCCCTTTACTCCTCTATGTAACCTCCATCTTAATGTGCATAAAGATGCACCATTAACACACAAAAGAGGTTACAAAGGAGGTGAAAGGTCATGCCACATACACATGCCACTATGCATTGTATGTGGTCCCACTTGCTTGTGTGGCATGCCATGTCACACTATGTGACATGCATCCATGCAAGCCATGCATCCCATGCATGTATATTAATTCCACGTAAATATTGATTCTAAATCAATATATATATCAAGCATCGTACATTATCTTCGAGTTCATGTGTGACCCTGTAGGTATGATTTAATTGATCAATATTATATTGTTCCCAACAATTAATATTATCAAATAATCATTTAACATCCATAGACGACCTTATGACTTTATCGATTGCACACGTAGGATCGAAGGACATATTCCAACAATCTCCCACTTGGCCTTCAGAGCCAGTGTGCTGCCAATTTCCTGTTGTCACTTTATGTCTAAATTTGAACTTGAGGCAAGACTTGAGTCATCCTCAATCGGTTCAAACCTTTCTTGGACTTTGAGACAGACTGTAAAACCAGATTTATCACTATGATACGAATCTGGACGTGGCCACGTATTTTCCACAGTCTCGACTCTCCAAGTGGCCGGTAAGACATATGATCCATATTAAAATGGAGGACAATCCCATCTTGTCAATCCAAGCTCTCCCACTTGATTCCTGATATACCCAATAACAAGTTTTATAACCTCCTTTTACGAAAGGCGTTTACTTGTATCAAAGTACACCATTTCACAATGGAATTACTCTGGACTACTCAGGTCAGAGGAATTTGCTCGACAGTCAATGAAATAGTATTATGACTCAAAATCTTAAATACTATTCCAGTCGGGTCTGTTCGATCATTAGCTCCCAGCTAATATCTATGTAATTGTACTTGATGTCCCACATCACTAGCCCATGAAGCGGCGCTATAGTACACATTACAATCTAGTTCTTTGTATCGTCAGTTTGTCCGTACTTGATGATACGAACTAGGAACAATTTATGATTTAATTATATTAGTTCAACAATTGGGACTTCATTATGTGGTAATTCGACCTCATAACCCAATTAATATAATTTAATCATTTGGACAATTCATACAATTTAAACCACAATTATATGAAGAAATTATTGAATATCATAAAAGATAAGTGAATGTTTACATAAACTCCAAAAGTAAACAATACAGTAATAGGAATCACAATCCATCTCTAAGATATCGTATCCCTATTGCAGTCGTATGAGCATCATGCTTTGACTGCTGGAGTGGTTTAGTTAACGGGTCTGCAACATTATCATCAGTTGCAACTTTATTTATCTCGATGTCTCCACGACTAACTATCTCCCTGAGAATGTGGAACTTCCTGAGTACATGTTTGGATTTGTGGTGCTCCCTAGGCTCCTTGGCTTGCGCGATAGCTCCACTATTATCACAATAGAGAGCTATCGGATGGGCCGAACTAGGTACGACACCGAGCTCATCTAAGAACTTTCTCATCCAAACGGCCTCCTTTGCTGCTTCTGATGCAGCAATGTACTCAGCCTCTGTAGTAGAATCAGCTACGGTGGGTTGCTTGGAACTCTTCCAGCTCACCGCACCTCCATTCAGACAAAAGACAAATCCGGATTGAGACCGGAAATCATCTTTGTCTGTTTGGAAGCTTGCATCCGTATATCCTGTCACAACCAACTCTTCTTGTCCTCCAAAGACAAGAAAATACTCTTTAGTCCTTCTAAGGTACTTAAGAATATTCTTGGCCGCAGTCCAATGCGCCTCACCTGGGTTTCCTTGAAACCGACTCGTCATGCTCAAAGCATACGATACATCCGGTCGTGTACATATCATGGCGTACATAATAGACCCTATTGCCGAAGCATAAGGAATATTTGCCATCCTTATTTGCTCATCAGGTCCCGAAGGGCACTGACTCTTGCTTAAAGATGTACCATGAGTCATTGGAATGAGACCCTTCTTGGCGTCTTTCATTCTGAACCTGTCAAGCACCTTATCAATATAGGTTGTTTGACTAAGTCCAAGCATCCTTTGTGATCTGTTCCGACAGATCTTGATGCCCAATATGTACTGTGCTTCTCCAAGATCCTTCATTGAAAACCATCTTCCAAGCCATTCTTTAACAGAATTAAGCATAGGAATATTGTTTCCAATAAGGAGTATGTCATCGACATACAACACAATGAATACAACGTAACTCCCACTGACCTTCTTGTAAACACAAGAGTCTTCCATGTTCTTTTGAAATCCAAACTCTTGTATGGATTCATCGAACCGAAGATTCCAGCTCCGAGATGCTTGCTTTAATCCATAGATGGATCTATTAAGCTTGCATACTCTCTCAGCCTGATTAGGATCGATAAAACCCTCTGGTTGTGTCATAAACACATCCTCGACTAGAATCCCATTCAAGAAGGCGGTTTTAACGTCCATTTGCCATATCTCATAATCATAATGAGCAGCAATGGCTAAGAGAATCCGAATGGATTTAATCATAGCAACTGGTGAAAAGGTTTCATCATAATCCACCCCGTGAATTTGTTTATATCCTTTTGCCACCAACCTTGCTTTGAAAACACTAGGTTTTCCATTCATGTCTGTTTTTATTTTGTAAATCCATTTGCATCCAATGGGCCTAGCCCCTTTAGGCAAATCGACCAAGTTCCAAACTTGATTTTCAGACATTGATTCCATTTCGGATTTCATGGCACCCTGCCATTTCTCGGAATCTGGACTCGTCACAGCTTGGATATAGGTCGAAGGTTCATTGCTTTCTAAAAGCATGACTTCATAGTTCTCATTTGTCAGAATACCTAAGTATCTGTCAGGTTGAGATCTAATCCTTCCGGACCTTCGAGGGTTAGGTGTGGTTTCTAAAACCACTGGAGCACTCTCGATTTGGTCTTGAGTGTCCATCTCAGTTTGATCTTCTTGAATCTCGTTCAAGTCTTCTTGAACTTCGTTCAATTCAACTGAGCTCCCACTTACTTTCTTGGAAAGATATTCCTTTTCAAGAAATACACCATCTCGAGCAACAAAGACTTTGTTCTCAGATTGGTTGTAAAAGTAGTACCCTCGTGTTTCTTTTGGATAACCAATAAAGAAACATTTATCCGATTTGGGTTCAAGCTTTGTAGAGATATTTCTCTATACATAAGCTTCACATCCCCAAACCTTGATATAAGACAAGTTAGGGACCTTCCCTTTCCATATCTCGTATGGTGTCTTATCAACAGCTTTTGACGGTGTCCTATTCAGTGTATAGGCCGCTGTTAAAAGTGCGTGTCCCCAAAAAGATTTTGGTAGTTCACTAAGGCTCATCATCGATCGAACCATATCCAATAAGGTTCTATTCCTCCTTTCGGAAACACCATTCATCTGGGGTGTTCCAGGAGGAGTGAGTTGATATAGAATACCACAACTCATAAGATGATCATCGAATTCTTGGCTAAGATATTCACCACCTCGATCCGATCGAATGGCTTTTATATTCTTACCAAGTTGATTCTCAACTTCATTTTGGAATTCTTTGAACTTTTCAAAGGCTTCCGACTTATGCCTCATTAAATAGACATAACCATATCTACTTAAGTCATCGGTAAAAGTTATGAAGTAGAAATAACCTCCACGTGCTTGTGAGCTCATTGGACCACATACATCAGTATGGATTAAACCCAATAGATCACTTGCACGTTCTCCTTTTCCTAGAAAAGGTGACTTTGTCATTTTGCCCATCAAACATCCTTCACATGTATCGAATGACTCTAAGTCAAAAGATTTGAGAATACCTTCTTTAAGAAGTTTCTCTACACGTTTAATGTTGACGTGGCCTAATCGACAATGCCAAAGGTATGTTTCATTGAATTCATTCGATTTGGCCTTTTTGGTATCAATGTTATATATATGATTGTCAAGTTGAAGTATATATAAACCATGTTCTAATCGTGCCGAACCATAGAACACTCCACTTTTTGAAATAGTAAATAAACCATTTATTATAGTGAAGGAAAATCCTTCAGTATCCAATACTGAAATAGAAATGATGTTCTTGGTAATACTTGGAACGAAATAAACATTATTCAATACTAAAACAAGGCCCGAAGGCAAACACAAATCATAAGATCCTACGGCTAATGCAGCGACCCTCGCTCCATTTCCAACCCGCAGATCGACATCTCCCTTTACCAAAGTTCTACTTCTTTGCAGTCCCTGCACATGTGAAACAATGTGAGCACCGCATCCGGTATCCAATACCCAAGAAGAAGAATTTGTAAAGTTTATGTCTATGACATAAATACCTGAAGATGAAGGAACGACACCGTTCTTCACATCCTCCTTGAACTTGGGGCAATCTCGCTTGTAGTGTCCAACACTCTTGCAGTAGAAACACTCAGATTCCCCAGGAACCTTAGAAGCTTTCAAGAACCTTTTGGAAGGAGTTGCCACAACTTTCCCTTTCCCTTTGCCTTTCACTTCTGGTTTCTTAATCCCCTTGAACTTTTTGGTACCTCCTTCCCGAATCATAAGAACTTCCCTCCTAGGGTCCTTCTTAATCGCCGGCTCAGCAGCCTTAAGCATCCCATGGAGCTCATGAAGCGATTTCTTCAGTCCATTCATGTGGAAATTCAGCCTAAAGGCGTCATAACCATCATGAAGAGAATGGAGAATGAAATCGGTAGCCAACTCGTCATCATATGCAAAACCGAGGCGAGCACTTGAAGCAAATAATCCAATCATTTGCTGTACATGTGGTCCCACGGGTTTACCCTTTTCCAGCCTAGCTGTTGCTATAGCCCGGGTGACACCGAAGCGCTCAATCCTAGCCTGTTCCCCGAACATGCTCTTGAGCTCTTCTATGATGTCATAGGCTTCCATGAACTCGAATTGTTTTTGCAACTCGGGTACCATGGATGCCAACATCAAACATGTCACCTCATTCGAGGCTTTCTTAGCAAGGGCATATGATGCCTTTTGGGCATCCGTGCCCCCATCAGCGGGAAGCACGGGAAGGGGTTTGTCCAACACACTTTCCTTTTCCTCGTATTTGAGGACTATCCTCAAGTTACGTTGCCAATCAAGGAAATTGGCGTTGTTCAACTTTTCTCTATCCAAGATAGAGCTGAACTTGAATTGAGTTGAGACAGACATATTATACTACAGAAGAAAGATAAATTAAGTAAGTAAACATCCACAAAGCGTTTAAACAAATAAGGTTGTCTCGCATAACTACTTTATTTGTTTCATTTTGTTCATTCGATATCTAATATCGTCGTTCCCAATTATCTTAATATCAAAACCGTGATAAATCGTAAGTGAAAACTCGAGGTTTTCTAACCAGCGATCTTATCATGCAATTGAAGCCCTATCTCTCATTAAAATGAGGGAGCCAACCCGACAATCGATTCACGCCATCCAATGGCTCGAATGTCTCTAATCTGTGTCATCGACATAAGCAAGCGCTTTGGCTCCATTCCACTCCCCGGGGTGAGAATGAGTCGAGTTGAACTTAGTCTTTGAAAAACAAATTAGGCATTGGTTTTTGACATTTTAATAAATTAGAACAAAACGATCCCAAGACCCTCATCTTGCGAATCCTTAAGCCGACTGAGTCCGCACTTAAGAACTCCAAGATAGGTAGACATCCCATGTCAATGACATCCAATGTCACTCTCGGTCGATGAGAGTCCCATTCTCATCTCATGTCTCGATAGCCACGCCTGCAGTGGATCTATCGATGAGAAAACCAAACTCATTTGTAAGGGTCTAACCCTTACTCCCACTTATCCCAAGATAACAAGTAGTACCCCGCTGAGGCGGACCTACCAACTTATGATCGAGGGCTTTATGGGTGTGATGTTTTGGACAAGACATTATACTCATTATTTTGGGAACTTGCATGCATAGGTTTGTTTATATGTAAGTTGAACATTTATAACATAAAACAACCTATAACTAGCAAAGCATATAAATACGAAATCGAAAGGCCCCTAGAACCTCACCACTCTCAAACGAAAAGAATTAAAGTAATAACAAAAGCCTTGAACATCTTCTGGACTGGTCCTCGCCCGCCAAATCAGTTCCGTGCCCTCCGATTTTGGTCAAATCCAATCCGTACCCAAAAAACCACGAACGGCGCCCGCCAATTCACAATCAGCGGTCGCCGAACACCACTGGCGGTCGCCGTTTCCAAAACGGCGCCCGCCAAAAGGGTTCGGAAAAATCTGCCCCAAAAACAGGTCATTCGGCGGTCGCCGTTTCCAAAACGGCGCCCGCCGAATCAAAACGGCGCCCGCCGGAGCTCAAACGGCGACCGCCGTTTGGCTCCAGCAGCCCGGTTTGCTTCGTTTTGCTTCGTTTGGCTTCGTTTCTTCTCGTTTTCGCCGGAGAGCCGAGATCCTCCATCGAACCATGGACCAAGTCCATCGCTTACAAGTTTGAACAATACAAATTGAAATAGAAACCTATCTATTACAAATGATTCCAAGGGACGCAGCCCTCCAAAACTATGGCCAATCGAAACGTAAAAACGACAATTTCATTCACCCGACCACTAACGGTGGCCGGCCTTACATCTAATCACATAATCACATAAACAATTAAGCCAATTATGTTGATTAAACCTTTTTGTGTCCAACACAAAAGTGTGCACGAGCCCTAGGCTCTGATACCAATTGAAGGTACCGGTATACCGATCCGATCGATATACCGTGTGTGCGGAAGCGTGTAAAGCATATAAATATATCATGCTTGGATCTTAGTGCACACTTAATGTGTATGAGAACACATACAAATATATATATATACACATCCAATATATATATATATAGGGATCAACGATTACTTACTTATGGTGACGAAGTGATTCGTTGTCGTCGATGAGGTGGTGTTGAGTCGATTGAACCACCTCAATGGATCACCTCGAAATGTTCACCTTGGAATGACCTCGTCACTCCTTTGGATCGCCCGGATGTTGAAGCCGCACAAATGGCCCGGCCTCTACGTGTTGCACACGAACCCGGAAAATGAACTTGCTTGCTTGTTCTTGAGTGATTCTCTCACTCTTTTCTCTCTTGTGGTATGGAATTTCGTGGCTGATCATAAAGTGTGATGAAAATCTGATTTTCATCTATATAAAACACCCCATTATTCATTCCTTTACTCCTCTATGTAACCTCCATCTTAATGTGCATAAAGATGCACCATTAACACACAAAAGAGGTTACAAAGGAGGTGAAAGGTCATGCCACATACACATGCCACTATGCATTGTATGTGGTCCCACTTGCTTGTGTGGCATGCCATGTCACACTATGTGACATGCATCCATGCAAGCCATGCATCCCATGCATGTATATTAATTCCACGTAAATATTGATTCTAAATCAATATATATATCAAGCATCGTACATTATCTTCGAGTTCATGTGTGACCCTGTAGGTATGATTTAATTGATCAATATTATATTGTTCCCAACAATTAATATTATCAAATAATCATTTAACATCCATAGACGACCTTATGACTTTATCGATTGCACACGTAGGATCGAAGGACATATTCCAACACCACCTTGGCCATTAAGAAATTCACCTAGATTTTCACCACTCCCTTTTTCCTTGTAGTAATGACAAACCCCCTGGAATTTCTTCATCTTTGCCCAACCCTGGACACCAAGATATTCCCCCGGATTTTCACTACTCAAAACCTCCTTCATCGTCTCCCTCGATCGCAAAGCCGCGACCGCATGAAACAAATCACCGGAGGGATAGAGTGCAATTATACCTCACCTTTCTATTCTTCCATACCTCCTCTTATGGCTCCATCGCGCTTGACATCGTCCATGCCTCAGCAACGCATCATCAAGATCCATGTTGATTAGAACCACTGAACCAACTCCACCTTGAATCGCCATGAAGAGAACCACGTGTTCCGATCTAACACCGAATATCAACCATCGTCGCCATCTCCC
This sequence comes from Euphrasia confusa, assembly GCA_954870475.1. Taxonomy (NCBI): domain Eukaryota; kingdom Viridiplantae; phylum Streptophyta; class Magnoliopsida; order Lamiales; family Orobanchaceae; genus Euphrasia; species Euphrasia confusa. The sequence continues at coordinate 3,269,821 of OX940949.1, forward strand.
AAAATATTCTCGAGCTCCACCTGGATCTAGAAACACCAATATCCGCAACGCCCGCCTTGTATGGATTCCCCGTCCGAGATCCCCACGAAAGCTCTTGATAACAGGTCACAGGATCGTAACCTAGCTCTGATACCACTTGTTGCGCTCTTTACGATCCTCTTGACGCCACTTGTTGCGAATATTGAAACTAAATCTCTCACGACTCTCGAAATATATATGAGATACGAAGAAAAAGATAAACGAAAAGAACGAACACACAATTTACGTGGAAACCCAAAACACGGGAAAAAACCACGGGAAGAAAGAACCAATCGACTACATCGTTGAGGCTTACAATAATTCACCCTATGCACTCTATTGCACTCTATGATTTTCGTCTACCGGAGAACTCCAATTTATAGGTGTAGCAAACCTATCAAATTGGTAACAATTAGAATTAGGAATAAATCCTTTTCCTAATATATGACTCCTAAATCCTTAAGGAATAAAATTATATTCAATATAATTCTTATTTCCTAACCAATAAATCAAAAAACCCATATTTGGAGTCCAAAAACGCAGCGAAAAATCGCACAAGAAAGCTGGCGCAAACGCGTCACAGCCTCAGCAGGCTGGCGCAAATGCGCCACGGCCCCAGCAGGCTGGCGCAAATGCGCCAGACTACTACATTGATCTTTTCGCATCCCGACTCCAAATTTCAACCCGATTTACTTCTCTTTGGATTCGAGTCATACTTTAACAGACTCATTTCTGGTGCATTTACATTCGGAAAGTTTTTCCCATTCTCATAATGCAGGCACAGCAGGAAACTATGGTCAAAATTCATCAATGCAGATAATCAACATCTTGTGTCACCAGAGGTCATAAGTTTGTTATTTTTGTCTTGATTGCTTTATCTGCCTGATTTACTTGGCTAAATTTTGAATAGCTTTAGTTTATTGTGTGCGACTTTTTTTTTTTCCACTTTCAGGCCATAGATTTCCTCGACAAACTCCTGCGCTATGATCATCAGGATAGGCTAACTGCAAAAGAAGCCATGGCAATATTTGTTGCTTTGGATAATTACAAAATTATCGTTGAGACCTAGTTACAAAAAGGACTAGGGGCAACTTTGAAAATCTAAAAATGAAACACCGAGATTTGATTCAGTCTTTGATTATTGAAACAACGAGGCCAACAGTGATATTTGTAAAATGTGAAGGTGGGGTTTGAAATTTATGCTGATGGAGGTAGTGGTTAATGTACGAATGAATAAAATGAAAATTTTACAATTGTTGTTTTGTCAAGTGATGCTATTTTTTCTGTACTTCTGACCGGTTCAGTTTTTTGAACGACATTTCCACACACCAAGTAAGATCATATTTTGTACTCCTAGATTATGTCTCTTTTAGGCGGTTTTGTGCTTTTGTAAACTTTGAGTACCTCTAGTACTCTTTCTATGTTAATTCCTTTCTTGATAAAAAAAAAAATGTAAGATCATATTTATATATAGTAGTATTATTTTCTATCTCATGTGATTAATTAATTATATTAATTGTTGTACGTGTTTGGTATGATGAAGCGCAAGAGCAAGCTAGGACAAACTTACTCGGACAGGGGTCGATATTTACATGAAACAACACGGCTTATCGCTGCAAGAGACTATGGGGAAGTTTGTTGAACTAGGCGAGTACTTATGGAAGGATATGAATGCAGGCTGGATGGATAAAAACTGCAGCAGTATTGTACAAAAGGATGTGATGGAGCTAGAGGTGTCAAATGACCGGGCTGGGCCGGCCCGGCCCAAGCCCATCGGGCTTTGAGATATTCATGGGCCGAGTTGGTCCGGCCTGAATTTTGATGGGCCTAGATTTTCTAGTCCCAGCCGGGCCTTAGACGGGCCGTCGGGCCATCGGGCTTTTTCGGCCCAAAATATAAAATAAATAAATATTAATTTTAAATTATAAAATTTATTAATTATACTAATAAATTTTCATTTTTTAGAAAATAATTAAATTAAATATATGTCTATAAATTCATTTTAAGTAATAGTTTAATATTTTTTTATACTAAAAATAATATTTATATACTAAAAATATAGTTAAATTAATAAATATTTTGATTTTAAATTTTATATTTAAATTATATATAAAATTATTAAATTTTAACATTATTTATAATTAAATCTTTTTAAACAAATTTTAGTCGAGTCGGGCCCAAAAAATCAGGCCAAGCCCGGCCCAAGCCCATCGGTCCATCGGGCTTGAGGGGCCAGGCCAAAGAGGCCCGATTCTTTTTGGGCCTCTATATTTGAGGCCCAAGCCCTGCTGTGGCCGGGCGGGCCAGGCCGGCCCAATGAGTCGGGCCCAATTTTGACAGCTCTAGATGGAGCATGTTCTCAACTTTGCTCGCATAATTGAGATAACTTACAAGAATTGTCACGACGGATTCACAAGCCCTGAAGTAGTTTACACTGACCCGACTTGATTTCATCTCTTTATTCAGTCAATTCACAGCCCGAACGATACGAAATCTATTTGAACCCACCCCCAAGCAGTAGGGAAAATAAACTATATCTTATAGTTCATATATAATTCGTTAATAGCTAATATCACATATACATGTCTTTCTTCCATAACGGAAACCATTATTGGATTCGACAATCCATTCATTTTGCCCCTTTCTTTTTGGTAAATTCTTTTCTCTCTTGCGTTTTCTTTATCATTATTCCAACCGAATACATTCTAAATGGTGCCCCCTCCTTCGGACCCTCTATCTCTCTTGCTATTACCCGAAGGGAGCGCAGCAACCAAGGTGCATATTATCATATAGAAAGAGGCGAGGCGTAGCGATTCGTACTACCGGAAAAGTTTCGCTAACCGGCAGGCAATAGAATCAGCCGATAGGGGCAAGCAAGCGTAGCGAATCACATAAATAAGCCCCTACCCGCCAGCGCGCGGATAGATAGGGCGTGCGAAGCGCGAAGGGGATGGATGTCTGAGCGGTTGAAAGTGATTCGTGCGAATTAGATTCGTGCAATTTTTGTTGATCCCATAATTGATTGATCATAACATATGTATACATACATATGCAGATCGAGAAAACTCATGATCAGATGCATTTGAATAAATATATGTACGTACGTGATGTAATGATGAATAAGTGGTTTACATAAAAGCAACCATCCCTTCCCAACTTTGCTCGCATCGCATGACTGAGATAACTTACAAGAATTGTCACGACGGATTCACAAGCCCTGAAGCAGTTTACAACAACCCGATTCGTGCGATTTTTGTCGATCCCATAATTGTTTGATCGATCATTATATGTGTGGGGAAATCTTGGACTCAGATGCAATGATGAATAAGTGTTATATGTATCTACAATCTTAATATATATCAATAAATTGAATTTGTCCCAAATCCAAATCAGAAATTGAAACTTCAAAGGACCAAAATGACCAAGCCCTAATTTTACAATTTTAATAAGTGGTGTGTAATTGTGTCATCCGGGATTTACACGTGTCCAATTTTAATTGGATTGTAATGAAAACAGGGTAACCCGGCCGCCACTAACCTCCTATCCAGATAAGCATTGCAGAAAGCGAGGCGGAGCTTTGCCCCTATGGGATCCCTCCGCACCGTATATTCCGGGGCCTACTGCCACCGTCTGATCACGATACCAACGGCCAAAATTCACTCTCACTCAATCTCTCCTACAATTCCATCTCACATTCAGAGAACTCACCACTGATTCTGTTTTACGATCAATACGATGTCGTTTTTGGTCCTCACCTCCCCCCTAAACCTCCGCTTCCGTCCTCTTTCCGCCCCAAAACCCTTTCCCTCCACCGCCACGTCCCACCGCCTCCGCCCCAGATCCAGATTCCTACTCAAGACCAGCCTCAATCCGAACCCGCACGAACGAGATCGTGTCCCGTTCCCGATTCCAAAATGCGCCTCGAAACGCGTCTCGATTCCAGTCGCCTCGGCTTCGTCGGCGCCGGCGCCGACGGCCCCGCAGCAGCAGCCGTGGCAGGGTGCCTCCATGAAACCCCTCGCGGCCTCCATCGCGACCGGGGTCATCCTGTGGTTCGTCCCCGCTCCCGACGGCGTATCCCGCGTCGCGTGGCAGCTCCTCTCCATCTTCCTCGCCACCATCGTCGGGATCATCACGCAGCCGCTCCCGCTCGGCGCCGTCGCGCTCCTCGGCCTCGGCGCCTGCGTCCTCACGAAAACCCTCACCTTCGCCGCCGCCTTCTCGGCCTTCGGTGACCCCATCCCCTGGCTGATCGCGCTCGCCTTCTTTTTCGCCCGAGGGTTCATCAAAACCGGGCTGGGCAACAGAATCGCTTATCAATTCGTGGCTCTCTTCGGCAGCTCGTCTCTAGGGTTAGGCTACAGTTTGGTTTTCAGCGAAGCCCTTTTGGCCCCTGCCATACCCTCTGTCTCCGCCAGAGCCGGTGGGATCTTCCTGCCGCTGGTCAAATCCCTCTGCGTCGCTTGCGGTAGTAACGTGGGGGATGGGACTGAGAATAGACTGGGTTCTTGGCTAATGCTGACCTGTTTTCAGACTTCGGTTATCTCGTCTTCTATGTTCTTGACGGCTATGGCCGCCAATCCTCTGGCTGCAAATTTGACAGCTAGCACGATCAATATGCAAATCGGGTGGATGGATTGGGCTAAGGCTGCCATCGTCCCGGGATTAGTCTCGTTAATCGTCGTGCCCTTTATCTTGTACATTATTTACCCCCCCACCGTAAAGTCTAGCCCCGATGCCCCCAAGCTCGCTAAGGAGAATTTGGCGAAGATGGGGCCCATGTCGAAGAACGAGATCATCATGGCCGGAACTTTGCTTCTCACGGTAAATAAAAAAAAAAAAAAATTGATTTATATAAGTTGATCTTATTAATCATTCATGGAAATGGGGTATGATCTCAAATAAGTTGATCGTGTGTACATGTTTTTTAATAATAAGGTTGGGCTGTGGATTTTCGGAGGGGTGTTGAGTGTGGATGCAGTTACAGCGGCCATTCTCGGATTATCGGTGCTCCTTATAAGCGGGGTCGTCACATGGAAGGAATGCCTAGCCGAATCAGTTGCTTGGGACACCCTTACATGGTTTGCTGCACTTATTGCGATGGCCGGTTACCTTAACAAATACGGTCTTATTACATGGTTCAGCCAAACAGTTGTGCAGGTATAATATATATATATATATATATGTTCGACCTCAATAGATTGATATATACAGACAGTTTGTACCATCCTAAATAGTAATACATTAACTACTTCAGTTTGTAGGAGGACTAGGTCTCTCATGGCAGCTATCTTTCGGCATCCTCGTTTTGCTCTACTTCTACTCCCACTATTTCTTTGCTAGTGGGGCCGCCCATATCGGGGCCATGTTCACGGCTTTCTTGTCCGTTGCCAGTGCTCTAGGCACTCCACCCTACCTGGCTGCTTGTGTACTCTCATTCCTTTCCAATCTAATGGGCGGAATTACCCATTACGGGATTGGGTCAGCCCCCGTTTTCTATGGTGCAGGCTATGTGCCGTTGGCTAAATGGTGGGGATATGGATTCTTGATCTCTGTTGTTAACCTTGTTATCTGGCTTGGAGTCGGGGGAATCTGGTGGAAGGCTATAGGCTTGTGGTAAGCCATGCCTACCCTCTGCTTCGACATTTTTGGTTCCTCGTTTCCTCCCAATGAGCTGTAATCTTAGGGTTGTAATTAAAATTTTGGTGTTGAAACTTGAAACTGAAAATGCGAGCTCTTTATTATTTTTTTGTTATCAAATCTTCTACTACTTCATTTGATTTAAGAGTCCACTTCTTCCCATTGTGGACAATTTAATATGGAGTAACAATGTAATATAAACAAATCTAGCTAACATGCAAAAGTGAATTAACAATCAATACTACAAATGCTACAGCTCTATCCCATTAAATTTTAAATTAATTTTTTAGATATGAATAATATGGTCTAAAATAAGTATGGATTTGTTCGGTGCATTTTTTGTGAGAAAGTACGGATTTAGGGGGGGTCCGGTGCCATTTTGCACCGGATATTATCCTGTGTATTTTCAACCGTACGATTTTAATTGATTAGATCTAGCGCTTAACATCAATAAAAAAAATCTGCCCAACATATTCAACTCTCTGCCCGTAATTATATTTATTATAATATTTAAAAAACAAAAACAAAGCTCCTTTGCGTAAGCCGTAATTATATTTATTTTATTATAATATCTATTTTAAAAAAATAAAATCAAAGCTCTAATTATATTTATTTTATTTATAAATATTCAATTCTCTTCCCGTAATTATATTTATTATAATATTTAAAAACAAAAAAAAAACAAAACTACTTTGCGTAAGCCGTAATTATATTTATTTTATTATAATATATATTTAAAAAAAACAAAATCAAAGCTTTAATTATATTTATTTTATTATAAATATTCGATCAACTCTCTTTCTTAATTATATTTATTATAATATTTTAAAGAAAAAAAAGCTCATTTGCATAAGCGTATTTATATTTATTTTATTATAATATCTATTTAAAAAAATAAAAATAAAAATCAAAGCTCCTCTATTTATTTTATTATAATATCTATTTAAAAAAATCAATGCACGTAATTATATTTATTTTCAAATAAATAAATATTAACTGATAACTTTTTATATTTAAAAGTGCGCTGCGTAATTATATTTATTTTATTATAATATCGATGCTTACAAATAAATAAGGGAAAAATGGCATTTAGGCCATTTTTCAACCTTTTTTGTCCAATAAGGCCAATTTGTAAATTTGGTGTCAATTAGGCCATTTTGTGCCAATTAGGCCACAAAAATGTATATGGAAGGACGAAATTACCCTTCCATATTACACTTCACAATTCGACGAGCTGGGGGAAAAAAAAATCAAATCGGGCACATTCAATTCTCTGTCTCTCTCTCTCTCTCTCTCTCTCTCAGCTCCGCCGCCGCTGCTGCTATTCACAATCGAGCCGAAGGATTTCATCTCCGTCGCCGCCGCGTTCAAGCCAAGGAGAGGGGGAAGGTCGCCGCCGGTTAGCAGCTCCAATTCTCAGCCGCGATTCCATGCAGTCCGTCTCCCTTGGCATCGATCGATCGATCGATTTCATCGCCGCCGCCGCCGTTCCTGTCTCAGTTCAGATGTCAGAGGCGCCGCCGCCCTCCTTGCCGTCGATTTCGAATCCAGGTACGCGATTTCGAATACACGTACCCGTTCAGTGCTTAAAAGCTTCATTCAGCATGCATGCACAGTGTGTGTGTCGATTGATTCAGTGTGCGTTGTTCATGCATTCAGTGTTGATTGTTTTTTGTTATGCATGTTCAGTGTTTTTTCGTTGCATTCAGTGTCAAATCACCATGCACTCAGTGTTCAGTGTGCATGCATTCAGTGTTCCTGCACCGAGCTTGCCATTCAGTGCTTATTTTGTTCAGTCAGTGTGTAATTCACCATGCACTCAGTGTTCCTGCACTGAGCTTGCCATTCAGTGCTAAATTGGCTCAGTCAGTGTCTAATTCCTGTAACACATTGTGTGGATTGACTGAGCTTGTTTTCAGTCAGTGTCTAATTGCTTGATTCAGTGTGCATTGAGCCGGACTAATTGCACTCACACACTGTAGACACCTGTTGCACACTGAATCCATATTGCTAAACATGTGGATTCATTCAGTGTTTGTTTGATTCATTCAGTGTTTAATGGCTTTGTTCAGTGTGCATTTAGCTTGGCTAATTGCACTTACACACTGTACCCACCTTGTTGCACACTGAATCCATCCATATTTAGCAATATGGATTCAGTGTTTATTTGATTCATTCAGTGTCAGAATGAATATGGTGCCTGTTATTATCTTGTTGGAAATGCAATGTGTTACAGGAATCAGTGTGTGTTGACTTTGTTTCCTTTGAGGCATTGACCTGTCTCCCTTTCAATAAATGCCTGCCATGTTAGTTGAGGGTTGAGGCATTTACTGCCTTGTTAGTGTGATTACGGTTATAAATACCTCGTCATTTCTCTGGTTTCCTCATCTCATTTCTGTTCGTTCGGGGGGAGCATCCAGCGACGATGCCGAGGCGAAGGGGAACACTCGATCGAGAGCCAGGACCGACACCAAGCGAGGCGGAATTTTTCAATAACAGTCCTCCCTCGTCGCCCGAACAAAGATTCAATGCCGGGCCAATCAGTCGGGGGCCACCAATGATGCCTAGGCGACCGGGCACACTGGATTGGGAGCCAGGACATACGGCAAGAAGTCGGGGGGTTGAATCTTGGAATGGTTCTCACTGGACCGAGCAAAGATTCAATGGCCGTTGGCATAAAGAAAAGTTTCCCCTCCCGGCTGCCTTTGTTCGTCCGATCAAGGACGAAATGGGGAATTTCATCGTTCTGACGGACTCCCTGGACCAGAAATGGCAAGTTCCTCTCACCACTCATCGGAATCAAACGGCCATCCACGGATTCAACTGGGAACGCCTCGTTCGAGAGTTTGGAGTGCAGGAAGGCTGGAACATCCGGGTTACCTGGACCGGAGGAAGAAGTTTCTCGGTTGGCGTATTCGATCAAAATGGCCAGTCGATGGTGCGCCCAGTCAGGGACCCCCCTCGTCGTGACCCAAGACTTCCTCCGTCTCATTATTATTGTTGTTAATCTTGTTTTTTGTCGTTTTTTCTGTTTCCTTTGATTTTGACGACGACTTGTCTTCGTTGTACTGCTCGTGATTGAATTACTTGCTGCTTGCTTAATAAGACTCTTTGAGTTTTTTTTTAAAAAAAAAAAACAACAACAACACACTGTCTTGTCTGACTTTGACACTGAACAGGCCTCAAAAACACTGTCTGTTTGACTGTGCATTTAACACTGAACATGTCTTAAAAACACTGTTTGAGGCAACACACACTGAACCACACAATCAAACAAACACTTTTATGGCACTGAACACACTCCAATAGCACTGAACAGCACTGAACACACTTTAATAGCACTGAACACCCTTTTTTAGCACTGAACAGACAGGGACACACATTGAATCACACTGTTTGAGTTCAGTGTTTCATTTCATGCATTCCAGCCGTTCGTTAAAAAAATCGTGCGCTGACTGTGAGTCGTTATTTTTGTGTTTTTTTTTTTTTTTTTCAGCAGGGGCCGATGTTTTTGCGTTTTGTGCATTCGGCGGTGAGAATTTGGTGTCCAGAATAGATTCCTCCCGTGCGGCCGCCCTTCACCAGCTGAAGGAAACAGTCGAGCTTCAGTGGCCTGAGCTCCGAGACGTCGCGTACGGCATGCATTACTCTGTACCCGATTTCCCAAACTGTGTGCTCTCAACCGATGCGGACATGTCGAACATGGTATCCCTAGCTGCGCTTCACAAGCTGCCTCGGGTGAGCATCGACATTTCCGTCGCGACTGAAGACCACACCTCTAGTTCTGTGTTCTCGACGGTGTCCAACAGTACCGCTGTCAGTGCGACTGGAGCAGAAAACAACGAGGGATTCGAAGCAGAAGATATGCTCCGCCTGTTTGGTCCGTCGAGTTCTAAAGTGCTGTTAACCGATGGCTGGGACAAAGAGATCTCGGGTGTCGGTCAGATGTTCAGAGGAGGTGCCCCGGACTTTCGAAACGCACTCTGTAAGATGGCAGTCGGAGTGGGATTCGATTTCGAGTACGTGAAGAACAGACCCGAAAAGGTTTCTGCCGTGTGCTCGAAGAAAAGCAGCACGGGATGCGGCTGGTCTGTGTGCGCCGTGATGGATCGAAGCAACGGCTTCTTCTACGTCAAGCAGCTGAGTAACGAGCACAGCTGCGGCGCGTGCTTTCGATCCCTGAAGCACAGGCGCGTCTGCTCGGACTTGGTTTCCAGTTTGATAGTCGAGGAGGTACGGAAAAGCACACTGACTCGTCCGATCCAAATCGTGAGAAACTTCCAGCATCACTACGGCCTGGAGATCTCGTCTGGCCTCGCTCTGGATGCGCTCGAGAAGGCCAGGAAGATGATTCACGGCGACGATAAAGATTCCTTCGGCGCACTGACCAAGCACCTGCAGGCAATATCGGATTCCAACCCTGGGTCGCACCTGCTGCTCGAATTCAACGAGGCGTCCAGGAAGTTTCGCAGAGTCTTCATCTCGATGAAGGCTTGTATCGACGGGATGAACCATTGTCGCCCTTTGCTGTTTCTGGACGGCACATTTCTGAAGGGAAGGTTCAAGGGCCATTTGCTCGCTGCTACGGGCAAGGACGGCGACGGAGGTATTGTGCAGTACAGTTTTGAGCACGCACTGAATCCATCTTTTTAACACTGACTGGTCTGAAATGCACACTGAAACTGACCCTTGTTGCTTGCAGCACTGAATATGTATTTTCAACACTGAATGAGTGATATTCACACTGACTGAAGTGTTTCTCACCTTTTTTTTTTTTTTTTTTCTTTTTTTTTTCGTGTCCCTCGCGAATGCAGGTTTGTACCCGCTGGCTTACGCAGTTGTCGATTCCGAGAACTATGCGAACTGGAAGTGGTTTTTGGACAACCTGAAGCACATCCTATCTCCTTCTCGCACTGTCACGTTCGTGTCGGACAGGAATCTCGGGCTGCTCGAGGCGATGAGCAGGGTGTTCCCAGGGTCCCCGCACGGCTACTGTATCCTTCACTTAAAGATGAACCTGAAAGACAAATTCAGAGGCAGATGGGCGACCAAGGTTTTACGAGACAGCTTGGTGTGGAATTTCCTGAAATGTGCCTACGCAACCACCGTCGAAGCCTACCAACTGAGCATGGACAAGGTGTTGGAAGAGGGAGGCCAGACAGCGAAAGTGTTTTTCGAGAACATGGATCCAAAGCATTGGGCCAACGTGTACTTCTCGGGGAAGAGATACGGGGAGATGTCGTCCAACGCCGCGGAGTCGTTCAATAAATGGATCTTGGAAGCCCGGCATCTTCCGATCACGGCGTTGGTCAACAACATCAGGCTGAAGATGATGACATTTTTCCACGGTATGAAAAAAAAATAAATAAATACACATCTCAAACACTGATGGCTCTTTTTTAACACTGTTGGCCCTTGTTCAAACACTGACTGGCCTTGTTTAACACTGTTGGCCCTTTTTTAACACTGTCGGCCCTTTCTCAAACACTGACTGGCCTTGTTTAACACTGAATCAGACAGGGGGGCCAGGAGCAGGGGATGGACTAAGGGATTCTGCCCGTCCGTTGAGAAGAAGCTGAGTGAAGCCATCAACGAAGGCAGGAAATGGGTGGTTGTGGGGTCGTCCGAAACTGTTTTCGAAGTGCAGTGCGTTCCGTCCGTCGTGGTCAACATTGCCGATCAGACGTGCACCTGCTGTCAGTGGCAGATTACGGGGGTTCCTTGCTCCCACGCAGCTGCGTGCATTCTGCGGTCCGGGAAGCCGATGGCCTCGTTCGTGGACAAGTTTTACCGTGCAGAGAGCTACGTCAGGTCTTATGCCGATCCCCTTCAGCCGGTTTCCATGTTTGATCAACCTTCGAACGTACCAGAGAACGTCCTGATCGAGCCGCCGACAACGAAGAGGCCTCCTGGAAGACCTAAGAAGAAGAGGATTCCGTCCAGGGGTGAGCACATCCCGAGAGCCATGAAGTGTGGGAGGTGCGGACGTGTCGGCAATCACAACAAGAAAACGTGCACGGAGCCTGTACCCTAGTTAGTAGGCTTTTTCTTATTTGGATTTTTGTTGTGTTTTTTCGACATGATTTCTGTAATCAGTGACACTGAATGGCTTGAAAAAACACTGACTGTCAGTGACAGGCACTGTTTGGCTCATAAACACACTGACTGCCTGCCATCTAAAAAAAAAACGGGATTTTAACATTATGTGATTTGTTTCTTGTTCAGTTATGCTCTTGGGGTGTTTTTAATTGTTCTTGTATTTGTAATATTTGCATATGCTTGTTTTTTTTTTTTTTAGAATGTTTCAATTCAATAAGTCTTAATTGGTGACACTGAGTGGACAAGATTAACACTGATAACACTGAATTGGAAGAATAAACACTGCCAACACTGAACAGACAGAATTAACACTGAACAGACAGAATTAACACTGAACAGACAGAATTAACACTGAATAGATATTATAAGCACCGAGTTCAACTAAAACTGCCCAGAAATATGAACAAAAAACACAATTTCTTTACAGAAACTAAATCCAAACACAATCACATGATTCATGTTCATAGAATAACAGAAAAATACTTCTTGTTTTTCTCCAACCAAAACTAAACAAAAAACGCGCACAGCCCCACGATCGCTACTTTTCCTTCATGGTCAGGATGTTTCGTATCACGTGAGCCTTGAATACTTGGAACTCTTCCGTCCTGACCTTGTCCGGAATGGCCTCTTTCTTCAGAATCTTCTCCATGTAGTAGCATACGTACAAGGCACATTCATTCCTGAACACACACACAGACGCAAAAGGAGTTAAAGTTAAAGAGAAACACTGACACTGAATGCATAAATATAACACTGAGTGCATAAAATGAAACACAGAAACACATAAACACTGAATGGGTTAATTAATAAGCACTGATAGATAGATACATACAGAGTTGGGGCTTGCTGTGGGAGAGGCTTCACAGCCTCGATTTCATATATCGGGAAACCATCCTTCCCCGCTTTCTCCAGCATTTGGCCCACGTTGATTTCTACATTTTTCTTCTGAAAGCGAACAGTTTATCAGTTACCGTTAGAAAGCGAACATTTAAAGAAAAAAAAAAAACAAATCGGCTGAAATACACTAGACGTACCAATTCCGCTGCATTCGCCATGTAATAGTCCTTCGATTTCGCCCTCCTGGGTTGAATAGAATTGAAGAATCGCCATTTCTTTTGGACGAAGTCGCAGACGAGCAGCGTCCAATGGTTGGGTGCTGAAGTTTTACTCAACCCAGGCGACACAATCGGGAAAAGTATAATCCCATTTCGCACGCACGGGATCATATCTGTGATTGTTTGGTACATTTTCTGGTTGTCATGACGTCCCAGGACGATGGAAGTCTGCGAGAAAGGAAAAAAAAAACAAAAAAAAAAAAAAAAACAAAGGATGAACTCAATGAGCACTGAACAGGACATTATAACACTGAACAGCACATTAGAAACACTGAGCACTGAACAGAAAACACACACACACACACTGAACAGAAAGCACATAAAAGCACTGAACAGAAAACACACACACTGAGTAGCACATTAGAAACACCGAGCACCACACACAAACACTGAATCACCATCAATAACACTGAACAGCAAACACAAACACTGAGCAGCACATTAGAAACACTGAACAGCATTAATAAGCACTGATCAACAGCAATAACACTGAACAGCACATAAAAACACTGAACGGCCAACAACAGCACTGAACAACCATTAAAAACACTGAATGCAAAGGCAGGAAAGACTCACCCAACAGTGCGCGGGGAGTATCAGAGCCTCCAGCTTCTTGTTGTGTTCTCGATGGAGCGACTCAGCAAAGGCGTCGACCACATGATTGCTGATGAAGGTGCACTTCATCATTTCGGTCATGTCAGACACCGTCACAACTGTGTTTATGCGGGGAAAGTACTTCATTGTCCACCTGATTGACAAAAAGGGAAAAAGAAAAAAACCACATTCTTAGCACAAAAAAACGAAAGAAAGAAAGAAAGAAAGACAGAATGTGAAGGAAAGAAATAAAAGAAACTTCACTCACGTTTTTTCGTCGCTGTTGTGCAGGATGATTTTGTCGAGGACTTCCGGCTCCAATTCGAATCCGCAGTTCAGGTGAAAATCCTTGTTCACGTCGACCAAGAACTTGACATGTGCGTCGTTGAAATCAGCCCGTACCGGTTTCTGGCTTGCTTCCAACTTTTTACCCTTCTTGATCGCCTTCTTCTTTGCGGCAGGGGCAGGGGGATCGTACTGAAAATCGTCGTCATCGCCGTTGGCTGGCTTCCTTTTCCTGCCCTTGACCAGTCGTACCATCGACCTGGTCTTCGCCTTGCTCGAAGGCTCTATTTTTTCGGCTTCCTGTCTCAACGGGCTCCCTTCTTCTTCATCGTCCTTTTCGCCTTCAATCTCGTAGACGCACAACTCTGCCTGGAGACTCGAGATTTCCTCTTCCCGTTCCTTGATGATTTTCTGCAGAGCCTCGATCTGGACTCTGTGGACGGTTTCTTGCGCTTTCATGTCCCCCTCCAGATTCTCGAGCCGGACTTTGTCGTAGTCGTTCATGTACGAAGACAACTGAAAGTCAGCCAACTCATCCTTCAAATTTGTCACTTCACCCTCGAGCTCTTTGACTCTAGCCCTCAGAAGTCGCACTTCCTCCTCCTCACCAGAGCTTCGATCCTCGCCCGCCTCGGTCACCGGACGACTCTGATCACTCGCCTTCTTGATCAATTCTTCCTCGAGCTCTTTCACTCGAGCCCTCAGAATTTTCAGCTCCTCCTCCTCCTCCCCGGAGCTTCCACCTGCCTCGCCTGCTGCTGCCCCGGGGACCTTCTCCGTCTCCGCGTCTATCTTTGCAAGCTGCTCCGAAAGCTCGCTCTTCAGACGCTGGTTATCACCTTCCAGCTCGGCGTTAGCACTTGTCAGTTTGTTCAGCTGAGAAGTCGTGCTCTCGAGCTTGGCTTGGAGATCCCTCACATTGTCGGAGAGATCTTGATTCTCCGACAGGAGGTTGTTGAGCAACTTCTCGGATTCAGCAGAAGAAACAGCAGGGCGTTCATCATCGGGCTGCTGTTCGGAAGGCCCAGCCTCCTCCTCCGGCTCCGGGACTATGCAGGCCATCTCCATCGGATGCCGCCCGGAAGAACTGTCGTCGTCGTCGTCGTCGTCTTCCCCACCTGACGACTGCTCGTCTCCAGAAGGCCCGCCCTCGGGGCCTTTTCCTTTTTGTTCCTCTTCCTCGCTCGACGAATCAGAGCCCGGATGCTCGTCATCGTCACTGCTGTCCTCTCCAGAAGGCAGCTCCTCAGACTGCTCTTCGTCCTCGATCTCCGCCGCACGCGGAGTGTTCACGATTCCTTTATAAGAAAGGTGGCCCCTGTACGCCTGGGTCTCCGCCACCGTCTTGCCGTGTTTCAGTAGACGAGCATCCACCTGTCGGACACGGACAGCACGCGTTAGAACTCAAAAAAACATCATCCTCCTCAAGTGAGTGACACTGAACAGCATTAATATGCACTGAACATCACAGTTATCCTACTTTGACACTGAACAGCATAAATAAGCACTGAACAGAACATCATTCACACTGTCCATCCACAAGCACTGTGTGCATGAATACAACACTGAACAGCAAGCAATAAACACTGAACCTCAATATTTCACACACTGTTCACTCAGAATCAGTCGACGGACACTGAATCATAAAACAAAACAGAATTAAAAGAAGCAGAAGAAAGAGAGAAGATATTTACCGCCTCGTCCGCGAGACCCACTAGGGTCTCCTTGGTCACATTCGAAAGATCATTGAGATGCCAGTTCAGGACCCGGGGGAGGTGCTCGTTCTCCAGCCTTTTTGCCAGCTTTGTGTGCTCACAAAGCCAGAACTGCACAAAAACCAAAAAAAAAAAAAAAAAACCCAAGGTAAATATCAAGGAATGAAAAATAAAAAAGACGGCAAGACGAATGTGAAGAACAGCAAGTAGAAGCACATACCAGAAGCAGTATCGTGCAGCCTTGTGTATTCTGCGGGTTGCCCCTGTTCGCAGCTGCCGAGTCGCAAAGGGCCTTGAGAATCGCCTCGCCCCAGTTGTAGCTCTGCATCGACTCCAGATCCACCACATAATCCAACCACTTCCATTGGATCGTGACGGAGGAAGTGGAGAAGAAGACAGTGCCGATCACTATCAACGAGAGGAGCCGAGCTACATCAGCAAGAGCCTGAGGCTTGCGACTCCGACGCTTCACCAATATATCAAGCTTTGACTTCAGCAGCTTCGGGTTCAGCGTCTTCTCCCCCGGGAACAGCCTCTCCCTGAATCTTTTGTTATCACACTTGGACCTCGAACTGATATCGAGCTTCCTACTGCCGCCTACGATTCCAAAAATAAGATCGACATCCTCGGGAGTGATCCGGACATCTTTGCTGCCGAGCTTAATAGTACGATCGCCGGCATCCATCTGCTCCAGCACGGCAGCTATCGCAGCGTCGCTCTTTCGGGTGTGGAGGATGGTCAGCCTCTGATCCTTAATGCTCTTGAAGAGATGGTAGAAGGGGGTCATCTTCAGATACTCGTCGTGCCCCGGCTTCAGCTTGTCCTTGATCTCATCAATCGTCCGGATGATGGTCAGCAAGTTGGACCTCATCTGTTTATAGGACCTGGAACGAACACCAAAAAAACACACACCGATGTGAGTACAAAGCAATGAACAGGGCATATACAACACTGAACAGGCATATACAACACTGAGTGGCCATGTAATTGCACTGAGTGGCACTGAAGAGGCACTGAACAGGCATGATGAGGCACTGAACAGAACATTTTAACACTGAACATACACCCAACACACACAATCAACACTGAGTGGCACACACAGGGCACTGGGTGGCATGCAGAGACACTGAGCAGGCATAATTTCACACTGAGCAGGACAATTTAACACTGAACAGAACAATTTAACACTGAACGGCCACCAACACACACAATCAACACTGAGTGGCCATGCAATTGCACTGGGTGGCATAAAGAGACACTGAGCAGGGATAAACAAACACTGAGCAGGAAAATTTAACACTGAACAGAACATATTAACACTGAACGGCCACCAACACACACAATCAACACTGATGAACACACAACCACACCGAACCTCCATCAAAACACACAAAATTCATTCATGCAATGGAAATTAACAGATTGAAATTGAAAATCGGTTGAATTAGGGTTCGAAATACTTACTTCCTCTCCTTCTTCTCGCCGGCGGCAGGCTGAGGGATAGGGCTCGCCTGCTCTTCACTCGACGGAGTGTACTGAACAAGCCTCCGTTCCGTGTTCTCTGAAGCAGCAGCGGCGGTTGGAGTCGATTTCTTCCCGGCGGTTCTCTTCGCGGCGGCGGTTTTCTTCGACGGCGCCATCTGATAATAATCGAACTGAGCAAGCAGAGAGATGAGAGGATTTCGCGGTGGTGGTTACGAAGCTTGGTTTCGGTTTTTTTCTGTGAGTTTTCGAGCGGGAGCCGAGAGAGAAAAGAGAGAAAGTAATGGAGGGAGGTGTGGGTTTCGTGTGTGTGGGAGTTCGTGTGTGCGGGAAATAATGAAATTAATTGCTGAAACCGTTTGTTCAAATGTGTATATATGCGAGGGCAACGATGTCTTTGCACATTTTAGGCGGCCTAATTGGCACGCGTAATTTTTCGAAAGCCTTATTGCCGAAAAAAGGTTGAAAAATGGCCTAAATGCCATTTTTCCCAATAAATAAATAGTGACTCTTCAGCTTTTTATATTAAAAAAACTCAAAAAAATTGTTAAAATATATGAATTAAATTTGTTTTTCAGTTCGCAATTTTTTTTATAAGTTCAAGAATTGAAGAACAGTATCGATGATGAACAACAAGAATATCTAATCAGGTTAGTTCAAATGGTTAATTTTATATTGTGATTTAAATTAGTTTATTTTATTAAATATTGTGAATTTTATATTTATGAAATATATATTTTTTTAAATATTACAGATTTCATAAGAAAGATTTTTGTGATGGATGAGTATAAAGATTGGATACCTGTAGTTGGAATGAATTTTGATACCTTAGAGGTTGCGTATGAGTTTTGGAAAACTTATGCAAATAAAATGGGATTTGGCGTGAGAAAAGAGTACAGTAACAAAAATAAAAAGACAGGAGTGATTACAAATCAGTTGTTTGTGTGTTGCAAAGAAGGGGTAAAAAGAGGAAAACAAATTGATGTTGAAATTCGTCACCGTTCAGATACAAGAACAAATTGTATGTCGAGGCTAAATGTGTGTTTGGATAAAGAAAGCGGCAAATATGTAGTGAAAGAGTTTATAAAGGAGCATAATCATGAGTTACATTTGGCTTCAACTACTCACATGATAAGATCACATCGAGAAGTTACAACATCTCATGCCCTAGCAATCGAATTGGCCACGGACTCGGGTCTTACTCCTAAAATGACACAAGAGTTGTTGAGTAGAGAGGCTGGAGGAGGAAATAAGCTTGGATTTGTTATTGAAGATCAGAAATCTTATTTGAGATCAAGAAGAAAAAGAGATATGGCTCACGGGGATATCGGGAGTATTTTGACATATTTCGAGAAACGAATAATGGATGATAATAATTTTCATTATGCTCTACAACTTGATAGTGAAGAACAAGTCACAAACATATTTTGGGTTGATGCAAAAATGGTGGCTGATTATGATGTTTTTGGTGATGTAGTCACTTTTGATACTACTTTCGGCACTAACGAAGAAAAGAGGCCACTAGGTGTATTTACCGGATTTAACCATCATAGACAAATAGTGATTTTTGGGGTTGCACTTCTATACGACGAGACTTGTGATTCTTTTGAGTGGCTCTTTACGACTTTTGTCAACACACACAAGGGTAAAAAACCTCGTTCGATTTTTACTGATGAAGATGCTGCTATGTCAAGTGCATTAGAGAAAGTTTGGAAAGAAGTTCCTCATGGACTTTGCACTTGGCATATAAGACAAAATGCATTGAAGCATTTGGGATGTTACATGAAGAACAAGTCTCCAATATTGTCCGATTTTAATAAGTGTATGTATGAGTACGAAGATGTGGAGGAATTTGAGAATAAGTGGAAGATTATGCTTGAATGTCACAACTTGATGGAAAATAATTAGTTGAAAAGAATATATGGAAAGAGGAAAAAATGGGCCAAGGCTTATATGAAAAATATATTCACACTCGGTATTCGAAGCACTCAAAGTTGTGAAAGTGTCAATAGTGATTTGAAAGATCACTTGAAGTGTACTTTGGGAGTTGGTGATTTTTTTAAACACTTTGATAGGGTGGTGGAACAAAAACGGCAAAAAGAATTGGAAGCGGAGTTCAAATTGAGAGAAAATTCACCTTCTTTGGCATTTTCAAAATCTCCTATATTAAAGCAAGCTTCACAAAGGTATACTCTCAAATTTTTCAATCTTTTCAAGGAGGAGTATGGGTGTGTTGATTCTTTCATTGTCAATGAAAATAGTGAAGACCCGAAAATATTTGTTGTTGCCCGACATGATGCAAGTGAGAAGGTTTATCAAGTATTTTGTGATATTCAAAGTGAAAATGTTTTGTGTAGTTGCATGAAATTCGAAGGTGAGGGAATATTGTGTTGTCATGTTTTAAGAGTGTTTAGCCGACTCAACATAACAAGTATACCGGAGAAATACATTTTGCATAGGCAAACAAAAGTAGCTAAGAGTCGAGTTTTATTGGAAGAAGAGAAACCAAAGGAAGAGGAAGAAGCCAAATTTTGGATTCGAAGAGTTCAATCACAACTTCTTCGATTGACATATCAAGCTTCAATGAACAAGGATACTCGTGATTTAATGGAAGCGATGATAAATGAATGTGGTAAGAAGTTTCAAGGGTTTTCAATGAGAGATGAAGTTGAAAATGTAGATGTTATTGAGAACAAGGTGATTGATCAAATGAAAAATATAAGAGGATTGAAGCAAAAACAAGGCGTGAATGGGAAAAGAAGAATGAAACCTCAACATGAGATTCGTCAACAAAAAAATAGAAAAAAGACAAAATCAAAGAAGGTAAAATATTGTTTTTAATACTTTTATAAGTTATTATTTTTTATTCAATGTTGTTGTGAACTTTAAATTTGTGTTTTTAACGTGTAGGGAGATTGTTCGAGCTCGCATGTTACTAAATTGATGGAAAATAGACCGAGTTCTACCGAGATTCTTCTTCACCCTTCTTCCAGTCTTGAAAATCTAAATCAGGTAATTTTTTATTTTTAAAAAAATCTTTTACTCTCTGTTATGTTATATGTATAATTATTATGATTTTGTAGGATTCTACTACTTTTGATCTAAATGTGGAACCAAACCAAAATATTGAAGATGTGTCACTGTCGACTCCTTTTCACATTCTTTTAAATCGAATGAGCTATAGTAAAATATTTTTATATAAAACATGTATGTAGCTCATTTACCTAATATACTTTTTATTTTAATTATAAATTGTACTGAGGTGCCAGATTTGAAATAAGAACTTTGATTATGTTATACATTTGCAGTTAACTGAGGGGCAGATTTTGATCAGAAGACTTTGTTTATGTTATGCTTGCACTCGAAAGATTGCACTTCTGGACAAATTTTGTTTTTGTTTAATATTTTTTTTTATTAAACTTTGTTTATGTTATACTTGCACTTTTGGACATATTTTGATTTTGTTTTGCACTTTTGGACAGATTTTGATTTTGTTTAATATTTTCGTATTGTTATTAGTATATTTGTTGGAAGGTTTTAACATTTTAATTTGTTATTTTTTTAGTATATTTTTTGGAATGATTTAAGGTTTAATATTTATTATGTGATTTTTATAGTGTGAAGTGTTAGAATTAAAAAATATTATAATAAAATAAATATAATTACGGCTTACGCAAAGGAGCTTTGTTTATTTGTAAGGAGCTTTTTTTTTTTTTTTTTAAATATTATAATAAATATAATTACGGGAAGAGAGTTGAATATTAATAAATAAAATAAATATAATTAGAGCTTTGATTTTATTTTTTTTAAATAGATATTATAACAAAATAAATATAATTACGGCTTACGCAAAGGAGCTTTGTTTTTGTTTTTTAAATATTATAATAAATATAATTACGGGCAGAGAGTTGAATATGTTGGGCAGATTTTTTTTATTGATGTTAAGCGCTAGATCTAATCAATTAAAATCGTACGGTTGAAAATACACAGGATAATATCTGATGCAAAATGGCACAAGAAAGTACACCGTTTATTATTCAGTGCATTTTTTGACGGAACGTCGCCTCAATCCTCCACGTGAGTATCCAAACATATTTGGTGCGCTATTTTTTTTTTTTTAATATGGAGTATATGTTATTTATAAGTATCCAAACATATTTGGTGCGTATTTTTTTTAAATATGGAGTATATGTTATTTATAAGTATATTTGGGAAAAATGACATTTTAATTTACCATCTAAACCACATAAAATAAATGTTATATTTGAGGGTAATGATTTTTTAAGTTATTTATTTATTTTTTAATTATAACTTGACATAATTATTAAAATAATCTAAAATATAAAATAAATACTTAATAATATTTTATATTAATTACTTCAACTAAAATTGTACAAAAATATAAAATAAATATTTAATAATATTTTTTGTCAAGGTTGAACTAATAACATCTTAAAAAGCTTTGTTAAAAATAATACGATAATTCAACTTAAGCTTTAGAATCTATTTTCCACCGTTAATGAGATATTTAACAATGTCCCTTCATGAGTAGACTGAGTTTTATCGACTCTACTCGTGAACTGTAATCATTTGATACCAAAGTGACCTGACACACAAATAACTACTATACCGAACATATGCCAATAGATTTAAAAGTATTAATATTTCACCTTGCTTATTTAGACCATACTTGTATAGTTTTGAGGAAAAAAAGTGTACTTACTATTTTTTAAATTGAAAGATAAATTGAATTACATTATTATTTTAACACTATTTTTTACAGCGTTATACACAATTTTATTTTGATTATTTGGATTTTTTTTGGATTTAATATATTTCTTAATTAATTTGTGACGAAATGATGGAGGATGGCAGGAGATGCATAGACTGACCCATATTCCATGTGTAAAAATATAATTAAAAAATATTGAAATATTAATTGAAAGGATACAGATTAGAAATTAGATGTAGTAAATTAACAATGAGGAAAAAGATGGATGCATTGATAAAAAAAGTTGATTTTAAACTTTACATGCAAACAATTAATAGAATTCATTTTATCTCGAAATTTTTGGTGTACTCTTATTTTTAGTCTCTTTTATAATTGTTTGCATACATTAGTTGTTCTTTTGAACTGAAACATGTTGAACTGAACTGAACTTAACGATCTGAACTGAACTGAACTTAAGCGATCTGAACCAGTGACGGAACTAGGAATTTCGTTCAGGGGGCCCAATATTATGATTATTTCCTCTAAATAGTATGAATAATTCAAAAGTTTATCGAAATACCAAATTTTGTTTTTTGAGTCAATATTATGATATTTTCTCCCAAATTTTATGATAATTTCTTCAATTTTAATGAAAATTAGACTATAGTTAACTTTCTTTGTTTGTTGTTTTATAGCAAAAAAGTAGTCACAATTTTTTTCTTATATTTACAAAAGAAGTATGATTAATTTTGTGAGAAGAAGTATTTATTTATTATTTTTAAATAAAAAGAATTGTTTTATTTTGAAATATTTTTTTATGATTTTGAATTAAATAAAATAAAATTTAAGATATTATATTTAAAAGTTTCATTAAATAAAATTTGTAAAAAAATGTGACCAATATAAGATATAATGGGCAAAAAGTCATTTTAATTGAACAAAAAAATAAAAGAAAACTAAAATATAAATATTACTAAAATAACTTTAATTAAAAAGATTATTGAAACTTTACTTGTGGCGTGTGTTAATCACGCGTTAGCAATGGCCAACAAAAAAAACAAAGTTAGGAAAAAAAACAAAAAAATCAAATTCATTGCAAAAGTGTAGTATATTAAAATAATAGTAGTAGTAATATATAGGGTCAAGAAATTTTATTAACCTCAGGGGGGCCCAGTGCCCCCCTGGCCCCAGTGTAGCTCCGCCTATGATCTGAACTGAGATCTGAACTGAGATCTAAACTGAATTGAATTAATTTTTTTTATAAAAATAATAATACTTTTATAAATTATTAAATATTTTTTTAAAAATATTAATAATATTATGACAATAACTGGATTGTATATTGAAAATTATAGATTGAAATTATTTTTTATTTATTTTATTTTAATTTATTTTGAATCAACTGAATTGAACTTATATTAAGCGATTTGAACTGAACTTATGAAATTAAGTAAGAACAAGTATTATAACAATTTTATTATGATCACAATTAACAATTAATTATACATATACACAATTATTACTTTTTCAATTATCCTTTTTATTTACTGAGTGCAGTTGGATGTTTCTCGTCTTCACCCCTATCTAGTTTCTATGCGTGTTAGGTCAGGTGCAGTCGAAAACACAAGTTGGCAGTAGCTTCTTGAGCTAGCAAGTGTGAGAGGCAACGAATAAACTTGGGTTTTTTTTTTTTTGGTTTTTTTTTTGTGAAACCGACTCAACTGAAGGATTTAAATTGAAATCAGTTTAATTTAATTTTATTTATTTATTTTATTTTTATTGATTTTGAAGCGAATTGAATTGAATGAGTATGAACTGAATTGAAACAAGAAAAGGGAAAAGAAGTGAATTGAATTTAATTGAAATAAACTAAAAAAAATGTACTTAAGTTGTCAGAATCTTTTCCAATGGAGATTTCACTTAATGGTACGTACAATATATAATTTGCACAACTAGCTAGTACAACAGTTGATTAATGGTACGTACAATATACAATTTGCACAACTAGCTAGCTAGTACAACCAAGGGCGGATCTAGAAAAAAAATTGAAGTAGGGCTAAATATTTGAAGTAAATAAAATTTTCTGACTTGTTTATTAAAAAAATAATAAAATATAGGTGATAACATAATTTTTATTTAATTTAAAAAGCACTAATAATAAAATATAGGTGATAACATAATTTTTATTTAATTTAAAAAGCACACATGAAACAAAAGAAAGTAAAATGAATAATACTTTAAAAACATGAAAAGAAAATAAAAAATTGAATATAAGAAAGTAAAATGAATAATACTTTAAAAACATGAAAAGAAAATGAAAAATTGAATATAAGATAAACGAAAAGCTGTTTAAAATAGAAAAATAGGTGAGGGGAGGATTCGATCTCCAGACATTTAGTTGAAAAGGTGTTTAAAATAAAAAAATGGGTGAGGAGAGGGTTCGAACTCCAGACATTTCGCTGAGAGGAGCTTTAAGAGTGGTGGGCTAGCCACTTGACTCACTGATAGTAGATGCATGATTTAACTATAAAGTTAGTATAAATATTTATATTAGGGCGGGCTAAAGCCCGGCCCAGCCCCTGAATAGATCCGCCCTTGAGTACAACAATTAATTTATTTTAATTAATAAGTAGTACTCTATAGTAATTAATACAGTACAATATAATAACAATAGCAGGAATATTATTCACTAGTGAAAATGAAAATCCCCTCTATAAATTCTACGCTCTCTTAATTTATCGGTACAACTATTACTGTACAAGTAATAAGTCTTCTCTTTCTCCATTAATAAAGCTTGACTAAATTAATATTCACACGCCCCAAAATGTAACACATCCAAATCAACTCCAAGGCCTTGTTGGTCATGAATCAAATCCACAATTGAAAGATCCCCCTATACCCCACCATACACGACAACCGCATGGTCGAAACGAGGTTGTACTCCGGCCACAAACTAAATATTGTCTCGATCCATTAATTATTACTCCTATATAATTAATGGAGATTTGTTATACCCACAATTGAAATGTCTTACCTGCACAATATTACGTTATTCATGAATATTTAATTCAATATTTTGTACATGGCAGTGTAAGATCGCATGGAGATATATACTACTATTTGGTAATTAATTAATTAATTAATTAAGGTAATATAATTATATTCCTCCGGCCGATTAAATTCGAGCACAATAATTAATTAAAAAAAAATATTTAATTTATTTTGTTTTGTTTTTTTTTTAAAAAAAAGTAAAGAGCTAATGTTGGGAAAACTCGGTACGAATCTTCGCCCAAGAAGAAAAAATAACCAACGAAAAATAACAAAAAACGAAAGACAAAAAAATATTTGAATTGAATCTTAAATGAATTAAAACTAAATGGATTAGGTTGAAATTATAGAAATTTGTTATATATTGTGTAATTGATTAATTAATTAAGGCCAATGCAAGTCTAATTAATTAAGGCCATCGCATGGAGATATGTTATATACTCCGTACGTATTTAAGTTATTAAGGTAGATTTAGAATGTTAACACAATGAGAATCTCTTTGTGTACAATACTTTATTGATGAATACGTAATTCAATATTGTATACATGCCAAATTGCCAATAATGCAAGTCGCAAGGTGATTTTTTATATATTGCCATTTGCATCACACTCATTCAGTCGGTGACTCGTCCCTCCGTTGTTTATTGGAAAAAAATGAGTTGTAGCTCAAAACTTTGTGGTATTGCAGCAGTAGTTTAATAATTTATTTATAGGAAAATTGTACTATATATAAATAATCAAGACACATGATATGGCAGCTGGTGATTTAAATAATTTTGCAAGTAGTAAATACTTAAATTGTGTAATTACTCTATTACCCATCATTCCTCTCTCTATATATATATTCCACTGCGAGTCCTTTCTTTAATTTCTCCATTACTACTACTTAGTCTACTTATATATCCACACGTACGCCTCAATATGAGCTACCGTCTTCCCAAATCAACCCAAGGTCGACCTTGTTGGCACTCAATCAATTAATCCCTTATAAATCCTCCATTAATATCCCCCTACTACCACACCATGAACAACACCATGTACTGCTATCGTTCCCCAACGTCGTCGTTTGCATCTCCTGGCCGGAGGAGCTGAACCGGGATTAATCGTGGAGGATCACGGTAAGGATGTAGTCCGGCCACCCGTTGCTAGTTTTACCCCCAACATGTGGGGTGACTCTTTCACTTCATTTCCTTTGGACGATGAGGTGATTGCTTGCTCGTACCCTAACTAGCTACGTACTTTCTTGTTATATAATATTCGGGTCATATATATATATATATATATATATATATATATATATATATATATATCATGCATGCATGCGCCTGCAGGTTCAGCTAAACTATGCGGAATCCATTGAAGCCTGGAAAGAAGAGGTAAGAATCATGCTGATGGCTGAAGGGAAAAAAAGATCCGAGAAGCTAGTGCTGATCGACACACTCGAGCGCTTGGGAATTGGCTATCACTTTCAACAAGAGATTGAAGACCAACTCCAACAAATCTTCCAGTCATCAAATAGTACTAATGATCAGGATCATGAACAAGACGATGACGATTTGTTCATCACTTCGCTTCAATTTCGTCTGCTCAGGCAACACCGCCATTACGTCCCTTGCAGTAAGTACTTTAGTTTTCATTAATATATAAAAACACTTTCAGAAAATTAATGTACAAAATCTGCAGGTGTATTCGACAAGTTTATTTATAAGGTGGAGGGAGACAAAAACAAGAAATTCAAGGAAAGCCTCGATGGTGATGCTAAGGGACTCCTAAGCCTATACGAAGCCGCACACTTACAGACCACTGATCAAGGCGAAGACATCTTAGAAGAAGCCGTGGCCTTCACTACCCATCATCTCAAACGTCTTTTGTTGGAGGAGAAACTAGATCCTCCGTCTTCCTCGCTCCAACACCAAGTGAGTCGAGCACTGGACCAGCCCCTTCACCGGGGCGTGCCAAGAATAGAAACCCGTTATTACATTTCCTCCTACGAGAAGGATCATGACACGATGAATGAAACACTCTTAAAATTTGCCAAGTTGGATTTCAACTATGTTCAGAATATTTACAAGAAAGAACTGCATCAAGTCTCTCGGTACGTACATAATCAACTTTTTAATTAATCTTATTAGTTAAGTTGTTAATATATAATTATACGAATTAATTAAGGTGGTGGAATGAGTTGGACCTGAAATCAAAACTGCCATACACCAGAGACAGAATAGTGGAGGCCTATCTGTTGGGCATGGTGTTCCGTTTTGAACCGCAGTTTCCAAAGCCATTCAAATGGTTACGAATATTAATGACACGTATGATAATTATGCTACAGTCGAAGAAGCTGATCTTTTTACTGAGGCCATGGAAAGGTACCGTACGACCAATATATTGGAATTATAATTAATTAAGCATCATCAACAACTATATATATTTAACGTTAATTAGTACGTATCATATATTTGTCGTCTCGATCAGGTGGGATATTAATGAAATACATGGACTACCCAATAAAATGAAAACCGTTTATCGGTATGTGTTGAGCATATACGATGACTACGAACGTGAAGCGGCGAAACAAGGAAAGTTGTTTGCAGTTCCTTACGCAAAAGAAACGGTACGTGACCAATATTTAATATTCTGCATAATTAAATAATATTACGTACTCCAATATAATAATTAATAAATATAAAAAATAATTGTTCAATATTTATAATGTGAAGGTGAAGCAACTTTGTAGAGCGTACAGCAAAGAGCTGAAATGGTCTACCACTACAAAAAATTCGCGGATCCCCTACGGGTATCCCCTACGGCAACTGTCCCGTAGGGGTGCCCCTACGAGATCCCCTACGGGGAATATCATATTGACATGCCCTACGGGATCCCCTACGGGTGGAGCCGTAGGGGTGATTCCCGTAGGGGTTCCCCGTAGGGATAAGCGCGCGTTTTGCCGCGCCAGCTTCCCTCCAAAGGTTACTACGGGGGTCCCCTACGGCTGCCCGTAGGCTATTAAGCCCTACGGCAAGAATCCCCGTAGGGGAAGAGACGAGGAGACCCCCTACGGCTGATGCCGTAGGGTGTATTAATATCCCCTACGGCTGTGTTGCCGTAGGGGACCCTACGGGAAAGTATCCCGTAGGGGATTATTAAACGGCATCGTTTAATGCATATACTTATTCCCTACGGGCCGTTGCCGTAGGGAACGCCGTAGGGGACGTCTATATTACAGCGCCTGTACAGAACACATTTCTCACTTCGCGTTTTACATCTCAGAGAAAGGGGCGGGGCGATTCTTGACGATTTCCGGCGATTGGCGACTCTACCCGGCGACTTCAAGATCCAAACACTTCAATCCCTTTGATTCTCCATTGTGTTAAGGTTAGAACTCGAATTTTCTTCCTTTTATTGGTTCGTTTTTTTCAATTCATAAAATATTAGGGTTTTTTAAAAATTTTGATTTTCGGTTTGATTGAGCCTTGTATTGTTGTTACTGAGCTATTGATAGTATATGTATCATGTGTTGGAGCTTGAATTGTTGATTATTTTCATGTTTAGGGTTTTTTTAAAATTGAAATTATTTCGATTTGGGGTTTTTGAGCTATATGATTATTTTGGGGGTTTTGAGCTATTGAGCTATTGAATTGTTGAGCTATTTGGGGTTTTTAAAAATTGTCTAGGTTTTGTTGATTTATTTGTGAAATTAAATTTTTTTTTTCAAAATTATTGGATAGTTTTCAAAAATATTTCGACTCAAGTCCATGTTTAGGATGATTTGTAGTAGAAAGAATTGGGTTTAGATGTACAAAAACGAAATTTTAAACGAAATTGAAAGTTGTTCCATTTTGCCCCGTACGTATAAAGGGGGCAGCTGCTGTTTTGGCGGTTTTAAGACATTAAATGACTTCGTTTGCTAAAAGTTCACTACGGTGACCCCCACTAATTTTTCGATACGCAACTTTTTCGTGTTTAGAGTTTGAACTAATTCCTTCATCTTTGTGGTCAAATTTGTTTTTGGACTGTTTATGTAAGAACATGAATGATTTATTTTTGGTGTCCATTTTTAAAAACTAAAGAAAGTAAAAGTGTATGTTCAAATGGACAGTTTGAGCTTAGACCCGTTTGAGATTTAATATCGAACTTACCATTCGATATTGAATCTTGAATTGTCCCATTTTTGGACAGTTTGAGAATGTGATTATGATGTTCTTTGTTAGTTGATATGTGTTTCGATTATGAACTTATTTTAGGATTTGGTTAGTTATTTCTCTACGTTCTCGGGTACGTTCTCGGCTGGTCGATATCAATCACAATCGACGATTCAAAGGCTACGAGCCATTCGTTCTGGCATCACAAGCTGAGCAAGTTTATTACTCAGCTTACCCGAGTACTCGTAGAGAGAATAAAGATTGGTGGGCAACATATAAGATAAAACCAAGGGCTTCCATAGAATACATTGAACATTTGTCAGACTCTTTTCAAGAGGAAATAATTGAAGATCACGTCCCGGTACAAGCAGACGATGTGTTGCTTTTGTTAACAAATCCAAATATCAATCAAGCAGACACTGAAATGCTAGAGGATGCTGATGCACTAAATGATGATAGTGATGATCTAGGATCGTTTGATGAGGATGATGAAAATATAGTGTCATCCTCAGGTAATATTGGAATGATGTGTAATATTGTTGTTAAATATGTTTGTAAAGTAATATTATTGTTGTTATTGTATATACAGATGGCGGGTCGAGGTAAACGTAGAGTTGGAGGTGGAGGTGGAGGTGATCGAGGAGCCCTAGGTGGTAGACTGTGTGATGGCGATGACGACACCCTGATGCATTCTCCTTCTTCTGGGAGTGTTCCTCCGACTCCTTCTTCTGGGAGTATTCCTGCGACTCCTAGTGCTGATCTGTCTCCTACTGCTACTGCAGATGCATCATCTTCAGCTGCTCCCCCTCCTATCGAGATTTATCCAGAGGGAGGGACGTAAGTATAATTTTATTTGAATGTTAGTAACTGTTGATTTTATCTATTATTAATCATGTCTTTTTAATGTAGTTTTGTGGCTCGCAATAAGATGATCGTTGCATCGGTGCTCCGAGAGATTATTGAGGCTCGTATCCACCCAGATGGATACACTCTTGCTAA
Organism: Euphrasia confusa; assembly: GCA_954870475.1. Lineage (NCBI taxonomy): Eukaryota > Viridiplantae > Streptophyta > Magnoliopsida > Lamiales > Orobanchaceae > Euphrasia > Euphrasia confusa. The sequence goes on from OX940949.1 coordinate 3,299,666, forward strand.
GGTCCCTAAGAGTCATCAGGATATTTATTGGACCGAGTTTCAGGTACGTGTGTTGATACTTTATTGAGGCTCTTATATATTTTATCTAACGCTTTGATACACGCTTTGATTTACTAACTGTATTTATTTTGTCTGTTTTGAAGCGTCGCTTTTCTTGGGATAGGAGCAGGTTCACTGATGCTGAGATCTACAAATATTTCAGAGGAGTGTTGATGAGGAGGTACAGCAGCCGCGTGAGCGAGTGGCGTCAGACCTGGAGGGAGAGTAAGAGGAAGCCGAGTTGTGTGCCCGATGAAGTGTGGAAGAGGTGGTTGGTGATATTCGACACAGCCGAGTATAAAGAGAGGTCTGAGCGTAATACGAAGAACCGGATGAGTGAGCCCGATGGGCCGGGCACCGGCATTTCAAAGTCCGCTGGAGGTTCTCGATCGGGCGTCCGATATGCCTTGGACATTGTAAGTTTTGTAGTTATATATGTTTTCATATAACCTAATGTAATTATATATGTTTTCATATTTTAATTTTACTTAATTATATATGTTTTTATATTTTGAAGGCTGAGGAGTTAGGTCGACCTGCGACGGCTTTGGACGTTGCAAAACGTCTGCACACGAAGAAAGACGGGACCCCGACATCTCAACGAGCACACCAGCTCATTGTAAGTTTATAACTTTATTCTAAATTTTTTGTTTAAATTATTTTTAACTAATTAAAGATTTTTCTTTTAGACTTCGGTAGAGCAGACTGTTGAGGAGCGTCGAGCCTCTACGCAGGAGGAGCCCGATGTGGACGAGGTCTACCTGAGCGTCGCCCCGAAGAAGAAGAATAGGATCTTCGGAACGGGCGCCTTAGCGAAGGTTTGGATTTTAATTTTTTGTTTATTCTTAAAATTAACGAATTTTTATTGTTTATTTACGCTTCCTTCTGCTTCAGGTCTTCAGCAGCTCATCTTCCTCATTTTCTGTGTCCTCCTCGTCCGGCCCGTCAGAGTCGGAAGAGCGCTTCAGACAGGCTTTGAGAGAGGAGTTCGAGCAGAAGCAAAAGGAGACCGAGGAACGTCTTGCTCGGGAGCGAGAGGCTGAGCGCGCTGCTGATCGTGAAGAGTTACAGAGGGCGTTCGCTGCGAGCATGCGAGAGATGGAGGAGCGTTTACGAGATGGGCTCCTAGGTCGACCACCTCCACATCCCTGACTCTATTTTATTATGCTTTGTTTGTTGAACTTCATATTTTGGATATGTTTGAATGATTTTGGATGTTTTTGAATGTTTTTGAATGATGTTGAATGTTTCTGAATGATTTTTTATGATTCTGAATGATTTAGTTTGTTGCATGAATTTGTATGTTTCTGAAAATTGAGTGCAGGTTTGGGGGTAGGAAAACAGGATTAGACCTACCCCTATTTTTTGAAATTCCCTACGGGCAAAGCCGTAGGGACCTATGCCAAACGTCCCCTACGGGAAGAGCCGTAGGGGAGCCCCTCCCTCAGTCCCCTACGGGAGGAGCCGTAGGGGAGCCCCTCCCACATTCCCCTACGGGAGGAGCCGTAGGGGACACCCTCCCACATTCCCCTACGGGAGGAGCCGTAGGGGACATCCCTACGCCCTCCCCTACGGCGTCGGCGTCGGCCGGGCCTACGGGGAAAAGGGGCGGGGGAAATGAATCTCCCTACGAGCTCCCCTACGGCCGTCCCGTAGGGGATGTCCCCTACGGCATTTATATCCCGTAGGGATGAAGCTGCCTACGAGCCTGCCCCTACGTCCAAATCCCGTAGGGGATGCCGTAGGGGACAGGCTTCCCTACGGGGATCCCTACGGGAATGGCCGTAGGGGATTACCTGTTTTTTTGTAGTGTACGGGGGTACAAGTGCCTACCTTTGAAGAATACTTAGTCAATTCGGTCGTCACGAGCACCATTTACGTGTTAGCAACTGCGGCATTCCTGCACATGAAGCATGCCTCCAGCGATTTAATTACCATGGATTGGCTGATGAGTGAGCCTAAAATTCTTTGTGCTACGAATTTGCTAGGTCGATATTGGAACGACTCGCGAAGTAAGTAATTAATTAATTAATTAATTAGCTGGTCTTAATATATATATTATTATTCAATAATATATACTGTACTAATGATCTGACCTCGTTTGTGATATTTGGAATTGATGATCGAAGCGTGAAAGCAAGGATGGACAAATGCTGACAGGAGTGGATTTCTACATGAGACAGTACGGTCTATCGAAGAAAGAGACCATCGACAAGTTTGAGAAACTAGGCAATGATGAATGGAAGAAAGTGATGGCTCGCGCAATAGAAATAATTTACAAAAAGTGCGAAGATATATTTTCGAGTCCTGAAATAATTTTCAAGAAACTGATTAAGGATATGTTTGTGGATCCCATTCCAACAGATTAAATTAATGCCAGTAATTCGGACATGCATGTTTGTCGTAGAGCCTACTCTCTATGACTTTTATTTGCCTCGGCAATCAATTTATTTTCGTGTGGAAGATTTATAGTGTCTTGTCAAAAATGTACGTACTCCATTCTGTTGGTGAGATTTCTCGTAAACCATTGGAGTTTATTTGATTGGTCTAAAGATGCAGATTCAAGTCGTTTTTGAAATTGATGAATAAAAGAGTTTATCTGTTTATCTAATTATATTGCTTAATAATCATGCATGTAATTAGGGTTTTAAATCCCTAATTCAATGCCCTAATTTCTGCCCCAACTTGAAGACCTAAATCGACATCAAACGGCGTCGTTTTGTTCCAGTCTGGTTCCCTAATTTGAAGACCTAAATCGACATCAAACGGCGTCGTTTTGTTCCAGCTTTGGTTTTGTCCATAATGCCCTTATGATGCGTGTGCTTGTCACGTGTCTGAGCTGGACATTAATAATTAATTCAGCTGAATTAATTATTCAGTAAAATAAAGAGAATAGGAGCTAGGGTTTTTAGTAGGGTTTGTTGTCATACGACTTGCTATATATAGCTCCTTGTAAACGCCGCTTTTGTCATCTCATTCATCAATGAAAAGAGCTCTTTGAGAAATATACAGTTTTTGTTTTACAGCTTTTATTTTATGCTTTCTCATTATGGTATCAGAGCTGTGAAAATGTCTGTTTTTTGACAGATCAAGCCACGCTTTAACAGGCAAGAATGACAGAATATCAAGCTTTTATCACACCCATTCAACTCAACCATCAGCTGGTGTCAATAAAGTTGAATGACAACAACTTTCTCATATGGAAACAACAAATCTTGGCAGCCATCAGAGGTCACGGGCTCGAGTGCTTCATCAATGGTGGTCTGCCGGAGCCAAAGAAGTATCTTGCCGGAGAAGACGAAGGCAGCTTCAGCTTCAACCCTGACTATGCTATATGGCAAAGACAAGATCAGCTTCTCACGAGCTGGATTCTCTCCTCCCTGTCAGAGCCTATTCTCATCTCAGTGGTTGGTTTGAACACCACACAGCAGATCTGGGAAACCCTTCAAACCAGTTTCTCCAGCCAGACAACTGCTAGGAAGATGCAATACAGAATAGAGCTCCAAAACCTGAAGAAAAGAGGTATGAGCATGAGAGAATATTTAAATCGAGTCAAAGCTTGCTGTGATGCTTTAACAAGTGCAGGAGAAAGAATGTCTGAACTTGATCAAGTGATGTATGTTCTTGGTGGATTGGGGAGTGAATATGATGCTGTAGTCATCACTGTGACTGCCAAAGGAGACATGTTCACCATGAAGGATATCACATCACTCTTGCTCACCTATGAAAGTAGGTTAGAGGCCAGCTCTGCAGCAAACAACCTTCCCAATGCCAATCTCAGTTATCAGAAAGGAGGTAGAGGTACTGATAACTCTCAAGCCAATAGAGGAAGGGGCAACCCTAATGGCAGAGGAAGGGGCTCAAATAGAGGCAGAGGAGGAAAGACAAACATTGGAAATAGGGTGTTTTGTCAAATCTGTGGCTATTCTAACCATTCAGCTGATAAATGTTATCACAGGTACAACCCTGATTTTGTGAGGAATCAGTCTACTCAGAATGAGAATCAGGGAGGTCAAAACTCAAGTGCTGCATCTCAACAATCTTCTGCACATTACACCTCTATGGATAACTCTTCTGAAGCATCATGGTACCCTGATTCTGGAGCCAGTCACCATGTGACCAATGACATGGCCAACTTGAACATTGGCTCTGAATATGGAGGAGGTAATAAGCTTACTGTTGGGAATGGTGTAGGTCTGGACATCAATCACACAGGTAAAGCTCTAGTTACTGCCATTAAACCAAATTCATCCAACTCACAACACACTTTTCACCTCAAAAACCTTCTTCATGTTCCTGCAATTACAAAAAAATTGTTGAGTGTAAGTCAGTTTGCCAAAGATAATGGAGTTTTCTTTGAATTTCACCCAACTTTTTGTGTTGTCAAGGATCCCACCACAGGGCAGGTCCTTCTGGAAGGGACTCTTAGCAATGGCCTCTACATTTTCCAGCTCACCAAGGTCCAGTCCCCTCAAAGATCCCACCAGTACAAGCCCTTTTTCAGTGCACCTGTTTCTGCTGATTTTTCTAGTTTATGTAGTACTTTTGCTTGTCATGTTAAGTCATCTAAGAGTGTTGAACTCTGGCATAAGAGATTAGGCCATCCATCTTTGGATAACACAAAAAGGGCTTTAAAGCTTTGTAAAATTCCTTATGTCAATAAAGATGCATTTCATTTTTGTTCTAATTGTCAACAAGCAAAGTCTCACAAACTACCTTTTCCTGTCAGTAAATCCAAATCCACTGTCCCTCTTAACCTAATCCACACTGACCTTTGGGGTCCTGCACCTATAACTTCCACTAATGGCAGTAACTACTATGTTTCATTCATAGATGATTTCAGCAAATATGTGTGGATCTACTTCTTGAAATGTAAATCAGAAACTCAGCATGCCTTTACACATTTCAAATCACTTGTTGAAAATCAATTTAGCAGGAAGATAAAATGTATTCAAAGTGATGGAGGCACTGAGTACAAGCCCTTGACTGATCTGTTTAACTCTTGTGGGATCAAACACCAGATTTCATGTCCTTATACTCCTGAGCAGAATGGGGCTGCTGAAAGGAAGCATAGGCATGTTATTGAGTCTGGTCTCAGTCTTTTGGCTCATTCTGGTCTTGGGAAAGAGTATTGGGAGGATGCCTTTGCTACCTCTGTTCATCTTCTAAACAGAATCCCTCAAAGCACAATCAACTTCAACACTCCTTTTCAACTACTGTTTGGAAAGATACCTGATTACTCTTACTTGAAGGTTTTTGGCTGTCAAGCCTATCCACATCTGAGGCCTTATAATTCTGATAAATTGGAATACAGGTCTCAACCTTGCATCTTTCTTGGATATAGTAATCAGTACAAGGGTTATAAATTACTACTTCCTGATGGGAAAATCATTTTCAACAGGCATGTAGTGTTTAATGAGGAGGTTTTTCCTGCTAAACATGGCTCAGAGTCTTCTGTTACCATGACCCCTCCTAACCCTTCACATTGTCCTTTATCTCATACTCTTCCCACCATATCTATTAATACCCCAGAAACCCCTTTTAATACACCTTCCATAGCTGTTACAGATGATAGAAACTCATCTGTTCCTTCACCTATTCCTTCACCAAATATCTCTATTGAACCCATTCCTTCTGAAAATATCCCTGAGTCTGATACTCATGGTTCACCAAATATACCAACTACTTCAACACATACACAAATACCCTCCCAAACTGATAATCAACATCATATGGTCACAAGAGCAAAGGATGGAATCTTCAAGCCCAAATCTTATCTTTCTGCTCTTCTTTCCCAAAAAGCTTCCATTGATTTGTCTCTCACTGAACCAACAAATCACAAACAAGCCATTACTCATCCTAAATGGCATTCTGCCATGCATTCTGAGTATAAAGCTTTGCTATCCAATAACACATGGGATCTTGTTCCCCACAGTCCCCATCAACACCTTATTGGCTCTAAATGGGTGTTCAAATTAAAGAAAAACTCTGATGGGACCATTCTTAAATACAAAGCCAGGCTTGTTGCTCAAGGGTTTGGTCAGCTTGCAGGGATTGATTATCAGGAAGTCTTTAGTCCAGTGGTTAAACCTACCACTATTAGACTTATTATTTCCATAGCCTTATCCAGAGGGTGGCCTCTGAGACAATTGGATATAGATAATGCCTTTCTCCATGGTAAATTGGATTCTGCAACTCCAATTTATATGTCCCAACCCCCAGGCTTTGAAAGCTCCTCTCATCCACATCATGTCTGCAAATTAAACAAGGCCATTTATGGCCTCAAGCAAGCTTCTTGGTTTGATACTTTGAAGTTTACCCTTTGCAACATGGGATTCACTGGATCTAAAGCTGATTCCAGTTTATACATAAAATCAACTTCAAAAGCTACAGTCTTTCTACTTGTTTATGTAGATGATATAATCTTGACTGGCAGCTCAACCTCTGCTATCACTGAAGTGATTCAAGCACTCTCCCAGAAATTCTCTCTTAAAGACCTTGGTCTTTTGCATTATTTCCTTGGTATTGAGGTTTCTTATACTCCAGATGGACTGTTTCTTACCCAAACCAAATATGCAAAAGAGTTACTTGCAAGAGCTGGATTAACCAATGCAAAATCCACCCCCACTCCCATGGTTAGTTCCAGTACCTTGTCTAGAACAGATGGCACCCCTATGGATGAACCTACTCTTTATAGACAGCTTATTGGTGGTCTCCAATACCTTACCTTCACAAGGCCTGACATACAATTTGCAGTCAACAAGCTAAGCCAGTTTATGCAGGCTCCTAGTGATATCCATCTTAGGGCTGTTAAAAGGCTTCTTAGATATGTGTCAGGTACTTCAAATCAAGGGTTGTTCTTCTCCAAGTCAGTCTCTCTTCCCTTACATGCTTTCTCTGATGCTGACTGGGCATCAGATCCAGATGATAGAAGATCCACTTCTGGCTTGCATTTTTCTGGGATCTAACCTTCTCAGCTGGAGCTCTAAGAAGCAACACACTATCTCCAGGTCAAGTGTTGAGTCTGAATATAGGGGCATTGCACTTGCCATTGTTGAGGTTTCTTGGCTTCAGTCTCTTCTTAAAGAACTCAAGGTGCACCTACCTTCAACACCACGGCTTTGGGTTGATAATACCAGTGCCATCCATATGTCCCATCATGCTGTGGTTCAAGCTCGGACCAAACACATAGAGATTGATCTTCATTTTATCCGTGAGAAGGTTCAAGCTCGGGCAATCAATATCCAACACATACCTGCAGTGGACCAAGCTGCAGATATCTTCACAAAGGCATTGCCTTCCCAATCCTTTCTCCGTCTCAGACGCAAGCTCAACCTCACTTCCCTCCCGGAGATAGGATTGCGGGGGGGTAATAATCATGCATGTAATTAGGGTTTTAAATCCCTAATTCAATGCCCTAATTTCTGCCCCAACTTGAAGACCTAAATCGACATCAAACGGCGTCGTTTTGTTCCAGTCTGGTTCCCTAATTTGAAGACCTAAATCGACATCAAACGGCGTCGTTTTGTTCCAGCTTTGGTTTTGTCCATAATGCCCTTATGATGCGTGTGCTTGTCACGTGTCTGAGCTGGACATTAATAATTAATTCAGCTGAATTAATTATTCAGTAAAATAACGAGAATAGGAGCTAGGGTTTTTAGTAGGGTTTGTTGTCATACGACTTGCTATATATAGCTCCTTGTAAACGCCGCTTTTGTCATCTCATTCATCAATGAAAAGAGCTCTTTGAGAAATATACAGTTTTTGTTTTACAGCTTTTATTTTATGCTTTCTCATTATTGCTCTTTAAGTTATTATTATTATTATTATTATATGTATTTATTTTGTAGCGAGATAAATAAGTGATACTATATGTGTATCCACAATGAACTTACTATCAATAAACAAAAATCTTAGCATATAGTACTGGTCTATGTTGGATCAACAATCACAATTTGCAGTCAAAACTGGAAATTGAAAAATAAAAACCCTAATTTGAATTTGTCCCTAATTCCAAATCAGGAATTGAATACCTTATATTCACGCTGGGAATCTCACATGAATCATCACGGTTCGTCGCTGCAAGAAACTAATGAAAAGCTTGTTGAACTAATTGAGTGTTTGTGGAAGGATATGAAGGCTCGTTGGATGTACAAAGCTTCTAACTGCGTTCCAAACAATGTGTTGGAGCGTTCTCAACTTTGCTCGCGTTGCGGTCGTGACTTATTGTCAAGACGGGCTCGTAAGTCCTGAAAAAGTTATCGTTGACCATATTCGTGCTGTTTTTGTCATCCCATATATAGTCATTTAATTTGATCACTGTTAGTGAATAAATTAAGATGATCGATGAAACAAATCATGTGTACCGGCCCTGGGCCTAGGCCTGTGGTGCGGACGGCCCAGGGGCCATTGTCAAAAGGGGTCCATAGATATATATACTTAATAATAATAATAATAATAATATATCTACAAGTTTTTAAGATTTGAGATTTTGTTTTCATTTTTTTAAGAGAATTTTTTATTAAACTTTTCTTGTGTTGATTAATTATAGTACTAATGAAGATCATGTAGAAAAGACAATGTTGATGGTTTGTTCATCACTTCCCTTCGAAGGGACACTATAGTACGTAATTCATTCATAAGCTATTAATGAGCAAACTTTTTATATACCCACTTGGGTTTTAGGCTTTTTCCAATGTGGGATAACATTCCCTTTGTATTTTCCTTTCTTTTTCTCTCAATATTTTTGACAATATTCAATCATTAATTTTCATTCATTTCAACTCCGATTCGAGCAAATGAGCTATCGTTTCGAAGCTCTCTACGAGCTCTATATTTTCCAACATTAACCTTGTTATCTGACTTGGAGTCGGGGGAATCTGGTGGAAGGCTATAGGCTTGTGGTAAGATATGCCACGTTGATTTTTCGCGTACCCTCTGCTTCGACATTTTCGGTTACTCGTTTCCCCCAATGAGCTGTTTTAGGGTTGTAATTAAAATTTTGGTGTTGAAACTTGAAACTGAAAATGTGAGCTTTTTATTATTATTTTGTTATCAAATCTTCTAGTACTTCATTTGATTTAGAGTCCACTTCTTGGGTTGGGTGTTGGAGAATGACACAAACAAAGTGTTGGGACAAGTATTTCAAACTTGGACCATAATAATATTAATAATAATAAAAGTGGTCATAAAACTCATGATATTTGACCATGACCGCGACCCCGACCATTATCAAAGCAGCGCGTGTATTTTAAAAATATATTTTTTGAAAAATAAATTATACTCCTATAACATTATTTTGTCATAGAAAAACTCATTAATTACAGTTTTGCGTCATTGGTTGCGGAATAGACAGAGCAAATTAAGTCATTCACACATTTTAAGGAATGCTCGATTATTTTTTTCTCTTTATTAATTATTTTAAAATTAAATCAAAATTGAACTAATTAATATTTAAATAATTTTAATTAATGCTAAGAACAATTTGAAAAAAAACACACATTTTATTTACATTAAAAAATTCAAATGTATATTATGATTATGAAGGAGCATATTAATCTATTAATTAATGCATCAAACCAAGAATACCAGAATTCATTAAAAGCAATTCAACTAAAATCAGTTTTGACAAAATTACTATAAATTCACCTAAAATTTAATGTAATTAGAATACTCCCACTCCAGATAGGTTTCACACTTATTCATATCATTTTATAATATAAATTTGATTTTTTTCCTTCTAAGTTTATAATATATAGTCTTAGCTCCTATTTAATTTATTTTATCCAGCCAATTTTACCATTTTTCCTCCATTAAAATTCTCTTGATTTGCCAATGGAAATTAGGAAATTCCAATTGTGGGCCCATGCCGATACATGTCAACAAGACTTTTCATGACTTTGGTCCTCTAGTCTCCAGTAAAATCCTTGCAAATTAACAGTGCTTGTTCTTTAAGCAGTTCAATTCTCATTCGAACAATTGGAACAAAAAAAAACAAATGCATGAAATGAAATTCTTACAATCTTTTTATATGTGGTGAAAATCAAAGCTCTGAGATCATACTTTTAATAATAATAATCTTAGTCTTACAATGATTTCAGATACGGCCAAGGAAGACGATACCTTGTCCGAAAGTGGGAGCTCTATGCCCTTCTACATATTCTTCAAGGATTCAAGGTAAATAAATCAGATTTACTATAATTTTATTTATTTTATTTTAATTATTCCTCTGTTCCATTTTTTTTTTTTTTTTTTGCTTTTGGACTTCAATAACAAAATTCAATGAATAAAACTATATTAAATTAGGTGATTTCTTGTTGATCAGGTCAATGTTTAAACTGGATGAACTTGGCCTGGAAATAGCTCGAATAGCTCTGCCCGCAGCGATGGCTTTGACAGCCGACCCGATTGCATCCCTCGTCGACACGGCCTTCATCGGCCAAATAGGTAATGCACGACTTTAATTTAGCGATAATCGAGCATTTCGTGCCAATGTGATTTGTTGTGTGGTTCTGATCGACACGAATACAAGGCTTTACGAGATAGTACGATTTTTTGATTTCATTTTTCAACAGGTCCGATCGAACTCGCTGCTGTGGGAGTTTCCATTGCTCTATTCAACCAGTTCTCGAGGATAGCGATTTTCCCGCTCGTCAGCGTGACCACTTCCTTTGTTGCCGAGGAAGATGCAATCTCACAAATGAGAATTATTCATTCGGAAGACTGCGAAAGCTTGGAACAAGTGTCGGCTCTAGACGATGGTGAAAATAACAAGTTAATTCCGGAGAAGGGTATTTGCGATTTTTAAATTTTACGAAGCTTTCAAAGTCAGTGTGTTATGAATTCCGTTCCAATTTCTCTCGTTCTGTTTTTAGAGTCAGAGTCGAAAATAGGCAGTTTCGAAGTAGCTGATCAGGCCGAGCCTGGGAAAAAACAGATTGCATCAGCATCTTCCGCACTAATCATCGGTGGCATTCTCGGCCTAATCCAAGCCGTGTTCCTAATAATCGCGGCTAAACCTTTACTAAGTTTTATGGGAGTCAAATCAGTAAGTCCTTTGTTTTTCCTCCCACCAAATAAAATTACTGTAACAATTTTTTCGTGCTTGTATAGGATTCGAAAATGTTGGGCCCCGCGCAAGAGTACTTGAAACTGAGATCACTCGGTGCACCAGCCGTTCTTTTGTCACTGGCCATGCAAGGAGTCTTTCGAGGCTTAAAGGACACTAAAACTCCGTTATACGCAACAGGCGAGCATTTTTCCTATTATAACATCCTTAAAATTCTTAAACTGTCTCTTGAGTTTTATTTCCTTCTTATGTTCAGTGGTCGGAGATTCGGCAAACATAGTGTTGGACCCGATTTTCATCTTCGTTTTCAAGATGGGAGTGAGAGGGGCTGCTATTTCACATGTTATCTCTCAGTAAGTTTGACACTAATAAAAAATGCAATCTTTACTCGGAATAACCATCGAGTTGTGTTTTCAGGTACTTGATCTCGATTATACTCTTCTGGAGATTGTGGGAACTAGTAGACCTTATGCCACCTAGTCTCCAGTATCTTCAATTTGGCCGATTTCTTAAAAACGGTGAGGTGCATTGCCTTTACTTTTGCGTCGTTTTTTTTTTCTTTTCATATTTACGTTATAGAACTAATTGAATTTGAAAACCGAGCATATACATATAGGTTTCCTATTACTAACGAGAGTGATAGCCGTTACATTCTGTGTAACCCTATCGGCATCTATGGCTGCAAGGCTCGGGGCGACACAAATGGCTGCCTTTCAAGTCTGCTTGCAAGTTTGGCTCGCGACTTCTCTGCTAGCCGATGGTTTAGCTGTTGCTGGACAGGTAATTAAACAAAATCGATTACTATTATTTTTGTTTGAGAAATTTTTACGTTTTTACTGTCGTTTCCCTCAGGCAATACTCGCGAGCGCATTCGCCAGAAAGGACTACAGTCGAGCAACTGCCACCGCGTCACGAGTGCTGCAGGTGATCTAATTAATCGACTCTATATATAATTATCATTTTTCTTCATCCAGAAAGCTGAGAATCATGACTTCTTCGATCATATATATGCAGTTGGGTTTAGCTCTTGGATTGGTTTTAGCTATGTTCCTAGGATTCGGGCTGCATTTTGGAGCAAGGATATTTACCAAGGACGAAGATGTTCTCCGCCTTATCGGGGTTGGAATCCCGGTTGGTATTCATAAATCATAATCCCTCTTAGCTATAGTATATATGATTCGTTTTGAATTATATAGTATTCACTAAGAAAACATCAAATCGTTGTGATCTCAGTTTGTTGCAGCAACTCAACCGATAAACGCACTAGCTTTTGTTTTCGACGGTGTCAATTTTGGAGCGTCCGATTTTGCGTATGCAGCGTACTCCATGGTTACGGTGGCTCTTATAAGCATCATAGCTTTGGTCATTCTATCATCCAGCAATGGATTTGTTGGGATTTGGATTGCCTTGACTATATATATGAGTTTGAGAGCATGTGCTGGATTTTGGAGGTGGATTTTTTTTTTTTTTTTACCATTTTGTAGTAATTTTTATATAGATATAAGTACATATTTGATACTACTATTTTTATTTTATTTTTGCAGAATAGGGACTGGAACAGGGCCTTGGAAATTTCTAAAGAGCTGATTGTAGTTTTGTTTAGAGAGTAAAAAATGATGTGAAAAATGGTTCTAAATGAGATAGTAACATACAGTGGCGGAGCCAGAGAAATTACAAAGGGGTCCAATTTTTTTTAATAACTATAATAGATTTTATTGCTAAAAAAGTATACAATAATTTCGTCATTGTATTATTTATGAATGTAAATAAGGCAAGTTCGATATTCGAGTTCTCATATTCTGAAAATTTTGGATAATAAATTTATTATCAATACTTCAAGACGTCTTTCTCGATATAACAAACCAAACAAATTGTTTGGTTTTATATCCACACTCGAAGATTCAACAATTCTCTCAATAGTAAAAGATTCAACATTCCGAGAATTCTCTCAATAGTAAAAGATTCAACATTCGGAGATTCGGTAGGAAGAATTGTACTAAGTCCGGTAACTTTTTATTTTGAATAACAAACTTATCCATAAATCTGTCATAAAAATTCAAATACGATGAGACTATAGTTAGCATAAAAAAACATAACCCATAAAATTCAATAATAACTCAATACCTCTAAGGTCAAACCAACAACAAAAACAATAATTAAATCAAAACAAATCACAGCCCTAAATCAATTTAATCATTCAAAATCGAACCAATTTTTCAGGATTCTATTAAATTAAACAACAATTGAATCGAACCTGGTAAGTGAAAAATTAGGGTTCCATTTAATGAGACGATGAAGATATAAGTGTGTGAAAGAAAAAAACTTTTAAGCCCATTTGTATTTTTTAATTTTGTTTTATTTTAATTAAATTGAGTATATTTTTTTACTTAGAATAAATAATTGTATTTTATATTTATTAATTTACTTTTTTATTTTATTCTAATTAAAATAAATTTTATTTTTTTAATTTTAATTTTTTTTTTTAAATTATTATGAAAGGGGGGTCCACTAACCCCCTGGACCCCCCTTTCTCTCCGCCACCGGTAACATAATAATGATTACATGTAATATTTTAATTAAATTTTTGGAATTATAAAATGACGTGTCAAAATGTGATTTAGTTATAAATACTTAAGCAAGTAAGTATGATATTCAACATTTTATTTTAATATTTTTTTTTATAATTTTTATATATTTTTATCCTAAGCAATCGAGAGTTAAACAAGAGAAGTTGATGAGACGTGCATAAAAAACTTGGGACGGACGTAGTATCATTTTATAATATAAAATTTGATTTTTTTTTTAATTTTATAATATAGGGTATAATGTATATTTGATTTATTCTATACCATTTTTTCCCTTTATAAATATTCTCTTGATTTGCCAATGAAAATTTGGAAATTCAAATTGTGGGCCCATGCGGACACGTGTCAACAACGATTTTCTTGACTTTGGTTCTCCAGTAAAATCTTCACAAATTTACGGAGCTTGTTCTTAATCAGTTCAATTCTCATTCAAAAAATTGGAACATAAATAAATAAATGCATGAAATTCTTACCATCTTCTTATATGTGGTAAAAATCAAAGCTCTGAGATCATTCTTTTAATAATAATAATCTTACCTCGATGGATTCAGATACGGTCGAGGAAGACGGTAACTTGTCCAAAAGTGGGAGTATGGCCCTCTACATATTCTTCGAGGATTCAAGTGTCAAATTCCATGTTAGAATATAGTAGTTATTATATTTTATAGGATTATGGTTTACCTTTTGTTTATAGGATTAGGGTTTACCTTTTATTTATAGGATTAGGGTTTACCTTTTGTTTTGGTTATATAAAGCCTCTCTCTTGTATATTTTAAATCACGCTTATAAACGCTTATTTTGTTCTAATACCTCAAGTTTTTTACGTTTATATTTTCCTTTCCTTTAATCCTTGTTCGATTATATAAATCCTAACATGGTATCAGAGCCAGGTTGAATAAAAAAAAAAATCCTTGTTCGCGTTCTTCGTCCGAGGTGTTCGTTTTGGTTCGTGTTTTTCGTCCAAGGTACATTGACATGGGCTTGTTTAGTTTTCCTCATCTGATTCCTTTGCAGCTTTGTTCGACGGTTTGTTTTGTGTTCTTCGTCTGAGGTACATTGACATGGGCTCGTTTTGGTTCGTTTTGGTTGATTTTGTTCTGTTCGTTTTGGTTGGCGTTTTCGGTTTCGCCAGTCAATTGGTGTTCGTTTTGATTTCTTCTGTTCGTTTTGGTTGTTGGCGTTTTCGGTTTCGCCAGTCAATTTTGGTTCCTTTTGGTTAATTGGTTAATTTTGGTTCGTTTTGGTTGTTGGCGTTTTCGGTTTCGCCAGTCAATTTTGGTTCCTTTTGGTTAATTGGTTAATTTTGGTTCGTTTTGATTGTTGGCGTTTTCGGTTTCGCCAGTCAATTTTGGTTTCTTTTGGTTAATTGGTTAATTTTGGTTCGTTTTGGTTAATTGATTCGTTTTGGTTGTTGGTTAATTTTGGTTCGTTTTGGTTAATTGGTTAATTTTGGTTCGTTTTGGATAATTGGTTCGTTTTGGTTGTTGGTTAATTTTGGTTTGCTTTGGTCAATTGGCGTTTTCGGTTTCGCTTGTTTTCCAATGGCTCTTAGTGAGGACTCGTTGCAGTCAATTGGTGTTCGTTTGGATGTGGCTTCAGAGTCTTTTGTTTCCATCCACCGAGGCAGAGTATCGTGCTAAGGCTTCCACTACGACTGAGATTATATGGTTGCGCTCATAGATTTTTCGTTGACAAACTCTCGATGCTTCTTGCTGTACCATCGTGAGTTTGAGGGGGAGTGTTAGAATATAGTAGTTATTATATTTATAGGATTATGGTTTACCTTTTGTTTATAGGATTAGGGTTTACCTTTTGTTTATAGGATTAGGGTTTACCTTTTGTTTTGGTTATATAAAGCCTCTCTCTTGTATATTTTAAATCACGCTTATAAACGCTTATTTTGTTCTAATACCTCAAGTTTTTTACGTTTATCTTTTCCTTTCTTTTAATCCTTGTTCGATTATATAAATCCTAACATCAAGGACTTCAATAACAAAATTCAATGAATAAAAATTTACGGTAGGTGATTTCGTGCATGTGTAGGATTTACAAATGTTTTGGCACCCGCACAACATTATGTATACCCGACACAATGTTGGTATCAATTTTTTTTTTTATACGGAGTAATTAGTTATGGGGGCCATGTTTATATTTTTAAGAAAAGCACTCAAACGTTGTCATAGAGTCGGTGGGTTTAATTTGTAGTCGGCCATTTTCACGAGCTCAAATCTCAATCATGTAGTTGGGCATTTACATGGGCCTAATCTTGTAGTTGGGCATTTACATGGGCCTAATCTTGTAGCTGAGCATTTGGGCTAAATCTTATAACTGAGCTTTTGGGCTAATTTAGGTTTAGAGCATCCCCAATGGCAGATACAATTCCTACGTGGCATGGAATTGTACCTAGGTACACCATTGGGGAGTTGAGTACAAATTGGAGAGAGAAAATGTGAGAATCAAATATTTGATACCAGGTACAATTTGTGACGTGGGCCTTTTAAATTGTTTTTTTAATTTTTTTATTCTTTTTTTATTATATAGATATATATTTGTCAAATAAATATATACTCCCCTATAACGAATACAATGTATTTTCATGTTATTTTTTTCAAATTAATAAATATTATTATTTCAATAAATGCATAAATTATTTTTACACAATTTTTACACACAACCTAAAATTAATACGGCAAATAAATTTAGTCAACTCTCATCTATCACCTAATTAGTACCTAATTAGTAGAAAAATATTTTTTAATTATCTTTTTTGTCATTGTAATTTATTATAATATTTTGTTTGTTTTATATTTCTAAGTTATATATTTCGTAAAATTTCTTTTTTAACTATAAATATTTCTTTTATTTTATCAACAAAAAATTATAAAAAAACATAAAATAAAAAAATATAGTGGAGCCTACATCAAAACAATTGTACCTTCATTGTTGGGAAGTATATGTATAAATGGATGGGTACAAATTACTTTTGATGTGGAAGCTGATGTGGCACAAATTGTACCTATGTGATGGGTACACCATTGGAGATGCTCTTAGGCAAGCCGTATAATATTTGAATGAATTTATTCGCACCTACATTTTACTAAACACATTCATTTTAAATTTATTATCTTTATTTGTTAAAATGCCAACTTTGCATTCTAACATAAAAATAAAAACTTTGCAGGAAATAAAGCAAATCGAATTGATAAATTATAACAATCTACATTTTTTTAGTTTCACAAAATATAGTATTATAATGGTATTATAGTATTTTCATATTTTACATTCTAATGGTATTATAGTATTTTTTATATTTTTATAAAATATGGAACTTAAATGTATTTATTTTTATATTGGAATAAATTGACAATGTCTATTAGTAAATCTCTATTTCGTGAAATTTGTCATGTAAATTTAGAAGGATAAAATGAGTAGATTACTTTATTTGTATAGTAATTAGAGAAAACTATAAGATAAAGTCATTTTATAGTAAGAAAGCAAAATAAAAAACAATAGTTTTGATTGATTGAAGTTTAAAAATGTCATTTTCAAAACCTGAATCAATCAAAGCTTTTATTTTTATTTTGCTTTCTCACTATAAGATTAATTAATAATTAATTAATTAATATTAAATTATTGTTTAAGAATTATATAAGTAAAATAAATTTAATTTTCATATTATATACTAATTTTCAAAATAACATTCAAATAAACTGCATAGAGAATTTGACACAAAAAAAAAATGTAAATTGAATAATATAAAGTAAAAAAATTAATGTGATAAAAAATTAAAATAAAGTTTATAAAATAAATTTTGTTTTAGTTATTTTTTTATAATTTTTATAAATTATTTATCATATTTATTGAATGGTCAAAAAATGGTCAAGTTGATTAACCATTTCTTAAAGTCGGAGAGAGTACTTTCTAATTTTTTGATAAAAAAGTAAAAAAATAAAATTGTATTTTTTTAAAATAAAAAATATTTTTTTATTTCTTTTTTAGATGTGAACATAATTAATTGAATAATTAAAAAAATGTGCATACTCGGTACGATAGTATCATTCATTTCCCTTTAGCCCACCCATTTAATAGTTAATTTTATTTTAGTTATTTTTTCGTAATTTTTGTAATTTATCACATGTATTGGACGGACAAAAAACGTCAATGTTAACTACTATGATTATTGCTATGAGACAGAGAGAATATCGTTTAACTAATTAAAAAAAATCCGCTCGATTAAAACTAGCCTTTAAATGGTGGGTGCACACATTACAGAGCCACCATCGGCATGTGAATAATTGATTGATTGAATTGGGTCAACGGTCAAATAAATAATTAAATAATTGATTTCATTTGAAGGTACATAACGGATAGAACGGAAAATACAACCTCATTTCGAAAAATCATAACCGGAAGATCGTGGTTGTGGAGATTTTTGCCGCCTCATTTAGTGCACTGATCACATGTACACTAGTTCAACCCACATACCGAGCTTAGAGGGGCCGTACTGTAGAGCACATGCCACTACCACTGACATGTGCGGTGGCAGCTTCGCAGCTCCTCTGGACCATTTACGGCTTGCTTGCTCCCGATCCGTTTATTGTGGTAAGTTAAATTGATTTAGAAATATCAACTTGTATTATATTTTTATAACTTTTTGTTTTTATAATAAATTGCACATAGTTTATTAAATTATTGAAGTATAAAATTTAAACAGTTCATTAAATTATAATAAAATATTTGTAAGTAATTAAATTAGAATAAAATACACGTAAATTGCACGTATTTTATTAAAATATAGTAAATTGCACGTATTTTATTAAAATATAGTAAATTGCACGTAAAATTAAATGTGATTTATTAAATTATTACGTAATAACCTAAATTGCACGTAATTCATTTTATTTAAAAAAACGTAATTATTTATTACTAGTTTAATACAAAATTTTGTTTAGGTCCTTTTAAACTCAAGAACAGCCCTGCATATGGGGTCATGCGTGACCTTCCCATGGCGACTACTGCCTCACAGCGACATCAGCTTCTTTGGGTGCAGCTGTTGTGTTGTCGATCGTCTCCGTCACTCTCGAGATCGTCTATTACCTGAGGTTGATGTCAGAGTATAACGCTTATTACATAAGTGCGACATCGATTCATTCAACGCCTCAAGGTACTATCGAGATTCTGTAGGGGTTTATTGTATTGTAAATTCGATTATATTAACCTAGTTTATGATGTAGATGAGGAGTCTATTGTTTATGATCAATGGCGGAGACATTATTTTTTTTTTCAGGGTGAGCTAACTACAGTAAAATTTCTATAAATTAATAAAGTTGAGACCATGAAATTTTATTAATTTAAAGAAGTATTAATATATCGGTAAATTAATATTTTATTAATTAAAAGAGTGTTTTGCATAAATTTATCAAATTTAAGCAAATATGTATTGAAATCAATGAATTCATATATGTTTCATTGATTATATTCATGTATATGGTATACAATTAACTAGTATATTTATTTAAGAATGTATCTATTAATTAGAATTAATTAAATATACACATATTTACACTAATTCGTTGCACTTAAAATATATTCATGTATTATATATATATATATATATATATATATATATATATATATATATATATATATCTCGATTCATTGTAGGATTATGCAATTAACTATTACAATAATATATAAAAATGTATCACTCGTTGAAATTAATTAAATGTGCATTTTTACATTAATTCATTGCACTTAAAGTATATTTAACATGACTTAAATAAAAGTGTAAAATATAATCTCAATATGAAAATAAAATAAATGCATCATAAATGAAAAATATAAAAATTTTAATATGAAAATAAAATATTATGGACTTTTGACTAAACATATTTTAAATGAAATCCAATTAAAATAAAATAATAATAAATTTATATTTTTAGCAAATTACAATAATATTTATAATTGTAATATTATTAAATTATTAATTTAAAGTTTTGACGGGACTTTTATATATATAAAAGGGTTTTAAGAAAAATATTATTATATTATCTTATGGAATTTGATGATTTGTTTCAGAAGCTCGAGTCAAAATCGAAAGATTTTATTATATTAGAGATATTATTAATTTATCAAATATTAATTTATAAATGTTTTATTGTATAAAAAAGTAGTGAAGTAAAAAAAGAAGAAAAAAAGTCAATTTGAACTTTGACCTCCAAATTGTTAAACATCCCAATTTAGCAACTCAATTTTATGTAATTATGATATTTTCTATGTAAAAGTAAAGGAAAAATAAGAAAATAAAAATTAAATGAGAAAAGAGATTTTATGTAATCTATATTTAAAAGTAGAGGAAAAATAAAAAAATAAAAATTAAATGAGAAAAGAGAGGGCAAAAGTAATCAACCCATTAACCATTTTGCCTCTTTAGGGTAAAGAGCAATCAATCCAGCTATACATTTATTAGAAAAATAGCTGCACATAAATATATCTCCTTCAAAATTTAAAAATATATACCCAGCCATTGAATGGCTCTTGCTTATGATTAGTTTGAATGATAATGAATTCATGTGTTTTTAATGTTATTGAGATTAGTTTTAAAAGAATGATCAAAGAGGCAAGGGCCAGGGGGTCTCACAATACAACATTCATCAAACTGGTCAATAATGAATGAATTGGGAATATAAATTAAAAGGCTAAGCATAATTCAAACTGATCACTTTCTTAAACCCCTCTCGTATTCTCGAGCTCTCGGGGCTATGGAAAAAACCAAACGTCGATCTACTGCTTTGCCTTGTCAATGGTGACAAACTGTTAACATCCTTCAGAGGCGATCGGAATGGATCCAAGATCCCAACGGTCGAGTACGACTTTTTTCTCCGTCCTTCGGGCGAGACGTCTCCGCCCTTGCTAGAGGAACCGTGATGACGAGCTTCCTTCAAACGGCGGAGAATCATTCTCTTCTCCTTGGCGAGCTGCTTGCCGAGAGAAAGAGGCTGCAGGAAATAGTCCTTCTTTGGTGTTTTTCTTTCCTTGTGCTCATCTTCTTCTTCTATGTCTGTGGAATAGTTCTTCTTGGAACGGAGGTTCAATACGAGCTTTTCCTTTTCGAGCTGTTTCCCCAGAGGGACTAATGCTTCTGCCGGAGGTGGTGAAACCGATTTCGACTTCTGAGTCTCCTCAGTAAGGACGGATACTTTGAGTTGCAGCTCGTTTGCCTTGTTTTCATATCTCAAAGCTTTCTCCTTCCATTCTTCAACCTGGATCCAAAATCATCAAACAAATCAACCAACTAATTTAACAAAAACTCCTCCTCATATTGCTAATTTAAATTTGGTTCTTACATCGTGCCTAAGGGATTGGATCTCACAATCGGAATTGTAAGCTCGATTTTCCCAGAAATCACGGGAAGCCTGAAGCTCCTCCATTTCCCCTCTCACCTGAGCAAGCATCTCCTGCATCTGGGACCATTGCTCCGTCTCTGCCCTCACCTGCTCCATTACTCTCCGAACTATAGCCTTGCAACGACCCGAACACTTGTTCTCGTGCTCCATCATCATCGGCTCCTCCTGCTCGAGACAAAACATTTTGTTAGATTAGAATTCCCTGACTCTGATCAGTGATCACTCGCTCTTAATATTATACTAATAGTCATTAAGACGCGTGAAGTTCGAATTGGCGTGATCTTTGACATCCCCATTATTCAATGGGACTTGGTAAAACAAATCATACAATCCGGATAACGGCCGCAGCTCAAGGCGGGACTTTACGACAAACACAAATGCCAACAACACGAAACAAAAGAAAATTATAAACAAGTGTTTGAATTTCCCCGACCGACGGGTTTCGACAGCGACTCGACCACGCTCTGGAAGTCCAACCCGGAGAATAAAATAGCAGAAAAAAATGGATACTGAAGTGGTCCGTGTTGACATACTAGTATTTTATAAGGGACAGAGGTTTTGGGCAGTGTGAAACAAACCAAACACCACACTACTTTTTTATTACAAGCATTATTAAATCCAAGTAGTTTGAAACTCAATGTTACAAAAGAATAGAGATGTGGGATTTGCCTTATGAAATTGTCTGGTGGCGAATTCATTAGATAAATCGGGACACTCAATCCTCTTGGAAGAAGATGCTGACGTGGCAAATGAGGTGGAAATAGTAGCATTTGAATTATATTCCTTTCCAACTCCTCCCTCCACCATTCTCTTCCTCACCATATCCACCTGCACGATTATATTCAAGATTCAATTTTTATCGACAGCCCACGAAAATTCAAGAGAAAGGGTTCGTTTAAATCGTACATTACAATCAATTCGGCTGACGGAAACGATGTTCGGTTCTAACGTTCGCCGCCGCAAGCTGCAATTTCCGATTTCGAAATCATTGGTTCTTGAACCACCCTTGTGAAGTTCCTCCAGCTTCTCTTCTAAACCTTCAATCTCTTCCTCGAGAACTGAATTTACATTCTTGCCCTCGGAAATCTTCTTCCTCCCCTGCAAAATCAACCCAACTTTATAAATACCACGACCGGAGAAAATCGAAAGAACAGAAAAAACAAAAAAAAAAAAACAGGGGACTAACAGAGACGAGGGTTTGAACGGCGGCCGTCAGAGTTCTCTCCATCTTAACCCTGTTTTTCTGCAGCTTTTTGAGAGCGCGTTCTCGTTCCGTCCTGAGTAACCTGCACTCAGCCCTGAGTATCTCCGCCTGAAACCTCCATTTCTCCTCCTCGAACCCGCCGCCGCCGTGGAAGTAATCTCCGGCGTCGTTTTCCTCCACCCTCTCCCTCCTCTCCGGCGGGGGATTCAGGTGGGGCCCGCGGTCTTTGTATTCGTGGTCGAACAGGTGGCCGTCGAGGTTTCCGATGTGGGGTTTGTGCTTCCTCTGGTACAGTAGTGATTGGTCGTTGTGTGCGGGCTTGATTTGCTTGCGGCGGGTTCTGCGGCTGAGAGGGAAGTGGAGGACTTTGGGGCTGGGCGGCGGCGGCGGAGTCGGGTGGCGTCTGGTGCTTCGTCTTGACGCGGTTGACATGATTGGTATGGTGGTGTGTTGGATTTCGAGCTCAGTAGTAGTGCGTGTTTTGGTGTGTGTGTTTTGGGGAAGAATTTGAATTCAACGGTACTATATATTTAAGTCAGAGTGAGCTCAAGGGTCTAATTGCGAAATAACCAAATAGGACTCAGAAAATTTGTCTTTTTATGTAGATTGTGTTTTGTGCTTAGTATTGCTTTTGGGGTTTTTTAATGACTTTTTTAATTATGAATTAAAAGAGATGTAAAATGTAAATAGCAAAGATTGGGAATAGGGGTGTTCATAAAATGGCCCATGGTCCGGACCGGAAACCGGACTGGAATCGGACCGGTTGGTCCGGTTCGGTCTGGATCGGTAAAATTCCGGACCGGTTTCCAGTTCGACTAAAAGTGAGATTCCGGTTTCCGATCCGATTCCGGTTAAAAACCGGTAAAATTCGGTTCGAACCGGATTTAATTTATTAATATATATATTTGTATATTTGATAAAAATAATTAAATAACTTGATAAATTATTTATATTTTAATATAAAATTGTTCTACTTATTAAATATAATTTTTGTATTAACTAAAATTTTCACTATATATTAAATTATTAATACTTAATATAACAAAATAATCTATAATTAATTAAACAAAAATATATTTTTTAATTTTTATAATATATTATTATTTAAAAATGATATTTTATTTTTATTGAATAAAATTTAAACTTTATAAATATAAAAAATAAATTTAATTATTATTTTATATTTAATTTATTAAAATTTTAAATTAATCTGGTTTTATTCGGTCCAAAACCGGACCGGACCCGAATTTACCGGTCCGGTTCGATCCAGACCGGTATTATTCCGGTCCGATTTCTGGGTCATGCTTTTTCATGATTCCAGTTTCGGTCCGGTTCGGTCTGGTTTTGGACCGATGAACACCCCTAATTGGGAACATCTTATATAAAATAATTTGATATTTATTTGTTCATTTATACATTTTTATATAAATAGTTATAATTGGTGTCTGATGAACGACTTCTAGTTAAAATCAAGAACAATGAAACTTGTTTAGAATTTAAGATTAAAATAGTATTGTCTGATTTTGGTAGACATAATTTTAAGGTTTTGCATTTGGAGGGCAATTTTTGAGATGGTGGGTACAAAAACCTTGAAATTATCTTGTACATTTTTATTTTATTTTTATAATGTATATCAAAAAATTAAATGACTAATTCATTGATCATAAAAATATGTTGTTGGTCCTAATTTATTTTTTACCTTTTTATCAAGATAATATTATTATTTTTTCTAAATTTTGTATTCGATCCAGTGTAAAATACAATCAAAATAAGAGTTAGATTGCTTTTTTTCATTTGACAATAAAAATATATATATTGAATACTTGAATTAATTATAATATATATTCTTACAATAAAAATATTTATTGCATTGCAGTGTACTTGACTACTTGTACATGTGTTTGCTCCATTGCAAGGACAAAACTGCCCAACAGTAACAAGTTGATCATGTGGGGTGGGCAGTGGACTTTCAAGTTCAAATCCCTTTCAAACAATTCCAAAGATCGTGACTTCACTTTTTTAAATAAAATATTTTCTAATTTTTATAACATATAGTTTTTCATGGATGAAAGATTTCGGGTTTCAATGTATATATAGTAAGAATTTCCAATATATACAAGTTGGAAAAGATAGATAGATTAAATTTAAATCATTTTTTTATAGACATATCGCTATAATCAGAATCTATCGATGTAATCAATAATTTTTCACCCTAGCTATAAACTTTTAAAAAATGCAGTAGTTGACATTGATGACAAGAGTGAGTGATGTCTTACGAGGTGAACTTGTGATCACTAATACAATGCCGTTTAAGCCGTGTGTCTTATGTGTTGTTTCTATACTCTTTGTCATGATCTCTTTCTCTCTTTTAAAAAAAAAATATATTAATATTAAAAATATATTAATACGAACCACTAAATGTTGTTTGAACATTGGTAATCCCATTAAATACAGTGAATGCATGCCTTGGGGCTGATATTTATTGCTATCATTAATTCCCATGGAATTGTGGAAACAAACAAATCCTCAATTTATTCATTTTGCTATAAAATATTTATTACTTTTGAATATAGTGGAGTAAAAAATAATTCAATCTATCTCAAATTTACATAATATTTTTTCAATGATACAATTTCAAATTATCAACTATGGACAAAAGGAAAAGAGTAAAAAAATATCAACTAGTAATGAATATTGGCTTAATAGAAACTTAAAATTCAAAATTTTGAAAAACAATATGGTTCAGTACTACAAGTTTGTGTCAAAATTTAATGTCAACTTGATTTGTTTATTTTTAATTATTGCATTATAGTATGTGGTGTACGTATAATATTATGTTGGGAATTGTTGTTTTCGTGTATATTTTTGATGGTTCTAAAAATCCCCGCTTAGCTCCGATTAATCCCCGCCTAGGCTCTAGGCTGTACTCGACCGCCTCGATTTTAGGCTCTAGGCCCCTAACCCGCCTAAGCGTCGCCTAAACCCGCCCAGACCCGCCTAAACCCGCTTTGGACCGCCTAAGTTCAATTAATTCCGTCTTTACTTACTTCGACGGTTCTCGAGCAGATTTAACTGAACAATCAAATTAGATGCAAATCTTGATAAATTAAATAAAATAAATGATGTTATAATAAATTTTGAGGTACGACACCAAAATTTGAAAAAAAAATATTAAATATATAATGAAAATGATCTAAAATTTTAAATTTACAAACTATTTTGATTATATTACTATGTTAAACTTGTGATTAATACTATGTTTAGATTATTTATTGATTATTTTGTTCAAAATATTGATTTATTATGCATAAAAATATTTTTTTAAATATTATATTATTTAATTAAATATAAAAAAGTAAAACGATTAATCCCCGCCTAGTCCCCGATTAATCCCTCTAGGCGCTAGGTCCCTACTCACCGCCCGACTAGCGCCTAGCGCCTTTTAGAACCTTGAATTATTTTTGTGTTATGTCATATTGCCAATGCTACAAAAATATTCATTCTCTAATTTCAAAAACATTTCAGAATACAGTAAATATCTACAATAAAACTTTTATAAATTAAAAATTAATAATCGATACATTAATAATCTCTTTAAATTAATAGATACTTTAAAACTTACATTAATAATCTTTTTAAATTAATAGATACTTTAAAACTTTTATAAATTACTAATCGATACATTAATAATCTTTTTAAATTAATAGATACTTATAAAACTTTTATAAATTAATAATCGATACATTAATAATTTTTTTAAATTAATAGATACTTTTGATCCGGACTTGGTCTTTTAAATAAAAAAAATATCATTCCTCCAAAATCAAAATAATTTATTTATTTTAATTTTGCTATTGTTCACATTTTTTTTGCTATTATTCAAATATTTTAAACATTATTTACAGAGGGTACTCTTATTTTCAACATATCGTCATCAATGAAATTATATTTAAAAGGGTACTCTTATTTTCAAGATATTGTCATCAAATAATGGAATTATATTTTTACTCTTGCACAAGATTTTATATTTAACTTTCCTACTAGAATGAATACACACATAAGATGACAAATCAAAACTTAAACTAAGAGAAATGATATGTGCACATATATTTCAGCAGATTAAAATTAATAACCACAATTATCTCGGATTAAATGTACTTTTATTCAATTTTAAAATGAGAATGTGCTTTTGTATCACTACATTTTTTTGCTACATTTTTTAAAATCTTGCAAAGCTCAAATACTACAATCCTGCAAAATCAAGACAATCTATTAAGAGTATTGATTAAATCGACGCAACGAAGCATAGCAGAGCCATAAACCCACACCAATTAGCTCAATTACAAATTCCCTTCACCAATTTTATAAATCAAATTGACAGTTTAAACCAATTGGTCACATCTAAACATACTAGTTGGGGATAAATTATAGTATCACTTTCATCTATGCATAAATTGATCTCGACTGGATATACATTGGACCAAGATTTTGGGTGTTTATATGTAGAAGATTGGATTAGTGGTGAAGAGGTAAACATAAATATGCTAGATCACCCGCTGTAACGAAAGGAATACAAGTTTGAATTTTTTACGACTCACACAAAAACATGAACATTATAGACCAACATTTTCATACTTGTTAGAAATTATTAATGGTGAAGGATGAAGATCCACAGGTATATTGCATGCTAAATTGCTGATCATATGATGAACTAATTATACAAACTGAACTCCAAGAAAAAACAAACTTTTAAATCCTTGAGGAAAACAAAGGAAAACATAAGCACCTATGATACTCCAGAAAGATTTTTGGTAGAATCAGATACCTTTCAAATGAATATGCATACAAGCCAAATATAGTATCATTGACTTTTTGGAGGGTTGATTGATCGGATTCGACCAGGACAAGTTTTTAAGGTACGACAGGGTTGAAGTTGGAACTTGAAGGAAAAAAAATCTTTCAGTAGGATAAATTTAAATAAATGGAACTTCTTGGAGGTAAATCCCTCTTTCTCGGGCTAAATTGAATATCTAATTCTTGCTATGGGTAAAAAGTAGAGTAGCAGACTAAAGTTTTCAACGAAAAATATGTCCGTGCACTCATTAGGTAATGACTAATGAAGCATTTTATTTTGAAGCTACCGTTCATGGCTTTATATGTTTGAATGGTATATATAATTTATATATATACTAATATACAAGCATTTCAATTTCTGAATACTAGCTGCATAGTGCCTCATATTTTCAAAAAAAAAAATCAGTATTTCCCCATCCGTGTCCTATCCAATACAATGCCAGGGCACAAAGCCTGTCAAAGACTCAATGACATGCATTTTCAAATCCATACTGCAGATAAGATTAATCCTTCGAAAATTCTCCATAAAGAAATCACCATACGCACAAGGTGTAACACATGTCAGCCCCATAATGATTATATTTATAAAAGAAACAATGGTTAAATTTCTTCATATAATATTAAATGAAACCACAAGCTAGTATAAAAACATACTGTACTATAGGGTAGCTACAGAAACACATATGTACCAAATCTATCAAATACTGCAAATGTTTTCGCTAGCCAGACTAATATCATAAAAAAGCTAACCCGAAAATTCGAAATTTATAGCTTTATTATCTAGTAGAAGGCTAGCTCTACTATACTATGAAATCACAAATACAATAAAAATCAGGAAACTCTGCGAAATTATCAGCAAAGACATATCACAAATAGTAAAAACTTTGATTTTATTAATAATAAGAAACACAGGCGATAGGTAAATTTGTCTTTTAATTATGCTTATAAAATTCAACAGAACACTTATAGAAATAGGATATATAGATAGAGATCGAGTCGTATCAAACCACCTCTTTAGCTGGCGGTGCAGGCTTCTTGAGGTCATCATCAACCGTCTTCGTGGGGATCGCAAGGTACCCGAGCTTCTTCTTGGCCACGGATACCTCATCGTCGTCTTCGTCATCATCGGAAGAATCGCCAAAGTCAAATCGGCTGGGGGAGAAGAGGGCCCACACGAAGTACATGACGGCCGCCGTGAGGGCGCCACATCCGACGCCGAAGAGCAGGGCCCCAACCACACTCATGATGTCTTTGGTCCGCTCGCGAATCGAGCTGGAGACGGATGAATAGAACTTGAGGGGGAAATCGGACGACGTCGTCATCGCCCGGGACGATCGGGAATCGCGTTCGAAGGATCCGGCGGGGTTTGAATCGAAATGTATGGAGGGGCGGCGGCGATCGGTGTTGGTGGAGGTGAAGATCAGGGTGAGGTAGCGAGGGTTCTGATTCGCGGAGATCGAATTGGGATTAGGGTTACTGGGGAGGGAATCGTAGGGGTAATAGGTGGTGGTGGTGGTGGCGGAGAAGTAGAAGAGGGTTTTGCAGGGGCGGGCGGAGGCGGTGGCGGCTAGGAGGGAGAGGAGAAGGAGGGGGAGCATGGATGTCGCCATTTTCACGGGATTTTTTTTTCTGGAGAGAGCGGAATTGTGGATTTGGTAAACAGAGAAAAGAGTGCGTTCATTTATTTGAAATTGAATGGTCAACGAATATAACGACCGTGTTTGGCAATTTGACATATTTGTGTTGAATTTTCGTAATATTTGGGAAAATTAGTATGAAAATCTTCAAACATACTGTAATTACTTTTTAAAAGTAAATTAATTAATAAATGAACAAACTAAGAATAAAATTATATTTTAAAATAAAAGATATATAATTTTTTAATTTTTTAAAGTACTGTATTAAAATTGACCTCCAAAAAATTGCGCAATTGACCTATATAAGAAACTAAAATATATACAATTGACCTCCAATAATCACAAGAAAACCCCCAAAATGGACTAACACAAACTAAAATATTCAGATGAAGAAGATAAATAAAGTCTAAAATACATTCAAAATGTCTGAAAACACATTTTGTTCATGAATAAAGTCTAAAACACATTCATTCATTATTCACAGTTGACATATATACAATACACAAAATAAACTCAATTGTTCCACCCCACTCCACTCCAGTATTTCAAGCCCTACCTACCTACTTACAAACAAATCAATCTTCTAAACATAACCTTCAAAAGAAAAAAAAAACTAAGATGAGGAGCCTATAGTGTATTTAAGGTGGAAAATAAAAATAAAAGGTGCTGCACGAAGAAATCGCAATTCGACAAATCAGCTTGGAACCCGAGAAACAAAAACAGGGGAAACTGGGATTGTTGAAGAGTAGTGTGTGTCTATCTACCCTCGTTAGCTAATTGAAGAGATCCATCCCTCATTAACTTTAAGCTAAGACTGTTAAATCTCTCGCGCGAATATTGTCTTGATGCTTTTCTCCAATCTGTCCCAGCTTTCATCATCGCAGCAAATTCTTCGTAACTTATGCGTCCATCCTGCATTTCAAGCAAACATTTAGTATCTACTCAACTTAGATATACGAAAAACCTGCAAAAGAGCAAATATTTTTGACGTGCTACTTGGATACTACTTAACACACACGCATGAATACTGTTGGATATAGTAAGCAAATGACCTTATCCGTGTCAACATCATGCATGATAGCAATGATAACTTCCTCATTATTGGCATCATCTTCCTCGGTCAAAGCATCCCGAAGCTCATCGATCTCTATATAACCACTTTTGTTCATATCAAAAAAGGCAAAAGCTTTGTGAAGGTGCTCATCATTAGCCATTTTTCTGAGATGCACGGACACTGCAACAAACTCCGCATAATTTAAAGTACCATCTCCATCAACATCAGCCTGTAAAAAACATATATACGACTTTTTTAAAAGGTCGAAGCATCCTACTAGCAAAAAAGTACTAATATAATAATCCCGGTACACAGGAAAGAAGAGCTGAAAGGAATCCTGATTGCAGGAAATTGCAACATTTGAAAATTAAATAATTAACTTATCCACGCATAAAGAAATTACTACTATTGAAGCATGGATATAATTAATCCTTACAGCGTCCATTAGAATCTGAATATCCGTGTCAGGTATTTGGTTGCCAAGTTGGTGCAAACCGACTTTGAGTTCATCAAAGTTGATTTTACCCTTCTTTCCAGAGTCCATCTTATCAAATGCTTCCTTGATTCCAGCCACCTCCTCCACAGACAAGTGCTCAGCTATAACCTATAAAACATACATGCCAAGGATCTCAATAATTGTGTTTACCATAGAGATAAATACAAACAATACCAATAAGGTTCTGTAATTTAAAAATGACCCAGTTCATTTTTTAAGATTTTAAATAATCCCAGACATTTATTTTAGAAAAGTGCACACTCGGGCCTAAAGGGGTTATTTGGAATTTTAAGAGACACTCCCTCCGTCAACAACTCATTTTTTCTGTAGTAATTGGTTTTTACATACATACTAAAAAGTTGTTTAATGTTACTGTATAATATTACTTAGGAAATGCCTAAAATGTTGCTGTATAATTTTGAGAAAAAATTAATAATGATGCTTAATGCTATTATAATTCTACTACTGACCACACCTCCTTTTAAGAAAAACTTGATAAAAGAAATAGAACGAAATGGAGGGAGCCAGATTTTTTCCCCACTTTTTGAAGATAGTAAAATTCATTGGTATATTCAACCCTAATTACTAGTTTCTTCCATAAGTAACGTAAAATTGGTGCACAGTACCCTTAGAGCTCTCTTTTTGAGCTTATTCATCACGGAGAATTGCTTGAGCCTTGCTTTCACAGTCTCACCCAATGAGACATTAGGAGCCTTCTTTATATTTTGTAACCATGTATGCTCTGTGTTAAGACAAAAAGCACATTCGAATGAGATAAAATAATATTAGTCCGTGTTCATTCACTAAAAGTTCAAACAATAATATCAATATGTATGTGTAACACATCACTCAATTAAAGGAAATCAGGAATTACCGAGGACTTGCTGAGCTGTCAAACGCCGGCTAGGATCTGGTTCAAGCATTTTCCTAACAAGATCCTTTGCACTGTCAGATACTTTAGGCCAGGGGTCTCTCTTAAAATCAATCACGGATCGGATAATCGCTTGTGCTACTCCTTGTTCAGTTTCTGGAAATCAGAAATTAATACGAGATGAACTAACAAAAGCAAAACATACAGAATGAAGGCAAATAAGCAAAAAGACAAAGTTAAGCGTCATATAATTCAATAGCCTGCTTCACATCCAAGTCTCTCAATTTTTGTAAAACCATAATCATTCTCACCCAACTCCATGTTTGTCTAGAGTGGAATAAACTAATAACTTGGATAAGAATCTACAACACACTTTGCAAACGGTCCACAATTCTTATTTTGATTGCAAGTCTGGACTAAATTATCCTAGAATTTTGTTTACTAAAATGAATTATAATTATTTATATGTAACCAGGACAGCAAACACGTTTGGGTTGCATTCTAGCCCTAAATCTCAACATTACAACATAAGAAATTATGTCATGAAAACATAACACGTATCGAACAACTTTGCTCCTCCACTTCTCAGAACGTTGTAATTCATTTTCTGCTAATGGAAGTCTTTCATCCTTGCCTCACAGCATTCCTAAAATTTGGAATCTTTCGAAAAAAATACACTAAAAAAACTCGGTTATGTCCCTGGATAAAAGCAGGTCTCACCAGGAGATGATGATGTAGAGATGGTGAATCATTTATTCACAAATAAAATAGCCACAACAGTATTATTACACTAAATTCTTAAAGTGACAAATATGTTGAATCACTCGAGTCTGAAACTAACCTGCCCAGAAGGGAGGGACCCCACAAAGTAGAATATAAAGGATAACACCAGCACTCCAAATATCAACCTCCGGGCCATAATTTCTTTTTAAAACCTCTGGGGCCATGTAGTAAGGGCTTCCAACAATCTCGTTAAACTGCTCACCTGTAGGACAATCAGAAAATTATATATTTAGCTGCAAATATATTATATATCATCCAGGAAGGCATTTAAATGACAATAATACACCACCTACCAGGTTTGAAGAAAACGGACAAGCCAAAGTCAATTGCTTTAAGAGGGCTCGTTTCTTTCTTATTTGAATAAAGAAAGTTTTCTGGTTTTAGATCACGATGCATCACTCCTTGACTGTGGCACATCTATAGCACAATGAAGTTGCATTAAGTCAGGGTTCTAAGCAAGTACGCATCATTATTACAGTAGTAAATAAAAAAATAAAACCAACAATATATATAGGAAATAAATAAGTAATCTTCCTCAGTTACTCAAGGGGATCAACCAATCAAGGAGAACGTATATCAAATGCAGAAATCTAGAACATTTGTTAAGAAAGAAAAACACATGACAGAATAGGCTATCTACACTCCATGTGACCCCATATGGTTTGAAAGAATAACAAACTAAGCATTATTCACTAGAAATAAATTATGTTGAATGGTGAATAACATAAACCTCCACAAACTTTGGATAATTAGTTCAATATAGATGATATTCGGAAGATTGTAATTGTAAGCGCCAACGGATCCCAAATCTACCTCACATAGAGTAAAATACAAACACATCATCAAGTAGAGAACAAAAGGAACTAATAGTTGGATCCAATGAACATAATATAGACGTGCACATATGAAGCAATAAATTCAATTTATAATATCACCACTTCAAATAACAAACACAACAAAATATTCACAGGGGCCAAGAAATCCCAAACAATAATCATTCAGTTGCAATATAACCTGCACAACTTCCACGATGGTCCTCATGACATACGCAGCTGCCCTCTCCGTGTAATGTCCCCTCGCCACAATCCGGTCAAACAATTCGCCTCCTTCACAAAGCTCCATCACAATATGAACTGCAATATCATCCTCGTAAGCAGCCTTCAAGGTCACGATGTTCGGGTGCTTAGGCATACGCCTCATGATCTCGACTTCCCTCCTCACATCCTCGATATCCACAGCTGTTCTAAGCTTCTTCTTCGAAATCGACTTGCAGGCTAGTTTCTCCCCTGTCTCCACATCAGTGCACAGATACGTCACTCCGAATTCACCTCTGCCCAGCTCGCGCCCGAGATCGTATCTGGAAGATATGTCGTGGCCCGTCGGATCTCTAATCACGACCAGCTTGTTCGGGCCTCCGCTGCTCGATCCGTGATTTGTGCCGTAATCGATTGAGAACGGGTTGGGCCTGTTCTTTTTCTTCTTGGCATTGGAGGATCCGGATGGGGCAGCACAGCAATTTCCCATGATTTGGGGATATAAATTGAATTATTTTATACTGTGCTGCGAAAATGGGCACCTGCGATTTTGTCTTTCGCCTGCAACGAGAGATCGTGTAAGAAAACTGGTGATGAAAAATCAAATCATAACCCATTTTTCTCAGATTTTGATTACGAACCACAGGAAAATTAACGTCGGTAAGAAAAAAAATGGAAATAGGAAAATATAATTCGTAACAAAAATCTCCAACCTGATTATCTTCAACGTGGATATATGGATATGATTAGAGAAAATGCGCTCAAACGTAGCTCTGAAAGATGTGGATCGGGCCGGCGTAACGGGCCGGCGTGTGAAGAGAGAGAAAGAGTGAGATAGGTCTTGTGCAAAGATTTCTCTCTCTCTCGTCTCGTGAAGATGATGAACTTCCTACTAATCTTTCTTTTTATCTCTTCATTTTTCATTTTTTTATTTTTTTTGTAATTTCTACCTCTAATTTCCTTTAATTAGCTGCACAACTTATTTTTGCATACTAATTGCATAAATTATTGCAAGATAATTGTTTAATTAGTAAATAAATTGAAAAATAATAGTTATATATATTGTTACTTTTTAATATTTTTTTTAACGAAAAGTTTTAAGAGTAAAAAATTATTTTTAAATTAAATATTAATGTAAGCATACTTATATTAATTTAATTTATTTTTAAATTAAATATTAAAAATACTCATTATGTTTGACAAAATTTTGCCTTTTTTTCTCAAAAATTTATACATTTTTATAAATTGAAAAAACAATCGCAATTTTATTTTTTTAATACTTCCTTATTTACATCAATATCATTATTTTTTTAATTTCATTTTTACTTACACAACAATATCATTGTACTAATATTTTATATTATGAATATATTATTATTTAATATATAACAAACTATTGTAAGATACTACGACAAAAAAATTGTGTACGGTATCATGAGATTGAAAAAATAATTTTATTTTATAATATATTTCATATTAATACACTTTATAAAAAAATCTTCTTATTTTTTCATCGTAATAAGTTTAAAATTTTATAATTTGTTCATTAATTTTTAATTCTTTTAGTCATAATTATTTATTTTATTAATTTAATAATATTTTTATTTTAATTTAAAAGAGATTAATGATAACATTTGTAATCATTGCTTTGAATAATAAAGTACTCTTTCCAATTCATTTTAATGATCACAGTTTCTTTGTAAATTAAAAAAAAAATATAACCATTAAAATAGATCGAAATGAGGACTACAATAGTACCATAGATAGTATATAATGATCATTTTAGAATAGTGCTGCAGTTGATGAAGTGTCAACTTGAGATTTTGCATGTATGATTTACATTAGAAATTTTCAACAAATACTACCATACATAGTATAATGATTATAAATATGAAAATTATATACATGGTAAATAAAAATATCATACTTTCCTAGTAAATAAATACACACAATATATACATGGTAAATAAAAATATCTTACTTTCATAGTAAATAAATAAACACAATATAAATAAATAAACAAATTGTCATTTTTTTATTCACAGTATAAAATTTTGGATAAGATCATCTAGTTTCAAAAAGCCCACTATCATAATTGGCTTGAATATCAACGAT
This sequence comes from Euphrasia confusa, assembly GCA_954870475.1. Lineage (NCBI taxonomy): Eukaryota > Viridiplantae > Streptophyta > Magnoliopsida > Lamiales > Orobanchaceae > Euphrasia > Euphrasia confusa. Next base: position 3,334,812 of record OX940949.1, read on the forward strand.
TTGGGCCCAAAATGAAGAAGTCCTTTATGAAATTGGTAAAAACAGTTCAATTCATTTTTCCTTTCATTACACTATTACGGAGTACTACTCGTATTTTATAGAAATAGTATACTAAGGAGTACTATCATTTAGAGAAATACACGGCGAGGAAAAGACAAAGGAAGATAGCGAGAGTTCAGAGATGAAGAAAACAGGGGGCGGCGGGGGAGCAGCCGGCGATAAAAAGAGGGGCCGCCGCACCGAATCCGTCTCCGACACCGCTCCTCGGGTTGTTTATTTTACTATTTAAAAATAAATTAAAATCCCTTATTTTTTCGATCATGAATTTAATTAGAACACGCGTTTTTATATGTGAGGATCTCTTATTTTTTGTTTGAAAGATCTGCGTTCGCTTATACAAAACCTAAAAATGATTTATGAATGCTTCAATTTATGGAATTTTATGGGTTTTGTTTGAATACCAAAGATCTACGTATAAAATTGGTACTTGATATATGTGAAATTTGCAGATGATAATTTTCTGTTCTTGTGTGTGTTTCAATCATGCCTGAATTGAGAAAATGCAGTCCGTGTGATCACCACGATCAACTTAATTGCATTTCAAATTTATCAACCATGAATCTTTCGTTTCTTTAGCTGAAGCCCAATTCAAGAATCTTTCGTTTCTTTAGCCTCATACATAATATTGGCTTGCACCTAATTGACATTTTATCTTAATGGTCATCGGGTTTCTCTTTGATGTAGGGCAAGTAATTCATTTCGATGATTCAGATCTTATATAATGTTCTGTACTTCTCTAATGTGAATGGATTAGTACAAGAAGTGAAGTTGTGAATGTGGTGATTTGCCATATTCCTTATAGAAAACCCATTCTGGGCATAAAATACCTGCGTATTCTCTTAGTTCCCCACTTCAATTATATTGGGACTTGTGTTTATTTCTTCTTTGTGTCTGATGGCCGTCTCTTTCCTTATGTATATTATGTGAATTCTACAAACTTTTGAAGCTTATAAAAAGAGGAAGTTTTCCGAAGTAGCACTTACTTTAATGTTGTAGTATGCCGTACTCTTGCTTTTGAATTCTCTATGTATTTATTATTTGATTGATTAAATAATTTTTATCATTGGTGAAGCTTGGAAAGGAATGTAGTATGAACCATAAATATTTTTATCCAACTGAAAGTCTTAGATTAGCCCAGATTTGACACAATCTCCTTTCATCGTACTAGAATTCCAATTACTGTTATTGCTCTGTGATATTATTTCCATAGTTGAAATACGTGAAGTTGGATGTTGAGTTAACTCTCCATTACTGACTAGCAAATATCTCAATTTCAGAAGCAAACTGTGAAAAAAGATGTTTTTCAAATATTTGCTGAGAAAGTAAGGAATCACAAGGATCTGGAATCTAGATGGGCTGTCTTACAGGAGACGAGAGTTGAATATTTTAGAGGAAAAGATATCGTTAGTTTCTTGAGGAATCATCAGGAACTCAAAGATTTACTTGAACAAGATAAGATCCTTGAAGAAGAAGATATTGCCAATATTCTGCTGAGAAAGAATCTTATTGTGCGATGTGACCGTGTTGTCAAAACTCTTCGACCTGGAAAGAAGAAATTATCTACATGGCCTGCGCATTTGGAGATATTTGCAGTAAGTTCTTTTTTACTTTTAAAAAAATGAAGATAAAACTGCTTCTCTGTGTATTATTTTTTAACAGTTATTAATTTTTACTTTTCTAGTGCTTTCCTTACTCTATTAAGTTTTGTAATGTATCACACTGCCCTTGTGTATTCTACATATTGGCTGAATATATTTGTATTACCAATTTCTTATTTATTTTTGCTATGCAGGACCAAGTGTTTTCTGATAATGATGCATTCTTTGCATGGACTTTTGAGAACCGAAGGCCATTATGGCAAACACTTCTCTCATTTTGCTGGCCCGTTTTGACCCTAGCCATCTGCTTGTTTCCTGTCTATCCACACCAAGTCAAGCTCCTTATACTCTACTTTTGCGCTGGTGTATTGCTTCTTATACTTTGCCTCCTTCTGGGTAAGTTCTTTTATTCTGATGATACCTCATTATCCAGATTTAACTTAAAATTTCTTTTTATCATGACCCTCCCTCCCCCCTCCAGAAAGTGGGACCCACGTGTTTGTGTGCTATATTGGGCTTATCTAGGTTGATATTTTCATGCAGTGAGAGCCCTTGTGTTTGGAGCTCTATGGATCGTTCTTGGAAAACGGGTATGGTTCTTCCCGAACATTCTGGCAGAGGAAGCAACACTTAAGGAGTTATTCCAGTTTTGGCCCCAGAAAGACGAGGCCGATCGCCCCAAGTGGACAGCTAGGCTATTTTTTGCATTAGTGGGTGTGTTGGGTGTTGTAGTGTTGAGGCACCATGCTCCTGATGAAGCTGCTAGAGCCAGGTATATATATATAGTTAATAATCTGACTTCTATTGAATTTGAATTATAATTTGTCCATTGACGAGATAAATTTCATTTTTTAGCTGAGCTAGCGATTGTTATGATGTGTACAGGTACCAGAGGAGGGTGTCCAATATAATAGACGATGTTATTGAATGGTCTCCAAGGCTTGCTTTGTCAGGTATGATGGAGAAGCAGACCGTTGGTAACATCACCGACTCCAAAAACAACGTAACTGATGGTGGTGGATCTGGGACTGGGTCTTGGCCTGAAGATACAGACGGAGACACTGCTTCTGAACAATCCGAGGCAGAAGATGTAGGAAACTCAGATCACCATCATTGACACACTACAAATGATATGAAATTTCATAGGGATGAAATGAGACTCTCTTACTCCAAAACTGCTATCCTTTTTGTTTTTTGATTAGTTCCAAAAGACGTCTATCATCTTTCTGTTGGTCATGAGTGTAGTATCTTGTAATATTGTTACAAATATGGATTATTTTTCTCTGAAAACAAACACCTATTCTCCTACCCTTTTTACATTGGAAAGAATCCAAAATCTAATATAAAACCCTAGCATGAAACTTGGATAACACACTCGACTATCTTTTGTTTTTTCATTTCCAACTCTTTTTAAAAAGGGCATCAAGCAAACGACCTTTCCTTCTTGTCTAGGTTTGCTTTACGAGCAGTCAATTTTATTAACGAGGCTTGTTTAAATTTTTGTCGAACATTCTTGATAAGGTCAATGTTGGACTCAACTCGTTTAAAGTCCTAAATCCCATTCTCATTTTTTATCAACTTTTGATCATTTCCCGAAAATAAATAAAAATAAACACTCATATATGGAATCATGATACCCCATCAGATGTCTATGAGCTCATAAGAATTGATCACACAAGTAATAGTTCAATTAATGTAATTAATTGATTAACTCCTAAGAATTGATTACACAAGTAATATTTCAATTAATGTAATTAATTGATTGAGTTGTGCGCAACAAATTTGTGCACAACAATCTTCCAAAATTTACGAGAAAAAATGATGACTGGTAAATTAGAAATTCTATATAATAATATTTTATATAAGAATAAACTCTGTAGGACTATTATAAATAAAAATAAACTTCACATTGTCTTACATTTTTCAAGTCGATTTTTATATAGGAATAAATAATTAATATATAATAAAAATAAATATTATTATTATTTTTATTTATCAAAATCAATAACATGCTTAAAAGAACTTAAAATATTTAACAAAATCAATAATATATAGTATACGACCAAAGTTTGTAGTCCATAAATTCATTAGTATTTTATTTAATTTATAAATTAAACACAATTTTTACAAATATATTTTCAAATTTTTAGTAGTCAAAACTATTAAATGGGTTACGTGAACTCAAAGATATATAATATACGATTTAAGTTATTTTTATATTTATATTATTTTTTATATAAAAAAATTATTTTTATTTTATAAAAGTATATTTTTATTTTTTATTTTTTATTTTAAAGATTTGTTAGTAGAAATTAAAATAAAAAATTAAGAATAATAATAAAAAAAAAAAAGTAAAATGTCTTTTACCAAAATACATACATCGGGAAATACAAAATTATGAGTCTTTTTGGGTGTAAGAAATTTACTAGTAGGACTTAATTTCCAATCCAAGTAAACTCGGGATATCGTGCATGTCTTCTTCTTTTGTATTAAAAATAGTATACTTTACTATAAACATGCATGCTACGAATTAAACCAGCTGTGTTCTTACTTTTGAACTCAGTCATTAAACAACCAACCCCCTCCCCCATTAAATTATTTCAGTATTATTTGAAAAGAGAAACCCCAGACCGAATTCATTTTTCTCCTGACCTGCAGCCATGGCATATCTCTTCGTCTTCTTGGTCATTGTCGCAGCACAGGCTGCCGCCGCCGCCGACCCCACGGCGGCGAATCAGCTCTCAACCGCCGCCGACCCTCAGCTCCTCTCAACCGCCGCCGCCGCACCACCGCCGCCTCCGATTGAATCCGCTGCCGCACCGCGTCGACAAAACTCAACCCAGTAAACATATGTTTATTTTATTTTCTTTTTTAAATGAGTTTTGTTTTAATTGGTTGGGGCTAGGATATTTCAATCAAGCTAGGTTAATTAAACTCTACTGTGCCTTTGGTTAATAAATATTAGTTCTTTTAGATTAGCGGGTTGGGCTATATACATCAGCCGTCTTCCTCAGCTCGATCGATCATCCATGATCGATATAAAGGGTTATCGATCGATCCCCATCATCGTATTCTTGCTGGACATGTAACCTGCAGCCATGCTAGCTGCAGGAATATATCCCTCCAGAGCCTCATGATCATCCTTCATTATCCTCTCCATGTTTGCCAGTCAACCAAGCAGCATCAGGCTGGGAGAGTCAACCACAATTAAACAATAACCTTCTCCGATCCACCAGCTTAATTAATTGTCACCAAGAATTGAACATCCTGTTGAGAACCTCCAATTTTTTCAATTCCTTCTTTTTCATCTCATCCTCACTCTCCTCGAGATTGAGGCCTTCCTTGGTACTTGGCAGAGACGAGCTTCTTGCCCTCAAATTCCTTGAGCTGACCGACTACAGCATATATATACTCATCAATGGCATATAGTATATATCAACCATGTAGAGGACTGACTGACTTCATACCCCTTCTTCTTCAGCCTCTCAACAGCCTTATATATATATATATATATATATATATATATATATATATATATATATATATATATATATTCTAGCTTGCTCTCACCAGTGATGTACAAGATTTCATTAATCTGGCCCTCCTTCATCCTATTCACATAGTCTTTCAAGGAAGTCATCTCATTACTGTTATTTTTAACCAACAATTACCACTCTTGCTTGAGTGATCCGTACCTCAGAAACAACAGTTGGATTTCTTTTGCTTGAGTGATTGAATTTTTATTAAACGTCATTTTTTAAAGAGAGCAGATTAATATTAATTAATAAAACTAATTAAGTAGTTAGCTAGATTTAAAAAATATATTTAATAATTAATAAATATATTTTATTAAAGCACAAATTAGGAATTACTCGTGTGAAATAAGAGATCGAATACATATTTTCTTAATGATGATTTTTTGGAGCTTTTATGTTCAAGAAATCTTGATGAATAATTACTTTGATTATGATACAATATGTTTGTGTGTGTTTCCAAAAGTATTGGAGCAGAGCAGTCTCAAACAGAAACATCACCAATTAGTCCTTAACAGACTTGTCATTCTTATCAGCATCATATATATATATATATATATATATATAAGCCCTCTTCCTGATCAGCTCGATCATCCATGATCGATATATAGGGTTATCGATCAATCGTCTTCTTGCAGCTGGACATATAATTAATTACCTGCAGCAATGCTGCAAGAATCTAGCTAGCTATCCCTCAGAGCCTGATCAGCCTTCATTATGTTTGCCGTCCAACTATATATACTCGATCGATCTCCAGTCACCAAGGAGCTCGAGTCAACCACAAACAATAACCTTAATCTTCTCCACCAGCTTATATAATATAATTGTCACCAACAACATCATATATATCCTATTGAGAACCTCCAATTTTTCCTTCTCATCCTCACTCTCCTCGAGATTGAGGCCTTCCTTGGTACTTGGCAGAGACGAGCTTAATTCTTGCCCTCAAATTCCTTGAGCTGACCCACATCATATATATATACTCATCAATGGCATATACTAGTATATATCAAGCATATATGCATGTAGAGGACTGACTGAGATTTCATTTAATTTCTAGATTTATGGGAGCACCACTCACTGCTTCTCTGCCATCGAGACTTGGAGTGGTTTCTCCATTCTCTGCGCCTACGCCGACTGCAGGTATGTAATTAATATGCTAATCATACTATTCAGTTTTCTTTCTTACAATAATACTCCATGTTTAATTATCGTATTCTATTATCCTGATCAATTTCTAATTTTTCTGATGCAGCTACGGGGCACGCTAGTGTCGGTCTTCGTGTAGTCCAGGTGCTGTGCAACATAGCCTCAGCTGTCATCTACTTGGCTCCTATGTAAGTTTATTACATTTAAATGTATATATATAATTAATATATATATTTTACAAACTCACTAACTATTTATTTTGTATTATTTCTCCAGCCCCTCCTTTTGGCGTATCAGACAGGCTGCGGCTACAGCAGGTTACGACGTGACTCCTCACCTCGTGACCTTAGTGTGCTGCCTCTTCTGGGGATCTTACGGAGTCCTGAAGAGCCCTGTGGCAGACACCACCATCGTCATCGCCATCAACTTTGTCGGGGCGACATTTCAGATTTTCTACATCATAGTATTTCTTTACTATTCTGCACGTCCTTCTCAGGTATATATGTTAAATTTGAATAGTCAAATTATTAGAATATAATATTAATTAATAATTTTAAGTTCATTAAAAATCTAAAATTAGAAACTGCATGTACCTTTAGCAATAAAAATATAATACTAGAATTAAGGTATAATCTATGAAAATACAATTGGATAAATTATTTTATAAATACTTAAATAAAAAATACTCTTGTAATAAAAATTTATTACAAATAGTCAAAAGCCCTTATTCATGGAAATTGATAAAAATAACTTTAAAATGAGGATAAATTAGTCATATTACTCAAAATTGGGTATTTTGTACATATTTTTATAAGTATGGTTATGTTTTAGTTTTGTGTTATAAAAGTGACTATTTTTATGAATTAACTATTAAAGGAAATTATGTTAATATTTTAATCTGCAAATAATAATAAGAATGATAATTTATTTTTGAAATGTTGAAAATGTGATTTATTGTGTAAATGTGGTAAAGTACTAAAGTTGATGATTTTTTATGCTATTAATTCTTTATTTTTTTCAATAGACAAATTTATAATGATATTAAGATTTTAACATTTACAGATTCTTGTGGGTGGGAGGGTTTTTGGTGGATTAGCGGTGTATAGTATTATTTTTGGCTTTACATTCCTCATCCACGGTGATTCGAGATTCCTGGCTGTGGAGGTGATTGCGGCCGTATTCAGTGTGGGGATCTCAGTTGCTCTTACGGCACCTGTGGTCCGAGCATGGAGGGACCGTGATGTTCATCACATGTCACTTCCATTGACCTGTGCCGTAGTAGTTTCTCAGAGCCTGTGGACGATCTTTGGACGTCTTACTTCCGACTGGGTGCTTGAGGTAAGTAAAATTAATTTATAATTACTGTCTCTATTCATAAAATATTTTTATAACCTTTTGTTTTTGAAAACTTTGAAGTTTCCCAATGCATTTGGGTGCTTCATTGGACTTCTGCAGATAGCCGTATTTTGTTTTGTTCGATACCGTTACGGTCCAGGAGGAGCTCAGATCGAGCTTCCAGTTGTGATCCATGTCATACCGGCGATCCAGGCTCCAGCTGCGGATAGAGCAATTCAGGTCGTAGCTGGTGGGGGAGAGGAGGTCGTAGCTGGTATTTGAGATGATTATGTTAGATATTGATTAGATTGTTTATTTGAGATGATTATTGAAATTTGAAACAATGGTTTTATGATGTTGCTATTAAAACAATGAGCTCTGTTTTTTGCTACCCAGAAACTAGGCTACTAGCTTTAAAACACAGCATTTTGTACATGAGGGAAATAATAGCAGACTGAAAAGGTTAAAAAACCATACTTCCTTCATTTATCATCAACAAAATAAAAGCTAAAACAAAAACAGCCAAGAATGATTTGCCGGCCAGCTTGGAAAAGGCAAGGGTTGACCGAGTTCACTGCATAGAAAATCTGCATGGTTAGATAGGGGGTGTTTCCCACTCTCGTCTCAAGGTGGGTTCTTCCTCCGTTTTTTCATGGCTGACATGGTGGATCCTGCTAGTTGGTTCGATTCCTTGAACCGCTAACAACGTCAGGGTTATATACATTCTAAGCCCTGGCCACATTTGCATCATTGGAGGAACCAATAGATTGTGATGAGGTGGCAGATCCAGAATTCGTCCCATTGGATGTATTTGAATTATCATTATCAGATTTCTTTGCAAAAGTGCTCACTTTCCCCTTGACATGGCTTCATTCATCTCTTCTGGCGAAAACTGAAAGAGCTCGATATAACAACTCCCGAGGGTCATCCTATCCTTAGCCAGGGCCACTGTTGCATCATCTTCGCTACCAAACTCCACGAAAGCTTCTCCACTGGACCTACCCTCAAAATTAAAGACAATGTGTATAGACTCTTCTGATAATGTGAAATCTTTACAGAAATCGATTATGTCATCCTTGCCAGCTGAATATGGTCCTCATCCGTAAAGTGGGAATAGGTTCACTTTGTTCCTTTCCCTCGAAAGATGTTGGCAGTAACCTGAATTAAGAAAATGAAAGTTTTAGACCCTCTCCTTGCAACATATAATAAGCTGTTGTGATTAATGATTACACAAACCATGTACAAGGGATATCTGCATACATATACGTCAGTAGCACAAATTACACGACAAGTAGGTTTGAGGTGTCCACATAAAAAGGGAAACTTATAAAAACTGCAAAAACCACCCTTGAGATTTGATTTCGATCGCATTTTTCCTTAACCGTTAAATACGTCACGGAAATCCCTGAAAGTTGTCGAGTATTTTCAAGGACTTCCATCGACTCTTTAAAGTATCACAAGTAGCACCAAATTTTTGTTTGGTTATTTGTAATAATTGGAAAAAAATAGTGACATGAATGTGAAATATAAGATGAAAATTATTTAGAATAATCCTCAGGTGGCTCATGTTGGGTAAACTTCTCACAACATATGATCTAAAAAGGTAACGGGCACAATCAACTAGTAATATTAACTACCTTTCAATCATATATATATATATATATATATATATATATATATATATATATATATATATATATATATATATATATATATATCATCTCCTGAATTACACCGCGTATCACACTAATGAGTACCCCGAGATAAGGCACATTCATTCTAGTGCCAAAAAATCTGATACATATTCCTCAAATGTCACAACAGAAAGATGAGAAGAAATTAAGTCGCAGATAATGTGATACATGCAAGACAAAGAACATCAAAATTGAGAAATGCACAAAACCCAACAGATAACAATGCTATCTCTACATAATCTAATTCCACTGGAATAACCAAATAAAAATAAAATTATAAGAGATAGTCACCTTCCCCTTGAAGTTGCTTTCTCTATGTAACTGACACCCCAACATCTTCCTGTCCTTCACCATCGCCACCCTCGACTCCGGAGACAGACGACGGGGAATGTAGGGGGAATGTAGGGGATCAAATGCAAAATAGAAATAAAATATACCTGGACCGAAGTACTGGAGTCGCACAAAAGTTGAACCAATGGGACAGCAGTAGACTCATTCATGAAGTGACCTGCACTTGAATTCTAACCTATATTTTAGCAAATAATAGAAAAGGACAAATGAAACGCATGTGCCAACACATTCTATTTCATGAAGAAAACCTTTAAAGAGCGAGAAACATTCTTCAAAAAGATGCACGCAGCAGCACGCACTTCAGCTCTATCATGAGTTAGTGCTTCTGTTATTATACTTAACACCTGCATGCAAGATTAGGTTATTGCTGTAAACAGCCAGAGCCGATAGGTGGTATATAACTACGAGAATATTAAAATGCTTCTACAAGAGATCTGATGTATCCAAAAGTACTGATAAGGAAGCATCCTGGAAAGTACAATAAGTGACTTAGTACACAGAGAGAAATGTCATTTAGGTTAAATAGAAGACCTCGTGAGATCTAGCAGTAAATGAAAGCATGAATAGTATCCAGCATAAGCAATAAAAAACATAGGGATGAGATGAGTGAACTTATTTCCTCCCCTTGACTGAAAAATGCTAATTCCTTAAGAATCGTATAAGAAAAAGGCCAAAAAAAAGAAAAGCATATAGAAATATAGTACCAGGAAGAGATGGAGATAACTATTCAATAACTTTGATATAGAAGGATATAACAACATATCCAACAATGGTGATTCACATGAAACAACTAACCTGTAAATCGATGACCCTATCCCTGCAGCATTCCAACTTCGAACAAAGATCACTTAGTGCCAAAAATACCCCTTGCAATCGTTTTGTATGAAAAGAATCTGCATTCAAGTGCCGGCATAATTTCTCAATAACATTTTCATCAAAGGCTACTTTTTGCATGTCCTCCTTTTCAGCCATCAATTTGGATAAGGCAAAGGGAGCTTCATCTCCAACTTGTTCAGAATCATCTAGAAGCTCAACCAATACTCTGACCAATGTCTTCTTGATTCCTAAATCTTGAAGATAAAATGTAGAGGTATTTCTTATATTGATCAAACACATAGATGCTAACAGTCTCGTCCGCGGGTATTTATCATTCACCAGTTCAATCAGAGCACTAAATGCCCTACTGTTTTCAGGACCAATGAATTTTGAGGCAACTTTTGGATTTTCCTTGACCATAGAAGCCAGTGACTCCAAGCTGGCATCCTTCTGATTTATAGAGCCTCCGAGAAGACTAACAAGCCTTTTTATGACTCCGGCCCCACTCAGTGCCAGCTGTTCTTCAGCCGTCTGGCATGAATGGGTAATAATACTAGCACCAAGACCGCTTACATTCTCATTTGGGCTATTAAGTAGTGATAACAGGAATTCCAATTTTTTCTCCTGAAGAAACTCATACTTTGGAGCTAGTTTTGACTGATAAATCATCTTAAGAGATCGGGCACTGGCATCAACAACCTACGGTAAAGTTTCCGAGTTAATAAGGCTTTCATTACACTATACATGAATATATTCATTAGATTCTAAAAACTAGTACTAGCAGTATTACACCCTAAGTAGTGTCTCATTAATATATCTAAGAGTAAGGAAGAAACATTAATTTTACACAAACACACAGCAACAGTAGGTTTCTCCGCCTAACAAATAAAGTAAAACCTAAGCTGATTTTTTTTTGTAAATTTCATATTCATATGTTGTGGAGTTGAAACAAGAAAATTTTAGGAAGAGATATATGCAATGAGCATCAGAAAATTTTACTGTATCAACACTGAAAGCTACGTAGTACATTGTAACTAACAGACTACATAAACACTTGATCGGTGGAATTTTTACATTTTACTGTACATCTATGGGATGAGGGCAACATAGGCCAATCTCTATAAGATGCCACAAAGGGCTGAATTCATGAAGAGAGCTATGTTCACATAAGGCCGAAATTAACAAGTGGGCAACAAGTGTACTATTGTTAGATTGAGGCCAAACTTGCGTGACAGTAGAAATAAGATCACAGTACAGCTCAGTTATTATAGTTTATCAAGATGATAGTAGGGCAAACAGCTAAAGGGAGAAAAGACAGGTTTAACACATTTACATTTCACCCCATTCGAGTTAAGTGGATGCTAGAGGCCAGAATTCTATATTCAAGTCCTCAGGGTTCAAAATATCTAAGCCCAGGCCATGACACATTTCCCACAACTAAAGAATTGGGCACGTTGAAAAACTAGACATATATATTGAGGCATATTTATTTTGTACATATTGCATGTGTGTGTTGTAAGGAATGTTAATGCCTCACATCCTATGTCATTTTAGTAATAGACTTATAGGTATATCCAATAGCATGGTAAGGAACATAGGCCAGCACCGAACTAGTGTAGAGAATTGACTCTAAGAAAAGTTACACTTGTGATAGTATCTTATCAAGTAAAGGGTATCGTGCATCACAAGTTTCCCTCACAGCAAGAATATACGATAAAAAATCACAAATCAAGACAAATGTTTCACTTTATCCTTTGAAATAAACATATACAACACCTTTGATTACTTATAGCAAAAATACTTGATCTAACACAACACACGGACACGTCTTGAATATTTGAGACAAAATAGTGAACCCAACCTGATTTACCAATCTATCCTAAAATGAAGTCATTATGTGTGTTAGTCAGGAAGTGTGATTATATAAATAACTTGAAAACAACCCAAAGCAACACGAATCCGAACGAATAAACCCAACTGCCACCCCTACCAAAAGTTAACAAAAGTTGCAAATCAAAAATTACATAATCAGATTCGAAAACATTAAGTATAATTAACATGAAACATAACCAACAATCCCTTCACCATTAAGGATTTATTCAAAAGAATTAGGGGAAATTGAAACCCCATAAACGATAAGAAAACGCAGTACCTTCTGATTCAGATGAGAAATGAGAGTGAATAAAAGCGGAAAGGCCCCCGCGTCCAAGACAGCAGTGACCCCTGCATCTAATCCACACGCAAAGCTCCCGATCGCAGCTGCGGATTGAATCAACACAGCCTCGTGGAACTCTCGGTATCCTTCCCCATCGGCGGCGGCGGCGGCGTTGGAGAGAATGGAGACGACGGAGGGCACGGCGCCGAGCTTCAAGAAGAGTTGCTTCTTCGTACGATTCCCAATGATCTGATTCTTCAAATCCCTCAACGCCTTCAGCTTCGCCTCGTAGAGAGTATGATTTGAATTGAGGCGTCCGATCAAGTCCTCCGGACGCCCCGGATGATTTGGTGCGGCCGACGTAGGCATCGTCTTTCGTAGTAGAATTTCGAGCGCTGTAATTTGTCGTACTTTTTTTTAAAAATAAATTGCAAGCTTAAAATAAACTGTACTATGCCTGTTTGGTGCCCAACTTAATTTATTGGGGATGATTACCTCAAGTTAAAAAAAGAGTTAATTAAAAAAATATGTTATAGAGTTTTCTTTTCTTTTAAAAATATGTTAGAAATATGTAATTAAAAATTAAAATAAATAAAACTAAAATAATTGTGATTAAAATTAATAAAATTATATATTTTAAAATGAAAAACTTTAATTTTATTTTAGTTAGAAGATTTTAAAAAGAAAAGTGTGAATGAAGTAGATGAGCCGTGATAGCAACGGGATTTTATGGAAAAACTGTGAGGAGTAGGTGAGCCGTGGCCCGTGAGTAGCATCGGCGGCCTATAAACATAAACATCGTGGCCGATAAAAAATAGGGAAAGGATATTTAGGCTTAGTTTATAAGCTATTTAAAACCGTTAATAAGTTCTTTAAGAGCTTATAAACTCTTAAAATTTGTTTGGTAAAATTAAAAAAAAAATTAAAAAGATTACAAGTAAGTTATTTAACCGCTTATAAGCTGCTGTTTATAAAAAGTAAAGAGAGAAGTATTTTTGTTAAACAGCTTAGAAGCTCTTGTAAATTAAACAATAAAAACTAAAATACTTTTAAAATTATTACCTTTTATATATAAAAAAATTCAAATTTATTATTTATTTAATATAATTATTTTTAAATTTTTTTTTAATATATAAAATTTTATTTTTGGTAATTTTATTTATATAAGATCTTAAATTGTCAAATAAATTAACATATTATAAGTTTATCAACTTATTTATTAAATAAGACCTAACGACTTATCTCTTAAACACGTAAACTCTTTTAAATAAGCAGGGCTCTTAAGTTCTGATATTTTGTAATGAAATTAGCAATTGAATTGAAGTTAATTAAATTAATTTTCTTATAAAAATAATAATAATTTTTATAAGTTGTTTTAATATTTTTTTAAAAATATCAATAATATCCTAACATTAACTAAGTGTTGTATATTTAAAATTATTTTTGAATAATTTTTATTTAATTTAATTTGAAACAAATTTATTGGAGATGAACCGAAAAAATTAAAAAAATTAAACCGAATTGAATTGAACTAAAACGATATAAACAAAAATGCACTGAAATTAAGTCCTAAATAAGAGAGCCTAACGCTTCTCTTTATTTACACTCTTCCCTTATTATTTACTTATAAAATGAGAAGAAAAAATATTTGCGCATAAATTTGTGAATTATTTTTAAAATAAGAATAAAAATCTTTGAACTTGCAATTATTTTTATACAAATAAAAAGAAAAATATTGAATTATTTATTTAGAAATAAGAAAAAAATATCTTTGGGAATTATTTTTTAAAAAATAATAAGAAAAAATCTTTGCCCATAGATTTTTTGAAATATTTTTAGAAAAATAAGAATAAAAATCTTTGTGCTTGTATGTTTTTTTTTAAGATTTGTCAAATATTTTTACAAAAAATATTAAAAGAAAAAATCAAATATTGTGAATTATTTTTTTAGAAATAAGAAAAAAAACCTTAGCCTTGATTTTTTTTTCCTGATTTTTTTTTGTTTTTTTTCCTATGTTTGAGAAAAAGAAAAAAAATTCATTGCTCTTTTTTTTATATAATTATTATGTGGATTTTTCAAAGTTTTCTTAAGCAATTTTACAAATAAAGAAAAAAAACTAATATTTTATTGAAAAGTGTATTATTTAATTCAATAAATAATATAAATAAATATAAATTAATTATTATTTTAAATAATTTAATTTGATATAATTATATAATAAATTTTAAATTAAACAAAACCTATTATAAAAAGATATTCATTTTTTTCATTAGGTCATACAGTATTTAATTTGGGTAAAAATTCTATGCGATTAAATGAATAATCATATACTTTGAGGCCATTTCCAATTGTTGGCTTTAAATTACCATCAAAATCTTTAAATTGCCACTAAATTTGAGTTTAAACAGTAAATCATCCCTAATCATTAAACTCAAATTTTTACTCAAATAAATAAAATTTTAGTTAATTTTATTACCAATCTAATTTTATATAAAATATTTTTTTATAATATTCCATATAAATTAAATTAAAAAATTACAATAATATTACATATAAATTAAATTAAAAAATTTTAAATTTGTGTTTATTAGTATTATTATATATTTTATTTTATAATTTATGTTTGTAACATTTATTTTTGATTTTATGTTGTATTGTGTAATATAAATATAATTTATATTTTAATTTAAATTATATTTATTAATCACAAAATTTAATTAAACAATTCGGTAGTATAAAATAATAATTTAGTAGTAAAAAACACAATTTTAAAAATTATCAATTTTAAAAATATAGCTAAAATTTACAAAATAATTATAATTTTAAAATTTATACAATAATAATATTTTATATATTTTAAAAAAAAATATTTCAATGTTAAATTAATTAAATTTTAATAATTTATAAATTTAAAATAATTAAAAATACATGAATAGTGTTTGAGTATAAATTTGAGTTGAAGGTAAATTTGAATTGTACTATTCAGTATCTTCAAATTGAGGTAGGATTTGAGTAAAATTTTAGAAGCGTTGGAATGCATTTGGTGGCAAATTGGACGTTTGCTTCCAAATTTGCCACCTGGTAAAATAAACTTAGATAGATAGATAGATATAAACAAGATTGCTATTCTTTTGATGGGGTTGAATTGGTGTAGTGGTTTTATGTTTGTGTCCGCTTTCATGAGGTTTAAGAGTTCGAATCACTTCAATTACAAATTTATTTTTAAAGATTATAAATGGGATTTTCGATCCTAATATTGAATGCTCATGTTCGAATCACTTCAATTACAAATTTATTTTTAAAGATTATAAATGGGATTTTCGATCCTAATATTGAATGCTCATTAAATCTAAAATTTGATGACGTGGCACAGGATATAATTTGGCAATAGGGCCCAAAAATATCTCAAATATTTATATACAAATGGTAAGTAAATATTTATAATAAATGGGATTTTCCTAATATTGAATGCTCATTACATCTAAAATTTGAGTGATTGATTTTCAACATGCTCCAATATATATAAATAATAGTAAACATTTATAATATTTCCTATTACTGACATTTATAATATTTCCTATTATTGATTTTCCTTTTGTATGCTATTAAATCAAGTAATAAATAGACAATTGTAACAATGTGCTCAAATTAACCAAATTTGTGTTTTTCATTTGCCTATAATAATCGATTCAAGTTCAAATAAATTTGAAGAAGATTGATTGAGCAAGCACAATGGTTAGGTACTCATTGCAATTGTCGATCATATTCATGTTATTTGTTCAAGCAAAATCGTCAACTTGCTTGTATAACGGATCGGTTAAAGTCGTCAATTTTATAGAGCCGGCAAATTCTGCGGCATTCCAATTGCATTGTGCATCAGGAGATGAAGATGAAGGAACTGTCATACTCAAGGCCGGTCAACAGTTTACCTTTGACATTTGCGTTAGTTTTAGAGCATTATACTTTTGTACTTTCAATTGGAATGGAAAAAGTTTGAGTCTCGACGTTTACAATGCGCAAGCAAAAGATACAGGACTCTGCAAAAATTTTTTATGCTATTGGGAGGCTAGACGTGATGGGATATACCACTCCAAGGACTCCAACCCCAATGATGTATATTTCTACAAGCCATGGAATTGAATTTCATAGTACTTATTAATGTTTTATTATCTAATAAAAAAATATATGATTTTGACTTAATTTGTTGTATGGAGTAGTATTACTTGTCTATCCATGGATAGAGGGTTGTGTTTGATCATACTTCTTTACATTGAAATTAATATTTAGAGGATTGTGAAATGTGAAATGATTTTCAGAAAAATATTTTAATCGGAAGAGTTGTTAATGTTTGAGTTAGAACAGTTGAATATTCGAAAAGTACGACAAAAAAACATAGTATAGATACAAAAAAATTAGGATCAAATTAAATTTAGGGTCGAATAAAAAGGTCGAATAATCGGATCGAATGAATAATTGATGATTAACTAATTTTAGATCCAATAAAATGATCCAATAATTTGGAAGAGTTGTTTGTTTTTTTGTCAATGTTTGGTCTCGATTAGTTTACAAAATTGAATGGTCAATTCTTCGGACCCTTTCAAATATGTTGAGTCGGGTATGTTAGTCATGTATCTGGGAGAAACTTATAAGAAAACAAGCTTCCGATTTTTTCACTCTCTTTTAGTCAAGCAGTTATTTCAAAAAAAAAAAAAAACCGATTCACGTGAATTTAAATTAATAAATTTTTATTTAGTAAAAAATTATATTTGTATAACAATTATAAAAATAAATAAATTTATTTATCAAGTTATTTTAAAAAATATAACTATTTTTTAATTATATATTTTACTAGTTTAAAAATTATAAAATTTTATTTAAATTAATAAAAAAATATTTAAAAAATAATTTACAAAATAAAATTTTAAATAAATTTATAAAAAAAAGTCTATCATCTATTAAAATCCATATAAAAAGTTTGTATATTCCAAATCAATGAAACTCCATACTTTTTAAAGTAAAAAAAAAAAACTAATAAATTCTCAATTGAATACACTCTCCTAAACTTAAGATGGATTTAAAGGATTGAATAAATCGAAATAAAAGATCAAATAATTTATGATTGAACAATTAGAGTCTATGATTGAACAATTAGAGTCGTTTTTATGATTAATCAAATGTATCATTGATTCATTGGTATTCAAATGTACGAGTAATAAATACGCACTACAATAAAATATAATACTCACTTTTGTATCTTTTGGTTTTATATTTAAATTTGTATTTTGTAAATGACAATAAAATATAATACTCACTTTTGTATCTTTTGGTTTTATATTTAGATTTGTATTTTGTAAATGAAGCGTGATATTAATGTAAAAGATAGGTAGTAAATATTCCATTTAAACTGTAAATTGTCGGTCACTCTATTAATAGTGCACGGAAATTTTAAAAGGATCAAATAATTTATGAGAATTGAGGATCGATTAATTTAGAATCGTTTTTTTGCTCACGAGGCCAGCACGTACTAGCATCGTTTTCTTCTCGCGTTCCAGCAAGTTAACGAGTGGCTCATCGAGCAAGCTAATGAGCGAGCACGTACTAGCATCGTTTTCTTCTCGCTGTCCAGCAAGTTAAACAGTGGCTCGTCGAGCAAGCTAATGAGCGGCTCACGAATCGCTCGATAAATTATTATTTGTGAATCCTCAACATTATGATATTACATAAATAAATAAATAAAGATACTCCCGTATTACAACACCAAGTATACTAAAGGATTGAATAAATTAATCGAAATGAAAGATCAAATAATTTATGATCGAATTGAGGATCGAACAATTAGAGTCGTTTTTTTGCTCGCGAGCCGAGCACGTATCATTGGGGGATAATTTTTTTTTTGGTCCCGTAAAGTTGGGCTATTCTCGATCTGGTCCTATGTAGTTACACATTTTCAATTTAGTCTCATATAGCTTAAATTTTTGTTCGATTTAGTCTTTTTGGCCGGAATCTTCAATTTTGACCGGTCAACCGATGGCACGTGACTTCTCCAATAGCCGATTTTCTATGACAAGCGTCCTCACCTGATTGGATGTTGTCTATAATTTTAAAAAAATATTAATAAAAAATACCACATCAATTCACTAATTAGTTTAAAAAAAATAAAAAATAGATTCACTAATTAATTATACAAGAAAAAAAATCAAAAATGAAAAAATGAAAAAAAAAATTGGGGACGGGTCAGCAATTCACTCATTAATTAAAAAAAAAAAATTGGGGACTGGAATAGGTTTTCTCCCGAATTCATCCGCCCTCTTCTCTTCTTCATCGTCCCCACCATCACACCACCACCTTGCAGCTGCAGCACGCCAGAGATCGAAGCATCGTCTGAGATTCCGAGCTCCTACTCCGACCCCCGACCTTCAATTCGAGCGCTCCAGCCCGCCACCGTGCGCCTCCCGGCCTCGCTCGACAACATCCTCAGCCGCGGCTCCTTCCAGAACCGCTACGCCTCTCCAGGCCACCATCGACCACCGCACCACGCCGGAGATCCCGTCTCCGTCCAACTCCAAACCAGACCCGCTGGCTGCTGTACCGCCCGCCACCGTCCAATTTCTGTCGAGGCCCTCCATCATCGCAACAGCGGCGCGCTTCGACTCCTTTTCGAGCGTTGTCAGACCTTCTTAAACACCGACCCAGACGACCCCTCTGCTGCGCGTTTAGGGAGAGAAATTGGGGACGAGAGAATTAGGGTTCTTGCAATTTTAGAATTGAGGAATTTTCATTCTCTTTGGTTTTCACGGGTTGCAAAGAAAAAATGGATTTTTGATTTTTTTTATAATTAATTAGTGAATCCATTTTTTTTTTTAAAATTAATTAGTGAATTGTTGATGTGGCATTTTTTATTATTATTTTTTTAAAATTATCGACAACAGCCAATTAGGTAAAGACGCATGTTATAGCAAATCGGCGATCATCGGTCCGGGAAGCCATGTCATCGGTTAATCGGTCTAAATTGAAGATTTCTGTAAAAAAGGACTTAATCGGATAAAAAATTGAGTTATATGAGACTAAATTGAAAATGTGTAACTAAGTGGGACCAAATCGAGAATGACCCAATTTTATGGGACAAAGAAAACAATTCTTCCATCATTGGTATTCAAATGTACGAGTAGTAAATACTTACTATAGTAAAATATAATACCTTTGTGTCTTTTGCATTTGTGTTTTGTAAATGAAGCGTGATATTAATCTGTGAGATAGGTAGTAAATATACTCTCTTTATAGTGCACGGAAATTTTAAAAGGATCAAATAATTTATAATAAATTTGAGGATCTATTAATTTATAATTGTTTTTTGCTCACGAGGCGAGCACGTACGAGCATCGTTTTCTTCTCGCTGTCCAGCAAGTTAACGAGTGGCTTGTTGAGCACGCTAATGAACGGCACACGAGTCGCTCGATAAATTATTATTTGTGAATCCTCAACATTATGATATATTACATAAATAAATAAAGAAGATACTCCCGTATTACAACACCAAGTATAATATATATAGGAGGAGGTCATGATCATACAGCATTATTTAAATATAAGTGGGCTTTAGAAGGCCTTTCTCCAGTAAGCTCTGGGCAGTATCCTTGATGCTTTGTTCAAGTGGAGTGAAGGTAACACCCAGAACCTTTGCTCTTTCTTTCGACACCAGGTATGTGGGCTGGTATGTCGCGTCGTTGGCACACCTGTACGCCAGATTCATATTTTCCATGATTTAGATCATTCAAGGAATATATAAATCACTGCTCAGCCGTCTCTGTTCTCTATATCCAAACAGTTTGTTTTTTAAACTACTTCCTAAAGTGGAATATTCGTTGTTAAGTGAGGATCTCCAAGATAAATCAAGGTAATTCAACAGAACATATGGCTTACGTTCGTTTTCTCTACTCTCAGAAGTGCTAAAGCCTAAATGCAAACATATATTTTACTTCAAAGACTAATAGAGGTGAATCGAGATTCAAAGTTCTTTATAAGTAGACGGTAGACCATTTAAAACAAATACTCCAGTTCCACATCATGCACATTTTTGTAAGAAACTATATTGGTAAGCTAAGTCAAACATGCACCACAAAGAATCAGGCATATTCATCCGAATTAAACCCCCAACAAATAAAAAAAGGAACAAATCGAAGTCAGGCTTACTTTTGAGGAAGCTTATAATTGGGGGTACAATTCACGCAGTATCCTTGTGAAGTCAGAGAAGTGCAGGGCCCTTTCCACCATAAGATACCTTCCATTAGCCGATGGCTGCTCAAATGCCAAAACATGCGCATCGGCAACATCTCTTACATCAGTCCATCCATATGTGGCATTGATGAAGGTTTCTGCACCTGCACCATGTATCCCAAGAATCGAGATGTAAAACATAACATATGCAACTTCTAAATCGATCTAAAGAGAATAGAATTTACCATTGACCAAAGTTGCAATATTAGCACAACTAGTGTTTAGTGTTGGCTGCAATAGTGGTCCGAGCACGGCCGCTGGGTTTATGGTTACCAAGTCTATGCCTTTCTCCTTTGCAAACTCCCAAGCAGCCCTCTCGGCCATTGTCTTGGAAACTAAATACCACAGCTGATACAACCAGTTTTTTTCAAATCACAAACTCTGCAATAATAAGCATTACTCGACGCGGACAATATAAAATCACCTGATTTTTTTTTAGAAACTCCAGGTCAGACCACCAAGTCTCGTCAACCACCACTTCGGGTGTAAGAGGTTTCCCAT